>CM016626.1:132321927-134838007 GCA_005393395.2 Gossypium australe | reverse complement strand
TGGAAACACATCATCCCTATAGAACACGCTTAAGAACTAGAGCTATCGACGCCGAACTCAATGAGAGGATCGAAAGGATGGAAAGAACCCAGAAAGAGTTACAAGAACAGCTAACCAAATCACAGCAAGAAGCAAGGGACCTGATGATGAGATCCCGCGAGGAATCACGAGAATAAGGATCAAATGGATAGAATGTTGAAGATATTGACGGCTAGGCCAACGGAAAAGGACTCGTGCAAAGTCCTGACATTACGGAGCCCCATTCGAGGGATAATCAAGATCCGCTCTACGCTCATGCAACGCAAAGAGGATATCCTCAAGGGAACCCAGTAGGCCTGGAACAACAACCCATCCCACCTACCCATTTGGGGGAGGGTATATACGTATCAAACGCTGGGGATAATTCGACTAATCCGATGGTTCCGGATTTGGATGATCCGATGGAAATAGCTAGGTTAAAGAGGATGGCCATGATGCTGAAGAAAAATATAGGAGTCTAGAAGAAAGACTCAAGGCGTGGAAGGTACTGGAGTCTTTTTTCGCTAAGTGCCAAGGAGCTTAGTTTAGTGCCCGATCTGGTTCTACCCCCAAAGTTTAAGGTGCCGGATTTTGAGAAGTATGAGGGAACGAGATGTCCGAAAGCACACCTTATTATGTTCTGTCGAAAGATGGCTGGACACTTGAACGAGGACAAGCTGTTAATACACTGCTTCCAGGATAGCTTGATCGGATCGGCCCTCCGATGGTATGATCAGCTTAGCACCGAGAGGATCCGGTCATGGAAGGACCTGGCAACTGCATTCTGTGAACAATATAAGCATGTTTCTGATGTGGCTCCCGACCGGATGACGCTACAAATGTTGGAAAAGAAGCCAACGGAGACCTTCAGACAATACGCTCAGAGATGGAGGGATCTCTCAGTCCAGGTCGAGCCCCCACTAACTAAAAGTGAGGTAACGGTCCTTTTATCAATACTTTGAGGGCGCCATTCTACGACAAACTGGTGGGAAACGCCACGAAAGATTTCGCCGACCTCGTAATATCTGGCGAACTCATCGAAAATGGCATCAAAAGTGGAAGAATGGAGGGCCCTGAGAGCTCGAAAAGACCAACACCTGTAAAGAAAAAAGATCCCGAAGCCCATATGGTGGGGACCGGGAGCCACTATGCTCCTAATCCATATCCGACACAACCACGACCTTAGTTTCGCCCACCGTCAAATTTATACTTTCCTCCACAAAGCCCCTACTATCAAGCACCTCCTCCCTATCCCGTTTATGCCGCCGACAATCAAAGACCATTCACCATATTCCCGCCAAATACCATGTCTGCCCAAAGTCAGCCAAAAAACGAACAAAGACCAGTAAAACCCATTCCTGACAGACCCCAATTCACCCCCATTCCCGTATCATACGGAGAATTATGCCCGAAGCTATTGGAAAAACAGTTAATCTCACCACATTACATGGCACCATTAAAACCCCGTTCCCAAGGTGGTACGATCCCAACGCTAATTGCATGTACCACACCGGGAATCAGGGGCACTCTACTGATAACTGTTTAGCCTTTAAGAGAAGAGTTCAAGGCCTTATCGACGCTGGGATCTTGCGGTTTGACGGTACCGATAATATGGCGGGAAACCCGCTCCCTAACCATGCCACAGGGAACGTGAATATGGTGACACTAGAAAATAGGTGGCGAGCCAGAAGTTGCGTCTCTAGGATAAGGACACCTTTGGAGAAGGTCTGGGAAGTAATGATCGAGAATGGCGTGCTCGACAAGAACTTCAAGGAGGAAAGCATGAAGAGTCCAAGTTTCTGCGTCTTTCACGGCATGGAAGGACACCACATCCAATCCTGCGAGGAGTTCAAAGGGCTGCTTCAAAGCATGATGGACAATAAAAAGGTGGAAATCTGTAACAAGATGGAAGAGACCAATGGAAAGGATATATGTCATCTGAGGGCCAATCATCAGGCCCTCCCTACAGTGCCGCTCGGCCTTTGGTAATCTACTACGAGGCAAAGAAGGTAGAGAGGAAACCAAAAATGATAATCCAAGTACCTTCCCCTTTTCCTTACAAGGATAGCAAGGCGGTGCCGTGGAAGTATGATGTCAATGTCACCATACCCGAGGCTACAACTGGAAACATCAGTGAGGTGGGGCATTTTACCCGCAGTGGGAGGTGCTATTTCCCTGAGATGGTTGAGACGAAGAAGAAAGCCGTTGGCACAAGTCAGAAAGGGAAGGCACCAATACCCGAGGCCAAGGGTGAGGTTGAAATACAATCTGAGCAAGGAACTAAGGAGCCGGTGAATGAGGACGAGGCACAGGAATTCTTAAAGTTCATTAAGCACAGCGAATACAATGTCGTGGAGCAGCTGAATAAACAACCGGCAAAAATCTCAGTATTATCCCTATTGTTGAACTCAGAGCCACATCGAAACGCTTTACTGAAGGTGTTGAACCAAGCGTATGTGCCAAGCAATGTGCCCATTGAAAAACTCGATAGGTGGGTGAACAATTTAAACGCAGATAATTTCATCTCCTTCAGCGATGATGAAATACCACCAAATGGTAGGGGCTCTGTTAAAGCATTGCACATCACGACCGGGTGCAAAGGATATATAATACCGCACGTGCTTATTGACAACGGGTCCGCGCTCAATGTCATGCCGTTGGCTACACTGTCTAGGATGCCCGTCGACATGTCTTATCTGAGGCCTTGCCATTCCGCGGTAAGGGCATTTGATGGAACACGGCGAAGTTATGGGAAAAATCGAGATCCCTCTAGAGGTGGGCCCGTGCACATACAATGTCGAATTCCAAGTCATGGACATTGCTCCTTCATATAATTGCCTCTTAGGAAGGCCCTGGATCCACTCCGCAGGAGCTATCCCTTCATCTCTTCATCAAAAATAAAGTTTATTATGGATAACCGCCTGATCACGATCGCCGGTGAAGAAGACATCGTCGCATCGCTATCTACGGACACACCCTACATCGAGGCAAACAAAGATGTGCCAGAATGCTCCTTCTGTTCCTTCGAATTCATCAACGCTACATTTGTCGCCGAAGGAGATAGGACTCCCACACCCAAGCTGTCAAGAAACACCAAGATGGGGGTCAAGCTGACGGTAGGAAAAGGTGCCCGAGCAGGAAAGGGTTTAGGAAGATATCAACAAGGGATAGCTAGAGCGCTAAACCCTGTACACCACAAGGCTCCGTATGGCTTAGGATTCAAACCTGATGGACGGCAAAGAAGGAAACAACTGCAGAAAGATCAAGGAAAAAGGATCGCAAGAGCCTCAGGTCGGGAGGTAGAATGGGAGCCCATGACATACCCACCCTTAGCGAAAACTTTTACGTCCGCAGGGATGATGTACCCAGAGGGAGGTAGTTCACGAAACACGCTGCTATTAGTTGAGAGGGATCTCTAGAACTTCCACATAAACGTCATCGACAAAGCGGACGATGCGATGAAGGGCCTTTCAAAGATACGCCTTGGTCCTCCTGGATATGTGTTGAACAATTGGACCGCTGAAGATCTTCTTGTAGTTTCTAGGATCCCTCCAAAGTAATTCTCAATGACAACCTTCGGTATTCCTCTAAGTCGAAGGGGAATTTATTATAAAAGTTTGTATCAGCTGTCTAACTTTTAAATGAACAATCAATGAAGATGCATTTTGTCACTGTCTCTCATCTCATTAGCCTCATGTCTATTCCCTCTTCTCATGGCCTGTCTTCATATATATATATATATATATCATGTCATAGAATCACATTTGTGTTTCCAATACCTCGATATTTCTCTATAGTTTCTTTTTACTTGTCAGGTGCTCAGATAATGACAGCGTGAACAATCCTGCTACTGATCCTAAAATCGACTTTGAGCAAGTTGTTTGTTTAGGAGAATTTGAAGCCGACGAGGATGCCGAAGATTTTGTCTCGACCCCTGACTTACTAAAGATGATAGAACAGGAAGATAAACAGATACTCCCCCACCAAGAATCTATCGAGACGGTGAACCTGGGAAACAAAGAAAAGAGGCAAGAAGTGAAGATTGGAACCTCCATCTCAGAGCCCACCAAACACGACTTGGTCACCTTGCTTCATGAATACAAAGACGTATTTGCATGGTCATATCAGGACATGCCGGGATTAAGCGAAGATGTAGTGGTCCACAGGCTCCCTGTGAAGCCAGAATGCAGACCAATCCAGCAGAAGCTAAGACGGATGAGACCCGAAATGCTCTTAAAGATAAAAGAAGAGGTCAAAAAACAGTTTGACGCCGGTTTCTTACAAGTCTCCAAATATCCGGAGTGGGTGGCTAATATAGTCCCAGTGCCAAAGAAAGATGGCAAGGTGCGAATGTGTGTGGACTATCGCGATCTGAATCGAGCAAGCCCCAAGGATAATTTTCCCTTGCCACACATCGATACATTAGTGGATAACACGGTGAAACATTCATTATTCTCTTTTATGGATGGGTTTTCGGTTTATAACCAAATAAAGATGGCCCCTGAGGACATGGAAAAAACTACATTCGTGACGATGTGGGGAACCTTCTGCTACAAAGTGATGCCATTCGGCTTAAAAAACGCTGGGGCAACATATCAAAGGGCAATGGTGATGCTGTTTCACGACATGATGCACAAAGAGATAGAAGTTTATGTCGACGATATGATAGCCAAATCTTCGGAAGAAGGAGAGCATGTTGGAAACCTCCGGAAATTGTTTGAAAGGCTGAGAAAGTTTCAACTGAAGCTTAATCCGGCTAAGTGTACATTTGGAGCAACCTCGGGGAAACTACTGGGCTTTATCGTTAGCGAGAGAGGTATCGAGGTCGATCCCGACAAAATAAAGGTCATACAAGAATTACCACCTCCACAGACACAAAAGAAGTCAGAGGATTTCTAGGAAGGTTAAATTACATCGCCCGTTTTATTGCTCAACTTACCAACCAATGCGACCCAATTTTTCGACTATTGAGAAAACACAATCCTGGGGAATGGAACGAGGACTGCCAAGCTGCCTTCGACAAAATAAAACAATATTTGTCTAACCCCCCTGTGCTAGTACCACCGACTCCCGGGAGACCGTTAATACTGTACCTGACGGTGTTCGAAAATTCAATGGGTTGTGTACTGGGGCAACATGACGAGTCGGGGAGAAGAGAAAGGGCGATCTATTACCTCAGTAAGAAGTTCACAGAGTATGAAGCAAAATATCCATCAATCGAAAAATTCTGTTGTGCTCTGGTTTGGGCAGCTCGAAGGCTTAGACAATATATGTTGTATCATACGACATGGTTAATCTCTAAATTGGACCCAATAAAGTACATGATGGAATCACCTGCACTCTCAGGAAGAATGGCGCGATGGCAGATCCTACTATCGGAATACGACATCATCTATGTGAGCCAAAAGTCGATAAAAGGGAGCGCAATAGCTGACTTCCTAGCAGCCCGAACCACAGAAGAATACGAGCCATTAAGATTTGACTTCCCGGATGAAGATTTGATGTGCATCACAGAAAAGAATGTGAATCGTCAAAAGAAGAGTCATGGAAAATGAGTTTTGACGGGGCATCAAATGCATTAGGGCATGGGATCGGAGCAGTCTTGGTGTCACCGGAAGGGAGTCATTATCCATTCACTGCCCGATTAAACTTCTTCTGTACCAATAACATAGCGGAATACGAGGCTTGCATCATGGGGCTCCGCGCAGCTATTGAACGAGGCATCAAAATCCTAAAGGTATCAGGGGATTCAGCATTGGTGATTTACCAAATCCGTGGAGATTGGGAAGTGAGAGACTCAAAGCTGGTCAAATATCACGATCTTGTTATGGATCTGGTTAAAGAATTCGAAGAAGTGACCTTTAATTACTTCCCACGAGAGGAAAACCAATTGGCTGATGCCTTGGCCACCTTAGCTTCTATGTTCAAAGCGAATCGAGAAGTGGAAATAATGCCTCTCCAGATGAGCATATATGAGGCCCCGGCGCATTGTTTTAGCATTGAAAAAGAGGCGGATGGACGACCATGGTTCCATGATATCTTGGAATATGTCAAACATCAAAGGTACCCGGAGCAAGCAAACGAGAACGACAAAAGAACAATCAGAAAAATGGCAGCAGGATTTGTTCTTGATGGGGACATCTTATATAAAAGAGGAAAGGATCAAGTGCTTCAAAGATGCGTGGATGATGTCGAAGCCAGAAAAGTGCTTGAAGAGGTTCATGAAGGAACTTGTGGAACACATGCCAACGGTTTCACTATGGCCAGGAAAATTATGAGACTCGGTTATTACTGGTTGACGATGGAAAATGACTGCATCAGCTACGCCCGAAAGTGTCACAAATGCCAAATTTATGGCGACAAAATTCATGCAGCACCATCGCCCCTCCACGTTATGACCTCCCTGTGGCCTTTTTCCATGTGGGGCATGGATGTTATAGGGCCAATTTCCCCAAAAGCTTCTAATGGCCATCGATTCATCTTCGTGGTCATAGATTACTTCACAAAATGGGTTGAGGCCGCTTCGTTTGCGAACGTGACAAAGACCGCAGTTTGCAAGTTCTTGAAAAAGGAGATTATATGTCGATATGGATTACCTAAGAAAATCATCTCAGATAATGCCTTGAATCTGAACAACAGGATGATAAAGGAAGTGTGTGAACAATTTCAAATAAAGCATCACAATTCCTCACCCTATCGCCCAAAGATGAATGGAGCCGTAGAAGCTGCCAACAAGAATATCAAGAGGATTATTGGAAAGATGACTGAGACATATAAAGACTGGCATGAGAAGCTCCCGTTCGCTCTATACGCATATCGTACATGTGTGCGGACCTCCACGGGGGCAACTCCTTTCTCTCTGGTATATGGAATGGAAGCTGTACTACCCATCGAGGTGGAAATCCCTTCTTTACGAGTCTTAATGGAGTCAAAACTGGAAGAATCAGAATGGGTACAAGCTCGATACGACCAACTGAATTTGATCGAAGAAAAGCGCTTGAAGGCAATCTGTCATGGACAGATGTACCAAAAGAGAATGATCACGGCCCATGACAAGAAGGTACGGCCAAGGGAATTTCGCGAAGGAGAGCTCGTGTTGAGAAAGATCCTCCCAATACAAAAAGACTCTCGAGGAAAATGGGCACCGAATTGGGAAGGACCCTACGTCGTAAGGAAGGCTTTCTCTGGTGAAGCTTTGATTCTCACAGAGATGGATGGGAAAGAGGTATCGAACCCAGTGAACTCAGATGCCGTAAAGAAGTACTACGCCTAAAAAAAAAAAGGGAATAAGAAAAAGAAAAAGAAAAGATCAAGATGAAAACCTGAAAAGGCATCTTGATTTCAAAAAAAAAAGAAGAAAAAATCAGGATGAAAACCCGAAAAGGGCGTCTTGATAATCAAAATTGGGATGAAAACCTGAAAAGGCGTCCTAACGAAGGGGATTCGCACGTAAAGAGCAAGAACGGACGAGATCATAATATTCGAAGCGGACTTGGAGGCTCAGGATCTTCTGTACAAGAAGCTCCGCTCGAAAAGATCTGGGATGAAGGAACGTGGAGAAGTTCGCGTATTGGATATCTAGAGCATTAGCGACAATTGAACCTTGCTTTCCCTCTTGTTATAACGTTTCCTTTATTAAACCATTCATTGTCAAATTTCTTTGCTTAACACTTTTGAAATAAATATGGGTGTGAGGCACCCTCTTTCATACTTACTTTCCCATTTTCAGACATCTCATGTTTGGTTCATTTAAATGATAAATGGTAAAATTACATACTCTAAACAAAAAAGAGCGTTGAGTATTACCTGGATAAGAATCTAGTAAGTACAAGAGCCTCAAAGGAAGGACGAAAGTTCAACAGGAGGGCAAATGGGTAATACAGATCACTCATAAAACTTGAGGACAGTACAAAACCTGAAAGAAAAGTCAAGGACCGAAACAATGAATACAAGTCATTGTGAGAGTCATAACGAGAGATACACGACAGACAAGCCCAGAATGCATGGCATAAATCACATAGGCATAAGAGCATATAAGACGAACACGTGCATATCATGTTAACGTCACGCATGACGCATACAGGTACACCAAGGAAGCAAGAAATTCTGATGATAGTTATACCAGACCGAAAAGGAAAAGACATCCGAGTTCCACCAGATGACACGTTTTTAGTTACTGTTTTTTCAGAAACACCAACTCATAATACGAGAGGTGAGTTGGGCCTCGGGACACGTCGAGGTATTTAATTTCTGTCTTTAAATCTCTGTCTTTAAATTTCTATTCAAAAATCAACTCATAATACGAGAAGTGAGTTGGGCCTCGGGACACGTCGAGGTATTTAATTTCTGTCTTTAAATTTCTGTTCAAAAGTCAACTCATAATACGAGAGGTGAGTTGGGCCTCGGGACACGTCGAGGTATTTAAATTCTGTCTTTAAATTTCTGTCTTTAAATTTCTGTTCAAAAGTCAACTCATAATACGAGAGGTGAGTTGGGCCTCGGGACACGTCGAGGTATTTAAATTCTGTCTTTAAATTTCTGTCTTTAAATTTCTGTTCAAAAGTCAACCCATAATACGAGAGGTGAGTTGGGCCTCAGGACACGTCGAGGTATTTAAATTCTGTCTTTAAATTTCTGTCTTTAAATTTCTAATCAAAAGTCAACTCATAATACGAGAGGTGGGTTGGGCCTCGGGACACGTCGAGGTATTTAATTTCTGTCTTTAAATTTCTGTTCAAAAATCAACTCATAATACGAGAGGTGAGTTGGGCCTCGGCGCACGCCGAGGTATTTAATTTCTGTCTTTAAATTTCTGTTCGAAAATCAACTCATAATGCGAGAAATGAGTTGGGCCTCGAGACACGCCGAGGTATTTAATTTCTGTCTTTAAAATTTCTGTTAAATAAATTCATCATGCGAGAGGTATGTTGAGCCTCGTCACACGCCAAGGTATTTAAATTCCCGTATCCTAATTACTGTTTCTCAAAAAAAAAGAAAAAAGAGGAGAGGTCAACTCATACTGCGAGAAAAGAAAACAATTTGAAGAGTTCAGATTTCATCAAAGTCCCAATGGAGCAGCTAAGAGACCAAAGATACACATCAAAGCAAGTTAAAGAACGAACAAGACTGAGGAAAAGTGAATCAAAGCCACGTGTCATGTCGCGTGGGAGCAGCGTTGGAATGGATCAAAGCAACAGGGTTGGAAGATGTTTTGGGAAGACGAGGAACCAACAAGTCGAGGATTGACCAAGACCGGGCAAAATTGGTTTTTCTTTGGTCTTTGCTCTATTCTCGTTTCACGACAATAGGCAAAGAGGGGCAGCTGTAATAACCAATTTTGCCCAATGCAGATTAAGAAGCCCGAGATAAAACAAAAAAAAACAAAAAAAAAAGAAAAAGCCCAAAAGTAGTATGAAAAGAGTCCAAAATTAGCAGTAATAATAATGTCCATTTACAAAAACCAAGTACCAGGACCAATAATGACAGTCTAAATGTCCAGTTACAAACCCGAATGGCCCAATTACTAAAGTGGGCCCGAAACCAGTTTTTTTACAAACCCAAGTTTAACACAAGTACCAGCCCAAATCAAAGCAAACCCTTTGACCAATCCAAACCCAAGTTGGGCCACCCACTAAGCCAAAACCCCAGTTCAAGCCCACAATGAACTAGCCCAAACATTTTCGGCTAAGCAGAGAACCCTAGCCCCAACACCGCCGCCGCGGGTATGCCTCCTGACATTCCCACTCCCACGCGCGCACCTCGCATCGTTTTGAGCAACCCACGCGCGCTCGCATCACGTCGATACCCGCACGCCTCGGACGCCCCTTCCCTAGACCTCGACCGCTCCTCGCACGCCTCCACCCCTCGCCCATCACCTGCAAACAACACCAAAAGCAACAGAAAACAGAGAAGCATGGGACGAAAGAATAGAATAATGAAAGTCCTAGGAATCTCGATTATAAAATCGTCGAAAGTTGATGTAAAAGGGGTTCGGATTTTTTTTTATTTTACAGAAACATTGTAAACGGAAAGTAAAGAAAAGAGCAATAAAAACAATCAAAATAGATTCTCCTTTTTTGCATCATCAGTAATCAGAAGCAGATACTTTGAAGGTTGATTTTTCAATCCCTGATCTTATTATCCACTGTCGTCCTCTCACCTATTTTTATTCATTATGATTTTCAAGCCTTTTTAAACAATAATAAAAAGAGGATGAAGAAAGGTACTTACGTTTGCATTCGGTCTCCTTCGATCGGCGTTTGAAATGGGGCTGGAGGCTTTTCTCCACACGGCATGGCCATCGGAGACGGTGATGTGTGGCGATCTGCGGCAAAAGCCCGATCGTTGCACCAAAAGGCGGAGAGGGGAGTCGGTTTCGGCTGGAAAAGAGGGGCTAGGGTTTTTTTTTGGAGAGAAAAGGAGAGTAAAGATCTGTTTTTTTTTAGGGAAGGAAGTAAATGAAATTTTTTCAGAAATTTTGGGCTTAAATAGCCTTAATAAAACGGCGCCGTTTGGGGAGGGGCAGATCCGCGCTTCGACCCGTCTGCGACCCGGAGAACCCGCGTGTTTGGGTCAGAAGGGCTATTTGCCGAATTAGTCCTTCCCCATTTATTTTACTCACAATTCGGTTTTGTTAAATTTTAATTTAACCCTAAAGCTCGGTTCCGTTTCCTTGTTAGTCCAGCGCCAAAACGCTGCGCATAAGGCATGGGATTATTGCTGTTTCGGCCCTCCATATTTACGCGCGCATCTCAAATCAGCCCTCCCCTCCTCATTTTATTTCAAATCGATCCCAAAGTCACATTTTTAATCCCGTGTGCTCCCTTTTCTAGTATTTTTGATCATTATTATTATTTACCTTATCCTTACGTTATTTACTATATTATTATTAATAGTATTATTATATTAGTATTATTATTACTATATCATGTTCGCATAATATATTTATGTTCATATCATTATTGTTATTTTATTATTGTTGCCATTACTATTATTATTATTAATATTATTACTACTATTATTATTACCCCTATTATTATTATCAATTATTATTATTTATAGTCTATATTGTTAGATATTTCATTTAAACCTATTACGTATATCTCATTATATATCGTTTACTTGTTTATATCATCGAAATGTTTTTACTATTATTTTAAACTTGCATGAAATATGCTCATATTTTTTTTCTATGGCTCATTGTATTTATCTATACTTCATCATATACTAGTAGTTGTTTGAATATGGAAATTATTATTTGTCGTATTTCTTGTCTATTCTTGATTACCTATTTGAAACGTTAGCATGTCATGATTGCTTCTAATGGCGTTTTAGAATAAAAACACATTTTTTACGAAATTATACTCCATCCAAATTTTTTCAAAAAAAAACAAGGTAATATTCGAGTGTTTAGAAGTTCGAAAGATCGCGTCCTAACGTGCTGGATGTTGATTTTTTTTTGTTCGACTAGATATTCGAATACCCTTCTTCACGCGATTTGAAGATCAAAGATGGTCTCGATGTCAAAGCATAAAGGCGTCATATCCTAACGTGTTGGGTATGACAATCTTATTCCTTTGAAACGAGTTGATCCTGAGATTCAATCCCGATTTAATTAATTCCTTCATTTTTTTACCCTCAGTATTTTCAAGTTTTCAGCATTGGGACATTAATCAATCAATTCGGTACCGATTTTGGGCGTTGCAAGGGTGCTAACCCTTCCTTGCATGTAACCGACTCCCGAACCCGTTTTTCTCAAATTTCGTAGATCAAAATGCCGTTTTAGTAAATCAAAAATGTTTTATTAAAACAAAGGTGACCCGATCACACCAAAATGATCGATGGCGACTCTTCTTTTTAAAGTCGATTCCCGTTTTGTCAAAAAATGGTTACGACATTAATGTTACAAAATTCACAATTTTAGCAACTACCCATCTCTCAAACAAAATTAAAAAGAAAAAAATAAGTCTGCTACCCTAGCACAAAAAAGTCTGCCTCTCTGGCACGCATTCTAGGTTTTCTTTTTAGTGTCGTTTGTTTTTGTCGGCGGATCACCTTTAAACAATTTTATTCATAGAAAAGTACGGGGACAATCAAGATCGGGCCTCAGTCCTACAAAATGGAGATGGAATTAGCCAGATTAACGTTAGACGAAGAAGAATAAGCAGTTCTACAAGTACAACCAGAGCAGAGCACGCAGAGAAAAGGGGGTTTTTCAGGTTAGTAGGTTGTTTCTTAATAGCAAGTATTATCCATTTTCCGGCTATGAAGAGTACTATGGCAAACTTATGGCACTTGGTTCGGGGTGTCCAGATTCGAGATTTGGGAGATAGAAGATTCTTGTTCCAATTTTTTCATGTCATGGATTTGGAAAGAGTTTTAAATAGATCACCATAGACGTTTAATAATCATTTACTAGTTCTACACAAATTACAGTAGGGGGAGGATCCATTAAGAGTTCCTTTAATCATGTCGCCTTTTTGGGTTCATATCTATGACATCCCAATTGGTCTTTACTCAGAAAATTTGGCAATACAGTTGGAAAATTTTATAAGGAAATTTATAGAGTATGGTGGATCGAATTTGGGTAAGGAAAATAGAAACTACATGAGAATAAGAGTACAGATTGATGTGATGCGGCCTCTGAAGAGGAAGAAATAGATACAATTTGGTGGTAACTGCACATACGTCAGCTTCAAGTATGAACGACTATCACTCTTTTGCTTTTTCTGTAGTCGTTTGGGACATAGCGATGCTTTTTGTGAAGTAAAAGTGGAGCTAGGTATGGAAGTTGCTGAAGTGGGATGGAATTTATCGTTGAGAGCTCAATCTAGAAGGGCTTTAGCAATGAAAAGTATTTGGTTGCGAGAAGACGATAAAAATAAATTTAGAGGTAATAGAAAGGAAAGATGCACTCAAAGGAATAATATGTGGGCCGCTGAACACAAGTCAGGATATCGCCAATCTATTGATCCAATATTGGGACTAAATCTGGAAGGAAGATCATCTTTTGTGAGGCAAGCGGGAGTTAAATTGTCGACTAATTTGACTCTTGCTGATATGGAGATGATCAGGAAGATGGAATTTTAATCAGGGAGAAAGGGAAGAAGAGAGCTAGAAGGGAGAATAGGAAGAGATCAATAATACAATGGGAAGAAATAGAAGAGTTTTAGAAGTTAATTATTAATCATCGGCGGCTGCCAAGATTCACACCGACCGAGTGCAATGAAAATCTTAAGTTGGAATGTCCGTGGATTGGGGAGTCCACGAACGATCCGAAGACTTCGGCACTCGCTGAAGACACATAATCCCCAAGTAGTTTTCTTTATGGAAACTAAGGTGTGTAAAAGTTAGTTGGAAAGAGTTTGTCATAGATGTGGTTATGTGAATGGGTTTGAAGTTGATCCGGTTAGTACTAGAGGAGGTCTATATTTAGCATGGAGGAATGAAATCTGCATTGAGCTTAGGAGTTTTTCTAAAAAGACACAGTGATGTGATGGTTGAGGATAATGAGGTAAAGGAAAAATAGAGACTCACTAGTTTCTATGGATTTCTCTATGCTCAAGAAAGAAGTGAGTCTTAGAACGTGTTGAGGAGTTTACATAACGATGAGGAGGGGCCTTGGTTCGTTTGTGGAGACTTTAATGAGATAATGTATGGTTTTGAAAAAAAAAAGGGAGGGTTACCTCGTAATGAACAAAAAATGTAGAATTTCCGTAATGTATTAGCGGATTGTCAGCTATTGGATGTGGGATTTTCTGGAAATTAGTTTACATGGGAGAGAGGAAACCTTCCCGAGACAAACATTCGTGAACAACTGGATCGCGGAGTTGCTAATAACGCACGGATGACTTTGTTTCCAGAGGTAACTATTCAACATATGTCTCATTCTTTCTCAGATTATTGTCCTCTTTTAATTACTACTAAAAGGGCTAAAAATTAGGTGACTACTAAAGCTTTCAAGCTTGAAGCTTGGTGGATAATGGAAGAGTCGTTTAATGAAGAATTCAAAAATATATGGGAGTCATCATCTGGAAATTTGTTGCAAAAGTTAGATATTTTAAAAGGGGGATTGAGACGATGGGCAGGACAAATTCGATTTGATAGAAGAAGGAGAAAGGATTTGCTCACAGCTAGACTATCAGAACTTGCAGGGGTTGACAGAGATGATATCAATAAGGCAGAACTGATTGATGCGAAATTTCAATTGAACTTTGAGATTAAGAAGGACGAACGTTACTAGGAATAGAGAGCTCGGATAAATTGGCTAAAATTTGGGGATAGGAATACTGCATTTTTTCATAGCCAAGCGACGCAGCGTAGAAGGAGAAATGTCATCCACATATTGAACAATGAAGAAAGGGGAGAAACGGAGATTGTGAAGGAAATGAAGGGCATTGCGCGATCTTATTTCCAGAACTTATTTACAACAGAGGGGCAAAGAAATTTTGACCATTTGTTATCGGGTATTGAAAAATGCATATATGAGGAGGATAATCAAAATCTTATAAAGCCTTATATGGTAGAGGAGATTAGAGAGGCGCTGTTTTACCAAAAATGCTGGCACATCATTAGGGATGACGTCACCAAATTCTACTTACAAATTCTTAACGAAGGTATGGGTTCTCAACAAATTAATGCTACTCACATAATCCTCATCCCTAAAATTGATAATCCATCTACTATGATGAATTTTCGACCTATTAGTCTGTGCAATGTGCTTTATAAAATTATGGCAAAAGCTATTGCAAATCGTTTCAGAGGAATTATTGAAAACTGTATTGATGTGGCTCAGAGTGCATTTGTACCAGGCAGATTGATTTCAGATAATGTTCTATTGGTATATGAAATTCTTCATACTCTTCAACAAAAGAGAGTTGGGAAAAAAGGTTTTATGGCAGTCAAGTTGGACATGAGTAAAGCATATGACAGGGTTCAGTGGAATTTTATCAAAGAAATTATGGTATGAATGGGGTTCAATATGAACTGGATCATAACTTTGATGAAATGTTTGACAATTGTCTCCTATTCAATAGTTGTAAACAAATACATAGGAGAAAGCTTCCACCCAACAAGGGGACTTCGTCAAGGAGACTCGCTTAGCCCGTTTCTATTTCTCATTTGCAGAGAGAGTTTATCGTGTTTAATGCGATTAGCAAGTAAATAAGGCCTATTGAAAGGAGCCAAAGCTAGTAGGAGCAGACCACAGGTATCACACTTGTTATTTGTCGACAATTACATTTAATTGATCAGGTTACAAGAAGGGGAGCTAATTTATTGAAGGAAATTTTAAGGGAATATAGGAGTTGCTAGGGCCAATGTGTTAACTTTAATAAGTCCACTGTCTTTTTTAGTAGAAATACCAATGAAGAGGATAGGCGGGATGTGGTAAATATTTTGGGGGTGTGAAGTTCAAGCAATCCAGAGAGTTATTTAGGGCTACCTAATACGGTTGGAAGAAAGAAAAAGGAATCATTTCAAAACCTAAAAGATCGAATTAAGAAACGTATTGACAATTGGAGCACTAGATTTTTGTCTTAGGGCAGAAATGAAGTATTTATCAAATCTGTCATTCAATCTATCCCAACTTATACTATGTCATGTTTCTTATTACCCAAATCTTTATATACAGAATTGGAAAGCATTATTGCTCAATTTTGGTGGCAAAAGGGGTGTGGCAGACTGGGAATACATTGGTGTGCATGGAAAAATCTTTGTATTTTAAAAGAAAACGGGGGTTTTGGTTTTCAAAATATGAGTCAGTTCAATATCGCATTATATTAGCCAAGCAAGGGTGGAGCCTTATTAATTATCCGGATTCATTAGTAGCTAGAGTACTCAAGGCTAAATACTATCCGCATACGGATTTTAATAATGCTCAATTAGGGAATCTACCTTCTCTTCAACAAAAGAGAGTTGAGAAAAAAGGTTTTATAGCAGTCAAGTTGGACATGAGTAAAGCATATGACAGGGTTCAGTGGAATTTTATCAAAGAAATTATGGTATGAATGGGGTTCGATATGAACTAGATCGTAACTTTGATGAAATGTTTGACAATTGTCCGCTATTCAGTAGTTGTAAACGGATACATAGGAGAAAGCTTCCACCTAACAAGGGGACTTCGTCAAGGAGACTCGCTTAGCCCGTTTCTATTTCTCATTTGCGGAGAGAGTTTATCGTGTTTAATGCGATTAGCAAGTAAAGAAGGCCTATTGAAAGGAGCCAAAGCTAGTAGGAGCAAACCACAGGTATCACACTTGTTATTTGCCGACGATTACATTTAATTTGGTCAGGCTACAAGAAGGGGAGCTAATTTATTGAAGGAAATTTTAAGGGAATATCGGAGTTGCTCAGGCCAATGTGTTAACTTTAATAAGTCCACTGTCTTTTTTAGTAGAAATACCAATGAAGAAGATAGGCGGGATATGGTAAATATTTTGGGGTACGAAGTTCAAACAATCCAGAGAGGTATTTAGGGCTACCCAATACTGTTGGAAGAAAGAAAAACGAATTGTTTCAGAACCTAAAAGATCGAATTAAGAAACGTATTGACAATTGGAGCACTAGATTTTTGTCTCAGGGCAGAAATAAAGTATTTATCAAATCTGTCATTCAATCTATCCCAACTTATACTATGTTCTGTTTCTTATTACCTAAATCTTTATGTACAGAATTGGAAAGCATTATTACTCAATTTTGGTGGCAAAAGGGGTGTGGTAGGCGGGGAATACATTGGTGTGCATGGAAAAATCTTTGTATTTTAAAAGAAAACGGGGGTTTTATTTTCGAAATATGAGTTAGTTCAATATCGCATTATATTAGCTAAGCAAGGGTGGTGCCTTATTAATTATCCGAATTCATTAGTAGCTAGAGTACTCAAGGCTAAATACCATCCGCATATGGATTTTAATAATGCTCAGTTAGGGAATCTACATTCTCTTACCTGGAAGAGCGTGTAGGCTGCTAAGGGATTGTTGAAGAATGGACTGTGTTGGAGGGTTGGAAGGGGTGATGGGATCTCAATCTGGGAGGATCGCTGGATTCCAAGAAAGGAACCTGATGAGTGGAACAATAGAAACGACAGCGAAGGGCCTCAGTTAGTCTCAAAATTAATTGACCCAAATATCATAACATGGAAGTTAAATATTGTTAGTAGTACCTTCCAAGATGAGATTGCTAAACAAGTTATGTAGATTCCTCTTGCGGAAATTCCTCATAACGATCTTCAAGTGTAGAAAGGAGAATTGTCTGGAGAATTTACTATCAGAAGCGCCTACAAACTATTACAAGAAGCTAGCTTGGATCCTAGTTATTATTTTATACAGGCCGACTCAAAGAAATTCTACAAAAAAATTTGGAATCTAGGACTACCCTCAAAAATACTGATTACAATATGGAGAATTACATGGAACTATATTCCGACTTTTGCAAATCTAAAATACAAGCGATTGATTAATAGTGCTTTATGTCCTCAATGCGGGAATGGAGAAGAAGACAGTGTACATGTTTTCCAGTAATGCCATGTAACAATAGAGATTTGGCAGAAGTTAGAGGTCTCATGGGTTATTACCAGAACGGCTCAAAATATCTGGGAACAGATTACCTGGATCTTTTAGAATAGTACTCATCAACAGTGTCGCCTACTCTGTTGTGGTTTGTGGATCATATGGAGCTCAAGAAATAAACTCGTGCATGAAAGAAAGATAGAGTCAGAATGAGAGATTTCATAGAATATCAGAAGATATATGGCTGAAATTGAGGGATTAGAAGAAAAGAAGTTTACCTCTTCCATGGGTAGCAGGAGCAACCTTCTAGACGCAAACACCAGGGCAACGATTCAGTTTGACGCAAACACCAGGGCAACGATTCAGTTTGACGCAACATTCGACAACAGAAGTCACAGATCAGCATTGGGCTTAGTGGTTTGGAGCCGGACGGGAAAACTCTTTGCATTAAATGCAGTGGTAAAACGCAAATGTTCCATCTCCGTTTGCAGCAGAGGCTTACGCAGGCTTGCAGGTTGTTTAGTTAGGGATCTCGATGGCCCTTCTTTCAATAACAGTTATGGGAGACTCTCGAACAGTTATAAAAAAATACCAGTCAAAGAACTCGGACAAATCAACCATTGGTGAAATAATTAAAGATATTCAAAGTAGTATGACTCGTTTTCAAGAAATAAAATTCTAGTTCATCAAAAGAACAGAGAATGCCCATGTTCACAACCTAGCGAAGGAGTTTTTAAGAAAGAATGAGGAAACGTACCATAGAAGGGCGGATCTAACTCAGCACCATTCGCAACCGAATGGAAGATGGAGAAGCAGCCCAGATTGAGGTTTGCTTGTGGTAAATGAAATGTAACAGATAGCTTAATATGGAATATGGAGCGGCTATCGACAACATAGAGGATACGGAGATATGAAAGGACGATAGGGAAAAGGAGTCCAGTTGTGTCTTGGGAATCGGCTAGTTTCATTACAGTAAGTTTCCTTTTATTTTTTTTCAATCAGTAGGCAAGCTTTTATTAGGGTTATTTTATTTGTTTTATTTTGAAACTAATAGCTAAAGCCGAAAGCTAGTCTAATGCTTCATAAGCCTGAACCAAAAGAATTAGGCCATTTATTGGATAGTTAGTCTAGTGTGTCATGGGTCTGAACCAAAATAACTAGACTTTTTATTTGATTTTATTATTTTCACTATTAATAAATCTAGCCAATTTTATTTTAAAAAAAAAAAGGAATGTTGATGTTACAAGTGGAAAATTGTTATAAAGGGTTAAAATAAACATAAAAAATTTATTCTTCTAGAAACTTGATTGTTATAACAAAATATTGTTATAGTGATTGTTATAAAGAAGACAAACTATATTAGGTTGTTGTGATTTAATGCTATATGTATAACATTTTTTATTAATAATTTGCTTTAATAAGAATTTTTAAAATACTATGTAAACTTAATTGGAAATTACTTTATTAACTTTAATGTTTAATAATAGGTTTATACTAAATATAGTATTTATTAATTTAAATAAAATAATAAAATTACAACTTTACTAATTTTAAATAGTTAAAAGTAACATAAACAAAAGGAAAACCATCATCTCTTTCCATATGTATATCAAAATATTAAAAAATGCTTTTAATAAAGGTAATTTTTTTTAAAATTATATTTTAGTGAAATCACTTTTACTAATTTTAAAGGGATGAAATACCCAAATATACTAAAAAAAAAAATTTACGGAATTGGGCCGATTTCTTGAAAATTTAAGGAAAATGGTCGTTTCCCCACAAAACGCGTCCACGTCAACGCGTTTTGTAGGGAAAAATCAGGAAAGCGCGTCCCCAGGGGAGCGCTTTAGCCCTGCAACGGTCAAAAAAAATGGTCAAAATTTTTTTTGATAGTTGGGCCTCCAACGGTCAAAAAATCAGCCTATAAAACCCCCCAACCCTTTTATTTTTTTCACACTTTAGTCCTTACTCATTCTTCTCTCAAATTCCTCTCAAATTTCTCTTTAAGTCCTTGAAACTTCCTCTGAAATTTCGAAATAGTCCTTTAATATTTACAAAAAAGCCCTTTTTTTAATTTTTTTAATATATTTTTTTGAAACTTTTAAAATTTTCGATCGTATTACCAATGGCCGGGGAATTAATTTGTCTAGACAACAAGCACATCTCTGTCGATCAAATGCAAATGGTAAGTTTTAATTTTAATTTTTCAATATTATTTAATATTTTTTAGGTTTATGTAATTTTAATTAATTTTTATTTTATAATTTTTTAAACAGTCTGTAGATCGAGTGTTGCAATGTTATATTCGCAATATGCATGGTCCCTCATCGCCGTTGATCAAGAATTACCTGCGAGAAGCGGGTTTTTGGCACGTGGCCACGATAGGCCGGGGGTTCAAGTTGGAGCCGCCTTTGATCAGTGCGTTGATAGAGAGGTGGAGACCCAAGACACACACTTTCCATCTTCCATGCGGAGAGTGTACCATCACTCTGGAAGATGTGCAGTTGCAGTTGGGATTGCCGGTGGATGGGTCGGTAGTCACCGGGACCGCAACTTCTACCGATTGGATGGCCGTATGCTATGAGCTTATGGGTGCCATTCCGGATAACATTCATGGAGGTCGGATTGAGATGGCCTGGTTACGAGACACATTCCCGGAGCCGAATGATGGTTCGATCGAAATAGAAAGAATACGGTATGCTTGGGCATACATTCTTGAGATAATTGGAGGTTATCTGATGCCGGACCTGTCTAGAAACCTCGTACACTTGAGATGGCTGCTGAAACTTGTTGATTTTAGAGCAACCGGTGAATTGAGTTGGGGGTCTGCCGTGCTATCGAGGTTATATCGGGAGATGTGCGGGGCGACGCAGCCGAGTAAAGCAAAAATTGGAGGTTTTCTATCACTACTGCAGTCATGGGCACGGTTTCGATTTCCATTTTAACGCCCTTGACTCGACCACCCATATTCATTCCCACTGATAACGAGGTAAATTTAATGTTATATTTTACAATTATTACGTAGATTTATAGTATAATTGTATGCTAAAAATTTATTTAATTAGGTGGAACCATTCGACGAGTTATGCTGGAATACCTACCTCGCTTGAAGATATACGGCTTCTATTGGACCAACGGTCGGAATCACATGTAAGTTTCGAATTTCGTATTTATAATTTAGTATTTCGTATTTAGTGTTTAGTATTATGCATATAACTAATATTTTGGTAATGTTAATATAGTTTCAATGGACACCGTACGAGGACCGGCAATTCGGGCAGTAATTCAGGAGGAGTTCTTGCAAAATCCAAACATTTGGCACGTGAAGGTCCCATTGATCAACTATTCGACCGTGGATGTGCCATCACTCTGGAAGATGTGCAGTTGCAGTTGGGATTGCCAGTGGACGGGTCGATAGTCACCGGGTCCGCAACTTCTACGGATTGGATGGCCGTATGCTACGAGCTTCTGGGTGCCATTCCGGATAACATTCATGGAGGTCGGATTGAGATGGCCTGGTTACGAGACACATTCCCGGAGCCGAATGATAGTTCGACCGAGATAGAAAGAATACGGTATGCTTGGGCATACATTCTTGAAATAATTGGAGGTTATCTGATGCCGGACCTGTCTAGAAACCTCGTACACTTGAGATGGCTGCTGAAACTTGTTGATTTTAGAGTAACCGGTGAATTGAGTTGGGGGTCTGCCGTGCTATCGAGGTTGTATTGGGAGATGTGCGGGGCGACGCGGCCGAGTAAAGCAAAAATCGAAGGTTGCCTATCACTATTGCAGTCATGGGCACGGTTTCGATTTCTATTTTTACGCCCTCGACTCGACCACCCATATTCATTCCCACTGATAACGAAGTAAATTTAATGTTATATTTTACAATTATTACGTAGATTTATAGTATAATTGTATGCTAAAAATTTATTTAATTAGGTGGAACCATTCGGCGAGTTATGCTGGAATACCTACCTCGCTTGAAGATATACGGCTTCTATTGGACCAACAGTCGGAATCACAAGTAAGTTTCGAATTTCGTATTTATAATTTAGTATTCTGTATTTAGTGTTTAGTATTTTGCATATAACTAATATTTTGGTAATGTTAATATAGTTTCAATGGACACCGTACGAGGATCCGGCAATTCGGGTAGTAATTCCGGAGGAGTTCTTGCAAAATTCAAACATTTGGCATGTGAAAGTCCTATTGATCAACTATGCGACAGTGGAGATACACCAGTCAGATCGGGTTCTGCGACAATTTGGATTCCGGCAACTGATTCTCGTGCCACCTGAAGTGCTCGATGATGAGCACAAAGTGGACTTACGGCAGTTGCACATGGATTGGGCAAGATTTTGGTCAGCATATATCGAGATGTGGGAGAACCGATATGACTATTTACCTAACCGGGAGCCGATCGTCGTTCCTGAGTTAGCGTGCGTGCCGGAATACATGCCATGGTTTAGGATTCATGGTAAGCCGTATTTGTTGTCGGAAGAAGAGAGGCGACGGCAACTTCGTCAACAAAGGGAACGTCGGGGCCCTTTAAATCCAAGGAGAATGGGTGATGAGACGGGGCCATCAACAGCGCCAACACAGTCACCGGGCCCATCAACAGTACCCACACAGTCACAGGGCCCATCAGTTCAGTTGACGACACCGACATCACAGCCTTTAGCCTTTATGCCAGGTGCGTACCCTAGCCCTTATATGTATCCTAACCCATATATGTTTCCTTTTCCCAGTTCCACCCCAGGTTGGAATGCATGGTCGGGTTCGAGTCCGTTCCCGACTACTCCGACTGGCCAGCCGATCTTGAGGCCGTCGTCGAGTGAGGGATCACAAGAGGTGCCCTCGGGGAGCACTTCTTTTTACCAGTCTCTTTCGCCGTACGGGATTCAGACACCCCACGGTGGTTTATGCAAACACCTCCGGGGTCGTTATTTTATCAAGGTGGGTCATCCTCGCAGCACCCACAACCAGACCCACTGCCGGAGGAACCGGAATCCCCGCCCGAGGTTTCACGACCCCCACCGGAAGCTAGAAGAATGAGGAATCCAGCGCGTAACCGCTGACCACCCCCGTGTGGCACTGATTCCGACCGGCATCAACATTGATTCGGATGGGCTTTTTTATTTTTTAAATTGTAATAATTTTTTTATTTTTTTAATAAAAAAGTTGTTTTTTATTTGTGTTGTAATTTAATTTTAATATCTTCACTAAAATAAAATCTGTTTATTTTTTTGTAATTTAGTTTTAATATATTTAATAAAATAATAGTTGTTTAATTTTTTTATTGTAATTTAATTTTAATATCTTTAATAAAATAGAAATTGTTTAATTTTTTTTGTAATTTAATTTTAATATATGTAATAAAATAAAAAGTTGTTTTTTATTTTTTATTTTATTTTAATTTAGTTTTAATATATAATAAGATGTTGTTTTTTTTTTTTTTTTTGTAATTTAGTTTTAATATATTTAATAAAATAAGAAGTTTTTTTATTTTTTTTTTTTGTAATTTAGTTTTATATTTTAATAAATAAGAAGTTTTTTTTTTTTTTTTTTTGTAATTTAGTTTTAATATTTAATAAATAAGAAGTTTTCTTTTTTTTATTTTTTTGTAATTTAGTTTTAATATATTTAATAAATAAGAAGTTTTTTTATTTTATTTTTTTGTAATTTAGTTTTAATATATTTAATAAATAAGAAGTTTTTTATTTTTTATTTTTTTGTAATTTAGTTTTATATTTAATAAAATAAGAAGTTTTTTTATTTTTACTTTTTTGTAATTTAGTTTTAATATATTTAATAAAATAAGAAGTTTTTTTTTTTTTTTTTTTTGTAATTTTGACGGGCTAAAGCGCGCCCTTGGGGAATCGCTTTCCTGATTTTTTTCCCACAAAACGCGCTAATGTGGACGCGTTTTGTGGGAAAACGGCCATTTTCCGTAAATTTTCAAGAAACCGGCCAATTTCGTAAATTTTTTTTTTTTTGTATTTTGGGTATTTCACCCATTTTAAAGTTGAGGCTTATTAAAAAAAGAGTATATAATAATACTATGATATTATAATATTATATATAAATAATAAAATATAATGATATAAATGATATTACAATAAGGGAAAATCAGTAACATGCTTTCATCTCGGACATGGACTGAAAGAATAGACTTTTTAACAGTTTGGGGAATGGAAACTGAGCTACCTTTTGGCTCCTCTCGAAAACGGTGTTTATTTTTTGAGAATTAAAAAAAAAATTAAAAACGAAATGTTTTATGGCTTTAACAGTTTAGGGTTTTTACTTGTACAACACTGATCGCATTGAGATTATCCTTTTTCGTAAGTTTCGACCTGATTGTTCCCACAAACTGTTGTCTGCCGAGTCTCAAAGTTCTCCATCTTAGTTTACTGAAATTTACAGATAAAGAATCCATTCGAAGGCTACTTTCAAGCTACAATTCACTAGAAGAATTGCTTGTTCCATAAGTGATATTATGAACCGTGGTTATGCTTAGCAGCTGGAGCTTAACACCCCTAATCTGGTCTACTTTGAATACTTGTATTTTGCGGCAACAAAGCACATATTGATAAAACTTAAACTCTCTTGCAGAAGCCCGTATTCATATTGGAGTCGACGTTTCTTCCAACTACTGTAAAGACACTACTCCTGCAATTGATTTGATGAGAGGAACCATTCATGTTAAGTCACTACATTTAACCAGTTGTTGCAGAGGGGTACAAAAATCCTTCCTATAGATTTCATTTTCTTGTAAAAGAAGTTACTAAGCAACTAACCATATACATAAATTCCTAAGTGCAGGCTATCGTATTGATTCCCGGTCTGATTCTGAAATTTCGTAACCTGACTTATTTAAATATAGGCTACTGTTATGTTGGATGGGAAAACATACTTGCTATTTTTCCATACATTGAAACCCTTTGCTTTTGATTCTGAGGTATGAATTAATGTATACTACAGCACTTTGGAATTAGTTTCATTGCAGCTATATACATATGTTGGTTTTTTTAGGATAATATTGGTCCGGTATATTGGCACAGAAGGGAGAAAGTTCCCTCTTGTTTGCTGCATCATATCAAGGCAATCAAGCTTTTTGTATGGGAAAGAAAGGGTGTTGAGTTCCAAATGGTGGTACAATTGGTTGAGTATATTTTGAAGAAGGCAAAAGTTTAGAGTGTTTGACCATAGACACGCGTGCAACCAAGAAAGAGGAGAGAATATGTGCTTTGCCAAGAGTTTCAAAGAAATGCCAAATAATTATTATCTAAATGTTGTCCACCTTCTAGTGTAACATTTTACTATCTAAATTTGTGTAATATTGAATTATAAGTTTGACATACGGAATTTTTCTTTTGGCCAAACATAGGATATTTAGTGTGATTGATTAATTTCGATTCGTGGAGCTTGGTTTAGTTTTGAGGATGCTTTCTTTTTTGCGCCAAGTTTTCTCTAGAGTTTCAGATAGCAAGTCACCTCGTCATGATGGGTTGGGTTGTTCCGATTCAAAATTTGAAGCTTCTTTTTAGGTTGGATTTAGTTCGAAAAATTGATCTAAAATTATGTGTAAGATAACAATAAAATAGTAGAAAAATTAACAATAAAACAATAATTATATAATATCCAAATAATAACAATAAAACAGTAGCAATATAATAACGAAATGACAGTAAAAAAATAGCAAAACAGCATATAAATAACAGTAAAAAAGAAAGTTTGTGTCCTACCCAAGTCTAAACGGGTCTTATTTTTTGTCTAAACTCATCTGTTAGGCCTATATTTTTACTCAAATCCTCCCACTTTTTAAGCGGACATTCAGGCTTGGGCGAGTGACCCAGCCCATGATTAATTCTACTTCCAAGTGACTTTTGCTTTTCATGTCTTTAAAAAGATTAGATGTTATGGTTATTTGAATCGGACCGGTTTGATTGGAAATTAGTCGAGTATTAATTTAGAGAAAAACATCAGATTGACTGATTCAAGAATTAGTACGAATGAACTAAAACATCAACCAAACTAGTTTTTATTTTTACTTTTATAAATTTTTAATAAGTTATTAAATCAAATAAATTAAACTAGCGAGAATGAAAAACTAACAATGAAACCAGATTACTAAACCAATTCTAAAAACCTTGTACTCCTAACTCCACTCATTTGAAAATATATTAAAAGAAATATCTTATTTTATTTTATCATCAACAAAGTATTTACAACTTAATATTTTCTCATTTAATTTTTTAAATGAAAATTGAAAATTATTTTATTTATATTTTTATTCCTACACTAATATATCTATTTAAAGAGATTGATTTCTACTGACTTATCCAATAAAAATTTATTTCATTTTTAAATATTGTATTTAAGAATTAGAAAACATATTAAACATTATATTATTAACTATTTTATCTTATTATCAGAGAATCTATATTATTATAATATATTTAATTGAGCTAGTGTAACCCATCAATCGAATCTCAATTCAATTGTAAATTTATCAAAAGCCCATTTTTTTACAAAGTTATATATGCATAATATATGTTTGACTGAGTTGGTATCATATCATCCATCAAACAAGTCCATTTATTTTACAAAACAACAAATATAAAATAAAATTTATTACATAATTACTTTTAACTAAAACACATTTAATTTTTATATCAAATTTTAATAAATTTATTACATAATTACTTTTAACTACATCTTGATTTGCCATAATTTAGTACAGTTTACAAGTTACACACAATTAGTTATTTAGAATTATCAGTAGAAACCTGCTGATCTATTTGAGAAATTAACCCAAAAAGATATACTTTGAGTTAATTCAATACTGTCCTCAGCTCTACCAACTGAGATAAGGTAGGGAGATATAAATCTTGGCCCAAAAAGATATATTAATTGCATTGTTTACTATATTTTCATTTATGTTATGAATATTTTATTAAGTGGATGCCTATCAATATTCATATAAGTTTTGATATACTTTAAATTTTAATAGTTATTAGAAGTAGAGCATTTAAAATAACTTTTCATTGAGTAATAAAATACGCTCTCTCCTTTACTCTCCTATTTTCTTTGTTCTTTACTTTCTATCTTTTTATTTTATAATAATTTATTATTTGTACCTCTTATAAATAAAAAACCACAATCATTAAATGATATATAATTGTTTTTAAAAAAAAAAAGGCAATTATTACTTAAATGTATATGTATTTTTTAGTATACAAATAAACAATTATGGTATAAAATTAATTAATATTAACTTTTATCATTAATTAATTCAATGAATGAAACCCTAATTTAATTTTTAAGCCCAAATCAATATTTAACACATCAATGTTGATTAGTGGAATAGTAAAGAGCTCAAAATGTTTTAAAGAAATTGAGGCGGATAATGTAATGTAATTATCGAATATCAAAAAAAAATCGAACTTAGAACAAGTTTAATCAATTTGCTTGCAAAAACTCTTCAAGGTCCATCTCTTTTCATCTTCTTAATTAATTGTTAACGTTCCCAATGGCCGCCTACCAAAGAAAACGACGTTTTGCCAATCAAACTAGGTATGTGTTTTCTTGGTTTTTTATATATTCTTTTCTATTGACAAAGAACTTGAGGTTGAACTGATTTGACTAAGAACTTGGAGTTGAACTAATTTGATTCTTGTTTTTTGTGTTATTTTATTGGCAAGAAATATAAAGAATATATATTTTTCTTTTGACAAAGAACTTGAGGTTGAACTCATTAACTAAGAACTTGGAGTTGAAACTGATTTGATTCTTTGTTTTTTTTTTTTGCAAGAAGAGATAAAGATTTAGACAGACTCAGTGGATTGCCTGATAAAGTTCTTTTACAGATCATATCATTACTTCCGTTAAAAGAAATAGTTCGAACATCCATTCTTGCAATAAGATGGAAGGATCTTTTCTCTTTGGTATCCGATATCAATATTGATGATAACAATGTAATCAGGAAGTCTTTAGGTAATGGTTACATGAAGATTGTGGAAAGGTTCCTGTTCTCGCGTAAGAGGGATGTTGGTATCAATAAATTTCGTCTCAAATGTGGGAAAATTGTGGATCCTTTCAGGATCAATGGATGGATTCAGTATGCACTAGGGTATCATGTTAAAGAGCTTGATTTAACCATTGGAATCAAAGGATTCAATGAGCTAAACTTTGGGGTTTTCACTTGTAAAACACTGGTGATATTGAGATTGTCCATGGATAAAGGCTCCATCTTTAGTGTTCCCACATATTTTCGTCTTCCGAATCTCAAGGTTCTTCATCTTGGTTTGATGAAATGCTCGGATGATGGATCTGTTGATAGGCTGTTTTCGGGCTGCATTTCGCTCGAGGAATTGCACCTTCGGAACTGTGAAGTGAGCAACATGAACAAGCTCCGTGTTTGTAATGCTACACTTAAGAAGTTGTTCTTGTCTGGTTTCATGGGCACGGATCATGAAATTGAGATCATTGCCCCAAATCTGGTTCACTTCAGCTACTACTACACGGGAACCAAAGGGTTCTCATTGATAAACCTAAACTCTCTTTCAGAAGCACGTATTTATATTGGACCATATCTCTTTTCCACCATTGATTTTGCTCCTACTGCAACTGCTCTGATGAATGGAATCAGTCAAGCTCGGTCGCTTTATTTAACCTTATATTCCTCAAAGGTATGAAAATTTCTTCTTATGGATTCTTTATTCTAATCAACAAAAACTGTTTTGAGTAACTGTATATAATAATTTCCCTTTTCCCTTTGTAGCCTATCCTACTCACACCTGGTCTGGTTCCACAATTTCCCAACCTTACTTATTTGAATTTGGAGATGGGTGGGTGCCTTCCTGAATGGAAAATATTACTTGCTAATTCTCCATGTCTCGACACCCTTGTTCTTGATTTTGAGGTATGAATGAATGAAATGATAAGCTTTGACTCTTTATTTTTCTTCAAATACTTATATGTGTCTCTGATATGAACATCGCCATACGAAGTGAGCTTGAATGTTTAAGTACTTACATGTGTCTCCGGTTTACGTTTTTTCGCAGTTTTCTGGAAGCGAACTTGAAAGTCATAACAACGGTAGGGATGAAACAGAGAAAGTACCTGGGTGTTTAATGTATAAAGTCAAGACAATTAAGTTGTTGTCTTTCCAAGGGAAGCCATTTGAATCGCAAGTGGTTGAGTATCTTTTGAAGAATGCAAAGGTTTTAGAGAGGTTTACAGTACGACTAAGTGGAAAAAAGAGACTGCGGACAAAGATCAGTAAAGAAGTACGTGCACTATCAAGAGTCTCAAAGAAATGTCAAGTAACTATTATATGAGTTTTTGGTCACCATGATTATCATTTTTTGTCAAACAACACCTTGCCCAAAACATATTTGGACGATCAATACCTGCTTTAGCCAATGTATTGGCCATACAACATTAAATTAAATGTATTCCAGTATGATCTTGTTGCTATATGTTTGCATGGTTTAAACTTTATAGCTAATCAAACTTTTAGCATTAACGGATAGGATATTTAAGGATCAACCAAGAAGCATAGCTCTATGATAGTTTTTCAAGTATTACTTTTGCATATTTTCTTGTTGATTTTTAATTATTGAAACACCAAGAGAAGTATTCAGAAAATAGAAACGGTTCTACTTTGGCAGATTAAACCTGTCTGCTTAGGCAGGAAGAGAGAGAGTTACGAGTTTCACATGATTTCATTCAAAACCTGTCTCAGCAAATTGCATCCATCTACACCAGTGGTCATTATACGACCACTAAATATATTAAGTTAAAGACCAACAGAGGGAGGATTCAAAACACATAATCTAACAAGTTGAAAGCCGCCCTCTGCATAATCTAATTAGGAACATGGACCTATATGTAGGGCGGTTTAGATTAAGAGACTCTTAGTATGTAATTTGTTTGTTTTTAGTTTGCGTATGGAACTATTATGCCTTGTAGTTCTTTGTTGAGGTTTAAAGGGACAAAATAGAGATTGGGCTCACAAAATCATCAAAGATAATTTGCCTTAACTACAAATTTCACCTTCAAGGTATATCATTTTTATCAGTTTGAGTACTTAATTTTTTTATTTTTTTTTGTAAACAATGATACTTAGTCAAGTTGTGTCGAGTTGATAAAGACAACTCATATGATGATTGTACTAACATACTTGATAAATTGTACAATGATAAATTCCTAATAAAGATATTATCATTTTTAAATGTCCTTAGTCAAGTATTATTATGGACTTGAACAATAATAATGCATTGAGACTAATATGTGTTTGATTAATGGCAAGTTGACAAGTATTATTATGGATATGTGATATCAAGTCAACACAGAAGTATATGCTAAAGAATAATATATTAGATTGACCCACCATGAGAATGCTTCTTAAATTATTATGTAATAGTCACGATATTTCTCATAGTGATAATTATTATAGGTATGATTATCATGGTTCCAACGTTGTGAGTTGTATGTGATGACATAGTCAAACACATATTTAGTAAATGGTTGTACTATAAAGACTGTTGTTAGGTATGTCACAATCCATTTAGTGGGATGTGAATGATCAAGATAGGATTTACCTCTCCTATAAAATATGAGTGATATATTGGGCCTCTTATGGTCATGTTTAAATGAGTTGATGTAAGATATCAGGCTCATTTTTCTTTTGTCTTAGTTTACTTAGGATTCAAGAAATAGAATATTAGACTCTACAAGTGTGATTCTCCATGACTTGTGTTCAATATGGATATCAAGAACAAAGGGATATATTAGATAACTATTATAACATAAAGGTTATGTCAAACCATAACTTCTTGTAACTTGGGTAGCAATGATGCATTGCTAGATGTCACTCATTGTTCATAATATTATAATTGTTTTAATGTTACTGCTAACGTTGCAAGATCCTACAGGGTCGCACCTTATAGTTGGAACAATCAAAATCCAAAAAAAACTTGAGATTATTTTTAACATGTCATATGAATTAAATTGATTATATAAATGTTTTTATAATTGATTTAATTTCACATGAATAAAAATAAAACACAAAAAGTGTAAAGGGACTAATTAAAATTATGAGAAATGTGTTTTACATGTTTTAATGAGGTATAACCTAATTTATCAAAATTTTTGAGTACTTAAAATTTGGTTAATGAAATCATAAAGATTTCCTTCTAAAATTTTTTATTATATTTTTATGAAAAGTGAATATCATGTTTATGGGATTTCCTAAATCCTATTTTGATGAATTCTTATCAAAAGGGTTTTTGAAAGAGAATTAATTGGGAAAGATTTTCATTCTTTTAGTTATTCAAAATTCTTTCTCGAAATTCTTTGGTCTAGTAGCAAATAGATTTTTGGAACTCTTTGAAATAGTTTCAAGAGTTTTTGTATTTGTTTTCATTTAGGTGAATTACATAGAGGTTGAAGCAAATTTTTTGTTACAATTGTGATTCGTTATTTCATGTAGGGCTTTTTTACCAAAATTACTTTTTTTTCTACTCAGATCGATTTAGGTATATTTTCGTACCTTCCTCACAACCTGAATTTGTTCCTCACACGTGAATCTAGTTATGGTCAAGTTGTTGGCGTTGTTTCCGATTAGACAATGTAAGATCAACATCTTGATCAACCTCGCGCGTGTGTGCATAAAACAATGATTTTAGAAGATAATTTTTAAAAGCATGGTTTTACTGCAAGCATTTAATTTTCAAAATCTACTCGTGATTTTATAGTACGCAAATCATAGCAAGAAAATATGGCAGGAAAATTAAATATGCTAATCTAAGGACTAAATTGCAAATAGTATAAAACTAAGAAATTAACCAAATAATTAACTAGCAGTGGTTGGTTGATTTTAATATGGTTCACCGATTCTCGAACAAGGGAATTAAATCACTTAAATTACTAAATGGCTCCATTTTATCTTTCGATATCAATTTTACTGACTTAGACGGCTTAGCTTTGATTTATCTCTCGATCTCACCGGTTAATCCAGAACTAATGAACGTGTGCGCAACAAGATTACCTTTTGGTCTCACTTGCCTAGATATTCCCTTAAGGGCGTCACTTCCTAAGTTTTTAAGTCTATTTGATTTAGTCCAATTTACTACGATTTAGTCCTTGGTCCAAAAATCAGCTTACCCCTATTTTCATCAACCAACCCTTTTGAAGTTTAGCTACTCATGTTAAAAATAAGGAGGATGAAAATGGAAATGAAAAACAAAACAACCATTAAATTAAAGCTTAAAAAAATATAAAAGTTGAGATTTTTATGTAAGAAAACTTAAAGAACATGAAACTAAAAGCATTCAACAAGAAAATCTAAAGCAATAAACATAAAAGGAACAAACTTTAACAGATTTAGAGTAAAAGAAACTGAAATACATTAAACTAAAGCTAAAAATATCTTGCAACCAAGGTACAGGGACTAAAAGTATAAATAAACCTAAGCTACAGTAATAACTAACTTAATTAACACTAAGAACATCAAGAACAAGAGAAGTAAATGCAGAAAAATAAACTCTAAACTAAGAAAGAAGAAGAGAAAATTAAAACACTAGAAAAAGTGCAGAAAAACTAAGAGATAACTAAATCTAGAACTAAGCTAATGTGTTTGTCTCTCCTCCTAAGCCAATTTTGGCTATTTTAAGCTATCATCTGATGAATTTTCTTTGCCAAAAATGCCTCTACACGGGCCTTGGATGACTAGTGGACTGAGTGGACAAAGACTACCCTTTTTGTCTAATTTTGTCCCCTGATGATATTGATGTTGCGATACCTAGAATAGGATATCGTGATACCTCGGGCAATGTCAAGCCTTGGGGTCTTATTGGAAAGGTGGATATCATGATATCCAAAGCATATATCACGATACCGCTGAAAGGTATCTCCAATCTTCCATCTTGTTAGAGGTATCGCCATTCATAGGTGCGGATATCACGATACCCTTGCCTTTGGTGCCGTTCTTGCTCGTTTTTGACCTCCAACACATCCCTACACCACTCAATCACACGTTAGGCCTCCCAATGGCTCTATTGGCTAAATTGGGTCACAAAATGAGAAAAAATAAGACATTTTCACTTATTAACTAAAAATCTAAAAATAAAAATATATATATAATATATATATATATGCAAAAGATTCTATTTTACTCGAGAATAAGCTCCTAAAGTATGCTGAGAAAGCCTAATTTGCCACAACAATTTGTGGCAAATCACCTCCCCACACTTAACTCTTTACTTGTCCTCAAGCAAGCACACCAAACACGCAAAAGAAAAGATGAACCTTGGACTAAATTAGACAATTAGGTTACATAGCAATAAAACAACAAACTCGTACAAGAATTACTTCACATACAACTTCAGAATGATAGCTAGATAACTTATTTATTCCTAATGTAGACATAATTAGTTCACTAAGTTAAAATGTTAATAGATGTAGAGGCAATGTAAATGAACAAATGTACAAGTGTTATCCTTCAAAATAACTTATACGGATCACTCATAAATATTTAAAAAGAATTAGTCATGTTCGTTCAAACAAATGCAAGCTATTTACAAATTATTGTGTTGGTGACTTATTCGGGTCCCAAAGGTCCTCTAGGCTTATAGCATTCTGAGGCTTAGGACGGTTTGGATTCAAACAACAGATACTCAAAACGAGTTCAAGCACTAGAAATGGTTAAGCATACGACATTGTTCCCTACTCGTCCCCAATTTATTTACAAGTTCACCTCTTTATTTCTCCTTCTCTAGCATACCTTATTTCTTCGAAATTATAGAAGGTATTACGCGGGATTAGTACGTGCAAAATCTATAATTGTGAATAGAAATATTTTCATTTAGCTTAATTTTGATTCAACTCTCTTCTTCTTTATTGTTCATTCTTTCGTTCACTTTTTTAAAAAACATACTAATTCTTGTAATCCTTTCATTTTCTTTTTTTCGCTCACAAAGCCACCATAATATTTCTACCTATCCTTCAATGTTTAAAGCTCGATGTCTATTACATAGTGCAATTAAAGAACGAGACAAAAAAGGATTGAGTACTAGACTTGTTTAGGCTCAAGGCTTTGATATTAAGGCTCACAAGAAAAAGATACTCGAGGCTCAAATATGTAGGAACTAGGGGTATATAGAAACAGATAAGCTTTTCCGCTCTAGGCTATATCAAACAATGCCCAAGGTCTTTTCTGAATTAATCACCTAGAAAAAAAATTTTTAAGCATACATCTACTTAAATGAAGAATTAGCAATTCAAATTATTGATCTACAAGAATCCGTCTATTTCATTCATTGTATGATACACTTTATACGTTTTCATTTTAGTTATTGCTTGTAGTCTATTATACACATTAACTAATTGAACTAATTAATCTACAATTAAGAATAAGAAATTATCTAGTATCATTCGAAATTTACAAGTTTGGCAATTCTATGTACTTATTCGATATATGCAACTAGTAACTTATTACCTAATTATAGTCCAAACACCATACAATTACACAAAATAAAAACAAAAACGAAAAATATTTTTGGAATTTTTGAAAAATTTAAAATAAAAATGAAAAATATTTTTGGATTTTTTTTTGAAAAAGGAAAAAAGTTAAAATAAACACACAGACAAACAAAATTGAAAAATCTTGGTAGGGTAACAACTAGTTCATTGAGTAGAAACCTGAAATAGGAATTAGTTATGAACATCGAAACAAGCTAGTCATCCGTGTCTAAATTTGGTTGAGTTTAAAGACTTTACACATGATTTTTTATTTTATTATAAAAACAAATATTTTTCACTTTATATTTTGTCGTACTATAATTTATTTACAGTAGTAATTAAATTTTCTCTTAGTACTCACCTCCATTCGATATGATTTTTGGAGTATCACCTATTTCATTGTAAAATTATATTACAACCTGAGCTAGATACTTGCGTACATCACCTTAATTCAATATTTTTAGTAGCAGTGTTTACACTCTAGACGTTAGTTCATCTCAACTGATTCTTGCCTCGCCTACGAGGACCATTCTGCTGCCACTACTCTCTCTAGTGCTCTGTGAGCTCCCTTCAGCCCTTAGCTTCTTACGGATGCTACTTCCCACCTGAGCCCTTGCATCAGCCGCTGCAACGGCCTCTTGTGCCCTCTCCATTAGTGCCTCCACGTCCATATTGTCGAGCTGAGAGGATTGGGTTGGGGTTGAAGAATGAGTACAGCCCTGCAACAATAAGATTAGTGTCAACCCTACTAGGAACCAAGTCCCTACCAAAAGACTCACCTATGACAACTGCTGGCGAGGAAGACCAGCGTTGTACGCGTAGCTTGCAAACGATGTAGAAGAGGTGTAGGGGTTCATCTTTCCTTCCTACCAAAACGACGGCCAAATCATCAGTGGCGTTGTAGGGCCATGCCTTTTCGGTGGATGGCATTACTTGGGGATCAGCCCCAGGTGCAATATCCACAGGTCTACAGCCATTCGGGCCCTGATTCTCCAAGCAGAAATGGAAGACATTTTTAACGGTGATAAGCTCCTCTAACACCAATAAACGGCCCAACTTTAGGCGAATGAACTGATCCTAAGCAGCCTCATTATTGAATGGCTGCTTGCGAGTACAGACGGACTCTTGGGGGATGGACCACTGTATCGGGAAGCCAAAACCAAGCCTCAGCCTACTCCTTACCCGAATATATATATTCATGTTGAGATGAAGGTTGTAGGCCCAGTTCCTAACTATTGACTCGCGTCCTTGGTGAGTACTGAAGTGTGCCATCCCAACAGTGGTGCCACAAGTGGTAACCTTCAATTGATAGATCCATTGGAATACACCAAGAATGGGTGGCTCATTCCTCAAACTACAATCGATGAAGTAAGCAATCAAAGTCCACCAGGATAGACAGACAAGTTGTCTCGATGAAATTCCATATTCATTCAGCACTGTACAGAAGAATGGGTGTAGCGGGGGGTGAAACCCAGCCTCGAAAAGATAGAGGGGATGAATGATACCATTAGTACTGTCACTCAGTCGGCACTCGCCATGAACTATGCTGAAGTCATAGGCGAAATTGGGCAATTGTATCCCTCTAACACCCAGATGTTTGACCAACTCGTCTCAAGTTATTGAGCATTGGAATAAAGGACTCTCCACTAGGGTACTTACCTCTCAACTATTGGGTCCAGCCCCATCACCCATTGTAGCACCACCCTCACAGCCCCTTCAACTGTGACCGTCGTGATTCCTCCTACCCTCATGATGATTGTCTTTGACTCTAACCATTTTGGGGAAATGAAGGAAAGAGAGAAAATTAAAAGATTACCTGGGAAAAATTGAGAAGTTACCCGAGGAAGAAAGGAAGCAAGACTCGGATAACGAAAAAGGAGGAAACTGAAAGAAGGAAACTTAGGGATTCAAAGAAAAAAAAAACTTAATCGACAAGGAAATTTTGGGGAAAAGTTATTTCAAATGTAAGGATTTCCCTTTTTTACGACTCAATTCACAAACAACAACATGATGTAAATGCATTACTAATTATTTTCTAACTCAATGGTATGAATACAAATATATGGTACCCATTTGATTTCAATTTTACATATTCTCTTCAACATATTACTTTACTTTTTTTAAATTAACTTTATACCTACATAACCTTCAACTAATACAACACAATTTTCAATTCTTATATTTAGTAGTAAGTGTTCAGTCGAATCGAGTGAATTTTTTTTTTAGTTAATCGAGTTGACGAGTCTTATTTTATCATCTTGATTTGATTTGAATCAAGTTGTGTGAAATGAAATTCAAATCGAGTCAAATCGAGTGAAATTGAATGAGTTAAATTAAAAAATTAAACATGTCAAATTAAAATTTTGTTACTGTATAACTAAATTCATGTTAGAGCACATAAATTTGAAACCATATATGTTTGAAAAAAATTTCAAAACAAAATAAAAAAAAAAATCCTTTAGTATAGTAAACTTGAATCATTAATTAACTTATTTAAATCCCAAATTATTATTTTAGAAAGTTTCTTTTAGAAATTGTTATAATCTTTTTAAAAATATAAATTTTGAAATTTTTAATTTTCAATTTTTTGTTGAGAGTGACCAATTTGTTCATTTTCAAAATTGATAGAGAATGTTTTTATTTATAAAATTCAACTCAGATAGCAGATAAAGTATATCCTTTCCCGTCAATTTCATCTTCTCTATAGATCAATCATCAATAACTTTTCAAGTTGTATTTTCTATCACTTCAATTCTTTTAATTGAGAATCTATTTCTCCTCACAAATTCAGTGCTCCCCACATTCTTTTCCAATTCAACTCTAGGTGATATTTTCTCATTTATTTTATAATATTACTTTTCTTTTCTTTTCCTTGCTTCACATTTATAGTTACAATATATAGGCCACCAAGGATTGCTCTCTCAACTCTTTTCATCATACTGCTTATGTTACATATCTACTATTTTTTCTTTTTATTTCTTCACTTTGTCTATTACATTTTTCACTGCTTCTTAATTTTCATTTTTCTCGGTTATTAAATATTTTACAACGTCTTAATAAGTTTTTAGTTGAACTTGACCACGTGAATTACTGATATTTTAAGTTAAGTAATATTTTTAAAATTTTGTTATTAATTAAAAAAATTATTTCATATAAGTGATAATGTAATAAGATTAATCTTTCAAAAATTCCTTATTAAATATTTATATTACAAAATAAATATTTTAAAACATAATTTTTATTTTTATTATGTGATAAGTTCAAAATAAAAAGATAAATATTTAAAATGTTTAAAAAAATTAATTTTTTTATAAAACCCTATAAATATCTGAAATTGAATTTAATGAGTAGGTTAAAGTTTAAGTCCCTATACTCTTATATAGTCCCTCTATTTTTATTTTAAGAAATTTAGTCTCTCTACTTTTTAGATTTAGATTTAAAAGTTCAATTGTTAACACCATTATTTTTTATTAAATTTAATTCATTGAAATGTTATTTTTTTATAGGGGTATTTTTTAATTTTTAAATGTCATCCCGGCAAAATTGACAAAATAAATTTAAAACTGTTATTAACAATTGAATCTAAATTTTGAAATCTAAAAGGTTTACCTATTTTAACCTAATTAGCAACATGTAACCGTTTATCACTTTAATGAAATATTAATTTCCTTTATAAATAAAATACTAACTGAACATATTATGTAAAATAGAATAAATTAAAATGTATTAGAAATAATTTAAAATTTTTAAAAACATATAAAAATATTTTTTAAGAAAATGATAAAATACTTTAAACTTATTAATTTAAAAAATTAACATAAAATTTTAATCTAATACAAAACTGTTTAAAATTTAAAAATAAAATAAATATAATTTAAAAATTCCACTTTTATAATAGTATATGTATTTAAAATAAGGTTAAAATTTAGTCTCTATTTTTATATTTAAGGATTCTAATTGAATTTTATTATTATTATTTATTGGATTAACATACAAAATAAATAAGAAAAGCTTTTTAAAAGATTTAAAACATTTTTATATATGTTTAATGTAGGAAGTTGTATATATCATACACATATAATAATTTAATATAATTTTATCAAAAAATATTGAATTATAAATATATAATTTTATTTATAATATCAATCATAAAATTAAATTTATATAAAATTATAAAATAATTTATTTGGAAAATATACCGCAGCTTTATTCTAAATTAATGGAATCTCAATTTAAGCGTGATATGCAAGTACTTATCTTTGGTGTCCATACAGTTGGATTGACTCTTGTTTTTCAAAACCCTAAAAAGAAAATATTCAGGAAAGATATAGAGCGTTGGCTGAAAATATTAGGCCTTAATGGCTCATAAAGGCAGCCATGAGAATGGAAACAATCAGATGAGCTTATTTGTCACATCATTTCATATCTTCCACTACGAGAATCAATCAGGACCTCCATTCTATCAAAACGGTGGAGGCATCTTTTCGCTACCCTCATCATTGATGATTCCATAGAAAAGCCACAATATTTTGTTTGTCATCTACCTCTAGGTTATGATGGCATGAGTGATACTGTGAACAAAGTGTTGTTTTCCCGTAGTAGGCCGACTATAGATCAATTCAGTCTTAAACTCACAACAAACAAACCAGATCCTCACAAAGTTGACGGGTTGAGTTATGCATATATAGACATTACGTTTGCTTCTATGCGCTTCGTTGTGTTATTTCCTTTTTTTGTTGCATGACATATTGGTGAGACTGAAGTTGGAATTCGGACAATCTTTTGGCGTCAGTGTTCCTCATACAGTTTGTCTGCCCAATCTCAAGTTCCTCCTTCTTAGGCATATTGTATTTTCAGACGATGAATCAGTTCAAAGGCTCTTTTCTGGGTGCCACATGCTTGAGGAATTGCTTTTACGCCATTGTAGCCAGAAAACTCCTGGAAAATTCATGGTTTGTAGTCCTACACTCAAGAGATTCATTTTAACAAGCTTTACTGATTGTGAAGAGCTTATGATTAACGCACCGAATCTTGTCTATTTCGAGCATTCCGATTTCGTTGTAACACACTACTCATTACTAAGCCTCAATTCCCTTGTTGAAGCCCGTATTGATGTTGGATTATTTACTGTAGCCTTCTTTTATCAAACTGCTGCACCAGATCTTCTGAGAGGAATTAGTAACACTCGGTCACTTCATTTTGTTGCAAATTTTTACAGGGTATGCATTATTATTGCATTGATCCAATACATGAAACAAACTGGATTCTTTACAACTAATAAGACTTGTGTTCATTTTTGAAGGCTTATGGACTTCATAGAGTTCCCAAGTTCCCTAACTTACTCATCTAACTGGGAAAGCATTACTAGACAGTTCTCCCTGTCTTGAAACCCTTGTCATTGAACTGGTATGTATGCAATGTCACTATATATTTCAATTGCTTCAAGCTACCTAGGCCAAAATGTAAGAATACTTTTGTATATGTTTAAGATATGTAATTTTTATATCATGTTTGTGATTCTTTTGGTCGGGAATTTCCGTGGCTAGTTGACGCACTTTTCCTACCAAAGAGACCACCCTCATGCTTGTTGTCTCAGCTCAAGGCACGTTCCATGGAAAAAAAGAAGAGCTGCAATTGGTTGAGTATTTTCTGATGAATACTCAGATTCTACAGAATTTGACAGTGTTTGTTAGTGAATATAACAGACTGCGATAGGAGGTAACGAAAGCCTAGGTTACATTACCAAGAGTCCCAAAGAAATGCCATGTCATCGTTAGCCAGCTTTGTTGATTTCTTTTTCTAGGCTAATCAGCTTGAAAATATCGTAGTCTATGCTTCTAATGAAGAACCATGAAGAACAATAGGTAAAGTGTCCACTGCTTGTTATCCTGCATCAATGAAAGGCAATTAAACAACTGCAAAAAGTTAAAAGTTCTATTCTTTTTCCTTTTCTTTTTCATGGCATGCTAAAGCTTTAAGGAATTTGATATCTTGTTTTATTGCACCAAAGACTTGGCAGCTCATAATCAATAAAGTACTGTTGATGTTACTGATAACTTTTAAGAAATAACTTCAACATTTCTTATAGTTTCAGTTAACAGTTACTACTTTATATCAATTTTCCAAAGGAAAATAGCAAAATTTTCAAAGGAAATATTTTACTTAACATGTGGAATACAGATATGTTTCTAATATTGTTCTGTTTAAATTTTTTAAAGTTCAATCTTTTACTATGGTTTATTTTTATTGAAATACGCATCTTAAATGCATCTCTGGACATGAGTATTCAAGATATGATCTGAAAGTTCTCCATATACATGAAAAAAAATTAAAAAGTAAACTTATATATTAGCTATACACTAGTATTAGACACTGAATCAAGTTAACGTAAGTGTGAGATAATGCTCTCTAGTTAACATAAGGTGGTTTCATGTCCCTCAGTATTTCAGATGGTTGTGTTACAAGGTACGTATGTAGATGGTGGAGAATGTGGATGCTGTAATGGTTATAATTTGTTGTGCCTCTGCTATTTGGTGGCTTTGGTTAGCAAGGAATGAATTGGTTCAGTTGATGAGATGTTGTTTCTTGCTAAATCGCGATCGATGCAATGGGTTAAGGCTTCCCATGAGGAAATAGCATCTTGGTGGGATGATCCCTTGCAGTGTTCTGTCTCAAGAATTGCCAAGGTGAAAAGTGGTCTTGTTCAATAACAGCCTCCTTGATCCTGGTTTGGCCAAATTCAATGTTGACGATGTTGCTAAGTAGGCCGGGCGCTATTGGATGTGTAGGGGCTTGAGGAATGATAAAGGTAAGGTCTTGGCCTTCTTTTTTTTCTGTCTGGGTTTTTCAATTTTATGGATACTCACTTTGACTGAGCGTTATGGCTATAAAATTTTAAGGTTTTGGCATATGTGGGGAAATTTTTAAGGCTAGTGATGGGTGGTGTATGTTGGTTAATATTTTGAGAGTTGAGAACAGCATGGCTGATGCCCTTGCAACGGCAGGCGCTGTTTTTGATATATGCTTTAGCCTTGTAGCGTCATAAGTTGCTAATTCCAGGGGGTGTGCTGCTGATTTTGTGCTAATGTTCCATTTTGTCTGCCGCTGCTTATCCTTGCTATGTGGCATTGATTCTGTTTTGTTGCACGTTGCTGCTGTTTTTTTTTTTTTTTCGTTTTGTGTTGTATAACTTGTATCTTCCTCATTTAATTTTACGTTGGTTAACATAGTTGAAATATATTGAAATCTAATTCATATTTTTTAAAAACCGAAATTTAACTAATCTTAGAATAAAATTGACTATACCCTATTGAATTTTGTCTGTCAGTGAAAAAAATGAATTAATCGAAAATTTTATGTAAAAAATATTTTTTGAAAATTTATATAAAATTAAACGAAATTACAAATACTATTAACTTATATATATATAGGCGTATACCATTCAACTAGACGATCCGTTCAATGAATTGGGGTATTATTTCGATTTTTGCTTGCAATTCAAAATAACAAGAGAAAAATTTGTATCCAAGTGCAAGAAAACTAAAGCTGCAATTAAAAAAGAAAAAACTACTAGCTACTAATTAACTAAGCTAGGAAAGGAAAAACCTAGAAAACTAAAATGGTGAAAAGAACAAACGAGAGAACCAAAAAGATGATAAAAAGGAGCCTCCTTTAAGTTTGACATCCCGTAGCCTTTAATATTGCCAATTTTACAACCTCAACATTTAACAAAAAAGCCCTTGGAGATAAGGAATTGACTCGAGTGGATGTTGGACACAAAATTTCCCTTGTAGTATTTTCACCCTGTCAAAACTTCAATGACGCAACACCAAATATGTTGTATTAAATGCTTGCAATCACTCCAGATATATCATGCTTGAGTTGTGACAAAGCCAATTGTCAACGTGATGTTCTATTGATGTTGAGGCTAAAGCCTTTTGTTGTTTTAATAAAGCTTGTCATTCACCATTTATGACAACCTTTGGGTACTTAGCCCCAGGTTTGAGAGCCCCTCGTAGGTCGAGGCATTTCCCAAGTCGAGACATCCCTAAAGGTGGGGAACTTGTTTCCCTAAATATGTAATGTGTGTTCCAATCTATACACCTCATCAACATAATGCAAAAATCCACCGTGGTCCATGGATATGCTGCAACTATGTGTGAAGATGGCTACCAAAGAGTCTAGAACCTCTCGCAGTCGCACCGCCTATTTTAGAAACCAACTCCGTAGAACCTAGCCGACAAACCTCTTCACCTAAAAAGTTTCCAACTGCTTGGAATATAGTTGTATGAACATCGACCTCTCTCTCTATGTGTTGACCACCATCGCCTTCCTAAGCTCATTGAAGTGAAAGTGTCCTACCTCCATCTGCTTTGCTTTTTTCCCCTCTTCTTGGCATCAAGATTGCTAGTGTGTAGAACATAGTTGAGAAAATAGCTAAAATGAACAAATGTCGTGTACACTTCAAGACGACATTAACAAACTCTGCAAGGTTGGTGGTCCTATGTCCATAGCGAGACCGATCATCGAAACATTGACCCATCGATATGGCTCTATGCTACTGAACCAGTCTACACATCATGGTTCATTTCAACCTAAAGCCTCGTCATTCTCTATCTGAGACGTGTTGTTCCAGCTTGTACCCTATGTACATATTTCCATAAGATATGTTATCATTCCTTTGAGATTTTAAATGTATTCAAAAGATAAAAAAAATATGGTTGTTGAATTACACATATTCATGACTTGTTTATGCCAATCTGCATTCCTAAAGTCCCTATGAAAGTTAACCGCAATATAACGGATGTAGTACACAGATCTTCATGAAACTTCGAAACACCTAATCGTCACTCACAATTAGCCCTTTTGATCAATAGGAAGTATTGCTAATGCTATCTTGCCTAACAACATTCCTTTGTAAGTTCGTCAAAAAAAATTTTCACGATTTTATGTTCTCACTCTCCACAATGACAAACATTATTGATAGTATGTTTTGGTTACCATCTTATTCAATCACAGTAAAAAGAATTTGTGTATATTTCCCATATAGTCAAGTTTCATCAACTTGCACAAGTTGCTTACAGTAAGGAAAGACCCTAACACATGGATCAAATGTCTAGAACAAGCGGTTGAAAATTCTTTTCCCTAGATCTAGCTGGTTATCCTGTGCATAAGCAGGCAGTATCTGTAAATCAACCACAGTCCTTGGCACATACTCTTGTATCGTGGCTAACCACCTCTGAAGTTCATTTTACAACACATCTCAATCACCATACAATTATTTCATCGCCATTTGTTTAGCCCACTATGCTTTCTTATATGGCACTTTGTACTTAAATCGAAATTGCATGTCGACACTACAGCAAAACAGACTTTTAGCGGCGTTTTTTTTACCTTTAGCGGAGTTTATAAGCGCCCAAAAACGCCGCTAAAAGTCATAACCTTTAATGGCGCTTTCCCAAAAAACACCGCTAAAGGCAATGACTTTTAGCGGCGCTTTTTTCACAAACGCCGCTAATTTGTACATATTTGTAATGTACAATTTGTTCAATATCATACCCCTCATGCACTAAAACCAACCAATAACAGTAAATATAGCATATAATTCCAACCCAAAACAGCAAATGTAGCATAAAAATCACACCAAATGCATTAATTCTAAACGATACTTAAAATTCAATAAATTAAATGAATTATAAATAAAAATATTCTTACAATAATGTTAAATGTAATAATGTTAAAATAATCTTACAACGAGAAACTAAATGTCTAAGATGGCGGCTTCTGCGACTGTTGAAACATCTGCATCATATGCTGAAGCTGTAGCTGGAGCTCATCGTACTTTCTGTTTTGCTCTGCTAGCATCGATGCTGCCTCTGACTCCCTCGCAGCTGCCGCTGCCTCCCTCTTCCTCATCCGCTTTAAACTGTTACTGGAGTTCTTCATATTTTCTTTGAACATCAGTAATTTGCTGCCTCTGCTCAACCGTGCTCTCTTGCATCTGAGCTATCTGGTCTTTTAGCCTCTAAACTTCAGCACGAGATTGACTCCCGGACGGCATGTATTGCTGGGAGCCGGATCCAAAATATTGGGTCGGGGTAACACCAGATCCTTGAAATCGAACCCGACCATACCTTTCAAGACCAAAAACATCAGTGATAATTTTATTATAAATATACTCAAGATTAACAGAACTATCAGTCGAAGCAGTCGTACCTTTCAGGACCCAAAACATCGGTAATAATTCTGTTATCAATCTCCTCAAGATTAACAGAACTATCAGTCGAAGCAGCCACTTCATACTCCGCCTTCTTCTCTTTTAGTTTATCCGAATAAATCAATGAAAGAGTTAGAAATGAAATATATAATAAGAAGGAATGCAATATAACTTAACATTATAAATTTAAAACTACAAACGATGAATTAAACTATTATAATTAAACATTAGAAATATTTATAATAAATCAAATTTTATTAAGTAAATATACCATAATTTCTGCAGCTTCGGATGTCATCGGAGATCCATCCTTCTTCCTATGCGTAATGTCAAAAAGATGAAGGCGTCCAACTTTTTGACTAGACGAGGCTTTCTACATTATAGCGGAAAAAATATAATTTAATAGTATAAAGTCATTAATATTTGACAGAATTAATAAATTATAATACCTCGACCTCAGCTACACAAGCAAAACTTCTGGACCCTGCCGTGTGCGTGAATTTTTATTTCTGTCTGCTGCTTGTTCCAACTCGCTCACGGTCCTACATAATGAAATTTGAATTATGTATATAGTAAATACCATAAACCGAAAAATTTATAAGACTTTAGAAGTACGTAATACCTCTCCTTTCTTTGAATTCCAGAATCTAACTTGATCTTCCCATTGGTACCTCAACATTCCCGGCGGGACATTTCTTAATTTTTCGTCGAGGCTTATGTCTTTCTTAAAATATTGTTTTTTCAACGTGCTTTTATGGTCTCTCCATTTTTTACCCAATGTCTTCTTAATATAGTCATCGGAGACCTCTAAAGCAAATTTCTCCTGATAAAACATAAGTTTAAAAAGTAAATATAAATGAAAGTTCAACCAAAGTATTATAAATTACATTTACGTTTTGTTACCTTAATATTATCGAGAGCTTGATTTTTGTTGGCATCAGGCATGTGATGCCATGATTCGTAGTTGATGGGCAACATATTGGCATTTCGTACTAGAATGCCCAAATAGCCTGCTAACAGTCGAGCTTCAGATCCAACAGGCTGGCCATGACTGTTTCTCCTTACTTTAACACGCTCGACAGGATTTAGGTCGTACAAATCTTTAAGCAATGTACGTCCCCGACCTCTTCGCGTCCCACCACCTTCAGCTGAAAAATGATATATTATTATATTAAAATTGAAAAATGAATCAATAATAAAATTCAACATGCATGTAAAATAAACTTAACATTACTTTGAAACTCTCCAGGCTCGTCGTCTATGTCCAGCAGACTAGAAGATCCAACAACTGTTTGCTGTTCACTATTTGCTTCTTCTGAATTTGGAGTATTTTAGACAATACTTAACTCTCGTAATCGTCTTCTAGGCATTTTTCCTACAATACACATAAAATAGTTCAAAATTTTAGTAACAAATAACAACAATAATAGTACATTTAAAATAGTTAACTTATATAACATGACCAATATTAAAATTATAAGGTTACATATAAATAAAAATCGTAAAATCTTACTACATCATATTTCGTAAATATCTTCGTCCACATCCTGACGAACCCATTGAAATTGTTGACTAGTAGTAGGGATATTTTCATTTAAGTTTTGTTCTGGAAAAGGCAAAGTTTCTGATCTTTCGACTATGTCATCTCTACTTCCATTGCCCATGTCAAACAAATCTCTAGGGGTATTCCAGAGTACAACGTACCAACCCTCATCAGTTGGATCTTTTGAGTAAAAAACTTGTTTCACTTGAGAAGAAAATACATACGGCTCATCTATCAATTGTTCTCCAGTGTGAATCAATCGAGAAAAATTCACCATTGTAAAATCATATTGATCGTTTTAATTCTGCGAGCCGTATTCACATCAGCCCAATCTCCTCGAAATAAGACAACTTTCCATCTGCCATAATAATCCAACTCAATTATGTCAGTAAGAAGTCCGTAATACTCCACATTCCCCTCGACAGGATTATTGTCCCTAGCACTAGCATAACTTGTAATTGAGGAATTAACAACAATTCCACAATTTTGGGTTCTCCTCAATCTCTCGCGATACTTTGTACGAAATCTGAATCCGTTGATGAGGAAGGCACTATATCTTTTCACTATTCTATTTGGACCTTGTGAAAGCCATTTAACTTCGTCATTTACTTCATTCCGACTCCAAACCTATTGAATCGAAAGTAAATTGAGTAATTATAAATGGTATGAGAAAACATTATTACTTGTCAATGAAAACTTCAATTGCATACCGTTTGGCTTAACCATTCATGAAATGATTCTGTAAACAACTTATTAATTTCTCGTTGTTGTAATCTTCGGGACCATGAACGAGCTCTCAATATTTGTTTGTACTCACTATGTTAAAAAAGGTTTACTTTGTTAGAAGACAGACAAATTATAATTGATGAATATTTATCAAATTCTACAACTTACTTGCGTAATGGTTCCATTGAATCGTGATGAAAAAGAACATATCAATGTGCTTATACCCACGATCTATCATCTAATTTTGCAATTTCGACTTTGCCGATTCGTTCTCCAAAACTTTGAAATAAATAAGTTCCGGCCAAGTTATGATCTGTGAGCCTAGCATTTCTACTTAGTCTGTTCATTCTTGTTTCAACATCTTCCAAATACCTTGAACAGAAAGTCATACATTCCTCTGCCAAGTAGCCTTCAGCAATTGATCCTTCCGGATAACGCTTATTGCGGCAGTAAGACTTCAATTTGGATAGGAACCTAAACACGATATAGAACATTATCAAAAGTTGCAACTAAAGGCATTTAGGTGAATGAAGGAATAATTTACAAATAAATTAAGACCTTTCAATGGGATACATCCATTGATAGAAAACGGGTCCACCAAGTATTGCTTCACGAGGGAGATGAATTAACAAGTGCACCATAATTGTGAAGAAGGAAGGCGAGAAGATCTTCTCCAGATTGCATAAAGTCAATGCGGCTCGATCTTGTAGTGTCTCAAGTTCTTGAACATCCAAAACTTTGCCACAAATGTCTTTCATTATATTGGACAGTTCAATTACACAAGACGTCACCTTTTTCTACATACAAAACCACATAACAACTGTAGTAAGTCTTGCATCAAGATGTGATAGTCATGTGATTTTAAGCCATATAGTCTTCGATCTTTAAGACTCACACATTGAGATATATTTGATGCATACGCATCTGGAACCTTTATATTCTTCAACACCATACTGAACACTTCTTTCTCCGTCTTCGACATTGAAAAAATAGCAGGCGGCAACTGATATTTCATATTCAGAAGTGCTTGGGGATTAAGCTCACGCCGAATTCCCATGTGGACTAAATCAAGTCGACTCTGAAGATTGTCTTTCGATTTTCCATCGACATTCAAAATAGTCCTAATGATGTTCTCGCAGACATTTTTCTCAATGTGCATGACATCAAGATTATGGCGTAAAATCTGATGCTCCCAATAAGGCAACTCAAAAAAAAATATTTCCTTTTTTCCACAAGTCCGCCTCATTAGGATCATCCTCTTTATCAGATCCATCATCAGATTCATCCCTTGATCTCCTATTTCTTTGCGTGTTGGCCGTTTGATTCATCTTTCCATAAATGAAATTCATATCTTTCAACATGAACAATATTTCAGATCCACCGGTCTGCGAAAGAGCTTCTCTGAACTCTTCAGTACCGTCAAACAGAGCACTCTGAAATCTAAATCTATGATTTTTCGATAACCACTGACAATGCCCCATGTAAGAGAACTTCTTCCCATTATACAACCATTGCAGACATGTCTGCGCAGCACAATAAGGACAAGCATAACGTCCCTTGGTACTCCAACCAGATAAACTGGCGTAAGCCGGGAAGTCATTGATAGTCCACATCAAAGCTGCACGTAAATTGAAGTTCTCCTTTCTCATTACATCGTATGTCTCAACACCAGCCCATAGTTGATTTAACTCTTCAATAAGTGGCTACAAATATATGTCAATATCATTCCCGGTCCCTTTCTCTTCAGGTATAATCATAGATAAGATAAAGGATGATTGTTTCATGCAAACCCATGGAGGCAAATTGTAAGGAACAAGCACCACAGGCCAAGTACTATACGCTATGCTCATGAGTTTGTAAGGGTTAAATCCATCAGATGCTAGCCCAAGCCTCACACTCCGAGGATCGCTTGCAAAGCTTGGAAATTTGGAGTCAAATGATTTCCAAGCCAAAGAATCTGCAGGATGCCTTAACAATCCATCATCGGTTCATCCATCATGGTGCCACGCCATTGACTCGGCTGTCTTCGAAGACATGAAAAGCCTTTGAAGCCTTGGTATTAGCGGAAAATACCGCAAAATCTTAACTGGCTGCTTCCTTGACTGTGTATCGTGTTCATTCTCGTTACCATCCTCTGTATTTCTATTAATCCAACGGGATTGACTGCATACATGACAGCACTGTTGGTTTATCCGGTCTCCCCAATACAACATGCAGTCATTTGGGCAACTATGAATTTTGTTGTAGCCAAGGCCCAAATCTTTTATCAGTTTCTTCATGTCTTTGGAAGATTGAGGGATTTTCGCAAACGGAAACATTTCTTGCAAAAACTCTAACAGCATTGTCAACGAGTTTTCGGTCCATCCTCCCAAACATTTCAAGTGAAAAAGACGAATACAGAAAGACAGTTTGGAAAATTTTGATCCCTCATACAGTTGTTCATTCATTTCACCAAGTAACGTGTAGAACCTCGCCGCTTCTTCATTTGCCTGTTCATCAGGTACACTTCTTCCCCCTTCGGTGAAAGTATTTCCACCAAAATTATAATCATTGGTTGCACCCAAGTCAGGTGGAAATGATTGCAAACCATCACCATGCATATTAAATGCATCCCGCAACATGTCATCCATGTCATCTTCTTTAACACTCTGATTGTAAGCACTATGAGGATAACCCAGATTCATCGATAAAGAGGCTCCACTAGATGTACACTCTCCATGGAAAATCCATTTTTTATACCCCCGAACAAAGCCATCAATAACTAGATGTTCGTAGACAACTTCACGATAATGCCAATTTATATTGCAACACTTCTTACACGGGCAAAGAATCATATTCTCTTGGCTTGCATTTTGAAATGCAAAATTTAGAAAAGTTTCTACTCCATATCGATAGCCGTTGCTTACCCTTGACAAATTCATCCAAGTTCTATCCATTTCGTAGTTGTTGAAGTCTAAAGTTGACAGTAAATTACAGGGGTAAGTTGTTTACCTATACAGGTATTATGTAAGTTATGTAAATTATGTAAGTTATGAAGTTTGATCTTAAAATTATGTAAGTTATGTATTATGTAAGTTAAATAATTTGATGAAAGCTATGAAATTTGATCTTTAACCTATGTATTATGTATTATGTATTATGTAAGTTATCTGAGTTATGTATTATGTAAGTTATCTGAGTTATGTAAGTTATGTAAATTATGTATGTTATGTGAGTTATGTAAGTTATGTATATTACGTGAGTTATGTGAATTATGTAAGCTACTTAAATAATGATCGTTATTATTATTATATTGATGAAGAAAATTATAAATTTTAAAAACATTTAAAAATATTGAATATTAAAATCTCATGAATGTAATTGAAAATTTTCATTTATACTTGCCCTGGATCCAATGTCTTTTTGATAAAGCTAATTATGCTTTTACTATTTATATCATCTCTCTACTTCTAATTTTGTTAAATCAATTTATGTAATATTTTTAAAATACCACTTAGGATCTATGTATAAAGCAAATAAAAAATATATATCAGCTTTCTTTCAAGCATTTTTAAAAACGATTTTATTTGCTTATTCCACTTTTAATTTTAAAAATTTACCAAAATATTTAGATTAATGCTATTATTATTTAGATTAAATTAAAATAATAGAGAAACTAAATAAAAACTAAAGAAATTAAAATTTAAATATTTAAAAATAAAAACGAAGTCATAATTTAAAAATAAATATGAAATGAAAATAGTGTTTTACAAAGTATTTTAATACTGTTAAAATAGTATTTTTAGAACAATTAAAAGAATATTTATAAATTATTTTACAAACAATATTAAAATAGTATTTTAAAATTAAAAACAATATTATAGTCCAACTATTAATAAACACATAAATTTAGAATGCCGATTGCTAACTAATTTGCTGCATATAATTTTCTAAACTAAAAATTTTAATGTTAATTTAGGAGGAAAGTATAATTGTATTACCTACTTAGACTAATTTTCAAGTTTCATAAAATATTATTACCAAATTCAATCAATTTTCGTAAAATAAAGAGAGAAAATTACAGCAATTTAAACATCTCAATTAACAACATATTTAGACCTCAATTACAGTAATAAAACATCTCAATTTCTAGCAAATAAACAATTCAAATTACAGTACCTGAACAGGGCTTCAGCAGTTTAAAAAATGAGCAGTAACAGCACCAAAATATACTTTGCTTGAGAATCTGGAAATTCTTTAAGTCATTGGATAAATCATTAAGAATAAATCAAGAATAAAACTAAACGCGGAAGCGTACCTGAATCCATGAATTTCTTGAAGTTTTGCCGGATCTTAGGGATTTGATCTTCCAAATTAGCACACAAGAAATTCAAAAAATATATGCTCTCTCTTTCCTAATGATGGGATATTAGAAAAGATATCTTGTGTGTAATTTGGGGACCATAACCCTAATATTTTTAACCTTAGCATATTAGTTCTAATCAAATTCTAATTAGCCCGTCATTAATTAGAATTTGATTAGGAGAGTATCTACACATATTTATCTCATACTTTATTTAATAATTAAAAGCCCAATAAAATTCTAACCAAATTAGATAACTTTTAATTTAGGCTAACCTATCATGATAGTAGATAATAACATGTAATTATCCTTATTATATATGTGATGTCCAAATTTTCCAACAATCTCCCACTTGGACCACATATATACTAATTACTTTATAATTACATGTCATTATATAACCTTATGAGCTCAAAATTTTACTATCATATCCAAAAGGTATTCTGAACAATCTCGTCCATTAATTATGTTAACATAGAACCAAGGCGACTTTCGTTACATATATCGTAACTAAATCCATCCATGATCACGTATATTAACACAACCAAATGACATAGATCAAGTATTGATGTGTAGCATGGAAGTTACATGCAATATGATCTAAACATGTCTATTTCTAACTGGTCCTCTTTAAACTAAAGTGAGGTCAGTTTTAAAACAATAAACCGAGTGAATAACTGAATACTTCATTTCTGATCAGAAAGTAACCGAATACATAAATGTCTGAAAACAAATAAAATATAAACTCCCACTAAATCATGATATCCTCAAACAATGTAACACCCATGTGAGCAGTGTGCTCATGAAAAACCTTGGGTGGTAGACCTTTTGTGAGCGGATCCGCTATCATGGAGTTTGTCCCAATGTGCTCTATGGATATTTGACCATTTTGCACTCTTTCTTTTACAACTAGGAACTTTATGTCAATATGCTTTGCCTTAGATGAACTCCTATTGCTATTGGAATACAGTACTGCTGACTTATTGTCACAAAATAATTTGAGTGGTCGTTCTACATTCTCCAAAATACGCAGCTCTGTGATAAAGTTTCACAACCATATTCCATGGTTTGATGCCTCATAGTATGCTACAAACTCTGCTGCCATAGTGGATGAAGCTACAAGTGTCTGTTTGACACTTTTCCAAGATATAGCTCCTCCAGCTAACAGGTAAACATAGCCTGATGTAGATTTCCTACTATCTTGGCATCCAGCAAAATCAGAATCAGAATACCCAATGACCTCCAAAAGATCTGATCTCTTATAAGTAAGCATGTAATTTTTTATTCTCTGAATATATCTCATAACCCTTTTGGCTGCTATCCAATGGTCTATACCAGGGTTGCTTAAATATCTGCCTAACATCCCAACAATATACGTAATGTCCGGACGCGTACAAACTTGAGCATACATTAAACTCCCAACAGCTGATGCATATGGAATCTTTTGCATTTCCTGAATTTCAAGGTTACTTTTAGGGTATTGAGTAAGACTAAATTTGTCTCCTTTAGCAACAAGGGTGTCACATGGTCTACAACTCTGCATGCCAAACCTTTTGAGTACTTTATCGATATAGTTCTTTTGTGATAATCCAAGAATACCTCGAGATCGATCTCGATGTATCTGAATTCCTAAAAAAAAAAGAGGCGTCCCCAAGATCTTTCATCTCAAAATGCTTAGATAAAAACCTCTTGGTTTCATGCAATAAGCCTATATCATTAGCGGCAAGCAAAATGTCATCAACATATAGAACCAGAAATATGTACTTACTCCCATTGAATTTGTGATACACACAATCATCAACAATATTTATCTCAAAACCAAACGAGACAATTATTTAATGAAACTTATGGTACCATTGACGAGAAGCTTGTTTGAGTCCATAGATGGATTTTGTCAATTTGCAAACCATATTCTTTGAGTCTTTTAACTCAAAATTTTCTGGTTGCACCATATAAATTGTTTCTTCAATGTCGCCATTAAGAAACGCAGTTTTAACATCCATCTGATGTAACTCAAGATCAAAATGAGCAACAAGCGCCATGATTTTCCTAAATGGGTCTTTCGATGAAACTGGAGAGAAAGTCTCTGTAAAATCAATACCTTCTTTTTGAGTATATCCTTTAGCTACAAGACGCACTATATACCTCTCCACATTACCATTTGCATCCCTCTTGGTTTTAAATATCCATTTACAACCAATTGGTTTTGCACCTTCAGGTAATGGGACAAGTTCCCAAACTTTATTGTCTTGCATAGATTTATACTCATCTTGCATAGATGGATCATCTTCCATCATTCCATTATCATCCTCATGTTCTTGGAGAAATACAACATAATCATCTGGAATAGCATTTCTCCTTTCTCTTGTGGACCTCCTTAATGGCACTTGTTCTTGAGGCTGTTGAGTTTGTTCTTCTGGAACAATTACCTCATTTTGAATGGGAAGTTGTTCAACATTGTCTTGTAGAGGTTCTGGATTCACTTCTTGATCAATGATAGGTATAAGAACCTGAACATCGTCAAAAGTGATAGTAGGAACTGAGTTAGAATTCAATTCCTCCTCAAAAACAATGTCTCTAACCTTATTTCTCCCCCCAAACTCAACATCCTCAAAAAATGTTGCAGTTCCCGTCTCAAAAATATTCCTTATTATGGGATCATAAAATTTATAGCCCCTAGATTGCTCAGAATAGCCAATAAAGTAGCTGCTTACTGTTTTAGTCCAATTTCTTTTCATGTGGCCTATAAGGCCTTGCCTCAGCTGGACATCCCCAAATGTGAAAGTGCTTTAAACTAGGCTTTTGACCTGTCCAAAGCTCATAAGGTGTTTTTGCAACTGCTTTATTGGGTACTCTGTTTAGAATGTAAGCTGCTGTCTTTAATGCTTCTCCCCAGAGGGAATTAGGTAAGGTAGAATGAGCAATCATGCTCCTTACCATATCCTTAAGAGTTCTATTTCGTCTTTCAGCTACACCATTCATACTAGGTGATCCTGGCATGGTGTACTGTTGGACAATACCGCATTCCTCTAGGAATCTCGCAAATGTTCCTGGACATTGTTCGCCCGAGCCATCATATCTACCGTAGTACTCACCACCACGATCAGATCTGATGTTTTTAATCTTTTTGTTGAGTTGATTCTCAACTTCAGCTTTATAAGCTTTGAACACGTCCAAATACTGAGATTTCTCATGAATAAGATATAGGTACCTATACCGTGCGTAATCTTCTATGAATGTTATGAAATATTGTTGACTATTCCAAGATACCATAGGGAATGGCCCACAAATATCTATATGAATTAATTCTAAGACGTCTGAAGATCTATTGGCACCCAATCTCTTGGTTTTGGTCTATTTTCCTTTAATGCAATCGACACAGACATCAAATTCTATGAAGTCAAGGGACTCTAAAATACCATCAGACACAAGGCGTTCAATTCTAACTTTTAAAATATGACCTAAGCGCTTATGCCATAATGATGCTGAATTTTTCTTATTTAATTTGCGTTTAATACCACGTGATTCCACATGCAAGGTTTCATTATAGGATGCAATTGTTTCTAGCAAATAAAGGTTGTCATAAGTATTTAAATAACCAGTTCCAATAACATTTGAATTTAAATAAAAATTAAATTGATTGTTTCTGAATGAACAATAATAACCAATTTTGTCCAACGAAGAAACAAAAACTAAATTCCGTTTAAATGACAGTACAATATAAGTGTCTTTTAAATCCAAATAAAAACCAGTTACTAATAACAACCTAAAATGCCCAATCGTTTCCACTTCTACCTATTTTCCATCGCCCACAGAGATGTGTCTTTCACCATCACTTGGCTTTCGGTAACTCAGGCAACCCTGCATAGAAACACTTATGTGAGTAGTAGCACCAGAATCTATCCACCAAGTGTTTCTAGGTACTAAAGCTAAATTAATCTCTGAACAGACCAAATTAAGAATTATACCTTTCTTTGCACGCCAAGCATGATATTTGGTACAATCTTTCTTTACGTGTCCAGTCTTGTTACAAAAGAAACAACTCTCTGTAGCTTGTTGTTGTTTCTTTTGAGTTGGACCCTTAGCAGCTTCATTCTGATATTTTCTTTTCTTGCCCTTGTCTTTAGGGGCATTGGCCAAATGAGCACTTTTAGACTTATCACGCTTCAACCTTTCTTCCTCTTGCACACAATGAGAAATGAGCTCATTTAGGGTCCATTTCTCCTTTTGACAGTTATAACTAATTTTAAATTGATTAAACTGTGCAGGAAGCGATACCAAAACCATAAGAACAAGCAATTCCTCAAAAAACTCGATCTTAAGTGCCTTAAGTCTTGAAGCAGTATGGAACATCTTCATAATGTACTCCCTTATGTTTCCTTGACCTTTATACTTCATAGACATCAAAGAAGCCAGAAGTGATGTCATCTCAACCTTATCATTTTTAGCAAAACGTTTCTTAACTTCATCAAGGAAACCCTTGGCCTAAGTAATCTCTTCAGATTCTATGCCCCTAAAGGCTTCTGGAATGCTGTGTTTCATAATCATAAGACTCATGCGATTTGAACGATCCCACCTCTCAAAATCCCTCTTAACATCAGGGGTGCTTTCCGTAGTGAGAGGTGCAGGTTGTTCTTCCCTTAGTGCAAGGTCTATGTCCATACAGCCAAGCACTATAAGTAAGTGCCTTTTCTATTCCTTAAAATTAGTCCCATTAAGCATGGGTATAGAATTTATATTAGCAGATATTGTGGCAGCAGAAGATGAATTAGCTGAATATAGAACAAAAAACAAGCTTAAATCAATATCCATAAGTAAACAATAGATTCAGGATAATGGCTAATCCCATCTTAAGATACCAAACACAACATTAATATCAAGTCTTTGGACAGTAATATTAACAGTAAGCGGTACTCTTGTTGTAGCAATCAAACATTGACAATAAATTATGTCAAACAATGAATTAATCTTTGGACTAACTTATTGCTACACGTTCATCACCACAGATGTATTTGAAATTCTGCCAAATATTAACTTATCTTTGGGTCAATTAATAAACGCATGAATCACAAAAACATATAATCATCTTAATATTTCAAATAAACTAATCTACACAAAAGAGATCACTTTGGCGGCATTATGTTTCAACTAATTTATTTAAAATATTAGACATCCTTAATTAAAAGCCAAAATTTGAATTTATTTGTTTCAAAATATTTACCTTAATTTCCTCTTTCAATCAAATTTGAAAGATAATTATATATATATATATATATATATATATTTCCAAAACATGCATTAAACCAATCAAAGCATGCATATATTATATAACAGAACATATATATGAATCAATTTCTATATATATATTTATATATATTTTTAAATGTCATATAAGATTAAAATAATAATCACATGCCTTGCAAATATCAAACTTGATTATATTTATAAAACCTTAAAACTTTATTTAAAGAATCAAAACCCAAAATTATCAAGAATCTCAAAGATTCAACATAATATTAAAATATCAAATTCATAAAGAATAAATTCTTTCTCAATGATTCAATATGACAAAGCTCTGATATCACTTGTTAGATTTGTAAAATAAATCTAAAAATAAAACTTAATAAACCAGGATCTATCATGTCAAATCATTAAAAATAAATCAAGAATAAAACTAAATGCGGAAGCGTACCTGAACCCATGAATTTCTTGAAGTTTTGCCGGATCTTAGGGATTTGATCTTCCAAAGTAGCACACAAGAAATTCAAAGAATATATGCTCTCTCTTTCCTAATGATGGGATATTAGAAAAGATATCTTATGTGTAATTTGGGGACAATAACCCTAATATTTATAACCTTAGCATATTAGTTCTAATCAAATTCTAATTAGCCCATCATTAATTAGAATTTGATTAGGAGAGTATCTACACATATTTATCCCATACTTTATTTAATAATTAAAAGCCCAATAAAATTCTAACCAAATTAGATCACCTTTAATTTGGGCTAACCTATCATGATAGTAGATAATAACATGTAATTATCCTTATTATATATGTGATGTCCAAATTTTCCAACATGAAATAATTTAGAAGTGGATAAATCAATGAAAAATGAAAATATAAAAAGCATTACCCATGAAATAAACTATACTCACTCTTTCAAACCAATTCTACTTGTTGCTCGACAAAGTTCAGATACTTAGGCAAGTAAGAAAAGATGTGCATAATATCTGAAGCAGAAACCAATATGCAATCAGAATGATTGCTGAAACATGCGTAGCTAAAGTTGCATCTCAAGAGAATCCAAAATCTAGAGTTGATGCAAATGCAACATACCGAATATCAATGACTTGTAATTCACAGAGGGGAAAATCAGCAGGGAATTGTGTAAGATTTCCTAATGCAACGTACCCGCAGCGTACAATCCACATGTTTCAACAACTTTTTGAAATAACATGTAAGATTTCCTAATGTTTTAATAAAATATACTTTCAAAAAAAATATCCAAAGTTATTGAAAATATAGTAAATTATAATTAATTAAGTTCAATAATTTAATTTAATGAATATATTTTTTGAAAGTTCTTTAAGAAAACAAATTTATATGCACCAATACTAATTAATATCGACCAATAATGATACGGTAAACATACAGTACCTAGGTTTACCTCAATTAATACATACAGGCTGAACGAACGGCGGCTTATGGTACCAAACACCAGAGTTTACAGGATAAAACCTTATGTGCTACATCAAAAACAAACATGCCATTGAAGTAGTAACTCAAAAACAAGTGCCAAAAAATAAATTACTTAACAACTAGATAAAAGCAGCTCTCCACTGTAACACCAATTTCTGAAACAATCATAAAGGACCACTAATATGAACAAAACAGACTTCCGTGACATTCATAAATCTCATACGACAAGCTCATACCTATCTATGGCCTCAACAGCTCAGCCGATCAACCTGGCAGTGTAAGAAATGGAATGGATCAAAATTGGACAACTCCGTAAAACATAAACAAAACCGGATGATATTATATCTTAGCTCAATAAATGTTTAGTAGAAATGAGTAAAAAAAAAGGGTATGTGAAAGAACAAATGAAAAAGAATAGGTCTTATTGAACAGTGGAGTGTAACCAATATTTCAAACAATGGGAAACTCCCATAAATACCTCTGCAGTCCTATAGGTCTCTCAGTCCTTAATCCTTTGACGCGGTTGAGTTTACATATGATGAAGAATCTTTCTGATGGTATACCTCTGCAGCACTTTAATACTTCAATTCACAGCAGTTAAATACTTCAATTGCAACAGTTTAAAATTTCAATTTACAGCATTTAAATTGATCAATTTGCACCAAAAAAGGGATATATATTCACAAAATGGAAAAATAAACAGGATGAAATACCTAATAAAATACATAGAAAAACCGAACTATGTAAACATATCATTATGTTCTACATTATTCATCATTTATGAGTGAAGAAGTTGGCACTGCTTCTGGTACTGCTCAACTTTACTTGCAAATAGCGTATCAATTCTTTCAATACATTCATGAAATTCAATGCATCCAAACTCGCCAATATCATGCATTAAACAACATTTCAATAAGTATACATGCATGAGCATCAATTCATTTGCACAAACATTAAAAAAAACTATCATTCAAATCATATGTATATGCAAATTGAAACTTTTTTCCCTTGTTGGTATATAAAAAAAACCAATTAAAACAAGATACTAATTTAAACATTTATACAGAAAAAAAATGATAAAAGACATTTAAAGCATAATGGGAGAATAAAAATTAATGTAAAAAGCATCTTATTACATTCTCACAACAAAGCAATAAACTTGATTAAGTTTTATTTTGAAAAAGAAAAATGGTTAAGGTGTCGGTGGCTTGCAGATGCATAATAAAAATACAACAATACTAAATTATTAAATTTTAAAAACTATGAAATACTGATATTGAAAATACAGGAGCGAATATGATAAATTTAAACATTTTAAATTCAATTATTGTATGAAAAATGATATGCAATTTTATAAATCATGTTGGAACAAAAAAATCATATCAAACTATATGATATTAGTGTAAACATTAATTTGCTTAATTAATAATAAGACACCCTAATTTATATATTCTTTCATCTAAACCTTCTTTTGGATATAAGATGAGGTGCCGGGCTCCATATTATTGTTTCACCAGCATTTCAAAACAAATCATTGCATAACTTTTTGTTCTCTATCCTTGAAAATGTTGATAATTGATAGGTTTTTCTTTTAATTTGATTAAGTTTTAATTTGTTCTGTATCCAGATCTCAAATCATACATGTAACTGTCTAAATGACTTAAGAATCAGCTTAAGGAAACAATCAGAGCACATTTCTTTTACACAAGCATCAACAGTTAATTTTGAAGTTCATCAACTGGAAATACAAGTACTGAAGTTTACTGATTGGTTGTGGCGGTGGAGAGCGACAGTGACAGTGACGCAGCAGAGGAGACGGCAATGCAGCAAGTCCTCGGCTCGAAGACTTTAGCGGGAGAAGGATGTTCGTTTCTGATTTGGGGAAATTTTTAGGGATTAGGGGAAAGGGATTTGGGGAGAGATTTCAATGGGGTAAATTTCTGTTCTTTCGGGTTTAATTTTAGGGGTATAGCGGATGGAACAAAACGACGACGCTTTGAAATAAAACTGAATGCACTTGCGGCGTTTCTAAGAAAGCGCCACTAAAATCAAATGACAAAACGAAGTCGTTTTTGTAAACAGTTAATGTTTATAAGAACGCCTCTAAAAACTAAGCAAAATAACGGAGCCGTTTCGTAAATAGTTAATATATATTAGCGGCGTTTTTACATAAAACGCCGCTATAAACAAATAAAACGCATCATTTTGCGGCGTTTTAGACAAAATGCCACTGAACATAAGCTTCAAACGGCATCGTTCCAAATTTCCCATATATTACCGGTGTTTTTATTAAAAACACCACTATTCCTAACTTATTATTATTTTTTTAATTTATTTATAAATATTTTATAGTTTTGTATATATTTTATAAAAATTAAACATTCAAATATATATAGATATATTTTTTTTCTAAGTTTTTTAGGTTTTTTATTTTTTACGTTTTTAAAAATAAAGATCAAATTAACAGAATGTGTAAAGTTAAGGGGTTAATTTTGTTGAATTTTTAAAATTAAGATTAAATTGATAGAATCTGCAAACATTAACTTTAATTAATCTAGTTAAATAATAAGCAGAGGATGAAAGAGTACTTGACTTTTATTACAATTTTATATTTAATTAATTATTATATAATTCATATCAATTTTAAATAAATAATTTTTAAAACTTAATTCGAGTAATATTAATTTAAAAGAATTAGATACATGCCATAAGTTTTATATAATTTTTTTATGTAAGAAAACAAAACTAAAAATTCCAAAATATGAAGTAAAAAAGGTTTAAAAAACTATAATGATAATTTTTATATAAAAAATTTCATAATATCTCTTTTTAGGATTATATAAAAATTATTTAATATAAATTAAAAAACTTAACTCCAAACCCATTACATAACCCCAAATCCAAACTCAAAACCCTAAACTAAAACACATACCCCCAAACCCGAAACTATATAATGATAATTTTAATATTAAAATTCATATTATCTATTTTTCAATTATATATAATAAACTATTTAATATATCAATTAAGGATAAAAATTTGAACCTATTTTAAAGAAATAAACATTGGGGTAATGGATACATATACCATTCAGGGTTATGGGAAGATAGTTTCACAATAGAATAAAGGATCGGTGAACGATGGTCGGATCTAACAGCTTCGGGGTTATGGGATTTAGGGATTTTGGGGATTTGAATTAGGGGAAACTGATTTAAGGGATTTCGGTTTCAGAATTTTGGGTCATGTAGCTAACACCCTAAACTCTAAACCCTAAAACCCTAAACTTAAACCTTAAACCCTAAACTCAAAAACCTAACACATTAACCATTCCCCCCAAACCCCTAACCCTAAACTTATAAACCCTAAACCCTAAACCCAAAACCCTAACACATTAACCATTTCCCCCTAAACCCCTAACCCTAAACCTTAACCCCTAACCACTAACACTTAAACCTTAATACCGGTAAACACTAAGATATTAAACACTATACAATAAACCCAAACAACAAACTTTAAAACACTGAACCCATACACCAAAATAACAAACCCTAAACCATGAAATTAACATACTAAACATTAAACCCTAAATCAATTTTAATAGCTTAATTTGTAACTTAAATGAAAACTTCTAAATTGTTTAGTTAGCAATTTGTAACTTTTCATAATTAAGTAACTAAAATGAAACTTTCTCATTGCTTATAAGTGAATGTATCAAAATAAAATATAATTCAAAGCAAGAATAAAAAAATATATGAAAAACTTTTAGCGGCGTTTTTTCACAAACGCCATTAATGATCAGTCTTTAGCGGCGTTTTTTTAAAAGCGCCGCTAATGCTCAGATCTTTAGCGGCGCTTAATGCTCAGATCTTTAGCGGCGTTTGGGGAAAAAACGTCGCTATTTCTCCTTTTTAGCGGCGTCGTTATTGCTCAACTTTTTGCGGCGTTTTCTTTCAAACGTCGTTAACGTATAATATTTGCGGCGTTTTTCATTAAAAGGCCACTAAAAACGCCGCTAAAAGTCTGTTTTGGTGTAGTGCGATAATCAAGGTCGATACAGGAACGGTGGGCATGTGTTTCACTAGTGGCATGATGTAGTTACAAACTAATTTCAAATCAAGTTTCCCTTAATCTTATGTCACCTTTACAGTAGTGCATGTATGAGGCCCTACATATTTCTGAGTCTCCCACAGTTGTGACCTTTGCATCAATGTAGCTTATACCTGCCAGTTATAAACTTTTGCAAACCCCCAACACTCTCCAATATAGAACGCCGATTTAGATACAATAACTTTGTAGTTCACCGGCACTTTCATGCTATACTTCTTTATGGCAACTACACATTCTTCCTTATTTGGGAATTGTTGACCTATAACCAACTCTTCCGATTAGGTATCTAGCGCCAACCTGTGGGAAGGAATTATATCCGGGTATTCTAGGAACTCAGATGCATGCGCAGCATCGGGATATACGTTTAGTATATGGGCTAAAAAATCATTCTATATAACAATACCACGGGTCAGATTCCCGAGTAGAGAGGCGTATACATTATCTGTTGGATCTAATGCCCTAAGTGTACTATTTTCGTCTAAGTAAACTAATGTTTTTTTTTAACAGATTGGTTAATAAAATTATTCATGAATTACATTAATACTTTGTATATTGTCCTCAAGTGGTTTTTGCATGTAAACCAAAATAGAAGCGGATATTAGTTCACTGGCTATCTAATATTTAACTAATACTAAGAGGTATTACATGGTTGGATCATAATACAGAAAGGCAACTTATATAATAGACGAAGCTAAACATGTCTTTAGTCTAATCGAAAATGAGCAAACTGGTTGAAAGACTAATATGTCGTCTATCAAGTCCAATTAGGGAGATGTCTTATCTTAGACATTGGAGCGGATGACTCCAAGAAGATAGAGACGTAGATGTGACTGACTAAACTGACAATACATCGAACTAGACCCAAGAAGAATAGATCCTAAATCTGTTTATGATTTATTCACTTGTGATGTCCATAGTGTGGCATACCTTAATCCTAAGTGGATGACAGACTATGTATGCATGACTCGTATACTTTGATATAAGTAAAAGCCTGTGTTTAAATAAATAAGGAACCAAAAGCTAGTGCATTGGATATATGTCATTCACAACAATGGAATTTATAACCTGAGACAGGGGTAAACGATATCTTCTTATTGGCATTACATGGTTGATGAAAAGTAAACGTGGCCATGAGTCGTTCATATTTGTAATGAATGACTTCATTACTATTTAATAGTAATTGACTTTTTGTGAAAAAAGCATGAGATATATGTACATTTCCTATGTTTTTATTATTAAGATAAATTAAATTAAAAAAAACTAAAAAAGGTAACAAATTTTGACAAAAATCAAAGTTGTTGGATTTGAGTGGGTTGTTGGTTGGCACTTTTGAAGCAAAAGTTATTGGATCTAACACAAATCACCACTCCCTTTCAAACATTAACATAAAAAATATAGTCTAAAATAATTAAAATACATATTTCACTCATAAATCATCATTATGTTTTATTGATATAATAGTAAGTTTTAATTTTTTTTTAAAAAATTAACCCTGTTTAAATTAATTAATATTAAAATAAAAAACACTCACAATATATGTAAAAATACTTTTATGAAAAATAAAGAAATTTTAATTCACCTAGAAAAATTAAGAATTTGAAAAAAATATATCTTAAATTAAATTTATCATCAGAAAATTTAAATATTGAGAATTTATATAAAATAATTATAATGAAAATCGTATAAAAAATTAAATAAAAGTTAAAGTTTATATAAAAATAAAGTGATAGATATAAATAAGAGAGGTGTGATTTCACATGAATTAAATCACAAAGTTAGTTTTGGTGTAAACAAAAATATAGAGTTGGGTTGTGGACTGAGATTTGAAGGTATTTTTTCAACTTTTAACCGCTTATAGTCTTTCTTGGCCTCCATACTTTTCTTTTTGTTTGATTTTTATTTGTAGTTCTGAATTTTTTTCTCAAAGGATTCATCTTGATCGTGATTCTCCAAATACCAGAAACATGAGTTTTAGTCTAAAGCAATCCGCTTTAGCTGCATGCAGTGATGTTTCAAATTCAGTTCTTCAGCGAAGATCGCTTTCTTGCAGATCTTCAATTTTACCTCCTTTGGTTTTCCAAAACAATTCGAAAAGAACAAATCTTTCACTGTCAAAGCCTTTGCATGTTTCCGCTGTTGAGATTATTGGGAAGGATAAAGAACCCGTGATCAAGTGCAGGGCTTATGAAGCTGATAAGTCCCAGCCTATTGAGGCTGCAGCTCAGGAAGTGAAATCAGAAGCTGCAAAAAGGGTGAAAATTGGGATTTATTTTGCAACTTGGTGGGCTTTAAATGTTGTTTTCAATATTTATAACAAGAAGGTTTTGAATGCTTACCCTTACCCTTGGTTGACTTCAACTTTGTCCCTTGCCTGTGGTTCTTTGATGATGTTGATTTCATGGGCTACAAGAATTGCTGAGGCGCCTAAAACAGATTTTGAGTTTTGGAAGACTTTGTTTCCGGTAAGGGTTTTCTTTTTCCCATTTTGTGTTTGGTTGGTGAGAAAGTGGAGAAAATAGTAGAAACTAGAAATTTGTTCATTGCTTGTCTAAGATTTTAATATTTCTGAAATTTTTTTGCTAGGATCATGTGTTTTTATGATATTTGGACGGTAGGAGGAAAAAGTTAAAAAGAACCACAAATTGGTCTCTTCTTTCAGTTTTAAGAAAACTACAGTTTGTCTGATTGCAGAGAAAATGAAATTAAAATTTGGTTTTATCTTGTCTTATATTAAATTTAAAGAAGAAAATATTGATAAATTTTCAAAACAAAATTAGAATTTGACTTCACAGCCTGAGACTATGAATCACAAGTTTTACTGAAATTTTTAACTTTTTTGTTGTTGATTTTTTTTTTCCTAGGTTGCTGTGGCACATACCATTGGGCATGTAGCAGCAACTGTGAGTATGTCTAAGGTTGCAGTTTCATTCACTCACATAATCAAGAGTGGTGAGCCAGCTTTCAGTGTCCTGGTTTCTAGTCTCTTGCTTGGAGAGAGCTTCCCTCCTGCGGTTTACCTCTCCCTTGTTCCCATCATTGGTGGTTGCGCTCTTGCTGCCGTAACTGAACTCAACTTTAATATGACCGGTAAAATAAAAGCTATAATCTATTTGATATGGATATTGATTTTTTACTTTGATGTTTTAATCCTCATTGAAGCTGTTGTTGAATTGTTTCTTTTATGTTTTAATCATCTCTAATTGGGTGCTTTATGAGGTCAATGCCCCATTATTTGAAATTGAGCTCACTAAGCCACTCTTTTTTGGCAAACTTTTGGTGTTACCCCAGTTTTCTTAACATCCAAACCTGAAAAGGCTCAACATGTGGCCACCATCATTTCCCCTTCATGTGTGTTTTTTTCTAGCATGTTTTAGTAACCATGATCTTGTTTTCAGCTGGTAATGTGCATTTAGTATTTCGGATATATATGTTGCTTTAGGATTCTGACTGACTGAGGTTGAGGTTGTGCATATAATCAATTTGCTTTGAAGGCTTTATCATTGGAGTATGGACTCAGTTGATCTCTGTGTATTTCAGGTTTTATGGGAGCTATGATATCGAACTTGGCATTTGTCTTCCGTAACATATTCTCCAAGAAGGGCATGAAAGGAAACTCCGTTAGTGGGATGAACTACTATGCTTGTCTATCTATGTTGTCTCTTGTAATACTCACACCTTTTGCGATTGCTGTAGAAGGACCGCAGATGTGGGCAGCAGGATGGGAAAAGGCCTTATCCCAAATTGGACCACAGTTCATCTGGTAATAACTTAACAGTACTAAATCTCAATTCCTTGTTCTGTTTCTTTCCATTCAATGTTTTCTGCATTTACTTTATGACCCAGGTAAATGCTTTGAAGGCATTTGAAGAACTTATTGGAACTTGTCACATTATGTTTATACTAAAATAAATAACATAGGAGTCCTATCAGCTGTTTGACAGCTGAAGAAGATATTGGAAATATTGAAATCTCTGTATCATATAATGGAAAGCAATTAAATACACCGGTTCTAATACATACCCACATCTGACACAAAGTAACAGCTTATTTGTTCCATTGGGTTAATGTTTACTGGATAGTATATAACATGCCTCAAGACCTGTATATAGCTTGAAGCCTTGAACCGCCTGGTAGCAATCACTTAAGAGTTACAGTGAAGATTCATTTATGCACCTCTAACATGAACGTTAGACTGTACACGGCCCATCTTATCACGATTCAGGTTTTTGTACTACAATGTTTGTCTTGGAATTTCAAAACCACGTTTCTTTTCTTATATAAATTTTGAACTATTAGATACTCTTTATGGACATGAAATCTAACAGTGTTGATTTATGATATTTTTACTTACTGTTTTCTAACAATCGTTTTTGTGAATTTTATCGTATTTGAAAGGTGGGTGGCGGCCCAAAGTATTTTCTATCATCTCTACAATCAAGTCTCGTACATGTCCCTTGATCAGATCTCTCCCTTGACATTTAGCATCGGCAACACCATGAAACGTATATCTGTTATAGTCTCATCCATCATCATCTTCCGCACGCCTGTCCAACCCATCAATGCTGTCGGAGCTGCCATTGCTATCCTTGGAACCTTCTTGTATTCTCAGGTTAGTGATCCTGTAATTCACGAACAGACTTTATGCATTTCTGACTGTCAGACCTGTCGGACTGTTATAGATTACCCAACTAGATATATGAACAAACACTATTTTTCTAGGTTGTTCACATATGACTTGCATGTTTGTTTTTGGATGATATTTCCATTGTGATAAGGTCTATAGCATATCATGTGACGTACTACATGTCAAAATCGGATATTTTGGAGCTCTAGCAATTGACAATTTCTAAGGGATAAAAAGGGTATGTGCTCATTGAAATTTAGTGTTAATTAGCTGCTTATTGTGTAACCTTAAAGATTTGTTGTTTTGTCCTATGTGACTGACCTAATTCTTAAATATCGTACGGTTTGGTGTCTTGATTGGTTTGTTGGACCATCAGTTTAACACCTACTTGGTGCCTCCTACTAGATTTTGGCGGTAGATGGATTATAATCCATGGATGTTGACACTGAGGTGGGCCGGCACTAGCTGCCAATATGACAGGTGACATCTTAGGTAGTAAGGTGGCTTTAGTGAAACCCCAGTTGAACCATGCGTCTACCTAACCAAAGGCATCTAATGGGATCATGAGATGGTTTATTCCTTGTGCATTAAGTCAAAGATGCTTTAGATCAGAATACAATATTTCATTCTAAATAATTTGAGAATATGCTTGGTTTCCTCTCCTTATACCGAGAACGATTGATTGCCGTTACCCCTAAACACATGCGATCTCTTTTGCAGGCAAAGGCATGAGAAAACTTTTTTGGGGGGGGGGGGGGGGGGCTTCAAATTTCGAAGCATCGTGTATAACTATGTGGAAGCTCGGATTAGTTACTGGCTTTCGGGATCAATGATTGCTGGATTTTGGTGTTACCAGCTTGTCATATTGTAGATATCTATAATAAGGGGGGTGATGATAAATAATGTCATACAGTGGATTAGGCATGTTTCTTTTTAATCTATATAGCTGCTGTGGATCCGTTTTGAATAAACAGGGGCTTAATGTTGTGAGCCTTTTTTTATGTTAGCAAGACATGAACAAGAGCTAAGGACAATGTATTTCTTGATTAAAATTATGGTGTTATTTTTAACTATTTCTTTGATTTTTCATTTTTTTCCAAGTATTTGTATTTGTGTGTTGAACACATTTTAAATCTTCTGACAAAATTAAACATTATTTAACTCTTCGGAAAGATATTTTCTGAAACATAAGAAAATGAAAAAGTAATAAGACTAAGGTCATGCAATACTTTTTTGAAAGTAAGAGAGGGGTTGACCAAGATGCTTAGCTTATGGTTCACATTGGAAATAAAATGGTAATGGAAAAGCTTAAAATAGGACATGTGAGGTTGTCTCCTTTATGACCATTCATTGAAAGATTTTGAGAGCATTGGAAATAGAGACTTAGGTAGAATCTGTAAATTCTCATATGACCCTTCATGGCTTCAAAGGCTAATTTCTCTTTGCTCCCTGCATCATTACACCAGCTCTCCCTATGGGGTTCTAAACACTTCTCAGTACTAGGTTAGGGCCAGAAATAAATTTCTAAAAGCCCTAAACCTTTTAACTTCACTCTCCAGCAAAAAATAAGCCTACATGCTAGAGTTGTTTAATTTTATGTATATATTCATGAACATCAAACAAGACATAAATTAATATATATTTGTGTGATAAATTAATAATTTTATTAATATATAATAATCAAATAATAAAGTAGCCTTAAATGAATTTTAACTGATTTTATGAACATAAATTAAGTTGTAATAAAAAAATCTTAAAATATTATTTGTGTGATAAACAATGAGAAATCGAATTTTATTCATTTACACAAACAGAATGATGGTATGCATGTTAAAACATGAAACATGGGATAGACAGATCAGTCCGTCAAACCGAAAATGATTTGACAAAGAGGGAAAAAACAAACTTGAAAATGAGTTGCTCTCATCTTTGATATTGGCCGTTCATAAGAATAAAAATATCTTCAGACAAAATAATTGATTCAAACAAATCTCCCATTCATTACCGTCCATTGGCATTGCCTACCCCTCCAAACTTCTCTCATTCACCTTTTAACATCTCAATGGAATTTATTACATTTTAGTACATTTCTGTCTTATGGGTTTAATCCTTTATTATAATTTGATTTTTATTTATTTATTCTAAATATGTATTTTCAATTCCCAAGTCTTTATTTTTATGTTAATTAAGCTAAATAATTTGATGGGACTTTTTTTTAAACATGTATGTTTTTGTACAGTCCGATTAATATGTTTATATTTTTAGATGTACAAAACTTTGTGCAATTATAAAAAGTAATCAAGATGTATATATCACATCATGTATAAAAAATAAATCACATCAAATAATTTAATATAATTGACAAAAAAAATTGATATTATAATTGAAAAGAGCAACTAATAAAAATCAAACTAAATCCATAGATTTCGCCTATTTATTACAACAAAAGTTAACTTGATAAAAAACATAAAGCTAATTAATTATTAATAAAAAAACATAATTTAATATATTTACTTTTACATAATATTATATATTTCTTATAAATTAAGATAAATTAATACACTTAATCTTAAAATCAACAGATCATAAATAAATTTTAAAATATTTAAGAGGTATCTGAATTAAAATTAAATTAAATTTAGATTGTTTAGTATAGATTCAGGTCATGTTGGATGCATTGAAAAACTAAATCAATTAAAAATTAATATTTTAATAATTTAATTTTTTGTAAGCACTTCTGATTATCCATAATAAAAGAAGAAATAGTAAAATTCTTCAATGAATAAAAGTGAAAAAAACCTATTTATTAGAACTTTTTCAATTATTTTATTTATTTCATTTAACATTAGAATAATTTTACCTATAAAATTTTAAAAATTACATTTATCAAACAATATAATTAATGTATACTTAATTTTCAACACAGTTTTTCGATACATGTTTTTTCAATTTATCACCTTAATTTATATCTAAAAAGTTGTTTTCTCTCACGTATATATATTTTAACTTTTCAACTGCATGTGGAAATTACTTTCTTTGAAGAAAATAATTCTCAAAAAAAAAAAATTAACTGCACCATGGAGCAGGCCTAAAGGCCCTAAACTATTTTATCATAAGTTGGCAGAAAGATTTCCCATTACAAATGTTTTGCAAAGGAAATAGTAGTACATATAAAGAAACAGAGAAAAAGACTGACAGCATGGTTGTAGAAAGAAAGGGCAACCATTTATTTCCACGAAAAACATCGTAATCATACCTGCAAATGCTTAATCACTGTCTGAACATCTTTATCGCCTCTGCCGCTGCAGTTAACCACAACTTTGGTACCATTCGGTAGAGTTGGACACAGCTGCTCCAAATAAGCCAGTGCATGAGACGTCTCCAAAGCTGGGATTATACCCTCCAGTCGAGATAATCTCTTGAAAGCTGCTTATTTCAATTTATTTAGTAAGAAAATGACAACAAAGAGATATAAAAAGTTCGATGAAATCGGTTAAAAACAGTACTATAGGTGATAAAAGCTGACAAAAAATGTCGATATAAGAGTGCAAAGTAGCTGATCCATTGAATTATTGACTTTTTCTAAAGATATTTGAGAAGGCATAAGTTAAAGGAACCATAAGGTAGACAATATCCAGCATCTCCCCCCAAAAAAAACAGTGTTGCTCATGTGTAAACGTGCAAATTTTGACTATTACTCAACAGGTTTTATACTATCTTTAAGTGCGTGTGTCTGTATGAAATATGAGAAAGATGCAAGAGAAACATGTCCACCTTCGAGAATATTTTAAGCATATAGTCATCGGTCAAACCAATTTTGAAGGAGAAAGTGATAAATCAACAGCTCATGGTGAAGAACTAAAAATGAACTGTTGAGAAAAAGAGGTGGAGGATGCATTGGATGATTAATGAACCAAGGTGAAATTAGGTAAACCAGAACTGAAAGCTGAAACTTTACGGTCTACAAGGACCTACAGACAAAGCTTCAAATTTCCAAGTAACCAGAGAAAGCAACAACCAATCTTCTAACATGGAGAGACATGCAGATTTTTAAGGTTAAAGATGCCACAAACATAGGGCATATACATACATAAAAGGCGAATACAATGCAGTGCCTCTACAGATAATCATTTTCTTTTACAAGAACAAACAACAGGCAGTAGTCACAATCAGATACAATAAGATGAATCATCAAAAACAACTGGACGGTAGTTTCATACCTTCCAATGCTGCTTCATCTGTGACACTGTGGTACTCAGCGCGCCCTACGTCTTTCAGAAAACTGTGTTCTGGTCCAACCCCAGGATAATCCAAGCTGTATAGCCATAACAAAAAGGTTTCCAAGTTATTCAAAGCACAATAAAGCAAGCCGCATAAAAATGAACAAATTCAATATAATTTCTCTACCCTGCACTAATGGAATGGGGTTCGATTATTTGCCCATCTTCATCTTGTAATAAGTAGGACATAGCTCCATGCAAAATTCCCACTTCTCCCTTGGTCAAAGTAGCAGCATGCTTGCCACTGTCCAAACCAAAACCAGCAGCCTCTACACCAATCAACCTAACATCCTTGTCATTAACAAACTCATGGAAAAGTCCCATAGCATTTGAACCTCCGCCAACACATGCAACCAATACATCTGGTTTCCCTCCCCATTTTTCCAGGGCTTGTTTTCTTGTTTCTTTACCAATCACTGCATGGAAATCTCTCACCATCATAGGATATGGATGTGGACCAGCAACAGATCCCAAAATATAATGAGTTGTCTCCACGTTAGTCACCCAATCCCGGATAGCTTCCGATGTAGCATCTTTTAGTGTTGCAGTACCCGAGTGAACTGCTCTAACCTATATGGTAAATGATACAATGTCAAATTTGAAAAATAAAAAGAGCATTTCAGCCAATCCAGAGAGAAGGTGATACAGAGCTATACTCTTTTAAACAATGTATAAAAAATGATGTCTCATTGGTTAACCATTTACCTCTGCACCAAGAAGCCGCATTCTGAAAACATTAAGTGACTGTCTTTCCATATCTTGAGCACCCATGTAAATAATGCACTGCAAACCAAACCGTGCACACACAGTAGCTGTTGCCACTCCATGCTGACCAGCTCCAGTTTCAGCAATAATCCGTTTCTTGCCCAAACGTTTAGCAAGCAATGCCTGAGCAACAGCATTATTGATCTTATGAGCACCAGTATGGTTAAGATCCTCCCTCTTAAGATATATATCTGGCCCTTCACCATTGGGACGCTTGTAATGTTCAGACAGCCGCTCTGCAAAATAAAGTGGACTTTCCCTACCAACATAGTCTTTCAAAATCCCAGCTAATTCTTCCTGAAAATCATAAACATTATTCCTCAAAACCACCAGTTTCAGCATAAAATTAAAAATTCTTTCAAAGGGATTTTTCTTATTATTATTTCAAGGCTAAAATTATTTAGAAGCTCTCTTTACTTACCACTTTTATTCGCGAATTTTTTATATAATTATTATTTTTAAATAAATTATGAAAAAGGTTACAAATTGCTTAAATATGAGCCAACAAGGCTAAAGAGTAATGTCAATTTCACATATAATGAATAATTTTCTTAATCATTCAAAAAAGTGATGATTGCATAATCGGCATTTAAGGATAATCTCCAGCTTCATTTGCTTGAAGAACCTTCTCCTGATGTTGTAAGTCTTGTTAGTACAGATAGGAATATGTGTGGTAACTCCATTGGTTGAGTTGTATAAGAAGGCTATTTCATGAGCCTCGTTTTTTCATCAAAAAAAAATGTGAGGATTCCTTTTAACTAATTAATCAAAAGAAATTTTGAGCTTTAGAACAAAAATGATATTTTTGTCCTTTTCAATGAGAATGAAAATCGATATAAAAAATTACAATCAAAATCTAAAATAAAACTGAAAACGAACAATCATTTTCAAATTCAAGAAGTGTAATAAACAACAAAAGAAAAATAGATAGATTTTCTTCTTTTAATCAAAGTCGACAAATTTTCAATTTCTTCTTTTTTATTGATAACAAATTCTTTGTAAAAGACCAACTACAGTTTTTAACTTCCAAACTAAATTCTTATTAGTAAGACACACACACAAAGACCTTGACTCAACTATTCCAGATACATATTCATAATTAAATGCGAATAGAAATGTGTATAAATATAAAGTGGAGCCATTGCGAAAATAACCTGGAATTTTTCATCTTTGGAGAGGGAATGAAAAGCCTTATCCAGCTCAGAGAGGGCAGACATTAGGGTCTCGGGAACGTATTTGCCGCCAAATTTTCCAAACCGACCAAACGAGTCGGGTCGTTGCCATCCGTTCGGGTCCGAATCCATGGAAACCGGAGCAGCTGGGACTGGTTCTCTAGTTATCGTACAAGAAACAGAAAAGCTTTTCACAGGCGACGTCTGAAGCGCAAATTGGCTGAAATTGACAGGCAATTTCTTGGAGGAGTAAACGGATGAGTAAGACGAAAGGGGATTGCCAAGACGGAATGCGGCGGTGCTTGTGGCGGTGGCGGCCATATTCGAGGGCATTTCAATTTTAGGGCTTTATTTGGGTGGACTGTTTCTTTCTGAGGGATACGGGACAAAAATATTTAAAACTACTGGGCCCAGTAAAGACAAAAAATGATTTGGTATGAGATGACGGGGCAAATTATTGTCTTGGGAAATTTTCCTATAATTGGAAGTTATTTTTTGATGGCTTCTTTTTATGATAAAAATGGGAAAAAATTTTGGCTTCTTTTTATGATAAAAATGGGAAAAAATTTTGGGCTTCCATCTATGTCTATATATAAATACACGGAAGGTTTTTTTATTGACATATGTATTTAATTTCAGTTTTAGTTTTTTTATTATGTTTAAATTTTATTTTTAATATTTAAATTTTAATTTATAATATAATTTAATCAGCTTTCGTATTATGCGTAATTTATGAATCTAATTTTTATACTTTAATTTGATATTTTTAACCTATTAATTTTTCAAGTTTTAAAATTTTAGTTCCGATCAAATTATAGCTATTAAATTTATTAAGTCAAGTTATTTTATTTTTAAAATTTAATATGACAAATATATTACCGCATGTGTGATGCTATGACAACTTGTTATTCTCACGTATTATTAAAAAAAAAGTTAATGGATTTAAAAATTGTGATTTGCATTACTAAAACTTTTTACCACATATGCTTTAATTTTTTACAAAAGTTAATCTCTCTACTTTTATAATGTCGTTAATTAATTTATATGATTAATATTATTAACTATTTCAACCACAATGCTAATAGTATGATAAGTTCTAAACAAAAGTTTTCAAAAAAAAATCTACATCAACATTTTCAAACATTTTTTTTGTTACATCACTATTAAATGAATATATATTTTTTTAAAATTTTGAACTGTTATACTAATGAATTTAATAGAAGAAGTTTAACGGAGGTAACAACTAAGGTGTTGTTTGATAAATTAAAAAATTAAATGTAAGAAAAAAAATTAAGTATTGAAGATTTAAATGTTGAATTTAAGTTATAAAATTTGTTTGATATATTTCTCAAAATTAATTCTAAAATATAATTAGATTAGTTGATATATATTGATTTTATATTATAAAATATATATATTACATTTTATCTTTAATTTTTAAACATTTAACCGTATTCTAAACAAAAGTCAAATTTTAAACATAAAATTTTTGTATGATAATATAATATTAAAATAAAATTGAATTGAATTAAGTAGCTCTTATTTACCTATCATTTTTCACACTTTTTTTATAGAAAAATTATATCAAATTGTTTTTATTTTGGAATATCAAACATGTGTAAAAAAATTAAATCATTTTCAATGAGGATTATTATCCTATACACTGTCAGTAGAATAAAAAAAGCTCCACAAGCGGGTTTAAGATAATGTCACTTGTTTTATAGTGTAATAAAATAATTAAAAATGACACTTGGCATCATCTTAAATATGCTTGTAGAGTTTTCTTACTCCACCGCCGATGGATAGAATAATTACCCTTTCAATGGATTTAATTGTTTGGGATAATGGTAAGACTTATCCCTATACTTTAACAAAATTGCCAGTATGGTACCTTTACTTTCAATTTATCTAATTTGGTACCTATATTTTTAATTCATCCAACCTTGTGGTACCTAACCCTAATAGTGTCAAGTTTTTTTATGACGACTTTAAGGCATGTATAGCACTTTCTTTAAGACTTTAAACCCTCAACACTCCAAGCAGAATAGTAAAAATGACTAATAGAAATGATTTTTATATAGATATTCAATAGGTGTAACTTTTCATGATATACCTTTTCATATGAATATATCTTTTAATGAGATATCCTCTCATGGAATTATGTTATTTTATAAGACAACTTTACATAAAATTATTTCTTTATAATATAATTTTATGTTCAAAACTTATGTCTTCAACACAATTATTTGATCAATAATTATAATTTATTAGAATTTTCTACATAATAAAATATTATTACTACTAGGATTATAAACTACTAACAATCCCCTCTAAGTTTAAAACATTGGTAATTTTACAGTCTTTCACATAAATAATATTATGCAGACAAGATGATATCTCTCAATTTGAATCATCAACTAGCAAATGTATTTTAGAATTCTAATGAAGTTGTTGGTGTTTAATGATTGAACCACAATTCCTAGAGTTAGAAGTTGTTAGTGTCAAAGGTTGTTCACTCTTAGCACTAATACAGTCATGTGCTTATCTTGTTCATAATAAACATTTACAAGAGAGACCCTACCTCTGCTTGTTGAAACGGCACCACTTCTTATGTTTATATAGGTAGAGTTCCTTTAATGTCTCAATTACTTTAGACGTTTAAAAAATCAACAATGAAATTCATTAAGAGTATTCAAACTAATCCTCTATTGCAATGGATCGTACTAGTTTCCATTAAACTTGTTTTAGAATGAGTTTTACTAGTGCATCACAAACACATAATGATAATTTGTTTTTACCCATTGAACTTTAAAATTAGAGGTTACTAATTAAAAGTTAGATTCCCATTATTGGTGTCTAATAATAGGGTCGAAATTCATTCTAATTGTAGTACTACTAAATAAACCAAATTATTTGCTCTCACATTTGTTACCTTTAATTAGAGATTGAATCTCTAATATAATCGATTCGAAAGCTAACATGTCCAAACTTCTATTTTACAACATGTTTTTGGACATTGCTTCCTTTTTCTAGGAAATTATGGGCATCGATTATTGCCATAACTCTTATCCTCATAATCATATATTTCAACCATTATATTTTTATAACATTAATCTAACTTGATGTTAGGATAAATGAATAAAGAAACCAATCACTTTAATTCTTTAAGATTAAGAACCAATTAAATGGTTTTTCGCTAAATTCATAATGTGAAATTATATCAAAATTTTACGCCAATATAGTGTATCTTTAATTCATTCACAAGAAACCAACATCCTACCATGTGAAAAATATATATATTCTTTTTACTAAAGAATAGTTTACAAAAATTACATATAATGGCTTTGAGACGTGTAAAACACTTTCCTTAATATTTTAAAATTCCTCCATTATACAACATAGCCCTTTAATGCTCCAAGTAGAATAGTATAAATGACTAATAGGAAAGTCCTTTATATACATATCCATTAGGTGTATCTTTCCATGAGATACCCTTTCATAGGGATATATATCCTTTAATGAGATAACCTTTCATAGGATTGTGTTGTTTTATAAGAAAACTTTATATAAAATTATATCTTTATAAGATAAGTTTATGTACAAAGAACTATATCTTTACAACACAATTGTTTGATCAATAATTATAATTTATTAAACTTTTCTACATAATAAAATATTATTACTACCAACATTATAAAACTAATATCACCCAATTAAAAAATGCCACTTGTCCATTTGTTGACTTTTAACCACCTAAGTTAGCCCTTATGAAAAATTATACATTTTTGTTTTATTATTTATCTGATTTTAAATTAAAGACAATTTAATTTGTTTTTGTATAAAAGGAAAGTTCTTATGTCACAAGCCGCAGTTCAAAGCCCATGACCATTGCATAAAATGCATCTCATTGAGGTCTATCGGTTAGATAGAAATCATTTGAACCACGAGAACTGGCCTGATTCAAAGAACTGATGAAGAAGTTTGTCTATTTGAAGCCTGCTTGGCCGAATGAAGTAGATACAGAAAATTAGGCTACCTTGGTAAATAGAGAAAATAATCTTAAAAGATTAAGGGAAATAATATCTGAAAAGATTTGATTTGATTTGATTTGATTTGATTTGCTTGTGTAAATCATGTAAACCCTGTAATTGTAGGGATAGGCTTCATCTCATCTGTTAATGTAAATTTAACTAGACCGTTGGATTTGGGGGAGATCAACTATAAATGAGAGCATCCCCTTCAGTTGTAAATCATTCATTCATCCATTGTATCATGAATTCTTAGAGTAATAAAATTCTTTGAAAGCATTTACTCAAACACCTTTCGTGCATTATTTTTCTATGGTTATTCTGTTCTTTTGAGCATTCTTTTGGCTTGAGTTGCCTCCTCTATATAAATTGGTGTATTAGAGGAATTCTACAAGAATCTTCACTTTGTGGAGTTAGGTTGGCTTAGGTGCATTTGAGTCAAAGGAATCGTCTAAAGCCACACGAATTGCGAGACTGAGCCCCATGACAGTTGGTATCCGAGCTTAGGTTGCGAAGGCACTGTTCTAGATGTTGAAAAAAGTTTTCCATTAGAATGAGTCAATGGAGACATGAGGGAGGGTCAGAAAAACATTCCTATTGAGGGACTTACTATCGACTTTAGAGGAACGAGTAATCAATCTTGTAACGGCCCAAACCTGCCAAGACATTATGACCGAATCTCGAAAGTTACATTAAAATCGAATGTTTACTTGTTGAGATTAACTAGGTTTTAGTTGTGTTTACGAAAAATTTAAAATTTAACGTTCCGAGTGATTTTGATTCTTTAAAAAAAAACTTAAAACATGAATATTTGAGAAATTCAATATTTTGTCATAAAACCATTTTAAATGGTAAAAACAAGGAATTTGTAATTTAATTATTTCTTAAAGAAAATGATTTTTGAGTAAAAATCATTAGCAGCGGATTTTCAAAATGACTTAGAAAATCGACAAATTTATAATCTTATTTGAAACCAAGTAAAACTATAAGTAATTTAAATAAACACATAAATTTAAATATTTAAAGTTTTATCAAGCATGCATGCTTGGCAGTTTAAAGTTGTAAAATAAAACAACCCAAATAAAAAATGTCCAAATTCCAAAGTCCACAAACAACAACCAAATAGTTTATGAATCCATTATTAAAATCCATCCGAGAGGCTCCACTGAATGCTAAACCGAAGCCCTAAGTCCGAGTATTACCTGAAAGGTTATAACACTAAAGGAGTAAGCTTTTTAAGTATAGTGTGAGTCTTTTAACAAATAAATATCAATAAGCATATAATCATTAATCAAATTATACAATTCACTTTATGCATATGATCATGGCAATGTGATTTTTTTAAAACAATTATGTATATTTATTTAAAACATCCTACCCATCACCGCTACACTCCTCAATCGAGTTCCCTAGAACTCCCACATCCAAACACTCCAATTTGTGGACAGTGCCACCAGTAATGTGGATAGTGCTACTAGTAATGTGGTCGAGCCACCAGTAATGCAGAAACATGCAGCCAGTGTTGCAAGATAACTGCCAATAATGTGGTCAAGCCACCAATAGTGCAGACAAACTGCCAATAATGCAGACAAGGCTGCCAGTACTTCCTCCTTACACATATCCCACCCCATGCATGTGGTATGGCTGCAATAACATATTTTCACTTATTACAATATAACACTTTAGGCATGCAATTCATGCTTATCGAATTATTTAACACTTTAGGGTCACATAGGCATGTTTTGACATGCTAATCACATTTAATCTCGATATTTCAATACATCACTTTTTAACAGTCATGAATAATTCATATATGTCATTTTATCACATATCATGAGAATGAGATCAACATGCTTTTCAAATCAGTAATAAATATAATCATACAACATGCTTTCACAAATCGTTAGTATGGAATCACTTACTTGCATAGTCCATTTTGACAAATTTAATCTCCCACTTTAGAATACTTATGGTATTCGCATAAAACATAGATCAAGTAATAATACATGATTTAAGCATTTTTAATGATATTTATTTAACTTATAATAAGTTAGACCCACACCTGATAGTAGATCCGGTACGAAACTCCACTCTAATGAACGTCTACACTCGAATCTTAACTAAAGGAATATCGACCTGTTATCAAATAACTTTCAATTATTAATCGACCTTTTTAATCACTCATTTATTACACACTAAAATCAAATCACCCATTTAAACTTACTCTTATGATAATCATTCGTATGATGGTTTCGTTCCAAAAACTAGGAGTTTTCCAGAATGATGTCAATTATCCCTTCATTAAACATAACATATGATATGTTAGTACACGAGGGAAATTACACTATATGTCTTAAAGACATTCGACCAAGAAGAAAAGTGGGGAAGAAAATAGGGGTTTTCAATCCACTATCACTTACCTTGACTCGATTGAATAGAGGGGTGTGATGGATCACCAAAATCCTATCTTGGGGAGGAACCAAATCTATAAAAATTGATCAATAGAAATAGTGAGTCAAAAAGTGTGATAATATTAAAATAATTCAAAGACTTTTTTGAAAATAAAATAAATGGATTTCGATTACTATAAAGAGTTGAAGAAATCGAAAATGGATGAAGAAATAAGAAAAATTATTAATCGTTGGTAGAGGTGCGACAGTGGCGATGACGGCAGCAATGGTTCAGTGAGGACCCAACAGAAGAGGAAGGGAGCAGAAGTTATGCGGCAATAGGAAAAGAGGGAGAGAATGAAAAGAAGAAGAAAAAGTGGCTATTTTAGATGGTGGTGCGCAAAGGTGGTGAACAATGGTGCTACAGCAGCGAAGGAGAAAAAATATATGAGAGGTGCGATGGCAACGTGGAGGTCCAACAATGATTTGTTTGGCAAAGGTAGTGGTAAAGGGAGGAGGAAAAATGCAAAGGTGGTTGATGGATAAAACAAAAGAAAGAAAAAAAATGGATAGAAAGTGAGGAGCTAGAGAAAGGGACGACAATGGAGGGGAAGTGTGATGAGAAAATTGGTTCAATAGTGAATTAAGTTGTCTAGGTACAATGAACCACTTCATATGACCAAGATGGAGAAAAATGGTATGTAGAGGAAATAATGGAGCAAAAAGGGGATCATGATGGAGTAAATATGTAAGTTGACTTGAAAAGAAAGGAAATAATCTCCCTTAAGTATGGTAATAAGTGATGGTTGACAATAGGGTGTAGCATGACAAAGTTGACCAAAAATTAAAAAATAAAAAAAATATGGGAGTGAGGAAACTTGAACCTAGGACCCTTAGGATTTAATTAAAGCTCTTAACCACTTGGCCAAATTATTCATTGTGTTTAATTTAACCGAAAATATTTTTAAAACATGGGATGTGATAAATCTTGAGGATTCTATAGAGGACGTAAATGAGACGCTTAAAGTGGTCGTGGAACACACCGATAGGTTTGATTCAATGGAGGATTAGCTCAAGGAGTTTGTGTTGGAGTCTCACAAGACTAATGTGAAAAAGGTACAAAAGGTACTCAATTCCATGAGGAATAAGCTGACGGAGAGGAGCAATGCTATCGAAGCCATGGTGATCGCTTTGAAGGAGGACAAGGTTTGCATGCAATGTGGACAACTTTTTGTGGAGAATGGAGCTATAGCTTCGTGCCAAAAGCATTATGGACTATGCTATTAAGGTAAATACTGCTACCATGTTTCTTAATGATTTTAAGCTTTTATGGTGGCGGAGCAGGTCTACAGATAAAAGATATAGTGAGATTAGGTCCTGGGATAAGTTCCAACATGACTTGAAAGGACAGTTTTACCCGGAATATGCCAAGGAGGAAGCTCGGGAAAAGTTGCGATGACTTACACGACGAGGCACAGTTGGGGAGTATGTTCGAGAGCTCAAGGAAATCATGATCCAAATTTCTGATGTGAATGAGAATGAAGCATTTCCTGCCTTCAAGAATGGGTTAAAGTCGTGGGTCAGACAAAAATTGGAATGTGGAGATGTTCAAGAGCTGTCGAAAGCCATGATGGTAATGGAGTCCATAGTTAAGTTGGGCTTAGTGAAAGACAAGCTTGAGTTTTTCGAGTTCGAAGAAAGGGGTATATGCAAGGGGAACCATGATGAAGATAAAGGCAATGACAACGGTAAATGTGGTAAAAAAATCCACGAAATGGGAAGAGGAAACCCAACAACATGATGGAAAAGAAGGGCAAGATAAAATGTTTCCTTTATGACGGTTCACATGTGTTAAAAATATAGCTAAAGAGATCCATTGTTTCGAGAAATGACAAGCTGAAAAGAGGGATCGAGAGACTTGGGTCAAGCGCAAGTAGTGCCGAAGCCAATGAGGCCAAAGAAAACAAGAAGTCAGTGGAGTATTTCTTATGTGGTGGTCTGCATAGTTTGTGAAACTGTCCGAAGAAGTTTTCTGTTGAAGGGGATAATGGGTCAGACAGAACGCCCATGAGACTTGGTTCGAGTGCGAGAAGAGTCGAAGCCAAGAGGGCAAAGAGGAATAAGAGGAAATGAGTTAAATGTTTCTTTTGTTGTGGTCCGCATAAGTTGCGAAATTGTCTAGAGCAATCCAAGTTAGTAGTGGTCAAGAGAAAGGCAAAAACGAAGCTTGTTGAGACATCGGAGGGCTTCCACCCTAGTAAAAGGTAAGCTGTGCATCAGACTTAGGAGAAAAAGTTGTGATGCAAACATTGAAGCTAGGATTAATGAAACTCAATTCGGGAAAAGTGACGGAGCTTGTCGAGTCATCTGAGAGGCTTCTACCTAAAAAAGAGATGAGTTGTGCATTGGACTTGGAGAAAAAAGTAGTGGTGCAAACTTTGAAGCTAGGATCAATGAGGCTAATTTCTGTTCAGTCATCAGAAGAGCTACCATCCAAGGGAGAGGTGGGTTGTACATCATACTTCGAGAAGAAAGTAAGGATGCAAATTGGACAGTCGAACCGAGTAAATGTGACGAGCGAGGTAAATCTCAAACACTATGGTAATGTTTTACATTTTGATTTACCATTGGCTTGGTAAGAACATAGGGGCCCTTTCAAAGATCTGAAACAAGGAAATTGACGGGTTGTGGGCATGCCGGAGCCTAGTTGTGTGGATCAAAAGGATCCGGATCAAGGTAAGTCAGAACTGAGGCAAGTGAGAGTGATGGTTTCTTGTCAACAAGATGTACCAACGAGTGGAACAGATTAAGCTAAGAGGTGACGAAAGTCGAGGTAAAAGCTTCGAAGGGCAAGACAACCTGATAGGAAGACTTGTAAATAAAGAGCTAAGGTATTGAGAAAGTTCCGAGGCGAATCAAGTCAATGTCATTCCAAAAGCAAAACGAGGGAATTGCAAGAATGGGTGGGGGAAAATGTCACGAGCTGCAGTTCAAAGCCAGTGACCATCGCACAAAATGCATCCCATGGAGGTCTATTGGTTAGATGGGGATCATTTGACACACGAGAACTGGCCCGATTCAAAGAGTTAATAAAGAAGTCTGTCTATTTGAAGCCTGGGTGGCCCAATGAAATAGATATGGAAAATTAGGCTACCTTTGCAAATAGAGAAACTAATCTTAGAAGATTAAGGGAAATAATATCTGAAAAGATTAAATTTGATTTGATAGTGTAAATCTTATAAAATCCCTTAATTGTATAGATAGGCTTCATCTCATCTGTCAATGTAAATTTAGCTAGATCATTGGATTTGGGGGAGCTCAACTATAAATAAAAAGCCTCCCCCTCAATTGTAAATCATTCATTCATCCATTGTATCTTGAATTCTTAGAGGAATAGAATCCCTTGAGAGTATTTACTCAAACACCTCTCGTGCACTATTTTTCTATAGTTATTCTATTCTTTTGAGTATTCTTTTGGCTTGAGTTACTTTCGTTATATAAATTGGTGCCTTGGAGGAATTCTACGAGAATTCTTACTTTGTGGAGTTAAGCTAACTTAGGCGCAATTTAAGTCGAAAGAATCGTCTAAGGCCTCACGGATTACGAGACTAAAAGTCTAGCCCTATGAAACTTATGCCTTCCTTTTTTGGCATATGTATAATTCTCCTTTTTTTTACAAAATATTTATTTTTTGTTCTATTTTTTTATTAAGCTTAATTTTAAATTTTAATACATATATATACTTTAATTTGTAATATAATTCATATCTCTATATTTTATAAAATTAAATTTTATTATTAGTTCTCGTTTTATGCGTAATCTATAAATTTAGTCTCTGTATTTTATAATTTGGTCATTTTTAGTTCATATAGTTTTCGAAATTTAAAATTTTTATTTTGAGTAAATGATAACTATTAAATTTATTACGTTAAGTTCTTCCATTTTCAAATTTTGACGTGGCAAATATATTATTGATGTGTAATGCCATGACAAGTTGTTATTTCCACATATTATTAAAAAAACCAGTTATTGAATTTATAAGTTATCGTTTACATTACTAAAATTTCAAAAAATGAAAAAATATAACAATTAAGAATGATCCAATTGAAGAACATGGACGAAATCTGTAACGTTACACAAAGTATATGATACGTGAGTGAGGTGGAAGAGGAAGAATGATCGAATTCAAGTTGTTCGACTTAAGAATAAAAGATTTGGATGTGACATGAAAGGAAGAAATTAAATAAATTTAGAAAAGAAAGAAAATAATAAAAAAATAAAGGATAAATATTCAAAATAATAACTAAATTGTGAAAAAATAGATTAAAGCAAAGTGGGAGATGGAAGAATAAACCGATGAATATGATGGATAGAAGGATAAATATCCAATTAAACACTTTATAAATCCCAACAAACTCAATTAATGGCTCTAATCAACCATCCAAGAAAAAATTATTGGCAAATTGAAGGGTGAAGAATGAATTCTCACGACTCCTTGAAGAAAATCGAAAAAAAAAAAAAGACTACTTCTAAAAATCACAAGAAAGAAATCTTGTACAAAGAAACTAACTCCCAAAGTTGAAAACTTTATTAATGAAAATAAATTGTCTGATTTGTGTACAATGCAAAGGCATATACATAGGCTAGCTAAATAAATCTAAATAGAACTCTTAAGTATACTAGAACTCTAATTAATCTAAACAAGTAGTAGTTTTAAACTAAACTTTCTTATTGACATAAGAGCTGATAAATACAATATTGGGCTCATATATAATAAAAATTAAGCTTAAAACTCAAACCAATATGATTTAAACTCGAATTAAAAGCCCGAAACTTGTAATTCTCGTCATAATCTCGTCTAGAAATTCTGCTCGTATAGTTTTCACTAAAATAGTCATAACTTGAGCTCCCGAACTCCAAATTAAGTGATTCAAAGTGCATTTCGAAGATAAGAGATAGAGCTCCGAATGCTATGAAGACATCTTAACCAAGAAATGTCTGATCTTATCCAAAAGTCATCGCAAGTCCAATGATTTCCCAAACTTGAAAATTGGCAGCTTCGGTAAATGAAATTTAATAAATTTCACCCCATCCGTATATGTATTAGTATATGACTGATAGCAAATTTTAATTAAACATATTTAATTGTTACTATTTGGTTAGAACTAAATTTTCAAAAATAAAAAAAGTACAAGGGCTAAAGTTTTCCGATTTGAAAAGTATAAGGAGTATATCTATAACTTTTGCAAATTACAAGGACAAATAACATAATTTAACCTTTTTATAATGTTATTGTTAGTGCAAATAACTAATACTGTTAACCTTTCGATCAAAGCGTTACGTAGTTGTATATAATATAAATGCCTTTAGAGCCTCTAAGAGTAACTCATCCTTGGGGTTTGCTTATTTTTTCTTTACATTATAATATGATGATCAAATTTTTTTTGTTTTTACTCTATATACTTTAATTTTTTACATAAGTTGGCCTTTCTACTTTTATAATGTCATTAGTTAATTCAAATTGTTGATATTGTTAACTATTTCAACCACAATGATGATAACATTTTTTTCTTAAGAATACTATTTCTAAAAAAAATTATTTTATCATGACGAGTTCAAATAAAAGTTTTTAAGAAAAAATCTACTTCAACATTTTTTTTTGTTACATCAACTACTAAGTGAACACATATATATATATATATATATATATATATATTGAAATTTAAAATGTCACATCAATAAATTTATTAGAAAATTTTAAACGGAGGTACCTGTTGGGATCTAGTGCCATTAGTTTAGTAATTTTGTTTAAGTTTACTTGTTTTATTAATAAATTGGTTTAATAAAATATTCATTAATTATATTAATATCATTTGTATATTGTCCTTAATATTTTTGCATGCAAAGCAAAATAGAAGTAAATATTGAGTCACAAGTTATCTAACGTTTAACTAATACTAAGTGGTATTACGTGGTCGAATTGTAATGCAGAAAAACAACTTGTATTAGTAAACGAACCTAAACATATTCTTAGTCTAATTGAAAATGAGCAAATCGATTGAGAGACTAAGATGTCGTCTATCAAGTCCAATTGGGGAGATGTTTCTTCTTCAGCATTGGAGCGGATGACGCCCAAAAGATAGAGACCTAGATGTGGCTAACTGGACTGGTGGTACATCAGACAAGACCCAAGTAGAATAGATTTTAGATTCGTTTATGGTTATTCACTTGTGACATTCATAGTGTGGGGTACCTTTATCTTGAGTGAATGATGGACTATGTATATATGACTCGTATATTTGATGTAAGTAAAAGCATAGTTCAAATAGATAAGGAATTGAAAGCTAGTGCATTGGGTATACTGCTTATGTAGTATGTACATCATTCCAAGTAGTGGAATTCATAGTTCAACTAAAGGATAAATGATATCCTATCATTTGCATTACAAGGTAGATGAAAAGTAAACGTGACCACGGGTTGTTTGTCTTTGTAATAAATAACTTGACTACTATTTAATAGTAATTGACTTTTAATAAACGAAGATATAATGATTATCATGAGAAAATAGGATTATATTGGGAAAACAAATTTATCTCAAATAGATTAAAGATATCCTACAAGGGTTATAATAAGGTCATTGGGCATGCATTTATTAAGTAGCTTTCATAATGGTATGTAATTAGGGAGAGCTCAATCACAATACTATAATGGAATAACTTTGTGACTAAATACACTTATAATTAATATGTAACACCCCAAACAGACGTTATGGTCGTATCTGACAATGTCACACGATAGTGTTTTGGAAACCTCGTTGTTACGATGAAAACATTTCAGGTTTTTATCTTTAGTAAACCTTTGTTAGAACTTAGGAAGTCGTCTTTATTCATTTACAACATTTGTTTTGAAACATCCCTCGTTGCGGAAGCTTTAATAAATCTGTAACACCCCTAACCAGAAACCATCTCCAGAATAGGGTTAAGAGGCATTACAGGACAACAGGATTATTTACAGCCCAATTTACGACACAAAGTCAATCATCATCATAATACATCAAACATAAAAAAATAGTCCCTTTTAAGGCATATAAGACCTTAAACACATGCTAGGGAGAGGTCAGGACTAAACCGAACACAAACAGAAATTTTTGAACATTTAAAATTTTCTTCTAAGATTCAGGGGATACACGCCCGTGGGAGGAGACCGTGTGCCCTCCACGGCTTCTATACACCCCCGTTTGTCCTCTCTTGTCCATATACTGACTATACCAACACGGTCACTAGGCACGCCCGTGTGCCATGGCCTTGTGCTACTAGGCCATATACTGATTTCCCCACTACGGCCACCAAGCACGCCCGTGTGCCATGGCTGTGTACTCTTAGCTAGCTACTGACTTGTACACCACGGCTAGCTGACACCCCCGTGTCGAGGCCGTGTGCTACTAATCTACATTCTGCCAATTCACTCACGGTCTTTAGGCACGCTCGTGTGCCACAACCGTGTGACATTATAGGCCATTTACAAGGCCAAAATGCCACCCATAAGGGTCAAACCTACAAGCCATATTAACCAAGACATCTCATGCACATGTTACCATAAAAAACATACCAAAATAATCATTCAACCCATGCATTCAATACCAATTCCCACCATGACAATTTCATATACTAAAACTCATATCATCACAAGCACAATTCATTCATTACCAAATATCATTCCTTTCAATTTCACTAATTCATACTGGCATTTTACCAACATAAAGTTACCATTCGTAAGTCAATTTCTCAACTCACAATCCATACCAAAAGATGCATCATATATATATATATATATATATATATATACCAAAGTCATTCACGCTAAAACTAGCACATATCTAGCCATATCTCATGGCTACTACAAATCTCAAACATGATTCGAAAGACCAACCTATACATGCCATATCTTAACTATGTACATCTTTCCAAATACCCCAAAATAGATTGCCGATAGTGTGACTGAGATGCTGACGATCCCCTAATCCGAGCTAGCTTTATTGACACTGCAAAGCAAAGAAACAAATCACACAGTAATCTTTCCAAAGCTTAGTAAGTTCGACATACAATACAATTATCATATCAATTCAACCAGTGTATTTAATAAACAATCACATAAATCTATTATCTCGTATTCATGCCCTTTCATCCATAACTAAAATACTTATTCCCTCAATCAAAGTTCGTTTATACTCATCAACCACAAAGGTTTAATACGTACCTTAGCTACACATAGTTATTAAACCTCCAAGCTACTCAATGCTCGATAATACTTGTCGATCATCCTGAATTTTCATTCGATTTGATAGCACACTCAGTGCTATATACATAATCGTAGCATATTTGCCATCGCACACTTAGTGCCTATTCTTTTAACCGACATGTCTCGGCGTCGCACACACAGTACCAAATCAATAAGCCGTAGCTTTCATATCATCGCACACCCAGTGCCATTCATTTCTGTTTCGATTTACATTTTTGCACGCTCAGTGCCATCAACTAAATCTTGCACATAGCATCTCAATTTCATACATATATACATATTCAATGCATAATACTAAAACGTATCTTAATAACATGTATTATATCCAAACTTACCTCGGACGTCTAACTATCGATACGGTCGATTAATCGAGCACTTTATCTTTGCCTCGATCTCGATCCGAACTTCTCCTCTCTTGGTCTATATACAATCAAATTTAATCCATTCAATCATCAAATCATTCATTTTAGTCCAAACACACATATTTAGGGCATTTTAACAATAGCCCTCACATTTTCACATTTTGACACTTTAGTCCCTATTTCACAAAATCATCAAATACACAAAATTTCAATACACATGTGCTTAGCCGAATTCTTGCCATGCTAATACAAGCCCACACATTTCATTTATTTCACATTCTAATCCCTCAAAATGCTATTTTCACAATTTAGCCCTAATTAACCAAATTCATAAAAAATTCAAGAACAACACATGTTCATTAAACACATATCTTTTATTTAACACCAACACTCATCAATGGCACATCACAAAAACATCATCAATTCATGAAATTACAACATGGGTTAGTTAGAGCACGGAGCAACGATTATAAAAACGTAGAAATTATCGAAAATCGACTCAAAACATACCTTAATTTTGGCTTGATAGTAGCCGAATGTATGAGAGCTTTTAACCTTTCTTTTTCTTTTGAATTTCGGTGGAAGAATGCATGAAATAATGTCCATTTTCATATTATTATCATATTATAATTCTTTAATAAACAATTTCCCATTTTGACCTTATAATATAAGCTTATGAAACACATTTTCAAAGGTTAATATGGACTAATGCTGTCCACTATCTAAAGTAATGGCTAATTTGCCATATAAAACCTCCATATTTTCAAAGCCACAACATATAAATACTCATAAATTAGCACACAGCATTTTTCACTTATGCGATTAAGTCATTTCTCTTAATTCAACATATAAACGATTAAATTATCACACAGAATTTTCACACAGGCTATGTCACATACTATTCACACAGGAAATATCATTAAAATATTTTTTTACGACCTCGAATTTGTGGTCTCGAACCACTGTTCCGACTAGGGTCTAAACCAGGATGTTACAACTCTCCCCCCTTAGGGATTTTCGTCCTCGAAAATCTTACCGATGAATAGGTGTGGATATTGCTCTCTCATAACATTCTTAGACTCCCACGTAGCCTCTTCAACCCCGTGTTTGTGCCATAATACTTTCACTAAAGAGTTTTTCTTATTCGGAGATAAGGGCAAACCCGACACAAAGTCCATCGTAATTTTCTCCCATTTCCACTCAGGAATCATAATCGGTTGTAATAAACCAGATGGAACTTGATGTTCAGCTTTGACTTGCTGACAAACTAAAAATTTCGACACAAAGTCAGAAATATCTCTTTTCATGCCATACCACCAATAGAACTGTTTCAAATCATTATACATCTTTGTACTCCCCGGATGCACAGTTAATTAACTATTGTGAGCTTCATTCAAAATCGTTTGAATCAACTCTAAATTTCTCGGAACACAAATCCGATTTCTAAATCTCAAACAATCATCACTACCCACTTGAAATTCTGATTCAGCATTCAATTCACATTGAATTCGTTTAGCCCTCATTTCAACATCATTTTTCTGAGCATCACAAATTTGCTGTACGAACATTGGCTTTACTTTCAATTCAGCTACAACCATACTATCATCACATAGATCTATCTGATTACTCATAGCTCTCAAAGCGTATAACGATTTACGACTCAAAGCATCAGCTACAACGTTAGCTTTACCCGGGTGGTAATCTATCACAAGTTCGTAGTCTTTCAACAATTCTAACCATCTTCTCTGTCGCAAGTTCAAATCTTTTTGAGTCATCAAATACTTCAAACTCTTATGATCTGTAAAAATATGACATTTCTCACCAAATAAGTAGTGACGCCAAATCTTTAACGCAAATACAATTGCAGGTAATTCAAGGTCGTGCGTCGGATAATTCTTTTCATACGGTTTTAACTGTCTCGAAGCGTACGCAATGACTTTTCCTTCTTGCATCAGCACACAACCCAAACCATTCAATGAGGCATCACTGTAAACTATGAACTCTTTACCCGATTCGGGTTGAATCAAAACTGGTGCTTCCGTTAACAACACTTTCAACTGCTCAAAACTCTGCTGGCACTTTTCTGACCACTCAAATCTAACATCTTTCTATAACAACTTCATCAACGGAGTCGCAATCATAGAGAAACCTTTCACAAACCGCTTATAATATCCCGCTAATCCCAAAAAACTACGGACTTCAGACACATTTCTCGGAGGCTTCTATTCCAAAATAGCAGAGATTTTACTCGGATCTACTCGTATCCCAGCAGCTGATACAATATGTCCTAGAAAACTGACCTCATGCAACCAAAATTCACATTTGCTAAACTTTACATACAACTGTTTCTCACACAGAGTTTGTAGCACAATTCTCAAGTGCTCAGCATGCTGCGTCTCATCACACGAATAAATCAAAATATCATCAATGAATACCACCACAAAGCGATCCAAATACGGTCTGAATATCCGATTCATCAAATCCATAAACACTGCAGGTGCATTTGTTAGTCCGAAAAGCATCACTAAGAATTCGTAATGTCCATACCTTGTTCTGAAAGCGGTCTTCGGTACATCAGATTCTTTAACTCTTAACTGATAGTAGCCTAATCTCAAATCTATCTTAGAAAACATTGTAGCTCCCTTCAACTGTTCAAACAAATCATCGATACGAGGCAACGGATATTTGTTCTTTATTGTCACTTTGTTCAGCTGTCGATAATCAATACACATTCTAATAGTTCCGTCTTTCTTTTTCACATATAACACAAGAGCTCCCCAGGGTGAGAAACTCGGTCGTGCAAATCCTCTGTCAGTCAACTCTTACAACTGCGACTTTAGCTCTTTCAATTCTGTTGGTGCCATTCTATACGGAGCTATAGAAATGGGAGTGGTCCCCGGCACTAATTCGATACCAAATTCTACTTCTCGAGTTGGAGGTAATCCCGGCAGCTCTTCAGGAAACACATCTGGAAACTCACATACCACAGGCACTGATTCAATTTTCTTTTCCGACACTTTTATATCAATTACATATGCCAAATAAGCTTCACACCCTTTTCTCACAAGATTCATAGCTTTCATCGCAGATACAACGGCTAGTAGTCCTTTCATATCACTGGACTCAATTCGAACTAACTCACCATTCTGACTCTTCAACTCAATACTCTTTCTCTCACAATTCACGATGGCATTATGCAAAGTAAGCCAATCTATACCCAGAATTATGTCAAATTCATCAAAGGGAAGCAACATCAAATTGACCGGGAAACATATATCACGAAACATCAATGGGCAATTCTTGCACACCTTATCCACCAAAACACACTTGCCTAAGGGGTTCGATACTCTAATCACGAATTTAGTAGACTCAACAGGTAGAGTTTTACTCGACACTAGATTCACACATGCATAGGAATAAGTTGACCCTAGATCTATCAATGCAATAACATCAATATCAAATAAAGTGAAAGTACCGGTGATGACGTCTAGACATGATGCTTCCTCTCGTGCACGTATAGCATAGGTTCGGGCAGGAGCTCTCGGCTCCGATCTCACAGCTGTATCAGTTGTCCCTCTCTGGCCATCATTCACATTTCTGATGTTTCTGGGTGGTCTACCTCTAGCCGTCACATTACTCGGTCTTTCATTCTGAACATTTTCTTCTTCAACCATTTTCGGGCAATCTCGAATAAAATGATCTCGGGATCCACATTTATAGCAAACTCTATTGTTGTACTTACCCCAGCACTCTCCTACATGTCGTCTTCCACACTGTCTGCACTCTGGCTTGTTACTCTTAACACTGCCAACACTTGATTCATTTGGAGCTTCAATCCGTAAACCAGTACTTTGTCTAGAACGATCTTTACTCGGATGTCCAAATAAAGCATTTGAATGATTGCTTGCATTTCTATATCTTTTAGTAGAAGGTTGAGAAAATTTATTCATCGATCTCTTTCTTTCATCACGAGCTTCTGAATCAGCTTTCTTCTTTTCTTTACTAAGCTCTTCAGCTTTGCACGCTTTCAACTAACACAACAAATTCATTTATATCGAGTATCCCAACCAATAACTTGATGTCTTCATTCAATCCCTCTATGAAACGTTTGCACATAGTAGCTTCAGTCGAAACACATTCTCTCGCGTATTGACTCAATCTTACGAATTTTCGCTCGTACTCAGTAACAGACAACCGACCCAGTTTCAATTCTAGAAACTCTTTACGTTTCTGATCAATGAAGCGTTGACTGATATACTTATTTCTGAACTCAGCTTGAAAGAAATCCCAGGTGATTCTCTCACTCGGAACCACAGATATTAATGTTTTCCACCAGTTGTAAGCCGTGTCTCTTAACAAGGAAACTGCACACTTAATGCACTCATCAGGGTTCAACGACATCTCATCAAATACTCTGATTGTATTCTCAAGCCAAAACTCGGCTCGCTCAGCATCATCATCAGATGTGGCCCTAAACTCTTCGGCCCCATACTTGCGAATCTTATCCACAGGAGGTTTATTCAATCTGATCGGATCTACAACTTGTGGCACAACAGGTACTTGTGGGCGTGGAGGTTGTGGAACAGTCGGATTCGTTCGAACGAAATCCGTAAACCACTCGCTCATCACACGATCGTCAACAACCGCTCGATCAGGATCCATTACTATATGTAAACACATTTTCAAATGTCAGATTTCATCATACTACCGTAATTTCATATATGGCATGTATAGCTAGACTCACATGCGTTACGTTAGTCTGAGAATCGACTAAACCGTAGCTTTGATACCAATAAAATTGTAACACCCTTAACCCAAAACTGTCACCGGAATAGGGTTAAGAGGCATTACCGGACGACAGGATTATTTACAGCCCAATTTATGACACAAAGTCTGTAACACCCTTAACCCATATCTGTCGCCGAATTAGGGTTAAAGGGCATTACTACACATAATACAAATCATATCAAATATTTACGACTCAAATAGACATAATCAAACACATAATGTGTAATGTAACTTCATAATATACTTAGCATTTTAAAGAAACGAAAAATATATATTATAACCATTTAGCCGAATTCACCTAGAAGCATGTTTCATTAAATAAATTTACCACTGCTCATTTGGTCACCTAATATGCAATGACTGAATATGCACATATCCAATATTAATAAACCTAAACAAATTAACTAGCATTCAAACTACATATGCGTGTATATAAATATATCTATTGAGACATGCTAAATCTTGTGTAATTGAATTTAACATTTATCAACCATAGCCCCTTTAAAAGAAATTTCTAACATAACAATTTCCAAATGTATATCTTTCAATTCAAACTGCATTATAAGATCTACCTCTAATTTGCCATCTACTAAACCAAAGAAAAATGCATGGTATAATATACACGAAAGCCATATAAAAATAACTACCAACTTATGCATACGTGTATTAGCGGTTGTATCTTTATAAAGATACAAGCATCATGGCCAAATACTATCAAGATCATATTACCATGACTTAAATCGAATTTGATACAAATGTACCAATGCCATTCATAACCGAATATGCTATATGCATTATACATTTTCTCTTTGATGTAAACTTGAATATATCACTTTAATACCTCTTTTTCCTGAATTAATGAATCAAACACATTCACATATGTGCAAAGGTTAACTATACATTCATTCACGCATACTCATATTGCTAATTATGCTGCATAAGATCATGCATTATTACCTTATACATTCAAGAAGAAAGTATCTTAACTTAGCCATTTTCGCATGGCTATATATATACAAGACAAAATTAATGGGTTTAGAAACTTAGTCTAACCTATACATGCCTTTGATTTAAAAACTGAGCTTATAAGTACCAAATAACATGATAGTGTGGATGACTTCACTGATGATCCCCTGAGCTCGTAGCAAGATCAAAATCTATAAAACAGAGTAAACAACGCATGGAGTAAGCTACTTAGCTTAGTAAGCCTTAAGCAATTAGATCAATATAATCAACTATTCACCATTATACTCTACTCTTTATATAATCTTAGTTTAAACTCATAGTATACATTAATCATCGAAGCCATATATCACAAATGTAATAGGTACTAGCTTCAACCTAATCCCATGCATTCGAATATACACATAATTATAAGGTTAATTCCACATGACTAATTACCTATCTATAAAATTCCTAAATAGCCGAATATACTTGTGTATCCATACTCATAAAATCGTCCAATACTCAAATGTTGATCAATGAACATCATCTAATCAATATCAAATTTCCACATGTCCAAGATACCAAATGCATAATACTTTATTTATAATCTACTCAATCGCAACATCATATACAAACACATACTTAAGTCAATACATACCTTGTGGCCAAATTATTTAATTTCCTTAATCAAGCTTTGGCTTGTTCATTTATCACCATAACTCCACCATTTTGTAAGTTTACGCTCGTATTGTAAATCACCGTCATTAAGCCTGCTAGGCAGTAAGCCCGAATATGTCACCGGTACGAGGCCTGCTAGGTAATAAGCCTGAATATGTCACCGGCACGAGGCCTGCTAGGCAATAAGCCTGAATATGTCACCGGCACGAGGCCTGCTAGGCAATAAGCCCGAATATGTCACCGGCACGAGGCCTGCTAGGCAATAAGCCCGAATATGTCAATGTGGTCAATCATTCCACACACATTTCATAACTATATTACATAACCAATTCAACTAAGCTTATTCATATCACAATATCAAACTATGCAATCAATCTAATATACTTATATACATTCGGCTATGACATAATTATGTACTAAATTTATCAAACATTATCATTTAATATGTTCATAAACAATTCTTTGATCTATTTCAGCTTAAGGACTTACCTCGGTTGTCGATAGACCGTGTAAATCGGCTATTCGAGAACCTTCGTCTTTCCCCGATCCAATTCCGCTTTTCTTTGTTCTTGATCTAAAACACATTAAATTCAGCTCATTCAAGTACGTTTCACTTCAATTTAGTCCCAAATCACATAAATAGACAATTTACCATTTTACCCCTAATATTTCACAACTTTAAAATTTAGTCCTATTTGCATAATACACAAAATACACCAAATTAGCTAAAACTATACAAGGGCCGAATATTCCTAGGGACTTTACAAGCCCTCACATTTCATTTATTTTGCAAATAAGCCCCTCTAAAATTTCATTTTCACAATTTGGCCTTAAAACTCAATTTCACCAAAACTTCCAATACAAAATATAATAGTATTTAACATATCTTTAATATAAAATCATAAAACATTAAAAACCACAAGAATTTAACAATGGCCGAACCTCACATAGACTCTAATCTCAAAATTTCAAGCATGGGTCGGGTAATATACAAAGCAACGATCTCAAAAACGTAAAAAATTATCAAAAACCGAAAATCACACATACCTTAATCAAACAAATTGATTGCCGAAACTTAAAGCTTCTTCAACCCCTTTTTCTTAGCTACATTCGGCCATGAGAGAGCATAAAGATGATGGCTTCTTTTTTTTTTATGTTATTTTAACATATATTATATCATTTAATATAATTACTAATTTAACCTTATTTCATAAAATTTCTTAACATAAAACTTAAGGGTAGATTAGACATATGCCGCCCACTACCTCTAAAATTGGGTTATTTACTCAATTAATACCCCACTTTAAAAAGCCATCATCAAATAGGCACTTTTTACTATAGTTTGCAAATTTTACCTTTTACGCGATTAAGTCCTTTTTGTCAAATTAAGCACACAAATGATAAAATTTTTCTACGAAACTTTCAAACACAGTAATTCACATATAATAGACACAAAATATACTATAAAATATTCCTCGGACTCGGATTCGTGGTCCCGAAACCACCGTTCCAATTAGGGTCAAATTCGGTCTGTTACAAAGTCAATCATCATCATAATACATCAAACATAAACAAATAGTCCCTTTTAAGGCGTATAAGACCTTAAACACATGCTAGGGAGAGGCCGGGACTAAACCGAACACACACAGAAATTTTTGAACATTTAAAATTTTCTTCTAAGATTCAGGGGATACACGCCCGTGGGAGGAGACCGTGTGCCCTCCACGGCTAACTATCGATACAGTCGATTAATCGAGCACTTTATCTTTACCTCGATCTCGATCTGAACTTCTCCTCTCTTGGTCTATATACAATCAAATTTAATCCATTCAATCATCAAATCATTCATTTTAGTCCAAACACACATATTTAGGGCATTTTACACAATAGTCCTCACATTTTCACATTTCGACACTTTAGTCCCTATTTTACAAAATCATCAAATACACAAAATTTCAATACACATGTGCTTAGCCGAATTCTTGCCATGCTAATACAAGCCCACACATTTCATTTATTTCACATTCTAATCCCTCAAAATGCTATTTTCACAATTTAGCCCTAATTAACCAAATTCATCAAAAATTCAAGAACAACACATGTTCATTAAACACATATCTTTCATTTAACACCAACACTCATCAATGGCACATCACAAAAACATCATCAATTCATGAAATTACAACATGAGTTAGTTAGAGCACGGAGCAACGATTATAAAAACGTAGAAATTATCAAAAATTGACTCAAAACATACCTTAATTTTGGCTTGATAGTAGCCGAATGTATGGGAGCTTTTAACCTTTCTTTTTCTTTTGAATTTCGGTGGAAGAATGCAGGAAATAATGTCCATTTTCATATTATTATCATATTATAATTCTTTAATAAAAAATTTCCCATTTTGACCTTATAATATAAGCTTATGAAACACATTTTCAAAGGTTAATATGGACTAATGCCGTCCACTATCTAAAGTAATGGCTAATTTTCCATATAAAACCTCCATCTTTTCAAAGCCACAACATATAAATACTCATAAATCAGTACACAGCATTTTTCACTTATGCGATTAAGTCCTTTCTCTTAATTCAACATATAAACGATTAAATTATCACACAGAATTTTCACACAGGCTATGTCACATACTATTCACACAGAAAATATCATTAAAATATTTTTTTACGACCTCAGATTCGTGGTCTCGAACCACTATTTCGACTAGGGTCTAAACCGGGATGTTACAAAATCAATCTAGGTGATTATGCGTTTAGAAAATACTTTAACCTTTTTTTTGAAAATCGAATTTCCTATGACCAGCAGGTATAAATCCATAAAATAAAATAAATAAACAAAACCCAAATTTAAAACCAAAGTCCCAGATGGTCCTTAAATTACAACCCAAATAATCAATAATAAACAAATCATAACTTGTAAATTGAAAAATGTAGTACAGTGTCAAAAATGTAGTAGGGTCTTAGCCCATCACAGTATCAGTAGCAGTAACAGTTATGCAGTAGCAAAATCCTACCCGACCAGCATCTACACACCATCTCCGTCCAACCCTACACTCCACGTGGGGATATAATCAACCCACCCATCTCTACACTCCAAGTAGTACCGAATGCGGCACAAAATAGTAGTTTGCAGCTGAGCTGCTAGTAAATTAGGCTTAAAGCCTTTTAGTACACTTCCTCTGAATAACAACCCTCAACCCAATGCAATGCTGCAATTTCAGTACATATATTTAGTTCAGATATTAACATGCTCAGTACAAATATCATTCAGTCAATTTCACACATTTAGGGGTCTAAGTAGCGCTTACCGACCCTACAGTAGGTTTACAGTCGACTTGGGCGACCCGTGCAACCTTAAAAAAATTTCAGAAAAAATGGGCCCACATGCCCATTTGATCTGCCCGTGTGGGCCCACATGCCCGTGTGACCCACTCGGCCCAAATTGGCCTTAGCCATGTGATCCATTTTTAAAGTAACCCATGCTAGCTCAATACTCATATATGTTTTCACTATTTACTTATATGTTCATTCAAAGCTGTTTACTTGAGTCATTATCACTAAATTATTTATATCTTGAGCTACAGAATTCCAAATTAAGATCCGCTTGATGTTTTTGAAACTAGACTCAAATACCTTTCTACCATAAAATTTTCAGAATTTATAGTTCATCAAATAAGTATATTAAAATCTTTAAAGTTATCCCTATTCTGATATTTGACAGCTTCATCCTTTCCTTACTAAAAATTATTTATCTCTTAGATAGAATTTAGATGATGTTTTCGTTTGTTTCTATTGAAAATAGACTCATTAAGTATTTAAACATATAAATTTAAGCCCCTAATTATTTTTTTACAATTTTTGATGATTTTCCTAAGTCAGAACAGGGGAACCCGAAATCATTCTGACCTTATCTCAGAAAATTTGTTATATCTCATGATTTACAATTCCATTGCTTACACTGTTTCTTCCATCAAAAACTAGACTCAATAAAATTTAATTTCATATTTTATTCAACCTCTAACTCAGTTCCCAGTCTTTTTTATGATTTTTCAAAGTTAGACTACTGCTGCTGTCCAAAACTATTTTAGTGCAAAATGTTGATTTCCAAGTTTATAACACCCTTATTTCCTTTCTTTACAATTTTCGCATCATTTTCTCTTATTTCTCTTATTACCCGACAGTAAGCAATTTTGGCTTTTCACCGAATCCCGTTTTCTGCATTTCGGTTACACACCTGTATCGTTTTCGCTGCTTACGCAATCCCGAGATCACCAAATACCTATAATCGACAATCCCAACTTTAGAATCGGTCTTAAACTAAGATTAAACTGTATTCATGTACTAAAATGTCTAAGCTTGTCCGTTGATCACTTACCGTCTAACTTCGCACAATTCCACCACTACTCAACACGAGGGAGATAGCAACTGAAATGATTTGCTGCTTTAAAAATAATCATTCCTCATTAATGAAGAGTTAAACAAAGTTAAGAACGAATTCAAAGCCAAAACCACTCGCTCAAACAACACAAGAAAACGCATACCTTATAGCTTACCAAACGATCACCACTTCGAGTCAAATCGACGAACGTTAATTCCAGCCTCACGATCGACTCCTAAACAGTCAACAAAACACCCCTTAATCCCTTATCTAGAGTAACATTCAAATTTAATAAAACGGAAACTTACCGTACAACACGATTGCAGGCTTGCATAAAGGGGAAAAGATGAAGAAAGACAAAGAAAATGAAAGGGGAATTCAAAGGAAATTCGGCAGCAATGATTTATTATTTAGAAAAAAGAGGAAAACCGAAAATTGAGAGTGGGGGAGAAGAGAGAAAACATTAAAAATGTGGAAAAGAGTCCAAAATTTGAAAAAAAAAAACTAAACAAAAAGATAATGCCTAAAAATCTGGTAACTCAACTCCTTAATTCTCTCCCTAACCTCCCACAACAACTCCACTACTCGAAATTTCAATTTGACTAGGACTCCACCACTTCACAGGGCCAAGCAACAAAAATAATTCCCTTGCTCACGTAGGGACTTGAACTCCAAACCTCCCACATGCCAACACACACCTTAGCCACCAAACCAATAGGCACATTCTGATATAAACTTACCAAGAATTAAACTTAAGCCCTTTGCACAAGGTTAAGGCTTTATTTATAAAAAAAAAATACCAAAATTTGCCCAAGTAAGGCTTGAATTTGGGACCTCACACACACACCCAGAACACATAACCACTAAAGCAGATAGACATTGTGTGTCACACATACATGAAATCAAAAATTAAAATTTTGGGGCGTTACATAATAGGCAAAAAGCTGAAACTTAATTATGAATTATTTGAGCCCTAATTATATATGTCTAATCGGTCCCTCCACTAGCTCGTTGAAACTAAAAATGAATTGTATGTGGAACCAAAAAACAGAAATGAATGGAAATGATGAAGTTAGAGAAATGAGTCACATTCACAAATGAATGTGGTTTCTCGCTAAGTATAGAAATGACTTGAGAATTAATTTAAAATTTTCAAATTATTATTTAATTAATTATAATTAAATAATTGAAGTTAGAAAATGGAGTTAAATTAATTAGTCATTATGAATCTATTAAATAAAGAAATTAAATATATTTTATTATAGATTCTTTTACAATAAAGTTGTCATGACTTTAACAAAATTAAAATTGGGTTGAAAAATTATTTAACTGAGATACTAATTTAGTTAATTTAATTAAATAATATTTATTTTGGTAAATAGAAAATAAATATTGGGTTGGATTAAATTATAAAGTGCCAAGTCAAAATTCTAAGAAGCACATATAATTTGACTCAATACAGGAGATTCCCAAATCCCTTCAAATTACATGTGAGGGGCGGCAACCTACTGTCACTGTCTAAGGTGTGCTGCCCCCTCTCTCCTAGTTAGACTAAAGAAATGTTTTCTATTTAAATAATATTATTTTGCAACCCTTATTCAACTAGAATTCTCCTATCTATCCATATAAATAGACACCTCTAGTAGATTCTGTTGAAAAATAGGGAGAATGTTACACCCCCTAACCCTAAACCGTTACCGAAACAGGGTTATAGAGCATTACCAGACCTTTCAGAAATATTACGAACCTTATACAAATAAATAACATACATATTGTAAAACAATCATAATGTCCCTTTTTATGGGCTCTTGAGACCCAATATACGTGTTAGAAGTGATTTGGGACCGATTCGAGTGCTCAAAAAGTTTTTCATGAAATTCCAAAATTTTTCTCAAATACAGGGCTCACACGCCCATGTGGTCTAGGGACATGCCCGTGTGACCTTAAGACATGCCCGTGCTTCAGGCCATGTCCTAATTTATGTGCTCTCTGACTTACCTCACACGGCCAAGCCACATGCCCGTGTACTAGGCCGTGTGGTCAATTTATTTTTCGAAAATTAAGTGCAGTTTTCACACGGCCAAAGCACATACCCGTGTACCTGGCCGTGTTCTTCACACGGCTGAGACACACGCCCGTGCCTCTGCCCGTGTGGCAAAACCTGAGCATTCTGTTTTGGGAAATTAAAATTGCAGGGGACATACGACCTATCCACACGCCCAAGTATAAGCCGTGTGTCTCACACGGTTTGGTCGCACGCCCGTGTGCTAGGCCGTGTGAACTCAAAATGAGCCTTATACTTCAAATTTACCAATCCTGCAAACTTTGAACACCAGGCAATTCAAAAAAAACCAATCATTCAACCAATTCAAAACACATACAAATACATTCAAAACATGTCAAATTAATCATTTTAAGTACTTAACCAAATACTCTTATAGGTAATTCACATATAATATCTAAACAATTCAATTAAACATCATTTAAACCATTACTAAATTTATGCCAATTTCAACCAAAACACTTTCCTTAATTTCTTAAACATAGAATATATGTTCATATATATATATATATATATATATAATTTCAACTCTTATCATATTATAACAACATTTACATTCTTATCCAAAAATGACAAATTCAACATCCTAGGTACATACCATTTACCAAAAAGAAATGTACTTCATCACAATGAGTTTGGAATCGGCCTTAGATGTGGATTCGGCAATTTGACTTTAACCTAACCTGCTTACGGAAACAAACTGTACACTGAGTATAAAACTCAGTGGTATTTCTATAATCTGAATACTTCAAATGAAATAACATTGTAAAACATACACTTTTAACCAAATATAAACATTAGCTAATCAATAATTCATTTTATACATTTAACCTTCATTTCTCATCAATAGCTAATTCAAATAGCTTTTCTCACTTTGATTCACATATCATTTGGCAATAACAATACTTTTTTCATGAACCCTTGGTTCATGCATTTCATTTGTACAATTCATTTATTTACCCCTATTAACACGACTCGGACTCTGGTGGATACACGGATCCAACCAAAACACACCAGTATGGCACCCAATGCCTCATCTAATAATTCGAAGCAATAAGTTGACACCCAGTGTCTCATCGGCCATGTCGAAGTAAGTTGGTACCCAGTACCTCATCCAATTTATCCGAAGTAATAATATGACACCCAGTGTCTCATCGACTAGTAGTCGAAGTATCCCTGAACACTTCCAATCCTATGGCATGCCAACTATATCCGACTCAGCCCGATACAGTTAATAGGGTTTCCAAATCACTTTTCAATTTCCAATCAATACACATTCAATAATCACATATACTCATAATTCAACTCAATTCAATTCAATACTCACCTCAATTTCACTTACCATATATATATATATATATATATATATATATATATATATATATAAATAACAAATACAACAATTAATAATTAGCTTCGGATTATAGAAATACAAACCAGAATTATCGAGCTACTCCTCGTTAACTTTATCTTTTCCTTTCCTAGCCGAGGTCTTCGACTCAACGTTAGCTACAGAATTTAAAATAATTGAAAATCATCAATACAACACAATTTAACATTAAATATTTCAATGTATACACAACTTTTGTCTAAATTCCAATTTAGTCCTTAACCAATACTAACTTTATTTATACAAACTAATTCCATATCTTTATTAAATTTTCACTTAAACTAAATTCAGCTCCTAATTTCTTCATAAAACCTGAATTTTGAAATTCTTTCAATTTAGTCCATATTACTCAAAACTTATGATTTGTTTTACAATTCAATCCTTTATTCAATTCTAACTTGAAATTCTATCAATTTAAGCCCTAGTTCTTCAATTAATTCAACATAAACTACATCTAAAAATCAACTAACTTACAAAATTTTCACATAAATCAAGTAGTATTTTGTTCTAGGATTCCAAAAACCTCAAAATTACAAAAAAAGAGGCTAAACTAACTTACCACTTAAGCTTCAAACCCTAAAATCCCTAATTCTCCTTATTTCTTTTATCCTTCCATTTTCTTTCTATTCTTTCTCTGTTTCGTTTCTTTCTTTTCCTCTATTTATTTCTTTTATTTACTTTTATTTTATGTTATGTTTTATTATATTATTATATTATATTTTAGTAATAATTATTATTAACTTAAATAATAAGTAAATTCATGTATTACAAATGTATGTATAATATTTATTACACATGTATTTAATTTTTACCATACATTTGGCATCTATGGCTTAATTGTTAATTTAGTCATTCAACTTTTTTTGATTCTATAATTCAACTTTTACCCTATATTCAATCTAGTCCTTACACTAAATTAACCTTAATTCAAGCTAATTCACCTAGCCAAAATCTAATTAACCATACAACTAACTTTGTAATAAATATTTACGAATCTATTTTTCGAAAACAGTGACCCAAAAATGCACTTTCCAATTACCCAACTACCGGGTCATTACAGAGAATTTATTCCTAAGTAAAAATTCTATTTGTTAGGATAACAAACTTTTCAATTTATAAAGAGAGAAGTTATTTTCCTACTGAAAGTAATTAAGCTGTTTCTTGTTTTGTGTTTGGTTCGTGTTATTCGAGCCCACACTCGGTGCAATTAGGGGTACAAGGATAGTGAAATAGCTCATTCGATTGAAAGCCAAAAACGAACCGGTTGGTTTTCAAAAATATTAAACTTTTGTTGTAACTGAAAATATTTTTCTTAACCGGATTTTTCAATCAATACTACCTAAAGTGTAGTAAAATAAATAAGTTAAAAATTTTGTTTGATATATTACTCAAAATTAATTATGGAATATAATTAGGTTGTTTGATAAATATTGATTTCAAATTATAAAAAATATATATTCTACAACTTATTCTTAATTTTTAAACATTTAACATTATTCTAAACAAAAGTCAAATTTTAAATGTTAAATTTTTATAGGATAATATAATACTAAAATAAATAAAATAAAATTGAATTAATTGAAAATATTTCCCATTAAGTGATAAGTAGTTCTCGAATTGTTTTTATTTTGAAATATCAAATATGTGTAAAAATTAAATCATTGGAAATATTAATTTTCAATGGATTTAATTGTTTGGGATAATGGCAAGATTTATCCTTGTATTTTAACAGATTTGACAATATGATACCTTTACTTTCAATTTGTTTGATTTAGTACCTATATTTTTGTTCCGTTCAACCTTTTGGCACCTAACCCTAATGGCGGAAAAGTTATTTTATGAACACTCCTTACCACATCATTCATGGTCCCTACCAATTAAAAATAAACATATAATTTATTTTTTCCACATCATCCATGATCTCTCCTGACCAACTATATATATAATTTAGAAAAAAGATATGTATTTATTTTTAATTTATAAGAACCATGGATAATGTGATAAAAAGGATTCATAAAAGAATTTCTCCTAATAATGTCAAGTTTTTGATGACATGGTGCATGCATCACCCAATTAGAAAGTGCTACTTGCCCTTTTGTTAACTGTATGACCACCTATATCCGTCTTTATGAGAAATTATACCTTTTTGTTTTATTTTTTATTCGATTTTAAATTAAAGACAATTTAATTTGCTTTTAACTAAAGAAATTAAAAAAAAAATACACTTGACCAAAACAATCTCAAGGGTTCATTTTGCATATTTTCTTAAAAGTAAAAAATTCATCTTCATCAACCTCCACCCAGGGAAGAACTGGAGGAACACATCAAGCCTTTCTGGTCGGTTGAAGAACTGATCGGTGATGGGATATATTTTATTTTACAAGGAGAAGACATGTTTTTGAAGTTTATTTCATTGAATTCAAAATGCTTAAAACACAAACATCTCTTTTAATAGGTTCTAACATGTATTTCTGTATAAAAGGTCTTTTGTTCAACCACTATTATCTTCTTTTCTTCATGTTATGAACCCATGCTTCCATCTATAATCTATAATCTATAATCTATTCCTCGTCTTTCAAACCAAATCATCAAACTCAAACTTGGATATGTCTTCATTGCTACAACTAAAATGATTAAACTCAACATTAGGTCCTTGCTTCTTTTTTTATTATATATTTCTATATTTGAGTAGTAACATTCGTATCACGCTTCACGTTGAACTAATTAATTTTGTGAATCAAATTGTATACTAAATATTTGAAGATCAAAATATGCTTCGAGTCTTTATACTCTTTGCATATTTGAAAATCAATCTTAATACATTTATTTTTAGCAATTTAGTTCTTTTATTTTTCGGATTTAAAAAATTTGAACTAGTTTTTTTGAAAGGTAGGTCTAGTTGTTAATATCGTTAATTTTTTTTGTTAAATTCACTAGTGTGACATAGTAAAATTAAAATATTAAAGTTGTGTGATCCGAATCTTTGTTAAAAAAAATTACAATGACAAAACAAGGGGATCTGTGTAGAGCTTAAGGCCAATGGCCGATTTAAACAATAAAACTTATAATTTATTATTTTATCAATTTAGCCCCTAAACTTAAAATTTAAAACTTCAATTAACAGACCATGCCGCACAAGTGGAATCCGTATAGAACTACACTTCTTCTATTTGACATTAATTAAAATAAGGTTTTTCAACCTTTAAATAGATATAGTCGAAACTCCTCTTGTATCATTCGTCTTTCAATATTAGTGAATTTCTCCTCATCTACCCATGGTTTTTTCTCCAAAAGGGTTTCCACATAAAACCTGTGTTTTATTTTTCTTCCTTATTATTTTGTGATCGTTCTATATTTTCATTATCAACATTTACTACAACATAAAAAATATTTACTTGGTCGCCATGTAATAAAAAATGACATTGTAATGATTTGAATTTAACATATAAATTCAATAGTGTTAGCAATTCTTAAGAATTCATGTCAACATTTTAATCAAAATAAAGTATTTATACTAGCTAATAACATTAAAAAAAGTTGAGGTGCCAAATTATGAAAATAATTATAGATATTAAATTTCAAAATTGAGCATAGTGTAGGGACCAAAATTGAATTTGACCATTGTGATATAATTTCAAAATAAAGTAAGACATAATAAATTTAGCTCTTAACGTTTATATTTTTTGTCAATTTAACTCTTATTTTTTTGCTAAATTCGGCCCTTAACTTTTTAAAAAAAGTTAAATTTGACCATCACCCTTTCACACAGAGTAAAATTGTTATATTTTTTAACTGAAATACTGACTAAAATGTTAAAATTTTAAACATGCTAGCTCGCTTGGCAATCCACCTATACTTCATGTTTTTTTTTGAAGTTTTATAAATTTTAAGTTGTTTATTAATATGACATAAGACAAATAATATCATGCCAGTATAAAGTCTATGTAAGACCCAATTTGTGCCCGGGCCCATCAAACAATAAAAAAAACAGAATTAAAAAGACAAAAATAAAATGTAACAGTCCTTAAATGTCCATTTACAAATAAACAAAACCCAATTAATAAAGTCCATTAAAAAACAACTAGTCCATGACCATTTACAACAAAAGACCCAAGCCCAATTTACCCATTACAATAAGCCCAAATAGTTAACCCAAATCCCAGCCCACAAATCACTAAACCCTAACCCATTTACAAGCTAGCCCAAATTATGACCCAATCCCGAAATCGGCCCGAATGGCCCAAATGATCTCAGCAGGACAGAAACCCTAGGAACCCCAGAAACTTCTGGAGCCTTCTCAGCCGCTCCCCACGCGTGACCCTTGGGCTACCGCGTGCCCCACGCGCGACTCTTTGACCGCCGCAGCACCATGAGCACACCGCAACCGTTCGTCTGCCACACGCGCTCGTACGTCGTCTCGAGGCCACCACGTGCACTGACCCCGTCGCACGACTCAGACGCCCCATGCCTCGCGTCTCTGACTTCTCCACTAGCGCCTCGCCCATGCCCTGCAGACACAAAAACAACAAACAACAGACATTGAAAGCAGAGAAATATAGGACAAACAATACAATGAAGAAAACAGCAGTGATCTTTTGGCTATAAAGCCATTCAAGAAACAGTGTACAGGGGTTCTTTTTTGGGTTTTTAGGAACACTTCACGAACTATCAGAAAAAAAAAGCTTCTAAGGTTAATCTCAGTTTTTTATTTGTGCTTTCGACTACTAGTCACTGTTACTGTGAATTATTTATCTTTTACTTTCAAACTTTCCCAAACACAAAGAAAGGGGACGCGCATTCAAGAGATCATAAGAGAAAAATTTTAGAAAGGTGTTTTTTAATCTGTTTTTTTGTTTCTGCTGTTTAAAATTGTTTCGCATTTTTTTCATTTTTTACTTACTGTTCTCTCTGAAATCCTTTTACCCATAACAATAATAATAACATAAAAGGAATAAGTGAGAACTTACCTTCGAAAACGGACCGCCGAACGGCCCAGTCCTCGGTTTCTCCGTTGCGATCGGGGATGGACGAGGATGTCGGTCACCTTAATAGGGCCTTCGCGCACCCCTACTCACCATTGACGATGGTGTTTTAGTGGTTGAATGAGGACGGGTCTATGGGGAAGATGGAGAAATCGAAACGATTTAGAAATGAAAGCTGGAAATCTGTCGGGGAAGAATGAAAGGGGGAGGCTGCGGCTGTTGGGTTTAAGGGAAATAAGGGTTAAAATGTTTTAAGTTCAATTTTAGGGTTCCTTCAATGACAAACCAAACGGCGTCATTTAGCAAAGGCAGAACCCGAATTCGACCCGACCCTTAGGCAGGGATCAGCGTGTTCTTATATAGTCTTTGGGCTATTCATGCAATCGACCCATTCCCTTTTCCATCAGTTCTAATCGGATCCTCCGTTGTTTATTTACTTTCTTTTAATTTTAGCCTAAATTTTTTAATCATGTCGCGATTTGGTCCATAAACAGTTTCCGTGTTTTGAAGCAATGTGGGGATATTTTCATTTTTAATCCTTCTTTGTTCGTGCGTATTATTTTTTAATCCTTGGTTCTGGTTTAATAATTCCATTTATTTATAAATCAGCCCTTTAATTACATTTCTGCTTTGATCAAGTTTTGATTTCCATACGCAATTCTTGTAATTTTCTGTAATATTAAGTTTAGTTATTATCCAAGTTTTAAGGTTTGTTTCGGAAATTAGTTTCGTAATGTTTTAATTCATTTTATTTTTATTTTAAATGTGTTTTATTCCTTATATAAATATTTTTACAATGTTATACATATAAATGTTCACATAAAAGACTTACCAAAATGATTTCATTTCATATATACATATTAATGTCTTAAATGTATGTCCCTGTTGAATCTGTTTATGTGTATATTTAGTTTCTTTTAAGATTACTAACGTATACATATTTTTCTATTTTTAATTTAGTATGTGCGATTTATCACTTTAAAGGATCGCATCTTATGGAATATTTTAGGTTATCTCTGATATTTCTATATATATTGTTACTTATGCATGTTCGTATATTTTCATGCACCATTTTTTATATTTTACTTTTTATCTTTTTCCTCTCTTTTTGCTTACCATTGATCTAATGATCGATAATTATCGCCATATGTATGTCTTAATTCCCGTTTTATATTTATTTGTTGCTTGAGATTCAAAGGCGTTATATTTCACTTGTAAATAGTTGCTCCATATTGTATGTTATTATGCCATCACATTACATTTACTAAAAAATATCATGCCTCAATACTATTCGGATCTTGAAATCATTTTTTACTTAAAAGTTTCCAAAGTGAGGCAATATTCTATGTTTGCAAATTTGAGAGATCGTGCCCTATGTGTTGGGTTTCGGTTCTCTCGCTTGGCCCAAACAATCGAATAACCTTTTGTTATTTTGATGCATGAGTCTCGGGAGCTAAGAGATGATCATGGATTTGAAGATTAAAATTATCGTGTCCTATGTACTGGATGTGATATTTTATTCATTCGGAACAAGAAAATCTCGATGTTCAATTCGAGAAAATTCAAACGTTTCCAAAAGAGATCAAAATTTTTAATTCTTATTAAATTTTCAACTTTCGACATTGGGACTTTAAATAATCAATTTGGTACCAATTTTGGGCGTGACGAGGGTGCTAACCCTTCCTCGCACGTAACCGACTCCCGAACTCGTTTTCTCAAATTTTTGTAGGCCAAAAACATTGTTTTAGTAAATCAAAATGTTTTATTAAAACAAAGGTGACCCGATCACACCTAATAAAGGGTCGGTGGCGACTCCCTTTTTCTCATTTTCAAAACCAAGTCTATTCCCCTTTTTTTCAAAAATGGTTACGACAGCTTGGCAACTCCACTGGGGACTTCGAGAGTCAGGCCATAAATTGATTAATTTTTGTCCTTTTGATTGAAAATTTGGAAAAATTGTTTTGAAAAATCGTGTTTCTCTTTGATGCATTTGCTTGTGCTATAGTGTCGAGTCTTGTGAATTACTTTGGCATTACATTGCATGACCATTGCGGTCACACCCTTAAGTGGGAGTGAGAAGCTACTCTTTCGTGAGGTTTTTACCTCCGTGCAAGATAGTGGATCACTTTCGGGATACATCCGTACCTATGTCTTCATGAGATTTTTATCTCCGTGCAGCCATAGGGAAATGTATCCCCTTAAACCGAACTCGGTCCATATGAGCCTATAATGGGTGAGGATCGAGGAATCTGCTGGTTCAGGTACCTTTGCTTCAGAACCAAACCACATATAGAGAGCCCTAAGAGCCCGTTGTAGGTAGAGCCACGCCAAACCTTAGTGGTTACTCGAGTAGGTGCTTCATTCCTTATGTGCTTTAAACTGTGTATGAAATATTGACTTATCTTATTTTATTGAATGTCATTTTATCACATTTGTTTTACTGACGTGCATCATATCGCATGACCGTCGTGGTCGTACCTTTAAGTGGGAGTGAGAAACTAAGCTTTCGTGAGGTTTTCACCTCCGCATGGGCTAGTGGATTGCTTCCGAGATACATCCGTACCTCTGTGCTTCGTGAGGTTTTCACCTCCGCACGGCCATGGGGAAATGTATCTCCCTGAACCGAACTCGGTCCATATGAGCCTATAACGGGTGAGGATTGAAGAATCTGTTGGTTCGGGTACCCTTACTTTAGAACCAAACCTCATATAGTGAGCCTTAAGAGCCTACCTAGATAGAGCCATGCTAAACCCTTAGACGTCACCTCGATAGGTGTTTTATGTTTGTCATTTCTCCTACACTGACGTTTGTTTTGCGTTTGTTTATTTTCTCTTACACTAACATGTTTTCTCTCGTTTTGATTGCATTGCATGCATTTCTCATATTTAAGAGGCATTGATTCGGGTTCGATTGCTGAAATAGAAAGTTTGCCATGGAAAACAACTTTCTTGATAAAGTGGAAGATAATACGGCTATCTGAATTTGGGCAGATACAACACAAAAGGAGGATAATACGGCCGTTCAAGTGTGGTCCGAAAGGATACAGCAAGAGAAAGGAGATAGCCTGACAGTGGGGCACGAATCAGAGTTATGGGATTTCACCCGTATCAGCGTGGCTCAAAATGACCTACGAGAATTGAAGGAAATATGAGATTCGTGGGGCAACGAGGTCAAACAACTGTTCCACTATAATTACGGTGATTTGCACTATCTGCTGGATATCAAGGTAGACGAGTACCTACTTCGAACTATTACCCAGTTTTGGAACCCCGCTTACAGTTGCTTCACTGTTGGAAAAGTAGATTTGGTACCCACCATAAGAGGATACACAGTCTACTGCATTGCCTGATGGCTCAGGTTGATAGAATCTATTTGAGAGCGGCCTATGTCCCAGCCTTTTAGAAGAAATTAATGAACATTACAGGAATGAGTGAGTAATGAATCACAACCAGGATCAAGCAAAAGGGTAAGCGTAAGTGCATCCCATAGAAGAACTTGAGAGATTTGATTTTAACCCATCTTGATATAAGTAAAAGAGTCGACGTTTTCACACTGAGCGTCTACGGGTTAATATTATTCCCTAGAGTATTAGGACATGTAGAGGAAGCTATCACAGATTTCTTCGACAGACTCAGTTAGAGAGTTACACCAGTTCCCGCAATCTTGGCTGAGGCTTTCAGATCATTGAACGCATGTAGAAGGTCCGGAGAAGGCAGGTTTGCGGGGTGGGCGCAACTGTTAATGGTTTGGTTTCACAGCTACTTTTGGAAGGTGGATGAAGTTTCTTGTCGGATCTTTACAAATAACTATTCCCCGTTGAAAAAGATAGCAGAAGTGCCAAGAAGAGACTATTCCCCGTTGAAAGAGACGATAGAAGTGCCAAGAAGAGAGGTCGTATCAAAAGAGAATTGGATAGCACTTCTTCAGAATCTTTAGGAGGCGGATATCGAATGGAGAGCTCCTTGATTTTTACCCGATGAGATTCTGCTTTGATGTAGGAATTTCAACTGAGTCCCTTTGCTCAGAATTTAGGGAGCCACTAGTCATGCTCCTTTACTGGTGTTAAGACAGTACGGGTCGAGGCAACTTATATCAGCGACACATGGCCTAGCACAATGTGATTTCCTGTATAAAGGAGAAAACTACGAGAAAAGAGTCAAAGAAATTTCTACCGTTTGGAACCAAGTTTACTGAATGAAAGGTTGACCGTAGGATCAAATACTATCCCCAAATATAACAGATGGATCAGTAGAAGAATCAACGATAACATCTCAAGACCAATCAATGGAAGAGAAAATTCCAAGAGGCTCAGGCTCAGAGAGAGGCTATAGAAACAAGCCTACCAGAGGCCCAAAGCGACAAAGAGAAATTAAAGGCTAGAGCAGTGGAGCTTGAAAAAACACTTTATCAGTATAGAAATCGCAATTCTGTGGCTGAGTTGAGAGTCAGTTTAGAGAAAATTGAGGCAGTGAAGGGAAGAATAGAAGAGTTGGAGTACGTAGTAAACTTAAGGTAGAGCTTCTTGAAGCAAATGAGGAGCTAAGGAAGGAGTGACTTCGTCATTCTCAGAGTCAAGTCAGGGACTAGGACTACCTTACGGGTGAAGCTACGACTCAAATTCGGGAGGTGCCCGAATATTTGTAAACTTTGGCAGTTCAAGCCAACATACTAAGTGTGAAGTACGAGCTGGCATTAGACAGGGGTCAAGAATTAGCTTCGTTGCTCGAGAAGCGAAGCCGTATTTATAATCCATTTTATGAAAAGGGCTTTGTTTTCTGAAAAAGTTTTCTAAATGAAGTTGAATCTAAATCGATGCCTCTTTGCATCCATGCATTTGCAGTGCATCATCATAGAAAGGGGGTATTGATTCATATTCAATTGCTGAATAGGAGAGTTTGTTATAAGGAAATGTGTTACTTGATGAAGTGGATTGCAATACGGTCGTCCGAACATAGTCTAGGTAACAATGAAAGTAGGTCTTACCTGAAGGTTCAAGCCTACAAAGATTGTTCGGGGGTCATCAGAAGATCGACCTGGACCAAACAACAAAAGAGCTAAAAGAGACTTCTATTGAGAAAGTTCAAAGGACACATCCATAAACATCCAGATACGAAGAAGAGGATTTACCTGAAGGTTCAAGCCGACAAGGATTGTTCGGGAGTCATTAGAGGATTACGAGTATCGCGGAGGTTAAGCGAATGATGAGGTACGACCTGGACCAAGCGACAAGGAGTTAGAAGAGACGTCTATTGAGAAAGTTCACGGGACACAATCACAAATTCCAGACACGAAAGAGAGGATTGGTGTTTTCACCTAGACTATGAGGACACGGCCGTCTGTGCAATCCGTTTTAATGTAAAGAAACGTATTTTCTGGAAAAGTTCTTCTAATGGAATTGAAATAGCGATCAACACCTCTCTTTCTTTTTTGCATTCATCCCATGCATTTGCATTGCATTTCATGCATTTGCATTACATCGTATCACATGCATTAGAATTTGTAGAAAGACTCTAATTAGGTAAAATTGTTTCGTTAACCTAGAAAACATGGAACAAAGGCTGGAGAGATTAGAGGAAAGACAAATATTGATCCAAGAGCAATTGATCAGAATTCAGCAATAGATGCAAGAGTAATCAACCAGAATTCAACAACAGATGCAAGAGCAATCAACCAGAATTCAACGAGAGATGCGAGAGCAAATGCGAGAGTTCCAAGAGAATATGATATGCCATCTAACCCAGCTACTAGCGGGAGGATTTGAAACAAGGAGGGGCCAAGTGGTCGACAATGTGGATGAATATGAAGAAATTGTTTATTCCCCGATAAATATCCCAACTCAACCAGACGCACGGTCGCATGGGGAACCCATCACTATCAGGACCCAATATCAGACTAATACCTCCACCCCGCTGAACTTCCCGACGGGCTCATGTTTTAACCCTGAGGAGGGTCGGACTAAACCAATGGTCCAAGCAGAGGCAAAAGAAAGGAGGGAGCGGACATTGAAGGCCCCTAAGAAAAGGGAAAAGGAAGTGGGTAGTATGAGTAGGGATGACCAAAGACCATTCACCGTGTTCCCACCTAATAACACGCCTGCTCCAAACCAACTCAAAAACGAACAAAGACCGACGAGACCCAATCCTGAAAAACCTCGACTCACCCCTATCCTTGTGTCATACGGAGAACTGTGCCTGAAATTGTTGGAAAAACAATTAATATCGCCACATTATATGGCACCATTGAAGCCTCCATACTCGAAATAGTATGATCCTAATGCTAGTTGCATGTATCACGCTGGGAACCAGGGGCATTCTACAGAAAATTGTCTAGCCTTTAAGAGAAGGGTTCAAGGTCTTATTGATGTAGGGATTTTACAATTTGACGGTACTGGTAATACGGTTGGAAATCCGTTCCCTAACTACCTTGAAGGGAACGTGAGCGCAGTGACAAAAGGGATGATGCAATTAAAGAAGTTTCAATGATACGTCCTTGTCCTCCCGGGTTTGTTTTGAACAATGAGACTGCGAAGGGATCCCTGTATTTTAGCTAATCTAGAGTAATATTTAAAACGCGCTTGTTGCTTTAAGCCTAGAGGCAATAAGAGTCCTTTTGTGAAATAGGCTTGTGTCTGGAGTTTTTATTTCAATTAAATGCATCGTCCTAAGTAAACATTAACATTTTATTCTGTACATTTTTGCATTTTTATTCATGACCACATCATACGAATAATCATTCTTAGAATCATTTATTCTTTGGATTTTCTGCCTTCATACCCACAATGGGGTCCCCAGATGTCAATGACATGAGCGACGCTGTTACCGACTCTCCTTTTAACGAGATATGTGTCTAAAGGGATTGGAGGACTGTGGAAATGACAGAGGTCGCAACTTATTTCCTAAATTGTCAAGAATGGTAGATCCTATCTTACGAAGCATCAGCAAACACTACAAGGGAGATGAAGATGGAAGCTTAGCTTGCCGCAGGAACAAGGCAAGGAATCATTGAGTTATCTCCAAGAGTTCAAAGATATCTTCGTATGATCACACGCCGGGACTACTAAGGCACAAGTATGCTGTCAAAACTAAGGAAGTCACAGAAGAAGCCCATATGGATATTTGAAGATCACATGCTGATGGATCTACCCTGACTAAGCCAATCAAGAGGTTCGAGCTACTGGTCTACCGAGAAGGGAAAATTGCATCAAACGCCAAATCAAAGAGGACAGAACTTATGTGCCTTTTCCTTCTTGTCTACACGTGGAGCAGGGACATTATCAAGCCAATCTCCTCGAAAGCTTCAGGTCCGCATCGATTCATTTTTGTGGATTTCGATCTCTTCACTAAGAGGGCAAGGGTCGCTTCATGTGCCAATATTACAAAGTCGATAGTCATTAGACTTAAAAGGAAAAAAAGAAAAAAATATATTAACAAAAAAGGTGAAAATGTCATATTTAATCGCACAATGTCAAAAGTTTGCGGTCATTTCAAAGATCAAGTGCCATGTCATGGTGTAAAAAAAAGGGGGGGCAACAGAACAAAGATTGTTAGGAAGATGACCTAAACTTGGGAGTGTTGGCATATAGAAGTTACGTTTACCTTTTTTTGATCATTAAACTTTGGACCTCTGCTGGGACAACGCTTTCCTCATTAGGTTTTGCCTAGTGAAGTCAAAATTCTCTTATCCCCAGGCACAGGCCGAGCCAAAATTGGATAAGGTGGAATGGATCCAATCCCGATGTGATCAAGTGAATTTGAAAAGAAAATGTTGAGAGATATCTGTCACGATCAGATGAAGTGAGTTTAAAATAAAAAGGATCGCCTTAGAAAATTTCATGATAGGGCTTTGAAAGAAAGATTCTCTAATGCAAAAGAGACTTCAGAAGAAAGAAGATGCCAAGCCGGGAAGGACCTTAGGCAGCAAAGAAGGCTCGTTCTAGGGAAACAAGGATATTGTCTGAGATAGACGATAAGGACCTGCCTAATCCGGTGAATTCAAAAAAAAAGAAAAAAAACAAGAAAATATAAAAAACAAAAAAAAGAAAAAAGAAGAAAAAGGAGAGGCCAAAGTGAAAACCCGCAAAGGGCGCTTTGAGACCAAAAGTGGGTTTGAGTTGAAAACCCGAAAAGGGTAGCTCAAATTTTGATAAAAATGGGGCATACAGCAGTCTTGCTACGCTTGAAGTAACAATGAAGAGGAATGTTGCGCCTTGGGGCATCGACAAAGTACTCTGAATCCCCTAAACACATATTGAGTTTAGAACGATCCTCAAGAAGTTTGAACAGAGAAGCTCAAGCTGCGATATCTAGGGCACCTAGTTCCCATGTTACCCATTTTGAGTCTGCTATCTTTGTCTTTTCAAAATACACTCTAAATAAATTTGCTTCTTCATTGCATATGCTAGCTTTGATTAACTTGTTTGATTCGAGCTATACTTCCAATAAATTCCCATTCCGTCCATCATTATGGTCCTTTTGAGCATTTTGCATTGAAATAACGATTATTGGACTAATAATACTTTCATGAAAGGAGTTTCGCATATTACTCTGGAAACCTCTAAACAATACAGGAGTTTGAAACAGGATTATTGCTTAAGATTCACCGAGCTTAAGGGTTGGAAATATCTGAGTCCAAATTAAGAGGATTGAACAAAATGACAAGGTACCGTGTCAGTGACACAATCCTGACGGGAAATGGGCATTGTTAACTCAAGTGCAAAACCACAATCATTCTCGAAAGGAAATGACATTCTGCATTCATGCGAGCATCACGCATATACATCTGGTTGGCTCACCTAAAGAGTGATCGTTAGAAGGAAGCTGATACAGATCCTGTACCTTTGAATAACAATAGGGTGAGCTGAATAAGAGACAAGCCCTATGTTTTAGAGTCGCAGTGGGATGAATGGAAGATATTCAGATCCTATACCCTCAGGTCACAATGAGATGAGCCCTGAAGTTACAGGGGGCAAAAGGGTGATATACGCGAAACGCAGATCACTCATAAAACTCGAGGACGGGCATGAAACATGAAAGGAAAGTCAAGAGTCGAAGCAATGAATACAGGTCATCATGAGAGTCGTAACAAGAAGAGACACACGACAAATAAACCCAGGGCGCATGGCATAATCATGTAGGCATAAAAGCATTCAAGACAAGCACGTGCATATCATGATAACATCACGCATGACACATACAGGTACACCAGTCGAACATGAAGTTTTGACGATAGCTTTACCGAACCAAGGAGAAAGAAAAAATTCGACTTCCACCAGATACGCTTTCAATTACTGTTCAAAAATCAACTCATAATACGAGAGGTGAGTTGAGCCTCGGGACACGCCGAGGTATTCAATTTCTGTCTTTCAATTTTTGTTCAAAAATCAACTCATAATACGAGAGGTGAGTTGAGCCTCAGGACACGCCAAGGTATTTAATTTCTGTCTTTCAATTTCTGTTCAAAAATCAACTCATAATACGAGAGGTGAGTTGAGCCTCGGGACACACCGAGGTTTTTAATTTCTGTCTTTCAATTTCTGTTCAAAAATCAACTCATAATACGAGAGGTGAGTTGAGCCTCGGGACACGCCGAGGTATTTAATTTCTGTCTTTCAATTTCCGTTCAAAAATCAACTCATAATACGAGAGGTGAGTTGAGCCTCGGGACACGCCGAGGTATTTAATTTCTGTCTTTCAATTTCCGTTCAAAAATCAACTCATAATACGAGAGGTGAGTTGAGCCTCGGGTTACGCACGCTGAGGTACTTTTAATTTCTGCTTTTCAATTTCCGTTTAAAATCAACTCATAATGCGAGAAGTGAGTTGAGCCTCGGGTTACGCACACTGAGGTACTTTTAATCTCTGTTTTTCAATTTCCGTTTAAAATCAACTCATAATGCGAGAAGTGAGTTGGGCCTCGGGTTACGCACGCTGAGGTACTTTTAATTTCTGTTTTTCAATTTCCGTTTAAAATCAACTCATAATGCGAGAAGTGAGTTGGGCCTCGGGTTACGCACGCTGAGGTCCTTTTAATTTATATTTTTCAATTTCCGTTTAAAATCAACTCATAATGCGAGAAGTGAGTTGGGCCTCGGGTTACGCACGCTGAGGTACTTTTAATTTATATTTTTCAATTTCCGTTTAAAATCAACTCATAATGCGAGAAGTGAGTTGGGCCTCGGGTTACGCACGCTGAGGTACTTTTAATTTATATTTTTCAATTTCCGTTTAAAATCAACTCATAATGCGAGAAGTGAGTTGGGCCTCGGGTTACGCACGCTGAGGTATTTTTATTTTCTGTTTTTCAATTTCTGTTAAAATCAACTCATAATGCGAGAAGTGAGTTGGGCCTTGGGTTACGCACGCTGAGGTATTTTAATTTCTGTTTTTCAATTTCTGTTAAAATCAACTCATAATGCGAGAAGTGAGTTGGGCCTCGGGTTATGCACGCTGAGGTACTTTTAATTTCTGTTTTTCAATTTCCGTTTAAAATCAACTCATAATGCGAGAAGTGAGTTGGGCCTCGGGTTACGCACGCTGAGGTATTTTTAATTTCCGTTTTTCAATTTCTGTTAAAATCAACTCATAATACGAGAAGTGGGTTGGGCCTCGGGTTACGCACGCTGAGGTATTTTAATTTCTGTTTTTCAATTTCTGTTAAAATCAACTCATAATGCAAGAAGTGAGTTGGGCCTCGGGTTACGCACGCCGAGGTATTTTTAATTTCTATTTTTCAATTTCTGTTAAAATCAACTCATAATGCGAGAAATGAGTTAGGCCTCGGGTTACGCACGCCGAGGTATTTTTAATTTCTGTTTTTTAATTTCTGTTAAAGTCAACTCATAATGCGAGAAGTGAGTTGGGCCTCGGGTTACGCACGCTGAGGTATTTTTAATTTCTGTTTTTCAATTTTTGTTAAAATCGACTCATAATGCGAGAAGTGAGTTGGGCCTAGGGTCGCACGCTGAGGTATTTTAATTTCCGTTTTTCGATTTCTGTTAAAATCAACTCATCATGCGAGAGGTGATTGGGCCTCGGGTCGAACGCTGAGGTATTTTTAATTTCTGTCTTTCAATTCCTGTTCAAAAATCAACTCATAATACGAGAGGTGAGTTGGGCCTCGGGTCGCAGGCCAATGTATTTTCAAGTTCTGTTTTTCAGCTTCTGTTTTTCAAAAAAGGAGAGGAAAAGAAAAGAAAAGAAAAGAAAAGAAAGGGTCAATTCATATTGCGTAGATAAAGAAGCTGTTTGAAAAGTTCAGATTTATCTCAACGAAGTCCTAGTCGAGCAATTAATAGATTGAAGCTACAATTCTCTGGTTGGAGCAAGTTCAAAAATAAACAAGATTGAGCAAAAGCAAATTGACACTACAGGTCATATCGTGCGGAAGCAGTAGCAAAATGAATCAAAGTAACGAGTTACAGCGGAGTTTGAAGATACTTGAAGAATACGAGAACCGAGGAGTCAAGGCTTGGATAGGACCGGGCAAAATTGGTTCTTCTATTGTCTTTGCTCTATTCCTGTTTCACGACAATGAGCAAAGAGGGGCAGCTGTAAGACCCAATTTGTGCCCGGGCCCATCAAACAATAAAAAAGAAATAGAATAAAAAAGACAAAAATAAAATGTAACAGTCCTTAAATGTCCATTTACAAATAAACAAAACCCAATTAATAAAGTCCATTAAAAAAAAAAACTAGTCCATGACCATTTACAACAAAAGACCCAAGCCCAATTTACCCATTACAATAAGCCCAAACAGTTAACCCAAATCCCAGCCCACTAAATCACTAAACCCTAACCCATTTACAAGCTAGCCCAAATTATGACCCAATCCCGAAATCGGCCCGAATGGCCCAAATGATCTCAGCAGGACAGAAACCCTAGGAACCCAGAAACTTCTGGAGCCTTCTCAGCCGCTCTCCACGCGTGACCCTTGGGCTACCGCGTGCCCCCACGCGCGACTCTTTGACCGCCGCAGCACCATGAGTACACCGCGATCGTTCGTCTGCCACACGTGCTCGTACGTCGTCTCGAGGCCACCACGTGCACTGACCCCGTCGCACGCCTCAGACGCCCCACGCCTCGCGTCTCTGACTTCTCCACCAGCGCCTCGCCCATGCCCTGCAGACACAAAAACAACAAATAATAGACATCGAAAGCAGAGAAATATAGGACAAACAATACAATGAAGAAAACAGCAGTGATCTTTTGGCTATAAAGCCATTCAAGAAACAGTGTACAGGGGTTTTTTTTTGGGTTTTTAGGAACACTTCACGAACTATCAGAAAAAAAAAAAGCTTCTAAGGTTAATCTCAGTTTTTTATTTGTGCTTTCGACTACTAGCCACTGTTACTGTGAATTATTTATCTTTTACTTTCAAACTTTCCCAAACACAAAGAAAGGGGACGCGCATTCAAGAGATCATAAGAGAAAAATTTTAGAAAGGTGTTTTTTAATCTGTTTTTTTGTTTCCGCTGTTTAAAATTGTTTCGCATTTTTTTCATTTTTTACTTACTGTTCTCTCTGAAATCCTTTTACCCATAACAATAATAATAACATAAAAGGAATAAGTGAGAACTTACCTTCGAAAACGGACCGCCGAATGGCCCAGTCCTCGGTTTCTCCGTTGCGATCGGGGATGGACGAGGATGTCGGTCGCCTTAATAGGGCCTTCGCGCACCCCTACTCAGCATTGACGATGGTGTTTTAGTGGTTGAATGAGGACGGGTCTATGGGGAAGATGGAGAAATCGAAACGATTTAGAAAAGAAAGCTGGAAATCTGTCGGGGAAGAATGAAAGGGGGAGGCTGCGGCTGTTGGGTTTAAGGGAAATAAGGGTTAAAATGTTTTAAGTTCAATTTTAGGGTTCCTTAAATGACAAACCAAACGGCGTCGTTTAGCAAAGGCAGAACCCGAATTCGACCCGACCCTTAGGCAGGGATCTGCGTGTTCTTATAGTCTTTGGGCTATTCATGCAATCGACCCATTCCCTTTTCCATCAGTTCTAATCGGATCCTCCGTTGTTTATTTACTTTCTTTTAATTTTAGCCTAAATTTTTTAATCATGTTGCGATTTGGTCCATAAACAGTTTCAGTGTTTTGAAGCAATGTGGGGATATTTTCATTTTTAATCCTTCTTTGTTCGTGCGTATTATTTTTTAATCCTTGGTTCTGGTTTAATAATTCCATTTATTTATAAATCAGCCCTTTAATTACATTTCTGCTTTGATCAAGTTTTGATTTCCATACGCAATTCTTGTAATTTTCTGTAATATTAAGTTTAGTTATTATCCAAGTTTTAAGGTTTGTTTCGGAAATTAGTTTCGTAATTTTATTTTTATTTTAAATGTGTTTTATTCCTTATATAAATATTTTTACAATGTTATACATATAAATGTTCACATAAAAGACTTACCAAAATGATTTCATTTCATATATACATATTAATGTCTTAAATGTATGTCCCTGTTGAATCTGTTTATGTGTATATTTAGTTTCTTTTAAGATTACTAATGTATATATATTTTTCTATTTTTAATTTAGTATGTGCGATTTATCACTTTAAAGGATCGCATCTTATGGAATATTTTAGGTTATCTCTGATATTTCTATATATATTGTTACTTATGCATGTTTGTATATTTTCATACACCATTTTTTATTTTTTACTTTTTATCCTTTTCCTCTCTTTTTGCTTACCATTGATCTAATGATCGATAATTATCGCCATATGTATGTCTTAATTCCCGTTTTATATTTATTTGTTGCTTGAGATTCAAAGGCGTTATATTTCACTTGTAAATAGTTGCTCCATATTGTATGTTATTATGCCATCACATTACATTTACTAAAAAATATCATGCCTCAATACTATTCGGATCTTGAAATCATTTTTTACTTAAAAGTTTCCAAAGTGAGGCAATATTCTATGTTTGGAAATTTGAGAGATCGTGCCCTATGCGTTGGGTTTCGATTCTCTCGCTTGGCCCAAACAATCGAATAACCTTTTGTTATTTTGATGCATGAGTCTCGGGAGCTAAGAGATGGTCATGGATTCGAAGATTAAAATTATCATGTCCTATGTACTGGATGTGATATTTTATTCATTCGGAACAAGAAAATCTCGATGTTCAATTCGAGAAAATTCAAACGTTTCCAAAAGAGATCAAAATTTTTAATTCTTATTAAATTTTCAACTTTCGACATTGGGACTTTAAATAATCAATTTGGTACCAATTTTGGGTGTGACGAGGGTGCTAACCCTTCCTCGCACGTAACCGACTCCCGAACTCGTTTTCTCAAATTTTTGTAGACCAAAAACATTGTTTTAGTAAATCAAAATGTTTTATTAAAACAAAGGTGACCCGATCACACCTAATAAAGGGTCGGTGGCGACTCCCTTTTTCTCATTTTCAAAACCAAGTCGATTCCTATTTTTTTCAAAAATGGTTACGACAGTCTATATCATACAGGTTGTCACACCAATATCATTAAAAACTTAATGTTTTATTTGACGTTTCCATTAAAGAAAAGTGATTTTGACTCTTTTTAAAAAGTTAATGGCCAAATTTAACTAAAAAAAAGATTCAAATTAAAAAAGATATAAATATCAAGGGGTAAATTTATTATTATGTCAAACAGTAAAAAGCTGTGTATTTAGACACATGTACACCAACATTTTAATCAAAATAAAGTATTTAGACTAACTATGACATTATAAAAATTAATGTACCAAATTATGTCAAAAAGTAATATAGAGATTAAATTTTAATTTTAAGCATAATATAGAAATTAAAACTAAAATTGGAACATTATTATATAATTTAGAACCTAAAAATTTAAGGATAGAGACCAAAATTCATATATAATTTAAAAAAAAATAAAAAAGGAAAAGAAAAGTAAGAGGGTTTGTTTGTGTATTTGGACGGGTGTTATGTAGAGAGTACAGATTTGGTTGGTGGGTTAAATTTCAGCTTAGCATTGGGCAGTTAGAAGCCAAATATTGGGCTTCTTCTTCAAAATTGATGAATTCTTTTTGGGTCTTTCACTTCTTAATGGGCTTTCCCACTCTTTCTTTCTGTATCTCTCTTTTATCGCTCCTAAACCCTTATCAAATCAGAATCTGCAGTTTTCTTCCCTTTCTTCTTCTTTCTTTCTTTCCGAAACTTACTACGATTTAGTTTCGAACAATTTTTTCCGGTAAGTCGGTTCTTGCTTTTTCTGTAAAAATTAAATCTTTGTCCGTTTTCCTTTTACCTTTGTGGAAGCTAAGGGTAGAAGTTTTTTTTTTTTTTGGGAGGGGGTCTAGAATCAGTTCTCATTGCTATTATTTTCGAATAAATTATTTTTTTCTAAACATTTTTATATATTTCCCGTTCTGGGTGTTCTTTATTTTGCCTATTTTAGTCGTTTCATTTATTCCGAATGGTCCTTCTGAGTTCTAACTTAGACAGTTCTGTTTCTTGCTTTGTTTGTTTGAAGTTTTATTTATTTTATATGCCTTTTCTGGGATATTTATGTTGTTATTTTTGTCTTTAGTACCATATTTGTGCCTACCGCAAGGTTAGCTGACACTTAATTATAATTTGTCTTAGGCTTATGTTGTAATGTTGTTGAAGTTCTTTTGGTATGTTATGTTGTATGCAATGATTCGAAATTGTGATCAAATTGTGTAACACTTCTTAGGTAATGCTATTCTTTAATCTTAACTCAAAACTAAGCTATGGTTTCTCATGTTCTTTTTCCTTAGGTGCCCCAATGAAAATGATCCAAGTGTTTAAAACTGTTGACTTAGTTAAGGAAAAGGACATTAGAAACCGTATAAATATTTTTTTTCCTTAATATTATCAGGAACAATGGTTATAATTTCTCAATTGCTGAATCTATGTTACTTATTGCAGCCTAAACGTGTTGAATGGGACGCAATTCGTCCAACCATTCTGAGTCTCCAGTTAGGAGGCGAGGGTCTCCTCTAAGGAGGAGTCCGTCTAATAGAGAAAGATCACCTGGAAGGCATAAGAGTTCACATAAAGGAAGCTCCCCTGTAAGAGAAAAGTCTCCTTCTCGGCACAGGAGGTCTCACAGGGATCATTCTTTGGAAAGAGAGAAACGTTCTAGCCATACAAAGTCTCCAAAACATGCTAGTTCACGTTCTCCTTCTCCCAGGACAAAGAGGTTGAGGAGACCAGAGGCTGAAAAGGAAGTTGAGAATGTGGAGAGGGAGTATGAGAGAAATCATAGCAGGGGTAGTGAGAAGAGTACACATAAGGATAGAGCTTCAGGGAAGGAAAGGATTTCAGAGAGGGAGACGGGGGGTGACAGAAAGGATAGACGGTCGGGACGAGATGATATTGATAGCAAGTCTAGTAGAGGAAGACATGAGCGGTCTGTTTCTCCATCAGATCACCACCACAGAAGCAGGCATAGATCGCGCTCACCTGCTTCAAATTCAAGATCTCGGGATGAGGTGTCCATTGATATCCGTTTTATTTCTTGCCTGTTTAGTTTTATTCTGTTCTAATTTCCATTGTCCCTTCAAGTATAAAGAGCTTTTTTTTTTCACATTCTCATGCTAACAAGCACATTAATCTGTACAAGGATATGCAATTTTCAGTTATAACATTGATGGACTAATATTTTCTGTTTTTCTTCATCTTGAATTGATGTGTACATGATTTATTGAAAAAAAGCTTTTTGTTTCAGGTAAATAATTCAAGAAGTGCCGAACATAGGTAAGCTGCTTCTTAAGCTTAAGCCTCTTCATATAACCTTCAGCCAGGATGTTTCTTAACATATAGAAATTGTGTTATTAATTTTGTTGATGCCAAAGAATCATCGAACCTAAAAGTTTAAGTTATTATATTAGTGCCTTTATTTTGTTGTTTTTGGTTCTAATGTCCACTTTTGCCCTTAGCTGTCTTTATAGTTTTATGATCTATTAGTTCCTCTATTTTTTATATGATAAGAGTTACCACATGATTTGCTATCTTGCTTCTATGGGATTTCAAGAAAAATATGTTGTTGAATGTACTTGCTCTTTTAGGTTCGTACTTTATTATTATGGTTATGCTTTTTATTCCGACTCTTTATGATTTAAGTACCAGCATCCGGAACCCATGGATGTGGGAAAACTTGGAAAAAAAATTGAACATACTCATCTCAGACATGCCTTCATACCCATATCTGACATGTCTTTATACTGACACCTAACAGTCATACCTAAGTCCGAATAACATGGTTCTTTTCTTTTTCAAGTTCTAAATTGTTTAACAATAGGTTCTTTGTTTTCTTAAGCAGGGATGATGAAGATGATTCTGTTGCTAAGATGAAGGCAGCTGAGGAAGCCTTGGAAGCAAAACAAAAAGTAACAAATAGCTTGTCTGCTACCTGTTCTTTTTTTTTTTTTTTTAATCATGTTTTATAATTTTGTGACAAATTGTTCTTGGTACTCTGAAGATATTTATGGCAAATTACCCTGTGGTTCTATTGTATTTATACTGCATGGCTGCACCATGCATTTCTTTACTAGTTTGATAAATTTTATGTGTGGTGTTTAATTTTTCGTTACTGTCTATGTAACTTGCAGCAAAAACCTACATTTGAGTTATCTGGAAAGCTTGCAGCAGAAACCAACAGAGTTAGAGGTGTGACTCTGCTGTTCAATGAGCCCCCTGATGCTCGAAAACCCGATATAAGATGGCGACTCTATGTTTTCAAAGCTGGTGAAGTACTAAATGGTTAGTCCAAGATAGCTTCCTTCCAATTTCTTGTATTCTCTTCCTATGATTCTACAGTTTCCCTTTTTTTTTTTTTTAATCACACTTAATGTTTTTCATGCCTTTACCTTTGACAAATATTCATGTCTACTAATCGTCAGAGCCATATAGCATGATACAAACCTAATACGAGTATCATTTGTTTGTTTAACTCCATCTATACAATGGAGGTGAGGTGTACTTGGGAGTTGGACCTTTTGGTTTTAAATTTTGTCCATTCTTGATTACATGTCCCTAGAATAGTAAAACTTCTAAATGTTATGTGATCTGTGATTTATACTTAACTATTGCATTGGAACCTGAGGATTAGAACTTGTTGTTTTCATTATATTGGTAAGAAGTTAATGACCGTTCTAGAAAGCAAGGAACTTGTCCCCCTGGTTCTTGGTTTGTTTTCTAATTCATCTTGTTTGCAGAACCCCTTTATATCCATCGCCAGAGCTGTTACCTTTTCGGGAGGGAAAGGCGAGTGGCAGATGTACCTACAGACCATCCATCCTGCAGCAAGCAACATGCTGTCATTCAATTCCGGTATATTTATACTTAGCGGTTATTTTCTCAGCATTTCTTTTGAAAATCATTTAATGAAATGTTTCTTCTTTATCAGGCAAGTAGAAAAAGAGCAACCTGATGGTACCTTAACCAAGCAAGTAAGGTATGGCTAGGCCGATTTGAAATTTTACTTGTGTTAGCTATGAATAATCATGATGATTTATTGTCTTAATCTATTTTGCCTTCGCCTCGTAGGCCTTATATAATGGACCTTGGAAGCACTAATAAAACTTTCATTAATGTGAGCAATTCATCTCAAAACCTTTATTAATTGCATAGAAACTTGATTGGATTCCTATAATTTCATCTAAATTTCCTTTTGCATTTGCAGGACAATCCAATTGAACCTCAACGTTATTATGAACTTTTTGAGAAAGACACCATTAAATTTGGTAATAGTAGGTAGGGCACTCATCAATATTCCATGTGTTCTTTCTAGTTGCATAATAGGAATGAAGTAATATAGAACAACATGCACGAGAAATTATGCATGCATGCCTACATGCTTTGGAGAGCTATTTGTAGCCATACACCCCCAAGTTACTATGATATTGGTTGATAAAAGCTTCCCTGTTTTGGTTATTCTGCGGTCATCACACTACATTCTGTTGCTGTTATTATTGTTTTCATCTTCCATACGTTGTTGCTTTAGCCACTGCATTGTTCTTTAGTGAAGTCTATGCTGAACAATCACCCCATCGTATCCACAGGAGAAATAAGTTCTTATCTGTTTGTGGTCTATGATGGAAATAATTTAATTGTCATCTTGATTTGGTCGCTAGATACTAGCTGAACGCATAATCCCCTGGTCTAGTAGGGAAACATTTTCTTCTTGTGTATTGCTATTGATAGCCTTTTAAATAATTTGTTTTGGTTTTCGCAGCCGAGAGTATGTTCTACTGCACGAGAACTCTTCCCAGTGAGACACACACACACACGCAATCAGACGGCCACCACTACGATATAAACCAATCTCATCAGCATGCACTAGAGGCAAGAATATATTTATCAACATCCTTATCACAAAATACAAAGACCGATATCAATGTGTTCAGTTTTTCCACATTTGAGATTGAAGAGGTTCCTTGTAGAACTAGATGACTGGGTTTAATCTAGTGCGAACTTGTGTATGTCAATGATCTCTTCAAAGTATTCAGTGTTGTTTGTACTTAAATTTTTTTCTCAAGGGCTTTTATTGAAAATGAAATTAAAGATTATTGGTATCCATAATCCATAGCACAAAGATTATTGAAAGCTTCATAGCATTTGCCATTGCAAAAAGTGTCCAAGAGCTTAGTCTTTGATTGTTCTAATCCAAAAAAAAAAAAAAAAATTTTTTTAAGTTTAAACCACTGCTTGATTTCACATTTTATGGAAAAAAAACAATTGTTTTATGATTTCCAATAAGCAAATAATTTGCAGAATAAACTGTAGATTAATCTGTGGACGGTTACTTTTCCTAACTAATGTTTTGTTTTATAATTACTTGTGCTTTTACTTTTTGCAAAGAGTGGTCATTATTTTTAATAGTAACCTTTCTTACAGGTTTTGATGTTTTTTAAATGGGATCGGCGATGAATTCAGATCAGTTTGATTAAAAATTTTAAAATTTTAAAAATTAAATCAAAATTTTTAATTTGATTGTTGGTTTAATTGATTTGACTGTGGATTCAATCGAATTTTTAATCAATTTAATTGATTTATATTGATTTTTTACCTAACCAATTCAAAAGCATTTTCTAGATTGATACTCTAAATAACTTTCAGTTCGACCAATCAATTTGGTTTAACTAACATTGTTTTAAGCCATGCTTGACAAAATATTTCATTGCTAGAACAGCTCAATTTTGGGTTACACTTTTAATTTACATTATTCCAATTCGGATGTGTTTAATACGATTATATTCAAATTTTAAAAGCTTTCACATATTTAAGGTATGATATGGAATATAAATATTTTATGCCAATCATGCCACTGAACTAGTGATAAATTTGTGATAAATTTGTATGGATTTTAAGTTAATTAGCATCACATCTAAAATTCGATTTAAATGTTTGTAAACCCATCCCCATCCTAATGTAATTAAAGAATATAAATACTTTATAATAAATAAATAAAAATCCAGATAACATTACTTTTAGAAAGCCTGTAATAATAACCCATTTTCATATTGTCTAAGTTGCTTGGAAACCAAGTGAAATCATGCCTACTCTACTCAGCAACATCATCCCCCCCACCCCCCACCCCAATTTTCCCTCTCATTATCTATCTATATATATGTACGTTATATTATTTTTAAAAGCTTTTATATATGTTTAAAACAACCTGTTTTCATATACTTCAATATGCAGCTAAAGTAAAATATTCAAAAGAAGTAGAGAGCCACAGAGGCAGCATGTTACTTGAATAAGTGTAAGTCTGAAGCATCACATATTACCTAACTTTGGAGTCAGTGTAAACTGTTACAATGAGAAAACTAGGAAAAGTAAAGCATTCAAAAGAAAAAGAATCTAACAATCAATGACACTGATTGTGGGGCCGATTTACTGCTATGATTGAACAAACTTTTCCTCTTTCCTTGTTCTTATTCTTTCTCTTTCAGCTATATTTACATGAAAAGAATAGCTATTTCGATCAACTTTTCATGTTCCTTCAACTCATATTCAATTTCTGAATTTAACACATTCTTTGAACATGAGTATTAAGTGCGATATTAAGTGCGATATAACCTTGAAAGAAAAATTGAGCATACCCGTATCCACCATAAGCTGGTATGGGTTTTAGAAGTCAATAATTGGCTCCCCAATGGCCAAGTTTCTCTCAACTGTCCATGGCAAGTTAAAGAGTTTAGCCATGATGAATTTGAAGATCTTGTTCACATTGATATTATGTGTAGCACTTGAGAAGAAAAGGGTTGCATTCATTGCTCTGGCATATGCTCTTGCCTGTTTCATCAAATATTCACATTCAAGTTTGATTACTGTTAAAACTACAAGATGATACAAACAAGCGCTTAGAAACATCAAATAGCTTTTTACTATGTAAAGGAAGTTTCTTTGACCAAAGTAATCAACCTTCCAATTTGGTATAGTTTAATCAACAAGGTGGCCCCTTGTGTTTCAATTTTTAAACATTGATTGTGAATGAAAAAGAAATGATTTTTTGTCACAAATGTCAAATGGCTGAGAATAGACTAAGGAAGACTCCACAGGACATTCCTCTTACACAAATCTGTCGTTTTTCAAGGCAAAATTACATGCATGATTTTCTTGGATTCAAAAACGAGTGTCCGATAGATATGTGTATAAGACGGGAATGTTTATTTTCATCCAAAGCTTTACACATCATCCCGATACGTGTTTAACACGGATTATTTGAGAACAGGATTGAGTGTTTGGTCAATATTTTTGAGCCTTACGTCTGAGAGCAATGAAATCAGAAAGTACATTGACGGAAGCAGATCTCAAATAATCATGCAGAATAACAAATTTAAGTTTTCTACCTGAGTCACTATAGTCCATTGCAAATCTGGGGGAAAACCAACAAAATCATCAAATTTGGTCCCTACCAATATTGGAATTGCTGTCTGCAAAATGAAGATAAAGAAACAGTAAGTAAAAACACTTTAAATGCAAATCCAAGGTTTAATGTAATTTAGTTCATGTAACCATCCTTATCTGGATTTGGTCATTACTCCCCACATACAGGTTCAAATCAAAGGAGATGTACTTTCAAATGACAATGCCTTAAAAGGGTCGATGGGCGTCTAAAGAGGACAATAACTTAAACGTAAGCGTAGCTGGGTGAGACCAAATCCCAGCACGTAGGGCAGCGAAAGAGAGATGCCCTGAAACCCAATCTATAACCCCTTCTCTTACTCCTAAAGGCATCCTTATTGTGGTGGGGGGGGGGGACCTTAAAAATTTGGAAACTGATATTAAAAACAGAAAAAAGCCATCATGAAAGTTAAGGGAAAGCATAGTTTCTTCCCTAAGGTGTCAATTACTGTGTTAACAGTCAATTTTTAGGCTTAAAATTGCAGACTAATTATACATAAATAATATTTCAATGTCAAGAATCAATACCACTTCTCTCAGGAGTAGGAAAATTTGGCCAAACAACTAATCTTAACTGCTCACTTACAGGGAGGGGAGACATGAAATTTCTATCGGAAACACTGGCTTTAGTACCTGGTTCCACTTTCTTGCTTGACTATACCATCCAACAACACTGAAAAATCCAAGAAAAAGTATTGTAAGCATCATAAAACTATAAATTTCAGTGCCCTTTTTATTATCCAATTAAAAAACAGGTTTTAAAGCTAACCCGTTAAGAGTGCACCGGCTAGTTAGATCAAACATAAACAAAATTGCTACGGCATTTTTACAAGCAATTGGAAGAAGATCAAGTGAGTTACTGTCACCTGCAACCAAATAATCAGAACTCAGCCTAACAGCAGAAGAACAAAGCCCACAGTTCAAAAACAAATTTATAAATTAAAGATCACCTCCTACATCCCATATGCTGAAAGCAATCCTGGCACCTTGAACAAATAATGTTTTGTTAACCAAATTTAATCCAGTCATCTGTAAGCTTTTCTCTTGTTCATCCCCGACATATTTGATCTTCAAATGTGAAAAAAGAAACCATTCAAAACTAGTTATTCTAAGTGAAATTTCATTCAAGAACTAATGAATAACTGAAAAGAAAAATCATGTGCTTACAAGAAAGCTGGTTTTTCCAATTTGACAGTCACCTAACAAACTAATCTTCAGACTAACCAAATCCGAATCCGCTTCATTTCCATTGCATATCATCGGAGGATGATCCTCCGGCAAGGTCTTATTGTCGTCAACCACCACAACTTCCACCGGAGAAGAAGATGATGATGATGAATCCGGGCGAGTCAATCTTCTGTACTGAATAGGCCTTGCTATAGAACAAACAAGAATTTTATCCCAAAGGAAGCTAAAAAATCTTCGAAAAATCGATACCCTTTCAAGTATACCCCACTTAGTATTAAGATGAACAGGTTTCATTGAAGGAAGTATCATTTTTCATGAATAATTCCGGACATGGAATTGGAAGGTCGGTCGTGTTTTAACATAATATTTTGTGTTTCTTTTAGCTTAACCAAAAGAGAAGGTGTGTATTTGTAACGGTTGACCGGTTTTTCTTTTTGCTTTTTATTTATTTATTTTTTTTTTTGCTTTTTATTTATATTAGAATTTATTGGGGTAATTTACCTAAAAATATCTTTTTTTTAATTTACGGAAATAGACCTATTTTTTAATTATTTACTGAAATGGGCCGTTTTCTCCAAAGCACGTCCACGTCAGTGTGATGTCAGGGGACGTGCGAGCAAATAAGTCCCTAAGGGAGAGTTTTGCCCGTGTTTTTAACCCCCAACGGCTTTTTTTTACCGTTTGGCCTCCAACAGTAAAAAAAATTCTATAAAAGCCCTCCCTTTCATTTTTTTCACACAAAAATCCTCTTAAATTTCTCTCAATTTTCTCTCAAATTTCACAAAAGTCATTTAATTTTTACAAAAAAACCCTGTTTAAAAGTTTTTTTAATCAATTTTTTTTAAATTGAAAAATATTCAATCGTGTTAGCAATGGCCGGAGAATTAATTCGTCTCGATAATAAACACATCTCCGTCGATCAAATGACAATGGTAAGTTATAATTTTAATTTTTCAATACTATTTAATATTTTTTTCATTTATGCAATTTTAATTAATTTTTATTTTATAATTTTTTATAACAGTCTGTAGATCGGGTGTTGCAGGAAGCGGGTTTTTGGCACGTGGCCACGATAAGCCAGGGGTGCAAGTTGGACCCGAAACTAATCAGTGCGTTGATAGAGAGGTGGAAACCCGAGACGCATACTTTCCATCTTCTATGCGGAGAGTGTACTATCACTCTGGAAGACATGTAGTTGCAATTGGGATTACCGGTGGATGGGTACGTAGTCACCGAGTCCGCAACTTCTGCTGATTGGGAGTCGTATGCTACGAGCTTTTGGGTGCTATTTCGGATAATATTAACGGAGGTCGGATCAAGATGGGCTGGTTACGAGACACATTCCCAGAGCCGAATAATGATTTGACTGAATTAGAAAGAATACGATATGCCCGGGCATACATTCTTGAGATGATTGGAGGCTATCTGATGCCGGACTTGTCATGAAACCTCATACATCTGAGATGGCTGTTGAAACTCGTTGATTTTAGAGCAGCAGGTTAATTTAGTTGGGGGTATGCCATGTTAGCAAAATTATACCGGAAGATGTGCGAGGCGACGCAACCAAATAATGCCAAAATCGGAGCTTGTCTATCACAACTACAATCATGGGCACGGTTTCGCTTTCCATTTTTACGCCCTCAAGTAGACCACCCATATACATTCCCATTCATAACGAGGTAAATTTAATATTAGATTTTACAATTATTATGTAGATTTAAAATATAATTGTATGCTAAAAATTTATTTAATTAGGTGGAACCATTTGGCGAGTTATGTTGGAATACCTACCTCGCTTGAAGATATATGGCTTCTATTAGACAAACAGTCGGAAGCACAAGTAAGTATTAAATAAAATATATATACATAATAAAATAGTCGTTTCAAATTTAGTATTTAGTATTTAGTATTATGTATATAACTAATATTTTTATCATGTTCATATATTTTCAATGGACACCGTGCGAGGATCCGACAATTCAGGCAGTAATTCCTGATGAATTCATTCAAAATCCAAACATTTGGCATGTGAAGGTCACATTGGTCAACTATGCCACCGTGGAGATGCACCAGTCAGATAGAGTATTGCGAAAATTTGGATTTCGACAATTGATTCCCGTGGCACCTGAGGTGCTCGATGATGAGCACAAAGTCGACTTATGGCAGTTGCATACGAATTGGCCGAGATTTTGGTCAACATATATCGAAATGTGGGAAAATCGGTATAATTATATACCTACTCGGGAACCGATCATCGTTCATGAGTTAGCGTGCGTGCCGAAATACGTGCAATGGTTTAGGATCCATGACAAGCCATATTTATTGTCGGAGGAGGAGAGGCAACGGCAAATTCGTGTACAAAGGGAACGGCGGGACCCTTTAAATCTAAGGAGAAGGGATGATGGGACGGGCCCATCAACAGCGCCGGCACAATCACCGGGCCCATCAACAGTGCCCACACAGTCACCGGGCCCAACGGTTCAACCGACAACACCCACATCACAACCTTTTCAGATTATGCCAGGTGCGTCTCCTAGCCCTTATATATATCCTAACCTTTATATGTTTCCTTTTCCCAGTCCTATGGCAGGTTAGAATGCATGGCCCGGTTCATCTCCATTCCCGATTACTCCGAGTGGACCGCCGATCTATAGGCCGCCGTCGCATGAGGGATCGCACGAGGCGTCGTCGGGGAGCTCTTCTTTTTTCCGATCCCCATCGCCTTATGGGATTCAAACACCTTCGCCATGGGTGATGCAAACACCTCCGCAGTCATTATTCTATCAAGGTGGGTCATCCTCCCAACACCCACAACCAGATCCCCTGCCGGAGGAACCACAATCCCCGCCAGAGCAACCACAACCCCCGCCGAAAGCTGAACTAAGGAGGAATCCAGTGCGTAACCGTCGACCACCCTCATGTGGCACTGATTCCGACCGGCACCAACATTGATTTTTCTTAATATATTTGTACAAACTTTTTTATATTGTTTCATTTAATAAAATAAAAGTTGTTTTTAATATTTTAATTGTAATTTACTTTTTATATTTTTAATAAATAAAAGTTCTTTTGAATTGGGCAATATTTTTAATATTTTTATATTTTTAATAAAATATAAATAATGCAACATAATTTTATTACAACAAACAATCGACTATTCCGATTTGGACATGAGCGAGTTGTACGGCCTGGGTTCCTACACCATCCGCACAACTTTCGTTGGTTGGCAGTTTTTCGGATATCCATATTGTTACGTATTCTAGTCGAGCAAGGTCGACCCTTTGGTTTACGACGCAGTTCTCTATCCGGTAACAGCTTAAACGGAGCAAGCGATACAGACGACCATTTACGTTCATCTGGGACTGGTGGGAATACGTGTCTCCACACGTTGTATATGTATTCTATTTTGTACACTTCGTTGACATAGCTCATGGGATCCAGACGGAGATTCTGACAAGCTACAATTACATGAGCGCATGAATAACGAAGTGCATCAAATATCCCATAGTCGCAGGTTCTATTTCTCAAGTGTACAAGATATTGCCTACCAATAATACCCTGGTTCGATCTGTCAAACTCCGTCACACGAAACCATAGGTTGTCGCGATCGTGACACATTGTGTGCATGGTGTTGGCTCGTGCCTTCGCCTTGTTAATTTCTTGCAATACCTTCGCGTACTATACATGGTCTCCCTGCATTTTGCCTTTATAACTCGTTGCTTGCTTCAGAAATAGTGCCACTAAACGAAAATATATCTCTCACACAACCGATGTTGTCGGCAAATGACGCGTTCCTTTTAGAACAGAATTTATGCATTCAACCAGTTTTGAGGTCATATGACCATATCGTAGGCCACCGTCGTATGCTTGTGTCCACTATCCGAAAGGTATATTGCATAGGTAGTTTGCGCCTTCTTCATTAACTGAACTCAAAATCGCCAACATCTCATGAAAACGGTCCTTATTGATCTCGTACCCTGCCAATATAAGTTGATAGCGAATATTACATACCACTCTTCCATTAAGAATAAATTGAATATTACAAACGAAATTATATTAATAAAGATTACACACCCATGTTGGTCACTTGTCGTCATTCACTTGTAGATAAATGTTACCCGTAGCAGTTGGACGCAACATGCCTTAGGCAATACTGATGGTGTGTGCGATGCCATAGGCTTCCCTGTCGCTCAATTGCGGCTAGTATTTTAGAGCCCCGATCTGATATAACGCAGATATCAGGTTGGGGGCAGACATGCCTCTTTAACCTAGATAGAAAGAAATCCCAGTCATCAGCTAACTCCCCCGGTGTTATTGCAAAAGCAATTGGAAGGATTCTCCCACTACCATCCTGTGCCACAACTAGTAATAGCCAATGGGTATATCTACCATACATAAAGGTACCGTCAATTTGTACCAATGGCTTGTAGTATAGAAATGCGTCTCGGTATTGCTTAAAGGTCCAGAACAGACGCTTGAACACTTGGCATCCACAGAGTAATCGGTCGTCGTAGTATGCAGGTGCCGTTTCAAGGTCTGTTATGTAGCCTGAGACATAACTCTCCAACACCTGACACCACTGCCACACTTCATTATATGAAGCATCCCACCGGCCATGCAACTTTTTCAACGCGTTCTACTTAGCTATCCAAGTCTTGCGGTAAGAAGGCATGTACCCCAATTGGCTACAAATATTGGCAATTAAGACCGGCACTGAAGTCTTGGGATTTGCCTTCACCGTCGGTATTATTAAGCTAGCCAACATATCTGAATCCATCTTGGGATGATCTTGTGAAACACCTGTCAACGAAGTACGTTAAATAATGCAACATTACGTAATATCAATATTATTCAAAAACCTGTATGTGGACCTTTGTACTTTTTATCTCCCACAAGTCTGTCCTTTTCTTCAACGAGGCCATGATTTTCCATAACCATGTACCGTATTGCACTGCACACTTGGCCTCATACTTATCGGGTTTGAATTTAACCACATTGTAGTTAACCCCGTTCTTGATGCTATGTTGTTTCAATGCACCAAGAAAACTATCCTTATTGGAAAACTCCTTACCAACTTCCAATTCACCCGAATCCAACGACGAACTTGTACGGTCACGCTTTTTGTGTGGTAGATCTGGAAACTCCAACGCATCATCTTGAGATAGACATTATGCATGTAGGCTGGAGGCAAGTACGCCCTGAATCGTGGATCTTCTTCTTCATCTGAACCCCCTTCAACATCTTCAGGTATGGTTGGAACAAGCTCCGGTTCAAAAAAATAATGCAACTTCTGCACCATCGGGGTCGGGCTCTTAAGGTGGATCCACATCAGACTCATTATCTGACCCACCATCATCTGAAACGAACGAGGTCCCCTCACCGGTGGATGTCGTAAGGAGTACATTATCCCTTTTTAAACAAGTTTCGTAACGTCCCCAATCATATGTGGATTGCCAACCACTAGAAGTTGATGTCGTTCCCCAATACGTATTTCTAGCATCGAACATCGACCCATCGATATGTATGTCCCATCCACCAACCAAGTGTCGTACAGGGGTTGTGTTTCCTATACTACCACCAAACACGAGCGCTTCTGTATTCTGCCTCCCACTAATAAAGTGTCGGCTTGGGGTCGTGTATTCCTTTCGAACAGCAGTAGATGTTGAAGTCGAAGGAATATCATTTGGCGATGAAAAATTGTACATATACCTCAAGATAGGGTGATCCACTAGCAAGATGAGTCTGCACCATTGCCTCCAAGCTACGAGAACCTTTGATGTCGAATGAGTCATATCTTACGGGATCATCTGAAGCACAAAATCTATACTTAATAGACAAAAATTTCATTGGCGTCGTTCCAAAGATTTTACTCCTAATTCTTTTACGAAGTTCTGTCAAATCTATATTCTGGTTAAAAACCAGTCGCGCAGTGGTCTCCGATAAAAAACAACGCCGTTCTCGGTGTCACGAACCTCACCATCATATTAAATAACAGCACTAATACGTTCACTCAGTTTCAGTTTCTGTTATACTTTTGCCTCAATTTCTCTTGCTGTAACTGATGCAACCTGAGAATGAAATTTGGCTCATTTATAGTCTAAGGCCAAATAGGAACTACTATAGAAAAAGAGCGTCCACGTGGGAGCTTTTTTCAGTAATCTTGCTGACAGTGCATCCTGCTTGAAGCGTTTTGGACACTATTTGTTCAGAAACATCTTCTCAAAATTATATTTTCAGATACTATTGTAGAAAAAGAGCGTCCACGTAGGAGCTTTTTTCAGTAATCTTTTCTAACAGTGCATCATGCTTGAAGCATTTTGATCACTATTTGTTCAGAAACGTTTTCTCAAAATTATCTTTTCAGATACTACTGTAGAAAAAGAGCGTCCACGTGGGAGATTTTTCAGTAATCTTGCTGACAGTGTATCCTGCTTTAAGCATTTTGGACATTATTTGTTTAGAAACGTCTTCTCAAAATTATCTTTTCAGATACTACTGTAGAAAAAGAGTGTCCACGTGGGAGCTTTTTTCAGTAATCTTGCTGACAGTGCATCCTGCTTGAAGCATTTTGGACACTATTTGTTCAGAAATGTCTTCTCAAAATTATTTTTTCAGATACTACTGTAGAAAAAGAGCGTCCACGTGGGAGCTTTTTTCAGTAATCTTGCTGACAGTGCATCCTGCTTGAAGCGTTTTGGACACTATTTTTTCACAAACGTCTAATCAAAATTATTTTATCAGATACTACTATAAAGAAAATTTATATTGCTAATATATTTTTTCCAAAACCCTAAACACAAAATTATTTTAACTAATTAACCCTAAATCCTAATTTCATTAATTTTTTCCTAAAAACCCTAACCCTAAAAAAAGCTAAAAACCCTAACGTAAAAGACTGGCAAAACGCATCTTTGAGGGAGCGTTTTGTCCACGTCAGCACAAAACATGCCCTCAAGGAAGTGCTTTGTGCTGACGAGGACAAAACGCTCCCCCAGGGATGCGAGCGTTTTGCTGGCACGTCCCCTGACAACGCACTGACGTGGACGCGCTTTCGGGGAAGTCGACCCATTCCGGTAAATAATTAAAAAATAGGTTCATTTCTGTAAATTTTTTTAAAAAAGGGTATTTTTAGGTAAATTGCCCATTTATTGGAGCCTTGGTTGCGTTGGTAACGATGAGAGTCTCAAATCTTGGACCCATTTATCCAAAAAGGTCCATTTTCAAACAAAATTACGGAAATGGGCCAATTAGCATATTATTTACGAAAAAGGGCCAGTTCTGGTAAAACGTGCCTACATGGCCACGTTTTAGGGGGAAATCCAAAAAAGCGCGCCCCTGGGGTAGCGCTTTGTGCCACGTCAACAAATCGCGCCTATGTGGACGCGTTTTCCTAACGTGGCACAAAGCACTCCCCTAGGGGCACGCTTTGCTGGTAGCAACGTCTATTTTGTTTTTGAATTTTTTTGACTGTTGAATGGTAAAAAAAAATTATAAAACCCCTTCTTATATTTCACACTTAATTTCTTCAAAATTTAGCCAAAAATCTCTAAAAATTCTCCCTAAAGCTCTCAAATTTCTCATTTAATTTCTCAAAGCTCTTTATAATTAGTTATTTACTTTATTTTTTAAAATTAATATTATTTTTTTATAATTTCAAAAATATTGATCATGTTAGCAATGGCCGGGGAATTAATTCGTATCGATCAAAAACATATCTCCGTCGAACAAATGAAAATGGTAACGGTTTATTTTAAATGTTGAATATTATTTAATATTTTTTCATTTATATAATTTTAATTAATTTTAATTTTGAATATTATTTAATATTTTTTCATTTATGTAATTTTAATTAATTTGTATTTTATAATTTGTTTATAACAGTCTATAGATCGGGTGTTACAATGTAATATTCGTAATATGTTTGGTCCGTCATCACCATTGATAGAAAATTACTTGAGGGAAGCGGGTTTTTGGCACGCGGCCACTATAGGCCGAGGGTGCAAGTTGGACCCAAAACTCATCAGCGTGTTAATAGAGAGGTGGAGACCTGAGACGCACACATTTTATCTTTCATATGGATAGTGTACTACCACTTTGGAGGACGTCCAGTTACAATTAGGATTGCCAGTGGATGAGTCCGCACTCACCAGGTCCGTTCAATCTGCTGATTGGAGAGCCATATGTTACGATCTTTTGGGTGTGATTTCGGATAATATTTACGGAGCTTGGATTGAGATGGGCTAGTTACGAGACACATTCCCGGAGCCGAGAAATAATTCGACTGAAGTTGAAAGAATACGATATGCTCGGGTATACATCCTTGAGATGATTGAAGGTTATCTGATTTCGGACTTGTCACGAAACCTCGTACATCTGAGGTGGCTGCTGAAACTCATTGATTTTAGAGCACCTAGCAAACTTAGTTGGGGGTCTACCGTGTTGGCAACATTGTACCAAGAGATGTGCGAGGCAGCGCTACCAAATAAAGCTAAAATCAGAGGTTGCCTATCACTACTACAATCATGGGCTCGGTTTCACTTTTCATTTTTATGTCTTCGAGTGAACCACCCATATATATTCCCACTCATAACGAGGTAAAATTTTTATTTGATTTTACAATTATTCCATAGATTTAAAATAAAATTGTATGCTGAAAATTTATTTAATTAGGTGGAACTATCCGGCGAGTTATATTAGAATACCAACTGCTCTTGAAGATATACGACTTCTATTAGACCAACGGTCAGAAGCGCAAGTAATTATTAAATAAAATATATATACATAAAATAGTCGTTTCATATTTAGTACTTCGTATTTAGTATTATGTCTATAACTAATATTTTTATCTCGTTCATATAGTTTCAACGGACACCAAACGAGGATCCGGTAATACAGGCAGTAGTTCTGAAAGAATTCTTTCAAAATCCGAACATTTGGCATGTTAAGGTCCCATTGGTCAACTATGCTATTGTCGATATGCACTAGACGGATAGAGTGTTGCGATAATTTAGATTTCGACAATCGATTCTCGAGGAACCTGAGGTGCTCAATGACCAGCACAGAATCTACTTACGTCAAACGAATACGAATTGGCCGATATTCTGGTCTGAATATATTAAAATTTGGGAAAATCGGTATGATCATATACCTGATCGCGAACCAATAATTGTCCCAAAGTTAGCGTGTACCCCGGATAACATGCCATGGTTTAGGATCCATAGCAAGCCATATTTGTTGTCGGTAGAGTAGAGGCGTCGGCAAATCTATGTGGGAAGGGAACGAAGGGGCCCTTTAAATCCAATGAGAAAGGACGATGGGACGGGCCCGTCAACAGCGCCCACACAATCAGTGGGCCTATCAATAGTGCCCACACAATCACCGAGCCCAATGCCTCAATCGACGACATCCACATCACAGCCCTTTCAGATTATGCCAGGTGCGTATCCTAGCACTTATATGTATCCTAACCCTTGTATGTTTCCTTTTCCCAGTCCTATGACAGGTTGGAATGCATGGCCCGGTGCATCTCCTTTCTCGATGACTCTGACAACTCAACCGATCATATATAGGCCATCGTCGCAAGAGGGATCGTACGAGGCACCGTCGGCGAGCTTATCTCATTTCCATTTCCTATCGCCTTATGGGATTCAAACACCTCCGCCGTGGGTGATGCAAACACTTCCACATTCTTTATTCTATGAAGGTGGGTCATCCTCCCTACACCCACAACCGGAGCAACCACAACCCCCGACGGAGCAACCAAAGAGGAATCTAGCGCGTAATCATCGTCCATCCCCATGTGACATTGATTTCGATCGGCATATACATTGATTTTTTTAAATATATTTGTAGATGATGTTTCTATATTGTTTCATTTAATAAAAAAGAAGTTGTTTTTAATATTTTTAATAAAATATAAGTTCTTTTGAATAAGGTAGAATAAAAATAATGCAACATCATTTCATTACAGCAATTATCAACTATTTCGGTTTGGACATGATCGAATTGTATAACCTGGGTTCCTACACTATCCACAAAAATTCCGTTAGTTTGTTCTTTCCCGGATATCCATATTATTACGTATTCTACTCGAGCAAGGTCAACCTTTCGGTTTGCGACACAATTCTCTATCCGATAACAGCTTAAATGGAGCAAGTGATACAGACGACCACTTACGTTCATCTGGACCGGTGGGAATACGTGTCTCCACACATTGTACATGTTTTCTATTTTGTACACTTCATCGATATATCTCATGGGATCCAAATGGAGATTTTGACAAGCTACAATTGCATGAGTGCATGGATATTAAAGTGCGTCAAACGTCCCACAGTCGCAAACCCTATTTCTCAGGTGTACACGATATTGCCCGTCAGTAATACATTGGCTCGGTCTGCCAAACTTCGTCACACAAAACCATAGGTTGTCACGATCGTGACACACTGTGTGCATGGTGTTAGCCCGCGCCTTCCCCTTGTTATTTTCTTGCAATACCTTCCGGGACCATACATGGCCTCCCTGCATTTGGCCTTTATAATTCGCTGCTCGCTTTGGAAATAGTTCCGCCAAAAGAAAATATGTCTCTAGCACAACCGAGGTTATCGGCAAATGGCGCGTTCCTTTTAGAGCAGAATTTATGCATTCAGCCAGGTTTGTGGTCATATGACCATATCGTAGGCCGCCGTCGTATGCTTGTGTCCACTGTTCGAAAGGTATGTTACAGAGGTAGTCTACACCTTGATCGTTAATTGAACGCAAATTCCCCAACATCTCATGAAAATGGTCCTTATTGATCTCGTACCCTGCCAATATAAGTTGATAGCAAAAATTACATACAAATATTCCATTCAGAATAAATTGAATATTCCAACCAAAAGTATATTATTGGAGATTAAATACCCATGTTGGTCATTGCTTTCGTTCAGTCATAGACCGATATTGCCCGTTTCCATGTCACTCAATTACGGCTAGTATTCCAGTGCCCCGATCTGATATAACGTAGATATCAGGTTGGGGGCATACATGCCTCCTTAACCTAGAAAGAAAGAAATCTCAGTCATCAGCTGACTCCCCTAGTGTTATTGCAAACATAATTGAAAGGATTCTCCCACTGTCATTCTGTGCCACAGCTAGCAATAGCCAATGGGTATATCTACCATACATAAATGTACTGTCAATTTGTACCAATGGCTTGCAATACAAAAATGCATCCCGACGTTGCTTAAAGCTCCAAAACAGACGTTTGAACACTTGGCATCCACAGAGCAATCAATCGTTGTAGTATGCAAGGACTGTTTCAAGGTATGTTATGCAACCTGGGACGTACCTCTCCAGCACCTGACACCACTGCCAAACCTCATTATATAAAGCGTCCCACACACTATGCATCTTTTCCAACGCCTTTTACTTAGCTATCCAAGCCTTACGGTAAGATGGCGTGTACCTCAATTGGTTACGAATACTGGCAATTATCCATGACACAGAAGTCCTGGGATCCGCCTTCAACATCAGTAGTATTAAGGTAGCTATCATGCTTGAATCCATCTTGGGATGATACTGTGAAACACATGTCAACGAAGTACGTTAAATAATGCAACATTAAGTAATAACATTATTATTCAAAACCCTAAACATCCAGTGATGCTGTATCGGCAACACAAGTGTGTGAACCTTTGTATTTTTTTTATCTCCCACAAGCCTGTCTTTTTCCTAAGAGAAGCCATGATTTTCCATGAACATGTACCGTTTTGCACTGTACACTTGGCCTCGAACTTCTCAAATTTGGATTTAACCATGTTGTAGTTAACCCCATTATTGATGCTATATTGTTTCAAAGTACCAAGAAAACTATCCTTACTGGAAAACTCCTTACCAACTTCCAAATCACCTGAATCGAATGAAGAACTTGTACGGTCACGGGTTTTGTGTGGTAGCTCTGGAAACTCCAATGCATCATCTATCGATATGTCGACATTATGCATATAGGTTAGAGGCGAGTACACCCTGAATCGCGAATCTTCTTCTTTTCCATCTGAACCCCCTTCAACGTCTTTAGGTTTGGATGGAACAGGCTCCAGTTTAAAAAATAAAGCAACATATGTACCATCGGGGTCGGGCTCTCGAGGTGGATCCACATCGGACTCATCATCCAACCCACCATGATCTGCAACGTATGAGGTCCCCGCGACGGTAGACGTCGTAGGGAGTACATCGTCCCTTCTTGTGGACATTTCGTAACATCCCCAATCAGATGTAGATTGCCAACCACTAGAAGTTGATGTCATTCCCAACGTTTTTTCGGCATCGAACATCGACCCACCGATGTGCATGTCCCATCCACTAACCGAGTGTCGTGCAGAAGTTGTGTTTTCCATACTGCCACCAAACATGGGCGTGTCCGTGTTCTGCCTCCCACTAACAGAGTGCCGGCTAGGGGTCGTGTATTCCTCTTGAACAATAGTTGATGTTGAAGTCGCAAATGTTTCATTTAGCGATGAAAATTGAACATATATCTCAAGATAGGGTGATCCACTGGCGAGATGAGTCTGCACCATCGCCTCAAAGCTATGAACACCTTTGATGTGAAATGCATCATATATCACGGGATCAATCGAAGCACAAAATCGATACTTAATAGAAGAAACCCTACTTGGCGTCGTTTCAAAGGTTTTCCGCCTAATTCTTTTACGAAATTATGTAAAATCTATACTCTGGTTAAAAATCATTCGCGTTGTGTTCTCCAATAAAAAAAAAACACTGTTCTCGGTGTCACGGGCTTCACCATCATAGTAAATAACAGCACTAATACGTTCACTCATCTTCAATTTCTATTCTGGTTAGCCTTTCTAATTTTTCTTGCTGTAACTTATGCAACCTGAGAATGATGTTTGCCTCGTTTATAGCCTAAGGCCAAGCACGAGCTACTGTAGAAAAAGAGCATCCACGTGCGATCTTTTTTCAAAAATTTTGCTGACAGTTTATCCTGCTTGAAGATTTTTTGACAGTGCATCCTACTTGAAGCGTTTTTGACACTATTTGTTCAGAAATGTCTTCTCAAAATTATTTTTTCAGGAACTATTGTAAAAAAAGAGCGTCCATGTGGGAGCTTTTTTCAGAAATTTTGCTGATAGTGCATCCTTCTTGAAGCGTTTTTGACACTATTTGTTCAAAAACGTATTCTCAAAATTATTTTTTCAGGGTCAAAATAGTCAATTTTGTTAAAAAAATAAACACAATGTTATTTTTAAAAAAACTAAACCCTAATTTAATTAATTTTTAACCCTAAACCTTAAACCCTAACCCTAATTTAATTTATTTATTTAAACATCATAAACTCTAATTTAATTTATTTAAAACCCTAGAACCCTAATTTACTTAATCCATTTAAAAATCATAAACCCTAAATTAAATATTTTTTATAAAATAACAATAAATCCTGGTTTATTTTAAAAATTTACTAAAACTTTAAACCTTAACCTGTTTTTAGAAAATAACCATTAAACTTTAATTTATTTTAGCAAAACACTAACCCTAAAAAACCCTAAGGACTAAACATGCAAATATCCCTAAATATAAAAACACGGAGCAAAGTGCGCCCCTGGGGGAGCACTTTGCTAGAACTTTCCCCCTAAAACGCGGCCACGTAGGCGCGTTTTGCCAAAACTGGCCCTTTTTTCGTAAATAATGGTTTAGTTGGCCCCATTTTCGTAGTTTTGTTTGGAAATGTGCCTTTTTGGGTAAATGATCTTGGCCCAATTTCATTGTTTTGCGTGATATCTTTCTACAATAGTTTTAGTTTTAGTACGATCCGTCCTCGTTCAAATTTACGACATACTTGCAATTTTTAGTTAGTTTAAATAGAACGTCCGTTTTAAAAATAATTAGGAAATTACAATGTTTTTTTCTCAAATTTAGAGAAATAAGTCAATTTTAGTAACAGAAACAAAAAACGTGTCCCGCTGAAAGTATTATCTGCTAAGGTGGCAGTTAGGGGGTTGAAAGCCTGTAGAACGCGCTTTTAGCCTCACTGCTGCTACCTCAGTTAAAAACGCTTCTAGCAGAACGCATTTTCTTCCTTCCAATTTTTTTTTTTTGTGTTAGGTATTGAAAATTTGGGTAGAAAAATTTATTTGTGTTTGTTTTTTATGGAGAAATTGTGATAGTTTTAAGATATTTTTAAGTTCACGGTGATATGATAGCGCTTGGAGACCAACATATTTCATTTGTCATGTGGGAAGTGCACCATCATTTTAAAAGGTGTCACATTGCAACTTGGGCTCCCAGTTCACAGTGGTTATGCGGTCACAGATTCAAGTATAACTCGAGTCCCCAGTTGATGGTGGTTATGCGGTTACGGGTTAAAGTTTCATGCCGCCAGAAAAGGATGCTTTATAAACTCTATACATAAGTTTGAGATCATAATCATAGAGAAAAAAAAAAGGGCTCACCAATATTATCAACTTATTTTTTTTCTCCATCAAAGTATTATTCTTAACTTCACTGTCCGAAACTTATGACAGAGATGGAACAAGAACTCTTTCAGGGGGAGTGACTGTGATGGTGGAGAAAAAACTAAAACTCAAGTTCGGGCTACAACGATTGTAGTTATTAATGAGTTCTTTAATCGCAGCAATCGCAGCTGTCCCAAGTTGCATTTCAGTTTTTCTCCATCGTCACAAACACTCCTCCCCTTGAAAGTTTTCTTACCCCCAACTCTGTCACAAATTTTGGACAATGAGGTTAAGGATATTACTTTGGTGGAGAAAAATAATAAATTGATTATATTGGTGAGCCCATTTTCCCCCCATATGATTATAATTTCAAAGTTATGTATAGGGTTTATAAAGCATCATCTTTTAGTGGTATGAAACTTAAACTCATGACCGCATAACCACCATCAACTGGGGGCTTGAGTTATACTTGAACTCATAACTGCATAACCATCATCAATTGGGAGCCTTACTTATACTTCAACCTGTGACCGTATAACCACCGTGAACTAGGAGCCCGAGTTGTAATGTGACATCTTCTAAGGTGATGATGCACTCCCCAAACAGTAAATGAAATGTGTGGGTCTTCGAGCGCCATTGCATCACCCTAAACTCAAAACATACTTTAAAACTATCATAATGTCTCCTTAAAATTCCAACACAAACAAACTTTCCCTCCCAAAATTTCAACACTCAACAAAAAAAGATAACTATATTATTAAATGAATTTTACCTTATTACGAGTGAAAATTCATAATGGTGATTACTTGGGAATCTAAAAATGGTAGGCGGTACCATGTCCATGACTGAAGAAGGAGTATGCAACCATCGATTTTATATTTTTGTGCTTTCATTGCCCAGGACATCTCTCGATAAATGTTGCCAACATAGCTCATCATCAACTGAGTTACCCTGCTTCTTTTAAGTTGAATAGTTGTAAGAGTCACCTTAAATGTACTAAATTTCAAGATTTATCTGGCATTATTAGACCCCAATTAACCTTAGGATGAATGCTCATGCGTATTGTTGTCTTTCAATGGCACTAGCAGAGTTGTCGATATAATTAAAATTGTCTTCTAACCATTTCATCTCTATCCGACTACCACTAAACTTGTCTGACACCTTGCCTAATAGTTGGTCGCAAATTGCGCTCCAATCGCCAACGTCCACTACCCTCGTAATGACTGTCTCATCAATCATTAAACCGAGTTGTAATGCTACATCTTCAAGTGTAATTGCACACTCACCGTAAAAAAGATGGAATGTATATGTCTTGGGGCTCCATCTTTCCGCCAAAGTGCTGATAATTGTAGGATCCAATTTACTCCACCCGAGCATACGAGACACATGTAAGAATCTCGCATCTTGCAAGTGTTGTTCAATAACATGTGGTGCCCTCGCACTTAAATTGTGTATGGACGTTTCGTTAATCTGATCTTCAGGTTGATTATATAAACATAAAAAATACAAAATTAATAATGTTAAGAACTTAATAATTATATTAATTAAAATTTAAAAAAATTGATAATATTTTCTTACCATTTGCAATTGGATGTCAGAAATGTGTTTGTCATCCAAACAAATAAGAGGCATTGACATTTTTAAACTTATAAAAATCAAATAAAATCAAAGAAATTATGAAATATAAAATTAACACATCAAAAATTTGAGGGAAATTGAATGAAAAATTGATAATAAAATAGTTGAAAGAATTGAAAGAATACGATTTGAATGCAAAAGAAAGAAAATGAGTTAGATATATATAGCAAATAAACTAGTTGTTAGAAAAAAAATTAGTCGTTTAAAAAAAATACCGTTGGATTTTTTAACCATTGGAAAAAGTTACTATCGGATGAAAATGTGTCCTTTTCTGTTTCTCTCTCCAAAATCGGCCTATTTCCCTAAATTTAAGAAAAAAACATCTTAATTTCCTAATTAATTTTTAAAACAAGTCTTTTTAGCTAATTTATCGTTTAAATATGCTTGAAATTTAAATTTTTTTCTATATATTTTAATATTGAGTTTTTATGTTTTTATTTAAAAATTTTAGTTTTTTTTGTTTAATTTTACCGTTAAAGTTAACAGTATCAAAAATAAATAACTATTTTATTTAATTGATAGTTTTTTTAAAGTACAACTTTGACCCATGAACTGAATTGACATTTTGTCTTAATGAACAAAAGATAAAGAACCGCAATAATTGATGTACAAGGTATTAGAATATGATTAAGATACATTTAAGCGTCTGGTACATAAATTTATATCCCCCTTGATAGATATAGTGCTCTAAGTATAGTATTTTCGTCTATGTACACTTCTAATTTTTCAGATAGATTGACTAACAAAATTATTCATGAATTACATTAATATTCTTTGTATATTATCCTCACGTGGTTTTTGCATTTAGAGGAAAATAGAAGCAAACATTAGCTTTCTGGTTGTCTAATGTTTCACTAATACTAAGCGGTATTACATGGTCGAATCATAATACAAAAAGATAGCTTATATTAGTAGACGAATCTAAATATGTCCTTAGTCTAAATCAAAAATGAGCAAACCGATTGAAAGACTAATATGTCGTTTATCAAGTCTAATTGTGGAGATGTTTTGTATTGGGCATTGGAGCAAATAACTCTCAGAAGATACAGACATAGATATGACTAGCTGAACTAACAGTACATTGAACAAAACCCAAGAAGAATAGATCTTGAATCCGTTTGTAGATTTATCCACTTGTGATGTTCATGGTGCAACATACCTTAATCCTGAGTGGATGATGGGCTATGTATGCATGACTCATATACTTTGATGTAAGTAAAAGCTTGAGTTCAAATAGATAAGGAGCTAAAAGCTAGTGTATTTGGTATACGACTTCTGCAATATGTAGCATCATTTACAATAGTAGAATTCATAGCCCAAGACATGGGTAAATGATATCCTCTCATTGGCATTACATGATAGATGAAAAGTAAAGGTGGGCATGGGTCGTTTGCCTTTGTGATAAATGACTTAATTACCATATGATAGTAATTGACTTTTCATGAAAGAAGATGTAATGGTTATCATGAGATAAAATAAGATCATATTGGGAGAACGGACTTATCCCAAAGGGATTAAGGATATTCTATTATGATACGGTCATTGGACGAGCACTGATCAAATAGCTTTCGTAATGGTATATAATTTGGGAGAATTCAGTCACGATACTATAGTGGAATGACTTCGTGACTAAATGAGTTTAAAATTAATAAATGTGGAACTTAATTATAAATCTTTTGAGCCTTGATTACATATGTCCAATAGGTCCCTCCTCTAGCTCTTTGAAATAAAAAATGAATTGCATGTTGAATCAAATGAACAAAATGAATAAAAATGATACATTTAGAGAAATGGGTTACATTCAGAAATGAATGTGGTTTCTCACTAAGTATGAAAATGACCTGAGAATTAATTTAAGTTTTTCTAATTATTATTTAATTAATTGAAGTTCAAAAATGAAATGAAATTAATTGGCTATTGTGAATCCATTGAATGTAGAAATTAAATATATTTTCTCATAGATTCTTTTACGGTAAAGTTTTAATGATTTTAATAGAAATAGAATCAGATTGAGAAAAGAAATTTTTCTTTATTTAAATTAATTTAATAAATAATGTGTATTTTCTCATAGATGTGAGATTCTTGTAATTATCAACATGTTTAGGGATATATATGTGAATGAATGTATGTTATTATTTTATTATTTATATGATAAAGTAATTTTGCCAAAATTATGATTCCTAGAGTTTTGAATGTAATTATTATTAATTTTCGGATACGTAATTAGATCGTGGACTATCACCTTCACGTAGGATTTATTTATTTTATTATTTTAGAATAATTTATGAGTCCGAAATGGAAATAAGATTTATGTAACCAGTATTTTTGCCGAAACCCGGAGAACCGAGACTCATTTTGGCTGATCAAAATGACATAAACCCGACCCAGCCAAACCGGCAAAAGATTGACGGTCCAACAGCTGAGGCTATCGATGGTCCGACAACCTCACTAGCCTCTATTTGAAACAATGTTGTTCTAGTTCGTACCCAGCGTATGTATTCTGATAATACATGTTATCTTTCATTTTAGTTTCTAAATGTATTCAAATGATTAAAAAAAATATCAAACCAAGAATTACCCAAGTTCACGACTTGTTTACACCAATCTGCATTCTTGAAGTCCTTATAAAAGTTAACCGCAATGTGGTGGGTACAGTAAACGGATCTCCACGAAACATCGGAATGCCTAATCGCGACAATTAGCCCATTTGATCTATCGAAAATGATGCAAATGTTATCTTTTCTAACAACATGCCTTCGCAAGTTCGCCAAGAAAAATTGCCACGATTTTATGTTTTCGAACTCCACAATGGCAAAGGCTATCAGTAGTACGTTTTGATTACCATATTGTGCAATCTCAATAAGGAGAATTTGTGTATATTTCCCATATAGTTTAGTCCCATCAATCTGCACAAACGGCTTGCAGTGGAGAAAGGCACTAACGCATGGATCGAATGTCCAAAACAAGCGATGGAAAATTATTTTCCTTGATTGTAGTTCTTTATCCGAGCCGTAAGAAGGCAGTGTCTACAAGTCAATCATAGTCCTTGACACGTACTCCTGCATCGCGGCTAACCACCCCTAAAGTTCACTGTACGATGCATCCTAATCTTCGTACAACTTCTCCATCGCCATCCGTTTAGCTTACCATGCTTTTCTGTATAATACTTTGTACTAAAACTGAGTTTGCATGTCGACAATCAAGATCGATATAAGAATGGTGGGTATGTCTTTCAGCAATGACATAATGCAATTATAGATTGTTTTCGTATCAAGTTTCTGATGGTCTTGCGTCATCCGTACAGTAATACATGTATGAGGTCAAACAAATTTACGAATCTCCCATAGTTGCAGCCTCTGGATCAATGCTGCTCGTACTCGCCAGTTGCAACCTTCTACAGACCTCCACACTCTCCATTATTTAATGTCGGTTTAGATATGACGATTTTGTAGTCCATCAACATTTTCATGTTATACTGCTTAATGGCAAATACGCATTCTTCCTTGTTTGCGAATTGTTGAATTACGAACAACTCTTTTGATTCAGAATTTGCCACCAACAAGTGAGAATGTATTATGTCAGAGTTCTCAAGGAACTTGGATGCGTGCACCACATTGGGATCTACGCTCAACATGCGAGCCTCAAGGTCATTGCGTATGACAATAGCATGAGTCGAGTTCCCGAGCGAAAAAGTGTATACATTATCATCATCGTCCACGCCTTTGTTATCGATATCATCCAAGACCTCATCGATATTAGGGTCATTAAAATCTTCACCCTCGTGATCAGAACGACCACCATTATTAGGTCCTTCTTCACCATCTGCATCAGTACCAATCACCAACAGATGTATATGTAAACAGAGACCTAAATTACAGTTCTGCCCATCCAACATTCATATCAAAGTCAAACTCGTTTACAGGAGATCGCCTATCAAAAAACGCTCTCAAAATCTCCAAATACAGGTTTTGAACTCCATATTGTTGATTTAATGGAGTGACATTTTGAACGGGCTCAACATTCGCTAACTCAATGAACAACTCAACTAGTTCAACTTTCATGTTCCCAGTCGAGCAATAAAATGCGATCATAGTCTCCACGTCTTCATCATCTACAAATTCCATCTCCGTATATTTACACGGATTTAATGAAACTAGAAATTTGTGGAATAGTCTAGACATCCTCCTCCCACAACGTCAAACAATTTTCGCACTAATCTTTTGTTTCATTTCATCGACTTTTACATTATTGTTAAACGTCATTCCTATTTGCTGACGAGATTCGAATATACAACCTATTGGTGTTTGTAAAATTACTCCCTCGAAATGAACATATACGAAGAATCGATTATCCATCTTCTATACTAAATCTGTAAAATAAATTTAAAATAAAAAAGTATTAGTTTCTATTAAAAAATATGTAGCAACACAAATACTTTTTATCAAAAAAATATAACTTGCATCTCATATTACTATAAAATAAAATAAAATAAAAAGATAATTACATACAAATAGTTACAAACTAACCTTATAAGCTCGAATTTGATTTTTTTAAGTCTAAAATGAAAAACAAATATGTTGATATTCAATTGTTGATTTCTAATAGCTCTTTTTTTCTTTCCCGGTTTGTTAAACCAATTTTTTTTCTCTCCCATATTGCTAAACAAATTTTTTTTAGTTTTTTTTTTCTACTCTTCTACTAAAAAACATTTTTTTCTTCTTTTCAACAAGGGATGAGAGGGTTTATATAATGGGTGGTGCTACCTGACAACGTTGTGAGACACAGATTTTCAAACTGGTGTCGCGCCTAACACATCGACAGTACCAATAAAAAATATTTTTTCAGTTTCGCTGCTTTTTTCACTGGCAACAAATTTTTAAATAATTCGGTGCCACCTAACACATTGATGGCACCAATAAAAATATTTTTTTTATTTCAGTTTTTTTAAATATAGCCAGTGTTGTCTGACACACCGGCGACATAATAAAAAAATATTTTTTTTCCACCACGTATACCCGTATTTTCACTAAAATTTTCAGATATACATACGAGTGTCGCTTAATAAAGTGACGACACTTAATATATATTAAAACCTAATGATTTTTAAATGATTGGATGGTGATGCCGATGTGTCAAGCGACACTAACAATTATTATAGCAAACACTCCATCTTTATAAATAATTTTTTCGGAATCCATTTTTACAAGTAATTAATTTTTTAATATTACTTTTATAAAAAAAATCACAGAACTTAGATACATGGAAAATTGGTGATGTGTAGTTTGTTTTGTGTAACAAATCTACATAAAAGAAATGACAAGTCAAGAAATCATAGTTACAGAAATGACAAATCTGAGAAATTAAATTGTAGATGGATGAAAACAATCAGCCATTTACAGGTGTCTGTTTAGTGAGTTATGATTTCAATTTTTATTTTAAGTTTATGTCAATAAATAAATAAATAAATAAAAACTCTTTGGATACAGATTTACACAAATTAAAACTCAAATATAGATACAGATTCCTACTTTACTAATTTATCAACTAGGTCGCATCAATTTCAATGTACCTTTTCTGTATAATATTTGTGTAATTATCAAATCCACCAAGCTTATGGAACTTAGGTTCATGTTCCCCTTCATAATTATTAAATCCACCAAAAAAAAAAAAAAAACGACTTTAACCTTTCAACAACGTTTCTTTAGTGATTTATATACGAAGTCTTACCCGGAAAATGAGAGGATTTGGATAAAATACGAGACTTAAAAAATGAGGTTAGATAAAATTTAAGATTCATTTTCTATATTGGTCGGGCTTTGGATATAATTTTTGGTCTGAGCTCGGCCTGACTCTAGCATATTATGTTATAACAATATTATATTAATTATATATGTTAAATAATATTTATATATATTAAATCACTAATTCAAGAACAATTAAATCCATACCCAAAATCTAAAAACAACTTAGCAAACTAAGTAACTCAACCTAAAATACAAAATTTTAAAAATTATATTTAATACAATAAAATATTATTATAATAGTATTTTTCAATATAAATATTTTTTAATGTATTCCTAATGTGTTAGAAAACTTTTATTTTAACCTTTTTTAGTATTATATTTTAGAAATTTATTTTTAAATAAAAATTAATCTAAAAAAATTAAATATGAACGAGGTAGGTACCTTTATTAAATTGAGTCAAATTTAGGCAAAAATATAAATTTATTTTTTAAACTGGGCCGAATCCAAACTTAAAAAATTAATCTAAATACATTACATAAACCTTACGCCGTACCAACATCAACCAGTAAGTTTTAAAGTTTTTATAAAAACGATGGGGATCGACCTTAAAAAACGAAAAACGGGAGTCGCCACCAATCCCTTTTTACTTAGGTGTGATTGGATCACCTTATAAAATGTTTTTTTTTTAAATATTAATTTTGGCCTACGAAATTCAAGAAAACGGGTTCGGGAGTCGGTTACGTACGAGGAAGGATTAGCACCCTCGTAACGCCCAAAATTGGTACCTAATTGATAAAATCATGTCCTAGTGTTGAAAATTTGAAAAATTTTAAAATATGATCCTTTTATTAGAAAGAAAACCAAGACTTACCTATCTCAAAGAAATAAAATGCTATACCTAGTAAGTTAGGATGTAACATCTCATGACTTCGAAACTAGGCTCACCTTTATTTAGAAAATTCTTACCTCGAGACACAAAACACCATATCCAATAAGTTAGGATACAACATTTTGAATTCCCGAGAATAAGTTTTGATTTGGAAGTTTATAAGTTTCAATTTTAAAAGAAAAGGGACACCTAATATTTTAAGTTCAACGATAAAAATCGAAACCCAGTGAGTTAGGGCACAATTTTTCTCGAAATCCCCAAATATTAGATATCGCCGTATTTTTTTTTAAAACTAAAGCTTTGAATAAAATTCGACAATTTTATAAAATGTATTTTTATAAAAAATGATATGAATTCGATTTTGCGTTGATACATTACGAAATATAAACATCAAATATCAATTCACTATAACCACAAGTCATATTAATGATCAATACTAATATAGTCAATTAACGAAAGAATATAGCAACTAGTATATGGAATGAAATAATTATGCTAAAGCAATAATAAAATAAAGGAACATAAATAAACATATACAAGATGTAATAAAAAAATTCATATGAAATATAAAAATTTAAGAAATAAATATTAAACTTTACTAACAAGATCAAATATAGAAGTAAATAAATGAATGATGTACTTAAGCATTGAATAAACCTTATAAATAAAATAAAATAAAAATATGACAATTTTAAAATAATTGATATGTATAAATAATATGTTTTAAATAAATAATATAAAAATTTAGAGTATATAAAAAATAGGGATAAATAATTAATATATAATTTAATAATTTAGCATATATATAAATGAAAATAATAATATATGATAAAAATAGTTACAAATAAATAGTATATAAAAAAAAAAATATTTATAATACAATAATCATAAAAAAAGTTACTTATTTGTAAACAATATAAACGATATTATACAAAATAAATTAAATGTTATATATATATATATATATATATATATATATAATATGTAATATACAAATGAAAAGTGTAAAATAATAATTAATGTGCAAATTTTAAAATAATATATGATATAAATAATACTGAATTTAATAAAGTAACCTAATATAAATAAATAGAAATAATTTAATATATATATATATATATATATATATATAGTATATTTTAAAAAACAAACATAAAAACTTTATACCATTAATAAATTAGTACACAAATAGTAAAAAAATAATATAGAATTTTAATATGATAAGATAATTTAATATAATGTTAATATTAATTTAAAAATAAAAAATGGTTTAAAATAAAACAAAGAAACAGGGATTAAATTATAATAAAATAAAAAATTAAGGAAAAAAATGTAAAAAGGATGATATTGAAGGGCACCACAAACTGTAGGGACCTAATAGGCAATTATGCCCTATCTCCTAAACGGCGTCGTTCCGTTATCAACCTTTTAATAGCCCAAGGGACTCAATTGAAACAGAAACAAACTTTTAGGGCTAATTTGAAAAAATAAAAATGTTAAATTGGACGAAATTAAAACTAATAAAATTGCGGAGGGACTAAAATGGCAAATTTCCCTTTTTATAAAAACACGCGGATCCTCCCCGGGTTTTCGGGTTAACGCGCGGATCTAAGGCCTTTAAACGACGTCGTTTTGGCCTTTAAAGGTAACCCCAAAACGACGCCGTTCCAACAGCCTATATAAGTCATGTTTAGACAAAAAAACTTATTTGCCCTTAGTTTTTAAAAAAAAAAAACTCCGAAAATTCTCTCAACCCTTCTTCTTTGCGTCTGGATTCCGACCATCGGACCTCCGGGCCACTGGCCCCACGCGCCATCGTCGGCGCTGCTAGATACAGCGGCCAGAGGTTGGAAATCTCCTCTTCTCAGCGTGAGTCGAAAGGTAAAATTTTTATATTTTTTTAAACAGCTTTTGTATATAAAAATGCATAGATCGAAAAGAAAAATAAAATGAACGAAAAAATAAAAAAAATAATCACCTCTGCTATTGGGTTTTTCTCTATTTATTTCAATGTATTTGTATATTTGCGTATTCTCTCTTTGTGTGTATGTGTGTATTACAGATTACATGGGGGTTTATATAGCCCCGAAAATAAAAATACAAATCCTGTTTTGCTGTTTGTTGCCATATCTACTGTGTTTTCTTTCCTTTTTTTGCAGGAGAATGACGAGAAGCACAGAGGCGATGTGGAGCGCTATCTGCGCTGATTGCTGCTGGACGAGGGTCTGGTGTCAGGCACTTGCGGCGCGATTGGTAGCTTGGGCGCAAGGAAGGGCTTGTGGCGCCTAGGGTTTCCCAGAAACCCTAGGTCTTTGAAACTGTTTAAGTTTTGGGCCCTTTGGGGCCGTGTGAGTTTGGGTCTGGGTCTTTAGTTTTGGGTAGTCTGTTTTAGGTCTGGGTCTGAGGGTGTTATTGGGTCAGGGTGTAACTGGGCTCGGGGTGTAATTTGGTTTTGGGTCTGTACTGGACTGTAAAAGGACTTTATTAAACATTTTTATTATTTTTTGTTTTTTCTGAATGGAATGGGCCCGGGCAAAATTGGCTGATTACAGCTGCTCCTCTTTACTCATTGTTGTGTAACGAGAATAGAGCAAAGACTATAAAAGGTCCAATTTTGTCCAGTTTTTGCCGAGCTTTGACTTCTTTGTAACACCCCATACCCGTATCCTATGCTGGAACCGAGTACGAGGCATTACCAGACTAAACAATACATTTGGTCAAATTAATTAACACATATACAAAATGACTTAGTCAAGCCACTATACATGCCATAACTTAAATCATTTATAAATAAAGATACCCATAGATAGCTTGATAGTGTGAAGCGATCTCCGACGACCTCCAACCCGAGCTTGTTTAGTAGGACTCTATAACATGGGAAAGAAAAGGGGGTAAGCTTATAAAGCTTAGTAAGTTCACATGTAAAAATAATAAGCATTAGCAATGAATTTAGCTTACTACTAAGCTATCATAACTTTCATAAATAATGTTAAGTTCTTACTTTCCCAACTTACTCATTTGTAGCCTTATCAAAGCCTCAACATGACAAATCCTCACAACAAATTCTCAATTTGATACAAACATTAAATCACATGCTTATACCTTATTACTCATGTTCACATTAATCTGTCTATTTGAATCGCTGTCACTAATTATTTATTTCTTGAGCTACAGAGATCCGAATTTAAAACTGCTAATTTTCCCTGAAACTAGACTCATATATATTTATACCGTAAAATTTCCAGAATTTTTGGCTAATCCAATTAGTACAGTTTATTCATTAAAATTTCCCCTATTTCACTGTTTGACTGTTCTGACCATTTTTCACTACGAATCAATTTTCTCCTTGTACAGAATTCAAATGATGTTATAATTTTTCATTTGAAACTAGGACTCATTAAGGATTTCAAGAATATAACTTTTATCCCATAATTATTTTGTACAATTTTTAATGATTTTTCCAAGTCAAAACAGGGGATCACGTAATCATTCTGAACCAATCTCACAAGAATTTAAATATCTTGAAATATAAAAATACATTGTTTTCTCTGTTTCTTTTATATGAAAATAGACTCAAAAAGCTTTAAACCAATATCTCACCCAACTTATAATTCAATTTCTACTATTTTGGTGAGTTTTCAAATTCATATCACTGTTGCTCTCCAAAACAGTTTTATTGTAAATTTTACTCTTTCATGATTACTTTATATTAACATCCATTTAATCATACATAACCCCAAAACATATCCTTAAATAGCCATTCCAATAGCTAGCCATTATCGAAAATTTACATGCCATTCATTTCAAATTTCGGATTATTTCATATTAGAACTTTTCTCATTAGCTCATTTGGAATACCGATTCATACGGATAATACACTCAATGGTGTACAAATATATAATTACAAATGAACTCATTCATCAATCAAGTTTTATGCTCATGTCTCATCAACTCGTATTTCGTTATATCACATAATTCCATGTAACACTTACCAAACTTTGTCAGATTAGTGAACGTCTCATAAAATTAGTCTGCTCACACAAGCTGTACACGGTGTTGCTCAGTGCCACATTTCACAATTTAGTATGGTTGATACCATACCTACGTTTCACACTTTGCCATAGATCACCCATATCTTATCCGTCAATTCGTCACTTTTTACTAGAATGCCATAGCCCAGCTATGGTCTTACATTTTGAACATGTATCACATCAATGCCATATCCCAGATATGGTCTTACACGGAAACCACCACTCACTTGTGGCCGAAGCTACCACTATTCACTGATCAGGTAGCCGAGCTACCACTTTTCACTGATCAGGTAGCTAAAGCTACCACTTTTCACTGATCAGGTAGTCGGAGCTACCACTTTTCACTGATCAGGTAGCCAAAGCTACCACTTTGCACTGATCAGGTAGCCGGAGCTACCACTTTTCACTGATCAGGTAGCCAAAGCTACCACTTTGCACTGATCAGGTAGCCGGAGCTACCACTTATCACTTTCACTTGTCCTTGATCAGATAAGTGTACCGAAGCTATCACTTATCACTTGTTGCCATGGTTCAACCATGGTCTGTACTATCAATTCATCACATGTCGAAATTCGATCATACTCCGCCCTGCATTTCTCTTAATTTGATCTTTCAATACAATCTCGTAATTTTTTTATATTATTCATGATCCAATAATATACGAAATAGCACATGGTATCAGTTAAACATTTAAATATAATAAATTTAATGCTTATTAACATACGAACTTACCTCGATACCAAAACGACCATTTTACCAACTTTTCCGATTTTCGATTTTCCTCCCGTTCTAGGTCCAAATCTCATTTTTCGGGGTCTAAAACATCACATTTCACTTATTTAATTAATGTACTGTTCAAAACAATCCTTAACTCAACTTTTTCAAAATTACATTTTTGCCCTAAACTTTTACATATTTGCACTTTTGCCCCAATAGTCGAAAATTAAACTTCAGCCCTTATTCTTATGTTTTATAACATGCTGATCATTTTTCTCTTCTATGGCAACATCAAATTCTCACTAGTTCACACACTTATGACCAATTTATAACTTTTACAATTTAACCCCTTTTATACGATTCATCAAAAATCATCTAATAAAACTCGTTTCTCTAATCATAGACATGCATAATATACCATAATTCATCAAAATTCACAATTATTCAACATGGGTCAATTTTTAAAATTAAAATCTAGCTCAAAATAATGGTAGAAATAGCTAGGCTAAGTTACCGAGATTTCAAAAATACGATAAACATTAAAACGGGGCTAAAAAACACTTACTATGAAGCTTGAAAAGCTTGAAACCCTTAGCCATGGAGTCTAGAAATTTTCGGCAGCAACTTGATGAAGATGAGCAGATTTTTTTCTTGTATTTTGTCTTTTTATTCATTTAAAACACTAAATGACTAAAATACCCTTAAGACTTTTCTTTCACTTTTGTCCTATTCATGCCCATTTTTATCCATCAAGTTATTCAATGGTCTAATTACCTTTTAAGGGCCTCCAATTTAAAACTCATAGCAATTTGACACCTCTAATATATAGAACTCAACTTTTGCACTTTTTACAATTTAGTCCTTTTGACCAAATTGAGTGCCCAAATGTCAAAATTTTTGAACGAAATTTTTATGAAATCTTTCCGTAAAATTGTAGACCATAAAAATATAATAAAAATAGAATTTTACTCGTCGGATTTGTGGTCTCGAAACCACTGTTTTCGACTAGACCCAAATTTAGGCTGTTACAACTTTCCCCCCTTTTAGGATTTTCGTCCCCGAAAATCTTACCGGAATGAAATTGAATATCTTTCGCACAATTTCCAACATCACTAAATAACCCTTTTTAAGACGATATTTTTAGAAACACACTGTCATCGATCTAAATCGTAATATAACTCAGTCAATTCTGTCAAATAATGAATCGATACATATTGAAATTATTATACTAATTCTGTCACTAGCATTTCTCTTGATCTGAAGATTGAGGGAAACCTGATATGTAATTCACAATAGTTCTGCCTTATTATCATTCTAATATTATCACTGATATCGTTAATCCTGAATACACTTAACATTCAACTTAATTCTGTCGACATATCAACATCTAATACAGAGTCAAAAGTACCAGGTTCATATTCGTATGCCCAAAACATTTACTTTAACTCTTTTGGGCCCTTTTGTCACTTACCATCCTTAATCAAATTAGGGAACGATTACGGAAAATTGAGTACTTCACTTCCACTTTGCCATAGTATAACTATGGTTTTATGTATGATCACTTATCACTTTCCGAAGCCATAGCCCTGCCACGGTCTTACACGGATCACATTTATCACTTGTCACTTATCACTGATCAAATAAGTGTAGCTAAAGCTACCACTTATCACTTGTCATTTGTCACTGATCAGATAAGTGTAGTGAAGCTACTACTTATCACTTGTCACTGATCAGAAGTACTCAAATCCGACGTTCCGCTTAATTTGATCATTTTATTTGGTTTTCGCATTGTTGCTTTATTCTCAATTCATCAATACATATATCTCATCATACATTGTATAATTCATGAAATTAACATTCAATCATTAATTTTCAGCCATATGAACTTACTACCACTTATCCAAATAAAAAAAAATTCTCTGTTAATGAAATACTTTCAGAAGCACTTGACACACATCTAAGTTCAATACTCTTACCCATTAAAAGTTTTGACATCAAGTTCAAAGTCTGGTACATAACATTTCATACTCTTACTAGTGTAACTGCCTCGGAATATCATCCATCTCTGTACTTCTCAAATAAACAGATAATTATCATTGTGCTAGACATCACAATATTATGTCTTTAAATTGCTGATATATATATATATATATATATATCAAGATCATTTGAAAAGTGAAAATCAATACACAGGTCTAAGTTGAACTTCCTGTCATTCACACTTTGCCAACTTCAATTTCTTCTCAAATCTAGAGAAAGATTAAACTTATAGTAGAATTTACTTCAACTGTTACTCATCGAAGCACTTAACTATGCTGATGCCACAATACTCATACAACTTAAAATCATAGTGCCATAATAAGACTAACTTCTCAATTACTTTATTAGATAATGTCCAGACTGAAAACAAAACATCTTGATCATCGGAGAAATTTAAATACAAATTTCCATAACAACCAATACAAAAGCACAATTTTTATACCTCTGGGAGTAAATAAACATATATAATAGTCGGAAGAGATTGCTGTAATTTCTTAACCATAAACACTGCATTCAGTCACTAATACATCTCTATCATGATTGCACTAACTAATTCTGTCTTTACTAATCTGATATTATTCCAATTGCAAACAGAAATAAATTCAGAATAAATTCCGGCAATCACATACTTTAGGTCTCATAGTTGGATGAGTTAATTAACTGAGCCTGACCTTTCTTTAACTATAACATTTTGGAATCCGAATGATCTTCATATTAATCTGACATCTTTTATGCAACTGTGTTCATTTACTAAACCATTCTCAACTCTGATCACGTTGTTAGTTAATCTACAACTCAACTCTTTAGTCTTCCAATTGTAAACCCATTCGATCTGAATTTCATAAAATTTCTTTATAACATACCTTATTAGAAGGGGGTGAAGTTGAAACGCCTCTGACTTGCCTCTTATATATTCATGCATATAACTTAACACACATCAATATATATTTTGTTTCAAGTAACTTAACATGCATAGTCATTTACACAACCTTACTATCAGCTTATACAAACAAGTGCACTTATACTTTCATTCATAAATCTCAAGTAAAATTACTCATAACATTCACTTAATTTCACAAGTTATACTCATAGCATCAAACAAATGCCAATCAAACATGGACACTTATCATAGTATAAACTTTCCTTTCATCTCATCTTTCATATTTCAAAAGAAATTCCTATCCACAATTTATATATCATCACATAAACATCATAAACTATTATTCTTACTTTTTACGAGTCTCAACTCATCATAAACACACTGTTTGCACTATCAAAGTTAGCTCGGTTGAAGTGCGCATCTGTCTAATAAAATAATTTACATCAGTGCCGGGAGTCGTCACACTATCACATCTCATTATGGCATGTATAGCTAGACTCTCACACTCACTATGGTAGTCCGAGAACCGACTAAACCATGGCTCTGATACCACTAAATGTAACACCCCATACCCGTATCCTATGCTGGAACCGAGTACGAGGCATTACCAGACTAAACAATACATTTGGTCAAATTAATTAACACATATACAAAATGACTTAGTCAAGCCACTATACATGCCATAACTTAAATCATTTATAAATAAAGATACCCATAGATAGCTTGATAGTGTGAAGCGATCTCCGACGACCTCCAACCCGAGCTTGTTTAGTAGGACTCTATAACATGGGAAAGAAAAGGGGGTAAGCTTATAAAGCTTAGTAAGTTCACATGTAAAAATAATAAGCATTAGCAATGAATTTAGCTTACTACTAAGCTATCATAACTTTCATAAATAATGTTAAGTTCTTACTTTCCCAACTTACTCATTTGTAGCCTTATCAAAGCCTCAACATGACAAATCCTCACAACAAATTCTCAATTTGATACAAACATTAAATCACATGCTTATACCTTATTACTCATGTTCACATTAATCTGTCTATTTGAATCGCTGTCACTAAATTATTTATTTCTTGAGCTACAGAGATCCGAATTTAAAACCGCTAATTTTCCCTGAAACTAGACTCATATATATTTATACCGTAAAATTTCCAGAATTTTTGGCTAATCCAATTAGTACAGTTTATTCATTAAAATTTCCCCTATTTCACTGTTTGACTGTTCTGACCATTTTTCACTACGAATCAATTTTCTCCTTGTACAGAATTCAAATGATGTTATAATTTATTTCATTTGAAACTAGACTCATTAAGGATTTCAAGCATATAACTTTTATCCCATAATTTTTTTGTACAATTTTTAATGATTTTTCCAAGTCAGAACAGGGGATCACGTAATCATTCTGAACCAATCTCACAAGAATTTAAATATCTTGAAATATAAAAATACATTGTTTTCTGTTTCTTTTATATGAAAATAGACTCAAAAAGCTTTAAACCAATATCTCACCCAACTTATAATTCAATTTCTACTATTTTTGGTGAGTTTTCAAATTCATATCACTGTTGCTCTCCAAAACAGTTTTATTGTAAATTTTACTCTTTCATGATTACTTTATATTAACATCCATTTAATCATACATAACCCCAAAACATATCCTTAAATAGCCATTCCAATAGCTAGCCATTATCGAAAATTTACATGCCATTCATTTCAAATTTCGGATTATTTCATATTAGAACTTTTCTCATTAGCTCATTTGGAATACCGATTCATACGGATAATACACTCAATGGTGTACAAATATATAATTACAAATGAACTCATTCATCAATCAAGTTTTATGCTCATGTCTCATCAACTCGTATTTCGTTATATCACATAATTCCATGTAACACTTACCAAACTTTGTCAGATTAGTGAACGTCTCATAAAATTAGTCTGCTCACACAAGCTGTCGATCATGACAAGCTACACGGTGTTGCTCAGTGCCACATTTCACAATTTAGTATGGTTGATACCATACCTACGTTTCACACTTTGCCATAGATCACCCATATCTTATCCGTCAATTCGTCACTTTTTACTAGAATGCCATAGCCCAGCTATGGTCTTACATTTTGAACATGTATCACATCAATGCCATATCCCAGATATGGTCTTACACGGAAACCACTTATCACTTGTGGCCGAAGCTACCACTATTCACTGATCAGGTAGCCGGAGCTACCACTTTTCACTGATCAGGTAGCTAAAGCTACCACTTTTCACTGATCAGGTAGTCGGAGCTACCACTTTTCACTGATCAGGTAGCCAAAGCTACCACTTTGCACTGATCAGGTAGCCGGAGCTACCACTTTTCACTGATCAGGTAGCCAAAGCTACCACTTTGCACTGATCAGGTAGCCGGAGCTACCACTTATCACTTTCACTTGTCCTTGATCAGATAAGTGTAGCCGAAGCTATCACTTATCACTTGTTGCCATGGTTCAACCATGGTCTGTACTATCAATTCATCACATGTCGAAATTCGATCATACTCCGCCCTGCATTTCTCTTAATTTGATCTTTCAATACAATCTCGTAATTTTTTTATATTATTCATGATCCAATAATAATATACGAAATAGCACATGGTATCAATTAAACATTTAAATATAAATAAATTTAATGCTTATTAACATACGAACTTACCTCGATACCAAAACGACCATTTTACCAACTTTTCTGATTTTCGATTTTCCTCCGTTCTAGGTCCAAATCTCATTTTTCGGGGTCTAAAACATCACATTTCACTTATTTAATTAATGTACTGTTCAAAACAATCCTTAACTCAACTTTTTCAAAATTACATTTTTGCCCCTAAACTTTTACATATTTGCACTTTGCCCCAATAGTCGAAAATTAAACTTCAGCCCTTATTCTTATGTTTTATAACATGCTGATCATTTTTCTCTTCTATGGCAACATCAAATTCTCACTAGTTCACACACTTATGACCAATTTATAACTTTTACAATTTAACCCCTTTTATACGATTTCATCAAAAATCATCTAATAAAACTCGTTTCTCTAATCATAGACATGCATAATATACCATAATTCATCAAAATTCACAATTATTCAACATGGGTCAATTTTTAAAATTAAAATCTAGCTCAAAATAATGGTAGAAATAGCTAGGCTAAGTTACCGAGATTTCAAAAATACGATAAACATTAAAAACGGGGCTAAAAAAACACTTACTATGAAGCTTGAAAAGCTTGAAACCCTTAGCCATGGAGTCTAGAAATTTTCGGCAGCAACTTGAAGAAGATGAGCAGATTTTTTTCTTGTATTTTGTCTTTTTATTCATTTAAAACACTAAATGACTAAAATACCCTTAAGACTTTTCTTTCACTTTTGTCCTATTCATGCCCATTTTTATCCATCAAGTTATTCAATGGTCTAATTACCTTTTAAGGGCCTCCAATTTAAAACTCATAGCAATTTGACACCTCTAATATATAGAACTCAACTTTTGCACTTTTTACAATTTAGTCCTTTTGACCAAATTGAGTGCCCAAATGTCAAAATTTTTGAACGAAATTTTTACGAAATCTTTCCGTAAAATTGTAGACCATAAAAGTATAATAAAAATAGAATTTTACTCGTCGGATTTGTGGTCTCGAAACCACTGTTTTGACTAGACCCAAATTTAGGCTGTTACATTCTTGGTCCTCGTCTTCTTCAAATGGCTTCCAACTCCACAGCAACTTCAACGGTATTGAAACTTCATCTTGATTTCAATAAGTCTGATAGCTTCAATCTGCTTCACTGCAATTTTAGGAAGGCAATATTAGCTATCTTTAATCTGCTCCGCTGCAACTTCAGGGAGATCAGACTAGTATCTTTGATCCACCTCGCTGCCATCTTAGGAAGACAAGATCTGTTGTCTTTTAGCCTGCTCTACTGCAAACTCAGAGAGGCAAGGCTGATGTCTTTGATCTGCTTCACTGCAACTGCAGGAACGCTAGATCATGCTATTTTTTAGTCTGCTCCACTACAAACTCAGGGAGACCAGACTAATGTCCTCGATCTTCCTCTTGCAACTTCAGGAAGGTAAAATCTGTCGTTTTCAATCTACTCCACTGCAACTTCAGGGAGAGAAGACTGATGTTTTTGATCTGTTTTACTGCAACTTCAGGAATGCCAGATATGCTTTCTTCAATTAACTCCACTGTAACTTTAGGAAGGTCAAACTGATGTCTTTGATCTTCTTCCTGTAACTTCAAGAAGGTAAGATCTGTTGTCTTCGATCTGCTCCACTACAAACTCAGGGAGACAAGACCAATGTCTTCGATCTGCTTTCTGCAACTTCAGGAATCCCAGGTCTGCTGTCTTCGATCTGCTCCGCTGCAAACTCAGGGAGACAAGATCTGATGTCTTCGATCTGCTTCGTGCAACTTCAGGAATGCCAGATCTGCTTTCTTCAGTTAGCTCCACTGCAGCTTCAGGGAGATCAGACTGATGTCTTTAATTTTCTTCCTGTAACTTCAGGAAGGTAAGATCGGTTGTCTTCGATCCGCTCCACTGCAAACTCAGGGAGACAAGACCAAATGTCTTCGATCTGCTTCCTACAACTTCAGGAATGCTAGATCTGCTGTCTTTTAGCTTGCTCTACTGCAACCTCAGAGAGCTAAAGCTAACGTCTTCGATCTTCTTCCTGCCACTTCAGGAAGGTAAGATCTATTGTCTTCAGTCTACTCCGCTGCAACTTCAGCTGAAAGTGACCATTTACCCTACTACATTGTCCTATGACCTGTAGAATGAGTATATGCTTATGCCGAATGATTAGGATGTCGTGATCGAAATGAATCAAATGCTCCTATTTAGACATACTATGATATGTGAATGTAAACATGATATGAGTATAATTCCTACTCAAGGTGTTATCACTCATTTATCCGTCAAGGTTTCATCTTCGTTCCCCTTGAAGTATCATTTTCTTGCTCAAATAATTTGCCCCATGGAAATTTTAGGGCCCATTCCTCTTAAGCCTTGGGGACACGGGGCGTATATCACATTCAAACGTCCCACTAGGAATCGAAACTTTTTCAACCTGTCCTTTCTGCAATCTAAGGATACAAGATTTGTTTCAACTCCAATTCATTCTTCCACAATTTAGGAGTTTGAATTTTTCCCCATCAACTTGGTCTGTCATGTCATTCTCCAAATGACCAGCTAACATTGCTTTCTTTCGTCTCAACAACTCATTACTTTGTCTAATTTTCAATTGGACAAAGAATTCAAAGAAATAGTCTCCATCAAGACTCTTATTTCTCAAATAATTCCAATCTATGTACATCAAAATTTTAAACAATTGTCCTGTACCGGTTTCTTATTTTATCTAGAAATTTCCAAAGTAATATGTAGAACTTCTTTTGTGAAATTATTAGTTCATCAATCATTATTTCAATGCAACATGCTTATGAATAATAGGTAACAAATAAATTGATCTCAAGGAGAGTTAAATGAATTATCAAAAATAAAAAGAAAGTTAACTGGGAACATATCTTTGAGAAGAAAACGTAACGGACCGAATTTGACCCTAATTGGAACAGTGGTTTTGGGACCACGAATCCGAGTTTGAGAAATATTTTAATATTATATTTTGTGTTTATTATATGTGAATTAATGTGTGTGAAAGTTTCGTAGAAAAATTTAATCGTTTGTGTGTTCAATTTAACAAAAAGGACTAAATCGCGTAAAGTGTAAAAGTTGCATACTATAGTGTAAAGTGCTAGAATGATGATGGTTTTTTAATATGGGGCATTAAAAGGGCAATTAGCCCATTTTTAAGTTAGTGGGTGGCATATGTCATAAATGACCTTAAGTATATATTTAGTTTTTTTATTTGAAAGGTTAAATTAGTAATTAAATAATTACTTACTTTATATGTTAAAATATCATAAAAATAAAGCCATCATCTTTTTGGTTCATCCTTGGCCGAATGTTGGAGAAAGAAGGAAGCTTTGAAATCCTTTGATTTTCGACAATTCTAGGCTTAATTTCAAGGTGAGTTTTTAGTCGATTTTCGTTAATTTTTACGTTTTTGAGATCGTTGCTTAGAATGTTAGTTGACCCATGTGAGAATTTTTGGAATTTGAGCATGCTTGATATTCGGCCATGGCTAAATGTTAGTGTTTTATGATGTTTGATGGAAAAATATTAAGGTTATGTTAGAAATCTACAAGTTTTGAAATGGAAGTTTTGGTAAAATTTAGTATTTAGGGCTAATTTGTAAAAGTCAAATTGTTGAGGGATTAAAGTGCAAAATAAATGAAAGTAATGGACTTGTAGGGTCCCTACGAACATTCGGCCATTGAGTAAATTAGTGAGATTTTGTGTATTTTGTGTTTTATGCAAAAAGGACTAAATTGTAAAAATGTGAAACATTAGGGGTAAAATGGTAATTTGCCTGTTTATGTGTTTTGGGACTAAATTGAGATGAAATGTACTTGAATGAGCTAAATTTTAATATGTTTAGATCAAGAGCAAAGAAAAACGGATTTGGATCGGGGAAAGGCGAAGATTATCGAATAGCCGGTCTACGTCGTCCGTCAATAGTCGAGGTAAGTCTATGAGCAATTATATGTCGAAAAATAATTACGAAGTATAACAAATGATAGAAATTTGAAATTGTGGATATATAATTGTGGTTAGCCGAATGTTATTGTGATGATTTAGATTCGAATTTTATTTGATGTAAAGTGATTAAGTTATCTAAGCTTGATATGTGATGGTAGAATGAAAATAAAATACATGTGTTGTATGTGACTTTGGAATTAACTAATGTGCACGAAATGGTTGATTATGATGACATTCGGGCTTCGAGCCTAGCAGGCCTTGTGCCGGTGTTACACATATATGTATATCGGGCTAAATGCCTAGCAGGACTTGTGCCGGTAGAATGAATTTCAGACCTTGGTCTAGCAGGCTTAATGCTAGTGTGTACTTCGGGCTTTGATGCCTAGCAGGCTTAATGCCGGTGACATTTTTAATTGGAAAGCCATGGATCATTTACAAGGTGAAATGTAGCTTCGGCAATGAGATAAAGGTTCGGGTAAGCCTAAGTTGTACTTAAGATGTAAGTAAATAGGTAAGTATATATATAAATACCCTTTTCGAATCAAGTAAATTGAGGTATGGCCGAAGCTTTTGTTGAAATGTTAAAGTGCAATTTCATTCATATTGAAATATGAATAGGATATGTGTATAGAAGTATAGGTTTGGTTATGTTATACAAATGAGATTCGGCAAATGTATAATTAGTATATGTGAATAATAGGTCATATATGGTTGAAATGTGTATTATATTAATAGTCTTGAATTATGCAACTACCTAAGGTATTTAAGTGTTGAAGTTTCATGCTTACGTTAGATGGTTAGCCAATTTGCTAAACGAAATTCATGACATACGACTTTGGTGAAATTTATAGGATAAATTATTGTATTTAATATCCCATTCGAATTGATAATTGTTTGTATGTATAGTAATGTTTGAATGTTTAGTTAAGTACCGAATTTGCCTTAGACTTACTAAGCTAGAGAGCTTACATTATATGTGTTCGTTGTCTGTTTTATAGACTTTGGTCAAGCTACGGGCTCAAAGGATCGTCAGAAGAATCATCCACGCTATCAACTCATTTTTGGTACTTATATATGTGGTTTTTGAATCAAAAAGGCATGTATAGGTTAGACTAAGTTATTAAATCAATGAACTTTGGTTTTGTTTATAAGCATAACTTATCCTTGCGAAAAAGGCTTATTCTTTTTGATTAATTTTAGTTGTTGTGCTCTTTGATATATTAGTTGGATATATGTATGAATGGTTGAATGCTTGATGTGTTCGGTGCTTGGAAAATTTATTCTTGGATTGTTATATGCTAATTTAGGTCAATGTATGATACATAGAGAGCATGTTTGCGGTTAAAATGATTTCATGTTCTTTAAGTCCAATATGTTTACAAATGGATATTAAGTTTGGTCATATGTATTATAGTCATATGAACATGGCTTTTATTTTTGTGTTATAATGAGGATAAAAATATTTTTTTTTATATCATGATGATGCATATGGTTATGTCATTGTGATGCAAAAGTAGTAAGGATTTGCTTTCTTTATATTCAGCCATGGGCTAGGTGTTTGTAATAGGTACAATTTGGTCTTGCGAGTAATGACACCATATGCTAATATTAATGTCTTATTCATATGAAATTTAGTCAGGGATATAAGGATGATATGTTTGTTATGTTTATGTTTGGTATTCAAGTATGTCAATGAGGTTTTAATGTCACTTTGGTAAAAAAAATGTGTAATAACACTTGTAATTGGTAAAATGTGGAACTTTTAGTTTAGATTTATATATAGGAAATTTGATATGATTAAATTGGGTTAGAAATAATGAATGTAACCGAATAGGTAGTTATTTATTAGTTCAATGTACGAATTTTAACTATTCTATTTGGTCATTCGAATTATGTGTGTGTGTATTTGTTACTATTGTTCAAAATGCTTAAAACGATTATAGACTAGATGATAATTTGGCAATGAAATAAAATGGTATATGTATGATGAATTGTTTTTTTTTAAAGCAAACGAAATTAGTATGTTAAGAACTGTTCTTTATGATCATAGATGTAATATATGATCATATGGGTATGCGATGTATGTACCGTTAAACATCTTATTCATCTATATGCAAATAAATTCTGTGAACTTTGAGTTGAGTGATTATTTGATTTAATCTGAACTTTGGTATGAATTATTAGTTGGATATTGAGAAGTTAAGTATGCGATTTTGGGATTTGATAAATGTATGAATTGCTATAAATGCCTGTGATGGTCTGAGTCTAGTTCGGTAATGCCTCATAACTCTAGTCCGACGACGGATACGGGTTAGGGGTGTTACAGAAAAAGAATCCAAAGATAGTAAAATGAATAGGACAAAGATCAGATGCCCTAGATATCGCAGATTGGGCTTCTATATACAAACTTCATGAAGATTGCATTGAGCTCAACATGTGTTTAGAAGACCCAAAGTACTTTGTTGATGCCCCAATATGCAACATACTTCATTTCTTGTTTATTTAAGTATAGCAAGATTACTGCATGTCCATTCAGAATTTGAGCCGCCCTTTTCGGGTTTTCAACTCAAAACCCCTTTGGTCTCAAGGCGCCCTTTGCGGGTTTTCGTCTTAGCCTCTCTCTTTTTTTTTTAATTTTAAAAGTTTCAAAGTGCCCTTTGCGGGTTTTCACCTTGTCCTCTCCTTTTTTTTTAGAAGTCTCAAAGCGCCCTTTGCGGGTTTTCACCTTGGCCTCTTCTCCACTTTAAGCAAAATACTTTTTGACTGAATCCGGGTTTACAGGATTGGGTAAACTTTTCCCATCCATTTCGGTCAGAATCAGTGTACCTCCAGAGAAAGCTTTTTTTCACCACATATGGTCCTTCCCAATTCGGCATCCATTTTCCTCTGAAATCCTTTTGTATGGGAAGAATCTTTTTCAGTACAAGGTCCCCCTCATAAAACTCTCTTGGGCGAACTTTTTTATCGTAGGCTCGCATCATTCGTTTTTGGTACACTTAACCATGATGAATAGCCCTTAGCCTCTTTTCTTCAATTAAGTTCAACTGATCATATCGAGCCTGGATTCATTCAGCTTCATCCAGCTTTGTTTCTGACAAAACTCGAAGAGAAGGTATTTCCACTTCAATAGGTAGAACTGCCTCCATCCCATAGACCAACGAGAAAGGCGTTGCCCCAGTAGAGGTTCTGACGGATGTCTGATAAGCATAGAGTGCAAATGGTAATTTCTCATGCCAATCCTTATAAGTCTCAGTCATCTTCCCTACTATCTTTTTGATATTTTTATTGGCCGCTTCTACTACTTCATTCATTTTTAGACGATACGAAGACGAGTTGTGGTGTTTGATGTTGAATTGACTACAAACTTCTGCTATTGTGCTGTTGTTCAAGTTCAGTGTGTTGTCTGATATGATCCTCTCCGGCATTCCATATCGACAAATGATCTCCTTCTTCAGGAACCGACTAACTACTGACTTAGTAACGCTAGCGTATGAAGTAGCCTCTACCCATTTCGTGAAGTAGTCAATTACCACAAAGATGAATCGGTGTCCATTCGAAGCTTTAGGTGAGATTGGTCCAATAACATTCATGCCCCACATGGAAAAAGGCCATGGGGAAGTCATAAGATGCAAAGATGACGGAGGCACATGAATTTTGTCTCCATAAATAAAGCATTTATGACATCTCTTGGCATAGTTGATACAATCTCCTTCCATGGTGGACCAATAATATCCAAATCTCATTATCTGTCTACCCATTGTGAATCCATTAGCGTGTGTTCCACAAACGCTCTCATGAACTTCTTCTAGGATTTTTCTAGCTTCAACTGCATCAATGCATCTCTATAGTACTTGATCTTTTCTTCTTTTGTACATGATATCCACATCTAAGACATAGTCAGAGGCCAATCTTCTTAATGCTCTTTTATCATTCTTAGTTGCATGCTCCGGGTATTCACGATTTTTTACGTATCGTAATACATCATGATACCAAGGGTGGTCATCCCTTTCCTCTTCTTCCATGTTATAAAAATGAGCTGGAACTTCGAAAATACTCATCTGAATAGGTCTCATATCCTCTGGTCTGTTTACTTTGATTATAGAAGCCAGGGTTGCCAAAGCATCTGTAACATCCCAAAATAAGGCCTAAACGGAACAGTGGTTTCGGGACCACAAATCCGATGTTGAGAAATTTATTTTATTTACATTTTTATGGTCTACAATTTCACGTAATGATTTTGTGAAAATCTCATTCGAAAATTTTGACGTTTGGGCACTCAATTTAGTCAAAAGGACTAAATTGTAAAAAGTGCAAAAGTTGAGTTCTACATGTTAGAGGTGTCCAATTGTTATGAAATTTTAAATTGGAGGTCCTTAAATGATAATTAGACCATTGGTTAAGTTTGTGACAAAAATGGACATGGATGGGTATGTTTCAAAAGAATTTTTTTAAGGGGCATTTTGGTAATTAAATGAATTAAAAACAAAATTTAAATGCCAAATATGTCCATCTTCTTCATATGGACGAAATTTACCAAGAGAAGACATGACTAGGGTTTTCTCAACTTCCAAGCTCATGCAAGTCCGTTCTAGCCCCGTTTTTCAAGTTATTTACGGTTTTTTGGAGTCCCGGTAGCTCGATTTAGCGTATGCTACCAATAATTCATGCTAGGGTTCATCTTTGGAAAATTACCCATAAGTGAAAAGTGTGTATTTTGATGTTTTATGATAGAATATGAAGGCTGAAATTATGTTAAACAACTTTTACTAAGCGGTTTTACGTGAAAACGAGTAAAACTTCAAAATCTGTAAAAATACCTAATGTTCATAGTACATGTTAGAGTGAGAATTTGATGTTGCCATTGAAGAGAAATGATCAGCATGTTATAAAACATAAGAATAAGGCTGAAGTTTAATTTTCGAGTATTGGGGCAAAAGTGTAAATATGTAAAAGTTTAGGGGCAAATTGTAATTTTGCAAAAGTTGAGTTAAGGACTATTTTGAATAGTACATTAATTAAATAAGTGAAATGTGATGTTTAGACCCCGAAAAACGAGATTTGGACCTAGAACGGAGGAAAATTGAAAATCGAAAAGTTGATAAAATGGTCGTTTTGGTATCGAGGTAAGTTTGTATGTAAATATAAATCATCGTTTTTACTTACGTTTTCATATTTTGATAAATGGTATGAACTGTGGTTGAATATTTATGTAATTGACAAAAATATCGACAAAGTGAAAATTTCCCGGTTGAACCTTAGGAATAAAAATGGATACGAGTGACATGTTCACTTGAAACTTATGTGAAATCTAAGTGGAATAAGTGATCCGGGTGCTGGTCCGTACGTTCTACCGGTGGCTGAGTTATCCGATATGTGTTACGGATACTCGACAGCTTGTTTGAGCAGCACTGAGTAGTTACGTATTGACCGACAGCTTGTGTGAGCAGACCCGAGATTGTGATTATGTGAAACGGGTGCTGGTCTTATAAGTTCTACTAGTGGCTGGGTAATCCTGCATGTCTTGCGGATACCTGACAGCTTGTGTGAGCAGCACTGAATAGTTACATATGACCGACAGCTTGTGTGAGCAGACCCGCGAATATGAATAGCTCGAGAACGAGCCTATGTGTGATAATTGATATGAAGTAGCTTTGGCTACAAGTGTGGCAATATGTGCAATATTCCGATGTATCCGTTAATATTCCAATGAGTTCAACGGGAAATTGACTAAGTGAAAATACAATGTGGCTATGTAACGACTAAGTGTAATTGAATATGATTATGTGATGAATAAGTAGAAGTATATGCGTGTAAACTTATGAGCAATGTGCTCGATATGTGATCGAACTTTGGTAAGATTGATACAGAGTAAGTGTTCCAATGAAAGTTACTATAAAGAAAACATGAAAGAGTGAAATTTAGAAATAAAACAGTTTTGGATAGCAGCAGTAGAGTAACTTTGAAAAATCACCAAAAATGGTAGAAATCGAATTAGTAGTTGAGTGAGATATGAAATTAAAGCTTATTGAGTCTATTTTCATATGAAATAAACATAGAAAGAAAAGAAATTCTGTCTGTATTTTGAGATATTTAGATTTTTGTGAGACTAGTTCAGAGTGATTTTAAGATCCCCTGTTCTGACTTGGAAAAATCATTAAAAAATTGTACAAAATTAATTTTTGGACATAATTTATATGGTTAGATTCCTTAATGATTCTAGTTTCAAATGAAACAAATTATAACATCATTTGAATTCTTCACAAGGAGAAAATTTATTCGTAGTGAAAAGTGGTCAGAATAGATGAACAGTGAAACAGAGGAAATTTTAATGAATAAACTGTACTAATTGGCTAAGCCAAAAATTCTGGAAATTGTATGGTATGAAGATATGTGAGTCTAGTTTTAAAATTAGCGGTTTGAAATTTGGAGCTCTGTAGCTCAAGAAATAAATAATTTAGTGACAGTGATTCAAGTAGACAGATTAATTTGAACATGAGTAATAAGGTATAAGCATGTGATTTAATGATTGTATCACTTTGAGAACTTGTTGTGAGGATTTGTCATGTTGAGGCTTTGATAAGGCTTCAAATGAGTAAGTTGGAAAAGTATAAACTTAGCATTATTTATGCAAGTTATGACAGCTTAGTAGTAAGCTAAATTCATTGCTAATGCTTATTATTTTTACATGTGAACTTACTAAGCTTTATAAGCTTACCCCCTTTCCTTTCCCATGATACAGAGTCCTACTAAACAAGCTCGGGTTGGAGGTCGTCAAAGATCGCTTCACACTATCAAGCTATCTATGGGTATCTTTATTTTTAAATGATTTAAGTTATGGTATGTATAGGGACTTGACTAAGTCATTTTATATATGTGTTAATTAATTTAACAAAATGTATTGTTAAGTCTAGTAATGCCTCGTACTCTGTTCCGGCATATGATACGGGTAAGGGGTGTTACAGTATCCGCCATCTGGTTTTCATCACGTGGGAGATAATTAAAAGTAATTTAATCGAACTCCTCAATCAATCCCAGAACTATTTTTCAGTAATCACTTAGTTTGGAATCTCTTGTCTCTCATTCTCCTTTAAGCTGGTATATTTCTAAGGCAGAATCTCCATATACTTCTAGCACTCTGATTTTACGCTCTACAGTTGCTCGAATTCCCATTATGCATGCTTCATACTCTGCCATGTTGTTTGTGCAATCAAAATCCAATTTGCATGTGAATGGATAATGATCACCACTAGGGGATACCAAGATTGCCCCAATTCTATTTCCCACAGCATTTGACGCTTCATCAAAATTTAGCTTCCACGGACATTCTTTAGTATTTTCCACATACATTAACTCTTCATTAGGGAAATCAAAGTTTAAAGGTTCATAATCCTCCAAAGCCCTGCTAGCCAAAAATTCTGCTATTGCGCTCCCTTTTATAGCCTTCTGGTTTACATAGACTATGTCAAACTCAGAAAGCAAAATCTGCCACCTTGCCATCCTTCCATTCAAAGCAGTTGGCTCCATCATATACTTTAACGGATCAAGCTTCGAAATTAACCAGGTTGTATGATATAGCATATACTGCCTCAATCTACGAGTTGTCCAAATCAAGGTGCAACACAATTTCTCAATCGACGAATATCTCATTTCACATTCAGTGAACTTTTTACTGATATAGTATAACACCTTTTCTTTTCTTCCTGACTCATCATGTTGACCAAGCACACATCCCATGGAGTTATTGAACACTTGCAAATACAATATCAATGGCCTACCTAGATTAGGCGGAGATAATACTGGGGCATTTGAAAGATATTGTTTGACTTTGTCAAAAGCTCTCTGGCATTCCTCGTCCCATACACCTTGGTTGTGTTTCTTAAGAAGATGAAATATGGGATTACATTTCTCGGTTAATTGTGAAAGAAACCGAGCAATGTAATTTAATCTTCCAAGAAAACCTTGGACTTCCTTTTGAGTGCGCGGTGGAGGCAATTCTTGTATTGCTTTGACCTTATTTGAGTCAACTTTGATTCCTCTCTCGCTGACCACGAAACCTAGTAATTTTCCTGACCGAGCTTCGAAAGTACACTTTGCCGGGTTAAGCTTCAATTGAAATTTTCTCAATCTCAAAAACAACTTCTTCAAAACTTCAATGTGTTCCTTTTCTGTTCGAGATTTGGCGATCATGTCATCGACATATACTTCAATCTCTTTATGCATCATGTTATGGAATAAAGTTACCATGGCCCTTTAATATGTTGCCCCTGCACTCTTTAGCCCGAATGGCATTACTTTGTAACAAAAGGTACCCCACAATTTTATGAAAGTAGTTTTCTCCATATCTTCGGGTGCATCTTGATCTGATTGTATCCTGAAAAACCATCCATGAAAGGAAACAATGAGTATCCCGCCGTATTATCCACCAACGTGTCAATATGCGGTAAAAGGAAATTGTCCTTTGGGCTGGCTTTATTTAAGTCCCTATAGTCTACACACATCCTGACCTTTCCATCTTTCTTAGGGACAGGAACAATGTTAGCAACCCACTCTGAGTATTTGACCACTTGTAGAAAACCAGCATCAAACTGTTTCTTGACTTCCTCCTTTATTTTCAACGATCACATCAGGTCTCATCCTTCGTAACTTTTGCTGAACTGGCTTGCACTCTTCTCTTATAGGAAGGCGATGTACTACAATATCAGTACTTAGACCAGGCATATCTTGGTATGACCATGCAAAGACGTCTTTGAATCCCTTTAGCAACTCAACAAGGTCTTGCTTCGTCTTCTCGGCTATGCGCGTTCCAATCTTCTCAACCTTTCCTTCCTCCAAGGCTATGTTCTCTACCTCCTCTTCATGGGGTAAAATTTGTTTCTCCTCTTGCTTTACCATTCTTAACAAACCTGGAGATAAGCCACAATCTCTGTCACCTTCAATATCCTGAGATTCCTCTAAACAAATGCCTTGCTCAAAATGGACCTCTGGGTCTGTAGTATCGTTGCTCATATCATTGATATCTAGGGACCTGTGGTGGGCACCAAAGAATGTACAAAAAACAAATGAATTCGAGGACAACTACATGATATGAATGAGAATAAAAAAATTAGAAAGAAATTAGAAAATCAAAAGAATAAAAAATGAAAGAATATTTGCCAGAATTGGTCATTAAAGATGTATTTTATTAAAACAAAAATATCTGAACATGATCCTATTTCAAAAAAAAAAATCTTATTGTTCCTAGACTTAAAAACAACAAGTGCGTTCTGAATATTACTCTGTATAATCTCTAAAAGCTACAGGAAGTTCCTTTATAGTCCAATTGTCCAAAATGCTTTTAGGTTTATAAGGGCGAATTCCCAAAAGGTTTCTTTGCTCAGTTTCTTCATCATGTATGGCATTGATCTGAAGATTCTCATTCTCCGATAACACTCTCTCCGGGTGAATTATCCCTCCAGATACAAAGGTTTGGGATATGTGAGGGAATGCCATCGATTCCCACTTGACTTCTTCCCCATTCAACCGTGCCCTTCTTCTCTCTTGCTTCCTCTCTATTTCCCTCTTCCTCTGTCTAGCATCTGGCCTAAAACCCAAGCCAAAATGATCTCTTTTCTCTTTCAGCATTGGCACTTGAATCTCTCCTTGAAGATGTCTGCCTAGTCATTTTCCCAGTAAGGCTCCTTTCCCGATCATCATTTGCAGGCCTATTCTCGTGGTCCTGGATATCTTAGGCACTGGAACTTCATTTCCTTCCAAAATGAATGTTGCGTTGACGAATTCTAAGGACCGAAAAGAACACTCAATGACTTCCTCATTTGTCTCTACATATGGCACGTCATTGGTAACAGTCGCTATGATGTCGCGTTTATAGTAACCAGCCGACCCTCTGTCACCAGTTTCAACTTTTGGTGCAGTGATGAGGGCACTGCCCCTGCCGAATGAATCCAGGGCCTTACTAACAAGCAGTTATAGAAGGGCTTGATATCCATCACCAGAAAGTCCACCTCATATGTGTTAGGTCCAATCAACAACGGTATGTCAATCCTTCCCATCACTCTTCTCTCGGTGCCATCAAATGCTCTCACTATGTTCTGGCATGTCTTCATGTGAGAGCTGCCTATAGGCAACCTCTTCAGTGTAGACAATGGTAAGATATTCAAAGCCAATCCATTATCTATTATCACACTTGTCAGAGTGTATCCTTTGCAATGAGTAGTAATATGCAGAGCTTTGGTCGATCCCATACCCCCAGGTGGAATTTCATCATCACTGAAGTAGATGAAGTTGTTGGCACTTATGTTACTAACCAAACGGTCAAGTTTGTTGACAGATATAACTTTAGTAATATAGGTTTCATTCAAGACTTTCATCAATGCCTCACGATACACTTCTAAACTTAAAAGCAAGGCTAGCACTAATATGCGAACTGGTTATTTACGCAATTGCTCACCACGCTGTACTCACTGTGCTTCAAGAATTTTAGAAATTATTTAGCCTCTTCCTCCTTCACAGGTTCATTGATAAGTGCCTCAGACTCTTTCTCCTGCTCGACTAACAAAGTCTTTGCTTTCACTGGCACAGTTCTGACGTTTACCGGATCGTAACGCCTTCCACTTCATGTGTAGAACCCTTCATTTTGGACCTCTTTGGAAGTGCTAGCTGAATTTTCCACTCCCGGTATTGTTACATTGCAGTCGTAATTCCAAGGTACCATTTTGTTATCCTTGTAAGGAAAGGAAATAGGTTTCTGTGTTACGACTTTAGGCGCAATTTGTGCTCCACCTTCCGTGTTTCTCGGTCGAGAAATGATGATCCTCGAATAATTGACTTTTTGGTTTGTCAACTCCCCTTCTGTTACGCACATGTTTCCTTCCCCTGAGCCTTCTTCATAAAATTCCAATTCCTTATTGTCCATAAGGCTTTGCACCAAGACCCTAAACTCAACACATTCCTGGATCTCATGCATTCTACTTTGTGGAACCCACAGTAGTTCCTTACTTCTTCACATCCTTCTATAGAATCTGATTCTATCAATCCTCTTCTTATCATTTCTCTCCAGATTATTCTTAACGAAATTTTTACCTCCGCAATATCCTCATTTATCCTTTTCACTACATTTCCCCCAATCGCGTTTATCCCCTTATCTCCATGGTTAGGTAATGGGTACTCTGCACTAGGTGTATCATCGAATTTCACAATCCCCATCTTGATGAGTCTTTCTACTACCTTTTTGAAGGCAGTGCAATTTTCTATTGAATGCCCTGATATTCTCGCATGGTAGTCACATTGAGCGTTTGAATCATACCGTTTGAGATATGGGGGCTGTAATGGTTTCAAATAAAATGGGGACACCACGTGCGCTTAAAATAAACTTTGATATAGCTCATTATATGTCATTGGGATTGGCGTAAATTGGATCTTTTCCGAGTTTTACCTTGCACCAGATTCTTGTCTTGTTAACCCATGTTGCCCAGCCGTAATTACCTTTGGCTGGCTAACAGTGATTGCCTTCAAGTACCCCTTGTTGTATGTACTCGTATTGTTCACCTCATTGTCCTTTTTCCTAAGAGCAGACCTTTTAATGGTTTTCCTCGCTTCAATCTTGTAACACCTCTTACCCGAGACCGTTGCCGGAGTCGAGCACGAGGTATTACTAGACTTAACTTACTAGTTCTGGGTATAAAATTTGAAACTGTCCGTCTGCGTCATGTTCACTAAATTAATTATAACTTGAGCTATGAAACTCGAAATCTAGATCCGTAAATTTTCCTTGAAACTAGACTCATATACCTTCTTATTGTAATTTTTCCATAATTTTTGGTATGGCCAATCAATACCAGATTTTTCTTAAAGTTTCCCCTGTTTTACTATTTGACATTTCTGACCTCTCTTCACTACGAATCAAATTACTCTTAGTACAGAATTCATATGACCTTCTTATTTATTTAATTTGAAAATAGACTCATTCAGGATTCTAAACATATAAAGTTAAACCCCTAATTATTTTTCTCCATTTTTTTATGATTTTTCCAAGTCAGAACAGGGGAACCTGAATTTATTCTGAACCAGTCTTACAAAAATATAAATATCTCAAATTACAGAATTCCTTTGCTTTCCTTGTTTCTTTCATATGAAAATAGACTCAATAAGCTTTAATTATATATCTCATACACAACCTAATTCAATTTCTACTATTTTTGGTGATTTTTCAAAATCACATCACTGCTGCTGTTCAACTATTCCCCTGCATATAATTACATAATTTCTTTAAAATAACTATCAACTAGGCATTTCATAACCTCCAAAGCATGTTCTTAATTAACCATTTTAATGGCTAATCATTACCAAACATTTACAAGTCCATAATAAACCATATCATAAGGTCACACACATAAAATGGCTAAGTCTCTATATATGCCATAACTTAAAACGTTAAAGTCACAAGATACCAATATAATCCTTTGATAGTGTGTAACGATCTCCGACGTCCTTTCGATCCCCGAGTTGGCTTGTAATACTATAAAAAATAAAGAATAGGTGTAAGCATAAAGCTTAGTAAGTTTACATGTAAATAGATAACAATATTCTTAATGAATTATCTTATGTTTTTCTTATCAAGATCACTTAAGCTTTTAACTCAATATACTTAAAACTTGTATACTTGCCTTACCTTTTAACATGAATTTATCTTACCTTTTTAGCTTGAACTTGTCTTACCTTTACTTTGGAATACTCCTTGAATTTTCCCGTTGAACCACTTGGAATACTAAGGATACTCGGGTACCTTTCCTTATGAAACTTAACCATTGCCATGTCTTGACATGGTCTTACGTGGTATCCTTGCCTTATGAACTCACCAATGCCATGCCTTGGCATGGTCTTACATGGGACCTTTGCCTTATAGTAACATATCAATGCCATGTCTTGACATGGTCTTACATGATTTCCTTAAACCCTAATGTCATGACATTTGTATCCTACACATTCCTAAGGTTCAACCGGAACTTTCTGAGATAGTTTTTCCGTCAATTCATACTTGAGTCTTTAAATAATAAATTTACAGAATAAATTTGTAAATGCTGGAATTTAACAATATTAAATGTAAAATAATTGAATATTGCATTTATTTACTGCAAACTTACCTCGAAACGAAATACGATCAACTATATTGATTTAATCCTCTATCTTTTTCTTTCCTCGATCTAACTCTGGATTTCGTTCTTCTTGATCTATAATAGAAAATTTAGCTTATTTAATACTCACATTCATCAAAACAGTCCTTAACTCTTAACTTTGGCAAAATTACAATTTTGCCCCTAAACTTTTACATATTTACACATTTGCCCCAAAGCTCGGAAATTAAACTTTATCCCTTATTCTTATGTTTTATGGCATGCTGATCATTTTTCCCTTCTATGGCAACATCAAATTCTCACTCTAACTTGTACTTATGAACATTAGGTATTTTTACCGATTAAGCCGTTTTACTCGTTTTCACTTAAAATCACTAAGCAAAAGTTGTTTAACATAATTTTAGACTTCATATTCTATCATAAAACATCAAAATAAACACATTTCACCTATGGGTATTTTTCCAAATATGAACCCTAGAATAAATTATTAATAGAATAAGCTAAATCGAGCTACCGGGGCTTCAAAAATGTAAAGAACATTAAAAACGGGGCTTGGAATCACTTACTATGGAGCTTGGAAGCTTGAAACAAACCCTAGCTATGGTGAACACTTGAAAATTCGGCCTAATGAAGAAGATGAGCATATTTTGCCATCTTTTTCCCTTTTAATTCATTTTTATTACCAAATGACTAAATTACCCTTCATTAAAAACTTTGGTTCTTTCTTCCTATATATGTCCATTTTTGTCCATGAAAATATAATGGTCTAATTACCATTTAAGGACTCCTACTTCAAACCCCCATTTTAATCAAGTACTCTATAAATTAGAACCCCTATTTAGCAACTTTTGCAAACAAGTCCTAATAGGCAATTTAAGCATGAAATTAATAAAATTTCTTATCAATACTCTAACACATGTATTTAATCACTCAATAAATCATAATAATTAATCATAATAAACTTTTATAGCAATTAGACACCTCTAGCTTCTAGAACTCAAGTTTTGCACTTTTTATAATTTAGTCCTTTTGACTAAATTGAGTGCTCAAACACCAAAATTTTCGAACGAAATTTTTACGAAACCATTTCATAAAGTTGTAGATCATAAAAATATAAAAAAAATATTAATTTAATTTAATTAATTTTTTTTATCGGATTTGTGGTCCCGAAACCACTATTCCGACTAGGCTCAAAATCGGGTTGTTACAAATCTTGCCACCCTTATTGCATTTTCAATCATTTCTCCTGCCATCACTATATCTGCAAAGCTTTTGGTGGTACATCCTATCATATGAGTGATGAATGGAGCCTTCAAGGTATTGATAAAGAGCATTGTGGTTTCCTTTTCTAAGAGTGGTGGCTGAACTTGCATAGCAACCTCCCTCCATCTTTGCGCATACTGTCTGAAACTTTCATTTGACTTCTTTTCCATATTCTGCAGCATGATTCTGTCAGGCGTCATGTCTGTGACATGATTGTATTGCTTCATGAAGGCTTGGGCCAGATCTCTCTAGGAGCTAATCTTAGCATGGCTAAGTTGATTGTACCACCTGGACACTGCCCCTACCAAATTGTCTTGGAAAAAATGAATCAAGAGTTGATCATTGTTAACATAGCAAGTCATCCGTCTACAGAACATAGTGATATGGGCTTCAGGGCAGCTGGTCCCATTGTACTTCTCAAATTCCAGCATTTTGAACTTATGAGGAAGCACCAAGTCTGGACCAAGCTCTGGTCTTTAGCATAAATTCCATGATGATTATCAGCATTTTCTAAAGCCTTGAACTTCTCTTCCAACCATCTGCAACGATCTTCCAACTGCATTGAAGATTCAATTCTTATCCCCTCCCTCTCTGCTATATCTAAGTTAGGGATAACAAGATTAGTAGGGTTATCTCCTGGGTTGGATCCTGTGCCAACTTGGAAATTCATGGGCACTCTAGTTTCAGCTTGCCCTTGCTGAGGCCTAATCGTGACAAGTGGCCTTCGGGGATACTCCTCAGGTTGTACATGCGGTGGGGTGAAACCCCGAGGAAAGTCCTCATTATCTTCAACATTAACTATGAGACCCTTTCCTTTGTCCATCACCCCGTTCAGTATTTGGGCCATTTGAGCCATCATGTTCCTTGAAGCTTCCAACATTTGGTCTTTCATTTCTTGTTGGAGCTTTGCCAATTGCTCTTGCATCTGGTCTTGCATGTCTCTCTGGAATTGTTCAAGTATTTGATCTATTTTCTTTGTTTTGGCACGTGTACCGTAATGGTGTTCAGTTTCCAAATTTTCCTTCTCTCTTTCTCTCTTCTTCTCTCCTGTTAATTTCAACTAATTAGGCTCTCTCTATCTACTTAAATGCATATGATGTGATGTAATGCAAATGCATGAATGCAATGAGGCATCGATTCAGATTCAACTTCATTTTATAAAACTTTATTAGAAAACAAAATCCTTTACATAAAATGGACACAAATATGCTTTCGCCCTAAGGCCTAAAATTTTGATTTTCCCAAATAACAAGGCTAACTCTTGACCACGATATGACTGTAGCTTATACTTCGTGCTCAATGTATCAGCCTGTACTGCCAAAGTCTGTAGGTGATCAACTACCTCTCGAATTTGAACTATTGCTTCACCCATGAGATAATCTCGATTTCTAACTTGGTCATGAGAATGGTGGAGCTCTTCCTTCCAATGCCCTTCTCTTGCTTCAAGCTGCTCAATCCGGAGTTCACAATCCTGTAATGCCGATTCTAATATTTCAATCTTGCCCTTTATTTCCTCAATCTTGTTCAGACTCGACTTCAGCTCGTTTGCAGAATTACGGCTTTGATAGTGGTGAATAGACCGTCCCAGTTCAGTCACTCTAGCTTTTAATCCAATCTTTTCCTTTTGGCTCTCTGCCAAACTCCTTTCCAGGGCGTCGTTTCGCATCTGCATTTCTAGGAACTTCCTCTCCCAATGGTTAGCTTTGGCCTTTTCCTCTTGAACCTCCTGTTGCCACTGTTCCGAAGTCTTCCCTAATCCGGTATTTTTCATTGATAGACGCAGCTTTTTATACTCTGTCTTTAGGCTGTCCAGGTCTTCCTCGACCCTTTTCTTCCCTTTTCTTAACTTATCGGCCTCCAGTTTCTGAACATCCACGTCTAACCTCAGATACATTTTCTCTTCTTCCAATTTCTCTATCCTCTTTCCAAGCTCTAAACTTATCTTTTCGAAATCTTATTTCACAATTTCTAACTCTGATGGGACCACTTGCAAGCATTCTTCTCTTGATCGAGCGCCTTCTGGATTCAGCTCGGGGATGTTATCATTAATCCTTCTAATCCTCCATTCACTGTATTTTGAGGTTGTCATTGGGCCTGCGGATAATCTGTTCATCCTACGAATCTGATTCCAAGCACCAGAAATCTCCTTAACCCTCTTCTTATAATTTTCCCCTCTGTATGAGAACTCACATTGAGCTAGCCTATAATTCGTTGGTACAAACTGTCTTAACCCATATTGCCTCAGTACGAGCAAAGGGGCATATCCAACGGCTCCCTAAATTCCAAGTAAAGGAACCCAGTCGAAGCTCCCACATCGATAAAGGATTTCATTGGGGATCATCCAAGGAGCCCTCCACTCGATGTCTTCCTCTTGAAAGTTTTGAAGGAGCGTCATCCAATTTTCCTCGGACACGTCTTCTCTCCTTAGTGTAGCCACTATCTCTTTCAACGGAGAGTAATTCTCAGAGAAAACCCGATAAGAAACTTTCTCCACCTTCTAGAAATAACTGTGGAACCAAGCCAACAACAACTGCACACATTCAATGAACCTGCCCTCACTTGCTCTTCGACATGCACTCAAGGATCTGAACGTTTCAGCTAAGATCGCAGGTACAGGCATGACCCCTTTGTCAAGTCGGTTGAATAGATCAATAACTGATTCATCTACATGTCTTAGAGCTTTAGGGAAAATTACCTAACCGTAAATACACAAGGCAAAGACGTCAATCTTCTTCTTTACATCTGGATGTGCTAGGATCAGATCCCTCAAAATCACTCAAGGTATGCATTTACCCTCACCTTTCTCTTGAATTCTGGCTGTAACCCACTGTTCACTCATCCCCGTGATATTTATTAACTTCTTCACAAAAGTTGGGACGTTAGTAGCCCTAAAATAAGCTTTGTTGACTTGGATCCTCGAACAGCGAAGCAAGGTCATATATTCCTCCACCGTGGTTGCGTGACACTGATACGAGCAAATCCCGTAGTTTCGACACATACCCCTCAGCTAAGCTATCCCCTTTCTCTAATTGCCTTTGCTCTGACCATATGCGGACGACTGCATTGTCTTCCACTTTATCAAGGAATTCGTTCTCCATAACCAGCATTCTAACTTAGAAACTGACCGTGAATCGATAACTCTTAAAATATGAAATTACATGTACAAAAAATAAAACACAACAAGTTAGTACCACGGAATATAAAGCAAGTACAATAAACAAACACCTATCTAGATAACTAATAATGTTTGATGTAACATCTCGAAATTGGGCCTAGTAAGATTGGGCCCAATCGGCCTTGGGCGTAGGAGTGTTTAAAGTTTATGGGAATTTGAGAATGGCATTATTTCAAGAGTTCTTTGAAGTTTCGAGTTCAAGTTGGGCCTTAGTGAAAGTTTGTGTTTAAGCCTATTAAGGAGAAATAGTAAGAGGCATCAAAGTTTATAGAAATAAGTGAGTAAATTGTTAACATAAATGAACTATTGGTAAAGAGGTTATGGCATCAAGTGGAGAGCATGGAGGGAAGGGGTTCAAATCCCATCTTTTGCAAATTTTGGATTTATTTTTGTGTGCTCTTCCAAGTGTCAACCATGACATTATTAAAGGAAAGAAATAAAAGAAAAATGAAATGATGACTAAAAAGATAAGGTAAGGAGGAAAACAAGGAAAAAGAAATAAAAGAAAAAGAATAATAAAGAAGTGGGAAAATAATAATGATGGAATTTGAAATAATGGAGTAGGTGAAAACAAAATATAATGATGGGATTTGAAAGGTAATAGAGTAGGTGAGAAAAATATCAGCCATGGGAGGGCTTTGAAAGCTTGAAAATTTCAGCAATTCATTTTCTCTTCAAGTAAGTGATTTTGATGGCTTTAGTTGATAATTTTTGTATTTTTGGAACCCCCAAAGCTTAAGCTAGCTGATGAGGGGACTAATTTGTAATATGGTTGAGAGTCTAGGGACTTGCCATGAGAGATTTTATGCTGGTTGCAAGGTCTTGAAGTACTTTATCAAAGGTTCAATCAAAAACCTATCCCTCGTAATAGGTGACTCTGATTTTTGGTGTCGCGGAGAGCATCGCGTTACGGATTCCGAATAAGGTGTGTAATCTCATACATATCTGAAATGGCATGTAATCTCACACTTCTCTGAAATTTTGTATGAAATATGTTGTTAATCGGTCGAAACACCTAAGAAAACCAAAAACTGGCATCCGTGATCACTCGGGCGTGCGTATGATCGTAGTGGTAATCGTATTTCGTAATAAAACAGTTTCAGTTAGAAGCAATGACGTGTTTTTGAAAAATCACTAAAAATAGGAGAAAATGAATTAGGAAGTTAATAAAATACCAAATTAAAGCTTACTGTGTCTATTTTAACATGGAAGAAACAGAGAAGAAAAGAAATTTTATATTATGAGATATCTTGATTTTAGTGAGACTGGTTCTGATTAACTTCGGGGTTCACTGATTTGTTTTGGAAAAATCATGTAAAATTGTAAAAAGTGAATTATGGGTTATAATTTATATGTATGGATTCCTTTGTGAGCCTATTTTCAAGATAAACAAGTTGTAACGGTATATGAAAACCGTATAGTGAGATATTTGAAATTAAGGTAAGAGAGGTCAGAATCATTGGACAGTGAAACAAGGGAAAATTTAAGGAATAAATTGTACTAAATGGCTAGGCCAAAAAAATCCTGAAAAATTACAGTAAGAAGATATATGAGTCTAGTTTCAAGGAAATTTTGCGGATCTAAATTTCGAGTTTCCTAACTCGAGTTATAGTCAATTTAGTCGGTATGACGCATATGGACAGTTTTAAATTTTTATGCCCAAATTAGTAGTTAAGTCCAGAATTGCGAAATTACCCCGTTTGGGCCTAAAATGGATTTTTGACCCAATAGTTCCGAAGAGACCCAAATAGAATTCTGTGCCACTCGAGGCGATAGTAGGCCTTCGGAAACACCGTTGAATATGAAATTACCGAATTACCCTTAAAGGGTAAATTACCAAATTTACCTTTGGAAGGTAAATTACCGAATTACCCTTGGTGGGTAAAATTTCTGAATTTCCCCTTAGAGAGTAAATTACCGAATTACCCTTGAAGGGTAAATTACCGAATTTACTATTGGAAGGTAAATTACTGAATTACCCTTGGTGGGTAAAATTTTTAAATTTCCCCTTAGAGAGTAAATTACCGAATTACCCGTGGAGGGTAAATTACCAAATTTACCTTTGGAAGGTAAATTACCGAATTACCCCTGGTGGGTAAAATTTCTGAATTACCCTTAGAGAGTAAATTACCGAATTACCCTTAGTGGGTACGATTACCGAATTATGAAAATGTCCTTACGGGCCGAATTACAAAAATGCCCCTAATGGGCCGAATTACGAAATGTCCCTATGGATCGAATTACGAAAATACCCTTTATGGGCCAAATGTGATATTTGATATATGGGCAGTTTGATATTTGTGATATGGGCCAGAGTGTGTAATTTCACACTTATCTCATGGGTTAGATATTATACCGTAAGCATTAGAATAAATCGTAAAATTTGTAAAATCGGAAAATACGGTATAATAACACTTTTTGTGTAAATGCATGAAACCGGTATTAAGGTTGTGGGAATTACGGATTTGCCCTTAATGGGTTATTTTGTTAAAAAGTGATATTTTGGGCCATATGAATTATTTTGATAAATGGGTCAATATGATATTTTGATAAATGGGCCAATCTGATATTTTGCTAAATGGGCCAATCTGATATTTTAAATGGGCCAATCTGATATTTTGATAAATGGGCCAATCTAATATTTTGCTAAATGGGACAATCTGATATTTTGAAATGGGCCAATCTGATATTTTGATAAATGGGCCAATCTGATATTTTGATAAATGGGCCAATCTGATATTTTGCTAAATGGGCCAATCTGATATTTTCATAAATGGGCCAAATCTGATATTTGATAAATGGGTCAATATGATATTTTGATAAATGGGCCAATATGATATTTTGATAAATGGGCCAATATGATATTTTGCTAAATGGGCCAATCTGATATTTTGAAATGGGCCAATCTGATATTTTGATAAATGGGCCAATCTGATATTTTGCTAAATGAGCCAATCTGATATTTTGCTAAATGGGCCAATCTGATATTTTGAAATGGGCCAATCTGATATTTTGATAAATGGGCCAATCTGATATTTTGATAAATGGGCCAATCTGATATTTTGATAAACGAGCCAATCTGATATTTTGATAAACGGGTCAATATGATATTTTGATAAATGGGCCAATCTGATATTTTGCTAGATCGATTAATGAGCCAAAATTTGCTAGATCGATTAATGGGCCAAAATTTGCTAGATCGATTAATGGGCCAAAATTTGCTAGATCGCTTAATGGGCCAAATTGTTAAGATTGATTAATGGGCCAAATTGCTAGATTGCTTAATGGGCCAACTTGTATTATGGGCCTTATGATGAAATTATTCTATGAATATTGTTATGCTTTGTATATGCATACATGATTGCATGGGTTGGGATAAAATTGAAGAGAAGTGCTAGTGGCTCTACCACAATCTAGTTCGGTGACTCTGTCACAATCCAGTTCGGTGGCTCTGCCACAATCTAGTTCGGTGACTCTGTCACAATCCAGTTCGGTGGCTCTGCCACAAATATTTTAAATGGCTTTATGCCTACCATTGGTGTGTTGGCGGGGTGGGTTGACTTGATCCCCACAGGTGTGCTGGTTGGTACGGGTGGTGTGTAGCAGATGGAAATTAGGTTTGGTTTGGGATTTGCATATCATATGCATATTATATACATGTTATTATGTTATAATTGTAATTGGGCTTAGGCCCAAAATATTGCTATGTGTGTTCCGACCCAGTGGATAATGGTAAGGGGATTTCACACTGAGTTCTTGTAACTCACCCCCTTTCTCTTAACCTTTTCAGGTAATGCTCAGTGACGTGGACATGGGCCTTGGATGACTCGATGGAGACCATATTTCAGAAATGGTTTATTTGGACTTCAGACTTTTTTCTTGTTTATTTTATTACTCTACTATTTTGGGTTAAATGTTGTAATCAGGCCTCGGATTTTCTTTCAAAATGCTTCTGCAATTTTATTCCCAAACGTCCCATTTTCGTAAATTGTTTATTTCAAATATATTTTCACAACCTGTAACATCCTGAAAATGGGCCTATGCATCTTTGATTTAAGTATACGAAATGGCATGTCTTATGTGTTGTGAATGTATTATGAACATTTTTGGAAATGTAAGGAAATGATTTAGAAATGTTAAGTTTCAAAAGAGGAAAGTAAACATTTTTGGAAACTTGGAAATGTAAGGAAATGATTTAGAAATGTTAAGTTTAAAGGAGGCAAACGAACATTTTTGGAAACTTGGAAATGTAAGGAAATGTCTTAGAAATGTAAGGAAATGCTTAAGAAATGTTAAGTTTAAAGTTTAAGAGAGGGACATGAAGCAAGGTGGTCTTAAGAAAATTAATAGAAGAAATTTGACACAAGAACAGGCTTGGAAAAGTGGCAAGGAGGCACCACTTAAAGCCCAGCAAGTGACGCCACAACATGTGTTATTGGGCCAAGGTTCGAGCTACAGGGGAAGCAAAATAAAAGTTTTATTTTGCAGCAGAGGTTAGCAGCAAGGGACGGCACAAGGCTATAAATTAGGAGCTTTTATTCTTTTATTTTTAAGAGATAAAGGGTGGATAAATAAGGGATAAATAATGGATTTATTTTAAGAGATAAATGAGGATTATTTCTTTTAATTTGAATAAAGTGATAATTAAAGAGATAAAATTATCACATAGGAAGAGTGGTGGCCAAGTAGGGGACTCTAGCCTAGTATTTTCGGCCAAGAAAGAAAAGCAAGACCATTCATTGTATTTTCTTTTCCTTCAACTCTTCTCTCTGCCGAATTTCCTAGAGCATCTCTTCTTCTTCTTCTTTTTGTTAGCCAAAGCCGAAAACTAAAGTAAGCCTAGCCGAATTCTTCATAGCTTTTGTGACCTCCATTAAAACCGAATCCATAAACTCCTCAAGATACCATCATTAGCCGATTTCTTGTTAAGCTCCAAAAGCCGAAAGCTTGTTAAGATCTAGGCTATAGCCGAATAGCTTTGTGGGTACAAATAAGGGGTATTGCCGATTTCTATTTGAAGGAATTCTTTCGGGATTATGCTATAGTCGACTATAGTATTAAAGGTAAGATCAAGTTTGATTTTCATTCTTTTCTTTAAGGCTAATCGAAATCTAAAGACTAATTCCTATCATTATTCTTTGATCGAAATCTTAAGGAGAGATTTCGGGATTCTGCTAGTGTCGACTACAAGGAAGGAGAAGTTCTTTTCCCGAAGGTACACCATAAGCCGCGTGTTCCCTAGTTATTTGGTGAGTTTCGGGATTTAAAAGCAAGGTAAGTACATATATGTACATTCGGCCAAAGGTCTATTTCATAATTGAGATTCATTCAAAAACCGAAACTAACTAACTCAGTAATCTAGTGATTGTCGATTTCAAGGAAGGAGGATACAAAGTTTCGGGACTTGATTCTTAAGTCAATCGGCAACAAGGTAGGTTTTAATTGTACTAATCCCACTAGGATTTGGATTTATGGCCGAATGGCTCTTTACTAAGTATTAAATGATTGATTAAATGTAGAGATCTAAGATCTAAGGCATTAGATCAAGCTTTTCGGGATTTGGATTGGAAACCTTAAGCGAATCAGGTGTGTACCTCACACTATTTCTTGATATATTTATGGCAATATTTAATATGTATGTGACTATAAGAATGTGTAAGAATATGGCTAAGGTACTATGTAATGGTACAAAAGTACTCAGGTACGTTTCCTACTCCTACTAGGAATATGAAATTATGTTATATATGTAACATGTGAAAAGTGATAAGAATGTGAAATTATGTAATATGCATGATATGAATGATATGGGGCATTCGGGATATTATATGAAAGGGGAAGTTAATGTGGTGACCTAAGACCACGATATCTGAATGTGGTGACCTAAGACCACGATATCTGAATGTGGTGACCTAAGACCACGATATCTGAATATGGTGTCTCATGACCCAAAATATGAATCTGGTGGCTATGCCACGAATTTTATAAGGGCGATGAGCACGTCGACTGCAGCGATTGCCTTCGATGGTGTGTAGCGGATGAAGGGTTGACTTATTAGTCCCCACGGTGTGCAGGTTGGTACGGGTGATGTATAGCGGATAGCATCTAGGTTTGGGTTCGGGTTTGCATCATTATCTTTACTTGTTATGTGAATGTGATATGTATGATATGCCTGAATTTGTTTGGATTTAGTGTTGGTTACACATTGAGTCTGTTGACTCACCCCGTTGTGGGAACATTTTTCAGGTGATGAACAGTGATGGACCGGGTCGGCAGGAGCTTAGTGGTGGCCATGCTCGTCAAGGAATTCGTTTTATGTGGACTTTTTATTTAAGTACTCTGAACTTTTATTTTGGGTTTTAATTTGATGTAATAAGGCCATAGTGAACTATTTTATTTCTGTTTTATTTACTATGTTACGAAATTTTAATTATTAAAGATTAAGCCAATTTAATTCAAAATAAACTCTAAATATTTTGTCACCTGAAATAATGGGTTTTCAATATAAAATAAACTCGTTTTCAACTCAAGCCCAACCCAAAGCAATCTTTCTTTCAAAACACACAAATTTTTCCTAAGTAACAAAAGAATTTTTGAACCGATTTACATCGAGGAACATACCAGATCCGGTCAAGGCTCGTGGGCTGGGTTTAGGGTGTTTCACAACCAAAAAGGTTTTTTAAAGATAATTACGTTTCCAAGTAAATAACAATTGCTTAAGTGTTTTGGGTTTTAACAAAGAGGCTGTAATTCTCAAACAAGTTTTTAACAATCTCAAAGATGGTTTGAAAAAAAAAAAAAAACTTCCATGTGACACACCATATTCGGGCTTAACGTCTAGGTCGGGTTTGGGGTGTTACATTTGACATAGTTCTACTTAGGGTGGGTTCTTATGTTTTCTACATGTGGTTTAGCTCTAAAGTTGAGGTACTCGAACCAGCAGATTCCTCGATCGTCACCCATTATAGGCTCATACGGACCAAGTTCGGTTCAGAGGAATACATTTCCCTATGGCCATGCAGAAGTGAAAACTTCATGAAGACATAGGTACAGATATATCCCGGAAGCAATCCACTAACCCATGCGGAGGTGAAAACCTCACGAAGGCATAGCTTCTCGCTCCCACTTAAAGGCGCAACCACAACGGTTATGTAATGCAATGAAAATATATATATTAAAAATTAGAACCACATGCAATAAAAGGATCATGGTTTTTTAGATCAGAATTTTAAATTCAGACAAAAGGACATGAAATTATCAATTTTACGGCTTGACTCTCTTATTGGTCCCCAGCGGAGTCGCCAAGCTGTCGAAACCATTTTTAAGTTTTTATAAAAACGATGGGGATCGACCTTAAAAAACGAAAAACGGGAGTCGCCACCAATCCCTTTTTACTTAGGTGTGATTGGGTCACCTTATAAAATGTTTTTTTAAATATTAATTTTGGCCTACAAAATTCAAGAAAACGGGTTCGGGAGTCAATTACATATGAGAAAGGATTGGCACCCCCGTAACGCCCAAAATTGGTACCTAATTGATAAAATCATGTCCTAATGTTGAAAATTTGAAAAATTTTAAAATATGATCCTTTTATTAGAAAGAAAACCAAGACTTACCTATCTCAAAGAAATAAAATGCTATACCCAGTAAGTTAGGATGTAACATCTCATGACTTCGAAACTAGGCTCACCTTTATTTAGAAAATTCTTACCTCGAGACACACAACACCATATCAAATAAGTTAGGATACAACGTTTTGAATTCCCGAGAATAAGTTTTGATTTGGAAGTTTATAAGTTTCAATTTTAAAAGAAAAGGGATACCTAATATTTTAAGTTCAACGATAAAAATCGAAACCCGGTGAGTTAGGGCACAATTTTTCTCGAAGTCCCCAAATATTAGATATCGCCGTCTTTTTTTTAAAGCTAAAACTTTGAATAAAAATTGACAATTTTGTAAAATGTATTTTTATAAAAAATGATATGAATTCGATTTTGCATTGATACATTACGAAATATAAACATCAAATATCAATTCACTATAACCACAAGTCATATTAATGATCAATACTAATATAGTCAATTAACGAAAGAATATAGCAACTAGTATATGAAGTGAAATAATTATGCTAAAGCAATAATAAAATAAAGGAACATAAATAAACATATACAAGATGTAATAAAAAAATTCATATGAAATATAAAAATTCAAGAAATAAATATTAAACTTTACCAACAAGATCAAATATAGAAGTAAATAAATGAATGATGTACTTAAGCATTGAATAAACCTTAAAATAAAATAAAATAAAATATGACAATTTTTAAAATAATTAATATGTATAAACAATATGTTTTAAATAAAAATATAAAAATTTAGAGTATATAAAAATATAGGGATAAATAATTAATATATAATTAATAAATTAGCATATATAAATGAAAATAATAATATATGATAAAAGCAGTTACAAATAAATAGTATATAAAAAAATAAAAATATTTATAATACAATAATCATAAAAAAAGTTACTTATTTGTAAACAATAAACAATATCATACAAAATAAATTAAATGTTATATATATATATTAATATGTATATACAAAATGAAAACTGTAAAATAATAATTAATGTGCAAATTTTAAAATAATATATGATGTATAAATAATATTGAATTTAATAAAGTAACCCAATATAAATAAATAGAAATAATTTAATATATATATATATATATATATATAAATAGTATATATTTTAAAAAACAAACATAAAAACTTTATACCATTAATAAATTAGTATACAAATAGTAAAAAAAATAATATAAAATTTTAATACGATAAGATAATTTAATATAATGTTAATATAATTTAAAAATAAAAAATAAAAAAATGGTTTAAAATAAAACAAAGAAACAAGGATTAAATTATAATAAAATAAAAAATTAAGGAAAAAATGTAAAAAGGATGATATTGAAAGGCGCCACAAACTGTAGGGACCTAATAGGCAATTATGCTCTATCTCCTAAACGGCGCCTTTCTGTTATCAACCTTTTAATAGCCCAAGGGACTCAATTGAAACAGAAACAAACTTTCAGGGCTAATTTGAAAAAATAAAAAATGTTACATTGGACGAAATTAAAACTAATAAAATTGCAGAGGGACTAAAATAGAAAATTTCCCTTTTTATAAAAAACGCGGATCCTCCCCGGGTTTTCGGGTCAACGCGCGGATCTAAGGCCTTTAAACGGCGTCGTTTTGGCCTTTAAAGGTAACCCCCAAAACGACACCGTTCCAGCTGCCTATATAAGTCATTTTTAGACAAAAAAAATCATTTGCCCCCATTTTTTAAAAAAACTCCGAAAATTCTCTCAACCCTTCCTCTTTGCGTCTGGATTCCGACCATCGGACCTCCGGGCCACTGGCCCCACGCGCCTCACGCACCATCGTCGGCGCCACTAGATACGACGGCCGGAGATTGAAAATCTCCTATTTTCAGCGTGAGTCGAAAGGTAAAATTTTTTATATTTTTTTAAACAGCTTTTGTATTTAAAAAATGCATAGATCGAAAAGAAAAATAAAATGAACGAAAAAATAAAAAAAATAATCACCTCTGCTATTGGGTTTTTCTCTGCTTATTTCAATGTATTTGTATATTTGCATATTCTCTCTTTGTGTGTATGTGTGTATTACAGATTACATGGGGGTTTATATAGCCCCGAAAATAAAAAATACAAATCCTGTTTTGCTGTTTGTTGCCATATCTACTGTGTTTTCTTTCCTTTTTTGCAGGAGAATGACGAGAAGCATGACGGCGATGTGGAGCGCTATCCGCGCTGATTGCGGCTGGACGAGGGTCTGGTGTCAGACGCTTGCGGCGCGATTGGTGGCTTGGGTGCAAGGAAGGGCTTGCGGCGCCTAGGGTTTCCCAGAAACCCTAGGTCTCCGAAACTGTTCAAGTTTTGGGCCCTTTTGGGCCGTGTGAGTTTGGGTCTGGGTCTTTATTTTTGAGTTGCTTGTTTTAGGTCTGGGTCTGAGGGTGTTATTGGGCCAGGGTGTAACTAGGCTCAAGGTGTAATTTGGTTTTGAGTCTGTACTGGACTGTAAAAGGACTTTATTAAACATTTTTATTATTTTTTGTTTTTTCTAAATGGAATGAGCCCAGAAAAAATGGGCTGATTAGAATTATATTATAGAAATAGTCATTGAGAGGTTAAATAGGAAAAGTTAATTAGTATGGCATATGATGAAGGGCATCATACAACCACAATAATTTTTATAATTTGATTGGTTGATGTAGAAGATGTGAATTAAAAATTATACAACTTTTGGGTTAAAGCTGCAAACACCCACACAATATAAACCCCACATTTTCCCCTTAATAGCTTTTGATTGTTGGCATCGGTTCTTCTTCTACATTGTTACCCCATTATATCATATAACATAATTTTTGTCTTCCATTGAATGATGTTATTATACCTAACAAATAGTTATTGACAAGAAAAGGTTAGACCATATTTCGGGTTAGACAAATATAAAATATTTTAATATGATGATTAAACTCATCTTAAATTAAAATTAAAATGAAACTATTATTATTTATGTAATGAAATATTGTTGGAACATTGAGTGTCACAAACTTATGTTGCAACTACAATTCAACACCAAAAATGCAACAATGGATAGTTGCATTTTTGTAAGACATGATATTGTAATTTTAAGATAAGCAGCCTAAATTTGAAAGATTTGGATGCGAGGACTTTTCCCTACTACTAAAAAGATCAACTGGCTAACAACAAGCTTTTTCAAATTCAACGATGATTGGAGGCAATTCAAATTGATTATTATTTGTTTTAAAAGATATGGTTATCTCAACGTTTGCAAAACCTTTATAAAGGTTGTTGAGTATATTGATAACAGATGTTGGGTATACTCTAGAGAGTGATATTTACTTGAAATTGGTTAGCATTAAAAGAGGAGAACCGCTACAACTATTCCCTAAAAACCTCTATTGGCCAGTTTAAACACAGAAAAGCTCTGAAAAGAAGAAACAAATCCCTAAATGCAAAATCAAAACAAAAATGAAAGCCAGAAACCACCCCATCTTCCATTGATATGCTTGAAATTGCTCCTGCATCCCAACTCCAAACATTCCAATCCTTGGGTCTTGGAAATGCTATCTCAACCCCTTCAACTCATTGAGTGTATTAGGCGTCGCAAAGATAGAATAATTATCCAAACAATTTTGGTTTCTATCTTCATTTATTCGTTTTGTTACACTCTATTTCAAAGTTTTATTCAATCAAGTTTTGCAACACTTTTTCCAATAAAGAATATAACTGCAACACTTACAAATCAGCTTAACCCACAAATTCATACTTCAATTATACTCTCTTTTTTTTCTCATATTGATACTTAAATATTTTTTTTTGTCTGATACTTAAACATATTTTTTTTCCAAAATTAATACCTTCTTAATCAACTATTAAGTTTGTTAAAAAGAAAAAAAAAACAACCAATTAAAAACTTACACCTGGCACAAAAAATTAATAACCTTTTTCCTTTTTTTTATAAAATTAACCCAAAAATTTTAATTAATTATATAAATGACCCAATTTTTTGATAAAATACGGAAATGACTTAAAATCTATAGCACAAGTTCATTTGGTGCCACCAATATGCCACGTTAGCAACCGGTATAAAAAAATTATTTTTTTTGTGGAGCCATGTAGAATAACATCACTTGTATAAATATTAGAGAAATACTGTAATTTCTGAAAATATAGAGAGGCTTTAAACAAATTTTCTTTTTTTTGGTGGAGCCAAATAATTTGGCGCCACCCGTTTCCAACATTTCTGCCACCTTTTTGTTCTTTTTTTTATTTGTTTATAATATTTTAAATTTATAATTTTTGGCGGATTGATTCTAAATGCCACCACCAGTTTATAACTTTTTGGTGAAGCCATATTTCATTTGAACACTTTTTTTTTAATTTGTTTGTTTTTATATAATAATTTTTTTATATTTAAAATTTTTTATCATTTCAAGACTTTTATTTTTAAAAATAAATCTGTTTTTTTTTATTTTAAAATAATTTTTAAATGTGTTTTTTAATTTAAAACTTTAAAAATTAATATTTTATTTTGGTGGAGTCATTCTTTATGCCTCCACCACTTAGTTCTCCAACATATATAGAGATATTGAAGCATTTTTGTAAGAGTTGAACTCGAAGAGAAGAAAAGAGAGAAATTGTTATGTTTAGTAGGAGAGTTCAAAATTTCTGTTGAAGATGAATAACGCGATGTTTTTTGTGTACGTTCTTTTTTTATGGTGAAATTGTAGAAGCTGATGTTGGTTGTATATTTTAAGGTCGGCAGAGACTAGGGTTGCAATTAAAAAAAATGTGAAGCTGAAAGAAATGAAAAGGAATATCAGTGCGAAAATAGTTATCCGTTGTGAAAGGGTGACGTCTAGATTATTTTACAAGTTTCCAATCTCTACAGATTCGTTGAAATTTTGTGAGATGCAACTATTAGATAATGATGACTTGGGCACTATGATGGAAATATGATGGTCGAGTGGGAGTGAGAACCCCCAACCAGTTGAGTTAGCGGACATAGAGCCTGTTGAGAATGTTAGTCCAATAAGTCAACATCGCGGATTTAATTTTGATCTTAATGTTGAATGGACAGATCAGTTAGAATGTGGAGGGACATTGCAGATGCCCGAAAATCTGAATTATGGTGGGAGTTCGTATAACAACCCAACCTCAGGTCCCCGTCTACAAATATATCCGGGGATGATAATAAGCACAGAGGCAGACATCGGAGAAAGGACCAATAATGGTGAATATTCTGATCAGGACGTTGAAGATTTTAGTGACCCCAATATTGATAAGGTTCCGGATCATATCGACGATGAAGGCCCGAAGGAGGTTTAAGATGCTCACGACCATTCATTCAGTAACCAGAGTAGTGGCATTGTTTTATGAAATAAACCTGAGGACGACATGTTGAATGTAGATCCAGATGTAGCGCATGCATCCAAGTTCCCTAAGTACACCAATATAGTACTTGCTCACACATTGGCGTCAAATTCGCAGTTGGAAGAGTTGTTCGTTGGGCAACGGTTCGAGAACAAGACGGACTGTGTGCTTGCCATTAAATGGTACAACATGAAGGTGTCGGTTGATTACAAGGTTGCCAAGTCTACACTGACATTATATGTTGGGGAATGTTGGAGAGCTAGCGATGGGTGTGGCTGGCGGGTTCGAGTTGCATTTATACAAAGGACTTAACAGTGGCAAATATGAAAATTAGAAGGAAGTCATACATGCATTGTCGCACGTATGTCTCGTGACCACCGGAAATTGGATGCCAAAAGTATTTGCAACTACATCATGCCACTAGTGAAAGATAGTCCAACCATTCATGTATCGACATTGATTGCGGACATACAAGCCTGATTCTAGTACAGAGTGTCGCATAAGAAAATATGGTGGGTGAAACAAATGGCCATGCAACAACTATACGACAATTGGGGTTAAAAAGGGCTAATAACAACCAAAGAGAGAACAACATCATGCAACTAAAACACGAAGAGCAAAGTAGCGCTAAGCAAGGAAAAACGAGAAACTAAAACGGATTTTTTTATTTAATTTATAATTAATTTTACTGTTTCGTTAATCTTCGATGAAGTGTGATCCGTATTTACTCAAGAAGACATTCTGATATCCGCATAATTTTAAAAAAAAATTACATAAATTAAATATAATTAATTATTATATTAAAATAACTACTTTTAATTAATATAATACATTTCACATAAAAAAAAATTATACATACATTGCTTATATTTATCAACTTTAAAACAAATACAATTTTTCTCTTTTTTCTTCTTTTCTTCCTCTTATTCTTTACAAAAAAAAAAAACTGAACAGGGACCAAAACCCCACGTTCCTTCCTTTTTAAATGTCTCATCTCTTCCTCCTATTTCTTTTTTTTTTCCTTTAAACTAACATTAATTAACCTGTTGACTAGTCACATCGCTGATGTCGTTGACGCGGCTGAATTACATTTACTTTTAATCCTTTTATTATTATTTTTTTAAAAAGCTATAATTTATTTTTTTAACAAATAAATCCTTTCTCTTTTTTTTTCCCAACCAATTCAACCCTCACTTTCTTCTTCTTCTTTCACATTTTTTTTCAAATTTTCTTTATTTTTTGGTCCTCCGTTTTTTTATTTCTATTAAAAATATTTGTTATAATTCTTTCTTAAAAATGTCCCTTTAATTTTTTTGATTTCACATTACATAAAATATTTACATGAAAATTACATTTCACAAAATAATTATCAATTTATATTATTCAAATAATATAATTTTTACAAAATATAATTTTACATTTCAAACATTCTAAATTGTTTCACTTAACTTGTAATGATATTTACAACACGAACAATTTTCTCAATACTAAAAAAAAAATAAACGAATTTTTTCAAGACCGACAAAATTGTGTCTTACAAACAAAACATAATTAACCGAAGTTCAAAACCGACATCATTCTATCTTACAAATTGAAAAATAAATTGTCTAATTGCAACAAAAGCGACTTTCTCGGTGCTATTAAATTGTAGCTTGAATGCTGCCGATATTAATGATCTCACCCTTGCGGTTCGATTTGGGATTCCTTATAATCTTCAAACATCCCATTGACCTAGGGAATCCCAAATAATTCACCTGTTGGTTGCATAACTAATTTGAACCAATTTGGTTGCATAACCTTCAAACATACCCATTGGTCTGAAAATAATCATTAAATTTACCCGTGTCAAAGCCCTACCGGATTATCTTTAAACAAAACATACCTTTAAATTAAAAAAAAACACAAATACATAAATAAAAAAATCGCTTCTCATATCTCTCTCGTTCATCCTCTAACAAAGTATAAGTAATATTTTTCCTTCAACTCAGATTGATGGTGTTATTGAGGCTTAGATATACCAATTTGGTCACGCCAAAGAGAATGGCTCCACCAAATAAAATATCTGTTTTTAAATTTTAAATATAAAAAAACAAATTAAAAAAAAAGGTTTAAATGAACTGGTGACGCCATTTCAAATGGCTCTACCAAAAAATATAAATTTAAAATATTATAAACAAATAATAAAAAATAAATTAAAGAAAAACAAAAAAAAAAAGACAAAAAGGTGGCAAAGACGTTGGAACGGGTGACGCCAATTTATTTGGCTCAACCAGAAAAAGGATGTAATAGCTTGATTTTCAATGGTGTCGGAAATAGTGATTTGGGATCACTAAATCCGACAAGTGAGTTAAAAAATTTAATAAATTAATATATTAGTCAAGTGTGATTTTAGAAGTATTTTTGAATTAGTGAATTTTGTGATTTAAAAGAATTTATTAGGTAAATTGGGTCGAAAATGAGGTATCGAGACCTCGGATTTATAAACTGTGCCATAAATATTTTTAGAAATATTTATGGAGTGTCACTGAGTTAGTATTAAATTTTCATCAAAAAATTTTAACGTTTCGGTAGTCAATTAATTAAAAAGAACTAAATTGAAAAATGTACAAAACTTGCTAAAGTGATTAAATAGCCTAATGGTAAATAAAGGAGAACTAAAAGGATTAGAAATGGTAAATTATAAAAACTATAAAAATTTGGGGTAAAAGTGTAATTTTGAAAATTAAAGGGTATAAATTGTAAAGTGAATTAGAAATGGAATAGATGCTAATGAATGAGTAATTTTTTTATTATAGATCAAGAAACCGAAGATAAATAGGGAAAAGAGAAATTAACAGACTAATCCCCGAATTTCTACAAATTCTACAAATAGGCCCAAGTAAGTTTGTATGATCGAAATTTGATATTTATATTGAATTGATGTATGATATCATGTATTTATTTATGTTATATGTTAAAAAATGAAAAATTTATAAATATGAATGGTTAATGGAATAAATAAATACAAAATTCATGAGATTAACGGTATAAGGAATATTGATTGTTATTGAATTGAATGTATGAGGAATAGTGATATTTGAATATTGGATATATTGAAACAGATAGATTTAATAAGTGATGAATTTATTGAAATTATATTGATTGAGTTGGTATATATATTGATTATATTGACTGACTGAATTAAAATAAATATTGATTGTTTTTGAAAAGTAAATTGTATTGAATTATGAATATATTTGATTAATTGAAATGTGTATTGATTGGAAACTGAAAAGTGATTTGGAAACCCTATTAACTAGTCGGGCTAAGTCAGATATAGTTGGCATGCCATAGGATTGGAAGTGTTCAGGGTTACTTCGACTTCGAGTCGATGAGACATTGGTGTCATTATATTACTTCAGATAGATTCGATGAGGTAATGGGTTCCAACTTACTTCGGCATGGCCGATGAGACACTGGGTGTCAACTTATTGCTTCGAACTATCCGATGAGGCGCTGAATGTCGTACTGGTGTGTTTTGGTTGGATCCGTGTATCCGTCCAAGTCCGAGTCGGGTTAATAGGGGTAAACAAATGATTTGGCCAATTGATTGATATTGAGTGATATTGAATATGGATTGGAATGGACAACGAAATAAAATATGTAATTGAAATGCATGAAATTGCATGAATCATGGATTCATGAACTGGATATTGATATTGAAATTGAATTGTGTATCCTAATGAGAAAAGCTATTGAATAGCAATTATGAGATTGAAATAGTATGATATGAGAATTAAAAGTGTTATGAATGGTATATTTATGAAATTATATCTAAAATACTCGGTATTGATATATAATTGATGTATATTGAAAACTGTCTTGGAAAATGATATTTACTTGATATATATATTGAAATGTGACATGGAAATGATATTTATTTAATATATATTGAAAAGTGACATATAAATATGTGTTTAACTTTAATATGTTGATATAAGAAGATTATGTATATGATGATGAGTATTAAACCCAAGTGTGATATGTCGAGAAAATAAGTTTATCAATATTGAATTTATATGTAAGATGTTTAAGTGCGCTAACTATTGTTGTTGCTTGATGATTAGGCAAGTGCCAAGCTATTGATTGAATAGTAGTATATTTATTTATTTGAAGCACTGAAAAGGTAAGTATTTAAGTGAAAGTAAGTTAGTGCTCATGAAAGAATGGTAAGGCTTAAATTATGAAATTTCTTATGAAATGACTTATTATGTGTCCAATATGAAAAATGTTTGGTTAAATGCACTAACTTGTAACTATGGCTGAATGACGTGCATATAAAATAAGTGTAGAAGAGTTAAAGTTATATAAAATTTTACTAAGCTTGAGAGTATATGTCTATGAGTGATACTATGGATTAGTTCACCTTATGAATTAGTGAGAATAGTTTATAAGTATTACAGTAACAATAATGGGTTATTTTTTATATGTAAAGTTTTATAATTGAAATAAATTAGTATGATTAAAGATTATACGAGCTTACTAGGCATTCATTGCTTACATGTTTGTTTTATTTATCTATCTTACAGATTATCGGAAGCTCAGACAGATTAGATGTAACACCCCTGACCCGGCCTAGAAGTTAGACCCGAATCTGGCGTGCCACATGAAAGTGTTTTTCAAAACCATCTTTGCAATTGTAACAACTTGTTTGAGAATTTCAGCCTCTTTGTTAAAACCCAAAACACTTAAGCAATTGTGTTTACGTGAAAATATAATTAACTTTAATAACCCTTTTCGGTTGTGAAAGCATATTTGAAACATTGCGGAAACGTAGACAAAATACAAGTATTTTGAGAGATTGATTAATGAATCACAAATCAAGGAATTGAACTTTAAATCCGTGACTTTTGAAAATGTCGTTAATAATTTGAAAGAATGTTCGAGTTAAAACATATTTGTATAAGTTTATTTTGAAATCCATTTGTTAATCAATTTCGAAAAACCCTTATTTACGTTTTTAGGAAAAAAAATTCGTTTTAAACAATTTAAGAAAAATACTAAAAACATCCCAACCATAAAGCAAAAATTAAAAAAAAAATAGTTCAGAGGCCTTATTACAACTTAAACCAAATTAGCAAAATAATAAAATAAATGGAAATAGAAATTTAAAGTTTACTAACACCATTTCTAAAGTATGGCCCCCACCGAGTCATCCATGGCCTAAGTCCACGTCACTGAGCATTACCTGAAAAGGGTAAGGGAAATAGGGTGAGTTATTAGAACTCAGTGTGTAACCCTCTTACCATTGACCACTGGGCCAATATCTCATTAAGCAATTATTTGGATCTAAGCCCATTAAAAATAACATATTGTAACACCCCAAACCCGGCCTAGAAGTTAAGCCCGAATTTGACGTGTCACATGGAAGTTTTTTTTTTTAAACCATCTTTGAGATTGTTAAAAACTTGTTCGAGAATTACGGCCTCTTTGTTAAAACCCAAAACACTTAAGCAATTGTTATCTACTTGAAAACGTAATTATCTTTAAAGACCTTTTGGTTGTGAAAACATATTTGAAATAAACAATTTACGAAAATGGGATGTTTGGGAATAGAGTTGCAGAAGCATTTTGAAAGAAAATCCTAGGCCTTATTACAAAATTTAACCCCAAATAGTAGAGTAATAAAATAAACAAGAAATAATTCTGAAGTCCAAATAAACCATTTCTGAAGTATGGTCTCCATCGAGTCATCTAGGGCCCAAGTCCACGTCACTGAGCATTACCTGAAAAGGTTGAGAGAAAGGGGGGTGAGTTACAAGAACTCAGTGTGTAATCCCCTTACCATCATCCACTGGGTCGGAACACACATAGCAATATTTTGGGCCTAAGCCCATTTACAATTATAACATAATAACATGAACATAATATGCATGTGATATGCAATTCCCAACCAAGCCTAATTTCCATCCGCTACACACCACCCATACCAACCATCACACCTGTGGGGATCAAGTCAACCCACCCCGCCAACACACCAATAGCAGGCATTAAGCCAATTAAAATTATATTTGTGGCAGAGCCACCGAACTAGATTGTGACAGAGTCACCGAACTAGAGGCATTAAGCCATTTAAAATATTTGTGGCAGAGCCCCGAACTAGATTTTGGCAACAGGCCTTTCTTCTCTTCGTCAATTATCCCAACCCATGCAGTCATGTGTATATATATATATATATATATATATGCATAACAATATATTCATAAGGTAAATTTCAACAAAAAGCCCATATTACAAGTTATCAATTTGTGACAGAGTCACCGAACTAGATTGTGGCAGAGCCACTAGCACTTCTCTTCAATTTTATCCCAACCCATGCAATCATGTATGCATATACAAAGCATAACAATATTCATAGAATAATTTCATTATAAGGCCCATAATACAAGTTGGCCCATTAAGCAATCTAGCAAATTTTGGCCCATTAATCGATCTAGCAAATTTTGGTCCGTTAATCAATCTAGCAAATTTGGCCCATTAAACGATCTAGCAAGTTTGGCCCATAAATCAATCTAGCAAATTTGGCCCATTAAACACGTGAGGCCCAAACTATCACTTTTAACACTTGGCACATATATCAAATATTACACGGCCCACATAGCAAATATCAATCGGCCCATATAGTAACATATTTCAATTTGGCCCATAAATGGTATTTTCGGTAATTTACCCTCTAAGGGTATTTCGGTAATTTTTGCAACCCAGGGGTATTTCGGTAATTTACCCTCTAAGGGTATTTCGGTAACTTTTGCAATTGAGGGGTATTTCGGTAATTTACCCTCTAAGGGTATTTCGGTAATTTTTACAACCCAGGGGTATTTCAGTAATTTACCCTCTAAGGGTATTTCGGTAATTTTGTAACCCAGGGGTATTTCAGTAATTTACCCTCCACGGGTATTTCGATAATTTCGCAACCCAAAGGTATTTCGATAACTTACCCTCCAGGGGTATTTCGGTAATTTCGCAACCCAGGGGTACTTCGGTAATTTACCCTCTAAGGGTATTTCTGTAATTTTTTTTACAATCGAGGGGTATTTCAGTAATTTACCCTCTAAGGGTATTTCGGAAATTTTTGCAACCCAGGGGTATTTCGGTAATTTACCCTCTAAGGGTATTTCGGTAACTTTTGCAATTGAGGGGTATTTCGATAATTTACCCTCTAAGGGTATTTCGGTAATTTTTACAACCCAAGGGTATTTCAGTAATTTACCCTCTAAGGGTATTTCGGTAATTTTTGCAACCCAGGGGTATTTCAGTAATTTACCCTCTAAGGGTATTTCGGTAATTTTGTAACCCAAGGGTATTTCAGAATTTACCCTCTAAGGGTATTTTGGTAATTTCACAACCCAAGGGTATTTCGATAATTTACCCTCTAAGGGTAATTCGGTAATTTACCCACCAAGGGTAATTCAGTAATTTACCCACCAAGGGTAATTCGATAATATACCCTCCAAGGGTAATTCGGTAATTTACCCTCCAAGGGTAATTCGGTAATTTACCCTCCAAGGGTAATTCAGTAGTTTTAACCACCAAGGGAAATCCGGTAATTTTACCCTCTAAGGGTAATTTGGTAATTTACCCTACAAGGGTAATTCAGTAGTTTTAACTACCAAGGGTAATTCGGTAATTTCATATTTAACGGTGTTTCCGAAGATTCACTATCGCCTCGAGTGATACAGAACTCTATTTGGGTCTCTACGGAACTATTGGGTCAAAATCCATTTTAGGCCCAAACGGGGTAATTTCGCAACTAAAACTTAACTAGTAATTTGGGGCATACAAATTTAAACTGTCCATTTGCGTCATACAGACTAAATTGGCTATAACTCGAGTTAGAAAACTCAAAATCTAGATCCGTAAAATTTCCTTGAAACTAGACTCAAGTATCTTCTTACTGTAAGTTTTCCAGAATTTTTAGCCTATCCATTTAGTACAGTTTATTCCTTAATTTTTCCCTTGTTTCACTGTCCAACGATTCTGACCTCTCTTAACTTAATTTCAATTATCTCACTGTACAGTTTTCATATACTGCTCCAACTTGTTTCTCTTGAACATAGACTCACTAAGGAATCCATACATATAAATTATAACCCATAATTCACTTTGTAAAATTTTATATGATTTTTCCAAAACAGATCAGTGAACCCCGAAGTTAATCAGAACTAGTCTCACTAAAATCAAGATATCTCAGAATATAAAATTCCTTTTCCTTCTCCGTTTCTTCCATATAAAAATAGACACAGTAAGCTTTAATTTGATATCTTATTCTCTTTCTAATTCCTTTTCTCCTATTTTTAGTGATTTTTCAAAAACATGTCACTGCTTCTAACCGAAACTGTTTTATTACGAAATACGATTACCACTACGATCATACGCACACCCGAGTGATTACGGATGCCGGTTTTTAGTTTTCTTTGGTATTTCCACTGATTAACAGCATATTTCATACAAACTTTCAGAGAAGTATGATATTACACACCATTTCAATCATATATACGAAAGGTACGGGATTACACACCTTAATAACGAGTTGTGCTTTCCACCGATTTCAACACCACTTATGTGATCTCCCTCGATCCTACCCCTTTGGCTACTGAAATCCAGTCCCCACTTACTTGACGAGTCGATGATAACGATTTGGTTAATACAATCACTTGTGCTCCTTCACCTTGTTGAAAGTCTGATTCGATCAAGATGAGGTTTTTCCCACACGATAGGGAACGAAATGATGAAGAATTAGGATGATAATGGTTAAAAGAAAAGAATGGGAGGTTGGATGGATGCTAGGTGATTCAGCTATCAATGAAAGATGAACAAAAGATGAATGTTTTGACCAAACAAAAGAGAAGAAAACTAAACTCACTAATGGCTTGTAACTTTCGGCACATAGCAAAAGAAGAGATTTGGAGAAAACACAAAATAGTGCCAAATAAATTTTGGCCTAACTAGCACTAAAATTCTATCAAAAGACAAAGCAAAATTCAGCCCCTTTCCTCCCCAAAACCGTCCACATGCATGATAATAATAGTCAAAAGTTTGGCCACTCAAACTTTCCAAATCATCTCCCTTGAAAAATGCCAACATATTCCCCTTTTTACTCCTTTTCTTTTTGTTTCTTTCTTTCCACTATCCCATGTTTCCCTCCATACCATATTTCTTTTTGACTCTTTCCAAAATAATAAATATAAAAAAAAATAAAATCTCCCCTACCATAATTACAACCATGGAAGGAAGTACAAAAATAATAGTCAAAATTTGCACACAATGGGATTTGAACCTCTTCCCTCAAAGTACTTCACTTGATGCCATAACCTCCTTGCCATATGCTCATTTTATGCTAGCAATTTACTCTTTTATTTCCATAAGCCTTGATGCCACTTACTATCTCTCCTTAATAGGCTTAAACACAAAATTTTACTAAGGCCCAACTTGAACTCAAAACTTTATAGAATTCCGTAACTTTCTAAAATCATCTTCTTAATAAGTCCAACTTGAAATGATGTCATTCTTTTGTTCTCAAAAATTTTAAACACTCCTATGCCCAAGGCCCAATGGGCCCAATCCTACTAGGCCCAATTTCGAGATGTTACACATATAATATGCAAGTGATATGCAAATCCCAACCCAACCTAATTTCCATCCCCTACACACCACCCGTACCAACCAGCACACCTGTGGGGAGCTTTAGTCACCCACCCCGCCAACACACCAAACTGGGCATTAAGCCATAAATCAAACTGGGCATTTAGCCATATTTCAAACTGGGCATTTAGCCATATTTCAAACTGGGCATTAAGCCATTTATCAATTTGTGGACAAGCCACCAGAATTTTGTCGCAAAGCTACCAGAACTTCTCTTCATCAAAATCCCAACCCATGCAAATCATGTACATATAGTATGCATTTTCATTCGGCCCATTTGTCACATATCAATATAGCCCATTTATCAAATAACACATTTGGCCCATTTGTCACATATCAATATGGCCCATTTATCAAATAACACATTTGGCCCATTTGTCACATATCAATATGGCCCATTTATCAAATAACATATTTGACCAATATAGCAAATTATCAAATTGGCCCATATAGCAAATTATCAAATTGGCCCATATAGCAATTTATCAAATTGGCGCATTTAGCAAATTATCAAATTGGCCCATATAGCAATTATCTCAATTCGGCAATCGTACCCACTAAGGGTAATTTGGTAATCTCGCAACCCAAGGGTATTTCGGTAATTTACCCTCTATGGGTATTTCGGTAATTTTCGCAATCCAACTTAACCACTAATTTGGGCATAACAATTTAAAACTGTCCATCTGCGTCATACTGACTAAATTGACCATAAATCGAGTTAGAAAACTCGAAATCTAGATCCGTAAATTTTCCTTAAAACTAGACTCATATATCTTCTTACTGTAATTTTTCAAGAATTTTTGGCCTAGCCATTTAATACAGTTTATTCCTCCAAATATCCCCTTTTCTGCTGTCTGGCAATTCCGACCATTCTTTGCTAAAATTTAATTATTTTTTTGTACAGAATTCAAATGATATTCTAGTTTGTTTATTATAAAAATAGACTCATTAAGGAATCTAACCATATAAATTATGTGCCAAAATTAGTTTTTATCAATTTTTAATGATTTTTCCAAGTCAGAACAGGGGATCTCGAAATCACTCTGAACCAGTCTCACAAAAATCTAAAAATCTCAAAATATACTAATCCTTTGCTTGCTTTGTTTCTTTTATAAGAAAATAGACTCAATTATATTTCAATCCATATCTCCTTCACTTTCTAATTCAATTTCCACTATTTTTGGTGATTTTTTTAAATTCACGTCACTGCTGCTAACCAAAACTGTTTCATTGCAAAATACGATTAGCACTTCGAACATGCGTTCGTCCGAGTGGTCACAGATACCAGTTTCCGGCTTTTTGGTCTTTCAAACGAATCACAGAACATTTTATGCCAACATTCAAAGAGGTGTGAGATTACACACCATTTCAAACATATATTCGTAAGGTACGGGATTACACACCTGATTACGGTAAGGACTAAACCTTCTTGATCGTCGGCACCTATGACACCTTAACACTCGATCAGAAAAAAAAAATACCGCGATGGGAGAAAGTAGTTGTTTAGGGAGAGGATTTCGACTTACCACTACTTCCAAAAGTCAACAAGTAGAGAAGAGCGAGTGATTTAATCCCTTAACGTTGATGAATCCGATTCCCACCAATTGGACTTATGGCTACGGATGATACACGGCCACCCACTTAGATCACTACGAAGAAGAAAAAGACTCGGCTAAGGAGATGATTATTGACATTCGGCCATGGTGAAGAATTAGGACAAAAGAGATGCTTGAAGGATTTCGTGAAAAAGAAAAGAAATAAGAAGAAAGATGTTTGTCTAGATTGATTTTCAAGAAAGATGAAAGAACAAATTTTGGTTTTAATGGTTGGTGTACAATCGGCAACAAGAAGGGAGAAAAGATGAGAATATGCACACTCAAATTTGAGGATTCGGCAAGAAGGGAATTTGAAGAGAGAAAAGAAATTATTACAAAAGTTGCATAAAGGAAATTTTGACCAAACAAACACTAAAACTTTACCAAAAATAAATAATAATAAAAAAAAAGGTGGAAGATGAATTGGTAGAAGATATGGATGAAAATGGCCACAAGGGATTGCATGGAATTATTCACTAAAGAGACAAAGAAAGATGAGCATGCTTGGGGTGGCACTAATGACAAAAAAAAAAATTCTAGGATGCTACAGTTCTACCCCTCTTAAAGAAAATTTCGTCCTCGAAATTTACCTGATTAAAAGAGATGAGGATATTGTTGCAACATAGCGTCCTCAGGCTCCCATGTAGCTTCTTCCGCTCCGTGATTGTGCCATAAAACCTTGACTAACGGTACCGACTTCCTTCTCAGCACCTTAATGTCTCGATCTAAAATTTGCACTGGCTCCTCCTCGAACGACAAGTCAGGCCTTATCTCAACTTCCTCTACTGGTACAATATGAGACGGATCTGATCGATAACGCCTTAACATTGAGACATGAAATACACTATGTATCTGACTCAACTCTGGAGGTAACTCAAGCTGATAAGCTACTGGCCCAACACGTTTCAACACACGGTACGGTCCGATGAACCTAGGGCTCAACTTGCCCTTCCGTCCAAATCTGAAGATTTTCTTCCAGGGTGAGACCTTTAAAAAGACTTGATCTCTCACTGCGAACTCAATATCCTTACGCTTCAGATCCGCATACGACTTTTGTCTATCCGAAGCTTCCTTTAACCGTGCTCGAATCACCTTTACCTTTTTTTTCCATCTCAGATATCAATTCAGGACCCAATAACTGTCGTTCTCCCAATTTAGTCCAACAAGTAGGGGTACGACACCTTCGACCATATAACGCTTCATAAGGTGCCATTTGGATACTGGATTGATAACTGTTGTTATACGCGAATTCTGCCAACGGTAGAAAATCCTCCCAACTACCTCTGAAGTCAATCACACAACCCCTTAACATGTCTTCTAATATCTGGATTACTCTTTCCGACTGGCCATCTGACTGAGGATGAAAAGCTGTGCTGAAGTTTAACTTTGTTCCCAAAGCCTCATGCAAAGCTTTCCAACACCGTGATGTAAACCTAGGGTCCCTATCCGATATAATAGACACTGGTACCCCATGTAACCTCACAATCTCTGCTACGTACAACTTGGCCAACTTCTGCAATGAGTAATCTGTACGAACAGGTAAGAAATGGGCAGTCTTCGTCAACCGATCCACTATTACCCAAACGGAATCTTTCTTAGTAGGCATTAAGGGTAACCCACTAACAAAGTCCATCGTTATTCTTTCCCATTTCCATAATGGAATCTTCACCGATTGCAGCAATCCCGATGGCACTTGATGTTCTGCCTTCACTTGCTGACATGTTAAGCACTTACTCACAAAATCAGTAACCTCCCGTTTCAACCCTGGCCACCAATACTGTTCACGGAGATCTCGATACATCTTATTTCCTCCAGGGTGCATAGCATAGGGGCTACTATACGCCTCTCGCAAAATCATTTGTCTCAAATCCGAATCCTTGGGCATACAAATTCTTCCGTGAAAACACAGTACTCCATCCTTATCAAACCCAAAATCCCCTATTACACCACTTTCAACTTGATGAAATAAAGGACCCAACTTTTCATCTGATAACTGCTTCTCCTTGATCTGTTCTAACCACATAGGCTTCACCTGAAGTTCTGCTAGCAAACTGCCATCTTCATACAAACTAAGATGAGCAAACATTGCCCTCAACTCTGATATCACCTTACGACTCAACGCGTCTGCCACCACGTTAGCCTTTCCAGGATGATACTCGATTGAGAAGTCATAATCCTTCAACAGCTCTATCCATCTCCACTGTCTTAAGTTCAACTCCTTTTGGGTAAGAAGGTATTTCAGACTTTTATAATCCGTATAAATGATCGACTTCTCGCCGTACAGGTAGTGCCTCCAAATCTTCAAAGCAAAAACTACCGCAGCCAACTCTAAATCATGAGTAGGATAATTGACTTCGTGCGGCCTTAACTGACGAGATGCATAAGCCACTACATTACCACCTTGCATCAACACACATCCCAAGCCCGTGTGTGACGCATCGCAGTAAACAATAAACTCATTTCCAGCCTCAGGTTGAATCAGTATAGGCGCTTCCGTCAACATCTTCTTTAATTTCTCAAAACTTTCTTGTTGTTTCTCTGCCCATACAAATGGTACTCCCTTTCGCAACAGTTTAGTTAGGGGTGCAGCAATCAACAAAAACCCCTCAACAAAACGTCTGTAATAACCAGCCAATCCTAGGAAACTCCGAATTTCGGCCACTGACTTCGGTGGTTTCCAATCCAACACAGCCTCTACTTTTCGGGGATCAACTCTAATTCCTTCGTCCGACACAACATGCCCCAAGAAAGTCACTTCCTTCAGCCAAAATTCACACTTACTGAATTTGGCATAAAGTTGTTTTTCCCGCAATATCTGTAATACCACCTGCAGATGCAAATCGTGCTCTTCTTCATTCTTCGAGTATACCAAAATGTCATCTATGAACACCACTACAAACAGGTCTAAATAGGGTTGGAAGACTCGGTTCATCATGTCCATAAAGGCAGCTGGTGCATTGGTCAATCCAAACGGCATCACCAAGAACTCATAATGTCCATAACGAGTTCGAAATGCCGTCTTATGAATATCCGCCTCCTTAACCTTGAGTTGATGATAACCCGATCTCAAATCTATCTTGGAGAAAACAGAAGCTCCTCTCAACTGATCAAACAGGTCATCAATTCTCGGCAATGGATACCTATTCTTGATCGTCAATTTATTCAACTGCCTATAATCAATGCACATACGCATCAACCCATCCTTCTTCTTGACGAACAAGACCGAAGCTCCCTATGGTGACACACTCGGTCGAATGAATCCCCGATCTAACAACTCTAGGATTTGAGCCTTAAGCTCTGCTAACTCCTCCGGCGCCATTCTATAAGGAGCAATAGACACCGGAGTTGTTCCGGGCAAAAGCTCAATGCCAAACTCTACTTGTCGGTCTGGAGGTAGACCCGGAAGTTCTTCGGGAAAGACATCTGAAAATTCTTTCACCGTTCTCACACCTTCCACTGATAATTCCTTGGCATCCAAAGTACTAATGAATGCTAAGAACGCTCAATACCCTTTCCGCAACAACTTTTCTGCCTTTAAAACAGATACCACATTTGCCAGGTAATTCCTCCGTTCGCCTATCATTACTACTTCCTTATCTTCCAAAGTCCTTATTGACATCCGCTTTGCAGCACAATCCAATTGCGCCCGGTGTTTTACCAACCAATTCATGCCCAAAATAAGATCAAATTCGCCGAAAGGCAGTTCCATCAAATCCACCAGAAATATTTCTCTTTGAATTTCTAAAGGCACGTCTCTAAATAATTTATTCACGATTACCGACTGTCCTAAAGGACTAATTACGATCATCTCTCTATCGGAAATCTCAGATCTAATATTTAGGTTTCCAGATATAACACTAGCAACATATGAATGGGTAGATCCGACATCTATCAAAGCAGTAACAGGTACATCAAAGATGAAGAACGTACCAGTTATCACATCAGGTGCATCGCCATCCTCCCGACGCCTGACCGTATACACTAACCCTGGTTTCTCGCCTCCGCGTTACCTCTGAAGCCATTACCTCTACCCAGTGCACCTTGACCACGACCACCGCCATTACCACCTCGACCTGGCCCACGGCCTCTCGGTGGCTGTTGCGTGCCTCTAGCTGGCTGTGCATCATGATTACGAGCTTCTTGAGTTTGAGAAGTCCTTCGAGGATAATTCTTAAGCTGGTGGTCCTTAGAACCACATTTGAAACACCCACCAGTTCTTTTCCAGCATTCACCTGGGTGTTGTCTCCCACAGTCAGCACACGGTTGAATCTGATTGGTAGCAGCAGGTGCTCTAGCTTGGGCTGGCTCATCATTCCTAGGCCTCTTCTGAAAACTTTTAGTGGAACTCGAATACCTGAAGTCCCTCTTGCCTCTGCCTCTGTCTCGGTTCTGACATGCTGAGTTTTTAGCCTCCTCAGCTATTTTGGCTTTCTCCACAAGCTTGGCAAAAGTCCTTACTTGTTGTGGGGCTATCAGTACCCGCAACTCATTATTCAGCCCATCCTCAAAACGTACACAGCACTCATGATCGGTTGGCACAATTGTCCGAGCATAACGGCTCAAGCGTAGAAATTTTGCCTCATAAGCTACCACCGACTTATTTCCTTGGACCAGATTCAGGAATTCTTTCCTCCGGGCATCTACATAACTTGCCCCAACATACTTTCCTTGGAATTCAGTCTTGAAGAAATCCCAAGTAACAAGTTCCGCCTGAGTGCCTTCTCGAACAATGAGCCACCATTGATATGCCTCGTCCCTCAACAAGGACACAGCGCCTTTTAGTTTCTGCTCGGTGGTGCACTCCAAATCATCCATGATTCGCTCCACTGCCTCGAGCCAATACTCCGTACATTCAGAGCTACACCAGAGACACCCCTAAAAACCTCGGCACCACTTGATTTAAGTCGTTTCGATATTGATCCACGAGCTGTTGGCCCAGTTCTAGCTCCAGCAACCCTTTCTAGGATTCGCAACATTGCTTGGGTCAAAGCAATATCCTCTCTCATGTGGTCGTGTGATCCAGTCTCACTCCCGGGTGACGCAGGTGCGTCCATTTCCGGCATAAGACCCGGCGCTTCAGACGCAACCCTAGCACCTCGGCCTCTACCACGGCCACGTCTACCACGTCCACGTCTACGTCCTCTAGTGCTCATATTGGGTATTTCAGTTTAATCTGATTACAAGTTTTTATGGATCAGTATACTATTTCAGTGTTTATTAACGATATTTTATGAGATATAAGAGATAGAGTTGTTTTCGTAAACGCATCCTATAGTCTCAATCTTTATAATTTCAACACCTAAAACTAAGAGTTCTAGAGTGTTCCTATAGGCATATCATAATAATAAGAATTATTCAATTCTCATACACTTACTTGACTTGGTGCCGGATACTCGTGGTGCCATACTACCTTTTTTTTAAAAAAACATAAGTTTTATAATTTGAAACAATTTTGTACCATAAATGTTTTTGAACCCAAACCACAACCGAGTTATAAACCGAGCTCTGATACCATTAAATGTAACACCCCTGACCCAGCCTAGAAGTTAGACCCGAATCTGGCGTGCCACATGAAAGTGTTTTTCAAAACCATCTTTGCAATTGTAACAACTTGTTTGAGAATTTCAGCCTCTTTGTTAAAACCCAAAACACTTAAGCAATTGTGTTTACGTGAAAATATAATTAACTTTAATAACCCTTTTCGGTTGTGAAAGCATATTTGAAACATTGCGGAAACGTAGATAAAATACAAGTATTTTGAGAGATTGATTAATGAATCACAAATCAAGGAATTGAACTTTAAATCCGTGACTTTTGAAAATGTCGTTAATAATTTGAAAGAATGTTCGAGTTAAAACATATTTGTATAAGTTTATTTTGAAATCCATTTGTTAATCAATTTCGAAAAACCCTTATTTACGTTTTTAGAAAAAAAAATTCGTTTTAAACAATTTAAGAAAAATACTAAAAACATCCCAACCATAAAGCAACAATAAAAAAAAATAGTTCAAAGGCCTTATTACAACTTAAACCAAATTAGCAAAATAATAAAATAAACGGAAATAGAAATTTAAAGTTTACTAACACCATTTCTAAAGTATGGCCCCCACCGATTCATCCATGGCCCAAGTCCACGTCACTGAGCATTACCTGAAAAGGGTAAGGGAAATAGGGTGAGTTACTAGAACTCAGTGTGTAACCCTCTTACCATTGACCACTGGGCCAATATCTCATTAAGCAATTATTTGGATCTAAGCCCATTAAAAATAACATATAATACGCAAGTGATATGCAAATCCCAACCCAACCTAATTTCCATCCGCTACACACCACCCGTACCAACCAGCACACCTGTGGGGAGCTTTAGTCACCCATCCTGCCAACACACCAAACTGGGCATTAAGCCATAAATCAAACTGGGCATTTAGCCATATTTCAAACTGGGCATTTAGCCATATTTCAAACTGGGCATTAAGCCATTTATCAATTTGTGGACAAGCCACCAGAATTTTGTAGCAAAGCTACCAGAACTTCTCTTCATCAAAATCCCAACCCATGCAAATCATGTACATATAGTATGCATTTTCATTCGGCCCATTTGTCACATATCAGTATAGCCCATTTATCAAATAACACATTTGGCCCATTTGTCACATATCAATATGGCCCATTTATCAAATAACATATTTGACCAATATAGCAAATTATCAAATTGGCCCATATAGCAAATTATCAAATTGGCCCATATAGCAATTTATCAAATTGGCCCATTTAGCAAATTATCAAGTTGGCCCATATAGCAATTATCTCAATTCGGCAATTGTACCCGCTAAGGGTAATTTGGTAATCTCGCAACCCAAGGGTATTTCAGTAATTTACCCTCTATGGGTATTTCGGTAATTTTCGCAATCCAACTTAACCACTAATTTGGGCATAACAATTTAAAACTGTCCATCTGCGTCATACTGACTAAATTGACCATAAATCGAGTTAGAAAACTCGAAATCTAGATCCGTAAAATTTCCTTAAAACTAGACTCATATATCTTCTTACTGTAATTTTTCAAGAATTTTTGGCCTAGCCATTTAATACATTTTATTCCTCAAAATATCCCCTTTTCTGCTGTCTGGCAATTCCGACCATTCTTTGCTAAAATTTAATTATCTTTATGTACAGAATTCAAATGATATTCTAGTTTATTTCTTATAAAAATAGACTCATTAAGGAATCTAACCATATAAATTATGTGCCAAAATTAATTTTTATCAATTTTTAATGATTTTTCCAAGTCAAAACAGGGGATCTCGAAATCACTCTGAACCAGTCTCACAAAAATCTAAAAATCTCAAAATATACTAATCCTTTGCTTGCTCTGTTTCTTTTATAAGAAAATAGACTCAATTATATTTCAATCCATATCTCCTTCACTTTCTAATTAAATTTCCACTATTTTTGGTGATTTTTTTAAATTCACGTCACTGCTGCTAACCAAAACTGTTTCATTGCAAAATACGATTACCACTTCGAACATGCGTTCGTCCGAGTGGTCACAGATACCAGTTTCCGGCTTTTTGGTCTTTCGAACGAATCACAGAACATTTTATGCCAACATTCAAAGAGGTGTGAGATTACACACCATTTCAAACATATATTCGTAGGGTACGGGATTACACACCTGATTACGGTAAGGACTAAACTTTCTTGATCGTCGGCACCTAAGACACCTTAACACTCGATCAGAAAAAAAAATACCGCGATGGGAGAAAGTAGTTGTTTAGGGAGAGGATTTCGACTTACCACTACTTCCAAAAGTCAACGAGTAGAGAAGAGCGAGTGATTTAATCCCTTAACGTTGATGAATCCGATTCCCACCAATTGGACTTATGGCTACGGATGATACACGGCCACCCACTTAGATCACTACGAAGAAGAAAAAGACTCGGCTAAGGAGATGATTATTGACATTCGGCCATGGTGAAGAATTAGGACAAAAGAGATGCTTGAAGGATTTCGTGAAAAAGAAAAGAAATAAGAAGAAAGATGTTTGTCTAGATTGATTTTCAAGAAAGATGAAAGAACAAATTTTGGTTTTAATGGTTGGTGTACAATCGGCAACAAGAAGGGAGAAAAGATGAGAATATGCACACTCAAATTTGAGGATTCGGCAAGAAGGGAATTTGAAGAGAGAAAAGAAATTATTACAAAAGTTGCATAAAGGAAATTTTGACCAAACAAACACTAAAACTTTACCAAAAATAAATAAAAAAAAAAACAAAGGTGGAAGATGAATTGGTAGAAGATATGGATGAAAATGGCCACAAGGGACTGCATGGAATTATTCACTAAAGAGACAAAGAAAGATGAGCATGCTTGGGGTGGCACTAATGACTAAAAAAAAATTCTAGGATGCTACATTAGAAGCTTATCGGAGACATATCACACTATCCATTAGTTTTATCGGTAATTATGGATGACTTGATTCTGGTTATAATGACATGTATAGGTTATTTTGATTAAATGTTAGTCTATAGGTGTTATGTAGATATTAGTCATTTATTTGGTTTGCGTTTTAGTATTGTGGTATTTGCATGATTTGCCTTATAATGTTGATGTGATTGAATGATGAGAGGTAAAATAGTAGTCAAATATGCATAAAAGGTGCCTAAAAATATAATGATTATGTATGTCTAAATAAAAGTTAATACAAAGAATCATGAATGAGTAAAATTAACATTAAAATAGTTTCTGGACAGCAACAATGGTTCAACTTTGAATAATCACCAAAAATTGTGAAAATCGAATTAGACGTTTATTTGTGAGACAAGGTCAGAATGATTTCAGATTCCCCTGTTCTGACTTTGGAAAATTATCAAAAAAATTTTAAAAAATAATTAGAGGTTTAAATTTATATTTTTAAATTCTTAATGAGTCTATTTTCAATAGAAACAAACGGAAACATCATCCAAATATCGTACTAAGAGATAATTAATTTTTAGTGAAGAAAAGTGGAAACTGTCAAACAGTAGAACTGAGATAAATTTGAAGATTTTATTGTACTTATTGGCTAAATTATTGTAACACCCCTAACCCGTATCCGTCGTCGTACTAGGGTTACGAGACATTACCGAAGTAGGCACAACTCAAAATAGGCTTTTTTTTTTTTACATTTCATGCACACATACTTTGCTTACCAATCACAATCAGCAGATATATTTTGAAACATTTAAACAGAGTCATTTGCATATTTTGTCAATACAAATTTCATACCTCAAGAACAAAGTCAAACTCATTTATATCACATCTAACACATATCTCAAATTTATAGCATAATCAATCATTTATAATTAACATCATTAATATAATCATTCTATTAAAGTCTTAATAAATAAACATCACTTTAGATCATGAATGTGATATTCAAACATTGTATCATTCAACCAAATAACCAAATAACATCAATCAATAAGATCCTCACAAAATTAAATAAACATGATCTCATCATCAATCTGGGCATATATGCATTATATAAAATCATATTACCTAATTATTTACTAATATAAAATTCACTATTCATTTGGTCAATCATTTCATTACATTAGCCGAACATAACCTTGCATGATAATCAAACTAGGCTTGAAATTGCAATTACTTTATTTCAACATCACAATATTGCCGATTACATAGATACATACATACATGATTTCCTATTCGAATTCTTACCATTTACCAATAACAAATTTCATAACCTAAACATGAATCACATCCATTTGCACCACATTTTATTATCTATCACAAGTATATATATCATAACCGAATATGCATAGTTAACAACATCAATTTAAACCAACTTATTAAAGTCTCAATGACTAAACAAATCCTCCTACCTAGTTACTATTTTTGAACCTTTATAACACCAAAACCAAATCACATCATACAAGTGTGTGTATATATATATATATATATATATATACACACTTACTAAAATTTTTATGCACATACATTTCACTTAACAATGTCCTAAATATATATATAGATATACATTCGGTTTTAGTCCTTTTCATAACTAAATCAATCCATCACCCAATGCATAATAAGTATACATGTGCTAGTCACCCAACCAATTTCAATATGTCCAAATTATAACCATCACAATTACTTACCTATTATAAACTTATGCCATACCAAATATGCATAAATATCAACTCATGTTTAATGAACACTACCAACCATAAACATAGATACCAAACTAGTTCAAAAGAAGATAAGCCATTTTCGCATGGCTAATATTTACATACATAGGTACTCAATTCACATTCGACCTTTTACTTAGTTATACATGCCATATATTCGTAATTAACATAGCCAAAATACCAAAGTAAGCTGTCGATAGTGTGATAGGTCTTGCTGACGATCCCGAGCTCGTAACGTATATCCAAAATCTATAAAATAGAAACCGACAAAGAAACACAAAGTAAGCTATTTAAGCTTAGTACGTCAATAGCAAGGTAAAGTTAATTAACTTAGCTAAATCACAAATACAAAGTTTACATCAATTATCAACTTTTACACAATCATTATTCACTACTCAATTCTCAATTCAAAGTCACATAATACCACTTTTGACCGAATACACATATTTAAAGTTTATACACAATTCATATGTTTACACATTAACTTTTGTACAATGTAATGAACATATAACTTACCTTTCTTTTCTCAATACAGTTTGTATACGTACCTGAGTTCTTTTTATTCACATAACACATTAGCCTTCACATATACATGCCCGTTGAACCATTTGGAATTAAAAAGGATACAGGGATAGTCGGAAGCTCGTACAATGCCAACGTCCCAGACGTGGTCTTACATGTAATCACATATCGATGCCATTGTCCCAGATAGGGTCTTACACATAATCACAAATCGATGCCAACGTCCCAGACGTGGTCTTACTCGGTAACACATAACAGATATCCTATGTCATGACATATGTATCCTATCTATTCCTAAGGTTCGTACAGGGCTTATGGACGTCGAATCTCGGTCGAATTTAGCTCGGAATTTATTCAATTATACATACCCACATTCGACCATAAGCAAAATAAAATCAAATAATTTAATTCATTTCATAACTAATATGTATTCATTGTTATATCAACATTTAAATGCTAATTGACTTACCTCGGACGTCGACGACTACGAAATCGGCTATTCGACCACTTTTGTCTTTCCCCGATCCAAATTCGATTTCTTTAATTCTTGATCTAAACATATTCAAATTAAACTTATTTAAACACCAATACACTCAATTTAGCCTAAAAACACATAAATGGGAAAATTACAATTTTGCCCCTAATATTTTACACTTTTTACAATTTAGTCCTTTTTGCACAAAACACAAATTACACAAAATTTGACCACACTTCTTTAGGGCCGAATATTCATAGAATTATTACAAGCCCATACATTTCATTTATTTTTCATTTTAGTCCCTCAAAAATTTGTTTTTTCAATTTAGTCCTAATTTTTCAATTTCATCAAAAATTCAAAGACAAAACTTGTTAATCTAACACATATAATTCATATTTCATCACCAAACATCAAAAACCACAGGGTACCATCAATGGTAAAACACAAAATCATCATCACAATCAAAAATTAAGACATGGGTTTTGTTCATTTCTAATCAACGATCTCAAAAACGTAAAAATTATCAAGAACCGAACAATTAACATACCTTAATTTTGAAGAATACCAAGCCGAACCCTAGGTGTTCTTATTTCTTTTTTTTTGTTGATATTCGGCCAAGAGAGAATGAGATGATAATGGCCTTATTCTTGTTGTATTATTACATCTATTATGTTATAATTAAATTACCTTATTAACCTTTTATATTAAATAAATATAACATATAAAATAAGGTCATTGTTGGCATATACCATCCACTAACCTTGAAAATGGGCTATTTTCCCTTTAAGGACTCCATATTAAAAAGCCACTATCAACTAAGCACTTTACACTATAGTTTGTAACTTTTACCTTTTACGCGATTAAGTCCTTTTATTTAATCGGACACCTAAACGACAAAATTAAGTCACAAAAATTTAACACCAACAAATTCACACATAGTAAACACACAAAATAATTTTAAAATATTTTTCAGACTTAGATTTGTGGTCCCGAAACTACTATTCCGATTAGGATCAAAATCGGGCTGTTACAATTATAAATTCTGAAATTTTTATGGTAGAAAAATATTTGAGTCTAGTTTCAAAAACATTAAGAGGATCTTAATTTAGAATTCTGTAGCTCTAGATATAAATAATTTAGTGACTACGACTCAAGTGGACAGCTTTGATATGAACATAAGTAAATAGTGGAATTATCTGTAATTTTTCTGTAAACTCCGGTAATACCCCGTAACCCTGTTTCGGTGACGGATGTGGGTTAGGAGTGTTACAAAGGAAATTTTGTTTAAAGCTCCCCATATTTTCAGAAATTGCACTATTTCCCTGATATTTAAACAGGTGGGGTCATTTTACATGGCTCTACTAAAAAATTGCTTTTTTTTATCCCGATTGCTAATGTGGCATGTTGGTGGCACCAAATACTTTGGCTCCACCAACTTGCACTGTAGATTTTACGTCATTTCCGTATTTTATTAAAAAAATGGGTCATTTATATAATTAATTAATTTTTAGGTTAATTTTATAAAAAAAGCCTTTTTTTTTCTCTATCTATGTATCATACTCGTATATATTATGTATTACAAGGTTTAAGACTAAAGCTTATGTGGATAGGTTAATTTAATGGCATGTGGATAACTCCACATTTATTCCAATTCCTATTTTTTATGTGATAAATTATCAAAATAAATTGTTTTTAAATGATTTAAAATAAATAAAATTAAAAGTATTCTTGAATTTTTAAATAAATTATTTTTATAATTTTGAAATGAATTTGATGGATAATTTTAGAAGTTTTATTTGAATTCCTATTTTTCATGTGATAAGTGGTTAAAACAAATTAGTTTTTGAATGATTTAAAATAAATAAAATTGAAACATAAAGTATAAATATTCTTGACTTTACGTATTTGAAATAGTTGATGGTTTATAAAGAAATTATTCCTAATATTTTTCAAAATATGTAGATAATTTTAGAAGTTTTATAACACATTATACTTGACTTGATTGTTGGATCTGAGTGTGTAATATCATATTGTGTTGCCGAAGCAACTCAAGTTACCATAATACAAATATTTTCAATTCAAGAAAATAATTCATATGCAACTATTTATACACTCATTGATTTCATTTCATCAATTTACGAGGGTTATACGTGTTAATTTCAGAGTTAGTACTTGAATTCAAACTTAAAAGTCAAATTTCGAATTTATGTATTTTGATAGGTCATAATTTATTTTGAATTTTTTAGCTTCAAAGTTAGAATGTCTTCAGACACTACATGTTGTGTATCGAGGCAAAGTCTTTTATGTCTTGAGACCAACCTCACATGTTTTCCTATTTCTGCTTCGATGTCTGAATGTCTTGAGATTTCGAGATAAGGGGTTCCTATCTCGAGACCTAGAACAAGACAAAATCTATTTAGTTTTGATGTACTTCTGTCTCGAGACCTAGGAACAATTGTCTCGAGACTATACAAATATGTCTCGGGACCTCAGGCTCTTGAATACAAAATTTAAATGAAATTTACTCAAATAGTCTCAGGACATGTTCTTTTTGTCTTGAGACACAGTGGCTAAATAGTCAAAATCCTACATTTTTAAGTGTTCAAAGCCTTAACCAAATGAACCTAAACATACCTAAAATGTATCACAAAACTTAGTCATCTAATTAACTTATCTAAACATGTTCAAACATTACCAAATTATAACTTTCAATATATCATTACTAAATCAACCAATTGGCATATTCAAAAACACTTAATCTAGCATAATAGTCAAAAGATAAAGTTCAACCTATATAACCTTATATGTTACTTACCAAAAATTCCAAAATTTACTTAGGCTACAAGCCGTCCAACCTAGGTATATGTCATATGACTTTAAACATATATATAGACATACAAAATGAGATTGAAAAGGCTTTTGAGCTGAGCTTAAGGGTTGGATGCTTGACTGCAAAATTTCTTTAGCTTTATCCAAGACTTACGCAAAGAAACAAACAAACTCGTATGCTGAGTAATGGTTACACAATAGTGCTAACATAACTCGAATTTAATTTCAAACATAACAAGATTTAAACAACATAAGTAGCATAATACTCCAAGTTAATCAAGAAATCAATTAACGTTAATATCAAAGATACATATATACCAATAATTCGTTTATCATTTCGATCGAATCACATCAATGCTTTGCCCAACTACTCGATATAGTTTTCAATGCACCCTCAAGGTATTTGTATTTAATTTAACATATCAAATCATGTAACATTTTAACATTTTTATCTCATTTCAGCTAGACATGTATACAATAAGTAATATTACATTTTTAATCATTATTAACCAAATCGGATACAAGAACGGATACTCAGATCAATCCACCACCACACCAAATACGTGAAGTGCTAATCGGACATAAATGCACCGATACTACTAACCACACCAGAATACGCTCGTACCCTTAGGGTATTTGAGCTAGTGATACATTCTCGACCCCCAAGGTATTAGAGAACTATCACGATATGTAAGCGCATGGTGTTGAATCTCCCACCTATCAAAACGGACCCTATGCCATGTTAACTATACTCATAACTCTATTTGACAACGTTAGTTGGGTAAATATCATTACTATCATATTTCATCAATAATCATATACTCATGTATTCAACCAACCCATAATCACGAATCAAATAGTCAAATATCTAAATACCTTCTGAATATTTCACATTGTTAGATTATCATTTCTGAACATTTAACGAATCAATTATATACACATATTTATTTAACAGATTTGAATTATGAGAGCACAAACCGGATTAGCTATTCGTCGATGGCTTTACAATAAATTTAGATGTAGAAAATTCATTAATCCTACAATTCAAACACAATTCAACACGTTATATTTATGAATGTGTTTTATTCAATTAAGCCCCTAAACATCCTAATATTAAGAACACACGTAACCCACAATTTACCCAATCAAATTTAAATTTGACTTAATAAATACAATATAGGGACTTCCTACAACCATTATTTATTATCAAACCTCAAAATTTCATTTCGTGCAGAATTATACATAATTTAATTATAAAATCTGTGCTCGCTTCTAACCTAATTTAATACTTTTCAGCAAAGTTTCAACATAAATAACTATGATCTTAACTACTACAAACATGCATGAATTTAAACTATTAATATCAAGAGTTGTTAAATTTTTCCAACAATGAAACTAAACCAAAACTTAATAATTCTAAATATTATCACTTCAACTTACATCAGTCATTAATAATTCAATTAAAATTAAAGTTAAAACTCACCTATCTACCCAATTAAAGTTTGGACAATGATGGAATGGAGAGAAGATGATGGAAATGAAATTTTCTCATTAGCAAACTATTTAAGTTAATTAGCTGTTAATCTAAACCTTAACTATTTAAAATTCAATTAGAACGTGATGGCTCAACTTTTCATTAACCATTGCCATAACATTAAAAACAATGGTTAAATTGCTTTTATAACCTTAGGTTAATTTCCTACTTGATCCCTCTTCATTTTTTTAAATTTAAATCTTAATAATCGCTATCTTTTATAATTTAATCATTGTACTATTTTTATAATCTATTTAATTCAATAACAATCCGCATTTGACTTGTATTTATTCCATTTTAAATTATCTACTAATTTTACTCAATTAATTCAGTCCAAAATTGAATTTTACGACACCGTGTATGTTTCTATAAAATGAACAAAGAAAACAGATACAAATCGATCAACATTTTTCCCACTAAAATACTTTTATAAAACACATTATATTTTCTCTTCTTTCTTTCTTCCAGTTTACTTATATTTTCTCTTCTTTCTGTCTTCTTCCTTCTTGCTTACTATCACCTCTCTCTGGTATTGAAGAAAATCTAGTCATCATGCAACCCACCGTTCATCATCACTAACCATCGTCTACCTTGCTTTTCTTAATAATTTTTTGATTCATTTGTTGAATCTAATTACTTTATAAATTGTTCATTCTTGGTAGTATAGAACTATATACACACACACACACACACAAATATAACATATTTAAGTTGTAACTTTATGCTGAGGTTAGCTTAGAGTCTTATGTAAAATGATAATAGATTGATAAGACAGTGTAATTTATTCAACCAAAAAATTATTGAAAAAATTCTTAATGATTCTTTTAGTATATATATGACAAGATTAGAAACCTTTTTTTATTCATATTTTAGAAGAAAAAAAGTATAGTCAGATTCATATTTGTTTCATTGATTTTACTTGTGTAGTTGTGTTTAATTAATATTTTATTAATAATTGTTTTAGCAATACTTTTTTTTTAATTAATTAATTTTTATTTATAATTAAATTTGTTCACCGGAAAGACTATTGACTTAAGTTTGAAGGTCTTCTCAAAATTTAGACAAAAATATTATACTCGAAAAAAAATTAAACTTATTTAAAATATAGATAGAACTCAATCTCTAAAATTCAAAACCCAAACTTAGTGCAGCCCAACTCATTTTCAAATTTATGATATGTTAATTTAATTTAATTTATATATTATATAATTTATATAATATGAAAATCAAATATTCTATATTAAATGTTAGTATTAAAAATATGCTTTTTAAAGAAAAATATGTTAAGTTATGTATCTTTAGATTTAAAAAAAGGGAAAAAAATACAATAGTAGTAAAACATATATATTATTAATAAATGTTAAATAAAAATAATTATATCTTTAAAGTACAAAAATTATGATTAACTTTAAAGGGTCTTTGATTAACCATTTATAAATATGAATGGAGTTGGATAAATTTTGAAGCTCATATTTCAAATCAAGCCTAAAACATTTTTTCACAATGTTGATAGGTTGGGTTTAGGTCATACTTAGAAATGTTCATGGGTCGAACTCGAAAGTGGGTCTAATATTTTGTCTAAGCTCGGTCTGGATAAAAATGCTAAAATCTGGACCTAATTCGACCGTATTAATTTTTTTTAAAAATATAATACATCAAAAATTCTAAAAAAAATAAAATAAAGGTTTCCCAACAAATTGAAAATAAATATATATGTATACCTAAATAACACTAATATATGTGTAATTTAACAAGCAAATGCTTCTAAAATAGTAACAAAATTAACAATAAAGTAAAAGTTATATAATATCCAAAGAGTAACAACATAATAGTGAAATGGTACTAAAATAATGAAAAAATAACAAGAAAATAGCAAAAACTAAAAAGTAAAAAACAACAAGGAAAAGCATTAGTTTTTTTTTTTTTTTGCATATTCAGGCCTTATTTTTTTGTCTAAGCCCATTTTTCAAACTTATACTTTTATCTAAATCCTCTCATTTTTCGGACGAGTCTACAGGTGTAGTCATACTTTAATATAACAAAAACATTAAAGGTTGTTTGTTTCACAGAATTGCTTTGGAAAAATGAATTCTAGAAAATAAATTGATTTTATGGTGTTTAAATGATTCTGCATAAAATACTTTCTAATATTTGATAAGTTTTGTTAAACCTGTGTTTTTTTTTAATTATTTTCAGTTAAACAAATGTTCAAAATTCAAGAAATAAAAAAAAAAAATTCACCGCTAAGACAAGCATCCAATATACTACCAAGTTTGAAATATGTTTACCAAATAAGATTCGAACTGGGATCTTTAACTACCTGCAAAATTAACATATTTGTCAAATCTGATTCCAACAGAAACCTTGATTTTTGCAAATTAGAACACCATCGTTGATCAGCTCATTATATATTTGCCTGAATTTTGTATAAGCTAGCTTCTCCTCTTCACATATTTCCCATACCAATAGTGATATATAGGAAGAAAAAACTATCATTCAAACATATTTTAAATTAGAACCGACTTTATTTTAAACTCTATAGCTATCGCACAAGCCCTCAAAACTAAACTTATTCAATCTCAACCATTTTTCAGAAGAAAGAAGCCATGACATAGTCACCCATGGCAAGAGTATACTTCTCAAAGGGAAAACAACAATTCTCAATCAATATAAAACCATTACCAACATCACTTTTAAAACATAAAATTACAAATGCCAAAATGTAATCAACTTTAGGAGAATCCTTCAAATTCAAAACATGTTGTTACTCAATAAAAGCATTCAATCACGTACCATCCATTGTCCTCTCAAAACAACAATAAAAAGGACCATGTTGGTAAAACATACACCAACAAATACAAACCCAATTTTAAAATCCAATCAAATATCCAAAAAAGAAATATCAGCCACAATGGTTAGAAATTCGGCTAAAATCTCTAAAGAAAATAGGAAATAATTGAACAATACGGAAATGATTTATTTTTAAATTTGAACTCAAAGGAAAGAAAATTTACAAATAAAATTAGTGACTTGCTATTATTGACACCAAATCTCCACTACTAATGTTTTGGTATTTGTGATTTTATCCTATCAACCACTTTACCACAAGAACGGACCTATCATTGCATAATATCTGTTAAAAAATATTTACCCCTTTATTTACTTTTAAATTTTCACTTTCTTTTTGACCTTTTTCCATGTTTTTTACTGATTTGTAACTGTTCCTTTAGTATCACTTGTTACCCACTAATTGGTCTAACATTGCACCCTTAATTTCAGCTTGGTAAATAAAATACATTGAGAAAAAGTTACAAGGAGGAGGAGATATAGTTTAAAGGGCAAATTACTATCTAATCCCAAAAATATAGTGTTAGTCACCAGCATGACACGTGACATCATATTCCCTTATAAAAGCCCCAAAACTGGCGGGAATATCACTCTCCTCAACTCCCAAACCCCCTCCCTCTCTTTACTCCAAAACGACACCAAATCATGAACAAGGGCGGCAACCCACGGAAGAGGCCACCACCGCCTTCTTCACACCAGCCATCTCCGGCTTCGAAGCACCAAGCGACGACTCCGACGCCTGCCCCACCTTCGACGGAAGAAGATTTCGTCGACGAAGATGTCTTCTTTGACGAAACCCTTATGGGGGAAGAAGACGTGGAATCCCTAATTCTACGCGACTTCGAGGAACGTCAAGCTCTCGCTTCTCGTCTTTCCAAGTGGGCTCGCCCCACTCTCTCTGATGCCTACATTTCCCAGTCTCGTAGCATTGGTAAGTTTAAGAAGCAAATATTTTGCTGTAAATATTTGATTTTTAAGTTTTTTTGGGGGAAATTTTGAGCTCTGCCTTCTTTTTCTCTTGCTGGTGTTTTAGTTTTCCAACAACTGGAGATTGATTATGTGATTGGAGAGAGTCATAAAGGTTTGCTGCCTGATTCTTCTGGTCAAGCTGCCATTATCCGAATTTTCGGGGTTACTGGAGAAGGTATTTATTCGAGAATCTTTTAAGTGAGATTAGCTGCTATGAATACTAAAAACATATAATATTACTGACCGTGCCTGTTATTAATTTGAAAGAATCCCAAATTGTACATTTTATGTCAATCTGATGAATTGCTTATATTGGCGACTTGTAGGACATAGCGTTTGTTGTCTTGTTCATGGATTTGAGCCGTATTTCTACATTAGCTGCCCTCCGGGAATGGGTCCCGATGATATCTCCCATTTTCATCAAACGCTTGAGGTATTTGGTTTTACCACTTCCTCAGGTTATGCATTTACCTTTTGCGAGTGGCTTCTTAATTGTTTCAGCAACATGGTTTCAGGGTAGGATGAAGGAGATGAACAGAAACAGCAAGGTACCGAAGTTTGTTCGACGTATTGAATTAGTTCAGAAAAGAAGTATTATGTATTACCAGCAACAAAAGTCTCAACCTTTTCTCAAGATTGTAGTGGCATTGCCAACAATGGTTGCTACCTGTCGTGGTAACATTCCTGATTCTTTTGTATGGTATTTATTCTGTTTGGGTTTCCTTCACTAAATGAAATGCCTTATTGTAGTTGAAACTATTTTTAACTTACTTTTTTCTCGACATGATATCTTAATCATGTACATAATTGAATATCTAGAAAACTGCCTAGTTCTTTTTACATCTGGAGGCTTGTTAATTGCCAATAATTTGCAGGCATTCTCGATAGAGGCATACAAATTGATGGCCTTGGCATGAAGAGCTTCATTACATATGAAAGCAATGTTCTTTTTGCACTACGTTTCATGATTGATTGCAATATTGTTGGTGGTAATTGGATTGAGATACCGGCTGGTAAATATAAGAAGACAGCGAAGAATATGTCCTACTGCCAATTGGAGTTTGATTGCTTGTAAACACTTTTTTTGTCTATTAAGAGCATTTCAACTATTCCATTGTTGTTTCTTTATCCTCCTGGTTTAATTCTCTTCCCTTATTGTTCTTAGGTATTCAGGTTTGATTAGCCATGCCCCTGAGGGGGAATTCTCAAAGATGGCTCCATTTCGCATATTGAGTTTTGATATAGAGTGTGCTGGTCGCAAAGGTCATTTTCCAGAGCCTTCTCATGATCCTGTAATCCAGGTCTTATTCCTCTGTTCAAGTCACCCATTTGATTCGGGAAAAATTGGAAAAATGTTATTAACTATTAAGTTTGTTCATGGGATCCTAGTTCACGTTGACGAAGGATTGATTGAAAACTAACCTATCATTTTCTTTCACCAGCTCTGAAGAAAATTTTTGTTTCTTTCTAGGTAGCAAATCTAGTTACTTTGCAAGGAGAAGATCAGCCATTCATTCGTAATGTCATGACCCTTAAGTCATGCTCCTCAATAGTTGGTGTTGATGTAATGTCTTTTGATACAGAAAAAGAAGTCTTGCTTGCTTGGAGGGTACTGATTTTGTCTTTAAAACCTTCTCTGTTTTACTTCATTACTTAGGCATAAAAAAGAAGTTATCCATTTGTTCATATTACTGAACACCATGAGTGAGTCTTTTTTTTAATCTTAATTGTTCACGACATGTTTGATATGTTTGAAGAGATTCATTATACAACTTCCTGATTCACCCCTGTTCTACCTTATGTTTGTCTTCTTGTATTTCATTCGATAAATCATTTAAATTGAATCAGAAAACTGCCAGAAATGCAAGAACCAGGAAAACAAATGCTTTTTCAAGCCAAATATAAAGCTGTCATTTCTGCAATTCACCTAAGCACTACAGAAATCATCAAAATATTATCAGTAACCCTAAGTATATGTCTAGCAACCTACTTTTAAGTGTCAGTGGCTCTTAAGCTGATATTATGTTAAATTTCCATTTTACAAAACCGGTTCCTTGAAGAACATAGACAATCTCACATCAATCTCGTATGAGAAGAAAATGTTTCTTTTGCTTACACTGCACCTTTTTTAATGAGAAGGTTTGCTTGCAGGAATTTATCCGTGAAGTGGACCCTGATATTATAATTGGATATAACATTTGCAAGTTTGATTTGCCATATCTTATTGAGGTAAATGAAAAATTAACTTCTGTTTTATTCTCCATGAATGTTGCTGCAGCAAAGTTTTATTTTTGGTTCATTATGTAGGGTTTCCTTTATTTGTATAGGAGTTGTGTGATTGAACCATCTGACATTTAATCTTCTGGTTAACAGAGAGCACAAACACTTGGAATAGCAGAGTTTCCGATACTTGGCCGCATCAGGAATAGTAGGGTTCGTGTAAAAGATACAACATTTTCTTCAAGGTAAAGTATCTGTTATGGGTGTTATTCTTATAATTGCTGCTGTTGTTAGCCTTATTTTCTGCTAGATTTTTTTTAACTGGCTTGTTATCTCACATTGCAATTGCAAAGAATACTAATAATCTCCACATCCTTATAAATTAATTTGTTTCTCCTCATTGCCTTCCCTTTTTTGTTTTTGAAACTATTAATTACTCCTATCAAATTAGAATATCTTGTTCCTGCATAATTTCCGATGGTGAAGTTAGTTGCTTCTGTTACTAAAGAAGTGTTAAAAAGTTTTGCCTTTCTAAGGCTCTGTTTCATACAAGGCTATAACCCGAAGGGTCATATGAGGAGCTTAGTGTGAATCAATCTTGTATTCATTTTCCTTTAGCTTTTTCCATCTATACCCTTACTGAATTCACTTGTCACTAATTTTCAGAGTGAGGTTATAAAAAAGGAAAGTTATGTTATCTGTAACTTACTTCAACTATTGATCGAAAGTGTTTAACTGAGCGTTTGTTACTTTGTTTCATCATACTTCCTGCCCTAGCATAAATATATTGTGGGTTTTCCTCCAGTTTCTGGTTGAGTTAAGAGTTACTTTCCTGGTATATTTTCTGGTTATTGATGCTGGCTTGTTTTACAGACAGTATGGAACTAGGGAGAGCAAAGAAGTTACTGTGGAGGGGAGAGTTCAATTTGATTTGCTCCAGGTTTTATGCATGCAGTTTTTCTACTTTATGAGTTTGTATTTTATCTGAGTTCAAATGATTCATATTTACAAATTTGTTAGCTTTGTTTCTTTTTGTTGTAGGCTATGCAAAGGGACTACAAACTAAGTTCTTATTCATTGAATTCAGTTTCAGCACACTTTCTATCTGAGCAGGTTAGAATTTCTCTTCTAAGATTATGGCCTACTTCTGTAATCATGTTTTAATAGTTAAAATATGTTGTTAGATTCTGCTATTGGTTCCTAGGGTTAATTTATTCCTAAGGGTTCTTTGGCAGATGTGTTTACCTTTCAACATTTATTGTTTCCTTTTGTTTGTCACTCTTCTCCAAAAGTTGGACTCAAGTTTTGTCCTTGCATTGCTTTTGTGCAGAAAGAGGATGTTCACCATTCAATAATATCAGATCTTCAGAATGGAAATGCTGAGACTAGGAGGCGTCTTGCTGTCTATTGTTTGAAGGTGCATAGTTGGTTTTAGTCTAACTTGCAAAATTTGAGTGCACAAACTATTATGGTTGTAGATTCTTTTGACTTTTCTTATGTCTCATCAGGAATTTAGTGGCTAAAAGAAACTTGAGTCCATGTCCTTATTGTTGGATAGAATTGTTTACTTGACTTTCATTTTGATTGATTATTGTTAGTGATTGAGTTTAGTTTGATTTGCTCTTTATCTTCATGTGTATTCTGCTCATTAAATGCCTGAGCCTCTTGAGACATTTGTGATAGTTGCTCCCATCTAGTTGGTTTCATAGAAATGGCTATCGTTTAGTTTTTCTATGAAGAGCTTGTTAGGTGTCTTTTGGGCCATGCTTTTGCATCTTTCTTTTCTGATACAAGGGAGGCAATGCCCGGGGAATAGGGGAAGGGATATTGCTATGGGCATATAACCCCAGCCTTGTAGAAGTCTACCTCCTAAGTGAGGTGGGTGAAACATTTGGTGCTAAAGCCCAAGTTCCTTTTGCATTTAATTTACATACATAATATATTACCCAGAGTTGTATTTCTACAAGTATTTTGAGTTGTTCAAGACATTATACTAATAAAATCCTACCTTGTGATCTTTATTTTTTGATCTTATATGTCTATTACATCAGCAGACATTATACTCTACTCTTCAGAGTGCATTGGTTGAATTGAAGAACTTAAGTTTCTGATCATCTTGACTGAATCAGTATTCTCTTTCTTGTATGGTTGCAGGATGCTTACCTTCCCCAAAGGCTTTTGGATAAACTAATGTATGTTTACAATTATGTTGAGATGGCTCGTGTCACAGGTGTGCCTATATCTTTTCTTCTTTCTAGAGGACAAAGCATCAAGGTTTGTACAATTTGTAAGTTTCCGTGGATGAATCAAGTGATTAATAGTTCAAATTTAAAATCTTTGTTGATTTTTTCAGGTACTTTCTCAACTTCTTAGGAAGTCTAAGCAGAAGAACCTTGTTATTCCAAATGTCAAACAAGCAGGATCTGAACAGGGAACGTTTGAAGGTGCAACTGTAAGTTTGTTCTCAAATTTCTTATGCTTTTAACTTTTTGCCATCTAAAACTACAGCTGCCTCACTAAAAGATTCAACAGACATACATATCATGTTGATGAACTCTGTTTCAGGTGTTGGAAGCAAAAGCAGGATTCTATGAAAAGCCAATTGCGACACTGGATTTTGCGTCTTTGTATCCATCAATTATGATGGCATATAATTTATGCTATTGCACATTGGTGATACTTCAAATTTATCTTGCTCTTACCATCTCGTTCAGCTGTTATTTTATGTTACTTTTATTTATGTTCCTTTTTGTCTGATCAATAATTTGTGGGACTTTTGGGCAAATTCTGATCTTGGATGGTCTTTGTGAAGGTGACTCCTGAAGATGTTCGCAAACTCAACCTCCCACCAGAATGTGTTAACAGAACTCCGTCTGGTGAAACATTTGTTAAGCCAGAGCTACAGAAGGTTATATTACTAAAATGTCAATTTTGTTATAGATGATTATTTCCTCTATAAATAAGTAAACTTTAGAGGTTTTATTTTATTTTCTTGTTGATGAATACCGAAAATCTAACTGATTAGAAGAATGAAAATCTTCAGGGGATACTTCCAGAAATATTGGAAGAGCTATTAGCTGCTCGTAAACGAGCAAAAGCTGATTTGAAGGTGATTACAATAATTTTATTTTAATTGCACAGTTCTGCTTCCTATTGCTATTGGTTCTATATTGTGCCATCAAAATATTAAGTCTTCTCTTGGATTTCTTCTTTGCCTCCCTTTTTTTTTACTCATATTCTTTATATCAATGTAGGAAGCAAAGGATCCACTTGAGAAAGCTGTTCTAGATGGCCGACAGCTGGCCTTGAAGGTAGGATCATTACTTTTTTCTTATCATCCGTTTTGAAATGGTAATTACTGCATTCAGGGGTCAAAATAAATGTTTCCTGGTATGCTTTTCATTACTTTGATCTGATTTATTTTTTGTTTCAGGTAAGTGCAAATTCTGTATATGGATTTACAGGAGCTACTGTTGGTCAGTTACCATGTTTAGAGATTTCTTCGAGTGTTACAAGCTATGGTACAATAAAATGTTCTTCTTAACAGCATTGCTAAAAAAATTACCTTCCCTATAAATGGTTTAAAATGCATTATTCTAGTTTTGTTTGATCTAACATGTTGTTTACCTTGTAAAGGTCGCCAAATGATTGAGCACACCAAGAAGCTTGTTGAAGATAAATTTACAGTGCTAGGAGGCTATGAACACAATGCTGAGGTAAGTCATCCCAAAAGCTCTAGTTACTTATGTCATGAACTTGATGCAATATGCTAATCAAAATGAACTGAGATTCGGTTAAGCATTTGATTGAAGGTTTAAAGTTGGAATATCAAGGATCATTTAAAAAAAAATAGTTTCTGATGCATCCATAACATGGATCATCTTTCCTTTCATATGTTATCTATTTCAGCTTCCCCAAGTTAAGGCTGCTTTGTCTTGCCTGGTTCTTGGAAGTTTAATTTTCTCGCCCGGCCAAGGAGATTAGAATGATACAGTATTTGGGCCTGCATATGTGTACTTGTTGTTGCTTGATAGTCTTGCATCACATTATTGTTACGGATATTGTGGCAGAAATCATACTAAATAATTTTTTATAATCAGGTTATTTATGGGGACACAGATTCGGTGATGGTACAATTTGGTGTGTCTGATGTAGAAGCAGCAATGAACTTGGGGAGAGAAGCTGCAGAACACATCAGTGGAACTTTTACAAAAGTAAGACTTCTTTTATAGTAAATAGTGCCACATCTTTTAAAATTGAAGAAACCCTAATTGCCCAGTGTTTAAATAGGAAAGGGAAGTGTTCTGCGACTGTCTGAGCCTTAATGTGTTACACTTGGTTATAATATTCTGGTCAGCTCTAATCTTGAATCATAATGTAAAAGTGGCGGCTACCTCTAGGGCCATGGATGTTAATAATCTCATTCATAGCAAATTATCACTTAAAAGTTAATTTGTGTTTTTTGTCAACTTCTGGTTACTTGTTGGTTTATCTGTTGTTAATATTGTCTTCATTTTCTTTTTTTTCCTTTTTCTATATTGGTTTGGTGTTTTTAGCCCATCAAGCTAGAGTTCGAGAAGGTTTATTATCCCTATCTTTTGATTAGCAAGAAAAGATATGCTGGTTTATTTTGGACAAATCCACTAAAGTTTGACAAAATGGACACTAAAGGTAAACAAGAAACCTCAACCATGTGGACTTCTGAAATTTTTATTGAACTTGAATGCTAATTCATCTTTCATCATGATCAGGCATCGAAACTGTTCGAAGAGACAATTGTTTATTGGTCAAAAACCTTGTAACTGAATGCCTGCACAAAATACTGATTGATAGAGATATTCCTGGTGCAGTTCAATATGTCAAGAATACCATTTCAGATCTTCTCATGAATCGAATGGATTTGTCACTTTTGGTTATTACTAAGGTGACAAGAATATCCTTTATTCCTGGTTTAATGATGCTTTATTCACTGTGAAGATTTTGTAATGCTTGGTCTAAATTTGTGTCGGTCTTTATTTTAGCTGTTTGTTCCTGCTCCTGTGTACAGGGTCTGACAAAAACTGGAGATGATTATGAGGTAAAAGCTGCTCATGTTGAACTTGCTGAACGTATGCGCAAGGTTTGTATTATGCTTTTTCTTGGTATATTTCAGCATCCTACATATAATATATGTTTGAGGTACCTAATTATAATACTTATATATATGGTGGTAGCATTGTCTTCAGATGACTTATGTTTAATTTCTTTAGATACTTGTTAAACAGTCAAATATTGCATGTGCTTACTATAAGTTTTATGCTGAGTTTGCATGTTATCATATATTTCTAGATAATTGTTAGATGCAACAATGATTGCTACTATTTTTCAATTTCTAAATGAGATAATGCGCTGTTGCCTTTACCAGCTTTCAGTTGTAGGCTTTCTTCTAAGGCTGCCTGTTTGATATCCTCTATAAAATGCTGATTGATTTTAGAGCATTAGGATGAACTTTTTCTCTATTCTTGACAGCGAGATCCTGCGACTGCTCCAAATGTTGGGGATCGGGTGCCTTATGTCATTATTAAAGCTGCAAAAGGCGCCAAGGTAATCTTGTTGATGATTTTTTCATAAAAAAATAAAACTATTGCAAATGATTGTATTATTTATATATATCCTGGTATCCAATACTATCTATGAATTCAGGCTTATGAGAGGTCAGAGGACCCAATCTATGTGCTAGAAAATAACATCCCCATAGATCCTCAATATTACCTTGAAAATCAAATTAGCAAGGTTAGTTTAGTGGTTTAATTGTTTCAGTTTAGTCTATGACAAAATTTTCCCTTGTTTTAACAATTGTATTAATGTAACAGCCACTTTTAAGAATTTTTGAGCCCATTTTAAAGAATGCTAGCAAGGAACTTCTCCATGGGAGTCACACAAGATCCATTTCCATATCAACTCCGTCAAACAGTGGAATAATGAAATTTGCAAAGAAACAACTTAGTTGTATTGGCTGCAAAGCGCTAATTTGGTATAAATCTACTTCATTCTATTTTTTATATTTAAAGGACCAGTAATATTTTCTGTAAAGAAATTGAGGATCCTTGTTTTATGATGTTTGCTTTTTACTATTTCTGAAGATGACCAGTGTCTCAATTCTTACGATTTTGTGCTTCATAAGCCAGGTTTTCTATGCTATTTTCAATGTCAAAATGCTTTCAACAGACTTCCCCTCAATTAATTTTTCCATAAAATGATCTCCTCCCCCCCCCCCCCAAAAAAAAAAAGATACACACACTCTTGACTTTGAAAATTGATCGAACCTAGAATGGCCTTTAGAGAGGTCTTGCAAAATACAAAATATGCATTGGGAGATGTATAGGTGTAAAAGTTCTTAGAAGTATCTGCAAGAACTTTATAGAGTCCACCTGCATATTGATTACTGCACACCATGCAAATATATGACATATCTTACATGTATAAATACCATTTGGGTTTTCCCTCAGCAATTCAGATCGAACACTGTGTTCACACTGCAAGGGAAGAGAGGCAGAACTTTATTATAAAACAGTTTCTCAAGGTGTGCATATTTTTCCTTTACTGTTTTTCTAAATTAAAATAACATTTTTTAGAACTGGAGGAGCCAAAGGTCTTTTGACATTATGATTGTATGAAATGATTGCAGTGTCAGAACTAGAGGAGCTTTTTGGGAAGCTATGGACACAGTGCCAAGAGTGTCAAGGCTCTCTTCACCAGGATGTGCTCTGCACTAGGTTTTACCATCTCCTTTCTCTTTGTGACTTGTGATGAATAATGTTAATGCTGTTTTAGTTTGACAATTCTTTTTTCCTGGAAAATCTTTGGTAAAACCAGGATCTTGCAGTGCATTAGTGTAGTAGCGCTCAACCAATATAGAACCATGCAAGATTATGTGCTTCTTTTTTTTGGATAAGAAAGGGAATGACAGGCTGCCTATTAAGTGTGACTGCCATCTTATTGCTTCGTCCTTTCTTTATTTTAATTATAAACTATGTTTTATCATGTTTACAGTCGGGATTGTCCAATATTTTACCGGAGAAAGAAAGCACAGAAAGATATGGTAGAAGCCAAGCGGCAGTTGGACCGGTGGAACTTTTAAGTCTATAACAGGTTGTTTTCAGCTGCTCATTTCACAAGCTGTGTATGGATTCCCTGGTATCTCAACAATTGAGTCAAGAAAAAACCTCTTGAGTGTTTCTATCCCAAAGTTTAAAGATTAGAAACTAGGCGGAGCTTCTCTTTTTTGAAACAAAGAAAGTTGAAAATCTGGACATAAAGCTTTATCAGTTAAGATTCTTCAGTTTTCCTTTAAAGCTTCTGTTCCTCAATGTCTTTACAAATTGCAGGTTTTGGCTTGTGCAATGTTGAGCGATGTCAGCATTTTCTGATGTCTATTTTCAATTTTGCTGTATCACGGTGTGCAGTGGTCCATGTAATGCTAATGTGCTATTATCTATAATCTTTTCCGTATTTCAGTGCACAAAATCTCTACTTTGTATCATTACATGCATTAAGTTGGTGGGTAGGCGATGCTGCTACGTGTTATATTCCCTTTACCTAATATGATACATATTTATTCACCTTGTTTTTACTAGATTTGATAATTTGTATGTATGTCTAGTCACATCATAAATTATTAAATATGTCAACATCTTAAAAATGAATACTATGTTTATTTATATATAAAAAAAGGTAGTTACCTAAATTTGAGGTAATTTGCTGCATTAACCTTCCATGTAATGATAGTAGTTAACTTGAGGTTTTCAACTTCTTAACATGTGTCCTAACAAATAAATATATATATATATATATAAAGGTTTAATTATTTCTTTCGTCTATATTCTTTGCATTTTTGAAATTTAATTTTACTCTTTATTTGATTTTAAAATTAAAGGTCTATTTATAACACTTTTGCTGAATTTTTGTTAAATTTGAGTTTCACATTTTAATCTTTAAATATTTGAGATCTGAGACGATAAAATTTAACAAGTCAATTAATAGTGTTGAATTGGATTTTAATTGTAGAATGATTAAATTCTTAAAATCAAAAAGAGTGCAAGGACGGGGACACAATTAGACCTATATAAAAAATAAAAATGTTGTAAATAATTTAAACTAATTAGGACCATCCATTCTTATATTTAAGAAAACCTTTATATGTTTGATTTTTTTTTTTTAAAGAAGAATATTTTGAAGACTAAAACGTATTAGTTGCACAAACTTAAGGGGCAATTCACCAGAGAAGAGCAAGTTTCAACCATTTAAGAAAGAAAAAGGAAAATTTTGTAACAAACCTACTAAATCTCAACTCTAAAGTTTCTAAAACATAACTTTTGAAATTTATTTCTTTTTACTTTGAATTCTTATCTTATTCATCTAATTTATTTTGATAATATTATAAATGGAATTATGGTTTTTTTTTATCGATGCAATGGCAGAGTAGAAGCTGATAAATTTGAGACGAATATATTAAAAATTTAAAACAAATCATTAATAAGTTAATGAATAAATAGCTTTTAAAATATTAAAAATAAAATAATTATTACATTCTCTAATAATAGGTTGGCAGTACATGGTGTTAAAAATATTTAAGTTTTCCTATGACATTACAAAGATTGACTAATCAAAATCAACGGTTATGATGTTTTTCACCACCTCAACGCTCAAACCCTAACACCTCCTTGCCCTCCAAAAACAAAGTAAAACTACCAAATTTAAAATCTTGAATGATCCCTTTTATCCTCTTTTTCACCAAATCTTGAATCCAGGAAAAAAATATTATCTTTTTTTCTTCACTCTTCAGATCTCAGCTTTTTCCATCCCTTCGCTCATTTCTCCATCAACTTTTCTTTCAATGTATGCAAAATCCCATCTTTTTTCTTCTCTTTCAACTCATAGAACCATCCTCAAAAATCCCATTTCCCCCCTTTATTTCAGTTTCTAACATCTGTATTTCCTGTTTAGAGATTACCATATTTTCTCTCATTCAACTCCAAAAATTTCCTCCTCCATCAACTTTCAATGTATAAAATAAACCATTTTTTTTCACTTAATATGAAACTTCCCCATTTCCTCAAAATCCAATCCATTTTCGCACTTTGTTCCAATCTTTATAACCCCATTTCCTCAAAATCCCATCTTTTTTCCCGTATGTTCAATCTTTGAAATCTCATTTCTTAGAAAGCATTTTGTTCTTTTTTCCTTCTCAGTTTTGAAAATGAGTAATTCTCAAGCACCCAAATCAACAAAACCTTCAAAGGTTTCAACTTTAGCTCCTCCTTCAAACCCTGTTAAACCTTCTTCAGTGTCATCTCACCTTGCAATGGTAGAGCTAAAGCAAAGGATTTTGACCTCACTTTCCAAGCTATCTGATCGCGATACTTACCAAATTGCTGTTGAAGAACTTGAAAAGACCATCCAATCTCTTTCTCCCGAATCATTTCCCATGTTACTCAATTGCCTTTTTGATTCTTCAAATGATCCAAAACAAGCTGTGAAGAAAGAATCTTTGAGGTTACTTTCAGTGCTATGTAATTGCCATGGTGAATTGGCAGCTTCTCATTTGACTAAAATCGTTGCCCACATTGTTAAAAGGCTGAAAGATGCTGATACCGGGGTGAAAGATGCTTGCCGCGATTCAATAGGGGCGCTTTCAGGGCAGTATTTGAAAGGGGAGAGTGGGGGGAATATGGTGGGATTGTTTGTAAAGCCATTGTTTGAAGCAATGGGGGAGCAGAACAAAGGGGTACAATCTGGTGCATCGACGTGTATGGCCAAGATGGTGGAATGTGCATCTGATCCTCCTTTGCCTGCTTTTCAGAAACTGTGTCCAAGGATCTGCAAGCTGTTGAATAACCAGAATTTTATGGCCAAGGCTTCCCTTTTGCCAGTAGTGGCAAGTTTGTCACAGGTTTGTGTATTGCAGTTGTTTTGTGTTTGATTCATAAGGATATTGATGATTTATATTGTTGCTTTTGTGGATGTCAAGTATCATCTTAAATGAATATCTTGTAGTTTCTTTATTGTTTACTTTGTGCTTGTTTTTTGGCTGGTATTGTAGATCTTGTTATATTTGATCATGTGAATCAGGTAGCTAGGTGGGGAATAGATATGGAAAATTCCACAAATAGGAACAATTTGTTTTTTTGGTCAAAAAATAGGAAAAGAAAATTGAAGTTCTGTAAATTTATGATGACCATGTAGGTGGGAGCAATTGCACCTCAGGGCTTGGAAGCATTGCTGCTAAGCATCCATGAATGCCTTGGGAGCACAGATTGGACGACGAGAAAGGCAGCTGCAGATTCTTTAAGTGCATTGGCACTGCATTCAAGCAACTTGATTGCAGATAGAGCATCTTCGACAATAACCATACTTGAGGGTTGTCGCTTTGATAGGGTAGCTTTTTGGAGTCATTTTTCTTGCATGCATACATACTTATATATATATATATATGCATATTACTTTTACATCAATGCCTTGTGTATGATTTCATTGTGAAATTTTGATACATATTTTGGACATGACTGGTGCTAGACCATGTACTTTCTTTTCTTCATTACATGAGTTGATCTGGTCACTTTGCTTCGGGAAAACATGTATATCCTCCACATAGATTTCCTTTTTTTTTTTTTTTTTTTTGTAGGAACTTGATATAATTAGAAATCCTAGGGTTTAATTGTGTGACAGAATTTAGACTAATAGAAAATGTGGGTTTGGACTGTATGCATCCGTGCTTTCTAGATTGGTTTTCAAGGGAATTTCAGCTAGCACATTATGATTAAGCAAAGGTTAGGATTGAAGTCCTTTCACTATCATCTCTTCTAATGGTGCAGATATGACAGATTTACATTACTCAACACTGCCTCATGGAAATTTTATTCTATTGTAACGTTTAATCATTGGTCAACCAGATGAAACCTGTGAGAGATAGCATGACAGAAGCATTGCAATTATGGAAGAAGATTGCAGGAAAAGGGGAAGATGGAGCTGTAGATGACCTGAAAGCCTTGTCTCATGGTAAGTGTGTCAGTTAAGTGTTACGGGTTGTCCTTCTGATGTGTAGGTAATTCATCTTATTGGATTAAACTTGTTTCAATGCTGTAGATGGTGACAATGCTCAGTCAGCTGAATCATCAGAAAAGAATGGCTCCAAAGATCTTAGTGCGGGTGATAAAAAAACACATACTTCAGATTCTGTTTCTGAAGGCAAAGGTGGAAGCATTATTGACAAAGCAGTTGTAATTTTAAAGAAGAAATCACCTGCATTAACAGACAGAGAGTTGAATCCTGAATTCTTTCAGAAACTCGAAACAAGGGGTTCTGATGATTTGCCAGTTGAAGTAGTTGTTCCTCGAAGATATCTTAATTCTTCAAACTTGAAGAGTGAAGAAGAGTCTGATCCAAATGGTTCAGACACGAGGAGGAGATTGAGTGGTGTGGGAAACAACCAGACAGATGATTTTCATGCATCTTCCAGCAGCAAAAACCGTAAAATAGAGAGAGGAGCTGCTGGTATGCGAGACAAATGGCCTGAAGAGAAGATAAATGGAAACGACCTAAGAAAAAGGGCAACTGATGCTGATGACAGGATAGATGTAAATCAAAGGGAGCCATCTGGAAATCGTTTGGGTTTCTCGAAAGTGGATGGGCAGTCTGAAGGGTCCTTCGTTAGCAACAAAGGAAGTTGGGTGGCTATCCAGAGGCAGTTAGTGCAGCTGGAGAGACAACAAGCTCATCTCATGAACATGTTGCAGGTATTTCTCAGTTAAGCACTTATGAACGCTTCCAAAAGTGCTCTTTTGATTGATGAGATTCCTTGTTATGTTGCAGGATTTTATGGGTGGTTCTCATGATAGCATGGTAACTTTGGAGAACAGAGTTAGGGGACTTGAAAGAATTGTTGAAGACATGGCTAGGGATTTATCAATATCATCAAGCAGGAGAGGTGGTAACTTCACGGCAGCATTTGAAGGACCTTATAATAGACATTTAGGGAAGTATAATGGTTTTTCTGACTATGGTTCCAAGTTCAATGGGCAAATTCCATTTGTTGAAAGATTTGCCCAATCTGATGGAATTGTTCCAGGTGTGAGGGGGAGGGGACCTTCTTGGAGATCTGAAATGCCTGATGATTGGGATTTCCCTGCATTTGGTGCATCCAGAAATGGGCAAGTTGTATCAAGAAGGGCTCCAGCTAGCAGTAGCCGGGATAGTAGATCTCCCAAATCGGAACATGAGAGTGATCAGTTTGGTGGCAGGAGAGGTTGGGATAAAGGTCCTGGGCCTGCGAGGCTTGGTGAAGGGCCTTCTGCTCGAAGTGTATGGCAAGCATCAAAAGACGAAGCTACCTTGGAAGCAATTCGTGTAGTTGGGGAGGATAGTGTAGCATCTCAATCAGGACGTGTTCCTGAGTTGACTGCTGAAGCTGTTGGCAATGATAATGTTGGACCGGAGCGAGATCCTGTCTGGACTTCTTGGAGCAACGCAATGCATGCCCTTCAAGTAGGTGATATGGACTCTGCCTATGCAGAAGTTCTCTTTACAGGGGATGATCTCTTGCTTATAAAGCTGATGGATAGATCAGGCCCTATGCTTGACCAACTATCAAGTGAGATAGCAAATGAAGCCTTGCACGCTATTGTGCAATTTCTTATGGAGCAAGATTTGTTTGATATTTGTCTATCCTGGATTCAACAGGTATGGGTTCTTCATCTTTGAGCCATTTACTTCAAGCTGCTCTATTTAGACATTTTCTTTTATAAGTTTACTATAAAAAAAAATTTCCTGTAATTATTCAGCTGGTCAAAGTGGTGATAGAAAACGGACCTGATGCATTGGGTATACCGATGGAGTTGAAGAAAGAGCTTCTGTTGAATTTACATGAGGCAGCTTCCACGATGGATCCACCAGAGAATTGGGAAGGCGCAGTACCTGATCAACTTCTATTACAATTGGCATCTGCCTGGAAAATTGAGCTGCAACAGTTTGATAAATAAATCTGCTGGTTTTGGTTTTGGAATCCTGTGTTGTTCTTGAAACTTCATGATTATGTTACTCTGGTTCGGCGCATATATTTTACATGATATAAATTTGAAGTGAAAGAAAACTAGCATCAATGGTTGAGGCTACTTATACATTTTTGTATATCATGTAAGATAGTGGCCTCTGATATAAATGTAAATGTACGTCTATTTGACAATGCCGGAAATCGCAGAAAAGCTTTAACAGCTATTAATTTCAGTCTTCCATATGTTTCATACAACCAAGATCAAGCTCTGTAGGAAATTCTGAGACCTCACTGCAACATGAAGCAGTGCACAAATGAGACTTGCTAATACAACTATCCAACATTGTATTTCATTTTAGTAACACCACTACCATGCTTGATTTATATGGAACTGAATGAAGGGAGATAATAAAGTTTTAAACAACGTAAATAATGATAGAAGCTGAGATAGCATTATACCATCAATGCAAAATTAACGGGGTTAAAGTTAAATACATAGTTGTGGGCTCGTGTGTATATATCCAATCTCATATGCAAAACATATACTGAATCAAATGTATAGATTGACTATGGCCAGGTTTTCTCTAGCTGTCTTCTTTGCTTGGATTTCTTCCAAGCTTCTACGCTGCATTTATATCAGAAACTATTCTTTCAAGCCTGGCAACCCGAACTTCAAGTGTGGAAGCCATCATGTTGACTTCAAAAGTACTACTGCTTTCACCATTCTTGCTGATGTTATCTTTACTGTACATCGAACGCTCGAATTCGCTCTCAATTGCTTCTCTCCTCACTCTTGCTGTTTCTTCACTTTGATCTTTGATCTCTATAGCCTTTTGAGCTGGCGTCATGGAAAACTCCATCTTTACAGATCTTCCAGTATCTGCCATTGAAGATGAGTGACCTTGAGCCTTAACAAGAAAGCAATTATCATGACCAACTGGTCTAGTAGTGACATTGCCTTTCTGTTTAGACACTTCAAAAGCTTCAGGTTCAAGTTCATCAATAAAGGCTCAGGTTTCACAATAATTAATTTGGGAAGGAAACCGGGAGGAATACTGGCCTCATTCTCTCCCTTTTTAGCTTTCACCCATGGAATTTGTCTCGGCCTCTTCCTTGAACTCATATTTCTCTGCACTATACCCTTTATCACATCTTGCTGAACCAGCATTGACACCTTCTTCCACCATTCCAAGTATCGGACAGTCACGTCAGACCTGAAGAAACGAGATGGGATATACAATTTTCCACCATTAATTGGCCTCAGGTCATTGTTCCAAGCGATTTCCGGAGACTTATTGGACCGAGCAACATGAGATGGTACATCTTGATCAATTCCAAACTGCATTGTTACTCGATGCGGCAGGTACTGTTGTATGCATCCTGGTCCTAATCCAACCAACTCCGAAGGCCTCAAACATAGAGCAAAAGATACTAATTCTTTATTCAAATTTCTATCAATTGATACCCACTCTTCTTTCTCTTAAAATTCAAGACATTGCCTGTTATTAACAACTTTAGCATAAGGCCTCCAACCAAAAGTGTCGCCTGCTGAATCCAAAACCATCCTCACATTTTCAACTTTCAGGAATTTCACACTGTTCCATCTAGCTGATCTGGGGTCAAACTCTTGGATCACATTAGGCTTTGGCTGCAATGCTGGGAACCTTTCCCATGCCCAAAGTTGAACCAACTTCATTGGTGAACAAAGTGTAACTTTTGACACACAATCATCAAATTCAGTACTCTTATATTTAGTTGAATCAGCAATGGTTTCTTTCAATAAAGTCAAGTCCCTGTAAATGCTAGCCAAAACCGCAGGTCCTAGTGCCACAACTTGGCCCCTAGCTAAAAGACATGCAATTGGAAATACTCTTTTACAAATGAATCCAACAGAATCTTGGAAAACAAACCTTGTCAACCACCATGAAAGAAATGCTTCATGCTCAATATCTCTCCCGCTTCCTATAAAATAATCCATCCACTCTGTTAGAAAGATCTTTCTCCATGTATCCCCTCTGATGTTCTTGTGTTCTGTAACCAGTTTATCTTGAGCTTCCCTGAGTTCTTGGCTATCACCAGAGAATGTAACAGGGAAGCCTACAACAGAGTAGCCTCCCAAAATCAACACATCTTCTAAAGAGATTGTTGTTTCACCCCAAGGGAAGATGAAAGTGTTCATTCCAGGGTTCCATTTCTCTGCTAAACCGATAACCAAATTATAATATCTTTTGGTCGAGTAAGTTGAGCTCATTATTGCTTCAAAGATACCAGCCTTCTCCCAGATAGGTTGGTACACGGGACGCAGGATACCAATCCAAAAAAACCAAGCCTTTTTAGGGTTGCTCCAACCAGTGAAGCTGACCTTTAAAGGCCACTGTTCAGGGCAGAAACTGACGTGTAGAGAAGAAGGGGAAAGTGGAAAAAGGTCTGGGATTGGTTCATGAATGGAAGATAAAGTTGGTTTAAGAAAATGGGCTGTTCTTAAACATGGTTTTCCATTAGCAAGAGGTGAAACCATAAGTTCTTCCCTTTCTTCAACAATGGTTTCATTTTCAATTTTATTACCTGTTGGTTCCACCATTGCATCCAATGCTTCACACTAGATACCGACTCACTTTTTTGAAAAGAACAAAGATAGTATCACTATCACTATCACTATCAGTAGACAAGCAAGTCTTGTTTTCTCTGCTTGCTCATCAAGAAACAATGGAGGAGGATGCTGCGTTCGTTGTTCATAAACCAAATTACGCCTTCTGTTGTTCTGCAAGTCAGTTATTTTAAGGGTATTCTGGTAATAACGTCTCCTTTTTAGGGTGTGCAATCTTTTCCATGCAATCCACATGTGATGTGACCCTTTTAACCTAAGCCGTTAGATTTAAAGTGAGAGAAAGAAGCTTTACCAGATACTCATAATGCCTCTAACATCAAGCGAGTAACTTAATATGGATATACTTTTCTTTTTCTTTTTCTTTTTTTTTTGTTTTGAAAAACATTACATATTATTATATAGTAATTAATTTAGCATCTGTTAATATTTTTAACAAATCACAATAACAAAGTAAAGCCCGCAATTAACATGATTCAAACCTAAATTACATTTGGAACAGTAAACACTATAATCATTATATTATCACATGAGATTGTTAATATTTTTATAAAACATATTCAAACTAAAATCACCTATGTATTATAATAATAATTTTTTGTCTCACATTTTGCACAAGTCAAATATATAAAATTTCTTTCATTTATTATTTTTAAATTTATTTTATATTTTCCATGAATTTGTTCTCTTTCTAAGTGCATTAGTAATGGGCAGTTATGATTAACCAAATCCCATTAATTTTAGAACTATTTTTAAATAATTTAATCATATTTAACTTTATTAATCTTTCTCCATAACTCTCTTTTTTCATTATTGGGTCACCAAACTAAGCCTTGTTTGATCCATGCATCAACAATTTTAAAGATTGGTATTTAAATGTAAATCCACAAAAATCAGATAAAAGAGCTTGTACTAAAGTAGTAAAATGGTTGTAGTAACTATTAGGTACCGATTTCCAATCCAATCCCTTTCTTTAACTAATTGTTGAATTTCATATGCTTCTATTAATTTATATTTTTGCATGCGTTTAACTTGTATTTTGAATGATTTGTCATTTTATTTAGAATATTAATATATGATTAACACCATTTCACCATTACATATAACTTCTTTCATTTTATATAGAATCCGGGATGAGACATATTCCAAAGGCCACCAGTTTCGAAGCCAAATTATGAGCCCCGCCAATCTTGCCAAATCGCTGCCTTGAGATTGAACTTGATATTAATTTCGTTAATAATGCTAGTCTTGATAACCAAATACTCATTACAAGTGAAAAAAGAGAAGAATGCATCCCTCTATGTATTTATCTATCATCCAACGATTGTAAATATATCAGACACTACTTTTAACATTCCATATACATCATCATCGGGATGCAAATTAGTGTAGGATAACAGCCAGCAACACCAAAACACTGCCAATCCTCAGTGATAACAAGGGAATCAGACCCCCTTGCCATTCCAAAATCAGTCGATGCCACAATATTAACAAAAAAGTGTTCATGAATGAACACCACCACCAAGTTCAAGCAAAATTTTGCATCCCTCAATATATGTACTTATCATCAACCGATCATCGATCGATCAGGCACTACTTTTAACAATGCATATCATCATCATTGGGATTCAAAATAGTAAGAAAACCAGTTAGATACTGAATTGATAGCACAATAATAAAAGCTAAACTACATAGGGGGGAAAAAAACTATGCATCCCTCAGCATGTATTTATCATCAAATGATAATATATAGATCAGGCACTACTTTTAACAATCCATATCATCATCATTGGGATGCAAGTTAGTGTAGGGTTAACATTCTACGGAAAACACAAAACCAACCATACCAAAAGCATTTAATCTAAGCAAGAAAACACAAATAACTTACAAAATATCACTATAAAAAATTTTAAATTGTTATATCCCTCAAAATGATATATTCTTCAAATAGAAGTCAGGCCTATCAACTTTTTTAAAATAAAATAAGAAATCATCATAGGGATTATGAAATTGTTCAGCATTAAATAATTGAAAATGAAAATTTTTTTAATCGGTCCTCATAAAATAAATGAAAACCCAGAAAAAAAACAATCATGAGCATCCATCAGTAATGGAATTATCTATCATCAACAAAAACAGGCTACTTTTAACTAACATGAAAAGTATCCAACATAATTTAGATGAAAATTAATATTTTAACTGAGAATTTACTCATAACAAGAAAGAGAAATTGCAAAAGACAAAATAATTATAAAAAAAAAACCCATCGGAATTGGATATTCGTACTTAAAATTGAAAAAAAAAATACAGATCTCGAGTGATGGAACCTGGAATGGAAGGGCTACAAATTGGGAATAAAGAGCGTAGGGTTGAGTTAATTTATAGAATGAGATGACAAGTAGAAATTGCCTGATATATCCTCTAAAGATAATAAAATTACCAAAAAAAAAAAAAAACTTTTACTATTTTGATGCAATGGGCTGGGTCTCTGTTTTGAGCCCAAAAAAAGAAGGTTTTAGCTTTCCCAAGCCACAAATGGTAGATTTATGCATTTCTTTTGTTACAGGTCTATTGTTAGCTCAACTGAACGTCTCAGACAAAGACAAAACACATCCCATGGAATCAAAGAACAATAATCTGGTTCTGGGTTTTGTTGTCTTAGCTGTATTTTTAATCTCAGGTGTTAAATCGTGGACTGGTGAGATTCATGGTAGAGTTGTCTGTGATGTTTGTGCTGATTCTTCCATTGGTCCTGAAGATCATGTTTTAGAAGGTTCCTCCCTCCATCTCTTTTCCTCTTCATTTCTCTTTTTTTTTTCTCATCTGTAATCATAATCGTCGTTGTTTGATAGGTAAATTTATTTTTTTATCTGAAATTTGAAGTGGTATTTGTGTCGGAATTATGATTCTTAAGGTGTCGGTGGCATCTCAGTTTCTGGGCAAAGTTAAAGTTTGTTCCTTCGTTGGTCAATTACTGCTTATATGCTTATGAACTTGAATGATTTGGTTGAATTTGGATGAAATTAGGTGATGGCGGGCCTTATCTATTATAACTGCGTTGGATTGATTGAATTTATGCTAAAGATTGAACAAAGAAAATAAAACAAACTTACCTTTCAATGGTGTACTTAGTTCTTTGTGTTTTGCTTTTGTGTAAATTGCTTCTACAATAGGAGCTTGTTTGATAGATTTTCCGTGGCTAATTGCGTTTGCAGACGGCTAATATAGTGTTAGAAAGGATCTCTGAGCTGATCTCCTGTTGTTGTCTGGATCCTGTTTGTGTAGGGAATTTTGTTTATAGGCTTAAAATGTGGAATCGTTTGATATGTTCATGATCTTTGGTTTCCATTTCTTTCATCTGTGACTGTGATGGCTGTCCTGCTAGCTTTTTTCTTACATTGCTGCTTAATTTACTGCAATTTGTGAAGAACATGTCTAGGGTTCCAATGTTGTAAAGGTACAACAACGTCACTGATTCATCCTGGTCATTCAATTCGTGTTTGCTCGATAGATTAACCGGTGGCTAATTGGGCTGGAAATGGCAATAATAGTGTTAGAAGGGGTCTCTGAGCTGACTGTTATATTCTAAGGCCTTTTTGTTTAGGGTGCATTCTCCCACAAGTCTGTCTAAGGAGTTAGGCTTAAAATGTCAAATTGTGTGATATGTTGATGATCTTTGGTTTCGATATTTTTTCTTCCACCACTGTGATGACTGTCCTGTTAGCTTTTCTTTTACTTTGTTGTTTAATTTAGTGCAAGTTCTAAACGACAGATTTAGGGTTACAAATGTTGTAAAGATCTGACAACAACACCAATTAATCCTGATCAAGACAAAGGTCTGTTTTTCATTTTGCATACTTGGTGAAGTTAGTAGATTATCAATCAAAGAATGGACAGTTGCTGTAACTTTCTAATAGATTGTTGAAGGTGTCTGGCATTTGATAAATAAGTACTTGTTCATTTCCATAATTGAGAAAAAGCTGTTCGGAATCGATAGAACTGTTCCTAACCTATTAAGGTCACATTCTAGTGATGGTAGACCGAGCCTTCAGTTCTTGTACCAATAAACAAGAGCAAACTTTGTAATTTTGAAGAACTGAAAATGTTCAATATTCTTTCTTTAGGCGATCACACTAAGCATTCCTCCCAAGTTGATTTGTCTTAAACAGGAGAAAACTATTCCTCACTTCAACGCTTCATTGATGCCATCTGCATTATCTCTAAAGTTGTATTATGCCATTGATGCTTTAAATGATAGAATTTGGTTCGTTCATCTACGCAATTTCCCAACAAAATCGGGGTTTTTCTCTAGGCAAATCGTAACTAATATTTCGAACCAAGTAGAAATATCCAAATCATCAATGAAACTTGATCTGTTTGTCTTATATTTACAAACCACGGATTTCATTTGGTGCAGGTGCTGAGGTTGCTGTTCTTTGCATTACAAAATCTGGGGAAGTAGTGAACTATCAGGCTTTTACAAACTCGAAGGGGATATACACCGTGGCCGAAACAATGCCTGAGAGTGAGCGGTGGGATGCATGCTTGGCACGACCTATCAGTAGTTTCCATGATCACTGCAACCATCTTGGGGATGGCAGCACAGGAATCAAGTTCACCTATAATCATCCGTCGGGTCATTTTCACGCTATCCGACCTTTCGTATATCGACCCTCAACAGCCCCAACCTACTGCATTTAAACTGTTGGTTGATGTCTTGGGCAGAAGCAAATGGACATAATTAATGATTTTTAAGGTTGCAAATTATCTTTTGTTTCTTGGTGATATAGGAAAGAGAGTAATCAAATATCTGTAAATTTTAAAATATTAAATTTCAGTTATAGATTTCAATTGGCACGTGAATTATCCAAATCTAAATTTGTATTAGATATTTAGTATTCAACAGACTCGAATATTAAATATCCAAAGGTTTTTTTTTATTCAACAATTGTCACCAAATATTCTTGTTTTAAAATGTTGACATATTTATTACTTTTATTTTAATTTACAATCAAAACTTTTGGGCAATTTGGAAAGGAGATTTTAGTGGCTAAATTTTCCTTTTGAATTTCTGAGGTGGTTTTTTTTTTTTAATTTTTAATTTTATTTTATTTGGTACACATTATCCCACTATAAAATAAATATTAAAACTTTAAAATATCATTTTTATTTATTTCTAATATATATTTTAAAATTTTATTTTATTAAAAATATTTATAAAATTTCACAAATATAATGATATACATATTGAATATTTTTACATTATATATTTTTAATGTAATTATTCTTTTTTATAATTAGTTTTCATTTCATAAAAATCTAATAACTTAATTTATAAGATTATTTATCCAAACAAGATAATTATAATTACTAACATTTTAAAAATATCTAAAAATTAATGTGAACTAATTAAGAATAAAAATGAGAAAAAATTTTATATTCTTCAAAAAATAATGATGAAAATCAATAAAAAGTTTAATTTTTAATTAAAAATAAAAAATGAATTTAAAATTTATTGTTATTATTTGTGTAACATCCCACGGCAGGGCTTGGAAGTTTGGATCTGGCGAACTGAAATATGCCAGTAAGGTTGGCGAATTGGAGTTCGTTAGTAGGCATGGCGAGTAGGATTTTGCCAGGAGACATGGTGAGGTAGTGTTCGTCAGATGGCTAGGCGAGCTGGTATTCGCTAGTGGGCTTGGCGAGCTGTAGTCACTATTTTGGGTTGAGAGCCAAAACTAGGAATAGCCAAGTAGGGTTATACCAGAAATAGGAAGTCAACTTATATTACAACACCATTCATGCATGTAACTACTTCTTACTTCTATTACAACTAGAGTATCCTAAGGACACTAAAACATTAAAAGCCTATAAATTAAGACTATAAATTCATATTCTGTTATTCTCTTAAAATTCCTCATCGATTATTTTGTCACCAAGTTCTAAGAACCCATGAATTAGCTCTTAGAAAGTAAGGTAAGATTTTGTTTCTCTATTAATGTTTGGAAAGGTTCGCAACAAAGGAAACTAGGTTTGCTAAAAGTCCAGCATATGCGAACCTAGGTTCACTTATGTTTATATGTGTATGTTGAATGTGTTGTTTGTAACTTATGTATGTCTATTGCGAACCCAACAAAACCGTCTACAAGCAAAAACAAGGAAAATCAAAGCTTGCCTAAGTATTCAACAAATTGGTGAGTGTTTAGGGATTGCCACTTGTATGTGCGAACCTTAATGTTAATCAGGAGCTTAGGGTTTTGAAGTAAGTTCCAAGAGTAAGTATTTTCAATAACTTTGTTTAATGAATGTATTCAAATAAGTGTTTTTTATGAAACAATGATATGCGAGTTTTATATTATTTTATGTTTTGCGAGCTCGTTGTGATTTGTGAGCTTTGTGTTAAGTAAATGTTTTGACAAGATAACCTTCTGAATCTGCTGGATATAATGGCATGTCATAGGATTGTGAGTACTCACATTTATACTTTATGTTTTGGGCATTGAGGCCTTAGGACAAGTTGGTGAGATAATGGAATGTCGAGTTAAGCTCTATTTAATGGGAGATGTTGATGTGTTGGAGAGTGTTTAGCCTTGCACTACACTTATGGGACATGTTAAGGACTCATTGAGTCATTCTGAGGCATTATAAGGAGACCCACTTATCCAACAAGAACAAACAAGTGAATAAGATTGTGTTTCTAAAATCCTAAGTTTTTACTAACCTATCTGATTGTAAGTGTTTGTGAACTAGACTTCATACAAGCATGGCGCACTCTGTTCACAATTCAGTAACAATGCCTATGTTCCTATTTAACTTATGCTACGATAATAAGTTATGAATGGATTTTGAACTTCTATATGAATGTTAGCACATTTTATGTTTCGGGTTTATGCTATAGTTTGTGGGGTGATTCGTCTAGCTTAAGATGTTAGAATTTCAAATTGATTCTTTAGTCTGATTTGTTTTAATTTTTAACACTCCATACCTAAATCTAGTGAATGGGTCGGATGTAGGATGTTATAGTTTTCCTAGTTAAACTTTGATTATACCAGAGATATTATAGTCATATGAACTCTAATATTAGCCTATTTAAAGGGCCTTAGAAGCCTTAGAAAAAGAGGATAATAACACAACATTAGAGAGAAAATCAAGAGAGAGCTTTAGAGACCTTTAAGGGAATTTTGTGTTTTTAGCCAGAGAGAGCTTTGTATTCGGGGATAGGGTTTGTTTTGAATTTCTCCATCTTGTACTCTTTGTTTGTTTGCTCATTAGTGAAGTCTCATTTGCTCATGACTTTTTATTTGATTGGAGGAGTTTTTCTATGTAAATTTTGTGTGCACAATTTTCTCTATTCCTTCTTTCTTATTGTTTAAACGGGTCGATCCCCCATCGGGCTCAGGCTAAAAGAATCTTGCCCAATGCTCGACCTATATAGAAAGCGAGTCTTAAATTTTACCCAAGCCTATTTTACAAGCCTCGTATTTTTGTCCAAACTCTCTCATTTTTCGAACTGGCCTTTGAGCTTGGGCGAGTAACTCGGCCCATGAGCAGGTCTAGATAAAATCACCTAACCAATTGAAATTTATTTGATAAATTTTATTTTGGATTTTTTCCCTTTTTATTTTAGGGATAATGTAAATTTTGGCTTCTGAACTTATCATGTAGATCCATATTGAGATAATGTAACTTTTGGCCCCTAATCTTGGCAAGTAGGTCGATATTGGGCCTTAAACTTGACAACTAGGTTCATTTTGGCATATGTACTTTTTTTTGCTTACTTTGGCACTTAAACTAGACAATTAGATCCATTTTTGATCCTTGAATTTGAAAATTCTAAATGTTTGATGATGTGACACTCTGAGTTTGAAAAATAAAAAAGTTTTAGATGATGATGTGGTACAATCTTAGAGTGCCATATTCAGTATTTAATAACTGAACTGATGGTTGAACATGTTAGGCTACTAGTTCTCGATTCAACCAATTCGGTTGGTTCGACCGTCAGGCCAACGATAATTAAATAAATAATTAAAAATTCATAAAAATATAAAAAATTAAAAATAAAATAATATCGATTTTACTTGGCTTTTTAGATTTTTATGAATATTTATTTATTTATTTATTCTTAACTAGTTGAATTAAGAGCTAATGACCTAACATGTTCAACGACCGATTCAATCACTAAAATATTGAATATGACACTTTGATATTGTACCACATTATCTTCTAAATTTTTTTATTTTTCAAGTGAGAATGTAAAACAATCTTAGAGTGCCACATATCTAACTTTTTAGACAAGTTCATAGATTAAAATCAACCTAGATTTAGGGGCCAAAGTGAATTTGCTTGCCAAGTTCAGGAGCTATAATTTACATGATTCCTTTATTTTAACGTAAATTTTGATCAAAAAGTCAAAGTCAACACGGATGGCAAGGGAGGAGACCTTGACTGGTGCTGTGGGCGGGACCAGATAGCTTACGTGGCGAGACCTAGTTGGACCATGTACGTGTTCACCATTTTATTCCATAACTGAAAATTAACTCCACCCCTCCCCCCAACAAAACGATTTTTGATGATCCAGAAACCGATCCAAGAGAAATAAGTTTTTCTTTTTCCTTTTTCTTTCATATTTGTTTGTTTTGTTTCTGAAAGATGATACAATGTATAAAGCAGCTCAAAACGGCATTTGGTTTGGCGTTTTTGTGGCTTGTTTGTTTGATTTACTTCACCCAGGTTCCCCCATTTCTTTCTTCTTCTTTTTTCTTCTCTCTTACTTTGATTCATAGACTTCTTAATTATGTGAAATTCCATTGCTTTGGTTTTGTGGTTTCTTTTATTTGATTTCGTGTTGGGTTTTGTTGAAAAACTAACAATTTGCATTTAAAGTTTTGATTTTCTTTTCTTCTTTTTAATTGTCGATGTTATATAACTTTGGATTTGGATATCATATGAATTTGTAAATGACAGTTGGGGTTAATATTTTATTTGTTTTCTAGGTAATTGAAAGCAATAATTTTGTTAAGCCAAATAGAACCTCGTGATTTACGTTTGATTGATGCTGAATTATGATAAATGAGATCTTTGTCAAGTCTCAAACGACATAAATGAGAAGCATTTCTTTAGTTTCATGCTTAAAGCTGAATGAGTTTTAGTTTAGAAACATCACCATTTTTTTCTGCTTAGATTTCCCTAAGGCAGCTAAGATGAATTGAGTGTGATTCAAGATTTCCCTGAAGTATCTGTTGCATAAGCTAACAATCTCATTATTGTTCCGGGTTTCCAATAGTTCCTATCCCTATGCTCTTGTAATTCCTATGTATGTTACCTTTTGTGCCCTTTTATCTTACTTTGAGTTTGGATTTAAAGTAACTTCACGATGTATGAGTGCAGGGTTTCAGATCATTCGTATGGACAGCAGTTTCTTACCAGTTGAAGGATAGGCTTAAGTTGTCACCTTCCGCTTCCCAATTTGTATTTTCAGTATCATTTTTCCCATGGAGCATAAAACCTATATATGGGTACGCGTCATTGTGGTGCTTAGTACTCTTGTTGTCATGGAATGACATTATTGTGGTAGATTTATTTATTGGCAAAAAAGACATATTGAGGTTCTAAAGAATCTGGATAATATCAGTTTGGTGTTTTCTGATAAACCAATCTTTAGCATGGAAGTATAGGCATAGGAAAAGCATGTTTTTAGGGAAAATATCTTTCTGGAACATGATTGGTAATGGAATAATGACCATGAAATATGTTGTAAAGGATGTTAATTATGATGTAGTCCTTACTAAAGCCCTAATATAATGTGATGAAAACTATTTGGCTGAAAAATATATGATGACAAGAAAATTGTCCTTTTAGCATTATTGTATCTCTTGATTGTTCATTGGAGCCTTACTCTGTTTCCACATGCAGGATTTTGTCTGACTGCATTCCAATTAAAGGGAAAAAAAGGATCCCATATTTGGTGATTTCCACTGTGATGTCTCTTGTGCCATGGCTTATTCTGGGTATAAATGCCTCCACAAGGAGTTCCATATGGCACCTCATGATCTTATTAACACTGCAGAACCTAGGTTCTGCAATGGCAGATGTTGTGGTTGATGCAATGATCGCTGAGGCTGTACGATTTGAGAAGTATGTTCTTCTATCAAATTTACTTTTCAACTCTGTTTGATAAATCCTTCTATGTTTTCTGCAACCAATTGTTTGCTTGGTTTTATTTCAGTAGAACAAATAACTTACAAAGTTGAACTAACTTTCATCAGGGCCTCCTTTGCCGGAGACCTTCAGTCATTGTCATGGTTATCGATGGCTTTTGGTGGAGTGTGTGGGAGTTTGCTAGGAGGATATGCATTAACCAACTTAGAGATAGATATTATCTTCCTTCTTTTCTCTACACTTCCAGCCATACAGTTGTTTTCATGTGGTTTGGTCGAAGAGAGTTCTATGGGCAGTGAAGTTTTATCTGATTTCTCTATTTCAAGTGATTCCCATCATTTGAATGGAAAAGCTAATGATTTGGATGAAGACAGTTCTTTGGAAGAGAAATCCAATGTTAGTGCCAGAAAAAGAAAGAAGAGCCAAAAGAAAAGCAAAAAGACACAACTTACACGCAGAAAAGCACAGACTCCGAGTCCTGGAAAGGGCAAGTCCCTACCATTACTGTGGTTCCAGTCCCTGAAATATGCCACTTACAATTTGTGCCGTGCTTTTAAACAGCCTATGATTTTGAGGTAAGTATTAACTTTCTGTAACTGAAGGTTAAACATAGTGTTATTAAATGCTTTGCATTTCCAAGGCAGCTAATTGAAATGATTACTCAAAAATAGCGCATGGTCTAGAATAGTCTCGCTAATGTTTGTCCGCATTTTATGTGGGGTAGGCTCAGCTCTTTGACTATAGATGTGTAGATTTAAAACGTCATTTAAGTATTGTCTATGAAACATTGGATAATCAGCAGTTGATCTTTGATACTATCCTAGTTGACGCTATTGTTTGATATTTTCTCAGAGTTATACTTTATATATGTTCTTTTCCCTTCTAATCAAGTTTCTTTTGATTCAATTTTCCCCTGGGAAAACAAGACCAATGACTTGGTTTTTCCTAGCACACGTTACTGTTCCAAACCTTTCAACAGTCATGTTCTACTATCAGACCGAGTTTTTGAAGTTGGAAGCATCTTTTTTGGGGACTGTACGAGTTATTGGATGGGTAGGACTCATGCTAGGGACATTTACATATAATCAGTACTTGAAGAAAATGAAGTTACGAAGAATTCTCGCGTAAGTACTTAGTACTTTAGCTTAATTCATTTGTAAAATATTTTCCTTTCCTGAAACTAATGTGATTAAGTTGTATCTCCTATTTCGAAAACGTAATGCAGGTTGACTCACATTGGTTTGGCTTTCTTGAATCTCTTTGATGTTATTTTGGTGTCTCGAACTAATGTTGCCTTTGGAGTATCAGACAAGACCTTGGTTCTTTGTGGATCTGCACTTTCAGATGCCGTCAACCAATTCAAGTATGTATAATGCTTTCTTTTCATAAATCATCACTATCATAATATGAATATGAAATTCTTCATCATGTGCGCAGGCCACATGCCTTGTTCTTAGTTTTTAGTTACGTTCAAAGCTTAGACATTCTCTCTTCAGCCAACCTGTCCTGTCACTGCACAGGTTCATGCCATTCTTGATCTTGTCCGGACAGCTTTGCCCACCAGGAATTGAAGGAACACTTTTTGCTCTCTTTATGTCAATAAACAACTTTGGGTCCACTGTAGGATCGTTCGTAGGCGCTGGTTTGGCATCAATCTTGAACATCTCTTCAGGATCTTTCGACAACCTTCTTTTAGGCATCAATATTCAACTCTTCTGCACTTTCATTCCTGTTGTGCTCCTGTTTTTGATACCGAAGGAAGCTACAGGGATAGCATCATAACTTACCTTAAGATGTTTCAGATGAACAACCAGAGTTGCAAGCCACTGAGTCTGACTCGACTAGATATCATCCTAACAATGATAATCTCTCCAACTTAGTTACTACTAAAATACAGGTAGCCATACACAGAAATTATTAGCAATGGATACATTGAGTCATTTGGTTCTTGGTTTACATCTTTAAATATCTTCATTCTGATATTACAAAGGCATTTTTGTATAAACCGTTTTTGGTTGATTGATTCGTTACACGAAGGAATGTAACAATCGTAAGAAAAGATTGAGGATTCAGTTTTTGCCTAAACATCTTAAATATTTTTTTACTGTGTTTCATATTATATTGTATTTTAATCAATTTTCTTTTATTGTACTGTGTAATCAGGTCATTTCGAAATTGCTAAACTTACTTTTTTAGTACAAAAATAATACCTCCGTTGACAGTGCTTAAATCGATCGGAGAAACTTTTCAGTATGCGCATAGGGAAACAAAATTATCTTTGAAAAGTTACATATAGGAAATGAGCAATTGGACAACTTCAAATGGAGATGGCCTTTATGCTCAATTACATGAAACGAATAACCATTTTACTAATTGAAACCATGTCTTCTAGTATTAGTATATATATACACACAACACACATCAAGCTGTTTAGCAACAACTTAGCTCGAATCTAGGGACACTGACCGCCAAGTCTTAGTTTAAGGAGAAACAAGAATTTTACTTGATTCATAGGCCTTTTCTGCAAGACATCCAGAACCGATGAGAGAGGTTATCCAAACCTGATCAGACCTTACTGGTTCATCGTCATCATTCCGGTGCCAGCTCCAAAATGCATGAGTTGAATTCACTATCTTGAGCTCGCCATGACCAAAGCTCGCTTCGCGGAACATTGACCACTCTGGTGTTGGGTGAATGTATCTGTAAGTAAATTTACATGACTTACTATATTCTGGCTCAACGTTGTTACAACAAACAAGATAAATGCATGATGTTCAATTTGTATTACAACTAATATCAGAATTTAAGAAATTTTGTTGTTATGACATACTTTTGAGCTAAACCTTCTCTGTTGCCTCCATCTCCGATGGTAATATGAACGGTGCCACAAGGATCTGATTTTCCTTTGTTAACACGTTTCTGCCAGGTAGAGAACACCATTATCATATATCCAACTAATAACATAAGAAGAAAGAAAGCTAGGCCAATATTGACATACGGAGCGCTCGTAAGCATGCACATGACCCGCAAATACTAAATCAACACCAGCAGCATAAAGCAGTGGTTCCATGGCTGCCATCATCCCATCCCCTTCACCTTGATGAGCATGGTTACTATTGTACCATGGAACATGGAACAACACAACTAACCAGGGTGTCTTCTTTCTGTCCACCTTTGAAAGATCAGCCTACGATTTTAAAGAGACAAGAAACTTTGTCAATTAAATACGCAAATAGAGTTGCATGCTATATTGATCTTCAATCAATTATTAGAGGAAAGGAAAAACCAACCTTCAACCAGCTATATTGATCTGAAAGGTCGTCGTAATCCGTATATGAACCAAGCATGATAACATGGACCCCTGCAACTTCAAAAGAATAATAAAGATTTGAGGTCGATTCACTTTCCTCAAACGGCATTTTCCATCTTGCATTATAGGACTCAAATGCATCTGTAAAAAATGGAATCTTCTCCTTTTCATGGTTGCCCTGTGTTACCATCCACGGTCTGGCACTCGCAAGTGGCTGTACCAGCTCACCAAAGTTGTCCCAGAGATGCTGCATGCAATCAGCATAAGAAAGGTCCCCGGGAAGCAGATGTACATCATATTTGCATTGGTCAATGTGGTCTAATGTTGATTTAGTCCAGCCAGTTTGACCTAAATCGCCAGCCACGGCAAAAGTAACAGGAAATTGTCCGGGTGGGGTCTTGAGCTGAAATTCAGGACCTTGTCCTCCACACCGATAGAAATAAACGGTATCATGTTCCAGAGGCCCAATGACAGTATGGTGTATCTTTCCGGAGCTATAAAATAAGTAATTATAAGAGGTGGTCTCTCCTGATGATGAAAAGGTGTATTGTCCAGGCAAGGTTCCGTACTCAACAATTGAAGGAGCAGAGTTATCATCAGTGATCCATGAAATTCGCATGTGATTTTCTCCAGCCAATGATATGTGTACCTGCAACACATTCATGAAGCACAATGCATTTCAACTAAAAATCGCAACATCAAGGTCTTGACGGAATTAACAGGAAGTTAAATCAGAGAAAGAAACTTTTATATGTCAACCGCAATTATAGATGCATGTATCATGCTTTCAAACAAAATATGTGCATGAATGTGATAGTAATACCTTACACTGCCATTCTTCAGTTCTAGATAAGCATCATTAATCTCAAAATTACTATTAATATTCACTCAAAAACATTCAGGGAAAGTTTCAAACCCTAATCATAGATAGATTGCTTAATTTTACAATTTTACCATGCAGTTCCAGAAACAACCAAATCTATTAGCTTAAATGTTAAGTTTTACAGGCAGATGAAATACAAAATCCACAGAGAAAATTGACAGTAACCTAAAAACAAACAAAACAAAATAGTGAAGAATTTAAGATATTTCAAGTTAAATCCTTTTCTCTAAACATAAAAAAATCACAAATCCATAAACATCAAACTCAAAACTTCCACGTACATATATAAAGTAAATCTTCTTTTTCAACAAAATGAACCCAGAAATGCATAAAACAAGAAAGCCCCAGATCAGATCAAGAAAAAAGAAATAGAATCAAACAAAAAGACTAACAACATAGAAACGAAATTGTTCAAGATAAAAAGTTACCTGGTGAGACAGAGAAGGGTGCTTTGGTTCCCTTGGGAAATGCAAAGTTTTACGAGGTTGGGGTCTAACGTAATCAGTTCTAACGGGTAATGACAAGGATAGAAGAACACTGATTAGTATCACAAAAATCATTCTTTTTGTTTCCATTCCTGTTCTTTTACAGAATCTCTTCCCCTTTGTGAAACACTTAACTGAAAGAAAAATTGTGAGGGTTTTTTTTCTTTGTCTTCACTCAATCCATGACGGTCTTCTTTTATATGACTGTTTTAGCCTTGTTAAGTTGATGATTTTGTATTAGGAAAGTGGCATTCTCGTCCTATTAGAGAGAAATCACGAACACACGGTATCGGTTTTGGAATATACTATTTTATTTGTGTGGACTGTGAAATTTAAGAATGCCAAACATCGCCAAACTTCCCTAATATTTTTCTAACATCTATTTACACTTTCATGAATTTATGGTGATTTTTTTATGTTTTATGTTTGTATTTCCTGCTACTCATGTTGGTTTTATGATTAATGCTACTTAACTCTTTCCTTTAATGATATTTATTTTATCGTATTTAAATATTATATGTGTAATTTATTTTAAGTTTAAATCGTATCATGAATAAATTTTATCTAAATTTAATTGTATCCTGTTTTCTAGCCAGATTGTGATTTATACCAAATTAATTAGTTGTGATTATCCAGTTATGTATTATATGTGGTTGCTTGTATACTTGGATAACTCCTTTTTCTAAAAGTAGTTTATTGCATCATTTGATGCCCCTAAATTTGATTTTTTTTAATACAATTATTTGGGTAATCATAAATAATGCGTTAAATTTTAGTGTTTCATTTTAATTATAAAATTGATTTGATGAAAATTTATAATTAACTAATTATTTTAACAATTAATTTTCATCAATCATTCTTAAAATTTGAAAAAATATTCGTAACCATCGTATGTATAACTTTTATTAAATACAAGTACGATATTAGATCAAAATACACAAATATTACATTAAAAAATATTAAATTCAAATACCAAATAATGCAATAAAAAAAACCAAATAATATATTAAACTTAAAAAAAAATAAAGGTTCCATGCGAGTTTTTTCCATAAATCATGTAAATAATATTTTTTTTCTAAATTTAAAAAGTCATGTAAGAGTCATAATTTTAATTATTTTATTGTGTTTAGCACCGAATTTCACCTGTCCATATAATGCATCTAACTATCTCTATTATATTTAAAAGTTTGGCCTAATGTTTTGGTTTTTTTTTTAAAGATTAATGCATTGGTTCTCTAAATTGGTATCTAATCTTATATTTTATTATGTAATTTAGCCCAATTTTTATAATGATATTTTAAAAAATTGATTGATATGTGACACTTCCTTCTAATTTGTGACATCTATGTAAATTGAAATTAAATATTTATATATAAATTTTAAAATGAGTTTTTAAATAAAATTTGAGAAATATGTAAAATATATAAATATAAATTCTATAAATTTAAAAAATTATTTAATTACAAAAAAACGTTTAAATTAAAAAAATATTCTTGTAAAACCATATATACACATGCATCATTGATTAACATAATATAATTAAGAAAATAAAAACACAATAATAAAATATGTTTAATCTCATGATAAATTCATCAAATTAAAAATATACAAAAAATTTACGATTTATTTTGTTTAATTTTGAAAATAAATTTAATAAGTTCATGATTTTTTAATGTCTAATAGTTTTATACATAATATAGATTTTAATTACGTATAATTTTAATTTATTATTTAAACTATTTTAAGCTTTATAAAATATTTTTTTTGGTAGAAAGGAGGGAGGCTAAGCCTTATTACAAAATGAAACTAACATTCTATCACAAAGAAATCTTCACTTCCCAAACCATATTGCAAAGTTGATGAATTTCTAAACATTTTAAACCTATTTATTTATATTTTAAAACATTTTCAATTTGATTTGTTGACCCCAAAAGGACTTACCCAATTATTGCTCTAACATGGCAATTTTAGAAGCATTACAACCAATCATAAGCATATCATTAATAAAGAACAGTGGAATAATGAAATCATCACTAGAGAATCTCTAAACAAAAACACAATGGTTAGAAGTAGTCTTTTTGTAGCTATGTTCCCCTATAATTGACTAAAACTTCTTGTACCATTGTCTCGGAGCTTGCTTCAAACCATACAAGCTCTTCCTCAATTTTCATACATATCCTCTTTCCCCTGTGTAACAAAACTCTTTGGTTGCTCTATTTAAAGCTCTTCCTCCAAATCACCATGAAGAAAAGCATTTTTCACAGCCATCCATTCAACTTCTAAGTCATAACAAGACATCAAACTCAATATAGTTCTGATAGAGGTTATCTTCACAACCGAAGAAAATATTTCCTTAAAATTAATCTCTTTTTCCTAACTATAACCTTTGACGACCAATCTAGCTTTGTATCGTGGCGATGAATTTTCTTCTTGCTTCAACCTGTAAACCCATTGATTTTTCAAAGCTCTTTTACCAGTTTGCAATTTCATCAACCTAAAGGTATGGTAGTCATGCAAGGATTGAAGTTCATCCTTCATAACCTCAACCTACTGATCTTTGCATTCACTCTCCTTAGCTTTTTCATAACACTTTGGTTCTTCCTCTTCGGTCAATAGAATATACTAATCATAAGGATACCTTATAGAAGATCGTTGATCTCTAATGGATCTTCGAGATGAAACTATTGGTGGAGCTATATGTTCTTGGTGTTGATTATTCTCAACATAATCTATGATAGCATTAAAATCAACTATACTCTGCATCATCACTAATATCTTCTTACATATCATTATGAAAAGGATTCAATGAAAAGGTTAGAGGAATTGGATCCGTGTTGATCAAGTCAACACTATTTTGTGGATCCATCTTCTCTGTCTTATCAATGTCTTCAATAGTTTGATCCTCGATAAAAAACCACATCTCTACTCCTTACAAGCTTCTTTTTAGTTATATCATACAATTAGCACCCAAACTCAACATAACCATAACCAATGAAGATGTATTGATGAGTCTTGACATCTAACTTAGATCTCTCGTCTTTTAAAATATGAACAAATGCCTTACAATCGGACACATGCAGGTGATCGTATGACTCATATTTAGCAAACTAAAATTTATCTAGTACATCACCCTGCAAAGGGACAATATAAGATAAATTAATCACATGTACAACTATATGCAAAGCTTTAGCCTAAAAAGATCTAAGCAACTTTGCATTTGAAAGAAAACATTTGAATTTCTTAATCAATGTTCGATTCATTCTCTCAGCCTACCCAATCAACTGTGGAGTCTTTAGTAGTATCTTTTGATGTTCGATTCCCTGTAATAGATAGTAATCATCAAATGGTCTTTTCTAGTCTCCACCATTATCAATATGGATGCACTTGAACTTCTTCCATGTTTTCTTCTCAATTGAAGCTTGAAAGTGCTTGAACATGTCAAGTACTTGGTTCTTTGTTTTCAAAGCATAAACCCAAAATTTTCTTGAATAGTCATCAATGAAAGTCACAAACTAGAATGAATCACTATGTGACCTAACCTTCAAGTGACAATAAACATCGAATGAACCAAATCTAGAAAATTAGATTTTGTTAAAGGAGGATGGTGCTTAAACAAATCTCTTTTATGCTTTTTAGCTAGACAATGAGCACAATTTTTTAGTTTATTATTTTTCAAACCTAAAAGTTGATTCTTCTTAACTAATAAACTGAGCCCCTTCTCACATATGTGGTTAAGCCGTCTATGTTATAAATTGGTTGAGCTATCATTTTTTGTCACATTCACAATACCTTTGGAAGTCAAAGCTAGCATAAAATAAAAATTAGGACTCTTCTTTCCTTGATCCACAACTCTAACACCCTAAAAATTTCGATATGACATCTAGTAATGTTTAAAGATTAAAAAATAGTGAAATTTCGTGAAAATTGGGAAATAAGTCATATAAAGAAAAATTATGAAAGGCAAACTGATAATTGAGATGGAAAGCGATGAAAAATGTTGTGGATGTGAGAATGCGGCAAAAGGACTAAATTGTAATTTTTAAAAAGTCTGAGGATTAAATTGTAAATTTAACCAAAATGAGAATTATGAGTTATTATTATTGACTAAGTGATATAAGAATAAGTTGGAATATGTATTAGTGTGATAAAAATCACTTTTGAGACTAAATTGAAAAATATTTGAAAGTACATGGGCTAAATTATAAATTACCTATTTTAATAGAGGGGTAAAAGTGTAATTTTTACCATCCAAGGAGTATTATTAAGAGTTAAATGTGAATTATGAGATTTGAATTTGATAGGTCCCTATTGTTGTGAAGAAATTGTACAAAGAGAAAAAAAAGGGGTAAAATGGTAATTTTGCCATGAAAGGACATTTTGGTTATTTCTCAAGAATTTTGTGATGGAATATTATTTTTATAAGATAATTGATATTTGGTTATTAGTTTTAGCCATTGGATGTGATTAAACTCAAGATGTAATGTTGGTCACACATTTAAAATAACTTTGACTTAGTCCTTTTAAAAATTATAAAAGTGGAACAGAAAGGGGGGGAAAAGGCCATATTTTCCCCATAGATTCGACATCTCACACATGGTTTTCTACTGAAAATTTGGAAAATTTTAGTGGTTAATTGGTAAATAGTTAGGTTTCAATTTTGGTTCAATTAAAATAAAACCGGTTGGTTCCTTAGTGGGAGACACAATAATTATTGATGAAGGGTTATTTGGGGCTTTGATGACCGTGCGAAAAGGGTTATATACATGGGATAAGCCTCATTCAACAGGTGAAATTCTTTTCCATTCTGATTATATTTTCTTCTCATCTGCATCATCTTCTTCGGTTGCTCTAAAGAAGAGAGAGTTAAGGAAAACGTTGTATGGGGCAATGATCGTGAGGTTTGAGGTAAAGAAGTACAAAATCCAGGAAGCTGATAAGGTTTCTTATCTTTCTATACTCAGTAGATTAGAGGAAGAAGGAGAGTAAGAATTCCTAATAAGTTTCTGTATAATGGGTTCTGGGTTATAAGGTTTAAATACCTTTAATTTAATCGGTATGTGGTTGTCATGCTTATCTACCAGGACGATGGAGGCTCGACGATTGGAAAAGCTAAGTTGACAAGGATGAATGAGTTCAAGTGAGATTTTGTACTCCATCTTTGGGTGATCGATGATGTTATGCTGCTTGTAACCCCTCAAACTGGGCCTAGACACTATGACCCAATTTGAGTGATTACATGGGCCTTGAAGATGGCCAAAATGATTTTTAACAGAAAATTCATTTGCCTTTTTTTAAAAAAAAATTGATTTTGTAAAACATATTGTACTTTTCGTTGTAGAGTTATGTGTTCCTTTATAATTAAAAATTATTTAAAATGTAAATTAGTTTTTAAAACCCATAATTGTAGCGGCCAATAATCACTGAAACATTTCTTTGATCGATTAGAAATAACATAAAAATAATTCATGCATAATACCTTATTAAATCAAAATATTGTCTCTTACCACAGTTCATGATATAAAATTTAAAGTCCCAAAACCATTTAAACAAACCCAGTTTAAAGTCCATAATAAAAGTCCAAAGGAAGTTCAAAAAATCTATAAAAGCACCAAACCATTTCCAAAATCCTTAACCATGTAAACATATTATACCGAAAGCCCCTCTAAAGATCCAAATCTGAGCCTTAAGTACGAGGATTACTTGAGACACACAAATTGTAACACCCCTAACCTGTATCCGTCGCCGGAACAGGGTTACAGAGTATTACCAAAACTTTCAAAACATTTTCAAATAATTTATAACAATTACTATTCATTGTCTGAGATTATTCATAACGTCCTTTATATGGACCCTCAAGGCCCAAAACGACTATTAGAATCGAATCGGGACTAAAATGGGAACATAGGGAATTTTTCGTGAAATTCCAAATTTTTTCCCAAGTACAGGGCTCACACGCCCATGTGGTCTAGGGACATGCCCGTGTGACCTTTAGACATGGCCGTGCTTTAGGCCGTGTCTTACCCCCTGTAACTCTCTGACTTGTGCACACGGCCATGCCACACGCCTGTGTGCTAGGCTGTGTGGTAAATTAATTCTTTTCGAAATTAGGTGCAGGTTTCTTATGGCCAAGACACACCCCCATGTCTCTGCCCGTGTGCTCAATTCTGAGCATTCTGTTTTCTCGAATTTAAGATGCAGGGGACACACAGCCTAACCACACACCTATGTACCAAGCCATGTGTCACACACGGTCTAGACACAAGCCCGTGTGGTCAAAATAAAGCCATTCCTAGCTCCATTTCTCACCCAAAATCATCCTAAATTCCTGCACCAAACTTACATCCAAATACCAACCAATCCAAGTATTGAATTCAAGCAATTTATAACACCTAACATGATATATTGTTACATACATTCATGCTTAGACCTTTCTCAATCAATCATATAATATGCACTTATGTTATCTCTATAAAATAAACTTAAATACATGTACCGAAACATAATCATCACTAGCCATTCCAATGGCTAGATTACAATAATCATTTATATGCCAATATGACCAATATAACTTATACATGCCATTATAACCACAATTGATTTACCATATTGTACCGACATGGGCCGATGGATAGTGTGAGTGATCTCCGCCAAGCTTCCAATCCAACGAGCTTCCGATTTACTCTAAAACAGGGAAATAAAACTAAGTAAGCATAAAATGCTTAGTAAGTTCGTATAACATGGTACTTAACTTACCATTCATTCCATTTTAAGGTAACTATGTAAGGCATATTCACTCAATTTTACCTCAAGCCCTACACATATCCTCATTGCCCTTGTTAGTCATATAGTCCATAATAACATCAAAACATATATGGCTCAACAACAATCAAGTTTCCATGTACATATGCTTTCCAAAACATGTGTTCATTTAACATGTATAAAACATCTCTCTTTATATTACAAGTATAATTTCATAATAGTTCATCTCGAGTTCAAATTATTTCATGTCAGAACTTTACTCATATCATTCGAAATATCAAGATCACACGAGTAGTAGTACACTCAAGGTGTACAAATCTATAATCAAGGATGAACATTCTCATCAAATAAATTTCCATTTTCAAATGTCATCATCTCATACTTTCATATATCACTTGTCATGTATCATCATTTTCTTGTATTTCAGATAGACACGTGTAATAACTTATTCTATTATTCATATATTCTCATGTCTGGATTGTTACCCGTTGAATTTATTCAAAATATCGATGGATACACAGTAGTACACTCGAGGTGTACAAATCAAGATCTGTTAATTCATGTTCAATGGTACCCATAAGGTACTATTTCAGAGAGTACACTCTCGAGCCACACATATATACAACAAGATTACCAGTCCAGGCTAAATCCTGTCTCCAATATATATACTCAATAAAGCTTAGTCAGGATTACCAGTCTAGGCTAAATCCTTTTTATGACATATGCTCTAAAGAGCTTAATCTGGATTACCCGTCCGGGCTAAATCCAATCCATAACATATGCTCGAGAGGACTTATATCAGGTTTACCTGTCTGGGCTAAATCCTTTCATAAATAAGGTCAATAGGATTACTCGTCCGAGCTAAATTCCGTCAGCAACAAATGCAGAATCTCGTATATTTCGGGGAAATCACATATCCATCGATTTTCATTCATTTAAACGGGATTTAACATTTTTCAAGCATTATCAGGTATGTAATTATTTCATACATTTATAATATTCACAATACTCAAATAAACACATTTCACAGTCAATTTAAGCATAAAAAGGTAACATTCTTACCATTTATCATTTTTCGGGCATTATCGTTGGTCGGGCTTTGTCAAATACATTTTCAATGTCACATATATATGATATTTATACAATTCACAATGCAACATTTAATTCAAGCATATAAACATACAGAATTTAGTTACACGAACATACCTCAACAATTGTTCGTGTACATAAAATCTACTAATCCGACATTTTCCTTTTTTTCTCGTTCTAGCACCGAATTTGGTCTATCTGGATCCAATTTGGCCATGAAAGTTTCTTCTCTCTCTCTTAGGGTTTTCATGTATTTTTGGGGAAGAAGATGAGAAAATAAGATGATATTTCTTTTATCATCTTTTAATTAATTAAATATTTCACTTTCCAATTTAGTCATTGCCCTTTTTCTAAATTTCCATGGATGAGTCACCAAAATATCTACATACTTTTCATTAATGGTCTAATTACCATATAAGGAGCTTAAGTTTTGAATTCTATAGCTATTTAATCCTTATAGCTACTAGAATTCAACTTTTTCATTTTATGCAATTTGGTCCTTCCCGTAGTTAAACACATCATCGATAAAATTTTCTTATCAATATTTTTACATGAAATTTCTAACATAATACGGACCATAAAATAAAATTAAAATAAATTTTATTTTCGGCCCGAATTTGTGGTCCCGAAACCACTATTCCGATTTCACCGAAATTAAGCTGTTACACGAATACCCTGGGTGAGCTTTAAAAGGTTCAGTGTGAGATCAAAACAAACACTTATTTTAAAACATAACACATCAAAATATCACAAGGCATTTTTCAAAAAATTCACATATTATCTCATTTATTGAATCAAACATGGAATGCTTATGAACAATGCACAAATATAGGATTTCTTACCCATCTCCGCTACACACCAATATCAAGTTCCCCAGAACTTGTCCATCTAATAACACACCAGTTTGTGGACAAGCCACCACATAGATACCGATGAACGATTACATAGCACATCGTGGATGAAACACCACATAGATACCAATGAACAGTCACATAGCACATCGTGGATAAACCACCATATAATTGCCGATAATGACCACATAATTGCAGTTAAACTGCCACATAGTTTCCTCCTTTCTCAATCCCACCTCATGTATGTGATATGGCCATTTAAACACATATGTTTCACTTTTCATATTTTTCACATATTCATGCTCATAACTCATATTTCTCAATTTTTACACATTTGCATGTATCATGCTCACATTTTTACATATCACATAATTTTCACTTTAGCATGCTTTAATATACATATTTATATTAAAACATGGATTTTAACATACACATATACATATAACACATGATTAGATCATCACATATCAATCTAGCCATAAATCACATAACATAGAGTTGAGATCAACATTACATACATCACATATCATAAATCATGGATTTTCACAACACTTAATAGTTTAGGTCACTTACTTGGTTTCCTCTTTGATTGAGTTTTTCAAGTCCATACGTGTACATAAGGTAATCACACAATAATTAATTAAAAAACATTTTAACTAAATAGTAATATGAAACTTCACTTAAAACAAGAGTTAAATCCCACACCTTAATGTAGATCTAAACTGTTTGCTCCCTTGTAAAAGTTTCGTTTAGGTCTAGTCTTGATCGTAAATCTAAACACACGATTAACCCATTTTAGTCATGATCTATTCGAATAACATGGCTTTTAATTACAAGATTTAATGTGAAAATTTCACCAATACTTACCTTCAATTCGAATGCTCAGATTCGTCACTCTTTTGATGTTTCACTATTGATTTCTCGGAGGATTGTTAATTGGTCCTTCATGTTAACACAAGATCATATTAGTACTAATTATTTTTGAAATGATAAAAATAAAATATGAATTATTTAGGTCCTATACCATTCGGCCATGTCACAAAATTTTAAGGATTTTCAATACCAAACTCCACTTACACTTGTTTAGTTACAAGATGACCGAAGGAACAAAAATGGAGCGAAATCGATGGTTGGATAATCTAAAATAATTGAATAAAAGAAAAAAATTGTGTTTTAGTCACTAGGGTAATCGAAAAGAGAAAGAGAAAACGAAAAGGAAGAAATTAGTTATCAACGATGGCAGCGACTCGGTGGTAGTCCAGCTATTGGGGTGCAATTGTCCGATAGTGGTGCGAAATACAAGTAGGGAGGAGAGTTCGGTCACTTTTAATTGAATGAAAGGAGAAAAAGAGGGGAGAAAAGAAAATCGGTGGAGGAGAAGGTGACCTGCGATGGTTGCAGTGGTGGACACAGCTGCTCACGGTGGTGCACAGTGGAAGAGGAGAGGGAAAACCAAAAGGAAAAGTGAGGGAATATTGGTTGAGGACGGTTGTGAGGTGGTGGTGCAAATAAACTCACGGTTGTTGTTGTTGTTACATGTAAATAACTAATGCAATTGTGCAAGTGTACATGTCATTCAAGTAATAAAGTGATAAGTAAGTATCGTCTCTACAGGGATTGGAAATTGGTAAGAAATTGAGTAAGTTGTTATAGTCTTATTTACTATACTAAATAGCAGGAAATACTCTCAAGTTGGATAGGATGTTTGTATAATGAAGTAATGAAATCAAATGCCAAAAAAAAGAATTGATATGGAAAATAAAATGTAGTGGCAAATTACAGAGAAAAGCAAGAGTAATTCTGTTGTTGAATGAATAAGACTGGAATAATTCAGGTGAAATGCTCATATCAAAATAATGCCATGACAAAATATTGTCTAATCAACTGCTCAGAGAGTCACTACTGTAACTTGCCTCTTTCAATAGCTAGATCTTAAGCTAAAAATGTAAGTTACTGTATGTCTACAGAACTCTGGATTAATAACTACAATGAACGTTATTCTCTGCACAACTCGCAACATCTATGTCTAGAGTGTTACGAATATTTTGTCGAGTATTTGCTTGCATCAAACGATTGAAGATCTAGTATATTTAACCTTTTTAGAATTAAAAAAACATCTAAGAACACATCACACAATCAACTATGTCTAGAGCTTGCATACATGTATTTAAAATAAGCATAAATCGAATGAAACAATGACATAGACAATCTTAAATCATGATTATTAAAGATGATTAAACATTCACCCAAATAACTCCAACCGATAAAAGAATTAGTTCATGGGTGGAAAAGTTAACACCAAAATAAAATCATTCATCAACATTCTCAAAATAAGTTTGAATCACAAAAATCAAGAAAACAAAGGCAAAAAATGCAGGATTTCTCGCCACCTCCAACTTCTCTTTTATATTCCAATTGTACGTGAATTTGGGATAGGTGTCTCTTTCCCTTCTTCACATCTATATTCTGCTCTCTGTAGCTCAGGCTGTGTGGCTCGAAGACATGGCCGTGTGGCCAATTGTGTACAATTTGAAATATGGGACACACGGTTGTGTCCTAGCCTGTGTGTCCGCCAGTGTGGGTATTCGAAATAGGGTCACACGGCCATGTCGCAGGCCATGTAACTCTCTGTGACTGTGTGGTTCATCCTACACTTAAATTTTAAATGGCACATGGTCGTGTGGTGTGGCCGTGTGTGGCACATGGCCATGTGACAGCCTGTGTCCCAAGCCGTGTGCTTCCCAAATGACCCCTAATGCAAGCCAAAACAACCTCAATTGCTTGGGCACGAAACCAAACCATTTCCACACACATTCACATGGTTAAAACACATTCAAACACACATAAAACATGCCAAATCATTCATCCTATATGCCTAACCAATATACCATCATTTGGCACCACGATCCACATGCCAAAACAATTCAATTCAATGTTACAAATCCATACCTTTAACACATATTTCACACACCATATAATCATAAGCCATTTATGTTCATAAGGCATTCATAAATGACCAAAATACATTTTTACACCAACATTTACCAACCATCAACTAAGGATATATACATAATAAGCTTGGCATAAACTCAAACCATACCATTTTGCCAAAATAACCTTAAAACTCCTATTGCATTCCATTTATAACCATCAACAAATATTAACCAAAAACTACCAAAATGATGAGCGAATAGTGTAAATGTGCTCTGATGATATTCCAACTGATTGACTTTTAGATTATCTATAAAAAAAAGAGAAAGAAACAATTAACATAAGCAATTAGCTTAGTAAGCTCGTATAATTTAGATTATCTATAAAAAAAGAGAAGGAAACAATTAACAGAAGCAATTAGCTTAGTAAGCTCGTATAATGAAAACTTAAACTTAACAACATTTATGTCTAAACCAATCAAGCATAATTTCATTAGATCATAAGCATACTTTTCTTTCCTATACACACCACTTCACAAGGTTAGTAAGTGTATCAATAAACCTATAAATCCAACCAAATCATAGGACAAATCATAATAAGCATTTCAATATATGTTTCATCCATTATATATTCAAATAACACCCTTTTCACTTCAAGTATACATCTCAACATTTTTCATTTCATTTTTCAACATTATAAATCATTTCATATACATACATATTCAATTTAAGCTTTACTCGCCCATTGAACCAAATGGAATATCATTGGATACTTGGAAAATGCTTACACAAGCTGTGACTGTAACATGTAACTGTTGGAAAAAAACGAGTTTGGAAAACGCAACATAAAATAAATTTAGGGAAAATAGAGTTTTAAATATTTTTTCAAAATAAGATTTTGGTTGTGATATCTAAAGTAATAAACACTTAATTAAAATTGTACATTTTTTATTCGTATAGGATGAGCGCTTTGACCGAGTAGTCTTCTTCACTATCCACAAGCTCATCTGTCAAGTGTGGGCTCGCTTCGAATCAGAAAATGTTCACAAAAAATACCAGTGGGATAATTTTGAAATTTCTCTAAACTTTTGAGTTAAGTTGTAAATTAGAAAATATTTTTAGAAATTTTCTAAAATAATCACTTTAGAGAATTTTCTCTCTGCAACTTTCTCTTGAATTTAAGTGTGTGTGTGTAAAATAATGACTCAATATTCTCTTTATATAGGGAGAGTTTAGAGAGTTCAAATATGATTAAACTTAATCACTTTAATATTAAATTTAATATTAAATCTTAGTAAAATAATAGAATGTTTATCTTGTAGATAAACATTAAATTTAATTTAATATTAAGATAATTACTTTAATATTAAATTAATAAAATGCTATTAAGATATGTATTAAATTTAATTTAATATTAAACTATTAAAATAATATTAGTTTTGGAATAGTTAATCTAAAATCAAATTCTTTACTAGAGTCCTAGTAGGAGTGTAACTATTCCACTGCTCAACCATTGAAGACCAACCGCCGCCGGCCACTGGCACCGCCGTGTCCAGTGGCGCAGGTGTGACACCTTTACAGCACCCCGAGCCGATTTGGTTACTGTTGGTTCGGTCTAATTCAGTGACGACTTGACCGGTTTAGTTTACCCACCAGTTGGATCGTCGACCCAATTTCACATATCGGGCCCGGTTCGACCAAGTTTTGGGTCTTGATCTCGATTTTGGGCTCCCGGTCCTAATTTATGGTATCAGCTCCAATTTTCAAGTTCAATTATCCATTGGACCAATTATCTGACTTGAAAATTAATTTCCAAAAATATCATATTAATTTTAATTAATTTGATTAATTTAATTTTACTTGATCAAAATTAATTTCCCCAAAAATCACTTATATTTTTCAAATTAGTTTTTCAAGAAAATTCTTTAATCAATTTCTCAAGTTGAACAATTCTCACGGCCACCTGATTTAATTCCACATGGAATAAATCAACTCAATTAAATTATTTCCAAAGTCGTTGAATTTTCTTGTGATTCAAATGTAGTCCAATGGATATTTTGTTGAGCTAGCAGAGGGACCAATCGGACATATACAATTAGGCTCTAGTAATTGCAATTATGTCCAGAAGCATCGTTTCGATAATTCGTAATTACTTAATCATGGAGTCAATCCACAAGAAGTACCATGATTGAAAACTATTGTATACTCTTTACGAAAGCAATTCATCTAGCTGCTTTGTCCTATGACCTCGTCATTTGTGTGTTACCCTCATATGATATCCTTGATTCCATTGAGTTAAATTCGTTCACTCACTACAATCCTATTTTTTCTCATTGTCACCATTGTGTCTTCTTAATGATTAATATGATCATTATCAACAAATAACTGCGATAAATTGCTCGTTTAAGAACAAGCAACCAGTGGCTACGTTCTATATTATCAATCCACACAATGTCAATAAGAGGATATCATTAACTCTTTAATTGAGCTATGAATTCCACTATTACTAGTAAAGCCATGCCATACACAAGTCATGTACCCAACATACCGGCTATGGGATTGATCATCTTTAGAGCATAAGCCTCCACTTATATTGCAGCACATGAGTTGCATACGCGTGGTTAGTGACTAACTCAGGATTTAGGTAAATCACACCATGAATGTCACAAGTGAATTAATTTTAGTGACTAACTTAGGATTTAGGTAAATCACACCATGAATGTCACAAGTGAATTAATTCACAAACGGATTTAGAATTAATTTATCTTGGGTCCAGTCCAATGTATCATTCTACCAATGAATACATCTATATCTCTACTCGTGGAGTCAACTACTCCGATAGCCAAGACTATCCATCTTCCTAATTGGAATTGTAGACAACATAATAATCCTTCTTAGTATTTGAATCAAATGCCCACTTTGATTCTTTTACGAGATTATAAACTCATTTAGATTATCTACTAAAGTAAGTTGTCTTTTTCACAATATAAACGTTCTTACAATGCCACTTATCTTCAGTTTGAACTTAGACAATCAATGAGCTAATATTTGCTTGTCACAATTTCGCTATGCATGCAAAATATAAAAGACAAAAATACAAAAGGCATAATAGTGAAATATGAAATTAACTTTATTTATTCATCATTCAAATAAATAGAAAACAATTACATGTTTACTACAATATGGACATATTTCCCAACAATAACCGTATGTGCTCACACATGCTGTGAAATGAGCCTGCTCACACGAGCTTTGGGTTGGGATGTTAAGCTACACGATGCTGCTCACACGAGCTGTGGAGAATTCGCAACAAATCCAGGATCTCAGCCATTGGTAAGGCATCCGAGACCAGGACTCGAAACTGTAATAACCCCTAATTACATGCCATTTGTATCCTAAGTATTCATGAGGTTCAAACGGGACCATTGTACATATCCAATTCTTTTAATTGCATTGCATTATACCATTTCAATTATACTTACATGAAATTGCACATTTTTCAAATATAACATTAAATTTAATTAACACCATAATTTTATCCAAATTACTAAAATATCGTACAACTATCAATTTAAACTACACATAGCATGATATTTAACAATATTACACTCAAAACATCAATTAATAAAATTTAATCCTTATTCGAACTTACCTCTACTAAAACGGTTGCAAAAACAGAGTCGACAACTAGTCTGAAACTTTAGCTTTTCCTCGATTTAAATCTGGTTGATGCGTTTCTTGAGCTAAATAGTAATTTCATTCAATTAATCCTATTACAACACTTAAATAAATAATTTTATACAATTAAGCCCTTCCATAATCATTTTACAAAATTATCCCAATATTTTATCTTTTATGCAATTTAGTCCCTAAACTCGAAACTTGCAAATTAACCACATTTAACCATCATTCATGTTAACCGAATTTCTTAAAGTCCATAATCAGCCCATATTTATCACCATTTCAAAATATTACCATGGAGTTTTTACTAATTTAACAAATATATCCTTAAACATTAAAATTACTAAAAATCACTTAACAAAATACTTATATTTGTCTATCAAGCTCTTGAATCTATAACTAAGTTCACATCCACGCCTAACTCATTCATGGTAGATCCCTATACTTTTAGCAGTTTCATAAATTAGTCCCTGGGCTATCTAAATCGATTTTCTGGGATTTCAAAATATAAAAATTACAAGAAACTGGTTAAAAATCACTTACCAATTGAAGCTTAAAGGTGAAACTAAAATCTATATTTTGTTTTATTATTTTAACTTATATAATTTGATTTTTTTGTAAATATTAAGACTTTTTTAATTAAGCCATAATTAAGCATTCTTTAAACTTAATTAATTAATTAAGCCATAATTAAGCATTCTTTAAACTTAATTAAATATTATTAAAATGGATGATGACATAAAAATCCACTATCATAAATACATCTTGGTTTAATTATTCAATTGACCCTTGTTCTATGTAATACTTCATGAAATAAAACTTTTACCTTGTTTTCAAATTAGTCCTGAAGCATAATTAATCAACTAAACATCAAAATTATTGAACGAAATTTTATTATGACACTCTATTAGATTCATAAATATTAAATAAATAATATTTACTGACTCGCTAGTTAGAATTGTGGTCTCGAAACCACTATTTTTGACACCACTGAAAACGAGCTGTTACACTATCTGATATTGAGAGCATCTTAGTAGAATGGACTGAAATGGGGAAAGTCCTAAGGGACTATCCTACAAGCATAAGTGTACTAAGGAAGAGGGGGGTGTAGTAACTAGCCAAATCTCATATTTGGAATCTGCCAAGAAAGAGGTTATAATGGGTTTTCCATGAGGGAGAGTCTATGCCCGAGTTAAGTCAAAAAAGTTGACCGCCGAGGTGATATGGAAATCGTAGGATCAATTTAGTGTAGAATAGACGGATCAGGTTAGGGATCCGTCAATATGGCGAGAACAATTTCAGGTCCGCAATGGTAAAGGTAGTAACAAACTGTATGTACGTCTCTATGGATATCTTAAGGAGGCAGAACCAGGAGAGGTAAAATGGGGATCTGAAATGAAGTGAAGTAGGACCACACTTCAAAAAGAGCTATTGTCTAGGAGAGCATGCTTGCAATTAAATCAGTGGGTAAATTAGCCTATGGTGAAAATAAAGAAAGGGCAAGGCGTCAACCATGCTAGAAACTTTTGGAGTTCCTAACTACACACAAGGAGTTGAAATTTTGTGCCTTTATTCTTTCTTCTTGAAAAATTAAAGTGCCACAATGCATATTTGTTCAAAATCTCATAAGTTCTTCTGAACTTATAAAACTTACTGCTTGAATGCAGGGTCGATGAGGACTCGGAGGTTGAGTGGAGGGACCAAGCCGACACCACTAATCTGATGGATGGGCACAATAGTTGTTTCATATACATAGAGGGGCACCATTAGAGGCCACGCCTCGGGGGATAATAATGTAGCTGTAGTAAAGACATGAATTGGAAATTGTAAATCATTGATTGAGTTAATAATGGTGAATGATTGTAAAAGTTCATTACAGAAAAGAATTTATTCTAGTTGTAAATATAGTGTATGAAACCGGTCATTAACCATGGAACTGATTAAGGGTTATCCAAGTCATTTGTAACACTTGATGTCCGAACTTGGTGATTAGATTGGATGTAGGGTGTTACATGACAGCTATGGGAGGAAGAGAGAATTTTTTTCTCCCTTCATTTTTATGCTTTCTTCTTCAATCTCATCTAAAACCCAACCCCTAAACTTTTATCTCTTATTAAATTCAAGTAGGAAAACTTGATCCAAGTTTGAATCCTCTATCAAGTTCATATTTCAAGAGTTAGGGTTTATGGGTGTTGTGAGAGAAAGCTATGGCTAGAGTGAGAAAACTTCAAGAAATGTAAGAAAATGAATTTTTATCGTCTCCATCTTTGATATTTGAGCTTTAGTATAAGAAAAAGTTGTTGGAGCATATGTAGTAATTGTTGGAGATTTTGAGTGGAGAAGATAGATCCAGAGACGATATTGAATTAAAAAGTAGACTTCAAGGCGCAGGTGACGCTTTCCAAAGAGAATTATTTGCCCCTACACAAAGTTGCTAGAGGTTAAAAAAAAGGTCCTCCTAGGATACATCGAAGTTTTTGAATTTCCTTTGATTAGTAAAATCGAGGAATTCTCTAAATCTTACTCTAATTTCTAAAATTGAATTGATTGTAATATATTTGTGAGCACCATAGACCCTCTATTTATATACACTCTTTGGACACTGTTTGAAGAATCACAACCCTTTACATTTGATTTCCATTGGACGTACTTCTTAGAAAAACATGTCCATTGAAATTAGATGTATCCTTTGAATAAATCATCACTTTCTAATAAGTGCTCATGAATAATTATGAATTTGCAATCTACAATTTCCAATAATCCCCCACTAGATTGCTAATTCCAGAAAATAAATACACAACGATTATGCATAAAGAAGGGTGTCTGCAAATTGAACCTTCCTTTAGTGCAAACTCTTCAAAGTATCAACAAAGTGAATGATGGCTAGTCGATTGAACCATCACTCTTAAAGTCAATACCGAAAAAATTTCACACATAACCGTAAAGTATTAGAGTAAGAGTTTATTTGTTTTAACACCATTATGGTCATATACTCATCCCGTTTCATGAACATGTACGAGAGAAAACAATAAAGAAACTCTCGTTGAATCGGTACCACTTCATGCCCATATAGGTGGATTTCATGACAATTAATGTCCATCCATCAAGAGTAAAACTCATCCTCCTAAAACATAAACACTAAATCCTGATTCTTAGTGCATTTTGTCATTCGATAGCTTGTTATTACCGTTTGAACCTCGAAACTAACTTTTGGCTAGAACAAGGCAGGGTTTCCATTATCAACGATGCTATTAGAATGGTTTTAATCCCATATTAGTGGTGGTACTCTTAACCAAATCCCTTGACAAACCTTTTGTCAATGGATCCGCAAAATTTTTCAATTGGCTTAACATATGTAATAGTTATCACACTGTCCCAAATCAGTTGTCTCACATACTCATGTCTCAAACTTATATGCCTAGACTTTCCGTTGTACACCTTATTGTACGTTTGAGACATGGTGGATTCACTATCATAATATATGAAAATGGAGAACCTACATTGTGGCCACAACTTTATATCTAGCAAGAGATCTCTTAGCCATTCCGCTTCCTTGGCAGTAGTCGCCAAGGCTATAAATTTAGCCTTCATAGTTGAATGTGAAATGCAAATTTGTTTCTTGAAGGCCAAACTAATGGCTCCACCTCCGATCATAAAAATCCATCCCGATGTGGACTTATTGTCACTTAGACTTGTAATCCAACTTGCATCCGAGTAACCTTCTAGTACCGTGAGATAATCACTATAGAATAATCCCAAATTTTTTGTTTTCTTAAGATAGCTAAAAATCCTTCAAATTCCTTTCCAATGATCAATACTAGGTTAATTTGAAAATCTCGTCAATTTGCACACAACAAATGCGATATCGGGTCTAGTGTAATGCAATGTATACATTAGGCTTCTAATTGCGCTAGCGTATTCAAGTTGCGCTAGAACCCTGCCATTTTCTCACTGAACTTGAAGTTCAAATTGTATAAAGTGATCGAATTATTGATATTCAAGTGTTAACTTTTCCAATACTTTCTCAATGTAGTGAGATTGGCTTAGTGCAAAGCCCCTTTCATGCTTTTTCACCTTTATACCTAGAATTGTATCTACCTCGTTGAGATCCTTCATCTTAAATTTCGAGGCTAAATACTCTTTGGTCTCACAAACACCTTCCATGTTCGACCCAAAAATCAACAAATCATTTATATAGAGACAAATAATTACACTCTACCTACCGATGAATTTAGTGTAAATACATTTATCCACACCATTATGTAAAAATCTATGTGACAAGATAACCGAGTCAAATTTCTCATGCCACTGTTTAGGTGCTTGTTTTAAACCATATAATGACTTGGTCAACTTACACACCTTATGTTCATTCCCAAGAAGCACAAAGCCTTCTAGTATCTACATATAGACTTCCTCTTCGAGATCACCATTCAAAAAAGCCGTCTTAACATCCATTTGATGTACACGTAACTTATGGATAGATACAAGTGCTATAAGAATTCGAATGGAGGTCATCCTAGCCACTGGTGCATAGGTGTCAAAATAATCTAGACCTTCCTTTTGCTTAAATCCTTTAGCCACCAACCTAGCCTTAAAGGTTGGAGAACCCCATGTTGGAGTATTCTTCCTTCTAAACACCCATTTACACCTGATAGACTTCGATCTTTGAGGAAGATCAACTAGAATCCAAGTATTGTTGGACAATATTGAATCCATTTCATCATTGATCGCCTCTTTCCAAAAAGTCGCATCCTTAGAAGTCATGGCTTCACCATAAGATTGTGGATCACCATCCACATTAAACATTATAGAGATCTTCTTAATTATAGATTCTCTATTTTCCTCAACAAGAAATGCTAGAGATTGCGAGGAAATGAAATCGGGACCATAGTCCTTTACTTTTCTTACTATTTGACTTTTCCTCGACTCCGTATCCTTATTGTCACAAAGACTTCTCTTAGTTTGATCACTTGAGATCATTGGTTGATATTCTTTTTCTAAATCCGTTGAATCATTAAAAACTTTATTTTCAACGAATATAACATCTCTTGTTTCAATAATCGTATTTGAAACTAAGTCAAGAACATGATAAACCTTATAGTGTTGGGCATATCCAACGAATGCACAATTGACGACTCTTGGTCCTAACTTTATTCTCCGTTGGTCAGGGACTCTATAGTAAGCCAAACACCCTCACACTTTGAAATAATCTAAGTTTGGCATCCAACTTGTAACACCCCCTACCCGTATTCGTTGTCAGAATAAGGTACGAGGCATTACCAGAGTTTACGAATTTTTTTTTAAACCGAGACCATTCCAATTCAACATATTTTCAAAATAATTCATGCATATTTATAAGATAACTTTAACACATAAGCCATACCAATGGCTGACCTTACATTCATTTCATATTAACATATATTTTATTAGCTTATACATGCCATTGATTTCCAAAATAAAGTTTCTTAAAATACCGAAATCTTGGGGTTGATAGTGTGATATGTCTTCGACTGAAACCGACCTCTGAGCTCTTAACACTACAAAATAGGGAAAAAGGAAATAGGGTAAGCACTTTGAGCTTAGTAAGCCCATGTAACAAGAATTATACTTACCTAATATTTTCAATACAATGTAATAAACATTCATATATCGATTCAATACGTTATTACCCTAACATACACAAGCTCAACATTCAAGTTAGTTCATTAATTTCCATGTATCAATAATATATATATATATATATATACTATGATTGATGAGCTCATCAATATCATGATTTCCATTTCCTTGTTATTTTTCCATATTTATCCCGTTGAATTACTCGAAATTTCGATGGATTTTTTTTAGAGGTACACTTTAGTGTACAAATCCGGGTCCGTCAATTCATATTCATGTGCGCACATTTTCATTTCAGAGAGCACACTCCCGCGAACCTCATCTTTACAGCGGGATTAGCAGTCCAGGCTAAATCCCTTGTAATATAAACTCATAGAGTATTGTCGGGATTACCAGTCCAGGCTAAATCCCCTGCAACGACAATTACTCTAATGAGCTTGGATCTGAATTACCAGTCCAGGCTAAATTCAGACCCTAATTCGGATTACCCGTCCGGGCTAAATCCATTTTCCACATATTCTTCGGGAGGGCTATATCAGGATAGGATCACCCGTCCGGGCTAGATCCTTTTTACCGTCAATTCCTTTTCAGAGATCCATCGAATTCCTTTCATTCAACCGGGATTTCTTTCCCTTTTTATCAAAAATATCAATATTGCATAAATTTTCATACAATGAACATTCAAACTATATTCACATCAATAACATACATTTCAAGCATTTAAGAATATAATTCAAGTTACATGAACTTACCTCGATACTAGTTCGTATACAAAATCTACTAATCCGGGACTTTTTCCTTTCCTCGATCTAGCTTCGTATTTGAGTTTTCCGAATCTAAATAAATAAATTCAATCATCAACTCAATACATTTCATGTTCACATGTAGCATTTTCTATAATTCTATTATTATTTTTAGTTTATTCAAAGCTGTCTACTTGAGTCACAGTCACTAAATTATTTATTTCTCGAGCTACAGAACTCCAAATGAAGAACCGTTAATTTTCCCTGAAACTAGACTCACATTTCTTTATACCAAAAAATTTCCAGAATTTTTGGCTTAGCCAATTCGTACAGTTTATTCATTAAAATCACTCATGTTTTGCTATCTGGCAGTTCTGACCCTTCTTCACTAAAAATTAATTATCTCCTCATACAAAATTCGGATGATGTTCTCGTTTATTTTTATTGAAAATATATTCATTCAGGATTCCAAATATATAAATTTAAGCCCCTAATTATTTTTCTTCAATTTTGATGATTTTCTAAAGTCAAAACAGAGGAACCCGAATTCATTCTGAACCAGTCTTACAAAAATCTAAATATCTCAAAATACAGAACTTCTTTTCTTTCCTTATTTCTTTCATATGAAAATAGACTCAATAAGATTTAATTTCATATCTCACTCAACTTCTAATTCCACTTCTACGATTTTTGGTGAATTTTCAAACTTACTCTACTGCTGCTGTCCCAAAACTGTTTTCTTATAACTTGTTTTACAATTAAGTCCTTTATCCAATTCTAACTTCAAATTCTTTCAATTAAACCACTAATTCATCATTTTATTCATCATATGCTATATTCAAAAACTCTAAAACTTCAAAAACTTCAACTTAAATTCATCAAAACTTTGTTCTAAAACTTATAAAACATCAAAATTAAAAGAAAATGACTAAATTAACTTACCTATTAAATATCCAAGCTTCAAACTTTCTATTTTTCCTTTTTCTTCTTTCTTTTCTCTTTTTCTTTCTTTCTATGCTCTCTGTTTCGTTTTGGGTTTCTGTTTCTGTTTCTATCTCTTTTTCCTTTAGTTTGTTTATATATATAATAATAATAATATCATAATATAATATATAATATAAATATATAATATAATAATACTTTTTTTAAAAAAATCTCAGATTTTCATACTTAAAACCGCCTCAACTTTACAAAATGGTATAATTGCCATTTTGGTCCTTCATTATTTCTTTTAATCTATAATTTAACTTTTACTTTCATTTCAGTTTAGTCCTTTTCATTTAATTTCCTACCCAAACATTAAAATTTTCTAACGAAAGTTTAATACTACATTACTAACATTTTATAAATATTTATAAAAATATTTCCTATCATATAAATATTCATGCAAATATATTGAAATAAATTTCTCTTTAAATCGGATTTATGGTTGCGAAACCATTATTCCGATAACCTTGAATTTAGGCCATTACACAACTCTTCTATAACTATATGGAGATACTTTAAACTTTCTCAATGGTATTCTATTAAGGATATAACATGCAGCCAATAATGCTTTACCCCATAGATTATATGGAAGTTTAGCATTTAACAACATCGAGTTAACCATATCCATTAAAGTACGATTTTTTCTTTTCGCCAAACCATTTTGTTGTGGAGTATAAGGCACGAAACACTCATGTACCACACCTTGTTCCTCACAAAATACATTAAATTCATTTAAAAAATATTCACCACCTCTATCACTATGAAGCACTTTGATTTTCTTACTAAACAAATTCTCAACCCCATTTTTAAAACGTTTAAACATATCAAAAGCATCGTCTTTACTTCTCGTGAAATACACATAAGTAAATCTAGAGAAGTCATCTATAAAAGTGATAAAATATCGTTTTCCACCTCTTGCTAGAATTCCATTTAATTCATAAACATCTGAATGGATTAAATCTAACACTTGTGAATTCCTTTCACACTTATTAGGAAACAGTTTCTTCGTAATTTTTTGTTGAATATAAACTTCACATTTATCCACCAACTCATCATTACTTAGACTAATATAACCATTCTTTTTCATATATTTTAAAGTTTTAAAATTAAAATGTGCTAAACACGCATGCCTCAAAGGCTAAGATTCAATAATATAAGCAAAAGAATTAACTTTATTCATATCAATGCTCAACTTGAACATGCGCTCGTTACAATATCATTTTCCTACATATATATCACCCTTAAGCAATACTAACTTATCAGATTCCAAGATAACCTTGAACATCTTATTACACAGAAGACTCGTGGACACTAAATTCTTTCTCACATCAGGAACATGCAAAAATTGGTCAAATTCAATTTCTTCCTAGATGTAAAGTTGAGTTCCACCGTCCCTTGACCAAGCACCTTAACCGATTGATAGTTTCCCATAAGCACTTCATGGTTTACCACCGGTTCATAACTCTAGAATTGTTGTTGGTTATTGTACACATAGACAGTAGCTCTGGATTCGAGCCACCAATTATAAGACTTATCAGTCATGGCTATGTTGAGTTCGATAATCATACCAATCGCCAAACTCTCGGTCCCTTCCGTAACCATGACCACTAAGTCCATGTCTTCCACCATATTTTCTTTGAAAGTTGTGGCATCTTGCTTCTTTTTTAGAAGTTTGCAATCCTTAATGTAGTGTCATTTCTTATTGCAATTATAACAACTATGAGATTTTTCCTTCTTGTCTTGCACGCCCTTGGTCTTGGATGTAGTCTTTTGCTTACCATTGCGAATATTCTTGGACTCGTTCACATGGTTCACTTTAGAACTTTGGGGAAAATACACCGCATCACGCTTCTGAGTTTCCTCTTCAATACGCAAATGCTTAAGTATTTTCTCCACAATGAAGTCCTTTGCATATGCAGAAGTTTCTTCTGATAATTGTTCCAAGATGAGGGCAACTTTGAGATGATAGCCCCGACTTCTAACAATTTCAGAATAACAACTTTCAAGTCATGAAGCTTACTTACAAGGACTTGTAGTTCATGGACTTGATCCATGATCGGGATACTACCGAGCATTTTGAATTCGAAATACTTCATCATTAAAATTTTATCAGTACATTGTCGTTCGGTGTTGTATTTCTCTTCGAGAGCTTTCCATATTTCCACCGGGGATTGCATCGACATGTAGAGATCATACAATCGATCAGACAAGGTGTTGAGGATGTGTCCTCGACATGTAAAATTGTCTTATTCGCTTTTCTTTTTGAGTTTGGCCACTTTTGTAATTTTCTCGGGGTTTGTATTAGGGGCGTGATCCTACACGGGTTGTAGGTTTGGATCCAGAACGTATGCCACATTTAAGATGGTAAGAAGGAACAACATCTTGTCCTTCCAACGTTTGAAGTTTGAGCCATCAAATTGGTGAAGTTTCACAAACTCTTGATTTGTCACTTTGAATGCGGTAGTAGCCTCCGTTGCCATCTCCAAAATAGTTCTCTTTGATTGTTGGAGATTTTGAGTAGAGAAGATAGATCCAGAGACGATATTGAATTAAACAGTAGACTTCAAGGTACGGGTGATGCTTACCAAAGAGAACTATTTGCCCCCACACAAAGTTGCTAGAGAGTTAAGACAAAGGTCCTCCCGGGATATAATGAAGTTTTTGAATTTCTTTTGATTAGCAAAACTGAGGAATTCCCTAACTCTTAGTTTAATTTCTGAAATTGAATTCATTGTAATATATTTGTGAACACCATAGACCCTCTATTTTTATACACTAAATGAACTCTATTTTGAAGAGTCACAACCTTTTACATTTGATTTCATTGGACATATGTAACAGCCCGATTTTGGGCTTAGTCGGAACAGTGGTTTCGGGACCACAAATATAATGTTGATAAATTTATTTAATTTACATTCTCATTCGAAAATTTTGACGTTTAGGCACTCAATTTAGTCAAAAGGACTAAATTGTAAAAAGTGCAAAAGTTGAGTTCTACATGTTAGAGGTGTCCAATTGTTATGAAATTTTAAATTGGAGGTCCTTAAATGATAATTAGGCCATTGGTTAAGTTGGTGGACAAAAATGGACATGGATGGGTATGTTTCAAAAGATTTTTTAAGGGGCATTTTGGTAATTTAGTGAATTAAATGAATTAAAAACAAAATTTAAATGCCAAATTTGTCCATCTTCAAGCTTAGGCCGAATTTAACATGTGGGAAGCCATGGATAGGGTTTTCAAGCTTTCCAAGCTTCATGGTAAGTCCATTCTAGCCCCGTTTTTCATGTTCTTTACGTTTTTGGAGTCCCGGTAACTTGATTTAGCTTATTCTAGCAATAATTTAACCTAGGGTTCATATTTGGAAAAATACCCATAGGTGAAATGTATTTATTTTGATGTTTTATGGCAAAATATGAAGCTTAGAATTATGTTAAACAACTTTTACTAAGCGATTTTAAGTGAAAACGAGTAAAATGACATAATCGGCAAAAATACCTAATGTACATAAGTGCATGTTAGAGTAAGAATTTGATGTTTCCATAGAAGGAAAAAATGATTAGCATGTTATAAAACATAAGAATAAGGGATGAAGTTTAATTTTCGAGCCTAGGGGCAAAATCATAATTATGCAAAAGTTTAGGGGCCAAATTGTAATTTTTCCAAAGTTTGAGTTAGGGACTGTTTTGAGTAGTACATTAATTAAATAAGTGAAATGTGATGTCTTAGACCCTGAAAAATGAGATTTGGACCTAGAACGGGAGGAAAATCGAAAATTAGAAAAGTTGGTAAAATGACCGTTTTGGTATCGAGGTAAGTTCATATGTTTAATAAGCATTTAATTATGCATATTTGAATGATAAATTAATATTTTGGCCATAAATACTATAGTATTGAGTTTCAGATATAATGATTAATGTTCGATAATAATTCGATATTGGAAAGAGAACTTGTATAATTTATATGTTAGACCATATTTTGTATTATGGCTTTGTATGATAACAAGAAAGTATTGACTAGCATAGTTTGATGAGAATAAGTTAAGTTGATGATATGATGAGATTTAGAATGTAAGTATGTAAGTTGAGTAGCATTTTATTATTATGCAATTATTGTTATTAGTAAGGTTATTATTGAGTTATGCGACTAACCTTGAGAATTTGAGCAAGTATGTTTCAGCTATGACTTGACAAGGCATTGATATCTCAAAGTCCATGGCTATACCATGGCAATTAAGGAAGAATTGACGGAAAAGTCCATGTTCATAACATGGCATTTAAGGAGGAATTGACGGTTAAGGATACCATGTAAGACCATGTTAAGACATGGCAGGCAAGGATCCCGTGTAAGACCATGTCAAGACATGGCATCGGCATTGATTAAGGACTCCATGTAAGACCACATCAAGATGTGGCATTGGCACTAAGACAAGGATACCATGTAAGACCGTGTTTGGAACATGGCATTTGGTAAGACATGGATACCATGTAAGACCATGTTTGGAACATGGCATTTGGTAAGACATGAATATCATGTAAGACCATGCCAAGGCATGGCATTGATAAGTTCTATAAGGTAAGGAAATCATGTAAGACCATGTCAAGACATGGCATTGATGAGTTACTATAAGGCAAAGGTCCCATGTAAGACCATGCCAAGGCATGGCATTGGTGAGTTCATAAGACAATGATACCACGTAAGACCATGTCAAGACATGACAATGGTAAGTTCAAAAAGGAAAAGGTTCCCGAGTAGTCCAAAGAGTAAGTCAAAGAAATGACAAGATGAGAACATGAAGAAAGAGTACATGTATGAGTACAGGTATGCATTTAAGGCTTATTTAATATTGAGATTGTAAGTAATTGAGATTATCAAGTATTAAGTAAGTGATGAGTTTTCAGTTATGCTTGTGACACTTTATGACATGATTGGCAATATGCCTATATTATGAAAGAGTACTCATGTGTTAAGTGAGAATGTTGCAGGTATGTAAGCAAGCTATTAAGTAAGGTGCCCTTTGTATTCTGAGCCTTTGGTAAGGTTACCGATGAGTTCACCAGGAAAATCGATGAAGTGAAATTATGTGTGGCTTGTAGTGATAAGTGTAGGTATATGCATGTGTAACGTATGAGAAATATGCTCGATATGTAATCGGAAATTAGAAAGATTGTTATAGGTAAGAAATGAATACAACTAAAGTGAGTGAGAGCAAAAATTTGCAAATAAAACTGTTTTAGACAACAGCAGTTACGTGATTTTGAAAAATCACTAAAAATAGTATAAATTGAATTATAAGTTGGATGAGATACTGATTTAAAGCTTATTGAGCCTATTTTCATATAAAAGAAACAGAGAAAACAAAGGATCTATATAATTTGAGATATTTAAATTTTTGTGAGACTAGTTCAGAATGACTATGTGATCCCCTGTTCTGTCTTGAAAAAATCATTAAAAATTGTACAAAATAATTATGTGATATAATTTATATTCCTGAAATTCTGAATGAGTCTAGTTTCAAATAAACTAAACAATAAGGTAATATGAATTCTGTACAAGGAGATAATTGATTCGTAGTAAAGAGAGGTCAGAATAGTCGAACAGTAAAACAGGAGAAATTTTAATGAATAAACTGTACTAATTGGCAAGACCAAAAATTCTAGAAATTTTATGGTATGAAGATATGTGAGCCTAGTTTCAGGGAAAATTAGCGGTTTGTAATTTAGAGCTCTGTAGTTCAAGAAAGAAATAATTTAGTGACAGCGATTCAAGTAGACAGATTAATGTGAACATGAGTAATAAGGTATAAGCTTGTGATTTAATGATTGTATCAATTAGAGAACTTGTTGTGAGGATTTGTCTCGTTGATACTTTGGTAAGGCTACAAATGAGTAAGTTGAGAAAGTAAGAACTTAGCATTATTTATGCAAGTTATGACAGCTTAGTAGTAAGCTAAATTCATTGCTAATGCTTATTATTTTTACATGTGAACTTACTAAGCTTTATAAGCTTACCCCCTTTTCTTTCCCAAGTTTCAAAGTCCTATTAAACAAGCTCGGGTGAAGGTCGTTGGAGATCGCTTCACACTATCAAGCTATCTATGGGCATCTTTATTTATAACTGATTTAAGTTATGGCATGTATAGGAGCTTGACTAAGTCATTTTGTATATGTGTTAATTAATTTGATTAAACGTATTGCTTCATAACGGTAATAAGGATTATTCTGTATTTAGCCACAAGTTGTGGCTCATATTGGTCATGGAGTTATAATGCTTGTGTATGCATGTGTTTGTTAAAGTTTAAATTATAAGTGAAATTTTGTGGCTCGGGATTTGGTAGAATGTATTGTTAATTCTGGTAATGTCTCGTACTCGGTTCTGATGTAGTATACGGGTAAGGGGTGTTACAACATACTTCTTAGAAAAATATGTCCCATGAAATTAAATGTATCCTTTGAATAAATTATCACTTTCTAACAAGTTCTCATGAATAATTGTGAATTTGCAATCTACAATTTCTAACAGTAATATTATTGTTTATATTTTTGTTATGAGATATGTTGGAGGGGTGAAGAATATGATCTTGAATGGATGATTAAGTAGATTCAAGTTTTGAGAATGATTGAAGAACCTTTGTTTGGAAACTTTAGCTAATATTGAGGTAAGTACAGTGGATTTTCTTAACTTTCCCTTAATAAAATAATTATGAAAATTGTTATAATGGTGAATTAAATATATATTGACCATGAATAATTAAAATGTGATTATGAGTATTTATACAAGATTTGGTAATTAAAAGAAAATAATGAAATGTATGAAATTTGGCTTAATTGATAAATTAAGATAGAGAAATTTCATGAGATATGATGTTATTGCATAATGTGAAAAAAGTGGAATTTGTTTGCTATAATAAGCTATAATGGTAATTCAATTCAACAAAGAACCATAAAAAAGTAGAAATTATAAAAGGTGCAATATGTTTATATATGCATATGAAAATATTATTAAGAGTACTGAGTACTTGAACTTCATAATAGATACATATGTGAACTTTTAAATGGAATTATTAGTTGAAAATACTTAATGAGCCCATAAAAGTGATACATGATATGCATGAAATATGAAAAATATGTGATGATGAATGGATGTTCAGAAGCTCCAATTATATGACTTCGTTAAGAATGTATATCATGAAAACATGGTATACATATCTATATGTGAATATGAAAACCTTAATGAAAATACTTTAATAAGTAGATTGCTCTAGTAAGCTTGGTAAAATAGTTATAATACAATTGACATGTGATCGCATGCGCACGTGCGCAAAAAACAAACAAATTTATAAAACGATTTAAAAGTGTGATTTTAACTCCAAGCGTTGGAACGCTGGAAATGTGTAAGTGTACACAATGTAATAAGTAATAAAGTGATAAGTATATTGAATTATCGTTTCCTTAGGGACTGAACAAGCAAATGTTTGTGAAATATATACTTATGCAAATTGGTAGTGGAAAAATATTGTGACGAAAGTAAGTTATTACCTAGACTAAAATAAAAAACAAGGTGAAAGCAAATCTTTAACAAGTTTAATTAATATGACAAAAGTGTGTTAGATTAATTTTATTCTTTAACTTAGAATTATTAAAACAATGTTTATGATGTTACGGACAATTTTATGGCAACTTGGTCTTTTGTTAACTGATGCAAACATACTTATTAAAATCAATTAATCTTTCTAGCATATGTCTATGCTAAATTAATTAATTAATTTTCATAAGCAGACATAAGATAAAGTGAAATAACAATACACTTTTATACTGAAACAAATTTAATCACAACAATCTTTAAGTTATGCAAGGTAATAATATTAGTTAATACTATTACTCATTGATGGATGTCGAAACCACTAAAAATAATTCCTACAATTAAAATAACTCTAAACAACAGCAAAGAGTAGTAGGGTCGAGTCCACAGGGACTGAATGTTATGATTAACTTCCGTGTTTTTCTTGTGAACAGAATTTCAGTCGAGCTGATAATTGTAACAATAGTCGTGCCCACGACTCCAAACGAACCTGTTGAAAAATAAGTTAAATAAATTAAGGGAGTTTCAAAATGACTAGAAATTAAATAAATGAAATAGCAGAAATAAACAATTAAATAAATTTAAAATTAAATTAAATTGGAAATAAATTCGGATTTTTTAGACATAGTTATTAAGCCTTAGCCTTAGACTTGATGGATTCCCGTTTTTGAATCGATCCTCAAAAATTAGTTTTCTCCAAACAATAAGCTGGTTATAGCAGCTAAGAACGTCCTAACCGCTAATTCTTCCTCTCGCAGTTAATCCCGATACACCCTGCAAACCAACCCTTACCGATTGTCTAACCACGATACATGCGTTTGCAATTCAAGACCCTAAAAGCCTTGCGTTTTGAAGAACCCAACTCGGATTAATGGCCTCAACTACGCGTGACGTTTAAATCTGATCACAATCTCCCTTAACTTGTTCGCAGAAATCCGAATACAACACGACCAACTCGTCTTCTCAACTGTACGCCAAAACGACTCCCACCCAACGTGCTTTTTGAATTAAAATTGAGTTAACTTTAAGGGATGAATTTGTCAATCCCGATATTTCAGAGAGATAGTGAATACCGATTTGAATGATTTTTAGTGCGGATACAATTTCTTACGATTATTGATCGGAAAAAATACTAGCCCAAAACTAATTTGAATTTAGTGAAGTATGAATTTAATCATGCTTTGGTTGGTTATGAAAGTGGATTTAAATGAAAATAATGATAGATGAAAGGGGAAGGGCTTGTGAAACAATTAAACTAAAAATTGAAATGGAAACAAAAGTTATCAAGGTGTGTTTTTTCAAGTTCACCATGCCACCTATATATACATAAACCATATGCTAAAATTATGCTAGTCCCACTTATCGGGGCAAAACTCCAGAAAATACCAAAAAATAACAAAAATTACCGGAAAGTATAGGGTTGAAAATTAATGACCGGAAAGGGCAATTTCCCCCAAAATCGCGTCCCCGTCAGCGCGTTTTTGGGGGAACGCGGCCTAAAGCGCGTCCCCGGGGGAGCGCTTTAGGCCACGTCAGCGAAAACGCGCCCCCGTGGACGCGCTTTCGCTGACGTGGACTAAAGCGCTCCCCCGGGGACGCGCTTTAGGCCGCAACGGTCAAAATTTTTTTGACCGTTGGGCCCCCAACGGTCAGAAAAAAAAACCCTATAAATACCCCCCCAACCCTTCATTTTTTTCACAATTCAATCCTCTCTCATTTTTCTCTCAATTTGCTATCAATTTGCTCTCAAATTTCTCTCAAATTTACGCTTAAATTTCAAAATAGTCCTTTACTATTTATAAAAAAGCCCTTTATAATTTTTTTTTTAAACCTATTTTTGGAAAATTTTTAAATTATTTATCGGAGTACAATGGCCGGGGAATTATGTCGCCTAGGCGAGAACCACATTGCCGTCCAGCAAAAGAAAATGGTAAGTTTGAATGTTAATTTTTCAATATTATTAAATTTTTTAATTATGCAATTTTAATTAATTTAGAATTTTATAATTTTATAATTTTTTAAACAGTCTGTAGATCGGGTGTTGCAATGTTATATTCGCAACATGCCTGGTCCCCCATCGCCATTGATCGAGAATTACCTGCGGGAAGCGGGTTTTTGGCACGTGGCCACGATAGCCCGGGGGTTCAAGTTGGAGCCGCCTTTGATCAGCGCGTTGATAGAGAGGTGGAGACCAGAGACGCACACTTTCCATTTGCCATGCGGAGAGTGTACCATCACCTTGGAAGATGTGCAGTTACAGTTGGGATTACCGGTGGACGGGTCGGTAGTCACCGGGTCCGTAACATCTCTCGATTGGATGGTCGTATGCTACGAGCTTCTGGGTGCCATTCCGGATAAAATTCAAGGAGCTCGGATCGATTTGGCTTGGTTACGAGACGCAATCCCGCAGCCGAATGAAGGTTCGACTGAAGAAGAAAGAATACGGTATGCGCGGGCATACATACTTCAGATAATTGGAGGCTATCTGATGCCGGACCTCTCTAGAAACCTCGTCCACCTGAGATGGCTCCTGAAACTTGTTGATTTCAGAGCAGCCGGTGAATTGAGTTGGGGGTCTGCCGTGCTATCGATATTATACCGGGAGATGTGTAGGGCGACGCTGCCGAGTAAACAAAAAATCGGAGGTTGCCTATCACTACTGCAGTCATGGGCATGGTTTCGATTTCCATTTTTACGTCCTCGACTCGACCAGCCATATTCATTCCCACTGATAACGAGGTAAATTTAATATTATATTTTACAATTATGTCGTATATTTATAGTATAATTGCATGCTAAAAGTTTATTTAATTAGGTGGAACCATCCGAGGAGCAGTCATGTTGGAATACCTAACGCGCTTGAGGATATACGGCTCCTGTTGGACCAAAGGTCGGAATCACAAGTAAGTGTCGAATTTCGTTATTATAATTTAGTATTTCGTAGGTAGTGTCTAATATTATGTATATAACTAATAAGTTGGTAATGTTAATATAGTTTCAATGGACACCGTACGAGGATCCCGAAATTCGGGTAGTAATTCCGGAGGAGTATCTCCAAAATCCGAACAGTTGGCACGTTAAGGTCCCGCTAATCACCTACTCAACCGTCGAGATGCACCAGTCAGATCGGGTTCTGCGGCAATTTGGATGCCGGCAACCGATTCCCGTGCCTCCTGAGGTGCTCGATGATGAGCACAAAGTGGACTTACGGCAGCAGCACACGGATTGGCCAAGATTTTGGTCAGAACATATCGAGACGTTTCTCTCTTTTAGATCGATGTTGCCCATAGTAGTTGGATGCGACATGCCTCAGGCAATATCGATGGTGTGTGCGATGCCACATGCTTCCCTGGCGTTCTATTGCCGCAAGTATTCCAGGGCCCCGATCCGATATAACGCATATGTCAGGTTGGGGGCAAACATGCCTCCTTAACCTGGATAGGAAGAAGTCCCAATCATCAGCTGATTCCCCCGGTGTTATTGCGAACGCAATCGGAAGGATTCTCCCACAGCCGTCTTGTGCCACGGCTAGCAATAGCCGATGCGTATATCTACCATACATGAAGGTACCGTCAATTTGTACCAATGGCTTGCAATATGTAAAAGCATCTCGGCATTGCTTAAATGTCCAGAACAGACGCTTGAACACTGCGCATCCATGGAGCAGACGATCGTTGTAGTACGCCGGTTCCGTTTCAAGGTCTGTTGTGCTGCCTGGGACATACCTCTCCAGCACCTGACACCACTGCCACACTTCATTATATGAAACGTCCCACCGACCATGCAATTTTTCCAACGCCTTCTGCTTGGCTATCCAAGCCTTTCTGTAAGAGGGCGTGTACCCCATTTGGCTACGAATATTGCCAATTAAGGCCGGCACTGTAGTTCTGGGATCGGCCTTCACCGTCGGGATTATTAAATCAGCCAACATGTCTGAATCCATCCTTGGATGATCTTCTGTTACACCTGTCAATGAAGTACGTTAAATAATGCAACATTACATAATATTAGTCTTATTCGGAATCATTGAACACATAGTGGTACTGTACCGGTAAGACATGTATGCGGACCTTTGTACTTTTTCACCTCCCACAGCCCTGTCCTTTTCCTCAACGATGCCATGATTTTCCATGAACATGTGCCGTCTTGCACTGCACACTTTGCCTCGTACCTATCGAGCTTTGATTTAACCATAGTGTAGTTAACCCTGTTCCTGATGCTGTATTGTTTCAATGCAGCAAGAAAAGTATTCTTGTTGGAAAACTGGTTACCAACTTCTAATTGATCCGAATCCAACAAAGAATTTGTACGGTCACGCGTCCGGTGTGGTAGTTCAGGAAACTCCAATGCATCATCTTGAGATAGATCGACATTATGCATGTGCGCTGGAGGTGAGTATGCCCTGAATAGCGGATCTTCTTCTTCTTCGTCTGAACCGCCCTCAACGTCTTCAGGTACAATTGGAACGGGCTCCGGTTCAGAAAATAATCCAACTTCTGCACCATCAGGCCCTGGCTCCCGAGGTGGATCCACATCGGATTCATCATCCCATCCTCTATAATCTGCAACAAACGAAGGCCCCTCACTGGTGCATGTCGTCGGTAACAACGAGGGCCCCTCACTGGTGGATGTCGTCGGTAATACATCATCCCTCCTTAAACATCTTTCGTAACGATCCCAATCGTATGTGGATTGCCATCCACTAGAAGTTGATGACCTCCCCCAATACGTATTTCTGTCATCCGACGTCGAATGACGAATATGCATGTCCCATCCACCAACCGAGTGTCGTGCAGGGGTTATGTTTTCCATACTACCACCGCACACGGGCACTTCTGTGTTTTGCCTCCCACTTACAGAGTGTCGACTTGGGGTCGTGTATTCCCCTCGAACGATACTAGATGTTGAGGTCGCAGCCAGATCACTTGGAGATGAAAATTCCACATATACCTCGATATAGGGTGAACCACTGGCAAGATGAGTCTCCACCATTGCCTCAAGGCTCCGAGGACCTTTGATGTCGAATGAGTCATATCTCACGGGATCAACCGAAGCACAAAATCTATACTTAATAGACTGAACTTTCATTAGCGTTGTTCCGAATATTTTACGCCTAATTCTTTTGCGAAGTTCTACCAAATCGACGTTCCGATTAAAACTCAATCGCGCTGTGTTCTCCGATAAGAAAACAACACCATTTTCGGTGTCACGCACTTCACCATCGTAGTAAATAACAGCATTAATACGTTCACTCATTGCAAGTGGACGGTGTAAAAGAGTAAAATTATTGTACTAAAAAATCACACTAAGTTCAATTCCCAGGAAAGAGAGGTGGATCACAAGGATCACTTAAGTACCAAGTCTTTCCTAGCCAGAATATCCCTCAATCGTAATTTAATAGCACAATAAATAACTACGATCACACTCACAAGATATGAAAAAATTTTGCCTACGTCTTCGGGCACTAACAAATATATTTCACTCCAAAAATACAAGTGAAAATTTACAAATAGGGAGAGAGAGAACAATGCCTTAAGTAGAGAATGGCAAATTGTGGGATGAAGAAAATGAGAAATGGTTAGGCCTATTTATAGTTGAGGTTTAGGGATCAAACTTACAAAGTACCTATTCAAATAGGGACCAATATTGCAATTACCCCATACCAATTTTCACATCACATCAACTTTCGGTGCCTAATTTTGGAGCCATTTTCTTCCCACTTGCTGCCACCATATTTCCCGGGAAAAAAGCCTAAAGCGCGTCCCCGGGGGAGCGCTTTAGGCCGCGTTCCCCCAAAAACGCGCTGACGGGGACGCGATTTTGGGGGAAATTGCCCTTTCCAGTCATTAATTTTCAACCCTATACTTTCCGGTAATTTTTGTTATTTTTTGGTATTTTCTAGAGTTTTGCCCCACTTATCCACTAATTACATGAAATAAATATTATATATTTTTTTCTAATTTTAGCTTTTACAAAGTTAAAAATCTTATCAACCCCTAAATGTCTCTAAATTTATGATTTGACTTCTCTTCAATTTATCATGCTTCAATTTAATCCCTTTTTGCTTGTCTTTTATTTACAGCAATCGAATTTCATTCCTAACAATATTTAAACATAAAATTCACCAATTAGCAAGAATTAATTCAAGAACAAGTTGAGTTGAGCACGTAAAATATGCAAAATAAACAAGTTATCAATCATTTAATCTAATTTTACACTTAAGAAGATTAAACATGCACCAATTAGATATTTTGTCAATTAATTATAATTTTATTCTGATGAAATGATTAGGAATTGTAACCTTACATTTATAATGTAAGAATATTATAGGCATGGTTCTATCTAATTGAACAAATTACTAAGACCTATAACATCACAAACATTTTATTTTAACAATTTAAGAAGACAGAATGCAATGAATTTAAGGTAAAAATGTAACATAGTTGGACGATAGAAAAAGAAAAAATTAAAGTTAGTCACAACCTTATAACATTTCAGAATTGTGTGAAAAAAAAAAACGGAATTTGCCCAAAATAAAAATATCCCCTCAAAGCACAACCCTCTATAAAAATTCGATTTCCGAAATTAAAATAAGCCCCTAGGGTTTCCTCTTCTCTCAGGGATCTTCCAAATCTCCACCTTATCTATCAACTATGATGCAACAACCACCACCAGGAGGCGTTGCTACGCCTCCTTCAATGGCAGCCGATCAGTCTCAAACCCAGCACTACCAGCAACAACAGCAATCGCAGACTTGGATGATGATGTCTCAACAACAACAGCAGGTAGGTCAGCCGGTTCCTCCACCTTCCGGCTGGAATACGCAGCCTATCCCTCCCCCCTCTCAGATGCAGCAGTACCCAGCCGGTTCAGCGGCCGCCGGTTCCGGCGAGGTTCGATCTCTCTGGATTGGTGATCTTCAACCATGGATGGATGAGAATTACCTCATGAACATCTTCGCTCAAACTGGAGAGGTAATTAAATTCGAGAAAAATACAGTTTCCGAGTACATATTACAAATGAATCGTATTTAATTCAAATGAGCGAATATGTTATGGTCTTACCATTACTTGCAGAAGCTAAATTCCAAAATATTCATTTTTTTCCTTTCTGTATAAAAATGAATTTCTTCTTTTCTTTTTATTTTAATGCAATAAAAAACAAGTAGTAAAGGTCGTAATTAAACAAAGGTAAATCTTTTGGGTTATTTTAGGTTGTTTCAGCTAAGGTGATTAGGAATAAGCAGACGGCTCTACCGGAGGGATATGGGTTTATAGAGTTTGTCTCGCAAGCGGCAGCTGAGCGGGTTTTGCAGTCATACAATGGGGTGCCAATGCCAAATTCTGAGCAGAACTTTAGATTGAATTGGGCCGCGCTCGGATATGGGGATAAGAGGCAAGAAGAGGGCCCTGACTACACCATCTTTGTTGGGGATTTAGCTGGGGATGTTTCGGATTACTTGTTGCAGGAGACCTTTAAAGCTGTTTACCCATCTGTTAAGGGTGCCAAAGTGGTTACTGATAGGACAACTGGACGGTCTAAAGGTTATGGCTTTGTGAGGTTTGGTAATGAAACTGAGCAGATTCGAGCCATGACAGAAATGAATGGAATTTATTGTTCGACAAGGGCAATGCGGATTGGACCAGCTGCTAATAAGAAGCCATTCACTGGCCAGCAGTATCAGAAAGGTACACATCTTGTGGTTTATTTGAAGTTCATTATTTATATTGGATGCCATGTGAAGTTTACTTGGTTATGTATAGTATTTATTTGCTCTGATTTATGCTTGATCACTTTAACTAGTTGGTTATTATGTTTTGTTTTGTTTTTGGGTTTTCATTATCTGAGTCGAACATGTCAGAGTTCCTTAAAGTTTGAACCCTTACCGTTATGCAATAAAAGCTTGGAGAATTTATACAAAGTCGTTTCCTTCCAGTTTGCCTTTGTAAGATTGGGCCCTTATAATTATATTAAAACATGCTAAAACTTATATAAAACTCATGTTGTCTTAAGCAGGACACCAAGAGGCTCTCATTTTGGGGGGCCTGGAACTGATATCAGCTGAAATGATTCCACTTTAATGCGTGGCCTCATTTTAGGTCAGTTACTATGTTTATGTCATAAGCTTCATTTCTCGTGGCAGTATTTTTGCTACATTCTCAAAGTACTTTTCCAGTTCCTTATTAGTATTCCAGTCAGGTTCAATTTTGTTTTAGTTTCCCAACATGTTTCCTTTAAATGTTTCTTTACTTTTTTTCGTTTGTCCAGAAAATGTGTTTTTATTTAATCATGGATCAGTTCCCCATCCATATTTGCATATGTTTACACTGCCCTTTTGTTTCATTTAATTTTAAGCTTCAAATACTCGAAACTAGCTCAAGCAGCCATGCTAAAGTTGCTATGCATGTTATCATGTGTCATTCTGTTCCTGAACCTTTGGGCAGGTTTCGATCTAATGCATTTCAAATCTGCGCTTCTTTTTAAAATTATTTTAATTTCTTGAACCTCACTCTATTGCTGTGTTGCATGCAAGGACAAATTGAGTCAGGAAAGAAACCCAAAACTTGTCACGGGATATTCAGTTGATAGATTTAACCTCAATGGAAATGGATCACTTGCCCTTCTTTATTGCCTAAGCTAAAATAATGAATGATTATCTGCATATGGATTTATCCATATTTATCTTGCATTTTGGAAACATTATTACTTGCCACTTGATGTTGTAGTTCATATCAAGTTAGAAGAATTTCCTTTGTTTTTAACTATAGGCCTCTTCTTGCCATTTTGTGGTTAATAACATGCTCTGTATAGGCTTCTGTTTATGCAGAGAATGTTAAAATATTACTCAACAATTAGTTTAGCAGATAGGTTTAGTCTGCTTGAAAGTAATCTTAGAAATTGACTTTGTAACTCGTTCAAATTAAGGACCAGCAACTTCCTCTGCCCCCTCCTCCCCTCCTTCCACAAAATTGGTGAAAGAAAAAAGAAATGCTTCATGCCTGATGAGGAAAAGATAAGTCCCTGTTTCAATTTTCTTTTTCCCTTTTTTCACCCTATTGTAAAGGGAAAATAAAATAAAACTAAGAAGTCCTTTACTGGTTCCCTGAGTTTAGTGTAATTATGATTTCTTTTTATGCTGTTATTCTACTTATTTAGTCTGATACTTTTGGATTTGCCTGGTAAAGGACTAAGGTAAGCTTTGATGTATTCCAAGTGTAACTGTTGCCTGGTATATGGCTGGTGGGTTTACATTGGGTTCTTTTCATGCCATACAGGGAAATACTTTGAACTGCTTATTTATATCCATAAGTGTATACTTTCATGCTGTGTTTTTTGGGAAAAAATTATTGAGTTGAGAGAAGCAGTAGGGCTATAATGTAACTGTACTACATGATGTCTGTTAACAGGTTTGGATTTTCATAGTTATCATGAAAATATTTACTTTTGGAGGTGTGTTGAATTAGTTAAACTTTGTTTCACCATCTTTTATAATCATCTATTCTATTGTAGTTTACGTATATTTTTGATCCACAGATACTTACCAGAACACTCAAGGAAATCCTGGCGAGAACGATCCAAATAATACCACAGTATGTATCTTTGTTTTTAATTTTAGTATACTTGTTTCTTGGTATGGGCAACTGAAATATTACAATCTTATGTGCAGATATTTGTTGGAGGTTTGGATCCCAGTGTTTCTGAAGACCAGTTAAAACAAATATTCAGTCAGCTTGGTGAGGTAGTTCATGTAAAAATTCCTGCTAACAAGAATTGTGGTTTTGTTCAATATGCTAATAGGTAACTCATAAATACTTTCATGTAATTCGGCATTTGAAATATTATTGCATGGTATTAATGGTTTCTTTAATGCGATGTACTTCAGAACTAGTGCAGAGCAAGCGTTATCAGTTTTAAATGGTACCATTTTAGGAGGAAGAAATGTTCGACTTTCATGGGGACGTAGTCCTTCAAGCAAACAGGTTTAGTATTTAAAACTTTAGTGTCTTATAAATAAAGCAATGCTACACATGTTTCTCTAAACTAATAAGAGGGCAATGTATTGGGGCTTCCAGGCTCAACCCGATCAGGCCCAGTGGAATGGTGGATATTATGGATATGCTCAAGGATATGAAGCATATGGATATGCACCTCCTCCCCAAGACCCTAGCATGTATTATGGGGGCTATCCTGGATATGGGAATTACCAACAGCCAGGGGCTTACCAACAACCACAGCAGGTAAATGTGACTTTATGAACTATTTGTACTTTTTATAGTTCTATATATTATTTGCTCTTAGAGAAAGCAGAAAGATCGCAAGCATTCTGAATTTAATTTTTTAGCACTGTAACTTTGGCTGCATGTAGGGGGAAAAAGGAAAAAGAAATGAAAATGTTGTCTGTGTTCTTTATTGCATGAATCTTGATTTCTTTAATGCCGACATTTTTCCTTTTCAGAAACTGATTTATTCTCCCATTTCTTCTGACGCATTCGTTTGTGCTTAATTTTTCAGTAAAAAGTGTGGGTGGAGTGAAGCTCGTTGACATTGATCCAGAGCACATTAGTTGTTGGTCTGATCCAATCAAACATGTTTTAAGGTTGTAGATTTTCATTGTTTTCTGTACAATTTTTCTTTTCTTTTTTTTTTTTTTGGTTATGTTTCATCTTTTCCCTCTCTCCCATATCTTTTTAGCTTCGCTTTCTTGGTTTCTTATCCTCTGATATTGAGTTCTGTTTTGATTTGATTTTCCAGTCTATTGCTATTCAGTGTTATATTAATGATAGTTGTTCGGACTGATGCTTTTTAATGTTTATTGTGAACTTATTATGCTTCTTATTTGTCGATTTAGTTGTAGTTCTCTATTTTTAACTGTTTATCAATGATATGAATAAAGTGGTTCAAACTTTTCATTCAGTTTGATGAATCCGGATATGGTTTTTGTGACAAACTAACCAAATATATCTTCGTGTTCATTGTAATGGATTCAAAAGGAGATCACCTTATAATTTTGTGACAAAGAGATGCAGCCATTATCATAAACCGTCACAAAAACGCAAGATAAATGTCACCGGGTTGGGGTAAACCACTGTACCCTTAAATATTAAAAGTAGTAAATAAATGAATCCCACTCGATACAAAGAAGCTCAACTACAGCAGATGATGTAGTTTTACAGTCGTAGGAATATTTGCTTCTTCCAAAACAACGTTGCCAAATTATGTTGATATTTGCAGCACCTTCTTAGAGATGGATAGCCACTAGATCTTGTTGAACTTCGGTTATTTAACAAGATCCTCAGTCACCTTCCAGCCCACCGCCAACGGATGCTGCTAGAGTTCCCCGTTCAACGATGGATGGATGGATGCAACAATGTTAATTCTCTACTGTGACTACCTCATTGGAGGATAAGAACCGAGAACATGAGCCAGAATCCAAGACGTGTTTTTTCCTGTTTTAGTATCTTAATATACCTCAGAATTGCATGCTTGATACTTCGTATGTTTATAACAAAAGGAAAACGCACATGTTTAACAAGAAACTGGTCTTTCCCTGTTTACTAAGTTATGACAAAGCCTAAAGTTACATAAAGATAGCTTTTCTATATATATCTATAAACTGAAAAACGAAAAGCTTTATTCTAAGTAATGGCAACAGTTCTAATCCTAAAAGGGTTAGAGCAAAGAAAATCCGATGCCGCAGCCTTCTCTAACTTTTAAGGTTAGGTTAGCCCTTCGGGGAAGTCTAGCTCCTTCACCTTGTTTAGGATTTTAAAACATTTTACATAGTCTATTTCATTATACTAAAACACTCTACAACATTCCACACTCCAAACTTATGACTGCTTGTTTGAATCATGCGTTGCTTTATCTCTGAGCATGGTTCCTTCAGAACTGATGGCTGGCTGTTCGATCCGAGATGCTTGGTTTTCTCTCATGTTTTCTTGAACAGCCTTGAAAGGAAATGCAGTACATCAGTGTCTATGTCAAACATGAGGGTGCATAATAGATTTAATCATATGGGATTAAATTCAAGTTCAGATGTATTATACCTGCAACAGCTCAGTCATCTTGCCAGTTCTGAAATTTTCCAAAGGTTTGAGCATAGAAGAAGAATGAGTGGACTGTACCGCTTGTAGTGGTTCGATAGAGAGTGCCTGATCATCTTCCAGTTTATTTCCCAACTCTTTGACCGACAAATTACCACCTTGAACTTCTGGTGGTTGTAGGGGGACTTGAACTCTTTTCATGACTTCAGATAGTAGTTTCTCAAATGGCATGCCAGTCATCGACTTTGCATCTTTATCCTGTAAACTCTCTGCTGGAAATTGACTATATGAAACAGTTTTACTTTGTATGCCTTTGGGCACTGTGTGGTTACTACTCAGAGGTTGAGGTTGAGTAGGAAATATCGGGTTTCCAACTGTTGGCATCTGGTTGACAGGTTTTTCCTCATTTGTTGCATTGGCAGCTCCAGACACTTGTTTGCCTTTAGAGACCAAATGAGGAGGTTGGCTTAATTGTTGGCTGGAAACATTCCCATTTGATAAACTAGCAGGTTGGAGCACAACAGGCACCACCGTGCCCCTGGACAGTAGTGAATTGAATTGTGTTGCCGCTGGCTGCACGTTCTTGTTTTTTATGGCTCCAAGATTCGAAGCCCGGGCTCGTGGCACCTGGTTGGCGAGAGCTGGTCCGTTGAGTGGATAAGACGTTCCATTCCTCTCCCGTGGGAAGGGAATCTCGTTTCGTCTAATCATTTGGAGATTAGGAGCAACATCATTTTCAGCTGAAACGGGAACATATTGCCCAGGCTTGAAGACCACGCCCCTTAAAGTGGTGTCAGAGTTGCCAACCCTAACAGTAAGCAAATATCCGGCATCGAATGCTGCCTCAATAACACCACTAACAGCCTGACCAACCATTATGTCATTTGCATCAGGATTCACTTGGTGGGGTCGGTTTCCATTCACTGCTCCAAATCCAGGTGGGACATGGGCCTTCTCAGCATGGTTCAGGTTCTGATTCCAAGGCATCTGAGCATTCTCCCCCTGATTTAAATCATGTTTTGGGTGCTTTCTTGGGCGACCACGTTTGCGTTTTAGCAGAAAATCATCTAACGCATCAGGGTTATTGTCTTGTTCATTGTCTTGATTCATCGTAGTATTTGCAGCAAATAAATCTCCTTTTCTGCAAATCTTGTTACAGTTCCTTTCCTGGAAGACAAAACAAAAGAGCAGCTATAACCAACATGAAAAAAGGCAAATATTCAACTTCATAAACAAGTCAAGTAAGACTTCTGCCTTCTCAACATCACTGTAGGTTCGTATTAAGGCCATGCTGGCCACCTAATATTACTCCAATTCTTCAATTTTCCTGAAGTACCCATCTCAGACACTCCATATCTAACACTCAAACCTGAGTCTGGACAATTCAGAATAGAGAAGCATTTTACCATTTACTAGCAGATTACGATCAACACATTGTAAATTTAATAATTTATAAATACATGACTGATATTTTTCTTCTTATTTAGTCAGGAAAAGAGAAAAAAGACAACAAAATCTATAAGCTCAATAATGCTATTGTTGTTTCTATGCATATACCCTCGATATCAATAATTACAAGTCATAATGTGACATTGGCTGTACCATGAGTAAGCTTCCAACTAAACTTTAGAGCAGATAAGGAAAGAAAAACAGAAAGCTCTCGAAGTTAAGAGAAGTGAAACCGTTACGCTTAAAAGGTAACTCATTGAACTCCGAAATCTAACAAATGAGCAATACGAATAGCAAGGTTTACAAAGAAAACCCTTCCTCCTTAGGAATTCTGCTGTTGACAATCAAGCATCTTATTTAATGAAGCTATAGATCGATCTCAGGATAAAATGCGCTATCACGACCACGTATCTTATAAAAAGAAGGGCATGCAGATATCAATAATACTCATGCAAAGAAACACGACGCAAAACCATAGCCACCATATATGCTAGCTGATTATAATACGACTAAAAGGCTAAAAGCCAAGGAATCATGACTAATCTGTTTGTGTTCCAATGACAAAAATTGCCTGTAATTTTTCCCAGAACGGAAAAGATCGCTTCAAATGTCCATAAAAACCTTTAAACATAATCTTAACTATTTATTGGGATTGCTAAACATTAAATTCAAGAAGTTCTAAACTGTTCTAACAATTCAAACTTTTGACGAGTTAAAAAAGGCATTTGTCAATCCATTGAAGACAAAAGCTAAACCCCACTATCATGTTTCTTTTCCGGGATTCATGAACATCAATTGCCCGAGTTATCCACTCTCTTCACTTCTCCAAGTATCCTTGTCCAACACTTGTTTGTGGCACACATATTGACATGGATATAGGGGTTTAATCCTCCAAATATATGAAAAAGAACTTAAAATTAAGAAAAATAATTAAGTATACTCATATCGAACACATACCTATATCCGACAACCAAGTGGGAGTAACATACCAAACTAATAACAAAGCTCTTAGGCATTGCTTTATTTTTACCTCAAACAGAAGGGAAAGGAAAAAAAGAAAAAAAGAAAAAACTCACCTCATGCATGCAATCTGCACAACAATTTACATACAAAACTAAAGCATAATTAAAAAAAGAATACTAGATAAAGAGTAATAAAGGGCTGAAAAAAGCCCATTGAAACGGTAATAAAATAAAGATTTCATGAATTAGAATTAAGAAAAGCGACAAGTGTAGACCTTTTCAGAGCATTTTCGTCAACTTCAAGGATAAGGAAAATCCTGTAACAACCATAAATCAAAGCTTAAGTCAATAAAACATGAACAACAAAACCCAGGGAAGACAGTAAGTGAACAAAACTGTCGAAGAAGGACAAAAGAAAAACTTAGCTAAAACCTAGAAGATTAAAGACAAAACCCATAAAATTTCTTACAGAGTGACACGAAAATTAGGGATTAGAAGATAACAGCTGACCTTTTTTTCTGATGGTGTCCTGTTACTTGGGGTTTTTGCTTCTCTTAACAACAATTAAAACTTTGATTAAAGACAAAATCATTTTTAACAAAAATCTGCTCCTTATTTTAATTCCTTTTATTTTATTAAATTTTTGTTATTTGGGTAGGCGGAAGATAGAGTGACTATGTTTGTGACGGGGCTGAAAAACGGAGCAATCAGAAAATGCCACGTGGACAGAATGGTGATTCATGAGGCATACTGTTGAAACCTGTTGTGAGATGGGATTGACACGTAGGTTAAAGTGGGTCCTAAAGGAGTTAGTTAGCTAAGCTGGCTTTTAGGTAATAAAAGATGGTAGTAATAAGTTAAGGAAAATGTTATTCATCAGCTATTGCCTATTGTATCCTGCTTATTTCTATATTCCTACTTGGGGGACTAGAATATCATGAATTTTTTCAAAGCAGGGTAGTCTACAACTTTCTTTCTCAAATGCCTACCTTTAATACTAGGAAATTTGTATATATATGCCAACTATGTATCATTGCTTTGGTGGCAAATGCCATCAATGTCTTTCATTATTACTCTTTCTTTTTATCTCTTTTAATAATATCGTTTTCAAAATTTAAAACTACCTCTTTTTTTAAAAATATAATATGCCTTTTCATTACACTCAACACTTAATGATAATAATCTTTTTTATATTAGAAAAGAATAAAAAATTATTACACCTTAATTTTTTTTATTTTTTAAAACAAATATTTAAACTAATTTACAAATAAAAATAGCACTCAATAAAATAAAGAAAAGTAACAACCTTTTCTAATAAAATTACTAACAATTAACAAATGTACCCATAAAAATTAAATTTTTAAATATAATTAATTAAATTTATAAAAAAATATGTTAAAAAAACTATTACATGCATATTTCAAAAAAACAATATTCCATTCCGAATTGAATTTTCAATACTCAACAAATGTAGGCTTTTTTTTTTTTTTAAAAAAATTAGTCAAATAAATTAATTATTTACAAAAATAACTCAAATATAAAATCTTATACAAAAAATGACCTTTTTTTACAGTGCATGTTGGTATCAGCCATCTCACTGTCGGCACCATCCTCTATCATCTCGTAATGATTGTCCGATGATTGTTCAGTCTATAAAAAATGATTTTTTTGTCCCATCACTGTGTTCGCAGGCACCGCTATGTATTTTTTTCAACTACACTTAAAAAATATGGGTACTCCGAGATTAAAAAAAAAAAAAGAATGCAATAATATTTTAAAAGGTGTTGGCGTTCATATTACCGACATCGGTGTGGATTTAAAAAAAAAATTTCTTTTGCGCTAGCGTTATCCTTACTGACACTGGTTTGTTTTTCAAAAAAAAAAAAGGTGTCAGCGTTCTCCTTGTCGGCACTGGCGTTGTCCTTCAATTGCATGAGAAGAGAGATTTGAAGAAAATAACACAATATCAGTAGAGAAGAAGCACTGAATATTTGAGAAGAATTTTTTTTTTTTTTTTTTAGTTTTGTTTACTTATTATAGTACTTAGTAGACAAAGGAAACAAGAGAAGAAGATGAAAAAAAAATCCAACCATCAAGAAGAAAATAGAGAGTTGCACTACATTTATTATTAGATTAACATTTCCAAATAAATAAATTTATCAACATCAATTCCGATTTAGCTAGATTTTTCACTCGGTCTAATCAATTTTAATCTAGTTCAACTGATTCTTAACCAATTAAATTTTTTTTTTCAAAAACCACGTGGGTGTCGACAACATGAATGTTGAAACCTATTAAAATATTATTTTTTTCTTTTTTTTTCTTTTAATCCTGGAATACAATATATTTTAAATGTATTTAAAAAAAATACATAACGGTGCTGGCGAACACATTGCCAACAAAAAAAATATTTTTTATAGACTAAGCAATCATTAAAATCATTAGGGGATGATGGAGGATGGTGTCGGTGGTGAGATGGCCAGTACTAACATGCACTTAGAAAACATGTCATTTTCGTACAAAAACTTTTACCTGGGTCATTTTTATAAATAATCCTTTTATTTGGGCCAATTTTGAAAAAAAGCTACAAATGTAGAATTTCGTTTCTTGACATTGGTGGCTTGTTTTTTTTATTATTATTAAATTTAAATTTAAAACAAGTGTAAATTATATGCTAATCTACTTGGTATTTGTATCATAAAGTATGCGGAGATCAAGAAGGTCCTTAATTGTTTCTATTAAAATATGGTAGACTTGAATGAGAGTATGGACCAAACAACAATTGCTATTACAAACAATGGTCATTTATCTTGGCTCAACAAAAGTAATATTCATGCTCTTTTTTTTTTCTTCAATTGTGTATGCTGCGCTATATGCTAAATGCACAAGGAACTGGTTCCCAAATAGCCAGAGGTACTCGGTGAACAAGAGGGTGACAATTCTGTTGAGAAAGTTGTTGAAATGGTCGAATTTGACCTGCCAAATGGTGTTTGATGAAATTGTTAAGCATGCTCAGAAGATTCACCCAAGATACATTATGTCATTTCCCTCGCTCATCTTCCAAGTCGTACATAATCAAACTCCTCGAATTGTTCGAGTTACAGAGTAGTATAATAATTTAGTGCCAGAATTGAAATTCTTCACAAATAGCTGGAAGGCAATCACACTGTCAATGATCAAGTGGAGGAAGCAAATGGCTCTAGCAGTGAGGATGTTGAGCAGCAGGAAACACCTTAGACCCAGGATGTGCCAACTGCTTCAAGCCCCAACGCCATCCCTATAGGCATTCGTCAACGTATGATTGATGACCTCATCTCCAACACTGAGGCAAATGAGAGACATGTTGCTAGGTTACGAGCAAAAGCTAAGGTTGTGAAGAAGATTCTGGACAAATAAGAGGCACTACGTGCTGATATCTTAACTCTTCCTGATGAAGAGTGATATTATCGGATTTAATGTCTTAAGTATAATATATTCGTTTTGTATGTTTGTATTTTTCAAAAAAATTGATTTAATAAAATATTCATTAATTATATTAATACCTTTTGTATATTGTTCTCAATATTTTTGCACGTAAAGCAAAACGGAAGCAATATGTGCTCATTGGTTACTTAATGTTTAACTAATACGAAGCGATGTTGCATAGTAAGATCACAACATGGAAAGACAGTTTGTATTAGTAGATAAACCTAAACATGCTTTTAGGCTAACTAGAAATAAGCAAATCGATTGAAAGACTAATATGTCTTCTATCAAACCCAATTGAGGAGATGATTTGTCTTGAGCATCGGAGTGGATGACTCTTAAAAGATAGTGTAACAACCCGTTTTCAGTGGTGTCAAAAATAGTAGTTTCGGGACCATAAATTCGACCAGTGAGTAAGTATTTTATTATTTATTTATTATTTATAGAGTTATTACAGTGTTGTATTAAACTTTGGTTAGAAAATTTTAACGTTTAGATAGTTGATTAAGTAAAATGGATTAAATCATAAAATTTACAAAAATTAATCACTATTGTTTTATATTTGTCTATAGGGTATAACATCAGATAAAAGGGTTTCAAAATGTAATTTGACCATAAAATATTATGGTGGACGATTTTAGTAATGAAATAAATAAATATATGTTAATTTTATAATTTAAAATGTTAAATAATAAGTAAAACTAAAAGAAAATTAGTCGTCATCTTCCCCATTTCTTTCTTCAACCGAAAAACCCCGCAGCCAACACAAAAAGCTTCGGCCAAAGATTGTTTCAATTGCATGGTATGTGTTTCTAACCCGTTTTTAGTAATTTTTATGTTTTTGAGATCGTTGTAGTTTAATCTAGCTAACTTAGGGACTAATTAGTAAAATTTTAAATGTTTTGAGTTATGTTATTGATGAATGATGTTTTTGAAGTTTGATGATAGATTTATAAGCTTTGATAGTTAAATAGGACTATTTTGTAAAGTGATTTTTGTTGATTTTAAAGTTTAAGGACTAAGTTATTAAAATAGTAAAGTTACATGAAGTTATTGTGAAAATTTGATAAATATGGGATGTATAGGGACTATATAAAATTCATCTAGCATTGATTTGGTTAAATTGTGATCAATTTAAAAGTTTTGGGTTTAAGGATTAAATTGAATAAAAGGTAAAAGTTTAGAGTAAAAGTGTAAAATATTGATTAAGGGTCAAATATGTGAATTTAAGTGCTTTAATATATTTTAATTGATTAATTGAATGAAATTATTATATTTAGATTAAGAAAAGGATCAATCAGTTGATAATCGCGAGAAAGGAAAAATCGTTGAATAGTCGTCGTCGAGGTGTTAATAGCTGTGTTTTAGTAAGTTCTTATTATGTTATTATGTTTGATGATAACTTAATTAATTATGTGACTAATTGAAGTAAGTTTGAAATGGAAAAGTATTGGATTGAAATGTAAAGTATTGCATGGTATACAGTTACATTAATATAAGTTAGTATACTGAATGTACGTATCTAAGGTGTGTCGCCTCCCTCTCTCCTAGTTGGATTAGGGGATGTTTTCTATTAAATAAATGTTATTTTTGTAAGTCTTATTCAACCAAGAATTATCTTATCTCTCCCTATAAATAGATGACACCGGTAGAGCTATTAACATAAGTTTTACATTCAAGTTTCTTATATCGTTATTCTGCAAGAAAGTAATGAGAATTTATTTTCTTAGAATAAATTCTATTTTCTAGGAATTATGATTTCTATCAGTTTCTATTGAGAGAATTACTTTCTTACTGAAAGTAATAAAATCGTTTATAGTTCTATGTTAGGTTCGTGTTTCTCGAGCTCACAACCGACGCAATTTGTGGCACAATGATAGCGGAGAAGGTTGTTCGGTTGAAATTCGATAATGATTCAAATTCGTCTCATACAAAGAAGAGGTACTTTTCGATAAAAGTTTATTACTATAAATATCATAAACCGGCTCGGTTTAAAAAAAATTCTAAACTCCCATTGTTATAACAAATCATTTCTTAATCAGATTTTTCCGACAGATTTCGCAATTTTGTTGACCAAAAGGGAGTCAAAGTCAAAGTCAAAGCAGTGGTGGTGGTGCATGTGCCAAGTGAGAGTTTCCACCTTTGCTTTTCTGCTAATGATATTTTATAAGTTTTTTGGATTTTGGAGGACTGTACTTAATTTTGCTACTTTTGGTTTGATGGATATTGTTGATGATTTTATGGATGATGTTTATTACTGTTGTTGCTTATTTTTCTTTATTCATTACCTTGCTTGATTATAATTATGGTTGATTGATTATTTATGTAAATTTCAAACTCGGGATTAATGGTTGAATCTCTTAATTATTTTCTAAGTTAAGTTTTAAATTTAAAGGAATATACTATGGGGGAGCGATAATTATTTGATGTTCAAGCTTCTTAAATTGAACGAGTTTTGTTCAACAAATTAGCAAATGAGGAGATTGTTGAAAACTACAAAATGACCCACTTTGTTCACTACTGCGACAAATAACAACTTTTCATATTTAGGTGATTGGCAATTGATTGAACTATATCTTTCGCTAAATTGAGATCACATATTGTATCAATGAAGACCATTTCACTTGGAGAATATATTTGGAGAATCGGATCGAATCAAGTATATCTAATCCCTTATATCAAAAAAGTTAGATCGGATTGGAATGTTGAAATCTCATTTGCCAATACTCCATGTTTACCTTTATTGTTATTAATATTTGTATTTAACTATTTTAGCTGCTTTATAGAAGGGATTGTGGTTATCTTTATTATGTTAGTAAGTTTCGAAAACTCTATATATTTGGGAGACTTGTATAGATTGATGTACTAATTTTGAGAGCACTTAATCTGTTCAAGAGAGGAAGATTATATGTGTGAGTGCATTTGATTGTAAAATTTTTGTGCGTGGTTCTACAATCTAAGTTCTCAAAGGGAGAATTTAGTAGTAAGAGTTTTAGTCTTCAAAGATATAAAAGTAAAGAGTTATCACTAAGGTGATAGATTTAGATTGTAAGTATATGAAAATAGTAGATACTTTTCACTGACCTAGGTTCTGCAAATATAGAAAAATTGAATTGCGTAAACAAAGTTTAATATTCTGATTGTGTTTTTGCAGTGCTTGAAGAAGTACCAAGTGTTGTAAGCACTTTTACGAATGCTTAACTTGTCACTTAGCAACTGTTTATATAAGTACGGTACATAACCTATTTAGTTTTAATGGTGTACTGTTGTTGTTCTTTTAATTTTTTGATTTTTAACAATGCATGTTTAGGTTTTGAATAAAAAAATTTGAGAAAACTTGTTTGTATTTAAAATATGTAAATCTATTAAAAGAAATTTTATTTATTATAGCAAATAATCGACATTAAATTATTTGTAATTTAAATGGGAATTAAAATTTGAAAACATTAATATTAATTAATAAATACAATACATGACAAAAACAATAATTATATAAAGAGTAAAAAAAAATTTAAACCGTCACTTGTCAAAAAATTGTAGTGGGACTGTGGGAACATATTTGAAGGGTTAATAATTATTATATATACACATATTATAATTGGGAAAGATTAGAGTTCCTAAACCTAAATCCAACTATAATTGATACCTAACACTGAAAAAAATAAAATTAATTAATAATTTAGATATCTTACCCAAAAAATTAAATCTAATGGCGTATTATCTTTAAATCTTAAATGTATCTTTTAAAAATTCAAATAACAGTTTTTTTATTAATTTCAAAATCTCATTACCTTAAAAGAAATAAACAATCTAAATTAATAGCTTAATAATTTCACAATAAAAAAAATATAATATAATATGGATTAAGTTGGTTTCCTGGCAGTCAATTTTCGTTTTCAATTTTAAAAAAAAGGAAATTGGTCTATTACTCAGCCTTAGAGGTCAATTAAGGGTCAGTTTGGCAATGTTTTTGAGAAGTGCTTTTGAGAAGTGTTTCTGAAAAGTGCTTTTGAAAAGTGCTTTTGAGGAGTGCTTTTGAAAAATTTAAGTGTTTGGCATTGCTGTCAAAAAGTGCTTTTGAGAAGTAAAATGTCTATTTTAGACATGATATTATAAAGTAACAAATATGTATTTAAATAATGTTCAAATTAGTTAATATTATGATATTTTAGCAAAAATATAAAAAATAATTTATTATAATTTATTGTTAATATTTTAATAAATAATATTAATTTTAAATATTTTTAAATAATTAATATTAATTATTTATTAATTTTAATTAGAATATATAAACTATATTTAAATAATAATTAAATATTTTTAATTAGATATTGACACAATTGTATTATTTTAAAAATTATTATTTTTTATTTTGAATGCTTTTAACACATTTGTAACACTCATATTAGATATTAACATAACATAGAAAACATAAACGTAACAAATTAAAATATTACATATATTTGGATTAAAGTTTCAAAAAGGGATAATATTTATATACCAAATATAAATACAAAAAATTTTACAATAACATTTACAATTTAAAGTGAATTCATTAAACTGGAAGCTATAGCATCTCTTGTTAATTCCATTTCAAAACCACTTAATTTGCTTGATTCGTAATATGGATTGAAAAATAAATATTACATGTGTATAAACTTTTTTTTTCTAAAATGGCCTATTTGATCAATAAACAAATTATTTTTAGCATACATACCTTATTTAACCAAATATAACACTTAAAACATAATTTCGATATAAAAGAATAGGCATAATGAACTATTTGACCTTTTTCTCTCTTTTCTAAAACTCTCTCCCTACGTTTCTCACCGGAAAGATGAACACAATGAAAAAGGAGTTAATAAAAATATAGCAATTGTTATTTGGAAACAAAAATTGCATTATATATGAATTTAGATTATACATTTTTTCCTCGTCTGATCACGTGATTGATGATATTGTTTTTCATTTTTCCATTTTCATGTCAACCTTCGGATTAAAACCTGTCTTTTATCATTTTGCAAAAGAATTGCTTGGTAACATTATCTGTTGGAACTTCTTTTGCTAGCAATAGACCTGGAAATCAAGTACTAAATTATGTTTTATAATTCATCACCAAAATAAATCCAGAAGAAAAACTTTGACATTATTTGCTGGAACTTCAACACAAAGCCGAAAGCAGTTGGAGACAGGGAGGTAGTTAATATGAAAGAATGGCTTTTGGCAGCCGAATGCCATCAACACCAGTTTGCCCTTGGAAACCGAAGGAATCAGCATCAACTGGCCCTCCATCTCCAAGCACCAGTTGGGAGTTGATGCAGGCAAGATAGGCCTGGAAGCATGAAAGGCGGCCTTGTAACAGGTGGGTGAAACAACATGTATGTAACACACTTTAAACATGATTATTATATTTGAAGAGGTGGAGTTCTGCCTGAATCAATCCCAACAGATGATAAAAGCTTGGTGCAAATTAAGCATAAACCATGGAAGCCAGAATTTAACTTTATGTATATAGAAAGACAGTCATGGAGATAAAATCCCCAAAATGTAGATTTACTTCAGATAATGGTATCATACTAAAATTACAGAAGAAATAGGGTACAAGGGACACAGGTAAATTATGTACTTTGCATCAATAGACGTTATTCATTCATTGTTCTAGATAAGCTTAAGTTCAATACCACTGAATTTAGTAGTCTAAATCCAAATTAACATAAGACAGTCACATTTATTTAAAACCCGCCTTCGATATCCTGATATTCTTTCCTCTACAATCTCCAGTCACTTGAATAAATAAATAAAGATAATATTACTACTAATAAAACTATACCACCACCAGGCCTATGCAATAGGAAAAGAGCATAATGGAATTCCCAAGTACGAATCGAAAACAGAGAAACAGAACAAGAAGTAATGTAACTTTGTATAAAACAGAAAAAGCAACAAGATTATTGATAGTGAAAGCTAACACGAATTTCCCCTAAAGTAAGGGCCCTCGGTTAAAATTTGTGGTAATAAGGTTTTTGAGATTCAGATGAAGAGTTACTCTTTCTGTAAGAGGGATAGAGGTTATTAAGCTCTAATGCTACATATAGATGAGGCAAAATTATAATACTAGAATGATTTTGAAAATCAAATCATCCAGCATTATCGGGACAGCTCCTGATGTAGTAGAATTTAATCAAATTTATAACCAAACTATTCGTTTCCTTGGTTTAGTTTCTAAGTAACACTAGCAAAGTCATGTACTAGGCAAAGAACTATGGAAAGATTATTCAATTTTTCATATTCCAAAGCCTACAAAATAGAGCAACCTAGAACCTAATGACATATGTCATTATCATGCCTCAATTTTACTAATTTCCTTAACATCATCTCTTCAGGTTTTATTACAGCTTACAATTAACCAAGGTTGGCAATTTCTTTAATTCATCCAAACATGTAAATTCTATTCTTTAGTCATCATTGCGCTTGAGTTCACTTATTTTCCAATCTTTTGGCTCGGATTTATTTTCCAAACTGTTATAATCCTCACTAAACCCTCAAGTTCATCCTTTTGCTCATTGCATACTTCATGCATTATCCAAACTCCCTAGGCCTCGATTTGTCCCCTTTCCCCCATATCTCATCCTATCTTATCCATTACAATTGTCCACAAAAAGTCATCCCTATCAGATAAACATAGAATAAAGATGGTAAACAAGATCAAACATTTAAAAAATAAAGATCCTAAAAGCTCAATCTCCCTAGTTTATACTCTGGGAAAAACAATTGCCATACAAGCAAGCATATCGATGAAGCAACAACATGCACATGCAACCGCACATTGAAAGGAAGAAAAAAATGGAGAACTGTCAAACCAAATCAATCCCAACAAAAAAAACCTGGCAACTTAAGCATCAATCCACAGTTCAAAATTCAATTTTGTTGAACCAAAGACAACCCAAATAATCAATTTGCTTGCCAACTCTTCATAATTTGTGAAATGAGTTTCAATCCCCAACTATGAATTATGACAAAGTTCATTATCCGAAGGCTTAAATGAACCCCATATCCAAGAACAAATGAGATTCCATGAATGAACACTACTTTTTAAGGTCCATAAAAGATCAACCTATATTTTCATTTAATCACTTACAGTAAGAAAAGAAAACAAAATTAGGAATGGGATTGAGCTTTAACCTTAAGCGGTGGAAATGCAACCAACGGGAGCATCGCCAATAACCTTGAAATCCTATAACTCCTTGAAATTCATCCATGGCTTGTCCCACACCTTGGCTTCATAAACTTTCGTCTTGTCACCATCAATCGCCTCCAATGTATGTAATAGATAGTCCCAGAAACCACTTGTTGTTTTACATTCGTCACCTTCTTAAACTGCAGCATCGTATTCTACATTTTTTACCCCTCACCCAAAAAAAAAACCGAAAAAAGAGAGAAAGAGAGAAAGGCAAGGAACTGAAAGGGAGAAGGCAAAAGAATCAGTTGGAATAAAGAGAATTGAAGGAAAATTAGAATAAGGAAAAGCACCCACCACCGAGAGATCGAAGAGATGCGAAAAATCAATGGGGAACTAGAGGAAAAATCAGAAAAAAGAAAAAAGGGGAAAAAAAGAGAGAAGTATAAAGGAAGAAGAAATAATAAGGATAACCAAGTAAAAGTCCAGCCAAAAGTGCTTTTACCCTGAGAAAAGCTAAAATTTTTGCCATCTCCATCTCTGAAAAAGAGCTTCTCCAACGACGAAAAAAATTCTACCACTGGCCCTTGTTCTTTATTCCGTTTTATTGAAAAGCACTTTTTTGGCCAAAAGTCCATCACAGATAGAGCAACGAACGGGCCCTAAGTATAATTACCTCACCACCCGTTTGGAAAATGTAAAAGAAAGACCTTAAAATAAATAGACTGACCAGTGGGGCCGGCCATGCTTCATTATATGTGATTTCTAAGTTGAATGGATGCCTCTTCCCGAGGCTCCTATAGCATGATTTAATCCTTCATGGCATTCTCATTTTCTCAACACTATTCACTCATTTAGGCTTAAAGTATGTAGTATTTTACATTTTCTTTTATAACCTTATTTTTAGGGACAAAGTTAGAAAATTTTTTAGGAGCCGGAATTAAATTGTATATGTTTACGATAGTAAAAATATATACTACAACAAAAAAAAGCCTATAGCGACACTTATGGGGCGACACTTTCGTAAGTGTTGGGATAGACTGGCCAACATACGCTTTAGCCAGCTCTTTTATAAGGGTTGGGATATGCATGCCTAAGGCAACGCTTAAATAAGAGTTGGCTTTGTCTAGTCCTAATACGACAGTTTTGGGGCGACACTTTCCTAAGTGTTGGGATAGACTTGCCAACATACACTTTAGCCAACTCTTTGTACAAGGGTTGTGATATGTATGCCTAAGGCAACGCTTGAGTAAGAGTTGGCTTTTGTGTAGTCCTAAGACGACAGTTTTGGGGCGACACTTTCCTAAGTGTTGGGATAGACTACACTTTTGCCAACTCTTTGTATAAGAGTTGGGATATGTATGCCTAAGGCAACACTTGAATAAAAGTTGGCTTTTGTGTAGTCCTAAGATGACACTTTTGTGGCGACACTTTCTTAAGTGTTGGGATAGACTATGCTTTGGCCAACTCTTTGTATAAGGGTTGGGATATGTATGCCTAAGGCAACGCTTGAATAAGAGTTGGCTTTTATGTAGTCCTAAGACGACACTTTTGTGGCGGCACTTTCCTAAGTGTTGTGATAGACTACGCTTTAGCCAACTCTTTGTATAAGGGTTGGGATATATATGTCTAAGGTAACGCTTGAATGAGAGTTGGTTTTTGTCTATACCTAAGACGACAGTTTTGGGGAAACATACGCTCTGGCCAACTCTTTGTATAAATGTGTAACGTCCCAATTTTCCTTAATTCTGACTTTTTTTGAATGTGTAGCACCAAAAAATTGGATTTAAAATATGAATATTCTTAAAATTTTACATCATCAGTTTGTGAATAATTATATATATTTAAATTAAAAATAGCTTAATAGCTTCGAGTGTGATAAGGTTTTTAATAAAAATGCTGCCAAAAATCAAGTTATTTTAGGGTTTAAGGTTTAGTATTTAGAGCTTAAGGTTTAGGGATTATAGTTTATTGTTTAAGGTTTTAGGGTTCTATTTTTATGTGTTTGGGGTTTAAGGTTTTAGGGTTTTGTGTTTATGGGTTTGGGGTTTATGATTTTAGGGTTTAAGGTTCTGTGTTTATGTGTCTGGGTTTAGGGTTTTGAGTACCAAAAGCTTGGGTATACAAGCTTATCCCTTTCAAAACAGATATCGTATTTTGTTTCTCACGATTTTGGATACAATTTCTCCTTTAAGACTTCTCTTACTAGTTATCTGGAAGAAACTTGCAATAGAAATAGTTCTCAAAAATCAGTATAGGAGAGTGAATGATAGTGATTTATGTAACTAATATTGTTTTTCGTAATTGCTTTTGAGGTTTATCACATCTCATGAAAATTTTTATTTTACAAATAAACTATCAAAACTTTGAATTTTGCAGATTCCAATCAGGCCATGTAGACACAATGAATATGAAAGATTCATACCAACTGCTAATCCCTACTACGGATCCAAGGGGGGCGCGGAGTGATCATCCTTTTAAGTCATGAGATTGATCTCCTTTGAAAAACCCCTAATTCTATGCATAACTTGTTGTTGGTAAATAGAATTAATTCTATATGAATTTACTAGGGACTTATTAATATAATCATTTAAGGCTGTTTAAAAAAAAATTCCATATTAAAGCATGTAGATTTGGTATAATAATAACTATCTCAATTAATAAAAATTTTTATATTTGCAACAAAACCCTGTTATAAAATATATATCTTTATATAATGTATATACATTTAAATGATGTATTGAAAGAAATACATATATATATATATATATATAAAATAAGCACAAAACTAATCCAATAAAAAAATATAAATACCGAATAAAAAAGCTCAAATTGAATATAAAATTACAAATTAATAAGTAATAATTATTTTAATAATAATTAAGATCTAAATTATATAAATAAATTTAACTTGTACTAAATTTCCTTTAAAATTTGAAATTCTCAATCCTCTCTTACCTCTCTTTTCCTTTAAAATTTGAAATTTTCAATCCTCTCTTACCTCTCTTCGCCAAATTGAAATTTCAGTGCCTGACCCAAGGCCAGTCCTCTCTCGCCTTCAGGTTTCTGACAGACCATGAAATTAAATCAGGTAAATCAGGTAACCTTTTAAACCCTAAACTTATCTCCCTCATTTCATTCTTCTCCACTCATCAGATTTTGAGTTATCTTCGTCTCTGCATCACGCTGCTATGTTTCGATCCTACTGCTTTTACTGTCTCTGTTTACTTTGTTGGAAGGAGAATGGCGGACCGTTATTTTCGCTATTGAGATATTTAGTGGTGGCGGACGGCGCCGGTCTGCGAAATAGCGGCCGCGTCACTGCTACGCCACCTGTATTTGAAACCCTTTTCTTATTATTTGTTTGTTTTCATGGAAAAAATGATTTGTTTTTGCAGGCCGATTCCACTACAGATGATCTTGAGCCTCTGTTCGATTACCGCCGTGTTCAGCCCCTGAACATTGTTTGCTTAGACGGTAAAAAGAACTTTCAAGTCCAGTTTAGTTTTTATTAATCTTGTTTAAATACATTTTGTTATGTCTCTTATACTGTTTTTCGAGTTTAATTAACGTGTGGTTTCTTGCTTTTGTACTGTGTTAATGAATTTCAATAATAACAAACAATATGTATTTAGTTTCTGACTTTTAAAATTTAACTCGCTAGGAATTAATTTTATCATGTTGAGTTTATTATACCCTGCTCATGTTTAGCAAACATGTGAGAGTCATGTTTGGTAACAATTCTTGTGTTGTGTTCTCTTTTCATATAGCAATCCTAAATTCCAAAATTAGGTGTACACTGTTTTGTTCATTATACAGTTTCCATGCTTGATAAACATGCGCCATGTCAAGTTTTTATACGGTGTTCATGAATTTCAGAAATGGCACATACACTTTGCATTTAGATTTAGAAATTTAGCTCAATTAAACGTTTTCTGTTGTATTTATTAAACCACTTTCGTGTTTAATAGACATGCATTGGACTTGTTTACATAGGGTGTTCATGAAATTCAATAATAGCACATACAATTCGCATTTAGGTTTCAAAATTTAACTCAATTGTAATTAAACGTATTCTGTTGTGTTTATTATACTGTTTTCATGTTTGATAAACATGCATGATGTCTTGTTTTCACATGGTGGCCATGAATTTCAATAATAGCATACAGTTCACATTTAGGCTTTGCAATTTAGCTCAACCGTAATTTTAGCAATTGAGGTTTTTAAAATGTGATCATGAATACACTATTAAAAGATTTAAATGTACTTTATTTTAATATATTAAATCGAGGTTTTTAAAGAATTTCGCTTATTCAATTGAGTTACCTTGTTTACCAATTCAACTGAATTCTGGGTGAAAGAAAAACTAATTGGTGTGAATTGCTTATTGGCAGCTTTATTTTAGTGCTATAACCATTAAGATGCTCCTGAGCAACGTAAGCTTTGTTATACTCTATTAAACCTTGGCTCTTATATATCTTCCACTTATTCGCATGCTGCTTAATTATGCTGCACCATCTATTCCACTGATATATGTGTTCCTCGTAAAGTTCTCTATATTTGGTCAGTGGACATGCAGGTTTTGGTCATTGTTGCTTTGTTGAAGATGATAGTGAGGTGAGGATTTTCTGCGATACAGCTTAGTTTCGAAACATATCATCTACTTAAAAAGGAATATACTTAGAAGAAAGTACACATCAATACAATGATTTCATGCACTAAGTTCACATCTCATACCTGGTTTTATGTGGTATTCAGTGGCTTCTTTCTTACATTATAGTAAAAATGTTTGCTTTGCAGTGGGAAGCTCTTCCTCTGTTGCTCATTGAGATTGGTGTAAATCAGTCGTATTCTTTACCTCAAGGTATTTCAGCATTGGGCCTTCCTGTTACAACTATTGCTCTCATATCCACATATTGATCTTTGTAACTACTTCCATATATCTGATATTTATGTCCAGTGAAAGTTTTCTCTTATGTATGAACCATGCAATCTTTAACTTGTATCCAAGTAAGCCCCTAATTTACAATTTATGCATAAATCAAAATTTCACTAATACGGGCTTATTTGGGTACATTTAAATCTTTATTGGCTTACATTTTATAATGGTTAGCCAAGTTTTGAATGACTTGCTGTTGCACTCTTATTTAGAGGTCTTGGTTAACATTATATATTAAATGTTTTTTGATATCTGCAAATGGTCTGCATTTGAAGTTCTGAACTTTGATTTATCTTTAAAGGTGTCAAGGTTCGTTCATTTATCTTCATATAATTATGTTCATTTATCTTCATACTAGGCTTTCTTGCAGGCTTACAATGTCTAACTTTTTATTTCTTTAATGCAGGCTGCAAGACAGGATTATGAGAAGGAAAAACTTAACAAAAGGAATTGAAGTTTCTTGGGGCTACCTTTGTAGAAATAAGAGACCAACAGAGTTTCTTGGAATTGAAGTAATTTCAAATTGTATTAGCTTTTATGTATTACAACATCAATATCAATGTCCATCATCTTAGGTATTTTTTTATTTGTTTACTTTTGTATATTCAGTTGAATGTTAGTAGTATAAATTTCAGCTAAATGTTAGTGTATTTTTATTGTTGGATAGATTTTTGTAGTGAATATTCAATCTTTATTTTAATTTTAATTTTATATTTTTTAGTTGTACTTAAGGTACAATTCCTATAATTATTTACTGTAAATATTTATAAAAATATATTAATATTGAAATAATAAAAAATAGAAAAAATTACATTATATGTGTCTATTCCAATTTTACAAAAGGTTGCCTTAGATGTGGTCTATACCAACCTAATTAAAGTTGCCTTAGACGATTCTATCCCAATCTTTTTTAAAAGTCGCCTTAGACAAGGTTTATCCCAACCTTTTTTAAGGGTTGCCTTAGGCTGGTTTATCCCAACCTTTTTTAAGGGTTGCTTTAGGATGGTCTATCCTAACCTTTTTTAAGGGTTACCTTAGGATGGTCTATCTCAACCTTTTTTAAGGGTTGCCTTAGGATGGTCTATCCCAACCTTTTTTAAGGGGTTACCTTAGGCTAGTCTATCCCAACTTTTTTTAAGGGTTGCCTTAGGCTAGTCTATCTCAACTTTTTTAAGATTGCCTTAAACATGTCTATAACAACCTTTTCCAAAGGTTGGACTTGACTAGGTCTTTCCCAACCTTTTTTAAAGGTCGCCATTGACCAAACTTTTCACAACCCTTCAATAAGGGTCGGCTTATATTGACTTATTGCGATGCTTTTTCAAAAGCGTCGCAATGCCTATACCAACCCCACTATATACAACCATTTTCGAAGCGTCGGACGAAGCGTCGCAAAACCTATGTCAACTTTTTTTGCGTCGTCTTATGTCAAAAAAACTGTCGCTATAGGACCTTTTTGTTGTAGTAATTTCACTATTTTAATATTTATATCTTTATAATTTTTAAAGGATTAAGTCAAATTTTTAACATTTTTAATGGGGCCAAAGTGAAATTTTACTTTTACTAATTTAAATTTTTATAAATTTTAAAGGGGCCTAAATGGAAACTTTTCCATTTTAGGGGCCTCGGGGCCTCTGCTAGCCCCTTAGCTATGCCCTTGCTTATTGCCATATCAATTCCTTGCTTTTACAGAAGATCTTGTAGACTATCCAATTATACATATTCAGAAATGATTGCGAAGGATTCCTGTAACACTTCACGCCTGACTCGATCACCGGGTTCAAACTACAGGATGCTACATTCGTTTGCCGGAGCAACTACCGTCAAATTCACAGTGATTAATCTTTTACACATGCAATTTGTTGACAATCATATTCATTTCAGGTTAAACAAACAAATCCGAGCCTTAATCGAACTTACAAAATCTCTTTTATCAACTCAAGTACTAAATAGGACCAAATTGTAAAGTTTTTAAAATATATGGATCGACATCGGGACTTCATCTAGTGCTCGTCACAATGTGGCCATCTCAGTATGTCATGTCGCGATGACAAGCCATAGCTTGTCACAACGTCACTCACTGTAATGGCAACGTTGCAATGTCCAAAAATTCGAGGTCGCGATGTGACCCCTATAATTGGTAAAAACAAACCATTTGGTACCTATTTCATACTCTCCAACCAAACCTATCAATTTATGCACCAAGTGAAAAATTCATTGCTAAGAACATACCAAACAAGCTCAACATCCATATTCAACATCTCCTCAAGACAATTACTATTTATGCATCAAGTAAACTTAACATTTCATGCCATGAATCAAAACACAAACCAAGTCATTAAATTACCAAAGTTTACCTATGCTAAGGATCCTTAAAACATACCAATTCACTTCCGTTTCAAACACTTGTATACACATATGTACATCTAGGCTTATAAGCATTAACCATAATCAATAACTATCAAGATTTGGCCACATTTTCAAGCATGTTACCATTCCTATATCATTTCATTCCAATTCATATGCCATATACACCTTAAACATGTAAATCAAGATAATCCATTTTAACTAGGCATCACCATTGCTAAATTATCCATAATATACTCAATTACCATAAGCAATATAACATACCAAGCTTTTAAACTCACCACAACTTATATACGTTAAGATAACATCAAGACACTTTACATATACAGGTCACAGTCCTAGACTCAAAATGACCAAAAAGACACCGATTTAGTGATAGAATAGTGTGAGCTTTAGAACGATCCAACTTGATGTGTTCCGTAAGGCGACGACCTATAACACCCCTCACCTAGTCCAGTCGTTGAACTCGAGTTATAGAATGCTACAACAACTAACAAAGCATATTACATACAAATTTGACTTTAAACATTCAATTAAACAATAAAACATTTCATAATTCAAGCAAAACATGATTTATAAACAAATCCGAGTTTCAATCGAGCTTACGAAAGCTCTTAAACCAACTTGGGAACAAATAAGGATTTAATTGAAAACTTAAAAAAAGTATGAAAATTTCATTAAACAAGGGTCACACGTTCGTGTGGCAAGCTGCAATCATGTGGAAAAGGAGTCACACGATTGTGTGTCCAGGTCGTGTAACTCACTGAAGTCGTGTGGACCTAAATGCAAAAATTCATTAGAAAATCACAAGACCGTGTAAAATTTCAATGGCCAAAAACTACGAAAATCGCATGGGTGTATGGCTAGCCCATGTGATATTCAGAAGCTGTGCGCTATATATATATGCATTCTACAATTCAGTGGCACACGATTGTGTCACTAACCCGTGTGTGACACACAGCCATGTGGCCAGACCGCGTGGTACAAAAAGTGTATTTGAATTATCAAATTTCATGCCAAACAACTACCAATTCAATTGGTGTACATTTGATCATTTGAACATGCATATAATCAATCTAAACACATCCTAATGCATCCATTTAACCAACTAAAATGCCATACAAGCTACTCATGAAAAGGACACTTTACTAGATATAATAACCTATGTACTTAGTAATCATTTAACAAAACCTACCAATAATATTAACATTCCCAAAACTCAACTAGAGCATATAATGTGAGAATCTCTTAACCAACTAACAAATATGCCTCATTGGCACCATTTCACAAACAAAACATGACATATGCTATTTCTCAATCTATACATTCAACTCTTATCACACATACCATAATATTATGCAAACATCTTACCGTTTTCAATTTTCAAATAATCTCAATACCACATATATACATATATATACAATCAACATCCTTTAAAAACTCACAACAACATACCCTACAAAGTATACATAACAACAAGAACTAGATGTTAATAATTCATTAAAGTATATAATCATAATTCCAAACATTCACCAACCATTTAAAATTCAAAATGACAACCCTAGGTACATTCCAAATTTACATAACCATAAAAGAGCACAAGCTTTAGGGAGTCTGGGGTCTTGGTTAGATGTTGAAGTGAGATCTAATACGTAGTTATAAACCTAACCTATGTACAAAGAGTAAATTTTATAATGAGTAGATAATTCAATATATCTTTTTAAATCGAGATAGTATAGCAAAATCAACTTAATCCACATTCATTTAGGTTAACATTAAAATTCGTGCCATTAAGTTTCAGTATGAATTTGGTCATTGTTTCTTTTCTTTTTCACTTCAATATTCAAGAACAAAAAATTGTATTATGCTTCCACTGACATCCGAACTCGTAAGCCCATTTTTGTTCATTTTAAAATGTCATTTTGGATTGCTTGGCAATGATGACTTGCTATCCCGAATTGCCCGACAACGATGTTTCCTTAATTCATTTACTCGGGTTACCCAACAATGTTGACTTGCCATCCCGGATTGCCTGACAATAATGGCTTATCACCCTAAATTAGCCAACAACGATGGTTTCTTAACTCGTTTATGTCATCTTGGGTTGCCTAGTGATGATGATCTGTCATCCCGGATTGTTCGACAACAATGGCTTACTATAATTCTAATCTATTGCTGCATCAACCATTTATGCCACTTATCGCATGGCCAATAATCAATACGTATTCAAATCTTGACTAGTATACTCGAAATGTTTTTGCACAACTTCATATCCAATTTCGCTCCAATAATTATAATTCTAATCACTTTGGTACTTATCTTAGTACTTAAGTTCAAAATTCCATATCTGTAACACCCCTAACCCGTATCCGTTGCCAGAGTAGGGTTACGAGGTATTACTGATCAATTCGCAACATATAGCATACATTTATTAAACATAAAGCATTCATTCTCATAAATCATTCAACACAATTACATTGTCCCTTATAAGGGCCTACGAGGCCTTAAACATGCTTTAGAAGTGGTTCGGGACTAAACTGATAACATACGAAAATTTTTGGAAACTTAAAAAAATTTCAACCATACAGGGGTCACACGCCCGTATGAACAGACCGTGTACCTCACACAGCTCCAGACACGCCCGTGTCTCAGGCCATGTGGAAACAGGGCATACATACTGACTTGGGTCACACAGCCAACCACACGCCTGTGTGTCTAGCCTGTGTACCCTTCGAAGTGGCCACACACGTCCGTGTGCCAGGTCGTGTGCTAGGCCTTGCCAAACCTGTAGGGTATACTGACTTATACAATACGGCCAAGTCACACACCCGTGTGCTAGGCCATGTTCCAATTAGGGGGTATATTGACTTGTACCACACGGCCAGTCACACGCCCGTGTGTGAGACCATGTGGAGCATACTGACTTCAATTCAATTTCAACACCAGGGGACACAAGACTGTGTAACATGACCGTGTGTCACACGGTTGAGACACACGCCCGTGTCTCTGCCCGTGTGGATAAAAATAGGCCATTTGCAAGGCTAATTTGCCACCCCAACTTCAATGTACCTACACAAGGCAAAGTGGTACCATTTCATCATACAATTAGGCAACCAAAATCATCAATCAAATGCACAATTCATACCATTATAGTTTCATCTATTCCAATTCTCAAATCACTACCATTTACTTAGCCAAATATATGCTAAAACAATATCAAACAATTCATACCATAGAAAAATAACACGGAGTAAGCTTCATAGCTTAGTAAGCTCGTATATGAATAACTTATTTCATCGAATAAACGCAAATCAACCAATTACACATGACAAAACCATATACACATTAACTACAAACCTTTCTCATGTCTCAAAACATGATCAAATACAAACTCATTGAACTTTCACTAATTAATACTCGAATAGGTTTTGTACGTACCTGTATCGCCTCGTACTAACCTTTTTCTCAACCACATCATTTGCTTACCCGTTGAACCATTCGGAATAGAAATCGGATACTTAGGAGTCTCGTACGATAAGTACCTATACCATGGCCCGTAACCAAATCAAGGTAACTTATCTGAAGAACTATTATCATGGCCCGAAACCAAATCATCCGATATGCATGGCTCAAAGCCAAATCGGTAAAATACACATCTGAAGTGCTAATATAATGGCCCAAAGCCAACTCAACGTATCACTTACTGACATGTCAATAGTATCCAAAACTATTCTTAAGGTTCAACCGGGCTTTCACACTTTTCGTTTCTATCATCGAATGCATCTGTAAAGTTGTTTTCACAATTCATACATTATCTATAATCCCGTTTTAACAATTTATGCAATATTAAAGAATTTTAACATACATTTATAATGTAATCATCACATACGAACTTACCTCGTATTCAAAATTGACGGATCGGGTCGACTACTTGATAACCTTGCTTTTCCCCCGATCTAAATCTGAATTCTTTCTTTCTTGATCTATATGAATTCAAAATTAACTTATTTATTCATCTACTCCTTCAATTAATCCAAAAATACACATTTGGGCATTTTTACACATTAGCCTCTAAACTTTCGCATTTAATCAATTTAGTCTCTATTTCACAAATACAAACAATTCACACAATTCAACAAAACCCATGCTTGGAAAAATTATTGTAACGCCCCAAACCCAGCCTATGCGTTAAGACCAGACTTGGCATGCCACACAATTCGAACTTACGTCCAGCCATCAATGCTTTTAATGAAAAAAAAAATTCAAAACGATTTTGAAGACGGAGTTTATCAAAAATCGAGATTTATTTGAAAACCATAATTTTAAAACATGAGAGTTTATAATTTGATTTTCAGAGAAATAATTGGTTAAAAACTTAAATAATTTGTTGAAATAAATTTATAAAAGAGTTTTCACGGGAATTTTACGAGTAAGTGATATTTAAGAAAAACCTTTTTTTTTTTATATGTAAGTTTAAGAAAACATTTATAAGAGTTAAACAGCCCCATTTAAGTAACTAAAACATATTAAAATCCATCCACGAATAAAAATCCATAAAAATAATACCAGAGGCCTTATTACATCGCAATTGAAATAGTACTTAGATAAAAAAAATACTTAAAAGAAGTTCAAAGTTTTTATAACTCATCATTTGTAGTATGGCCTCCACACGAAGTCATCCCCGGCCCAAGCCTCCATCAATTGTCATTACCTGAAAAGGGTAAGAAAACGGGGTGAGTTACTTAGAACTCAGTGTGTAACCCACTTACCGTGTCCACTGGGCCATAACCATATAAACATATATTTGAGCTTGAGCCCATTTACAAATGTACAATATAAAAATCAAATATAAAAATGCATGTGATATGCAATTCCCAACCAAGCCTAATTTCCATCCTCTACACACCACCCGTACCAACCATCACACCTGTGGGGATCAAGTCAACCCACCCCGCCAACACACCAATCGCAGGCATAAAGCCATTTTAAAAATTGTGGTTAAACCACCGAACTAGATTGTGGCAGAGCCACTCGAACTATATTTTGGCAACAGGCCTTTCTTCTCTTCATCAATTTTCCCAACCCATGCAATCATGTATATATATAAAACATAACAATACATTCACATGATGAATTTTAACAAAAGGCCCATATATTGATCTAGCAGTTTTTGGACCATATATCGATCTAGCAGTTTTTCAAATTTGCCCATATAGCAAATTATCAAATTGGCCCATATAGCAATTTACCAAATTGACCCATTAAACGTATTTTCGTAATTCGGTCCATAGGGACATTTCGTAATTCAGCCCATTAGGGGCATTTTCGTAATTTGGCCCGTAAGGGCGTTTTCATAATTCGGTAATTGTACCTACTAAGGGTAATTCGGTAATTTACCCTCTAAGGGTATGATGGTAATTTTCGCAACCTAGGCTTAATTACTAATTTGGGGCATAAAAATCAAAACTGTCCATCTGCATTGTACTGACTAAACTGACTATAACTCGAGTTGAGAAACTTGAAATTTAGATCCGTAAATTTTCCCTAAAACTAGACTCATATAACTTCTTACTGTAATTTTTCTAGAATTTTGGCTTAGCCAATTAGTGCAGTTTATTCTTCAAAGTATCTTTTGTTTCACTGTTTGACAGTTCTGACCTCTCTTCACAAAATCTCAGATATCTTATTGTACAGAACTCAAATTCTAGTTTCGTTTGATCCAAATAAAAATAGACTCATTAAGGATTCTAATAATATAAACCATGTCCCGTAATTATTTTTCTACAATTTATAGTGATTTTTCCAAGTCAGAACAGGGGATCTCAAAATCACTCTGAACCAGTCTCACAAAAATATAAAACTCTCAAAATATACTAATCCTTTGCTTGCTCCGTTTCTTTTATAAGAAAATAGACTCAATTATGTTTCAATCCATACTCCTTCACTTTCTAATTCAATTTCCACTATTTTTGGTGATTTTTCAAAATCATGTCACTGCTGCTAACCAAAACTGTTTTGTTACAAAATATGGCTACCACTTCGAACATACGTACGCCCGAGTGGCCATAGATGCTGGTTTGCGGCTTTTCAATCTTTCGACCGATTCACAGAACATTTCATGCAAACATTTAGAGAGGTATGAGATTACACACCCCATTTCAAACATGTATTCGGAAAGTAAGGGATTACACACCTGATTTGGATTTCCCAAAGAACCACTCTTCGTTGATCCACAACGTGATCTCCCTCTATGGAGTCCCTATATCCAATCCCGCTTTCTGACTACCATCACACGCTCCTAACTACCAAGGATAAACCGAATGGAAAGACAAGCTTCAGCTACCACCACCATCAAGATTCAGCTAAAAGATTAACCGAAATGAAGGATCCAAAAGAAGAAAAAACGTAGCAAGCTTATTAAAATTAGAAGAAAAGATGTAGGGGTTTTGGCTATTGAGAAGAAAACAATTGAAAAGGATGGGAGGTTGAACAAAAGTTGTATGAGTGGTCAGTTTCCAAAAAGAAACAAGAAGAAAGAAAACATATCCAGAGGAGAAAAGAAATGCCAAAAGAGTAGAAAATTGAAACACTAGAATCGAAAATACCAAAAATGCAAAATGAGCAGAAAGTCACTCTCCAATCCACACTTAGAGAAACGGCACTCCCCACATACCAATGGCCGAATGTGCTCCCTAAACACACCTCTCAATTTGGCCAACCACTACCACTCTCCAAAGTGCTCCACCATTCACTCACCACCACCTATCATCCCATCATTATGTTCCCACTTCTTCTTCTTTTTTTTTTTTTTAAACACCATACTTTATTGCCGTCTTTCTCATGTGTCAAAAATTGTTTAATGATTGCTGAATTTTTTATGAGCCAATGAACTATTTTAATCTTTTAAAAAAACAAATGGAAGCATGTGCCAAATTTAAGGCCATACCCCTTTGAACCCTTATATCATGGATGACAAAGCAATATGGAGAATGGGCATGAGTTGTCATGGATAACAATGAGCATTGATTTGGGATAATTAAAATTGAAGCATGGTGGATGGACGGCAAGCTTTGGGAATAATTAATACATGGCCACCATATTATGTTTCCCAATAATTTTCCATAATTTGACCATGAAGTGGAAGGCACAATTGAGATTAAAATAACATTTGCCATGCATTTAATTGTGCCCACAAAGACATGCTCCAATGTGGACGGCAAGGCTTATTTGTTGTGGAAATAAACAATTGAAAACAAGGAATAGTGGGCTAATAATTTAATAAAATTTAAAAAAATGCCCATGTTTTCTTAGTTTCCCACATAACCATGTAGCCACCAAAAATAAACATGGCCAAATGTTTGCCCACTTGAACAAGTCCATTAAAAATAACGTTGAATGTTTTCCCCATACACCAAAATGACATGCCTAATGAGCCAAACACAAGAAATAGTGCAAAATGTAGAAATCCTATTTCTAGGATGTTACAGTTCTACCCCCCTTAAAGAAAATTTCGTCCTCGAATTTTACCTGGCTAAAAAGAGGTGAGGATATTGTTGCCGAATTACGTGCTCAGGCTCCCACGTAGCTTCCTCTCCTCCGTGATTACGCCACAGAACCTTAACCAATGGCACAGTCTTCTTTCTTAGCACCTTAACATCACGGTCTAAGATTTTCACTGGTTCCTCCTCGAAAGACAAGTCTGGCCTTAATTCCACTTCTTCCACCGGTACAATATGCGACGGATCCGATCTATAACGCCTCAGCATAGAAACATGGAAGACACTATGAATCTGACTCAACTCCGGAGGTAATTCAAGCTGATAGGCCACTGGTCCTACACGCTTCAACACACGGTACAATCCAATGAATCTAGGGCTCAACTTGCCATTCCTTCCAAATCTGAAAATCTTCTTCCAAGGTGAGACTTTCAGAAAGACCTGATCTCCCACCGCAAACTCAATATCCTTACGCTTCAGATCTGCGTACGACTTTTGTCGATCCGAAGCTTCCTTTAATCGCGCTCGAATCACCTTTACCTTTTCTTCTGTCTCAGATATCAACTCAGGACCCAACAACTGCCGTTCCCCCAATTCAGTCCAACAAGTAGGAGTACGACACCTACGACCGTATAACGCTTCATAGGGTGCCATTTGGATACTGGATTGGTAACTATTATTATACGCGAACTCTGCCAACGGTAGAAAATCCTCCCAACTACCTCTGAAATCGATTACACAACCACGCAACATGTCTTCCAAAATCTGAATTACTCTTTCTGACTGAGGATGAAAAGCCGTACTAAAGTTTAACTTTGTTCCCAAAGCCTCATGTAAAGCTTTCCAAAACTGTGATGTAAACCTGGGATACCTGTCCGATATGATAGACACTGTACCCCATGCAACCTCACGATCTCAGATACATACAGCTTAGCCAATTTCTGCAGCGAGTAATTTATACGAACTGGTAGAAAATGAGCAGTTTTCGTTAATCGATCAACTACCACCCAAACAGAATCTTTCTTAGTAGGTGTTAAGGGTAACCCACTAACAAAATCCATCGTTATCCGTTCCCATTTCCATAGAGGAATCTTTACCGGTTGCAATAATCCCGATGGTAATTGATGTTTCGCCTTCACTTGTTGACAAGTCAAGCATTTCCCCATGAATTCAGTAACCTCCCGTTTTAACCCTGGCCACCAACACTGCTCACGAAGATCCCGACACATGTTATTTCCTCCGGGGTGCATAGCATAAGGACTACTATGCGCCTCCCGTAGAATCATTTGTCTCAAATCCGAATCCATGGGCATACAAACTCTTCCATGAAAACATAGCACACCATCCTTGTTCAATTGAAAATCCCCTATTAAACCACTTTCAACTTGTTGCATTAAAGGACCCAACTTTTCATCTGATAACTGCTTTTCGTTGATTTGCTCCAACCACAGAGGCTTTACCTAAAGTTCCGCTAGCAGACTACCATCCTCAAACAAACTGAGATGAGCAAACATTGCTCTCAACTCCGATACTACCTTATGACTCAACGCGTCTGCCACCACGTTAGCCTTTCCAGGATGGTACTCGATTGAGAAGTCATAATCTTTTAACAACTCCACCCATCTTCGTTGTCTCAAGTTCAACTCCTTTTGAGTAAGGAGGTACTTAAGACTCTTATGGTCCATATAAATGATCGAATTCTCACCGTGGAGATAGTGCCTCCAAATCTTTAAAGCAAACACCACCGCAGCCAACTCCAAGTCATGAGTAGGATAGTTGACTTCATGTGGCCTCAACTGACGAGAAGCATACGCCACCACTTTCCCACTTTGCATCAACACACATCCTAAACCCGTATGTGACGCATCACAGTAAACGGTAAACTCTTTTCTAGCCTCAGGTTGAATCAGTACTGGCGCTTCCGTCAAATTCTTCTTCAGTTTTTCGAAACTTTCTTATTGTTTATCGGTCCACACATACGGTACTCCTTTTCGCAACAACTTAGTTAGGGGTGCAGCAATCAATGAAAACCCCTCAACAAAACGCCGGTAATAACCAGCCAACCCTAGGAAACTCCGAATTTCAGCCACTGACTTCGGTGGTTTCCATTCCAACACAGCCTCTACCTTCCGAGGATCAACTCTTATTCCTTCGGCTGACACCACATGCCCCAAGAAAGTCACTTCCTTCAACCAAAATTCGCATTTACTGAATTTGGCATAAATTTGCTTATCCCGCAAAATTTGCAACACAATGCGCAAATGTGAGTCATGCTCTTCTTCATTCCTCGAATATACCAAGATATCATCTATGAACACCACTACGAACCGGTCTAGATAGGGTTGAAAGACTCGATTCATCATGTCCATAAATGCAGTTGGTGCATTGGTCAAACCAAACGGCATAACCAAAAACTCATAATGTCCATAACGAGTTCGGAATGCCGTCTTATGAATATCCGCCTATTTAACCTTGAGTTGATGATAACCCGATCTCAAATCAATCTTGGAGAAAACTGAATCTCCTCTCAATTGATCAAACAGGTCATCGATTCTCGGTAATGGATACCTATTCTTGATCGTCAATTTATTTAACTGCCTATAATCAATGCACATACGCATCGACCCATCCTTCTTCTTGACGAACAAAACCGGTGCTCCCCACGGAGACACATTTGATCGGATAAATCCCCTATCTAACAATTCTTGAATTTGAGCTTTAAGCTCCGCTAACTCCTTCGGCGCCATTCTATAAGGAGCAATGGACACCGGAGCCGTTCCGGGCAAAAGCTCATTACTAAACTCTACTTCTCGATCTAGAGGTAGACCCAGAAGTTCTTCGGGAAAAACATCTGGAAATTCCTTCACCGTTCTCACACCTTCCACCGATAATTCCTTGGCATCCGAAGCACTAATGAAGGCTAGGAATGCTCCATACCCTTTCTGCACCATCTTTTCTGCCTTCAAAGCAGATACCACATTTGCCAAAAAGTTCCTTCGCTCACCAATCATAACTACCTTCTCATCATCCACAGTCCTTATCAACATCCGCTTTTCAGCACAATCCAATTGCGCCCGGTGCTTCACCAATCAACCCATTCCCAAAATAAGATCGAACTCGCCAAAAGGCAATTCCATCAAATCCGCCAGAAATATTTCTCTTTGGATTTTTAAGGGCACGTCTCTAAACAGTTTATTCACAATTACCGACTGTCCTAAAGGACTAAGTACCATCATCTCTCTATCAGTAATCTCAGATCTAATATTCAGGTTTCCAGATATGGCACTAGCAACATACGAGTAGGTGGACTCGATATCTATCAAAGCAGTAATAGGTACATCAAAGATGAAGAACGTACCAGTTATCATATCAGGTGCATCGCCATCTTCCCGACGCCTATCCGCATAGACCAACCCCGGTTGTCTTGCCTCCGCGTTACCTCTAAAGCCATTTCCTCGACCCGGTGCACCTTGACCACGTCCAACACCATTACCACTACGACCTAGTCCACGGCCTCTCGGTGGCTGCTGAGTGCCTCTAGCTGGCTGAGCATCAGGGTTACGAGCTTCTGGAGTCGTATCAGTCTGTCGAGGGCAATTCTTATACTGATGGTCTTTGGAACCACATTTATAGCAGGCACCAGTTTTCGTCCAACATTCCCCGGGGTGTCGCTTCCCACAGTCAGCACAGTCTCGACTCTGATTGGTAGTCACATGTGCCCTAGCTTGAGCTGACTCATCATTTCGGGGCCTCTTCTGGAACCTTTTAGCAGAGCCCGTGTACTTAGTATCCCTCTTACCTCTAACTCTTTCCCGGTTCTGGCGTTTTGAGTTCTTAGCCTCTTCGGCTATCTTGGCTTTCTCCACAAGCGAGGCAAAAGTCCGTACTTGTTGTGGGGCTATTAGTACCCGCAACTCATCATTCAGCCTATCTTCAAAGCGTACACAGCGCTCATGATCGGTCGATACTATAGTGCGAGCATAACGGCTCAAACGAAGAAATTCCGCCTCGTAGACTGCCACCGTCTTATTTCCTTGAACCAAATTCAGAAATTCCTTCCTCCGGGCATCTACATAACTTGTCCCGACGTACTTCCCTTGGAAAGCAACTTTGAAGAAATCCCAAGTAATCAATGTAGCCTCGGTGCCTTCTCGAACCGTAAGCCACCTTTGATACGCCTAGTCCCCTAGCAAGGACACAGCCCTTCTCAGTTTCTGCTCGACAGTGCACTCCATATCATCCATAACCCGCTCTACAGCCTTGAGCCAATATTCCGCAACATTCGGAGCTACACCCGAGACACCTTTAAAAACCTCAGCATCACTTGATTTAAGTCGTTCCGAGATTGATCCACGGATTGCTGGACCAATTCTAACCCCAGTGACCCTTTCTAGGAATCGCAACATTGCTTGAGTCAAAGCATTATCCTCTCTCGTTTGATCATGAGATCCAGTCTCACTCCCATGTGACACAGGTGCATCCATTTCCGGCATAAGACCCGACGCTTCAGACGCCACCCTAGCACCTCGGCCTCTACCACGGCCACGTCTACCACGTCCATGTCCACGCCCTCTACTGCTCATATTGGGTATTTCGGTTTAATCTGATTACAAGTTTTATGAATCAGTATACTATTTCAACATTTATTAACGATATTTTATGGGATATAAGAGGTAAAGTTGTTTTCGCAATCACTTCCTATAGTATCAATTTATACCGTTTTCAACATCTAAAACTAGAAGTTCTAGAGTGTTCCTATGGTCATATCACAATAATAAATATTTAGTATACAAATACTTACTTGACTTGGTGCCGAATGCTCGTGGTGCCATACTACCTTTAACACGTAAATTCTAGAAATTTAAACAGTTTTTAAACAAAATTTGTTGTTGAACCCAAACCACAGCCGAGTTTTGAAACTGGCTCTAATACCACAAAATGTAACGCCCCAAACCCGGCCTATGTGTTAAGACCAGACTTAGCATGCCACACAATTCGAACTTACGTCCAGTCATCAATGCTTTTAATGAAAAAAAATTTCAAAACGATTTTGAAGACGGAGTTTATCAAAAATTGAGATTTATTTGAAAACCATAATTTTAAAACATGAGAGTTTATAATTTGATTTTCAGAGAAATAATTGGTTAAAAACTTAAATAATTGGTTGAAATAAATTTATAGAAAAGTTTTCACGGGAATTTTACGAGTAAGTGATATTTAAGAAAAACCTTTTTTTTTTTATATGTAAGTTTAAGAAAACATTTATAAGAGTTAAACAACCCCATTTAAGTAACTAAAACATATTAAAATCCATTCACGAATAAAAATCCATAAAAATAATACCAGATGCCTTATTGCATCGCAATTGAAATAGTACTTAGATAAAAAAATACTTAAAAGAAGTTCAAAGTTTTTATAACTCATCATTCGTAGTATGGCCTCCACACGAAGTCATCCCCGGCCCAAGCTTCCATCAATTGTCATTACCTGAGAAGGGTAAGAAAACGGGGTGAGTTACTTAGAACTCAGTGTGTAACCCACTTACCATGTCCACTGGGTCATAACCATATAAACATATATTTGAGCTTGAGCCCATTTACAAATGTATATTATATAAATCAAATATAAAAATGCATGTGATATGCAATTCCCAACCAAGCCTAATTTCCATCCGCTACACACCACCCGTACCAACCATCACACCTGTGGGGATCAAGTCAACCCACCCCTCCAACACACCAATCGCAGGCATAAAGCCATTTTAAAAATTGTGGTTAAACCACCGAACTAGATTGTGGCAGAGCCACTCGAACTAGATTTTGGCAACAGGCCTTTCTTCTCTTCATCAATTTTCCCAACCCATGCAATCATATATACATATAAAACATAACAATACATTCACATGATAAATTTTAACAAAAGGCCCATATATCGATCTACCAGTTTTTGGCCCATATATTGATCTAGCAGTTTTTCAAATTTGCCCATATAGCAAATTATCAAATTGGCCCATATAGCAATTTACCAAATTGACCCATTAAACGTATTTTCGTAATTCGGTCCATAGGGACATTTCGTAATTCAGCCCATTAGGGGCATTTTCGTAATTTGGCCCGTAAGGGCGTTTTCATAATTCGGTAATTGTACCTACTAAGGGTAATTCGGTAATTTACCCTCTAAGGGTATGATGGTAATTTTCGCAACCTAGGCTTAATTACTAATTTGGGGCATAAAAATCAAAACTGTCCATCTGCATTGTACTGACTAAACTGACTATAACTCGAGTTGAGAAACTTGAAATTTAGATCCGTAAATTTTCCCTAAAACTAGACTCATATAACTTCTTACTGTAATTTTTCTAGAATTTTTGGCTTAGCCAATTAGTGCAGTTTATTCTTCAAAGTATCTTTTGTTTCACTGTTTGACAGTTCTGACCTCTCTTCACAAAATCTCAGATATCTTATTGTACAGAACTCAAATTCTAGTTTCGTTTGATCCAAATAAAAATAGACTCATTAAGGATTCTAATAATATAAACCATGTCCCGTAATTATTTTTCTACAATTTATAGTGATTTTTCCAAGTCAGAACAGGGGATCTCAAAATCACTCTGAACCAGTCTCACAAAAATATAAAACTCTCAAAATATACTAATCCTTTGCTTGCTCCGTTTCTTTTATAAGAAAATAGACTCAATTATGTTTCAATCCATACTCCTTCACTTTCTAATTCAATTTCCACTATTTTTGGTGATTTTTCAAAATCATGTCACTGCTGCTAACCAAAACTGTTTTGTTACAAAATATGGCTACCACTTCGAACATACGTACGCCCGAGTGGCCATAGATGCTGGTTTGCGGCTTTTCAATCTTTCGACCGATTCACAGAACATTTCATGCAAACATTTAGAGAGGTATGAGATTACACACCCCATTTCAAACATGTATTCGGAAAGTAAGGGATTACACACCTGATTTGGATTTCCCAAAGAACCACTCTTCGTTGATCCACAACGTGATCTCCCTCTATGGAGTCCCGATATCCAACCCCGCCTTCTGACTACCACCACACGCTCTTAACTACCAAGGATAAACCGAATGGAAAGACAAGCTTCAACTACCACCACCATCAAGATTCAGCTAAAAGATTAACCGAAATGAAGGATCCAAAAGAAGAAAAAACGTAGCAAGCTTATTAAAATTAGAAGAAAAGATGTAGGGGTTTTGGCTATTGAGAAGAAAACAATTGAAAAGGATGGGAGGTTGAACAAAAGTTGTATGAGTGATCAGTTTCCTAAAAGAAACAAGAAGAAAGAAAACATATCCAGAGGAGAAAAGAAATGCCAAAAGAGTAGAAAACCGAAACACTAGAATCGAAAATACCAAAAATGCAAATGAGCAGAAAGTCACTCTCCAATCCACACTTAGAGAAACGACACTCCCCACATACCAATGGCCGAATATGCTCCCTAAACACACCTCTCAATTTGGCCAACCACAACCACTCTCCAAAGTGCTCCACCATTCACTCACCACCACCTATCATCCCATCATTATGTTCCCACTTCTTCTTCTTTTTTTTTAAACACCATACTTTATTGTCGTCTTTCTCATGTGTCAAAAATTGTTTAATGATTGCTGAATTTTTTTATGAGCCAATGAACTATTTTAATCTTTTAAAAAAAACAAATGGAAGCATGTGCCAAATTTAAGGCCATACCCCTTTGAACCCTTATATCATGGACGACAAAGCAATATGGAGAATGGGCATGAGTTGTCATGGATAACAATGAGCATTGATTTGGGATAATTAAAATTGAAGCATGGTGGATGGACGGCAAGCTTTGGGAATAATTAATACATGGCCACCATATTATGTTTCCCAATAATTTTCCATAATTTGACCATGAAGTGGAAGGCACAAGTGAGATTAAAATAACATATGCCATGCATTTAATTGTGCCCACAAAGACATGCTCCAATGTGGACGACAAGGCTTATTTGTTGTGGAAATAAACAATTGAAAACAAGGAATAGTGGGCTAATAATTTAATAAAATTTAAAAAAAATGCCCATGTTTTCTTGGTTTTCCACGTAACCATGTAGCCACCAAAAATAAACATGGCCAAATGTTTGCCCACTTGAACAAGTCTATTAAAAATAACGTTGAATGTTTTCCCCATGCACCAAAATGACATGCCTAGTGAGCCAAACACAAGAAATAGTGCAAAATGTAGAACTCCTATTTCTAGGATGTTACAATTATATATAGGTCTCTAGCAGTCCAAAAATTTCATTTATTTCATATTTCAACCACACAATTTGCACATTTTACAATTTAATCCCTATTATGCATTTTCATCAAAAATCACTTAACAAAACATGTAAAACTATCATCAAGCTTTCATATTTCAACATTAAAAATCAAAGATCATACATATTCATCAATGGAAACATTCAAAATCTTTAACAGTTTTGCAAATTAGTCCCTGGGCTAGCTAGTACTAGTTGCAACGATCTCAAAAACATAAAAATCATTAAAAACGAGACAAAAATCATACCTTAATTACCTAATAGAGCTTGGATGAATGAAAACCTAAACATGGCTATTCATCCTTCACAATTTCGACTAAAGAAGATGAATGGATGGAAATTTTATATTTTTGTTTTAATTATTATCATTTATTAGCTATTTTACTTATTTGCCCTTAAAATTAATGCAAAATTTCATTTATGCCAAACCATTAACATCCACTAACCAACTAATGGTATATTTACCACTTAAGGACCTAAAATTTAAGGTTCTATAGCTATTAGACATCATTAGCTAATAGAACAATACTTTTGCAATTTACGCAATTTAGTCCTTTTTATCGAATTAACCAACCAAACGATAAAATTAATTCAAGAAACTTTCACATATGTATGCTATCATGCTGTAAATATTAAAATAATAATAAAATAAATATTTTGACTTCAGATCTGTGATCCCGAAACCACTGTTCTGATTTGACTTAAAACGGGCTGTTACAATATCTTTTCAATTCACGCCAAAGGTTCACTTTAGCAGTGTACAATGTATAATAACATGAAATTATGAAAATAAATAGATAAGTGTTAATTCGTAGAAACACTTATAAAACTTGAACTACTCATCGCTGATTTTCGCCTTCCTCGTTCCTTAATACATCACACAACATTATTTTCCAACTCAATTCACAATCAATTTTAAAGTCTTACATATTTTGGAATTTGTTCAATTTAGTCCTAAAACCCAAGACTAACATATCTTTCAAATTAAAACTCAAATTTAAATTTCGATTTCCCTATAGTCCATTTAAGACCTTATATTTCTCATTTCTATATCAAATTTCACACTTTATGCATTTTAGCCTCTATTGCACAAAACTACCAATTAACTTCACAATTTAGTCATTTTTCATCTCTAAGCTTAAAATCTATAAATTTAATACCTACAACTTTCAATTCTCAACTATTGAAACTTTTAAACTTCAACAGTTTAACAAATTAAGACATGGGTTAGATAGATTAAGCTCCCACGATCTCAAAAAAATAAAATTTACAAGAAAAATGACTAAATAATCAATTTGTTGCTTAAAACTCAAAGTCCCTAGGCTGAAAGCTTCCTTTTTCTCCTATGGTGGTTCGGGTGTATGAAGAAGATTTATGTTTCTCTTTCCTTCCACCACACTTTTAAAATATGTTTTTCTATTTCACTTTTTATTATTTAATTCATATAATTAATTAAAATTTTATAACATATTTCTTCATAATTTATGAAGCAACTGTCCACTTTAAAAACTTAAATGGTATTGTAATAGCCCGTTTTCAATAAAATCTAAACAATGGTTTTGGGACCACAAATTCGAAGTCAGAAAATTTTATTATTATTATTTTATGTTCTACTATATGATAGAAATACTGTATAAAAATTTCGTTAAGAAATTTTACCATTTACATACTTAATTTTATAAAAAGGACTAAATTGCAATAAGTGCAAAAGTTGAGTTCTAATAGCTATTGGTATTAAATAGCTATAGAATTTGAAATTGGAGGTCCTTATATAGTAAATAGACTATTAAAATTCTTAGTGGATAAGTATGAATAGTCATCATTGGAAATTTCATGAAACATTAAGGTTAATTTTGGAAATTATCAATTAAAGTTATAATAAACAAAATAAAATAATTTATTATCATCATCTACCACCAAAAAAAAAAAAGAAGAGAAAACCTATCCATGAAAGCTTGAGATATTAGCAAGCTTGTTTTGCTTAATTAGGTATGTATTCTTGTCCCGTTTTTGATGATTTCTATGTTTCTGAGATCGTAGTAGCTTAATCTAGCTAGCTCGGGGATTAATTTGCAAAATTGATAAAGTATTAGGGTTTTTCCATTGATGAGTATGCTTAAATTTTGAAGCTTTATGATAAAAAAATTGAAAAGTTGTTGTTAGATAAACAACTTTTGTAAAGAGAATTTTGATGAAATTATCAATTAGGGATTAAATTGAAAAAGATTATAAATTTATGGTAAAATTATGAAATTGTGAATTATGTGGGCTACTATTAATATGCATAAAAATTGACTAGGCTTGAGTAAGGATTAAATTGCATGAAAGTCATTTTCTGAGCTTAGGGACTAAACTGTAATAAATTAAAAGTATAGGGGAAAAATAGTAATTTTTCCAAAAATGTGTGTCGGACTAAATTGAATATGAATTATATTGAATTGAGTTAAATTCATTCGTATAGATCCGATTAGACCTAGTACGGAGTTAGATCGAGGCAAAGGAAAAATATCGGATTAGTCGCCTTCGTATCTACATAAACTCATCGAGGTAAGTTCGTGTAATTAAATTGAGTATTTGTATGTTTTAATTAAATCATATGTATGTGATTTGCATAATTGCCATGTATAAATACTGATCGCATATCTAATGATTACTGAGTCCGGTTTGAACCTTAGAAATTCGTAGGATACAAATGACATGTCATTAGGGTTACAGATTTGGTTTGGGTCCTGCATGTGTTTCGGACACACCACAACTCGAATGAGCTTCCTGTTATTCAGCTGGCATGAGCTTCCCATTATTCAGCTCGGAAGATCTTACTGTTTACAGCTCGTATGAGCATACATGAATATGAATTGACAGATTACAATTCAGTACACCTTATGTGTATTACCCGTGTATCCAATGATATTTTAAATGGTTCAATGGGTACAGTTCTGTTATGAGATTATATGAGTTTGATATGAACTATCACTGATATTTACATGAAATACTGGAAATGTGATTATTTGATGAATTCATTCATGTGTGTTGGATTTTATATGTGATTTTCATGGCTAATATGTTGGTGATCATGTGTTTAGGCTTTTGGCCAAATTGGTTGAGATATTGTAACACCCCAAACCCGGTCTACGCGTTAAGACCAGATTTGGTATGTCACACAAAATGAACATACATCTATTCATCTAATGATTTAAAGAAAACAGATTCTCAAAACTATTTTGGAATTTGAAGTTTATTAAAAACCGGGGTAAATTTTAAAATCTATGATTTAAGACATAAGAGTTTATAAATTAAAACTTAGAAATTTATTTGGTTAAAATTTTACGAGAAGTTTAAAGGAGTTCAAAAGAAATTTGAAAACAAGTTTCTAAAAAAATTTTTTACAGGAAAATTTACGAGAATAAAATATTTAAGAAAAACCCATTTTTTTTGCACGAGAATTTTAGAAAACATTTATAAAAATATAGAATAGTCCCATTTAAGTATTTAAACATAATTAAAATCCATCCACAAGTAAAAATCCATAAAAATAATACCAGAGGCCTTATTACATCATAACTGAAATAGTAATTAAATAAAAATATTTAAGAGTAGTTCAAAGTTCACAAAAACCATCCTTTGAAGTATGGCCTCCACGAAGTCATCCCCGGCCCAAGCCTCCATTAATGATCGTTACCTGAGAAGGGTAAAGGAAACGGGGTGAGTTACTTAGAACTCAGTGTGTAACCCACTTACCAAGTCCACTGGGCCAAAACCATTTAAGCATTTAATTGGGCTTGAGCCCATTTACAAATGTAACAATATAACAAGTATAAAATGCATGTGATATGCAATTCCCAACCAAGCCTAAATTTCCATCCGCTACATACCACCCGTACCAACCAGCACACCTGTGGGGAGCTTTAGTCACCCACCCCGCCAACGCACCAACTGGGCATTAAGCCATATATTAAACTGCGCACGAAGCCATTAACTGGGCACGAAGCCATTAACTGGGCACGAAGCCATTAACTGGGCATGAAGCCATCTTCTCTTCGTCAAATATCCCAACCCATGCAATCATGTATATAAAATGCATAACAATTCATTTATATGATAATTCCAACATAAGGCCCATAAATAAATAAAATTATTACAAATCTGGCCCATTTCACAATTTGGCCCATTTCACAATTTGGCCCATTTATCACATATCAATATGGCCCATTTATCAAATAACACATTTGGCCCATTTATCACATATCAATATGGCCCATTTATCAAATAACACATTTGGCCCATTTATCACATATCACATTTGGCCCATATAGCAAAATATATCATTTTGGCCCACATAGCAAACTTATCGTTTTGGCCCATATAGCCAATTTATTGAATTGACCCATATAGCAAATTATCAAATTATATCGATTTGGCCCATCAAGGGCATTTTTGTAATTTTTCAAGGTGTTAATACCGATTTCATAGTCTTTACCACTAAAGTGATAAGTATGCCATTTTACCCGATTTCACTAACTTATGATTTAATCAAGCGATTAATACGATATAGTTATCTAACCCATGAAATATGATGTGAGATTACACACCTGATTACGGTAAGCACTACGCTCTCTCGATCGTAGGCACCTAAAATTTTATAACGCTTGATTAGTCGACACACGCGATTTAATAAATCTACTTTAAAACAAACGATCTAAAATTTACCCTCAGAATCGTGAACAACTACGATTTGTCGATTTTCTCCGGTTAACGTTTCACAAATCGATGGGAAGTCCCAAATCGCTGATGTCTCACAATTGCGAACAAATATTAGTCTAAACTAATATTATGTTGTTATAAACGATTGATTGAAAGAATAGGGTCGGCTTACCACAAAATGTTCGTATGATCTCAAGATGAAAGATCGAGCGATAGAGTCCCTATAATAATATTGGTTAATCATCACCATCTTAATCGAATAAAAAATGGTTATAAAATCCGTGAAGAACTCTTACCTCTAAGATTTTAGAACTGATTTCTAGCGATTAAATGATGACTTCGGAAAACTCCAAATTTCGGCCTTCCACTATATTTCTACAGAGATGAAAAGTGATTTCGAATGAAAGAAAGTATGGTAATGGTCTCGGTCAATATGGCCATACAAACCAAACATAGATTCGGCCATAAAAGAAAGAAAATAAAAAGTTGAAAAAGAACACTTACCGATTGATCAAGAAATGGACGTTAATATGGATGAAAAGAAGAAATAGAGAAGAGATGAAGGTTCGGTTATAGAGAAAATTGTATGTTGATATTCGTCTATGGTGAAAAGAATTAAGACAAAAGAGATGCTTGAAGGATTTCGTGAAAAAGAAAAGAAATGAGAAGAAGGATGTTTGACTAGCTTGATTTTCAAGGAAGATGAAAGAACAAATTTTGATCTCAATGGTTGGTGTATATTCGGCAACAAGAAGGAAAGAAAAGAAGAGAATCTACACACTCAAATTTGAGGATTCGGCAAGAAGGAAATTTGAAGAGAGAAGAGAAATTGTTACAAAAGTTGCATAAAGGGATTGACCAAAACAAACACTAAAACTTTACTAAAACACCAAGCAAAATTCAGCTACCCCCCCAACACTCAAAATCGTCCCCATACATGACCAAAATGGTCAAAATTTGCCAACCATACCCTCCCCTTTTTGCACCAATATGTCCCCCATATTATTTTTAATGATTTCTTTCTTAATGTTTGGTGGAGCCTTAATATAATAAGGCTATGGATAGCACTTAAAAGAGAACAAAAATTGGTGGGACGGCAAAAATGGATGGGCATGAGTTGTATTTTTTTTATTAAAAAAAAGGTGAAAGATGGATTGGTGGGAGATATTCGGCCACACCAAATGATGGCAATTGGATTTTATATTTTATTTTATAGGATGGCACAAAGTTGAAGTAAAATATAGAGAGCATGGACGGCATAATTTGGGGGATTATAAGGAATATAAGGTAATGGATGAATAAACAAATGGAAGCCAAAAACAGGTGTTGATTGAGGGGAATCTTTAAATTGGAATTAAATAAACATGGCATTATGGGTGAATTAAAGAAGGAATATCTATGGCATGGACGGCAAGCATGTGATTGGAAGTAATGGAATTTGGCTTTGTGAATAAACAATGGGAAATTAAAAGTAAGCATGGTACAAGGTGGGATGCTTTTGGTTTTTACTTAAATAAACAATTGAAGGAGGAATGTAATGGAAGCCATGGGTGCTTATGGGCGGCAATAAGAAGAAATGAATAAACAAAATAACAAGGCTTTTTTAAAAAAAAAAATCATGAAGCTATGATTGAATAAACAAATTGAAAGAACATGTGCAGGATGTTACAGATATGCTATGTTTACTTACCTATTTTATGAAAATATGGTAAGTTAAATTCTGTATTATACGAACTTATTAAGCTGAAATGCTTACTTTGTGTTATTTTCCATGTTTTATAGTAATTCGGAAGCTCATTCAGGTTGAAAGCTGGACGGAGCTATTTCACACTATCCTTCGGCTCTTTTGGTACTTTCAATAAATTAATTCCGATTATAATGGCATGTATAGGATATTTTGGCCAATGTTGTTATATAAATGTTTTGTTGAGACAAACCATTTGAATGGCTTGTGTTTGATATATTTTGATGTGTTTATATATATGGGGTTAACATATTTAATGTGTGTTTGATATGGTTGAATGATGGAAAACTTATAGGTATATTGATGATTGGTTTGAAACAGTATATTTGGTACAATTATGCATATATGCATTTAGTTATCTAGGTAAATATGGATATTTGGTCGACATGTTATTAATTTGTCATTTGAGGTGCCTAAGGGCATATTGGTTGTATGTTGTGATAATACATGTTTAAAACTTGATTTTAACTTGATTTGAATGCCTTGTTATGGCTTGTTGATATACAAATTGTTGTGTTTAGGTTGGTACCAAATTGGATGAGAAATGTGGCTTGGAAATGGCCTATTTTTGTCCACATGGGCAGAGACACGGACGTGTGTCTCAGCTGTGTGTGACACATGGCTAAGTGACACGACCGTGTGTCCTCTTTATCTTTAAAATTGCACAATTCAGTATGCTCAACATGGCCTAGCATACAGGCGTGTGACTTGGCCGTGTGACCCAAGTCAGAGAGTTACACGGGCACAGACACGGGCTGGGACACGACCATGTGTCCCTATTTCTAATGCCTACAAGGCTTGAGACACGGGCGTGTCTCCTGACCGTGTGAGTTACATGGCCTAGCCACATGGCCGTGTGTCCCCTGCAACTTTGAAAAATTTCAATGTTTTTTGAATTTTTTTTTGAGTATCCGATTTAGTCCCAACTTATTTCTAATGCATATTTTGGGCCTCGAAGGCTTATATAAGGGACAATATGTTTGTTTTCGGTTGGTTTATGATATGAATATTATATGATGTGAAATGTTTGAAATTTCTATCTATTTGTTCTGTAAACTCCGATAATGCTCCGTAACCTTGTTCCGGTGACGAATTCGAGTTAGGGGTGTTACAAGTATAATTACCAATTTAGTCCTTAACCTATGATTTAATTGAAAATTCTTTAACAATTGAACTTTCACTACTTTTAGAATTTAGTCTATGAGCCTTAGTTAAATACTAATTTAACAAAAATTACCTATCCAAAATTCAATTCACTTGTATAATAATTCCATAAATAATAAATAATATTTATGAGCTTGATTTACGGAAACGGGGTCTTGAAATCGTAATTTTTGAAACCACTTTTTAGGTCGTTACATGACCTATAAGGGAAAAGGGAAAAGGGAAAACAAACGGAGTAAGTATATAGAATGTTTAGTAAGTTTATAAACATTAAACAAAAACTTATTTTAGTTTTCAATTAAGTTGTAACAACTCTCTTTTCAATTTTGTCAGAACTAGTGGTTTCGGGACCACAAACTTGACGAGTATGATAGTATTAATTAATTCATATGAGTCGATTATAGTTTTATATTGAATTTTTATTAGATAAAATTTAACTAATTGAATAAATGGTTAAGTATAGGTGATTGCCCTGAAAGTCAAGTGGTTTTGAAAAAAAAGGTATCGGGACCTCATTTCTATAAATCGAGATCGTGAATATTTTTATTAATTATTTAAGGAGCAATTATTTTAGTATGTGAATGTGATAAACCATAATTTATACATATTTTTACCCCATGCTTGGCTTATTTTTGGATGAATTTTCATTAGATTTGATGAATTCGATGCTCCTAATACTTTAATTTCATGTTTTACACTCAGGAGAGCTTCGAGAGTCGAAAAGAACGAGCAACAGGCCAAAAAGGGACAAAATGGGCCTACTTCGAAAATCAACACGGCCTGGACCAACGTACACGGGAAGACCACACGGCCGTGTGTGACGAGCAGAATTGAGCACGGCCTCAGGCTATCAAACACGGGCGTGTCCCTGCCGACCCCAAGACTAATTCTATTCGGAAGAGGTTACTTGTGGGCCAAGAAAGGCGTTCCAAAGCCTATATAAACACCCTAGAGGGTAACCTAAAGGAGGAGGCCGAGTAGAAGGCAGAAAATACTCAAAGATAGCCGTCGGGAACAACTTGGAAGGAGGATCTCCATCAAGACTGAAGATCTCCTATTAATTTCTCTTGAAGTTTTTGAGTTTTCTTATGTTTTGTTGTTTTCCTTATTTTAAGATGTTTCCTTTTGTTAGTATGAACTAAACCTCTCAAATACCTGAGGGGATGAAACCTAAGACAGATCTTATTACTATTTGATTTATAAGATAAATACTTGTTCTTATTCTTAATTGTGAGTTCTTATTCTTGTTTTGATAATTCAGGTTATTTATTCAAGTCGAATGTGCTTATTCAGTGGAGCAAAAGTCCCTGTTTAAGAGTAGATCAACACAATTAAGCGGAGTTGATTGTAACCCTAGAAATAGGGCGACGAAAATCTGTCGGATTAGAGTCAAATCTAATAAGGGAATCCATAGATCGAGTTAATGTGACAATAAGGGTTTTAATTAGAAAGAGATTTCAATTAATCAACCTAGAGTCAGTTGTTTTTAGTCTTGAAAGAGATATTAACATAATTTAGGGATTTCTACGGATTAAGTCAAGTGAATAAATCATATGAATCAAAAGTAATAAGTGAAGTCTAGGTGGATTCTATCTTAGGTATTGCCTATCTCATAAAGTTGTCTAAAAGTATTTTCCCAATTCATTCTCTGTCGTACTTTTAATTAGTTTTAGTTTAAAAGAAATCACTCCAATTCTTAGGCTAGATAATAAAAAGATAGTAATTACTAGTATTCTTCGTCCTTGTGGATACGATATTCCGGTCTTACCAGAACTATACTATTGAACAATAGGTTCGCTTGCCTTTATTGTGATCATAGTTAGTTTTAGACCACATCAGAATGTTAAATTTTTAAATTTTAAATGTTTGATTGGTCAATTAAAGAAAAAGAACTAAATCATAAAAACTGTAAAAGTTAATCGATATTAGTTATTATTTTTTAAAAGGCATAATTAACAATTATTTAAGGATCTATATGGCAATTATGCCATTTTTATCTTAATGGGCGGTTGATGTATGTGATAAATGAATATTTATAATTATACATTAATTAAATTAAGTTAAAATAAATGAATTAAAAGATGAAAAGCATTAAAAAAAGGAAGTTATCTTCTTCATTTCTTTTTCTCTACACTGAACAACCATGGTTGAGAGCTTCTCGCTTTCGGCCAAACCATATTTCTTGCATCATAATGTTTTCTAAGCCCATTTTTAATAATTTTTATATTTTTGAGATCGTTGCTACTAGGTCCAGCTAACCCGTATCTCTGTTAAAGATTTTGGATTTTACCATTGATGAATATTTTTTAATCTTGATGTTAAATGATGAATTTGAAGTGTTGGTTGTTGATTAAGATTATTTTGTAAAGTGATTTTAGTTGATTTTAATGTTTAAGGACTAAATTGATAAAATAAAAAATTTAGCATGAAATTCTTGAGGAATTTCAATAATTATGGACTGTTTATGTATGAGAGAGAATTCGACTATCTTGAATTTGATTTAATTGTGATAAATGCTAAAATTTCGGGATTAGGGACTAAATTAAACAAAGTGCAAAACCTTAAGGAAATTGTGAAAAATGTCAATTAAGAAATCATATGTATTAAACAGAATTTTATAATGTATTTGGGACTGATATTTGAAATAAAAATTATTAAATAGATCAAGAATTGGTAGATAATTGTAGAAAAGAGAAAATTACTGAATAGTCCATGATGTTGTCATCTTTGCTGTTTAGCCTTGGTAACTTCATATGATTTAAATTAGAATAAATTTTAATATTATATTGGCTTGTGAGTTATGATTTGTTCAGTATTCATATATATATATATATAATGCTATAATCATAAAGTTAATTTAAGGTGAGAAATGTAATTGATTTGTAAAATATTAAGTGATTATTTGTATCAAGCCCGGATGAACATAGGATAGAACACAATTAGCATGCCAATAGGTTATATTACGTGCTGTACGGGATTGACTTGTGATGAGATGATGATTCCTTATTTATTCATGTCCACTGAATATACCGGAGTCCAGCATTTGTTGCGGACTATCGTGTTATATTTACAATGTTTTTGGCATGTTACTGAGGGTGGATGTAAAGCCTTTGGGCTTGGCACTTGGTGCCGAGGTGTGTTTCTGGAGGGATGTTAGCCTATAGGTTAGGCACTTGGTGCCAAGGTGTGTTCTCAATTGGTTTGGCTCGTTGGAGCGTTTTGGCGTGTTATGGTGGATAACCGTGTATCCATATCTGTGATATCGTTCATCGGGCAGATTTTAAATGGTTAAATAACTTGCGTATTGAATTGTATGAATGTTTGCTTGATTTTCGATACTATATTGTGAATTGATATTGATTGAGTTTGTATTATTGAACGAATTATGCAACTTGTATATTTGTATAACTCACCATTGATTGATTATGGTCGACATGACTAATGTCTATTAAGATTGTTATTAAATGATTTATTATGTTTATTTGGTAAATTTTATCATTTTAAACTGTGAACTTATTAAGCTTATTAAAGCTTACTCGTGTCATTTTCCTATTTCCTTATAGATAACATGTTGCAGAATCGAGCGATTGGATCAACACAAATATCACACTATCCAAATTATTTTTTGTAGATTTTGAAAATGTTTAATTTTGGGATATGTGACATGTAATAGGAGTTTCTTGTAAATGTTTTAAATAATTACTACAAGTGGTATGTTTTATACTTGTGCAATGAATATATGCTTTTAGTTAATAATGTGCTTTTGGTTTTAGTATGTGTTTTAAATATGTTACTTGTGAACTTGATTTTGGTTATTTGGTATAAGTCTCGAGAAAATTTTTGAAATATGGTATATTGGTTGCGAGTGGTTTGAATGGTAATGGTAGATTTGGCACGAGATATTATAAGTATTTGAGAACTTTGAGTGAAATCTAAATTGGTATGAAATGTGAAATTGATTTGAATATTGAATTGTGGTGTTAATGAGGGCGCATTGGTTAGGAACTTAGGTTGGATGGATTTGGCATGTTTTGGGTTTGTTTAAGTGTGTTTTGAATAGGTTTAATTGATGGTAAATGAGTTGTTGATGTTCAAGTAAGCATGTTTTAGTAAACTTGCATTTGAATGAAAAGTTAGGGGTACACGGCCTGGGACACGGGCTAGTCACACGGCCGTGTGCTACATACGGTCTTTTGAAATGGTCATGTATTTCAAGTCAGTATGTCACAAGGTCTGGGACACGGCCTGCGACATGGCCTTGTGAGGGTATTTTGATTGTTACACGGCCGACGAGACGGCCATGTGAAATTATTTCGAAAGTTACATGGTTTTTCTCACAGTTGGCCACACGGGCATGTCCCTCTGCCACACGGCCTGGCCACACGACCGTGTGACCCTTGTTTTAAAAGTTTTTCAAATTTTTCTAAAACTTTCTGTTATATTTCAAACTAGTCCCTGTTTGTTCCTAAGTTATTTTTTAAGGCCCTGTATGTAACACCCCCAAACCCGGCCCACAAGCCTTGACCGGATCTGGTATGTTACGTAGTAAAAACCTTTTTGAAACGTTTTGAAAACTTCGTGTTCACAGTGGAAATCTGAAAAATATTGCTGAATTTGTAAAACAATGTTTGCTAAAACTAAAATAGTTTGGTTTGATAAACACGATGGGGTTGAAAACTTTTTCTTTTCTTTTGAAACCATTTGATCATTTAGATTTTTATAAGTATCAGGGTTATTGATAACTTGGTAAAATTTTGCTACCCGATGGTAATATCTTTGAAAACGCGTACGAGTATTAATTTTGAAAACGTTGCCTTTACCGATTTGCTTAACAATTCATAAGTTCATTAGAAATAAGGTAAAACTACTACTTAATCATACGAATAATAATAAAAGAATAATAAACGGCCATATTACAACCCAATCAAATGTAGCAAATAGTAAGCTTTAATGGTGCGAAATAAAACTTCAAAACGAGGAACAAGCATGGCTACCTCGAGACCTCTCCGGCTCCGTCTCCGCGATTGACTCACTTGAAAAGATAGGGAAAGGGGTGAGTCACCAAGACTCAGTGCATAGCTATAACACATGTCCCCACATATGGGCTTGGCCCATATTCACACAGTCCATACACATGAATATGTAATTATGAAGTGAGTATGCAATTATGAAACCTAACCTAGCCATCCATACTCCATTTTCTACCCCGTGTGGTACCAAACCACTGGTGGTGCCAAACCACTGGTGACTCGAAGTCACAATATCCGTCAATACGTGTGGTGCCAAACCACTGGTGACTTAAAGTCACGATATCCGTCAATACGTGTGGTGCCAAACCACTGGTGGTGCCAAACCACTGGTGACTCGAAGTCACAATATCCGTCAATACGTGTGGTGCCAAACCACTGGTGACCGAGGTCACAAATGTGATACCAAATCACTGGAGGTGCCAAACCTCTGGTGTCCGAAGACACAAATCGAATGATGGGGCCAACCCATCGTGTGATACCAAATCACTGGCGTCGATCCCGTATCTCATAGTGGGGCCAACCCACGGTGGTACTAAGCCACAGGGACGAGACGCTATGAGGTGCCAAACCTCTGGAGGTACCAAACCTCTGGTGACCGTAGTCACAATGTGTTACCAAAACACTGGTGTCCGTCGACACGAATATCACTGCCCCCTCCACTCATTTATCCCACATCATCATGCTCACATAACAAGTATCATGATCCCATATATCATGCATTTTTATATAGCATATGATGGCATACACAACATATAACATAGATCGAGTATTAGGGGACTTACCCGAAAACCAAGCTTATGCCCACAAGGCAAAGATACTACGTGATAAGTAATAAAATATCATTATAACAACAATTTATACTAATAAAGTGTGTAAGAGCTTACACCTGATTAAACGATCACCCAACTTGGGTATCCAACATCTTAGCCCTTATTTCGGCTAACATGCATAACATGTACATTTATAATAACACATATGAACAAGCAAGAGGACAGTGCGATAACTACGCACCTGATCACGAACAACGTTATGCCCTCAATCCCGAAGCTATCTCTAAGCGATACTACGGCTATTTGCCTACGTTGTTGCTCGGATGCTGGCCCACACCCCGGTGGCCAATCTCGCACAACTGAGACAGCTCTCCTTTTAAACTTGGGGATAGGGGCCGCCCTTTGAACTCCTTGACTGGTATTTGCCTCCATCGACACTTAATAAGCATAACACATTAGTTACTAAGCTATAACCAAAGATCAACCAAATCCAAGCTTATCGAGTGCCCTTACCAAAACAAACCTCGAATCCTGGAAGCTTGCTATACACTCCTGCCGATTTTCCTAAATTACCATAGACAAAATCGGTCAACCATTTATTCACATAATATGGCCTAGGGCTGAATATCGTACTTACTACTTACCTAGCTTATTCGATCCCGAAACACCACTTGCTCTCGTAGATCAGCTCTCGATGTCACCGAAAGTCCTATTAAAATATTGTTAGAATCGGCTCATACACAACTTTATAAACGAAAGCTCTTGGCTGAATATTACTCTTATCATTTACCTTGCTTGACAAAGTCCATTGAGCACTTCAACTCCCGAAAGACTCCTTTCATGCTCCTTAACACTAGCACAATGAAATACATCAATATGGCCTTATACTCATTCGGCTATCCCTAGAGCCAAGGTCAATATTAGGTTATCACAAGGCCCAAAGCATAGCTCATGTCCGAAAGTCATACTAAAATATTATCAAAATCGGCTATTACACGAACAAAGGTCCTTGGCCGAAATATACTTAATGCTTACCTAATTTTATAAGTCCCAAATGATTTATTAGCTTTGGAAATCACCAATCTCCTTGTATGGCCGAACCCAATGGGTTCCTTTAATGCTCCATCCCTTCGATTAACACTAAAAGAACACATAGGAAAGCTTAGAGAACGATCGGCCATACTCAAAGCCTAACAACATGATTTGGCTCACGAAAAGGGAAAGAGGAATCGAATGTTAACTAAAGGTACTTACCAACCTTCAGAATCGTCAACACCCTCCATTGGTGATTCGGCCTTACCTATTTACCTTCTCCAACGCTTGAAAACAAAACCCAAAAGCAATCCACACCACCCTTAGATTCGGCCAAAGAACAAAACAAAAAGGGAAGGGAAGATTCGGCCAACACTAAAATGGCAAAATAAAACAAAGAGTTTCGGCCAAGACAAGTAGGGAAAAGAAGAAAACAAGGCAAGGCCACTTTCCTTGCTAAACAAAATCGAGAATGAATGCTCCCAGGTAGTTCATATTCGGCTAAGCTTCAAGAGCAAGAGGGGAACAACAATTTTTTTTGCATGCATTTCAGCCATGCTCCTTCTCATCTCTATTTTTGGTCAAGAAAATTGGAAATGAAGAGCTAAAACAATTCAAGCATTCGGCCATGCTTTGTTAAGCAAATGGCCGGCCATGCTTTTCCTTTCCCATATCCCTTTTGAAAATTTTTTAAACATCAAATAATAAAAAAAACATAGTTGATTAGCAAGCTCCTCCCTTAGTTCCTTCATCCAACAACAATGTTTTTCTTTTTGTCATACCAATGCCGCATGCTTTCTTTCCCCCAAGCAAAACCCATACTTGCATACTAAAAATAATAATAATTATTATTATTATTATTATTCCACTATTCATCATTAAAAAAAAAATAACAATAAAATGTCCAGCACCCAGCGGCTTTTGGAAACAATAAGCAAAAAAATAAAATAAAAAAAATAAAAAAAATAATAATAAAACAAATTTAAAATCCCACGCGTGCATGGGCCATGCAGGCCACACAGCTCCCACGCCATACCAAAATAGAAATTCGCAGGTGTGCCTCCAACGTCTCGAACCCGAGACCTGAAGCAACCTGCCCAAACGTCCAGCCAAGTCCGCTACTAAGACTTTCATGCCATAATTGCTTCAACAATTCTTTTAAACCATTCTTGCATGCGTGCATGCTGCATTTAATGCCCATGCAGCCATTTATTTCATGCCTGGAAAAGAAGCCAAAAAGGATAACCTTCAGGCGCTGTCCCCAGGTCTCGAACCCGAGACCTGGAGAGAACTCTCCAACGCCTCAGCCACTCGGCCCTGTGCGTGTTTCATGCGATAATCTCGTTAGATTTTCTTTTAAACCTTACCTTGCCAGTTCCCTTCACCTTTAGCGCTAAAAGCAAAAACAGAAAGCTTCAGTGCGAACTCCTGGACTCGAACGTGAGTCCCCTTAGTCGCTACTCTCAAGCCGCGTCCTTAACCACTCGGCCACTATGCATTTTATGCTAACAGCTGCATTAAAATTCCTTTTGACCCTTACATGCATGCGCCCCTTGCCTGACTCAAAAACGAAATAAAATGTAGCCTTCAAGACTCGAACTCAAGTCCTTGCAAAGGTCTCTCTCTCGCTGCTAACGTCTCCACCACACGGCTAGGCGCCTTTTTGTGATTCAAAACACCCCGTTTTTCTTTTAAAGCCTCCTTATGCAGCGCCCTTACAAAAATAAAATGCTTTTTGCTGCGCCTAGGACTCGAACCAGTGACCTATTTTGGCGCTGACTCTTAAGTGGCGCATAGAAGCCACTCGGCCAAGGCATTTTATATGCCATAATTTTTACAAAAATTTTACTTAAGGCCTCCCTTAACCAATTTCCATTTTTAACCCCAAATTTTCAAAATTTCTAAAAATAACCCCTTTTTATCCTTGAGCTTAAATAACCCCTAAAACTCATCAAAACAATTCTTAAAGCCTATCGACTCGTGAATTTGGCTACAATGCGCAGCCCCTAATTTAGGATATTACACTGTAAGCCAGATTTAAGGTCAATAATGGTATTCATGCTATGAATGACATTTGAATTTGATTATTTGATATATAATTTGATATTTGAATGATCAAATGTTAGTAATTGTTATGATCTGTGTTGTAATACTCCGTAAGCCCAATCTGGCTACGGATATGGGTTAGGGGTGTTATATAAGCACAATAAGCTACTAGCTTGACATAGATTGTGTAGACATGACAAATAAAAAAAACAACAAGGTGAGCTTTAACATGTAATCAAACCATATAACATCTCAATCACTTATCGTATCAATTCATGTCACTTTGTATAATATTTTTTCAATCTTATTCAATCAAGGGATAATGTAATCACATATATGTTCATGACATTAATCTAATACAATATTCAAATTCCATTCAACATTTCTATCCATGACATCAAGATCATTATATCTCATTTCAATTTCTCATTTCATATGAACTGAATCGCCTGATGAACTCTAGTAAATAGATTCAGATACACAGGTATCTCCATTACACTAGTTGCTCGTCCAAGCTAAATATATTTGCGTAAGGTTACCCGTCTAAACTTAACCTTTATGACACATTTGATTGCTTGTCCAAGCTTAATATATATATATCAGGTTACCCGTCCAGGCTAAACCTTTAAAACAACATTAGGTTACTCGTTCGAGCTAAACCTGTGTCACATGTATCTTCGAGTTTGCTACAAATGTTGAATCTCGGTAACATCTGTAACCAATCCCGTACCAATGTGCACAAAACCCTATTGGCATGTCAACTGTATTCTAACCTTTACTAAGTTTAAACGGGCATCTATTACACAAATTAACCTTTCTTTACAATTTAGTCTAAATCTCTCTTTTTGAACCAATTCACAACCAATCACATATAATTACAAACCAAGTACGCAATCATCAATATAAATAAGTACCATATGAACTTATCTGGTCAAAATAGCAAACAAGTTAAACCTTCAAGGACTAATCGAAAATTTTAGCTTTTCCTCGACTATCTCCGGTTTGATCTAATTCTTGATCTATTCAATTATTTCATTCAATCCATCAATACCAAACATCTATACATTATATCATGATATGAATGAACTTATGGAACTTCATTTTTTGATACCCTTAAAGTTTTACATTTTATTCAATTTAGTTCCTAAAACTGGAATAGTCATAACTTTCAATTTTGAGCTTCGATTTGAAAATCGACCTCAATTATATTCATTATAGACCTTCTACTATCTATTATTATTTTACATCAATTTCACATTTTATTCATTTCAGTCATTATGTACAAAACTAACAATTAAACATTACAATTTAGTCATTTCATATCTAAGCTTAAAATCTATCAATTTAATATCAATTTCTTCAAGAAATCAACGATTAATTTTAAAAACTTTAACAGTTTTTCAAATTGATACATGGTCTAGCTAAATCAAGCTTTCATGATCTAAAAAACATAAAAATTATAAGAAAATGACTTGGAAATTGAGGATAACAAGTTTAAAGCTTTGAAACCCTTTTCTCCCTTTTTGTTTTCTAAGGTTGGATGGTTGAGGAAAAGATGAACACCTCCACTCAAATTTGTTATTTATACTTTAATTAAAATTTAACATTCTTTAATTAATTAAAACATGATTTACTTAATTTAATGAACATATTAATCTAACATAATGGAATTCTCATTCTCAAGCACTAATTAATGATATAAAATGGGTTAATTACCATTTTAAACCTTTAGCTAAATAACAATCTATAGTGATTGGACTTTTATAATTTAGTCCCTGTATCCTAATTAAGCAATTAATAGATAAAATTGATAGACTAAACTTTAATATTCTATTATACCAACTCTGTAAATATTCATATTTAATACTTACAGACCCGATTTATGGAAATGGTGTTTCGAAACTACCTTTTTTGGCACCATTGAAAATCAGACTGTTATAATGCCCACCATGTATCAAATGCAGTCTAAACCATTGCCATGCCTCAAACTGAACATGTAACACCCCTAACCCATCTTTATCGTCGAATTAGAGTTATAGAGTATTATGACACTTATCCAATCAAATGACAACATAAAACCATTCAATTATTAATTTAAATATCTAATATTCAAAATCAATCATCATTTATAGCATATATACGGTTTCAAGCCTTTTTTCGAGCTTATGGAACCTAAAAATCAATTTGGAAACAATTAGGGACTAATTTGAGATAAAATAGAAAATGTAGAAAATTTGCAAACATGGGTCACATAGCTATGTGGCTAGGCCGTGTGGCTCAGGAACATGGCCGTATGGCCAAACCGTTTACAGTTCAAAAATAAGGTCACATGACCGTATGCCCGACCGTGTGTGATTCGAAATAAGGTCACACGACCGTGTGTCCAGGTTATGTAACAATCTGTGACAGTGTGGGACAAAACCTGCACCAAAATTGAATAAGCCACATGGCCGTGTGTGGCACACAACAGTGTGACAGCTCGTTTGCATCTAAAATGACTTCTAAAATAAGCCAAAATATTACCCATTTCTTAGGTGCCAAGCCAAACCAATATCAATGTTTTTCATACCTTCAAAACACATTCAAACAAGCTTAAAACATACCAAAATCATTCAACCTATGTACCTAACCAATATGCGCTCATTGACACCACAAATCAAATATCAAACCAAATTCATATTCAAGAATCACAAGTTCAACTAATTTATAATCTTATCAAACATGCCATTCCATCCATCAAGCTAATAACCTATCAAAGCAATTTCAACCACATCATTCTATGAACAAGTCACTACACCAAAACAGACTTTTAGCGGCGTTTTTAGTGGCGTTTTAAAAGAAAACGCCGCTAATATTACACATTAGCGGCGTTTGAAGGAAAACGCCGCAAAAAAATGAGCAATAGCGGCGTTTACTTCGAAAACGCCGCTAAAAAGGATAAATAGCGGCGTTTTTTAGTAAAACGCCGCTAAAAGTCTGGGCTTTAGCGGCGCTTTTGGGGAAACGCCGCTAAAAGTCTGGGCTTTAGCGGCGCTTTTGGAGAAACGCCGCTAAAAGTCTGGGCTTTAGCGGCGCTTTTGGACAAACGCCGCTAAAAGTCTGGGCTTTAGCGGCGCTTTTACAAAAACGCCGCTAAAAGTCTGGGCTTTAGCGGCGTTTTTGTAAAAACGCCGCAAATAATTTTAAAGTTTTTTTGGATATATATGAATGATTGTTTTTAAATTATATATTACATAATTTCTTATATAATTGTAAAAGAGATAACATTAATTTTAATACATTAAAATTATGTTCTAGTTTAAATTATTTAAGAGAAAAATATTGTTAAAATATTTGTGGTTTAAAGTTTAAGGGGGACGTGTTAGGGTTTAATGGGTTTAAATGTAAATGGTTAAGGGTTTGGGGTTTGGGATTAGGGTTTTATAGTTTATGATTTAGGGTTTATGGGATAGAGATAGGAGGATTTAGGTTAAATTAGTGTATTTTAATTTATATATTACATAATTTCTTATATAATCGTAAAATAGATAATATTAATTTAAAAATATTGAATTAATTCTCATGATAATTTGGGGTTTATGGTTTAATTTAGGGCATATAGTTTATGGATTAATCTTTATAGTTTTAGGGCATAGAGTTTATGTTTTAAGGTTTGAGGTTTAAGATTTAAAATTAAAGGTTAGGGTAGGGTTTAGGCTGGGTTTATTGTTTAGTTTTTATTATTTTAGAGTTATAGGGCTTTGGATTTAGTGCTTAAACCATATCGAATAATAACTATTTATTTTCTTTATTGTAACTTCATATTGCTATAGTAAATGTATAACTAATTTGTATACCCATATGACATACAGGCTAATAGTGTTTGTCATTTTATAATTAAGTAGCGTCTATGATTCATGGCTTATATATGGTTTAAGGTTTGTAAGTTAGTGTTCGGGGTTTGGATTTGGGGGTTGAGATTTGGGGTTTGGGGTTTAAGGTTTAATTTTTAGGGTTTAAGGATAAATATAGTGAACTACTTATGTATCTTGGATTTTTTTATAATACAAATCTAAATAAGATAAATTATTATTTTAAAAATATAAATCAAAATGGGTTAAATCCCAAAAGCATACATGATCAACAATGGTTTAATGTGCAATTGATCTAGTTCTTGTAAATTATTAACACAATTATGATATAACATCATTTTATATTTATATATTGCATAATATTTATATTTATTCAACATATAATATATATGATGTATTTACTTTTTAAAATTGTGTATGATTAAATCAAAATTAAAAAGTTTCAACTATACATTTAAACCAGAAATAGAATTTCATGTCTACAATTACACATTAAACCAAAATTCATATATATATAATTCTGAGATGTATCGCTATCAAAATTTAGGTGTATACATATAATTAAATGTTATTTTTTATATGTTAATTTAAAAATTATAAAAATATTGAAAAAATTTTAAAATGTTAAAAATAAAAAATTATAAAATTTAAAACTTAAAACTTTAAATTTTAATATTTTAGACAATATTTCAGTTAAAAAGATTAATATTCAAAATTTAAAAAATTCCAAAAAATGTTTTTAAAAAAAAATATATTAAAAAAGGAAAAAAATTGAAATTGAGAAACAATGGCGTTTTGGTAAAATATTTCCACCAAATTAGTGGCGTTTTTATTAAAATGCCGCAAAAAATATGCTATAGTGGCGTTTTTACAAACGTCGCCGTTTTAAGATTTTTTTTTTTTTTGCCGTGCTAGTGGCGCTACTGATAAACGCCACAAATTGAACTAGCCACTGCCCCTTTCTTTTCTTTCCCTCCTCAACCGACTCACCCATTTCTAATCCCTAACTCCTCATTTCTAATCCCCGATTTCTTCCGCCATTGTCACCCTGTTCTCCCACTCCTCCCCATTTTACTCTGGATGATTTCTCTCAATTCCCTCTTCCCCATTTTACTCTCGCTCCTCCCTTACCAAATCCTACCTCTAATCCTAATTTCCATCCAATCCCAACCCTAAACCCGAATGCCGCTCCTCCTCTCAATGCTCATCTATTTTCCTTTCCAACCCCCAAAAAACGACGACACGACCGACCTCAACGCAGTGGATCTGTGCTTCACTCTTGCTCTTCTCCTTCATCTTCCTTCTTTCTTTTCTTCATGAACTCTTGATTCCTCTTTCTCAGCCTTTTGAGGTGAGTTCTTACGGGGTTTTGATTTAGTTTTTACTCTTTATTTCTCGCTTGCTTTAATACTGCTTTCTTTTAGCATATTCGGTTGTTGTTTAGTTGGTGCATGGAGCTTGTTTACTCGTTTCGACTTCTTCCGATTTTTTACTACCTGCTCTGCTTGAGTTGTTTATGAATTATGATTCTCTAATTTTGCTTACGGAACAGTACAATCCGTTTTATTAGTAGCAATGAAATATAAAATAAGGGAAAGGATGAGTGAGTAGTCTTTTTTGTACTGTTCTTTTTCTTCTTTATTTGAAAAGGACAGATTCGGTTCATGGAATGAACTCCAGAATCCAAACGTACTTCTTTTTCTTTTGTTTTTTAATTTTTGATTTCTAATTCCTTTGAATTTTGTTTTGAAACCTAATGGATATTATGTTTGATGGTGTTTGCTGAATTTTTCATTTGTTGCACTTGCAGTGATCTTACAGATTATTGAGGAAAATAAACCCCTTTTCGCATTTGGTACTTAATGTTTTTCGGTTTCTTTCCAGGTCACGACTCTTAATCTTGAAATTGTTCGAGCACTAGCCAGAGGTATCGATCTCTAATTTGTTAAGACTAACAGATGTAGCTGACAATATTCATTCAATGTGCTAGATCTATTTGTGTTCCGTGTTGCTGCTTCAATTGTGAGATTAGCCTTGATTATTTCTAATTTTCAAAATAGAACTTATTGCAATGCGTTCGAGTTTACACATATAGAATGTTAGATTTTGTCTTAAGAATGCCAGAATTGCAGGAAACACAGACTGTTAATTTGTTCAAGTTATCATTTGTTATTGTGCAACTTTTGTTGAATATTCGATGCGTATGGGGATCATCATCGTAGAGAATAGACAAATGTATATAGACTAAAATATTCAACAAACTTCTATGTTAGTTTTTGTATCACACTTCTTTTGTGAGCTGAAATTTCTGCCTTTGAATGCTTGCAATTTTCTGCTTTTTTGGCCTCATTTTCTGCACTCTGTTTCTCAAAACGACCAAGATATTGACTCAGGCTTTATCCCTGTAAGTTTGTTCGAATTCCATAATTTGTTGATAGAGCAGGTTCAATATCTGACAATGCAGCATCTATCGAATTATGACCTTGTTGTACGTTTCCTATAAATTGTCTAATATCGTTTTATTTTATTATGTTTTTATAGGTTTTACACGGAGATGCAGTACTTGATGACCGTCTGGTATGTTATCGTGTTTCTGTGCTTCTATCACACCATGAGCTTCTTTTTCCTCGTTAGATTATATATATATTGCTGCATTGCCTGTGTCATGCTGTGCTCAGTTTTAGTTACTAACAAATGCTGATATTGTATTGATTTAAATCACATATATCTTTTATCTCTTTGGGATATAATAAAACTATTCCTATGCGCATGTGAATAAAAAATTTCCACAGAGAAACAGGGGAAAAAGGAACACGATTCCCATTAATTTAACTATTACTAAATTCGATTAAGCACAAGCTGTAATAAAATCTGCACATAAAGAATGGTATTCCCTTGCTTTTTGATAAATTCATCCAATGCTAGTAACACATGATGTTGCTTTAGGTATCACTTCTAGCCGTGGCTTCAACCATAACTGTAGCAATAACATAATTGTAGATAATTCTTTAATTTACACCAATTTTAGATTTATTTTTTTTATTGAAAAGATCCAGTTATATTTATATATGCTTTTATAATATTTTTTATGTGATTAAGATTTTAATCCACCCAATTCAACTTTGGCAATTTTTTTTTATTTAGTTAGAAATGATTTTTAATTATAATTATAACAATATTAATTTAATTTTTTTAAATATATTTCAGGATAAATTACATAGATAGTCGCCCAAGTACAAAAAAAAAAAAAAGTAATCATTTTAGGCACTCACAATAGAAGGTTTACAATTTAAGCACCAAAACAGTACACAAACGTGACAATTAAAAAAGCGGTATAATAATAAATTTAACCATCAAATTTTACATATTATATCAATTTAGTCATAATTTTTAAAAATTAACCCTTAAAATTTATAAATATTTTTAATTTTATCTTTAACTCTAAAAAAATTAACTCCATCCATGTGTCCTTCATCGTTAATTTTCATTTATCGTGCAATAGTTGATGTGCATATCTCTATTATTCAAAGAATAGAGTTCGATTTTTTATTTATTTATTTTTAGCATTAGTTTGCAGTTGTTCTAAAATTCTTTTGCATGGAACTCTTAAATCTGTTGTTTGCATTGATAAATAGAATGCAGTATTAGAAAATTGGTTATAGTGTCTTACCTGCTTGTATATTATGTAAATTGGTTTCTTTTGGAATTACTAGCTTTGCTTAATGTATCTTTTTGAATTTGTGATAGATTTTCAGTGGAAATTTATTGATATTCTTTGTTACTTACTTGTGTCTCTTGGCTGTTGGTACATTTTTTAATTTGTAATAAAATTTCAGTGGGAAAATTTTGCAGATGTTTATCACATGCTTGTGTATCCACACCCTTCTTATAAACTTAGGAATTTGTTGGATTTTCGGCTCTTTCTTTAGAGATTAATAGTGTTGCAGTCAGAGCAGATCCATGGCCTTTGAGTAATATTATGGTTGATTATTTGTTGAATTGCCTTGTGTAATTTGATAAAACTAAAATTGCCTTGTGATCTAGCTGAACCTTTTACACACTAAAAGGTAATGATACTTATATTATAATTGGGTTTATGATTGAATTGGTTTATATTAACACATGTAATTGGATCTTTTTCTTTTTCCAAATGAAAAGCTGGTTAAAGAAGTTATATTCCTTTTATAACAAGTTTTTTGGGTCTGTTTATGCAATTGCTTTGTGGCAAAGAGCTAATGCTATAAGATATATATTTTGTTTAAATTTCTTTAGTGTTGATTGATTCAAATTAGGTGACTGCTGTGTTTTGGGCTTGGTTCTATCTTTTAATCTCTTTCCAAACCCTAATAGGAGTGGGTGATGATGAGCTGTTTGCATTTGGATGTCACACTGTACTTCATAATTTTATTTTCTTTATTTAGCTATGTGTTCTTTGTTGTTAACTACTCATTTTTAATTAATTTGTAATTTAGCTTTGAAATCATTATCATTTTAATTTATGCATTATAGGATAAATCGGTCAATTCTCTCAAGTCTCTACCAAACAATTTTCTTTTTGGTTCTGCCCTTTCCATTATATTTTGCCTCTGGATATAGTTTCTATATGCTAAAAGAGCTCTCATCCCGGAACATGCCAAATTGCTTAGGTTTTTTTTCTTTTATTTCCAGTTTTAATTTTACTTGTAAACTTCAGATTCATCAGAAACCATAATTGATACTTATCACAAATTGTGCTCTTTGTTGCAGTTTGACCAGAGACAGAAGGCCATGGGCCTTCCAACCAGTGATGAGCTTCAGAAGCAGGAAATTCTAAAGAAATTCATGTCCGAGGTAAATTATTATCTTCCAAAACTCGTTCATCCAAGATACACTATGGGTTACTCTTTTTTTCTTCCTCCCAACTTTTTTGATCCCCATATGGAGCTTTAGCTGATAATAATAAAATTTGCTGCTATTCATAAATTTTCTCCTCAAGAAGAATATGGACTCCAAATTAACCTGCCCTTCTGTTATTCATTAATTATTTATTGATCTTGTTTTGAGCTGTGATTTTGAAGGTTTTAGAATCTTTGTTACTTAAACGGAATAGGATAAATACAAATACAATTGGAGCTAAACTTAGAGATTTTACGAGAAGTGATAGAATAATTGGGGATACTGGCTTTTTCTTCTCCATTTCCCCGATATTTTGCGGTTTACCTAGTATATTATCCTGTTATAATGGGAGAAAAGATATTTCTCTTCGTAAATATAAAATAAAAATTAAAGTAAAGAACTTGATTGGATAAAAATGAAGCATAATGACATATTTGCAGCGTGCATTTTTTGAATTTAAGCGCCATCCTGTAGATGTATCATTAGTTAATCTGTTTGCTATGATGCTAATCTACATGACTTCTTTTTTTCCTTCGCATTCACTTTATCTTGCCTATTCTCTTATGTCAGCATGCATTTTATGAAATTGCCTATTCTCTGGTGGATTTCTGATTTCTAAACTATAAAATTGGCTGCAGGAGGTCAATGGAATCAAGGTTCTTCAACTGGAAACTGCAGCTGGTGCAGCAATTAGGGTATAAAATTGTATCAATTAGGGTTATGATGTATTAAAATATAAAAAGATCTGTCTAACAATGTATCAAATTATATATTTTTAAATTGGATTTGTGGCGTTTTTATAGTTTTTTATTTTTTTTATTTTTTAGGAATTTTAGCGGCGTTTTTGGTAAAAGCGCCGCTAAAAGTATAATATTTTAATTTTTTTATTTTTTAGGACTTTTAGCGGCGTTTTTGGTCAAAGTGCCGCTAAAAGTATAATATTTTAATTTTTTTATTTTCGTGATTTTTAGCGGCGTTCTTGGAAAAGCACTGCTAAAGACCATGATTTTTAGCGGCGTTTCTTGGAAAAGCGCCGCTAAAGACCATGATTTTTAGCGGCGTTTCTTGGAAAAGCGCCGCTAAAGACCATGATTTTTAGCGGCGTTTTTTGGGAAAGCGCCGCTAAAGACCATGACTTTTAGCGGCGTTTGTGATAAAAACGCCGCTAAAAGTCATGATCTTTAGCGGCGTTTTTTCCACATAAACGCCGCAAAATTTTGCGGCGGTTGTAATAGCGGCGTTTTTTGTGGCGCTTACAAAAGCGCCGCAAACACTTTTAGTGGCGCTTATAAACGCCGCTAAAGGCCAAAAAAAACGCCGCTAAAAATCTATTTTGCTGTAGTGAGTCCATACCACATTGATATCTCAAACTCCCTTTATAAATACATAACTCCTACTACACGACAAGTTCAACTCCACATTATTAACTATAAGCATACAAAACATCACAGAAATATAAAACATACCACTTGTAGAAAATACTTGTAACACCCCAAACCCGGCCCACAAGCCATGACCGGACTGGTATGTCACGGAATAAAGAAGTTTGAAAGGTTTGGATTAATCGTAGAAAATTTAAAATTTTGCTAAGGGTATAAAAACGGTATTCGTTAAAACTCAGGTGGGTGGATTTGGTAAATCCGATAGAGTTGAAAATCCTTTATTCCTTTAAAACCATTTGGTCATTTAAATTTTTAGAAACAATAGGGTGATCAATAGTTTTTTTTTTTTTTTTTTGAAACTTTCGTTACCCGATGGTAGCATTTTTGAAAACGCGTACAATGTACTTATTTTTCGAAAACGTTACTTTTAACTGATTTGCATAACCATTCGTAAGTTTATCAGTTATAAAGTAAGTAAAAACAACTACCTAACTATCCAAAATAATAATAAGCGGCCATATTACAACCCAATCGAATTGTAGTAAATGATTAAACTTAAAACGGGGCAAAATAAAGTTTCAAGTCCACAAAACCAACATGGCCGCCTCGAGCTCTCCTCGGCTCCGCATCCGTGCTCTACTCACCTGCAAGATGATATGGGAAGGGGTGAGTCACCAAGACTCAGTGTATAAATCCCCGACCCGAAAATAACACTCATACACAAGATATTAGTATGACATGCAATTATGCAACCCAACCTAGCCATCCATGCTCCTTTTCTACCCCGTGTGGTACCAAACCACTGGTGGTGCCAAACCACTGGTGACTTATAGTCACAATATCCGTCAATACGTGTGGTGCCAAACCACTGGTGGTGCCAAACCACTGGTGACTTATAGTCACAATATCCGTCAATACGTGTGGTGCCAAACCACTGGTGGTGCCAAACCACTGGTGACCCGAAGTCACAATCAAATGATGGGGCCAACCCATCGCGTGATACCAAATCACTGGCGTCGATCCCGTATCTCAAATGTGGGGCCAACCCACGGTGGTACTAAGCCACAGGGACGAGACGCTATGAGGTGCCAAACCTCTGGAGGTACCAAACCTCTGGTGACCGTAGTCACAATGTGTTACCAAAACACTGGTGTCCGTCGACACGAATATTACTCCCTCTCATCAATCCCACCATCATCATGCTCATATCACAAGTATCAAGATCCCATATATCATGCAATCGTATATAGCATAGCATTTCGCAGCATATGATGGCATATACAACATATATCGTAAATCGAGTAATAGGGGACTTACCCGAAAACCAAGCTTATGCCTACTAGGCAAAATTTCCACATGAGAGGTTATTAATATTATCATAATAACAATTATTACTAATAAAGTGTGTAAGAGCTTACACACCTAATTAATCGAAGGTCTACAAGAAATCCCGGATCTACGTGATATTTAAAAGTCCCGAACTTGTCCTCGTATAGCTCCTATTATTTGGCCATCACGGGTTAGCATTTAGGGGTCTTATCGATTAATTAACAAGTCCAAGGTTATTGGTCATAACATAATAAAACAGGGCCTTAGGCCGAACCTTTATTAATACGAACTAATATGACTTGAAATCTTGAAAGCTTCTGGTTTCATAGCCGATTTATCCTCCTAAAATCATAGTGCACAAATTGGTCAAACATAGATACTAAAATGGCTCTTGGTCGAATGTCAATAATCCTCACACCTTGTCTACCGAAGCTTTAAAATTCCCCTTTATGCTTTGGGTAGTCAAAACCCTTGAAGAACGAGACCCGAATGACTCCTTCAAGATCCTTTAGTTTCGGCTACCTTCAAAGGAGACACTTAGTATTATATACAGGCATTTGGCCAACCTTTAGAAGTGCATGAACTCATGCTTTCGGTCCCATCAAAAGAAAGATAAGGAACCGAAGTTAGAAGGAAATACTTACCAACCTTCGAAGATACGTCTCCCCTCGTGGATTCGGCCTATGCTCTATGTGGTAAGTAGCATTCGGCTAGGACTACAATGCACAAAGGAAAGCAAATTCGACAAGGTTAAAAAAAAAGTTTAGTTATTTGGTCAACAACAATGGAAGGAAACAAAAGAACTAGGAGTTAGCCGAAAACACTCCCCCCCTAGAGCCTCTTCAAAAACCGAAACCCCAAGCCCCCTTGGAGTCTCCCATTTTAGGCCAAAGTCTAAAACTCACGGCCACAAGAGTTGGTTGCTCTTACCTCGACGATTTCTTCACCTAGTTGATCACCAAAGTTCGGCCAAGTCTTGTAGAAAGACAATGGAGTAGTCGGCTACTTAAAGCTAAAACGGAGGAGAGGAAGAAGAAGCAGGATTCGGCATGCTCAATCAAAAGGAACCAAAAACAACTAAAGAAAACTGGCCATGCATCATTCGGCCAAGGGACAAATTAGAAGGAAAAAGGATTTTGGCTTTCTTCTAATCTACACAAACCGGTCATGCACCAAGATGAAACAAGGAAATTCGGCCAAGCTTCTCTTCACCAAGCTTCATTCGGCCAAAACAAAGGATTTGAAAAGAAAAAGGAATTAATAATCCCTTCCAAAACTTCATGGCCGGCCAAGCTTCCCTTGTTCTTCTTCTTTTGATAAAATTTCCATCCCCCAAAATAAACATCATTCCCATAATGTTCTTCCTATTTCCAACAATTAAAATAAAGAAAGAAAGCTAACCCCATGTTTCCATTATCATCTAAAATAATAAGTAAAATTGATAAAATAATAATAAAAAAATAATAGAAATAACACTACCTTAACCCTCCCCCCAAAGCCGTGCAACACCAAGGGGACATGGGCAGCATGCTTTGAGCATGCGTGCGCCCCATGCAGGCTGCCAGCATGCTGGTTCAAGAGAAAAAAAATAATATTCCCTGGTGTTACTTCCTGGTCTCGAAACTGAGACCTGGAGGAAAGCCTTCTCAGCAGCGTCCTTAGCCACTCGGCTGTGGCTCCTTTCATGCCATAATCCGACATGAAAATTCTTTTAAGCTTCCCTCCCCTGGCTCCCTCACGCATTTAATGCCAGAGGCCAAAACAAAATACCTGATTGCTGCCCAGGGGTTTCGAACCCGAAACCTGGAGCAGTATCACGCCCCAGCCACTCGGCCAATCGGAATTTCATGACATAAACTCGTCGTGAATTTCTTTTAGTCCTTCCCCAGAGGCTTCTTTCAGCTTAAGCGCTTAAAACCAAAATTTTAAACGCCCTGAGTGACTCTCGTGACTCGAACGCACGACCCAGAGAGTTTCCCCCCTGCTAGCGCCCTTGCCACCTCTCCCACCTGGACTTTCATGTCCAAACATGCATCCAAAAACCTTTTAAAGCCTCTTTGCCTTGCCCCCATAAGGCACCAAAATTTAAAACCTCCAAAAGCAGTTTCTACTGCTCGAACCTCTTCCCTCCAAACACTCCCCCACGCCTTTTGCCACTGTGCCAGCCGACTTACCTGCCCGAATCCTTCACCAATAATTCTTTAAACCCTCCTTCGCCTAACACTCCTTCAGCGTCAAAAAATAAAACTTCCTCTACGCGACTCGAACTCAAGACGTGCAGCACCATTCAACTTCTAACGCCTCAACCAACCTACCAGTAGTTCCTTTGAGGCATGTTTCGCACCCCCAAGGTTTTATTTAAAACCTTCTTTCTTAAGGCATACAAAATAAAGAAATTATGAAATTACAAATTACCCTTAAATTAAGATGTTACAGTTCTACCCCCCTTAAATAATTTCGTCCTCGAAATTACCTGGGTCAGAAAAGTTGGGGGTATTGCTGCCGCATCGCATCCTCGGGCTCCCACGTAGCTTCCTCCATGCCATGATTCCGCCATAGGACCTTCACTAAAGGAACTGACTTCCTACGTAAAACTTTCACATCCCGATCTAGGATCTGCACGGGTTCTTCTTCCATCGTCAAATCTGGACTCACCTCAACTTCCTCAACTGCCAGGACGTGTGATGGATCAGAACGATAGCGTCTAAGCATGGAGACATGGAACACATCGTGAATCTGACTCAGTTCTGCAGGTAACTCGAGCTGATAAGCTACTGGTCCCACTCGTCTCAACACCTTAAACGGTCCAATGAACCTTGGACTTAATTTGCCCTTCTTCCCAAATCTTAACACTTTCTTCCACGGCGAGACCTTCAGAAAAACTTCGTCTCCTACGGCAAATTCTATGTCCCTCCGCTTGAGATCAGCGTAAGACTTTTGCCTATCCGAGGCTTCTTTCAATCGAGCTTGGATCTTCTTCACCTTATCCTCAGTTTCTGCAACCAACTCCGGTCCTAACATCTGTCGTTCACCCAACTCTGTCCAACAAGTGGGGGTACGGCACCTCCTACCATATAACGCTTCATAAGGTGCCATCTTAATGCTCGCCTGGTAACTGTTGTTGTATGCGAACTCCGCTAATGGCAAAAATTCTTCCCAACTACCTCTGAAGTCCAAAATGCAGCCTCTTAACATGTCCTCCAAAATCTGGATGACCCTCTCCGACTGACCGTCAGACTGTGGGTGGAATGCTGTACTGAAATCCAGCCGTGTACCCAAGGCCTGATGTAGTGCTCTCCAAAACCTCGATGTAAACCTGGGGTCCCTGTCTGAGATGATCGACACTGGCACACCATGCAACCTCACTATCTCTGTCACATACAACTTAGCTAACTTCTGGAGCGAGTAATCCACCCTTACCGGTATGAAGTGAGCTGACTTGGTCAGACGGTCCACAATCACCCAAACTGCGTCTTTCTTGCTGGGCGTGAGGGGTAGCCCACTGACGAAGTCCATAGTGATCCCCTCCCATTTCCACTGAGGAATCTTTACTGGTTGAAGTAACCCAGATGGCAACTGATGTTCAGCCTTTACTCGCTGACACGTGAGACACCTTCCCACGAAATCAGTTACCTCGCGCTTCAACCCTGGCCACCAGAACTGCTTTCGTAAATCTCCATACATCTTACTACCTCCAGGATGCATAGCGTAAGGGCTGCTATGCGCATCCTGAAGAATCCTTTGCCTCAATTCTACATCATTCGGCATACAAGGCCGCCCTTGAAAACACATCACACCATCATCGGTCAAACTATACCCTTCCAAACCGCCATCTTGAACTTGCAACCTCCGCGTTTTTAAACGGCCATCCTTTAATTGCTTTTCCTTAATCTCCTCGATCCAAGTTGGCTTAACCTGTAATTCTGCCAGAAGACTTCCGTCGTCGTATAGACTAAGACGAGCAAACATCGCCCTTAAGTCCGTCACGGCCTTTCGGCTCAACGCATCAGCCACCACGTTAGCCTTGCCTGGGTGGTACTCAATTGAACAGTCGTAGTCTTTTAACAGTTCAATCCATCGGCGCTGTCTCAAATTTAATTCTTTTTGCGTCAAAAGATACCTCAGACTTTTATGATCCGTATAGACGATCGATTTCTCTCCATACAAGTAATGCCTCCATATTTTCAAAGCAAAGACCACTGCCGCTAACTCCAAGTCATGAGTAGGATAGTTAACCTCATGCGGTCTTAGCTGACGGGATGCATAGGCCACTACCTTCCCTTCCTGCATCAACACGCATCCCAAACCATTGTGGGACGCATCACAATAGACCGTGAACAATTTCCCCGCCTCAGGCTGAACCAACACGGGAGCTTCCGTCAGAATCTTTCTTAGCTTATCAAAGCTTTCTTGCTGTTCCTCTGACCAAATAAATGGGACTCCTTTCCTTAATAGCTTAGTCAACGGTGCTGCGATTAAGGAGAACCCTTCCACAAATCTTCGATAATATCCGGCCAGACCCAGAAAACTTCGAATTTCCGCCACTGACCGAGGTGGTTTCCATTCCAACACCGCTTCGACCTTGCGGGGGTCCACTCTAATCCCTTCAGCTGACACCACGTGACCTAAGAAAGTCACCTCTCTAAGCCAAAATTCGCACTTACTGAATTTGGCGTACAACTGCTCCTCCCTCAGCACTTGTAGAACTATGCGCAAATGCATATCATGCTCCTCCTCCGTTTTTGAGTACACCAATATGTCGTCTATAAACACCACAACAAATTGATCCAAGTACTGCTGAAACACCCTATTCATCAAGTCCATGAATGCTGCCGGCGCGTTAGTCAACCCAAACGGCATCACTAAAAACTCGTAATGCCCATATCGGGTACGAAATGCCGTCTTGTGCACATCCGCTTCCTTTACCCTAAGTTGATGATAGCCCGACCTAAGATCTATCTTTGAGAACACCGAGGCTCCCTTCAGTTGATCAAACAGGTCATCAATCCGAGGCAACGGATACTTGTTTTTGATCGTCAATTTGTTTAGCTGACGGTAGTCGATACACATTCGCATTGACCCGTCTTTCTTCTTGACAAACAGCACAGGTGCTCCCCACGGAGATATGCTGGGTCGAATGAACCCTCTATCCAAGAGTTCCTGAATTTGAGCCTTCAGTTCCGCCAACTCCTTCGGTGCCATTCGGTAGGGTGCTATGGACACAGGTGCCGTTCCAAGCAACAAGTCTATACCGAACTCAACTTCCCGATCTGGAGGCAGACCCGGAAGTTCTTCAGGAAACACATCAGCGAATTCCCCTACAGTTCGGACCTTCTCAACTGTTGACTCCTTAGCCTCCAAGGCATAAATTTGAACCAACAATGCTTCACACCCTTTTCTGATCATTTTCTCGGCCTTCAAGGCAAACACTACATTGGATAGATAGTTTCTTCTGTTACCTATCATGACCACTTCATCACCCTCGGCCGACCTTAGAATCATGCGCTTAGCAGCGCAATCCAACCTTGCCTGATACTTAGCCAACCAGTCCATTCCAAGAATTAGATCAAACTCCCCAAACGGCAGTTCCATCAGATCGGCCACAAACACTACCCCTTGGAGTTCTAGGGGTATATCTCTATATAGCTTGTTAACCATCACAGAGTGTCCCAGAGGGCTAATTACAGTCATCTCGCTAGAAGTAGTCTCAAAATCCAAGTTCATAGTCTCTACCACACTACTGGCAATGTATGAATGCGTCGAACCCACATCAATTAATGCAACATAAGGAAGACCAAAAATTAGGAACGTACCGGTGATGACGTCCGGTGCGTCACCCTCCTCGCGACGTCTCGCTGCGTAGACTAAGCCAGGCTGCCTGGCTTCGGTGTCGCCTGCTCCTCTGCCCTGAATCCCACGACCTCGATTAGGACCATTGCCTCCTCTACCATAACCACGGCCCCTCTGCGGTGGTCCCACGTTCCTTGCTGGAGTACGGTTCTGACCCTCTGGCTGATTCCTTGCCAACTTCCGAGGGCAATCCCTTACACGATGTTCTGGAGATCCACATTCAAAGCAACCCCTCTCACCGGTGTAACAACCTCCCCAATGTGACTTTCCACAACGATTACACTGAGCCGGTCTCTGGTTAGAAGCCATGGGCCTTCCAGCCTGATTTGGCCCACTCTGTCTGGCCCTCTTCTGTGCGCTATTTCCCGATCCAGATGACCCAACACCTCTTTTCTGCTTGCTCCTATCATAGCTCCGCCTCACAGACTCCCGGACTCTCTCGGCCACCTTGGCCTTTTCCACCAGAACAGCGAACTCCCGCACCTGTTGTGGAGCAATCAACAGCCTTAAGTCATCCCTAAGTCCGTCTTCAAAGCGGACACAACGATCGTGCTCAGTTGACACGACTCCCCGGACATAGCGGCTCAGCCTCAGAAATTCTGCCTCATACTCAGATACTGACTTATTTCCTTGCACCAGTCCCAGAAAGGTTTTCCTCTGAGTATCAGTGTAGCTGGTGCCCACATACTTCTTCTGATAAGTAGCTTTGAAGTATTCCCAAGTAAGGTCGTCTGCTGTAGCGCCGTCTCGAACCGTGAGCCACCACTGGTATGACTCGTCTTTTAGAAGCGACACTGCTCCTTTTAGCTTCTCCTCATCTGCTAAGTCGAGATCGTCCATGATCCTCTCGGTTGATTCTAACCAATATTCGGCTGAACTGGGTGCGACACCTGACACACCCCGGAATACTTCAGCTCCATTGGATCGGAGCCGCTCAGATACAGACTTCCGAGCGCCTGCACCTCTATTGGTCTCAACCATCATTTCTAGCACACGCAGCATAGCCTGCGATACCGACTCACCCCCCGTCTGATCCTGAGGTCCATCACCAAAAGTTGGGGGTGGCGGTGGGGGTGGTATCTCATTATCCGATCCTTGGCCCGACCTGACTGGTTCTGTCACGGCCATCCGGCCTCTACCGCGTCCCCGACGGCCGCGACCTCTAGTACTCATTTCTTATGGCGCAATCTGTCTTAAAAGTTTTATGAGTTAGTCACTGTTCCACTCATTATTAGCAAAGAATCTTATGGGCGAAATTTTGAAGTTGTTCTTTCGATCAAACAAGTTTCAAGTCTTCTATCGTAATGCGAAGATATACATTCACTTATTCCATCACTCTCTATGTCCAATTCTTAACCCGGGGGTAATTTCGTCCTTCACCCTACAGGGGTATTTTGGTAACAAAACAATGTAAGTTTGACAAATCAAAGGAAATTGCAAAACTTGGGGTCCGTTTTGAGGGGTTGTCTTCCAACTTGATAGTGTTGCAAAAACCTTTTTGAAAATCAAGGTCATTTTGGTAATTTGCAATTTAGGGGCAATTTTGTAATTTTCCAAAAGCACAACATTTTTGACATTTTGCAAATTAGGGATTTTAGGTATGCTTGTAAAATAGGAAAATTTTGTTTAAAAAGAAATTTTGAGGTAGTTTGGTAGAATTTTTAAAACTAGGGGCATTTTCGTAATTTACCCCTAAGGGTATTTTGAAATGTTCATAATTCAAAGGAATTTTGTAGTATAATTCTCATAAGTTTGAGGGAAGTCTTTAAAAAAAACTAGAGTCTTTATAAAAAATGCGGCTAATCCCCTTTCGGGTTTTAATAAAAGAGTTTAGCCCGTGAACAAGTCCTTACGGTTAGGGTGAACCGAAGCTACGCACCAGGTAGGATTCCCGCGAAGAGGAGGTGAGTCGCTAAGACCACTTAAATACCAAGCTCTTCCGGATCCAATCCTAGACATGCGTACAAGGGTTACCACACCTTAACTCGACGACTTAGTCATGGGTTTGTTTATTTAGGCAATTAGAATCTTATGCGATTGTTTGGGGTAAACTAGTCCTAGAGTTCATATACCTTTCATACTATCTACGTCCCATTTTCTACCCATTTATAGATAACCATTCATACATAGATTAAAAATACTTACAAGAGCGGATCGGTGCCGGAGACTCGACGCCATGTTGTTCAACCAAAATCATTTTCAACGGGGTTTTCAAAAGCATATCTAGCAAAAACATTTTTGGGTCTTAGGCCCTCACAGCCGAGTTTTTGAACCGGGCTCTGATACCAAAATTGTAACACCCCAAACCCGGCCCACAAGCCATGACCGGATCTGGTATGTCACGGAATAAAGAAGTTTGAAAGGTTTGGATTAATCGTAGAAAATTTAAAATTTTGCTAAGGGTATAAAAACGGTATTCGTTAAAACTCAGGTGGGTGGATTTGGTAAATCCGATAGAGTTGAAAATCCTTTATTCCTTTAAAACCATTTGGTCATTTAAATTTTTAGAAACAATAGGGTGATCAATAGTTTTTTTTTTTTTTTGAAACTTTCGTTACCCGATGGTAGCATTTTTGAAAACGCGTACAATGTACTTATTTTTCGAAAACGTTACTTTTAACTGATTTGCATAACCATTCGTAAGTTTATCAGTTATAAAGTAAGTAAAAACAACTACCTAACTATCCAAAATAATAATAAGCGGCCATATTACAACCCAATCGAATTGTAGTAAATGATTAAACTTAAAACGGGGCAAAATAAAGTTTCAAGTCCACAAAACCAACATGGCCGCCTCGAGCTCTCCTCGGCTCCGCATCCGTGCTCTACTCACCTGCAAGATGATATGGGAAGGGGTGAGTCACCAAGACTCAGTGTATAAATCCCCGACCCGAAAATAACACTCATACACAAGATATTAGTATGACATGCAATTATGCAACCCAACCTAGCCATCCATGCTCCTTTTCTACCCCGTGTGGTACCAAACCACTGGTGGTGCCAAACCACTGGTGACTTATAGTCACAATATCCGTCAATACGTGTGGTGCCAAACCACTGGTGGTGCCAAACCACTGGTGACTTATAGTCACAATATCCGTCAATACGTGTGGTGCCAAACCACTGGTGGTGCCAAACCACTGGTGACCCGAAGTCACAATCAAATGATGGGGCCAACCCATCGCGTGATACCAAATCACTGGCGTCGATCCCGTATCTCAAATGTGGGGCCAACCCACGGTGGTACTAAGCCACAGGGACGAGACGCTATGAGGTGCCAAACCTCTGGAGGTACCAAACCTCTGGTGACCGTAGTCACAATGTGTTACCAAAACACTGGTGTCCGTCGACACGAATATTACTCCCTCTCATCAATCCCACCATCATCATGCTCATATCACAAGTATCAAGATCCCATATATCATGCAATCGTATATAGCATAGCATTTCGCAGCATATGATGGCATATACAACATATATCGTAAATCGAGTAATAGGGGACTTACCCGAAAACCAAGCTTATGCCTACTAGGCAAAATTTCCACATGAGAGGTTATTAATATTATCATAATAACAATTATTACTAATAAAGTGTGTAAGAGCTTACACACCTAATTAATCGAAGGTCTACAAGAAATCCCGGATCTACGTGATATTTAAAAAGTCCCGAACTTGTCCTCGTATAGCTCCTATTATTTGGCCATCACGGGTTAGCATTTAGGGGTCTTATCGATTAATTAACAAGTCCAAGGTTATTGGTCATAACATAATAAAACAGGGCCTTAGGCCGAACCTTTATTAATACGAACTAATATGACTTGAAATCTTGAAAGCTTCTGGTTTCATAGCCGATTTATCCTCCTAAAATCATAGTGCACAAATTGGTCAAACATAGATACTAAAATGGCTCTTGGTCGAATGTCAATAATCCTCACACCTTGTCTACCGAAGCTTTAAAATTCCCCTTTATGCTTTGGGTAGTCAAAACCCTTGAAGAACGAGACCCGAATGACTCCTTCAAGATCCTTTAGTTTCGGCTACCTTCAAAGGAGACACTTAGTATTATATACAGGCATTCGGCCAACCTTTAGAAGTGCATGAACTCATGCTTTCGGTCCCATCAAAAGAAAGATAAGGAACTGAAGTTAGAAGGAAATACTTACCAACCTTCGAAGATACGTCTCCCCTCGTGGATTCGGCCTATGCTCTATGTGGTAAGTAGCATTCGGCTAGGACTACAATGCACAAAGGAAAGCAAATTCGACAAGGTTAAAAAAAAAGTTTAGTCTATTTGGTCAACAACAATGGAAGGAAACAAAAGAACTAGGAGCTAGCCGAAAACACTCCCCCCTAGAGCCTCTTCAAAAACCGAAACCCCAAGCCCCCTTGGAGTCTCCCATTTTCGGCCAAAGTCTAAAACTCACGGCCACAAGAGTTGGTTGCTCTTACCTCGACGATTTCTTCACCTAGTTGATCACCAAAGTTCGGCCAAGTCTTGTAGAAAGACAATGGAGTAGTCGGCTACTTAAAGCTAAAACGGAGGAGAGGAAGAAGAAGCAGGATTCGGCATGCTCAATCAAAAGGAACCAAAAACAACTAAAGAAAACTGGCCATGCATCATTCGGCCAAGGGACAAATTAGAAGGAAAAAGGATTTTGGCTTTCTTCTAATCTACACAAACCGGTCATGCACCAAGATGAAACAAGGAAATTCGGCCAAGCTTCTCTTCACCAAGCTTCATTCGGCCAAAACAAAGGATTTGAAAAGAAAAAGGAATTAATAATCCCTTCCAAAACTTCATGGCCGGCCAAGCTTCCCTTGTTCTTCTTCTTTTGATAAAATTTCCATCCCCCAAAATAAACATCATTCCCATAATGTTCTTCCTATTTCCAACAATTAAAATAAAGAAAGAAAGCTAACCCCATGTTTCCATTATCATCTAAAATAATAAGTAAAATTGATAAAATAATAATAAAAAAAATAATAGAAATAACACTACCTTAACCCTCCCCCCAAAGCCGTGCAACACCAAGGGGACATGGGCAGCATGCTTTGAGCATGCGTGCGCCCCATGCAGGCTGCCAGCATGCTGGTTCAAGAGAAAAAAAATAATATTCCCTGGTGTTACTTCCTGGTCTCGAAACTGAGACCTGGAGGAAAGCCTTCTCAGCAGCGTCCTTAGCCACTCGGCTGTGGCTCCTTTCATGCCATAATCCGACATGAAAATTCTTTTAAGCTTCCCTCCCCTGGCTCCCTCACGCATTTAATGCCAGAGGCCAAAACAAAATACCTGATTGCTGCCCAGGGGTTTCGAACCCGAAACCTGGAGCAGTATCACGCCCCAGCCACTCGGCCAATCGGAATTTCATGACATAAACTCGTCGTGAATTTCTTTTAGTCCTTCCCCAGAGGCTTCTTTCAGCTTAAGCGCTTAAAACCAAAATTTTAAACGCCCTGAGTGACTCTCGTGACTCGAACGCACGACCCAGAGAGTTTCCCCCCCTGCTAGCGCCCTTGCCACCTCTCCCACCTGGACTTTCATGTCCAAACATGCATCCAAAAACCTTTTAAAGCCTCTTTGCCTTGCCCCCATAAGGCACCAAAATTTAAAACCTCCAAAAGCAGTTTCTACTGCTCGAACCTCTTCCCTCCAAACACTCCCCCACGCCTTTTGCCACTGTGCCAGCCCGACTTACCTGCCCGAATCCTTCACCAATAATTCTTTAAACCCTCCTTCGCCTAACACTCCTTCAGCGTCAAAAAAATAAAACTTCCTCTACGCGACTCGAACTCAAGACGTGCAGCACCATTCAACTTCTAACGCCTCAACCAACCTACCAGTAGTTCCTTTGAGGCATGTTTCGCACCTCCAAGGTTTTATTTAAAACCTTCTTTCTTAAGGCATACAAAATAAAGAAATTATGAAATTACAAATTACCCTTAAATTAAGATGTTACAATACTTATAACATACACAAGTTACTCCAATTACATGCCACATATCCCAAAATAAACATTTTCAAAATCTACTGAAAGATAGTTGGATAGTGTGATCTTCGAGTTGATCCAATCGCTTGATTCTACAAAACGATATCTGCAAGGAAATAGGAAAGCAACATGAGTAAGCTTTAGTAAAGCTTAGTAAGTTCACAGGTCAAAACGATAAAACTTACCGTATAAATATAACATAACATTTAATAACTTTGTTAATCAACATTAATCCTGTCAACCATAATCATTCAACAGATGAGTTATATATATATAATTTACACAATATAATCAATTATACAAGGTCATTCAATACCAAGTCACGTTATAATATCGGAAATCATGTAAACATTTATATAATTCATTAGCAAGACATTTAACCATTTAAAATCTACCCGATGAATGATATAAACAAATACGAATACAGGGTTATCCACCTAAGACACACTAGAATCCTCAACCAAACCAATCCAACCAAGAACATGCGTGGGCATCAAGTGCCTAGCCCATAGGCTAACATCCCTCCAGAAACACGCCTGAGCACTGTGTGCCAAGCCTGTAGACTTTACATCCGCCACTAGAACACGCCAAAATCACTATAGATATAACTCGATGATCCGCAACAAATGCTGGACTTCGGTATATCCAGTGTATATAAAAGGTCAAGAATTATCAATCTCATCACAAGTCAACCTCGTACAGCGCGCAAAATAACCTATAGGCATTCTAATTGTATCCTATCCTATGTTCATCTGACTCAATACACAAAATCACGTAACACTTTACATTTCTCACCTTGAATTCATTTAAGACAACTTAATTATACATACATATTCAACAACACATAAATCATAAGTTGAAATAGTATTATAAATTATATTAAATTAAACCTTTTGAACTTATCAGGGCCAAATTGCAGAAATGGCAATATCAGGGACTAGTCAGCAATTTTTTCTTTTCCACGATTTTCTACTGGTTCTTGATCTATATGATAATTTATTTTAATTATCAACCCCAAATACTTTACAACAATTATTTAATACATATGACTACTTATTGACATTTTACACAATTGCCCTGAACTTTTACACTTATTTCAATTTAGTCCCTAATATCAAAACGAGATTATTTTCACAATTAACTCATGAGCCCATATTGCTGAATTTTTAACCATCTCCCTACAGCCCTTAAAGTTTGAAAATTTTTAAGAAAACTCTAGCAAATTTCACATACTTCCAATTTAGTCATTAAACTTAAAAACTATACAAAATCACTTTACAAAATAGTCCTATTTTAACATTAAACTTTAAAATCAAGCATAAACACCAAGAAAGCTTCAAGAAAAACAATGAAAAGTTTTTAGAACTTCGTCAATTTCACAACATAGTCCCTGGGCTAGCTAGATTAAGTTACAACGATTACAAAAACATAAAATTTACGAAAAACCAACTATTAAAACACTTACATGCAATGGACAAACAAACCGAAAGTTCCAAGCTTCCCCTTCTATGGTTTCGGTCATAAAAGATTAAAGAAGAAGAATATGTTTTCTTTTTTCAAGTTTTAAGTTTTATTTATTTTAACTTTAGTTTTATTGAAATTTCATTATAAAATTTACCATATACCGTCCACTATCACACTTTATGGTCTGATTGTCACAAAAATCCTCCCACTTTACTATTTAAACCATTTAGCTAATAATAATCACTACCGATTAACTTTTACAACTTTTATGATTTAGTTCTTTTTCTTTAATTAACCTATTAAACATCAAAATTTTTAGGACCAAATTTCAATATACCTATATACTAAATCTGTAAATACTTAATAAAAAATTTTACAAATTCAGGTTATGAATACGAGGTCCCGATGCCTCATTTTTAAAAAACCACTAACTTTCAGTACGTACCACTTGTACCTTGACTATCGGGCTAAACTAGTAAAATCAATTAAATCATGTTTTGCTGTAACATTATTTTTAACTCATAAACATTAAATAAATAATATTTATTGACTTACTTTTCGAAATTGTAGTATCGAAACCACTGTTTCCAACACCACTGAAAAATAGGTTGTTATAGAACACATGATCACCTTCAAATAACTCTTGAAGTTTGCTCTGATATCAATTGAAAAAGCACACAGTTTACTGGATGTCCTAATTTGATGTCTCAATTGATGTTGCAGCAGAAGTTGGAAAAAGACAATTCAACAAACAAATTATAAAAAGAGAGTAAGACAATGAGAGGAATTAACACACGATATTTATTAGCGCAGCTCAAATTCATCAATCCTACTCTGTAGAGTCTCACGCAATGGATGATTTTATTCAACAATTGTCCATATTACTTGTTGGCTAAAACTCAATCTACCTTTACAACAAGGGTAATTGCAACCCCAATAATGAACTAAATTATTACAATCATTCACCCCAAACAACCTCATTTACAACAAGGATTACTCTAAAATAGAATGCCTAACACAAGAGTGCAAAAATATAAAGCAAAGAAAGCACAATACTCGATTATAAAACACTCCAAAAGCACATAAGAGCAAGTCGATTAATAGCCTATTTATAAGTTGATACAAGAGCTCTTCAGCAGCATTTTGATAAGCTTAAAACTCCTAATTAAAAGTTAAATTTATCACTTGAATTATCTTTAATAATTATCCCATAAGTTCCTTCATATGCAAGCCTCTCTTCAGTTTCAAACACACTTAAAAGATAAGGATAGGATAAGGATAATTTTTTATTTGAATCAATAACCATTCTCCCTTCTCTTCTTCAAAATAAAATCCACCGGCAAGATAAAAAATAATTGTGGCTTCAATCCAAGAATTATTTGTTGATAGAAAACTAACCAAAACAAATTCACTTCACTTTAACTATCCTAACTCATTATCCCAAGAGTTATCCTAACAAGTTGTCCCGAGTGTTGTCAGAACAATGAGTGAAAAAAAGGTATCCCAAATAATTAAAGTTCCAACAGTGATATCATCGAAACAAGTGGCAAGATGTTTCAATATTTCACCAAATTAGGCTCTCTAATGTCATAGTTTCCATTGAGTTGTTGAGCTACCAATTACGAATCAACAGAAGCTATAACATGTGTGTCTACAGTTTTATCTAGCTATAAGCCAATGATCAATGCTTCATACTTAAAAACATTATTTGAAGCGGGGAAGGAGAATACAAGGCAATATGTTCATTCTTGGCCTTAGGGATAGATGAGTGGTATGCCTACTCTCGCTCTTATCTTCATGGATAATCCATCCGCAAATAAGGTCCAGTATACGGATTTGTTGCATGTGATAGATGATGTCATCATAAATTAGGGTTATCACAAGATACATGTTCTTAGCAATTTTATGTGTTGGTGTGGTTGTTGGCATTGTTTTTAGAAGTGCAATTTTTGCTAGAGCTTATGCTTTGATTGCTTGTCTAAGCTGAAATTGTTGACCAAATTTACTAAATTCTACACTCTATTTTATCAGTCTTCTTGAGGAAATGTCTTTTCTAAAATGTCTTTCAGCAGGGCATCCAATAAAACGATAATTGGGTGCACTTGGAAATATGCTCATTACTTGTGTGCTACCACCAACTAATGTGCAAACAAGTTCTTCCATCTTGGTGTAATTTAGTTCTCCTTGATGTAGTATATTAGGATTTATAAGTCATGAAATTGTTTAAGGGGAACTGTTACCAGTGGTTCATCTACGATAGAGGGGTATACGTAGAGTGGCTCCAGCAGGCTTAGGGCACGTTTGGTTCGTTGTAATGGAAGAGAGCTGTAATGGAATAGAGGTGTAATGGAATAGAGGTGTAATGTAATAGAGCTGTAATAAGTAATTCAACTGTTTGGTTGAATGTAATGGAATAGAGCTGTAATAGAATTCTTGTGTTTGGTTGAATGGAATGATGTTGTAATAGCATAAGGAAAAGAACTAAAATGACCAGAATACCCTTAGCAGAATTTTTGTTAGGTAGATGATTATTGTTATTGTTATTAAATATTAATAAGGTTATTATTGAAAATAATTTAATAAAAATCATAAATAATTTAATTATATTCATAATTATTATTAAATATAATTTAATAAAAAATATAATTTAATAACATGCTTAATATAATTATTATTATATGAATTAAAAAATCTTAATATATAATACTATAAAAATATATATATTTTATTTTGTTATTTTTAAACTGCAATACATATATGTGCTAAAATATCATTATTGAAACAAATAATTTAATTACTTTACAAAAAAAAAATATTAGAAGTAATTAATTAACTTCAAAAATAACTCATTTATTTAAAATAACTCCATTCATGTTACAGAAAAATCAATGCTCAATTTGCTTCAAAAATTCATACATCAACCTTCAACTCTATAACCATTATCTAATATTACATTCCTTCCTAAAACCAAATAACTAGGACATAAACCAACTTCTTACTATTACGCAAGTTAACTGATCCGTAAATTAATCTATCTTAACTGTTCATTGACATCAAAATGAACTATCATTTTCTGATAATGCATGGACCAATTTGCTGATCTTTCATGAAATTATCAGAAACCAATGGGACCTCCTAATGAAAATTGTAGCAATTCAACCAAAAAAGCAATAGTCTATTAGAATTTAGCATCAACACCCTTTAACTAATGCAAATGCCATCGTCCCATCTAAGATCAAAAACACTGCATTTGAATGAAAAAGAACACATAATTATTGCTACATGTCATACCACATACCACATCTCATGGTTTATTTTTAAAAGTTTTTAATTATTACCAAAATAAAGCTGAATCAAATTCAATACAAATTAAATCAAAATCGAATTGATCACTATAGTTTGAACCGCTTTTCAATTTTCTCTTTCTTATTCTCAATCATAATTATAAATATATCAAAATTTATACAAATATAAAATACCTTAGACATGATTATAACCCAATAAAATACACTAACATAATAGGGATTAATGAAAGCCGGAACCCACATCTTCAGCAAAACTAACAGAAGTACATTAATAATCGATGCAACAAAAGGGCTGAATTTATTTGTCCCAACAAAGGGAACTTTTTCATGATATCTTCTCTATTACCATCTAAGGTTTCCTTTGTTTCATCATCTACGAATATTGAATGAAAACCCATAACTTTCAAGCCTGTTACTAGTTTCAGGTTTCATCAACCTCAGCTTCTTCCGGGGTAGAAGCATTCGACAACATTTTCCTTGACCTTGAAATGGAAATTACTAACCTTGTTCCGACCCTTGTTCAAACTTGTCAACTGAAACATGAATAAAAACCACATTCAGAGGTAGGACATTTCCTATTTTTATAGGAACTTTTAATAAACAATTGTATTTCCAATTATAACCTTGTTACTCGAAACCATCAACTGAACATAATAAAAACCTTGCGATGAGACCGTAATTCGTTACTTCTAAGTTCTAATTTAGTATATCAATAGTTTAAATGAAAGACAAGACATTCCATTTTTATAGGAACGTCTATATTCAAGAAACAATGGCATCTCCAATTGTAGTCTATGTTACTCTAAACTGTAAACCACAACATAAATACATAATAGAAATGACACAACTATCCAACAATGAAACAGGAATAGCATATTGGTACCTGTCCATGCACATCGGTTGCTAAACCAGTAGCCAAAGGCTCTGCCTTTATCAAAATGTCTGCAAGGCACTCCATTTGTTTATTGACTCGACTCTTAAATAATACGGTGACTTGGAGAATAGGGATTTAAGTGCATAATATCTTCTACTTTAAGGATTGAAATATTGTAGATAAAAAAAAATTTTTAAGTTTATAGATATTAAAAAAATAAGCTTTGTTGAAAAGTTGTATTTAATTTATAATTAACTTATGATTTTTGTGTTTAAATATTCAAAGTTTCTATTTATAAATAATAAAAAACCAAATATTCTAATCCATAAATTTAACTCCCAAGTTTCTGACCAAGAAAATGAAAGATTATATTAAAAATATTTACTTTCCATATATTTAAAGCTAGAGTCATACTTAATTATATGATTGCTTATTATTTCTTTCCATTTATTATTACTTAATTATATGATACTTATAAATATCTGTCCATAAAAGATTAGACTAAACAATCAAAGGTATAAATCAATCTATCAGTGTGCCAGGCAAAAAAAAAGGAAGGATATTGGAGAAATAAGTTGGACCACTAAGTAAAAGGACAACTTTATTCTTAATGCTTATTAAGCCAAAAGTCTTACTCCAGTCCAGACATAAGCATTTGATAATTATCTTCATTTCAATTTCTTTTTCCAGCATTGATTAGGAAAGGCGTGATACAGAATGTGTCAATGGTCTGAAGATAGAGATAGCACGAAAACTAATAGCAATCTCAGTAAAGTATCAAGAATTTCCGCATCTTAACTTAAATCAAACAAATGCAACAAAGCAAAACACGAGTAAATAAACACCATACCATATATTATCGAGAGAGAAGGTGAAAAGTGAAAACAGATCAGGAAATAACTTATGAAGGTTAAAATGAGATACACACACTTAGATGAAAAGAAAAGAAAAATTGCAAAACAAGAAGCACAAAACAAACTTTCAGACTACTAGAGACCAACAGAACCTTAATTACATATTTTTAGATTAAAATTAGGTTTAATTACTAGTAACTAGTGAGAGATCAGATCCAGAATGGCCACTCCACTCTTTTGAAGAATTTGGAGTTCTCTTCTAGGAAGATGCTAGATCAAGCTTTGAAGATTAACTTGGAGAATTTAGAATTTATTTTCCTTTTTATTTCCTTTTCCTTTTATCTAGATTTGATTGGATTGATTGGATTAATGTTGCTGCTTAGATCTAAGATCACTTATGGAAGAATGTTGAACTAATTTACTAGATTAGTTTTTTCTTAAATATCCTAAACACAGCAAATAAAAGGTGAATGTTTAGCGATTTAAAACAACTGGTTAATAGTGAATAAAGAGTCACCGTAGTTGTGATGACAAGAAAACTGAAGAGCACTATCAAATATGATCCCAACACAAGAAGTAACAGCAAGTCGAATGTTACACTAGCAACCTGCAACACCACGATTAAACCTGTCATTATTTGAATGGGCAATGGTAAATAGAAATTAATTCTGTTAAACAAAAAAAAAGTTAATTCAAACAATAGTAAATACCTGATAGATGTTAAGCCTAGAACTAGTCGAATCATAGAAAGTGAATACCCCTTCAAGAACCTCATGTTGCATGTTCACTTCATCAGTATGATCAGCTAATTCCTGCAATAGAGTGAGACGAACAACAATCAGAACTGAAAGTTAAAGAAAGCACGTGCCAAGTCATTCTAGTGTTTTCACCACTTACCATAAAATCTTTATCCAAAAGTTTGTTCTGTTATATTTACTGATAATAATACTTGGAAATTTATGTGGTTGGTAAAAGAAAGTACAAGTATTGAAGTGATGCAAGCTGGAATGAAATACACATACTTTCTTTTCTTTACGTTTTCTTTGTAATGGTACATGCAAATTTCTTTCATAGAAGCAAAGTATTTCTTTCATCAAACTTCCAATTGGAAGAGCAGTTATCCAAGACATTTGACAATCCCCGTATCTTAATATCATATATTTGATTCTTTAAACCTAATTCCACTCTGAAGAAAAGCAACTCAATTCTTAAAGCACAAATCATCTTAAAGAAAGAAACTGTAACATAAAGGAAAAGATCAAGAAAAGGAACAGGTTTCCTCCAGCACAGAACTCAAGGACCAGGAACAAACAACTTTCAGACTGAAAATTAAAGAAAAATCAGCCCATTCTTATGTGGAAATTAGAGTAGAAAAACATATATACATTGTATTCTAAATAATCAACACTTGATACTTGACTTTAACGTATTAACTATTAAGCAAATTATAACATCAAATCCCAACACAAACCAATTGGTGGAGAAGCATTGCCAGAAACTAATAAATTGCCCAGTCCCCAGTAATCGCTACAAAACAACCAAATTTCCAAGTTGACAAAGAGAAATCGAATCAGTTAATTCATCAAACCGTGGGATTAAAGAGAATCTATCAAATGGGTATTCCAGAAATGACCGGAAAATCGTAAACAACCTACTGTTGGAATCGAAAAACGAGAAGAAAGAAAAGAGAGAAAGCCAAAAAAAGGAACAAACCTGTAAAACGTGAAAAAGGCGAATGATGTTAGGGTGATTAACAGAAGAGAGAAAATTAAGCTTGCAATCCAAACAGTTGGCGAGGTGTTTGTTGATATTGGAAAGGAAAACTTGCTTCACTGCCACTTCTTCACCGCTTGATTTCGTCTCAGCTTTCCAAACGATGGAAACAAAATTTCACGTAGCTTTGATTTTAGCAAATAGTCTCCGGTCGTGAAGGGTACCAACAGATCGCGAAGGAGAAAGTCTGAAGGAGATTTTGGGAAAATTTTTCCTCTTTTCTATTCGGTGATGGATGTAATAGCCATTCAGAGGTTTCAGCGCGGAATCCCTATTACGCGTTTCTCAGAATAGAAACGTAATAGGTAATACGACCGAATGAAAAAACAGTGAACCAAACAAAAGCATTAGATGGGGCCACGGAATAGGGGTGTAATGGCATTGCCATTACACCCAACCAAACATGGCCTTAGCGTTGCAAGCATGGGAGATGAGAAGAGACAATTCTTGATGTTTTCAAATTATTTTTAGCACTGACTAGTCCATTTAAATTTTATAGCACCGCTTAGCATATTCCTGTAGAGTTCGGTATGGATTTATTAAGGGCAACAACCCTCCCAATTAGTTGATGGGAGGGGTGTACAAAATTTGAAATGACTAAATCAACTCAACCAATTGGTTTTAGTTTTAGTCAGATTGGTTGGAGGTCGGTTTGGGAGGTTGAAAAACTAAAATCGAATTAACTCGATTAAACGACTTTAATATATATATATATATATATATCCAAATCCAATCAATTACATAAACCCAAATCCAATGCCTAAAACTGAAAAATTATAATCAATTAATAATTTATACATATTACTAAAAAATTAAACTTAAAAATACTAAACCTAATAGCATATTATCTTCAAATCTTAAATTTATTTTTTTTAAAAAAGTTATTCTTTTAAAATAACCATTTTATTAATTTTATGGAGTCAAAATCTCGTTACCTTAAAAGCAATACAATATTATCAGCTTAATAATTTCACAATTAAAAAAATAAAATATAATGTTGGTTAAGTTGGTTTCCTTATCGAATCAACCAAAAATATCTATTTGGTTTTGTCAAATTTAAAGGAAAATCAATTCGTTTTCCTGTTTTTAAAAAAGGGAAGTTGATTAAGTTAGTTATCGAATTTTTTAGACTGAATTAGTCGATTAATCACCCCTAAACATTAATTCAGTATAGTGATGGCAATGGGGTGGTCTGATTTTATCCCGCCTTGCCTTGCCCCGACTCGGTACTCTATCATCATGTCTTGATCTCAACTCGACTTTGATTTTAAAAAAAATTAGTTCATTCAAAACCTGAACTCGAAAATTAATTGTATACCTGATCTAACCTACTCGAGTTCAAATTTTTTTTCTTTTTGAAAATGTGATTGATTAAATTAAAAAAAATGGCATCACTCCCCATTGAATTTGATGTGTTTTTTTTTTTAAACATTGAATTTATTGTGTTCATGATTTGCAACAAAAACTGTGCTTGAGATAACTAAATAAAAAATATATATATTACATCAAAAAAGGAAAATATAAGGAACAAAAATGAGAGGAAACTTGGGAAAATTAAAAAGAGAGAGGAAAAAACTAGTGCGAAATGTTAGTGAATGTGGTAAAATGATGTTGGTAGTGATAAATTTTAAAGATTTTTAACCGAATATATATATATAAAAGGGCAATTTCACGCTAAATTTGATCCAGCTCGAATAAAAATCTAATTTCAAAAAAAGAAAAAAAATGAAACACTAATCTTATTGGGTCGGATTAACTCGAAACCCATTGATTTTAGGTTGTTTTTTTTTTTTACCATCTCTAGTTCGGTATAATTAGCTTAGAAGCATTTGAAAAATGTAAAAGGATGAACTCAAAATGTATGATTGTTGTTAGGATGGAATAGACTAGCTTGTATGGCAGTATATAATGAAAACAAGATTTTGTTTGGATGAAATAGAGTGATGATGATTTGGTGTTTGCAGAAAGGCTCCTCTAGGGAACGGGCTCAAAACTCATGAATTAAAGCTTGATAGCATTCTCATTTTGTCACTCAATTCCCAGCTTGATGGAAGATGGTGTAGACTATCCAATTACACACATTCAGAAATGACCACAAAGGATGGCCACCATCTAACAAATGCAGTCCAAACCGTCGCACGCTTCTCTAAGTTTCCTTTTGATGCCATCTTTTGGGGTTTTCTTAGTACAAAAGACGGTAGGATTTAAATTGCGATCATAAATGTGTTTTTGTCATGTTTTTTAGTAATTGAATGCTGCCATGGGTGATAGTACCCTAGTCTTTTGGGCACATTGCTAGCAAGTAAGATTTGATTTGCCTTTTTCTTTACTATATGCAGCTTAATTATAAGGCATTGAAACACTAGTGGGCCATTGATTAACCACAAGTCCCATGAAAACCCCCACTTGGAACAAATATTATTGAAGTCTGGCTCTTGGGTGCCCCACAATCTTTTATTGTACCTAACCAATTATAAGACAAAAATTTTGCTTTCATGTGTTGGCCGCATAAACTTTGGGGCAACTCTATCACTTTGGATTACTTGGTTTTAAATCTTACCCTCTTTTAATATGCTTGTTTTTAACAAGTCTAAACCCCATTGAATAAACCACTTTTTAATATCCACCTATAAGAGTAAAAATAGTTGTGTTAGAGCATAATATATTTGGTTGAACCCTACTCTTTCCCAATTATAATATATCTAAAATAACTATTAACTTGTTTGAAGGGTTAATTAATTAACATTAGATCTAATATTTGCTAAGTAAAAAGGGCATAATATATTATTCAATTTCCTTTAGGCACGAACATCAACCCACCCCATGTGGGTTCAATTCCTCTGCTTCCGTTAAGAAAGGAATTACCAAATTTGATAATTGTTATTTCGAATCTCACGTGAATTTCTCTAAAAATGTCACATGGTTTATCCTCTCCCATACTTTTTAATAAAAGACGGTTGAAATTTACGTGATTATCATAACTTTTTTTTAAAATTGAAATTTTAATCCCTACTGTTTTTTTTAATTAATAATTAGATTTATTAAGTTATGTTATTTTCAAAATATTATGTGTTATTATTGTGTAATATGTCTATATATTCTTCATCAAAATTCTAGTTAATGAAGTATTATGTTAAGATTGAAATTTTAAAATTAAAAACTACATAAAAAAATAGAATACATATATAATTTAATTTATACATAGTACGGGGACTAATAACACAATTTGAACATGAATATATATTTTCTTCGAATCTAAATTCATTTTAGATTGTACTAGGCGTTGGAATCACAAAGCACGTAATCAGACAGCTAGTAAGCGACAACGTCTCTAATTCCACATTATATGTTGACCGTATAAAATACTGTAAAATGTATTACCGTATTTTTTGTACACATCTAGACTACGTCTTTTTTCTTTCTCCATTTCAGAAACAACCAAAGTAGAAAACATCAACTCAGCCTCTCTCTCTTAATCCTGTCTTACTTCAGCTTTTTTTTCACCCCTATCTCTCACTACCTTCATTCACTTTCAGAGACTTCACTGAAAGAGAAATGGAGTTTTTCACAAACTAAATTTACAAAGTATTGTTTTGTTTTCAACGTGAAGTTGGAAATTTTGTTTCTCTTTATTTTATGTTATTTGGTTTTGGAATGTTGATGGAAGAGGTTTGAGTTTCGGAGTGAAGAAGGTGACAGTGGAAATGAGTTTACCGACGACATTTTCGGGAAGGAATCCAGCGGACGCGGATCTCAAGCCGACGAGGAAGCGGACGACACGGAACACGAGGTGGAAGAGAGTCGGTGCAGCGGTAGTTGGGAGGCGGAGCAGGCCGGAGACGCCGTTGTTGAAATGGAAGATGGAGGAAAGAGAGAGAGTGAGAGATAAAGGCGGTGGAGTTGAGAAGGAGCTCGAGGAGGAGGAGGATGGTGGTCGTGCACGACGGAGGAAAGGAACTTCAACTGTGTCAGCGAGGAAGCTTGCAGGTGGATTGTGGCGGTTGCAGTTGCCAGAGACGGTGACGCTGGGTGGGGGAGAGAGGAGGAGGGATCAGTTGGGTTTGAAGGTGAGATATTTTAACCTTTTCTGGCTCAAAGATCTGTGGTTTTATTTATTTTCGTTACAATGGGAATGATGTGATGAAGAAGTGTGATTGTTTGGATAATTTTCTGCTTAAGTTTAAAGCTTTAATACTGAAAATAATGCTCTTCTTTTATAATACAATCATTGTTAAAGTGTTATTTTCAATTTTTAAAAGTGAACTTTTATATATATAACGCTGATCTTTATAATGTTTTAGATTTTGCCTGCATGCCAAGAAAATGAAGCTTTCTACTTTTGCTAGCCCAAGAAAATGATCTTTATAATGATTGATATGATTTTGTATAATATAATGGACTTTTCATTTTTCTTAAAGTTCACCTTTATTAATACATCTCCGGGATATTGGTACTGAGGTAAGATGCAAGATCTTTTCAAAACATTAAAAAAAAAAATTGATATATTGATATTGCACATATGCTCATTTCCGATAATCACCTTTTTGATGCATTGAGCATGTTTGAAGTTTCTTGTCATTGTAAGCTATGGTCTGGTTTTTATTGTTCTAATTCTGAGAGGCTTTCATGAGTAGTATTTTACAGGCTTTCTATGGATATTATCTTTGAAAAAGGGTTATAAGATTAGTTGACATTTACTATTTGCTTGATCCTCTATACATTTGATAATTTGTTTAAATTACATCTGAATGTTCTTCTGCTTGCTCTGCTTTTACTGATATACTTTTCTGTGTCTTGATTGATTTATTGTAGTTAAGCAATTTGATTCATTATTAGGACCTTATGAGTTTAATTACCTTGTAATTTTCTGCAGGGTGGTAACGGTTTTATCAGTGTCCCGTTTCTTTATCATCACAAGGACAAATTCTATGGTTCAGAGCCAAAGGATCCATTACAAAGCCCTAGTTCTGTCTCTCCTGCAAAGAACAGCTTCCGGCGTAAGGTATGCTTGCCTCCTTGAGCTTCATCATTCAATCTTGAACTTGTAATGATCTGATCAATATGTAAAACATTGATAGAAAACCAAACCATTGGTATCTCACTCGTGCGGCAAATGTGTCGTGCATTGCAGAACCTGCATTCTATAGTTTCTCTTGGTGGGATTTGTTAGGTTCCACTTTGATGATCTTGTAAAGAAAATAAAATGTTCTTGTTCTTTTCGGCATCTCAAATGTTACCAACGCGAAAGCCTTGGTCCCAGATAAATGCAGAATTTATTGGTATGAAAATTAATTGATTTCTTACTCTTCTGATCTTAAGCTACTTTTCTCCTTTTTAAGGTCGAGCCTTTAATTCAATTTTCAAACTCTGTGATGGAGGGGGCAACGAAATGGGATCCTGTCTGCTTCAGAACAACACATGAGGTACGACAAATTTATAGTCGCATGAAGCGTATTGACCAGCAAGTAAGTGCAGTATCAATTGTTTCTGCCCTTGAAGCTGAGCTAGAGCAGGCTCGAGTTCGCATCAAGGAGCTTGAAACTGAGTGCTGGTCCTCAAAGAAGAAACATGAGCACTTCTTGAGAAAAGTTAGTGAGGAAAGAGCTGTGTGGCGAAGCAGAGAGCATGAGAAAATACGTGCATTTGTCAATGATGTCAAAGCTGATTTGAATCGAGAAAAGAAAAACCGGCAGAGACTTGAGATTGTCAGTTCCAAATTGGTGAAAGAGCTGGCTGCTGCCAAGTTATCAGCAAAGCAATATATGCAGGACTATGAAAAGGAAAGAAAGGACAGAGAACTAATTGAGGAAGTATGCGATGAGCTTGCTAAGGAAATCGGAGAAGACAAGACTGAAGTGGAAGCATTAAAGAGAGATTCCATGAAGCTTCGAGACGAAGTCGACGAGGAAAGAAAGATGTTGCAGATGGCTGAGGTCTGGCGTGAAGAACGTGTACAGATGAAGCTCATTGATGCAAAAGTAGCACTTGAAGAAAGGTATTCACAGATGAACAAGCTTGTTGCAGATTTAGATACTTTTCTAAGGTCAAGGACTGGAACTCTGGATGTGAACGACATGAGAGAAGCAGAATCACTTCGACAAGCTGCTGTTTCAGTTAATGTCCAAGAAATCAAGGAATTTGCATATGAGCCGGCAAACCCTGATGACATTTTTGCTGTTCTCGAAGATGTGGCGTTAGCTGAGGCCAATGAAAGGGAAACTGAACCATCTGTTGCATGTAGTCCAGCCAGCCATGCCTGTAAAGTTCATATGGCAAGTGCTGAAACGAATATGATGAAAAAAGACAGTAATCTGAGACATTCGAATCTGTATGGTGATCAGAAAGATGAGATTGAAGAAGATGAGAGTGGATGGGAAACTATCAGCCATATTGAGTGTCAAGACTCAAGTTATTCACCAAAAGGGAGTGCTGCATCTGCAGATAAGTTTCATCAGCACAGCAATCTCTCTGGGAGTGGAACTGAATGGGAAGGAGATACCCCAGTGACAGGAATTAGCGAAGTTTGTTCCTTGCCTGCAAGACAGTTGAAGAAGGTGTCGCCCATTGTGAGGCTTTGGAGATCAGTCCCAAAAAATGAAGAGCATTTCAAGGTAATCTCAGTAGAAGGAACCAATGGAAGGCTTTCTGATGGAAAGAAGTGTAACGGCAGTATCATGTCCCCAGATAAAGGGTCAGATAATGGTGGGTTCAGCCCCTTGGACTTGTTGGGACATTGGAGTTCACCTGACCTGGGTCATCCACACATAATGAAGGGGATGAAAGGGTGCATTGAATGGCCTCACGGCGTACAGAAGAAGAGTTTGAAGGCAAAACTTTTGGAGGCAAGAATGGAAAGTCAGAAGGTCCAGTTGCGGCATGTCATTAAGCAGAAGATTAAGTAGATGGTGATTTCAACTGCCAAGCTTATTCATCACGGTAGCCAAATACATCCATCAGACACTAGGAACCTTCTGCTTCCAGTTCAAAATTGGTTAAAAGTTGGAAGGAGCATGCTAAAACAGGCATCATGTATAAATTTATCAATTCTTGGGTTTTGGTTCTTGCTCCTTAGCTCATGCTACACTGAGAGTTTGGTTTTGTTCCTTATGATGATATCTTTGGATGATGCTGTTGATCAAACAGTTGGTCTTATACCTTTTCATCTGTAGTTGTGATTCTGCATGGTAGTATAGTTGATTCTCTTTGTAATCGAGAAAGCAAGGTACGACTTTTGTATTGTCATCTTAGATCTGAGGATATCAAGGGAAAAAGATTCATGGTAGACTGAAAATAATAACATTTTTTTGTAGCTAAGATTTGATTTAGTTCTCATACAGAACTCATGGAGTCAAGTTCCTCATTTTGCAATTTGAAAGCAATAAAAGTTTCTTCTTCCCACAGCAATGCATCCCACCACCTGTTTTCTTCTTTAATTGCCTTTCCCTTCTTTACACTGTTTTAACTCTGATTCTGCCAATTTCAATATAAATCTCCTTAAATACAGGATAAGGCCAAGCTCTCTCTTCAGCACATATATCCTTTTCACAATGCAACAAATTTTGGATTATTATTAGCATTCAAGACCCTTGAGTTCATCAACAATTGAAGGAAGTGATTGGAAAATGATCAGTCAAAGTTCATCTGATCGTTTTCAATGTTCAGTAACACATTTCTTGAACATAATGTATGATTCACTAATCTCCATGAACAATGTGAATCAGATCATTCAAGTTTTTTTTCTAATGGAGCTCATATGTTATGATCGTACATTCAAAGATTAGATGTTTACAATGTGTACAGATGCTCTTTGCTTACTCTAGTTATTGTTTGATGCAAGCCTTCTGAATCATGCCGCAGAGTTTTCTATCTCCATAGCTCAAGTTGATTTGGGTTTAGATGAATTCTTTCGCAGATGTTCAAGGAATTCGATCACCACATTATCAGTCCAGGGGGCTCCAAAGGGTGCGTCATCACCTGCAACCCAGCCTAAATGACCACCCTGGGGTGTTACTATCAGCATGCAGTTCGGGTTGTCCTTAAAACATCAGAAAGTACACTTCATTAGTTATGGAAGTCAATGGAGACATTCATAATTGTGAATAGGATACTCCGAATTTTCCAACATGTTTTTGGGATGCCAAGCATCTATGCTGATTAAACATTTAGTATGGTAGAATAAGTCACAAGATGACCTAGACTTACCTTGATATCTGAGTAAGGAGTTGCCTCAATGGGCGCAATTGGATCATTTGCAGCCTGCAAAACACCATTAATGAATCAGGTTTTTAAAGGATAATGGATGCTGAAAATCAATGTTTAAAATTTTTGAAACCAAAACCAAAACCAATCACAGTATGAACTGCCCACAAAGCTACCTGGATGCAAAGCAAAGGGATCCGGACATGTTGTACGACATGACAACTACATGAATTTGAGTAATATTCATCCACTGACTTGTAACCTAATGACACTGCAATGTGTTACACATAGCAACTCTAGTCAGTTGTTAAATCTGTCATCAAACAGACATTGCTTGAACAGCAAGGAAAAAGAGGAAAGCAAAACTACTTTGATGCTAAGGTCTAGGAAAGCAAAACTACTTTGATGCTAAGGTCATAGTTTCATATCAATGTTCATTGGATACATAATGATATCAAGCCCATATCATATTCAATACTCACTCGATCCCTAGTTCGAGTAACACAGGTTTGATGTAAGAAAAAACATACCTCGTGTTATTGCTTCATCGTATTCCCGTACAGTACGAGGATTCAAACCCGCTTGGACATTATATTCATCATGCATTTCTTCGAAGAGGGAAGCATGTCTAGCATGGTAGAATCATTTCATGTTATATGGACTCAAAAAAGGATATCTTCAAATTTTAATGCAATTAACAGTAAGAGAAAATTCATGTATAATTACTTTTCAAAAGTTCTAGAAAGACCTCCCCTAAGTGCTCTGTCATAAATATTGTTGAAGCCCTTTCGGAGATTTTCATCTGCAATCACTAAGTTGAAAGGATTGCACAGTGATACAGCACCAGAGAGAGAGCACCTATGGTGCTCCTGCATGCCAAAAATTTAAAAACTTATACATGATTCGGGTTATGTTATTCAGACTTTTCATTTTGTGTCCGATATATGTTCGGACCTTATAAAAAGAACCCTATTTCGCTTACCCTTCCCAAGTAATTGACAAGGATATTGCCTCCAAGAGACCAACCAACAGCATAAATACTTGCTTTGGGGTACCTAGATGAAACATGATCTACTACATGACAAGTATCTGCTGTGAATGAAGCTGTTTGGAGCTGCAAATCAAGGATAAAATGCGTATAAGTCCGCGACTGTAATTTAAATCCGTAAGAAAGAAACTTATTAGTAGTATAGTACCTGAGGAGTAGTAACAGGACTATTTGCACAGCCCCTGCTATTGAACACTACAACCCTCCAGCCTTTGCTCTTAGCTTTCACCAGCATATGCTTCACATATGAATCTTGACTCCCTCCAGTTAGCCCTGGCTGCAACATCAATTTCAACAATCATTCAACTTTTCCCACCAACCAAACAAAAGGGTAGAAAATCAAACCCCTGAAATTGAATACTTTTCCCTCCTTTCATCAAATTAAACAAAAGGGTATTTAAAACAGATAATACACAAACCAGTAAAATGAGGATCGGAGAGTCGGAAGGCAAGCTGCGGTGGTCGCCATAGACCCAATCCAAGGCTATGGTGCCATTGTCTTGGGTCCGGAGGCACTCACGGCGGTACTTAACTTCGGGGACAGTACGGAAGAAGGCAGCGAATATGGTCTCAAGATGGCGGTTCCAACCAATGATGGGGAAAGGCTTGTAAGGAAGGTGAAGGGTGTTGAAAGCAGGGAGAAAGCGATCAGCTCCTCCACCAGTGATTTCGAGTGAAGGGTGGTGGTGGTCTGGCATCCCGGTGGTTGTAGTGACGGCTGCAGCACTGATACGGACGGTGGTTAGTGGTGGACGTTGGTGGCGTAGACGGGTGATTGATGGTGGTTTGGACGTGAGAGACAAGGGAGAAGTCGCCATATTGGAGTTAGCCTAGATTTTGTCCTGGACTTATGCATATACTAGATTTTAAAGTTGTGTGGCTAACAGGACGTGAACATAGATTTCGTTTGATCTTAGCAAAAGCAAAGACAGATTTTGTCTGAGATCATTACATTAATATTCATGAAGAAAATTTTGACAACGTGATTGAGCTTGGGACCATTTTGTCACGTTTTTATTGCATGTACCCCATGGAAATGACACAACAGAGAGGGTCTCACTAACCCTGTTGTTGAATTCCAAAGTTAGTTTAAAATGTAAGCATTCAACGTCCGAGCTGGTTTTTAGATTTTTAACATTTTATAAAATTTATAACATATGTACAAATAAATTAAATATATAGTAATATATAATAGTAACATTATGTCTATATATAAAATTTTAATAAATAAAGAAAACATTAAAATATTATATTAAAAATAATATTTGAGAACCTAAAATAGGCTTGGACTAATTATTTACAAATACGAATGGATTTGAGCAAAAATTTAAGTTCATATTTTAGGTCTAGCTAGACTTGAGCTACTATAAAAATATGTTAATATAATGTTTAAGACCGGTCCAACCCTGAATACCTCTAGATTGTGATTTTTTATAAAGTTAGTTTACTATCTTGTGTGATGCACGGATTGCTCGTTAGTTTTATAAAATTGTTATTATATAATATTGGTTTATTAATTAAAATTGTTCATGAAACAATATTTGGAAAGATATAAACAATTTAAAAAAAAACTTAAGTTTAAAATATAATATAATGTTAAACCGAAAGTATTGAAACGTATGCAAACAAATTTAATAGCATATTTCAAAAAATATAATCAATAATCTTTGTTCCTTCAACATCGCAGTGTCTGGCTTCAAAATAAATTTTAAAAAATATTGTTACAATGCTAATATAAAGAAGCATTCAACAAATAATTATTTTATCATTTTATATATTTTATAATTCAATATTTTTATATAATTTATATAATTATATGGTATTTTTGTCTATGTACTTTTAAAGAATTTAAAATTTAACTTTTTATATTTAAAAAATATTTTTTCTCAATTTAAATATTTTAATTAAATTATTAACATTCTTTTTTTTTAAATTTATCAATTATATTTTGCTCAATCTTATGTAGCATCATATTAACCAACTTAATAAGTTCTCATTTCTTTGTATTTTTCATAAAAAAAATCGTGTATCAACTAAAAATTTCAAATAAAAAATTTAGAAGGATTTAACTTTTAAAGTGTTAAATATAATAACTAAACATCAATTTTTGACAAAATGTATAATCATGTTTGTCACATCCTAAAATATATACGGTTAGGAATTAAAATTAAATAAGAAATGAGCATTAGGTTGAGTATTAGTTCTCCTTCCTAGAGGTCTTAGGTTGAGTCTCTCTTTCGCCATTTCATTTCTTTTAATTTTGGCCAAACTTTGGGATATTTATCATTGCCACCCCTAGGGTTTATAAGCCCTAGGTATTTAACCCATTTTTCCTAATTAGATTCTACATCTTGCCCCTTTTCAAATCTTAATAGAATTTGCTCTCCATCTTCTTTTTCTTTTCTTTTCTCCCATAAATTTTACTTTTGAACTATCGATTATTTTTCTTCCCCGTATTAAATCGACCCCCATTCATTCAATTTCTAACGGTGATTAGAATTTTCGTCATTATCATCTGTTACCTTTGCCAAGATAAGTAAGTGCATTCATTTCGATAATTAGATTTTGTATTTTTGTTGTACAAAAATCCAACGTAAATTTTTTCGTTCGATTAATCAATTCTTTTTCGAATCTTACCAATATTTGATAATCTTGCCCAAATCTTGATACCAATCATTAATTGTGTGTATTTACTGTTGAAGAACCGAATCTAGGTGAATCGAATCAAAATCGATTGTAAGGAACACCAATCAGACTTGTGGTGAAAGGTGTGTGTCTTTTCCAAGTGAATTGGTGGTGATCGTGTGTAGGTTTAGGGCCACACGATCTCCCACACGGGTGTGTGGACCACACGGCCATGTGCCCCTTTAAATTATAGGGTAGTTCATCTTCCACACGACCTCAGCTTGTTACACGGCTTGCCGCACAACCGTGTTCTTCCTGTAAGTTAATTCATCATTTTCTACACGACCTCAGGCTGTTACATGGCCTGGCCACACGGTCGTGTAACCCTTTTACACGGCTTGGCCATACGACTGTGTGATCCTTGTTTTACAATTTTACCCAAAAATTTATGAATTGTTCAGTTTAGTCCTTATATAGCCCCTGAATTATTTTTAAAGTTTTTATTTACTCAATTGAGTCCCTGATATTATGTATATTCTAAAATCTGTGATTTAATGACTGAATTGCTATCGTTATATTGTATGATATGTGCCGTAACTCTGATAAACTGTTACTACTATTACTGTTTTTGCTCTACTGAATACATGTTAAGCATGTCTATTGTTTCTGCACTATTCTATTACAAACATGTCATATTGTATTGCATGGGGGTGGGACGATATGAATGGAGGAAGTAATGGTAGTTTAATAATTTGCAAACACTGGTGGTTCATCCACAACTTACTGATAGTTTATATGCAAACTTTTTATATGAAAATACTGATGGTTTACCCATATTTTTTTTACTGACAATTTATCTGCAAATTAGTGGTGGCTTATCCACAATGCGGTGTGTAGGGATGGATGAATTTTGGGAACTCTTACTATGGTGTGTGGTGGAGTTGGATAAGATCTTTTCTAATAAACTAAAATTACATTGCCATTCATAAGCATGTACATGCAAAAAGGTGAATTTTGGAATATTATATTGATGTGTTGATCTGAAAAACTGATACTCTAAATTGCTATATGATTGTGATTATTCTAAGAATTGTTATTTTGTATGTTTTGCCTACTGTTTTACACCAATTTTCTAGTGATTGGACTCGTACTGAGCTCTTTAAACTCACCCCATTTAATTTCCATCTTTACAAATAACCCACAAGGTTAGGATGTAGACTCGACATTTGGAGGGCTTGTCTCGGAATATATTTTATAAAAGCATTTTAGATGTATTATTTATAATTTCTGTTATTTGAAAATTGTACTGTTTATTTGAACTATGACATGGGACTTAAATTTTGGGTTAATTTTGACATGTAAGACATTTAAGTTGATTAGGGTGTTGAAATATGGATTTTGATTTAATTATGCATAAAATTCTGGTTTTCATTAAAACTATATTGAATATCACTTTTCCATTGCGATATTATGTAAAAGAGATTTTTGAAAAAAAAATTGGAAAATAACTTTTACAAAGTAAACATTAAAATCAACTAGTTTTTGGAATAATATTGTATCTTTAGAATCATACTAAGTTTTTCTTCTGAGGTAAATAAATGTTTTAAAAAGACTGCTTTAAAAACTCCAATAGTTTTACTAGGTCATTCTGGTGGCCAATTTAATCTTCCAAATCCGATCATAACTTTTAGGCCAGGTTGGGGAGGTTACATTTGTAACGCCCTTAACCCGACCCAAATTATTGAGTCTGGATCTCAGATGTTACCACACATAAACATATAGCTGAAATTTAAACTACTAGTATACAAGTACTCATAAACATACTTCTTATTTCTTTTGATGGTTTTTAAGATACAATTGCATATTATATAGTTACATCAAAGTTCAAAAACAACATCTAACATTTTTAAAACGGACTCCAAATGGTTTGTTTAAGTATACACTATACACCATGGTGTCCTTTGTATGCATAATACTGCGACTAAAATCGCCATTTTGGCGCGCTCCTGGCTTGGTCTCTCTAGCAAGTTCATTCGTACACCAACACCTGAAACATAAACAAACACTTGTAAGTTCATACAAACTTAGTGAGTTTTTAACACAAAATACCTTGGAGCTTTTCTGGTTGTATTCCTCATCTCAAAGAAATTTGGATCACACTTTAGTGTTTGGGTAATACTTTATACTATCAGATATATTCCTATACTCCAGCTTTAATACGTATCAATTTTCACTTCACGTCTAGCGGATCTCCAAATCTTATCAGATGATATTTATACATTCTTCTTCAAACAAACGTTGAATATCTTTCTCCATGTTGGATAATCCCATATATTAATCTTTGGCGGGTAACTTAACTAAATAATCTTAAATTTGACAGGTACCAAATAACTCAGATTTTTTCTCTTCATAGTGTAGATAACTCAGTCCAACTAATGTTTATACCTTTCATATATGTAAATATGCCCATATCCTAAACAAACCACTCCGTCGGATACCATACGATTTCTTTAGAACTATAGAGGCATACCCTTAATCACAATACACTCCTTAAACCTTATTCCATTTATTCCAAAGGTAAACAAGCCAAGTTAAATATAGACTTATCAGATCTTTATCACAAAATTTTCCATCAAAGAAATCCCAAGACTTTCCCAAATCTTACTACATAGACGATTAACCAGATTCTATTACATAGACTTCACCAATTACACTACATAGACGTTACAAAATTGCCTACAAAGACAAATACCGGTTATGCTACTCAGGCTTAACAGATCACGCCCCACAAACTTTGCCCAATACATTGCAAAGGCCAGTCAGAATACACTACAAAGGCTAATCAGAATATGCCACAAAGGCTAATCAGAATATGCCATAAAGGCTAATCAAAATATGCCAAAAAGGGTAATCATAATACACCACAAAAGGCTAATCATAATACACCACAAAGGCTCTATTTGGATGCTATTAAGGCAGCACATGAACTACCGTATTTGCAATATGGATTTGCCTAGACTCATCATTGCGTGAGGTTTGCCCATCATCGCCTCGGGACATGTAGAAACCCTAGTAGATAAATACGACTTATTCGTTATTTATAGAATGTGCCATAGCCATGGTCTTTCCTCAGAATTGTCGTACGAAAATTCGTATTTACTGTATCGGCAAAATTTAATGCATACCATCACGGTGTCAACACTCACGTCACCTAATCTCCCAATACTTCGTTAAACCTCCATTTCTCCTACATTTTTAATCACATATAATGCATCTAATATAAGTATTCATTCATGTAGGTTATACTTATTTACTTAACCAAATCATACTTATTTACAAGCTTTGCACATGTCAACATGATCATGCATTGCAGTATATGTTTCATTTACTTATATACAATGCACCCATACTTACAACCCATCTCACACTTAACCACACATATATTATTCGAAGGTCGCATATATACATTCATCAGTTATTTAAGTACTCATGCATCATTAGTAGAACATCAGCCATAAGAATGACTTCCTAGAATGGCTTATAAGAGCCATGACTAAGGACTCACTTGATACTCACCTTACAGAAATTCAAAGTCCCAAACTCGAACATCCCTTACAAACTATTAGCAACAATAGGAGATGGAAATATCCACTGATTAACTCAAAAACCTTAGCTTCCAACTAAATAAATAAGAATAGAATAATTAAGTTTTAAAAGAAAAATCAAAGAGTAAAGTTGAAAGAAGGAAAATCATCCTAATGTTTTCTTCTCATAAATAAATATAATTATCTTAATGGACCTTGACAAGTGTCCATTGCATCTAGAACTTGTCCTTTAATTTGACCTACAAGGTCTGAGAGAAATATAAATGAATGTACTATACATATGCTATTTGACTAGTCAATTCAGTTGGTTCTCAATCAGATCTCCTTACCAAACTTGCTTGACATAGTGCTTGAACAAACTAAGTGTACTATACCTTTGAAGGTAACATACACGAGAATTACTCTTCTTTTACCGATTTCTTTCTTTAACTGAAGAATACTACTAGAACTAAATCCTGATATACTCTCATGGGTAGATACTCTATATGCCCAAAACATTTGTTCACCATAAGCTTATAAATTTGGCAAACTGTCTAGTAGAGTGCGCCTAAACAAACAACTTTGCCTCTATACGCCCTCTACTCGGATCCATCAAATTTAGGGTGTTACAAAATTTTATGATACCAGAGTCAGGTTTGTAAAACTCGAACTGTGGATTGTTAATGAGTCTGCATGCATGTCATAAGAAGGGATATTTTGGGAAAAACCATACCAAAAAATTTTGAAAAATAATTTTCTTCAAAAAAATTAAATCCGAGACTCTGATGTCGATCTTAATTTAATTATTGTTACTTCTAAAACTTTAGATAAATTGTAAACACTCAGGGAAAATAGTTAATGTTTGAACTTTTTATGTGAAAACTGTAGATATACTCTAAACCTTAGACTTTAAAAAAATCATTATGAACACCCAAGGCAGATGTAGTAGGGGTAGGCCGTGTAGGGTTGCACTTATTGAGCTGCCCATTATTCAAGGTGAAGCCCAATTCCTGAGGCAGATTACGTAGAGGATACATATGCCATTAGTGACAAAGGTTATAAGAATGGAGATGATGCAGTGTCGCAAAGGATGCTAAGGGTTCTACAGAGGGTTGCTAGAACCTAAATTATTTAAATTATTTAAGGTTAAATTATTTAAGGTGTTGCTGGAATGACCCCTAATATGGCTGAATATTAGATGGGAACAATTGAGAGAATTCTAGAGGATTTAGACTGTAATTCGAAACAAAAATTAAAGGATACTGTGTTCTTGTTAAAGGATGAGGCTTATCATTGATGATAGTCTATGGTGAGAGGTACACAGGCTGAATGATTGACTTGGGGATACTTTCAAGAGGCCTTTCAGAAGAAGTACGTGGGCACTAGGTATGTGGAGGCCAACAAACTTGAGTTTATCGAGTTAAAATATGGAGATAGGATTGTGGCAAAATATGATGCTGAATTTCTAAGGCTTAGCCGCTATGCTCAGAGTATGGTTTCCACTGAGTAAGATAAATACGTGAGGTTCAAGGATGGATTACGTTATGACCTTAAAATTTAGGTCGTTCCACACTAGGAAAGGGTGTTTGAGACCCTAGTGGAGAAAACAAAACTTGTAGAGGATATTAAGCGCGTGGAACGTGAAAAATGATAGAAGAATAAGATCTCAATTAAGAGAGATTCTGGTTTCATTGGTTCCAATAATCGTCCCATAAAATGAGCCAAAGAGGGTAGACCGCTATAAGGGGTTGTTATAGGTAATTCATGAGGTAAGACTCCCAACTGTACATATTATGATAAACATTACCCGGACGAGTGTTGGGGAAAATTTGGTGTTTTCCTGAAATGTGGGTCGATTGAGCATAGGATTAAGGATTGTATTCATCAGGTCGAGCTAATGCAAGCTTCAACTCAAAATTAGGCCCAAAATCAGAGAACGGGTCAGTTACCTTCAAGGGACCGAGGTCAAAATAGGGTCATAAATAATGTCGCAACTAGTAATCAGATAAGAACCGAACTGAGGCTAGACAACCTGCCCTTTGTTCCGTATAAATAAGGTCGTGAGGATAGAGACACATTCGATGCCATAGTAGGTACATTAACCATCCATTTTGTTCCGTATTTTGCCTTGATTGATATAGGATCTACGCACTTATATTTTGCTTAGAATATGACTAATAAACTTGGTATTGGGGTAGAGAAAACTACTAGCAATGTTATTGTAGTTAGCCATTTAGGGCAATTCGTTGCTGTAAATAAGATCTCTAAAAGATGTCCATTAGAGGTTCAGAGTGTAATATTTCCAGTCGATCTTATGAAATTACCTTTAAGTGAGTTTGATTTAATTCTGGGAATGGATTGGTTGGGAGAACAACAAGTTAGTTTGGACAATACCTCTAAGAGAGTAATCGTGAGAATGACTGATGGTAGTGAGATCGTTATGGTTGGTGAACGACGAAATTATTTATCTAATGTGATTTCTTCTATGGTACCCGGAAAGTTGGTTCAGAAAAGGTGTGAGGCCTATTTAGCTTGTGTGTCATATATAAGTACTAATAGTGCTACGATAGATAATATTTGAATAGTTAAGGAGTTTCCAGATGTTTTTCCCGAGGAACTGCCAGGGTTACCTCTAGATCGTGAGGTTGAATTTGGGATTAAGTTGTTGCTAGGAACTGTTCCAATGTCCATTGCTCTCTACCGCATGGCACCTAAATAGTTAAAAGAATTAAAAGTCCAACTTTAAGAGCTTTTGGATCGTGGGTTTATTAGACCTAGTGTTTCACCGTGGGGAGCTCTGGTCCTATTTGTTAAGAAGAAAGACAACTTCCTAAGGTTGTGAATTGACTATCGACAGCTAAATAAATTGACCATTAAGAATAAGTATCATTTTCCTAGGTTCAAAGACTTATTTAATTAGTTCTGAGGTGCAACAGTGTTCTCTAAAATAGATTTAAGGTCTGGATACTATTAATTAAAGGTGAAGGAGATGGATATGCGTAAGACTACATTTAGGGCTTAGTAGGATCATTACGAGTTCCTTGTGACGCATTGTGGATTAGCCAATACTCCTGCCGCTTTTATGGACTTAATGAACTGAGTGTTCCAACCATACCTTGATCAGTTCATCGTCATGCTAATCGATGACATCTTAGTTTATTCCAAATTTAAAATTAAACATAACGAGCATCTTAGGGTAGTTTTACAAATCCTCTGAGAAAAAAAAACTTTATGTGAAACTAAATGAATGTGAGTTCTAGCTTAAAGAAGTAATGTTCTAGGTCATGTGATATCTACCGAGGGTATCCAAGTAGATCTGAAAAAGATAGAGGCTATTCTGGAATAGAAATAACCCAAATTTTTTTTTCTGAAATCTGAAGTTTTCTTGGTTTAGTCGGGTATTATAGGAAATTTTTCGAAGGATTCTCTTTGATTGTTGCTCCTCTAACAAAGTTGTTGAGGAATAATTCTACATTTAAATAGATGGATGATTAGCAACCTAGCTTTGAAAAGCTAAAGTCGGTGCTGACTCAAGCTTCCGTGTTGATTTAACCTGAGTCGGGAAAGGAGTATGTGGTGTATAGCTGTGCATCTTACATTGTCCTTGGATGTGTATTGATGCAAGATGGAAAAGTAATTACCTATGCTTCAAGGCAGTTGAAATCGCATGAGTGCAACTATCTGACTCATGATTTGGAGTTGGCAGCCTTGGTGTTTGTGTTAAAATTTTGGATGCACTACTTATATGGTGAAAAATGCTACATTTACACGGATCATAAGAGTCTCAAGTATCTTCTTACCCAAAAAGAGTTGAACTTGAGGCAACAGAAGTGGATTGAACTATTTAAAGAATATAACTGTGTGATCGAATACCAACCCAGGAAAGCAAATGTGGTGGTAGTTATCTTAAGTAAGAAATAAATGATTGATTTAAAAGTAATGTTTGCTAGGTTAAGTCTAGTGGTTGATAGGGGCTTACTAGAATAATTGCGAGTAAAACCCAAATTGGTCAATGAAATTATGGATAAACAACTATTAGATGTGTCCCTGTTATGATGAATTAAACAGGTCGAGAACCTTAAGACTGAGGATTTTGGGTTCAATGCTGATAGTATTCTGTGCTTTCGAGGGAGGTATTGTGTGCGAAATGATAAGGATCTAAGACAACCCATTCTTCGGGAAGCACATAGTGGACCTTATGCTATGCATCCCGAAGGGAAAAAGATGTATCCGGATTTAAGGGAACTATACTGGTGGCCTGGATTGAAACAAGAAGTGATAGATTTTGTAGCTAAGTGTCTGATGTGTCGATAGGTGAAAATAGAACACCAATTTCCTTCTAACTTGTTACAGTCGATTAAGATTCTCGAGTGGAAATGAGACTGAGTGACCATGGACTTTTTTAGTGAGTTACCCTTAACAACCGTTAAAAAAGATTCAATTTGGGTGATAGTAGACTTATTAACTAAGTCAACTCATTTCTTACCTGTCTGTACAGATTACTCATTGTAAAAGCTAGCTAAGTTAAACATTTTAGAGATTGTGAGACTACATAGGGTACTAGTATCGATTATTTCAAATCGAGATCCTTGTTTTATATCTTGATTTTGGGGAAAGCTACATGAGGCACTGGGAACTCATTTGGACTTTAGTACAACCTTCCATTTACAGACTGATGGATAGTTTGAGTGGGTTATACAAATATTGGAAGATATGTTAAGGGGTTGTATTATTGACTTCCGAGGTAGTTGGGAAGAACACTTGTCTCTTGCTGAATTTGCCTATAATAATAGCTTTCAGTCAAGTATACAGATAACACCATATGAAGCATTGTATGGTCATAAGTATCAAACACTACTATGTTGGACTGAGCTGAGGGAAAGGAAAGTTTTAGGTCCTTAGTTAGTACAATAGTCTAAGGGGAAAATTAGAAAGATTCAAGACAGCTTAAAAGCGACTTCAAATAGATATAAGTCGTATGCGGACATTGAGTAAAGTGTCAGAGATCAAGTTTTCCTGAAAGTATCTTTACCGAAGAAAGTGTTGAGGTTTGGTCAAAAGGGCAAATTGAATCCTATCTACATCAAACCTTACGAAATTCTTAAGAGAGTTGGTTCGGTGGCGTATTAATTAGAAATACCTCCTGTACAACCCAATTTTAGCCCGGGCCCAGACCAACACAAAAAACCCAAAAAAATAAAAACAATAAATAAAACCAGATTACAAGCCCAAATAAAAGTCCAGTCCAAATTACAAAAAACCCTAAGCTCAACAAGCCCACAACCTTAACTTTCAGCAGAAAAAAGAGAGGCAGAAACCCTAGCCTAAGAGCTGACGCCGTTCCTCCCATGCGTGCCAGCCTCCTCGCACGCTTTTGACCCTTCTGCCACGGTCGTCTACCACTGCCACTGTCACCTGTAAAGAAAGACGAACAGGCAACAGCAAGACGCGCCAAGCAGAAGAAACAACATAGAAAAAAAACAAAAAAATAGTACCGAGCAGTTTTGTAAATAGGCTATAAAAGCCATGAAATATCAATGTATTTCTTCTTCCTTTTTCGAACACGAAATATCAAATACGAAAAACAGAAGATTGAACACGAAAAGTAGTGAAATCAAAAGGTGTTTCTTTTGTTTTTATTTTATTTTATTTTGAAATAACTTGTAAATAATATTAGAAAATTTTTACCTTTGATCTGTATTTCGTCCACTTTTTAAGAGTTTTTTAATACAATCCTTACTTTATTATTTCTTTCTTTTTAAATCTGCCCATGAACTTTTATCTTTTTTTTCATTCTGGTCTTTCAACTGTTCGGTGGTTCTAGAAACGGTGCGTTTGAAGGGCGAAAGGAATAATTTCCTAATAAGTCCCTATGAGATTTCGTGCCTTTCGAATTGATCCTTTATTTATTTTTTTATATTTTAATTTATCCTTTTAATTCGATTTGGGTTATAATTTAGTCCCTTAATCAATTTAACTCTTTTATTTATTTATTTAGTGACTATATTCATATTTTTTTACCGAGTCTTTTTTATTTAATTATTTAATTATTTATTATTATTTGGTTTATTCATTTATTTATTATTCTTTTTATGCATACCCAAAATTGAACTACAATTCATATTTTATGAGCATAATTACTTATTATTGTCCTTTATTATTTTATCCTCATTTTATTTTATTTTTAAGTCTATCAGTATTTTTTTATTTTTAACATGCTCATGTCATGTTTGCTTTAATAATCATGCATTTTTATTTTTTATTTTCTTTTTGAGTCACCTAAATCCTTTCATTATTGCAATTCGATTAATTATTATTATTATTGTTGTTATTATTATTACTATAATTGCATTAGTCTTATCTCAACATTTCTTTATTTATTCATTATACATCATCTTAATATTCTACCCATATGTTTATTTCACGTTATTTCATCGGCGTTACATGATGTGCTATACTTAAATATATTGGTTGTTTTTATATTATACTAAAAGTGAATACATATCGTTTTAGATCTCACATTTGTTATTATTTCATAGAAAGAAACTGTTAAAAAAGTTAAGACAACATTTCGTGTTTAAAGATTCGAGAAGTCGTACCCTAACTACGGGGTTTCAATTTTCTCGTCGAATTTAAATAACTAAATATCCTATTAAAAATTGAAATATATGAGATTTTATAATGAAACGAAGGAAAAAGCTTATTTTTGGGGATTCGAGATTTCGTATCCTAACTTATGGGATACGAAATTTTCATTACTTCGAGACAAGATGTCATTTTACACATCTTCGTTAATTCAAGAGATTTCAAAAAAAAATACTTTAATAAAAAGAAGGATCGTAATTTAAACTCTTTTTGAGTTTTCAATTTCCGACACTAAAGACATTAATTAATCAATTAGGTACCAATTTTGGGCGTTACGAGGGTGCTAATCCTTCCTTGTATGTAACCGACTCCCGAACCCGTTTTCTGAACTTCGTAGACCAAAATCGTTGTTTTGATAAATTAAACCATTTATTAAAAGAAATCGTTTTATGAGGTGACCTAATCACACCTTATCAAAAAGGATTGGTGGCGACTCCCGTTTTTCATTTTCATTTTCATAATAAAAGTCGACTGACCATTTTTTTTTAAAAAAATGGTTTCAACACCTCTTAAATTGAACCGTATTCATAAAGTATTCCATGTCTCCATGTTGAGATGATACCTATCTGATCCTTACCATATTGTTCCAATCAAAGAGATTGATGTAAGATTGGATTTGTCCTTTAAGGAGGAACCTTCTTTCGAAGCCACTAGTCATCGCACCTAAACCATCCTTAAAACTGCTATCCCCTCCATCTTTAAACCTTACCGTAGGCTACTTATCCACCTGCCTAAAACTGAAACCATTCTTAACATATTTTCTAACTCCGACACCAAAAGTCCCTTCGTCTAGCAACATTCCAAAAAGTGAACAGTCTGATATAATGGATATGCTGTAAGACATGCATTGGTAGCAATAGGCTTATTAGAGATATTTCATGCCCTTAAGCTTAGTTAATTGTTTGTACTTAAGTGAGTTTAGTTGCATTTTAGGATATTGCATTAGTATTTTTAGAGTACTTCATTAAAGAGCTTGAATTGTACTTAAGTATTATTACATGTTGCTTTTAATTGTCTATGGGGAGGACTTGCTTGGTGGTTGATTGGCAGGTGCAGAGTGTATGAAAAGGAGTAAATGATTGAATGTTTGTCGTGACAAATTTTGGATAGTTTTCCAACACAAATGATGTAACAATGCCTTGAAGATGCCTAGACAGTACTCAATGCGTACTGTTCTCAGCCCTAGGTTTACTTTACCAGATAAATCCACCTTAAAAAGAGAGAAAGAATTATAGGTTAATGGACCTACCCTAGAAGGTCAAACTTATAAAAGCTAAAGAGGGAACCCTAGAAAGAGAGAAGAGTGATTTTTGATAGAAAGAGATAGGAGCAACTTTTGACAAAAAAAAAGGGTAGGACCAAGAAGGAAGGCAGCTGAAGAAGGAGAAAACGGCTACATTATCTTTGACAGCTGCAAGACATTGCGTTGCCGGTGTTGAGAGCTAGATAGGTGAAAGCTATCATATTAAATTTTCTCCTTTGATTCTTATCATATTTCTTTTAGAACTTATTTATTAAAGATGATGTTGGTTACTGCATTAAACTCGAATTTGATTTACCCAGCTATGAGCTAAATCTCTTAAGCTCGGGATTACTTTGCTGAACCCTTTAATTCTATTAATGTTTACAGTTTAAGTTGTAACTGTTATGCTATTTTATTCAATGGTATTCCATAATTTATATAGGTTGTGTATTGACGAATGTGTAGCAGATTATTAAAGATAACTTAATTTTGATAGGGTTATGTTAACTAGATAGGCATTGGGTAATTGATCGCTGTGATCAGAGTCTTAAAATTTATAAAGAGAATGATCGAACATGCAAACTAACTCTGACAATGATTAAAGGCAAGTGTACCTATCGAACAGTAGTATAGCTTAGGCAAGACCGGATTGCCGAACCCAAAGGAACTAAAAGTACTAATACTAACCTTCTTTTTATTATCTAGCCTAAAATAAGTGAAGTTGTTTAGATCTAACGATTACTAAACTAAAGACGCAAAGACAAAAAGAATGAATTGGGAAATAACTTGAGGGAAGACTCAGTTGATTTAAGACGATACCCATAGGAAGAATCCACCTAGATTTCACTTGTTATCTAATCCTGAACCATGCGATTTATTCACTTGACTTGATCCGTAGGACTCCCTAACGTATATTAAACCCTCTCTCGAGGCGAATAACGTCTAACCCTACGTTAATTAACGAAAATCTCTTTCTCACTTAATAACCCCTTAGAATTGCAGTAAATCGATCTATGGATTCCCATATTAGGTTTCACCCTAATCCGGCAAAATCTCGTCACCCTATCTCTAGGCGCGCGAACGACTCCGCTTTAATTATGCTAGATCTATGAATAGGCAGGGACTTTTGCTCTACCACCTAAACACATCATACTTGGATTAATATCCTGGAAACATTAACACAAGAATTAAGCACACATAATTAAGAACAAATCAAGTATTTATCTTATAGTTCAGAAAATAATAACAAGATTCATCTAGGTTTTATCCTCTTCAGGTATTTGAGGGGTTTAGTTCATAAAAAATAAAGAAAACATCTCAGAAGAAAAGATAAAACAAAACATAAGAAATCCCTAAAACTCCCTGAAGGAATTGAAGGAGATATCCGCCGTCTTGAGTAGAATTCCGGCTTCTAGAGATGGATCAACTAGCTATCTTCGAGTGATTCCCACAATTCTTTCAGGTAACACTTAAAGGGTTTATATAGGCTCTTAGAATGTGTTTCTTCGCCCCAAAGTATCCAAATCCAAATGAAATTGCTTTTTGCCATGATAAGGACACGGCCATGTCACACGCCCGTGTGACTAGTCTTCAAGCCGTGTTCGGACTTCTTTAATGAGGCACGGCCGTGTAACTCGGGGATAAGGCCGTGTTCTAGATGATCAATGTGGCACGACCATGTGGGCTTAAGTCCAGGCCGTGTGGATTTCGTGATATGGCCCATTTACTCTGTTTTGGGCCCATTTTATGCTCTTTTCATCCTCGGGCGCTTTCCTGGGTATAAGACATGAAAAGAAAAGATTACGAGCACCTTTTTATATGAATCGAGGCTTAAATCATCCAAAAACATACTAAATGTGGGATTCAAATATGTTGCTTTTCCGGTTTATCAGTAATATGAGTGAATGATAAATTATTTATCCATAGAAAACTCTATACATAAAGCCTTGCCTCATACAAAAGAAGGTAGAAAATATTAGAGGTAACGAAACTCTAGTCTATAGACATATAGTGCTTTAGGTAAAGGCAACCCAAGGTTTTGCTCTCGAAAGAAGTAGATCGCTGTAGAAACCTGTCAAGTAGTAGAATGTTCAAGACTTTGCTGTGGCATTAATAGTTAGAGAAGGTAGATGCATCTGTAATCTCATCCGTCCTAATCAACATTGCAGTTCCTTAATCTTCTTTCTGTAGTTGCTTTGTCGTGAGATACTTGTTTCGTTTACTTGTTTTGTTTTGCACGTTTTATACATCACCATTCTCTCATTTTGCCACTACATTCTCACTATTATTTTACTTTAGCATTAATCAAACTTAACTCTAATAACTTGACCAAACTATACCTATCCAATCCATGTGCAGACGATATCACTCATCACTTTATTACTTGTTCAACTTGTATACTTGCACAATTTGCACATCATATTCACAAGTGACAAGTTTTTGACGCCATTGTCGGGGATTGGCAATTGGTGAAATTTGGTTTTGTTATTTTTATTTTATTTCATTAGTTTTAGCTAACTTAATTTTGTTTAATTTCTACATATTTGCCATCAGTGCATGAGAAGAGGCATTCCTGTAGAAGAATAGTATCCTTTTGACCCAGAGATCGAAAGAACTTTACTAAGGAGAACAAAATTACGTAATATGGCTAGGGAAGGGAATAATCATGGTTTGAATAATCCATTGAATCTAAATGGTCGAGATGTCAATCTTCCTATTTTCCGTGTGATAGATAACCGAGACAAACCTATTTGAGAGCATGTTGTTCCAGTTTTGGATGACCTGAATCCAGGGATAGCCAGATCACACATACAAGCTCAATATTTTGAGTTGAAATCGGTAATGTTTTAGATGCTGCACAAACTTGGACAGTTCAGGGGTTGCCCACTAAAGATCCAAGACTATATTTAAAACTTTTTCTAGAAGTTTGGGATTTGTTTCGACAATAGGGTGTTCCTGAAGACGCTTTGTGGCTTAAATTGCTCTCATACTACTTGAGATATCGTGTAAGAGCGTGGCTTAATGCCTTGCCGTCAAGAATAGTGGCATCATAGAATGACCCGTGCCAGAGGTTTTTGCTACGGTATAATCCACCAAATATGAATGCCAAGCTTAGAGATGACATAACATATTTTCCGCAATCAAAGGATGAAACGCTTTACGAAGTTTGGGAGAGATTTAAGGAATTACTTAGAAAATGTCATATGCATGGTTTCCAGCACTGGACTCAAATGGAGATGTTTTATGATGGGTTGAATGTACATACAAGGATGGTATTCGATGCATCTACCAATGGTACTTTGTTGGATAAATCTGTAACACCCCTTACCTGTATCCGTCGGTAGAATAGGGTACGAGGCATTACCGGAACTTATAGAACCAATTTCCATTTATCCGAACCAAGTACCATTTATTTATCAAAAATTATTATTATGTCTCTTAGATGGGCTTTCGAAGACCAAATTATGCATCAGAACCAGACCGGAACCAAATCAGAATCACAGGGAATTTTTTGCAAAATCCCAAAATTATACTTACTCTAGCCATGCCAATAGCTAGGTTACAAACATCCATTTCCATGTAAACATTGGTATTTAGTCTATACATGCCATTCTTTCAAAATAAGTCATTTTCATATACCAAAAGATATGGGTTGATAGTGTGATAAAGCTCCGACTAATCTCCAACCTTCGAGCTCTTGAGCACTACAAAATAGGGAAAAGGAGAATGGGGTAAGCACATGGTGCTTAGTAAGTTCATGCAACAGGAATTATACTTACCATACTTATACATCCATCACTTAACAACACAAGCACACATCCAATTCACATAAACATATACCTATCACATACAAACTCAACTTTTGCATTAGTTAAGCAACATCATATAAATTCAATACAAAGATAAATGATTGATGAGCTCACCAATTCCATAATTTTCATGTTCTTCCATTTCTCATATTTATCCCATTAAATTTCTTGGAATTTCGATGGATATTCAATAGTACACTTTTGTGTACAATTCCGGGTTCGTCAATTCGTACACATATGGGTATACCCTTTTTCCAAAGAGAACACTCCCGCGAACCTCATTTCTTACAGCGGGATTACCAGTCCAGGCTAAATCCCCTTTATTATATGCTCAAAGAGTATTGTCGGGATTACTAGTCCAGGCTAAATCCCCTATAATGACAATTACTCTAATGAACTTAATTTGGATTACCCGTCCGGGCTAAATCCATTTAACACATATTCTTCAGGAGGGCTATATCATTAGGATCACCCGTTCGGGCTAGATCCTTTGTACCGTCAATTCCCTTTTCAGTGATCCATTGAAGTACATTTGATTCAACCGGGATTTATTTCCCCTTTTTATCGAGAATTATCTATTTTTCATTAAATATCATACAATGAAATCCAAACCATATTCACATCAATAAACATACATTCCAAGCATTTAAGAATATAATTCAAGTTACACAAACTTACTCGTAACAATTTGTAGTAGTTGTAGAGATTTCAAGGACTATCCGACAACTTTTTCCTTTCCTCGTTTATCTTCAATTTCTTGATCTATAATATAAAATTTTCCATTTATCAGCATCTAATTTTAATCTAATTTATTTCACAATTTATACCTCCCAATTTTCAAAATTGCATATTTACCCTAAATTTTACAGTTCTTACAATTTGGTCCCTACTCAATTAACCCCCCCAATTGAGCTTATTTTTCCTCAATTAAGAGTTTATTCTATCATCTTAAACTACTTCACAATCTTTGGAAATCAGAATTTTAGCATCAAACCTTAATTCCAAACCTTTTCATAATTAAGTCCTAAAAATCAATTTCTACTGAAAACATTTAGTAAATCCATCTTTTAATAAAATTAAAACTTCAAATCCATGTTTATTGATCATAAAATTCTAGTAGTCAACCACGGTAACTTTCAATTTCATCCATAAAATAAAAAACTAATGAATTTAATAGTAGGACGTAGTTGTAAAAGTCTTAAAAACATAAAAATTACAAGAAAAAGGCAAGAATTAACTCACTTGATGCAAAAATTATGAAATACCAGCTTAAAGAACCCCTCCTATGGCGTTTTGGCTGATGAGAATGATAAAAAATCAAAAGAAATCTAGATATTTCCACTTTACTCTTAACTTTATTTAGTTAATTATGCAATATTCCAATTTTTCCCTTAAATCATCAATTTGCTTGCTGATTTTATGCCCTTGCCGTCCAGCCCAAATAATTTTGGGTCTAATTGCCTTTCAAATCCTTTCTCATTAAACACTTAAGCTATTTAACCATTCTAGCAACTTTTACACCTTTTTCAATTTAGTCCTTTCTATTTAATTAACTACCCAAACGTTAAAATTTTCTAATGAAATTTTAATACCACAATACCAAAATTTCATAAATATTGATAAAAATATTTTTTACTAAAATTTTACGAGATCGAGGTCTCAATACCTCGTTTTTACCCAATTTTTTCAATATTTTTTCTAATTAACCACTAAATCGGTAAAAAATTTTTATCGATATTTTCATACAACGTTTCTATCATATTAATATTCATGCTATAATTTTTAAAATAAATATTCTTTTTAAATCAGATTTGTGGTTACGAAACCACTGTTCTGATAACCCTAAATTTAGGCCATTACAAAATCCTATAAAGAAGCATACAAAATTTTGGAATGGATTGCCAACAATGATTATCAATATCCTACAACGCAAGTTGGAACTAACAGGAGAGCTGCTGGAACCATGGAGCTTGATGCAATCACTTCATAGACAACTCAGGTATCCTCTTTAACTATTATGATCAAGACAATGAAAATGTAACAGCTCGATTTAGGGCCTAGTCAAAATAGTGGTTGCGAGACCACAAATCTAATTTTTTATGTGTTTTTATCATTTTTATGAGGTTTATGATATATTTGCATGATTGTGTGAAAATTTCATGAAGAAATTTTATGAATTAGTGAACAATTTGCCTATTAGGACTAAATTGCAAAGATTAGAAAATATGAGATTCTAAAAGATTTAAGTATGAAATAGAATTATAAATTATTAGAAGTCCTTATTTAGCAATTAGACCATTAAATGTCAAGATGGACAAAAATGGGCATGGGAAGGAAAAATCTCAAGAAAGGGGCCTTAAGGGTAATTTGGTCATTTGGTTAATTAATGAATTAAAAGGAAAAATATGTCAAAAATGGTGTCCATCTTCTCCAAGCTTGGCAGAAAATCACAAGAGCACCATAGCTAGGGTTTCTTCAACTTTCAAGCTTGATAGTAAGTGCATCCTGGCCCCGTTTTTAATGTTCTTCGTATTTTTTAGATCCTCGTAGCTCGATTTAGCTATTTCTAGCTATATTTTGAGCTAGGGTTTATGTTAAAAATTTACCCATGTATGACTTGCATGTATTTTGATGATTTATGGAAGAATATGAAAGTTTGATGTATGATAAACATCTTTTTCTAAGTGATTTTCATGAAAAATGCATAAAAGGACCAAATTGTAAAAAAGTTATAAAAATGGTCCTACATGAGTGAATTAATGGAAATAGATGGTTGTTGTTGTTAAGAAAATGATTCGGCGGCTTAAAAGACAAGAAAGTTGAATAAAAATCATTTTACGAGCCTAGGGGTAAAAGTGTAATTATGTGAAAGTTTAGGGGCAAAATTATAATTTTTTCAAAATATGATTCATGGGTCAATTTAGTCAATGTGAGTATTAAACAAGTAAAATTGTTATTATAGATCAAGAAACATGAAGCCCAGACCGAAACCGAAGCAAGAATAAGGTTGTGGACTAAATCGAATACCTATACATATTTTGAGTACTGAGGTAAGTTTGTGTGAAATTAAAGCTACATAATGTTATTATGTTTTTAGTTTCTTTATAACATGAGAAATGTACATTATTTCCATGAAGTTGATTAATGATGCCTTGATGAAATTATATTGAAATCATGTTAAGTCGAAGTCTAGGTTGAACGTTCGAAATAACAAGGATACCTATGTCACAACATGAGATAAGGAAGGTCCCGTATAAGACCATGTTTGGGATATGGCATCGGCATCGAATAAGGAAGGTCCCGTATAAGACCATGTCTGGGACATGGCCTCGGCACCAAAGGAAGATCTCGTGTAAGACCATGTCTGGGACATGGCATCGACATCGAGATATGAGATCCCGTGTAAGACCATATTTGGGATATGGCATCGGCATCAAGAGGTGATCCTATGTAAGACCATATCTGGGATATGGCATTGGCATTGTAATACACGTATGATGAGATTGAGTATCCTCCGATATTCCGAATAGTTCAACAGACAAAGAGCTACATTCAAGTTATGGATGAATATGAGTTAAGTTTATGTTCAAGATAGCATAAGTACTAAACTATATGATGAAGTGATACAAGTACCCATGAGTAAAATACAAGTTATGAAATCGTAATGTGATATGTGATGGGTAAGAGTAAGTATGAGTAAGTATGTCAAAGTACTTGAGAACTTGCGTTGTTATTGTTCAATGAGATGAATGGATGTTATCATGAGCCCTTATGTTGCTATTTTAATTCATGCAAACTTACTAAGCTATATACTTACCTCTCTCATTTCTCTTTTTCTTGTAGTATCGCCAAGCTAGCTCAAGGATCGTAGAACGTCGGAGCTCGGAATACACTATCAATCATTCTTTTGGTATAGTAAAGTTGATTTATTTTGAGTATGGCATGTATAGGAACTTGGTCATCTTGTGTCATGTCATATTTGAAAGCCAAAGTGTTGACTATTAATATTATACACTTATTTTGTAAATGGCCATTGGGGATTGGCCAATATTTGTCAAGTTTCATATATTTAATGATGATGAGTTTTATAAGGTGAAAGTTAATGCAATTGATGGAGTGAAATAGGAAGTGTATGAATGATGATTTAGTGATTCTTCATAGTGTATTATTGCCATGTTATGTGTTGCTTGTGGTGGTATAAGTGTGTTTATGTTTCAGGGTGGTAATTGGCTTGGTAAATAGTCTTCTAATTGTCCACATGGGTAGACACACGGGTGTGTGTCTAGGCTATGTATGACACACAGTCAGCCCCATAGGTGTGTTGATAGGCCGTGTGTCCCGTGCATCAAATTTGCGAGAATTCGATTCGTCACACGGGCCAGCACACATGCGTGTGTCTAGGCCGTGTGCCCTTAAGAGGTTGCTGACATCATAAATAGAATGCTAAGGTTTTCACACACGGGTGAGGACACAGGCATGTCTAGGCCGTGTGAGGGACACGGGCCACAGACACGGGCGTGTGTCCGGCCCTGTGAAAACCCCTGTAGGTTCGAAATGAAAAATAAAATCCACACGGGCTAGGAATATGGGCGTGTGTGACCACACAGCCTGCCTTCACGGGCGTGTTCCATTTCCCACGGGCGTGTGGCCCTGTTTTAGGCAAAAATTTTCTAAATGCGTAAAAGTTTCCGGTTTAATCCCGAACCCTTCCGTATGTATGTTTAGGGCCTCATAGGCCCATAATAGAGATGTTATGTATATGAGTGAAGAAGTTTTAAGTTGGAACGAAATTTTTTTGTCCGATATTGTATGTTTGAACAAGCTAAGTTTAGTAATGCCTCGTAACTGATTTCGACGTTGAATACAGGTAAGAGGTGTTACAGAAAAGGCCAACTGTAATCGAGGGGATGAAATCAGTGGAGCTATTTTGTGTTTATTGTGGCAAAGACTATGTGTTTGATGAATGCCCATCAAACCATTATCTATATACTACATGGCTAATTTCAATCGGAATAACAATCCTATTCTAACACCTACAATCCAAGGTGGAAGCAACATCCAAACATTGGTTAGAATAGTTAAGGTATGGGGAATTCAAACAATGTTGTTAGACAGAATGCCAAGAGGGCACCGCCTGGTTATAATCAACCCATGCTGCAGCAAAATGTCCAACAAGGTTAGGCATCAGCTTCATCATCATCATCTATTGAATATTTGCTGAAAGAATATATGGCCAAGAATGATGTCGTGATATAGAGTCAAGTTGCATCCCTACGAGCTCTTGAGAATCAAGTGGGGCAGATAGCAAATACTTTAAATTTGAGATCATAAGGAGCTCTGCCAAGGGTTACTGAGAATTTGAGATCACAAGGGAAGAAACATTTCATGGAAATCACTTTCAAAAGTGGGACTCGGCTGAATCAAATTATTAAATATGCAACTGCAGAAGAGGACAAATTAGGTGTCAACCATGGAAAGAATTCAAAATAACCTGAACAGCATACTACAACTAAAAAGGTTAAACAGAAGACTGTTGCAGCAGAATCAGATCATGTTGCCAATAAAAATGTCATAGTAAAACAATATCAGCAACCTGAAGGACGACCACCTCCACTTTTTCCTCAGGAATTCCACAATTGTAAACAAGATATCTAGTTCAAAAGATTTCTGGATGTCCTAAAACAACTCCACATCAATATACCTTTGGTAGAAGCTTTGGAGCAAATGCCTAATTATGTGAAATTCATGAAACATATACTGTCAAATAAGCATGGATTGAGAGAATTTGAAATTATTGCTCTCACTAAGGGGTCAACGGCGATGTTGAAGAATAAATTGCCTCCAAAGTTGAAGGATCCAGGGAGTTTTACTATCCCATGTTCAATTGGAAATGATCATGTTGGTAAGGCATTGTGTAATTTAAGAGCGAGCATCAATTTAATGCATATGCTTCCCTTTAGAAAGCTGGGAATCGAAAAAGCAAGACCTACTACGGTCGCATTGCAGCTAGTTGGTCGATCCTACGCACATCCGTAAGGTAAAATTGAAGATGTGCTGGTAAGAGTATATCAATTTATTTTTCCTGTCGATTTCATTATTTTAGAATGTGAAGCTAACAAAGATGTGTCGATTATTCTTGGAAGACCTTTTCTTGCTACAGGCAGAACTTTGATTGATATGCAAAAAGGTGAACTGACCATGAGGATGAATGATCACCAGATCACCTTCAATGTATTCGATGCCCTGAAATGTGCTTATGAGAATGAAGAGTGACACGCCATTGGTTTGATTGAAACAACAGCATAAGACGAGTATGCAAAATTTGCCACAACAATTCTGATAGTGATACAGATTCACTTGAGCTAAATGAAACAGAGACTTTTCAATAATTCAATGAGTCTATAGAGGCAAAGTAGATTGTGGACAGACCAGGGAAAAAGTTTGAGTCCTTGGATTTATCAACTCGTATTTTCAATCCTCCTAAACCATCTATAGAGGAGCCTCCCTGAAGCCTTTGCCGCTACATTTGAAATATGCTTACTTGGGAGACAACAACACATTGCTAATAGTTATTTCAGCGGAGTTGACACCCGATTAAGAGGTTAAGTTGTTGGAAGTTCTCAGGCGATCTAAGAAGGCATTAGGATGGACATCAAGGGAATTAGCACTGCTCTATGCATGCGTAAAATTTTATTGGATGATTGTCATAGCAATTCTATTGAACAGTAGAGAAGGTTGAATCTCATCATGAAGAAAGTAGTTAAGAAAGATATTATCAAGTGGCTCGATGCCGGTATTATCTACCTTATTTCTTACAATTCTTGGGTGAGTCCTGTACAATGTGTGCCCAAGAAAAGAAGTGTCACAGTGGTCAGCAATGATAACAATGAGCCCATACCAACTCGCACTGTCAAGGGATGGAAAGTGTGCATGGATTATCATAAGTTCAACAAGGCAACTAGGAAGGACCACTTTCCCTTACCGTTTATTGATCAAATTTTGGATAGATTAGTTGGGAAGGCATTCTACTGTTTCTTGGATGAATATTCAGGGTATAATCAGATTACTTTACCTCTCAGTGACCAAGAGAAGACAACTTTCACTTGTCCATATGGTACTTTTGCGTTTAGACGAATGTCGTTCGGGTTATGTAATGCCCCAACAACATTTCAGCACTGTATGATGGCAATATTCTATGACATGGTGGAAAACATTCTTGAAGTCTTTATGGATGATTTCTCTGCCTTTGGCAATAACTTTGAGGACAATGTGAAAAATCTGGAACTGGTTCTTTACCATTGTGAAGAAACAAATCTTGTTTTGAATTAGGAAAAATCTCATTTCATGGTCTGTGAAGGCATTGTTTTGAGGCATAAAGTATCACAGCAAGGGATTGAAGTTGACAAAGAAAAACTTGAGGTAATAGAAAAATTAACGACTCCTACTAGTGTCAAGGGTATTCAGAGTTTCTTAGGCCATGCATATTTTTATAAAAGATTCATTAAGGATTTCTAGAAGATATCTAAACCCTTATGTGCCTTCTCGAAGTAAAATAGACCTTTTAATTTTGATGAACCTTGTTTGATAGTTTTTGAGGAATTGAAGAAATGATAGGCAGCAGCACCAATTGAAATAGCTCCGGAGTGGACACTACCTTTCGAACTCATGTGTGATGCCAATGATTATGCTGTGGGAGCAGTGTTGGGGCAAAGAAAATACAAGGTATTTCATGTAATCTATTATGCAAGCAAGACCTTGATAGATGCGCAGCTTAACTAAACTACCACTAAAAAAGAGTTATTGGTTGTGGTATTCGCGTTAGATAAATTTTGATCTTATTTAGTTGGTACCAAGGTCAAAGTCTGCATAGACCACTCTGCTATTAAGTATTTGGTGACCAAGAAATATGTCAAACTAAGATTGATTCAGTGGATAATCTTACTACATGAGTTTGATTTAGAAATTCGAGATAGAAAGGGGACTAAAAATCAAGTGGCTGATCACCTGTCAAGGTTAGAGGCTAGAAATGAATATGGCAATATCAAACTTATTAAGGAAGACTTCCAAGATGAGCAACTGTTAGTTGTTATAGACTTCTGAGACGAGCAATTGTTAGTTGTTATGGCATTACCTTGGTATGCCGATATATTGAACTTCTTAATAAGTGGTTTGTTGCCACCTAGTCTCAATAGCCAAAGAAGACGAAAATTCTTTCATGATGCCAGACATTATTATTGGGATGAACCCTTCCTATTCAAGCATCGTGCTGATCAAATAATTAGGAAGTGTGTCCCTAATGACAAAATACACAACATCCTACAACATTGTCATTCAGCTCCTTATGGAGAACTCCTTCGAGGAATAAGAACTATTGCCAAGGTACTCCAATTTGGTTTCTGTTAGCAAAATCTGTTCAAGGGTGCCTACGAACTTTATAAGTCATGCGATTTTTGTCAGGGGGCAGTTAATCTATCTAGAATACACAAAATGCCACTGCAAAATATCCTGGAGATTGAGTTGTTTGATGTCTGAGGAATAGACTTTATAGGTCCATTTCCGCCCTCATTGGGCAACCTATACATATTTATGGCAGTGGACTATGTCTCTAAGTGGGTCGAAGTTATTGCTCTCCCTACTAATGATGCAAAGTTAGTAAAGAAGTTCTTGCACAGCCAAAGAATATGAAAATTCCTTCATGATACCAGACATTATTATTGGGATGAACTCTTCCTATTCAAGCATCATGCTGATCAGATAATTACGAAGTGTGTCCCTGATGACAAAATACACAACATCCTGCAACATTGCCATTGAGCTCCTTCCGGATGACATTTTGGAGGAACAAGAACTATTACCAAGGTACTCCAATCTGGTTTCTATTGGCCAAATCTGTTTAAGGATGCCCATGAATTTTATAAGTCATGCGGTCATTTTTAGAGGGCAGGCAATTTATCTAGGAGATACGAAATGCCACTGCAAAATATGATTCATACATGGATTGTGAAGATGATTAAAGGTAAAATAGTAATAGTTAAATAAGATATCTATAGGTGTGATCTTTTGGGTCTAAGAGAAAAGATCATAGGCTAAAGGACTAGTTAGCAATTTAACCATTTTAAATAAAAATAATTAGATATTTTAGTGGAATTGTGTAAAAAATATGAGAAAATGATGAAAGAGTTGTCATCTTCTCCTATAAGCAACTGTTTTCCCCATTTATCTTAACCAAACCCTTTTCTTTTATTCCATTTAGGTTCCTTTCCACCATTTTTAGCCATTCGAAGCTTTTCTTTTTTGTTTTCTTATTAAAAACCATAGATAAAGCTAGTAATAATCTTGATTTCATGATAAGAGTTTCCATAGCTATATAGAGGAAAGAGAAAGTTAGGGCTTTAGTGGTGATATCAAGTAATAAAGTAAGAAATGATGAAAACTTTCATTACATACTCGTTTACTTCAACAAATTAGTGTAGAGATGTTATGTGGTTAGAGTTTAACATGTGAATATTACCTATTTGATATGTTATTGAAGAAAACAGATAAGAAGATAAGGGATCAAATTGAATAAAAAGGAAAAGAAGTGACCAATGAGTAGAAGAGAAGAAAAACTCATCATCCAAATTTTGGTTGTAAATACTTCAAGTTATGTTAATTAGATAATTATGTTAATTAAGTAATTTAATTACTATATTAATGATGTTATGAGAAGTATTTAGTAGAGGTAAGTAATGTAAATGTTATAAATTTTTGTAACACCCCAAACTCGACCTAAACATTATGACTGAATCTGGGAATGTTACGTAATATAGTTATAAATCTGACTTTCGCTCTTTGAAAAACATCGTGAACCTTTGCTATTTAAAAGCCCGTTTTAATTGAAAACGTTTGTCGTACTTAACAGTTAAAACCGTTAATTGATTACATTTTCTAACTAATTTGAATAACTTGCAGCGGAAGTTCTTAAGACGTTATATTTTGAAAAACTGAGTTTGTTTTCTTAAAAATAGTTCATCGCAGAAACATAGTCGTTTTTCAAAAAATCATTTTATCGAATGTCATGTCAAAACCCAAAATAAAAGTTGGAATCCAAAAAATAATCCTAAAAGTCCAAAGAGTCCAAAATTTACAAAATTCTCAAACCAGAAATTTTAAATAAGTTTAATTTAAGTAAAATTAAGTTTAAGGAGGAATGAACACAACCGACCTCCCATCGCATGTAACACCCCTTACCCGAATTCTACACCGGAACCGGGCACGAGGCATTGCTGGATTTGACTTGCTTGATTATTCCACTTTAGGCTATAAAAATTCTCTCCAATTTTAATCTTTCCATTCACCATTGTAACATCCCTATCATGGGTCAACGAGACCCTTTACACCCACTCGGGGTGTTACGGAACCAAACCGGAGCTTTACAAACACTTAGAAAATTTTCACCTAATCAGGGGCCACACGCCCGTGTATCATCTCACACACTTGTGTTCGACGCCCGTGGTCGACATTGACTTGAGTCACACGGCTTGGGCACACGCCCATATGGCTGGCCCGTGGTTACCTCTGATTAATCCACACGGCCTGCGCACGCCCGTGTGCTTCAACCGTGTGGCGATTCAAATTCCAATTTCAAGGTGCAGACTTCACACGGCCTAGACACACGCCTGTGTGCCTACCCATGTGGACAAGAACAAGGCTATTTGCCAAGCTCTTCTCACCCCTCTAGCTCACACAACAAGGACCCATTCGAAATATCATCAAACATATTCATATTTTGCAATCTAAACTTCCATTAATGACTATATCTTTTCATAAATGACGATTTGAGCCATCAACCATGGCAATATACAAAATAGTTTGTCTTAAAAAGGGCCAACACACTTTTGGCCAAAATAACAAAATAATCTAACTAGTCTAGCCCCTATACATGCCATAACTCATAAGGACTTGAAACTCATACCGAACGTTTGCTCGATAGTGTGAAAACATCTCCGACGGTCTCCAACCCGAGCTAGATAAGCTAACCAATAAGAGATGGGAAAAGAAAATGAGTAAGCAACAATGCTTAGTAAGTTCATATGCAAAATATTAATCAGTATTTAATGTTGATTACAAACAAACACAAGGTATTATGATGAGTTTTACTCTTAAACTCATAGTTACCCATTCAATCATTCATAATGCTTACTTATTCCATCTCTTACTACATTCTAACCTTATCTTGAGCTTAATGCTCGCATTCATTAACTTATACCCCTGCACTTAACACCATATAGTTACATAATACAACACATCGTAACTTCACAATGTACCTTTCATACTACCAATCACTCGGTGGTTACGCACTTAGCCCACCATCAATCTCTAATAGGGTGGTATCGCACATAGCCCACCATTTGATACTAAACTCGATGGTATCGCACACAGCCCATCAGTAATGAATAATAAGGTGGTAACGCACACAGCCCATCATTAATAATATTGTTGATGCTATTGCACACAGCCCATCACTAATAATTGGTAAGGTGGTATCGCACACAGCCCACCATTAATAATATTCACGGATATATATATATCCACATGCATTTCTCTATTTCAAATGTTCATCCGAGAACATCCTCACACACTAACATTCTTACTTAGATCTCTATAATAATCATTTACTTTCACACAATACATTTATAAATACAACATATGCAATTAAGATGCATCATTCACACATGATCCACTATGGGTTCATCATATACCAAAGTCACCTCAATTTAGTTCAACACATACCTGTACCTCTCATGGTACAACCACATACATTCTCGTTTTCAACATACCTGTTGAATCACTCGAATTGTTAAATAACACTTTTGAATCTCATACATATAATTTCACATCGACATCATGCCCCCGATAGGGTCTTTCATGAAATATCATATCGATTCCATGTCCCTGACATGGTCTTATTCAATATCTCGCACCGAGGCCACATTCCAAATATGGTCTTATACGGGACCTTAATTATCATCATATCTTACTATTTGCATTTCCACTATTCTTAGATTCAATTCTCTTGACATCTCATCAAAACATATTTAATACATCCATAAAGCAAATATACATTCCATTCAATATTGGAATATTAAATACTTCACTTAGAGTTGCATAATTTAGCACATGAACTTACCTCGATACCGAAAAAGGTAAAAAAAAGAAATCTATTTGTCCACAATTCTCTTTTCTCCCATTCTAGGTCCGAATCTTATTTTCTTTAAAATAGAACAATAAAATGTACTCATTTAATCACTTATAATTCATAATACATCATAATCTTCACTTAGGCAAAAATGACTATTTTGCCCTTATACATGGGCAAAATTATGATTTTGCCCCTAGGCTCGTAAATCACTTTTCATCACATTTTCTTATTAAACAAGCCTAGCTGAACATTTAATCCTCTTACAACTATTCACAATTCCAACTATTTCATGTATTAATGAACAAATTACAGCATTTGCTTCTTAGTCCTAATTAGGTGTTTTCATGCTAACGCCTTTCACAAAAGTTGTTTCTCATCACTTTAACATTCATTTTCTTCCATAAAACTCAGCTAACAACATAAACTCTCTCATGGAAAGTCCCTAGACTTTCAACCATATTGCAAATTAGTCCCCTCATTAGCTAGCTTAAGCTTTGGGGACTCCAAAAGTACAAAAATTATCAACTAAAACCATCAAAATCACTTACTTGTAGAGAAAATGAGTTGCTGAAATTTTCAAGCTTTTAAAGCCCTCCCTTTGTTGATGTTTTCGATTGGAGAAGAAGACTAAATGAAAAGATGGTAGCTTTTCTTTTCTCATCTTATTTTATTCATTTTTATCAACTAATACCACCAACTATTGACCAAAATAAATGCTCTTGTCCCCTATGCATAATATGGCCGGCCACTCACTTAAAAGAAGGCCAAATTGCACATTTGGGACCTCTAATTAGTATTCTATAGCTATTTGTCACCTTTAGCAAATAAAATAGAACTTTCGCACTTTATGCGATTTAGTCCTTTTTTCGCGATTAAGTATGGAATCGTTAAAATTAAAACGCCAAAATTTCCATGCATCCTTACAAACATGTTATAACACATAAAGTAACATGAAAATAATTTTCTCTAACCTCGGATTAGTTATCCCAAGATCACTGTTCCAACTAGCCCATAAATCGGGTTGTTACATCGCACCTACCCGCCTAAGTATGAGGTTTACCTAAAATTATCATACAAACATAAAGTGAGTTTTTATAACTCATGTGTAACTCTTAAGGAAACAAAGTTTCAAATTTAATCACATGGCAGAACAGATACAAACATACATCTTATATAGAATCAGAATCATGTCAGAGTAGTACAGATCCAGACATATATAATCCTACCCGGATCCTCTACACACCAGCTTCGGTCATTCCAACACACCATGTGGGGTATAAAACACCCATCTATCCCTACACACCACTTAGTGTCCTTACGACACTTTTTAGAATAATCGTAGCAGTGCTGACAGTATAATGGCAAGATAATGCCTCACACAGAACACTTCCTCCATATGATTTATGTCCCCACCCTATAATCAGATGCAAACAGAGTTAACAAATACCAAAACTTACATCACATAAATGCTCGTATAACATACATAGACATGTTTTATACATAACATATCATATATATTATACATGTAATTTCTTCAAGTTCATATCAACAGATTAACAGAATTTATGGTCTATAGCATATATAATCACATATCGACCCCACGAGAGGCTCACAGGCAGTCGAGACAACGTGTACGACTCTAGGAAAAATTTCTAAATTTTAGGCCCACACAGCCTAAAATGGCTTGCCCGTGTGCCCACACGCCCAAATTACCTTACCCGTGTAGACCACACGGCTTGGTACACGGCCCACACACGCTTCTGTGGCCCACACGGCCAAAATGGCTTAGACCGTGTGTCACACACAGCTTGCAACACTGCAGTGTGGCGTCGACAGGCCCCAATTTCAGCTTTCAGCTTTCATTGTTTTTTGAGTTTCTAGTTACACATCTGGTATTTCTTGACACCGATTCCAACACGAGCAATCCAAAATCCTTAAGAAGACAGCAACCCACATGCGTTTAATTCACTAGGGATTAGTCAAATGTTCCACGCATCTCTCGCTCAAATCTAACGACACCACGCAGTGCTCATATGAATGATGGATAGAAGAAAAATCTCAAACAAGTGGTAAAGCAATTGAAACCTAAAGGAAAGAACAAAAGAAAGGAAACAAAGGGGAGAAATAAGGTGTGTTGAAAATAGAAAATAAAGGAAACAATTGTGAAATGTGAGAGTAATTATTTGGGGAAATAAAATAAAGAAAGAACGGAGAGGAAGGAAAGAAAGAAAATAAAACAAAAAAAATTTAGATGTGCACAAAGGGAGAACGTGAAACATAATAGGGGAATAATGAGAGTTTTTTTGGGGATTTAATTCCCTAAAGACAAAACAAAAAATAAAACCAACCTTATCCCTACACAACTCCCAATCAAATTAAAACCCCAAGTTCACCCTAACTCATCTCATGTGCTACACACGCAAGAACAAAAAAAAAAGAAATAAATACACCTTAATGCTTGCACAAGGGTTTGAACTCTAGACCCCGAACACACCTCCAAATCAATTAAACACTAAAGCATATACTTATTTATGACAGAATTAATAAAAATTGAATTGAATAAATCAGGGCGTTACAATTGTAGTTTTGGTGTACCGTTATATGATGAATTATGGTGATAGTGAAAAAGGGACTAAATCAAAAGAAAATAAAATATGTTATGATATTGTGAATATGTGGAAAATGGGTTTAGATGAAGTAACTTAAAAATTATAGTGTTGTATGTGATAAAAGTGAAGAGAATTTACAAGTTTTAGTGTTATTATTATGATAAGGGCTAAATCATGAAAAGTACAAAGTTGTATTATTTTCTGTCATGCTAATGAATGTAAAGGTTTAATAACAAGAAAAGCCTATGTAGACGAGTACCAAACTATTAGGATATTGATCTGCTATTAAGGAAAATTAGCGCGTTTATCGTATTATTTCGCACTTCAATGCTTATCGTTGTAAAAATTTGCAATTCAATGCTTATCGATATTAGTTTGCACTTCGGTGCTTATCGTTATTTGCACTTTGTACTTAGTGATATATGATATGCATTAACAATGCATTATCGATTCATTTCCGTATATCCTAAGTGTTCAGCTAGTTTACATTGGGCTATAGTGTCGTAATTCAACTTGTAACACCCTGGTTTAGGGGTTATGGTTTGGAGCATAACCCGAGTGTTTAGCAGGCTTATGGTCAAGTTGGAGGAATTTTTAGGGGTTTGGAGAACCCTAGAAGGTAAGGGATGCCTTAGAAAATTTTTAGTTTTCAGTGGTTAAAAGGGGAGCTTGGCTTTAGAGGTCTTAAGAGATTTATTTGGAAGGTTATGACACAAGAATGTCTTTGGTGGAGTGGCATGGAGGCGCTACTTGGGGCTTTGGGAAGGCGACACCTTAAGGTCTCATGTTCGAATCAAGGAGGCAGCAAAGTGGTTTTAATTTTTGGGTTTTGGCGTTACAAGGAAGGAGGCCTTAAAAGGAGCTGGGGCGAGTCTGTGACACACGCAGCACCTTGGCAAAGTGGTTCCCATGCGCCACTTAGGAGTTGGAGGTGAAGATGGGCGCTGGTTCGAGTGGCTGGAGCAGCATTTTGCGTGTTGTATTTTTATATGCGATGATGGGCTTGGATAGGAAGGCTTTATAATTAAATGTTGGGGGCTTTATGACATGAAATTCAATACGGCCGTGTGGCCTGGGGCGTTGGAAGAGAGGTGTGCAGCAGTGAGGTTCCAGGTTCGAACCAAGAGAGTTGCGTTTGGAGTTTAATTTTTATTCTTTTTGGCAGCAGATTTGAAGGTGTTGGATGGCACATGGGAGCTTCAATGGATAAGATTAAGCTGATTTTTTTTAATCCTTTTTGAATTCGGCTGGAAGTTAAGTGATAGAGTTATGTTATTTTATTTATTCTAGATAATTGAAGGGTTATTTTATTTAGTTTAAATTAGTAAATAGGAGTTGTTATTGGTTTATTTTGAATGTGATAAGGAGATAAAATATGGGATAAAATAAGAGTTTTAATAGGGATTAGATGGTGGCAGATTGTAGGACTCTTGAGGTGTGCTATTCGACCTTGAAGCTTTTAAGGAGAGAGCTGCCGAAAATTTGGTTTTCTTTCTTCCATGTATGCCGAATTTTTAATAGGAGGGAGTTCATATTTTTTTTATTTTTTTTATTTTTTTTTTTCATTTATTCTTTTCCTTGATCTCTCCATTGCCGAAATTCATTAGGCGTTTCTTTTAATTTTGTTTCTAGCCGAACCATCAAGTAAAGTTTATTTCTTTTTATGCTTTGAAACCAAAAGCCTCGAGTAGCATATACCATTGCCGATTTTTCCTTTCATTTGTAAACCACATCTCATTTGTTTCTACCTTCAAGACTCTAGCCGAATCTTTCCCTCTTGTTGCCGAAACTTCCTCTCCCCTATTAGATTCTTTTGGCCGAATATTAGAGGGGTGTTGATCTCTTCGGGTTTCCTCTTTCAATCGCTTGGAGAAGGGCCTTCGGGTTTTGGGGAACAATCAGGTGAAGCCGTCTTCTTGAATAATCGAGTGGTAAGTGGTGGTAAGAAGTTATCTATTGGTCTACTCTTTTAGTATTCGTTAAGTCGAAAGCTTGTGAGGCTAACAGTTTTACGTTTTAGGGTGCGTTAAAGAGGTCATTTGGGGTTTCAACTCATCAAGGTAAGGGACTTGTGATATTCGGCCATAGGCCATTTTATGAGTTTTAGGTGCTAACCGATTTTGATTTTGGAGATTTAGGGGCTAGTCGACAGAAGTAAACAAGCCTTCGGGATCTAAGATCTTGTGGTAAGGATGTTAAGTTATGGTTCTTTTTCGTTTAAGATCTGGTACTTGTCGATTAACGAAGTGTTCTGATTAAGTGTGTTGATGGAGGCAAATACCAGTCAAGGTGGACAAGGGAAAGTCCCTATTCCGAAGTTTAAGAAAAGAGCTGTCTCAGCGGTTCGAGATTGGCCACCGGGGTGTGGGCCAGCAGCAGGAAGCTATAGGCAGATAGTCGTAGTCTCGCTTAGCGATAGCGTTGGGATCGAGGGTCTAGAGCTTCAGGTTATAAGGTGTGTAGCTAGCCTACTGTTTCCGGGATTTATATTTGCATGTGTAATGTGATTACTAACAAGTGCAGTGATAAGTGTGATATTGATACCCTTCAAGGGTATGAGGGTGATCAGGTTAGTATCAAAGCTGTTAAAATATGATCATTGATTTGTATACGTGAGTATGCCTATGATTGTGAATAGCATGTGCATGCATTATCATGACTGTATTTTATGTTGCATGTGCATGGGTGGGCTATGAAAGAAGGTACGGGTGTACTTCGAGTACGTGGTTGATGAGTAGCTGTGTGCCTCATCGTGATTGATATCGGCTATGTGCCATGTCGTGGGTTGATGAGTGACTATGTGTCCCATAGTGGTTTTGGTGTTAGCTACGGCTACATCGTGGATTGGCGCTGACAGAGGTCGCGTTGTGGATTTTGTGCTTAATTGCACGTGGATGGCATTGATTACCTGGTGTGTTGTAGGCTGGATAAGGGGGTGTGTAGAGGATAGACCTTAGGCTTGGGTTGGGATTCATTATTGCATAATTGTGGTATGTGAATACATGTGATCGTGAACTTGAATAAGAAATGGGCTAAGCCCAGTATGTGGAGGGTATGTGACTAATTACCCGGTTACCTGATAAATGTTATGAGTATGGGCCAAGCCCAGAATGTGTTATGATCTGAACATGATATATGATATCTGATGCATGGGTTATTATGTGGTTAGCATGTGGGTGGAATTCAGTGGTTAATTACACACTGAGTCTGTGTGACTCACCCAACTTTTTTTAAACATCGCAGGTGATTCGTGATTTTGGACCGGGTTGGAGTGGATACAAAGGTGGCCATGCAGAAGAAGCTTTTCATGCAGAAGTTGTTTTTCCTTATTTAATAGAATTTGTCATTTTCAGTATTTTAAGTGTTTGAATAAGTTTTTATTGTAATAGATTGTAATAAGGCCCAATTAAATTACTTGAGTGTTTATATTTTGTTAAAACAAAATGACGATTAAATTATTAGTTTGAAATCAGTTTATTTTCGGCAAACTATATCTTAAAACATATAATAAAGTTTTAATTCGGACATTTTATATCAAGCTTATATTATTTAGTAGATTTTAAAATGGACATGGTTTTTGAATAAGTACAAAATTTTTAAGTTCCACCACAAGTAAGAATATTTTTAAACGTTTTCCGCAGTGACATACCGGATCCGGTCAGGACTTGTGGGCCGGGTTTGGGGATGTTACACAACTATTATAAATTAATGGTTTATGGTAATTAATGAATGGTAAGTATGATTTTTGGAAAATGTTGAACTTCGAGGATTAATTTGATATGAAGTATATGTCTATATAATGAATATAATTTAATTTTATTAGTAGTAGTTTTTAAAAATCTTGAAGTACTTACTAAGTCTTCATAGACTTACCGCATTAATTTTCTAACGCGTTGGTACAGTAGATCCATCGAGTAAATATCAAGGTCGAGTGCATCCCATCTTATCACCACTCCAAGAGGCAAGATTGTATGTATAAATTTTGGGGTTAGTATGGCATGTACATAGGTTCTTGGTATAGGTGAATGTTAGATAAAGTAAAATGCAAACATTGGAAACCTTGTTAATTTGATGATCGAATGACATATTTTGTTAGCTTTTGAAATGAATTTATAAGAGTTTAACATATGCATGCATATATGATGTTATTATATGGCTATCGTGATTAATTTTAATGTGTTTGAGGTTAATTGAATTGGCTTTGAAGTATTGGACAATTTTGAATCAATGTAGGGGGTTTTTAGTAATTTTTCCAACTATTTTTGTCTCAATTTAGCCCAATGTATTGATACATGGGGGTAAGGTATCAATACATGGGCCCTAAAAAAAGAAAATTTTGAAACAGAAAGCAATTTTGGTATCGATATTGATTATGGTATCAGTATTAAAGGCTAGGTATCTGATAAGTGATGAAAGTAACATATTTTAATCTCGTTCTTAATGCGTTTTTGGATGATTATTTATGCAAATTGGTAAATTTTATGCTTCTAATCCTTTGAATTCATGTTTCTATCCTCAGGTGACCATTTTGGAGTAAAAGGAGCGAAAAACGAGTGAAAATTGGACAAAAAAAGTAGATTTCAAGAGCCACACGGGTTGAGCCTTCCCACATGGGCTAGACATAAGGCCATGTTCCAGACCGTGTCGATTTCGCAACTCGCATCCCAAACATGCGGAAAAACACAAACACATAGAAATCATTAATAACGGGACAAAACACATACCTAATTTCTTGGATTTTTCTTGGCCGAACAAAGAACCCTAGTTTCTTCTTTTTCTTATTCAATTTCGGTTATGGTGAGAAAGATGGACAAAAAAATTTACCTTTGTGTTGTTTTAATTAACCTTTATTACTAAATTACTATATTAACCTTTAATATAAACCATTAAATAACATGATAATATGTCCATTAATGTCCACTCACACTAATCATGGTCTAATTACAACATAAGGACCTTAACTTTAATGTTCCATAGCCATTTAATACCTTTAGCTAATAGAACATCACTTTTGCACTTTATGCGATTTAGTCCTTTTTATCAAATTGACCAACCAAACAATAAAATTTCTTCACGAAACTTTCACACAATCATTCAGTCATGCTGTAAACATTGAAATAATAATAAAATAAATAATTTGACTTCAGATTTGTGGTTTCAAAACCACTGTTCTGATTTGACTAAAAACGGGCTGTTACAACTCTCCCCCTTAGGGATTTTCGTTCCCGAAAATCTTACCAGTAAAAAGGTTAGGATACAATTTCCTCATCACTTCTTCGGCTTCCCACGTAGCTTCCTCGATCCCGTGCTTATGCCAAATAACCTTCACTAGGGCTATGTGTTTATTTCTCAATTCTTTGATTTCTCGAGCCAAAATTCTGATCAGTTCTTCGTTGTACATCATATCAGGTTGAATCTCAATCTCTGACGGAGAAATCACATGTGAGGGATCCGATCGATAACATCGCAACATCGACACATGAAACACATTATGGATCTTTTCTAACTCTGATGGTAAAACTAGTCTATATGCCACTAGTCCTATTCTTTCAATGATTTCATACGGCCCGATAAATCGCTGACTCAATTTACCTTTACGACAGAATCGATGGATTTTCTTCCATGGAGACACTTTCAAGAACACTTTGTCACCGATCTAAAATTCAATATCTTTCCGTTTTAAATTCGCGTACGACTTCTGACTATCCGAAGCCGCTTTCAAACAGTCGTGAATTATTTTCACTTTCTCTTCGTTTCTCTAACCAAATCAACCCCGTGAATTTGTTTCTCACTAATCTCGGTCCAGTACAATGGAGTTCGGCATTTACAACCATACAAAGCTTCATACGGTTCCATCTTTATACTTGATTGGAAGCTATTATTATATGCAAATTCAACCAGCGGCAAATATTTCTCCCAGTTGCCTTCGAACTTTAAAACACAACATCTGAGCATATCTTCAAGGATTTGTATTACTCGTTCCGACTGACCGTCGGTTTGTAGATGAAAACCTATATTGAAATTCAACTTCGTACCCAGAGCTTCTTGCAATTTCTTCCAAAATCACGATGTAAACCTCGGATCTATATCTGAAATAATAGATAGTCGCACCCCGTGCAATCGAACAATCTCAGAAATGTACAATTCAGCTAGTCTATCAAGTGAGTAATATGCACGTACCCTTATGAAATGAACAGATTTCGTTAGTCGATCAACGACAACCCAGATAGCATCTTTCTTCTTCAGAGTTAGGGGCAATCCCGATACGAAATCCATAGTCACTCCATCTCATTTCCATTCTGGTATCATCACAGGCTAAAGCAAACCTAATGGCACTTGGTGTTCAGCTTTAACTTGCTGACACACTAAACATTTCACTACAAATTTAAAAACGTCTCGTTTCATACCTGACCACCAATACAGTTGTTTCAGATCGTTGTACATTTTAGTACTCCCCGAGTGCACAGATAAACAACCACTATGTGCTTCGTTTAAAATCTTCTGAATAAGCTCAGGATTTCTTGGTACGCAAATTCTACCTCGGAACATTAAACATTCATCAGATCCGATATGGAAATATAAATCAGAAGTCGACTCACATTGAACTCGTTTAACTTGTAATTCTTTATCACATTTCTGGGATTCACCGATTTGTTAAAGGAATAATGATCTCGTTTTCAACTCAGCTACAATCGAATCTTCATCAGACAAAGCTAATTGTATGTTCATTGCACGCAAAGCAAATAATGACTTTCTGCTCAGAGCATCAGCAACTACGTTCGCTTTCCTGGGATGATAATCAATTACTAGCTCATAGTCTTTCAATAATTCAGGCCATCTTCGTTGTCACAAGTTCAAGTCTTTTTGATTCATTAAATATTTTAAGCTCTTGTGATCTGTATAAATGTGACATTTCCCACCAAACAAGTGATGTCGCCAAATCTTTAATGCGAACACAATCACAGCCAATTTTAAATTGTGCGTCGGATAATTCTTTTCATGCGGCTTGTAACATCCCGAAATTGGGCCTAGTAGGAATGGGCCCAATGGGCCTTGGGCATAGGAGTGTTTAAAATTTTTGAGAACAAGAGAATGACATTATTTCAAGTTGGACTTATTAAGAAGATGATTTTAGAAAGTTACCGGATTCTATGAAGTTTCGAGTTCAAGTTGGGCCTTAGTAAAATTTTGTGTTTAAGCCTAATAAGGAGAGATAGTAAGTGGCATCAAGGCTTATGGAAATAAAAGAGTAAATTGCTAGCATAAATGAGCATATGGCAAGGAGGTTATGGCATCAAGTGAAGTACCTTGAGGGAAGAGGTTTCAAATCCCATTGTGTGCAAATTTTGACTATTATTTTTGTACTATTTCCCTAAATTTCGGCCAAGCTTGTAAATATGGCAAAATTGGATTTTTAAATTATGGTAAGGTGGACTTATTAAATTGTGGAAAAGTATGGTAAGGAGGAAATAAGGAAAAAGAAAAAAAGGAAATAAAAGAATAAAAGAATTTGGAGAGTGGACTAGGTGGATGAAAAAGAAATAAAAGAATTTGAGGAGTGGAGTAGGTGGATGAAAAATGAATAAAAGAATTTGTGGAGTGGAGTAGGTGGATAAAAAAAAACAGAGAGATAAAAAGAAAGAAAGAAAGAAAGAAAGAAAGAAAGAAGAGATAAAAAAAAAGGGTTATGAAAATAAAGAAAAGAGAAGTATCATCTTTTCTTCTCTTCATCACCACCTAGAATTGGTAGCAAACAAGGGTTGGAGAGCTCAAAAATTTCAGCAAACAAATCCTTTAGCAAGTAAGTGATTTTGATGACTTTAGTTGATAATTTTTGTATTTTTGGAGCCCCCAAAGCTTAAGCTAGCTAATGAGGGGACTAATTTGTAATATGGTTGAGAGTCTAGGGACTTGCCATGAGAGAGTTTATGCTGGTTGCAAGGTCTCGAAGTACTTTATCAAAGGTTCAATCGAAAACCTATCCCTCGTTATAAGTGACTCGGATTTTTGGTGCCGCGGAGAGCATTGCGTTACGGATTCCGAATAAGGTATGTAATCTCATACTCTTTCGAATATATGTTTGAAATGGTGAGAAAATCTCACATCTCTCTGGAAGTTTACATGAAATATTCTATGATTCGGTAGAAATATCGGAGAAAATTGATAACCGGTATCCGTGATCAGTCGGACGTGCGTTTGTTGGTAGTGATAATCATGTTTTGTAATAAAACAGTTTCGGTTAGAAGCAGTGACGTGTTTTTGAAAAATCACTAAAAATAGGAGAAAAGGAATTAGAAAGTGAATAAGATATCAAATTAAAGCTTTCTGTATCTATTTTAATATGGAAGAAACGGAGAAGGAAAAGGAATTTTACATTCTGAGATATCTTGATTTTAGTGATACTGGTTCTGATTAACTTCGGGGTTCACTGATCTGTTTTGGAAAAATCATATAAAATTGTACAAAATGAATTATTGGTTATAATTTATATGTATGGATTCCTTAGTGAGTCTATTTTCAAGAGAAACAAGTTCGAACAGTATGTGAAAACCGTACAGTGAGATATTTGAATTTAAGTTAAGAGAGGTCAGAATCATTGGACAGTGAAACAAGGGAAACTTTAAGGAATAAACTGTACTAAATGGCTAGGTCAAAAATTCTAGAAAAATTTCAGTAAGAAGATACATGAGTCTAGTTTCAAGAAATTTTACGGATCTAGATTTCGAGTTTTCTAACTCGAATTATGGCTAATTTAGTCAGTATGACGCAAATGGACAGTTTAAATTTGTATGTCCCAAATTACTAGTTAAGTTTTAGTTGCGAAATTACCCCGTTTGGGCTTAAAATGGATTTTTGACCAATAGTTCCGTAGAGACCCAAATAGAGTTCTGTATCACTCGAGGCGGTAGTGAATCTTCGAAAACACCGTTAAATATGAAATTACCGAATTACCCTTGTAGGGTAAATTACCGAATTACCCTTAGAGAGTAAATTATCGAATTACCCTTAGTGGGTACGATTACTGAATTACTAAATGTCCCTATGGGCCAAACTACGAAAATACCCTTTATGGGCCAAAATGTTATAATTGCTATATGGGCCAAATGTTATATTTGCTACATAGGCCATATTTGGTATAAGTGGTGACCGATTGTGTATTTTGGTTTTTAAGGGTAAATCGACAGGCATAAGGAAGTTCCGGGATCGTGTTAAATTCAAGTAGCTAAGGATTTCGCTAAATAGTAAGGTGTGTGATTAACCCACTGTTTTTCGGGTTTATGTTATATTGTATGTGTGGTGTAAATGCTAATGTGTGCAGTGACAATTATGAATGGATACCCTTAAGGGGTATATCGAAAATCAGGTCAGTGTTAAATATTAAGAATGTGAATATGCCAATGAGAATATGTTTGTATGCCGAATAGCATGTGCATGCATCATTTTATTATGTTATGACATTATCATATGTTGCATGTGCATGGGATGGGATCTGAATGTGAAAGAAGAAAGGGTGTACATTATGTACGTGGTCTAATGTTAGCCTTGTGCTACATTAGCGCTTGATGTTAGCTATGTGCTTCATCAAGGGAGGTGTTGGCTAGGTGCCATATCTCGGCGGTTGATAGCTGTGTGCATCACCGTAAATTGATTGATATGTGGGATCACTTATGTGATCGGTGGCCTAGCCACGGCCTTGAGCAGCAAGTCTGCCAAGGTAAGATATGTGGATCACTATGTGATCGGTGGATTAGCCACGGCCTTGGGCAGGGGGTCTGCCAAGGTAGGTGTAAAGGATGGACCCTAGGCTGGGTTGGGTGCATTTTGCATAAATCTGTCTGCTATGTGAATTAATGTGGAAATGGGCCAAGCCCAGTATGTGGAAACATGTGGTTGATTACACTATTATAAGAATGTGATGTGGTTGTGGGCCAAGCCCAATAAGTGAAAGCATGTGATTAAATTATCTTAATATCTGTTATATGGGTTATTATATGGTTTGACATGTGGATGGAATTCAGTGGTCTAATTACACACTGAGTCTGTATGACTCACCCAATTTTTACCAACATCGCAGGTGACGCATAGTGCTTGGACCGGGTTGGAGTGGATACGAGGTGGCCCATGCAGATGATAAATTTATTTGTTTTACACATTTTATTTATGAAAGGTTATTTATTGTAATAATGGCCTTTTAAAGTTTTACGAATTATTATTATGTTGTCAATTATATTATCATCTGGAAATGTTTATTTTTAGCAACTTAAATTTTAAAAATATGTATTAAAGTTTCAACCCGGATATTTTGTAATAACTTAGTTTTATTTGGAATTTTAAAATACCAAGATTTTACAAACAAGCAAATTTTTTTTTATGTTTTTACTTTAAGTCAAAATATTTTTCAAACGTTTTCTACAGTGACATACCAGATCCGGTCAAGGCTCGTGGGCCGGGTTTGGGGTGTTACACGGCTTCAACTATCTAGAAGCGTAAGCTATAATTTTGCCTTCTTGCATCAATACACAACCCATACCATTCAATGATGCATCACTGAATATTACGAATTCTTTACCCGACTCAGGCTGTACTAAAACTGGTGCCTCTGTCAATAATGCTTTCAACTATTCAAAACTTTGTTGACACTTCTCAGACCATTCAAACTTTAGATCTTTTTGAAGTAATCGAGTTAACGGTGTTGCAATTATAGAGAATCCTTTCAGAAAACGTCGATAATAACCAGCTAGTCCCAAAAAACTTCGGACTTCAGATACATTTCTCAGAGGTTTCCAATCTATAATTGCAGAAATCTTGCTTGGGTCAACTCTAATACCTTCGACTGAAATGATATGCCCCAGAAATCCAACCTCTCAGAGCCAAAACTCACATTTACTGAATTTTGCAAATAATTGCTTATCTCTCAAGGTCTGTAACACTATTTTCAAATGCTCGGCATGCTCAGTTTCATCTCGAGAATAAATCAAAATATCATCAATAAATACAACCACAAATCTGTCTAAATACAGTCTAAAAATCCGATTCATCAAATCCATAAAAATGACAGAAGCATTAGTCAATCCAAAAGGCATAACAAAGAATTCATAATGTTCGTACCTCATTCTGAATGTTGTCTTTGGCACATCTGAATCTTTAACTCGCAATTGATAATAACTAGATCTCAAATCAATCTTTGAAAACACTGATGCACAGTTCAACTGATCAAATAAATCGTCAATTCTCGGTAGAGGATATTTATTCTTGATTGCCACTTTGTTGAGTTGTCGATAGTCTATACACATTCTAATAGAACAACCCTTTTTCTTTACAAATAACACTGGTGCACCCCAGGCGGGAAACTCGTTCTTGCAAGTCCTCAATCAATTAATTCTTGCAACTAAGCTTTCAACTCTTTTAACTCTGTCAGAGCCATTCTATACGGAGCTATCGATATTGATAAAGTTTCCGGTACTAAATCAATAGCAAATTCAACCTCTCTGATCGGTGGCAAACTCGGTAACTCTTCTGGAAATACATCCAAATATTCTCAAACAACTGGTACTGATTCAATCTTTGTTTCTGACACTTTTGTATCAAGTACATATTCAAGATATGCATTGCATCCCTTTTTCACATATTTTTTAGCTAACATCGATGAGATTACAGCTGGTAAACCCTTCAAATCATTTGATTCAATTCGGAGAGTTTCATTATTCTGACATTTCAACTCAATGGTCTTTCGTCTACAATTTACTACTACATCATGCAACGTCAACTAGTCCATACCTAGAATAACATCAAACTCATCAAACGGCAACAACATCAAATCAGCCATAAAATAGTAACCCCGAGTCATTAACAGACAATTCTTGCAAACTTTGTCAACCAGGACATATTTGCCTAAGGGGTTCAACACTTTTATAACAAACTCATTAGAATCAACAAATAAATTCTTACTATACACTAAATTCACACATATATATGAATGAGTTGATCCGGGATCTATCAATGCAACTACATCAATGTCATAAAGAGATAATGTACTGGTAATAACATCTGGATATGACGCTTCTTCGTGAGCGCGAATAGTATAAGTTCTGGCAGGTGCCCTAGCCTCTAATCTCACAGCAGTATCTCATGTCTCACCTCTACCACCACTCACATTTCCAACATTGCGGAATGGTCTTCCTCTCGCAGTCGTGTTCCTTTTTCTTGCACTCTGAGATTTATCTTTCTCATCTAACTCAGGACAATCTCGAATGAAGTCTTTGTGCGAACCACATTTAAAACAGGCTTTATCATTTAGTCTACACTCTCCAAAGTGTCGTTTTTCACATCGTCCACATTTAGGTTTATTCAATCTAACATTACCCACACTTGCCACTGACATAGCTGGAGTTTTTGAACCCGTAAATTGTTTCCCATGATCTCTATTAGAGTACTCCATCGGTGCATTGGATCAACTATACGAATCTCAAGATTTCTTTGATGAAGAATGATAGGGTTTATTCATCAATCTCTTTCTTGAACCTCTAGCTTCAGAATCAACCTTTCTCTTTTCTTTGCCCAGTTCTTCAGCTTTGCAGGCACGCTCAACTAACACAACGAATTCTTTTAAATCCAATATCCCGACTAGAAGTTTAATATCTTCATTCAACCCGTCAACAAACCGCTTGCACATTATCTCTTCAGTCGAAACATACTTTCGACCATATTTACTTAACCGTACTCTCTCGTACTCGGTTACAGTCATGCGGCCTTATTTTAGTTCTAAAAACTCTTTATGCTTTTGATCCAAAAATCGTTGACTTATGTACTTTTCTCGAAACTCAATCTGAAATAACTCCCAGGTGACTCTCTCTCTCTCGACACCACAGATATTAATGTATTCTACCACTGGTATGCAGTGTCTCTCAAAAGGGATATAGCACACTTTAAACATTCAACCGGTGTGCAAGAAAGTTCATCAAATACTCGGATCGTATTTTCAAGCCAAAACTCGGCTCTCTCAGGATCATCATCAACATTAGCCCTGAACTCTTCAGCCACATGCTTACAAATTTTATCGGTTGGTGGCTTGTTCAATCGTATTGGATCAATAACTTAAGAAACTATAGGGATTGGTTGAGGATTTGGCGGGGGTGGAAGTTGTTGAGTAGCCGAATTTGTCTAGACATATTGAGTGAACCAATCGTTCATCATATGAAAAAAGGCTTCTTTAGCCTCACCTCCGTGACTACTCGACACGGGTCTAGATTCAGAAGGCGCTGTCCCTTGAGCGGGAGCTGGCGCATTACTCTCAACATCATCTGCTACAGCTCGTTTAGGATCCATTACTATACGAAAACATAGTTTATAATGTCAGGATTCATCACATTATCACAGGTTATATATGGCATGTATAGCTAGACTCTCACGCACGCTACGTTAGTCCTAGAATTGACTAAATCGTAGCTCTGATACCAATAAATGTAACACCCCTCACCCTATTCAATGCCGGAATAGGGTTACAGAGCATTACCGAACTTACAACTCTTATAAACATACATTTCATATACAATTTATCATCACAAACCAACTTAAATGGCCCAAATACATATTCAACAATCATATCAAAATGACTCAAGCCTACACATGTCATATATCATATATACACACTTCAAAAGTACCAAAATAGATGTCTGATAGTGCGATGAAGTCTCTGACGATCCCCGGTTTCGAGCTAGCTTCGATATACTATAAAACGTAGAAGAAAATAAACAAAGTAAGCTATAAAGCTTAGTAAGTTCATATGTAAATATGAAATAATCTCAATAATAATTAACACATCAAAATGGATAAAATAATTTATATTTAAAACATTAATCAATGAGCTAACATAAAGTTTAACCATATCGTAACTCATAAATTCTCAACTTCTTCCAACTCGAAACAAGAATAGTTTACAGTACATACCTGTACCGATACATATTTATTTACCACCAATTCTTTTACCAAATCAATTCGAGCTTATAGATGCTTACGAAACAAATACATTGATTTTTCGATGCTATAGTCCAACTATGGTCTTACACATACATTGCCAAGGCCCTACCGTGGTCTTACATTCACATGCCATAACCTGGTTATGGTCTTATTATCCGATTTGCCAAAGCCCAGCTATGGTCTTATTCAGCAACTCATATGCTTAAATCGTGCATTTAAATTCAATATCTCCAAATTTAACTAATGGAATACATACAATCTCAATTCTATCCATCAATTAAACAAATGCACAATTAAGTTCAATTATACAAACTTACCTCGTGTACAGAAATGACGAAACGGACTGACTATTCAATTACTTTGCTTTTTCCCCGATCTAAGTCTGAATTCCTCTTTTCTTGATCTATAAGTAATCAAAATCAACTTATTTATTCTTTTATTTATTCAATTTAATCCAAAACACACATTAGGGCTATTTTACACATTTTTCCCTAAACTTTCACATTTTTACAATTTAGTCCTTATTTCACAAAATCACAAATTCATGAAATTCAAGACTAACCCATGCTAGCTGAATTACCATTATACCCTTATCAGCCCATATTTTTCATTTATTTCACATTTAACTACAGATTTTCAACATTTCATAATTTAGCCCCTAATTTGCATTTTCACCAAAAATCACTTAACAAAACTTGTTTAACTAACACCAAATATTCATAATATATCAAGAAACTTCAAATTACACATGTATTCATCAATGGAATCATTCAGAATCTTTAACAGTTTTGCAAAATAATCCCTGGGCTAGCTGGTACTAGTTGCAACGATTACAAAAACATAGAAATCATTAAAAACGAGACAGAACACATACCTAATTGCTTGGATTTTGCTTGGACAAACAAAGAACCCTAGTTTCTTCTTTTTCTTATTCAATTTCGATTATGGTGAGAAAGATGGACAAAAAAAATTACCTTTGTTTTGTTTAATTAACCTTTACTAATAAATTACTATATTAACATTTAATATAAACCATTAAATAACATAATAATATGTCCATTAATATCCACTCACACTAATCATGGTCTAATTACAACATAAGGACCTTAACTTTAATGTTCCATGCCCATTTAATACCTTAGCTAATAGAACATCACTTTTGCACTTTATGCGATTTAGTCCTTTTTATCAAATTGACCAACCAAACAATAAAATTTCTTCATGAAACTTTCACACAATCATTCAATATGTTGTAAACATTAAAATAATAATAAAATAAATATTTAACTTCGGATTTGTGGTTTCAAAATCATTGTTCCGATTTGACTAAAAACGGGCTCTTACAGATTTCCATCAAGATTGAAGACCTCTTTTTAATTTCTTCTAAAGTTTTTATGAGTTTCTTTATTTCCTGTGGTTATTTTGATTTTGAGATGTTATTATTCACAATTATGAACTAATTCCCTAGATATCTAGGGATGATGAAACCTATGATGAATTCTATCATATGATTTCTATTTTACGCGATAAATACTTGATTCTTATTCTCAGTTATGTGTGCTTTTCTCTTGTTTTAATATTTTTGGGATATTAATTCATGTTTAATGTTCTTAAATCAGAAGAGGAAAAGTCTTTGTTTAAGATTAGAGCTTTCATAATTGAATGGAGTTGCATGCAATCCTAGAAATAGGACGATATAAATCTACCATATTAGAGTCAAATCTAATAGGGGAATCCATAGGTTGAGTTAATGTGATAATAGGAGTTTTAATTAAAAAGAGATTTCAATTAATCAATCTAGAGTCAGTTGCTCTTATTCTCGAAAGAGATATTAGCATAATTTAAGGAATTCTACGGATCAAGATATCAAGTGAATAAATCGTTTAAATCAAATTCATAATAATAGATGAAGCCTAAGTGGATTCTTTCCTGGGTATTGTCTCTCGCATTGGTTATTATTCAATTATTTTCTTGATTTATTCTCTGTTGAGTTCTTTAGTTAGATTAATTTAGTAATTTTAGTTTAACACCAATTTGTTGGCTAAATAATAGGAAAACGGTAATTACTAGTACTTTTAGTCCTCGTGGATATGATATCTCTACTCACCATAGCTATACTATTTATCGATAGATACACTTACTTTTGTCGTATTTTTAGTTAGTTTCGTGACTATCAGTATTGATACTTAGGCCTAAGGTATCGATACTTTCATCAAAATTTTGAAATTTCGGTATCAATACTCATCATAGGTATAGATACTTTTATATAGGTATCAATACCTCATGTTTTATTATTGATACTTGTCCCCGGTATTGATTGAAAATCATATTTAAATCATTTCTAAACATATTCGGTTAATCAGTAATGTTCCTAAACTTCTAGAATAATATTACCAGATTGATTAATTGAAAGTTTCATCGTTTAATGTTCAAAGTACTTAGTGATTAGCCATGATTGCTTTGGCATCAAATGTAATATTCCTATATTGGGTTCCGAGGGTCGGATCGGGTATAAGGGTGTTACACTAAGTATGTTATTACACCAGTTAGAAAAAGGCTCCCCCGTATCAATTTAACGACAGATGACCAAAACAAGAATGAATTCAAACGTTAGTGCCTAAATTGAAAAAAAAATTAAAGTTAGGTTACTAAAACAGAAACACAGAGATAATTAGATAAACATTTGTATAGTTTATTTAAAAAAAGTATTGTAACTTCTATAAATATTAAATGCATAAAATGTAACTTAAAAGAAAATGAATGGCAATTAACAAAAGAATTAGTAAGTAAAAAGCATAAAACGTAACCTTCAAAAAAAAAGAATTGAAGGTAAGTATTAAAACAATTGACAAAAAATAAATAAAAAATTTCATGAACAAAAAATAAGAAAATAAATAAATGAAATTGATTAATTTAAAACATAATAATAGATGTAATAATTATTATTTTATCTATATTTAATCTTATAAACTAAAAAGAGTTTAATCTTAATATATTCAATCTAAAAGTCACTAGGTGTGCTATAATAAATATTTTATATTATTTTAGTTTAAAAATATTTGATTTTATAAATTAGATAAAAACATTAACAATAAAATTTATAGTAATAATTTAGAAATTTGGCAAAATAAGAATATTTTTTTAATGAATAATTAATTTCTTTTAGTTGTACTTGTAATTGTAACAATTCTCATATTTGAATAGATATATATATTAAACATTTATAACTAAAGCATTATAAAATCTAGTTAAAAATACTAAACAATATTAAAACTTTGATATAAAAATCGTTATAAATTAATTTAAATATAGAAAGAAGTATTCATAAAAAAATACAAGAACAGAAATAACTTCAATCATAAGAAAGATTATTTTTTAAAAAAATAGCTACATGCTCAAAGTTTTAGAACTACATGCATTCAAAAAAAAAAGAAATTATACAAAGCCTAGTACTACTCATAATTCCTTATTAACTCTTAAATACGAGGATAAATGTGTTTCAGTATGATTAAACTCACATCCTCTTGTACTGGTAACAATATCGATATCAATTAAATTAAGATTCAACATAATATGGCAAAAACTATTTTAACTATATTCCAAAAGTAATAATGTGGTACCATGAAAACAATATTTGCAAAATATTACATAAACAAACAAATGAAAGAATCAAAATGATGAGACAAATATAGAAAACAATCTTGGAGAGAAGTTAAGTATCAAACAAAGCATAAAAGATGACTTTTTATATCCATTATAATTTTGTAACCTTCAAAATAGATTAAGACACAAAAAAGTAACATCCAAAACAATTTAAGATATACAATTGTAACCCCCAAACCAAAGTTAGCAAAAATCTACAACTTGCAATTAATGGAAAGAGTTCTCAAAAATATAAAATCATAACCTCCAAAATTATTAGCTCACCAAATCCTTATGAACTAACCTTTGATGTAATAATTAAATTTTAGGCACAAAATTATAACATAAAAACAATCATAATTGACTGTTAAAAGACACAAAATTATAATTACTAAAAATAAAAAAATAATTTTGAATAAATGATTGATGGAAAAAACAACTAAAATGCAAAACTAATTATACTATTTGAAAATTTCAATATGCTTAAAACTCCAAAAACTCAAAAGAGAGTTGAAAATGTAAAAATAAAATAAAAACAAAACATATAAAATAATATTAAAACACAATCAATTTAAAAGATTACTACAAAATTTAAGAGAATAAGAATTCATACAATAAATTAAGCTGTTAAAAATTACAATTAATTCAGAGAAATACTACAAAGCAACTTCCAACAAATTGGGAAAAACATCAAAACGACAAATAATTAATTATCTTTTATCAAAATATCTAAATTGCCTTTTAACTTTTAATACCTAAATTACCCCTATTTATTTCTAATGGTCAAAATATTTAAATTGCCCTTAACTTTTAATACCTCCTAATTACCTCTATTAAATCCTAATGACTCTCAAAAAGTTGGTTTCATAATAAATTATGTGGGTTTTTTTATTCATGGGTAAGATATTGGTATTGGAAGGTGAATTTAGGGATTAATGTGAGAATTAAACAAGTCTGATTTGCGGCAACATAAATATATTTTTTTAGGGATTTGTTTAATAAATGGCTAAATTTATATTGAGTAACAAATTATGGAAACTTTTAACGAGTTGAGGTTTTAAGTTGTATGAACATTTCCATTCTTTGCCAAATAATTACACTATATTATAGTGCAAAATATAAATAAACATGTATTTCATCCAATAATTAAATTTTAAAATCAATGAAATAACAACAATAGAATTAAATTTTAGGAAGAAAAATTAAATTGTTGTGAGAGACTCAGAAGGTTGTATATGTGACGAGAATAGAGTAATCCCTTTCAATCTTCTTCATAGATCTTAAGAGTATACATAATATTTATATTGCAGTAGTAATCGAAAAGATGTATAATATATGCCTAAAAGATATGCAATATATTTAGATATTTCTAAAAGATAATATCCTATAATAATAACCTAACAATATGTTAATATTGGATTTTGAGTTTTGATAATGATTTAGAATTAAAAAAAATCACTTACTATTATCATCTATGCTCGTAAAAATAAAGAAATAAAAAAAAGCATACACATACATAAATAACAACATTCTAAACCACTCTATAGAGTTATTATTATTATTATTATTACGTAATGGGTCTGAGAAAACCCTATAAAAAAAGTAAAAACAAAAAAACTACGAAATTATAAGAGCACATCCTATACAAATTAGAGGGCGGAAAATGAAGATATCTACGACAACCACACTTTGATTGCTCATGCTCTTTCTTCTTACACCCGGTAACTATAATTTTTATTTTATTTTATTACTCATTTATTCAGCAGTTTCATGAATAATATTTGACTTCTTTTTGTATTTTAACTTGTTATTTTCGATACAAACTATGTGAAGTAATGGTGAATAAGATTGCAGGTGAGGTAGAGGAGGTTTAAGGCAATGTTTGAGTGCATAAGTAATAACGATTGCGTGGTCAAATGCCCAAATTGTCAAGCATTGTGCACTTGCATCACTCGTCAATGTGTTTGCTTCGATCAAAAGGAATCCATCTTCAAACAAAGTCTTAGATTTATTACCTCTTGTAATTGAATTTTAATGTCAAAATAAAAACTAATAATAAATATTTTTCTACTTAAATCTTTTTAAAATCAATTCCCTTTCTTAACTTTTCCTTTTTTTCCAATTCAGTCATATTCCATTGAAATAATGAAACCAATCTCCATCAAAAATTAAGATAAACGGATTTGAGAGACAAAATACCGGTAGGTGAGCCATTCCAACCAAGGACATCCTTCGGCTCATGGAATAAAGATACTAGTGTAGCCATATAGGAAGGGAGATCAAAACTTGTCACCTCAAAAGATCCTCATCACGAGTCAAGGACCCTCGATGAGGTTCCTAATAGAATCAAGACCATTACCAGTTATCCCACCAAATATTTTAAGTGTCGAAATCATTTGAAACCAACCATCTGATGCCTTTGGAAAGGAGGTTTAGGATGCTTTTCAGAGCGCTCTAAGTAAGAGAGGACTGGGAAGCTAGCAGCGTTTTGAAGGTATTTCAAATGTAAAAATGCAACTGATATATTGCTTGGGTTATGAATAAGCATAGGAGTAAAAGAATTAAGGTTGCTACCATTTGTTGCCAAGTGACCATCCATGCAATGGCAAACCCTGAACACAAGTCTGCAAGCTCATCAAATGTACGAGCTCATCAAGACTGTGAGCTCACCAAGACTGCGAGCTCACCGAAGGTGCGAGCACATCCGAGGTTCTGTGTCGTGACACACCCTGCGGTTTTGAAATTTTGGGAAAACTATCTTCCCTGTCGCGACACGAAAGGTGGTGTCACGACGTCAATATGATTTTTGTAATTCCTTGCCATTGGACATGGTGTTGCGACACCGGGTGACCGTGTTGCAACCTTGACTCTGTTTTCCCAACTTTCCAATTCTTAGAGTGCTTGCAGGGCTTATTAGCTCTGTTTTCGATCTTCTTGTAATATTTATTGGCTAGTGAAATATACAATGTTGTATAGTTAGTTAGAGCATACGTAAAAATGTTAGGTCTTGCTGCCGGACTCGTCCGTCAGCTCAGTTAGTATGCATTTAGGCGCTCCCAGTAAATTATTTATGTCTGCATTAGTCCAACATCCATCATGCCATTCTATTCGTTTGCGGTTATCTCTCTCTCTGAATTTACCTTTTCGGCCTGCCCTAACTACTGTCAATTCTTTTCGCAGATCATAACTATTAATTACTTGCAAGATTACGTAACCACGCAACCACATTAATTTCTACTTGACGTCTTTGCTCCGTAGGAAGGTTGAGAATCGTGATTCATATTTGTTGTTCATTATGTATTTGTTCATCTCGTCTATCAGGAATAACTTTGCAAGAATATTCTCTAAAGTCTTGATTAGCAAGGAATAATGTACTACAGTCTTGGGTGGTTCTTGTAGTAATTGAACATTTTGTGGTTTCTGTAGCTCGATCTCTAGGCCTATCAATTGTCCAGCACGGTTGATGCCTGTTATGTGGTCATAAGTCCTATCAAGATATATTTTTCCGGTTCTTGTCAGCATCTGGAAAATCCCTAGATCATTGAATTTTTAAGGTGTTTGGTTTAGGACTAATGTCGTGCAAAAGATAGTCAAGTTTATCAAATGGAATCGCCGGTTCATTCTTGCTTTTCTCTGTAAGCTCTTGAATTTTTGGGGTTTCTTCCACTAGGTTGGCCACGAATATCATTGTCTCCGTTTGTAGGTCTGTATTATACTGCTCTTGCATTCTGGCCCTGTCATAAGAACCTAAAGTTGCTGGGAAGATGATTACCACGCATGCCTGATTCTTCCATCCACTCTCCATTTCCTCAACTGGTTTCATAGCTTCCCTTGTTGCCATTTCGTTCGATTCATCTTGATACTCTTCTGTTTGTTGGCATAAATGATTATCCAGGAGTTCCTTTTCCTCACAAGTGCTTGTCCTTGATCAATCCTTGGCTTAATTCATCTTGATAACTTCCTGAGTGTACACTATTGTTGTTGCTATCATCTTGGGAAGGGGTTGAGGCTTCACCTCTAAATTGACTCAGTTCAAGCATCAGTAATCGTTGGTTCTCCTGTATCTCCCAGTTCTCATAGACCCCTTCTTCATAAATATCGGTGTCGTAATCTAAGTCTTCGTCTAACCACATATAATTAAAATTATCCATAGTCCTGTTGACTGATCTCCTATAATTACTATGGCGATAGTTTGTATTAAGAATGTTGATAACTCTTGAAAGGAGTTATAACTCATACTTTTAGACTTAGTTAATTGCTTGTACTCAAGTAAAATTAGCTTCATTTTAGGTAATTGCATAATCATTTTTTGTCAATTGAGCACTTCATTTAGGAGCTTGAGATGGTGATTAATTTATTGCATCTCTACTTTTAATTGTTTGCGGAAAGATCTTGCTGTAGCTGAATGGCAGATTTAAGGAAGAAGGATTGCAGAGGATGGAGGTTTACCGAGGCATTATGAGAAGTTGCCATGGCAATGCTGGTAAAGAAAATGACAACCACCCAGTCAACAATGAGAGCACTCAGCAGCTGGTCCCCCCACATGTACGTGTAATGGAAAATATTCACCTCAAAATTAGGGAAAAAAACAATCATTGGTTGGCGGGTTCTACCCTAGAGGAGGACCCAAGTACAAAAGACAAAAGAAAGGACGAGGAAAAGAGAGACGGAAAAAAAAAAGGAGAAAAAATAATTGGCGGCCACAATTGAGGTCTGCTATTAATGAGAGTTGAAGGTACTGCTGAATGCAAATTTTTGAGCTTCGACAGAGGTCTCATTGCAGCAAGGAGGGCAAATTGAGGTACTAGGAGCATTGGTGAAGCCAAGCAACAAGACGCTGAGTGGGAAATTTGTGTTTCGAACCCAGATTTCTTTCTCTACATTTGGTTTCCATTCTTCGGTTCTAAACTATTATTTGGGATGTTGATGATACGAACAAACTTGGATTTATGTGTTTAATATTTTTAATCTAATGTATTTACGTATTTAAATTCCGTTCTACTTACAATTAATCTATTTTTTTTATTTTAATATCATACATATATTTCATGTATTGTTATCAATTAATTTCGAATCATACATTTCGCCATGTTATCTTTAAATACATGTTAAAATTCGTTGTTTCTATAAGAATGCGCTAGTTTAAATAAAATCAGTGAATTCAATTATCGAAAACATAACTGAATTTACATATTTAAACCGACTCCTTTCAACTGACTTCAAATGAAACCAAACAACTCGAATTCACTAAACTGATTTTCGCAAATTATTTTTGTCACCACAATTTTAACCGAGTTTTGCTCACCCTAGAGGTCACCATTTATAAATGGTAACTCAATATCCTAACTCAAAAAACACACACAGCGATTCGCAGCTCTGCTTAAGCAAGAAGCATAGACATAAAATTCATGACAACCGTAGATTCTTGTCTCGAATCATTATTCAGTTCAAACATCACATTCTAAGTTTACCAACTGTACCCGGTATGCAACAATTGCTTGTTTCAAGATGCCAAATGCGATTAATAACTGCAAATGAGACATAAACTCTTTAAGAGCTTAGTTTCCTACCTTGTAACTTCAAACTCCCCTGTCATCATGCCTTGAGTGCCGCAATGCATTCAATTTCAATCTTGGCATCCAATGGCAATGCAGCTACCTGATACGTCGAACGAGCCGGTGCTGGTGAAGGAAAGTCTGCAACACAAACCATTTTTAGTGATTGAATTAAAATGTAGTTTCTACAATGATGTCTAGTATGGAAATCTTTTAATCGACATTTTTTATGAGCCATGACTTTCTACAAGAGGATTCATCGATCAACAAGTACACTCCACACATAACTCTTGGATTTATTTCGATGCAATGCTCAGATTAATACACATGGCCTAGAACAAGCTGGTTGATTGTACCATGTGAGAATTCATGGGTTAAGTCTACTGCACTTTATTAACTAAAATTTGAATACCGAGCTATATAACGATGACCTTGCTTTCTTTCATCAGTTTTGTCTATGATTATGGGGTTTAAGACAAACTCACAAAGCCATATACAAAGCAATGTTTTGAACTTAAACAGACTATTATACTCACATTTAGCATAGATCTCATTTACTTTCTTGAAGTCTTTCAAGTCAGCTAGCCTGCATCAAGAAAACCCGAGAAATAATAAAGATCTCATTCATATCAGATAATCAACCCTTATCATCATAAGAAACAAAATCGTAAGAGGAAATTAAAAAAGAATTACATAATTGTCGTCTTAACCACAGAGGAATAGTCAGCACCACTAGCTTTCAGTATTTCTCCCATATTTTTCAGTACCTACAGATTTGCTTAGAAAACTTCAATTACCAACATGTCTTCAGCTATGAAATTCCAGAATATGAAGCAGCACATTGACAGAATCATTAGTCCGCATATTAGTACATTACCTGCTCGGTTTGATCCTCTACACTGTCTGAGATGAACTTTCCAGTCTAGAATAAAAAATCAACACACATGATCAGTACCATGGGCATATAACTGACATCTAGGACCTATGTTACCCAAACTTTTCATTTTCCCTAAAACACCCAAATCCAATACATATTAGGACATGGATATGAGGGTATGATTCTCCAAATATGTATCTAAATGTGTTAGACACACCAGTATCCAACATTTATTATGAGTCCGGGTAACATAACCCAAGAAAAAAACCTTGACATGTAAAGAAAGTTCAGTGAAGACATCACGAACCTCTGGAATAAGACCAAGAACACCAGAGACAAAGAGAAGATTATTGGCCTTGATGGCCTGAGAATATGGTCCCAATGCTGCTGGAGCTTTGTCAGTTGCCACAGCCTCCTTAATCCCTACAATCAAGACATAATCACAAACCTTAGATGCATCAAACGAAACCTATGTTGCTCCAACTCTTCATTGTTTGACACATATCTAGAAATGGATATGAAATAAGGAACCTCCAAATAACACAAAGTCACTAACATCCAACTCTTCATTGGGTATAGAATCGAATCATAGCATCTGCAAACCCTTGACCATCGTTCCCCATCCTTAGGCTACTAAATATTTGACTTCCAAGCACAGTGAAGGACATAAAATTGTAATAAATCAAATAAAAATTCCCCAAATTTCTCTTACATAAACGACGAACAAAATAACTATTAATTAACCATCATAAATCCAAGCCAAGATGTTTCATGACCATGTTCTTTACCTTTCACATTCACTTGATTGAAAGTAACGCTTTTAAGACTGACTTAAAACTAAAATCCAAAGCCAAACAAATTCACCCATTTTTCTAAAGCAACCCATCAAAGGAAACCTAAAATCAAGCAGTAAAAAGAAACCCATTAGCTTACTGATAGTCTTTCTTTTATTACCAGGAGAAGTGGATAGGCTTAAGCAAGCAAAAGGAGAGCCATTTCGGGAGGAAGATCGCAAAAATGAAGAGCCGGCAACGACTCCACCGACAGCGGCTAACGGGGAGCGAGTGCGTAGTAATCCGACATCGACGGTTGGAACGTGAATAGACCTTAAGCTACACCAGGCCATTTTCGCCCTTAGTCTCTCTCTCTGTTCTGTGTTTCTTTGTCTTCGATTTTTTGGCCTTGTGACTGAACTCAGCTGAAAATACAAGTTGAAAACAAAATGAAGTGAAAGTCGAGAGAATATTCCTGCTTATTTTTTAAATGTAGACTAGATTGCCCTTCAGTTGGTGAAGCCTAAAATGATTACGTTAGTCCATGAATGTAAATTTCATAATTCCAGTCCCGTGAGGTAAGATTATTTTAGGTAAACTATAAAAATGTCACTAAACTTTGGTGAAATTTTACTTTTTGTCACTGAACTATGATAAGTTCCATTTTCGTCACTAAAGTTATCGACTTCTAACGTTTTGGTCACTCGTCCAATAATTGCGGTTAACGGACAAGTGGAGTGGCACATTAATTTCAATGTTAATTTGTAATTTGATCCCTCAATTATAGCTAAAACATTTAGTTTGGTACTTTTACAACATTTTAACTAATTCTGAAAATTTTATTTAAAAATTCAAAATATAAAAATATTAAATTTTTTGAAAATTTAATATTTATTTTTTGAATTTATAAATATATTTTTTAAAATTTAATTATGTAAAAAATAAAAAAAATCTAAAAATTATATATTTTAAATTATAATTATGCAGTTCTTGGAGTTGTTTGGCATTTACTCAAGGTATGGTCCTTTTTCCTTGTAATTCAAAATCTATGAATGGGTTTCTTTTGAATTTTCTGATTGTTGTGGCCATTGCCTTCTTCCAGGAGAGTCCTAAGGATTTGATGAAATGGGCAATTGTGGAGGCGGTTGAGGGGGACTCCTCCACCCCTATTCTCTTAAAGGTTTCCCATCAACTCCTGTCAATGTAGGTTAATCCTTTATGCTTTAAAAAAAAGGTTTAATGATAAATTTAGCCACTAACATTTATATATTTTGTCAAAATAGTCCTAATTGTATTTTTGAGCCTTTTTTGGCCATTAACCTTGTATTTTTTTTTTTCAAATTACTTTTTTTAACAGATTTGATGAGGGGTGATGTGGAATTTCATATATAAAATATTTTTAATGAGATATAATCTATATTGAAAATATTAAATGTGTGCATTCATTTTAAAACATTTTTAGATAATTACATTTATTTTCTTTAAATTAAGAGTTATTTTTTTTAACCTCATGAATTGTTTATTTATTTTATTATTTCTCACATGTAATTATTTTATTAGGTTACCTAAGTAATAGATTACATCTCATTAAAAATGTTCCATATATTAAATTCCACACCATCCCATTAACTTTTTTTAATGGTACTTGTCGAAACCATTTTTTTTTGGGAAAACAAGGTCAACTTTAAAACGAAAATGGAGTCATCACCAAACTTTTTTGAGGTGCGATCGGGTCACCTTGAGATTGATCATTAAAACATTTTGATTTATTAAAACGACACTTTTGGCCTACGAAATTCGAGAAAGTAGGTTCGGGAGTCAATTACGTACGAGGAAGGATTAGCACCCTCGTAACGCCCAAAATTGGTACCGAATTGATTGATTAATGTCTTAATGTCGAAAATTTGAAAAAATTTTAAAATACAATCCTTTTTGTTAAATAAAACTTGTATAAATTAAACCGGACGCCGAGACTCGCTTATTTCGAAAGAATAAAATATCATACCCAGTGAGTTAGGATACGACATTTCGAATCCTCAAAACTAAACTTGTCTTTTGCCATTTAAAACTCGTATACTTAAATTTAAGAAGGATATTCGGTTATTTGGGTTAAATGAGAAATCGAAACCCAGTAAGTTAGGGCACTATTTCTCAAAATTCCCGAATACGGAATATTGCCTTTGTTTTTTGGAAACCCTTATCTCGAGATAACAAAATGTCACATCCAGTGAGTCAGGACACAACTTTTTCGAATTCCCGAGAATAAGTTTTTTATTTAGCTTATGCTTTAATTAAAAATAATTAGTTCTTTAGACTCGATGAGGAAAATCGAAACCCAGTAAGTTAGGGTACGATTTCTTTCTGTGAAAAATATAACGTCGGTAATGACAAATATATCGCAAAGAAAAGAGAAATAAAAATAAAGAACACACAGATTTTACGTGGAAGCCCTTTCGGAAAAAAAACCACGGGCAGAAGAGAAGAAAATTCACTATGTCGAATTCGAATCAATTACAAGAGGAATAGACCATGTCTATTTTTAGGCTTATAAAGCCATATTCTAATAGGAGTGTAGTAAGATTGAAACTCCTTATTCTAATCAATATCAATAGATAGAGTTTAATAAGGTTTAAAAAACCTTATTTAAAATAAAATAAAAGAAGTGTAATTCTATAGGGATTCTTCTTTTTTTATTTAAATAAGAATTTGGGTCACTTAATTCTAACAATCTCCACCTTGACACGAATTCTCAATGAACAAGTTCTTCATCGTGAACTCTCAACGAACAAGTTCTCCACCTCTTCCATAAAACCCCTTAAGGGTTTAACTTCAACAATGAACACCAACCAAGTCTAAGCAGTGCTCAAACTTGGTTATAGGAAGTGACTTAGTCATCATATCTGCAGGATTTTCATGAGTACTAATTTTGCTCACAACAATATCACCACGAGCAATAATATCACTAACAAAATGATACTGAATATCAATGTGTTTTGTTCTCTCATGAAACATTTGATCTTTTGTAAGGAAGATGGCACTCTGACTGTCACAAAATACTGTGCTGATTTGAAGGTCTTCATTGAGCTCACTAAAGAGTCCCTTCAACCAAATAGCTTCTTACAAGCCCTAATCGCCATGTACTCAGCTTCAGTGGTAGACAAAGCGACTGTAGTTTGCAAAGTAGCTTTCCAACTGATTGCACAACCTCCGATTGTAAAGACATAACCAGTGAGAGATCTTCTTCTATCAAGGTCTCCAGCAAAATCAGTATCAACATACCCAATGACTCCATCTCTAATTCTTCCAAACTGTAAGCAAACATCAGTAGTACCACGTAAGTATCTTAAAATCCACTGAACTGCTTTCCAATGTTCTTTACCGGGATTCGCCATGTATCTGCTAACTACACTGACCGCATATGATAAATCTGGACGTGAACAAACCATAGCATACATGAGAGATCCCACTGCACTAGAGTATGGAACATATGACATGTACTCAATCTCATCATCTGATTATGGAGACAAAGCCGATGAAAGTCTGAAATGGGCTGCTAAAGGAGTACTAACAGGCTTAGCACTCTGCATATTGAACCTGCAAAGAACTTTCTCAATGTACCCCTTCTGACTTAGGTACAATTTACTTGCTTTTCTATCTCTAAGAATCTCCATACCAAGTATCTTCTTTGCTGGTCCCAAATCTTTCATCTCAAATTCTTCATTTAGTTGGGCTTTGACCTTTCTTATCTCTCCTTTATCTTTTGCTGCTATTAACATGTCATCACAAAGAAGTAGATACACAAAAGAACCATCACTGTTTTTCTTAACGTAAACACAGCTGTCAAAACTACTTCTTTTAAAATCATGAGAAGTCATAAAAGAATCAAACTTCTTGTACCACTGTCTTGGTGACTGTTTCAAACCGTAAAGGGACTTTTTTTAGCAAGCAAACATAGTCATCTTTTTCTGAGACTGTAAAACCCTCTGGTTGTTGCATATAAATATTTTCCTCAAGTTCTCCATGCAAAAATGCAGTTTTTACATCTAACTGATCAAGCTCCAAATCATGCACGGCCACAATACCAAGCAAAGCTCGAATCGAACTATGCTTCACAGCTGGGGAGAACACATCTGTGAAGTCCACTTCTGGAATTTGACTATAACCCTTCGCAACAAGCCTTGCTTTATATCTGGATTCTTCAACTCCTGGAGTCCATTCTTTCTTTTTAAACACCCATTTACAGCGAACAACCTTTTTACCTTTAGGAAGTTTCACAAGATCCCATGTTCTATTTTTGTGGAGTGATTCCATCTCCTCTTGCATAGCAAACATCCACTTTTATGAGTCTTCACAGCTAACCGCCTCAGAATAATTAGACGGCTCTTGGTTTGCATCTATATCTTCAGCCCATTTAAAGCATAAGCACTAGATCAGCCTCGGCATACTTCTTTGGAGGTTTAATTTCTCTTCTAGTTCTGTTTTTGGCAATAGAGTATGTGGTGAAGAAGCAACACTATTCTCAATTTTTTTATTGGCTTGAGGAGTTGTCTCTGTATTAATCTGATGCTCCACCTGCTTTTGATTTTCTTTATTGGAAGACTCTTTAAGAGATAAGTTAGGTAGCATAGCAGTTTCATAAAAATAAAACATCTCTGCTAATCACAACTTTTCTATTTTCAGGACACCATACTTATACCTTTTACGCCAGCTTTATAACCAAGAAAACACATTTAATGGATCTCGGTTCCAATTTTCCATTATCAACATGAGCATACGCAGGACACCCAAAGATCTTTAAATCAGAATAATTAGCAGGATTACCATACCATACCTCTTGTGGAGTCTTTTTCTCAATGGCAATGGATGGAGATCGGTTGATCAAAAAACATGCAGTAGAGGCTGCTTCGGCCCAATACGACTTTGGTAAGTTGGCATTTGACAACATGCATCGAACCTTCTCCATGATCGTTCTGTTTATTCGTTCTGCAATGCCGTTTTGTTGTGGAGTATGACGAACTGTCAAGTGTCTCACGATCCCTTCTGACTTGCACAGTTTATTAAACTCATCAGAACAAAACTCTAAGCCATTGTCTCTGCGGAGGTATTTTATTTGTTTTTCTGTCTATTTTTCAATCACAGCTTTTCAAGACTTAAATGCGGAAAACACATCGTTTTTCTGCTTCAAGAAGGATGCCTAAACTTTTCTAGAAAAATCATCAATAAAAGTTAGCATATAATTAGCTCCACCTCTCGAAGGCACTCTTAATGGCCCCCACAGATCAGAATGAATATACTCCAACGTTCCCTTCGTGTTATGGATTCCTCTGGTGAATCAAACTCTCTTTTGCTTCCCAAAAACGCAGTGCTCACAGAACTTCAGTTTGCAAATTCCTTGCCCATCAAGAAGTCCTCTTTTGCTCAATTCTGCCATGCCATTCTCACTCATATGCCCTAGGCGCATATGCCAAAGTTTAGTAATATCATCATCTGACAAGGAAGACGAAGCGACAGCTGCATCACCAATGACAATAGAACCCTGCAAAACATATAACTTGGCAGTCTTTCTCTGACCTTTCATCACAATGAGGGAACCTTTGGAAATCTTCAAAATCCCACTTTCAGCTGTGTATTTGTACCCTTTTGAATCAAGAGTACTTAACGAAATTAAATTTCTCTTCAATTCTGGAACATGTCGTACGTCACAAAGTATTCTGACAACTCCATCAAACATCTTAACTTTAATTGTTCCAACACCTGTAATTTTACACGAAGCATTATTTCCCATCAAAACAACACATTTAGACACTGTTTTGTAATTTGTAAACCAATTCCGATTGGGACACATGTGGAAGGTGCAACCGGAATCAAGTATCCACTCCTCGCTCACTTTAGAATTGTTGATAGAAGCGACTAGAAGTTCACCATCGCTGTAGTCTTCTACAACATCAGTTTCACCGGAATTTTCTAGTTGTTTTCCCTTGTGATTCGCAGCCTCCCTTTTAATCTTGTTCTGTAGCTTATAGCACTCAGATTTAATGTGCCCTTTCTTCTTGCAGAAGTTACAAGTTTTACCTCTGTTTGAATACTTCGATCTACCCTTAGATTTACCGCGAGGATTTCGATCCTGTGTCCTTCCACGATCATCATCAGCATTCTGATCTTGTCTCCCACGAACAGTGAGACCCTCTCCCTGAGAGTCGGGTTTAACCACAAGATGCTTCATCTTATCATACGAGGTCAAAGAATCATAAACCTCATCAACTGTGAGAGACTCGCAACTGTATAAAATCGTGTCTCTGAAGGTTGAATAAGACAGGGGCAACGAACAAAATAGAATTAACCCTAGATCTTCCTTATCATACTGAACCTCCATGGCCTCCAAGTTTGAGAGAATTTCTTTAAACACTGTTAAGTGTTCGTGCACAGACGCACATTCTTCCAAACGATGAGCATAAAGACATTGCTTCATATGCAACTTGCTAGTTAGAGTTTTCGACATACATATTTGTTCTAGCCTCTTCCATAATGCAGCGGCGGTTTTCTCCTTCATCACATCCTGCAAAATTTCGTTAGACAAATGCAGATGTAACTGTGTTAACGCCTTCTGATCCTCGCGATTCTTCTCTTCCTCCATCAATGTCGAAGGCATCTTATCTACCCCTAGTAAGGCTTCCTCTAAATCCATCTGTGCAAGAACTGCTTGCATCTTTATCTGCCACAACGCGAATCTGGTGTTGCGATCCAACAGCGGAATTTCATACTTCAAAGACGCCATTACCGCGATTGAGATGAAAAAACCCAGAAGCTCTGATACCAATTTGTGAAAAATATAACGTCAGTAATGACAAATATACCGCAAAGAAAAGAGAAATAAAAATAAAGAACACACAGATTTTACGTGGAAACCCTTTCGGGGAAAAAACCACGGGCAAAGGAGAAGAAAATTCACTATGTCGAATTCGAATCAATTACAAGAGGAATAGACCATGTCTATTTATAAGCTTATAAAGCCATATTCTAATAGGAGTGTAGTAAGATTGAAACTCCTTATTCAAATCAATATCAAATAGATAGAGTTTAATAATGTTTAAAAAACCTTATTTAAAATAAAATAAAAGAAGTGTAATTCTATAGGGATTCTTCTTTTATTTTATTTAAATAAGAATTTGGGGTCACTTAATTCTACATCAATCTAGAGAATGGAATATTTTCTTATTTCAAAAACAAAATTCTTGCCTCGGAAAAACGATATGATTTATAATGAAATGCAAAACGAGTTACAATGCTAGTTTGTGTAACAACATAATGATAATAAAAATAAATAACAATAGTAAAGGTAAAAGTAAATACAATAAATGAAAGCTAAACAAAAAATAATAAGTAAAATAAGTAAGTAAACAAATAATAAAAGGAAAGAAAAATAATAGCAAAAATAAGAATTAATAGTAAATAAATAAATAAGTACTATGTACATAGTTAAAAGATCATAAAAAAAAATACACATAATTAATGATTTAAAATTGGAAATTATTTAAGGGGATAGAAAAATAACAAATAAAATATTTACAAACATATATAAATATTACCGAAATAATAGTAAAAACATATTAAAGAAAATAATGATAATAGTAAAATAATACTAATAATACTAAAAATGTAATAATTATAATAGTAAATACTAATAGTTAATAATAATAATAATAATAATAATAATAATAATAATAATAATAATAATAGAATACTAAAATTAATAATAATAATGATAAACAGAGTAACTAAAAAAAGTATTAAATAGAAACTAAAATGAAATTAAAGGCCCAAATCATGATAAGACAAAAATCTAGGATCAAAACGAAATCCAAACAAAGTTCTAGGGCATAATCGGGAATAAAACAAAGTAAAGGACCCAAGTATAACGCGTGAAGGTCATGGAGGACCAAAAGGGAAATATTCCCAATCCTCTAAAACGCAATGTTTTATAAGGGACTTAAATGAAATCGGGACAAAACTTGAAGGCACAATTAAAAATAAAAGAAAATTGTATTAAAAAGAAATAAAATGCGGAAGGGCCAAAAGGGTAAATAATCCATTCTCACAAAACACGCGGATCCTCCCCCTGGGTCGGGTCAACACGCCGGTTAGGGGTGAGCAAAATCCGATTCGATTCGAAAAATTCGATAAAAAATTCAAATTTTGAATTAAATAGTTCAAATTATTTGAGTTAATCAAGTTATTTGGATCAACTCGAATAAAAAATTAAGTTTTTCGGTTTAACTCAAATATGAATTACACAATTCGAGTTATCCGAAAATCCGAATAAGAAAAGACAAAACTACTTCGTTTTGATAAATGTTTACTTTTTTTAAAAGTTAAAATTCAAAATAATTAAGTTAAAAGGTAAAACTACGTCGTTTTGATAAATGTTTATCCATTAAGTTAAAAGCCAAAATCATTATATTGTTCATGTAGTTAAATAATCTTGTACTTCGTCTACTAGTTAAATAATCGGTCCATCTAAATGCAACATTAAGTATAAATAATAGGATTCGTTAACTCGACTCGATTTAACTCGAAATTTTTTGACTCGATTCGAAAAAAATTCAAATTGAGTCCGGTTGCTAAAATAGGATTTGTCAACTCGACTAACTCAAAAATTTTTGACTTGATTCGACTCGACTCGATCGAATACTCATCCCTAACGTCGGTTATAGGGATTAAATGACGCCGTTTTGTGCCCAGACGTGCGGCCTAAAAACGACATCGTTTTCAATCTGTATATAAGGCCAAAATTTTTGAAAAAAAAAATCATTTTCTGCTCAGTTTTTTTTTCAAAAAAAAAAGAAGGGTTGAGTCTCTTTTTCTCTCTAAGATAACCCAGATTCTAGCCGCAGAGATCACCGGAGGCCCGCCGCATGTAACATCCCGAAATTGGGCCTAGTAGGAATGGGCCCAATGGGCCTTGGGCGTAGGAGTGTTTAAAATTTATGGGAATTTGAGAATGGCATTATTTCAAGTGAGACTTATTAGTAAGGTGATTTTGGAATGTTACGGAGTTTTATGAAGTTTCAAGTTCAAGTTGGGCCTCAGTAAAATTTTGTGTTTAAGCCTATTAAGGAGAGATAGTAAGTGGCATTAAGGCTTATGGAAATAAAAAAGTAAATTGCTAGCATAAATGGAGCATATGGCAAGGAGGTTATGGCATCAAGTGAAGTACCTTGAGGGAAGGGGTTCAAATCCCATCTTTTGCAAATTTTGGATTTATTTTTGTATGCTCTTCCAAGTGTCAACCATGGTATTATTAAAGGAAAGAAATAAAAGAAAAATGAAATGATGGCTAAAAAGATAAGGTAAGGAGGAAAATAAGGAAAACGAAAGGAAAGAAATAAAAGAATTTGAGGAGTGGAGTAGGTGGATGAAAAAGAAATAAAAGAATTTGAGGAGTGGAGTAGGTGGATGAAAAAGAAATAAAAGAATTTGGAGAGTGGAGTAGGTGGATAAAAAAAAAAGAGAAGAAAATTTATGGGAATTGAGGTGAGAAGTTTGGATAGAAATTTATGGATAGAAATTTGGTCAACACTCTAGCACATTTGCTTATCTTTCTCCCTTGTTTTGCCTAAACTCTCAATCCACAATCACTCCTTCATAAATTCTTTCTCATTTGGGTAGACACTCTTTTCTTCGATTAAATTGTGTTCTAAGTGGGTGGCCGTGTATCATTCTAAGCCATAAGTCAAGTGGTGGAAATCGAATCCAATGTCAACAAGGTAAGGAGTTCCTTATGGATTTGGTATCGTTCTTATTCGATGGTTCCTAAATGGATTAATAGTTGGACTAATCAGTCACGATAGGAATCAAATCGCCTGATCATCTATCCCTCGTAATAAGTGACTCGTATTTTGGTGTCGCGGAGAGCATCGCGTTACGAATTCCGAATAAGGTGTGTAATCTCATCCTGCCATCCTGCCATATACATATCTAAAATGGTGTGTAATCTCACACTTCTCTGAATATTTGTATGAAATATGCTGTTAATCGGCCAAATACCGAAGAAAACTAAAAACCGGCATCCGTAATCACTCGGGCGTGCGTATGATCGTAGTGTAATCGTTATTTCGTAATAAAAGTTTCGGTTAAAAGCAGTGATGTGTTTTTGAAAATCACTAAAACTAGGAGAAAAGGAATTAGAAAGTGAATAAGATATCAAATTAAAGCTTACTATGTCTATTTAATATGGAAGAACGGAGAGGAAAAGGAATTTTATATTCTGAGATATCTTGATTTTAATGAGACGGTTCTGATTAACTTTGGGGTTCACTGATCTGTTTTGGAAAAATCATATAAAATTGTACAAACGAATTATGGGTTATAATTTATATGTATGGATTCCTTAGTGAGCCTATTTTCAAGAGAAATAATTTGGAATAGCATATGAAAACCGTACAGTGAGATATTTGAAATTAAGGTAAGAGAGGTCAGAATCATTGGACAGTGAAACAAGGGAAAATTTAAGGAATAAAATGTACTAAATGGCTAGGCCAAAAATTCTGAAAAAATTACAGTAAGAAGATATATGAGTCTAGTTTCAAGGAAATTTTACAGATCTAAATTTCGAGTTTCCTAACTCGAGTTATAATCAATTTAGTCAGTATGATGCAGATGGACAGTTTTAAATTTTATGCCCAAATTAGTAGTTAAGTCCAGAATTGCGAATTACCCCGTTTGGGCCTAAATGGATTTTTGACCCAATAGTTCCGAAGAGACCCAAATAGATTCTATGCCACTCGAGGCGATAGTAGGCCTTCGGAAACACCGTTGAATATGAAATTACCGAATTACCCTTGGAGGGTAAATTACCGAATTACCTTGGAGGTAAATTACCGAATTACCTTTGGAAGGTAAATTACCGAATTACCCTTGGAGGGTAAATTACCGAATTACCTTTGGAGTAAATTACCGAATTACCCTTGGTGGGTAAAACTGAATTACCTTGGAGTAAATTATTGAATTACCCTTGGTGGGTAAAACTACCAAACCCTTGAGGTAAATTACCGAATACCCTGGTGGAAAACTAAAACCCTAGAGGGTAAATTACCGAAATACCCTGGTTGCGAAATTACTGAAATACCCTTGAGGTAAATTACGAAATACCCTGGTTGCAAATTACTGAAATACCCTTAGTAAATTACGAAATACCCTGGGTTGCAAATTACCGAAATACCCTTAGAGGGTAAATTACCAAATACCCTGGGTTGCGAAATTACTGAAATACCCTTGAGGGTAAATTACCGAAATACCCTGGGTTGCAAATTACTGAATACCCTTGAGGGTAAATTACCGAAATACCTGGGTTGCAAAATTACCGAAATACCCTTAGAGGGTAAATTACTGAAATACCTGGGTTGCAAATTACCGAAATACCCTTAAGGGTAAATTACCAAATACCCTGGTTGCGAAATTATGAAATACCCTTAGGGTAAATTACCGAAATACCCTGGTTGCAAAATTGAAATACCCTTGAGGGTAAATTACCGAAATACCCTGGGTTGCAAAATTACCGAAATACCCTTGAGGGTAAATTATGAAATACCCTGGGTTGCAATTACCGAATACCCTTGGAGGGTAAATTACGAATACCCTTTGCGGAATTACTGAATATACCTTGGAGGTAAATTACCGAATTACCCTTGAGGGTAAATTACCGAATTACCTTTGGAAGGTAAATTACCGAATTACCCTTGGAGGGTAAATTACCGAATTACCTTAAGGTAAATTACGAATTACCCTTGGTGGGTAAAATTTCTAATTACCCTTAGAGAGTAAATTATCGAATTACCCTTAGTGGGTACGATTACCGAATTATGAAAATGCCCTTACGGGCTGAATTACAAAAATGCCCCTAATGGGTCGAATTACGAAATGTCCCTATGGACCAAATTACGAAAATACCCTTTATAGGCCAAATGTGATATTTGATATATGGGCAGTTTGATATTTGTGATATGAGCCAGAGTGTGTAATTTCACACTTATCTCATGGGTTAGATATTATACCGTAAGCATTAGAATAAATCGTAAAATTTGTAAAATCAGAAAATACGGTATAATAACACTTTTTGTGTAAATGTATCAAACCAATATTAAGGTTGCGGGAATTACGGATTTGCCCTTAATGGGTTATTTTGTTAAAAGTGATATTTTGGGCCATATGAATTATTTTGATAAATTGGCCAAGTGTGAAATTTGAAAAAAAAAAGGCCTCATGTGATTAAGGGGCCAAAATTTGCTAGATCGATTAATGGGCCAAAATTTGCTAGATCGATTAATGGGCCAAATTTTGCTAGATCGCTTAATGGGCCAAATTGTTAAGATTGATTAATGGGCCAAATTGCTAGATTGCTTAATGGGCCAACTTGTATTATGGGCCTTATGATGAAATTATTCTATGAATATTGTTATGCTTTGTATATGCATACATGATTGCATGGGTTGGGATAAAATTGAAGAGAAGTGCTAGTGGCTCTGCCACAATCTAGTTCGGTGACTTTGTCACAATCCAGTTCGGTGGCTCTGCCACAAACATTTTAAATGGCTTTATGCCTGCGATTGGTGTGTTGGCGGGGTGGGTTGACTTGATCCCATAGGTGTGCTGGGTTGGTACGGGTGTGTGTGTAGCGGATGGAAATTAGGTTTGGTTTGGGATTTGCATATCATATGCTATTATATACATGTTATTATGTTATAATTGTAAATGGGCTTAGGCCCAAAATATTGCTATGTGTGTTCTGACCTAGTGGATGATGGTAAGGGGATTACACACTGAGTTCTTGTACCTCACCCCCCTTTCTCTTAACCTTTTCAGGTAATGCTCAGTGACGTGGACTTGGGCCTTGGATGACTCGATGGAGACCATACTTCAGAAATGGTTTATTTGGACTTTAGACTTCTTTCTCGTTTATTTTATTACTTTACTATTTTGGGTTAAATGTTGTAATAAGGCCTCAGATTTTCTTTCAAAATGCTTCTGTAACTCTATTCTCAAACGTCCCATTTCGTAATTGTTTATTTCAAATATATTTTCACAACCAAAAAGGTTTTTAAAGATACTTTACGTTTTCAAGTAAATAACATTGCTTAAGTGTTTTGGGTTTTAACAAAGAGGCTGTAATTCTCAAACAAGTTTTTAACAATCTCAAAGATAGTTTGAAAAAAAAAAAAACTTCCATGTGACATACCAGATTCGGGCTTAACGTCTAGGCCGGGTTTGGGGTGTTACACCGCAGCTCCGCCGTGGACGGCAGTCGAAAACCCCAGGTATTCCCTTTTTCTTTCTTTTCTTTTTTTTCTGTATTTTAACAAGTATAGATATATAGTTTTAAAAAAAAGATAGAAAAATATTTACAAGTATTTTCTTTTTTTTTTATTCTTTGTTTTCGTCCAAAAAAGTACGAGGTTTTACAATGATTGCTTTGGTCTTTTTATAGCCGAATGAAATCGAAAAAATAGAAAATATAATCTGTTTTCTTCGTTTTTTGCTGTGCCCTCCTTCTGTTTTGCAGGTGAAACCACTGGGCATGGGGTGGCCCGAGTGCTTTGCTGGCGCGGGGCTGTGGCGCGCGTGCGGGGGCTGTTCGTGGGGCTGTGGCACTAGAGTATTCTAGAAACCCCTAGGGTTTCCAAAAAATTTTTAGGGTAATTGGGCTTAATGGGCTTGTAATTGGGTATTTGGGCCTGCTGGACCTTTATTTTATTTTTGGGTTTGTTTTTAATGGACTAGTGTTGTAATGGACTGGATATTATTGGATTTTTATTTTTATTTTGGGTTTTTTAATTTTGGTTTATTTGGTACTGGGCCCGGACATAAATTGGGTCTTACAGTACTTTCATCAAATCTGTTAAAAAAAATAATTTGAAAAAAGAATAAAGGTTGATGGTAAAAAAAGTTCAAAAATACAATTAGAGTCATTTTGACAAAATATGTATACGTTAGTGGCTAAATTTATCATTAAGCCTAGAAAGAACCCAAGTCCATGTTTTGTAGCTTTTCTCCCTATTGAGCTTATCAGTGAATATGCTTGGCTTCCATGGAGAGGTGTCTTGTGCTGGAAAGAAGGTATGAAGCTCTTAAGCATTGCATAACAAGCCGCTAGTTCCGAGGAGGATTTGGTTTCCTTAAGTAGGGAATTTTATCAAGATTTTGGTGGGATTTTAGACCGGAGAAGGTTTGTTTTTGTTCTTCATTTCACATAATTATAATTTGATCAAATTTTTGTTCTAAAAAGTATGAATTTTTAAATTTTTATACGTAATTATACTTTTAAAAAATATTATTATAATTTTAAAAATTAAATAATGAAATTTCAGAATTTTTAAAGTTTTTTATATCTTTAATTTTTTTAATATTTTTTCAGAACTATTTTTAAAAATGTTGCTAAAGTATCAAATTAAATATTTTAACTATAGTTTAGGAATCAAATTAGATATTAATCTTTAAATTAATAAGCCGTCTCACTTTTTCCTTCGCGCTGTAAGGGGTATTAACAATGAGTGATCAAAATGTTATAAGTGACTAATTTTAATGACCAAAATATAACTTTTTTTTTAATTTAATAGTAAAATGAAAATTCATCAAAGTCTAGTGATAGTTTCGTAATTTATTTTATACCGGGTAAGATTTTGTTTTCCATAATTTATACCGGGTAAGATTAAATTAGTGTTAGTAAGCTTTTAGGGTTTAGTTTAAAAAAAATAGTTTCGAATTCGAGAATTTTAATAACTAAAATTAAATTAATTAAGTTTTTAAATTATTTTTAATTAAATTAAGGTCAATTTAGTATTATTTATAATAAGCATTTTTGAAATAAAAAGTATTTTCGAAATAAAAACATTGTTAAATAAAATATTTTTAAACTTTTCAAAAATATTTTTTAGATAAAAAATACTTTACAAAAATATTTTTTTAGTCAAAAGTAAAAATAAAAAATTTTAATTTTTACTCAAAAATACTTTTTTTACCCAAAAATATTTTTAAGAAACTAAGCCCTAAACAGTACCAAATACTGATGTAACTTATAGAGACGTTTGATATGTTGACACCTGACATATCCTATAGATTAATACATTAACATGACATCATTAGGAAATATTAAAAAATTATTAAAAAAAACTAAAAGTTATTCAAAATTAGTATAGAATCCAACTATGCTTCATGCTGAGATAATATTTATTTCTTCATTAAATTATAGTGTAAAAATTTAAATGTTACAATTTGTTTAAAGTTTAGTATATTTAAAATTTAATTTTTATATTTTTATTTTTAAGAATTTAGTCTTTACTTTTAAATTTTAAAAATTTAGGTCTGTTTGTTAACATTGTTAGAATTCTTTTGTGTTGGTCAAAAAAAAATTTTTTATTCACAAAACAAAAAAATAATATTGTAATTAACTTGAATTTAATAAAGAATTTTAATAGTGCTAACAATTTTAAAAATTCAAATCATCATTTTAATTAGAATAAAATATTTAAACTAACTAATGACATTATAAAAGTTAAGGTATCAAATTATGTCAAAATTAAAGTATATAGACTAAGTCTCAAATTTAAGCAAAATATATGAATCAAATTAAAATTTAATCATTCTTATAATCTAAAACGTATAGGGATTATAATTGAAATTTATCCATAATGTTCTCATGTCAAAAAGAGGAAAGGAAAAATTGGGAAGCCTTAGGGCTTTTTTTTTCCTTCCATTGAATTTAGTGCTTTAAATGTAATATATTCGTCTTTATTCACTTGTATTTTTCAAAAAAAATTGGTTTAATAAAATATCCATTAATTATATTAATATTTCTTATAAATTGTCCTCAACGATTTTTGCACGCGAAGTAAAATGGAAACAAATATCCGCTCACTAATTATCTAATGTTTAACTAATACTAGGCGATATTGCGTGGTCAGATCATAATACAGAAAGACGGCTTGTATTAGTAAATAATCGGAAACAAGCAAATCAATTGAAAGACTAATATGTTGTCTATCAAGTCCGATTGGAGAGATGTTTTGTCTTGAACATCGGAGTGGATAACTCTTAAAAGATATAGATGTTACTGACTGGACTAACAGTACAATATATTAAACATGACCCAAGTAAAATATATCCTAAATCCGTTTATGGATTTATTCACTTATGCATTTATAGTGTGACATACCTTAATCTTGAATGGATGATGGATTATGTAAGCGTGACTCATATACTTTGATGTAACTAAAAACTTGAGTTCAAATAGAAAAGGAACCAAAACTTGGTGCATTGGATATACGATTTTTGGAATATGTAGCATCATTCCATGATAGTGGAGTTCATAGCCCAACTAAAGGGTAAATGATATTTACTAGTCATATGTCATAGTGATAGATGACTTGATTACCATTTGATAGTAATTGACTTTTCATAATGTAACACCCCTTACATGTATCCTATGCCGGAATCGAGTCTGAGACATTACCAGACTTAACAATACATTTGGTCAAATTAATTAACACAAATACAAAATGACTTAGTCAAGCCCCTATACATGCCATAACTTAAATCATTTATAAATAAAGATACCCATAGATAGTTTGATAGTGTGAAGCGATCTCCGACGACCTCCAACCCGAGCTTGTTTAGTAGGACTCTATAAGATGGGAAAGAAAAAAAAAAAAGGGGTAAACTTATAAAGCTTAGTAAGTTCACATGAAAAATAATAATAAGCATTAGCAATGAATTTAGCTTACTACTAAGCTGTCATAAGTTGCATAAATAATGCTAAGTTCTCACTTTCCCAACTTATTTGTAACCTTATCAAAGCCTTAACATGACAAATCTTCACAACAAGTTCTCAAATTGATACAATCATTAAATCACATGCTTATACCTTATTACTCATGTTCACGTTAATCTGTCTACTTGAGTTGCTGTCACTAAATTATTTATTTCTTGAGCTACAGAGCTCCAAATTTCAAACCGCTAATTTTTCCTGAAACTAGACTCACATATCTTCATACCATAAAATTTTCAGAATTTTTGGCTTAGCCAATTAGTACAGTTTATTCATTAAAGTTTCCCCTATTGCACTGTTCAACAATTCTGACCACTTTTCACTACGAATCAATTTTCTCCTTGTAAAGAATTCAAATGATGTTATAATTTGTTTCATTTGAAACTAGACTCATTAAAGATTTCAAGAATATAACTTATATCTCATAATTATTTTTTTTCAATTTTTAATGATTTTTCCAAGGCAGAACAGGGGATCACATAATCATTCTGAACCAATCTCTCAAGAATTTAAATATCTCAAAATATAAAAATCCTTTGTTTGTTTTGTTTCTTTTATATTAAAATAGGCTCAATAAGCTTTAAATCAATATCTCATCCAACTTATAATTCAATTTTTACTATTTTTTCTGATTTTCAAATTCACGTCACTGCTACTGTCCAGAGCAGTTCTATTGTAAATCTTTGCTCTCTTTCACTTTAACTGTGTTCATCACTTGCTTATACCAGTCTTTCCAATTTCCGATTACATATCGAGCATATTGCTCATACGTTACACATGCATATACCTACACTTATCACTACAAGCCACACATAATTCACTTAGCATATTGCTCATACGTTACACATGCATACCTACACTTATCACTACAAGCCACACATAATTTCACTTAATCGATTTTCCCGATGAACTCATCGGTAACCTTACCAAAGGCTCAGAATACAAAGGGCACCCTACTTAATAGCTTGCTTACATACCTACAACATTCTCACTTAACACATGAGCACTCTTTCATAATATAGGCATATTGCCAATCATGTCATAAAGTGTTACAAGCATAACTGAAAACTCATCACTTACTTAGTACTTGATAATCTCAATTACTTACAATCTCAATATTAAATAAGCTTAAATGCATACCTGTACTCTTTCTTCATGTTCTCACCTTGTCATTTCTTTGACTTGCTCTTTGGACTACTCGTGACCCTTTTTCATTTGAACTTACCATTGCCATGTCTTGACATGGTCTTACGTGGTATCCTTGCCTTATGAACTCACCAATGCCATGCCTTGGCATGGTCTTACATGGGACCTTTGCCTTATAGTAACTCATCAATGCCATGTCTTGACATGGTCTTACATGATTTCCTTGCCTTATAGAACTTATCAATGCCATGCCTTGGCATGGTCTTACATGATATCCTTATCTTATAGAACTTATCAATGCCATGCCTTGGCATGGTCTTACATGATATCCTTATCTTACCAAATGCCATGTTCCAAACATGGTCTTACATGGTATCCTTGTCTTAGTGCCAATGCCACATCTTGATGTGGTCTTACATGGAGTCTGAAACACCCCACACCCGGCCCACGAGCCTGAACCGGATCTGGTATGTTCCTTAAATAAATCGGTTTTCAATGTTCTAAATGACTTAGAGAAAATTTGTGAAATTTTAAAAATTTGTTTTGGGTTGGGCTTAATTTGAAACCTATTTAATAAATTCTGGAAATCCAACTTAAATAAGGTGACAAAATAATTTTTGGGTTTATTATTTTAAAAGAAATAAATTTACTTATCTTTAATCAAACATAAATTGTATCATATTCAAATAAAAATAAACAGAAATAAAGAAAATCCAACTGGGCCTTATGGCCTTATTACATCATTCAAACCCAAAATAAAGTTTAAAGTACTAAAATTTCATAAAGTCCAAATTCCAAATAATTTCTTCAAGCGATGCATGGCCACCTTTAGCTCCTGCCGACCCGGTCCATTACTGCTCATCACCTGAAAAATAATTCCCCAACGGGGTGAGTCAACAGACTCAATGTGTACATAGTACTAATTTCCAACAAATTAGGCATACAAGTCATATCAATATCATGTTCATACAAAATAAAGGATGATGCAACCCAAACCCAAACCTATTTGTCCATCCGCTACACACCACCCGTACCAACCTGTACACCGCGGGGACTACTAAGTCGACCCTCCATCCGCTACACACCATCGAAGGCAGTCGCTGCAGTCGACGTGCTCATCGCCCACTTATGTTGTGTCATTAGACACTGTATTCACTGGATGTAACCGAAGTTACCACTTTTCACTTTATGTGACCGTAGTCACCACTTTACGTTGGTGAGACCGTAGTAATCACCTTCACTTTCTTCCTCCACAAATATCCCGAATGCCCCAATTATTTCATAACATATTTCACATACTAAATTTTCATTCATGTTACTAATCACATGTTCAAAATATCACATTCACAATCCTATCAAAAGTAGGAAACGTACCTGGGTACTCCTTACCACATTTGTGGTGCTTAGCCACATTCACATACTGTTACATATTTACATATCTAATGATTGCCATGCAATTTATTGAAAGTTAGTAAGAGTACACACCTGATTCGCTTATTGGATTCCTTGAAATCCCGAGGAGCGATCTTCCGATCTAGATCTTTAACTCCTATATTCGGCCATAGCATATTAATAATCTATTTGGCTTAAAGAAAACCAAAACCTAGTAGGATTTGTGTTACTAATACTCACCTTGTTTGCCGATTTGGATGATTGTAAATCAAATCCCAAAATTGCTAGTATCCCTTTTCCTTGGAATCGGCTAACACTAATTCATGTAACCATGTGAGTTTTCGGCTTTTGAAATAATGAAAAATAATTCCAAATACCAAAATTAAGCCTTGGCCGAATATTACGTACTATACAAATTCCAAATCTGAAGAGGATTCCTTGCCCTATATGTCTGTCGAAATCTTCATGTTAGATCTAATCTAACATATACATCATAACCTTTAATCAAATAAATTTATCTTACCTTAGATCCTTGATCCTTGTATTCGACAGTTGAAGAAACCCTTTTGATGTTGTAGTTGATTGCTCCTTTACTTAGAATCAACAAAGATTCGGCTTTGACAGTAGAAACAGAGAAGAAAATAGAAGAAGAAAAGATGGATTTTTCTTAAAGAAAAATACGGCAGAGAGGGGGAGAGAACTAGGAAAATTCGGCAGAGAGGAAGAGGGAGCAAATGTTGATGAGTAGCCCTCCTGTCCTCCTTTTATAGCCAAGTTATCAGCCTAGGAGTCCTTTACTTGGCCACCACTCCTCTTTTTGATAATATTATCTCTTTTATTTAAAAGATAAAAGCCTTTAATCCATCAATTATCTCCTCAATTATCTCATTAAAAAATAATCCTTTATTTATCTCTTATTATTCACATATTTATGTGAATAAAACTCCTTTATTTCTCTCTTATTATTCACATATTTATGTGAATAAAACTCCTTTATTTATCTCTTATTATTCACATATTTATGTGAATAAAACTCCTTTATTTATCTCTTATTATTCACATATTTATGTGAATAAAACTCCTTTATTTCTCTCTTATTATTCACATATTTATGTGAATAAAACTCCTTTATTTATCTCTTATTATTCACATATTTATGTGAATAAAACTCCTTTATTTCTCTCTTATTATTCACATATTTATGTGAATAAAACTCCTTTATTTATCTCTTATTATTCACATATTTATGTGAATAAAACTCCTTTATTTCTCTCATATATCCAAGTTTCCCAAAATGTTCAAGTTTCCATTTTTGGATCATTTCCAAAAATGTTTAGGTTTCCAAAAATGTCTAAGTTTCCAAAAATGTCTAAGTTTCCAAAAATGTCTAAGTTTCCAAAAATGTTCATTTCCATTTCCATTTTCATTTCCATTTTCCTTTCCATTTTCATGCATTTCTAGATTTCCAAAAGTATCAAAAATTTATTCGTAGTACTTGAAACTTGTCATTTCGTACAATTAAACCGAAAATGCATAGGCCCTTTCCAGGATGTTACAGTTCTACCCTCCTTAAAAATAATTTCGTCCTCGAAATTACTTATTAACAGTCGTAAATCCTTCTCACCGCACTATGCTTACGCTGCGCACTCTGATCTTAATAGAACCATCATACTTTCTAGGCACAATTTCTAAGTTCACGTCCCCTAGAACTCATTTCTAACGTTGCGATTTAATCAGATTACAAAGTTTTATGCATTAACCATTGTTTCACTTATTACCCGCGAAGAAGTTTTATGAACAGAGTTTTTAGAAGTGGTTCTTTCGTATTCATACATACACACAGTCTTTTCATTCACACATTCATCCATCAAACAATTATGAACTTCCGTTCATTCAGAGAAACATTGTAGTTTTCATTGTTGTTGTTTTTCCACTACCCAGGGGTATTTTCGTAATTTTGTCCTACATGGGTATTTTCGTAATTTTTCAGAAGAAAAAGTTCATTGATGATCTTGTCAAAAAGTATTTTGGAATTTTTAAATTCTCGGGGTATTTTGGAAAATTTTGAAATCCGGGGGTATTTCGGTAATTTTGGAGCTCGGGGGTATTTTGGTAATAAACCATGGTGAATTTGTAAATCTGAATAAATCAAGGGTATTTCAAAATTTGCAAAACTTGGGGGTTCTTTTTGAGAATTTGTTTTCCAAATCAATGATGTTGCAAAAATTTTGAAAATCAGGGTCATTTTGGTAATTTTGTAAGTTAGGGGCAATTTTGTAATTTTCCAAAATCAAGATAGTTTGATATTTTACAAATTAGGGTTTTTGAACATTTGATAAAGTAATGAAATTTTGTTAAAACTATGGGTGGTTTGGTCATTTTATAAACCAAGGGTATTTTTTTTTTTATAGAAAAACAGCTAAGTCCCTTTCGGGTTTTATTCTTTGTGTTTAGCCTATGACCGAGCCCTCTTGGTCAGGGTGAACCAAAGCTACGCACCAGGCAGGATTCGAATGAAGAGGAGGTGAGTCACGCGGACTGCTTAAATACCAAGCTCTCACCGACCTTTCTAGACATGCGCACAGAGGTTGCCACACCCTAGCTTAATAACTTAGTCATAGGTTTGTTAAGTTCATTAAGTCTTATGAGTTTCAAGTGTTTGAGTAGTCTAATCCTAGGGTTCAAGTTCCTATCACACTATTCTACGTTCCATGCCTTTTCTACCCTTTTACAATTCATAATTCACATAATCACACAGATGGTTAAAGGTACTTACCTGGTGGACTGCGGGTCGGAGACTTAGGTGCCATGCCATAAAACCTGCTTATTTCAAAGAAATTCATTTGGGCTCGAATTGAAAACGTTTTGGGCCTGAGCCCACAGGCCGAGAGTTTTAAAACTGGGCTCTGATACCAACTGAAACACCCCACACCCGGCCCACGAGCCTGAACCGGATCTGGTATGTTCCTTAAATAAATCGATTTTCAATGTTCTAAATGACTTAGAGAAAATTTGTGAAATTTTAAAAATTTGTTTTGGGTTGGGCTTAATTTGAAACCTATTTAATAAATTCTGGAAATCCAACTTAAATAAGGTGACAAAATAATTTTGGGTTTATTATTTTAAAAGAAATAAATTTACTTATCTTTAATCAAACATAAATTGTATCATATTCAAATAAAATAAACAGAAATAAAGAAAATCCAACTGGGCCTTATGGCCTTATTACATCATTCAAACCCAAAATAAAGTTTAAAGTACTAAAATTTCATAAAGTCCAAATTCCAAATAATTTCTTCAAGCGATGCATGGCCACCTTTAGCTCCTGCCGACCCGGTCCATTACTGCTCATCACCTGAAAAATAATTCCCCAACGGGGTGAGTCAACAGACTCAATGTGTACATAGTACTAATTTCCAACAAATCAGGCATACAAGTCATATCAATATCATGTTCATACAAAATAAAGGATGATGCAACCCAAACCCAAACCTATTTGTCTATCCGCTACACACCACCCGTACCAACCTGTACACCGCGGGGACTACTAAGTCGACCCTCCATCCGCTACACACCATCGAAGGCAGTCGCTGCAGTCGACGTGCTCATCGCCCACTTATGTTGTGTCATTAGACACTGTATTCACTGGATGTAACCGAAGTTACCACTTTTCACTTTATGTGACCGTAGTCACCACTTTACGTTGGTGAGACCGTAGTCATCACCTTCACTTTCTTCCTCCACAAATATCCCGAATGCCCCAATTATTTCATAACATATTTCACATACTAAATTTTCATTCATGTTACTAATCACATGTTCAAAATATATCCAATTCACAATCCTATCAAAAGTAGGAAACGTACCTGGGTACTCCTTACCACATTTGTGGTGCTTAGCCACATTCACATACTGTTACATATTTACATATCTAATGATTGCCATGCAATTTATTGAAAGTTAGTAAGAGTACACACCTGATTCGCTTATTGGATTCCTTGAAATCCCGAGGAGCGATCTTCCGATCTAGATCTTTAACTCCTATATTCGGCCATAGCATATTAATAATCTATTTGGCTTAAAGAAAACCAAAACCTAGTAGGATTTGTGTTACTAATACTCACCTTGTTTGCCGATTTGGATGATTGTAAATCAAATCCCAAAATTGCTAGTATCCCTTTTCCTTGGAATCGGCTAACACTAATTCATGTAACCATGTGAGTTTTCGGCTTTTGAAATAATGAAAAATAATTCCAAATACCAAAATTAAGCCTTGGCCGAATATCACGTACTATACAAATTCCAAATCTGAAGAGGATTCCTTGCCCTATATGTCTGTCGAAATCTTCATGTTAGATCTAATCTAACATATACATCATAACCTTTAATCAAATAAATTTATCTTACCTTAGATCCTTGATCCTTGTATTCGACAGTTGAAGAAACCCTTTTGATGTTGTAGTTGATTGCTCCTTTACTTAGAATCAACAAAGATTCGGCTTTGACAGTAGAAACAGAGAAGAAAATAGAAGAAGAAAAGATGGATTTTTCTTAAAGAAAAATACGGCAGAGAGGGGGAGAGAACTAGGAAAATTCGGCAGAGAGGAAGAGGGAGCAAATGTTGATGAGTAGCCCTCCTTTCCTCCTTTTATAGCCAAAGTTATCAGCCTAGGAGTCCTTTACTTGGCCACCACTCCTCTTTTTGATAATATTATCTCTTTTATTTAAAAGATAAAAGCCTTTAATCCATCAATTATCTCCTCAATTATCTCATTAAAAAAATAATCCTTATTTATCTCTTATTATTCACATATTTATGTGAATAAAACTCCTTTATTTCTCTCTTATTATTCACATATTTATGTGAATAAACTCCTTTATTTATCTCTTATTATTCACATATTTATGTGAATAAAACTCCTTTATTTATCTCTTATTATTCACATATTTATGTGAATAAAACTCCTTTATTTCTCTCTTATTATTCACATATTTATGTGAATAAAACTCCTTTATTTCTCTCTTATTATTCACATATTTATGTGAATAAAACTCCTTTATTTATCTCTTATTATTCACATATTTATGTGAATAAAACTCCTTTATTTATCTCTTATTATTCACATATTTATGTGAATAAAACTCCTTTATTTCTCTCATATATCCAAGTTTCCCAAAATGTTCAAGTTTCCATTTTGGATCATTTCCAAAAATGTTTAGGTTTCCAAAAATGTCTAAGTTTCCAAAAATGTCTAAGTTTCCAAAAATGTCTAAGTTTCCAAAAATGTCTAAGTTTCCAAAAATGTCTAAGTTTCCAAAAATGTTCATTTCCATTTCCATTTCCATTTTCATTTCCATTTTCCTTTCCATTTTCATGCATTTCTAGATTTCCAAAAGTATCAAAAATTTATTCGTAGTACTTGAAACTTGTCATTTCGTACAATTAAACCGAAAATGCATAGGCCCTTTCCAGGATGTTACAGAGTCCTTAATCAATGTCGATGCCATGTCTTGACATGGTCTTACACGGGATCTTTGCCTTACCAATGCCATGTCTTGACATGGTCTTACATGGTATCCTTGCCTTACCAATGCCATGTCTTGACATGGTCTTACATGGTATCCTTGCCTTAATTGCCATGGTATAGCCATGGACTTTGAGATATCAATTCCTTGTTAAGTCATAGCTGGAACATACATGCTCAAATTCTCAAGGTTTGTCACCTAACTCAACAATAGCATTGCTAAAAACAATAATTGCATAAAAATAAAATACTACTCAACTTACATACTTACATTCTAAATCTCATCATGTCATCAACTTAACTTATTCTCCTCAAACTATGCTAGTCAATACTTTCTTATTATCATACAAAGCCATAATACAAAATATGGTCTAACATAGAAATTATACAAGTTCTCTTTCCAATATCGAATTATTATCGACATTAATCATTATATCTGAAAATCAATACTAAAGTATTTATGTCCAAAATATCGATTTATCATCCAAATATGCATAATTAAATGCTTATTAAACATATGAACTTACCTCGAATGTCGAAACAACCGTTTTACCAACTTTCCCAATTTTCGATTTTCCTCCAGTTCTAGGTCCAAATCTCATCTTTCGGGGTCTAAAACATCACATTTTACTTATTTAATTAATGCACTACTCAAAACAGTCCCTAACTCAAACTTTGGCAAAATTACAATTTTACCCCTAAACTTTTACATAATTACGATTTTGCCCCTAGGCTCGAAAATTAAACTTTATTCCTTTTTGTTATGTTTTATGACATGCTGAACATTTTTCCCTTCTATAGAAACTTCAAATTCCTACTATAACACATACTTATGAACAATAACAACTTTTACCGATTAACTCGTTTTACTCGTTTTCATCGAAAATCACTTAGTAAAAATTGTTCATCTACTCATGGACATGCATAATCCACCGTTAATCATCAAAATACACACTTAATCAACCATGGCAAAATTCACAAACTTCAACAATTTTGAAAATAAAGATTCGGGATAGCTAAATCGAGTTACCACGACTCCGTAAACGTATAAATCATTAAAAACGGGACAAAAACCACTCACCTATCAAGCTCCTTAGCTTGGCCGAATATGGCTTTCTCCATGGCTGCCATTTTTTCTTCTCACATTCTGCTGGAGAAGAAGAGAAGAAGGGTGATTTATTTTTTTATTATTCTTTTACTATTTTTGTCTTATTATACCATTTAACTTAACTTCCAAATTTGCCCTTTTTCTTTTCAACTAACTTCAAAAATACCAAACAAATATCTTCCATCAACTTATAAGTGGACTAATTTCTTCATAAGGACCTTCACTTTAAAAACCCATCACAATTACACCCTTTATCATCTGAAACACACACTTCACACTTATAACAATTTAATCCTACTAATCAAATTAAACACTTTTTCGATAAAATTTCTCAACAAAATTTTCACACAACAATTTAATCACATTGTAGACCTCAAATTGATAATCCAAGCTATTTCATACTTAAATCTTCTAAGACCTCATATTTTGCAACTTATTTAATTTAGTCCAAAAGTCAAATTGGACACTTTATGCCTAAAATTTCTTCATGAAATTTTTACACATGCATACGAACATATCATAAACCCCATAATAGTCATAAAATAATTATTTCTACTTTAGATTCATGGTCTCAAACCACTATTCTGACTAGGCCCTAATTCGGGATGTTACACATAAAGGAAGATGTTAGGATCGACCCGATTAAGCAACAAGAAAAAATAGTGGAATAAATTGAGAAATTGAGCACACACAAATTTAACGTGGAAAAACCCCTCCAGAGAGGATAAAAAACCACAGGCAAAGATAATTTTACTATAATGGCAAAAGAACGAAGAGTACAAAAGATGGAAATAAAAACTAAACCCCGAAAACTCGAAAACAAAGAACCCTCAAAACGTAAACACAAAATTCTCTAAATATGTTATGAGTTCTAATATCTAATGGGTGTGTTTTCTAAGGTTGTAAAAGAGCTTATTTATAGGCTAAATTCATAGGTCAAATAATAATAAAATAATCTAAACTAATCAGTGTTTGATTGAAACAAATAAACAGAGTTTAACTAGAAGATTACTTCTCAAATTTGACTGAAATAGGAGTTATACTTAACAAATCTCCACCTTAACTCATATTTCCACAATGCCATCTTTGCCAAAGCCCGCCACGAGCCTATCTTAAACCATGCAGAGAATTAACTGAGACAAATCTGTGTTTAGAAACTGGAAGACTTCTAGCCTTCGACTTGTACATTGCCAAATCAAAACTAACCCGGGTTTGATTTTCACGAACACAGTGCCCTAACTTTTCAAAACCTGCATCCAAAAGAGAACCTCTCTTCAACGAAACGGTCATACCTTCTTCCCTCCTATGACCAAGTTGACTCCGCTCTAAATGAGTTGACTTCGACTCTGTAACGAACGAGGGACGTCTGATTTCACCGGTCACTGTAGAACCTTCCAGAATATAAAGACTGCCAGTTCTTTTACCTTTTAACAAAACGAGAGCTCCATAAGATATTTTAATGCCGCTCGACTCGATATTGATTCTACATCCTTTCAAGTCTAAAATACTCAAGGAGATGAGATTCTTTCGTAAATCAGTTACATACTTGACATCTGAGAGTGTCCTAATTATCCCATCGTGTATCCTAATTTTAACAGTACCAATACCAATTACCTTACTAGATGAATCGTTTCCCATGCACACAACTCCACCTTCAACCGAACTGTATGTGGAGAACCATTCTTTATTGGGACACATGTGGAAAGAACATCCCGAATCTAGGATCCACTCGGACGTGAACTTGGAGTTATCGCTCGTTGACACTAACAAGAAATTATCACCACTTTCATCGACCAAATTAGCACCAGCTACATCTTCCTCGTTACTCTCAGCAGCTCTTTTATTTCACAGTTTATAACAATCTGCTTTGACATGACCTAACTTTTTACAATAGCGACACATTTTGTCTCGTTTCTTTGATGCTATCAAAACGGAAGCTTGCCTATCTGCCTTGCTATCCAAATGAAACTCATTGTCGAGTTTGTCTCTACTCAACAAATGACCCTTCACATCTTCGAACGAGAGTTTGTCTCTGCCATAAATCAGAGTCTCCCTGAAAGACTTGTATGAAGGGGGTAAAGAGCACAATAATAGCATAGCCTGATCTTCATCGTTAATATGAACCTCAACATTCTTTAAATCATTTAAAAGAGTAATGAATTGACTGATGTGATATCTAAGAAGCTCACCTTCGTTCATGTGAAACGTAAATAGACGTTGTTTCAACACTAAACGGTTAGCCAGAGACTTAGTCGCATAAAGAGCTTCTAACCTTTTCCACAAGGCAGATGATGTCTTCTCCATCAATACCTCCTGCAATACCGTATACCCGATAACAACCTTTTTCAAACCAGATTGAACTAGAATTGCCATCATCCGAACTTGCCACAGATTGAAATTTGTCTCAGCATCGAACTTATCAATTTCAAACCTTGTTGCTGCCATATCTAAAAGGGTTCATCTATGAAAATTGAACTAGCTCTAATACCACTTGTTAGGATTGACCTGATTAAGCAACAAGAAAAAATAGCGGAATAAATTAAGAAATTGAACACACACAAATTTAACGTGGAAAAATCCCTCCAGAGAGGATAAAAAACCACGGGCAAAGATAATTTTACTATAATGGCAAAAGAACGAAGAGTACAAAAGATGGAGATAAAAACTAAATCCCGAAAACAAAGAACCCTCAAAACGTAAACACAAAATTCTCTAAATGTGTTATGAGTTCTAATATCTAATGGGTGTGTTTTCTAAGGTTGTAAAAGAGCCTAGTTATAGGCTAAATTCATAGGTCAAATAATAATAAAATAATCTAAACTAATCAGTGTTTGATTGAAACAAATAAACAGAGTTTAACTAGAAGATTACTTCTCAAATTTGACTGAAATAGGAGTCATACTTAACAGAAGATGTAATGGTTACCATGTGATAAAATATAATCATATTGAGAGAATGAATTTAATCCAAATAGATTAAGGATATCTTAAGAGGGTAACACACTTATGAGGTCATTAAACGAGTACTTATTGAATAACTTTCATAATGTAATATAATTAGGGAGAGCTTAGTCACAATACTATCATGGAATGATTTCGTAACTAAATAAGTTTATAATAACTTTGTAACTAAATAAATTTATAATTAATAGGAGAAAAGTTTGAACTTAATTATAAATTATTTGAGCTCTAATTATATATGTCTAATTGATCCCTCTACTAGCTCGTTGAAACCAGAAATGAATTACATGTAAAATCAAACGAATAGAAACGAACATAAATGAATGAAAATGATAAAGTAAGAAAAATGGATCACATTTACAAATGAATGTGTGTTCTCATTAAGTACAAAAATGACTTGAGAATTAATTTAAGATTTTTTGAATTATTTTTTAATTAATTATAAATAAATAATTGAAGTTCAAAAATGAAAAAACTAATTGGTCATTGTGAATCTGTTGAATAATGAAATTAAATATATTTATTTATGAACTCTTTTATAGTAAAGTTGTTATGTTTTGAACAGAATTAGAATTGAGTTGAGAAAATTATTTAATTAATAAATTAATCTAGTTAATTAAATTAATTAAATTAATTGAATAAATAATATTTATTTGGGAAAATTAAAAATAAATATTAAATTAGATTAAATTGTAAAGTGTTGGATCAAAAAGTCAAAAAGCACATATAATTAAATCAAATACATGAGAGGCCCAAATCCCCCCTCATAAACATGTGAAGGTGACAACCCTAGTAATATTAATTAGGGTGTGTCACCCCTCATACCCTAGTTAGAGTATGAGTGTATTTTCAATTAAATAAATATTAGTTGTCAAGAGTTTGTTCAATCAGGATTTTTATATCCCTCTCTATAAATAGATGATATCGGTCGACCTAAAATACACACTTCATGAGTTATCGTTATTCTACTAGAAAGTAGTGATAATTTATTACTTAGAATAAATTCTATTTTTGGGGAATTATAATCTTTTAAAGTAATTAATTCATTTCTTTTATGTTCTTTGGTTCGTGTTGCTCAACCCCACATTCAGCAAAATTTAAAGTACGAGGATAGTGGAGAAGGTCGTTTGGTTGAAAGCCATGATCGACTTGAATCTATCTCGCACAAAGCACATTTAATATTCGATTAGGGTTTATTGTTATAAATATAACAAAGTGGCTCAATTTTGAAAAATTTTAAACTTCCATTATAACTTTAAAATTATTTTTTAACGATTATAAATAGTTGTATCAATTATAAATAAATTATTTAAAAATTAAAAACACCTATTTAGAATCATAAAAAAGTTAATGAAAATTTAAAAAAAAATTAAAAAACCAACTTTAGCTTCCGATCCCAGTCATTCTACTAATTCCAACCATCTTTGCCATCTCATTTTAATACCCCAAACCAACTCCATGCCAACGTCGCAGTTATAATAACATTATGATCCTAAGATAAACTCCAAGCTAGTGTCACGGGCCAGAGATCAAAGCCCGTGACCATGGCACAAGATTCGCTCATGGAGGTCAATAAATTAGATGGGGATAATTTAGCCCAACAAGAACTGGCCCAATCCCCAGAACTGTTGGAGAAGGCCATCAGATTGAGGCCTGCTTGGCCCAATAAGGAATAGATGGTAACCAAGGCTATTTTGGGAAACCAATATTAAAGAATAGAAAGGACCATACCTTGTAAAGATATAATATTATAAAGCCCATGCCTTGTAAAGATATAATATTATAAAGCCCATGCTATTAATCTCGTCCGTCGATTGAGATACATCTGGGCCGTCGATTTTGGGGAAGCTCTATTATAAATAGAGAGCTTCCCCCTTATTTGTACTCACTCCATTGTTTTCATATTCTTTGAGAATAAGAATAGAGAGCATTTACTCAAACACCTTGTGTGCATTCTTTCTTTTGGTTCTCTGTTGCTCTTTGGTTTACTTCATTTGGCATAAGATTGTTTCCGCTCCTTTGTGGGTGCCTTAGAGGAGTTCTTAAGGAATCTTCATTCGAGTTGAAGGCTGACTTAGGCGAGTTCGGACGAGCAAATTGCCTAAGGCCGCACGGGAGTGCTAGTGAAATCTCTAGCTCCGTGACAAGTGGTATCAGAGCTAGTGTTCGAGGGCACTGTCAAGATGTCAAAAGAAGTTGTTGAGAATGTGGAAGTAATGGAGACTCGTGGGAGGGCTAGAAAAGCTAGCCGTTCGAGAGACATACTATCAGTTTTGGAGGATCGCGCCGTCACTCTCGAGGAATCCATAGGGGAAACTAAGGAGAGAATTGATGATGTCGATGATAGGCTTAATGATGGGTTGCAGTCTATGCAGGAACAACTCAAAGAGTATGTGTTGGATATTGCTGAAAAGCTAACTAGCAGGGATGACGTCGTCGAGGCTAAGATGACTGGCAAGACCGACGCTATTGAAGCTATGATGGCAGCCTTGAAGAAGGAGATTGCGGAGCTCAAGGGTGAACTCACAATCTACAAGGCTGCTTTGGGCAATGGAGGGCTGGCCGCAGTCACTCCCAAGCCCAGTGTGGATGTTCCCAAGCCAAAGGAGTTTAAGGGGACAAGATCCGCAAGAGATGTGGATAATTTCCTGTGGGGGGGTTGAACAATACTTCCGTGCCAAAGGCATCACGGATGATGCCACTAAGGTAATTACTGCTACCATGTATTTTACTGATGTTGCCTTGTTGTGATGGCATCGTAGGTCCACCGATGTGAGACGTGGTGGGACAGAAATTGAAACTTGGGAGGAGTTTCAATGTGAATTTAAGGCACAGTTTTATCCAGAGTATGCCGAGGATGAAGCTCGAGCGAAGTTGCGTCGACTTTTGCAACAAAGCACTGTGAGGGAGTACGTGCAGGAGTTTAGCGAACTAATGCTTCAAATCTCAGATATGGGTGAGAAAGAGGCATTCTTTTCTTTTATGGGCGGATTGAAACCATGGGCGAAGCAAGAGTTACAACGTCGAGGGGTCTAGGAACTTACCAAGGCCATGTCCGTAGCAGAATCGTTGGCTGAATTTGGTGGGAAGAAGGACAGGACCGAGCCTTCAAGGCCCAAATTCAATCAGAAGGGATATAGTGGGGGAGACAAGGAAAGGCTCCCCAAGAATAGTAACGTTAAGAAGCCTTGGGAAGACAGGAATGGTGGGCCTATAAGATGCTTCTATTGTAAGGGCCCACATATGATTAAGGACTGTTCAAAGAAAACCACTCTCTCCGCCATGGAAGCCAAAAAAGAGTCAGATGTGGAGGATAACAACCTTGGTTCGATATTAGGGGTGTTGAGGACAATAGGAGTCATGGGTTGATGTTCACGGACATTATAGTTGCTGGACGAAAGTTTAATGCACTTGTGACACAGGGGCATCCGACTTGTTCATGTCTGAAGAGGCCGCTCATAAACTTGGCCTCGAGATAGAAAATGGGCCGGGTCGGATCAAAACGGTGAACTCAAAAAGTGTCCCAATCAAAGGGGTTGCAAAAGGAGTAGATCTCCAACTCGGTGACTGGATTGGTGAGGCACCCATCAAGGTAATACCACTCGATGACTATGATTGTGTAATTGGATTAAGTTTCCTCGACCGAGTTAATGCAATCATTTATCCTTCCGATAATTACATGGTGATTTCGGATTCAAACCATCGATGCATGGTGAGATTGACACGAAAGGGGAGCCTAGAAGTAAAAACATTGTCCGCCATCCAGTTTGCTAAGGGAGTACGTAGAGATGAAGTCTCTTACTTAGCTACCTTGAAGATGGAGGAAACAGTTAAGTCCGTTAATAAGATCCCTAAGGAAGTGGGCCGAGTATTACAATCTTTTCGAGATGTGATGCCCGCCAAGTTGCCGAAGAGCTTGCCACCTAAAAGGGAGGTAGATCACAAGATCGAGTTGGTGTCCAATGTGGTGCCGCCAGCTAGGGCCCCATATCGTATGTCTCCACCAAAATTGGAAGAACTACGAAAGCAATTGAAGGAACTTCTAGATGCGGGATTCATCAGGTCATCAAAATCCCCGTATGGTGCACCAATATTATTCCAAAAGAAACATGATGGAACATTACGAATGTGCATCGATTATCGGGCCCTAAACAAGATCACCGTGAAGAATAGGTACCCTATCCCTCTTATCGCAGACTTGTTTGATCAACTGGGTAGTGCGAAATGGTTTACCAAGCTAGACTTAAGATCGGGGTACCATCAAGTCCGGATAGCTGAGGGGGACGAGCCAAAGATAGCTTGTGTGACGTGGTACGGTTCATATGAGTTCTTGGTGATGCCCTTCGGACTCACAAATGCCCCAGCCATGTTCTGCACCCTGATGAATAAGGTACTTCAACCTTTCCTTGATCGTTTCATGGTTGTTTACCTTGATGATATTGTGGTGTACAACAAGTCACTTGACGAGCATGTGGAAAATTTGAGAAGAGTGTTGCAAACCTTGAGGGAAAATGAGTTGTTCGTAAAAGAGGAGAAATGCTCGTTCGCCCAACAAGAAGTACCCTTTTTAGGCCATATCGTGGGAGGTGGCAAGATTCGGATGGATGAAAACAAGATTCGAGCCATCATCGAATGGGAGGCTCCGACCAAGGTGACTGAGTTGAGATCTTTTCTCGGGCTGACAAACTATTATCGACGCTTTGTTGAGGGCTACTCTAAAATCACTGCACCCTTAACAGACATGTTGAAAAAGGGTAAAGCATGGGATTGGAACCCACAATGTGAGAAAGCCTTTAATCAATTGAAGCAAGTAATGGCAAGGGAACCTGTACTTGTATTGCCGGACTATTCGAAACCATATGAAGTCCGCACAGATGCATCAGATTATGCCATTGGGGGAGTGCTAATGCAGGAGGGGCATCCAATTGCTTTCGAGAGTCGGAAGCTTAATGAGACGGAGCGAAGATATACGGTCCAAGAAAAGGAGATGACCGCTGTGGTGCATTGCTTGCGTATATGGAGGCATTATTTGTTGGGTTCCAGGTTTGTGGTCCTTACCGATAATGTTGCCAACAGTTATTTTCTAACCTAGAAAAAGTTATCTCCCAAACAGGCTCGTTGGCAGGTTCTTCTAGCGGAGTTTGATTTCACAATGGAATACAAACCAGAGAGTGCCAACACTGTGGCCGATGCACTCAGCCGAAAGATGGAATTTGCAGCTATTAGCCAACCTGATGGGTCCTTATTGGAGAGCATTCGAGAAGGATTGTCCCATGATCCCACAGCCAAAAGCTTGCTTGAGCTTGCCAATGAGGGGAAAACAAGGAGATTTTGGCTTGATGGGGGATTACTATACCCTCATGGACACCGCCTCTATGTGCCTCACTATGGGAAATTACGAAAGGAAGTCATGAAGGAATGTCATGACTCGAAATGGGCAGGCCATCCAGGAATGCACCGTACTGTGGCCCTTTTGGAGGATCGTTATTATTGGCCTCACATGGGTGAAGATGTGGAGACCTATGTGAAGACTTGTCTAGTATGCCAACAAGACAAGATCGAATTAAAAAGCTCGGCTGGCTTGTTACAGCCTTTGCCCATTCCGGAAAGACCCTGGGAGAGTGTATCCATGGATTTTATTGTTGGCTTGCCTAAGTCTGACGGGTTTGCAAGTGTTCTCGTCGTGGTGGACAGGTTTTCAAAATATGCGACATTTATTCCAGCTACCAAGGAATGTCCCGCTGAGGAGGCAGCCCGCCTATTTCTTGGACACGTGGTACAATACTGGGGAGTGCCACTATCTATTATCAGTGATAGAGACGGGCGATTTACGGGCCGATTTTGGACGGAGTTGTTTAAGTCAATGGGCTCAGACTTTAACTTTTCCACAAGTATGCATCCACAAACGAATGGGCAAACCGAAAGAGTGAATGCATTGTTGGAGACATATCTTCGACACTACGTGAGTGCGACACAAAAGGATTGGCCAAAGTTATTAGATGTGGCCCAATTTTCATACAACTTGTAGCGAAGTGAGTCTACAAATCAAAGCCCGTTTGAGATTGTGACGGGTCAACAGCCTCTCACACCCAACGCTATTGCGACTCGTTATACAGGACCAAATCCTGCAGCTTATCGATTTGCAAAAGATTGGCAAGAAAAAAATGATTTGGCCAGAGCTTGTTTACACAAAGCGAGCAAGCGTCATAAGATGTGGGCCGATCAAAATCGAAGAGATGTGCAATATCAGGTGGGAGACTCAGTCCTTGCTAAACTACACTTGATGTTGCGATATGCGGGTTTGCACAAGGGACTTGTGCGAAGGTACGAAGGGCCATTTAAAATTGTGAAGAAAGTAGGAAGGGTAGCCTACAAGCTTGAGTTACCGGCAAAGCTTAAAGTTCACCTAGTGTTTCACGTAAGCATGCTTAAACCATTCCATGGGGATCAGGAGGATCCAAATCGAGGCAAGTCAGAACGAGCACCAATAGGGGTAAGGGCCTCATATGATCGTGAAGTTGAAACCATTGAAGCAGATCGGGTGAGTAGACGAAGGTATCATCGGCCGCGGCGTGAATACTTGGTTCAATAGAAAGGACTTCCAGATAGCGAGATGAGTTGGGAACCTGCCGATGCACTATGGCAGTTTCAAGAAAAGATAAACCAATACCATAAGGGGGACGCGACGAGGGCGTCGCTAGAATAAGTGGGGGAGAATGTCACGGGCCAGAGATCAAAGCCCGTGACCATGGCACAAGATTCGCTCATGGAGGTCAATAAATTAGATAGGGATCATTTAGCCCAACAAGAACTGGCCCAATCCCCAGAACTGTTGGAGAAGGCCATCAAATTGAGGCCTGCTTGGCCCAATAAGGAATAGATGGCAACCAAGGCTATTTTGGGAAACCAATATTAAAGAATAGAAAGGACCATACCTTGTAAAGATATAATATTATAAAGCCCATGCCTTGTAAAGATATAATATTATAAAGCCCATGCTATTAATCTCGTCCGTCGATTGAGATATATCTGGGCCGTCGATTTTGGGGAAGCTCTACTTTAAATAGAGAGCTTCCCCCTCATTTGTACTCACTCCATTGTTTTCATATTCTTTGAGAATAAGAATAGAGAGCATTTACTCAAACACCTTGTGTACATTCTTCCTTTTGGTTCTCTGTTGCTCTTTGGTTTACTTCATTTGGCATAAGATTGTTTCCGCTCCTTTGTGGGTGCCTTAGAGGAGTTCTTAAGGAATCTTCATTCGAGTTGAAGGCTGACTTAGGCGAGTTCGGATGAGCAAATCGCCTAAGGCCGCACGGGAGTGCTAGTGAAATCTCTAGCTCCGTGACACTAGTTCCAACTCCAATAACAGGTGCAGTTGAGTCATATGAGAAAAGCCAATATAAGAGTGTGAGAAGAAAACCTCATAACTGAGATCACAGACCTTAATAAGAAACGCACTAGGGTTTCGCTTGGGTTGGAACTTCTCACACATGTTGGAAAATATGAACATCGCATATATAATAAGAGTAATTATATGTAATTATTTATTATCATAAAATGTTAGTCTAAATTAAAAGTGATCTAATTGGATTAAAATTTATTAGGCTTTAGTTATTAATAAATTACATGCCAAATATGTGTAAATACTCTAATAACTAATTTCTAATTTATGATGGGTTGTTTAGAAATTAAGGTTAATGTGCAAAAGTTATTTATTAAGGTTATGGTCCCCAAATTACACATAAGTAACTTTTCTAATATCTCATCTTTAGAAAAGAGATAAACACCTTCTTTAAATTACTTGTGTGCTAATTTGAAAAATTAAAATCGTAAGATACGTAGATTTCAAGAAGTTGATGAATTCAGGTACGCTTCCACATCTAGCTTTGTTTTTTTATTTATTTTTGATGATTTGACATTATAAATCCTGGTTTACAGTTTTAAGTTTATATTAAATCTTATTTTACGGTTCTAATAAGTGGCATCCAAACCTCATCATGTCGAATCATTGATAATTAATTAAGTTTATATTCTTTTTGGACTGATTCATGAAATTTTAAGTTTTGATTTTGATCATTTATTAAAATAAATATATGTAATTGATTCATTTATGATAGTATATTCGATCTATGTTATGGTTTATTGGCTTGATTGTGGCCTAGATTTTATTAAATAAATATATAAAAAATTGTGTAGGTTTGAGTTTCATTAGAAACTGTTTATGATATATGTTTAATTATATCAATATCTGGATTGCTAATTGCTAATTGACTGTTATTTTTTTTAAGTCAGTTTTTTTTATATGTTGAGATATATAAAAGGTTGTGTTAATTGACTGCTAATTGCTAATCACTTTTTACGGTTTTACGGTTATATATATATATATATATATATATATATTGTTTTAGAGACACTTTAGTAATTATGCACAAGATTTTATTCATATTTAGCAAATTGTTATGACTTTTGATTAATGTGAATTTTTCGCTTGGTTTGATGGATATTGTTAATTTTATGTTATAAATATTTATTTAATTTTTTAGGGTTTTGATGTAAGCTCATGTTGACCATGATACACATTTAATAAAAAAAAAATTGGTTTTGTCTCTTGCTGAATGCTGAAACCACAAGCATCATTCTTTGATTTTTTTTAGGACGTGGTTGATATAATTTTGAGTATGGTCTCTGATTAAGTGAAGTGAAGTAGGTGATTGCTAAGATTTTTTCAGACTATGGTTTATGGATTTATGTTTTTAATATACATGAAGTGGTTGCTAATATTTACATATATGTCATAGTCAATTATGTATATATGTGCAATCATGTTTTATGATTTGTAAGTTTTGGTGATTCCATGTTTAAAAGATTTTTCTTTACGATTAAGGTTTTTGATTTTTGATTTTGCTATTTGGACAAATCATATTTTGAGTTAGTTTGGAAATTGAAGTGCATTAAGAAATTTCAATTTTAATCTTTTGAATGTTATGAAAATTTTCAATTTGAATAATGAAATGTGTATATATTTTAAAAATAACTTAATCGAACCAATAAGTTGTTAAAGTGATTTTTTTTGTGTAAATTATTTTGATTTAAAATATAAAAGGTTGTGTATATGTAACTTAAGTTATGTTAATATTAATTGGCCCAAAGGAAGGTTAATAATATTACATGTACAATTATGGTAATAAACATGTGACAATATTTATTCGGTTTTACATGTGAGTAATAAATCGGCCCAAAGGAAGATTTATTTTTCGACATGTTCTTTATTATCAGTTTTTAATTACTACAATAAGATATCACTTACAATTTAATATTTTTGTCCAAAGATAAAATTAAAAGAAATATTTTGAAACAAATAAATTCAGATTTTTGCTTTGGGTTTTAATTAAGTGTGTCTAATATTTTAAATAAATTAGTTGAAACAAAATATCATCAAAGTGACCTCTTTTGCGTAGTTGAATTTATTTAAAATATCAAGATGATTATATGTTTTTGTTATTCATGCGTTTATTAATTGACTCAAAGGTAAGTTAATATTTTGTAACACCCCGAATTTTAGGGTTAGAAGTTTTGGGGTTTTGTGGTTAGGATCAGAGAGAAGGGTGTTCTATTGTGTTTAGTTGCGTATTTAAGTGTTAGAATGGGCCTGCTGGTCTAGTGGTTGAGTGAGTGTTAGTGAACCCCTGGGTTCAGGGTTTGAATGTTGTGTGTGTATTTTGGAGAAACATTTTATTTCATTTTGTTTTGTTAAGTAGCAGGTTTGTTTTAAGTTGATTTATAAAACTATTTTTATTACTTTTTATTTTTATTTGCTTTTATTATTTTTGTTGGGTTTCTGGACGTTCTCCTCTTCTTTTCTCTCTGTTCTTTTCTATTTGTTCCTCTTTTACCTTTTTCTTTTAATCAATTATCAAAAACGGTTTTGTTGGCTGATTTCGAGAATTTTGCTCCTCCGTCGTCGAGTTAGTATCTGGGCATCTCCGATTGCGAATCAGGTGTGGGTTTCGAAACTTTCTATTTTATTTGTGGATTGTAAATTGCTTTTTGATAGAATGTGGCAATCTTGGTGTTTTTCGGAAATTGGTTGTCGAAGTTCAATAGTACTGTTGAACAACATGGAAATCTACTTTGGTTAGTGTGTTTCTGAGTCCCATCGATTGAGGGTTAATTTAGAGACCAAAAAACTCAATTTTAAAGCTATTTTAGGGTGGTTTCGTGACCACATGGGTAGCAACACGGGTGTGTGCTGGTTCACACGGCCGTGTGCTTTTAGGAATTGAGGTTTTCTGGCAAGTTTTGGTGCCACACGGTCGTGTGGTCGATTTGGGAAATTTTGTTGATTTTCACATCGCAGTGTCCCCTGGGCACACGGGCGTGTGTGATTGGGAATTAGGGATTTAGTGATTTGGTGCCATACGGCCTTGCCATACGGTTGTGTGGCTAATTTGGGGATTTAGGGATCTAACACGAGCGTGTGTTTTGGACACACGGCCGAGTCTAGTGAGCACACAGGCATGTGAGACCCTCATACAGCCGTGTCTGCCCTGTACTCTATTTAAGCACAACTAGACAGTGAGTTATACGACTTGTTCCCATGGCCATGTCCCTGGTCCATACGGGAGTGTGCCTCAGTTACACTGTGGTGTGCCTCTCTTCACACGGGAGTGTGCCTCAGCCACACGGTTGTGTGCCCCTCTTCACGCAGACGTTTGACCTCCCACACGACCTAGGCATTTCCATACGGGCGTGTGACCTTAAGTCACTTATATTGGTTTTGTGTACGTTTTGATCTGAAATCGTGTTTGTATGTGTTTCGACTCTTGGCTAGGCTTTAGTGAAAGTGAATAAAACTTTGATACTGGTTTCTGTTCATGTGTAATTTGTGACTGATGTGTGTAAGATGTCTGATTCTGAACTCGGTTAACTGAGTGTGTATGTGTATCTGTTTTGTCTGACTGTTTGTTAATGTGTCACTGTTCTATGAGATTGTATGCGTACTTACACTTGTATAAAGTAAAGTTTTGGGTGGGATTGCGAAGAGAAGGGAGACTGATCCTGATCTAATCTAGCAATTTTACTACAACTTATTTGTACAGCAATTTATCGCACTGTACTGCATGTGCGTCAGCTTTGCCGCGTATTATTATTTGATCCGCCAGTTTAAATTGCAACATGTATGTACAACGGATTACCGCATTGCAATGTATTATATATACGCCAGCTCTGCTGCATATTAATATCTGAGTGGCTTAGGCCACATATATGGTGTGTAGGGTTGGATGGGCCTTTCGAGGTCCTATGTGGTGTGTTTTGGTTGGATGAGCTTAATCAGCTCTTATGGGGTGTGATCGGGAGACGGAGAGTTGTGTTGACTGGATGGGTGAGTTTTGGTACTTGATGGCATTCATGTGCATCTATTGGGTGTAAGATTATCTGACTGTATTCTGTTTGTCCGAACAACATGTGTGTTAAGTGTTCTGGGTGTACTTGGCGTGCTTTGTTCTGATTGCATGTTAGGGCGTTGGTTCCTTGTTTGGTATTTGTTTCTGCTTATATCTGTAAGTCTGTTGCACTATTGAATTAAATTCTGTGAATCTGTTTTTAGTCTCGTTTTGAACTTACATTGAGCTCGAGTAACTCAACCATTTAGTGTTTCCCCTTGCAGGTACGTTTCTAAAATTCTGAAGCTGGACTCGGTATGACGGAGGTCTCGGACAGTCTCGGTTGAAAATAATTTATCAGTTCACTTTTAAATTTTCGTTTAGATTTATCGTTTTGATTTGTAGGATTTTATAAAAACTGTGGTACATGTTCTGTTTGGAATTTATCGTTCTAAAGTTTTTATTTTGTTCATATAATAAACTTAACTGTAATATTTCTATTCAGAAGCTAAAGGATTAAATGTTTTTGGTTCGTAAAGAAATAAATATTTTTTGAAATGAAATTTAGGATGACTTGTTTTGTAAAATTTTTCCACGATCACTTCGGTGGCCAATGTAGCCTCCGAGATTCGGTCTAAACTTCTAGGTCGGGTTTAGGGTGTTACATATTTGGCAAAATTTCAATGACATCTGTGATGATACATGTGCGACAATTATAAGGTACTTTATGCGAACAATAAGTTAGTCTAAAGATTGATTAATTGTTTGACGTAATTTATTGTCAATGTTTGTGTAACGCCCCGATTAATTTGTTATTATTTTTGTGAAATCTAACATAAATATGTATTTGTTTCAGTGGCTAAGTGTCCTAGGTGTGTGTATGAGGTCTTAGGTTTAAGTCTCACTTTTGGCAATTCTGTTATTTTTTATCCTAGCCTTATTCATACTGAGTAAGCTTATGTTATATTACTGGTAAACTTATATTAGAATGAGCCTACTGATTCGAGTGGTAAGGTGTTAGCTTGTCGGAGGTCTTGTGTTCGAATCCTTGAGTGAGCAAAGGTGATGTTTTTGTTTCCGGTTACCTGTTAGAGGTTCGATGAAGTTGGGAGACTGAAGTGGTTGGATGTGGTTACTGGAGAGAATATTATAAGATGTAGTTGTTAGTGGGAAGTTTAGATAGTATCAAAATATTTATATTTTTCAATTTTTCTCTCTCCTCCAAATTTTTGACGTCAGTTTTTGCCTTTCCTCTTTGGTTCTGTCGTTTTCATCTTTTTGTCCCTCATCTGTTTCTTTGTTTTATTTTTCTTCCGTTTCCCTTCAATTTTGTTCACTTTTTCTGTTTTCACGCTATTTCGGTAAGTTTTTCGATTCTTTCTCGTCATAGTGGCGTAATGATGATTATGGAGAATCTGATTTCTGTGAACTATTGTGTAGGAAAAGGTGGTGAAGCGGTGATTTTCACTTCAACGGTTTGATTTATTGTGTGGGATCATTTTTGCGATGGTAAGTTTATGAGTGTTGTTCGGTCTAGTTCTGTGAAATCATAAATTGGTTGCTAATAGGTCATTGAAATACTGTCTTTAGGTCCTGGTGGGCTCGGGATTGCTTTCACATCAAAATCGTAGTAGGTGTGTACCCCTAACGCGAGAAAACGAGATTCAACGAAAACCAAAAATGGGGTCTGTTGACGCCACATGGGCGTGTGCCCGGACGTGTGACTGACGAAGGTGTGGCCGTGTGTATGACACGGCCGTGTGACGGTGTAAGTGTGGTAGTGTGGGCTACATGAGCTAGGCTAGGTTGGGCATGTTGGTCACACAGACATGTGGGCCCACATGGGCATGCAACACGAGCGTGTGGATTTTGGGCCAGGCCATGTGGGCCACACGTGCAAAGTTAATCTGGGAGTGTTGGCCCACACAGGTATGTGGGCATAAAATTCTAAAATTTTTCCTAGGGTCATACGAGTCGATCCGATCGACTATGGGCCTATCGAAGGGTCGGTAAGGGCTAACCAAACGCTAATTCATATGATATAATATTCTGATAGTCTGATCTGAATAGGAAACTTTAATTATGTCTAACTATTCTGTTTGAGTATATATATGTTATCTGTATACGAGCATGTTAAGCATGTTAATTCTGTTAATTCTGTAATCTATATTTGTGTTTGGGGTGGGATTTATATATGCGGAGGAAGTGATCTGTACGGCGACCGTTCAATTCTGGAAGCTTGACTGTATATTATTCTGTCATGTATCGCATCGACACTATATGGTGTGTTGAGATGGGTGGGTGTTTTTAACCCCACATGGTGTAATGAGATGGTCGGAGAAGGTGTGTAGAGGATGGGGGTAGGATTCTGTATATATGTTCTGTTTAACCGATTTTGATATCTGTATCTGTCATGGACTTCGGTCTAAATTTGTATATGACTGTATATGAAATTTTATGTATGTTGCATGACTATTTCTGTTGGGTTACACAATGAGTTTACGAAAACTCACATCTATTTTTTTGTTTTGTTCAGGTAATCCACAGACTTAGGCGGGTCGGTGCGACAAAGGCTCAGTGGTGACTACTCGATCGAGATCTGTTTTTATTTAGTATTAGTGGTTTTATTTTAAATCTGGTTTTCTTAAGAGTTTGTAATTTTTGGGACTCTCTGGAGTGTATGGTTTTAACTTTTGGATTTGGATTTCATTTTGCTTTCTTTTTCGCAACGTTGACAAAAACATTACTCAAACAAATGGTTTTAACAAATGGTTTTTGGAAACACGAGCTTGGTTTTGTTTTAAACGATTTCCAAACTTCCGCTGCGAAATAAATGATTAACTTTAAAGAACAACTTATAACGGTTTTAGTAATGAATATGTTTGTAATACCTTAACGTTTTATCAAATAACTAAACATGGTTTTATCGAAGCATCGTCAGTTTCAAAACCCTTCTTCGTAACACTCCCGGATTCAGCCATAATGTCTAGGCCGTGTTTGGGGTGTTACAATTTGATTGCTACAATAAAAGTATTGCTTACTGTTAATATTACTGTCCAAAGACTTGATATTAATGTTATGTTTGGTATCTTGAGATGGGATTAACCACTATATTGAATTTATTGTTTACTTATGAATATTGAGCTTGCTTTTATCTATTTTGTTCTATATTCAACTAGTTTATCTTCTGCTGTCACAATATCTGCTAATATAAATTATATACCCATGCTTAGTGGGACTAGTTTTAAGGAATGAAAAAGACACTTACTTATAGTGCTTGGTTGTATGAACATAGACCTTGCGCTAAGGGAAGAACAACTTGCACCTCTCATTGCAGCAAGCACCCCTGATGCTAAAAGGGATTTTGAGAGGTGGGATTGTTCAAACCGTATGAGTCTAATGATCATGAAGCACAACATTTTAGAAGTCTTTAGGGGCACAAAATTTGAAGAGATTACTCTGGCCAAGTGTTTCCTTGACAAAATTGATAAACGTTTTTCCAAAAACGATAAGGTTGAGATGACACCACTTCTGACTTCTTTGATGTCTATGAAACATAAGGGTTAAGGAAATGTGAGGGGGTACATTATGGAGATGTTTCATGTTGCTTCAAGACTTAAGGTACTTAAGATCGAGCTTTCTGAGGAATTTCTTGTTCTTATAGTTTTGGTGTCTCTTCATACACAGTTTAACCAATTTAAAATTAGTTACAATCAAAAGGAGAAATGGACTCTAAATGAGCTCATTTCTTATTGTGTGTAAGAGGAAGAAATGTTGAAACATGATAAGTCTGAAAGTTCTCATTTGGCCAATGCCTCTAAAGACAAATGCAAGAAAAGAAAATATCAGAATGAAACTACTAAGGGTCCAACTCAAAAGAAACAATAACATGTTACAAAGAGTTGTTTCTTTTGTAACGAGCCTGGACACGTGAAGAAAGAATGTGTCAAATATCACGCCTAACGTGCAAAGAAAGGTATAATTCTTACTTTGGTTTGTTCCGAGGTTAATTTAGCTTCAGTACCTAGAAACACTTGGTAGATAAATTCTGGTGCTACTACTCACATAAGTGTTTCTATGCAGAGTTGCCTGAGCTACCAAAAGCCAAGTGATGGTGAAAGACACATCTTTGTGGGCAATGGAAAATTGGTAGAAGTGGAAGCAATTTGGCATTTTAGGTTGTTATTAGGAATTGTTTTTTATTTGGATTTAAAAGACACCTTTGTTGTATTGTCTTTTAGACGAAATTTAGTTTATGTTTCTTTGCTGGATAAATTTGGATATTGTTGTTCATTCGGAAACAATCATTTTAGTTTGTCTTTAAATTCGAATGTTGTTGGAACTGGTTATTTAAATACTTATGACAAGATTTATTTGCTAGATACAACTGCATCCTATAATGAAACCTTGCATGTGGAATCACATGGTATTATAGTATTTACCAAGTGATTATATCATTTGGTTTCGAGATGACTTTGGTTAATGATTGTATATATCACAAGTTTAGTAAGAGTATTGGTTAATGATTGTATATATCACAAGTTTAGTAAGAGTAAGTATAGTCTCAATAAATGCCCTAAGAATGATTTTGAGATCACAGAAATGCATAAGATTCCTTACATTTTAGCAGTGGGAAGTCTAATGTATGTTCAGGTTTGTACACATTTGAATATTGCGTACATTGTTGGGATGTTAGGTAGATATTTAAGCAACCCTTATATAGACCATTGGATAGCAGCCAAGAGGGTTATAAGGTATTTTTAAAGAATAAAATATTATATGCTCACATATTGGAGGTCTGATTAGTTAGAGATCATCAAGTATACAAACTTTGATTTTGATGGAATACGGATACAAGATTTTGTCACTAAGGTGCAAATTGTGAAAACAAATTGCAATCTTTTATTCTAATAATAATAGGAGCACATCAAAGTCAAAGCATATAGACTTTAAATTTTGGTTGTTAAAGTAAAAGTTCAGATTGATCAGGTGTCTATAAAGTATATTAGGACAAACTCCATGATTGTGGATCCACTTACTAAATGACTACCACCCAAGGTTTTTCATGAGCATATTGCTCATATGGGTGTAATTTCATTTAAGAATATTTAGTTTTAGTGGGAGTTTGTACTTTTAAATGTTTTTATGTTATAGACACATTTTCAGTTATTTCAGTTTAAGGATATTAAGTTTATTTTCTACAGAAATAAAGTTTATTTGATTTATTCACACTCTGATTTTGGTAAAATTTGATCTCACTAAGGTTAAAGAGGACCAGTTGGAAATAGGCATGTTTGGATCATATTGCATGTAATCTACATGCTACATCCATACTTGATCTATTTCATTTTGTTATGTTAATATACGTGATCAGGGATGGATTTAGTTACGATATATGTAACAAAAGTCGCATTGATTTCATGTTAACATAATTAATGGACAAGATTGTTCGGAATACCTTTTGGATATGATAGTAAAGTTTTGAGGTCATAAGGTTATATAATGACATGTAATATTAGAGTAATTAGTATATATATGTGGTTCAAGTGGGAAATTGTTGGAAAATATGGACAACACATATATAATAAGAGTAATTACATGTTATTATTTACTATCATAAAATGTTGGCCCAAATTAAAAGTGATCTAATGTGGTTAAGGTTCATTGGGCTTTAGTTATTAATAAAGTATGAGTAAAATATGTGTAGTTACTCTAGTTATTAATTTCTAATTTATGATGGGCTAATTAGAAATTAGGGTTAATGTTCAAAAGTTATATATTATTAGGGTTATGGTCCCCAAATTACATATAGGTAGCATTTCTAATATCTCATCGTTAGAAAAGAGAGAGACACATTCTCTAAATTACTTGTGTGCTAATTTGGAAGATCAAAACCGCAAGATCCATAGATTTTAAGAAATTGATGAATTCAGGTACGCTTCCGCATCTAGTTTTGTTCTTCATTTATTCTTGATGATTTGACATGATAGATCGTGATTTACAATTTTAAATTTATATTAGATCTTGTTTTACGATTCTAACAACACACCCATTCAAGCTACAAAATACATAGAGCTACTTTTAAGATATGAGAAAGTAAAAGCCATATTGAATTTTTCTCTTGAAGCTGCAAAATCAAATACTTTAAAGTTATTGTAATTATTTTTTAATAATTATTTTTATTCTTTTTGTAGTTGTAAGCACTAAATTTTGTCCGGCTAGATTTCGTGTTTAATTTTCAAAATTAAAAAAATATAAAAAATAAAAAATACATTTTAACCCCTCAACTTTTTCAAAATTATATTTTGACCCCTCATCTTTTCCAAAATTACCTTTAGACCCCTAAAATTTTCCCAAATTACATTTTGACTCCTCATCTTTTCCAAAATTACCTTTAGACCTCTAAAATTTTCCCAAATTACATTTTGACCCTTCATCTTTATTAAAATTACACTTTAACCCTGCCAATTTTACTGCATTTGCAATTTGGTCCTTCTAGCAGATTATGTGATTTGTGACACCTAATTCCTAGATTTTTTGGCCACCAGCATGGGTGGCCACTCCCTCCTCAACTGCTACCTGCAAAAGCATAGAAAAAAGGCAAAGAAACAAGCTTAAAAGAGAGAAAAACACATCAAGAAACTCTCCAACATTCAACAACAAAAAAACCCAAAAGAAAAAAAAAGAAAAAGAAGAGAAAAATGAGAGAAAAGAGAAGAGAATAAGGAGAAGACGGCCACGACGGCGTGAAGCGGCGACGGTGACTACGACAGCGGCGGGCTAGGAGAAGAAGGAAGAAGAAGAAGAAAAAAGAAAGAAGAAGAAAAGAGAAGAAGGAGGAAGAAGAAGAAAAAGAAAGAAAAAACAAAAAAGAAACAAAAATTTTAAAAAATAATAAACAGCGGGTCGACCCGACCCGTGTGGCCCGACTCGACCCGCGCAGCCCAGCGCCAGCAGCAGGCCCAATCCGTGCCCAACTCAGAAGCCCAATAAAAAAAAGAAAAGAAAAGAAAAAGAGAAGGCCCAACGCAGCAGCCCAAAGAAAAAGAAGAAAAAAAGCAGCCTAATATACTTACCAGCAGTGGCCCAAATCGGTGCAGGCCCACTTCATTTTGAACCCATTTCGACAGCCCAAAGGAAGGAAAAATGGTTTATTTCAGCAGCCTGTAACTTTGGGCTTTGGTATATTCTTGACCTTTTTTTTTCTCATTTAGTCTATATTTTTAATGTTGTTTTATTTCAATTATATTAACATTGTTATGGGTTTTTTTTGAAATATTATTTATAAAATTTAATTTTTTTATAAATAAGGCAACAAACTGGTTTGACACTAAGTCGTTGATTTCATCGCTATGTTGGGTGAATATCATCGGTTCGTGTTAAATACGATACGCCCTTTTAAAAATCGAAAAAAAAATTTAAAATAAAAAATTCTCGATTTTTAAGATAAAATGATTATTTTTGTGGTTATTTTTAAATTATCAAAATTTCGTTTTTAAAATGTATACAATACGATAATATGTAATTTTAAAAAATTTTCGTGTTTTCAAAAATTCTCGGGTTTAAAAAAATTCTCAAGTATTCAAAAATTCTCGGGTTTCAAAAAATTCTCGAGTTTCAAAAATTTCGTGTTTTAAAAAATTCTCGGGTTTAAAAAAAATTCTCGAGTTTCAAAAATTTCGTGTTTTAAAAAATTTTCGTGTTTTAAAAAATACTCGTGTTTCAATCAGATCACGATTAAATATTAAATTGAACTCGTATTTTTGAAAATTAAGACAATGCGCGTTTAATGAGATACCAATTTTGGGCGTCACGAGGGTTCTAATACCTTCCTCGCGAGTAACCGACTCTCGAACCCTATTTTTCTCTGGAATTTTGACGTAGACCTAAACTCGGCCCCTTTTTTAAGAAAATTCAAAAAAATAATTTTTCTTTTAAAAAGAGAATTTATTAGGTGTCCAATCACACCTAGAAAAAAGATCGGTGCGACTCTCTTTTTTTAAATAAAATTGAAACTCTGTTTTCAAATTTTCAATAATCGTCTCAATTAGCGCCTGAGCAAATTTAACGTCGCTACAGTAGTCCTTGTAAATTTTTTTATAATTTTAATAATTTTAATAAATTTTTAATATTTGTTGAGATGATATACATTATTAGTATTCTAATCCATATTGCATTCCACATACCAGCATGCCAGGATTTTCATTTGTCATGTCAATATATGTTACTAATCAAACCAATCAAATACAATTTTCATGAATGGAGGGGATAGATTGCATTAATTTTGGTCAGTAAAGGTTAATTTAGGTGCAACTTCTTTGTAGTATTTAGTTCATAAAATGTAAGATTACTTATGTTAATAAGATTAATGGGATATAAGGTTATTTAGGCTTTGTTTAGTATTAAGGTTGAAAAGTACTTTTTAACTCCAACATTGATTTCAAACCATAAAATTTGGTAAACAAACAAATTTTCAAATCAAACCTTAATTTTCAACTAAGATTTTAATTCAAGTCAAAAAGCAAAAGAAATTAGCTTTTGGCTTTTGTAAGAGTGCTTTTCAACGAAGTTATCATTTTATCCTCTTATTAAATCTTTCACTTTATAACATCATATCAATAATTGGCATTTTATATTATTAAAAGCTCTTTTTGACAGCAATAATAAGCACAATCAAAATTTTTAAAAATAAATTTTAAAAAAAATTTTCACTGTCAACTTAAATAATAAATTAGCCATTGCATATTATCAAACATGTACATTATCATATTTGATTGGTTTGAGTGTGATGTAAAATTTTGTTGATTGATTGAAATTACTAAATTTTCCACATAGAATATGTTTCTTCTTTTTTATTCTTTACTACATAACATTTTATTTTATTGATGATTGAATGCATTTCTTTAATAAATTAAGTTCGTCTCCTTTTTCTCAAATTAATAAATTGAAATCGGAGATTAGCAATAAGCAGTCAAGCCTTCCTTTTTAACCAACGTAATAGAGAAAGAAAAATATTATTTTTTATTAAAACATTTTATTTGTTATGTTTTAAGTATACATTGTACTTGAGTAATGTTTATATTATTGATTTATGTATTTGTATAATATTAAAAATTATATTTAAAAACGTTTAAAAAATATGTAATTTAATATTTAACATATTCGAAAATTTTATTTGATTGATTTTAATATAAAATTCAAATATTGATATATGAAAAGCACATTACTTCAACATTTTTGAATAAAGATAAACTAAGAATTATATATTCATAATTTAAGATTAACTTCCAAAATATAAAAATATTTTGAAAATTCAAATTCGAGTTCAATTTAATTTGTATATTTACACATATAATGTTGAATATCAAAACCAACTTATTGAAAAAAAAAAATATTTGTCAATGTTTATATTGTAAAAAAGTTTAACTTTGGTGAGTAGTCTTTAAGTATTAAGTTTAGTCTCAAGTTTTATGTTAGTAGGGGGATAAATCCCACATTATTTAGGAATAAATAATCAAAGGGTTATGAGTTTATATAAAAACTCATAACCCATGTAGCTTAAAAACATAAGGGTAGTTGGACTTTGACCTATGTTGTAAGTACTATTTGCATCAAATCAAATATTTAATCTCCTATTTGGTTCTTTAAATTCCTCTTTTATTTTCTTTATTTTGGAGTTTTTAAGAGGTGTAATTAAATTTTAGTTTATTAGTGTTGTGGGCTTGGGTATTCTACAATACTTCGCAGCTCCCCCTTAACACAAGCTTACTTCCTTTCCAGCATACCGAGCTAATGACAAAAACCTTCAATATTATTGTCACTCAAGCCCTTCGTGAATAAGTCTGCAACCTGCTCTTCCTTCTTAACATGTTACAATTCAATCTCTTCTTGCAGCACCTTCTCCCTGATGAAGTGATAATGAACCTCCATATATTTAGTTATTGCACGAAAAATCGGGTTCTCCACCAAACGCATTGCTAACATGTTGTCACAGAACAGAGAAGTAGCATACTTTGTTGGCTGATACAAATCCCACAACACTTGCATGAGCCAAGTACTTTCTTGAGTTGCCATCGCTACAGCTACTGTTGACAACCTCCCAAAGGTCTTGTCTTTGAAAAATATATTGAAAAACATCAACACCAACTTATTGAAAAATATATTTTGTCAATGTTTTTAGTGTAAAAAGTTCAACCTTGGTGAGTAGTTTTTAGGTAATAGAGTTTTTATAAAAACCTATATGTCACATAGCTTAAAAATATAAGAGTAGTTGGACTTTGGATTTATATAAAGACCTATGCTGTAAGTACTATTTGCACCAAACCAAATATTGAATCATTTATTTGGTTCTTTAAAATTTCTCCTTTATTTTTTTTTATTTTGAAACTTTAGGAGGTGTAACTAAATTTTAGTTTAGTGGTGTCGTGAGCTTGGGTGTTCTACATATAATAGGTAAAATTAATTATAATTTTAATGTATTAAACATGAGAACTTATTTGGTATACTTCCAGTGGAGTTTTTGGACTCCACAGCCAGGGTTAAGAAGTTGACAAGTGCCTTATAGGGGTATAATAAAATATTAAAAAAATGTAATACCCCATAACCAACATAGACGACAAGGTTAAGCCTGGAGAGTTACAATGAATAACAATCAAAACACACTCTATAGTTTATATTAAAACTTCTTTAGAGTCATATAAAGTTTTAATAAAGACAAACTAGTAATTCGTGATTATCCTCCAACTAACTGAAACTATGAAACAACTAACGTTATTAATAATCCTAAACGGTGTAAAACGCATAACCGAGCTCCCCATCCGCCGACCCATTCATGTCTATGATTTACTTGAAATTCATTCAACAATAATTGAATTAATATATCATAAAGGAACCAATTATTTACATATTCAATAGGGTATCGGTAAAACAAAAATATCCAAGTGCAGGTTGATTCGGAATCAGGAAACAGTTCATTTAGTTGCCGATCAAAATCATACAGGCATATAACAATTCAGGCTGTAGTCAGTTGTAGAACATAATAGAACAAATGCAGTTACTTAATACCAGCTGCTACACACCATCTTCGACCAACTGAGCACACCAATTAGGATATTTATTACCCTTCTAGCCTTACACACCACAATGTGTCGGTCTGACACATTTCAAAGAATGCAGTCTAGCTGCCAGATAAGAACACAAATACTAGTAAGCTAACCACTGTTTCAAAATAGAATACTTCCTCCTGATTCAATTCTCAACTGATGCATATGTAGATTTCACATGACAGTTAATATAGAGTTTTATGTGAATACTCAAATACCGCTCACACTCGAATATAGTAAATCAATTCCATTGACATTGATCAAACACAATACACGTTGATAATCAGTACTCAAGTTTCAGATCATAAAATATCAATTTATACAGTTTAATTCAGTTCGACGGCATCACAGAAGGCTTGTATTCGGCTCGAACGATGCTCGAGATATGGAAAAATTTTGTAAACTAGCCCTTGTGTGGTCTCACATGGCCTAGGTAGCTGGCCCATGCGGCCTCACACGACCGTGTCTTCGCTCGTGTGATCCGTAATTTGTGAGCAGCGAGCTACACGGCCGGGACACACGCTCGTGTCTTTGGCCTGTGTGAACCCTGCACCATCAAGGCCACACACGGTCTGGACACACGCCCGTGTCCCTTGCCCGTGTGACTCTTACCTGGTGAACAGTGAGTTACACGGCCTACCACACGCCCTGACATGGCCTGACACACGACCGTGTGGAGTCGATAGTCATGTTTTTTGGTATCCGAAATTCATAAAAAACTCAGGTTTTCGGTACACACCTAAAGTAGTTTCGAAGTTGGAACAACGTAGAAGTTTCTCGAGACCTAAAATGAATAGTCCATAACTAATTAAATAGTAATTCAAAACAACACTAAGATTATTACACAACCAACCTCGTCGAAACGTTTCGACACAAGAAAATCCTAAATCAAAAAATAATTACCTCCGCAACCACCGCAATCACGAATCTAGGATGTTAGAGGGATCGTTATCTTCGAGACCCTCCCCTAAAGAACAATAATCAAACTAAACAAAGGATTCGAACAGTTTAAGCAAGAATTTATTTTTTGCCACAGTGTCAACAACCAACGACGATTTCAGAAATTGAACAATCAAACTTACAAAATTAACGAAAACGAACTTACTCGATAACAGTAGCAAATAAGAAGTAGAAAACTAAGCCGACAGCAAAAAAGAAAAGAAGAGAATAGAAGAAGAATAAAACGAAAAAGAGGAAAAAGGAAAAAGGAAAAAGAAGGAAAAATGAAAAGAAAAAGGAAAGAAGAACGTTTAATTCCTGTTTTAAAACTACCGATCAGAATTCTGACAATTAGCAAAAATATTTCCATACCGCATGTGTCACGACTCAAGCACAAGACCAATAAGGAAACATATACTTAACCATTGAACCAGCAAACTCACTCTTATCATAGATATATACAGAATTCAACTCAAGCCAACAAATCAAGGATAGAGGTTAGTTTAGAATAAAATAGCAAAAACTTTCTAAAAACATGACTTAAACTCTTGACCTCGAATACATAAACAAAGTATATAACCACAGATGCAGAAACTTAATTACTATTGAATTTCACAATTAAACATTCAAATTTTTAGGGCGTTACAAATTAAATAATTTAAAAAATAGACACATGTAAATTTTTTAAAGTTGCATGTGGAATAAAAAAAATACACAATCAGTGTACCAAATACTCACCCATTAAACATTACCAAATTAACCATTAATTTTTAAATTTAAGGTCAAAACATTAATTTCATTTTTTTTAATTTTAATATTAAGAACTAGTTTCTTTAACATTTTATATTTAGAATATATTTTCTAATTTAAAATCAAATAAATTTTGTACTAATTAAAAATAAATTCAAATATAATCAAATCAAACTTCATAAATCTTGTTTAAAATCGACTTATCCAACTAGGATGAGATTACTTTCAACTTTTTTTTCTAGTTTTATAATATTTCTTTTCCTAAAGTGAAAAGACTATTTAGATTAGATAGTCTAATCTTATTATAAACAAATATAATAATAAATTAAAGTTTAAATGAATATTAAAAATAATCAACTTCAAAAAATAATTAAGATAAAATTATATTTATACCAAATTAAAAAAAATTAAATTTCTAAAAATAATTTAAATAAAAATAATCTATTATAAAAGTATTTAAGTATTCTAAATCTTCATCTTCTTCCTCAATCTATCATTCTCATCATCGTTACGATAGCATGCTATAAAACAAATACATAGATTACACCTGTACCATGGCAGATATTGATGACAACAGTAAAGACAAGGGTGGATATCAAACCCATAAAAAAATTTACTCCAAAATAAATTTATAGATTGCAGTGAGTGGGGTCATATTCACCAGAACTGAATTTTTTTTTTTCCAATGAAGGAAGTAAAATAAAAAGTAAAAGAGGATTTTCAAATAAAAAAAACTAAAATTAAAATTATCAAAAGAGAAATTAAATACAAAGTTTGAAAAATTGATATAATGAAAGTTTAGTCAATGAAAAATTCTCAATTTTGATTAATGGGTTTGATAATCAAAACAATAATAAATTCAATATTCTTTAATAAATTAATTACAATTACCAATGTTGCGCCTATCAACTAATTTCTAGTTATCTTTTTCATAATCGAGAGAAATTTATTAAAATTATTTCCCTTATTAATAAGAGACTTTATAAGGTAAATGATCAGAAAATACTAATTTTTAAAAAAAATTATAGAAAAGGGTAGAAAAAATAATTATTTATAGGAAATGGCCATTTCCCCCGAAAGCGCATCCACGTCAGCGCGTTTTCAGGGGATGAATCAGAAAAGCGCGTCCACGAGGGAGCGCTTTGTGCCACATCAGCAAAAAACATGTCCTTGAGGGCGCGCTTTGCTGATGTGGCAAAAGCGCTCCCTCATGGACGTGTTTTCCCTCTGCAACGGTTAATTTTTTTTGACCGTTGGGCCTCCAACGGTTTAAAAAAAAACTATAAAAACCCCCCACCCTTTTATGTTTTTCATAGAAAAGTCCTTACTCATTTTTCTCTCAACTTTCTCTCAAATTCCTCTCAAATTTCTCTCAAATTCCTTTAAACTTCCTCTCAAATTTTACAATAGTCCTTTAATATTTACAAAAAAGCTATTTTTTAAATTTTTTGAAATATATTTTTTTTGATAAATTTTAAAATATTCGATCGCATTAGCAACGGCCGGAGAATTAATTCGTCTCGACAATAAACACATCTCCGTCGATCAAATGTCAATGGTAAATTTTAATTTTAATTTTTCAATACTATTTAATATTTTTTAGGTTTATGCAATTTTAATTAAATTTTATTTTATAATTTTTTAAACAGTCTGTAGGTCGGGTGTTGCAATGCTATATTCGCAATATGTCTGGTTCGCCATCGCCGTTGATCGAGAATTACCTGCGGGAAGCGGGTTTTTGGCACGTGGCCACAATAGGTCGGGGGTGCAAGTTGGACCCGAAGTTAATCAGTGCGTTGATAGAGAGGTGGAGACCCGAGACACACACTTTCCATCTTCCATGCAGAGAGTGTACTATCACTCTAGAAGACGTGCATTTGCAATTAGGATTGCCGGTGGATGGGTACGTAGTCACCGAGTCCGCAACTTCTGGCGATTGGGGAGTCATATGCTATGAGCTTTTGGGTGCTATTCCGGATAACATTTACGGTGGTCGGATCGAGATGGGCTGGTTACGAGACACATTCCCGGAGTCGGATAATGATTCGACCGAAATAGAAAGAATATGGTATGCTCGGGCATACATTCTTGAGATGATTGGAGGCTATCTGATGCCGGACTTGTCACAAAACCTCGTACATCTCAGATGGCTGCTGAAACTCGTTGATTTTAGAGCAGCCGATGAATAGAGTTGGGGGTCTGTCGTGCTAGCAAAATTGTATCGGGAGATGTGCGGGGCGACGCGGCGAAATAAAGTGAAAATCGGAGGTTGCCTATCATTACTGCAATCATGGGCACGGTTTCGATTTCCATTTTTACGTCCTTGAGTCGACCACCCCTATACATTCCCACTCATAATGAGGTAAATTTAATATTAGATTTTACAATTATTACGTAGATTTAAAATATAATTGTATGCTAAAAATTTATTTAATTAGGTGGAACCATTCGGCGAGTTATGTTGGAATACCTACCTCGCTTGAAGATATACGGCTTCTATTAGAGCAACGGTCGGAATCAAAAGTAAGTATTAAATAAAATATATTTTCGTAATAAAATAGTCGTTTTGTATTTCGTATTTAGTATTTCGTATTTAGTATTTAATATTTCGTATTTAGTATTTAGTATATAACTAATATTTTTATCATGTTAATATAGTTTGAATGGACCCCATACGAGGATTCGTCAATTCGGGCAGTAATTCCGGAGGAGTTCTTTCAAAATCCGAACATTTGGCATGTGAAGGTCTCATTGATCAACTATGCCACTATGGAGATGCACCAGTCAGATCGGGTTCTACGTCAATTTGAATTCTGACAACCGATTCCCATGGCACCTGAGGTGCTCGATGATGAGCACAAAATCGACTTACGACAATTGCATACGGATTGGCCAAGATTTTGGTCAGCGTATATCGAATTGTGGGAGAACCTGTGTAATTATATACCTACTCGGGAACCGATCATCGTTCCTGAGTTAGCGTGTGTGCCGGAATACATGCCATGGTTTAGGATCCATGGCAAGCCGTATTTATTGTCAGAAGAGGAGAGGCGACGGCAACTTCGTGAACAAAGGGAACAACAGAGCCCTTTAAATCTAAGGAGAAGGGGTGATGAGACGGGACCATTAACAGCGCCGACAGAACCACCAGGCCCATCAACAGCGCCCACACAGTCACCGGGCCCAACACTTCAGCCGACGACACCCACATCACAGCCTTTCCAGATTATGCTAGGTGCGTACCCTAGCCCTTATATGTATCCTAACCCTTATATGTTTCCTTTTTCCAGTCCCACGGCAGGTTGGAATGCATAGCCTGGTTCGAGTCTGTTCCCAACTACTCCGATTGGCCAGCCAATCTTGAGGCCGTCGTCGCATGAGGGATCTCACGAGGTGCCGTCAGGGAGATCTTCTTTTTACCAGTCTCCGTCGCTTTATGGGATTCAGACACCTCCGCCATGGTTTATGCAAACACCTCCCCAGTCATTATTTTATCAAGATGGGTCATCCTCCCAACACCCACAACCAGACCCCCTGCCGGAGGAACCAGAATCCCCGCATGAGGTTCTACAATCCCTGCCGGAAGCTAGAAGAAAGAGGAATCTAGTGCGTAACTGTCGACCACCCCCATGTGGCACTGATTCCGACCGGCACCAACATTGATCCGACCGCCATTTTTTTATTTTTTATTGTAATTTATTTTTTATATATTTAATAAAATAAAAGTGTTTTTATTTTTTTATTGTAATTTATTTTTTATATCTTTAATAAAATAAAATTTGTTTTTATTGTAATTTATTTTATTTTTTATATCTTTAATAAATAAAAGTTGTTTTTTTATTATAATTTAATTTTTTATATTTTTAATAAATAAAAGCTGTTTTTATTTTTATTGTAATTTATTTTATTTTTATATCTTTAATAAAATAAAAGTTGTTTTTTATTTTTTGTAATTTAATTTTTATTTCTTTAATAAAATAAAAGTTGTTGTTTATTTTTTTTTAATTTAATTTTAATAAAGTAAGGACTTTTGTGTGAAAAAATAAAAGGGTGGGGGAGTTTTTATAGTTTTTTTACCGTTGGAGGCCCAACGGTAAAAAAAAATTGACCGTTGCAGAGGGAAAGCGCGTCCACGAGGGAGCGCTTTTGCCACATCAGCAAAGCGTGCCCTCAAGGACACGTTTTTTTGCAGATGTGGCACAAAGCGCTCCCTCGTGGACGTGCTTTTCTGATTCATCTCCTGAAAACACGCTGACGTGGACGCGTTTTCGGGGGAAATAGCCCTTTCCGATAAATAATTATTTTTCGACCCTTTTCTATATTTAAAAATTAGTATTTTCTGGTCATTTACCCGACCTTATAACAAAGTGCTTAATAGTTAATTATTAATAGTATGAAAAACTAGAGAGGTTAGACTCTAGCCAAAAAACCATACTAGACTCTAACTAACAACCATTCATAAGCGAAGTTCATTTAGATTAAATTACATACTTACATAACAATAAATTGTATATTTGGACATACACAACTATATTATTCATCAAAAATATTAGAATGATTTAAAAAATTTAAATAACCACACAAATATTCTAATCTATCAAATGCGATACTATATTCAACAACTCTAAATATTTATAATTAAAACAAAATATATGTAAATGCCAAATACTAGAGAAAGAATAAAATTGGGTTAATATATATTTTTCCTTTGAACTTATTCATTTGAACTTAGTAGGTACTTTTTTGGGACTTAGTTGATACTTAAATTTGTATTTTATCACTCAGATTGTGTAATACCCCTAACCCGTATCTGTCGCCGGATTAGGGTTACGAAACATCACCGACCTAAACACAGTTCAGTACGGTGATTTTAATACAAAACATGCTTAAAATTTTAACAACTTCTTTTATTAGTTTTCAAACTCGAAGTGGACCTTCTACTCAATAATAAAAGTGAAATTCGTATATATATAAAACTCTTAATCAAATGTAGTCAATCATACTTTATTATTTATAATACATAAACAACACATACTTCGAAATTCAAACATGTCAATAATATCTATTTAATCAAATTGATAAATCAATTATCATGCATCAGAGTCATACTACATATACTTTATAAACCATAACTCAAATCCTAAAACCATCAAATTCATGACATGCGAATATCTAGCTTAAAAACAAGTATATATATATATATATATATATATTCTTTTATTTCATATACTAAACATATATATATATATATGTTACAGCATTCATATATATATATATATATTCCACTAATTAATTATCAAACATGTCATTTAACAACACATTTCGATACTATTATCTCATTTAAATAAACAACTAAAACAAATCCAAAATATATTCAAATTAGATCATAATAATGCAACCATTTCGAAAATGCATTTTTACCTAAATCAAACATACTAAATTCTGACAGCATATATATATATATACAAGGCATCAATTAACACATAAACTCTAGCCAAAAATATACCAATTCATGCGCATTTCATACTTTAAAGCATCACCCGATATTATACCAATTTCCAACGTCACATGATCAATCACCTAACCAGCAAAACAACTATAATAATTTGGTCAAATACATACGGTATTTCAAAACATATTTAATTTCTACCTATCATTAGCTCAATGTAAACACATATTTTATACCATATTTATCTCACAAATGACCAAAGCAACTTCATTATAACAAATTTACCAAATACATAATCAACCAATTACCAAAATCACATTTTAAACCATGAAACATATTCCCCAAAATGAGTTAAGTAATAGGGCCGAATACTCACCAACTTAAACACCATTTATAAGCCAATTCACAAAACAAATTATACACCAACACATAGGTCATTAATTAATCATACCAAATATCCGAATTCATTGATATAGCATAGTTATTCCATGGCAAATATAAACACATATCATAAGTTAAAGGTGCATCCATCATTTACCTCATTACTTATCCAAATTACAAAACCATCCATCTCAAGCATATATCAACATTTATTTAACTTATAAGTCACTCATGTCATATTCGATCAAACCTTATAATAGCAAATTATACCAACTTTCATGACTTCATGAAATATACTTACCAAAACAAATTTATGCCATGACCGAAATCATACACACAAACATAAACATTCTTCAAGTCATTGTCGCATGGCTTATATTACATATCCAAAATTAAACCTTTTAAACTAGACTATACATGCCATAAGTTCAAATTCAAACTTAACAAAATACCGAAAAGAGTCGATAGTGTGATAGACTTCTCTGACGATCCCCGAGCTCGTAACCAACTTCCAAAATCTATAAAAGAAAAGCGATTACACACAGTAAGCTATCACAGCTTAGCAAGTCATAAGCAAATAAACATTTAACCATTTACATAATTTAAGCTAGATAAGTAGTAATAAGCCATCATAATTTCATATACAATCCAACTTGTCAATTTATACATCAAAACATATATAACTTGTAATAACTCTCCTTTGGCTGAATACTCAATTGAATATTAATATGTTTAACCTTTACTTTTTATAATACAATTACAACATTAGGCGAAATATACGATACACATAGTTCACATTAACATATAGCATTATATCATCAATTCAAACATTCAACTTACCTTATTTTTATAACTTAGTATGAGTACATACTTGAGCCTTTCTAACTCGATATTATACTCGATCTTAACTTATCATTGCCCGTTGAACCATTCGGAATTAAAAAGGATACTCGGATAGTCAAACATATCGTACAACGCCAACGTCCCAGACGTGGTCTTACATGTAATCACATAACGATGCCACTATCCCAGACAGGGTCTTACACGTAAACACAAGTCGAAGCTAACGTCCCAGATGTGGTCTTACACAATAACACATAACGGAATCCTATGACATGACATATGTATCCTAGCTATTCCTAAGGTTTGTACGGGACTTTCGGACATCATATCTTGATCGAATCGAACTCATAAACATAGCTCCCAAGCTTAAATACATTCGGCCAATACATATGTATATTCATAAAATTCAATTCAACATATAAAATTTACATATACTCAAAATTAACAACATTTATATGCTTATAGACTTACCTTGGATATCGACGGACGAAAATAAACGACTATTCGATTACTTTTGTTTTCCCCCAATCCAAATCCATTTTCATTGGTTCTTGATCTTAATTCAGCAAGACCAAAGCCGAATGTGACTTGTTCTTCTTTCTTTCTTTTTCTTTTAATTTCGGCAAGAATAAAAGATGAAGATGCATGTTTCTTTATTTTATATTTTATTTATTTAACATATTAATATACCAATTACAAAACTAACCTTTATTATAAACATTATAAAATCATATACTAATGCCCATTACCGTCCATGCTATTTTTTAATGTTCCATTTGCTACTTAAGGACCCCACATTAAAAGAACAAGGTATATTAACACTTCAACAAATAGTTAGCTACTTTTACATTTTACGCAATTTAATCCTTTTAGTTAAATTAAGCACACAAACGCTAAAATTAAATTCATGAAAATTTCGCAAATATAAATTCACATAATATAAACACATATAATAATAATATTTAAATATTATTCTGACTTGGATTTGTGGTCCCGAAACCACTGTTTCGATTAGGGTCGAAACCGGACTGTTACAGGTTGGTACCTACGCATTAACACTATTAGTTTGTGCTAACGTGGTACTAATAGCCAATCTGGTGGATACATATGGCAGCCTCTCAAAATTTCACGTAACAAATATAAATAAAAAATATTTAAATATATAATTTAATAAAAATATATTTTTTATATAAAAATGAACCTGGACAATGGTTGTTTAAATCCATTCCAGATGTGTTTTATAATAATTTTAAATATTTTTATAAAATATCTTGTAGTATATATTTATATTATTATTTTGAAATTAAAAATATAGGTATGTGGTTGTTTAGGTTCAAATGTATTTGGGCAACTATTTCTCCAAATTCATTATAGATGTCTTTTTTTAGTAATTTTAGTAATTTTATATATTTCTATAAATTTATAAATTTACAATTATATATATTTATATGTTTTTTAAATTCATAACATGTTTAAATTAACATATTATTTATCATATATTTTTATATATTTTTCAAAATAAAAATAACCTAAAAATTGATGTTTTATAAAGAAAATTAAAAATATATAAAAATTACTAAAAATAAATCTAAATGAACTTGGATAAATTGTTATTCAAATATGTGAAAAAATTTATACTTTTTTTTTGTTAATTTATATACTTTTAAATAATTTTTTGTTTATATTTGACTACCACATGTCACCATTGTAAGCACTAAATTTTGTCCGGCACAATATTCGTGTTTAATTTTCAAATTTTAAAAAAAAATTGAAAAAATACAAAAAATGAAAATTATATTTTGACCCCTAAACTTTCCTTAAATTGTATTTCGGCTCCTAAACTTTCCAAAATTACATTTTAACCCCTCATCTTTCTCAAAATTACACTTCAACCTCACCTATTTTGCCATGTTTGCAATTTAGTCCTTCTGTCAGAAAATATCCAAAAATCCGGCGGATTTCCCGCACTCATCCCCTGATTTTCCGGTCACCGGCCTAAGGGATGGCCTCCCTTCCCCTTAGCCACCTAATACCTGCAAAAAACACACTATAAAAGGGGATTTTTCCCCAAAAATCAAGCCCCCAACATTTTTCAAAAAGAGAACCCGAAAAAAAAAAAAGAGAAAGGAAAAGAAGAGAAAAAGAAGAAGAAGAGAAGAAAGGAGAAGAAGGGGAAAGCGTCGCACCACCGGCGAGGAAGCGGCGACGACGTCGTTGGCGGCGGCGGTTGGAGAAAGAAGAAGAAGAAAGAAAAAGAAAAAGGAAGAAGAAGAAGAAAAAGAAAGAAGAAGAAAAAGAAAGGAAAAAAAGAAAAAAAGAAAGAAAAAGAAAAAAGGAAAATAAATAATACAATTTTTTCTACAGTCGGGCCGACCCGACCCAACCTGTGCGGCCCGACCCGATCCGCAATCCGACCAGCACCAGCAGACCCAGCAAAAAAAAAAGCCCAAAATAAAAAAAAGGAGCAGCCCCAAAAAAAAAACAGCCCAAAAAAGGGCAGCCCAAACAGGTCAGCCTAACAGAAGGCCAGGCAAGCCCAAGCCCAATCCAGCAGACCATTTTCAACAGCCCAACCCGCGGCCCAACAGCAAAAAAGAGAAGAAGAAAAAAAAAGAATGAAAAAAGAAGAGAAAGAAAAAAGAAAGAAGAAAAAAAAGAGAAAAAAGAAAAAAAAAAAGAAAAAGCCCGGGTCGTGTATCTCGTTCTTCAAGCCCGTAATTTTGAGCTTTTCGGTAATTTCCTTTTTACCCACTTTTAATTTAATTCATTTATTTTTTATGACATATCGTTTTAATATTATTGATATTTTTAGCATTTTTATTTTTTAATTGTATTTTATTTTACTTTTACTTTTAATAATTTTAATAAATAAGGCAAAGAATCGGTTTAACACTTGTCGTTGATTTCATCGCTATGTTGGATGAATATCATCGGTTCGTGTTAAATACGATACACCCTTTAAAAAAATCTAAAAAAATTTCGGGTTTTAAAAAAAATGATTATTTTTGTGATTATTTAAAAATGATCAAAATTTTATTTTTTAGAATGTATATAATACGATAATATGTAATTTATCAAAATTTTCGTGCTTCTAAAAAAAATTTCGTGTTTTTAAAAGTTTTCGTGTTTTCAAAAATTTTCGGGTTTCAAAAAATTCTCGTTTTCAAAATGTTTCGTATTTTCAAAAATTTTCGGGTTTTAAAAATTTCTCGAGTTTCAAAATTTTTGTGTTTTAAAAAATTTTCGTGTTTTCAAAAATTCTCGGGTTTCAAAAAATTCTCGAGTTTTTAAAAATTATCGTGTTTTTCAAAAATTCTCGTGTTTTAAAATTTTCACGTTTTCAAAAATTTTCGTGTTTTCAAAAATTCTCGAGTTTTAAAAAATTCGTGTTTTCAAAAATTCTCGTTTTTTAATCAGATCACGATTAAGTATTAAATTGACTTGTATTTTTAAAAATTAAGATAACACGCGTTTAACGAGATACCAATTTTGGGCGTCGCAAGGGTGCTAATACCTTCCTCGCGCGTAACTGACTCCCGAACCTTATTTTTCTCTGAAATTTTGACGTAGACTAAAACTCGGCCATTTTTTTAGAAAATTCAAAAAATAATTTTTCTTTTAAAAAAGAGAGAGGATTTATTAGGTGTCCGATCACACCTAGGAAAAAAGATCGGTGGTGACTCCCTTTTTAATAAAATCGAAACTCTGTTTTCAAATGTTCAATATTTTTCTCAATTAGTGCCCGTACAAAATTTTAGGTCGCTACAGCTGGCGACTCCGCTGGGGAACCTTTTTTTTTTAGAGTCAAGTCTGGAATTAAACGCGTGTTGTCAAAATTTTCGAAACTCCTTGTTTAAATTAATATTTAGTCGTGATCCTTAAATTTTGTTTTTTTTTTGAAAAGTCATGCATTTGCATCATGTTGTAAATATTTTTCTAACTTGTTTTATCTTTTTATTTTTCAGCTCTAAGTTTTTACGGTTTTAGTTTTTTAGTTTTAAAATAAAAACGAAAAGGTTTGTGAGTTTCTCCCCACACACAGTGCACTTGCATTTTTGCATAACATGAGCTCTTTACTCGGGCTCCGTCCGCTTAAGTGGAAGTAAACGCCATGCCTTTGTGAATTAACTCGTCCCTCCGCATAGGCTAATGAATACTTCCGGGTTACATATGACTTATGCTTTCGTGAGTTAACTTGTCCCTCCGCATAGGCATAAGTAAATGTAATCCCTCGAATTGAACTCATGAGCTTGTGATGGGCAATGACTGAGGCTCCGTACTAGCCTTAGTAGGCGACAGTACGGACAATTCGAGTACCTTTTTTAGAACAGAAACCGCATATAGTGAACCGTATGATCCACCCGACTAGAGCCATGCTGAACTTTCGTCCGTTAATAGTCACCAAAACAAGTACATGGGAGAAACGCCTCTCGCCCTTTATTTCTTTTACATTTACACTTTTTATGCAAGGGAATCTGATGCGAGCTCACCTACGAAGCCTGTGACGAACGTCAACCATGACCCGATGAAGTTACCTAATGGGCCAATTACATGTTCACGTGCCAAACAATTCAAAGATCCCGCAATGGTTTTGGTGGCACAAATCTGGAATGACGATAGAAAAGAGCCCAAAAACATGCTGAACTATTACAATTTATTTGAAGTTAATTATACTAGCTAGTCCGACTGCTAGTTTATTTAACACTTTAATTTACGCATGTTTTATTTTCCAGCAGTAACTTCATTTTCGTATTTCATATTTATTTGTTTAGGTAGTACAAGTTTTTAGTTAGTCTTTGTCGAAGTTGAATATTAGTATGCTCTTACCTAGTGTTTAAATAAGGTGATTAAAATTCTGTCTAACTATGTTTAGTCGAATTTTAATTAATGTGATTTATTTTGTAGTGCCTCACGATTTGATAAGATGTTATGGAAGATGGTAGCTGAATGCCAAACAAATGGAAAGCACAAAATCCATTTTTTTACTCAAGGAAAGGGAACGGCAATATGGAGCATAGTTAAACAATTGGAGAATGAATGGAAAGCACAAAATCAAAGTGGATGGACGGCATGCTTGTGGAATGAATTAAACAATTGAAGAATGGAGCATAAAATAAGAACTTTGTCTTTTTTGTGAACAAGTTGGACGGCTAGTGGGAATGAAATAAACAATTGAAAGATTTTTTATTGAAGAAAGGCATGGACGGCAAGGCATGAAGCATGTGGAGGAATAAACAATTAAAATGACACAAAGATATAAGTCACATGGAATAAGTAAATGTGGCATGTTTGACTTGAATTAAATAAATGATGGATAAGAATGGGAGTTGGACGGCATTGAAGAAAACATGAAGGAATGCTCCACATTTTGTTGCATGGAATCATTTGTTTATTGTGCTTAAAAGAATGGGACGGCATGCTCCATTATTTCAATGAAATTGATTAAAATATTTGGAGCAATTTGAAGCTTATGGGCGACCATGAAGGGCATAGCACTTTTAAATTAGAATAATTTAGCCAAGCATATGGCAATTTCAAGTGACATACGGCAGCAATCCTTGGTGGAGATTAGGTTGAACGGCTATAGCATTCAAATGCCTTATTTTAATTTCAAGTGGCCAAACCTTCATGCTCCATGATTTCCCTTGGCCGAATGTTCACAAATGCCCCACCAAGTCAACTACTCGTGCACACAAACAGAGATTGAAGCCCTCAAGTTTATTCCTCCCTATTCGGCTATCATTAGAAAGAGCCTATAAATATTTTGCACATTTCATTTTGTAAGAGAACTTTGAATTTGAATGAAAGAAAAATTTCTTTTGGTGAGTATTCACTCTCCTAATTCTCAAGGTTGAATTGACTTATCTAGTTTTCTAGTGGCGTCGTTCTTTCCTTGTTTCGAACTTATCATCCTTTAGGGTGTGGCGTTCATTTACCTATACCGTTGGTTCCTATCTCGCTAGATAGTGGGTCTCGGTTTTGTTTCAAAACTCATTCCATCAATTTGAAACTTACAAGATTCGGGTCTTTAATTTTTATTAAAGGTTCTTTCTTGTTTCAAATACGTATCCATTTCAACCTCTCACCTATCTTTACCTTTCAAAAATATCATTTCCAATAAAATTAACCCTTTTGATAATTAAAAGAGAAACTACCTAATTTACGATCGGGCAACTTTTACAATTCGCCTCCTAACCCGAGACGGACCGTATCATCTGGTATCAGAGCCAATTAAATTAGGCACGTTTTGATCATCTCGAGTTTTTCCGAGTAAGTTTAAAAAAAAAGAAAAAAATTCAAAAGAAAAAGTCAAAAAAAAATATTGTAGTATCTAGGTTTTCAAATTTGTCATATAGAGCCTTAATTTTTCTGACCCACCACCTATCAACCTTCCTACCCTTTCAAGATCTACTTATTTCCGAAAACCAATTTTAACCTTTTAACTCTTGAAACGACCTACGAGTTTGCTAGTAAGTCGAAGACAACCTTTTTAAATCTAGAAGAGTGAATTTGAGCGGTAAAAGGCAAGAGCGATTACATTAAGTAAAAAGCCAAAAATTGAGTAAAAACACGAGTTTGAGTGTTGATAATTTCCTTGTGAGTGAACAAGTGAGGATTGAAGTGAGGATTCATTAATTTTATTTAACATGTCTAGGAGCCCCGAACGTCGAATAATAAGTGACGAAGCATCCGACGCCGCCGGAGGTGGAAGAAGATTGCAACCCCGAAGGAATGATCCTGAAGGGAGAGATCCGGAATTGCAAACAGTAATGCAAGAAATCACACGTATGTTCAGATCGATCAACGAATGATTAGATTGAAGAGATGATCGAAGACCTCGAGCAAACACCCCTCCAATTCTGAGAAGGGGACGAGAACAACCTTGGTTACGTGACAACGACGTCTACGAGCCAAGTGAAGCCGACAGCAACCCGGCTTTCGAACACGATGAACGGAGAGGAGGTCCACGAGTCCGTGAGCGAAGGGATCGAGAATGGGCCGATGACGACTTAAAAAACATTAAAATGGCGATTCCTGCATTCCAAGGGCGGTCCGATCCGGAAGCCTACCTTGAGTGGGAAAAGAAGGTGGAGTTAATCTTCGACTGCCATAATTATTCAGAAAATAAGAAGGTAAAACTTGCTGCCATCGAATTTTCTGATTACGCCCTTATTTGGGGGGATCAATTAACGACGAGTCGAAGACGGGATGGTGAACGCCCAATATCCACATGGGCGGAAATGAAGGCACTAATGCGAAAAAGATTCATCCCAACCTACTACCACCGCGAGTTGCATCAAAAGTTGCAAAGCCTAACTCAGGGTCGCCGAAGCGTGGAGGATTACTACAAGGAAATGGAAGTGGCCATGATCCGAGCCAATGTGGAAGAAGAACAAGAAGCCACCATGGCACGTTTTAGCGCTGGCCTTAATCGAGATATCGCAAATATTGTAGAATTACACCATTACATCGATATCATCGAGATGGTTCACATGGCAATAAAGGTCGAAAAACAGCTAAAACGAAAAGCTACGCCTAGAGCAAACCCCAATCATGTTTCAACATCTAAGTGGGGGCAAGTGACCAGCAAAAGGGACGTACCGAACCGAGCCAAAGAAACAAGTGGCGCACCCAAGATTAACAAGCCGATCGGTGAGACAAGCAAAGGCAAAATGGAAGCTCTTCCGAATCGATCCCGAGACATTAAGTGTTTCAAATGCTTGGGACAAGGACATATTGCAAGTCAATGTCCAAACCGAAACACTATGTTTATCCGAGATAATGGCGAGATTGAATCTGAAAGTGAAAAGGAAGATGATGCCAGTGAGACATCCCAAGATGAGGAAGAGGTAGAACAAGCCGAAAATGGAGAGATCTTGGTAGTAAAAAGGAGCCTTAGCTTACAAGGTGTCGAAAACGAACAACAACGTGAAAACATCTTCCATACGCGTTGCCAAGTACAGGGAAAGATTTGTTGCGTCATTATTGACGGAGGAAGCTGTACTAATGTGGCCAGCACCATATTGGTGGAGAAACTTGGATTGACTACCACCAAACATCCCCATCCGTATAAGCTACAATGGCTTAACGACGTGGGAGAACTTAAGGTCACAAAACAAGTTTTGGTTCCCTTTGCAATAGGGAAGTATCAAGATGAGGTCTTGTGCGATGTGGTTCCGATGCTAGCGGGACATCTCCTGCTTGGACGACCTTGGCAATTTGACAAGCGAGCAATCCACGACGGCTACACTAATCGGTACACCTTTAAGTACTTGGGCCGGAACGTGACACTAGCTCCGCTAACACCCAAGCAAGTTTACGAAGATCAGTTGAAGATGAAGGCATCAATAGAAAAATCAAAAGAAAGCGAGCGGAAAAATGAGAAAGAAAAAGAGAAGAATTTAAAAAAAAAAAAGAAGGGCAAGAAATTAAGTGATAAAACAAGAGAGTATGAACAAAAAGAAGAGGAAACGAAGGAAGAAAAAGAAAATGGAAAAATGAGTGTTTTTGCAAAAGCAAGAGATATTCGAAAAGCTTTGTGTGTGAGACAACCGATGTATGTTTTACTATACAAGGAATCGTTTTTGAACACTAACGACTTACCCGAGAATCTTCATTCTTCTGTGTTGTCTCTGATTCAGGAATTCAAAGACATATTTCCACAGGAGATACCAAGTGGTTTACCGCCCATTCGAGGCATAGAACACCAAATTGACTTGGTGCCGGGAGCTTCTCTGCCCAATCGACCTGCGTACTGGAGCAACCCCGAAGAAACAAAAAAGCTCCAAAAGCAAATCACTGAATTGCTAGAAAAAGGATATATCCGAGAAAGCCTTAGTCCATGCGCGGTACCGGTGTTATTAGTGCCAAAGAAAGATGGTTCGTGGCGAATGTGTGTCGACTGTCGCGCCATTAACAAGATTACCGTTAAATACCGACACCCGATACCCCGACTCGATGATATGCTCGACGAGTTGAGCGGAGCTCGAATCTTCACAAAGATTGATCTCAAAAGTGGCTATCACCAAATTAGGATGCGGGAAGGCGATGAGTGGAAAACGGCTTTCAAAACAAAGTTAGGTTTGTATGAATGGTTGGTAATGCCATTCGGACTTACAAACGCTCCAAGTACTTTTATGCGACTTATGAATCATGTTTTACGAGCTTTTATTGGCAAATCATGTATTGTTTATTTTGATGACATTTTAGTGTACAGTAAATCTTTGGAGGATCACATCCAACACCTACGTGCGATCTTAGAAACACTGCTGAAAGAGGTATTGTACGCCAATCTCAAGAAATGTTCTTTTTGTACTGACAAGGTTATTTTCTTAGGATACGTCGTAAGTGCAAATGGCTTAGAGGTGGACCAAGAGAAGGTTAGACCAATCCAAGAATGGCCCTGTCCTACAACGGTTAGCCAAGTACGAAGTTTCCATGGGTTGGCTAGTTTTTACCGCCGATTCGTGCCCAACTTCAGCACGATAGCCGCTCCTTTAACGAGCGTGATCAAGAAGAATTCAGCTTTCCATTGGTTCGATGAGCAAGAACGTCTTTTAATGCCATTAAAGAATGTCTTGTTAAAGCTCCATTGTTATCCCTTCCTGACTTTACTAAAACTTTTGAAATTGAGTGTGATGCATCAGGTGTAGGGATCAGAGCTGTTCTAACTCAGAATGGAAGACCGGTGGCGTACTTCAGTGAGAAATTGAACAGAGCTGCACTCAATTACCCCGTGTATGACAAAGAGATGTACGCTTTAATAAGATCGCTTGAAACGTGGCAACATTACTTGAGGCCGAAAGAGTTTGTTATTCATTCAGATCATGAAGCACTCAAGTATATTAAAGGTCAGCACAAGCTCAACAAACGACATGCAAAATGGATCGAGTATTTAGAATCGTTTCCGTACGTAATTAAATATAAGAAAGGTAAGGAAAATGTAGTAGCAGATGCGTTATCACGAAGGTACACTTTATTAACCTTTCTTGATTCTAAAATACTTGGTTTCCATCACATTAAGGAATTGTATGCTAATGATGCTGATTTTGGCAATGTATATAATGCTTGTGAGAGTGGTGTCTTTGATAAGTTTTACAGGCATGAAGGATTCCTATTCAAGGAAAACAAGATATGTATACCGCAAGGTTCTATGCGAGACATGCTTGTGATAGAGGCACATAGTGGTGGCCTTATGGGTCACTTTAGAAGAGACAAAACATTGTCCACTCTTCAAGAACACTTTTTCTGGCCAGGAATGAGAAAGGATGTCGAACGGATTTGTGAACATTGCATTGCTTGCAAACAAGCAAAATCACGGGTCCAGCCTCACGGTTTATATACGCCCCTTCCTATTCCAGACACACCGTGGGTCGACATTTCCATGGATTTCATCCTTGGAATACCAAGATCAAAAATCGGGAAGGACTCAATTTTTGTTGTAGTTGATCGTTTTTCTAAAATGTCCCATTTTATCCCTTGTTCTAAGACTGACGATGCTGTGCATATTGCAAACTTGTTTTTTAGGGAAATCATACGACTGCATGGAGTTCCGAAGACGATCGTCTCTGATCGGGACGTAAAATTTTTAAGTCATTTTTGGCGAACTCTGTGGGGAAAGTTAGGGACGAAACTACTATTCTTGACCACGTGTCATCTTCAAACGGATGGACAGACCGAAGTAGTGAACCGAGTCCTATCAACATTGTTGCGAGCATTGGTGCAAAAAAATCTCAAAACGTGGGAAGACTGTCTGCCCCACATCGAATTTGCTTACAACCGAGCTGTTCATTCTGCAACTAAATTTTCGCCTTTTAAGATTGTTTACGGGTTTAACCCTCTCACTCCTCTTTATTTATTGCCACTGCCTTCAGATAAATTTATCCATTCTGATGCTAGGAAAAAGGCGGACTACATAAAGGAACTGCATCGAAAGGTGCGCGAGAATATTGAGGCAAGAACCAAGCAATACGTCCAACGAGCTAACAAAGGTCGTAGACGCGTTCTCTTTGAACCAGGGGACTGGATTTGGGTTCATATGCGAAAAGAAAGGTTTCCCATGCAAAGGCGATCCAAACTGCTCCCAAGGGGGGACGGTCCATTTCAAGTCATTGAACGCATAAATGACAACTCCTACAAATTGGACTTGCCAGGTGACTATAATGTGAGCGCGAGTTTTAATGTTTCTGATCTTTCTCCTTTCGATGTAGGTGATGATTCGATGACGAATCAACTTAAAGAGGGAGGGGATGATGCGAGCTCACCTACGAAGCCTGTGACGAACGTCAACCATGACCCGATGAAGTTACCTAATGGGCCAATTACGTGTTCACGTGCCAAACAATTCAAAGATGCCGCAATGGTTTTGGTGGCACAAATTTGGAATGACGATAGAAAAGAGCCCAAAAACATGCTGAACTATTACAATTTATTTGAAGTTAATTATACTAGCTAGTCTGACTGCTAGTTTATTTAACACTTTAATTTACGCATGTTTTATTTTCCAGCAGTAACTTCATTTTCGTATTTCATATTTATTTGTTTAGGTAGTACAAGTTTTTAGTTAGTCTTTGTCGAAGTTGAATATTAGTATGCTCTTACCTAGTGTTTAAATAAGGTGATTAAAATTCTGTCTAACTATGTTTAGTCGAATTTTAATTAATGTGATTTATTTTGTAGTGCCTCACGATTTGATAAGATGTTATGGAAGATGGTAGCTGAATGCCAACAAATGGAAAGCACAAAATCCATTTTTTTACTCAAGGAATGGGAACGGCAATATGGAGCATAGTTAAACAATTGAAGAATGAATGGAAAGCACAAAATCAAAGTGGATGGATGGCATGCTTGTGGAATGAATTAAACAATTGAAGAATGGAGCATAAAATAAGAACTTTGTCTTTTTTGTGAACAAGTTGGACGGCTAGTGGGAATGAAATAAACAATTGAAAGATTTTTTATTGAAGAAAGGCATGGACAGCAAGGCATGAAGCATGTGGAGGAATAAACAATTAAAATGACACAAAGATATAAGTCACATGGAATAAGTAAATGTGGCATGTTTGACTTGAATTAAATAAATGATGGATAAAAATGGGAGTTGGACGGCATTGAAGAAAACATGAAGGAATGCTCCACATTTTGTTGCATGGAATCATTTGTTTATTGTGCTTAAAAGAATGGGATGGCATGCTCCATTATTTCAATGAAATTGATTAAAATATTTGGAGCAATTTGAAGCTTATGGGCGACCATGAAGGGCATAGCACTTTTAAATTAGAATAATTTAGCCAAACATATGGCAATTTCAAGTGACATACGGCAGCAATCGTTGGTGGAGATTAGGTTGAACGGCCATAGCATTCAAATGCCTTATTTTAATTTCAAGTGGCCAAACCTTCATGCTCCATGATTTCCCTTGGCCGAATGTTCACAAATGCCCCACCAAGTCAACTACTCGTGCGCACAAACAGAGATTGAAGCCCTCAAGTTTATTCCTCCCTATTCGGCTATCATTAGAAAGAGCCTATAAATATTTTGCACATTTCATTTTGTAAGAGAACTTTGAATTTGAATGAAAGAAAAAATTTCTTTTGGTGAGTATTCACTCTCCTAATTCTCAAGGTTGAATTGACTTATCTAGTTTTCTAGTGACGTCGTTCTTTCCTTGTTTCGAACTTATCATCCTTTAGGGTGTGGCGTTCATTTACCTATACCGTTGGTTCCTATCTCGCTAGATAGTAGGTCTCGGTTTTGTTTCAAAACTTATTCCATCAATTTGAAACTTATAAGATTCGGGTCTTTAATTTTTATTAAAGGTTCTTTCTTGTTTCAAATACGTATCCATTTCAACCTCTCACCTATCTTTACCTTTCAAAAATATCATTTCCAATAAAATTAACCCTTTTGATAATTAAAAGAGAAACTACCTAATTTACGATCGGGCAACTTTTACGATTCGCCTCCTAACCCGAGACGGACCGTATCAGAATCGGTTCTGTTTAATAAATTGGATCGAGTAGATTATCTGATGAGGATGTTGGGGTAGGTTTTTGTAAAGCATGATGGGCAAAAAAAAAAAACTTAGGTCAGTTTCACCAAAATGCACGATTGAATAGCTTAATTTGTTAGATTTTCCATAGTTTTTCTCCGTTTATATTTGTTGTGATTACTAACCAAGGTTATTTCTCGTCATTTTTATTTTTCATCATGCATCATAGGCATCTTGTTAGGAAGGTGTTGATTAGAGATTGGTTGCCAAAAACAGGTTTCTGATGGAGGAGTCAATTACACAAGTAACTGAGAAAAATGCCGTGGTTCGAGACTGGTCTTTGAAAACCCAGAAAGCAAAAGGGGACAGTTTAAAGGAAGGATGTGTCTCCAATCTTCTCGAGCATGTGACTTCGAATGTTCGTCAGAATAACCTCGAAGGCTTGAATAAGATTTGGAAACATTAGGACTCAGACACTAAGGGCATCTTCACTGAAAAGTACGGGGATATAGCTCACTTGTTTGCCGTCAATATAGACGAATTATTGATTCAAGCCATGGTTCGATTCTGGGACCCAGCTTACCAATGTTTCACTTTCAATCAGGAAGATATGACTCCCACCATAGAATAGTATGTCGCATTGCTTCGCGTTGACAATGTAAAATTCAACAAGATATATGCGAAAAAGCCCAAACTAATGACCTTCAAGAAAAAGTCAATGAAGTTGACGGGAACATCAGCAACATTTGGATACTCTCCTAAAAGCCCTAGATGAAAAAAAATAGTTAGCATGACAGAGACACTCGCGTCTACGAATGAGCTATCCAATAAAAAGATATGCATATCGGCGATTTGATCAATGAAATTTGCAAGGCAGCCGTGCAAATTGTGCGATTATCAGATGAAGCAGAAGTTCTCAGCTGCTTATTCCCTCCAAGCCAAAGACCAAACATGTCGGAGTTCCTAGAATGAGTGAAGAAACAAGGCGATGTGGCTAGGAAATTTGTGTAATTGTTAAACCAGAGATGGCAAAACGTTTTGTAATGGACTCTTTTGATTAATGAAATGCCTAAGTATGGGGCTATCTTGAAATCAACACCAAATTCTTGCATATTTATTCATGACTAACATTCATTTGTCATTTATTCATTCATCTATCTATTGCATATACATATCACCCTAATCATTCACTATGGTTAAAACCATAGAAAATAGTTGCAGAAAGATCAAAAAAGGAGGATTGCAAGAGTCTCAGGTCGGGAATTAGAATGGGAGCCCATAGCATATCTTCCTTTGTCAAAAACATTTACATCTGTAGGAATGATGTATCCAGGGCGAGATAATTCACGAAGCACTCTGTTATTGATTGAGAGGGGTCTTCAGAATGTCAGTATAAATGTTATTGATAAAGGGAATGATGCAATTAAGGATGTTTCAATGATATGCCCTTGTCCTCCTGGATTTGTTTTGAACAATTGGACTGCTGTAGATCTTCTTGTAGTTTCAAGTCCTCTCCGGAGTAATGCTCAATGTTAACTCTCTTTTTGTGCCCCTAAGTAATAGTGGGAATCTTTTGTAAGAGTTTATGTTTGCTCTTTATTATTTAAATGAACATTAATGGAGATGCATTTTGTCATGGTCTTTTCATTCTCATTAACTTCATAATTATTCTCTTTTCTCACAGCCTGTCCTTACATGTATCTCATATCATGCCATAACATTATGTTTGTTGATTCCCATACCTTGATGCTCCTCTATAGTTTTCTTTTCCATTCACCTTTCAGGTGCTCAGATATCAACGACATGCGCAATCTCGTTACAAGTCCTAAAATCGATTTCGAGAAAGCTATTTGTTTAGGAGAATTTGAAGCTGAGGAAAATGCTGAAGATTATGTCTCGTCTCCTGACTTACTAAGAATGATAGAACCAGAATATAAACAGATTCTACCCCATCAAGAATATATTGAGACAGTGAACTTGGGAAATGAAGAAAAGAGGCAAGAAGTAAAGATTGGGACCTCCATTTCAGAGAATACCAAACATGATTTGATCGCCTTGCTTCGTGAGGACAAAGATGTATTTGCATGGTTGTATCAGGACATGCCAGGGTTGAATGATGATGTAGTGGTCCATAGACTCCCACTGAAACCAGAATGCAAACCTATTCAACAGAAGCTAAGACGAATGAGGCCTGAAATGCTGTTAAAGATAAAAGAAGAAGTCAAGAAACAATTTGATGCTGGCTTCCTACAAGTCTCTAAATATCCAGAATGGCTAGCTAATATAGTCCCGGTACCGAAGAAAGACGGCAATGTGCGAATGCGCGTAGACTATCGCGATCTGAATCGAGCAAGCCCTAAGGATAATTTTCATTTGCCACACATTGATACGTTGGTGGATAATACAGTAAAACATTCTTTATTTTCTTTCATGGATAGTTTCTCGGGTTATAATCAGATAAAGATGGCTCCCGAAGATATAGAGAAAACTACCTTCGTAACGATGTGGGGGACATTCTGCTATAAGGTGATGTCGTTCGGATTAAAGAATACTGGGGCAACATATCAGAGAGCCATGGTAATGTTGTTCCATGATATGATGCACAAAAAAATAGAAGTCTACGTCAATGATATGATTGCCAAATCCCGGGGGGAAAGAGAGCATGTTAGGAACCTCAAGAAATTGTTTGAAAGACTAAGAAAGTTCCAGCTGAAGCTTAATCCAGCCAAATGTACGTTTGGGGCTACCTCGGGAAAACTACTAGGCTTCATTGTCAGTGAGAGAGGTATTGAGATTGATCCAGATAAGATAAAAACCATACAAGAACTACCACCTCTGCGCACACAAAAAGAAGTCAGAGGATTTTTAGGGAGGTTGAACTACATCACTCGATTCATTGCTCAACTTACCAACCAGTGTGACCCAATTTTTTGACTCCTTCGAAAACATAATCTGGGAGAATGGAACGAGGAATGCCAAGTGGCTTTTGAGAAGATAAAACAGTATTTGTCTAGTCCCCCTGTGCTAGTACCGGCAACTCCCAGAGGACCGTTAATATTGTATCTAACTGTGTTCGAAAATTCAATGGGTTGCGTACTAGGGCAACATGATGAGTCGGGGAAAAGAGAAAGAGCGATTTACTACCTCAGCAAGAAGTTCACAGAGTATGAAGCAAAGTACCCGTCAATTGAAAAATTCTGTTTTGCTTTTGTTTGGGTAGTTCGGAGGCTCAGGCAATATATGTTGTATCATACGACGTGGTTAATTTCAAAGCTGGACCCAATAAAGTACATGATGGAATCACATGCACTCTCAGGAAGAATGGCATGATGGCAGATCCTACTATCGGAGTACGACATTGTCTATATGAGTCAAAAGTCAATAAAGGGGAGCGTAATAGCTGACTTCTTAGCAACTCGTACAACGGAGGAATACGAGCCATTGAGATTTGATTTCTCAGATGAAGACTTGATGTGCATTATAGAAAAACAATGTGAGTCGTCAAAAGAGAAATCATGGAAGATGAGCTTTGATGGTGCATCGAATGCATTGAGGCATGGGATTGGAGCAGTCTTAGTGTCACCAGAAGGGAACCATTATCTGCTCACTGCTAGATTAAATTTCTTCTGTACCAATAACGTAGCGGAATATGAGGCTTGCATCATGGGACTTCGTGCAGCTATTGAACGAAACATCGAAATCTTAGAGGTGTACGGGGACTCAGTGTTGGTGATTTACCAAATCCGTGGAGATTGGGAAGTGAGAGATTCAAAATTAGTTAAATATCACGATCTCGTTGCGGAACTGATTAAAGAATTCAAAGAAGTGACTTTTAATTACTTTCCACGAGAAGAAGACCAATTGGCTGATGCCCTGGCCACTCTGGCTTCAATGTTCAAAGCAAACAGAGAAACGGAAATAATGCGTCTCCAAATGAGCATATATGAGGTCCCTGCACATTGTTTTAGCATTGAAAAAGAGACAGATGGACGACCATGGTTCCATGATATCTTAGAATATGTCAAGAATCAAAGGTATCCTAAGCAAGCAAATGAGAACGACAAAAGAACAATTAGAAGAATAGCGGTGGGATTTGTCCTTGATGGGGATATCCTGTACAAAAGAGGAAAAAATCAAGTGCTCCTGAGATGCGTGGATGCTATTGAAGCCAGAAAAATACTTGAAGATATCCATGAAGGAATCTATGGGACGCATGCCAATGGTTTCACTATGGCTAGGCAAATTATGAGACTCGGTTATTACTGGCTGACGATGGAAAACGACTGTATTAGTTACGCACGAAAGTGCCACAAATGTCAAGTTTACAGCGATAAAATTCATGCAGCCCCTTCGCCCCTTCATGTCATGACTTCTCCGTGGCCTTTTTTAATGTGGGGCATGGATGTTATAGGGCCAATTTCCCCAAAGGCTTTTAATGGACACCGATTCATTTTTGTGGTTATAGATTACTATACAAAAAGAGATCATATGTCGATATTGTTTGCCTGAGAGAATCATTTCAGATAATGCTTTGAATCTGAATAACAAGATGATGAAGGAAGTGTGTGAGCAATTTCAAATAAAACATCATAACTCCTCACCCTATCGCCCAAAAATGAACGGAGCTGTAGAAGCGGCTAACAAAAATATTAAGAGGATTATTGGGAAAATGACCGAGACATATAAAAACTGGCACGAGAAGCTACCATTCGCTTTGTATGCATATCGCACATCTGTGCGGACATCTACAGGAGCAACTCCTTTCTCTCTGGTCTATGGAATGGAAGCTGTGCTGCCCATCGAAGTTGAGATCCCCTCTCTACGAGTCTTAATGGAGTCAAAACTAGAGGAATCAGAATGGGTTCAAACTCGATATGACCAGCTAAATCTTATCGAGGAAAAACGCTTGAAGGCAATTTGTCATGAACAGATGTACCAGAAGAGAATGATCACGGCCCATGACAAGAAGACTTTCGAGGAAAATTTGCACCAAATTGGGAAGGGCCATACATCGTAAAAAAAGCTTTCCCGGGTGGAGCTTTGATTCTCAATGAGATGGATGGGAAGGAGCTACCTAACCTAGTGAACTCAGATGCCGTGAAAAAGTACTATGCCTAAAAAAAAGAGATCAAGATGAAAACCCGAAAAGGGCGTCTTGATAAACAAAAAGAGAGATCAAGAGGAAAACCCGAAAAAGGCGTCTTGGAAAAAAAAAAGAAGAAAAAAAGAAAAGAAAGAGAGATCAAGATGAAAACCCGAAAGGGGCATCTTGATAAACATAAAGGATTAGGATGAAAACCTGAAAGGGCGTCCTAATGAAACAGACTTGGGGTTAAGGAGCAAGGCGATTTGAACATGGAGTCAAATGGCGAGATTACAATATTTGAAGCATTCTCGGAAGCTCGAAATCTTCTACACAAGAAGCTTTGCTCGAAAAGATCCAGGATGAAAAAGCATGGAGAAGTTCATGCATTGGATATCTAGAGCATTTGTGACAATTGAATCTGCTTTCCTTTCTTTATAATGTTTCCTTTATTGAGCTATTCCTTGTCTTGCTTTTGAAATAAATATGACCGTGAGATATCCTTTCATACCTACTTTGCCATTTTCATGCATCTCATGTATGGTTTGTTTAAATAATAAATAGTAAAATGACATACTCTAAACAAAAGGAATGTTGAGCATTACCCGGATGAGAATTTGGTAAGTACAAGAGCCTCAAAGCAAGGACAAAGTTTAACAGGGAGCAAAAGGGTGATATACGAGAAACACAGATTACTCGTAAAGCTTGAGGATGGGTACAAAACCTGAAAAGAAAGTCAAGAATCGAAACAATGAATGCAGGCCATCACGAAAATCGTAACGAAAAGGGATATGTGACAAACAAGTCCAAGGCGCATGGCATGATCATGTAGGCATAAAAGCATTTAAGACAAACACGTGCATATCATGATAATATCATGCATGACATATACAGGTACTCCAGTAGAGCAAGAGGTGTTGATAATAGCTGTACTGAATCAAGGAAAAAGCAGACATCAGAGTTCCACCAGATGATATGTTTTGAAATTCTGATTCAAAAAAAAAAATCAACTCATAATGCGAGAGGTGAGTTGAACCTCGGTTCACATGCCGAGGTATTTTCAAATTCTATTTTTCAATTGCAATTTTTCCAAAAAGTCAACTCATAATGCGATAAGTGAGTTGAGTCTCGGGTCACATGCAGAGGTATTTTCAAATCCAGTTTTTCAATTTCAAATTTTTCCAAAAAAATCAACTCATAATGTGAGAGGTGACTTGAAACTCGGGTCACATGCTGAGGTATTTTTCAATTTCTATTTTTCAAAAAAATCAACTCATATTGCGAGAGGTGAGTTGAGCCTCGGGTCACACACTGAGGTATTTTTCAATTTCTGTTTTTCAAAAAATCAACTCAGATTGCGAGAGGTGAGTTGAGCCTCGGGTCACATGCCGAGGTATTTTCAAATTCTGTTTTTCAATTGCAATTTTTCCAAAAAGTCAACTCATAATACGAGAAGTGAGTTGAGTCTCGGGTCACATGCCGAGGTATTTTCAAATCCAGTTTTTCAATTTCAAATTTTTCAAAAAATCAACTCATATTGCGAGAGATGAGTTGAGCCTCAGGTCACATGCTGAGGTATTTTTCAATTTCTGTTTTCCAAAAAAATCAACTCATATTGCGAGAAGTGAGTTGAGCATCGGGTTACACGCTAAGGTATTTTCAATTTCTATTTTTTCAAAGAAATCAACTCATATTGCAAGAGGAGAGTTGAACCTCAGGTTATACACTAGGGTATTTTCAATTTTATTTTTCAAAGATCAACTCATAATCCGAGAGGTGAGTTGAGCATGCCAAGCTATTTTCGATTTTTGTTTTTCAATAAAGAATAAAGAATAAATATTGGACAATCGAACAAAATTTAGTGCTTTAAAGTCTTTGCTCTATCCCTGTTTCACAGCGATGAGCAAAGAGGGGCAGCTGTAAGCACTAAATTTTGTCCGGATCAATCTTCGTGTTTAATTTTCAAATTTAAAAAAATTGAAAAATACAAAAAATAAATATTACATTTTGACCCCTAAACTTTTCTTAAATTACATTTCGGCCCTTAAATTTTCCAAAATTACATTTTGACCCCTCATCTTTCTCGAAATTACACTTCGACCCTGCCTGTTTTTCCATGTTTGCAATTCAGTCCTTTTGTCAGAAAATCTCCAAAAATCTGGCGGATTTCGCACCCACCCCTCGATTTTTCGGCCACTGGCGTAAGGGATGGCATCCCTTCCCCCTAGCCATCTAATACTTGCAAAAAACACACTATAAAAGGGGATTTTTCCCCAAAAATCAAGCCCCCCAACATTTTTCAAAAAGAGAACCCGAAAAAAAAAAAGAGGAAGGAAAAGAATAGAAAAAGAAGAATAAGAGAAGAAAGGAGAAGAAGGGGAAAGCGTCGCACCACCGGTGAGGAAGCGGCGACGGCGTCGACGGTGGCGGTGGTTGGAGAAAGAAGAAGAAGAAAGAAGAAGAAGAAGGAAGAAGAAAAAGAAAGAAGAAGAAAAAGAAAGGAAAAAAGAAAGAAAAAGAAAAAAGGAAAAATAATAATAATTTTTTTACAGTCGAGCCGACCCGACCCGACCCGCACCAGCAAACCCAGCAAAAAAAAAGCCCAAAATAAAAAAAGTAGCAGCCCAAAAAATGGCAGCCCAAACAGGTCAACCCAACAGAAGGCCAGGCAAGCCCAAGCCCAATCCAGCAGGCCATTTTCAGCAGCCCAACCCGCGGCCCAACAGCAAAGAAGAGAAGAAGAAGAAAAAAGAAAGAAAAAAGAAGAGAAAGAAAAAGAAAGAAGAAAAAAAAAAAGAGAAAAAAGAAAAAAAAAACCCCGGGTCGTGTCTTCCGTTCTTCAAGCCCCTAATTTTGAGCTTTTCGGTAATTTCCTTTTTACCCACTTTTAATTTAATTCATTTATTTTTTATGACATCTCGTTTTAATATTATTGATATTTTTAGCATTTTTATTTTTTAATTGTATTTTATTTTACTTTTAATTTTAATAATTTTAATAAATAAGGCAACGAATCGGTTTAACACTTGTCGTTGATTTCATCGCTATGTTGGATGAATATCATCGGTTCGTGCTAAATACGATACACCCTTTAAAAAAAATCTAAAAAAATTTTGGGTTTTAAAAAAATGATTATTTTTGTGATTATTTAAAAATTATCAAAATTTCGTTTTTTAGAATGTATATAATACGATAATATGTAATTTATCAAATTTTTCGTGTTTCAAAATTTTCGTGCTTCTAAAAAAATTTTTTGTATTTTTAAAAGTTTTCGTGTTTTCAAAAATTTTCGTATTTTCAAAAATGCTCGAGTTTTAAAAGTTTTTCGAGTTTCAAAATTTTATTGTTTTCAAAAATTTTCGTGTTTTCAAAAATTCTTGAGTTTCAAAAAATTCTCGAGTTTTCAAAAATTCTCGTGTTTTTCAAAAATTCTCGTGTTTCAAAATTTTCGTGTTTTCAAAAAATCTCAGGTTTCAAATAATTCTCGAGTTTTCAAAAATTCTCGGGTTTCAAAAAATTCGTGTTTTCAAAAATTCTCGTTTTTTAAGCAGATCACGATTAAGTATTAAATTAACTTGTATTTTTGAAAATTAAGACAACACGCGTTTAACGAGATACCAATTTTGGGCGTCGTGAGGGTGCTAATACCTTCCTCGCGCGTAACCGACTCCCGAACCTTATTTTTCTCTGGAATTTTGACGTAGACTAAAACTCGGCCCTTTTTTTAGAAAATTCAAAAAATAATTTTTCTTTTAAAAAAAAAGAGGATTTATTAGGTGTCCGATCACACCTAGGAAAAAAGATCGGTGACGACTCCCTTTTTAATAAAATCGAAACTCTGTTTTCAAATGTTCAATATTTTTCTCAATTAGCGCCCGTATTAAATTTTAGGTCGCTACAACCATTAGATTGGTTATTAGTGTCATGTCAACATAAATTAACAGTCTTAATGCGGTGGTACCAACATGTGTGATGGAATACAAATTCAATTACTAATTATGTAAAAAAAAAAAAAAGATACCAATTAGGTACAAATAGGTTTAGAGAAAAATATATATTAACCCAATAAAAATAGATTAGTCACAATCTTGAAAAATTAAAAACTTCGACATCTTTTAGGGTTTTTTTACCCAAATAATATTAAAAATAAAATATATAGTGAAATAGGATAAGAGCCCTAATATTTACCAATCTAGGCAAACTCAACAGTGTAAAACCGGTGTCGCCTGACCAATCGATGGCACCCCTCTCCCCTGCTACTGATGACATCACATTTAAAAATAATAATTTTTTTGGGTGAGCAGTCGGCGGCACCAGTATTTCAAACCAAAAAATACATGATTTTTTATACTGGTAAAACGAAAAATAAAATTTTATTGGTGCCACCGACGCATCAGACAACACCCAAATATTTTAAAATAATTTTTTTAAAGTTGAAAGTAAAATAAGGAATATATTCGGGTATTGAAACCCGTACCCATGAGCGACAGGTCACATTAATGGCAAGCCGTTAGGCCGGTGCCGCTTGACAGCTCAAGGGAATCGACCTGACGGCCTGCCATCAATTGGACCCGTCAGTCACAAGTCCGGGTTCAAATACCCGAATATATTCTCTCTCCTTTTTTATTTTTACTTTCAGCTTTAAAAAAAATTAATATTATTATTTCATTAGTTTCATGATTATTATAAAAGAGGGTTGGTTTGATCCCCCAACTCCCCACAAATTTCTCAATTCAAAGGAAAATATGTTGAAGGTTCCCCAACCCTATCGAAAATCAAAAGAAAAGAGAAGGTATGTTGTATTTTTTTTAGTATAATTAGTTATATTTTAGTAGTAGTTTATTAAGGTTAGTATTAAGGCATATTATTTGTGTTAAAAGGTTAGTATTATTTATAATTAGTATGTTGTATTCTTTGATTTTTTTTATATTACAAACACTTGAATGTTAAAAAAATAATTAGATTTGTGTATGCAAATTTTGTAGTGTAAGTATGTTTATATTATTTTGCAGTATATGTTTATTGCATTTTGTAGTGTATGTTTATTAAGATAGGTTTGGTAGTACATGTTTGTTTTAGTGGAATTATTAGAATTGTTAGAATTTTGTATTAAGATAGATTTGTGTTGAAAGTAATATTAAGATTGGTTTGACTACTGTATTTTTTTTTTGAAAATAATAATTTGTATATTTTAAGATATAAAAGTGAACATCATATGTTAGTTTGAGTAATTAGATTTTTGTTGATTACAAAAATGGGCTTCAAAAAAAATTGTCGTTATTTTTATATTGTTTATTTGTTAAGTCGATGATTAAAATTTTAATTGTTTGTGTAGATATCGATATGGATTCTTTAATTACTGCAAAAGATCACACAACAAGTATGATCCATTTGCTAAAATGCAATTAGGGCTCCCTGTGGATGGTGATGCGGTAACCGATTCACGCCTCATAGCAAATCTTGCGACGCTCTACTATGGCTTGCCTGGATGCTCTCCCGGTAATGGTACCGATAAATTTATAGGTTTAAAATTTTCATGGTTGAAGGTAAAATTTGAAACTACTACAATCTTGGGCGCTATACAGGATGCCATTTCTGGCATCAGTGGGTCACCAAGTACATGTGTTCCCACTTGTGAATAGGAAGAAATAAATTTAAACTTGGATCAAGATTTTTTTCATGAAAATACGTTTTAACGAGTTTGGTTTCTATTTTTAGATGGTATACTTGTCCGAATATTGAGAAGTCAGAAACGCTCATTGTAACACCTCGTACTCGTCCTAGACATTAAAACCAAGTCTGGAAACTACATCAAACCGTTAGAAATATCCAACCTTAATTGTAACATCCTGAAATTGGGCCTAGTAGGATTGAGCCCAATGGGCCTTAGGCATAGTAGCATTTAAAATTTTAGAGAACGACATTAATGCGAGTTAGACTTATGGGATAAGTGATTTTGGAAGGTTAGAGGGCTTCTATGAAGTCCCGGGATCAAATATTGGTTTTGGGGAAATTTTGGTTTTAGGTGAAAAAAACCCTGGAAGTTGGCAGGTAGGCCTTAAGAATAAAATATGGAGAAAATGACACAAGTGGAGTGTGTGGTGTAGTGGCAAAGTGACGCCACATAAAAGACAAGGGGGTAACGCCACAAGGAAGGAAGGAGGTCCAAGGTTCAAGTCTTGGCTTTTGCATTTTGGTTTCTTTTTACTTGGATCTTAGAATTTGGGCCATAGTTTATATTTAGTTGCGCATGGTTTAAGACACAAGAGGAGGTTGTGGCCAAGTGGTTAGCGGTGTGGATTATGTTGCAAGGGAGCCTGGGTTCGAATCTCGTGAGAAGCAAAGGAGTATTTATGTAACATCCTGGAAGGGCCTATGCATTTTCAGTCTAACTGTACGAAATGACAAGTCTTAAGCACTATGAATAAATTTTTGATATTTTTGGAAACTCAGAAATGTATGAAAATGAATTGGAAATGAACATTTTTGGAAACCTGGAAATGCATGGACATGAACATTTTTGGAAACCTAGAAATGTATAGACATGAACATTTTTGGAAACTAGGGAAATGATTCAAAAATGGAAAGTGAACATTTTTGGAAACTTGGAAATGTAAGAAAATGGCAAGTTTACAGAGCCGATCGAAAATTTTAGGAAACTTAGAAATGACCTAGAAATGTCAAATTTTAAAGTTTAAAATAGGAAATTAGGGCAAGGAGGCCTTAAAAGAAAAAGTTGGAGAAATTTGACACACAAACAGGCTTGGAAAAGTGGCCTGAAGATGCCACTTAGGGCCTTTGGAAATGGCGCCACATGCAAGGGTGTTGGGCCTGAGTTCGAGTCACTTGGGAAGCAAATAAATGAGGTTTTATTTTGGCTTCCTGAAGGCTGAGGTGGGCGGCACATGCTTCTAGAAAAGGAGGTGTTTTATTTTCATAAATATGTGATTAATAAGGTGATAAATAAAGGATTTTTATTTGGATTATTTGAAGAGATAATAAAGGATTTTTATTTGGATTATTTGAAGAGATAATAAAGGATTAAACTCTTTTATTTATCATATTAAAAAGATAAAGTTATCAGATAGGGGAGTGCTGGCCAAGTAAGGGACTCCTTAGCTGATAATTTTGCCTATAAAAGGAAGGAAGGAGGGCTACTCATCAGTTTGTTTCTTTCTCTGCTCTGCCGAAAATTTCCTGGCAAACTCTCTCTGCCAAATTTTCTTCTCCTCTTTTCTTCTTCTTTTCTCTTCTACTGTCAAGCCGAAACCTCTTTGATTCCTGTTTAAGTCTCCATAGCCGAATCTCTGTGGCTTCAATCAAGGGTGCCGTCGACTGTGGTGATAAGGTAAGAATAATGGATTCTTGTTGTTTATTCTCTTTCAACCAAGATTTGGGAACTGATTCTTTTGGTTGTCTTTTGGCCGAATATTAAAGGAGGAATTTCGGGATTTCAGATCTAAGGATTTAAGGTAAGAAAAGCATGGTTTAGGCCAGAGGCCAATTGATTAAGTTTATTAAGTGATTTGGAAATCAGATCTAACATATGTGTGTAGGGATTTCAACATCTCCATAACCAAGGGTTACTTTTCGGGATTTGGAATCACAAGGTAAGTAATACTAATCCTATTAGTATTTGGAATAATGGCCGAATGGTCTTTTAAAAAGGAAGTGATGAATTTATGTAGGATTTGAGATCTAAATCAGTAGATCGATTTTCGGGATTTCAAGGACTTCGTTAAACGAATCAGGTGTGTACTCCACACTACTTTGTAATATGAATTATGGTTGCATGTATTAAAATATATGTTGATGAAAATATGAGCATGGCTAAGGTACCATGTTAAGGTACTAAGTACTCAGGTACGTTTCCTACTTCTACTAGGAATATGAAATATGTTATTCATAACATGAGAATATGATAAGAATGTGAACTATGGTATATTATGCATATTAATGTTTATGGGGCATATGGTTGTATATTGAAAGGGGAAGTGAAAAGTGGTGATTTAAGACCACAGTAATCTGAAAAGTGGTGACTTACGACCACAGTAATCTGAAAAGTGGTGATCTAAGACCACAGTAATCTGAAAAGTGGTTTCCTAAAACCACAAATGCGGAGCCTTAAGCCCGCAAATTGGTGTGTAGCGGAAGGAGGGTCGACTTAGTAGTCCCCACGGTGTGTTTGGCAGGTACGGGGGTGTGTAGCGGATGGACAATTAGGTTTGGGTTTGGGAATGCATCATAACTTGTATTCATGGATCTGAATGTGTAACATTTGTATGCCTGATTCTATTATGATTTAGTGTCGTGTACACATTGAGTCTGTTTGACTCACCCCGTTGTGGGAATATTTTATTTCAGGTGATGAGCAATAATGGACCGGGTCGGCAGGAGCTAAAGGTGGCCATGCATCGCAAGGAAAAATTTTATTATTTGGGACTTTTATTTTTATTAAGTACTTTAAATTTTCAGTTTGGGAATTATTTGATGTAATAAGGCCATAAGGCCCAAGTTGGATTTCTTTATTTCTGTTTACTTTGAATTATTATGTTACAATTTATTTTTGATTAAAGTTAAAGAAAATTTATTTCTTTTAAAATAAAACCTAAATTGTTTTGTCACCTTAATTAAATTGAATAAATGGGTTTCCAATCTAAGCCCAACCCAAAACGATATTTTTTTCGAAAATTACACAAATTTTCTCTAAGTAACAAAGAACTTTGAAATCGGTTTACTTTAGGAACATACCAGATTCGATTCAGGCTCGTGGGCCGGGTGTGGGGTGTTTCAATTTATTTTGCGAATTGGACGGCAAGAGTTTCAGTTGAATTTAAACTCTACTGACGAAGGGATCCCACATCGGAAAGACACAAAGAATGAAGGTGAAGAGCTAGCTATATAAAGAGCATCCTAGAAGGAGAGTAAACACATCTTGGAGGGTGTTTGGGCACAGGAGTGGTCGGAGCGCGGATTAACACTAGAGTCCTATCAGGTGTGTAACTCTCTCTCTACTCTAGTTGTAGAGCGGCAAATGCCGAAGTGCCGATCACAGCAATAGTAGCCACACGAGCGTGCGAGCGCACGTGTGGGGCTTCAACGCGATAGTTGAGGCCATCAGTAGTATTCTTGTGGGTTGGGCTGCTTGGGCCACGATGGGGCGAAGTGGGCCCAATGGGCCCGTGGGCCCAAATTAGTAAATTGTATGATTGTTTAGTATATGTTGAACTAGACTAGGTGGAACTTATATACATGGCTAGATTTATGTTAGGTGGGCCACACGAGCGTGTGGGCCCGGATGGGCCGAAATCAAGTTTTAGGCCCAATCGTCCGGTACGATCGGAAATGGTAGTTGAGTCGCTCGTGGCGACATTGGGCCTATGGAAAGGCCATTGCAGGTGCGAATTTACGAAAATACCCTTGGTGGGTAAATTACAAAAATACCCTCGGTAGGTAAAATTACTGTTATACCCTTAGAGGTTGGTTAGCTTGATTATGTTGTATATTATTATTCTGATTATGATGGTAATTCGTTTCATACGTTGTCTGATATGTTCATAATGATTACATTGTCATTTCATCATAAATTGTATGTTGCATGGGCATGACGGTGATAATGATAAAGGGGAAGTGTTCCGGTGGTTTTACCACATTATACTGTGATATGAGGGCTACGACCTGATTCGATTTATGTGTGCTTCGGCCAAGTATGTTATTGTGAGGGCTAAGGCCCAATCTGCTTTTGTGGGCTTAGGCTCAGTTATCACTCGTAAGGGGAATTACACACTGAGTTTTCGTAAACTCACCCCCTCTTTTTAAATGTTTCAGGTAATCATTAGATCGCGGATTTGGGAGCTGAGGCAGACTTGTGGTGGCCATGCAATGTTTTCTCGTAAACTCATTTCTTTTATTTGGGCTTATTTTTATTTGGGTTTTCGTTATGTAATAAGGCCTATGGTATTTTATTTGATTTTAGCTTTTAATTTGGTTACTGGTTATTATTTTAAATGTTTAATTCAGGATTTTCCTAAAATGTTAATAAACCGTTTTTTTTCTTCAAAATTACTTAAACTCGATTTTTCACAACAAATATAAAGAATATGAACTTTTTAACGTACGCACAGTTTTTTTAGACATTCCTTTCATGTGACATGCCAGATCCGGTCGTAACGTCTAGGCCGGGTTTGGGGTGTTACATTAATTGTCTAAAGTTAACAGTTGAAATAATTTATATAAACAAACCCATGTATAACTCCAATTTATAAATTGAAACTCGAACTAAACACATAAAAGCATAAGTCTAAATAAAACATTAAGTAAAAAGAAAGAAGATGACCAAGCTCCTGCCACGCCGACCCGCCTAAGCCTGTGGGTTACCTGAAATTCAGACAAACAATCCAAATGAGTTTATAACTCAGTGTGTGTAACTTATATTCAATAGTAATTAGTAATATACAGACGTAATTTCACTTTCCATAGATCAACCATTTCTCAGAAACAGATACAAAAACAGAGAATATAATGTACAGATTAGAACATATCAGATACAGATGTGATTCCTACCCTTATCCGCTACACACCATCTGTCCATCCCGACACACTATATAGGGCATCAAGTACCCATCCATCCTCATACATCACGTAGTGAGTGTATGTCAAATTTCAGAATAATTGTGGTCTACCTGCCAGATTAGGATGCGATAAATCACCATCAGAAATGTTTGTGGCTTAACCACCAGAGTTGGCAAATTATTAAATTGTTCACACTTCCTTCTTTATTCAGTCCTAATCCAGATGCAGATGTAAATTTAATAGATACTAGATATAAGTACATAATAATACAATTTCAGACCGTGTTCATGTAACGCTATCACACTTATTTATTAGATCACAAAAAAATGTATATATTTATATCAGAATAATAGGTTATTCAATAATAGATTGTAAGATAAAATTTTCAATTTCTAAGTTAGATCATACAAACCCTACGACAGGCCTACGTTCGATTCGAACGACAATTATGGTGCGAGGGAAAATTTTAGATTTTTGGTCTAAACGCCCGTGTGGATTCACACGGCCTAAGTGGTAGCCCACACAGGCCTAGCACATGCCCGTGTGGCCCTCTTAATGTCACACACGGCCTGGCACATGGTCGTGCGGCTTAAAACAATGAGTTAAACAGTCTAGCACATGGCCAAATGCAAGCCCGTATGACTCAAAGCTCGAATTATCTCTCACATGGCCTGGACACATGCTTGTGTCTTTAGCCCGTATGTCCCTAAATCCAAAACAGTAAGTTACACAACCTATACACACGTTCGTATGACCCTAATATGTAAACAATAAGTTACACGGCCGTGTGGTGTCGACAACCATGTTTTTCGACATTTGCAAATCATAGAAAATCGGGTTTTCGTTACACACCTGGTATAGTTTCGATGTAGGAACACTGCAAAAGAATCCCGGGACTTAAAACGACCAGTCAATAATGAATTAAATGACCTAATAGACAAAATTCTCATGATTTAGCACTTAACTAACTATGTCGAAAGCTTCGACGTAAAACCTCCAAACAAATCTAACACTTACCTACGAGTCAACGATAATTGCTCAAATTAGCGTGTTGGAGATCATTACCTTCGATATTTACGCTTAAAAGAAAATCAAATGAACGCTTAACAAAGAGTTCAAGCAAATCAAACAGAAACCAACTTCGAAAGAAACAGACAAAAGCAAACATTTAACAGAAATTTTATAATAGAAGTCACACAATTAACCTTTCAGTCGACAACAATGAAATGTACACTTCCCCGAACACACAACAGCAAAAATTTAACGGCAAACTTTAACGATTGAGAAAACAGAAAAGAAAAGAAAAGAAAAGAAGGGAAAATGAAATAAGGAAAATAAAAAAAAGAGAAAGAAATAACGTAAAAGAGAAAAAAAATAAAGTTCAGGAAACCATTTAATTTTTTAAAACAAAACTAATTCCGCAGAGTAGAAAAAACATATCCCCATTTCGCTTACGCAGAAACTCGAATAGAAGATCAGAAAGTATACAAAAACTTAACATCGAACCAACAAGCTCTTTCTTGACATAGATTAACACAGAAATAAACTTAAGTCAAATGTTCAATGATAAGGGTCAAGTCAAACAAAATAACAAAATTTCCAAAAGTGATGTTTGAACCCCTGATCTCCAACACACAAACAAAGCACTTAGCCACAGATACAAAGATTTAATTATATCAGAATTTAACAAACAACACTCAAATTTTTGGGGCGTTACACTCATTGTATACTGACAAATGATCGAGGCATACGTCGGGGATGGGGTAATTTATTTTCAAAAAATTAAATTAAATTAAATTAATGTCATGTAATTAGTTTATTTATTAAATTACGTTGCAATTAGTATTTTAATCATGAGTTTAATTGTGCAATTCGTGTGGATGTCGTATATCATGCCGGACGTTGCTTCCGTCATTCTTCCATCTGCTACAGCCCATGCACTCGTGTGGTATGTTAATACACTCATGATCAATTTTCAAACGGTGGTGCCATTAACCATATATTGTGTTGTGGAACACTTGGTTGGAGAGTAGGCATCATCTGTAATCATATTTTTCTGATTTCACTCCCTCGAGGGATTACCAACAATGGTACATGAGAAATGGGTTGCCCTACTTATATGTGTCGTAACCATTTTTTGACAAAAACGGGAATCGACTTTGGTTTTGAAAATAAAGAAAACGGGAGTCGCCACCGACCTTTATTAGGTGTGATCGGATCACCTTTGTTTTAATAAAACATTTGGATTTACTAAAACGGAGTTTTTGGTCTACGAACATTCGAGAAAATAGGTTCGGGAGTCGGTTACGTGCGAGGAAGGATTAGCACTCTCGCAACGCCCAAAATCGGTACCAAATTAATTAATCAATGTCCTAATGTCGCAAAGCTTGAAAAGATTTTGAAATTTTATTCTATTTTTTGTGATTCTAAACAACTTGATCGAATATCGAGTTTCCCTCGTTTCAAAGGAATAGAGTTTCACATCCAGCACAATTGGACACGATAATCTAAATCCTTGAACTCAAGATTGTCTCCAAAATTCTCCAAGCACGCATTTTTTAATTTTTTGGAAATGATATTTGCTTATTCGGTCATAAAAAAAAACACACCCAGCACGATTGGGCACGATCTTTTCGAACTTCCAAATACGCAAATATCACTTTATTTGAAAATAGAAACAAAATTTAAAAGGATATCTACTTGTTCGGTCAAACAAAAAGTCACACCCAGCACGATTGGGCACGAATTTCTGAATTCCCAAATTCATGAATATTACCTTTGTGAGACCCCTCTTTTATGAATTTAAAAACGAGAAAATGTTGAGATGCGTTTCAAAGTCACCGATCTACATGAAATGATATAAACGAGGATAAACAAAACATAATAAAGGGTGCAATAACAAAGCCAAAATTAAGAAAATAAGGTACAATAATGATAACAAAGAAATTCAAAACAAAAAAACGATGTTAATAATAATGGACATAATAATAATAATAATGATAAATATAGTAAAATAATAATAATAGTAATATGTACAACATAATAATATAATAATAATAATGATTAATGATAATGATAATAATATGGTAATAATACTAAGATAATAATAATAATAATATGTACAGCATAATAACGTAATAATAATAATAACAATAAATAGCATATAAAAATAATAATAATAATAATAACGATAATATAATTATAGATATGATAATAAATATGATAATAATAGTAATAATAAAATAACAATAATACTGACACAAGAAATGTACAATATACTAATATAATATCCTAATAATAATAATAATAATAAAGTTAGTATATACAAATGATAATACAATGGTAATAATAGTAAAATAATAGTAATATAGATAATAATAATAATAATAATAATAATAATAATAATAATAATAATAATAATAATAATAATAATAATAATAATAAAACGGAAATATAAAACAATAGCAATAATAAATAAAATTGCAAACTAATAAACGGGCCAAATTGAATTTAGAAAAGAAATAAAAAGGGTCAAATTAAGTAATATAAACAATGAAGGGATCAAAGTGCAATACGCGCGAAAAGCTAGGGGTTGAGGAGCGCAATTTTCCCCAAGCGATTGAGTGCAGCGTTTTAAAGGACCAACTTATAAACTGCGTGAAACTTACGGGCCAAAATTGAAATAACATAAAACTTAATTTTAAAGGCTAAAAAAATGCGGAAGGACCAAAAGGGCAATTAGCCCATTTAATAAAAACACGCGGACCCTCTAACCGGGTCGGGTCGCGCACGCGGTTTGGCCCCAAAACGGTGCCGTTTTGGGCACTTTAGGGAGGGTGCTAAAACGCACCGTTTTATTCCATTATATAAGGCAAAATTTTTTTATTTTGCTTCATTTCCTTTCTCTGTTTAAAAAAAAAAAACTAACTCTTTGTTTCTTTTCTCTCTGCAGGTCTAATCCTCCGGCGAAGGCTTCTTCCGACGACTGTCGTCGCCGGCCACCGTGTACGGTGGCCGGAACTCGCAAAGGTAAGCTCCTTTTTTTATTTTTTTATTTATTACATATATATCTTTTGTGGACAAAAGGATCGAAAAAAAAAGGATTCGAAATATATAAAAAAGGAAAGAAAAAGAAAAATAATACCTTCGAATATTAAGATCAGACTCGCATTTTGGATTTCTTTTTTTGTGTTTGATTTTTTTTCGGTTATTGCCTATGTTTTCGAATTTGTTTTTGTTTTTTTTTTCATTGATTGCCCAAAAAAAAAAGATCTCGTTACAGTGTTTTTCCTTATATTTATAACCGAAAAAGGTAGAAATATTATACTTGTTTTCCCTGTTTTCCGCCATTGTTGTCTACTGGTGTTTCCCCTTTGCAGGTTATGGCCGACAATGGGACGTGGAGGGGCGGTGGTGCGCTGCGCATATTAGCAAAGAAGCATGCGGCGCTGGTGGATGAGTGGAGGGGTTATGCGGCGCTAGGGTTTTCAGAAACCCTAGCTTTTTCTGAGAAATTTTAATGTTTTGTTGGGCCATTTGGGCCGTTTTTTATTGGGTTAAAGGGATTTGGGTTGTAAAATGGGTCAAATTATTGGGTTTGTAAGTGTTTGGGTTTAATCTGGCTTGTAGTGGGTTTGTAAGTGGGCCTATTTTTTTAATTGTTTGGTTTTGGGCCCTGGGTTAAGGAGCCCGGGCCAAAATTGGTGCTTACAGCTGCCCCTCTTTGCTCATTGTCGTGAAACGATAATAGAACAAAGACAATAGAAGAGCCAATTTTGCCCGGCCTTGGCCAAGCCTTGACTCGTTGGTCCTCGTCTTCTTCAAACAACTTCAAACTCCACTGTAACTTGTTACTTTGATCCACTTCACCGTTTCGTTATATCTTCGGGGAGATAACGTTTCCTATTCCATTGGTTTTTCAAGGGCACAGTAACTAGTGCCTCGATCGGCTTCGATGTGATTTCAGGGCTTTGATCTTCTCCACTGGGACTTCAAGGAAGTAAATCTGAGCTTTTCAAACTGCCTCATTGCTATCTTCGGGGAGGCTTCGATCTTCAGTCTACTCCAATGCTAATTCCAAGAGATATGGCCTGTAACTTCATTTTGCTCTTGTTCAACCTTCTTTGTAATGAATCTGAAATTTGCAATCTGCTCGAAGCGGCTTCGGTCTTTCGGCTGTAAGTGCCTCCGCGTGTGTCCCGAGGCTCAACCCTACCTGAGAGATTTTTTTTTAAGACGGAAATTGAAAAGCAGACATTGAAAATACCACGGCGGAGTAATACGATTTGATTCTTGAAAATAGAAATTGAAGAACAGAAATTGAAGACAGAAATTGAAACGCCTCAGCGGGCGACCTGAGGAGTTGATTCAAGCAGAAATTGAAAAACGGAAATTAAAAATGCCTCAGCGTGCGACCCGAGGATCTGATTTTTTTTTTGCAAACCGAAATTGAAAAACAGAAATTGAAATGTCTCAGCGTGCGACCTGAGGAGTTGATTCAAACAGAAATTGAAAAACAGAAATTAAAAACGCCTCAGCATGCGACCTGAGGATCTGATTTTTGCAAATAGAAATTGAGGAACAGAAACTAAAATGCCCCAGCGTGCGACCTGAGGTTGATAGAAATTAAAAAAAAGAAATTGAAATGCCTCAGCGTGCGTCCTGAGGAATTGATTCGATCATAAATTGAAAAACAGAAATTAAAAATGCCTCAGCGTGCGACCTGAGGAGTGGATTCAAACAGGAATTGAAAGACAGAAATTAAAAAGCCTCAGCGTGCGTCCTGAGGAGTTGATTTTTGCGAATAGAAATTGAAGAACAGAAACTAAAATGCCTCAGCGTGCGACCTGAGGGGTTGATTCAAACAGAAATTGAAAAACAGAAACTAAAATGCCTCAGCATGCGACCTGAGGAGTTGATTCAAACAGAAATTGAAAAACAGAAATTAAAAACACCTCAGCGTGCGACCTGAGGAGTTGATTTTTGCAAACCGAAATTGAAAAACAGAAATTGAAATGCCTCAGCGTGCGTCCTGAGGATTTGATTTTTTTTTTTGCAAACCGAAATTGAAAAACAAAAATTGAAATGCCTCAGCGTGTGACCTGAGGAGTTGATTCAAACAGAAATTGAAAAATGGAAATGAAAAATGCCTCAGCGTGCGACCTGAGGAGTTGATTTTTTGCAAACAGAAATTGAAAAACAGAAATTAAAAACACCTCAGCGTGCGACCTGAGGAGTTGATTTTGGAAAACGTATCATCTGGTGGTATTTGGATGCCTTCTTTCTCCTTAGTTCGGCGCAGTTATTGTCAAAACTTCATGCTTTACTGGTGTACCTGTATGTGTGATGCGTGATGATGTCATGATATGCATGTGTTTGTCTTAAATGCCTACATGATTATGCCATGTGTCTTGGGCTTGTTTGTCATGTGTCTCTTCTTGTTACGACTCTCATGATGACCTGTATTCACTGCTTCGACTCTTGACTTTCCTCAGGCCTTGTACCCATCCTCAAGTTCTACGAATAATCTGTGTTTCTCGTTTTTTTTTTTTACCTTCTTGAACTTTGCCCTTGCTTTGAGGCTCTCGTACTTACCCAACTCTCATCCAGGTAATGCTCAATATTCTTTTCGTTTAGAGTGTGTAGTTTTACTATTTATCTCTAAAATAGAATGCATGAAAATGGCAAAGTAGGCATGAAAGGTGTTCCTCATATCTATATTTATTTCAAAAGCAACAAGCAAAGAAAATTGACAAGGAATGACTCGATTAAGAAAGCATTATAAAAGGAAAACAAGTTCAGTTGTCGTAAGTGCTCTAGATATCCGACGCATGAACTTCTCCATGTTTCTTCATCCTGAATCTTCTTGAGCAAGGTTTTTCGTGTAGAAGATTCTTGAGCTTCATAGTCCGCTTCAATACTATAATCTCGCTGTTTGACTCCCTGTCCAAATCATTCTTGCTTTTTCGGCCCAAATTTGCTTCTTTAGGACGCTCTTTCGGGTTTTCATCCTAAACCCTTTTTTGTTTATCAGGACACCTTTCTCGGTTTTTTTTTTTAGGCGTAATATTTCTTCACGGCATCTGAGTTCACCGGATTTGGTAACTCTTTCCCATCCATTTCAGTGAGAATCAAAGCTCCACCTGAGAAAGCTCTCTTTACGACGTATGGTCCTTCCCAATTCGGTGCCCATTTTCCTCGGAAGTCTTTTTATATTGGGAGAATCTTTTTCAGGACGAGTTCTCCTTCGCGAAATTCTCTTGGACGCACCTTCCTGTCATGGGCGGCGATTATTCTTTTCTGGTACAGTTGTCCATGACAGATTGCTTTTAGGCGTTTTTCTTCAATCAGGTTCAATTGGTCATATCGAGCTCGGACCCATTCCGATTCTTCTAGTTTTGACTCCATTAAGACTCGCAGGGAGGGGATCTCAACTTCAATGGGTAGCATAGCTTCCATTCTGTAGACCAACGAGAAAGGAGTTGCCCCTGTAGAGGTCCGTATACACGTGCGATATGCATATAGAGCAAATGGTAGCTTCTCGTGCCAGTCTTTATATGTCTCGGTCATTTTCCCAATAATCTTCTTGATATTCTTGTTAGCGGCTTCCACCGCTCCGTTCATCTTTGGACGATAGGGTGAGGAGTTATGATGCTTTATTCGAAATTGCTCGCACGCTTCCTTCATCATCTTGTTGTTCAGGTTCAAGGCATTATCTGAGATGATTCTCTCAGGCAAACCATATCGACATATGATCTCCCTTTTTAAGAACTTGCAAACTGCGGTCTTTGTTACATTGGCAAACGAAGCAGCTTCTACACATTTTGTGAAGTAATCTATGACCACAAAAATGAATCGATGTCCATTAGAAGCTTTTAGGGAAATTGGCCCTATAACATCCATCCTCCATAGAAAAAGGCCACGGGGAAGTCATGACATGAAGGGGTGAAGGTGCTGCATGAATTTTATTGCAATAAACTTGACATTTGTGACACTTTCGTGCGTAACTAATGCAGTCGCTTTCCATTGTCAACCAGTAATAACCGAGCCTCATAATCTGCCTGGCCATAGTGAAGCCATTGGCGTGCGTTCCACAAACTCCTTCATGGACCTCTTCGAGTATCTTTCTGGCTTCAATAGTATCCACACATCTTAAGAGCACTTGATCTTTCCCTCTTTTGTATAGGATGTCCCTATCGAGAACAAATCCAGTTGCCAATCTTCTGATCGTTCTTTTGTCGTTCTCATTTGCTTGCTCGGGATATCTTTGATTCTTGACATATTTTAAGATATCAAGGAACCACGGTTGTCCATCTGCCTCATTTTCAATGCTAAAACAATGCGCAGGGGCCTCATATATGCTCATCTGGAGAGGCATTATTTCTGTTTCTCGGTTTGCTTTAAACATTGAAGCCAAGGTGGCTAGGGCGTCAGCCAATTGGTTTTCTTCCCGTGGGAAGTAGTTAAAAGTCACTTCTTCGAATTCTTCAACCAATTCCGCAACAAGATCGCGATATTTGACCAACTTCGAGTCTCTTACTTCCCAATCTTCACGGATTTGGTAAATCACCAATGCCGAGTCCCCGGAGACCGCTAAGACCTTGACGTTCTGCTCGATAGCTGCGCGAAGTCCCATGATGCAAGCCTCATATTCCGCCATGTTGTTGGTACAGAAGAAATTTAATCTGGCAGTAAAGGGGTAATGATCCCCTTCTGGTGACACTAAGACTGCTCCAATCCCATGCCCCAATGCGTTTGACGCACCATCAAAACTCATTTTCCATGATTTCTCTTTCGACGATTCACATTCTTTTTCCGTGACGCATATCAAGTCTTCATCTGAGAAGTCAAATCTCAATGGCTCGTATTCCTCTGTTGTTCGAGTTGCTAAGAAATCGGCTATTGCACTTCCTTTAATCGATTTTTGGCTCACGTATATGATGTCATATTCTGATAGTAGGATCTGCCATCATGCCATTCTTCCTGAGAGTGCAGGCGATTCCATCATGTATTTTATTGGGTCCAGCTTTGAAATCAACCACGTCGTATGATACAGCACATATTGTCTGAGCCTCCGAGTTGCCCAGACCAGAGCACAACAGAATTTTTCGATTGACGGATACTTTGCTTCATACTCGGTGAATTTCTTACTGAGATAATAGATCGCCTGTTCCCTGTTTCCGGACTCATCATGTTGCCCCAGGACGCAACCCATTGAGTTTTTGAATACAGTCAGATATAATATTAGTGGTCTTCCAGGAGTTGGTGGTACTAGCACCGGTGGACTAGACAAATATTGCTTTATCTTGTCAAAAGCCTCTTGACATTCCTCGTTCCATTATCCGGGATTGTGCTTTCGAATGAGTCGAAAAATTGGATCACACTGTTTGGTGAGTTGAGCAATGAATCGAGCGATGTAGTTCAGCCTTCCTAAAATTCCTCTGACTTCCTTTTGCGTGCACGGGGGCGGTAGTTCTTGTATGGCCTTTATTTTATCCAGATCAACCTCGATACCTTTCTCGCTAACGATGAACCCCAGTAATTTTCCAGAGGTAGCCCCGAAGGTACATTTGGCTGGGTTAAGCTTCAGTTGGAATTTTCTCAGTCTTTCAAGCAGCTTCCGGAGGTTTTCAACATGCTCTCTTTCCCCTCGAGATTTGGTGATCATATCGTCGACATAGACTTCTATTTCCTTGTGCATCATGTCATGAAACAATGTTACCATCGCTCTCTGGTATGTTGCCCCTGCATTCTTTAGTCCGAACGGCATCACCTTGTAGTAGAATGTCCCCCACATTGTCGTGAATGTAGTTTTCTCCATATCCTCGGGAGCCATCTTGATTTGATTGTAGCCCGAAAATCCATCCATGAAGGAGAAAAAACGAATGCTTTGCCGTGTTATCTACCAATGTATCAATGTATGGCAACGGGAAATTATCTTTAGGGCTTGCTCGATTCAGATCACGGTAATCCACGCACATTCGTACTTTGCCATCTTTCTTCGGTACTGGGACTATATTAGCCACCCATTCCGGATATCTAGAGATTTGTAGGAAACCAGCATCAAATTGTTTCTTGACTTCTTCTTTTATCTTCAAAAGCATTTCAGGCCTCATCCGTCTTAACTTCTGTTGGATAGGCTTGCATTCTGGTTTCAATGGGAGTCTATGGACCACTATATCTTCGTTCAAACCTGGCATATCTTGATACGACCATGCGAACACGTCTTTGTATTCATGAAGCAAGGCGATCAGATCATTTTTGGTGTCTTCAGACATGGAGGTCCCAAATTTACCTCTTGCCTCTTTTCCTCGTTTCCTAAATTCACTGTCTCGACAGATTCTCGATAGGGCAAAATCTATTTATCCTCTTGTTCTACCATTCTCAGTAAGTCTGGGGAAGAGACATGATCTTCAGCATCTTCTTCAGCCTCGAATTCTCCCACACAAATGGCTTTCTCGAAGTCGATTTTAGGACTTGTAACAGGATTGTTCGCGTCGATGATATCTGAGCACCTGAAAAGTAGATAAAAAGAAAACTATAGAGGGGTATCAAGGTATTGGAACTCGCAAGCATGATATGAGATATATGTAAGGACAGACTATGAGAAGAGGGAATAAATCGTGACAAAATGCATATCCATTGATGTTTATTTAAAAGATAAATAGCAAACATGATTACTCATAACAAATTCCCCTTATAACTTAGGGGCATACAAAAAGTTAATACTGAGCATTACTCCGGAGGGGATTTGGAAACTACAAAGAGATCCACGGCAGTCCAATTGTTCAAAGTGAATCCTGGAGGACAAGGGCGTATCGTCGAAGCATTTCCAATCGCATCATCCCCTTTGTCCATAACATTTATACTGACATTCTGGAAATCCCTTTTGATTGATAACATCATGCTTGGTACACTATCTCTCCCCGGGTACATCATTCCTGCCGATGTAAATGTCTTCAACAACGGAGGATACATTATGGGCTCCCAGTCCAATTCCCGACCTAAGGCTCTTGCGATCCTCTTTTCTTGATCTCTCTGCCGTTGTTTTCTTTTTTGTTGGGCGTCTGGCTTGAACCCTAAACCGTATCTAGCCTTGTGATGTACTGGCTTTAGTGCTCTAGCCATTCCTTGCTGATATTTTCCCAACCCTCTCCTCGCTCGGGCTCCTTTCCCCACAATCATCTTGATTTGCATCTTGGTATTCCTTGACAGCTTAGGCGTGGGGGCTTTGCTTCCTTCAGCAATAAAAGTAGCATTGATGAATTCGAAGGAACGGAAGGAACACTCTACTGTGTCTTTATTCACCTCGATGTAGGGTGCATCAGTAGAGATGGACGCAACGATGTCTTCCTCACCAGCGACCGTGATCAAGCGATTATCCATGACAAACTTGATCTTTTGATGGAGAGACGAAGGAACTGCCCCGGCTGAATGGATCCAAGGCCTCCCTAGGAGGCAGTTATATGAAGGCGCAATGTCCATGACCTGGAATTCAATATTGTATGTACATGGGCCCACTTCTAGAGGGATCTCAATCCTTCCCATGACCTCTCGTCGCGTCCCATCAAACGCTCTCACTGTGGAATGACAAGGCCTCAGATAAGACATATCTACTGGCATTCTGGATAGTGTGGCCAAAGGCATGACATTAAGCGCAGACCCGTTATCAATGAGTACACTTGGTACTATGTGACCCTTACAATAGGTCGCGATATGTAATGCTTTGATAGAGCCTCTACCGTTTGGCGGTATTTCATCATCGCTGAATGAGATGAAATTATCCGCGTTTAAGTTTTTTGCCCACCTATCAAGCTTTTCAACGGGTACATTGCTCGGCACATATGCTTGGTTTAACACTCTTAATAAAACGTTTTGGTGCGGTTCCGAGTTTAACAGTAGAGATAACACTGAGATCTTTGTCGGTTGCTTGCTCAATTGCTCCACGATGTTATACTCGCTGTGCTTGATAAACCTTAAAAATTCATGTGCTTCGTCCTCATTCACGGGCCTTTTAGATTCTTGTTCAGATTGTACTTCAACCTCAGCCTCGGCTTCATGCATTGGTGCCTTTCCCTTTTGACTCGAGTCGACGACTTTCCTTTTTGGTTCAACCATCTCGGAAGAATAACATCTCCCGCTACGGGTGAAATGCCCCACCTCGCTAACATCACCAGTCGTAGCTTCGGGCATGGTAATGCTGACATCATATTTCCATGGCACTACCTTGCTGTCCTTGTAAGGGAAGGGAGAAGGCACTTTGATTATCATCTTCGGTTTCACCTCTTCCTTTTTTGCCTCGTAGTAGATTATCAAGGGTCGGTCAGCACTATAAGGAGGACCTGATGATTGACCTTCGGAAGCACATACGTCCTTTTCGTCGATCTCTTCTTTTTTATTACAGATCTCAACTTCCTTATTGTTCATCATACCTTGAAGTAATTCTTTGAATTTCTCACAAGATTGGATGTGATGTCCTTCTATGCCGTGAAAAACGCAAAAACTTTGACCTTCCATGCTTTCCTCCTTGAGACTTCTGCCTAGCAAACCCTTTTCGGTCATTATTTCTCACACCTTCCTCAAGGGTGTCTTTATCTCGGAGGCACAACTTTTGGCTTGCCATCTATCTTCTTGTGTCACCACACTCACGTTCCCTACGGGATGGTTAGGGAGCGGATTTCCAGCCACATTACCGGTGCCGTCAAACCGTAAAATCCCCGCATCGATAAGACCTTGAACTCTCCTTTTAAAAGCTATACAATTGTCCGTAGAATGCCCCTGGTTTCCCGCATGATACATGCAATTAGCATTAGGATTGTACCACTTTGGGTATGGAGGCTTCAACGGCGCCATGTAATGCGGGGATATTAATTGTTTCTCCAACAATTTTGGGCACAGTTCCCCGTACGACACGGGAATAGGAGTGAATTGAGGTCTTTCCGGATTGGGTCTTGTTGGCCTCTGTTCATTCTTAGGCTGACTTTGAGCGGGAGTGGTATTTGGTGGGGATGTGGTGAATGGTCTTTGTTATCGGTGGCATAGACGGGGTAAGGAGGGGGTGTTTGATAGTAGAGGTTTTGAGGAGGAAAATAGAAATTTTGAGGTGGGCGGAATTGAGGTCGTGGTTGGATTGGATACGGATTGGGAGCGTAGTGGTTTCCAGTCCCTACCATATGGGTTTCAGGCTCTTTCTTCTTTACTGGCCTTTTAGAGCTCTCGGACCCTTCCATCCTTCCGCTCTTGATCCCGTTTTCAATGAGTTCTCCGGATACTACAACATCCGCGAAGTCCTTTGTGGCATTTCCTACCAGCTTGTCATAGAATGGCGCTTTTAAAGTGTTGATAAAAAGGATTGTGATCTCGGTTTTGGTCAGTGGGGGTTCTACTTGAACCGAGACGTCCCTCCACCTTTGAGCATATTGTCTAAAAGTCTCTGATGGCTTTTTTTCCATCATCTGTAGCGTTAGACGATCAGGTGCTATGTCGGAGACGTGCTTGTATTGCTCACAGAATGCTGTAGCTACATCATCCCATGATTGGATCCTCTCTCTGCCGAGCTGATTATACCACCGGAGGGCTGACCCGATCAAGCTCTTGAAAGCAGTGTATTAACAACTTGTCTTCATCTTCATAACCAGCCATTTTTCGACAAAACATGGTAAGATGCGCCTTTGGGCACCTTGTTCCATCATATTTTTCAAAATCTGGCGCTTTAAATTTTGGAGGTAAGACCAGACCGGGAACCAAACTAAGCTTTTTGGCGCTCATCGCGGAAGAGACTCTAGTTCCCTCTATTGCCCTGAGTCTTTCTTCCAGATCCTTATATTTGTCCTGAGCATCCTGATCCTTGATTCTTAACTTAGCTAGTTCTATAGGATCATCCAAATCTGGGACAATAGGGTCAGCAGGGTTAGCTCCATGGTTTGATGCGAATACTTCTTGCCCTAGATGGGCAGGTGGTGGTACAAGTGGTTGTTCTGGGGCTGTAAATTCCCTTTGAGGCCAACCTCCATGGGTGGAGTGTATCCTGGGGGATGGCCTCCGCTTTCTTCCCTGGTACTAGTTGTAGGGTCTTTTCCTTTGTTTGTTATCCCATTCATCATCAAAGTCATTTGGGCCATCATATTCAGTTGAGCCTCTATCATCTGGTCTTTCATTTCTTGCTGAAACTTCGTCATCTGCTCTTACATCTCTTTCTGAAATTGTTCGTATCTTTGGTCCATCGCTTTTGCTTTACGACGAGTGTTGTAGTAATGTATAATAGGTTGGTTTTCGTCAGTTTCCAGGGTAACTTTTGTCACGATTTTAACCAATTAGACTCCTTTTGATGTAAATGACGTGATGTATGCAAATGGATGAAATGCAATGCAAATGCGTGAAATGAATGCAAAGAGTGTCGATTCCCGTTCAATTTCTTATAGAAAGCTTATTTAAGAAACAAAATCCTTTACATAAAACAGAGTCAGATATGCGACCTAGCCCTTATGCCCAAAATTTTAATTTTCCCGAGGAGCGAGGCTAACTCTCGACCCCGATCTGACTTTGATTCATACATTATACTTAATACATCGGCTTGGACCGCTAAGGATTGTAGATGTTCAGCCACTTCTCGTATCTGCGTTACTGCTTCACCCATGACGTAATCCCTTTCTCTGACCTGATTCTGAGATTGTTGGAACCGGAACTCACTATTTTCCAGTGCCATTTCGAGCTCTACTAACTTCTCTTTTAACTCTTCAATCTGGTTTAGGCTTGATTCTAGCTTCACCATAGAGTCGCGTCTTCGGCTAAATGTCTTTTCTTGTTCTGTTAATCGAGCTTTCAGTGTTGCATTCTCTCTTTGGCTCTCACTTGCAGTCTTCCTTAGAGCATCCTTTTGTGCTTGAGCCTCTTGGAACTTTTTCCTCCACTGATCAACCTTGGCTTTCTCTTCTCGAATTTCTTTACGCCATTGTTCCGAAGCTTTACCCAACTCGGCAGTCCTTATTGATAGACGCAGCTTTCTATAATCAGTCTTCAGACTCTCCAAATCTTCTTCGGCCTTCCTTTTTCCTTTCTTTAATTTCTCAGCCTCCGAGTTTTGGACATCAATATCCAACATCAAATGCATCTTTTCTTCTTCTAGTCGCTCTATCCTCTTTTCCAACTCTGAATTTTTACTTTCAAAGTCTTGCTTCATAATCTCCGCCTCGGAAGGGACTACTTGTAAGTATTTCTCTATTGGTTGAGTACTATCGTGTGTCGGTTTAGGGACATTATCGTTTATTCTCCTACTCCACCAGGCATTATATTCGTGGGTTACCATATAACCTACAGCAATTCTTTCCATTCGGCAAATTTGTTTCCAAGCATCAGCAATCTCCCGAACCTTCTTCTTGGAATTATTCCCTTTGTACGAAAATTCAAACTGAGCTAGGCCGTAAGTCGTCGGTATAAACTGTCTTGAATTGTATTGCCTTAGCACAAGCAAAGGAGCATACCCAATGGCTCCCCAAATTCCTAGCAGAGGAACCCAATCATAACTCCCACAGCGGTAGAGAATTTCATCGGGGACGAACCAAGGAGCTCTCCATTCAATGTCTTTTTCTTGGAGATTTTGAAGGAGTGCGATCCAATTTTCCTCTGATATGCCGTCTCTCTTGGACTTATCTGCCAACTCCTTTAATGGGGAATAATTTTCATAGTGAACTCGACAGGAAGCTCTATCTATCTTCCAAAAATGGCTATGGAACCAAACTAGCAATAGTTGCGCACATCCCATGAATCTACCCTCGCCTGCTCTCCGGCACGCTTTTAAAGATCTAAACGTTTCGGCGGAGAATGGCTGGTATTGGTGTAACTCCTTTGTCAAGACGATCAAATAAGTCAACAACTGCTTCATCCACATGCCTCAAAGCTCTTGGGAAAATTACCAGGCCGTAAACACTTAAGGCGAAGATGTCAATCTTCCTCTTAGCATCTAGATGTGCCACTATCAAGTCCCTTAAGTTCACCCACGGAATGCATTTCCCTTCGCCTTTTTGCTGAACATGTGCCATGACCCACTTTTTACTCATTCCAGTGATGCTCATTAGTTTCTTTACAAAAGTTGGTGCATTGCCAGCCCTAAAGTAGACTTTATCGACCTGAGCCCTTCGATTACGAAGTAAAGCCGTGTATTCTTCTATGGTAGGTACCAAGTCCACTTTCCCGAATGTGAAGCAGCTATACGCGGGATTCCAATATTGAGTTATGGCCCGAAACAAGTGTTTGTCCACTTTGATGTCAAGCAGATAGGGTAGATCGCCATAATTAAGGTAGAAAAGCTGCTTAGTCCCCTCATCCCAATGAGCCCACATATCTCTTAATTATTGGAGCTCATTCTGTGTTATACTGATGCGAGTGAAGTCCCCCAACTCCGATGCATATTCCTCGACTAGACTATCCCCTTTCTCGAGTTGTATCTTCTCTGACCATATACGCACGGCCGCGTTATCCTCTACTTTATCAAGGAATTCGTCCCCCATAACAAGCTTCTATCTTAGTAACCAAACGGAAATCGACACCTTTTTATGTGAAATGTCATGCAAATATGGCCAAAATAAACAAGTTAGTTTTGAATAACAGCAACCAAAACGAGTAAAAGGACGTCAAACCACTATACAGGTAACCTCTAAGATTTAGCATAGCTCTACTTACGGTGGGCCCTTAAGGTTTGCTATATGTGGCTTAGTTCTAAAAGAAAGGTACCCGAACCAGCAGATTCCTCAATCCTCACCCATTATAAGCTCATACGGATCGAGTTCAGTTCAGGGGAATACATTTCCCTATGGCCATGCGAAGGTGAAAACCTCACGAAACCATAGGTACGAATGTATTCCGGAAGCGGTCCCCTAGCCCATGCGGAGGTGAAAACCTCACGAAGGCATAGCTTCTCGCTCCCACCTAAGGGTGTGACCACAACGGTCATGCAAATATGAATGCGGAGACATCCTATGAGACTCGACATTATTGCAATCATAGCACCAGATTGAAAGAAACATGATTTTCCAAAATGATTTTCCAAATTTTGACAAAAGGACAAAGAATAATCAATTTTACGGCCTGACTCTCTTAGGTCCCCAGCGGAGTCGCCAAGCTGTCGTAACCATTTTTTGACAAAAACAGGAATCGACTTTGGTTTTGAAAATAAAGAAAATGGGAGTCGCCACCGACCTTTATTAGGTGTGATCGGATCACCTTTGTTTTAATAAAACATTTGGATTTACTAAAACGGAGTTTTTGGTCTACGAACATTCGAGAAAATAGGTTCGGGAGTCGGTTACGTGCGAGGAAGGATTAGCATTCTCGCAACGCCCAAAATCGGTACCAAATTAATTAATCAATGTCCTAATGTCGCAAAGCTTGAAAAGATTTTGAAATTTTATTCTATTTTTTGTGATTCTAAACAACTTGATCGAATATCGAGTTTCCCTCGTTTCAAAAGAATAGAGTTTCACATCCAGCACAATTGGACACGATAATCTAAATCCTTGAACTCAAGATTGTCTCCAAAATTCTCCAAGCACGCATTTTTTAATTTTTTGGAAATGATATTTGCTTATTCAGTCATAAAAAAAAAACACACCCAGCACGATTGGGCACGATCTTTTCGAACTTCCAAATACGCAAATATCACTTTATTTGAAAATAGAAACAAAATTTAAACGGATATCTACTTGTTCGGTCAAACAAAAAGTCACACCCAGCACGATTGGGCACGAATTTCTGAATTCCCAAATTCATGAATATTATCTTTGTGAGACCCCTCTTTTATGAATTTAAAAAAACGAGAAAATGTTGAAATGCGTTTCAAAGTCACCGATCTACATGAAATGATATAAACGAGGATAAACAAAACATAATAAAGGGTGCAATAATAAAGCCAAAATTAAGAAAATAAGGTACAATAATGATAACAAAGAAATTCAAAACAAAAAAAAAATAATGGATATAATAATAATAAGAATGATAAAAAAATAATAATAATATAATATGTACAACATAATATAAAATAATAATGATTAATGATAATGATAATAATATGGTAATAATACTAAGATAATAATAATAATAATATGTACAGCATAATAACGTAATAATAATAATAACAATAAATAGCATATAAAAATAATAATAATAATAATAACGATAATATATAGATATGATAATAAATATGATAATAATAGTAATAAAAAATAACAATAATACTGACACAAGAAATGTACAATATACTAATATAATATCCTAATAATAATAATAATAATAAAGTTAGTATATACAAATGATAATACAATGGTAATAATAGTAAAATAATAGTAATATAGATAATAATAATAATAATAATAATAATAATAATAAAACGAAAATATAAAACAATAGCAATAATAAATAAAATTGCAAACTAATAAATGGGCCAAATTGAATTTAGAAAAGAAATAAAAAGGGTCAAATTAAGTAATATAAACAATGAAGGGATCAAAGTGCAATACGCGCGAAAAGCTAGGGGATGAGGAGCGCAATTTTCCCCAAGCGATTGAGTGCAGCGTTTTAAAGGACCAACTTATAAACTGTGTGAAACTTACGGGCCAAAATTGAAATAACATAAAAGTTAATTTTAAAGGCTAAAAAAATGCGGAAGGACCAAAAGGGCAATTAGCCCATTTAATAAAAACGCGCGGACCCTCTAACCGGGTCGGGTCGCACACGCGGTTTGGCCCCAAAACGGTACCGTTTTGGGCACCTTAGGGAGGGTGCTAAAACGCACCGTTTTATTCCATTATATAAGGCAAAATTTTTTTATTTTGCTTCATTTCCTTTCTCTGTTTAAAAAAAAAAAACTAACTCTTTGTTTCTTTTCTCTCTGCAGGTCTAATCCTCCGGCGAAGGCTCCTTCCGACGACTATCGTCGCCGGCCACCGTGTACGGTGGTCGGAACTCGCAAAGGTAAGCTCCTTTTTTTTATTTTTTTTATTTATTACATATATATATCTTTTGTGGACAAAAGGATCGAAAAAAAAGGATTCGGAAATATATAAAAAAGGAAAGAAAAAGAAAAATAATACCTTCGAATATTAAGATCAGACTCGCGTTTTGGATTTCTTTTTTTGTGTTTGATTTTTTTTCGGTTATTGCCTATGTTTTCGAATTTGTTTTTGTTTTTTTTTTCATTGATTGCCCAAAAAAAAAAGATCTCGTTACAGTGTTTTTCCTTATATTTATAACCGAAAAAGGTAGAAATATTATACTTGTTTTCCCTGTTTTCCGCCATTGTTGTCTACTGGTGTTTCCCTTTTGCAGGTTATGGCCGACAATGGGACGTGGAGGGGCGGTGGTGCGCTGCGCATATTAGCAAAGAAGCATGCGGCGCTGGTGGATGAGTGGAGGGGCTATGCGGCGCTAGGGTTTTCAGAAACCCTAGCTTTTTCTGAGAAATTTTAATGTTTTGTTGGGCCATTTGGGCCGTTTATTATTGGGTTAAAGGGATTTGGGTTGTAAAATGGGTCAAATTATTGGGTTTGTAAGTGTTTGGGTTTAATCTGGCTTGTAGTGGGTTTGTAAGTGGGCCTATTTTTTTAATTGTTTGGTTTTGGGCCCTGGGTTAAGGAGCCCGGGCCAAAATTGGTGCTTACAATATGGTAACCAATTGATGGTTTTCCCTTCACATATGGAACGACGAGGTCCCTACAAAGTCGACCTCATCAATCGTCTCCTCCTTTACCACATTCATTTTCATACACACACTTGACCGGTAGTTCCTATCATCCGAAGATGGGGGGTTACAATTTTGTCCTGGAGTGCTCGGGTTACGCAATACACCCACAGATGGGTTGTTGCAGTTCCTATCAACAACCGAGCTCACTAATGATGTTTGACATATTTAGCCCATTGCCACCCTAGTACTACACCCCTCCTAAGCAAACGCTTGTGACACATGATTTTTTGAGTTTGCTTAGTACACCCCAGGGATCGCCTATGATTGATGAGAATGTCAGTTGAGATGGACATTAACCATGGAGAGCACCCACAACGCGAAAGAATGCCGCCACAATGATACACCTCACAGACAACTCCGTCAAACCATAAATTTTAATGGTTTTAATTCAAATAATTTGAATTCTTGTAATGTTCAATTTATTTAAAGTTTTTAATTTTATTTCAAGCTAAAGTTTGTCTCATGTTAATGAAATGTTTTATACAAGTTCATGCAAATACATCTGCCCATCAAGTTCATTCAAATATGTTACAAGTTTATGAAAATATACCTGACAATCAAGTTTATGTGAATATATGTAAATAATTGAAGTTAATACAAGAATGGAATTTCAATACAAAATGGGAAACATAATTCACATTCTAGTAAATAGAGACGACTATCTCGGGTGGTAGTTTCGATGAAGGCATTTGTTTCGATTATGACTTGTTGATCTACACAAGCCACAATGTTTAGTGTCGACCTCGTCCCTTATGTCCATGTCATTTCTTATCCGAGTGATATGAGGGCGACCTTTGGGCTTCCTACGGAGACTGCAGTATCGAACCAACTTGAAAGTCGGTGGAGGAACTTCCTACGTTGACACATCTCACATTGTTGGGAATGCGTTTCCCCAAATACGTAATGTGCATTCTAGTGTGTATACCTTATTGATATATTGTTCGACATTGATGGAGGCATCAGTACAGGCTGCGATGCAACGATGTATGCACATGAGTAATGAAGTGTCTGGAATTTCCCACAGTCCCATTGCCTGTTTAGGGAATCAACTCCGTATGACCTAGACGGGACACTTGATCGACAATTGGCAATCTCTCTCACCCGAAAGTTTCAAAATGTTGAGAATATAATAGAACGATTATGGTCCTCGCTCTTCGATTATTGACTATCATTGCCTTCCTAACTGCCTCAACATGCACGAACTCCGCATTCATCTGACTTACTTGTCTGAGCCTTATTCTCGGCATCCGTGTGGCCATCTGATAGAAAGCAGCTGATAATACAGATGCAATTTTGAGATGGTGTACGCCGCAATATCGCTTAAAAAACCTTTGCCAGGTTGGTGGTTATATGACCATATCACGAACCGTTATTGAAACTTTGAGCCCATTGCCAGGGCTCCATACTCCCAAACTACTCTTGTAATGTAGTATTCGTTTGACCTTACATATCAGCTTGGATGTTAGCTAGTTTTCGTTTGAACCGATGTGGTTCCAGCTCGTACCCTGGATCGTTTCAACATCTTACGTGTCGGTTCACAAACTCTAAACATATGGGAGAAAATGTAACACCCCAAACCTGGCCTAGACATTATGACCGGATCTAGCATGTCACATAAAAGGGTTGTTTAAAAACTTGCGCGTTCGTTAAAAAGTTCGTATTCTTTTTTAAACTTCGAGCTTTTCTGTTTGTGGAAAAATCAAATTTGTTTTTATGGTTTTCTTGTGAAAACATTATTGTTGTAATTATTGTTATTATTCCCAAAAACTTGTTTATAACAGAAGACAGATTTAGTGAGTCGCAGAAATGTGATGTTTTGGAAATCGTTCGTTAACATTTTGGAAATCTCAGTATTCAAACGTCTAACAGTTTAATAATAACCGAATTGAAAGTTAAAAGAAAAATAAAATCCCAAAGGCCTTATTACAAAACATTAAACCCAAATTAAAATAAATTTCAAACATTAAACTAGGCCTGAGCCCATACAGAAGCAAACCAGGCCGAAGCCCATACAGAAGCAGACTGGGCCGAAGCCCTATTCAGTAACAATCTGGGCCTTAGCCCTATAAATATGATAATGCGAATAGAGGATGCAGCCCAACCCAATCCAACCAAACACAGCCCCGTACCAACCCTACACACCTGTGGGGACCAAGTCAACCCACCCAGCCCTACACACCAAGATCGCAGCCGAGCTGCCAGAATATAAACGGCTTTAAGCCGTCGGTAGGTCCACAGTCGTCTCGGGCGACCCGTACGACCCTAACAATCAAATCGATGGGTCTATAGTCGTCTTGGGCGACCCGTGCGACCCTAAAAGTCAAATCGATGGGTCTACAGCCGTCTTGGGCTACCGGTGCAGCCCTAACAAATCTATCACTTCCTCCAATTACATAATCCCAATCCCATGCAGGATGTCATGTATGCAAAGCACATATCAAATGATGTATGAAATAAATTATCATCATAAATAGTTAAACAGAATACATAAAATCATACTAATCAACCCTTACGGGTATAACAGTAATTTTACCCACCGAGTGTATTTCAATAATTTACCCTCTAGAGGTGTTTTAGTAATTTACCCTCTAGGGGTATTTCGATAATTTACCCACTAATGGTATTTCGGTAATTTTGCACTTAACGGCCTTTTCGAAGGCCTCCTGTTGCTTCGAGCGACACATGACCCTTTTTGGGTCACTACGGAACGTTGGGCCTAAAATCCATTTTAGACCCAAACAGGCCCACTCGTTCGTGTGGCCTAATACACATGGTTTCGGTCTCAGATTTCTAGATCTCGCAATCAAACCTATCGTTTTCTAATTTTTCAACAATTTTGCCCAATTGGGCCAGACAGCCTATTTGGCCCATTATAGCCTCAGTTTCGCGAGAGTGCTCGCGACACTCTCAACGACTTATCGTCATTTCTCATATATCAACTTACCACTACGAGCGTTCGCACGCTCGAGTGGTCACAAATACTGGCTTTCCAGCTTTTCGGCTTTTGGCCGATTCGGATAACATCACGTGCAATCATTCAGAGGGGTGTGAAATTACACACCTGATTTTGATTTGCGATACTTGGTACTATTTCCCAAAATACCAAAACGACGGCCACCCCCTTGCTATGCTCGAATACCTGGTTCACTCCATTCGATTGCGAGATTGAGCCCCTAAAGAAAAGCATAGGTTAGTAATGATGTTCCAGGACCACAAAGTATTGGTCGTTCAGCCCTAAAAACTCACAAAACTGTACCAAAATTATCCACCCCCTAATCAGCCATAGGTACACTTACCACAGTGCCACAAAAACGGTAGTTGTTCAACCAGGATTTCGGCTTCCACACAAATGAATGAGTAAACGAGACCCAAGATGGAGAGAAAACTCAGATTCAGCCTTGATCAGAGAGAACCGAATGGAAAGAAGAAAAGAAGATTAGTTCGGGTATTGGCAAAAGAACAAAGAAATCGATTCAAATGGGATAAAAGAGGAGGTTCGGCTTATGGAGAAATTCTAGAGAAAAAGATGAGAGGGGAATGGGAAAAACAGTTAAAGAATGAATCAAAATTCGGCTATGGAGTATAAACCGAAATGAAGCACAGTTAAAGAACACAAGCTGAAATATTGAGTAGGGAAAAGTTCGATGGATAGATGTTTCGGCAACACAACTAAAGGAGAAAGATTAAAGAAAATGGGGAGAAGTGAATAGGGAAATTAAGGTTTTGGCATAAAAGAGTTGAAGCAAAAAGACTCAAAATGCACTAGCCAAAGGATGAAAAATGAAAAGATTCATTCAAAGAACACTTTTTGAGAAAACGACACCCCCTCACCCAAAGACCGAATATACAGTATCAAAAATGCCAAATCTTTGGCCGAAATTCTCATCCCCCATACTCCAAAATTCGGCCACCAACTCCTCTCCCCTCAATCCCTTGATTCACTCCACATTTTGCTCCTCACAATGCTCTCCATCACTCATTCAAACCGTTTGACCAATTCAAACCTTTACCAAGTAGAGTTCCACTCTAACTCCACCTCTTCTCCTCCTTGTGCACAAAATAAAACTCCCATATGCTGCATGTGGGATTCGAACACTCTCCCTCTCTGCCTCCCTTGTGACGCCACACCACTAGGCCACCTTGCTCTTTGTGTTAACCAACACATTTAATTAAACCTTAAGTCCTGCTTCCACTAGCTCTCTCCACTAAAGTGCCCAAAAACCAAAGTTTTCCCAGGGCCTAGACTCGATCCCGAGCCTCCCCAAGACCCCCAACACACCTAAATAACAAGCTAAACAAGCTCACCAAATGTGATAGCGCAAAAATGCCAAACCCCTAATTTCAGGATGTTACAGAAAATGAGACAGATAATTACCCATATTTAACAATTGTCTGCGTCAATCCGCATTTTTGAATTTCTTGTGGAAGTTCGCCACAATGTGTCAATCAGACACATTTCCACAGAACACCCGAATGTCAAATTGCGACAATTAACCCTTTTGATCTATCGAAAATGATGTAAATGTTGTCTTCAGTTCCCATCCACCTGCACAAGCGACTTATAGGGGGAAAGGCTCGAATGCATGGATTGAATGTCCAAAAAATATGGTGAAAAGTTCTTTTCCCTGGCTGTAGTTGGTTGTCCTGGTCGTAATAAGGCAACGTCTCCAACTTAATGACAATCCCTGGAACGTACTCTCGCATTACGGCTATCCATCATTGGAGTTTGTTGTATAACACATTTCAATCTCCGTACAACTGATCCATGGTCATTTGTTTAGCCAACCATGCCTTCTAGTATAAAACTCGATACTAGAACCATTCTTGCATTTCGACAATCAGTAGCAACATAGGAATGGCGGGTATGTCTTTAACTATTGCCAATATGTAGTTGTAGATAGTTTTTGAATCAAGCTTGTGGTGGTCCTGCATCATATGTGCAAAAGTGTATGTATGAGTCCCAACATATTTTCGTATCTCCCACTGCTAGAATCTTTAGATAAATGTAACTTGTATCTGTCACTTGTACCTTTCTGTCAACTTCCAATACTCGCCAACATAGATCGTCGGTTTAGATTCAGCCACCCTGTAGTCCACGGACACCTTCATACTATATAGCTTGATGGTGCCGACACACTCGTATTTGCTCGTGAATCTTTAACCCATGAACAACTCTCTGGTTAAGGATTTGCTAACATCAGGTGAGAAGGTATTATGTCTGGGTACTTGGGGAACTCGAAAGCATGCGTCGTATCTGAATCGATGATCGACATATAGGCCCCAGGATCATTGTGTATGATGACGCCACAACTTGGGTTTCTGATCGAAGGGTGTGATCATTTCCATCATCTGGTCCTTTATTGTTGATATCATATGGGACATCGTCTAAATAGGGGTCATTAAAATCTTCACCTTTGTGATCAGAAAAACCATTATTATTGCATCCATCTTCACCATGCGCATTGGTTTCAATAACGACTAGATATATCTGTAATCCACCACTGTAACATCCAACATTGAAACTGATGTCAAAACTACACACAAACGACCTCCTATCGACAGACGCTCTAGGAACCTCTATATGCGGGTTTTCAACTTCATATTGTTGACTTAACTGAGTTACATTTTCGACGGGCTCCACATTTGCTAACTCAGCAAATAACTAAATCGATTCAGTGTTCACCCTCTCTGACAAACAATACAATGCGACCATTGTCTTGACATCGTCATCTTCTAAAAGTTCCATCTCGGTAAATTTGATAGGATTTGACGAAACTGGAAATTTGTAGAATAGTATCGTCATCCTCCTTCCACAACATCTAGAAATTTTTTCATTGACCTTCTCTTTTATATCACTAACGGACACATTCCTATCAAATATCATTCCTATTTTTTGGCGAGTTTCAAAAATACAACCAACAGTTGTTTCTGAAATAACACCATCGAAATGAATACCTGCAAAAAATTGATTCTCCATTTTTTTTCTAAAACTACAAAAATACAACCAAACATCTTAGTACTAATCTTAACACTAAATACACTTTTAACACAAATAAACTACTATAAAAAGAAATAACTAATTATACTAATAAAAAAATAACCTTAAAACTAACTAAATGCACTAACATTTTCTTTTTTCTAATTTTCGGTGAGGGGGGACCTTTAGCTCTATCTGTTAGAATTTTTTTCCTTTCGGTATCTGTGGGGGGTTGGGGGACCAAACCAACCCCTTTTTATAATATTCATAAAATTATTTATTATTATTATATATATATTAAACAGAAAGTAAAAAAAAAATCTTATATATAAAATAATCAGGTATTGGAACTTGGACCCGTGATCGATGGGTCACATTAGTGGCAGACCGTTAGGTTTATAATACTATTTTTTATCATATATATTTTTTTTAAAAAGAAAGTAAAAAAATTGATATATAAAATAATCGAGTATTGGAACCCCGACCAGTAACCGACGGGTCTCATCGGTGGCAGGTTGTCAGGCCGGTGCCTTTTTTCTTATTTCCAGCTTTAAAAAAGTTATTTTAAACGGCACCAATAAAAAAATATTTTTTTGTTTTACCAGTATAAAAAAAACCCGTATATTTTTATGTTTGAAATGCAATCGGTGACACCCAAAAAATATTAAATTTTTAAATGTGAAGTCATAGATGACAAGGGAGAGGAGTGTCGCCAATTGCTCAGGCAACACTAGTTTTACATTGTTGAGTTTACCTAGATTGGTAAATATTAAGGCCTTGTATTATTTTAGTATATATTTTATTTTTATATTATTTAGGTAAAAAAAACTCCCTTTTAACTAGAAAAAAGAGTTTAGCAGTTAATGTTGAAAAGACAACACAATATTAAAATAATATGGCTATATATAATTATGATAGTAAAATTAATGATGTTTGAATGAAATCAATTAGACAAAGAATCAGTCAAGGTATTAGTTTAGAGAACGGTAACAAACTTGATGAATTGTGACCGGTATAAATTGATTGAATCGATAGTTAAACTAAAATTTTAATATTTTATTTTTAATAATTTTTAATTAGATTGATCAGACTGACAAATTGGTGATCTAGTTTGTTCAACCACCGTTTTGGTTCTAAAAATTTTTCCTAAAATTATCTATTTATCGAAAATGGATCAATAGAAAATATCACATATTCCTCGAGAAGAGAATACAAAAGCTAATCGCATCACTAAATTGATTTTTAACAGGAATGTGGGTCTTCGGTTGTTTGTAGAGAATCCATTAAATTTTAATAGTTTAATCTAAGTATTGTATTTGCTATTGTTTTAACAAAATTTTTTTGGATATTGACATATTTTAACTAAAGACATGAAGGTCAGTTTTGGAACATTTTTAAGCTTTGAATGCTGAAATAGATGGATTAAATCCCTTTGAGACGGTCTCTGATGGGCGTAAATTGAAATCCTATAACTTGAGATATTATCAAAACTTGAAGCAATCTTTAAATGGATCCAAATTACATCAAAATGAAATAATTAAATAAATAAATTGAAAGGAAAATATCATAAACAAAGTATATCAGAAGCCCCATTATTGTGCAAATGAAGGCGGTGCTGCTCAGATTTGGAAGTTCATATTGAGTGTTCAAATCCACTGAGCTGGCATTGATGCTCAACATTTGGCATTGAAATTTCCAATAAATTATATAAAATAAATAATTTTAACATAATTTTCATCAATGTATGAAAATTATGAGCATTCAAATATTTTAAATATTTTGAACCAATACTCAAAATTAAGACTTCAATCTAAATCTGAATAATATATAAAACGACCGCTACTTTACTGCTTTGAAATATCAAAAAGGTGCTACAAAACCCTTGTGAAATGGTCTATAACTCTATATATACACCAGATTTCAGAACAAAAAAGAAAAACTCAATTTTTTGTGAATCAAAATTTCCTGATTTACACTTCTTCACCACCACCACCACCATTATCATCATCGTCAAGAACATGCTCTCTACACATGGGACAAGTTCCTTGCCTGCTTAGCCATTCATCTATGCACTTTAAGTGAAAGATGTGCCCACATCTGGGAAGATTTCTTGCCATTTCTCCATCCTTTAATCCCTATAGGAAAATATATATATATATACATGCAAAATCCCATTTGACTGCTACACAAATCGAAATGAAAAGAAAAAGGATTGCAGATATCGAGATTTGGTTTACCTGTATGCAAATTGAACAATAAGATTCCTCCCTTGATTTGATCCTCTCAATAGAATGAAATTCCTGCATTGGAAGCTTTTGGATGCAACTTCTAGATAAACCCTTTCCTCCATTTACATCATATATGTCTGAGATTTCTCTGTATGTCGATTCAAGTGAATTCATCTGCAAATTTTTTTCATCAACATAAGATGAACAGTGTAACAAAAACCCAAATATTACTTTGTTTGGCTACTCAGAGAGTTACTTACTTGCCATTGGTATGCTTTTAGTACTGCTGGACTTACCCATTCAATGAAAACCTTCCCATTTACTAAGCTAACCAATAAGGCTACCTATAAAACAGCAAATCAAATAAGGAAGTTTATACTTTTTATTATTTTTTATTTTCATATTACAACAAAGGGTTTATTAAAATAGAAAATTTTCCACTTGAATGTATAACTATTAGTGAGGATGAAATTAATGCGAATAGTGACCTTAGACAATGATTCCCCATCAGCCAATGATTCCAGCAATTGAACGGCTGTGATCGCACCTGCAACAGCCCCAATTCCAGCTCCCCTGAAAAACCCAGTTTCTGTTGTTTGCCCTTTCATTGCTCCTACTACAATTCCCACTATGGCTCCTCCTACAAGCAAATTTGAGTTCAAAGTTCAAACTGATATAGCAGCTATAAACAGGGAGGATCGATCCTCCAAACTATACCCGAATCAGAGTAATATAATATAGGAGTTTAGAAGAGGTAAATATTGCACAAACTTTCTCATTTGTCAGAGACAAAACCAACACAATATATACAAGAAAATGGGATCTGCAGGAAAAGCCAAAATCGATGAAAAAACAAACCCAAGTAGCTAAAACAGATAACCAAAAAGTGTTAAGTACAAAACTTGAAGCAAAGAAAGCATATTACCTAAAGCAAAAATGCAGATGAAAGTAGCAAAGAGTGATCTTTTGAAGAGTTCAATTAAGAATCCAATCCTAAGATCTCTCATTAGAACAAAAACCCAGAAAGCAAGAGCTTCTCCACATCTAAATGCTAAACCAGGGAACCAGTCCTTTAACATCGGAAGAAAATATCTAAAAGAAGGGACAAAAGGAGAGGAGAGAGGGAGTGTGAAAGGTTGAATTGAATGTTAGACGTGAAAGACGTGGGTTTTTAACGAGTGAGAGGGGGGAAGTTTCTGGTGTAAATACAGAGCATTTATAGCCGGCGGCCCAAAGCTAAAGTAATTAGATTCTCATAGGCAATGAAATGACATAATTTTTTCATAAGAAAAAAGAAAATCAAGTACTAATACATGGGGTTATTTCCTTATTGGCGATTACATTTTTGTTGTTAGTGTTTCAAACAACATGTCTAATATCCTTAACCCCTTTGAAAATGACTCAACAATTCATTTCCTTTGTTAATCAATCCATTTTAAGTTTTTTATATACCACCGTGTCAAATCATCATTATACTTAAACAGAATTCAAGCTTAAGACTAAATTTAAAAAAAAATATTAAATTATAAAAATAATATAAACCCCAAAAAATAAAAAATCAAAATAGAAGAGTTGTGAGGTTTAAGACTAAGGATGGATTTGAATGGATAATATATTTACATGTGATTAATATAAAAATAATAGTGGCGATGAATTAAAATAAAATATTATAGAGTGAGATAAAAAAGTGAATTAAACGTACCAACCAAAATATTATTATATCTTTTATTAAAACTTAATAGAAACTAAGTTTGTTTTCACCCAAATCAATTTATTTTCAAAACAAATAAATACATGGACTAATAATTGCCCTTTTTCTTTTGAAAGGGTCATCTTTTAAAATATTATATGTAATTCTTTCACCGACATAATGAATGTCATAAATATTGTTTATTGAAATAAACAAAGTCCGTTAAACCCATTTTATGAGAGTAAAAGACTGGTGATGGGTGGACTCTTCTCTTGTTACTTTCCCTGACAACATAATGAATGTTATATATTATTTGGAGGAAAAGGTATGTGAGTTTATTCAAATAAAAAAAGCTAGTTAATCCCATTTTATGAAAGAGTAAAAGACTCCTAATACTACCAAGAGGAATAGATACTGGCTTCCGCACCCACCATGTTTCCTATATGGTTTGCTGTACACCATGAATTTTTACATCCCATCATCACTTGTATATTTCTCTGATGCCTCTTTTTAGTGAGAGGTGGTTATCGGAATCACTCTTTGGTTGTAGCACCCCACCCCATTCACATTGTCGCTTTCCACTATCACATTATGCTATAACCATTATACTCGTGTAATGGAGCTAGAATTTTAAGCTTGGTAAATTACGCGGTTTTAGGTGGGTTTTTTTATTTTAAATTTGTATAAGTCGGCGAAAACAATTCAAAAGCGAATGAGCAATGAAATTTTTTTGAAAAGTTACAAGAAAGCAATGCACATCAAGTGTTTGACTAAATACTCTCAAATATATTCTCTAACTTAATGAAATAGGATCAGTGGAATAGTTATATTTATAGTTGAGCTTCTCTAGATCCAATGGTATAGATTGAATTACACCAACGACTGAGATTAGTGGTTATTTATAAGATGAGAGTCTTAAGGGATTTAAACTCTATATATCTTTATCCCTTAGGATTTACAATAACTACCCTGATAACAGGCTTCAAGTAGATGGTCTTCTCCATGTATTCCATAAATCTGATTAGTTCAAGTGGGTCAAATAAGCCTCATTTAATCAGTTAACCTCCATGGAATGCGTTGTATGTATTCCTAATAGGCTTTGATCTACAGCTTCTGATATTCTCCCCTACCCATTCTCGCAACGATCTCGTTGCGTCCTTAGAATGACATTGGTTCAACTTGTCTCGAAACTGTCTCTATACCTTGGCTAGTTCCCAATCATTCTCTTTGTTGGGTAGTTTCATCTCGAAACATTTGTCTCAGTTTATGTCGCTGTCGTAAATTAACTCGTATTGCATTTCTCTCTTGTACATCTTGATTGTAAGAGGTCATTGCTCTTACTTGCCCTTATTGTGACTGGTCTCAATTGAGATCACCTTGATCCTCATAGATAGGCTTAAGCATACCTACATTGAACACCGAATTAACCTTGGATATTATCGCTAACTTAGGTTTGTAAATCCATCGGCTTACCCACTTCAAGACTCTAAAAATGTCTCTGTTTTTGCCAAACTAACTGTAAATCATAATGTAAAACACTAGACAAATGTTTGATTGCTTTCGCTCAAACATTGTGGCTAGAATAAAGCACATATTTATGTGTATTAATTTGTTGATTTGAACTCCTCTCAAAAGCTTCCTAAAGGTGCTTGATTGCCTCAACTTTCCCCTTCTTATTAAAGATGAATAGGATAATTATCATTGGTAAAAAAAGACATGGTTCACCTTCGGCCTATTTTGGCTCACACGAATGCCCTTTACCCAGCCTTATTCTTGTGTCTTAATTAATAATGTCGAGATACCCTACAAATACAAAATAAATTTTTAGTGTACCTCAATTTGGCGTAAAAGCTAAGAAAAGGAAAATAAAAATTTTAAGATGTCTTGCTAATATTTTATGTAATCATAAGTAATCATTTACTTTCCCATCCACAACTCAACCAAACAAAAGCCCTGGAAATGGCTTTACTTTCATTTCTTTTTTAATTTTAACTATAAAAACAAAATACACATGTATAAATTATTTTCCCTAACCTTTTTTTTTTCCTTGCACTTCCATTTTGTTCCCTTTCGTGCCTTTTGTAAATATTTACTCAAAAATAGTGCAAGAAAAATAAAAAAATGAGAATCGCATATATATTATACTTAAAAGTCCTAAATCAAGTACCAACTTAGGTAAAACATGACTAAAAAGTCTTTCTTTTTTAAATTATATTATTATAAGTGTGTTTTAGTCTTTTTTTATATTTTTATATGAAATCAATAAACGCCTATACATTTATCAAACACAAAAGATGCAAGTTATAACTCTTACGTTTGAATTTGAAAGCAAAAACTATCTTTTTAGCCTTACTTATTGCTCCAATAATATTTTTTATTCGAAAATATTTAAAAAGTACAAAATAAGAGATTAGAATATTGACATGACATAATTTTTAGTGGTAAATTAAGTATTTTTCGACACTTAACGAACTTATTCTTAAAAGTAGTTTTAGGTTATTTTATTGCATTTCCAATGTTAGTAGTTTAGATTTAATTTATTGTAAAAATAAACGTTTTTACGCATAATTTTGAGTTAGCTGACATTTTGGGTCAATATAGGCCTTAAAGTAGTTTAACGAGTTAATTGAGTGTGCAGAACACCTATTTTTAGGCCCAAAAGAAAAACATCAGGAATGACAGTCGAGTCGCAACATGAGCTTTCGGAGTCGCAACACAATAGAACGAGCTCAAGAAGTGCTGTTCAAAGTTGTGTGTCGCGACATAGGTCTGACGGAGGGTAAAAATTAACCAATGGTGTTTTTTTTCGCACAATCCATATTTAGTGTAATTAAGGCCTGTAATTGACCTAATTGGGCAGCTAACTTTGCCTATAAATAGCAAGGTTATGCTAAGGCATGAAGGGAGCCTTAGAGGCCAACTTATGGTTTTAGTTAGTAGATTTAGTTTTAATTAGATTTTATTTTAGTTTTCTAAATGCACTACAGCAAAACAGGTTTTTTGCAGCATTTCTTTTTTGCCCTATAAGCACCGCTAAAACAGTTTGTGTCGCTTTGATAAGCTCAGCAAAAAACGCCGCTTTAGATAGTGCCGCTAAAATTTGCGGCGTTTATGGGAAAAAACGCCACAAGAGAATCGAGAATGTTGTGGTTTTTGTAACTAGAAGCGCCGCAAAAGATCATGTTCTTTAGTGGCGTTTGTAGTAAAAGTGCCGCTAAAGATCATGTTCTATAGCGGTTCCTTGCCTTTGCCTTCTTCAACATCGTCCCCTTCTAAAAGTGGTTTCTTTGTACCTGCACCACAAGGTTTTAATCTCCTAATTAAAGTGGTTTCTACTGTCTACCTTTTGAAATGCAGAAGCTTATCAAATGGCATTCACGGTTATAGCCTGTTCAGATAGAGTCATCGAGAGGCTGCAGAGAAATTGTTGTTTAATTCATTTTGAAAACAGGGTGGAATCTACCTTCATTCATTGGTTCTACGTTTGAAGCATTATATCTTGTGATAATTACAATTTACAAGAAGCACAGACAAAGAAAATTGTGAATTAATAACTGGTTGAAGTGTAATAAACTACAGATATAGCCACTTGGTTTTAGTAAAATTGCTTAAATGTCATATGAAAAAAAAAAAAAAAAGCAAAACAACTGGTATTCAGAAAAAGGTACCAGATAAGCAAGTTCAGCAGCCACTTTATTTTGTTGTCTCAATACATGGTCAATTGTAGTCTACTTCTGAGTATCACAATATTTCACCCAAGGGAATAGAAAACAAAACATAACAGTCAATAAGTTTCAGGAAATAGATGGAATACTTGTATAAATACCTTCGACTTACGCAGTTTCAGGGGACTTTAAAAGATTACAAGAATTGCATTATTTTAAGTACCTGCTTTTGGGGAAGATGGTGGTGATAAAAATGTCGTTGAGGATCCAGCACGAAGAGCAGAATAGATAACTGAGAGAACTGTTGTGAGCATCCAAGAATAAGAGTACTAAGTGAAACAGCTGAGGCTTTATTATGGAGACCATTGCATACATAATCTCTAGGTTCGCTGGAGAGACCCGTGTAGCACACATAAGCATAGTAAACTGATATCACAGAAGCAGGCAAAAGACTGCCATTCACCTGTTAAAGATTTTCAATTTCAATTATGTTGTCAGTTGCAAAAATCTAAAATATTTTCATTAATTCAATATCACTAAACACTACAAGCCTACCAAAGCCCAAGGTTAGACTTATTACACTGTTATGTCTTACGTCTTACATGTATATGCAAAATTTCCAACGGAATATTTATGCAGCAAGCTTTTCGTATTTATGGTGTGAACTGTCCCTTGGAGGCTTGGTATACATAATAATGAATAGCTTTGAAAGTTAAGAAATTTGGGACTTGGTAGTTTTACCAAGAGGATCATAGCTCCAATTTTCTTATTATAAAGCTATAAAACATAAAAGTTTCAATAATGTCCAATTTTCTTGTCATTCTACAGTAACCTACTCTTTAAATGATTTAATACATATATATTTGTCTTATCAACTCAAGTTGTTTGCAGCAAATCAGTTGATCATGTAAAAGCAATAAATAGAAAAACAAGCTTTTCTTACCGCAGGATGCAAAGCTATAATTCCAAAAGAAAATGCCAAAACCATTGTCATGACAATAAAGAAGACATTGAGACCACAGTCATGACCAGAAGGGTTGAACCATATAAACAAAATGCCAGAGAACGCAAATGTTGCAAGGTAGCAACCAATTGATATAGCAAGTAAAGCAATATACTTGAAGGAACAGAATTTAAACATTAGTAATCAACAACAGAAACAATGGAGAACAATAATGAACCACTGGAATTGAGCCAACCATTTTTGTTCATCTTTTTCAATGCCTAAAATCAAGTAATATAATCACTTGAATCAATAAAAATATGCCCGCACCAAATTTTGATAGTATTTCTGAAAGTATAGCAAGTTTACCAGGTTAGTTGCGAATTTCAGTAGCATATCTGATGAAAATATTTACACACGCATAAAAGACTAAAAAGGTCAAGAAATTTAATTCAACATAACCTGTCAAGCTTCGAAACAACAGTCAAAAGAGCAGAGGACTGTCGAGCAGCGATGGATAGAGCAGCGTCGATGAAGGAGACGGAAATCAATGGAAAATGCACTGTTGACGGCGATGTAGCAGACAGATGACCGGACAGACGACCAGCAGCAGACGAATGGGAAAGAAAAAACTAAATTAAGGATTTGGGAAAAAAGATTTGGGGGAATAAGGGTTGGGGGATTAGCTATCAAAACGGAGTTTCAATAAAAATTAAAAAATTCGCATCGTTTATGGGCAAAACGCCGCTATTGCTTTACTTTTAGTGGCGTTTATGAGGAAAACGCTGCTATTATTTTTAACGTTTTGCAGCGTTTTTCTATTGCTTTACCTTTTGTGGCGTTTATTGAAAAAACACCGCTATTGTTGTTATATCTTTAGCGGCATTTAGGGAAAAATACCACTATTTATTTACCTTTCACAACGTTAATGGGAAAAACACCGCTAACGCTGCTCCCATTTGGTGTACCCTTGTGGTGCGTAGCATAAAACGCCGCTAAATATGTACTATTTGCGGCGCTATTTCCACAAACGCCATTTAGAACGACTTATTGCGGTTTTTTTTGGTTAGCGCCACTAATGGTATATATTTGTGACGTTTTTCAATACAAACGCCGTTAAAAGTTCAACCTTTGTGGCATTTTCGATCCAAACGCCGCAAAAAACGTCGCTAAAAGCTTAATTTGCTGTACTGATGGTTTATTTTCTTATTCTTCAACCTAGATTCGATTTGAATCAAAGACTTCATTTTGAAGTATTTTTATATTTTTCTTTCACTTCTTGCTTGTCAACATTGATATCTTGCTAGGTGTTAAAGAATTTTAAAGAATTGAGCGCATTTAGCTTATCAAAGGAATCAATTTCTATCATTCTCTCGTTTTAGTTTATTTGTGTGTTTGCATGATTAAATTATTGCCAGGGAAAATGGTAATTAGATCTATTAGTGGCTAAGTCCTTTAGGGAGATTAATGAACGAATGTGGGAGTGGTTAACGAATTAACGAGGATTTCTATTAGAATTAGTTAACTTAAATTATGCATTCTTAAACCCTAAGATTGACGACACTAGGAAGTAATCTAGGTAGATAGGCCGAGAGGATAAGTGTACCGAGAAAATCATAATTTATCTCGGTTTAGAAAGCGAAGTCAAGAGATAAGTGAGTATTTATCAATTAATTAATCAGTTAGAGGTCGAGAGATAATAATTGATTAGATTTTAGCTAATTCACTAAAACTCAAATTCTGAAATTAATTACAACCATTGAAGCAAGTTAATCTTCTGCCTGTCAATCAAGGTTTCTTTGTTGGTTAATTTCTTTCTAGTAATTTTATTTTATTCCACAATATTATTTCTTTTTATTTATCGTAATATGATTTTCAATGATTACTGTTTACACCTATTATTGTAGAAATAATTTTAGATTTAATCCATCCTCCCTTAGGTACAATCCTCAGAGTACTTCCGGTATCCTATTGTACAATACTATATTACAATTTAACTCGTATACTTACAGACACCACTACTTTAATTCAATATCTTTTATTGCAGTATTTCTAGTCAAACGTGTGAACATTTAACCGCGGTCAAATATTAAACTCCTTTAAAACAAAATATTATGTGCATTGAGTGAGAATAACATCTTAATGAAATAAATATGGAATTTAGAAGTGCTTCTATCAACATGCATGAACAGATTAGAAAGCTACATTTTGGCCTTTTTTATCTAAATACATAATTTGAAGAGCATGTCCACCAAACATAAACATTGTCCCAAGGATTTAATTTAATTTGTTTGAGCAGAAAAGTAAAATCTCCTACAAGCAAAGAAACCTCATGAATTTGGGGTTACATTAGAGGCAGAACCCTAGAACTTGCCAGCAACACCTAATGAATTGATATTGAGGGACATTGGTTGCCCAACCATACCCAAATTAATGGGTGAGGAGAGAAAAAAACCAAACCAAACCAAAACAATGGGCACCCATTTGCAGAATAAGGTAGATTATTAATTCCTATATTTACTAAAAATATTTATTTCACTTGGTCTACCAATTAGATATCAATCTAATCAAGAAATAACGTCAAAAACATCTTTTAAGAAATAATAAATATTATTTTTGGTTTTTATAAATATTTTTATATAAAATCTTTAAATTAAAACAAATATATAATTAATAAAGGTTCAATTCATAAACATATTTTTTTATATAATTTTTTTTATAATTTATGAAGTATAAATCTTACGGTATATTTATGTATGTACATTTTTTATATTTTATTTGTATAGTATGATGGTGTTGAATCCCAAATTTAAAATAAAAATTTAAGTGAAATTATTTTTTTAAAGTGAATTTATTAATTCACTCAATAAATGGAATCATACAATTTAAAGAAAAAATAGCAAACACTCGTAGTAGATGGTGAAAGACAAGTTCCATCAACACAACAGAGGCTTTAGCCTCAGCATCAATAAAACATTATGACACGTTGATCATTGGCTTTATCACAACTCAAGCACAACATATTTGGAGTGACTGCAAACACTTAATACGATAAGGAAATCAACCCCGAATAGTCCAAAACGGTGAGCAAAAATTGACAAAAGAATCGAATATTCACCAAACTAGAGAGGACGACAACAAAATCATCCCTAAAATTACTTATAAAACTAAGATTACATGCATAAACAAGACTAAAAATTGTGCTACAAGAGCAGACAAGAACTTCTAAAACTGAAGACTTATTAAATAATGGAAAAATAAACAAAAAAACATATAAAACTTAAAACAACACGAGTTCAAATCGACACGTGAAATCATTTATTATTCTAAAATACTCTCAAAATAGAAACATATTAAAAAGTTGATAAAGAGTCACCCACTTTCTAAGAAAAACTACTGGTAACTAGTGGAATTTTAGCAAACAACAAGCACCATCATCTATCTATCATAACTAGTGAAGACAAGAAAGACATCCATAAAATAGATCTGCAAACTGAAAAAAAGAAGACACGTGTAGTGAATAAGAAGAAGAAATAAATAAAGAGTTGATGAGAAAGGAAAAAGACGAATAATAACCAACCCAGAGACTAATACCATCATTAAGCAAAGCAAAAAATTAGAAACTTGGAAGAAAAAAAATTTTAACCATTTTTTTTTAAACAAGAGAAACCATGTGCTAGGGTTGAGGAGAATATTGATAGAGGCAAGTGGTGAAATTTTAATGGCATTAATTGAATTTAGCCAACTGTTATTACCAAGAAAGGTTTGCTTCATTTATTCTTCCCCCTTGGATAGTTTTTGGGTGCTTTTAATGATATTCACCAGAATGTATATTATTCTAACTGTTACTTATACTTTTTTGTTTTTTCAAATCAAAATTATACTATGGCTAAATTATTCATTAATCACTTTAAATTAGAGTATTTTTATTTTGGCCATTTTTTAAAAAATATTAATTTAAATTGCTGTTAAAAAAATTAATTAAATTTATCATTCCATTATTTACTTTAATGGAATGCTCTTATTTCCTTTTGCCATTCTTTTATTTATTTTAATTTATTTTTTTTCATCTTCTTCCTTTTAACCTAAAATTTTAGCCGCACCTTCCTTTTAAGATGTTTTCGCTTCCTTTACAAGCTTATTCTTGATATTTTGGGGGTTTTAAGCGAAACAATAAATCACACTCTTTAAAAAAATATATAAAATGTAATAAAATAAAATAAAATCATATACTAGTAATTTCGTTACAATAATACGTTTTATTACTGTGAAAATAAAATAGAATGTCGGTAATGACAATATATCGCAAAGAAAAGAGAAATAAAATAAAGAACACACAGACTTTACGTGAAAACCCTTTCGGGAAAAAACGACGGGCAGAGGAGAAGAAAATTCACTAGGTCGAATTCAAATAAATACAAGAGGAATAGACTATGTCTACTTATAGGCTTGTAAAGCCATATTCTAATAGGAGTGTAGTAAGATTGAAACACCTTATTCTAATCAATATCAAATAGATGGAGTTTAATAAGATTTAAAAAACCTTATTCTAAAATAAAATAAAATAAAAGTAGTTCTATATAGATTCTTCTTTTATTTTATTTTACCACTATATTTTATTTAAATAAGGATTCGGGTTACTTAATTCTAACAATCTCCACCTTGACACGAATTCTCAATGAACAAGTTTTTCATCGCGAACTCTCAACGAACAAGTTCTCCACCTATTCCATAAAACCCCTTAAGGGTTTAACTTCAACAATGAACACGAACCAAGTTTAAGCAATGCTCAAACTTGGTTATAGGAAGTAACTTAGTCATCACACTACAGCAAAACAGACTTTTAGCGGCGTTTTTAGTGGCGTTTTAAAGAAAAACGCCGCAAATATTATACATTAGCGGCGTTTGAAGGAAACCGCCGCTAAAAAATGAGTAATAGCGGCGTTTATTGCTCAAACGCCGCTAAAAGTCCGACCTTTAGCGGCGCTTCTGGAAAAACGCCGCTAAAAGTCCGACCTTTAGCGGCGCTTCTGGAAAAACGCCGCTAAAAGTCCGACCTTTAGCGGCGCTTCTAGAAAAACGCCGCTAAAAGTCCGACCTTTAGCGGCGCTTCTGTAAAAACACCGCTATAAGTCCGACCTTTAGCGGCGCTTCTGGAAAAACGCCGCTATAAGTTCGACCATTTCTTTAGCCATTTTTTCGATTTTTTAAATTTATATATTAAATAATTTATTATATAATCGTAAAAGATATTATAATTTTAAAATATTAAATTAATTATCATCATAGTTTAGGGTTTATGGTTTAACATGTATATATAGTTTAGAGTGTAAGGTTTAGGAGTTACTATTTTAATGTTTAGGGATTATATGTGGTTTATGATTTGCGGTTTAAGGTTTAAGGGGGATGTGTTAGGGTTTCATGAGTGTTAATAGTTGAACCTAAATTTTCAAATAAGAAAAGCAACGAGATTAAACTCCTAAAAATAAAAGCATATTGACCAAATTCCAAATTTGTGAATATAAGGAGTACTTATACCAAATTATAATTATATTTTACATTATTTAAAAGATAATAGATAAGCTTTATATATATTAAAATTAAAAAAAATTATAACCCATGCATCTGTAGAGAAACAAAATTAATTAGTAAATTGAAAATGTTATTTAAATTTATTAAAATATTGAAAGAAATATTATATAATATTCTAAACTTATCTAAATAATTTAAGGTTTAAGGCTATAATATATTAAGGGTACTTTAGTCATTTGTATGGGCTGACTAGGGTTTCGAGTTCAGTATTTCAAGATTTAGGAATTAGGGTTTAGGGTCTGTGGTTTAGAGTTTAGGGTTTCAAGTTTAGGGTTAGTTATGGCTTGGGTTTATGGGTTTATGGGTTTTGTGGGTGTATGGTTTAAGGTTCACAGGTTTAGGGTTTATCGAATGAAGATAGAATATCAAATTTCATTTAATCATTAAGAAATTATAAAAATATATGCTATAAATTAAATCTGATTGTACATCTCTTTATCCCTAAACTCTAAATTATAAACCCTACACGGTCTAAACCCTAAACTCTAAATATCAGATTTATATTCTAAACCCTAAATCATAACTCTAAATAGTACTCGACCATAAACTCCTAAACTGCAAACACTAAACCATTAACCAATTAAATTTCGGCATATTATTAAACCCTAAAAAGTCTAAACCTTTATACTTTATTTGATCATAGCGATATATATATTGATGTGTATTCATGTAAATATTAATGTAAAATCTTATGTAAAAACGCCACAACATAATTTTTTTTTTCAAAACAAAAACTACGCCGTTTCAATAACAATATAAAATTTGGAAAAATTTAGCGGCGCTTTTTAAAAAAACGCCACTAAAGATGACTTATAGCGGCGTTTTTCAGAAAAACGCCACAACATAATTTTTTTTTCAAAACAGAAACTACGTCGTTTCAATAACAATATAAAATTTGGAAAAATTTAGCGGCGCTTTTTAAAAAAACGCCGCTAAAGATGACTTTTAGCGGCGTTTTTCTGAAAAAACGCCGCAAATTAATTTTTTTTCAAAACAGAAACTACGTCGTTTCAATAACAATATAAAATTTGGAAAAATTTAGCGGCGCTTTTTAAAAAAACGCCGCTAAAGATGACTTTTAGCGGCGTTTTTCTGAAAAAACGCCGCAAATTAATTTTTTTTTCAAAACAGAAACTACGTCGTTTCAATAACAATATAAAATTTGGAAAAATTTAGCGGCGCTTTTTAGACAAACGCCGCTAAAGATGACTTATAGCGGCGTTTTTCGGAAAAACGCCACAAATTTTTTTTTTCAAAACAGAAACTACGTCGTTTCAATAACAATATAAAATTTGGAAAAATTTAGCGGCGCTTTTTAGACAAACGCCGCTAAAGATGACTTATAGCGGCGTTTTTCAGAAAAACGCCACAAAATAATTTTTTTTATTTCAAAACAGAAACTACGTCGTTTCAATAACAATATTTTTGATTTAAAAACAAAAACGACATCTTTTTCATGTAAATATAAAAAGTGTAAAAAATTTGCGGTGTTTTTATCAAAAACGCCACTAAGGGTAGCCTTTATTCAACCTATTTGAAAACAAAAAAAAAAGCGTTGTTTTGATAATTGTATAATAATTCATTTTTAATTTACGTTTACTGTTTAATTTTTTTGCCTTAGTGTTAAGGGTTTAGCATTTAAGGTGTAAGGTTTAGGGTTTAGGGTTTAGAGGTTAATGTTTATAGTTTAAGGGTTTAGTGGTTTAGAGTTTTTGATTTAAGGTTTAGTATTTATGGTTTATATGTTTTATAAGGGTTTATGATTCAGGGTTTCGTGGTGTATGATGTTTCAGGGTTCAGAGTTTATAAAGGTTTAGGGTTTAGAGTTTTGAAGTTTATAATATTTTAGGGTTTAGAGTTCTTGGTTATGTGTTTAGGGTTTTATAGGTTTTAGGGGTTTAGGGGTAGGCTTAGGGTCTGGATTTAAACAAACCGGTGTTGTATTGCTCCTTACAATCTGATCCATCATCCAAGTTGCCATCATGTATTATTTTCAAAAACTCATGCAGTACACTTTCATCCTCTTCGATCTATTATTATTTAACTAATTTTTTATATTAATTAATTAAAATAAAATTTATTTGTAATTTAATTTTTAAAATATTCAAAAAAATTAATGACATGTACAAAAAATTTAGAACTAATAACATTAAAAAGTATATGTTAAAAATTAAAAAAAATTAAAATACTATTATTTTAAATTTAAAAAATTTTAAAGATTTCAAAATTTTAAATAATGTTAAATAAATTTTAAAGATTTTAACATTTATCCAATTCTTTTAAATATTACTTAAACCTTAAAATAATAAAAAATTGGATTAATTAAACCTTAAAATAAATAAAAAATTAGATTAAATCTTTAAATATATATTAGTATCAAAATTTTAGTGGCGTTTTTGTTAAAAACGCCGCAAAAGGTAAGAAATAGCGGCATTTATTAAAAACGCCACAAAAAATTTATTTTATTTTAGTTAAAAACGACATAGTTTTTTTAGTGGCGCTAGGTAAAAAACGCCGCAGCCTTTTCCATCCTATATACGCCAACTCCTTAATTTTTCCCCCCTAAAATTTCCCCCCAATTCCTAAATTTTTCCCCAAACTCGTCTCTTTGGTTTGTTTTTTCAACTATGTTTTTCTTTATTCTTCTAAATTTTTCCCCAAACTGTGTTTTTTCTTCTCTGATAAAGCCCTAAGTTTTCTGGTTTAGAACCACTGTTTCAATCTTTGTTTGAAATCTATAGATGTGGGTCTGTCTGTTTCTTTTTGGTTGCTTAATCGGAGACTGATTTCAGGTATAAATTTTTACTTCTTGTGTTTGCGTTTTCATTTCTTTGTCTTTGTTTTTGTCTCTTGCCTTTTCATTTTTATTTTTAGTTTCAGAACTATGTTTTTTACTTTTATTTCAGTTGGTTTATTGTATGGTTTTTGGTTTTCAGGTCTAGACATCACTGTTTTGGTTCCGAGTTACAAATCTAATGATCTCGTTCTATTTATTCTTTTTGTTTGTTTCCTGGGTAATTTCGTGCACCAAAAACCCCGAGGAGCTGTTGGATATAAGAGGAGCCTATTACGCTCGATACAAGCGTTCCCTCGAGGAAGATGTTGCCTATCATACCAAGTGAGACACCCGAAGGGTATCTTCTTCTTTTATCATTCATTATGTTATTTCTCTTATTTTGAAAGGCATTCAAAATGGTTGGTTTTCATCAGACAAGGTAAATTTTCTGAGCTTTTATGCATTTGTTGGTTTTATGTTATCGCAGATAAAGTAAATGGCTATGCATGTCAAATTTTAATGATTTTATTAATTAGCTTTTCAGTTAAAATATTATGTGATTGTATAAAATTGAAAGCGGATTTTTAAATCCATAAACTAGAAAGATTAGATTTTTGAAAATAAAATTTGGAAGACTAAATTTCAAGTGCATTAAGTATAGACGTTTAGAGTTATGGTTGTTTGAGCTAGATCGGATCTACTGGTCAAATTGAAAACTAACCCGAATATTGATTCGTAGAGAGGCATCTATTGACTTGTGAATTGTTTGGATTGGTTGTTTTTTTTTAATTGATTTTTGAATAATCCATACTCTCTTTTTTTCCTTCATAAATTCTTTTCTTAATTTTGTTTCTAAACTGGAAAGTTGAAGCATTAGGATCGAACGCCGTTTAGATTTCAATATACTAATATCATTGAAGAAATAAGAGGCTTGACTGCTTTAGCACTTCCTGTCTTTTTCTGTAATTTTTGTAATTTGTCAATATTCAACCTTTTAATTCACGCCAAACAATTATTCATTGATTAGATAAAATTCCTGTTTCACTGCATGCATTTTTTCCCCTTTGTCCATATTTGAACTTTTTTTTTTTAAGTTTTCCTCTTATGTTTTGTGTTTTTTATGGTTTTTCAAATTCTGGTTTAATGGAACGTGTTGATGCTTTTTCTTTTTTCTCTTTGGGAAATAAAATAGAAATAAAATAAGAAATCTTTGCTGAGTAATATGTGATGAAAGTTTTTAACTTTGACCATTTTCTGTTCTTTAACATTTTTCTGTTAAGCAAATTTTGTCACTTTTTTTTTCCTGTTACCTTGGATATATTGGTGTGGGTGAATTATATTTTAGTTTGGTTGAAATTGCTTGCATGCATAGTTTTTCAGTTACAGAGAGATGAGCTTTTGTTCTATATTCATTATGATGTTCCCATGGAAGAATGAATCTTGTAATATGGGTGCCATTTAGATAGTTTTATTTATAACTGATGTTTTAGAGAAAGGCTTGATGCTGATAACAGCAGTCATAGAGTAATGATGTTAGTTGAAACCATGAGATTGTCTTGACTTGAATGGGTGTTTAAAGCTCTTGATATTGTTAAAAAAAAAAAGTTGAAACCATGAAATTTTAAGTTAAGACAATAACTGTTGATGTTGGTTCCCAAACTATATAAACAAATTTGGGTTCTTGTTTTTGAACAATAAATCTAAAGGCAGACATCTTTTTGGGAAACTCCAATACTTTTGTATTTTTGTTATTGTTTTATTTTAACCCCAATTGGTCATTGGGTTTCAATTCAACCACAAATTCTAGAACACTTAAAAAGAAAATCACCCCAACATTCTTACATTTTTTCAGGTTTTCTTCTTTCTTTTTCTTTTGACCCTTTTTGTCTCCTTCAACTCCTTCTTTTGACTAAGTTTTTCTCATATTGGGAGGTATCAAATATATAGACAATTATTATATATATATATATATATATATATATATATATTTGCTTCAGTTGACTTCTTCCTTCCTTCTATGAAAACTGATTGATTTCTAAATAGAAAGTATGGGTTTTATATATATGATTTCTATTCAACTTTTTTCCCTTGTCCTTTATCACCACGGTTCTTCCTTTGGAAAGAGAAAAAAAGACTCCTGGTCATGAAAATGGAGATTAATTTGTTGGCAGAATCTCATTGTTGAGCATTATTGATGTAGGATAGGTAGGCTAGCTACATTCAGCTGCAAACACCAAAGATGACGTCCGACTTGCCTAATGTACCTTCCATGTATGATTTTCTTTGTGTTTTCTTTTCCCAAGCTCTATTATTTTGTTATATATGTATTGAATTTGTTGATTGAATTTTTTTTCTAATAATGCAGACGTGATCCTGATTTCATGGAGCTGGTATGGGAAAATGGTCAAGTTCTCATTCGAGGTTTATCGTAAGTACATTTTAGCTTTTCTTTTGAAAATTATATATATATATATATATAAACTCTTTTCTTGTAGGTTGCTGTATTGTTGATATTCTTTGCTTACTTAGCTATTGCTGGATCTATATTACCTTATGAAGTAGCTTGAACTCTGAGACCATGGAGGCTTTGGTATGCAGTCAAAACTGGTTGGAAACTCCAAAAGAAAGTAAGTCTTTACTCTTAATTTGTTTAGATCCTTCAATTATATTTTCCTACACTTCACTTAGAAGGTTTACTTTGTTCTTTAGTATTACATTATCTTATCACTTAACAGGGTTGATTTGCTATCACAGATGATGGAGAAAATCATGAACCCACCCAAACTACAGTAGGCATTCTATATAAATTATGATTAGAATTTGTCTCCATTGAATTTTTTTTCATATACCTTGAAAATTGAATTACTTTTAATGCATTTTCATTTCATAGGATAAAGGAAAAAGGAAGCTGGATGAGGACACTTGTGTTAGAAAAAAATCCAAACCTTCGAATTGTGAGAAAGCTATAAGTACTGAAGATATTGCCAAAGATTCCAACAACAATGGTAATTAATCTGTACTTATTATTAACTACTATGTTACTCAAACTTGAATGTCAATGTTAATATGAAATTGGAAAGGCTTAAATTATTAAGCAAAGCTAATTGGAAAGGCCATTATGATGAACCGATGATGTAGTTGTAAGTTGATCAACACTACTGTGTTATGCTAATTGTTCAGCAAGTTATTGCTTAAGACTTGGATTATTAGAAGGGCCATATTAGAAATTTTAGATTCTTGTCAGTTCTGCATACTTTTCTACATGAAACTACTGTGTTCTAAGTTGCATAATTTGCTATATGTAATTAAGTACCGATGAAACTACCTCCACGAATATAACAGTAGTATGTAAAATTGTTTTCCTTCTACACAATGCAATTATAGATTTATGTTTCCTTTTGTATATTGCAGATCAAGCTTCATTTGTACAATTGGCAAGGAAATATATGAAACGTGTAGCATTAGAACTTGATGCACTGAGTGGACCGGAGAAAGAATCAAATTAAATTATACATTTCTAAATTAGATTTTTGGCATTTTTATAATATTTTATTTTTTTTTTATTTTTCATGACCTTTAGCGGCGTTTTTAAGGAAAGCGCCGCTAAAGTATAATATTTAATTTTTTTATTTTTCATGACATTTAGCGGCGTTTTAAAGGAAAACGCCGCTAAAAATAATATTTTTTTTTTATTTTTATTATAGTTAGCGGCGTTTTTGCTAAAAAGCGCCACTAAAGGTCATGTTCTTTAGCGGCGTTTGTAGGAAAAACGCCGCTAAAAGCCCCTACCTTTAGCGGCGTTTTCCTTAAAAGCGCCGCTAAAAACCCCTACCTTTAGCGGCGTTTTCCTTAAAAGCGCCGCTAAAAGCCCCTACTTTTAGCGGCGTTTTTTTAAAAAGCGCCGCTAAAAGCCCCTACTTTTAGCGGCGTTTTTCTAAAAGCGCCGCTAAAAGCCCTTACCTTTTGCGGCGTTTTTTATAAAAGCGCCGCTAAAAGCCCCTACCTGTAGTGGCGTTTTTTCACAAAAAACGCCACTAATTTTTGCGGCGGTTTCCGCAGCGGCGTTTTTTGCGGCGCTTTCAAAAGCGCCGCAAGTACTATTAGTGGCGCTTAAAAACGCCGCTAAAGGCCCAAAAAAACGCCGCTAAAAGTCTGTTTTGGTGTAGTGTCATATCTGCAGGATTTTCATAAGTACTAATTTTGCTCACAACAATATCATTACGAGCAATAATATCACGAACAAAATGATACCGAACATTAATGTGTTTTGTTATCTCATGAAACATTTGATCTTTTGTAAGAAAGATGACACTTTGACTATCACAAAATACTGTACTGATTTGAAAGTCTTTATTGAGTTCACTAAAGAGTCCCTTCAACTAAATAGCTTCTTTACAAGCCTCAGTAATCGTCATGTACTCAGCTTTAGTGGCAGATAAAGCGACTATAGTTTGCAAAGTGGCTTTCCAACTGATTGCACAACCTCCGATTGTAAAGACATAACCTATTAGAGATCTTCTTCTATCAAGGTCTCCAGCAAAATCACTATCAACATACCCAATGACTCCATCTCTAGTTCTTCCAAACTGTAAGCAAACACCAGTAGTACCTCGTAAGTATCTTAAAATCCACTGAACTGCTTTCCAATGTTCTTTACCGGGATTTGCCATGTATCTGCTAACTGCACTAACTGCATATGATAAATCTGGATGTGAACAAACCATAACATACATGAGAGATCCTACTGCACAAGAGTATGGAACATGTGACATGTACTCAACCTCATCATCTGATTGTGGAGACAAAGCCGATGAAAGTATGAAATAGATTGCTAAAGGAGTACTAACAGGCTTAGTACTCTACATATTGAACCTGCAAAGAACTTTATCAATGTACCCCTTCTGACTTAGGTACAATTTACTTGCTTTTCTATATCTGAGAATCTCCATACCAAGTATCTTTTTTACTGGTCCCAAATCTTTCATCTCAAATTCTTCACTTAGTTGAGCTTTGACCTTTCTTATCTCTCATTTATCTTTTGTTGCTATCAACATGTCATTAACATAAAGGAGTAGATAAACAAAAGAACCATCATTGTTTTTCTTAAAGTAAACACAACTGTCAAAGTTATTTCTTTTGAAAACATGAGAAGTCATAAAGGAATCAAGCCTCTTGTACCACTGTCTTGGTGGCTATTTCAAACCGTAAAGGGACTTTTTTAGCAAGCAAACACAGTCCTCCTTTTCTAGGACTGTAAAATCCTCTGGTTGTTGCATGTAAATATCCTCCTCAAGTTCTCCATGCAAAAATGCAATTTTTACATCTAATTGCTCAAGCTCCAAATCATGCATGGCCACAATACCAAGCAAAGCTCGAATCAAACTATGCTTCACAACTGGGGAGAACACATCTGTGAAGTCCACTCCTGGAATTTGACTGTAACCCTTTGCAACAAGCCTTACTTTATATCTTGGTTCTTCAACTCCTGGAGTCCCTTCTTTTTTTTTAAACACCCATTTACAACGAACAACCTTTTTACCTTTAGGAAGTTCCACAAGATCCCATGTTCTGTTTTTGTGGAGTGATTCCATCTCCTCTTACATAGCAAACATCCACTTTTATGAGTCTTCACAGCTAACCGCCTCAGAATAATTAGATGGCTCTTGGTTTGCATCTATATCTTCAGCCACTTAAAGCATAAATAACTAGATCAACCTCAGCATACTTCTTTGGAGGTTTAATTTCTCTTCTAGTTTTATTTTTGGCGATAGAGTATTGTGGTGAAGAAGCAACTCTATTCTCAATTTTTATACTGGCTTGAGAAGTTGACTCTGTATTAATATGATGCTCCACCTGCTTTTTATTTTCTTGATTGGAAGAGTCTTTAAAAGATAAGTTAGGTAACATGGCAATTTCATCAAAAACATCTCTGCTAATCACAACTTTTCTATTTTCAGGACACCATAACTTATACCCTTTTACACCAGCTTTAAAACCAAGAAAAACACATTTAATGGATCTCGGTTCTAATTTTCCATTATCAAAATGAGCATACGTAGGACACCCAAAGATTTTTAAATCAGAATAATTAGAAGGATTACCAGACCATACCTCTTGTGCAGTGTTTTTCTCAATGGCAATGAATGGAGATCGGTTGATCAAAAAACATGTAGTAGAGGCTGCTTCTGCCCAAAACGATTTTGGTAAGTTGGCATTTGACAACATACATCGAACTTTCTCCATTATCATTCTGTTCATTTGTTCTGCAACACCATTTTGTTGTGGAGTATGACAAACTGTCAAGTGTTTCACGATCCCTTTTGACTTGCTTAGTTCATTAAACTCATCAGAACAGAACTCTAAGCCATTGTCTTTGCGGAGGTATTTTATTTGTTTTCCCGTCTATTTTTCAATCATAGTTTTCCAAGACTTAAATACGGAAAACACATCACTTTTCTGCTTTAGGAAGAATGCCCAAACTTTTCTGGAAAAATCATCAATAAAAGTTAGCATATAATTAGCTCCACCTCTCGAAGGCACTCTGGATGGCCCCCATAGATTTGAATGAATATACTCCAACATTCTCTTCGTGTTATGGATTCCTCTGGTAAATCAAACTCTCTTTTGCTTCCCAAAAATGTAGTGCTCATAGAACTTTAGTTTGCAAATTTCTTGCCCATCAAGAAGTCCTCTTTTGCTCAATTCTGCCATGCCATTCTTACTCATATGCCCTAGGCGTATATGCCAAAGTTTAGTAATATCATTTGATAAGGAAGAGGAAGCGACAACTGCATCACTAGTAATAGTAGAACCCTGTAAAACATATAACTTGGCAGTCTTTCTCTGCCCTTTCATCACAACAAGGGAACCTTTGGAAATCTTTAAAACCCCACTTTCAACTGTGTATCTGTGCCCTTTTGAATTAAGAGTACTTAACGAAATTAAATTTCTCTTCAATTCTGGAACATGTCGTACGTCACTAAGTGTTCTGACAACTCCATCAAACATTTTAACTTTAATTGTTCCAACACCTGCGACTTTACACAAAGCATTATTTCCTATTAAAACAACAACTTCAGACACTGTTTCGTAAGTTGTGAACCAATCCCGATTGGGACTCATGTGGAAGGTGCAGCCCGAATCAAGGATCCATTCCCTGCTCACTTTAGAATTGTTAATAGAAGCGACTAGAAGTTCACCATCGCTGTAGTTTTCTACAACATCAGCTTCACCGAAATTTTCTGGTTGTTTTCCCTTTTGATTCGTAGCCTCCCTTTTGATATTATTTTGTAGCTTATAGCACTCAGATTTAATGTGCCCTTTCTTCTTGCAGAAGTTACAAGTTTTACCTCTGTTTGAAGACTTTGAAGACTTTGATCTACCCTTAGATTTACTACGAGGATTTCATTCCTGTGTCCTTCCACGATCATCATCAGCATTCCAATCTTGTCTCTCACGAACAATGAGACCCTCACCCTGAGAGTCAGATTTAACCACAAGATGCTTCATCTTATCATAAAAGGTCAAAGAATCATAAACCTCATGAACTGTGAGAGACTCGAGGCTATATAAAATCGTGTCTCTAAAGGTTGAATAAGACGGGGGCAACGAACAAAGTAGAGTGAACCCTAGATCTTCCTTAGCATACTGAACCTCCATGGCCTCCATGTTTGAGAGAATTTCTTTAAACACTGTTAAGTGTTCGTGCACAAATGCACCTTCCTCCAAACAATGAGCATAAAGATGTTGCTTCATATGCAACTTGCTGGCTAGAGTTTTTGACATACATATTTGTTCCAGCATCTTCCATAATGCAACGACGGTCTTTTCCTTCATCACATCCTTCAAAATTTCGTTAGACAAATGTAGATATAACTGTGTTAACGCCTTTCGATCCTTGCGATTCTTCTCTTCCTCTGTCAATGTCGAAGGCATCTTATCTACCCCTAGCAGGGCTTCCTCTAAGTCCATCTGTGCAAGAACTGTCTGCATCTTTATCTGCCACAACGCGAATCTGGTGTTGCGATCCAATGACGAAATTTTATACTTCAAAGACGCCATTACCCTGATCGAGATGAAAAACCCGGAAGCTCGGATACCAATCGTGAAAATAAAATAAAATATCGGTAATGACAATATATCGCAAAGAAAAAGAGAAATAAAATAAAAAAAACACAGATTTTACGTGGAAACCCTTTCGGGAAAAAACTACGGGAAGAGGAGAAGAAAATTCACTATGTCGAATTCGAATAAATATAAGAGGAATAGACTATATCTATTTATAGGCTTGTAAAGCCATATTCTAATAGGAGTGTAGTAAGATTGAAACACCTTATTCTAATCAATATCAAATAGATGAAGTTTAATAAGATTTAAAAAACCTTATTCTAAAATAAAATAAAAGAAGTGTATGGATTCTTCTTTTATTTTATTTTACCATTGTATTTTATTTAAATAAGGACTCGGGTCACTTAATTCTAACAATTACATTAACTAAATAGTATATTTTTCTAACAAAATTAAAAAAAAAACATTTTTCATTCAATCTACTCTTATGTCATCAACTACAAAACCAAAAAAAATCATAAAAAATGGGTTCTACTAGCATTTTGAGATGCATATTAATGATAACATGAATATCATTTTTTTTTCCAAAAAATCCTTCTTGAATTTTTATTTTAAAATTAGTTACTACTAATAAAAAGGACAAAACTCAAAATTACGCACGAATTTTAGTCTAATGTGTAATGTTATACATGACTATTAAGCGAGTATAATTTTTTATTTTAAAATATCATATTAGTGAACTTATTAAAAAAATTGGATGGAGTTAACAATTGAATCCAGATTTTAAAACATGAAAAATAAAAGGATTAAATTTCAAATATACAAAAAGTATAAGGATTTAAAAGCATATTTTTAAACTATTATATATATAATATCTATTTTAGTTACACCTAAGTTAGTGTTGTACAAATCTCGTAGATTAGATTTTTTTATTTAAATTTTTATATAAAAAACCAATTATAAGTAGATATGGCGTGATGGTTATCACAATAAATCATAAATTTTGATTTTGATGCGTCGAAAAAATATAAATTCTATATTCAAGTAAGAAAAAAAATCTATTCATACTATTATTATTTAAGAATTTTACTTAACTATATGATGAATTAATCCAACCTCAATTTAATTTTGAATTTATTAAAAAAAAGATAATTATTTTATATATTGTTATTGGAGTAAAAAATATCTATCTAGATTGATGTCATTTATTTTTAGAGTATAATAAAATAATAATTAAAAAAACACTTGGCATTAGTTTAGATCTGCTTGTTGAGTTTTTTACTCCATTAATATTGGACAAAATAATTACCCTACTAAAAAACTATTATTTATAACAAACAATAAATAATATTTAAGAATCATTTTATCTGAAATAAATATTATTTTAAAGATATTTTTATCTTTTGGGCCTCTTTTATCATTAATGAAATAAACATTTTTGGGCCCCTTTTATCTTTGAGTGTAACATCCCTAACCCGTATCAGTCACCGGAACAACGTTACAGAGCGTTACCAAAATTTTTCAAAACATTTTCAGATAAATCTTGTCAATCACTATTCAGTAACCGATATCATTCGTAACGTCCCTTAAATGGAACCTCGAGGCCCAATATGAGCATTAAAATCGAGTCGGGACTTAATTAGAAACTCTAAGAATTTTACGTGACATTTCAAAAATTTTCCAATGTGTAGGGCTCACACGCCCGTGTGGTCTAATGGACACACCCGTGTGACCCTTAGACACGCCCGTGTCTCAGGCTGTGTTCGATTTAGGTTGCTCTCTGACTTGCGCCACACGGCCATGCCACATGCCCATGTGCTAGGCCATGTGGTTAATTAATTCAATTCGAATTAGGTGCAGGTTTCACACGGCCAAGACACACACCCGTGTCTCCCACACGGCTGAGACACATGCCCGTGTCTCTGCCCGTGTGCTCAATTCTAAGCATTCTATTTTCTCGAATTTAAGGTGCAGGGGACACACGGCCATGCTACACACCCATGGGGTAGGCCGTGTGTTACACACGATCTAGACACACGCCGGTGTGTCTGCCCGTGTGGACGTAATAAAGCCTTCTCTAGCTTCATTTCTCACCCAAAATCACACCAATGACTTGCACTTAAACTCACATCCAAATATAAACCATTTTAAGCATTCAATTTAAGCAAACTCTATCATTCAACATAGCATATCATTACATGCATACATGTTCAAAATCTTGCCTTGGTTTAGTCCATATGTTAGGCATATACAAGCATCATTTACATTTACATGCCAATATGACCAATATAACCTATACATGCCATTACAACCATAATTGATTTACCATACTATACCGACATAGGCTGATGGATAGTGTGAGTGATCTCCGCCGAGCTTCCAATCCAACGAGCTTCCGATATACTCTAAAACAGGGGAAAATAAAATGGGGTAAGCATTTTATGCTTAGTAAGTTTGTATAACATTACTTAACTTACCATTCATTCTATTCTGAGGTAACTATGTAAGGCATATTCAATCAATTTGACCTCAAGCCCTACACGTATCCTTATTGCCTTTGTTAGTCATGTATTCCATAATAACATCAAACATATATGGGCTCGCAACAATCAAGTTTTCATGCACATATGCTTTCTACCACATATATTCATTAATTCATCTCATTATTACAAATATAATTTCATAATAGTTCACTTTGAGTTCAGATCATTTCACATCAGAACTTTACTCATTTCACTCGGAATATCAAGGTCACGATTAGTACACTCAAGGTGTACAAGTCTATAATCAAGAATGCACATATATTCATCAAATAAAGTCCATGTACAAATAACATCATCTCATGTTTTCATATATAATTTGTCATGTAACATCATTTTCTTGTATTTCAGACGGATACGTATAATAACTCATTCCTTATACATATCTTCTCATATCAAGATTTCTCCCCGTTGAATTTATCTGAAATATCGCTGGTTACTCAAGTAGTACACTCGAGGTGTACAAATCAGGATCCGTTAATTCATATTCAATGGTACCCAAAAGGTACTATCTCATAGAGTACACTCTCGAGCCACACATGTATACAACAATATTACCAGTTCAGGCTAAATCCTTTTTATGACATATGCTCTAAGGAGCTTGATCTGGATTACCCGTCCGGACTAAATCCAATTCATAATATATACTCGAGAGGACTCACATCAAGATTACCCATCCGGGCTAAATCCTTTCTGTAATGAAGTTATTAGGATTGCTCGTTCGAGCCTAATCCATTCTGCAACAAATGCAGGACCTCATTGATTTCGGTAATTAAATTTATCCATCGATTTTCATTTATTCAAACGGAATTTAAACATTTTTCTAACATTATCGGGCATGTGATTATTTCATGCATCCAAAACATTCATATAATTCAAATAAACACATTCCACATCCATTTCAAGCATATAAGTAACATTTTCATCGCTTGACCTTTATCATCTATCGGGCATTATCATTTAAATTGGACATTTTTAATTATCGGGCTTGATCGGATATGTAATCATTTCACATATTTATGACATTTATAGAATTCACATAAACACAATCAATGCAAGCATGTAAATAAACACAGTTTAGTTACACGAACTTACCTCGACAATGTTCGTGTACGTAAAATCTACTAATCCGACATTTTCCTTTTTCCTCGTTCTAACTTTGAATTTGGTCTATTCGGATTTGTACGAGTAAATTTAACATCAATTTATCACATTTCACATTCAAGTGTACTAAATTTTCATCCTAGGCAAAATTACCATTTTGCCCCTAACTTTTTTTATAAATTCTTATTTCGCCCCTAAGCTCGAAAAATGAGACTTGTGCAAATTACTCCCTATTCCAGCCTAACCAAAGCCCCATTACAAAATTTACAGCACATGTATTCATAAAATTTCAGAATTTTTCATCAAATTTTTACAACTTTGCATTTTAGTCCCTAAATCATGTTTTCATCAAAAATCACTTTGTAAAAGTTGTTTATCTATCAACAACCTTACATTTTCTACCATAAATTTATAATTTTCAGCATATTCATCCATGACCCAAATTTCATACTTTGATAACTTTTCATTAATCCCCCAAATAGATAGTTTAAACTATCCCGATTCCAAAAATATAAAAATCATTAAAAACTAGACTTGATTTCATACCTTATTGAGCTTGAAAAGTTTTCATCCTCTCTCCTAGGATTTCCATGGAAATATATGGGGAAGATGATATGAAAATGTTTTCTTTTTCATTTAATTAAATTGCCATTTAATAACTTTTCATCTTTCCAATTTAGTCCTTAGCCTTTTTTTATTTTTCCATGGATGAGTCATATCAAAATATCTACATACTTTCTTTAATGGTCTAATTACCATATAAGGACCTCTACTTTTGAATTCCATAGCTATTTAATCCTTATAGCTACTAGAATTCAACTTTTGCATTTTATGCGATTTAATCATTCCCGTAATTAAACACATAATCGGTAAAATTTTTGTATCAAAATTTTCACATGACTTTTCTAACATAATACGGTCCATATAATAAAATAAAAATAAATTTTATTTTTGATTCGAATTTGTGGTCCCGAAACCACTGTTTCGATTTTACCGAAATTTTGGCTGTTACATTGGGCCTTGGGCGGCTGCACCTCAAAATAGCCCCCAGGGCCAGCCTCGTTCCTTTGTTAAAGTATCAATGATGAGCATTGTCCTATCATTAACGACACTGAAGAACACTTATTTCTCCTTATTTTCTATGTTTTCCTTCTTCTTTCTTCTCTTTATGCACGACTATTGCTTCTCACGTCACTGTTCTGAATGTTCGACATCTTCTCTAGCATCTCCAACATCAAATTATTGATGAAAACCCACCAAAATGAAGCCCAAAGCCTCCCATTCAAATCTATATGATTAGATTTCTCAAAAACAAACTCCTCAAAAATTGTGAGGTCACTCCCAAAGCTTGAGAATTTTCATGCCTCGATCTTCTAATCTCGTCGTTGATATGACCTAATTTTGAAATGTCTTTCTACTTTTGAGCTTGCCAGCGGTGGCCCAATGGAAGCAATGACAACATTTTTAAAGGAGGTAGTGGCTAGGGCTTTTGGGTTAGAAGGGAGAAGGTGAAGAATAAGAGAAGAGATGGAAAAAAATAAGGAAAAAAAAGAATAAAGAATAAGGAAAGAAAGAAAATTTAAATAAAAATAAAAAATAGATTTAACGATGGAAGAGATGGATTTAATGGTTAAGTGATCAGTTTGATCAATTTCTTTAACAACAATGATCAAATTAACAAAAAAATTTGGGTGGTCAAACTAAGAGCGGCCTAATTTTAAAATGACTAACTGGGTAATTTACCTTTAAATCAATAAGGAAAACAATTATTATTTGATATGACACAATAACAAGGATAGAGTGCAAGCTGTTTGACATGAGGGGAACTGAATGGAACAAAGAAAACTCCTATCTTGGCAACCAAGTAACTTGAAATGCAAGAAAAGAATTAGCAAACAAATTCAGTTTTAAGTAGATTAAAAAACAAAGAAAAGAGTGGAAAAGATAAAACGAATAGGGAGATCAAGGTTTCTTGAAAAGAAACCCTTGGATCTTGAAACGTACAATTTAACAAGAAAGAAGAGCATTATAAAAAAGTTCAAACGAACACAATCAAAATTAATAAAGATAGCGGAGAGATGAAAAAAGATTGGATGAAAGGAGATAAAAAGGCAATAACATATGAAACCCTATGAAGAAGAATCTTCAACAAGCTTCACAAATGGTTCTAACCAACCCAAAAAAGAAGAAGAAGAAAATAACTTTTAAAATAAATAAGAGATGTCTTGCAAAAGATAAAACTCAAAGAGTTGTACTGAATCAAGATGATGAATGGTGTCCCTAATGAATAATGAAGATGCCTTTGTACATGCTAGTTAATTATATAAAAATAAAACTCTTAAATATAACAAAATCTAATTAATCTAAACAAGAAACAATTCTAGTGAAATTAAACTTTCTTGTTGACGAAGGAACATAAAAGTTCTAAACAATTGAAAAAATTGAAAGATATTCTAAAATTTGGAATAAATAAATAAATAAAAATATAAAACCTAATAAATACAATATTGGTATCATATATAATTAAAATTAAACCTTAAAATCGAACCTAATATGATTTAAACTAGAATTAAAGCCCAAAATTCATAATTTCCTGTAATAAACCTATACAAAAATTTTGCTCACGTAGTCTTCACTAAAACAACTATAACTTGAGCTTTGGAACTCGAAATTGAATAATTCAAAGTACATTTTGAAACTAAGAGATAAATATTTGATTAATATGAATACATCTCAACTTAAAAATATTTGGATCCCATCCAAAAACTCATCGCAAATAAATTGATCTTATAAGCTTGAAAAACAACTTTAATGAATTTAAGTTAATAAAATTTACTTCCATCAACGTATGTATCATATTTAAAATTGGACTTCAATTTTTGTGATCATTTAGGCTTGTGAAATAGGCCTTGTAAAAGATTAAGGCGAACATGTTATTGGACGGGAATTTGGGTCCCCCATACTCGTATAATTATTACTATTGAGTTAAAAAATGACCAGAAGCTTATTTAAAAAAAAATCAATTGCTTTTGTGAAAAACACATTTGATTAAATTTTCAAATGTGAAAAATGTATTATTAATTAAGTTTTTTTATTAATGGTTTTTTATTGTTGATTGTTATTGTACTGACGTGACTATTAATAATCATTGAATCGATTATCATGATGCGGACATAGTAGTTTATATTACCAAAAAAATATTAAAAATTCAAACAAATAACTATTAAAAGAATTCAAGTTCAAAATAAATCTGGATAAATACGCATCCAAGTTTATTTGTATATGGACAAGGGCGTAGCTCGGGGGCTGACAGAGGTTCCGATCCTCCCTAAAATAGAAATTTTTTTTATTTAGTAGTAAAGGTAAAATTACACTTTGCTCCCTTAAAAATGATAAAAATTTGATTTAATCCTTTGAAAATTATAAAGATATAGGCTATTAAAATGGTGGAATTACATTTTTTACTATTGTAAAAATTATAATTTAATTTCAGCCCCTATAATGGACATTCGGGACATTTTATTTTAAATTATAAAAATTGTAAAAATTATAAAAAAAATGCTGTTTTTTTTTCTTTTCTTATTATCACGTAAAATATTTTTTTAAAATTTTTTTATAGTATTTTACAATAATTTAATAAATTTTTTTGTATATTTTAAAAAAGTTTTTTATATAATTTAAAATACTACACTTGAAAAGAACTTGAATAAATGAACGTCCAAATTTAAATCAACTTGAAGATTCAATTGTTTGAGTTCATTCTAAACTTGAATTTGTAAAATAATTTTATAGTTTATAATTTTTTTTGTTGATGTAGATTATCATATCAACATCGTGATTGTTAACTTAGCTATAGTTAACAACCACGTCAGTACAATAACAATTAATAATAGAAATCATTGATTAAAAAACTTTTTAGGACCCAATTTATGCCCGGGGCCCAATATTAACCAGATTAAAAACAAAAAAAATAAAACATTAATAAAACCCAATTAATAAAGTTCAAATTTACAAAAAAAAAAAGAAAATAGCTCAAATAATAAACACAAGCCCAATTCATGTCAGCCCAAACCCAACTAAACCTAAAAATTGGCCCAAAACTAAAAATCAAACAGAAACCCTAGAGGTTTCTGGAACCTCCCAGTGCCGCCGCTCTTCCCCCCACACGCGTGCCGCAAATATTTGTACAATTAAATTGGTACTCATCAAGTGCTATCTGATTAATAGTACATAATAATACACTTCTATATTTGTTTCGTATATCCTAAGTGTTCTGTTTAATCTACTGGGCCTCTTATAAAAATGTAAGTAATTTTCGTTATAAGGTATGTTTGCAATATTGAATTAAAAATAAATTGCGAACTGAAAGGAAATGCAATGGATATAAATGATAAACTAGATAAATGTGCACAAAGGAGCTATAGAATTATAGAAATAATGAAGTTCATGATCAAAATAACAAGGAAATTTCGAGGACGAAATTTTTTTAAGGGGGGAAGAGTTGTAACAGTTCAATTTCAGTAGTGTCGGAACAGTAATTCGAGATCACTAAATCTGACGAAAAAGTTAGAAAACTTTGTTAATCAATAATTATAAGTTAAGTGTGATTTTAGAAATATTTTTGAAATAGTAAATTTTGTGATTTAAAAAGATAAATTGTGTCGAAAACGAGGTATCTAGACTCGATATTATAAATTGAGGTGTAAATATTTTTATAAATATTTATGAAGTTAGTTGTGTGTTTAATTAAATGTTGATTAGGTGAATTTGACTTAATTAGGAGAAATTAAGAAAAAAAGGATTAAATTGCAATAGAGGTAAAAGTTTAATTATAGATTAAAGAAATGCTAAAGGGACTAAAAAGGAAATTATGCCATTCTCTATAGTTGAGGCGACATACACATAAAAATATCAAAGATTTTTATGATTAAAATATATATATATGATTACTTAATAAATTAAGAATATTATTTATTTATATTATATTATATTATATATTATATTATATTATTATATTATTATATAAATAGGTAAAACAAAAGGAAGGGAAATAGAAACAGAAAACCCAAACGAAGCAAGAGCAGGGGAAGGAAAGAAAGAAAAAGAGAAGAGAAAGAAGAAAATGGGCAAATTGGAAAAATTGCCAAAATTAGCTAAATAAAAAGGGGATTAAATTGGAATATCTAGAGTTTTTTTTTTCATTTCTCTTCATTTTCATCAGCTGAAAAACAGCCATGGAAGAGGGCTTAAGCTGGTTTTCATACTCTGGCTTCATGTAAGTTTAATTCTTGCTTTCTCCTTGAAATTTCTATGTATTTAGATTTTTACAATTGGGTCCAACTTATTAATTCATTAGTTTTTATTCTATGGCTAATTTTTAAAGTTGATGTGGGTTAGTGATGGAAGAATATGATGAATAAATATTGAATTGAAGCTTTTGTTATATGATGATTTTATCAAGTAAAATTGATGGAATTTGTTTTAGGACCTAATTGTGAAAGAGTTGAAATTAAGGCCTAGTGTTAAAATTCTGATTTTTTAAAGGTTATGAAGTAGTTTAAAATGATAGAGAAAAGTATTAAATGAGAAAATTATCTCAATTGATGGGTTAATTGAGCAAGGACTGAATTGTATGACTTGTGGAATTTGGGGCAAAATAGAAATCAACATGTTACACTAAAGCAGTTTTGGACAGCAGCAGTTGTCTAACTTTGAAAAATCACCAAAAATGGTAGAAATTGAATTATAAGTTGAGTGAGATATAGAATTAAAGCTTGTTGAGTCTATTTTCATATAAAAGAAACAGAGAAAGTAAAGAAAGTCTACATATTGAGAGATATTTAAATTTTTGTAAGATTGGTTTAGAATAACTTCGTGATCCCCTGTTCTTACTTTAGAAATTCACTAAAAATTGTAGAAAAAGAATTATGAGTTATAATTGATATGTTTGTATTCCTTAGTAAGTCTATTTTCATTAGAAATGATCAGAAACACTATATGAAAATCGTACTATGAGATAATTGATTTTTAGTGAATAAAGGTCAGAGCCATCGGACTGTGTAACAGGGAAGAACTTAACTAATAAACTGTACTAATTGGCCACAAAAAAAATTCTGTAAAACTTATAGTAAGAAGATATGTGAGTCTATTTTCAAATAAAATTAGCAGATCTTAATTTCGAGTTCTGTAGCTCAAGATATAAATAATTTAGTAACTATGACTCAAATGGACAATTTTGAATATACATATGAGTAATTAGTGAAATTATTGATAATGTTACTTATAGCATGTTATATACATTAAGGATGTGGAATGGAGAGGAGGAGGAGGAAAATATGTATGAATATTCAACTAGCATGGCTAAATTGTAATGTTTTAGGCTCAAGGACTAAATTGAATAAAAGTAAAATTTTATGATTAGTTTTGTAAAAAAAATCTTGGAAATGATCAATTTGCATGAAATAGATTATTTTTTTTATTTAAAATTTCAAAATTGAATGAAATTATTAATTTAGATTAAGATCGGTTGAAAAATCGATGAAAATAGAAAATTTCCAAAATGCCCCTGAATTTTGATATTTCTACAAATTTAGCCAGATAAGTTCGTGTAATTTAATTATGTGATATAAGGAAATATGAATTGATGGTACGTGAAATATTGATATGATGAATTAACTGATTTATGTTTATGAAGAAGAGACAAGTGAATGATATTTATCATGATATGTAAATATGTGATTATCTTTAATATGTTAATACAAGGTAATTAAGTATGTTGAGACGAGTAATAAATTTAAGTAAGACATGACGAGAAAAATAAATATGTTTAAGGGACAATATGTTTGATTTTGATTGGTTTCAAATATAAAAAAAATGAAATAAAATGTCTGATAAATAAATTTGTAATTCCGGTAATGCCTCGTACCCTATTCCAGCGTTGAATACGGGTAAGGGGTGTTACATTTAGTGGTATCAGAGCTATGGTTTAGTCGGTTCTCGGACTAAATATTGTATATGTAGAGTCTAGAAATATATGCCATTATTAATATATAACTTGAGATAATGTGATATCTTCTAACTTTGATGATATTTGTATCACTATAATTCAAACTTTATCATTATTATGTGTAATTTACTAATTATTTGTGGTAAGTATTTTAAGGTAAGTGTTTAGTAAAATGATAAATTTATGATTGGGTAATGAAATTGAAACTGATACTGAACTGAATTATGGAATACTGAATATTATTTTGAGTACTGAACTAAATTGTGAAGTTACTGAATATTGTTATGTGGATTGCATTAAGCTATGAAATTACTGATGTAATGAATTATTACAATACTGTGAAACTGATCGAAATAAGAAGTGAAAATAGAATGAATTGGAAATTAAAAGTTATTTAAATTATGTAACTGAATTATGAATTATGTGAATATTTGAAGGTATATTAATAGAAAATTAAAAGTGATTTGAATTGAATCAAATTGAATTAAATAAAGAAAATATGTGAGTAATTGAAATGTATATTGATTGAAAAGTAATTAGTGATTTTAAATTTGATTGAACAATAAACTAAAAATACGAATTAAAAAAAATGAATTAAATTATGAATATGTGTAAATATATGAATCATGTATTGATTGAAAAGTGGTTGGAACTGAATTGAAGTATGATTATATGTGAATATGTGAAATATGTATTGGTATTGAATTGTATACTGATTAGAAAATGAAAAAGTGAATTTGAAATAGAAAAAAAAATGATTTGAATACCCTATTAACTTATCAGACTAGATTGGATACAAATGGCATGCCATAGGATTTGTGATGTGATGAGGAGATTTGAGGCTCAGCCGAGGTGATAATTCTGTATTATATTCTTCGGTTTATCCGAAGAGGCATTTAATGCCTTATTGGTGTGTTTTGGAGGATATGATATATTGGTGTGTTTGGGAGGATATGATATACTGGTGTGTAATGGAGGATTTCATTATTTTGGTGTGATTGGTTGGAATCCGCGTATCCGCCAAATTCCGAGTCTTGTTAATAGGGGTAGATATGAACATTAAGTGAAATTAAAATGAGAATTGATTTCCTTGTTAACTTGTCGGACTAGTCGGATATAATTGGCATGTCATAGGATTTGGAAGAGTACGGGATTTATCGGCTTTGCCGAACAGGCACTTTATGTGTCGTATCAGGCACCTCGTGTGTCGTATCAGGCACTTTATGTGTCGTATTTCAGGCACCTCGTGTGTCGTATCAGGCACTTTATGTGTCGTATTTCAGGCACCTCGTGTGTCGTATACTGATCAGGTACTATGTACCGTTTTAGGCACAATGTGCCGTACTGGTGTGTTTGGGTTGGAATCCGTGTATCCGTCAAAGTCTGGATTGTTAATAGGGTGAATAACTGAAATGAGAAAATTAAATAAATTTGATTGATCGTACTATTGAAAATATGAGAAAGACATTATGAGTTGAATTGTGAATTGAATTGAAATGTGAGATTTGCAGCTTAACTTAAGGTTCATGAATTTGCTAAAATATCAAATTATTATTATTGAAATCTGTTGAATAAACGAAATGAGAAAATCGATTGAATTTGATCGGTTGAACTATTGAAAGTATGGAAAAGTGGAATTAGGAATTGAAATGTAAATTGAAATTGAGATATGAGATTGAAAACTTGAACCAAAGGTTTATGAATTGATTAAAGATAATATAGATGATATATGATGTCATGTGATGAAAGACTATTGTTGAGATATGAAATTAAAGCATAAACTAACACATATGATTTATATTGTTACATGTTTGATATTTATTATTTATTATTTATTATAATTTTTATAATTTGAATTATGGTAATACCACTGAGTATAGATATAGACATGCTCAACGTACGATTGTATTATTACAATTCAAATTATTTAATATTAAATGTTAAATTTAAATTATGCGTATAGTAAGTGAAGTATGAGGTAAGTGTTATTGTTGAATTAAATGGAAATTGAATTAAGTGATGGATAAATATTATATTGAATTGTATATTGATGAGAAAGTGAAATTAAATTTAGTTGTGAATAAATTGACAATGAAATTGGAATTGAAAAATGATATGTGAAGTACATAATAAGAATTATTAGTAAATTAAGAATGACTGGTAAATTTTGAAATATGTTACATATAATAAAGAAAGAAAAGATATAAACATATAGGTTTTTAGCACAATGATTAAATTGTAAAGTATGTAAAAGTATTATGCTAAAAGTGTAAAAGTGATATGTGTGCATAATGTAATTTGCCCAAGTAAATGAGATTAGATCTACTAGGATATTAGCCTCCACGTCACTCCTTGGTGGTTTTGCCTGCAAAACAAAAAAAAGCAACAACAACAGCACATCAAGAGGAATAACAGAAAGGAAATCTTGTACTTTCTTTTATTTTATTTTTGATTTTTTCGGTTATAAAACCGATTGAAAAATCATTTGTACGGGGAGGAGATTTTTTTCACGAATACAAAAGATCAATACAGAAATCAGCAGATCAAATTAGCAAATGTTTCCTTTTCTTTATTTTCTTTCTTTGTCGAAGTTATTCACACATACTTGTAAAAGATCTTTGTTATTTTTTTTAAAAAAAACCACACAAATATATTTAGATATAATATATATATATATAAATAAAAAAAGAGAAAAAAATATCACCTGGGGAAGGTCTGACCGCCATACACAGCGGTCGTCGGCAGCGGAAGACGGCTGTCTGATGATCGGACCCGCGGCCGGAGAAGGGACCTTAACAGAGAAAAAAACAGAGCCTCCCTTTCTTTCTTTTTTTTTTTTTAAAATTGATTACAAATGTTTTTTTTTTTAAATTTTCAGCCTTAAATAGTGCTCCAATACGGCGCTGTTTTGGAGCCTATCTTCAAAGCACAAAACGACGTCGTTTGCCCCTCAAGACCCGCGCGTTGACCCGACCCGGGGAAGGGTCCGCGTGTTTTGTGAAATTGGACTATTTACCGCTTCAGCCCTTCAGTAGTTTTATTTTTTTAATTCCATTTTTTTATATTTTAAATTTGCCCCAGTAATTTTCTTGCTGATTCATTTTAGTCCTTCTTGATGCTGCGCGTTTTGGACAGGGGAAATAATTTCCTAGTTAGTCCCTATCCTTTTGGGGCGCATTACAATTCGGTCCTTTTGCCGAATTTTATTCCAATTTTTGCCCCAAACATTTGTTTTAAATTCAATTTAGTTTTTTATTTCCTTGTCATTTTTATTATTAAAATTAATTATTGTTACTATTATTATTAGTTTTATATTATTATTATTATTATTTTGTTATTACCACTATTATTATTATTTTTGATACTATTATTACTATAATTGTATTTATTATTATTACTTTCTTTATTATTATTATTATTATTATTATTATATTATTATTTATTTTTACTATTATTATTTGTTTATTAACATATTTTCATTATAATTTATTATTATTATTGTATTTTTGTTACTATTATTATTATTTTTCTATCTTTGAACTATTGTACATAATATTTATTTTTATTGATCCGCTATTAGCTTTTATTTTTGTTATTATTTTCTTTTCTTTTATTTATTTGTTTATTTGTTTATTATTTTTTAAAATTTTACCTATTATTTTATATAAATGATTTGTTTTAGCTTTTATTTATTTTTGCCCTCATTATTGTTATTTATATTGTTACCCTTGTTTTTATTCTATTATGCATGTGTACTATAAATCATCTTCCATTTTACTACGATCATATTTCATTCGATGCATTAAAATTTTCGTTTGGAAATAAGCAAATACTCCGCGTTTTAAGATTTGAAAGAAATCAAATCCTAATTTACTGGGTTTCGATTTTCTCGTTGAGTCTAAAGAATCAATTATTTCTTTAAAATCAAAGTATAAGTTAAATAAAAGCTTATTTTCGGGAATTCAAATGTTGTGTCCGAACTCACTGGATGTGACATTTTGTTATCTCGAGATAAAGATTTCTAAAAACAAAGGCAATATTCTGTATTTGGAATTTTGGGAAATTATGCCCTAACTTACTGGATTTCGATTTTTCATTTGACCGAAATGACCGAATATCCTTTTTTAATTTAAATGTACGAGTTTTAATTGGAAAAAGACAAACTTAGCTTCGATGATTCAAAATGTCGTATCCTAACTCACTGGGTATTATATTTTATTCCTTCGAAATAAGCGGGTCTTGGCATCCAGTTTAATTTATTCAAGTTTTTTAAAATGAAGAGGATCGTATTTTAAAATCTTTTCAAATTTTCAACATTAAGGTACCAATTTTGGGCGTTACGAGGGTGCTAATCCTTTCTCGTGCGTAACCGACTCCCGAACCTGTTTTCTCGAATTTTGTAGGCCAAAATCATCGTTTTAATAAATCAAAATGTTTTAACGACTAATCTCAAGGTGACCCGATCACACCTAAAAAAAGATTGGTGGCGACTCCATTTTCGTTTTTAAAGTCGACCCCATTTTTCAAACAAAAAAATGGTTTCGACAGCTTGGCGGCTCCACTGGGGACAAAAAAGAGAGTCAAGCCGTAAGATTAATTATTTTCTGTCTTGCTGTCGAAAATTAAAAATCTGATTTGAAAAATTACGATCATTTTATTACATTTGTTTGTGTTATTTCATATGATTATTATGGTTTGAGTCTCGTAGAATATTTTCGCATCATATTGCATAAGGACCGTTTGGTCTTACCTTTTTAAGTGAGAGTGAGAAGCTACTCTTTCGTGAGGTTTTCATTTCCGTGCAGGACAGTGAACCGCTTTCGGGATACATCCGTACTTATGTCTTCGTGAGATTTTCATCTCCGTGCAGTCATAGGGAAATGTATTCCCCTGAACTGAACTCGATCCGTATGAGCCTATAATGAGTGAGGATTGAGGAATCTGCTGGTTCGGGTAGCTCAAATTTAGAACCAAACCGCATATAGAAGACCCTAAGAGCCCACCCTAGATAGTACCACGAAAACCATAGTGGTCATCCGAATAAGTGCTCTATTTGTTTCTTTCTTGCTTGCTTTTACTTTGTACTAATGTGTTTCATTTTGTTTTGGCTATGATTGCATTACATGTCATTTCATATTTGAAAGAGTGTCAATTCATGTTCGATTACTAAATTAGAGAGCTTGTCATGGAGAACGAATTTCTTGATAAAATGGAAGACAATGCGGCTATCTGTATATTTGTAATCCGTTTCATGTAAAGAATTTTGTCCTCTAGTAAAGTTTTCTAAAGGAAATTGAATCAGAATCGACACCTTTTTGCATTCATTTCATGCATTCGCATTGCATTACATCATGTGCATTAGATTTCATAGAAAGACCCTGACTGGTTGAAGTCATTTCAGAATTAACCTGGAAACCAAGCATCCTTACGGTACCCGTGCAAAGGCGAAAGATATGGATCAAAGACTGGAAAGACTTGAACAACTCCAAAAGGAGATGCAAGATAAACTACAATTGCAAATACAAGAGCAATTGGCTAAGATCCAGCAAGATATGATGGACCGAATGATGGAATCATAAAGAAATATGATGACTCAATTGACTTAACTACTGGCGGGAGGAATAGACAAAGGAAAGACCCCAATGGTTAACACTGGAGAAGATAATGAAGAACCACTCTATCCTCCAGGTTTTACCCCAACACATCCTGAGGTGTACCCTCGAAGAACATCCATCATAATTAAACTTTAACAATTTCAGAAAGGTGTTTCGATGCTGATGAACTTCCAAGCGGGATCAGGTTCTAACCTAAGGGATAACCTAACTAATGCTGTTATCCCTGACCTGGATTAGGTGGCAGAAAGGGAAAGGGAAAGGACAGAACTGCCAAAGTAGTTAGAAGACCGATGCAAATGGCTGGAGGAAAAATTCAGAGTCATGGAAAACGCTGATAGGCAACATGGAATCGATGCTAAAGATCTGAGTTTGGTTCCAGATCTAGTACTTCCTCACAAATTCAAGATGCTAGAATTTGAAAAATACAATGGGACTAGTTGCCCCGAAGCTCACATAACCATGTTTTGCAGACGAATGACTGGGTATGTTAACAATGACCAACTGCTAATACATTGCTTCCAAGACAGTCTGGTGGGAGCAGCATCCAAATGGTACAATCAGTTGAGCCGTCCTAAGATTGGTTCTTAGAGGGATTTAGCACAAGCATTCATGAAGCAGTACAATCATGTAACATATATGACCCCTGATAGAATTACCTTGCAAAATATGGAGAAGAAACTGAGTGAGAGTTTTCGGCAATATGAACAAAGATGGAGGGAAGTTGCCAAACAAGTCCAACCATCTCTTCTGGAGAAAGAAACTACGATGCTTTTCATCAACACCTTGAAAGCCCCATTTATCAACCATATGTTGGGGAGCGCCACGAAGAGTTTCTCGGACAGAAAAGCTCTAGTTCACTCCTTCCCAATAACGTACCGAGAGCTATATTAGAGCCTGTTTGACGTACACGTGGTGTCCCATTTTTACCTAACACCATTATAGCCCCCATACCCCAAATGGTACGATACAAATGCTCAATGCGACTACCATGCGGGAATTTCGGGGCATTCAATAGAAAATTGCACTGCCTTTAAGAAAGTCGTTGAAAGACTTATTAAAATGGGCATTGTGAAATTTGATAATGCACCTAATGCCGAAAACCTATTACCCAATCACACTGATAATGGGGTAAATGCGATAGTCGAAAAGGTGGGGAGAAAAATCAAGACCAATATTGCAGAAGTAAAAACTCCTTTGAGGAGGGTCTGGAAGGAGATGGTAAAAAGGGGGCTGAGCATGTTAGATCCTGAAAGAAGTTGTGAAAACTCGAGGAACTACTGTGAGTTCTATCATGAGGAAGGGCACGAGATCCAAGAATGTGCAGAATTCAGAGCCTTGGTGCAAGGTCTGATGGACAATAAAGAGATAGAGTTCTGTGAAGGAGTTAGTGTTGAAGAAATGTTGGAAAATGTTTACATCAATGCCATACATGAAGAAATCATTGAAAGGGGGACCTTATCAGATATCCGCTCTTATGAACCTGGGAGTGTTCTGAATAACTGGACTACAGAAGAAATTCCTGTAGTTTTTAGAGCTTATACAGAGTAATGTTCGAGATTCACTTGTTGCTTTAAGCCTAGAAGCAATAAGAATTTCTTTGTGAAATAGTCTTATGTCCAAACATCATTACGAAATACATATTTGAGATCATTTTGAATAAATATCCTCTTATTCTTTTAGATTCTTTCATTCTTTCTATACAAATAATTATGTTAGATTCTTTCATTCCTTGGATCTTTTTCCAAAACATTCTTTCATCACATTCATAATCATACCATAAAAATAATTATTCTTAAATTCATTCGTTCTTTCTATATTTCTTTTGTACCTACAACAGGTCCCAGAATATCAATGACATGAGTAACGCTGCTACGGAATTAGAATCTCCTTTCGAGCAAGACATGTGTTTAGAGAGATCCCAGAACTTTGAAGATGACATAGACTGTGGCTTATCTCCGGACTTGTTAAAAATGGTAGGACAAGAGGAAAAAACAAATTCTGCCTCATTGTAACCTTGGAAGAGGGAAAGGTAGTGAAAATTGGAGCGTGCATAATTGAAGAAACAAAGCGAGACCTCGTAGAGTTACTTCAGGAATTCAAAGATATCCTCACATGGTCATACCAAGATATGCCAGGGTTAAGCACTGACATTCTTGTACACCTCCTCCCCATAAAAGAGGATTGCAAGCCGGTTCAGCAGAAGCTCCAGAGAATGAGGCCTGACATTGTCCTAAAACTAAAAGAGGAAGTAAAAAAATAGTTTGATGCCGATTTCTTGCAAGAGGTCAAATACTCAGAATGGGTAGCCAACATTGTGCCTGTCCCTAAGAAAGATGGGAAGGTACGAATGTGTGTAGATTATAGAGACTTAAATAAGGCCAGCCCGAAAGATAATTTCCCCTTGCCTCACATTGATACTCTAGTAGACAATACGGCAAGTTATTCACTGTTTTCCTTCATGGGTGGCTTCTGGGGATACAATCAGATAAAAATGCATCCCGAAGACATGGAAAAGACCACCTTCATAACCTTGTGGGGTACATTTTGTTATAAGGTGATGCCATTTGGGTTGAAAAATGTAGGAGCGACATATCAAAGGGCTATAGTGACCTTGTTCCACGATATGATGCACAAAGAAATCGAAGTTTATGTTAATGATATGATTGCAAAGTCCCGAATGGAAACAGAGCATATCCAAGTTTTGAGGAAGTTATTCTTGAGACTGAGGAAATTCCAGTTAAAGCTTAATCCAACAAAATGCACTTTTGGAGCTAGATCGGGAAAATTGTTGGGCTTCGTAGTCAGTGAGAAGGGAATCGAGATTGACTCAGATAAGGTCCGGGTTATACAAGAATTGCCTCAGCCGCGCACTCAAAAAGAAGTTCGGGGTTTCCTTGGAAGGTTAAATTACATTGCTCGGTTCGTTTCACAATTAACTGAGAAATGTGATCCCGTATTTCATCTTCTTAAGAAACACAATCCATGCATGTGGGATGATGAGTGCTAGAAAGCTTTTGATAAGGTCAAACGGTACTTGTCGAGTACTCCAGTACTGTCACCTCCATGCCCAGATAGGCTATTAATACTGTATTTGACAATGTTTAGCAACTCTATGGGATGTGTGCTGGTTCAACACGACAATTCGGGAAGAAGAGAAAATGCGATATACTACCTCAGTAAGAAATTCACTGAGTGTGAAATGAGATATTCGTCAATTGAGAAATTGTGTTGTGCCTTGATTTGGATGACTCGGAGGTTGAGGCAATACATGCTGTATCATACGACCTGGCTAGTCTCGAAATTGGACCCTTTAAAATATATGATGGAGTCAATTGCTTTGAACGGAAGGATGGCTAGATGTCAAATTCTCCTCTTTGAATTTGACGTAGTTTATTTGAGCCAAAAAGTTGTGAAAGGAAGCGCAATTGCAGATTTTCTAGCCAGCAGAGCTCTAGAAAATTATGAGCCTCTGAACTTTGACTTCCCTAACAAAGAATTAATGTATGTGGCAGCTACTGAAGAAGACGCTACAAAAGATCACCTTTGGAAATTAAACTTCGATGAAGCATCGAATGCTGTAGGTAATGGAATTGGGGCAGTCTTAGTATCCCCAAATGGAGATCATTATTCGTTCACATGCAAGTTGAATTTTGATTGTACAAATTACATGGCAGAATATGAAGCATGCATCATGAGACTCCGTGCAGCCATAGAACACAAAATTAGAGTGTTGGAAGTATATGGGAATCTGTACTGGTGATCTACCAACTGAAAGGTGAATGGGAAACAAGAGACCCCAAATTGATCAATTATCGAAGGATAGTTCTGGGGTTAATTGAAGAGTTTGATGACATTACTTTCAATTATCTCTCACGAGATGAAAACTAGATGGCAGATGCTTTGGCCACTCTGGCTTCCATGATCAAAGTGAGCGAATAAAAGGATGCAAAACCCATTCAAATGAGTATTTATAAGGCCCCAACTCATTGTTACAATATGAAGGAAGAAGAAAGAGATGATCATCCCTGGTACCACGATATATTACGATACGTGAGAAATCATGAATATCCTGATCAGGCAAACGAGACCGAAAAGAGGATGTTGAGAAGACTAGCTTGTGACTATGTCTTAGACGGAGAGATCCTATACAAAAGAAGAAAGGATCAGGTACTATTGTGATGTGTGGACGCTGTTGAAGCTAAGAAAATTTTGGAAGAAGTCCACGAGGGTGTTTGGGGGAACACATGCTAATGGTTTCACAATGGCTAGACAAATTATGAGATTCAGGTACTATTGGTCTACTATGGAGGGAGACTGCATCAATTATGCTAAGAGATGCCATAAATGCCAAATTTATGGAGACAAAATTCATGTACCTCCTTCGCCTTTACATGTTATGACTTCCTCATGGCCTTTCTCTATGTGGGGCATGGATGTCATTGGGCCGGTCTATCCAAAAGCTTCAAATGGGCATCAATTCATCTTTATAGTCATCGACTATTTCACTAAGTGGGTAAAGGCTGCTTCATATGCCAGTGTTACTAAGTCAGCAGTCAGCAGATTCCTAAAAAAGGAAATCATATGTCGATAGAATGCCTGAGAGGATCATATCTAACAATGCATTAAACTTGAACAACAGCACGATCATGGAGGTTTGCAGTCAATTCAAGATCAGACACCATAATTCATCCCCGTACTGTCCAAAAATGAATGGTGCAGTGGAAGCAACCAATAAAAACATTAAGAAGATCGTGGGGAAAATGGATGAAACTTATAAAAATTGGCATGAGAAATTACCATTTGCTCTTTATACTTATCGAACATCAGTCAGAACCTCCACCGGGGCAACTCCTTTCTCATTGGTTTATGGAATGGAGGCAGTGTTACCCATTGAAGTAGAAATACCTTCCCTTCGAGTTTTGTTAGAGCTAAAGTTAGATGAAGCAGAATGGGTCCATTCTTGGTATGATCAGTTAAACTTGATTGAGGAAAAGAAGTTAAGAGCTATTCGTCATGGTCAAATGTACCAAAAACGAATGATGCGAGCTTATGACAAAAAGGTTCGCCCAAGAGAATTTCACGAGGGGGCCTGGTATTGAAAAATATCCGCCCCATACAAAAAGATTTCAGAGGAAAATGGATGCCAAATTGGGAAGGACCTTATGTGGTAAAAAAGGCTTTCTTCGGAGGAGCACTGATCTTGGCTGAAATGGATGGGAAAAACTTGCCTAATCTTGTAAATTCAGATTCAGTCAAGAAGTACTATACTTGAAGAGGAAAATAGGCCAAAGTGAAAATGTGCAAAGGGTTTTTTGAGACACACTCTAAAAACAAAACGAAAAACAGAGAGGTCAAGGTGAAAACATGTAAAGGGCACCTTGAGACTAAAGGGGTTTTGAGTTGAAAACCCGAAAAGGGTGGCGCAAATTGTGATCAAAGACGAGGACATGCGGTGATCTTACTATACCAGAATTATAAGGAAGGAGAGAGGTTACATCTTGGGGCATCAACAGAGCACTCTTGATCTCCTAAACACATATTGAGCTTAAAATGGTCTTCAGAAAGTCCGTACAGAGAAGCTCAAGCTGCGATATCTGGGGCACCTATCTTTTCCCCTCATCATTTTGTATTTTAGTAATGTTTGCTTTCTTTGATTAACCTATTCTTTTCAGATTTCGTTCCTGATAAATTTCATTTTTGTCCATCATTATGATCATTTTCAAGCATTTTGTATTGAAGTAATGATTAATGGACTAATAATACTTTCACAAAAGGAGTTTTGCATATTACTCTGGAAACTTCTAAATAGTACGAGAACCTGAAACATGACTATTATTTAGAACTCACCTAGCCTAAGGGTTGGAAAATTTGAGAAGGAAACTCTAAACAGTGACCATTTTTTCAGACTTTCTATCAAAAATATTGGCTGAACAAGAAGACAGAATATTACGTCAGTGATACAACCTTGAAGAACAACGAGCAATGACAACCCAAACATTAAAAAAGGGGATCATCCTCATGAAATTCTGCATCATGCAAAACACATTTAATTAGGAGCATTCGATTCATTCTGATCATTGCATCCTAATCATTATACAAAGATCATTCTCATGACATTCTGCATTCATGCAAATGTCATCCATAATTGTAACACCCCAAACCCGGCCCACGAGCCATGAACGGATCTGGTATGTCACGGGATAAAGAAGTTTGAAAGGTTTGGATTAATAGTAGAAATTTAAAATTTTGTTAAGGGTATAAAACGGTGTTCGTTAAATCTCAAGTGGGTTGATTTGGTAAATCCGATTGAGTTGAAAATCCTTTCTCCCTTTAAAACCATTTGACCCCTAAATTTTAGAACAATAGAGTGATCGATAACTTAGAAAATTTCGTTACCTGATGGTAGCATTTTTGAAAACGCGTACAAGTGCTTATTTTTTTGAAAACGTTACTTTTAACCGATTTGCATAACCATTCGTAAGTTTATCAGTTATAAAGTAAAGTAAAAACGACTACCTAACCATCCAAAATAATAAGCGGCCATATTACAACCCAATCGAATTATAGTGAATAATTAAACTTAAAACGGGGAAAAATAAAGTTTCAAGTCCACAAAACCAACATGGCCGTCTCGAGCTCTCCTCGGCTCCGCACCCGTGCTCTACTCACCTGCAAGATGATATGGGAAGGGGTGAGTCACCAAGACTCAGTGTATAAATCCCCGACCCGAAAATAACACTCATACCCAAGATATTAGTATGACATGCAATTATGCAACCCAACCTAGCCATCCATGCTCCTTTTCTACCCCGTGTGGTACCAAACCACTGGTGGTGCCAAACCACTGGTGACTTATAGTCACGATATCCGTCAATACGTGTGGTGCCAAACCACTGGTGGTGCCAAACCACTGGTGACCCGAAGTCACAATCAAATGATGGGGCCAACCCATCGTGTGATACCAAATCACTGGCGTCGATCCCGTATCTCAAATGTGGGGCCAACCCACGGTGGTACTAAGCCACAGGGACGAGACGCTATGAGGTGCCAAACCTCTGGAGGTACCAAACCTCTGGTGACCGTAGCCACAATGTGTTACCAAAACACTGGTGTCCGTCGACACGAATATTACTCCCTCTCATCAATCCCACCATCATCATGCTCATATTACAAGTATCATGATTCCATATATCATGCAATCGAATATAGCATAGCATTTTTCAGCATATGATGGCATATACAACATATATCGTAAATCGAGTAATAAGGAAACTTACCCGAGAACCAAGCTTATGCCCACTAAGCCAAGTTACCATATGAGAGGTTATTAATATCATTAAATAACAGTTTATACTAATAAAGTGTGTAAGAGTTTACACACCTAATTTATCGAAGGTCTACAAGAAATCCCGGATCTACGTGATATTTAAAAAGTCCCGAACTTGTCCTTGTATAGCTCCTAATATTCGGCCATTAATATCTATTATTACGGAGTCTCATTTGATTAACTAGCGAATCCAAAGTTTTTAGTCATATAATAACAAAATAGAGCCTCAGGTCGAACCTTTATTAGTCTTAAACCGCGTGATTTGAAATTCCGAAACTCCCGATATTCCTTCGGTCGATTTACTCCTATACCTAGGGTGCACATTCGGTTACACTTAGGCATCCAACATGGCATTTGGCCGAATAATACATATATATATATATGTATATATATATATATATAATACCTTACCAAAACCAAAACAAGTCTCGGAGAAATCACTCCTTCGATGCTCCTTATGATTACTACACAAGGGAGCAAAACTCTTAATCATCTCAAGATTATATTCGGCCAATCTTACATTTCCAAACCACAGGGGTTAGTCGTCCCTTACCTTGATGGTTGACTCGTCCCTCAACACCAACGCTTGACTCCCCCCCTATAGATGTTCACAGGTTCCGGCTACCACATGCATACCAACACGGCCTTTGGCCGAATGTGCCCAACCCTTTTTCCATGCTTACCGAAATCCCAACTAGCCGAGCTTTCTACCAAAATAAAAATAAAATATATTAGTTAGAATGGCATGCAAACCATATTCATAGTTATGGCCCTAGGCCGAATCTTCCTGCTAACTTACCTCGAAGAAACGAGACCCGAATTACTCCTTCAAAGCCCCTAAGTGTCGGCTACCTCAAAAAGGAATACCTAGAATGGCCAAAGGATTCGGCTATGGCTCCCAAGCACACTTGATTTCGACACATGTTATGTCCAAAAGAAAACGCAAGGAGAGGGCTATTAAGCGAGGTATTCGGCCATCACAATGTAAAAAGAAAAAGAGAGAACATTTCCATAGATTTTGGCCAAGAACCGATTTGGAAGGAAAGAGAACTAAGACAAGAAATTTCGGCACAAGGTCTATAGAATGTTTCAAAGAAGGATAAAAAGTATCAAGGGGAGGAAGGGGGGTTTTAGTGTGATTAGCAAGAAGAAGAAGAAAAAAATGAAAAGGAAGTGTTACTCCCTAATATCTCCAACGCCGTGAGCTAAAGCTCCCCCCCCCAAGTCCCCATTCGGCCGATGCTACCCATGTGCTAACCCCCATCCTCTTTGAAACAAAACAAATCATTGTTAACTTATTCTTCCATCACCAATTACTAAAAAAAATAATAGACAATAATAAATAAAACCCATACCTCCAAATAAATAATAATACTAAATAAAATATTCCCATACAACACTGAAACCAAAAGAATTGTTTTCAGCCGTTTGAATGCCCCCATGCGCAGGCTTCAACACGCCGGCAAATAAAAAAACAAAGTGCCCATGCTGCTGCCCCCCCCAGGTCTCGAACCCGAGACCTGGGGAAGGCTTCCCACACCTTTGACCACTCTGCCATTGCGCCCTTCCTGGTATAAACGCGTCGGAAATTTATTTTAACCTTCGGTCCCTGGGCTCTTGCACGCATTAAAGGCCAAAAACAAAATACCTCACTGCAGCCCAGGAGTTTCGAACCCAAGACGTGAGGAAGAAACCCCCACGCCCCAACCGCTCGACTAGCTATTCCTTTCATGACAAGAACGCGCTGCATTTTTCTTTTAACCCGTGCTTCATTGATCCTAAATGCTTAAATGCTAAGCAGCAATAAAAATGCTCGCGCGTCCCCGGGGGTGCTCGAACATGCGACCCCGAGCTGAAATGAATATTAAGTCCCTGGCCACTATGCCAAGGCATCAACTGTGTCATGAACCCATTTCAAAATCCTTTTGAGCCTTCCTTTGCGTTGACGCCAAAACAAAATCAAACTTGCCTCGCGCCTCCATCAGGACTCGAACACGAGTCCTTGAGGCAGCAGTCACGCCCCCACGCCACTTTGCTAACCTGAATTTCGTGACCACTAATGCCCAAAGTTTCCATTTAAGACCTCCTTGGCCCCTTCCTAGTGAGCACCTTAAAACCCAAAATAAACTACATCATGAGGCCACCAAGATTCGAACCCCGGACTTGCTGAAGACCTTCCTTGCCCCTTACCGCCCCAAGCCACACGGCCAGGGCATTCATTGTGCCAAAAACTTGCTAAATTTATTTTAAACATTCTTCCACTTAGCTCTTTCCACCTAGGTACTAAAAGGGAATTTTAGCCTTAAGTCAGAAATTAATCTGGGTTTATGACTAGGCCCCAAAACGCATCAAACGAGTAATTAACAGACAAACACGTGAAATTAATAAAATTGCAAAAGACCCCTAATTAAGCCGTATTATTCCACGATTAATACTATAGAAATTCAAACACGAGAAAGAAAGAAATCATTCCATCACAATTAGCCCCGGTTCTAGGATGTTACAGTTCTACCCCCCTAAAAATAATTTCGTCCCCGAAATTACCTGGGTCAGAAGAGTTGGGGGTATTGCTGCCGCATCGCATCCTCGGGCTCCCACGTAGCTTCCTCCACGCCATGGTTCCGCCATAGGACCTTCACTAAAGGAACTGACTTCCTACGCAAAACTTTCACATCCCGATCTAGGATCTGCACAGGTTCCTCCTCCATCGTCAAATCTGGACTCACCTCAACTTCCTCAACTGCCAAGACGTGTGATGGATCAGAACGATAGCGTCTAAGCATGGAGACATGGAACACATCGTGAATCTGACTCAGTTCTGCAGGTAACTCGAGCTGATAAGCTACTGGTCCCACTCGTCTCAACACCTTAAACGGTCCAATGAACCTTGGGCTTAATTTGCCCTTCTTCCCAAATCTTAGCACCTTCTTCCATGGCGAGACCTTCAGAAAAACTTCGTCTCCTACGGCAAATTCTATGTCCCTCCGCTTGAGATCAGCGTAAGACTTTTGCCTATCTGAGGCTTCTTTCAATCGAGCTTGGATCTTCTTCACCTTATCCTCAGTTTCTGCAACCAATTCCGGTCCTAACATCTGTCGTTCACCCAACTCTGTCCAACAAGTGGGGGTACGACACCTCCTACCATACAATGCTTCATATGGTGCCATCTTAATGCTTGCCTGATAACTGTTATTGTATGCGAACTCAGCCAATGGCAAAAATTCCTCCCAACTACCTCTGAAGTCCAAAACGCAGCCTCTTAACATATCCTCCAAAATCTGAATAACTCTTTCCGACTGCCCGTCAGATTGTGGATGGAATGCTGTACTGAAATCCAACCGTGTACCCAAAGCCTGATGTAGTGCTCTCCAAAACCTCGATGTAAATCTGGGGTCTCTGTCTGAGATGATCGACACTGGCACACCATGCAACCTCACTATTTCCGCCACATACAACTTAGCTAACTTCTGAAGCGAGTAATCCACCCTAACTGGAATGAAATGAGCCGACTTGGTCAGACGGTCCACAATCACCCAAACTGCGTCTTTCTTGCTGGTCGTGAGGGGTAGCCCACTGACAAAGTCCATAGTGATCCTTTCCCATTTCCACTGAGGAATCTTTACCGGTTGAAGTAACCCAGATGGCAACTGATGTTCAGCTTTTACCCGCTGGCATGTGAGACACCTTCCCACGAATTCTGTTACCTCACGCTTCAATCCTGGCCACCAGAACTGTTTCCGTAAATCTCCATACATCTTGCTACCTCCAGGATGCATAGCGTATGGGCTGCTATGCGCATCCTGAAGAATTCTTTGCCTCAAGCCCGCATCATTCGGCATACAAGGCCGTCCTTGAAAACACAGCACCCCATCACCAGTCAAATTATACCCTTCCAAACCGCCATCTTGAACTTGTAGCCTCCGTGCGTTTAAGCTGTCATCCCCTAATTGCTTTTCCTTAATCTCCTCGATCCAAGTTGGCTTAACTTGCAGCTCTGCCAAAAGACTTCTGTCGTCGTATAGACTAAGACGAGCAAACATCGCCCTTAAGTCTGTCACGACCTTTCGGCTCAACGCATCAGCCACCACGTTAGCCTTGCCTGGGTGGTACTCGATTGAACAGTCATAGTCCTTCAGCAGTTCAATCCATCGGCGCTGCCTCAGATTCAAGTCCTTTTGAGTCAAGAGGTACTTCAAACTTTTATGATCCGTATAGACGATTGATTTCTCTCCATACAAGTAATGCCTCCATATTTTCAAAGCAAAGACTACTGCCGCTAACTCCAAGTCATGAGTAGGATAGTTAACCTCATGCGGTCTTAGCTGGCGGGATGCATAGGCCACTACCTTCCCTTCCTGCATCAACACACATCCCAAACCATTATGGGACGCATCACAATAAACCGTGAACAATTTCCCTGCCTCAGGTTGTACCAAAACTGGAGCTTCCGTCAGAATCTTTCTTAGCTTATCAAAACTTTCTTGCTGTTTCTCTGACCAAACGAATGGGACTCCTTTCCTTAACAACTTAGTCAACGGCGCGGCGATTAAAGAGAATCCTTCCACAAATCTTCGATAGTACCCGGCCAGACCTAGAAAACTTCGAATTTCCGCCACTGACCGAGGTGGTTTCCACTCCAACACCGCTTCGACCTTACGGGGGTCCACTCTAACCCCTTCAGCCGACACCACGTGACCCAAAAAGGTCACCTCTCTAAGCCAAAATTCGCACTTACTGAATTTGGCGTACAACTGCTCCTCCCTCAGCACTTGTAGAACTATGTGCAAATGCCTATCATGCTCCTCCTCCGTTCTTGAGTAAACCAATATGTCGTCTATAAACACCACGACAAATTGATCCAAGTACTGCTGAAACACCCTATTCATCAAGTCCATGAATGCTGCCGGCGCGTTGGTCAACCCAAACGGCATCACTAAGAACTCGTAATGCCCATACCGGGTACGAAATGCCGTCTTGTGCACATCAGCCTCCTTCACCTTAAGTTGATGATATCCCGACCTAAGATCTATCTTTGAGAACACCGATGCACCCTTTAGTTGATCAAACAAGTCATCAATTCGAGGTAACGGATACCTGTTTTTGATCGTCAATTTGTTTAGCTGACGGTAGTCGATACACATCCGCATTGACCCGTCTTTCTTCTTGACAAACAACACAGGTGCTCCCCACGGAGATCTACTAGGTCGAATGAACCCTCTATCCAAGAGTTCCTGAATTTGGGCCTTCAGTTCCACCAACTCCTTCGGTGCCATTCGATAGGGTGCTATAGACACAGGTGCCGTCCCGGGCAACAAGTCTATACCGAACTCTACTTCCCGATCTGGAGGCAGACCTGGGAGTTCTTCTGGAAACACATCAGCGAATTCCCTTACAGTTCGGACCTTCTCAACTGCTGATTCCTTAGCCTCCAAGGCATAAATCTGAACCAACAATGCTTCACACCCCTTTTTGATCATTTTCTCGGCCTTCAAGGCAGTCACTACATTGGATAGATAATCTCTTCTGTTACCTATCATGACCACTTCATCACCCTCAGCCTTCTTTAGAATCATGCGCTTAGCAGCACAATCCAACCTTGCCTGATACTTTACCAGCCAGTCCATTCCAAGAATTAGGTTGAACTCCCCAAACGGTAGTTCCATCAGATCGGCCACAAACACTACCCCTTGGAGTTCTAGGGGTATGTCTCTATATAGCTTGTTTACCATCACAGAGTGTCCTAGAGGGCTAATTACAGTCATCTCGCTGGAAGTAGTCTCAAAATCCAAGTTCATATTCTCTACCACACTACTGGCAATGTATGAATGCGTCGAACCCACATCAATTAATGCAACATAGGGAAGACCAAAAATTAGGAACGTACCGGTGATGACGTCCGGTGCGTCCCCCTCCTCGCGACGTCTCGCTGCGTAGACTAAGCCAGGCTGCCTGGCTTCGGTTTTGCCTGCTCCTCTAGCCTGAACTCCGCGACCTCGATTAGGACCATTGCCTCCTCTACCATTACCACGACCCCTCTGCGGTGGTCCCACATTCCTTGCTGGAGTACGGTTCTGACCCTCTGGCTGATTCCTTGCCAACTTCCGAGGACAATCCCTTACACGATGATCCGGGGATCCACATTCAAAGCAACCCCTCTCACCGGTGTAACAACCTCCCCAATGTGACTTTCCACAGCGATTACACTGAGCCGGTCTCTGATTAGAAGCCATGGGCCTTCCAGCCTGATTCGGCCCACTCTGTCTGGCCCTCTTTTGTGCAGTATTTCCCGATCCAGATGACCCAACACCTCTTTTCTGTTTGCTCCTATCATAGTTCTGTCTCACAGACTCCCGGACCCTTTCGGCTACCTTAGCCTTTTCTACCAGAACAGCAAACTCACGTACCTGTTGTGGAGCAATCAACAACCTTAAGTCATCCCTAAGTCCGTCTTCGAAGCGGACACAACGATCGTGCTCGGTTGACACGACTCCCCGGGCATAGCGGCTCAGCCTCAGAAATTCTGCCTCATACTCAGATACCGACTTATTTCCTTGTACCAGTCCCAAAAAGGTTTTCCTCTGAGTATCAGTGTAACTGGTGCCTACATACTTCTTCTGGTAAGTAGCTTTGAAGTATTCCCAAGTAAGGTCGTCTGCTGTAGCGCCGTCTCGAACCGTGAGCCACCACTGGTATGACTCGTCTTTTAGAAGCGACACTGCTCCTTTCAGCTTCTCCTCATCTGTTAAGTCGAGATCGTCCATGATCCTCTCGGTTGATTCTAACCAATATTCGGCTGTACTGGGTGCGACACCTGACACCCCCCGAAATACTTCAGCTCCATTGGATCGGAGCCGCTCTGATACAGACTTCCGAGCGCCTGCACCTCTATTGGTCTCAGCCATCATTTCTAGCACACGTAGCATAGCCTGCGATACCGACTCGCCCCCCGTCTGATCCTGAGGCCCATCACCAAAAGTTGGGGGTGGTGGTGGAGGTGGTATTTCATTATCCGATCCTTGGCCCGACCTAACCGGTTCTGTCACGGCCATCCGGCCTCTACCGCGTCCCCGACGGCCGCGACCTCTAGAACTCATTTCTTATGGCGCAATCTAAAAAGTTTTATGAGTTAGTCAACGTTCCACTGATCATTAGCAAAGAATCTTATGGGCGAAATTAAGAAGTTGTTCTTTTGATCAAACAAGTTTCAAGTCTTCTATCGTAATTCGAAGATATACATTCACTTATTCCATCACTCTCTTTGTCAAATTCTTAACCCGGGGGTATTTTGGTAATAAAACAATGTAAGTTTGACAAATCAAAGGAAATTTAAAAATTTAAAAATTTGCGAAACTTGGGGGTTCCTTTTGAAAAAATTTGTCTTCCCAAATTGGTAGTGTTGCGAAAACTTTGAAAATCAAGGTCATTTTGGTAATTTGCAATTTAGGGGCAATTTTGTAATTTTCCAAAAGCACAACATTTTTTTGACATTTTGCAAATTAGGGATTTTAGGTATGCTTGTAAAATAAGGAAAATTTTGTTTAAAAAGAAATTTTGGGGGTAGTTTGGTAGAATTTTTTAAAACTAGGGGCATTTTTGTAATTTACTCCTAAGGGTATTTTAAAATGTCCATAAATCAAAGGAATTTTGTAGTATAAATCTCCTAAGTTTGAGGGAAGTCTTTGAAAACTAGAGTCTTTATAAAAATGCGGCTAATTCCCTTTCGGGTAATAATAATAGAGTTTAGCCCATGAACAAGTCCTCACGGTTAGGGTGAACCGAAGCTACGCACCAGGTAGGATTCCTGCGAAGAGGAGGTGAGTCACTAAGACCACTTAAATACCAAGCTCTTCCGGATCCAATCCTAGACATGCGTACAAGGGTTACCACACCTTAACTCGGCGACTTAGTCATGGGTTTGTTTAATTAGGCAATTAGAATCTTATGCGATTGTTTGGGGTAAACTAGTCCTAGAGTTCATATTCCTTTCATACTATCTACGTCCCATTTCTACCCATTTACAGATAACCATTCATACATAGATTAAAATACTTACAAGAGCGGATCGGTGCCGGAGACTCGACGCCATGTTGTTCAACCAAAATTATTTTCAACGGGGTTTTCAAAAGTCTATCTAGAAGAACATTTTTAGGCCTTAGGCCCTCACAGCCGAGTTTTGAACCTGGCTCTGATACCAAAACTGTAACACCCCAAACCCGGCCCACGAGCCATGAACGGATCTGGTATGTCACGGGATAAAGAAGTTTGAAAGGTTTGGATTAATAGTAGAAATTTAAAATTTTGTTAAGGGTATAAAACGGTGTTCGTTAAATCTCAAGTGGGTTGATTTGGTAAATCCGATTGAGTTGAAAATCCTTTCTCCCTTTAAAACCATTTGACCCCTAAATTTTAGAACAATAGAGTGATCGATAACTTAGAAAATTTCGTTACCCGATGGTAGCATTTTTGAAAACGCGTACAAGTGCTTATTTTTTTGAAAACGTTACTTTTAACCGATTTGCATAACCATTCGTAAGTTTATCAGTTATAAAGTAAAGTAAAAACGACTACCTAACCATCCAAAATAATAAGCGGCCATATTACAACCCAATCGAATTATAGTGAATAATTAAACTTAAAACGGGGCAAAATAAAGTTTCAAGTCCACAAAACCAACATGGCCGTCTCGAGCTCTCCTCGGCTCCGCACCCGTGCTCTACTCACCTGCAAGATGATATGGGAAGGGGTGAGTCACCAAGACTCAGTGTATAAATCCCCGACCCGAAAATAACACTCATACCCAAGATATTAGTATGACATGCAATTATGCAACCCAACCTAGCCATCCATGCTCCTTTTCTACCCCGTGTGGTACCAAACCACTGGTGGTGCCAAACCACTGGTGACTTATAGTCACGATATCCGTCAATACGTGTGGTGCCAAACCACTGGTGGTGCCAAACCACTGGTGACCCGAAGTCACAATCAAATGATGGGGCCAACCCATCGTGTGATACCAAATCACTGGCGTCGATCCCGTATCTCAAATGTGGGGCCAACCCACGGTGGTACTAAGCCACAGGGACGAGACGCTATGAGGTGCCAAACCTCTGGAGGTACCAAACCTCTGGTGACCGTAGCCACAATGTGTTACCAAAACACTGGTGTCCGTCGACACGAATATTACTCCCTCTCATCAATCCCACCATCATCATGCTCATATTACAAGTATCATGATTCCATATATCATGCAATCGAATATAGCATAGCATTTTTCAGCATATGATGGCATATACAACATATATCGTAAATCGAGTAATAAGGAAACTTACCCGAGAACCAAGCTTATGCCCACTAAGCCAAGTTACCATATGAGAGGTTATTAATATCATTAAATAACAGTTTATACTAATAAAGTGTGTAAGAGTTTACACACCTAATTTATCGAAGGTCTACAAGAAATCCCGGATCTACGTGATATTTAAAAAGTCCCGAACTTGTCCTTGTATAGCTCCTAATATTCGGCCATTAATATCTATTATTACGGAGTCTCATTTGATTAACTAGCGAATCCAAAGTTTTTAGTCATATAATAACAAAATAGAGCCTCAGGTCGAACCTTTATTAGTCTTAAACCGCGTGATTTGAAATTCCGAAACTCCCGATATTCCTTCGGTCGATTTACTCCTATACCTAGGGTGCACATTCGGTTACACTTAGGCATCCAACATGGCATTTGGCCGAATAATACATACATATATATATATATATGTATATATATATATATATATATATAAATACCTTACCAAAACCAAAACAAGTCTCGGAGAAATCACTCCTTCGATGCTCCTTATGATTACTACACAAGGGAGCAAAACTCTTAATCATCTCAAGATTATATTCGGCCAATCTTACATTTCCAAACCACAGGGGTTAGTCGTCCCTTACCTTGATGGTTGACTTGTCCCTCAACACCAACGCTTGACTCCCCCCCTATAGATGTTCACAGGTTCCGGCTACCACATGCATACCAACACGGCCTTTGGCCGAATGTGCCCAACCCTTTTTCCATGCTTACCGAAATCCCAACTAGCCGAGCTTTCTACCAAAATAAAAATAAAATATATTAGTTAGAATGGCATGCAAACCATATTCATAGTTATGGCCCTAGGCCGAATCTTCCTGCTAACTTACCTCGAAGAAACGAGACCCGAATTACTCCTTCAAAGCCCCTAAGTGTCGGCTACCTCAAAAAGGAATACCTAGAATGGCCAAAGGATTCGGCTATGGCTCCCAAGCACACTTGATTTCGACACATGTTATGTCCAAAAGAAAACGCAAGGAGAGGGCTATTAAGCGAGGTATTCGGCCATCACAATGTAAAAAGAAAAAGAGAGAACATTTCCATAGATTTTGGCCAAGAACCGATTTGGAAGGAAAGAGAACTAAGACAAGAAATTTCGGCACAAGGTCTATAGAATGTTTCAAAGAAGGATAAAAAGTATCAAGGGGAGGAAGGGGGGTTTTAGTGTGATTAGCAAGAAGAAGAAGAAAAAAATGAAAAGGAAGTGTTACTCCCTAATATCTCCAACGCCGTGAGCTAAAGCTCCCCCCCCAAGTCCCCATTCGGCCGATGCTACCCATGTGCTAACCCCCATCCTCTTTGAAACAAAACAAATCATTGTTAACTTATTCTTCCATCACCAATTACTAAAAAAATAATAGACAATAATAAATAAAACCCATACCTCCAAATAAATAATAATACTAAATAAAATATTCCCATACAACACTGAAACCAAAAGAATTGTTTTCAGCCGTTTGAATGCCCCCATGCGCAGGCTTCAACACGCCGGCAAATAAAAAAACAAAGTGCCCATGCTGCTGCCCCCCCCAGGTCTCGAACCCGAGACCTGGGGAAGGCTTCCCACACCTTTGACCACTCTGCCATTGCGCCCTTCCTGGTATAAACGCGTCGGAAATTTATTTTAACCTTCGGTCCCTGGGCTCTTGCACGCATTAAAGGCCAAAAACAAAATACCTCACTGCAGCCCAGGAGTTTCGAACCCAAGACGTGAGGAAGAAACCCCCACGCCCCAACCGCTCGACTAGCTATTCCTTTCATGACAAGAACGCGCTGCATTTTTCTTTTAACCCGTGCTTCATTGATCCTAAATGCTTAAATGCTAAGCAGCAATAAAAATGCTCGCGCGTCCCCGGGGGTGCTCGAACATGCGACCCCGAGCTGAAATGAATATTAAGTCCCTGGCCACTATGCCAAGGCATCAACTGTGTCATGAACCCATTTCAAAATCCTTTTGAGCCTTCCTTTGCGTTGACGCCAAAACAAAATCAAACTTGCCTCGCGCCTCCATCAGGACTCGAACACGAGTCCTTGAGGCAGCAGTCACGCCCCCACGCCACTTTGCTAACCTGAATTTCGTGACCACTAATGCCCAAAGTTTCCATTTAAGACCTCCTTGGCCCCTTCCTAGTGAGCACCTTAAAACCCAAAATAAACTACATCATGAGGCCACCAAGATTCGAACCCCGGACTTGCTGAAGACCTTCCTTGCCCCTTACCGCCCCAAGCCACACGGCCAGGGCATTCATTGTGCCAAAAACTTGCTAAATTTATTTTAAACATTCTTCCACTTAGCTCTTTCCACCTAGGTACTAAAAGGGAATTTTAGCCTTAAGTCAGAAATTAATCTGGGTTTATGACTAGGCCCCAAAACGCATCAAACGAGTAATTAACAGACAAACACGTGAAATTAATAAAATTGCAAAAGACCCCTAATTAAGCCGTATTATTCCACGATTAATACTATAGAAATTCAAACACGAGAAAGAAAGAAATCATTCCATCACAATTAGCCCCGGTTCTAGGATGTTACAATAATACATTTAGTTAGGAGCATTTGATTCATTCCGATCATGACATCCTAATTATCATGCATAAGCATAAGTCCATAAATTGATTCTACGAGTCATGTTCCCCACAGGACGGTGTAACAAGATCGACGAATCCACAAGTCTTATACCTTTGAAGTTGCAGTAGGTCAGATTAAATCCACCATGGCGAATCTAATTTCCCTGAAGTTGCAGTGGAACAGTTTAAAGCCATTACCCATATCTCCCTGAAGTTGCAGTGGAGTGAATTAAAGATAGCGAATCTTATTTCCCTAAAAACGCAGTAGAGCAGATTAAAGCTAGGGCAGATCTTATCTTCCTAAAGTTGCAGTGGAGCAGATTGAGGCCACAGCCTTATTTCCCTAAAGTTGCAGCGGAGCAAACTGAAGATAGCAAATCTTATTTCCCGGGTGTTGTAGTGGAATAGATTAAAGCTACAGATTATGACGGATCTTATCTTCCTGAAGTTGCAGTGAAGCAGATTGAAGCCACCAGCCTGATCTCCCTAAAGTTACAGCGGAGCAGACTGAAGACAGCGAATCTTATTTGCTGACGTTGCAGTGGAGTAAATTGAAGCCACCGACCTTATCTCCCTGATGTTACAGCGGAGCAGACTGAAGAAAGTGAATTTTATTTCCCAGGCATTGCAGTGGAATACATTAAAGCTACAGATTACGGTAGATCTTATCTTCCTGAAGTTGCAGTGGAGCAGATTGAAGCCACAAGTCTTATTTCCTTGAAGTTGCAGTGGAGAAGACTGAAGACAGTGAATCATATTTCTTTGACGTTGCAGTGGAACAGATTAAAACTACAAATTACGGCGGATCTTATCTTCTTGAAGTTGTAGTGAAGCAGATTGAAGCCACCAGCCTTATCTCCCTTAAGTTGTAGTGGAGCAGACTGAAGATAGCGGATCTTATTTCCTGACATCGCAATGGAGTGGATTGAAGCCATGATTCTTCTCTACCTGAAGTTGCAGTGGAGTAGACTGAATATAGCAAATCTTATCTCCCTGAAGTTGCGGCGGAGTAGATTGAAGCTACAAGTCTAATCTCCTTGAATTGGATCGAAACGCTAGTTCCTATACCCTTGAAGATGCAGTGGGATGGAATCAAGCTACTCGAAGAAGAAAAGCACCGAAAGAAGTCAAGATTCGACGAGACCAGACAAAATTGGCCCTTTTAAAGTCTTTGCTTCATTCTCGTTACACGACAATGAGTAAAGAGGGGCAGCTGTAGGACCCAATTTATGCCCGGGGCCCAATATTAACCAGATTAAAAACCCAAAAAATAAAACATTAATAAAACCCAATTAATAAAGTCCATTAGCAGTCCAAATTTACAAAAAAAGAAAATAGCCCAAATAATAAACACAAGCCCAATTCAAATTAGCCCAAACCCAACTAAACCTAAAAATTAGCCCAAAACTAAAAATCAAACAGAAACCCTAGAGGTTTCTGGAACCTCCTAGTACCGCCGCTCTTCCCCCCATACGTGCGTCGCAACCCCCAAGCGCTCGGGCCTCCACGTCATTCCATGGTGGTTTTGCCTGCAAAATAAAAAAAGCAATAGCAACAGCACAGCAAGAGGAATAGCAGAAAGGAAATCTTGTATTTTCTTTTATTTTATTATCGATTTTTTTCGGTTATAAAATTGAATGAAAAATCATTTGTACGGGGAGGAGATTTTTTTTCACGAATACAGAAGATCAATACAAAAATCAGCAGATCAAATTAGCAAAGGTTTCCTTTTCTTTATTTTCTTTCTTTTTCGAAGTTATTCACACATATTTGTAAAAGTTCTTTGTTATTTTTTTTTAAAAAAAACTACACAAGTATATTTAGATATAATATATATAATATATATAAAAAAAAAAGAGAAAAAAATATCACCTGGGGAGGGTCCGACCGTCGTACACGGCGGTCACCGGTGGTCCGATGATCGAACTCGTGGCCGGAGAAATGACCTTAACAGAGAAAAAAACAGAGCCTCCCTTTCTTTTGTTTTAAAAAACTGATTACTAATGTTTTTTTTTTTTAATTTTCAGCCTTAAATAGCGCTCCAATACACCGTTCTGAAGTTTATCTTCAAAGCACAAAACGACGTCGTTTACCCCTCAAAACCCACGCATTGACCAGACGCGTGTTTTGTGAAATTGGGCTATTTACCGCTTTAGCCCTTCCACATTTTTATTTTTTTAATTTCATTTTTTTATATTTTAAATTTGCCCCAGTAATTTTCTTGCTGATTCATTTTAGTCCTTCTTGATGCTGAGCGTTTTGGACAGGGGAAATAATTTCCTAGTTAGTCCCTATCCTTTTGGGACGTATTACAATTCGGTCCTTTTGCCGAATTTTATCCCAATTTTTGCCCCAAACATTTGTTTTAAATTCAATTTAGTTTTTTTATTTCCTTTGTCATTTTTATTATTAAAATTAATTATTGTTGCTATTGTTATTAGTCTTATATTTATTATTATTATTATTATTGTTATTATTATTATTTGTTATTATCACTATTATTATTATTTTTCATATTATTATTACTATAATTGTATTTATTATTATTATTATTATTATTATTTATTTTTAATATTATTATTTGTTTATTAACATATTTTCATTATAATTTATTATTATTGTATTTTGTTACTATTATTATTATTTTTCTATCTTTGAACTATTGTACATAATATTTATTTTTATTGATTCGCTATTAGCTTTTATTTTTGTTATTATTTTATTCTATTTTATTTATTTGTTTATTATTTTTAAACTTTTACCTATTATTTTATATAAATTATTTGTTTTAGCTTTTATTTATTTTTGCCCTTATTATTGTTATTTATATTGTTACCCTTGTTTTTATTCTATTATGCATGTGTACTATAAATCATCTTCCATTTTACTACAATCATATTTCATTCGATGCATTAAAATTTTCGTTTGAAAATAAGCAAATTCTCCGTGTTTTAAGATTCGAAAGAAATCGTACCCTAATTTACTGGGTTTCGATTTTCTCGTTGAGTCTAAAGAATCAATTATTTCTTTAAAATCAAAGTATAAGTTAAATAAAAGCTTATTCTCGGGAATTCAAATGTTGTGTCCTAACTCACTGAATGTGACATTTTGTTATCTCGAGATAAGGAGTTTTAAAAACAAAAGCAATATTCTGTATTTGGAATTTTGGGAAATTGTGCCCTAACTTACTGGGTTTCGATTTTTCATTTGACCCAAATGACCGGATATCGTTTTTAATTTAAATGTACAAGTTTTAAATGGCAAAAGACAAACTTAGCTTCGAGGATTCGAAATGTCGTATCCTAACTCACTGGGTATGATATTTTATTCCTTCGAAATAAGCGGGTCTCAGCATCTAATTTAATTTATTCAAGTTTTTTAAAACGAAGAGGATATTATTTTAAACTCTTTCAAATTTTCGACATTAAGACGTTAATCAATTAATTCGGTACCAATTTTGGGAGTTACGAGGGTGCTAATCCTTCCTCGTGCGTAACCGACTCCCGAACCCGTTTTCTCGAATTTTGTAGGCCAAAATCATCGTTTTAATAAATCAAAATATTTTAACGACTAATCTCAAGGTGACCCGACCACACCTCAAAAAATATTGGTGGCGACTCCATTTTTGTTTTTAAAATTGACCCCATTTTTCAAAAAAAAAAAAAGGTTTCGATAAACTTAATTGATGTGATTTTAATGTTTGAGCATTTAATTGAATGTATTTTTTTTGGTGATATAAATTATCACATTAACACCACGATTGTTGATTTAGGGATTGGTAACAACCACGTTAGTATAATAACAATGAATAATAAAAATAGTTAATTAAAAAACTTAATTGATGTGATTTTAATGTTTTGAGTATTTTTTGTGGAAGGGTTTGGTGCAAGTGTAAATGAAACATTAATCATTAATTTTAATATATATTAATTAACATTTTCTTTAATATCTATAAACTTAAAATCTAATCCTAATTTTTATTTCTCTAATCGTTATGGTTTTCCGTGGTTTGATTTTTGTACTCTTCATTATCAATATCTTCCCTCCAAAATTATCTATTTCCCCCCCTTTTTCAGATATTTTCTATTTTCTTTTTACAAATAAAATTAACTAGCTTTGTAAAAATTATTTTTTTTCCTTTTGGCAGGTTTGAGAGATCGAATAGGATGATAATGCAATTGTGAAGCTTTGTTATGATTATTTTATTTTATTTGATAGGTAGCATAACAATTTTGAGATTCAGTTGTTCTTTCATTTTTCTTTGTGAATAAGTAAAATTGATAAACTCAAAAAAAGAAAAAAGATCAAAATTTGGAGAAGGAATCATAAACGCCATTGAACGCTACTAGTTTGAAGAGGTGGCTAGCAGGGGTGAAGCCAGGATAATTTTTTAGGGGGGGCCGGATGAAATTTTAATTTTTTATAGTTTATATCTTTCTAATTTGTAAAGGATTAAATCGAATTTTTATAATTTTAGAGGGGCCAAAGTGCAATTTTACCTTTACTAATTTAAAATTTTAAAAAAATTTCAAGGGCCTCAATAGCAATTTTACCTTTTAGGGGGGCCGGGGCCCATGCAGTGGCGAATCCAGGGGGCTGGCATGGGCCCCGGCCCCCCTAAAAGGTAAAATTTCCATTTAGGCCCTTCAAATTTTTTAAAAATTTTAAATTAACAAAGGTAAAATTGCACTTTGGCCCCCCCTAAAATTATAAAAATTTGATTTAATCCTTTACAAATTAGAAAGATATAAACTATAAAAAATTAAAATTTCATCCGGTCCCCCTAAAAAATTTTCCTGGCTTCGCCCCTGGGCCCATGCCAGCCCCCTGGCTTCGCCCCTGGTGGCTAGGGCTTCTTTGCTTTAGAAAAGAAGATTAAAGACGATGAAGGTATTTGTCTTCTTCTTTAGTAATTATTAATATTTTTGAGTAATAATTAAGTATTCGGTAAATTAGCTTTTAGTCCTTATAGGTATCACATGATATTGATGACATTAAATGATGTGACAAAATTTTCATAGTGTCATCTCCTTATCGGTATGACACCATGTCAATAACGGTGTGAAGGACAAGTACCATTTTAATAAATGGAATTAAAGTATGAGTACTAAAATGAATAAGTTAAAAGTACAAGTACTATTAACCGCTCTTTAGCGTACATACATCAAGTAATAACATTGGAAACAAATAAGATAAAGTGCAATGTTCTACAAGTGTTACAAGTCTAGTTATAATATTTATGTGTTTCAATGGAACACTAAATATTCCAAAGATCGAATCCAAAGTAGATTGGGTGATACAATGAATTAACAAAAATAAAGCATGCAAGTAAAGAGTCTACTTAGCTACTATCTAAACAACATAGTAGGACAAACCTTGAAATTGTTAATTAAACTAAAAGACTAAATTTTAAAGATATCAAAATTATAATTGAAATAATCAAAGAATAAAGTATTAGTTGATTAATGTCCATGGTAATAACTAATTTTCGAATTAGGGAGCTAAATTGATTAATTTTTTAATTGGTTTAATTTTACCTCTCGATCATTAATTTAACCTATTAAACGATTTAGTCCAATTAATCTCTTGATATCACTTAGACTAAATAGGAACAATTGAATATATCCTTGATAAAGTCTCCTCTCGGTCTCACTTATTTATTTATTCACCTAGAATCGTCAATTCTAAGTTTCTATGTTTATTCAATTTAATCTAAATCCTTCAATTTAGCCCCTAATCTTGAAATTAATTAATATTTCAATTAATCAACTACAGTATAAAATCAGTTCATACCCATATTCAACAAACAAAACCCAATCATTTTCATATTCATTGAAATAATTATGATCACACAAAAATGATAGAGTTTATAAATGCTTAGAAATACGATAAAATTCTTGATTTGATTGTTGAAATGATGCGTAAACACGAGAATCCACAACCTCGAGTATAGAGTTATAACTTTGGAATAAGAAATCAAACTAAATCTTTTGAGATTTGATGTAAAACTCAAAGATACAAAAAGTTCATTGTACATTTGACTGTAAAAAGATGAAAATGCAGAAAAATTCTATCTAAAAGCAACAACCACTAAACCTAAGCTTTCTTTAAAAAATGGTTTCAAAGTGAATTATATAGTTTCGACAAAAGTTGACCTAAGATGGAAAAAAATATCCCTACTTGACAGTTGAATTAGGCTTGAATTGACTGAGAAATGCCCTTACAAAATTTTGCCTCGTTGAGCTTCGATGTAACACATCGTCCGACATAGTCTTGTTGATGATCTGTCTGGGCTAAAAGTTAAGATAGGATTTGAGCTAAGGAAAATCTGAGTTGTGTTCTATCTGCCAGTATTGTCTGAGTATTGTTTGTTGCACCCTGATTGATAGACTGTTGTATTAATCTAGTAAGTCTATGATGATCTTGGTTGAAGGGTTTGCCTTTGGAAAAGTATATGTTTGAAGTTTTTATGTCCTGGTGTGGTTGTTGGGAGGAACCCACCAATCAGTGTTCTCTCTAACTTAAGTTTTGTGAGATAGATACCCCTATTTGTATTCACCAATGGAATATTGTAAAAGTGTGGACCTGTTAGTTTCTGTTTAAACATATGTGTTCACTGTTCAGTTTTAGTTAAGTTCTTGTTAAGATCCAGTTAGGAATTAACTAAAGTTTAATGATTATTTTATTGTATGATATATCTAGAATGTTTACATTGGCCATATTAAGTAGTGAGTCAGCTTTGCATGTTAACCACATGTTAGCCCTGAGAGAGAAGGTTGTAAGATATAAATATCGGTGAAAACCTTTGTAGTGGGGCTCTTCTTTTCTTTTCTCTTGCTTTGTTATACTCTGGTATTCTGTTTTAAGAAGAGTCCTTCGTTGGAGAAGAATCAACAAGTGGTCGAATTGAAAGAAAGTTGTGCATGTATTGATAGTGATAGTGTAGCAAGCCACATTGAGATCATATGTGAGTATCCAATAAATATTACTCTCCTTTGTGTTTCTCTCTATTTTGTGTGAATCGTTAAATTTTTATTGTTAAATCTTGGAGTTTAGGTGAGACTATTGTTATGAAACTTTGGAACTTTGTTCCTTGTAAAATTTTGAATGTGCATGTCTGTGACAGGAAATAGTTGTGACTTCCTTGAGGTGTAAACTCGACTTCCAAATATGATGAGCCACTAGTAGAGCATAATAATTGCAAACTAAAATGTCTGATGTGCTTGACCACTGGTAGGGCATGCTAGTTGCTAACCAAGTGGGACTGTATGATAGGGCCACTGGTAGGACATGTTAGTTGTTAACTAGATTGACGACCACTGGTAGGGTATGTTAGTTACTAACCAGTTGGCATGAGTGCTAAGTTTCTGGTAGTGCATGTTAGCTGCTAAGCAGCCTAGCGATATGGGTGCTGCTTACGATAAGGCATGCTAGTTGTTAACCATTGCAAAGAACCCTGAACTCACGGGAACATGCATGTGTTCAAAATGATAAGAAATGTGAAATTTGTTCTGATATGTGAATTATGGATTCGAGGTTTAACCCTAGGAAGAAAATGAAAAGAATAAGTTAATATGACTACATATGTGTTATACATTAAGATATGAAAAGAGTAAACAAATATGACTCTGTATGTGCTATATGCCATATATTGAAAAGAGTAAGCAAATATGATTATGTATGTGTTGTTGTTATGAATAAATTATGATAGAAAGAAAAGTTGAATGATAAGAAGCCAATTCTAACCCCTATTTGCTGTGTTGAAAATGTAGTGGATTTATTAACTGTTGGAAACTGGCGTATAGAACCTGCCCGACTGACGGTGCATTTTGAAGGCGATTATGAATTAACCTGATGAGATGTCTGAAAAGTAAGGTAAATGTTAGGAAATATTGGGTTAAATGAGGAAACTTGATTAAGTTCTAAGCTCTCTCTTTGGATGTAAGTAAGAAATTATACGCCTGATATTAGAGTTCGCTTGAAAGGTTATCCACCATGGTTAAGTGTTCGCCAATGATATGAGAGTGCTCGCCCGTGTGTCTTGACGTGTAAAGTTTAATGTATTAGTTCGTGTTTATGAACTTGTAGAATAATTTCATTCTTGTTTAAGTGTTGAGATTTCTTTGTTGGAACTCACTAAGTTCTTTTGAACTTACCTATTTTCTTTCCCCTCTTCCAGGTGGTGTTTTGTGGTAAACTAGTTGAATGGACTCAGCCAAAAAGAGCGTCCTTTGCTGTGAGCTTCGCCTATGTTAGTTTTTTAGCATGCATATGTTTTAGGGTGGCGTGCAACTCTGTTCTAAATCTGAATTTGTAATAAAATACTTTTCTTATTTAGTTACAATTTTATAAGAATGTTACACCTTGAGGGATTTTTTAATGTTTATTAAGTCCTGTCTTGTGAAATGATTCTACTTGTATACACCAAACTGTTTAAAAGTTAAGAATATTGTTAGTATTTTGTTCTAAAGGAAAGTTTTTAATCGAAAGTTTTAAACTCAATTATGTTTGTTTTATGGCGTATACTTGTTTGATTTGTTTTTTCACTTAAAAATCCTTTTGAGTTATAGCCCAGTTCAATTGTTTCGCCCAGTAACTAAATTAAGATCAAACATATATACATGTTTGCTTCTATTTGTATAATGCCTCAATCGACAGTTGGAAATCGGGGTGTTATATTCAAATTCACAACATCCTAAACAGTTTTCTCAATGATAATTTACAGCTTTAGTCTTGCGACCGTAGTCCTCGATGTCGCAACTTGCACCCTTGGATGACTTGAACTCCTCAAACCTAATTACTGCCTACAATGTCGTGATCTTAAAGGCTTAATGTTGTGACCGTAAAGTTCGATGCTGTGACCTCCACAGATTGATGTTGTGACTCCACATACAATCTACCTGCAATGCCAAATTGTTGAAGTGAAGTCCTCGTGAGCTTCGATGTCGCAACACCAAGGATTTGGTGTCACGACCTGGGACACAGTGGCAAGATCTCTTCATATTTTTACCTTCATCACCTCTTTCACAAGCTTAATTTAATTGTTAAACTCTAAAAGGCATGAATTTTCCATTTTAGTTTAAAAACATAATAAAAAAATGAACAAAAAACTAAAATCTAAAGTAAAATATAATAATTACTAAAAATTATGAAATAAAGCCATAAAATACTTGAGCAGAAGCAGAAGATCATTAAATGTAAAAAAAGGGGCTTAATTTGTTGTATCAATTTATAGCAGATCAATTAGATTGACAATTTTATTAAAGTATAGGGGTAAATCTTGCAATTATCCCTAAGGAAATTAAATATATTTCCTCATAGATTCTATTATGGTAAAGTTGTTATAACTTTAACGAAATTATAATTGAGTTGAGAAAATAATTTAATTGAAAAATTAATTCAGTTAATTATACTTATTTTGAGAAAGAAAAAAATAAATATTGAGTTAGAGTAAATCATAAAGTGATGAGTCAAAAGTCCAGAAAGTACATATAATTTGACCCAATACATAAGAGATCCAATAAACCCTTATAATAGTATGAGGGGTAACAACCCTAGTAGCAAATAAAATTGTGTGCCCCCTACTCTAGTTGGAGTAAGATTGTATTTTCTATTTAAATAATATTATTTATCAAAGATTTATTCAACTAGAACTCTTGTACTTCTCCCTATAAATAAGGAGCACTAGGTGACCTAAAAACATACTTCACACAACATTCATACATCATTATTCTGTTAGTTTATAGAAAGAACTTACTATGAATAATTTCTATTGTTGTGAATTACGAGTTTTACTAGTTTATAGAGAGAACTTACTTTCCTACTGAAAGTAAGTAAATTATTTCTTTTTTTTTTGTTCGTATTGCTCGAGTCCACACTCAACGTGATTCGTAGTATGAGGATAGTGGAGAATGTTGTTCAGTTGAAAGATAGGATCAACTTGAGTCCGTCTAATAGAAAGCACATGTATAATTTTGGTTAGGGTTTATTGCTATAAACATCACAATGGTTGTAACCCGGGATTTGGGGGTCTTGAATTTTAATTCATATCTGTGTGTTTGTATGCTCTGTATGCTGTTTGTGTATGTTTGGGGGCTTCGGGAAACCTTGGGGTCATGTAGGAGCCTTAGTGGAAATTTTTGGTTTAAGCTGATAAGGAGAGAGCTAGGGGAGTTAGGCCTTAAGGGAATAAAAGTGGTGTTTAAGGACGCAAGAGTTGAAGTGGTAAAGTGGCAGGGAAGGTGCCACTTGAGGCACATGGGGGTGACGCCTCATACAGGTGGGAGGACCTTGGTTCGAGCAGCATGGGCAGCATTTTGGGGATTTGTTTTTGCGTCAAAAGAGGAGGTGTTGGAGATCGGCTAGGATACTTCAGGGGTGAAGTGTGGATTGAGTCAAACAACTCAAATATGCGGCTAGGAGGGGAGATAGAAGTTTGAATCATTTAAACTCATTTGAATGGGTGGAGTGGAGGAAGTTTAGGAAAAAAAAGGAGGGGATGAGGAGAAGAGTGAGAGTTGGCCGAATATGGGGTGCTAGGAGGTGGCACATTCAGTTTTGAGAGGGGCCAAGTGTGCCGAATTTGTAAAACCATTTGAAGCACTTTCTATTTTCCTTTTGTTCTCTTCGTGTTCTCCTCTTGAACCGAAATCATTTCTTTTGTTCTCTTTCTCCTCATTTGCTCAAAAAGCCGAAAGCGAGAGTGACCACTGCACTCTTGATTCATCTTCTCTCTCTCTATCTTTTCTCAAAGCCGAACCATACCTCATTCCTATTCTCTTTTTCTTTTCGTATTTTGGCCTTAAACTCACTTCATCATCAAAGCCGAATAACCTTTCTATACCTTGGCCGAATCTTCCATTCACCTTTGCTTCTCTCTTTGTCATTCTTATTCTTTCTTTACTTCTTCTACTTTGTTTTTTTCCTCAAGTCACATTTCTTGGCCGAATCTGCCAGTGCCGATTATCTCTTGAGTGTGGTGATCATCTTCATTTGATAATCTCTGAGGGAAGTACCGTTGTTTATCTTCTGTCAAGTCTCTCAATCGATTGCTAATAATCATGGTAAGGGTTCTCTTTTATTTGATCTTTTTTCCTTCTCTTTGGTTTGTCGAAATCTGGAAGCCTAACTCTGTATTTATGTGTGTGGCCGAATCTATGAAGGTTGGTTTCGGGTTCTCTGTGTAGGCCAACGTTAAGGGAATAAGGGATCTTTCGGGATTTGGTTAATCAAGGTAAGGAGAGTGTACTTTTTGGTTCGGCCAAAGGCCATTTCCTCTGTCCGTAAGTGTTAGAGCCGAATCTAACATGACTTATGTAGGGATTTCGTTAACTTTCAAGTTCAAGTGAGAGCCTTTGAGATTTGGGTCGCTTTGGTAAGATTACTCGATTAAGATCTTATTTGGTTTCGTTTAGGTCTAATTCAACATTTTAACCCGGGTCTTCTGACCAAAGATTTTGTTGATGGATTCGAATATCAGTCAAGGAGAGAAAGGGGTTGAACACGTAGTCCTTACCCCTAAATTCAAGAAGCGATCGGTTTCTGCGGTGCGGGATTGGCCACCGGGGTGTGGGCCAGCGTCGGAGCAGGATCGTAGGTAAATAGCAGCAGTGTCGTTTAGTGACAGTGTCGACATAGAGGGCGTGGTGTTACGAGTTATCAGGTGTGTAATTACCACACTGTTTATTTATTTGCTTTAATTAAAATATATGTGTACTGTGTGTGGTAGCCGGAACAGTGGCTGTTGTGGTGCCATTACCCATATTGGGTAATCCAGTAACCAGGTTAGTATACTACCTATGTTGAGGGTGTGGATAATAATTGTGGATCTATGTAAGCATGTCATATACGTATATCTGGTATGTTCATATGAAATATTGCCATTTCATCATATTATGTTACATGTGCATGGAGTTCGGGATATATTGTATAAGGGGAAGTGTGTACATTTATGTACGTGGATTAGTGATGGCCTCGAGCCTCACTGTGGATTGATGTTGGCTTTGAGCCTCATCGTGGATTGATGATGACCATGAGTCTCATTGTGGACATTTGTGATTTAATCACGTGGATTAGTGGCTAGACCACTAAGTGGACTTTGAGCAGTGTACTGCCAAAGAGGTGTGTAGCGGATGGAGGGTCGATTTAGTAATCCCCTGGTGTGTGGTGGATGGACATACGAGTGGTGTGTAGCGGTTGGATACTAGGTTGGGTTGGGTTAACATTTTGCATCATTATGCATGGTATATGGGTTGTGTGGATTTGGGCCAAGCCCATTTTTGGATTTGTGTGGATTAATTGCACACTGAGTCTGGTGACTCACCTTGTTCTTAAACAATGCAGGTAACTCGTAGTTCATTGGACCGGGCTGGAGTGGATCCGAGGTTGCTATGCAGAAGCTGTTTTTATTTCTAAGCACATAATAAACTTTTAATTACTTTTTGGGATATTTTTGTGTAATACGGCTGCTTTAAACGGTTTGAGAATTTTATGGTTTTAAGTCGGATTTATTATCAGTCAGATAATTAAAAAGTGGTTTTTAAGATATATTTAACATAAAGGTTGCAAATGAAGTTTTGATAAAATTCTGGATCATTTGTAAACAACTCGTTTTTCCGAAATCTCATTCAAATAACGATTTGAACCTAATACAACCCGGAAGTTTTTATTCGTCGGCAAGTTAATATTTACAAAGAGACAACCCCTGTTTAACGAACTAATTGTTTTAGAACTTAAACTAAATTTTCATTTTCAATACAGAACTCTTTTCAACACCTTTTCAGTAACATTCCAGATTCGACCGTGGTGTTTTGGGCCGGGTTTAGGGTGTTACAATTTGGTATCAGAGCCAGGTTTTAAACTCGGCCTATGGGTTTTGAGGCCCAAAACGTTTTCAAAATTGGTATATAAAGTTAGCTGAAAGAAATTTTTCGTGGAATGGATTTGTGAAGGCATGGCACTCGAATCTTCCGGCCCAGGTCTGCCAGGTAAGTCTTCTAACTGTTGAATGAAATGAATGAAAGTGGTTATGTGGTGCATCGTTGTGGACACTAGGATTCTCTTTAGAGACTGAGACCTTTAGGGATGTGTGCTTTTTGCGAAAGAATAACTTGAAATTCTATGCCATAAAACTACCTCTTTAATCAACAAGTGGACAGAAAGCTGATGCATAAAATTTCTTAAAACAAATTAAAATGCGACGATAGACATGAGTTCTAGGGGACGTGGTCGTAATGCGCGAGGGCGTGGTAGAGGCAGAATTGCTGTATTGGAACCGGTTAGGTCTGGTCATGGATCAAGGAATGAGCCACCGCCGCCGGCTGCGGAGGCTGAATTTCAAGATCAAACGGATGGAGACGACACAGTTTCTCAGGCTATACTGCGGGTTTTGGAAAGGGTTGCGGGAGCAAATATGGATACTGGGGCCTGGAAGTCCGTGTCGGAGCGATTCCGAGCGAATGGAGCCTGAAACACCCCAAACCCGGCCCACGAGCCTCGACCAGATCTGGTATGTTCCTCAAGTAAAATCGGTTCAAATTCGTTTGTTCTTTGGAAAAACTTTGAGTGATTTTGGAGAAAAGCTGATTTGGGTTCAAATTGAAAACTTTGTAAATCTTAGAATCCGGGATTTATTAAAAACTTTGTTTGTATATTAAAGATTTCACTTTTTAAATTAAGGATCAATTGAAGTTAAGTGTCAAAACATATAAAGATTTATTTTTATAAAAATTGTTTTATCCTCGATTTAAACATTAATCATTTTGTAATAAAAGAATTAAAACACATGCATAAAACAGTTCATACTTAGTGGCCTTATTACATCAAAAACAACCCAAAATAATTTAAAGAACTTAAATATAAAATGAAAGTCCAAATAGAATAAATTCCTTGCTGAATATGGCCACCACTAAGCTCCTGCCGACCCGGTCCATCACTGATCGTCACCTGAAAAATGTTCCCACAACGGGGTGAGTCAAACAGACTCAATGTGTACACAAACACTAAGTCCAAACAGATTCAGGCATGTCAAATCATACACATATATATCATAATTTACAATTAATGATGCATTCCCGAACCCAAGCCTAGAGGCCATCCGCTACACATCACCCGTACCAACCTGCACACCGTGGGGACTACTAAGTCAACCCTCCATCCTCTATACACCATCGAAGGCAGTCGCTGCAGTCGACGTGCTCATCGCCCTTATAAAATTCGTGGCTTAGCCACCAGATAATATTTCGTGTCATGAGACACCACATTCAGATAATGTGACCGAAGTTACCACATTCAGATATTGTGACATAAGTCACCACATTCACTTCCCCTTTCATAATCACCCATATGCCCAATGTCATACATATCATGCAATATCATGCCTTAAGCCTTAATTCACATTCTTATCATGTTCACATACGTGACATATTTCACATATTCATATCTTATATTAACTTAAAGTTAAAATACGTACCTGAGTACTTTGTACCATTGCATGGTACCTTGGCCACATTCACATTATTATAGACACATATATTTCATATTGCCATACATCTATTAAGAGTTAGTGTGGGGTACACACCTGATTTACTTATCGAGTTCACTCTAAATCCCGAAAAGCCCGATCTAATGCCTTAGATCTTTAACTCCTATATTCGGCCAACCTTAACATGTTAGTAAAAAGCCATTCGGCTAAAACCCAAATCCCGAAGGATTAACACACTTAAGTCCTTACCTTGCTGCCGATTTGTCTATCACTCAAATCCCGAAAACTTTGTAGTGTTTCTTCCTTGCAATCGGCTAGCACCAAATCACCTCACGAGTTAGTTTTTCGGCTTTTAAACGAAGTAAGAAATAGATCTAAGTACCAAAATAGGGCCTTGGCCGAATGTACATATACACTTACCTTGCGATTTCAAAATCCCGAAAATATCCCTTGTCTTAGGTATCTGTCGAAATCCCTATAGGCATAGGTTAGATTTAATTCTAACTTTGAATCACATAAGAATGGCCTATAGTCGAATGTCCAATATAACTTGCCTTAGATCCTTTAAAATCCCGAAACCTTCCTCCTTTGTAGTCGACTATGGCAAAAATCCCGAAAGAATCCTTCCAAGTTTCGGCAAACAAGAATATTGATGGGATTAGTTCTAGATTTCGACAAATCTAAAAGAAAAGAATAGAAATCAAACAACATTTGGTCTTTACCTTGTCTATAGAAATCGACAGCACTTTACCTAACACCTCAGAGGGATTCGGCCTTGAAGAATACTAGGGAGATTCGGCTTTTGATTGATTTGGAAAAAGAAGAAGAATAGAAGTTTGAGGAGATTCAACTTATGAAGATGAATAGCAAAAAGGAAAAAAAAAGAGAGAAAGAACTCAAGTTGCTTTCTCTTTGGAAAATTTCGGCACAACAGAAAAGATGAGAAGAGAATTAAAATTTTCGGCACACCTATACTATGCTTAGCCGAAAATACCATCCAAATACTCCCTTGGCCGGCCAACTCTTACCTCCTATCAACTTCCTCCTTTTTCTCCTCTCTTTTATCCATTCATAAATAATTAAAATAATCCTTTACTTATCTACCACCTTAGCCGAACTTTTAAAAGGAAATTAACCTCATCTTATGCTCATCCTTAGTGCCTTGTTGCCGTCCAACTCTCTTGCTGCATGACACAAAATAAAACACCTTTATTTGCTTCCTTTGCAACTCGAACCTTAGCCCACTTGCACCTGTTGTGGCGTCACTTACCTGGGCTTTAAGTGGCGCCTTGCAGCCACTTTACCAAGCTCATTTCCATGTCAAATTTCTTCTATTAATTTCCTTAAGGCCACATTGCTTAGCTTCCTCTTCTAGACTTAAAATCTAATAATTTCTAAGCTATTCCCCTACACACTAAGGTTTACAAAAATTCATAGATCACATTCAGAATATTCATAAACATGCTATTTCACATAATTTAGCAATAATGCACAAGCCATAATCCAGGGTATTACAGTTCTACCCCCCTTAAAATAATTTCGTCCTCGAAATTACCTGACTGAAATAAGTGAGGGTATTGCTGTCGCATCGTCTCTTCCGGCTCCCACGAAGCTTCTTCCTATCCATGATTACGCCATAACACTTTGACTAGAGGAACTGATTTCCTCCGTAACACTTTCACATCTCTTTCCAAGATCTGAATCGGCTCTTCCTCGTAGGACAAATCTGGCCTTAGTTCCACCTCTTCAACCGGTACCACATGAGATAAATCCGATCGATAACGACGTAGCATAGACACATGGAATACGTCGTGCATCTGCTTTAATTCCGGTGGCAACTCCAACTGATATGCCACTGGTCCAATCCGCTTCAAAACCTTATAAGGTCCTATAAACCTTGGACTTAACTTCCCTTTGCGACCAAACCTCATCACCTTCTTCCAAGGCGATACTTTAAGAAACACTTGATCTCCCACATCAAATTCTATCTCCTTTCGCTTGAGATCTGCGTACGACTTCTGCCTATCAGATGCTTCCTTCAACCGTGCCCTAATTATCTCAACCTTTTCCTCGGATTCTGCCACTAACTCTGGACCCAAAACTCGACGTTCCCCTAATTCCGTCCAACACGTAGGTGTGCGACATTTCCGTCCATACAACGCTTCATACGGTGCCATCCGAATACTAGCTTGATAGCTGTTGTTGTACGCAAATTCTGCTAGAGGCAAATATTCTTCCCAACTCCCTCTGAAGTCTATCACACAGCCCCTCAACATATCCTCCAACACTTGGATTACTCGTTCAGACTGCCCGTCTGACTGTGGATGAAAAGCCGTAGTGAAATCCAACTTGGTGCCTAAAGCTTGATGTAGAGCTTTCCAATACCGAGAAGTAAACCTTGGATCCCTATCCAAAATGATCGATACCAGCACTCCATGCAACCTTACAATCTCTGCTACATACAACTTTGCCAACTTCTGTAACGAATACTCAACTCTTACTGGAATGAAATGCGCGGACTTTGTCAACCGATCCACTATCACCCACACCGAGTCCTTCTTAGTAGGCGTAAGGGGAAGCCCACTAACGAAGTCCATGGTGATTCTCTCCCACTTCCACTGCGGAATCATTATCGGTTGAAGTAATCCTGACGGAACTTGGTGTTCAGCCTTAACTTGCTGACACGTTAAGCACTTACCGACAAAATCTCTAACTTCCTTCTTAAGACCAGGCCACCAAAACTGTTCCCTTAGATCTCGGTACAACTTACTACCTCCAGGATGCATAGCATAAGGGCTACTATGCGATTCCTGAAGAATCCTTTGCCTTAACTCCTCGTTCTTCGGCATACAGACCTTACCCTTAAAACACAATACTCCCTCGTCACTAATACCATAATCTTCTAACTCTCCATTCTGCACTTGCTGTAGCCTAGCACTTAACTCATCATCAACCAACTGTCCCTCTTTCACTTCATTCAACCACGTCGACTTAACTTGCAACTCTGCCAGCAGACTTCCATCATCATACAAACTCAGATGTGCAAACATCGCCCTCAGATCCGACACAACCTTCCGACTTAGGGCATCCGCCACTACATTTGCTTTGCCCGGATGATACTCTATCGAACAATCATAGTCCTTCAGTAATTCAACCCACCTTCGTTGTCTCAGATTCAACTCCTTCTGAGTCAACAGATACTTAAGACTCTTGTGGTCTGTGTAGATCACTGACTTTTCTCCATAGAGATAGTGCCTCCACACCTTAAGAGCAAAGACCACTGCCCCCAGTTCCAAGTCATGCGTCGGGTAGTTAACTTCATGTGGCCTTAATTGCCGAGACGCATAAGCGACTACTTTCCCATCTTGCATCAGTACGCATCCCAATCCTGTATGAGAAGCGTCACAATACACCACAAAATCCTTTCCTGCCTCAGGTTGAATCAAGACCGGAGCTTCAGTCAAGACTCTCTTAAGCTTCTCAAAGCTCTCCTGTTGCTTATCCGTCCAAACGAAAGGTACTTCCTTCCTCAACAACTTCGTCAAAGGTGCGGCTATTGATGAGAACCCTTCTACAAACCTTCTGTAGTAGCCTGCCAATCCCAAGAAACTGCGAACTTCAGCCACAGACTTAGGTGGTTTCCAATCTAACACCGCCTCAATCTTCCTAGGATCCACCCTTATTCCTTCTGCAGACATCACATGTCTTAAGAACGCAACTTCCTTAAGCCAAAATTCACACTTGCTGAATTTGGCATAGAGCTTATTCTCCCTTAGCACTTGCAACACAATTCGTAGATGCCCATCATGCTCCTCTTCAGACTTGGAGTACACTAGGATGTCGTCGATGAACACAACGACGAACCGATCCAAGTAGGGTTGAAAAACCCGGTTCATCATATCCATGAACGCAGCTGGGGCGTTTGTCAATCCTAACGGCATTACTACGAATTCAAAATGCCCATACCTTGTCCAAAAAGCCGTCTTATGGATATCCACCTCCTTCACCTTAAGCTGATGATATCCAGACATTAGATCTATTTTTGAGAAAACCGCTGCCCCCTTGAGCTGATCGAACAAGTCGTCTATCCTTGGCAAAGGATACTTGTTCTTGATGGTCAGCTTATTCAACTGACGATAGTCTATGCACATACGCATAGTTCCGTCCTTCTTCTTCACAAACAAGACCGATGCTCCCCATGGAGACACAATGGGTCGAATAAACCCACGATCAAGTAACTCTTGGATTTGAGCCTTGAGCTCAACCAACTCCTTTGGTGCCATTCTGTACGGAATGATTGACACAAGAGCTGTCCCCGGAAGCAGATCAATTCCAAACTCCACCTCCCTATCTGGGGGTATTCCAGGTAACTCCTCCGGAAAAACATCCACAAAGTCCCTCACCGTTCTAACTCCATTAACTCCCCCTTCTTTCGTATCCAATGCACTAACAAAAGCCAGAAATGCCTTGCACCCTTTCCGGACCATCTTAACAGCCTTCAAAGCAGAAACTACGTTAGACAAGTAGTTTCTTCTTTCTCCTATCATAACTACTTCCTTATCCTCTGGGGTCCTTAACTCCATTCGCTTAGCTGCACAATCCAAAATAGCTCGATGCTCCACTAGCCAGTTCATTCCAAGAATAAGATTGAACTCCCCAAAAGGTAGTTCCATTAAGTCGGCAGAGAATATCACGCCCTGAATCTCTAAAGGCACTTTCCGAAACATCTTATTCACCACTACAGTTTGACCTAGTGGGCTTACTACAGTCATCTCCCTATCAGATTGTTCAGAGGCTATGCCTAAAGTTTCCATTCCTCTACATGCAACATACGAATGGGTCGAGCCCACATCAATCAGAGCAAAATAAGGCTTGCCACAAACAAGGAACGTACCGGTTATGACGTCCGGCGCGTCTCCATCCTCTCTACGGCAAATCGCATACACTAGACCCGGCTGCCTTGCCTCTGCATTACCAGTACCTCTGCCAGGTGTTCCACGTCCTTTTCCAGCACCATTACCTCTGCCATTCGAACCACGACCTCGTTGAGGCTGCTGTCCGCCTCTTCCAGCCTGATTAACATTCTGAGCTACTGGTCGATTCCCATCTGGTTTCATAGGACAGTCCTTAATCATATGGTCCTTTGACCCACACTTAAAGCATCCTCCTGTCTTCTTCCAACATTCTCCTAAGTGCTTCTTCCCACACTGATCACAAGTACGGTATTGCCCTCCAGTACTAGCTTGCTGACCTCGTGGCCCATCAACTCTAGGCCTCTTTTGCACATTCCCAGATGACCCTGACGGCCCAAATCCTCTTTTCTGCTTATTCCGATCAGGGTTCTGCCTTACAGATCCTTAATCCCTTCAGTTACCTTAGATTTCTCTACTAATGCAGAAAACTCCCGCTCCAGATGTGGGGCAATTAACAACCTCAGGTCATCCCTTAGTCCGTCCTCAAATAGGACACATCGCTCATGTTCCGTAGCCGCTACTCCTCGAGCATACCGGCTCAACCTCAGAAATTCAGCTTCGTACTCCGCTACGGACTTGTTCCCTTGAACCAGCCCTAGAAATGCCTTCCTCTACGCATCAGTGTAACGCGTGCCAACATACTTCTTCTGATACGCTACCTTAACATATTCCCAAGTAAGATCCTCAGTTGTGGCACCATCTCGAACTGTGAGCCACCATTGATACGCTTCATCGCGTAGCAGCGCCACCATTCCTTTCACTTTCTCCTCAGGGGTCAGATCCAGCTCATCCATAATTCGTTCCGTCGCCTCCAACCAATACTCAGCAGCACTGGGTGCCACACCAAATACTCCACGAAACACCTCAGCTCCATTGGCTTGGAGTCGCTCGGATACAGATTTTCGAGCTCCCATATTCCCACCTGCTCCAGCCACCATTTCAAGAACTCGCAGCACAGCTTGCGATACAGCATCATCCCCCGTCTAATCTTGCTGCTCAATACCAACAGCCGGTGGTGGTGGTGGCGGTGGTACCTCATTCTCAGATCCTTGACCCGATCTAACGGGTTCCGACACGGTCATTCTGCCTCTACCGCGTCCTCGTACATTACGACCACGTCCCCTAGAGCTCATATCTACGATCGTGCTTTAATCTGATTAAGAAATTTTATGAATTAGCCTTTATTCCACTGATTATCCGCGAAGAAATTTTATGTAAAGAGTTTAGTAGTAGTTCTTTCGATCAATCAAAGTTTCAAGTTTTCTATCCTAATTCAGAGAAAACACATCCATTCCGTAATATCTCCCATACACAGTCACTCTTCGTACATTTTTGTCTATTCCTACCCCAGGGGTATTTTCGTCATTTGTCCTACAGGGGTATTTTGGTAATAAACCGGGGTCAATTTGAAAATTCTCAAAAGTATTTCAAAATTTACGAAACTTAAGGTTCCTTTTTGTGAATTTGTTTTCCAAACCGGTGTTGTTGTAGAAATTTTGGAAATCGGGGGTCATTTTGGTAATTTGGTAAAGCAGGGGTAATTTCGTAAATTTTTCAAATCAAGGTACCTTAGTATTTTGTAACGATAAAGTTTTTGGATATTTTTGCAAAATTAGAGAAGGTTATTGAAATCGGGGGTGGTATGGTCATTTTGGAAACCAAGGGCATTTTAGTAATTTTACCACTAGGGGTATTTAGGTAATTTTGTAAATCGGGAATATTTTAGAAAAATTTTGTAAAATAGTTTTTTTACAAATTAAAAGAGTAATTTTAAGAGTTTTAAAACTAGGGTTTTTATAAAAATACGGCTAGTCCCTTTCGGGTTTTAGTTATTGGGTTTAGCCCGTGAGTAAGTCCTCTTGGTTAGGGTGAACCGTAGCTACGCACCAGGTAGGATTCGATTGGAGAGGAGGTGAGTCACGCGGACTGCTTAAATACCAAGCTCCCACCGAAACCAATCCTAGACAAGCGCACAATGGTTGCCACACCCTAACTCGGCGACTTAGTCACAGGTTTGTTTAATTAGGTATTTAAATTTTATGAAATTGTTGGGGTAAACTAGTCCTATAGTCCAAGTGCTTACTAATCTACGTTCCATTTCTACCCTTCTACAAATCATAAATCACACAAGAGATAGAGGTACTTACCTGGTGGACTTCGGGTCGGAGACTTAGGTGCCATGCCAGAAAACCTGCTTATTTCACAAAATTCTTTTGGGCTTAACTTTTGAAAACGTTTTGGGCCTTAAACCCAAGGCTGAGAGTTTAAAACTGGGCTCTGATACCAAGCTGAAACACCCTAAACCCGGCCCACGAGCCTCGACCAGATCTGGTATGTTCCTCAAGTAAAACCGGTTCAAATTCGTTTGTTCTTTGGAAAAACTTTGAGTGATTTTGGAGAAAATTTGATTTGTGTTCAAATTGAAAACTTTGTAAATCTTAGAATCCGGGATTTATTAAAAACTTTGTTTTTATATTAAAAAGACTTGCCGATTTTGTTTTAAAGATTTCACTTTTTAAATTAAGGATCAATTGAAGTTAAGTGTCAAAACATATAAAGATTTATTTTTATAAAAATTGTTTTATCCTCGATTTAAACATTAATCATTTTGTAATAAAAGAATTAAAACGCATGCATAAAACAGTTCATACTTAGTGGCCTTATTACATCAAAAACAACCCAAAATAATTTAAAGAACTTAAATATAAAATGAAAGTCCAAATAGAATAAATTCCTTGCTGAACATGGCCACCACTAAGCTCCTACCGACCCGGTCCATCACTGATCGTCACCTGAAAAATGTTCCCACAACGGGGTGAGTCAAATAGTCTCAATGTGTACACAAACACTAAGTCCAAACAGATTCAGGCATGTCAAATCATACACATATATATCATAATTTACAATTAATGATGCATTCCCGAACCCAAGCCTAGAGGCCATCCGCTACACATCACACGTACCAACCTGCACACCGTGGGGACTACTAAGTCAACCCTCCATCCGCTACACACCATCGAAGGCAGTTGCTGCAGTCAACGTGCTCATCGCCCTTATAAAATTCGTGGCTTAGCCACCAGATAATATTTCGTGTCATGAGACACCACATTCAGATAATGTGACCGAAGTCACCACATTCAGATATTGTGACATAAGTCACCACATTCACTTCCTCTTTCATAATCACCCATATGCCCCATGTCATACATATCATGCAATATCATGCCTTAAGCCTTAATTCACATTCTTATCATGTTCACATACGTGACATATTTCACATATTCATATCTTATATTAACTTAAAGTTAAAATACGTACCTGAGTACTTTGTACCATTGCATGGTACCTTGGCCACATTCACATTATTATAGACACATATATTTCATATTGCCATACATCTATTAAGAGTTAGTGTGGGGTACACACCTGATTTACTTATCGAGTTCACTCCAAATCCCGAAAAGCCCGATCTAATGCCTTAGATCTTTAACTCCTATATTCGGCCAACCTTAACATGTTAGTAAAAAGCCATTCGGCTAAAACCCAAATCCCGAAGGATTAACACACTTAAGTCCTTACCTTGCTGCCGATTTGTCTATCACTCAAATCCCGAAAACTTTGTAGTGTTTCTTCCTTGCAATCAGCTAGCACCAAATCACCTCACGAGTTAGTTTTTCGGCTTTTAAACGAAGTAAGAAATAGATCTAAGTACCAAAATAGGGCCTTGGCCGAATGTACATATACACTTACCTTGCGATTTCAAAATCCCGAAAATATCCCTTGTCTTAGGTATCTGTCGAAATCCCTATAGGCATAGGTTAGATTTAATTCTAACTTTGAATCACATAAGAATGGCCTATAGCCGAATGTCCAATATGACTTACCTTAGATCCTTTAAAATCCCGAAACCTTCCTCCTTTGTAGTCGACTATGGCAAAAATCCCGAAAGAATCCTCCCAAGTTTCAGCAAACAAGAATATTGATAGGATTAGCTCTAGATTTCGACAAATCTAAAAGAAAAGAATGGAAATCAAACAACATTTGGTCTTTACCTTGTCTATAGAAATCGACAGCACCTTACCTAACACCTCAGAGGGATTCGGCCTTGAAGAATACTCGGGAGATTCGGCTTTTGATTGATTTGGAAAAAGAAGAAGAACAGAAGTTTGAGGAGATTCAACTTATGAAGATGAATAGCAAAAAGGAAAAAAAAAGAGAGAAAGAACTCAAGTTGCTTTCTCTTTGGAAAATTTCGGCACAACAGAAAAGATGAGAAGAGAATTAAAATTTTCGGCACACCTATACTATGCTTAGCCGAAAATACCATCCAAATACTCCCTTGGCCGGCCAACTCTTACCTCCTATCAACTTCCTCCTTTTTCTCCTCTCTTTTATCCATTCATAAATAATTAAAATAATCCTTTACTTATCTACCACCTTAGCTGAACTTTTAAAAGGAAATTAACCTCATCTTATGCTCATCCTTAGTGCCTTGTTGCCGTCCAACTCTCTTCCTGCTTGACGCAAAATGAAACACCTTTATTTGCTTCCTTTGCAACTCGAACCTTGGCCCACTTGCACCTGTTGTGGCGTCACTTACCTGGGCATTAAGTGGCGCATTGCAGCCACTTTACCAAGCTCATTTCCATGTCAAATTTCTTCTATTAATTTCCTTAAGGCCACATTGCTTAGCTTCCTCTTTTAGACTTAAAATCTAATAATTACTAAGCTATTCCCCTACACACTAAGGTTCACAAAAATTCATAGATCACATTCAGAATATTCATAAACATGCTATTTCACATAATTTAGCAATAACGCACAAGCCATAATCCAGGGTATTACAGAGCCGAGGTATTTAGGGGTGTCTCTGGGGTAGCTCCGAACGTGGCGGAGTACTGGTTTGAGGCAGTTGAGAGAATCATGGATGACTTGGACTGCACTGCTAAGGAGAAGCTGAAGGGCACTGTTTCTTTACTTCTGGATGAGGCCTATCACTGGTGGCTCACCGTCAGAGAAGGTACTCCAACAGATCGAGTGGATTGGAATTTCTTTAAGGTTAAGTTCGAGGGGAAGTACATCGGGGCTAGTTATGTGGACGCACAGAGGAAAGCGTTTTTGAACTTAGTGCAAGGGGGTAAGTCAGTAGCGGAATATGAGGCGAAATTCTTACGGTTAAGCCGGTATGCTCGGGGAATTATTGCTACCGACTACGAGCGCTGTGTAAGATTTGAGGATGGGCTGCGAGATGAGCTGCGGGTGTTGATAGCTCCTCAATGGGAGAGGGATTTTGCTACTCTGGTAGAAAAAGCTCGGATAGCAGAGGAGGTTAAACGAACTAAGAGGCAGAACAGAGATAAGGACAGAGGCAGGAATAAGAGGAGTTTTGGACCGTCGGCATCATCTTGGGGTTTTTAGAAAAAGCCTAGGGTTGAGGGTTTTGCTCGCGTTTCTATACCAGCTGCTGGGAATCAGTTTCGTCCGTGTGCTCAGTGTGAAAGGTCTCATGTAGGAGAATGCTGGGGAAGGAGTAAAGAGTGTTATAGATGTGGGTCGAAGGATCATTTGGTTAAGAATTATCCTCAGGACATGGCTGGGACTCGGATAGTAGGACAGGGGTATGTGCAGCCAGGAAGGGGTGGTCAACAGGTGTTGAGAGGTCGTGGTCCAAACCGAGGAGGGAATGGTTCTGGCCGAGGTCGTGGAGCACCGGGTAGAGGTGCTGGGAGCTCAGATGCAAGACAGCCTGGGTTGGTTTACGCAGCCAGACATCGTGAGGAGGGGGATGCACTAAATGTTATCACGGGTACGTTTCTCATTTTTGGGTTACCCTTTACTGCTTTAATTGATGTGGGGTCGACTCACTCTTACATTGCTAGTATGGTATCTGGAACCTTGAATGTGAACTATGAAATTGTCTCTAGGAAGATGACAGTACTTAGTCCTTTAGGGCAGTCGGTAGTGGTAGATAAACTTTTTAGAGATGTGCCTTTAGAAGTTCAGGGGTCAGTGTTCTCGGCTGACCTGATGGAGCTGCCATTTGGAGAATTTGACTTGATCCTAGGTATGGACTGGTTAGTGAGGTACCGTGCGAATTTGGACTGTGCTGCTAAGCGCATGTCATTGAAGACTCCCGAGGACAATGAGGTTTTGGTGATAGGTGAGAGGAGAGACTACCTGTCTAATGTAGTGTCTGCTCTTAAGGCGGAGAAGATGGTGAGGAAGGGGTGCTTGGCTTTCTTGGTAGTTGTTAGTGCTTTAGATGCGAAGGAAGCAACTGTGGGGGAGGTTAGAACAGTGAAGGAGTTTGTGGATGTTTTTCCAGAAGAACTTCCAGGGTTGCCTCCGGATAGCAAGGTGGAGTTTGGAATCGACCTGCTGCCAGGTATAGCGCCGGTGTCCATCGCTCCTTACAGGATGGCTCTGAAGGAGTTGGTTGAACTTAAAGCCCAGATCCAAGAGTTGCTAGGTCGTGGTTTCATTCGACCCAGTGTGTCTCCATGGGGAGCACCAATGTTGTTCGTAAAGAAGAAGGACGGATCTATGCGTATGTGCAAAGATTATCGCCAGTTGAATAAGCTGACGATCAAGAACAAGTACCCGTTACCGAGGATAGATGACTTGTTTGATCAGCTAAAAGGGGCTGCGGTCTTTTCGAAAATAGATTTGAGGTCGGGATATCATCAGCTTAAGGTAAAGGAAGCAGATATTCACAAGACGGCTTTTCGGACTCGATATGGGCACTATGAATTCTTGGTAATGCCGTTCGGGTTGACGAACGCCCCAGCTGCGTTCATGGATATGATGAATCGGGTTTTCCAACCTTACTTGGATCAGTTCGTCGTGGTGTTCATAGACGACATTTTGGTATATTCCAAGTCTGAGGAGGAGCATGACGCGCATCTTCGGGTAGTGCTGCAGATTTTAAGGGAAAAGAAGTTGTATGCCAAATTTAGCAAGTGCGAATTTTGGTTAAGAGAAGTTGCTTTTCTGGGTCATGTGGTATCTGCAGAAGGGATAAGAGTGGATCCTTGGAAGATTGAGGCAGTATTGGATTGGAAACCACCTAAGTCGGTGGCGGAGATTCGCAGTTTCTTGGGGTTAGCAGGTTACTACAGAAGATTTGTTGAGGGTTTTTCTTCGATAGCAGCACCTTTGACTAAGTTGTTTAGGAAGGAGGTACCTTTTGTGTGGACAGACAAACAGCAGGAGAGTTTTGAGAAGCTAAAGAGGGTTTTGACTGAGGCTCCGGTTTTAATTCAGCCTGAAGTAGGGAAAGATTTTGTGGTGTATTGTGATGCTTCTCATACGGGGTTAGGTTGTGTACTGATGCAGGAAGGGAAGGTTGTTGCCTATGCGTCTCGGCAGTTAAGACCACATGAAGTCAACTATCCGACGCATGACCTGGAGTTGGCTGTGGTGGTTTTCGCTTTGAAGGTGTGGAGGCATTATTTGTATGGAGAAAAGTCAGTGATCTACACGGACCATAAGAGTTTAAAGTATCTGCCGACTCAGAAGGAGCTGAACTTGAGATAGCGAAGGTGGGTAGAACTACTGAAGATTACGATTGTTTAATTGAGTATCATTCGGGTAAGGCGAATGTGGTGGCAGATACGCTAAGCCGCAAGGTAGTGTCGGATTTGAGAGTGATGTTCGCCCATCTTAGTCTTTATGATGACGGGAGTTTGTTAGCGGAGCTGCAGGTGAAGCCGACATGGTTAAGTCAGGTAAAAGAGAAACAGTTGGTGGATAATGTTTTGAGTGCTAGACTTCTGCAAGTACAGGATGGGGGATTAGAGGACTACAGTGTGAACAGCGACGGAGTGTTGTGTTTCCGTGGTAGGGTTTGTATGCCGAAGGATGTGGAGTTGAAACAGAGGATTCTTTGGGAATCGCATAGCAGCCCTTACGCTATGCATCCTGGAGGGAGTAAGTTGTATGGGGATCTACGGGAACAGTTTTGGTGGCCTGGATTGAAGCGGGAAGTTACAGAATTTGTGGGGAAGTGCTTGACGTGTCAGCAGGTCAAAGCTGAACACCAAGTGCCTTCAGGGTTGCTGTAACCAGTGAAGATTCCGCAGTGGAAGTGGGAGAGAATCACAATGGATTTCGTTAGTGGGCTTCCTCTTACGCCTACTAAGAAGGACTCGGTATGGGTGATTGTGGATCGGTTGACAAAATCCACTCATTTCATACCTGTTCGTGTTGATTACTCTCTGCAAAAGTTAGCGAAGCTGTATGTAGCGGAAATTGTGAGGATACATGGGGTGCCAGTATCGATCATATCAGATAGGGACCTTAGATTTACGTCGAGGTTTTGGAGAGCATTGCATCAAGCATTAGGCACCAGGTTGGACTTTAGCACGGCATTTCATCCGTAGACGGATGGCCAGTCTGAAAGGGTAATTCAGGTGTTGGAAGATATGTTGAACGGATGTGTTATCGACTTCAGGGGTAGTTGGGAGGAATTCTTGCCCTTGGCAGAGTTCGCTTACAACAACAGTTATCAAGCTAGTATTCGGATGGCGCTGTATGAAGCATTGTATGGGCAGAAGTGTCACACTCCTACTTGTTAGACAGAGTTAGGAGAACGCCATATCTTGGGTCCAGAAATGATGGCGGAGTCAGAAGAGAAGGTTAAGGTAATTCGAGCACGGTTGGAGGAGGCATCTGACAGACAGAAATCGTATGCGGATCTTAAGCGGAAAGAGATAGAATTTGCAGTGGGTGACCATGTGTTTCTGAAAGTTTCGCCATGGAAGAAGGTGATGAGATTTGGACGTAAGGGTAAGCTGTGTCCCAGGTTTATAGGGCCTTATCGGGTTTTGAAGCGAGTTTGACCAGTGGCGTATCAGTTAGAGTTGCCTTCAGAATTGAAGCAGATGCATGATGTGTTTCACGTCTCGATGTTACGTCGTTACCGATCGGATCCATCTCACGTGGTCCCAGTAGAAGAGGTTGAGTTAAGGCTAGACTTGTCCTATGCGGAGGAGTCGATTCAGATTTTGGAGCGAGATGTGAAGGTGCTACGGAAGAAATTAGTTCCTCTAATCAAGGTATTGTAGCGGAACCATGGTTCAGAAGAAGCTTCGTGGGAGCCGGAAGACGCAATGCGACAGCAATACCCTCACCCATTTTGACCAGGTAATTTCGAGGCCGAAATTATTTTTAAGGGGGGTGGAACTGTAACATTCGGGATTTGGGGTTCTTGTATTTTAATTCATATCTGTGTGTTGGTATGCTCTGTATGCTGTTTGTGTATGTTTGGGGGCTTCGGGAAACCTTGGGGTCATGTAGGAGCCTTAGTGGAAATTTTTGGTTTAAGCTGATAAGGGGAGAGCTAGGGGAGTTAGGCCTTAAGGGAATAAAGGTGGTGTTTAAGGACGCAAGAGTTGAAGTGGTAAAGTGGCAGGGAAGGCGCCACTTGAGGCACATGGGGGTGACGCCTCATGCAGGTGGGAGGACCTTGGTTCGAGCAGCATGGGTAGCATTTTGGGGATTTGTTTTTGCGTCAGAAGGGGGGGTGTTGTAGATCGGCTAGGACACTTTAGGGATGAAGTGTGGATGGAGTCAAACAACTCAAATATGCAGCTAGGAGGGGAGATAAAAGTTTGAATCATTCAAACTCATTTGAATGGGTGGAGTGGAGGAAGTTTAGGAAAAAAAGGAGGGGATGAGGAGAAGAGTGAGAGTTGGCCGAATATGGGGTGCTAGGAGGTGGCACATTCGATTTTGAGAGGGGTTAAGTGTGCCGAATTTGTAAAACCATTTGAAGCACTTTCTATTTTCCTTTTGTTCTCTTTGTTTTCTCCTTTTGAACCGAAATCATTTCTTTTGTTCTCTTTCTCCTCATTTGCTCAAAAAGCCGAAAGTGAGAGTGACCATTCGGTGCACTCTTGATTCATCTTCTCTCTCTCTCTATCTTTTCTCAAAGCCGAACCATACCTCCTTCCTATTCTCTTTTTCTTTTCGTATTTTGGCCTTAAACTCACTTCATCATCAAAGCCAAATAACCTTTCTATACCTTGGCCGAATCTTCCATTCACCTTTGCTTCTCTCTTTGTCATTCTTATTCTTTCTTTACTTCTTCTACTTTGTTTTTTTCCTCAAGTCACATTTCTTGGCCGAATCTGCCAGTGCCGATTATCTCTTGAGTGTGGTGATCATCTTCGTCTGATAATCTCTGAGGGAAGTACCGCTGTTTATCTTCTGTCAAGTCTCTCAATCGATTGCTAAGAATCGTGGTAAGGGTTCTCTTTTATTTGATCTTTTTTCCTTCTCTTTGGTTTGTCGCAATCTGGAAGCCTAACTCTGTATTTATGTGTGTGGCCGAATCTATAAAGGTTGGTTTCGGGTTCTCTGTGTAGGCCAACGTTAAGGGAGTAAGGGATCTTTCGGGATTTGGTCAATCAAGGTAAGGAGAGTGTACTTTTTGGTTCGGCCAAAGGCCATTTCTTCTGTCCGTAAGTGTTAGAGCCGAATCTAACATGACTTATGTAGGGATTTCGTTAACTTTCAAGTTCAAGTGAGAGCCTTCGAGATTTGGGTCGACTTTGGTAAGATTACTCGATTAAGATCTTATTTGGTTTCGTTTAGATCTAATTCAACGTTTTAACCCGGGTCTTCTGACCAAAGATTTTGTTGATGGATTCGAATATTAGTCAAGGAGAGAAAGGGGTTGGACACGTAGTCCCTACCCTTAAATTCAAGAAGCGGTCGGTTTCTGCGGTGCAGGATTGGCCACCGGGGTGTGGGCCAGCATCGGAGCAGATCGTAGGCAAATAGCAGTAGTGTCGTTTAGTGACAGTGTCGACATAGAGGGCGTGGTGTTACAAGTTATCAGGTGTGTAATTACCACACAGTTTATTTATTTGTTTTAATTAAAATATGTGTACTGTGTGTGGTAGCCGGAACAGTGGCTGTGGTGGTGCCATTACCCATATTGGGTAATCCGGTAACCAGGTTAGTACACTACCTATGTTGAGGGTGTGGATAATAATTGTGGATCTATGTAAGCATGTCATATACGCATATCTGGTATGTTCCTATGAAATATTGCCATTTCATCATATTATGTTACATGTGCATGGGGTTCGGGATATATTGTATAAGGGGAAGTGTGTACATTTATGTACGTGGATTAGTGATGGCCTCGAGCCTCACTGTGGATTGATGTTGGCTTTGAGCCTCATCGTGGATTGATGATGACCTTGAGTCTCATGTGGACATTTGTGATTTAATCACGTGGATCAGTGGCTAGACCACTAAGTGGACTTTGAGCAGTGTACTGCCAAAGAGGTGTGTAGCGGATGGAGGGTCGATTTAGTAATCCCTTGGTGTGTGGTGGATGGGCATACGGGTAGTGTGTAGCGGTTGGATACTAGGTTGGGTTGGGTTAACATTTTGCATCGTTATGCGTGGTATGTGGGTTGTGTGGATTTGGGCCAAGCCCATTTGTGTATTTGTGTGGATTAATTGCACACTGAGTCTGGTGACTCACCTTGTTCTTAAACAATGCAGGTAACTCGTAGTTCATTGGACCAGGCTGGAGTGGATCCGAGGCGACCATGCAGACGTTGTTTTTATTTCTAAGCACATAATAAACTTTTAATTACTTTTTGGGATATTTTTGTGTAATACGGCCGCTTTAAATGGTTTGAGAATTTTATGGTTTTAAGTCAGATTTATTATCAGTCAGATAATTAAAAAGTGGTTTTTAAGATATATTTAACATAAAGGTTGCAAATGAAGTTTTGATAAAATTCTGGATCATTTGTAAACAACTCGTTTTTCCGAAATCTCATTCAAATAACGATTTGAACCTAATACAACCCGGAAGTTTTTATTCGTCGGCAAGTTAATATTTACAAAGAAACGACAACCCCTGTTTAACGAACTAATTGTTTTAGAACTTAAACTAAATTTTCATTTTCAAAACAGAACTCTTTTCAACACCTTTCCAGTAACATTCCAGATTCGCCCGTGGTGTTTTGGGCCGGGTTTGGGGTGTTACAATGGTTTAGTTTTAACAAAATTTTAAAACTTCCGTTGTAACTAAATAAATATTTTCTTAATCTAATTTTTCCAACATTTCAATGATTTTTAGTTGATGAGCTCCAATTATCGTAGTGCTATTTTCATGAAAACCTCTTTCTCATCTTCCTTGGTGATCTGCCATAATTTATCATGCTTATTTGATATTCTTTTGCGCTAATTTTAGCATGTTTGCAAGTAAAATCGAGTCATTTTAGTGATAATTTATGTTTTTAGAGTTTAAGCATAAAAAAATGATTTTTAGTAGTATTTATGTTATTTTACATTTAATAAGATAATGTGGTTATAGATTGGAAGCTGATGATGGAAATTTTGGGACAAAATTGCAATTGATGTTGCGACAACAGGCCAGGGAAGTCGTAACAACGAAGGCAGACGCAAGGAAAAGCAAAAAAAAAACTACACATCACAACAAATTTTTGCCTGTGTTGACTTTAGTTTTAAGGGTAATTCGGGGTCTTTCTCCAACTTTAAACCCTAATTGCTATAGTAAATGGAGGGGCACTTTGGTCTTTGGATTAACAACTATATAATCAACATTTTATTTAGAATCAGGTGAGATAATTAGTAGTTAGTCAATAGATTAGTTTTAGGTTAGGTTTTCTCTTTAGGCAAATGGTCGTAGAGTAACTTTGTATTGATTTCTTTTTCTTTTTACATTTTTATTTTATTTTCGTTGTTGGATTGAAGTTCTATTTTCTGGATTAAACGTTGCATTCGTAGACAATTAAGAATTCACGATCAACTAGACTTTATCAATGATAATTTTCTCCAATCAGTCTCTTTTATATTGTGTTTGTTGCTTATGTGATTGAATGCTTGTAAAATAATGAGATTGATTTTTGGGCTGATATAAATATTTTTGTATAAATTAATTATTTAATTAATTATTCAGTTAAGTGTTTAATTTGATTCGTATGGGTTGTTATTTGATTTCGCAAAATTGCTAGTATACTAGAATTAATATCTCTGGTAGATCATCTAGACAAATGGGACCGAAAGGAGATTTTTTTCGTGGATCGATTTGGTAGATATACCTCTAAGTGAGACTGAATGGATATCTTAGGTGGTAATCCTTAGGCAAGAAAAGACCGAAAGGGTATTTCTGGGTAAGGGTATTTAACAATTCAATTGAGTTTAGCTTAATTAGTAATTAGTTTAATTGAGAGATATAAATTTCTTTAGTAGTTAGTAAATTAGGATTAGTTTTATTTCAATTTGATTCTGGATTTGCACTACTAATTCGTAATTTGATTAGATTAGTACATTTTTAAATAATTAATTTAGTAACAACATTCACCAATTTTGGCAATCCCTTAGGTACGATCCTCAGAATACTTTCGTATTTCGTTGTAATTAACTATATTACAATTTGACTTGTATACTTGCAGTACACCACACTTTCATATCTTTATTTGCATTGTTTATCCAGCCTCGATGCATGTGCATTAGGTGCGTTCAAGTTGTTGGCATCGTTGTCGAAGATTGTAACGGTGTAAATTTCTTATTAAATTGGTTGTTTTTAGAAAAATAATATTAGTCGAAAGACAAATTAGTTAGATAGTGCTTTAACTTCCTTGAGCAATTATTTTCATTTTTTGCTTTTATTACTTTGCTTATTTGCCTTAATGGAAATCTAATGCAATTATGTATAATAATAGATATAGGTGACATGATGATTGACCGCGTTTGCACGTGCGCATAAAATAAACAATTTTATAAAACAAATTTGAAGTGCGGCTTTATTGCAAGCATACAGGTCAGTTGTAATATTTGCAATGCTACAATGGAACATCAGTGTATTCCAATGATCGAACCCAAAGGAGATGATAATTGAGTTATAAATAACATACACTATAAAGTCGAGGTGGCTACTGGAACGATTTAATAGTATGAAAAATCATAACAAGAAAATTTAGCAAGAAATTAAATATGCTAATCTAGGGACTAATGGTCGTAGGTTGATTTTGATGTGGTTCACTGGTCCTCGAACGAGGGACTTAAATTGCTTAAATTACTAAGTGGCTCTATTTTATCTTTTGACTTCAAATTTACTAACTTAGATAAATTAGTTCGATTTATCTCTCGATCTCACTGATTAATCCGGGACTAATGAATAGGTGCTCAACAAGATTACCTCTCGGTCTCACTTGCCAAGATATTCCCTAGGGGCGTCACTTCTGAATTTTTTAGGTCTATTTGTGTAACACCCCTTACCTGTATTCAACACTAGAATAGGGTTACAGAGCATTAACAGACTAACAAAACAATTAAACATCCATTTAGCATACATTTTCTCAATTCAAGCATTCATCATTCAATCTCAATCAATTTGTCCCTAATATGAGCCTACGAGGCCCTAAACATGCTTTGGGAGTGGTTCGGGACTAAACCGATAACTTAGGAAACTTCCACGAAACTTTGAAAATTTTTCCCAAAACAAGGGACACACGCATGTGTGGCCAGGCCGTGTGTCTCACACGGTAACCAGACACACCCATGTCATAGGCCGTGTGGACATTTGAAATGGGAGCACATGACCGTGTCCTAGCCTGTGTGCTATCCCGTGTAACTCTCTGAATTGTGTCACACGACCAACACACACACCCGTGTGCCCTAAAAATGGCTATACACGCCCTTGCGCCAGGCGGTGCCAAACCTGTAGGGTATACTGACTTATGCCATACGGCCAAGTCACACGCCTGTGTGTGAGACCGTATGGAGCATACTAACTTGATTTCTAAAACCACACTAGGGGACACACGATCATGTACTTGACCGTGTGTCACACATGACTGAGACACACACCCGCGTCACTGCCTGCGTAGACAAAAATAGGCTATTTACCAAGCCAATTTCCACCCATATTTGCATACACCTACACAACCCAAATGACACCAATTCATAGCATAAATGAACATCTATTTTAGCCATAATCAAGGCTAACTCATACCATTTCCAATACTAACAACCAACATGTTTATAACTTATGTTTTATCAATCAAAACATACCAAAACACAGATACAAATCAACTAACTAAACCTTTACCAATCATACATCATTTTGCACCAATTCACAAGTACAATTCAAATCTAGTATCAACCATTTAACATTTACAATATCAATATCCACAAGCCTCATAATATAAGCCATTCACATAATCATCCATGAACTCAAAATATCAACCATATGTGCACATATTTACACATAGCCAAATCCACCAAATTTAAGCTAACTCTCATGGTTAAATTTACAAACCAAAACATATACATTTACAAGACATTACAAATAACCAAAATCATTATCAACCCATAATCAAAATGACTCAAAATACCTATACATGCCATATACTTAAAATACCAAAGTTCATAGGTACCAAGAGATAGATGGATACTGTGATGCGATCTCTGACGATCCCGAATCCAAGCTAGCTTTGAATTCACTATAAAACATAGAGAAATAAACAACGTAAGCTTTATAGCTTAGTAAGCTCGTATGAAATAAACTCAATGCAATGTCAAAAATATAATTCAATAATTTGAATACACAATATGTAGCTTACAACAACTAACAAACCTTTCAAATACTCAATTATAAGAGTATACACTTCCTTCACAAGTTTCCTCGATTTAAAACTTATATAATTCATATACGTACCTGTATCATCTAGCATAAATATCATACTCATCCACATTTATCATTTACCCGTTGAACCATTCGGAATAGAAGTCGGATACTCGAAGATCTCACACGATAAGTACCTATACCATGGCCCGAAGCCAAATTAAGGTAACTTATGTCCAAAGTTCTGATATCATGGCCCGAAGCCAAACCAACCGATATGCATGGCCCGAAGCCAAATTGATTTATCTTGCACCCGAAGCGCTACTATCATGGCCCGAATCCAACTCAAAGTATCCCCTAATGATATGTCACTAGTATCCTAAACTATTCTTAAGGTTCAACTGGGATTTCGAATGCCGAATTATCGTCGAGTCAATATAGAACTTATCCGAAGTCTCGTATTCACAATTTATAATATATCAAAGTATTTAAAATACAATTATAATGAAATTTATCACATACGAACTTACCTCAGTTGTTAAAATGGCGAAACGAGTCAACTATTCCGTAACTTTGTTCTTTCCCCGATCTAAGTCTGTATTTCTCCTTTCTTGATCTAAATATATTCAAAATTAACTTATTTAATCATCTATTTATTCAATTCAATTCAAAATATACATTTGAGCTATTTTACACATTAGCCCCTAAACTTTCACATTTTTCATAATTTAGTCCCTATTTTACAAAATCACAAATTCACGAAATTTCAAATAAACCCATGCTAGCCGAATAACTATTATGCCCCTAACAGCCTATTTTTTCATTTATTTCACATTTTAACCACAAAGTTTCAACATTTCTCAATTTAATCCCTATTTTGCATTTTCACTAAAAATCACTTTATAAAACTTGTTTATCTATCAACAAGTATTCAAAATCTATCTACAAACATCAAAATACACATGTATTCATCAATGGCATCATTCAAAATCTTTAACAGTTTTGCAAAATAGTCCCTGGGCTAGCTAGTACTAGATGCAATGATCACAAAAACATAAAAATCATTAAAAAAGGGACAAAACACATACCTAATTGCATCAATTTGCCTTAGCCGAATGAAGAACCCTAATATTATCTTTTCTTCTTCTTCAATTTTGGTTAAAATATGAGAATGAATGCTTTTAATTTGGTTTGTTTTATTTATTTTATGTTATTTACCAATTTACATATATACCCTTAATGATAAACCATTTAAAACATCCATTTAATGTCCAATATTGTCCACTTACCAAAAAAATGGTCTAATTACTATTTAAGGACCCTTAATTTAAGGTTCTATAGCTATTAGATACCTTTAGCTATTAGAACTCAAGTTTTACACTTTACGCGATTTAGTCCTTTTTACCAAATTAAGCATTCAAATGATAAAATTACTTCACGAAATTTTCACACATACATGCTATCATGCTGGAAACACTTAAAATAATATTAAAATAAATTTTCAACCTCAGATTTGTGGTTTCAAAACCATTTTTCAGATTTGACCAAAAACGGACTGTTACAATTTGATTTAATCCTTTGTCCAAAAATCAGCTTACCCACATCTCCATCAACCAACCTCCTTTTAGGTTTAGGTAATCTTGCTTAAAATAAAAAGAATGAACATGGAAATAAAAAGCAAAATAATCATTAAAGTAAAGCTTAAGAAAACTATAAAAGTTTGGATTTTTATGCAAGAAAACTTAAAGAACATGAGACTAAGCATTCGACAAGAAAATATAAAGAAATAAACATAAAAGGAACAAATTTTAGCTGATTTAAAGTAAAATAGACTCAAATACATAAACTGAAGCTAGAAATGTCTTACAACCAAGATACAGAGACTGAAAGTGTAAATAAACCTAAGCTATAGTGATAACTAACTGAACTAACACTAAGAACATCAAGAACAAGAAGTAAATACAGAAAAAGAAATTCTAAAACTAAGAAGGAAGAAGAAAAATGAAAACCTTAGAAAAAGTAAAGAAAAACTAAGAGAAATTTTAAAGAAAACTAAGGCTAAAATTAAGCTAATGTGTGTCTCTCTCCTCCTCATTCATTTTTGGCTGTTTTAGGTTGAATTTTGATGAGTTTTCATTGCCAAAATTGCCCCTACACGGGTCTTGGGTGATTGGTGGATCGGGTGGACAAAGACTACCCTTTTTGTCCAATTTTGTCCCCTTCACGATGTCGGTGTCACTATACCTAGAAGATTATATCACGACACCTCAGGCAGTTTTGAGTTTTGGGGTTTTCTTTGAAGGGTGGATACTGTGATACCCAAAGTGAATATGGAGATACCACTAAATGGTGGTCTCCAATCTTCCATGCTGTTGGAGGTATCGTGATTCCAAGGTGTGGATACCGTGATACCCTTTCCTTTAGTGTCGTTTTCACTCGTTTTCAACCTCCAACACAGCCCTACACCACTCAATCACACATTAGGCCCCTTAATGGCACTATTGGCTAAATTGGGTCACAAAATGAGTAAAAACGATACATTTTCACTAATTAACTTAAAATCTAAAAATTATGAAAAACCATGCAACAGACGTTACTTTGCTCGAGAATAAGATTCTTAAGTATATTGCGAAACTCTAAATTTCCATATAAAATTACGACAGGTCAATGATCAATATGGATAAAATTATAGATTAAGTTGGTTGAACGGAGACTCGTCGAACCAGTGGTGTTATGACGGAGAATACAGAAGGCATAAGTATTCATATGAACCTTCTTATGATTTGTATAAATATGCGATAGCCTCAGTATTATTATCCAAATTGGAATGAGAATCTTAATAAATATGAGTAGGTTCCATCATTGGATGAGATAGTTGTTAATGCAGAACAAATCCAAAAATAGTTGGATTAGATTTTGGAATCACCCCAATATCAGTCAGAAGTTAATACTCCAATAAAAGAGATCATGCATGATGTTTCTAACTTGAATATGAGGGTGACTTTACCATTGGTGATCATGTTGAGTTAAACGTTGAATTTCAGCAAAAGATTGGAATTGGAGATTATGACGAAGAATTAAAGATGGAAAAAAGATGTCTCCAATCCAATTGATATAGGAGTAGGATTAGATGTAGAATTCGTTGTTGAAGTTGAGCTTAAACTGACACTGAGTGAAGATGAAAAGGAGCCTATATGCCATCTAGCCGTAGTTGGAGAGATGCCAATTGAGGGAGTCAATGAGTTAATTTCATTCTCATTTGAAGAGAGCAAAACTTAAGCAACCATGGACTCATTTGACATTGAGGTGGTGATGCATGAGATAATAATACCCTAAAATCAAATATGGGTTTGGCTAAGATTTGGTGACAAATGGTTCGTGATGTGGATGTTGCGTCGGTCGAAGATAAGAGAACGTCAGTGGATTCTATTGAGGATGCTATTTTATATTTTTGACTAAAGAACAAGCAGAGAATCAAAGTATCAAGAATTAGTTGAAAGTTTTTCTATGGCGGCGATATGGATTGTCCCAATTTATAAAGGACTTTTACGTTTTTCTTTAATTTTTGTTTTGATTTATGTTTTCAATTTCTTTTCTTGTTTGTTCGTTTGATTTTATACATTTGAAGTGCTAATTTTAATTATTTTTATTTGATTTTTGGATTGGGTGTTGATATCGTGGAGTAAAGAAATCAAAGAATTGAAGAATTTTGGAAGGTGGGCTCAACATCATGACATGGGAACCTTGAAGTCGTGACATTGAAATGGTAATTTGTAGAGGATCCTAAGTCAATGAGTGATGTCGCAACGTGGGATGCTTCATGGCTGCAATGAGGAAGTTTGATCTAACGAATTTGCAACTAGATGTCGCGACGTGCAACACCAAGACACCCAAGTTTTTGACTTACGTCGCGATGTGTTAAGTCTTGACATCACAATGTGATACCCTAAAGTCACAACATTCCTAACGAAGTTGCGACGAGTCGTGATATGCTTGCTTTGGAACTTATAAATTTAAATACAATGTCCCAACAAGTAGGACCTTGACGTCACAATGAGTGGAAAATTATAATTCCCTAATGTTCCGACATCCTTACTTGTCAACCGCTCAAATTTCCTTTTTCTTCCTCCTGCCATTTCTGCTCTCCACCACCTCAACAACCTTTATTTTCTTTCTTTTTCACTTAGGTCTTCATTATTGTTTGAATTAAGTGACTTGAATCCTTATTTAAATAAAATACAGTGGTAAAATAAAATAAAAGTAAAATCCATATAAAACTACACTTCTTTTATTTTATTTTAGAATAAGGTTTTTTAAACCTTATCAAACTCCATCTATTTTTTATTGATTAGAATAAGGTGTTTCAATCTTACTATACTCCTATTAGAATATGACTTTACAAGCCTATAAATAGACATAGTCTATTCCTCTTGTAATTATTCGAATTCGACATAGTGAATTTTCTTCTCATCTGCTCTGGTTTTTGTCCCGAAAGGGTTTCCACGTAAATCTGTGTGTTTTTTATTTTATTTCTCTTTTCTTTGCGATATATTGTCATTACCGACATTCTATATTATTTTTCACAAATTGGTATTAAAGCTTCCGGGTTGTTCATTTCGATCACGGTAATGGCATCTTTGAAGTATGAAATTTCGTTATTGGATCGCAACACCATATTTGCGTTGTGGCTGATTAAGATGCAAGCAGTTGTTGCGCAGATGGATCTGGAGGATGCCCTGCTAGGGATTAATAAGATGCCTTTGACATTATCAGATGAAGAGATGAAGCGTAAGGATCGAAAGGCGTTAACACAATTACATCTACATTTGTCCAACGAAATTTTACAGGATGTGATGAAGGAGAAGACTGCCGCTGCATTATGGAAGAGGCTGGAGCAAATATGTATGTCAAAAACTCTAACAAACAAGTTGCATATGAAGCAGCGTCTTTATGCTCATCATTTAGAGGAAGGTGCATCTGTACACGGACACTTAACAGTGTTTAAAGAAATTCTCTCAAACTTGGAGGCTATGGAGGTTCAGTATGATAAGGAAGATCTAGGGTTGATTCTACTTTGTTCTTTGCCCCCGTCTTATTCAACATTTAGAGACACAATTTTATATAGTCCCGAGTCTCTCACAATTGATTAGGTTTATGATTCTTTGACCTCGTATGATAAGATGAAGCATCTTATGGTTAAATCCTACTCTCAGAGAGAGGGTCTCATTGTTCGTGGGAGACAAGATCAGAATGTTGATGATGGTCGTGGAAGGACACAGGAACGAAATCATCGTGGTAAATCTAAGGGGTAGATCGAAGTCTTCAAATAGAGGTAAAACTTGTAATTCTGCAAGAAGAAAGGGCACATTAAATTTGAGTGCTATAAGCTACAGAACAAGATTAAAAGGGAGGCTGCTAATCAAAAGGGAAAACAACTAGAAAATTTCGGTGAAGCTGATGTTGTAGAAGGCTACAGCGATGATGAACTTGTAGTTGCTTCTGTCAACAATTCTAAAGTGAGCGAGCAGTGGATGCTGGATTCAGGCTGCACCTTCCACATGAGTTTCAATGGGATTGGTTTACAACTTACGAAACAATGTCTGAAGGTGTTGTTTTGATGGGAAATAATGCTTCGTGTAAAATCGCAAGTGTTGAACAATTAAAGTTAAGATGTTTGATGGAGTTGTCAAAACACTTAGTGACGTATGATATGTCCCAGAATTGAAGAGAAATTTAATTTCGTTGAGTACTCTTGATTCAAAAGGGTACAGATACACAACTAAAAGTGGGGTTTTAAGATTTCCAAAGGATCCCTTGTTGTGATGAAAGGGTAGAGAAAGACTGCCAAGTTATATGTTTTGCAGGGTTCTACTATTACTGGTGATGCAGCTGTCGCTTCCTCTTCCTTCTCAGGTGATGATATTACTAAACTTTGGCATATGCGCCTAGGGCATATGAGTGAGAATGGCATGGCCTAGTTGAGCAAAAGAGGACTTCTTGATGGGCAAGGATTTTACAAATTGAAGTTCTGTGAGCACTATGTTTTTGGAAAGAAAAAGAGAGTTTGATTCACCAGAGGAATCCATAACACGAAGGGAACGTTGGAGTATATTCATTCTGATTTGTGGGGGCCATCCAGAGTGCCTTCGAGAGGTGGAGTTAATTATATGCTAACTTTTATTGATGATTTTTCCAGAAAAGTTTGGGCGTTCTTCTTGAAGCAGAAAAGTGATGTGTTTTTTTGCATTTAAGTCTTGGAAAATTATGATTGAAAAACAGACGGGAAAACAAATAAAATACCTCCGCATAGCAATGGCTTAGAGTTCTATTTTGATGAGTTTAATAGACTGTGCAAGTCAGAAAGGATCGTGAGACACTTGATAGTTCTCCATACTCCACAGCAAAATGGCTTTGCAGAACGAATGAACAAAACGATCATAGAAAGGGCTCAATGTATGTTGTCAAATGCCAACTTACCAAAGTCATTTTTTGGTAGAAGCAGCCTCTACTGCATGTTTTTTGATCAACCACTCTCCATCTGTTGCCATTGAGAAAAAGACTCCACAAGTGGTATGGTCTGGTAATCCTGCTAATTATTCTGAATTAAAGATCTTTGGGTGTCCTGCATATGCTCATGTTGATAATGGAAAACTGGAACCGAGATCCATTAAATGTGTTTTTCTTGGTTATAAAGCTGGTGTAAAAGGGTATAAGTTATGGTGTCTTGAAAATAGAAAAGTTATGATTAGTAAAGATTATTTTTTTTTGATGAAACTGCTATGCTACCTAACTTATCTCTTAAAGACTCTTCCAATAAAGAAAATCAAAAGTAGGTGGAGCATCAGATTAATATAGTCGACTCCTCAGGCCAGTACAAAAATTGAGAATAGAGTTGCTTCTTCACCACAATACTCTATCGCCAAAAACAGAACTAGAAGAGAAATTAAACCTCCAAAAAAGTATGTCGAGGCTGATCTAGTTGCTTATACTTTAAATGTGGCTGAAGATATAGATGAAAACCAAGAGCCATCTAATTATTCTGAGGTGGTTAGTTGTGAAGACCCAGAAAAGTGGATGTTTGCTATGCAAGAGGAGATGGAATCACTCTACAAAAACAGAACATGGGATCTTATGAAACTTACTAAAGGTAAAAAGGCTGTTCGTTGTAAATGGGTGTTGAAAAAGAAAGAAGGGACTCCAGGAGTTGAAAAACCTAGATATAAAGCAAGGCCTGTTGGAAAGGGTTATAATTAAATTCTAGGAGTGGACTTCACAGATGTGTTTTCCCCAGTTGTGAAGCATAGTTCGATTCGAGCTTTGCTTGGTATTGTGGCCGTGCATGATCTGGAGTTTGAGCAGTTAGATGTAAAAACTACATTTTTGCATGGGGAACTTGAGGAGGATATTTACATGCAACAACCAGAGGGTTTTACAGTCTCAGAAAAAGAGGAATATGTTTGCTTGCTGAAAAAGTCCTTTTACGGTTTGAAATATTCACCAAAACAGTGGTACAAGAGGTTTGATTCCTTTATGACTTCTCATGATTTCAAAAGAAGTAGTTTTGACAATGGTGTTTACTTTAAGAAAAACAGTGATGGTTTGTAACGCCCCGAATTTGGGCCTAGTAGAATTGGGTCAATTGGGCTATGGGCACTGGAGCGTTTAAAAATTTTTGAGAACAAGAGAATGGCTCTAAGGCAAGTTAGACCTATTAGGTGAGTGATTTTGGAAGGTTAGGGGGCTTCTATGAAGTCCCAGGATCAAATTTAGGCTTTTGGAAAATTTTTGTTTTAGGTGAATAAAACATAGAGAGTTAGTAGTAGGCTTTAAGAATAAAATGTAGAGAAAAATGACACAAGGAAGGGAGTGGTCTAGTGGCAAGGCGTCATTAAGGGGATAAGTGAGTGCTTGGGTTCAAGTCTTGGCACTTGCATTTCATTTTGATTTATTTTTAAGTGAACTTAGACATTGGCCCATAGATTTATATTTAGTTGCGCATACTTTAAGACACAAAAAGAGCTTGTGGCCTAGTGGCTAGTGGCGTGGATTAAGTTACAGGGGAGCCTGAGTTCGAATCCCATCACAAGCAAAAAGGGATATTTATTTTGCTAAGTTGGGGCGGCAAGAGTTTGTGTTGGATTTAAACTCTACTGAAGGAGGGATCCCACATCGGAAAGCTAGCAAGAGGGAAGGTAAAAAGCTGGCTATATATAGAGCTGTCTATGAGGAGAGGAAGCATACCTTGGTGGATTAGCTTCAGATTCCTATCAGGTGTGTATTTTTCCCTACTCTAGCTGTAGAGCGACAAGAGCTGAAATGCCGGTCACACGGCAATGGTAGCCATACGAACGTGCGGGCGCATGTGTGGGAGCTTCGACGCGATAGTTGAAGCCACCATGAGTATTCTTGTGGGTTGATGTTGTTTGGGCCACGATGAGCTGAAAGAGGCTAAGTTGGCCTAATGGGCCCGTGGGCCCATATGATTGGTTGTACGATTGTGTAGTGGATGTTGGATTAGACTATGTAAACCTCATATATGTGGCTAGATTTGGGCTAAACGGGCCACACGAGTGTGTGGACCCATTTGGGCCGAGAATGGGCCCTAGACCCATTCGCATCGTTATCTCTGTTTAGAATACCATTGGTTTACAAAATTACTAAAATACCCTCGATAGGAAATGACAAAAACTCCCCTACATGTTATATGGTTATTCTTGTATGCGATTTATGATTGTTATCGTATGATTATTATTTTCATGTTGCATGGGGATGGGATTATTAATACGGAGGAAGTGTTAATAGGATCACATGGTCGCTTGACGACTGTAGATCCACCGAAGGCTTTTTAGCCACCGAGCAGCCATGCTGCATCGATAAGTTAGTGTTGCAACCGGTGCTACATAAGGAGTGTACGGATGGGTGGGTCGATTAAATCCCCACAGGAGTGTACGGTTGGATAGGAGATGGAGTGCAGGGTTGGGATAGGCATTAATGCATTGCATATATGGATTATATTACTGAGATGGGCTTAGGCCCATATATTTATGATATGTGACATATGATATGGGTTAAGGCCCAACAAAGGCTATTTTGGGCTAAGGCCCAATTGCCACCATTAATGTAATGGGCTTCGGCCCGGATTGTTGTGATACATGTTTATACTGACGAAGGTTGTACACACTAAGTTTTCGCAAACTCATCCCCTCTTTTTAATTTTTCCAGGTAACCCTCAGTAAGCGGTTCGACATACTGGAGGACTAGGAGGTGGCCACACTAAGAGCAGTTTTGGATTTTCATATTCTGCTTATTTTTATTTTATTTTGGGTTCATATTTTGTAACAAGGCCTCTCTTAAATTCTGGTTTTCAGTTTTAGATTTTTAGTTTATTATGTTTTAAATCTGCTCAACATTTGATCGCGATTTTCCAAAACAATATCGGTTTTCAAAACACTTCGTTTTCGCAACTAAGTTGTAAATATCACGTTTTCATAAGGCAATTGTTTTAAATTAAGCTTCAGCATCGAACAAGGTTTTGAAGGTAATGACTTCTTAATAAATGTCGATTATTAATAACAATCGCACACTGGGATTATAGTATTTAAATATCAAGAAAGGTTTTCAATGAAAATGCGGTTTTCAAAAAACACCTCAATGTGACACGCCAAATTCAAGCCTAACTTCTAGGCCGAGTTTGGGGTTTATATTTAGTGGTATCAGAGTTCGGTGGCAAAACTCGGGCTGTGAAATGGGCTTTAGTTTTTTTTAAATGTTTAGAAATGATTTTGAAGTGGTTTTGGAAGATTTTGAGTGGCACACCGAGTCTCCAGCGTCGGATCAAGTAAGTTTTCCTATCTATTTTAAACTGTTATGTTGTAGATAGTTATTGGGCTTACTTTAGATGATAGACTATACCGAGGCCCGTAGGAGACTAAATCTGTAGTGAGCTTGCAATTTTGAAAACAACTCTTAACTACTACTTCCATAAAACTTTTGTTTAATTATTCGAACTATAAGCTAAATTCATAAAATCTCTAATTCAGATAATACGCGAAGTGATAATGTGCACAGCAGAAACATAGTGGTATAACCGGTAGTGTGCGGCTATTAGATAGTTGGAAATTTTGAGGACAAAATTTCTTTAAGGGGGATAGATTTGTAACACCCCGAATTTGGGCCTAGTAGAATTCGGTCCATTGGGCTTTGGGCACGGGGGCGTTTAAAAGTTTTTGATAACAAGAGAACGACTCTATGGCAAGTTGGACCTATTAGGTGAGTGATTTTGGAAGGTTAGGGGGCTTCTATGAAGTCCTGGGATCAAATTTAGGCTTTAGGAAAATTTCAGTTTTAGGTGAATAAAACCCAGAGAGTTAGTAGTAGGCTTTAAGAATAAAATGTGGAGAAAAATGACACAAGGAAGGGAGTGGTCTAGTGGCAAGGCGTCATTAAGGGGATAAGTGAGTGCTTGGGTTCAAGTCTTGGAGCTTGCATTTCATTTTGATTTATTTTTAAGTGAACTTAGACTTTGGCCCATAGGTTTATATTTAGTTGCGCATACTCTAAGACACAAGAAGAGCTTGTGGCCTAGTGGCTAGCGGCGTGGATTAAGTTACAGGGGAGCCTGAGTTCGAATCCCATCGCAAGCAAAAAGGGTTATATATTTTGCTTAGTTGGGGCGGCAAGAGTTTGTGTTGGATTTAAACTCTACTGAAGGAGGGATCCCACATCGGAAAGCTAGCAAGAGGGAAGGTGTGAAGCTGGCTATAATAGAGCTGTCTATGAGGAGAGGAAGCATATCTTGTGTGGGCATTTGGGCATAGGAGCATTCGGAGTGCGGATTAGCTTCAGATTCCAATCAGGTGTGTATTTCGCCCTACTCTAGCTGTAGAGAGGCAATTGCCGAAATGCCGGTCACACGGCAATGGTAGCCACACGAGCGTGCGAGCGCACGTGTGGGAGCTTCGACGTGATAGTTGAGGCCACCATGAGTATTCTTGTGGGTTGATGTTGTTTGGGCCACGATGGGTCGAAAGAGGCTAAGTTGGCCCAATGGGCCCATGGGCCCATATGATTAGGTTGTACGATTGTGTAGTGGATGTTGCATTAGACTATGTGACCTCATATATGTGTCTAGATTTGGGCTAAACGGACCACACGAGCGTGTGGACCCATTTGGGCCAAGAATGGGCCCTAGACCCATTCGCATTGTTATCTCTGTTTAGAATACCATTGGTTTACAAAATTACTAAAATACCCTCGACGGGTAAAATGACCGAAATGCCCTGAAGGGCAAAATGACGAAAACGCCCCTATATGTTATATGGTTATTCTTGTATGCGATTTATGATTGTTATTGTATGATTATTATTTTTTATGTTGCATGGCGATGAGATTATTAATACGTAGGAAGTGTTAATAGGATCGCATGGTCGCTTGGCGACTGTGGATCCAACGAAGGCTTTTTAGCTGCCGAGCAGCCATGCTATACCGATAAGTTAGTGCTGCAATCGGTGCTACATGAGGAGTGTACGGATGGGTGGGTGGATTAAATCCCCACAGGAGTGTACGGTTGGACAGGAGAGGGAGTGCAGGGTTGGGATGGGCATTAATGCATTGCATATATGGATTATATTACTGAGATGGGCTTAGGCCCAGATATTTATGATATGTGACATATGATATGGGTTAAGGCCCAACAGAGGCTATTTTGGGCTAAGGCCCAATTGCCACCATTAATGTAATGGGCTTCGGCCCGGATTGTTGTGATACATGTTTATACTGACGAGGGTTGTACACACTGAGTTTTCGCAAACTCATCCCTTCTTTTTAATTTTTCCAAGTAACCCTCAGTAGGCGGTTCGACGTACTGGAGGCCTCGGAGGTGGCCACACTAAGAGCAGTTTTGGATTTTCGTATTCTGCTTATTTTTATTTTATTTTGGGTTCATATTTTGTAACAAGGCCTCTCTTAAATTTCGGTTTTTAGTTTTGGATTTTTAGTTTATTATGTTTTAAATCTGCTCAACATTTGATCGCGGCTTTCCAAAACAATATCGGTTTTCAAAACACTCCGCTTTCGCAACTAAGTTGTAAATATCACGTTTTCATAAGGCAAATGTTTTAAATTAAGCTTCTGCATCAAACAAGGTTTTGAAGGTAATGACTTCTTAATAAATGTCGATTATTAATAACAATCGCACACTGGGACTTTAGTATTTAAAAATCAAGAAGGGTTTTCAATGAAAATGTGATTTTCGAAAAACACCTCAATGTGACACACCAGATTTGGGCCTAACTTCTAGGCCGGGTTTGGGGTTTACATTTAGTGGTATCAGAGCCCGGTGGCAAAACTCGGCTTTAGTTTTTTTTTAAATGTTTAGAAGTGATTTTGAAGTGGTTTTGGAAGATTTTGTGTGGCACACCGAGTCTCCAGCGTCGAATCAAGTAAGTTCTCCTATCTGTTTTAAACTGTTATGCTGTAGATAGTTACTGGGCTTACTTTAGATGATAGACTATACCGAGGCCCGTAGGAGACTAAAACTGTAGTGAGCTTGCAATTTCGAAAACAACTCTTAACTACTACTTCCATAAAACTTTTGTTTAATTATTCGAACTATAAGCTAAATTCATAAAATTTCTAATTCTGATAATACGCGAAGTGATAATGTGCGCAGCAGAAGCGTAGTGGTATAACCGGTAGTGTGCGGCTATTAGATAGTTGGAAATTTCGAGGACGAAATTTCTTTAAGGGGGATAGATTTGTAACACCCCGAATTTGGGCCTAGTAGAATTCGGTCCATTGGGCTTTGGGCACGGGGGCGTTTAAAAGTTTTTGATAACAAGAGAATGACTCTAAGGCAAGTTGGACCTATTAGGTGAGTGATTTTGGAAGGTTAGGGGACTTCTATGAAGTCCTGGGATCAAATTTAGGCTTTAGGAAAATTTTGGTTTTAGGTGAATAAAACCTAGAGAGTTAGTAGTAGGCTTTAAGAATAAAATGTGGAGAAAAATGACACAAGGAAGGGAGTGGTCTAGTGGCAAGGCGTCATTAAGGGGATAAGTGAGTGCTTGGTTTCAAGTCTTGGCGCTTGCATTTCATTTTGATTTATTTTTAAGTGAACTTAGACTTTGGCCCATAGGTTTATATTTAGTTGCGCATACTTTAAGACACAAGAAGAGCTTGTGGCCTAGTGGTTAGCAGCATGGATTAAGTTACAAGGGAGCCTGAGTTCGAATCCCATCGCAAGCAAAAAGGGATATTTATTTTGCTAAGTTGGGGCGGCAAGAGTTTGTGTTGGATTTAAACTCTACTGAAGGATGGATCCCACATCGGAAAGCTAGCAAGAGGGAAGGTGAGAAGCTGGCTATATATAGAGCTATCTATGAGGAGATGATGCATACCTTGGGGCATTTGGGCATAGGAGCATTCGGAGCGCGGATTAGCTGTAGAGCGGCAAGTGCCGAAATGCCGGTCACACGGTAATGGTAGCCACACGAGCGTGCGAGCGCACGTGTGGGAGCTTTGACGCGATAGTTGAGGCCACCATGAGTATTCTTGTGGGTTGATGTTGTTTGGGCCACGATGGGCCGAAAGTGGCTAAATGGGCCCAATGGGCCCATGGACCCATTTGATTAGGTTGTACGATTGTGTAGTGGATGTTGGATTAGACTATGTGAACCTCATATATGTGGCTAGATTTGGGCTAAACGGGCCACACGAGTGTGTGGACCCATTTGGGCCGAAAATGGGCCCTAGGCCCATTCGCATCATTATCTCTGTTTAGAATACCCTTGGTTTACAAAATTACTAAAATACCCTCGATGGGCAAAATGACCGAAATGCCTCTGAAGGGCAAAATGACAAAAATGCCCCTACATGTTATATGGTTATTCTTGTATGCGATTTATGATTGTTATCGTATGATTATTATTTTTCATGTTGCATTGGGATGGGATTATTAATACGGAAGAAGTGCTAATAGGATCGCATGGTCGCATGACGACTGTGGATCCACCGAAGGCTTTTTAGTCACCGAGCAGCCATGCTGCACCAATAAGTTAGTGCCGCAACCGGTGCTACATAAGGAGTGTACGGATGGGTGGGTCGATTAAATCCCCACAGGAGTGTACGGTTGGACAGGAGACGGAGTGCAGGGTTGATATGGGCATTAATGCATTGCATATATGGATTATATTACTGAGATGGGCTTAGGCCCAGATATTTATGGTATGTGACATATGATATGGGTTAAGTCCCAACCGAGGCTATTTTGGGCTAAGGCCCAATTGCCACCATTAATGTAATGGGCTTCGTCCCGGATTGTTGTGATGCATGTTTATACTGACGAGAGTTGTACACACTGAGTTTTCGCAAACTCACCCCCTCTTTTTAATTTTTCTAGGTAACCCTCAGTAGGCGGTTCGACGTACTGGAGGACTCGGAGGTGGCCACACTACAAGCAGTTTCGGATTTTCGTATTCTACTTATTTTTATTTTATTTTGGGTTCATATTTTGTAACAAGGCCTCTCTTAAATTCCGGTTTTGAGTTTTGGATTTTTAGTTTATTATGTTTTAAATCTGCTCAACATTTGATCGCGGTTTTCCAAAACAATATCAGTTTTCAAAACACTTCGCTTTCGCAAATAAGTTGTAAATATCACATTTTCATAAGGCAATTGTTTTAAATTAAGCTTTCGCATCGAACAAGGTTTTGAAGGTAATGACTTCTTAATAAATGTCAATTATTAATAATAATCGTAAACTGGGACTTTAGTATTTAAATATCAAGAAGGGTTTTCAATGAAAATGCGGTTTTCCAAAAACACCTCAATGTGACACGCTAGATTCAGGCCTAACTTCTACGCCTGGTTTGGGGTGTTACATGGTTCTTTTGTGTATCTACTTCTTTACGTTGATGACATGTTGATAGCAACAAAAGATAAACGAGAGATAAGAAAGGTCAAAGCCCAACTAAGTGAAGAATTTGAGATGAAAGATTTGGGACCAGCAAAGAAGATACTTTGTATGGAGATTCTCAGAGATAGAAAAGCAAGTAAATTGTACCTAAGTTAGAAGGGTATATTGAGAAAGTTCTTTGCAGGTTCAATATACAAAGTGCTAAGCCCGTTAGTACTCCTTTAGCAGCCAATTTCAGACTTTCATCGGCTTTGTCTCCACAATCAGATGATGAGATTGAGTATGTAACACCCCAAACCCGGCCCACGAGCCTTGATCGGATCTGGTATGTCACTGCGGAAAACGTTTGAGAAGAATTCGACTTAAAGGTGAAAACATAAAAATTTGTTACCTTTGGTAAAACATGGTATTTTTAAAATTATAAGTAAAACTATATTGTCACAAATTTCCTGATTTAAAACTTTTATATAAGTTATTATAATATAAATTGATTCAAAAATATTTCCCATTATTAGCTCAATAATAATAATAAACTTCAAAAACCCATAAATAAAGCTTCCAAATACTTTAAGTGGCTCTTATTACATATAATAAAAACTCATAAATACTTAAATTATAAAATGCATAAAACAAGTCAAACGTCTTCTGCATGGAATTTAGCTTCTGCATGGCCACCTTTGTACCCACTCCAACCCGGTCTAAAATCACGTTCCACCTGCGATGTTTTAAAAAAATTTGGGTGAGTCATACAGACTCAGTGTGTAATTATTCCACTGAATTCCACCCACCTGTGGGCTTAGCCCACAACCACATATCACATCACAATTCAGATAGTAAAGCAACTTACTCACCTAATTTTCACAACTGGGCCTTGGCCCATATAATCACATAATTTCACATATTGGGCTTGGCCCATTTCCACATCAATCCACATTTCACACATGATTATGCAAAGTAAATGCACCCAACCCAGCCTAGGGTCCATCCTCTACACACCCCCGTACCTGCCGCACACACCAGGGGATTACTAAATCGCCCTCCATCCGCTACACATCTTTTTGGCAGTCATGCTGCTCAAAGCCGTGGCTTAGCCACCGATCACCTAAGTGACCCCACATATCAATATCCACGAGGTGACTCGAGGTCATCCTCAGTCCACGGTGATGCACTCAGCTATCATCCGCCAAGATGTGGCACCTAGCCAACACCTCACCTTGATGAAGCACATAGCTAACATCAAGTGCCAATGTAGCACAAGGCTAACATCAGACCACGTACATAAATGTACACCCTGTCCTTCGATAGTCACATTCATATCCCATCCCATGCACATGCAACATACGATAATGTCATAACATAATAAAATAATGCATGCACATGCTATTCGGCACACAATCATATTCTCATTGGCATATTCACATTCTTAATATTTAACACTGACCTGATTCCCGATATACCCCTTAAGGGTATCAATTCATAATCGCCACTACACATATTAGCATTTACACAACACGTGCAATATAACATAAACCCGGAAAACAGTGGGTTAATCACACACCTGACTATTAGCGAAATCCCTAACTACTTGAATTTAACACGATCTCGGAACGTGGTTTTTCCTCCTCCCTTAATGCCGATTTGGTCTCCTACCAAATCCCGAAACCACTCCTTACTCTTGTAACTGTCGAAATCCCTACTGAACAACTGTTAGAATCGGCTAACATCCCAAAACTCATGAAAGTGGCCTATGGCCGAATACTATAACTGCTTACCTTGAGGAATCGAAACCAAGAGACTCTTTTACCGCTCCTTAACGTTGACTACCTTCAACAGAGACACATAATATGGCTTAAAGGACATTCGGCCAACCCAAAACCAAGGCCTTAACACCTGATTCGGCACACCAACTGAAATAGAACCCAAACTGATTGCTAGGATAGAAAACTTACCACTATACAAGCAACCTTAGAGAATCGGCTTCTAGCTCCCAAAGAGAAAGAGTTTCGGCACCTTAATGATGAAGAGAGATCACGCCAAAGTGGAGGGAGTTGAATGCTTAGAGGATTCGGCTATGGCTCTTAATAACAATAAAATATAAATGGAAGAGTGAGTACTTACAAGGTTTGGCTAAGCCCTTCAATTAGTGATGGAAAAGTCGGCCACAAGAGAAAAAGTGTATTCGGCTATGGTGTTTCTTTTAAGTGCCAAGCAAAGAAAAAGGGAAAAAGATGCTTCAAGTTTCGGCTATGATTCTAGTTGCAAATGGGGTATTTGGCCATATAGGAAAAAGGTGTAGAATTTGGAGTTGAAAGAAAACAATGAAGAAGAGAAGAAAGTAGGAGAATTTCGGCCAAAAAGATGATCACTCCCTCCATGAAAATTCGGCACTTAACCCCCTAAATGACCGAAAATTATCAACCCAAGGAGCCCCTCATTCGGCCACCACCTCAACTTCTTATCAAATCCCTTATTAATCTCCTCTTTTATCTCTTATCCTATCAGTTAAAATAAATCAAACAAAATCCCAATTATCTTCTATATTAAGCCAAAATTTAAAAAGAAAATAAAGGCTTATCTCATCCTTTAAAGTCCCCACTTGCCGTCCAACTCCTCCTCTCTTTTTGACGTCAACAAGCAAAATAAAAAAACCCCACCATATGCTGCCAACAAGACTCGAACCTCCTCCCTTCTCCCTTGCCTGAGGCGTCACATACCAAGGCCCTAAGTGGCGCCTCCAAGCCACTTTACCAAGCCCAATTTCACATCCAAAAACTCCTAAAATTTTCCTTAAGGCCTCTTCAGCCTAGCTTCCCCTTTTATACTAAAAATCCAATAATTTTTTTTCCAAGCATTCTCCTTCATCCTAGAGTTCACAACACCACTAAAACTCATCCAACCATACACTAAAGCATGCTAACACTTGAGTTATGCCCGAACGCATAACCCCTAAATCTAGGATATTACAGAGTACATGTCACATGTTCCATACTCTAGTGCAGTGGGTTCTCTCATGTATGCTATGGTTTGTTCACGTCCATATTTATCATATGCAGTCAGTACAGTTAGGAGATACATGGCAAATCCCGGTATAGAACACTGGAAAGCAGTTTAGTGGATTTTAAGATACTTACGAGGTACTCCTGATGATTGCTTACAGTTTGGAAGAACTAGAGATGGAATCATTGGGTATGTTGATGCTAATTTTGCTGGAGACCTTGATAGAAGAAGATCTCTTACAGGTTATGTCTTTACAGTCGGAGGTTGTGCAATCAGTTGGAAAGCCACTTTGCAAACTACAATCGCTTTGTCTACCACTGAAGTTGAGTACATGGCGATTACTAAGGCTTGCAAAGAAGCTATTTGGTTGAAGGGACTCTTTAGTGAACTCAATGAAGATCTTCATATCAGTACAGTATTTTGTGACAGTCAGAGTACATTCTTCCTTACAAAAGATCAAATGTTTCATGAGAGAACCAAACACATTGATGTTCGGTATCATTTTGTTCGTGATATTATTGCTTGTGGTGATATTGTTGTGAGCAAAATTAGTACTCATGAAAATCCTGTAGATATGGTGACTAAGTCACTTCCTATAACCAAGTTTGAGCATTTCTTAGATTGGTGTTCATTGTTGAACTTAAACCCTTAAGAGGTTTTATGGAAGAGGTGGAGAACTCGTTCGTAGAGAGTTCGTGATGAAGAACTTGTTCATTGAGAATTCGTGTCAAGGTGGAGATTGTTAGAATTAAGTTACCTGAATCTTTATTTAAATAAAATACAATGGTAAAATAAAATAAAATTAAAATCCATATAGAACTACACTTCTTTTATTTTATTTTTAGAATAAGGTTTTTTAAACCTTATTAAACTCCATCTATTTTATATTGATTATAATAAGGTGTTTTAATCTTACTACACTCCTATTAGAATATGGCTTTACAAGCCTATAAATAGACATAGTCTATTCCTCTTGTAATTATTCGAATTCGACATAGTGAATTTTCTTCTCCTCTGCTTGTGGGTTTTTTTTTCCGAAAGCGTTTCCACATAAAATCTGTGTGTTCTATATTTTATTTCTCTTTTCTTTGCGATATATTGTCATTATCGACATTCTATTTTATTTTTCACAATTATTCTACTTATAGTTTCTAATTTTGATATAAATTTTTAGTGTTTCATCTGTTATTTCTAATCTTCTTCTCAAGTGCAACAAATAAATTCTTTTGGGTGAATTCATTGCTAATCAAATAACTAACCAATCCAACCATCAACTCAACGGAAATTCTGGTGATATCATTCTAACTCTATATATCTAAGTTGTTGAATCATAACATATATTATTACTAGTATATTTATTGAACTAGAATATTGAGTCTTGTTGGTGGTGTGTGTGTTAAAATTGATTGTTCGATATTGGTTGATTGGTAATTTAGTAAATATGACTTCGCGAAAGTAGACAGCCTCTTGGAGACTAGTCGAGCGTGATGTTCCAAATCTTTTGAAGAGATTATTTGTCTCTCAAAAAGTCGTCAAGTGTTTCAGTTAAATGGACAAACCACTAATTTAGGAGCGTGGATTTGATTTTTCTAGGCAACTATTTTAGGACCGAATCATTACAACAGTCAAGAGATTAAAGTGGACAACATTTTGTTGACAACCTACCCCACTTGTTATTATCTCAATTGTTTAGGAATTTTATGCGAATTATCCTAAAGCACAAGAGCAAAAGGTTCTTGTAAGAGACGTTGTCACGGACATATCTCCTATGGAAATTGAGGCTTTCCATAGGACATCTCAATATGAGTATGATTTTTATGATAGTTTGAATGAAGAAGAGATTAATTATGATGCAGCTATTGAATTTTAATAGAAGGTCTAGGTAGTTGGGTTCGGAATTCAGTGACCGAAGAACCAATTCGTTTCAAACAATAAATAATGTTCCCGATAGCTAAAATGTTGACGTATTTTATTTATGCTAAATTGCTCCCCACTCAATACGTCATAAAAGTTACCATTGATTGTGCTTTACTTTTGTATGCCATTTTGTAAGGAAACCAGATAAATGTGGGCGCCGTATTTATCATAATATGAGGCGATGAGTCGGGGGGCTTACAAGGGGAATTTCGCATCCTCTTCTGATTACGAAATTTTTTTGAAAAGCGGGTGTGGAGTAAACTTGGATGAACCGACTTGTCCACTAAAGGGCATAACAAGAGTGTGGTAACTCACAAAGATTATACTCGAGGCCCCGAAATTTCGGAACCCATGGAGGAGTTGAAACCTGTGCAACCGAGGGTACAACGGAAGAAAGAAACATCATCAGCTCCGATAAGTGGGAACCCAAACATGCAAGAGTTCATCGAGTATCTGATGCCGTGCATAGTGACTCTCGGGTCAATAGTGACTCACTATGCCGACATGCATGGTTTAGATATGTCCCCATGGCCGCAACCACCTCCATCATGGAATGCTCCCACCGATGTTGATCCTATGATTCCACCACAACAGCCCATTTCCGCAAGCAAAAGGAAGGAGAAAATGATCATCTTGGAAAAGGACAACTACGACAGTACGGACGAGTTCGATGATGGTTACTTTAATGACCTTTTGGGAAGTCTTCTTTATTCTTTTTATTTGTTTATTTTCTTTAAAAAAATATTTTTATTTTGTTACTTTATTCCTTTTTTCTTTTACATTCTTTATGTCTTATTTTATTTTGGTGTTAAGTCTTATTAGTTAATTTTCCATCCATTTGAGCACACGTGATCTCGATGCTGGATGATAGAAAGGATTTGACCTTATTCAAGGATGTTTTCTTGTGTATGCTTTATTTATTTTACATTAAGGACAGTGTATGTTCTAAGAGTGGGGGGAGTACATAGATTTTTAGTTAGTTAGTTAGTTTTTTTTTTGTTGGTTTGCTTTGTTTTGGATGTTATTTTTTTATGTACTCGAAAAAAATTATTTTTGTTTGAATTGTATGGTGCTTGGATTATGTCGATACTGAGAATATTAGTTGTGAATAATAAATTATGTGTTGATTTTTGTCAAGCATGCAAAATTTGGTTGATAGGAGATAATTTGATTAAATTGCATAATAGACTAAGAGGAAACTACCTTTGTAAATATGTTTGATTCTGTGCCATATAATAGATAAGTAGTATAGATGTCTTTAGATAGATGATGTTTAAATAGATTATCATTCATTTGTGTAATTAAAGGCATGAAAGAAATTGTGTTTTGCGGAATGCTTAAGGATGACTTAAGGCATTGTTTGAATAGACAATGTTTAAATAAACCTACTTTTATGCTATGTATAACTAGTTCCCATTTTTGAGCCTATGTTACTCTTTCTTGATGAACCTTTCATGATTGAAACCTTAAGCTGAAACTGAATTGAAACTTAAAACATTTCCTGTCCTTGTCCTTTAATTTCATTATGAAATAGACGTTAGACCATGTATATTGAGGGTTAGGTATAGACATATTGGCGGTTCCAAAATGAGTTTGAGTGAAAAGTGAAAAGATGGTGCAATATGGTGAGTATGGAACTCTTGTAAAAATGTGCGTAATGAAAAATATTTGAGTGAATAAAATCATTATGCAGGTCAAAAGCAAAGTGAATGGATAAAAGCATGGATTGAGTTAAAATCATTGAGAGTGAAAAAGAGTGAAATACTTAGCATGTGCTTAAGCAAAAAATCATTTTCAAGCTTAAAAGATTTTTTTTTATTTCTACAATGCACTAAAACTTACTGAGCTTGTTGTACTCATTAATATTGAACCATATCTTCCACATATTTGAGAAAATAAGGAATGCGAGAGAGGGAGAAATAAGGAGGTGAGCTTAAAAGATAAATTTGGGAGTGAATAGGAACAATGTCTTGTGCCTTACTATTTTTAGTGTTTGAATCGTTTGGGCCATATTTTCTTTGAATTCATATCGTCCTAAGCCTAAGACCGTTACAAACTTAGAAGACCCATTTGACTTAATCATTTCCTTTGCATGATTCTCTTAAAGTTGCTAATAATTAACTTGTTGAATGTTTTTTTTATTCCCATGATTATATCTATTATGTATCCCTATGATTTATATTTATGGTAACATAATTGAATATATATTTACTTGGATTACCTCTAGGTTTGTTAACTTTTTAACTTAGTGAACTAAGTAGATTTACTTTAGGAGTTTTCAAGTTATCAAAATATCAATCTTAAGTTGCATGTGAGATAGGTTCGATGCAAATTTAATAATTACTTGTCATGTTTCATAGAATTTAAAATAACCCAAGGGATGTCTTTTGCATGTTTGGTGTGTTTAGACTTTGCTTTTCCTAAGAACAAGCAAAAAGGTAAGTGTAGGGGATTTGATCTGCCACAATTTATCATGCTTATTTGATATTCTTTTACACTTATTTTAGCATGTTTGTAAGTAAAATTGAGTCATTTTGATGATAATTTATGTTTTTAGAGTTTAAGCATTAAAAGTGTGATATTTAGTAGTTTTATGTTATTTTTCATTTAAATAAGATTATGTGGTTATGTGGGATGGGTCGGGAGTTGAAAATACAACTTATGGGATGAAACTGCAGCTGATGTCACAAAAATAGGCCATGGAAGTCGTTACACCAAAGACAGACGCACGGAAGATCCAAAATAGACTCCACGTTGCGACGAGAGATGCTCGACGTCGCAACGAATTCCTGCATGTGTAGACTTCAATTTTAAGGGCAATTCGGGGTCTTTCTCTAACTTTAAATCCTAATTGTTGTATTAAATGGAGGGGCACTTTGGTCTTTGGATTAGGAACTCTATAATCAACATTTTATTTAGAATTAGCGGAGATAATCAGTAGTTAGTTAGTAGATTAGTTTTAGGTTACGTTTTCTCTTAGGTAAATATGTTCGTAGAGTTACTTTGTATTATTTTATTTTTCTTTTTATATTTTCTTTTCTCTTATTTTCGTTATTGGATTGAAGTTCTATTTTCTTGATTTGACGTTGCATTCAGATACAATTCAAGACTTTGCGATCAAGCAAACTTTATCAATGAGAATCTTCTCAACTCAATCTCTTTTATATTTTATTTGTCATTTACGTAATTGAATGCTTGCAAATAATGAGATTGATTTTTGGGTTGACATGAATATTTTCGTATAAATTAATTATTCAATTAAGTGTCTAATTTGACTCGTTTGGATTGTTATTTGATTTCAGCAAATTGCCAGTGTACTAGAATTGACGTCTCTAGTAGATCATCTAAACAAATAAGATTGAAATGAGATTTTTTTCGTGTATCAGTCTGGTAGATATACCTCTAAGTGAGACACAAATGATATCTTAGGTAGTAATCCTTAAGCAGAAATAGACCAAAAAGGTATTTCTAGGTAAATGTAGTTAACAATTCAATCGGGTTAGAATTTTAGCTTAATTATTAATTAATTGATTTTTTTCATTGTTTAATTGTGATATAAGAATTTCTTTAGTAGCTAGTAAATAAGGATTAATTTTATTTTAATTAGTTTTATTTCAATTTGATTCTGGATTTGCACTACTAGTTCGTAATTTGATTAGATTAGTACTTTTTAAATAATTAATTTAGTAACAACATTTACCAATTTTGACAATCCCTTAAGTACGGTCCTCATAATACTTCTGTATTTTGTTGTAATTAACTATATTATAATTTGACCTATATACTTGTAGTATATCACACTTATCTTTATTTGCATTGTTTATCTAGTATCGGTGCAAGCACACCGCGGCGTGGTCACTTGGCCATAATTGCGCCCACGTTCTTATCCATCTCATCTATCTCACCTTTTGGATCTTTTCTTCTTGATTATCTTTCAAAAATACCTTGGATTTGAGAACATATTCTAAGGACTTATCTTGTCTCCTTTTGAATTTATCTTCTTGTGTTTGTAACTTTCCCATTACTTGTTCAATTGTCATAGAGTCTAAATCATTTGACTTAATAACACAAGCCACATAACCAAACTTTGGAACTAAAGAACGAAGGATCTTATCAATCAAACGAATGTCTACTAAAGTTTCTCCATATCTTTTTATTTTATTTACAATAGCCAACACCCTTTGATAATAATATGAAATTAACTCGGATTCCTTCCTTCACAAAGTTTCAAACTCACCTTGTAATACTTGAAGTTAAACCATCTCCACTTTGTCGACCCTTCGAGAGAACTTTGCAAAATCTCCAAGCTTCTTTTGCAATGGTAGCATTAGCCACTTTCACAAGCACCAATTCATCCAAACATTGTGGATAAAGGTTCTTTCCTGTTTTCACCAAAACATCCTTATTATGTTGTGAAAGATGAACATAAAGAAAACTTCAAATTACAATATCCAACATATATTACATAATGGCTTATCTTGCACATATTACTTCGAATGAAATGAAAAGATTCATTGGATTATTTATGTGAAAGAGGAACAAGAAGAATGAAAGAATTCTTTAAATTCTTTATATGAGATATGGATAAGAACAAAAAGTATAATGCATATAAGAGATCAACAATAAGAACAATACCTATGAGCAAATAATTTTAGTGCCTAAAATGAATTTGTATGAGAAATGATGCATAAGAACAAAAAGATTTAGAGTAATTTATTTCGTTAGTTATTCTAAAATAAGATCATTCCTATTATGGTTATCAAAATTTTTTTGTCGGTTTAGTCACTATCGCTAGAAAATTTTTCAAAATAGTCACTCAACTATTATCTCTCTAATGGAAAACTATGCCAAGTCAGCCTGGGATCCACCTATTATCCATATAATTAAAAGGTTAAATTTTTCGTAAATTGAAAACAATGTAAAACAATAAGTGGGATAGAATAAAACGACAAATCAATAAAAAAACCTAAACAGTCATCGGGATCCAAATGTTGTCAGCGCGATCTACACGACTCACGTTCCAGTCACCGCTCTGAAAACCATTGCTGCTGTGTAACGCCCCGAATTTGGGCCTAGTAGATTTGGGCCTATTGGGTTGTAACGCCCTAAAAATCCCGAAACTTTAAATTTTTTTGTGCACTGAGGTTGGTATGTATGAGTAGCACTTAGAATAATAATATTAAGATAGTCTCGGGATTACTTGAGGCCTTTGAGTTGGGGGTGACCATAGGGAAAATTTATTCTTTCTTACTTAATGAACCCCAGTCTCAGGTAGGAGGCCTCATAAGCAGATTAAGAGAAGAAAAGGGACACAGATGGGCTTGGTCTAGTGGAAAGTGGCGTCATATAGGAGCTATGAGGTGGCGTGTTAAGCAGTTAAGGAGGTCCAAGGTTCGAGGCTTAGGAGGGGAAATTAAGGAGTTTTATTTTTGTGCCTGGACAGAAGGAGTTGGCGTTGGAGGGGACTCTGAAAGAGAGTGTTCAGGAGAAAAATTTAAGGTACAGATAAGGGAGAAAAGATAGGGATTGGGAGGTGGATATAGTGGTGCCGAATTGGACTCTGAGGGAAGGGAAGTTCGGCTAGGGGCTATATATATGAGTGCCGAATTAAGTTCCTAGGTTAATGCCGAATTTTTGCTTTCCTCACAGTGAGCCACCACTGGTATGCCTCATCCCGTAGTAGAGACACTGCTCCCTTCAATTTCTATTCCACTGTACAGTCCATGTCATCCATAATTTGTTCCACAGCCTCTAACCAGTACTCCACTACATTTGGGGCTACACCAGAGATGCCCCTAAAAACCTCAGCCCCGCTTGACCGGAGTCGCTCAGAAATAGATCCTCGGGCTGCCGACCTAGTACTCGCAGCATTGCTTGGAACAAAGCACCGTCCCCTCCAGTTCAGTCATGAGACCCTATTTCCGCCATCGGCGATGCTGGCACTTCACCCTCAGGCACATGCCCCGATTCTGAGGATCTAGCCCAGCACCTTGGCCTCTACCACGGCCGCGTGTACCTCGTCCACGTCCTCTTGTACTTATACTACTGAATTGTATTAATCTGATTAAGAATTTTATGAATCAGTCTATAATTCCAATGTTTATTAGCAAATGTTTTATGGAAAATAGGTATAAGAGTTGTTCTCGCAGATATATATTTTTCTAAACCACATTTCAAACAAATTTGAAAAAAATTGTTTTCGAACCCATTCCACAGTCGAGTTTTGCAACCTGGCTCTGATACCACAAAATGTAAGGCTCCAAATTTGGCCTAGACGTTACGATCGGATCTAGCATGTCACATAGATAGGTTGTTTAAAAACTACGTTCTTGTTAAAAACTTCGTATTCTTTTTGAAATTCCATGCTTTATTGTTTAGTGAAATTTAAATCTGCTTTTATGGTTATCTTATAAAAACGTTAATAATGTTATTCGTGAAGACTTTGTTTATAGCAGAAATCAGATCTAGTAATTTGTGGAAATGTGATATTTTGAAAAATAGTTAATGATGTTTTTAGAAACCCCGGAGTTTAATCATTTATAGTTTGCGTATAACTGAAATGAAAATTTAAAAGAAAAATTAAAGTCCAATGGCCTTATTACAAAATATTAAACCCAAATTAAATTAAATTTAAAAATAGAGCAAAACGAAAGTTACTAAAGTTTATGAGAAGTATTCCGATGTATGGCCACCACAGAGTCCTCCGCAACGCCAAATCCTCTAATGCTGGGGATCACCTGCAAGGTTAAAGCAGAGGGGTGAGTTACGAGAACTCAGTGTGTAATCCCCTAAACGGTCCTTAACTGGGCCCGAGCCCATACGGAAGTAGACTGGGCCAAATCCCATACAGAAACAAACTGGGCCTTAGCCCCATAACCATGATAGTGCAAGCAATATAATGCAGCCCAACCTAATAATCCATTCGCTACACACCCCCGCACCAGCCTAACAAACCTGTGGAGACCAAGTCAACCCACCCAGCCCAACACACCAATATGTCAGACAAGCTGCTTATCACAGAATTTGTGGCAGAGCCACCAGAATAATAGAATATACGTGGCATAGCCACCAGACAGAATTGTGGTAGAGTCACCGGAATAACACTTCCTCCGATAATCAATCCCATCCCATGCAACATATCATAAATGCAATGCAACATACGTATAACAGTGCAAATAAAGCATATACATAATAACCAACCATAATCAGGGGTATAACGGTAATTTACCCTTCAGGGGTGTTTTGGTGATTCTACCCTCTAGGTGTATTCCGGTAATTTTACCCTCCAGGGGTATTCTGGTAATTTACCATCCAGGGGTATTTCGGTAATATTACATTTAACAGCCTTTCTGAAGGCCTACTGTCACCTCGAGTGACACGGGACCCTTTTTGGGTCTCTACGGAACTATTGCACCTAGAATCCATTTTAGGCCCAAACAGGTCCACACGCTCGTGTGGCCCAAAACGCATGGTTTCGGTTTCAGATTTGCAGATTTCGCATTCGAACCTATCATTTGATAGTTTTCCAACAGTTTTGCCCAAGTGGGCCAGATAGCCCATTGGGCCCATTTGGCCCATTTCGGCTCAATTAGGCCCGTTATAGCCTCAGGTCCGCGAGAGTGCTCGTGACACTCCTAACGACTTACCATCATGATTCGTAATTTGATTTACCAGTACGAGCGTTCGCACGCTCAAGCGGTCACAAATGCTGGTTTTCCAGCTTTTTGACTTTCGGCCGAATCACAAAACATTGCAAGCATGCATTCGGAGCGGTGTGAGATTACACATCTGTTTACGATTTGCGGCACTCGGCACTTTTTTGATCACCTGAAATCCCAATCGAGTAACAGTTAGTCCCCCTGTTCGTTAATCCCAAAATGTGAATACGGAGGACTATAGGCTTAACTTACCCACAAATTTTAGCCTTCCTTCTGAAGAGGGTTTTTGATCCACTTCTACCGTTCAGAGGTCCGCCCCTCTAATGAAAGAAAATGCTTTAGATCGCCAATCCAGATAATAATAATAAGAGAAGTGGCCTTTCGGCCCTAATGAAATCAATCCAAATAAGCGAACGATCACCCCCAGTCCACCATGTCCTCACTTACCAACAATAAGACAATATCCCGAAGCAGTTGAACCAACACGACACGAGTTTGCAACCTAGAGAATTTGGCGCTTACCAAAAGAGAGCAAGAGGGGTTCAAAAATAGAAAGAGTGAGCAGATTCAGCTTTAGAGAGAAGAGGAGAGGAAGAAAAGATGGAAAAGAAAAAGGGAAAAGATATTACCTTGTGAACACAGACGAACCGAATAGACAAGATAGGTTCGACGATCAAGAAGACACCAAGCTTCAGACCAGCCAATGTTCGGCTATTGGCAAAAGAAAAGGGAAGCCGATTCAAATGGGATAAAAGAGGAGGTTCGGCTTTTAGAGAAATTCTAGAGAAAAGAGATGAGGGGAGAGTGGAAAGAATGGATGAAAGAAGATGGAAGAACGAAGCTGAAAAAGATTCGGCACAAGTCAAAAGAGGAAGAGAACCCGAAATGTCTCAGGAGAAAATGCTAAGACCCAAAATGACAAGAAGAAGAGAATGCTCAAAATGCACAAATGCAAAGTAAAAACACTAAAGAATTTTGACACTCTTTTCCTACTCAAGGCTGAATATGCACTCTTCCAAATGACCAACTTGATCGAAACTCCGCCATCCACTTCCTCATATTCGGCCACTACCTCCTCTCACTCCATTCCCACGATTCTCTCCTCCATTTACTCCACCAAACACTCTCCACCTCCCATTCAAACCATTTGACCAAGTCTTCAACCACCAAGGTAGAGTTTGGTCACAACTCTGCTTCCTCCTTTCCTGAGCACAAAATAATAGCCTCCAAAATACCACTTGTGAGATTCGAACCTCCAACCTCCTTGCACTCCCCCTTGACGCCACACCACCTTGCCATACACTCTACTTGTGTCTTTTAAACACACACAATTTTACTTAAGTCCTATTTTCAGTAGCCCTCTCCACTAAAGAGCCAAAAAGTAAAATTTTCCCAGGGCTTGGGCTCTAACCCGAGCCTCCCTAGGACCCCTAAACTCACTCAAATAATAAGCCAAGTAAGCTCAACACATGCAATAGTGCAAAAATGCCAGACCCCAATTTTAGGATGTTACAAGAACCGTGGTCACCATCGAGTCCTCTGCCGCACATTAAACAAAGAGAGGTGAGTTTTCGTAAACTTAGTATGTACTCTCGCAGAACAAAATAATCAACAATGGCAGTGCACATTCAATAGTAGTCTTGGGCCTAAGCTTATTTCAGTATCAAAATCAGTTAGGCCTTAGCCCAATACAGTATCAGAATTAGTATGCACCAGGGCCTAAGCCCATCAGTAATAGTAGCAGATATACAGTAGCAAAGTCCTACCCAACCAGCCTTTACACACCGTCTCCGTCCAACCCTACACTCCATATGGGGATTTAATCAACCCACCATACCTACACTCCATGTAGTACCGAATGCGGCACAAAATAGTAATTTGTAGTTGAGCTGCCAGTATATTAGGCTTAAAAGCCTTTCAGTACACTTCCTCCTAGTAATATCAACCCCAACCCAATGCAATGCAACATACAATATGTCATGCTATAACGAGTCTATCAGATACACATACAGTTTAGTATACAGTATATAACATGCTCAGTACGTAATTCACATAATCAAAAACATACAGTTAAGAGTATAAGAAGTGCTTACTGACCCCATGGAAGGTTCCAAGTCGACTTGGACGACCCGTGCAACCTTAGCAAACATTTCAGTAAAAATGGGCTCATACGCCCATGTGGTCTACCCGTGTGGGCTCACACGTCCGTGTGGTCCATAGGGCCCAAATTGGCCTTGGCCGTGTGGATCGCACAGCCTGGCCCAAAATTCCACCCGCCCGTGTGGATTACTCGTGTGGACCCATATGCCAGTGTGGCCCACACGGCCCAATTCAGTCCAGCCCATGTGTCGTACACGGCTTGCCTGGCCATCACACGGCCGTGTCCTTCACACACGGCCATGTAGGGGCACACGGCCTACCACACAACCTATTACACGCTTGTGTGGCTTCGATAGTGGGGTTTTCGACTTTTGTCGAAGCCCCGTTTTTTGGGTTTTCGGGTACACACCTGTATCGTTTTCGATGCCTACACGCTTATGAGCACTCCAATACCTATAATCAACCGATATTTCACTCAATTAATCGCTTAACCAACTAAATTAAACTAATCCCAAAACGTGATAAACATCTTTCAAAAAATGGAACCATTACCTTTTATCGAATAACAGGAATTTCATGCCCTTAGAACATCGATGAACGATAATCAGCCCTTCGATAAACCCCTAATCACCAAACAAATCCTTATTAACACTTGTCCAAATCACAATTAAAGTTTAATAAAAAACTAGACTTATCGAACGAGCGATGAGGACATTGCGCAGGAAGAAAGTAAAAGAGAGGTCAAAACAAGAAAAATAGTAGCAAGGGAAAGGAAGAAAAAGGCGGCTCAGCAAATGGGAAGGCAAAAATCGGCAGCAAGGGGGAAAAGGTGAAGAAAACGATGGAGAGTTTTTGTGAAAGAAGAAGAACCGAATTTTTAGAAAAAGAAAAAACTACCAGATATTCCCTAATCCCCTAAATCACTCCAGTACTTCCCACTACATCCAACTACTCAGCTTTTTAATCCAACATAAACTCTTCTAAACGAGCAAGCAAAAATAATGCTCTTGCCCAAACTTGATCACAAAACCTCCTTCACACCAACACTCCACTCAACCACCAGACCAATAGGCCCATTCTGTTAAATATTTTCCAACTTTTACTTAAATGCCTTCTAACCCAAGATGGGGTTTTATTTGAAAAAAAAAAACCAAAATTTGCGCAAGTCATGGCTCGAACTTGGGACCTCCCACACACACCCAGAGCACTTAACCATTGAAGTAGACAAGTATTTATGTCACACAAAAATAAAAGAAAAACAAAAATAGATATTTTGGGGCGTTATAGATATATTACTTTACTTGTGACCTTAAAGGGTAGCGAGCATACCACGACAGAGTACGTTCAGTTCTTTGTTGTAGACCATCCAATGGATTATAATGTCATTTTTGGGTGTCCCATCATGAGAATGAATAAGATGATGGTTGAAACTTTTTGTATGAAGATTAAATTTCCTAAAAAAATAGGGATAGGCATTATGAAGTCTGATCAACGAACAACCAGGCAGTGTCACATGTTGTCAATCAAGCAAACATACGAATATGTGTCGCAGGGGTAGTGCTCATAGTAGACATGAATGGCTGGTCAAGTCCTGGATTTGGACAACTTGGATGTCAAGGGTGAAGAAAGAGTTAGGAAGCCAGAAGCGGCAGAGGTCATGAAAACTTTACAGTTGTTCTACGATAATATGGATAAAGTGGTGAAAATTTCTTCAGCATTGGTAGAGGAGGAAAAAAAAGGATTTGGTTTAGTGTTTAAAGGTGAACTTCGATGTTTTTGTGTGGTCAGCTACAGACATGCCCGAGGTGAATCTTCAAGTAATTGTTCACAAGTTAATTGTGTTCCCAGAGGTCAAATCAATTAAGCAGAAAAATAGAATTTGCTCTGCAATTTGTAGAGGTAATAAGGCAAGAGGTAGGGAAACTACTGTCAGCAGGTATTATTAGAGAAGTGGCGTACCCTGATTGGATGCCGAATGTTGTGATGGTGAATAAGGCTAGTGGAAAGTGAAAAATGTGTACTCACTTCACCAAATTTAATAAAGCTTGCCCTAAGGACAATTTTCGTTTGCCCTCGATCGATAGATTGGTGGATGCATCCTCAGTGCATAAATTCATGAGTTTTATGGATGCATTTTTAGGTTACAACCAAATATCCATGGCCTCAAAAGAGCAGGATAAGATAGCCTTTGTTACAGAAGAAAGCTTATTTTGCTAGCAGGTTATGCCCTTTGGTTTGAAGAACGCAACTGCTATCTACTAGAGGTTAGTTAACAAAATTTTCAAATAGCAAATCGGGCATAGTTTTGAAGTCTATGTTGATGATATGTTGGTAAAGATTTCTACTTTAGAGGGACTATAACATGTGGCTTGTACAAGTGTACACAGTCGCTATCAAGTAATAAGTAATTAAAAGAGTTATCGTCTCCATAGGGACTGTGTATGTTAATCAATGTTAAACAATTAATTGTAAATTTGAAGTTCACAAGTTGGTGATAAAAAACACAATATTTTTAGTGATGGATGTAAAGAATAATTAACTAGATGCAAGATGATCCCTAATGCAATTTTTCCTAAGTATGATGATTAATTAGAATGTATGAGATGAATTTAGCAGCAAAATCACAAATTTCAACAACAATAACATGCATAGGCTAGAATAGTCACATTATTCAACTTAGTTCATTTTCATCATGCTTACAATGCTCTGGAACAGTAATCCAAGGCAACTCAATCTTTCATGACTTTGAAACCAAAATTAAGTCATTTCGAAATCTTTTACTTAGAAAAACATGCATTTTACTAATCATATTCAACTAAGGGTTTCTTAGAATTCATGTGAAGTAACAGAGACAATTGGATTTTTGGCAGAAGTTTTGGAAAATCTAATTCTTTTGCGAGACATGGTAACTTATCCTGAAACAACAATAGAAATTCCGGCAAGGGAAGAAGAAGGAATCAACAATGTAAAAGATTGCGACGGCGATGGAATTGTGACAACGATTGTATTGCAGTGGCGACAAGGTTGCTTCGACGATGATGTTGCTGCTGCGATAGGAGGGTTTTACGAAAAAAAGAAAATTGGGGAGATCTTTTGGGATTTGAGGTTGGCGGCAAAGAGAAGAAAAATATGTGGCTAGTTTTAAGCTAATTGCTTGAATGGTGTGGAAAATATATATGATTGTAGAGAGTGGTTTATATAGTAATAAATTAGGGCAAAGGATGCTTGGGCAACAAGGTAAGGAGAAAAGGGAAATGGTGGCAAAAATTATTGTTTTGGGAACCCTTTGGGTGAAAATGATGGGTAATTCCCTCCTCATCACTATTTTGGGCCTCAAGCCCAAACTGCAATTATTTGCTGTACTAAAAAATGAAACAAAACTAGAAAAATAAACTAATTAGTACTTGGGCCAAATTGACCCTCTTATTAAGCATAAACAAATAAATAAAATTAAAATTTTCTTTTGGATTACTTAGAAAATTTCTTCTCAAAAAATTACATTAAATTAATATCCCAGGAAAGGTTAGAGGGGTCACAAATGGTCCTGCTGAAGTTCTAATATGCTTAGACAGATTTAATTTAATGTACTAATTCAAGAAAAATAATTTCAAACTATATCATTTATTAAAAATAAAAATATTAAAATTTAAGGGTCTATTAAATTGAACGAGGTTTCAATTCGCTCAATTTCACCATCCCAATAGTGTTTGAGACGTTGACCATTAACTTTAAATATACCTCCATTGTTGTCGTACAATTCTACAGCTCCATATGGATAAAATTTGTGGATAGTATAAAGTCCTTTCCATCGAGATTTGAGCTTTCCCAGAAATAATCTTAGCCTTGAATTAAACAACAACACTTTCTAGCCTTCTTTGAATTCATGAGGTTGGATACGACTGTCATGCCATCTCTTACATCTTGGCATTCTCGTATGAAAATAACCTCAACTCTTCAAGCTCATCAAACTATAACATCCTTTTCTTACCAACTTGTTTAAGATCCAAATTTAATTATTTCAAAGACCAATGAGCTTTATTATCCAACTCAAGCGGCAAATGACACGCCTTTCCGAAGACTAACCGATAAGGACTTATTCCTAATGGTGTCTTAAAAGAAGTTCGATAAGACCATAAAGCATCATTAAGCCTTCGAGACCAATCTTTTTATTAGGTCACACTACATTCTCAAGGGTTCCTCTGATCTCACGGTTAACCTGTTCAACTTGCCCATTTGACTGTGGATGATAGGCAGTGGCAACCTTGTGTTTCACATTGTACTTGTCAAGCAACCACTCAAGCCATTAATTTAAAAAGTGAGATCCTTCATCCTAATTATAGCTTTAGGAGTCCCAAATCGTGTAAACACATGCCTATGTAGGAATCGCATGGCAACCTAAGCATCATTCGTTGAGTATGCCTCGGCTTCAACCCACTTGTATACGTAATCCACAGCTACTAAGATATACGTGTTAACATAAGAAGAAGGAAAAGCCTGGAAAATTAATGCCCCATACGTAAAATAATTCTACCTTTAAAATGTTTTTCAAGGACATCTCGTTCCTTCTTGATATGTTTTCGGTCTTTTGACATCTATCACAATTTTTCACATATGCATACGCATCCTTGAACATTGTAAGCCAAAAGAATCTTGCTTGTAAAATCTTCGTTACAATGCGGGCACCACCAAGGTGTCCCCCACTTGGAGATGAATGGTAGTGATACAAGATCTCATCAATTTCACTTCCAGCTATGCACTTCGTGATTATGTTATCTGCACATTGTTTAAACAAAAATGGATCCTCCCAAAAATAATACTGACTATCGTGAAGGAATTTCTTCCTTTGTTGGTATGTCATTTCTCAAGGAATTATTCCACATGCTAAATAATTTTGTATAATCAGCAGAGCAAGGTATTTCATGAAATCGACTTAACTCGAAGATATGCTCATCTGGGAAATTCCCATTAATTGAAACAACTGAATGAGTTACCTCGTTTTGCTGTAACCTCAACAGATGATCAGGTACTTGATTTTCAACACCTTTTCTTTCTTGGATCTCAAGGTTAAACTCTTTGAGTAAAAGTATCCATCGAATCAGCCTTGCTTTAGCATATTTCTTTGTGAGTAGGCATTTAATGGCTGCATGATCAGTAAATATTGCAATTTTGTTACCTATAAGATATGAACGAAACTTGTCAAAAGTAAAAACTATAGCAAAGAGTTTTTTTTAGTTGCCATGTAATTAAGTTGGGCCTTCTATCAAAGTTCTACTTGCATAGTATATCGGATGAAACATTTTGTTTCTTCTTTGACCCATCACAACTCCAACAGCAAAATCACTTGCATCACACATTAACTCAAAAGGTGAGTTCTAGTCAAGTGTAATGATTATTGGGGTTGAGATAAACTGAATTTTTAATTCTTCAAAAGCTTCTGAGCATGCTTTGTTAAAATAAAAAATGGTGTCTTTCTCTAAAAGCATACAAAAAGGCTTGGAAATTTTTGAAAAATCTTTGAAAAATCTTTGATAAACCTTCAGTAAAAATCGGCATGGCCTAAGAAACTTCTAACTCCTTTCACGCTAATTGGTGGTGGTAAATTTTCAATTACATCCACCTTCGCTTTGTCAAATTCAATCCCTCTTTTGGAAATTTTATACCCGAAGACAATTCCCTCTTTAACCATAAAATGTCATTTCTCCCAATGAAGGACAAGATTTGTCTCCTCACATCTTTTCAGTACCTTAGCCAAATTACTCAAACAAACATCGTAAGTATTACCAAAAACAGAAAAATCATCCATGAAAACCTCAACAAAATTTTCTACCATATCCACAAATATTGCCATCATGCATCGTTGAAATGTGGCAGGTGCATTATGTAACACCCCAAACCCGGCCTAGACGTTATGATCGAAGCTGGCAGTGTCACATGGTAGTGTTTCTCGAAAAGTGAGTTTTCGTAAAAAAAACCTTCTTTCTTTATCACCTCTTTACACTCTCTTATGCTTAATTCCAAGATGTGTCGATCAATTTCAAACATGATTCATATTCAAAAGATATTCCCTTTCAAAATGTTATTAATTTTCAAAACCTCACTTATTGCAGAAGCTTTTTAAAATAGTTTGCTTATTTGTGTGTATTTTGTTCAAACGTTTGATTCATTTTGAAAACTCGATTATCCCTACTACTAGCAGTTGTAAATCAAAACAATAGAAACCCCAAATTAAAAGTAAAAATCTAAAGAGGCCATTATTATAGTAAAATACCTCCAAAATAAAATAAAAATTGTAATTAAGTTCTAAGTCGTATTAAATAGGTCGTGTGGCCACCGCTGAGTCCTCCGTTGCACAAATCCACCTATGTCTGAGGATTACCTATACAGTCAAATTAGAAAGGTGAGTTTATGAAAATCAGTGTGTGACCTCATATAATGCAAACAAACAGAAAGAAATCACAGTCTAGGCCTAAGCCCTTTTCAGTATCAGTGACAATATCAGTTTGGGCTTTAGCCCGTCTCAGCACAGAAGCAATCAGGTGTTTGGGCCTTGGCCCATTACAGTAACACTAATCAGTACAGTAACAGATTGTACAGTATACAGGTCCTACCTGTAACAGACCAATATTGACCCTAATCGGAACGGTGGTTTCGGGACCACGAATCCGAGCCCGAGAAATATTCTAATATTTTATTTTGTGTTCATTATAGGTGAATTAAAATGTGTGAAAGTTTTGTAGAAAAATTTTATTGTTTAAGTGCTTAATTTGATAAGAAGGATTTAATCAAGAAAAACGTAAAAGTTGCATGCTAAAGAGAAAGGTACTAAATTGATTGTGGCTTTTTAAGTGGATGTGCTAAAAGGGCAATTAGCCCATATACAATAAGGAGAAACGACAATGGGCCTTTCTAATTACAAATTATATGTTAGTTTAGTTTATTATAAAGTTATATTAGTGTATTAAGAAAATATGTTAATATATGTGTGAATTACAACATTAAATAATAAAAACAAGTGGGAAGAAAGAGAACATTACCTTGTTCATCTTCTTGGCCGAATATTGGAGGAAGAAAACTCCATTGTTGAAGCTTGAAGTTTCGGCAACTTGGAGCTTGATTTGGGGTAGGTATTTTGCTTAGTTTTTGATAATTTTTACATTTTTGGAATGGTTGCTTTGAATGCTATATAACCCATGTGGAAATTTTTGAGATTTTGGCACATTGAAATTCGGCTAAGGTTGTAAATGCATGGCATGAAATGTTTGATAGTAGATTTTAATTCGTATGTGTTAGACCATCATTTTTAGAATTAGAAGTTTTGATGAAATTGGATGTTAGGGATTTAGTTGAAAAAAATAAAATTCTTGAAGAACTAAAACATGAAATAAATGAAATGCATGGACACATATGGCTATGGGGAACATTCGGTCTAGCTATAGTATTGGGAAATTTTGCATATTTTGAGTTTTGTGTAAATAGGACCAAATTGTAAAAAAGGGAAATATTAGGGGCAAAATGGTAAATTGCCCATTTGTGTGTTTTGGGACTAAATTGAGGTGAAATAAAAATAAATGAGCTAAATTTTAATATGTTTTAGATCAAGAGCAAAGAAAAACGGAATTAGACCGGGGAAAGACGAAGGTTCTCGAATAACCGATTCGCACGGACTATCGACAACTAAGGTAAGTCCTTTAGCTAAAATATGTCAATGATTTAATTATAACTATATTAAATAGTATGAATTGCTGAAATTTTGTACCTATTTATATTATGGCCGAATGTATAGAGGTATACTGATTGAAGATTTAAGTTGGTTATGTGAAATGAATTGTTGGATTGTAAAATGATATAGTGATTTTATTGGTTTAATGTGAACGAGCCCAAATTGAATTGGACATATGTATATAATAGTTATGAAGAGTGTGTTGGGAATGTTTGACTACATTGATATATATATCGGGCTTTTATGCCTAGCAGGCTTTGTGCCAGTGTTACTTATCGGGCTTTTACGCCTAGCAGGCTTTGTGCCGGTGTTACTTATCGGGCTTTTACGCCTAGCAGGCTTTGTGCCGGTGTTACTTATTGGGCTTTTATGCCTAGCAGGCTTGATGCCGGTGATGCGTTTCACAAAAGAGAAACCGAATTTTTGTTCAAGGCAAATTAAAGCTAAATTATTGTGTTAGTGACTTCGGTAAGCACGTAAGGTAGGAAATTATTTCTTACTAAAATTTTTTATAAAGTACACAAGTAATTCAGTTACTTATTACAAATTGTATGTGTTATAAATGAAATATTATATATATATATATATGTGGTTATAATATGTGTTCTCGGTTTTTACTAATAAATGATATGAATATTGTGGCTTTGGTCTTCGAATATGTGGATACAAGACTTGGTATATTCGGCCACATGGATGGTTGTGTACTTGATGTTATATTACAATAATTGAATTTTAAGTATATGAATGTTATATATATGTGATTACATGATGACATTTTGGTTTTTGGAAGGTTAGATTATGAGTAAATATTTTGATCATAAGCGTTCGGTTAAAGAGATATTGTTCTATAAATTTATATGTCATATAGCTATGAAATTGAAAGCTAGAAGGTAAATGTGAGTACAAACGTACAAGTTGGATTATTGCATATTTTTTTTTTGTTTAATATTTGAATGTTATATTATTATGAATTGAGGACTTACTAAGCTTATTTGTGCGGAATTGTTTCCTATGTTTTATAGATTAGGTACAAGCTCGTTTGGATCGTTCGGAAAGTCGTCCACACTATCAAACTATTTTGGTACTCTTTCATTTTGGGTTTCGAATGAAGGCATGTATAGGAAAGACTTTGTCTTTGTTTTGATGAAAACTTTTGGTTCATGTATATAATAGCCATGCGAATATGGCTAAATTTCTAGTTAAGTATGCTTTTGGTGCTTTTGATACAATGTCGGTTTATGTTGGTAATATTTGTGCATTTTTAATCGAAGTTTAATCGTTTTTTGATAATGAAATGTATGCCTACGAAATGAATCTTTGAATTAGGTATTGTGGTAAGAAACCAATGGTACACTCGATTATATGAAACCATAGTTGTGTTTTGTTAATAAATCGATGATGTGAGGATATTATGTGAATGTTTTAGGTATAGGTTAAATTGTATAAATGATTAAAATGCATGGACAGTATGAGTTGTATGTGGGTATGTTCGGTTATAAACTAGTTAATCATATTTTGCAATGAAATAGTTTTTAGTTAGCAGCAGTGATGTGGTTTTGAACAATCACCAAAAATAGGATAAATTGAATTAGAAAGTGAATAAGATATAGAATTAAATCTTATTGTGTCTATTTTTACATGAAAGAAACAGAGTAGGCAAAGGAATTATATATTATGAGATATTTAAGTTTTAGTGAGACTTGTTCTGAATGAATTCGTGAGTCCCTGTTCTGTCTTGGAAAAATTGTTAAAATTTGTACAAAATTAATTATGGAGCATAGTTTATATGTTTAGAATCCTTAATGAGTCTAGTTTTGATTGGAATAAACAAGAACATTATTGAAATTTTGTGCAATGAGATAACTGAGTTTTTGTAAAGATAGGTCAGAATTATTAAACAGTGAAATAGGGGTAACTTTGACGAATAAACTGTACTAATTGGCCACATGAAAAATTCTGGAAAACTTATGGTAAAAATTTATATGAGTCTAGTTTCAAGGAAAATTTACGGATCTAAATTTCGAGTTTTGTAACTCGAGTTATGGTCAATTTAGTCAGCATTACGCAGTTGGACAGCTTTAAATTTTTATGCCCCAAATTAGTAGTCAAGTCTAGTAATGCCACATACTCGACTCCAGCAAAGGTTTCGAGTAAGGGGTGTTACATTTGATTGGTATCAGAGCTTACGGTTTAGTCGATTCTAGGACTACCGTAGCGCGTGTGAGTCTAGCTATACATGCCTTTATCATATATTGATAGTGTGGTGACTTCTGACAGCCTGAACTTTGTTTTATATAGTAAATGGATACTGATCCTGAAAGAGCCGTAGCGGATGATGTAGAGAGTGTAGCGCCTGACCGTGCACATGAATCAGTGCTGGTAGACTCTCGACTTGTTTCGGGTAGTCATGAGGGAGGGACTAAGCAAGCCTTCTATCAAATGATGAACGAGTGGTTTACCCAGTTTATTCAGACTAACCCGGCTGTACATCAACCTCCACCCCTGAATAATCCAACTCCGATTCCTTCAGTACCCCCGATGATAGATCCGGTGAGATCTAGTAGGCCCCCAGTTGATAAAATCCAAAAATTTAGGGCCGAAGAATTTAAAGCCAATGATGATGATGACGCAGAGAGAGCCAAAATGTGGCTTGATAACACTGTTCGGGTACTTGATGAGCTATCTTGTACTCCAGATGAATGCCTGAAGTGTGCTATATCTTTGTTGCGGGACACTGCATATCACTGGTGGAATACACTAGTATCAGTAGTTCCGAAAGAAAAAGTGACATGGGACTTCTTCCAGAATGAAATCCGCAAGAAATATATCAGTCAAAGATTTGTTGATCAAAAACGAAAGGAGTTCCTTGAGCTGAAACAGGGGCGAATGACCGTGACGGAATATGAAAGAAAATTTGTCAGGCTCAGCAGATATGCTAGAGAGTGTGATTCTACTGAAGCTATTATGTGTAAAAGATTTGAAGATGGCCTGAATGAAGATATAAAGATGTTTGTTGGCATTCTTGAAATTCAAGAGTTTGTGACTCTAGTTGAGCGAGCTTGCAAAGCTGAAGAGTCGGGAAAGAGAAAAGAAAGGCTGATACAGAAGCTAGAGACATTCGAAAAAAGGTCTTCGGGTAAGGTCTTCCATTCCACATCCAAGAAGTTCAGAGAGGACTACAGCCGACATAAAGCTACTACAGATCCACCTAGACGGGATCGACCTCCTATGAGCTCTCGAGCTACCTCGATAGCCAGTGTTGGTAACGTTCCACAGAATAGAGTTGAATGCAAGCACTATGGAAAATGGCACTCAGGGAGTTGTAGATTTCATGATCGGTCTTGCTTTAAATGTGGGTCGTCAGATCATTTTATTAGGGAATGTCCGAGGTTGGCTGAGCAGAATACAGTTCAGAACACTAAGCCGAGCAACACGTCAGTGCGAGGTAGACCACCCAGATATTCAGGAAACGTAGGTGGTAGTCAGAAAGGAACGAAGAACACTACAGTTCGATCTGAGGCTAGAGCTCCGGCTAGAGCTTATGCTGCACGAGCCAGAGAGGATGCTTCCTCCCCTGACGTCATTACCGGTACTTTCACTCTTTATGATACTACTGTGATTGCACTAATTGATCCTGGTTCGACTCATTCTTATGTGTGTGAAACTTTAGAATTTGGCAAGACTCTGCTAGTTGAGTCTACCGAGTTTGTGATTCGTGTGTCCAACCCTTTGGGTAGATGTGTGCTTGTTAATAAAGTGTGTAGAGGTTGCCCGTTGATGATTCGGGATTATTGCTTCCCAGCTGATTTAATGTTGTTGCCCTTTGACGAATTTGATATAATCTTGGGTATGGACTGGTTAACTTCACATGAGGCAGTAGTGGATTGAAAGCTTATTGATTTGAAATGTCGAAACGGTGAGACCATCAGAATTAAATCCTGTGATGTAAATGGGTTGCCTACATTAATATCTTCAATGTTAGCCTGGAAGTATGTGAGAAAAGGGTGTGAAGCTTATTTGGCTTATGTACTGGATAATAAAATGTCAGAGAAAAAAATTGAATCTGTATCAGTTGTATGTGAATACCCCGATGTGTTTCCTGAAGAACTACCGGGTTTACCCCCAGTACGAGAGATTGAGTTCGGCATTGAGTTAGTACCGGGTACGACTCCGATTTCGATAGCTCCGTACCGAATGGCACCTACTAAATTAAAAGAATTGAAAGCGCAGTTGCAAGAGTTGACAGATAGGGGTTTCGCACGACCGAGTTTCTCTCCTTGGGGTGCACCGGTTTTATTTGTGAAAAAGAAAGATGGAACTATGTGAATGTGTATCGACTACCGGCAACTAAATAAGGTAACTATAAAGAATAAGTACCCGTTACCTCGGATTGATGATTTGTTTGATCAGTTGAAGGGGGCTTCAGTGTTTTCGAAGATAGATTTGAGATCGGGCTATTATCAGTTGCGAGTCAGAGATACAGATGTGCCAAAGACTGCATTCCGAACGAGGTACGGACATTATGAGTTTTTGGTTATGCATTTTGGACTCACTAATGCACCTGCTATTTTTATGGATCTAATGAATCGAGTCTTCCGACAGTTTTTGGATCGGTTTGTAGTAGTGTTTATTGACGATATACTGATCTACTCCAAAAGTGAGACCGAACATGCTGAGCATTTGAGAGTAGTCCTACAAACTTTGAGAGATCAACAACTGTATGCAAAGTTCAGTAAGTGTGAGTTCTGGATGAATGAGGTCAGCTTCTTGGGTCATGTTGTTTCAGCATCAGGCATTCGGGTGGATCCAAACAAAATAGCAGCTATACTTGATTGGAAACCACCAAAGAATGTTTCCGAGATCCGAAGTTTCCTAGGCCTTGCGGGATATTACAGACAATTTGTAAAAGGTTTTTCTGTTATAGCTACACCTTTGACGAGACTACTACAGAAAGATGTCAAATTTGAGTGGTCAGAAAAGTGTCAGAAAAGTTTCGAGCAGTTGAAAGCCCTTTTGACCGAAGCTCCAGTGTTAGCTCAGCCTGAATCAGGTAAAGAATTTATTGTTTTTAGTGATGCTTCCTTGAATGGGTTGGGTTGCGTTTTAATGCAGGAAGGCAAGGTTATAGCCTACGCTTCGAGACAATTGAAGCTGCATGAGAAGAATTATCCAATTCACAATCTGGAGTTAGCAGCCATTGTGTTCGCATTAAAAATTTGGCGTCACTACTTATTCGGCGAAAAATGTCATATTTATTCAGATCATAAAAGTCTAAAATATTTGATGACTCAGAAAGATCTAAATTTGAGACAACGCAGATGGTTAGAATTGCTGAAAGACTATGAATTAGTGATTGACTACCATCCAGGGAAAGCTAATGTTGTTGCGGATGCGTTAAGTCGAAAATCATTATTTGCTCTTCGTGCAATGAACGCACAGATGGCTATGTCTGATGATGGTTCGATCATAGCCGAGTTACAAGCAAGACCGATGTTTATTCAACAAATTCGTGATGCACAGAAGGTTGACAAAAATTTGATTGCTATTCGGATTCAGTGTGAAAACGGTACAGAATCAGATTATCAGATTGATGCAAATGATTGTTTGAATTATAAAGGCCGATTGTGTGTTCCAAAGAACTCAGATTTGATACAGATGATCCTGTGTGAGGCCCATAGTGGTCGACTATTGATACACCCGGGTAGCACAAAAATGTATAACGATTTGAAGCAGTTCTATTGGTGGCCTGGCATGAAACGGGACATATCTGAGTTTGTTTCCAAGTGCTTAATTTGTCAACAAGTGAAAGCTGAGCATCAGGTACCATCCGGATTACTTCAACCAATCATGATACCCGAATGGAAATGGGATAGAATTACAATGGATTTTGTATCCGGTCTTCCTATGACACCGAGTAAGAAAGATGCCGTATGGGTTATCGTTGATAGACTGACTAAATCAGCTCATTTTGTGCCAGTACGTACCGACTATTCACTTGATAAGCTTGCCGAATTGTATGTGTCGCAGATTGTAAGGTTGCACGGTGTACCGAGTTCCATTGTTTCAGATAAGGACCCGAGATTCACATCGCGGTTCTGGAAGAAATTGCAAGATGCTCTAGGTACTAGACTTCATTTTAGTACAGCCTTCCATCCGTAAACAGACGGTCAGTCTGAGCGAACTATATTGATACTTGAGGACATGTTGAGGTGTTGCGTTCTCGAGTTTGAAGGTACGTGGGAACGATACCTACCTTTGATTGAATTTACTTACAATAATAGCTTCCAATCTAGCATAAAAATGGCGCCTTATGAAGCCTTGTACGGGCGAAAATGTCGCACGTCGTTATATTGGACTGAACTCAGTGAAAATAAGATACACGGGGTTGATTGGATTACAGAAACATAACAGAAAGTGGTTGTTATTAGGAGTAATTTGAAAGCCGCTTCGGATCGTCAAAAGTCTTATGCCGATTTGAAACGTAAGGACATTGAATTTCAGGTCGGAGATCGGGTGTTCTTAAAAGTTTCTCCGTGGAAAAAGGTGCTCCGATTTGGTCGGAAAGGCAAGTTGAGTCCGAGATTTATCGGACCGTACGAAGTCATTGAACGTATTGGGCCGGTTGCTTACAGATTGAGATTGCCCTCTGAGTTAGAAAAGATGCATGACGTATTTCACGTTTCGATGCTTCGTAAGTACAGATCCGATCCGTCTCATGTGATTATACCGGCAGAGATTGAAATCCGATCTGATTTGACATATGATGAGGAACCGATCCGTATCTTAGCTCGAGAAGTGAAAGAGTTAAGAAATAAGAAGATTCCACTAGTAAAAATATTATGGAATAGACACGGGGCTGAAGAGGCTACGTGGGAGCCCGAAGATACAATGAGGCAGCAATACCCGAAATTGTTTAACGGTAAAATTTTCGAGGATGAAAATTCTTAAGGGGGGAGAGTTGTAACAGACCAATATTGACCCTAATCGGAACGGTGGTTTCGGGACCACGAATCCGAGCCCGAGAAATATTCTAATATTTTTTTTGTGTTCATTATAGGTGAATTAAAATGTGTGAAAGTTTTGTAGAAAAATTTTATTGTTTAAGTGCTTAATTTGATAAGAAGGATTTAATCGAGAAAAGCGTAAAAGTTGCATGCTAAAGAGAAAGGTACTAAATTGATTGTGGCTTTTTAAGTGGATGTACTAAAAGGGCAATTAGCCCATATACAACAAGGAGAAACGACAATGGGCCTTTCTAATTACAAATTATATGTTAGTTTAGTTTATTACAAAGTTATATTAGTGTATTAAGAAAATATGTTAATATATGTGTGAATTACAACATTAAATATGTTAAGAGAACATTACCTTGTTCATCTTCTTGTCCGAATATTGGAGGAAGAAAACTCCATTGTTGAAGCTTGAAGTTTCGGCAACTTGGAGCTTGATTTGGGGTAGGTATTTTGCTTAGTTTTTGATAATTTTTACATTTTTGGAATGGTTGCTTTGAATGCTATATAACCCATGTGGAAATTTTTGAGATTTTGGCACATTGAAATTTGGCTAAGGTTGTAAATGCATGGCATGAAATGTTTGATAGTAGATTTTAATTTGTATGTGTTAGACCATCATTTTTAGAATTAGAAGTTTTGATGAAATTGGATGTTAGGGATTTAGTTGAAAAAAATAAAATTCTTGAAGGACTAAAACATGAAATAAATGAGAACATTCGGTCTAGCTATAGTATTGGGAAATTTTGCATATTTTGAGTTTTGTGTAAATAGGACCAAATTGTAAAAAAGGGAAATATTAGGGGCAAAATGGTAAATTGCCCATTTGTGTGTTTTGGGACTAAATTGAGGTGAAATAAAATTAAATGAGCTAAATTTTAATATGTTTTAGATCAAGAGCAAAGAAAAACGGAATTAGACCGGGGAAAGACGAAGGTTCTCGAATAGCCGATTCGCACGGACTATCGACAACCGAGGTAAGTCCTTTAGCTAAAATATGTCAACGATTTAATTATAACTATATTAAATAGTATGAATTGCTGAAATTTTGTACCTATTTATATTATGGCCGAATGTATAGAGGTATACTAGATTGAAGATTTAAGTTGGTTATGTGAAATGAATTGTTGGATTGTAAAATGATATAGTGATTTTATTGGTTTAATGTGAACGAGCCCAAATTGAATTGGACATATGTATATAATAGTTATGAAGAGTGTGTTGGGAATGTTTGACTACATTGATATATATATATATCGGGCTTTTATGCCTAGCAGGCTTTGTGCCGGTGTTACTTATCGGGCTTTTACGCCTAGCAGGCTTTGTGCCGGTGTTACTTATCGGGCTTTTACGCCTAGCAGGCTTTGTGCCGGTGTTACTTATCGGGCTTTTATGCCTAGCAGGCTTGATGCCGGTGATGCGTTTAACAAAAGAGAAACCGAATTTTTGTTCAAGGCAAATTAAAGCTAAATTATTGTGTTAGTGACTTCGGTAAGCACGTAAGGTAGGAAATTATTTCTTACTAAAATTTTTTATAAAGTACACAAGTAATTCAGTTACTTATTACAAATTGTATGTGTTATAAATGAAATATTATATATATATATGTGGTTATAATATGTGTTCTCGGTTTTTACTAATAAATGATATGAATATTGTGGCTTTGGTCTTCGAATATGTGGATACAAGACTTGGTATATTCGGCCACATGGATGGTTGTGTACTTGATGTTATATTACAATAATTGAATTTTAAGTATATGAATGTTATATATATGTGATTACATGATGACATTTTGGTTTTTGGAAGGTTAGATTATGAGTAAATATTTTGATTATAAGCGTTCGGTTAAAGAGATATTGTTCTATAAATTTATATGTCATATAGCTATGAAATTGAAAGCTAGAGGGTAAATGTGAGTACAAACGTACAAGTTGGATTATTGCATATTTTTTTTTGTTTAATATTTGAATGTTATATTATTATGAATTGAGGACTTACTAAGCTAGTAAGTTTATTTGTGCGGAATTGTTTCCTATGTTTTATAGATTAGGTACAAGCTCGTTTGGATCGTTCGGAAAGTCATCCACGCTATCAAACTATTTTGGTACTCTTTCATTTTGGGTTTCGAATGAAGGCATGTATAGGAAAGACTTTGTCTTTGTTTTGATGAAAACTTTTGGTTCATGTATATAATAGCCATGCGAATATGGCTAAATTTCTAGTTAAGTATGCTTTTGGTGCTTTTGATACAATGTCGGTTTATGTTGGTAATGTTTGTGCATTTTAATCGAAGTTTAATCGTTTTTGATAATGAAATGTATGCCTACGAAATGAATCTTTGAATTAGGTATTGTGGTAAGAAACCAATGGTACACTCGATTATATGAAAGCATAGTTGTGTTTTGTTAATAAATCGATGATGTGAGGATATTATGTGAATGTTTTAGGTATAGGTTAAATTGTATAAATGATTAAAATGCATGGACAGTATGAGTTGTATGTGGGTATGTTCGGTTATAAACTAGTTAATCATATTTTGCAATGAAATAGTTTTTAGTTAGCAGCAGTGATGTGGTTTTGAAAAATCACCAAAAATAGGATAAATTGAATTAGAAAGTGAATAAGATATAGAATTAAATCTTATTGTGTCTATTTTTACATGAAAGAAACAGAGTAGGTAAAGGAATTATATATTATGAGATATTTAAGTTTTAGTGAGACTTGTTCTGAATGAATTCGTGAGTCCCTGTTCTGTCTTGGAAAAATTGTTAAAAATTGTAAAAAATTAATTATGGAGCATAGTTTATATTTTTAGAATCCTTAATGAGTCTATTTTTGATTGGAATAAACAAGAACATTATTGAAATTTTGTGCAATGAGATAACTGAGTTTTTGTAAAGACAGGTCAGAATTATTAAACAGTGAAATAGGGGTAACTTTGACGAATAAACTGTACTAATTGGTCACATGAAAAATTCTGGAAAACTTATGGTAAAAATTTATATGAGTCTAGTTTCAAGGAAAATTTACGGATCTAAATTTCGAGTTTTGTAACTCGAGTTATGGTCAATTTAGTCAGCATGACGCAGTTGGACAGCTTTAAATTTTTATGCCCCAAATTAGTAGTCAAGTCTAGTAATGCCACATACTCGACTCCGGCAAAGGTTTCGGGTAAGGGGTGTTACACTACCCAGCCAGCCTCTACACTCCATCTCCGTGCAACCCTACACTCCATGTGGGGATATAATCAACCCACCCATCCCTACATTCCAAAATGTACCGAATGCGGCACTAGACAGTAGTTTGTAGCTGAGCTGCCAGTAAATTAGGCTCGAGGCATTTCAGTACACTTCCTTCGATCAAAATAAACCCCCAACCCAATGCAATGCAATATAGAAATATGATATACTATAACATAATATCATGCATAAAATCAGGGCATACAGTATCAAATTAGTGGGACATCGTCATGCTTAATAACATGTATAATCGTATCAGTTATACAGTCATTTTAGCCAATTAGGGGTCTAAGTAAGCTTACCGACCCTACAGTAGGTCCACAGTCGACTCGGGCGACTGATAAACCATAAAAGTAACATATTTTAAGCCCACATTTAGCATGCTCTTGGATGATTTAAGCCTTAAATTATATAAATTGGTGCTCTTAATCCTTTATTTTCATGTTTTATACCCAGGAGAGCACCAAAGGATGAAAAGAATGAGAAACGGGCACAAAACGGAGTAAATGTGCCATATCACGAAATCCACATGGCCTGGGCCCAAGAACACATGACGTGCCTCATTCAACAGGCTCGAACACGGCCTGGCCACGACTCACACGGGCGTGTCCCTGTCATGGGAAAGAAGAGTTTCACTCGGATTTGGATACTTAGGGGTAAAGAAACATATTCAAAAGCCTATATAAACACCCTAAGTATGACCAGAAAAGGGGGAACCCAAGGCCTTAGTCAGGGGTTGTCCAGCTAGGCCAAAGAAGGCAGATTTGTGGAGATTTACTTGAAAAGAGCCAGTTGATCCATCTCAATTAGCCAGAATTGTACTCAAGACGGAGGATCTCTCCTTCAATTCCTTCAGGGGTTTTAGGGATTTCTTATGTTTTGTTTTATCTTTTCTTTTGAGATGTTTTCTTTTATTGTTATGAACTAAACCCTCAGATACCTGAGGGGGATGAAACCTAAGATGAATCTTGTTATCGTTTGCTAAACTATATGATAAATATTTGACTTGTTCTTAATTATGTGTTCTTAATTATTGTGTTGATATTTTCGGGATATTAATTCAAGTGTGATGTGCTTAGGTGGAGGAGCAAAAGTCCCTGCTTAAGAGTAGATCTAGCATAATTAAGCGGAGTTGATCGCACGCCTAGAGATAGGGTGACGAGATTTTGCCGGATTAGGGTGAAACCTAATATGGGAGTCCATAGATCGAGTTAATGCAATTCTAGGGGTTTTAATTAGAAAGAGATTTCAATTAATCAACCTAGGGTTAGATGTTAGTCGCCTCGAGAGAGGGATTAATATAACTTAGGGAATCTTACGGATCAAGTCAAATGAATAAATCGTCTGGTTCAGAGTTAGATAACAAGTGAAGCCTAGGTGGATTCTTCCTTGGGTGTCGTCTTAATCAATTGGTTTTTCCTCAAAGAATTTTTCCCAAATTCATTCTTCTTTGTCTTAGAGTCTTTAGTTCAGTATTTAGTTAATTTTAGATTAAATAAAAATCACTTTAATTCTTAGGCTAAATAATAAAAAGAGAGTTAGTATTAGTACTTTTGGTTCCTTTGGGTTCGACATTCCGGTCTTGCCTTAACTATACTACTGTTCGATAGGTACGCTTGCCTCACATCGTTATCATAGTTAGTTTCTGATACGAGCACGCCCGGGGCACCAACAATTTTTAATTTGAGGAGCTCGTTATTAGCTCACCTCTTAGCTCATTTTAATTAGTTAATTGCTGGAATAAAAATTAGTTAACTTAGCTTTAGTTAATTAAATGAAATTTAATTAATTTGGTTCAAGTAAATTAAGTAATTTAGTCAAAATTAATTTGTGCAAGCTTTAATTAATTTGTCTTCTTTCGTGCATTAGTTGGTGTCAATAAATATGTGTCACTAAATTAATTTAATTAGTGATTACCGAGTTAATATGTTTAGATGCCTGTTGCTAATTTTATGAGCCAATGGGTTAATTTTAATTTTTGCACTTTTATGTTGCAATAGGGATATTCGGCCACACTATGAAGCTCTTCAAGTTGCTGCACGTGGATGGTTTTTAAGTAGGACAATCGGCTCTTCAAACATGTGAATCACTTGGGCAATGGCAATTGAAAGTGAGAGGCAGACCATTAGCATGTGGCAATTGCATGGAAGATTTTGACTTTTAAATGCATGGAGCAAATGAAGATAAAATCATGGAGGAATTATAGGCATTGAATAAGGTTTTTGTTTGAGGGAATATATGTGCTTGGACGGCACAAGAATAGAGCATAATGGATGGAATTAAATAATACAAAGCAAAGTCATGAAATGATTTTTAAATGACTATGCTTGGACGGCACAAGTGGGAGCCTTGAATTAAAGAAACAACAAATGGAGCTTTGGGATGACTAAAATATTGAAGCATGCTTGGGTGGAATTAAAATATACAAGGCCACATTCATCATATGGGCGGCACATAGGATTGAATAAACAAAAATGTGCAAGCGTGTGATTAATGCATGGACGGCACTTGAATAAAATAAAGCTTGTTGGAAGCTTGAAATTAAATAAAGTATGATAAGCACAACCATGAGCAAGTGACGACATGAAGGAATATCATGGGTCCTTTAAATTTTAAAATCAAGATAATGGGAGCTTAGTAAAGGGACGACAATGAAGGGATATTTTATGCATAGATGGCACAAGCTATGGATTGCATAAAATAATACAAGCACTCATCTTGGTGGACGGCATGGAGGCTTTGTGCATGAATTGGAGCATGAGATGAGTTTAAAAATCCTTGACGACATGTGCTAAATTGAAGGAAAGTGTAGTGGACAACATGAAGAATAATTCAAGAACCATGAACAAGCTATGAGGTGGACGGCAACAACTCTGGAGAGTGGGATTTGAAAATTATTTTGGTCATTCGGCTACCTAGTTTTTTTTTAGGCTATAAATATTTGCTATTTTTATTTGTGAAAGAGACAGAACTTTTATGAATGAAATTTTATGAGCCTTTGTTCATTTGAGTGAGTTTATCTCCTCTTCGTTTTCGTACAAGTTTCGTTAGACTTATCAAGCTTTGCTTGTGGCGTCTTCGGCTTGTTTGAACTTATTACCAAATTTCGTTTGGTGTGGCGTTCATCAACCTATCTTCACCTATCCACCTTAACGATATAAGAAACGGGGTGACACTGATATATAGTGTTAAATCTTTCTTAAGTTAAGTTCGTATATCTGTTTCCATCTTCGATTACCATTTTTCACCTTAAACATTATAGAACCCGGGGTGACACTCTTTAGTGTTGAACCGCTTCTCGTTTTAAGTTCTTTTATCCATCTCCATTAAATTATCCTTTTATCTATTTTATTTTTATTTTGTTCCACCAAACCAAACCAACTCCTATTTATTCAGTTAAGCTTCCGCAAACTCATTTACATTTTCTGATTATTTTCCAAAGGCTTGTTTCCTCCTCGTAGACGATTGGGCAACTCACATACGTTTCGACTCATCCCGAGCCGGCGCGTATCAGTTTCCAGGTTTGATCATTCTTTTTATAAATTTTTAGGACTCTGACACACGATCAGTGACCCGTGCAACCTTAGCAGTTAAACAATGAAAATGGGCCCACAAGCTTATGTCGTCTGCCCGTGTGGCCACACAGCCCAAAACGGCCTTGGCCGTGTAGATTACACGGCTTGGTCCAAAAATCCCACACGTCCGTGTGGCCCACACGACCCAATTCGATCGGGCCCGTGTACCACACATGGCCAGCCTCGTCGATCACACGCCCATGTTCGGTCACACGGCCTACCACATGGCTGGCCATACGCCCCTGTGGTGTCGACAGTCTCACTTTTCGGCTTTTTGCCGATTTCAGTTTCTAGTGTTGTGGTTACACACCTGATCTATTTCCACTGCTAACCCAACCACGAGCACTCCAAGACCTTGAGTCGACAACCCCAAGCTCAAAAATCAATGATATCAACAAAACTAAACGAAGCTACGATCAGCCCAACTGCTTCCAATCACTACAACTTACCTCAGACGAAAAACAGAATGGTGATTCCCTACTGTCAAAGTGTCAATCAATAGCCCACTGCTCTTTGATTGAGTCCTAGCCATAAAACAACCTTTTGTAAACCCTTAATTGACTAACCAAAAAGCAGACGCACCTCACTTACCGAATGCGCGAAAACGTGGTATGGGAAAATGACTATTGAAAGAGGCAAAGATAGAGGCCAAAGGAACAATAATTCGACTGCAACCAAGTAGGAAACAGAAGTACCCCTCCAATCAGTCACTTTTAATAGAAGCATTAAGAACAAACAATTTCCAGAAACCATAGACAACCTTACCTTCGATGAACAACAGTGGATTTGCAATTAAACGGCACCGCCCAGAATTTCTACGGTCGCCTAAAGGTCTCCTAACCAGAAATAGAACTCCTATTAGACAAATAACAACAATAGGATGGAATTTATAATAGCAAAACTTACCGTCACTGCTCAAAGATATTACAGAAACAAGTTACGATCACAATAAGAAGGTTATGAAACGAAAGAAATCCGCAGCAAATAGGAAAGGAAGGAATCGACAAAACCAAGACAATAAAATAAAAGGGAAAGATGGAGAGTGAAAAACTAAAAGAACTTTCTGCAGGAGAGAAAGAACAAAGAAATTCGGCTTCAGCAAATTGGGGAAAGAAAAATCGAATTTTGAAAAAAAAATCTAATCCTATCACAATCCCTTAATTTATACTATTTTTACTCCTCAAATCTCTCCACAGGACTCCCCACTCAATCCAAACACCCCAAACCATCCACAACCTCCTACACATCTAAAACACTAAGTATTTTACCACATTTCAACCTCCTTCACGGCACATGTACAAAAAAAAAAATCCCCTTTGTACGTTCAGGGATTCAAACTCAAGACCCCTAGCACTCCAACACATCACTAATGTGTCTAAAACTAACTATGATCACAATAAAGGCAAGCGCACCTATCGTTCAATAGTATAGTTATGGTAAGATCGGTAATATCGTATCCACAAGGACCAAGAGTACTAGTAATTACTATCTTTCTATTATCTAGCCTAAGAATTGGAGTGGTTTCTTTTTAAACTAAAATAATTAAAAAGCACGACAGAGAATGAATTGGGAAAATACTTTTTAGACAACTTTATGAGATAGGCAATACCTAAGGAAGAATCCACCTAGACTTCACTTATTACTTTTGATTCATACAATTTATTCACTTGACTTAATTCGTAGAAATCCCTAATTTATGTTAATATCTCTTTCGAGACTAAAAATAACTGACTCTAGGTTGATTAATTGAAATCTCTTTCTAATTAAAACCCCTGTTGTCGCATTAACTCGATCTATGGATTCCCTTATTAGATTTGACTCTAATCCAGCAGATTTTCATCGCCCTATTTCTAGGGTTGCAATCAACTCTGCTTAATTGTGTTGATCTACACTTAAGCAGGGATTTTTGCTCCTTTGAATAAGCACATTTGACTTGAATCAATAACCTGAATTATCAAAACAAGAATAAGAACTCACAATTAAGAATAAGAACAAGTATTTATCTTATAAACCAAATAATAATAAGATCCGTCTTAGGTTTCATCCCCTTAGGTATTTAAGGGATTTAGTTCATACTGATAGAGGGAAACATCTTAAAATAAGTCAAACAACAAAACATAAGAAAACCCAAAAACTTCTAAAGAACTTGATGGGAGATCTTTAGTCTTGATGAAGATCCTTCCTCCGAGCTGCTCCCAATGCTTGTCCTCGAGTATTTTTTGCCTTCTACTCGGTGTCCTTGTTTAGGTTGCCCCCTAGGGTATTTATATAGGCTTTGGAACGCCTTTCTTGGCCCACAAGTAGCCTTTTCTGAATAGAATTAAACCTGGTTTCGGCAGGGACACGCTCATGTTCGATAGCCTCAGGTAGTACTCGATTCTGCTTGACACACACGGCCATGTTTGATGGCTTTAGGCTGTGTGCGATTCTGCTCATCACACACGTCCTTGTGGTCTGTCTGTGTGCGAAATTCCAGGCCGTGTTGATTTCTGAAGTAGGACCATTTTGTCCCTTTTTGGCCCGTTTCTCGTTCTTTTAGACTCCCTAAGCTCTGCTGAGTGTAAAACATGAAATTAAGGGATTAGGAGCATCGAAGTCATCAACTCTAATGAAAATTCATCCAAAAATAAGCCAAGCATGGGGTTAAAAAATGTGTAAATTATGGTTTATCAACCACTTAACCACCAAACCAGCAGGCCCATTCTGACATGTTTTTCCAATTTTATTTTTAAGCCTACTGGCTAGAGATAGGGGTTTATTTATTTAAAAACAAAAATTTTCCCAAGCTAATGCTTGAACTTGGGACCTCTTAGACACTTCCCAGAACACTTAACCACTGAAGCAGACATACAATTGTGTCACAAACATACGAAAATAAATATATAAGAGATTTTTGGTGCGTTACAACTCTACCCCACTAAATGAAAATTTCGGCCTCGAAATTTTACCTGATTAGAACAGATGAGGATACTACTATCGCATCTCATCCTCAGACTCCCACGTGGCCTCCTCAGAGCTATGATTACGCCAAAGGACCTTAACTAGTGGGATGGATTTTCTCCTCAGAATCTTTACGTCACGATCCAATATCTGAACCGACTCTTCCTCGAAAGTCAGATCTGGTCTAACCTCGATCTCCTCCACTGGAACAATATGCGTTGGATCAGAGCGATAACGCCTCCACATTGAGACGTGGAATACATCATGAATCTGATCTAGCCCCGGAGGTAATTCCAACTGGTAGGCAACTGGTCCTACACGCTTCAGAATATGATAAGGCCCAATGAATCTAGGGCTCAACTTGCCCTTACGACCAAATCTCAGTACCTTCTTCCATGGCGAGATCTTAAGGAAAACGAAGTCTCCCACAGAATACTCAATTTCACATCACTTCAGGTCTGTGTAGGACTTCTACCTATCAGCTATCGCTTTCAGTCAGTCTCGAATCATTCTAACTTTATCCTCGATATCAGAAACCAGTTTAGGGCCTAGAACACGCCGCTCTCCCAACTCAGTCCAACATGAAGGTGTGCGACACCTACGGCCATATAGTGCCTCGTACTGTGCCATCAGAATGCTAGACTAATAGCTTTTGTTATAGGCAAACTCTGCTAGTGGCAGGTAATCCTCCCAACTGCCTTGGAAGTCAATCACACAACTTCTCAACATATTCTCCAGTATTTGAATCTCCCTCTCTGACTGACCATTAGTCTGAGGATGGAACGCAGTACTAAAGTCCAATCTTGTACCCAGAGCTTCATGTAGCTTTTTCCAGAACCGAGACGTGAAACGAGGATCCCTATCAGATATTATCGAAATTAGTACCCCATGCAGTCTCACTATCTCATACACATACAGTTTAGCCAGCTTCTGCAGAGAGTAGTCAGTACGAACCGGTATGAAATGGGCAAACTTGGTCAATCGATCCACAATAACCTATAATGAATCCTTCTTAGTGGGTGTGAGGGGTAACCCACTAGTGAAGTCCATATTCACTCGCTCACACTTCCAAAGTGGAATCTTAACTAGCTGAAGCAACCCCGAAGATAACTGATGCTCAGCCTTAACCTGCTGACATAACAAACTGATCGTGTCTGAAAGTCTCAATATTTATATAATGAATGATCAAGCCTAGAAACTAACTATCACCACGATTGAGGGAAGCGCACCTATCGAACAGTAGTATAGTTTAGTGGCAAGACCAGAATGTCGAACCCAATGGAACCAAAAGTACTAATACTGACTTTCTTTTTATTATTTAGCCTAAGAATTAAGGGAATTGTTGTTTAATCTAAAATTAACTAACTACTAAGCTAAAGATGCTAAGACACAGAGAATGAATTGGGGAAAATACTATTGGGAAAAACCAATTGATCAAGACAATACCCGAGGAAGAATCCACCCAGACTTCACTTGTTATCTAACTCTGAACCAGACGATTTGTTCACTTGACTTGATCCGTAGGATTCCCTAATTTATATTAATACCTCGCTCGAGGCTACGAACGTCTAAACCTAGGTTGATTAATTGAAATCTCTTTCTAATTAAAACCCCTAGAGTTGCATTAACTCAATCTATGGACTCCTATATTAGGTTTGACCCCAATCCGGCTAATTTTCATCGTCCTATCTCTAGGAGTGTGATCAACTCCGCTTAACTATGCTAGATCTACTCTTAAACAGGGACTTTTTTCTCTACTACCTAAGCACAACAATACTTGAATCAATATCCTGGAATATTAAAACAAGAATTAAGAACATATAATTAAGAACAAATCAAGTATTTATCATATAGTTCAAAAAACAATAACAAGATCCGTCTTAGGTTTCATCCCTTTAAGGTATTTGAGGGGTTTAGTTCATGTTTATGAAAGAATACATCTCAGAAGAAAGTATAAAACAAAACATAAGAAAAACCCTAAAACAACCTGAAGGGAAATTGAAGGGAAGATCTTCCATCTTGATTATGATTCTGGCTTCTTGAGATGGATCAACTCACTTTCTTCGAGTAGATCTCAGAATTCTGACCTCTCTGGCTTGGCTCCTCGACCTACCTGAACCGCCTCTCTTTAGGTTGCCCTCTAGGGTGTTTATATAGGCTTTTGAAATGTCTTTCTTTGCCTCTAAGTACCCTTTTCCGGATAGAATTAAAACAGGTCACGTCAGAGACATGCTCGTGTGGCACGGCCATGTGAATCGAGCCCAGGCCATGTTCGGGTCTGCTAAAGAGGCATGACTATGTGGCTTGGGCCTAAGCCGTGTGAATTTCGTACTTTGGCCCATTTTCTCTGTTTTGGCCCATTTCTCGTTCTTTTCATCCTTCGATGCTCTCCTAAGTATAAAACATGAAATTAAAGGATTAGGAACATCAAATTCCACAATTCAGGGGATAAATCATCCAAAAGTATGCCAAATGTGGGATTAAAATATGTACATATTATAGTTTATCAAATACCCCCACACTTACACATTTGCTTGTCCTTAAGCAAAATTCTCAACTCACAATTAAAATGAACTTCCTCAATTCATAATATTCATCAATAGTGTTTCATCATAATTTAAAGGTAATTCATACATTGATAATTTAAGTAGAAGGGTCCTAAAGATTCAAAACAATTAAAGTCATAGTTTTTGTAGCATGAAAATATAGGTGTTTCCCCTTACTTAAATAATCACCTTTAATTCAAAATCGACAAGAGTTGACATCCTCACTAAAGATTCACTCAAATCACTCAAAGTGTTTAAGGTTCAAATTAAGCACTCAAAAGTCGAACATGAAAAGTTAATCCCATAGGCTTGCATGAAAATCAAATCTCCACCACTATAAAATGAAATGATACACAGATCAAAAGGTCTTTATCGGGTTGTAATGGGGCTTGGTTTAAAGGTGTGGATAAAGGTTGAATTAGAGGGTTAGAATTGAGATTGAATTGACAATTTACCTAACTAGAAAAATGAACTAATCCTGAATAATTACATCAATTGAAAACTTGAAACACTAATAACACGAGCTTCTTCTCAGAATGTGGAATTAATTGCTTAAGCTCAAACAACATAGAAATAATAATGAATAACTTTCCAACATTTTTTTAAGAACAAGTATTTACAATAATAAGAAAGAACTTTAACAACTAAAATATAAAACATAGTTAGGCAACTGCTCAAAATCAAATCTCGAAAAAAAGGGATTCAAGAAAATTAAAGGGATTTTAACAAAAGGTTTTTGGTTAATGTTGAGGGTAAATCAAAGAAAGGGTTGTTAGGGTCAACGGGGTTTACTAAGGGTTAATTGTGAGGGTAGGCTTTTAGTGGAGTAAGTGGGTTAAATCCTAAGTGCCTTTATAATCTTTGTATACCAAATTAGTGATGTGGTCTCAATATGTATAATCAAAGCAAGCTCTAGAATAACAAATCAATGTTGACACACTCATAATCAATAAAGTGAGCAAGAAAAGAATATATGCTCTAAAAGGCTCAAAATCTCACAAAAATTATGGGTTTTTTATATCAACCTTGTAAATTTTAAACTTCAAGGTAATAATTAGATTCAAGTAGACAACCTAACAAAACTTTAATTTTTGAAAATAGACTCATCATGCTTGATTCTCTAGTCTCCTAAAGTTTAAATCATCACTGCACAATTATCAATGATTTAATCCAAAACATATCAATAAAAATCATGAATCAAAGGAAATTTCATTCTAATAGTAATATGAGGAAATTACTTATGGATAAGACATAATTCAGGGATTTGAGAATAATGCAAAAAGTTAGGAACTTTTCGAAATAACATTCACCCCCACACTTAAGATGTACTGATACGAATCGTCTTGGGTTTGAAAACGAATCGTAAATGTTGCCCGATCGTAAATTAGGTAGTTTTCGTTTAGGTAACAAAAGGGGTAATTTATTGATAATGTCTTTGAAAAATAAAGATAGGTAAGTGGTTGCGGTGGATACGAATTTGAAACAAGAAAGAACCTTTAATAAAAATTAAAGACCTGAATCTTATAAGCTTCAAATTGATGAAAGGAGCTTTGAATAAAAACCGAGACCCACTATCTAGCAAGATAGGAACCAACGGTACAGATAAATGAACGCCACACCCGATAAGATGATAAGTTCGAAACAAGGATAGAATGATGCCACTACAAACTAGATAAGTCAATTCGAACCTTGAAGAATTAGGAGAGTGAATTAAACTCACCAAAAAGAAACATATTCATTCATCAAAATTCCGTGCTCAAATGACAAAGGTCCAACCTATTTATAGGACAAGTGGTCTTTAAGAAATTTAAATTCATGAAAGTTAAATCTGGCATGTGTTGCACAATTGTAAAAACAAATCTAGCAATTAAAATTATTCCACATGCTCTTTCTTTGCCGTCCCATATTCTAAGTGCTAGGATTTTAAAATTCCTTCCCATTATGCTCATCCTTGCCGTCCAACAACCCACTAGCCACTCATGCCCCATTTTTTTAATGCTTCACAAACACATGCCTTAATTGTTTATATCCACCATAGTTGTGCCGTCCATCTCCAATTCCCTTGCTCAAGCTTTTGTTTATTTTAATGCTCCACCATGCCAACCCTTTAAATGAATTTGAAATTTGTATTTGGATACATATTCCTTCTCATTGCTGTCCACTTACTCACAAGAAGACAAGGGAATATTTAATTCATGTTTTGTGATCACCTATGCTTCATTTAGCCTTGTTTCCGTCCATGCTTGAATAAAATAGCTCGCTTGTACCTTGTTGATTAAATTATTCCAAGCTACACCTTGTTGCCATCCCATGCATTTCACACTTGCACATTCTTTCTTTTTTTTTTAATTTCATGCATCCATTCACCATTTCATGCTTCAATTTTATATTGCCCCAAATTATTCCCTCATGCCTTGCCCAGGTAATTCACGCATGCTACCCATAATATGGCCTTCATGCTTATTTGTTTATTCAATTCCCACTTGAATTTGTTTGTCTTTTAGGTACCATCTTTCATGACATCCATCATCCATTTGCATCAAAACGTGGAGTAACTACAAAAACATATAGACCAACATTTTTAGTAAAATTCGGTTGAACATAATTAGTATAAATTTTAATCACTTTATTTAAAAACTAGGTAAAACACACTAACATTCAACTTCGACAAGGGCATACTAAATGCAACAAACTAATAAATGACTGAAAACACGCATAATAAAGTGTTAAATAAACTAGCAATCGAACTAGCTAGTATGTTCAACTTCAAATAAATTATAACAGTTCAGCATGTTCTTGGGCTCTTCTCGTTCGGTATTCCAAATTTGTGCCACCATAGCCGACGCGGCATCTTTGAATTGTTTAGCACGGGCGCGCGTAATTAGCCGTTAGGTAGCTCGATTGGGTCTTGGTTAACTTCCGTCACAGGCTTCTTAGGTGAGTTCGTATCATCCCCTCCCTCTTTAAGTTGATTCGTCCTCGAATCGTCACCTACATCGAAAGGAGACAGATCAGAGACATTAAAACTTGCACTCATATTATACTCACCCGGTAAGTCCAATTTATAAGAGTTGTCATTTATTCGCTCAAGGACTTGAAATGGTCCATCTCCCCTCGGGAGAAGTTTGGATCGTCTTTGCGTGGGAAACCTTTCTTTGCGCATATGAACCCAAACCCAGTCCCCCGATTCAAAGCGAATGTGCCTACGACCTTTGTTGGCTCGTTGCTCGTACTCTTTAGTTTTTGCCTCTATGTTGTCCCTAACCTTTTGGTGCAGCTGTTTAATATATTCAGCCTTGCGTTTTCCATCTACATGCACAAGTTGATTAGAAGACAAAGGTATTAGATCAAGCGGGGTTAATGGATTAAAACCATACACAACTTCAAATAGGGAAAACTTAGTAGCAGAGTGTATAGAGCGATTGTAAGCAAACTCCACGTGTGGTAGGCAATCTTCCCATGTCTTTAAGTTCTTCCGAATGATTGCTCGTAGCAACGTTGAAAGAATTCGATTTACCACCTCGGTTTGACCGTCCGTTTGCGGGTGGCAAGTGGTAGAGAATAGTAACTTGGTTCCTAATCGTCCCCACAGTGTCCTCCAAAAATGGCTAAGAAATTTTGCGTCCCGGTTGGACACGATAGTCTTAGGCATGCCATGCAGCCTAACCACTTCTTTAAAAAAAAGATTAGCAATATTCACAGCATCATCAGTTTTATGGCAAGCTATAAAGTGAGCCATTTTAGAGAATCTATCCACAACCACAAATATCGAATCTCGTTCATTCTTGCTTCTAGGCAAGCCAAGTACAAAAACCATAGAAACATCAGTCCAAGGAGTTTCAGAAATGGGTAAAGGTTTATACAAACCGTGCAGATTAGTTTGAGATTTAGCCCTTCTACAGGTAACGCATCTATCACAATATCGTTCTACATCTCGTCGCATCTTAGGCCAAAAGAAGTGCTCTTGGAGGGTGGCTTAAGTTTTAACAACTCCGAAATGTCCCATCAATCCACCACTATGAGCTTCATCTACTAACACCTCTCGCACAGATCCTTGCGGAATGCATAGTTTACCTTCTCGAAACAGATATCCGTCATGGTGATAGTATTTCTCATAGGCTCCCTTTTCACATAACTTGAAAATTTCACCAAAGTCAGTATCATTCGCATATAGGTCCTTAAAAAATACAAACCCCATCAATTTAGAATCCAACACATTTAACAAAGCATACCTTCGGGTTAGTGCATCAGCTACTACATTTTCCTTACCTTTTTTTGTATTTAATGACATAAGGAAATGATTCGAGAAATTCTACCCACTTAGCGTGTCGCTTGTTGAGTTTATGCTGCCCCTTAAATACTTCAATGACTCGTGGTCGGTATGAATCACGAATTCTTTGGGCAGTAGGTAGTGTTGCCATGTCTCCAAGGCTCGAATTAGAGCATACAACTCCTTGTCATATGTCGGGTAGTTTAAGACAGCACCGTTGAGCTTTTCGCTAAATTACGCAATGGGGCGTCCGTCTTGCATAAGTACAGCACCAATACCTAACCTTGAGGCATCACATTCTAACTCGAAAGTTTTGTCAAAGTTTGGTAAAGCTAATAATGGTGCTTGAGTCAAATAGTCTTTAATTTTCAAAAACGTTTTCTCTTGTTCTTCTCCCCAAACAAAGTTAGAATTCTTACGGATTACACCGGTCAATGGTGCGGCCAACGTGCTGAAGTTCGGTATGAATCATCGATAAAAACTAGCCAGCCCATGAAAGCTTCGAACTTGGGAAATATTTGTCGGATGGGGCCATTCTTGGATCGCCTTAACCTTCTCTTGATCAACTTCAAGGCCTTCCGAACTGACAACAAATCCTAAAAACACAATTTTGTTAGTACAAAATCACATTTCTGCAAATTTGCGTATAAGGTTTCCTTTTGCAGAACTTCTAGAATAGACTTTAAATGTTTCACGTGCTCATCTAAAGTTTTACTATAGACAAGTATGTCGTCAAAGTATACGACACAAAATCTACCGATGAATGATCGCAACACGTGGTTCATGAGTTGCATGAATGTGCTTGGGGCATTTGTTAGCCCGGATGGCATAACGAGCCATTCACAGAGTCCTTGCTTGGTCTTGAAAGTAGTCTTCCACTCGTCACCCTCGCGCATACGTATTTGATGATATCCGCTTTTAAGGTCGATCTTTGAAAATAAGCTCGCTCCACTCAATTCGTCGAGCATGTCATCTAATCGTGGGATAGGGTGTTGGTACTTGATCGTGATCTTGTTGATGGCTCGGCAATCTACGCCCATCCTTTATGTTCCGTCTTTCTTGGGAACTAACAAGACTGGCACAGCACAAGGGCTTAAGCTCTCGCGTACATAGCCTTTTTCAAGAAGTTCATTTACTTGTCTTTGAAGTTCCTTCGTCTCTTCTGGATTGCTTCGGTAAGCTGATCTATTTGGAATTGCGGCTCCTGGCACAAAGTCTATCTGATGTTCTATTCCATGAATAGGAGGAAACCCACTTGGAATCTCTTCCGGGAATATGTCTCGGAATTCCTGTAAAAAGACAAAACAGGAGAAGGTAACTTGTCATCAAAATTGTTAGTTCCAAAGAGACTTTCCTTGTACATAAGTACCAACAGAGGCTGTTTTAACAACATAGACTTCCGGATTTCTTTCTCTTTAACATAAAAACTTTCTTTTTCACTCTCGTCATTTGTTTCCTTTTCTTTTTTTTCCCACTCTCTCTTTTTATCATTCATTTTCTTGCCCCTCTTTTTTTCTAAATTCTTTTCTTTTTCTTTCTCATTTTTTCGCTCACTTTCTTTTGATTTTTCAATTGATGCTTTCATCTTCAATTGATCTTCGTAAACTTGCTTGGGTGTTAGCGGGGCTAGTGTCACGTTCCAGCCCAAGTATTTGAAAGTGTACCGATTAGTGTAGCCATCATGGATCGCTCGCTTGTCAAATTGCCACGGTCGCCCAAGCAGGAGATGTCCCGCTTGCATCGGTACCACATCGTACAAGACCTCATCTTGATACTTCCCGATTGCAAAGGAGACCAAAACTTGTTTTGTGACCTTAAGTTCTCCCTCGTCGTTAAGCCATTGTAGTTTATACGGATGGGGATGTTTGGTGGTAGTCAATCCGAGTTTCTCCACCAATATGGTGCTGGCCACATTAGTACAGCTTCCTCCGTCAATAATGACGCAACAAATCTTCCCTTGTACTTGGCAACGCGTATGGAAGATGTTTTCGCGTTGTTGTTCATTTTCGATGCCTTGTAAGCTAAGACTCCTTTTTACCACTAAAATCTCTCCATTTTCGGCTTGTTCTACTTGTTCCTCGTCTTGGGACGTCTCACTGGCATCATCTTCCCTTTCACTTTCGAATTCAATCTCGCCATTATCTCGAATAAACATAGTGTTTCGATTTGGACATTGACTTGCAATATGGCATCGACCCAAACATTTGAAACACTTAATGTCTCAGGATCGGTTCGGAATAGCTTTCATTTTTCCCTTGCTCGTCTCACCGCTTGGCTTGTTAAACTTAGTTGCACCACTTGCTTCTTTGTTTCGGCTCGGTATGTCTCGTTTGTTGGTCACTTGCCCCCACTTAGATGTTGAAGCATTATTGGGGATTGCTCTAGATGTAGCTTTTCGTTTTAGCTGCTTTTCGACCTTTATTGCCATGTGAACCATATCAACGACATCGATGTAATGGTGTAGTTCTACAACATTTGCGATATCTCGATTAAGGCCAGCGCTAAAGCGTGCCATTGTGGCTTCTTGTTCTTCATCTACATTGGCTCGGATCATGGCCACTTCCATTTCCTTGTAGTAATCCTCCACACTACGATGACCCTGAGTAAGGCTTTGCAACTTTTGATGCAATTCGCGGTGATAGTAGGTTGGTATGAATCTTTTTCGCATTAGTGCCTTCATTTCCGCCCATGTAGATATTGGACGTTCACCATTCCGTCTTCGGCTCGTTGTTAATTGATCCCACCAAATAATGGCATAATCAAAAAATTCGATGGCAGCAAGTTTCACCTTCTTATTTTCTGAGTAATTATGGCATTCGAAGATTAACTCCACCTTCTTTTCCCACTCAAGGTAGGCTTCCGGATCGGACCGCCCTTGGAAAGTAGGAAGCGCCATTTTAATATTTTTCAAGTCATCATCAGCCCATTCTCGATCTCTTCGCTCACGGACTCGTGGACCTCGTCTCCGCTTATTGTGTTCGAAAGCTGGATTGCTGTCAGCTTCACTCGGTTCGTAGATGTCGTTGTCATGTAACTAAGGTTCTTGTCCCCTTCTTGGAATTGGAGGGGTGTTTGTTCGAGGCCTCCGTTCATTTCTTCGGTCCAATCGCTCGTTGATTGATTGGAATAAACGTGTGATTTCTCGCATTACGGTTTGCAAATCAGGATCTCTTCCTTCAGGATCATTCCTTCAGGGTTGCAATCCTCTTCCACCCCCGGCGGCATCTGATGCTTCGTCCTTACTATTCGTCGTTCGGGACTCTTAGACATGTTAAACAAGATTAATGAAACCTCACTACAATCCTCACTTGTTCACTCACAAAGAAATTATTAACACTCACACTCGTGTTTTCACTCAATTTCTGGCTTTTCTTTCAATGTAATCTCTCTCGCCTTTTACCGCTCGAATTCACTCTTCTAGATTCTAGGAGGTTGTCTTCGACTTACTAGTAACTCGTAAGTCGTTTCAAAGAGTTAAAAGGGTAAAATTGTTTCGGAAAAAAAAGGGTAGGTTTTAAAAGGGTAGAAGGTTGGTAGGTGGTGTCGGAAAGTAAGGCTCGATAGTAGAGGTGGTGAATTATGAAGAGTTTGAAAAATCCAGATATTATGACAAATTGTTTTTTAACTTACTCGAAAAAACTCGAGATGATCAAAACGTGCCTAATTTAATTGGCTCTGATACCAACTGATACGAATTGTCTCTGGTTTGAAAATGAATCGTAAATGTTTCCTGATTGTAAATTAGGTAGTTTTTCGTTTAGATAACAAAAGGGGTAATTTATTGATAATGTCTTTGAAAAATAAAGATAGGTAAGTGGTTGCGGTGGATACAAATTTGGAACAAGAAAGAACCTTTAATAAAAATTAAAGACCCGAATCTTATAAGCTTCAAATTGATGAAAGGAGCTTTGAATAAAAATCGAGACCCACTATCTAGCAAGATAGGAACCAACGGTACAGATAAATGAACGCCACACCCGATAGGATGATAAGTTCGAAACAAGGATAGAATGACGCCACTAGAAACTAGATAAGTCAATTCGAACCTTGAAGAATTAGGAGAGTGAATTAAACTCACCAAAAAGAAACATATTCATTCATCAAAATTCCGTGCTCAAATGACAAAGGTCTAACCTATTTATAGGACAAGTGGTCTTCAAGAAATTTAAATTCATGAAAGTTAAATCTGGCATATGTTGCACAATTGTAAAAACAAATCTAGCAATTAAAATTATTCCACATGCTCTGTCTTTGCCGTCCCATATTCTAAGCGCTAGGATTTTAAAATTCCTTCCCATTACGCTCATCCTTGCCGTCCAACAACCCACTAGCCACTCATGCTCCATTTTTTTAATGCTTCACAAACACATGCCTTAATTGTTTATATCCACCATAGTTGTGTCGTCCATCTCCAATTCCCTTTCTCAAGCTTTTGTTTATTTTAATGCTCCACCATGCCATCCCTTTAAATGAATTTGAAATTTGTATTTGGATACATATTCCTTCTCATTGTCGTCCACTTACTCACAAGAAGACAAGGGAATATTTAATTCATGTTTTGTGATCACCTATGCTTCATTTAGCCTTGTTGCCGTCCATGCTTGAATAAAATAGCTCCCTTGTACCTTGTTGATTAAATTATTCCAAGCCACACCTTGTTGCCGTCCCATGCATTTCACACTTGCACATTCTTTTTTTTTTTTTAATTTTATGCATCCACTCACCATTTCATGCTTCAATTTTATATTGCCCCAAATTATTCCCTCATGCCTTGCCCAGGTAATTCACGCATGCTACCCATAATATGGCCTTCATGCTTATTTGTTTATTCAATTCCCACTTGAATTTGTTTTTCTTTTAGCTACCATCTTTCATGACATCCATCATCCATTTGCATCAAAACGTGGAGCAACTACAAAAACATATAGACCAACATTATTAGTAAAATTCGGTTGAACGTAATTAGCATAAATTTTAATCACTTTATTTAAACACTAGGTAAAAGACACTAAGATTCAACTTCGACAATGACATACTAAAAACTTGTACTATCTAGATAAATTAACATGAACTAAGAAAATGCAGCAAACTAATAAATGACTGAAAACACGCATAATAAAGTGTTAAATAAACGAGCAGTCGAACTAGCTAGTATGTTCAACTTCAAATAAATTGTAACAGTTCAGCATGTTCTTGGGCTCTTCTCGTTCTGTATTCCAAATTTGTGCCACCGTAGCCGACGCGGCATCTTTGAATTGTTTAGCACGGGCGCGCGTAATTGGCCCGTTAGGTAGCTCGATTGGGTCTTGGTTGACTTCCGTCACAGGCTTCTTAGGTGAGTTCGTATCATGTATATTGCCCTCAATGTACAAAGATATATATGAAATCATAAGAGATAGGGAGAAGTGAAACTTCCTGAATTTTGGATGGATTCCTTGAGTTAGGAGTGTAGAAATTTGATTCGGAGGTGAAAGATAAGTTGGAGGAGGCATCTTTGGTGGTGGTATGGTGGCCGCCAACAATCTCTGCGCTAGATGAGGATATTGGGAAGCTCGTGAAGAATTAGCCAGAAAATAATAAGAATAATTCAAAATATACTAATTATATATTTAAAGAAAAGAAAAATAAAAAGAAAGAGTGTAAAAAGTGAAACAAAACTAAAAGAAAAGATTAATGGACTGAAAAATCCTTATTGTTGGATGGTTTGCGAGGTGGGTGTGATTTCTAAGGGCGTGGTGTGGTGATTCCCTAACAGTCTTTAGAACTGATCGTTGTTTTTATGCGAAGTGAAAGTCTTAAAATTTATATAAAGAATGATCGAACCTGGAAACTGACTATGACAATGATTTGAGGCAAGCGCACCTATCGAACAGTAGTATAGTTAAGGCAAGACCGGAATGTCGAACCCAAAGGAACCAAAAGTACTAATACTAACTCTCTTTTTATTATTTAACCTAAGAATTAAGTGGATTTTTATCAAATCTAAAATTAACTATCTACTAAACTAAACTAAACTAAAGACTCTAAGACAAAGAAGAATGAAATTGGGAAAATAACTTTGAGGAAAAACCAATTGATTAAGATGACACCCAAGGAAGAATCCACCTAGACTTCACTTGTTATCTAACCCTGAACAAGATGATTTATTTACTTGACTTGATCCGTAAGATTCCCTACGTTATATTAATCCCTCTCTCGAGGCGACTAACGTCTAACCCTAGGTTGATTAATTAAAATCTTTTTCTAATTAAAACCCCTAGAATTGCATTAACTCGATCTATGGACTCCCATATTAGGTTTCACCCTAATCCGGCAAAACCTTGTCACCCTATCTCTAGGTGTGCGATCAACTCCGCTTAATTATGCTAGATCTATTCTTAGCCAGGGACTTTTGCTCCTCCACCTAAGCACATCACACTGGAATTAATATCCCGGAAATATCAACACAAGAATTAAGAACACATAATTAAGAACAAGTCAAATATTTATCATATAGTTCAGCAAACGATAACAAGATTCATTTTAGGTTTCATCTCCCTCAGGTATCTGAGGGTTTAGTTCATAACAATAAAAGAAAACATCTCAAAAGAAAAGATAAAACAAAACATATGAAATCCCTAAAACCCCCCTGAAGGAATTGAAGGAGAGATCCTTCGTCTTGAGTATAATTCTGGCTTCTTGAGATGAATCAACTAGCTATCTTCGAGTAAATCTCCACAAATCTGCCCTCTTTGGCCTAGCTGGACGCCCCCTGACTAAAGCCCTGGGTTTCCCCTTTTTAGGTCATACTTAGGGTGTTTATATAGGCTTCTGAATAAGTTTCTTTGCCCCTAAGTATCCTAATTCGAGTGAAACTCTCCTTTCTCACGGCAGAGACACGCCCATGGCACACGCCCGTGTAAGTTGTGGCCAGGCCGTATTCAAAGCTATTGAATGAGGCACAGTCTTGTGGTCTTGGGCCCAGGCCGTGTGGATTTCGTGATATGGCCCATTTACTTCGTTTTCGGCCCGTTTTCTGCTCTTTTTGTCCTCCGGTGCTCTCCTAAGTATAAAACATGAAAACAAAGGATTAAGAGCACCAAATTACATAATTCAGGGCTTAAATCATCCAAAAGTGTGCTAAATGTGGGATTAAAATATGTTACTTTTACGGTTTATCAAATACGCCCACACTTAAGCTTTTGTTTGTCCTCAAGCAAAATTCTCAACTTACAATTAAAACGAACTTCCTTGATCCACAATATTCATCAATAATGTTTCATCATAATTCAAAGCTAATTCATACATTGATAATTTAACTCAAAGGGTCCTAAAGATTCGAACAATCAAATTCATACATTTATAGCACAAAACATAGATGTTTCCCCTCATCTAAATAATTACCTCTGATTCAAAATCGACAAGAATTGACATCCTCACTAAATATTCACTCAAACCACTCAAAGTGTTTTAAGGTTCAGAATTAAGCACTCAAAAGTCAAACATGAAGAGTTAATCCCATAGGCTTGCATGAAAATCAAATTTCCACCACTATAATATCAGATGATACACAAATCAAAAGGTCTTTACAGGTTTGTAACGGGGCTTGGGTCAAAGGTGTGGATAAAGGCTGAATTAGAAGGTTGGAATCGAGATTGACCTGACAAATTACCTAACTAGAAATATGACTACTCCTAAATAATTACATCAATTGAAAATTTGTGATAATACGAGCTTTTTCTTCGAGATTTGGAATTTATATGTATAAGCTTAGCTAACATAGAACTAATAATGAATATATTTCGATTTTTTTTTAAGAACAAGTCAAATATTTAATAAAGGATGAATTTTGAAAAACCGTAAAAGTAACATATTTTAATCCCACATTTAGTATGCTTTTGGATGATTTAAGCCTCGATTTATGTAAAAAGGTGCTCTTAATCCTTTCTTTTCATGTCTTATACCCAGGAAAGCACCCGAGGATGAAAAGAAATAAAACGGGCCCAAAACGGAGTGAATGGGCCATATCACGAAATCGACACGGCCTGGACTTAAGCCCACACGACCGTGCCGCATTGATCATCTAGAACACGGCCTTACCCTCGATTCACACGGCCGTGCCTCATTAAAGAAGTCCGAACACGGCCTGAAGACTAGTCACACGGGCGTGTGACATGGCCGTGTCCCTGTCGTGGCAAAGAGCAATTTTATTCGGATTTGGATACTTTGGGGCAAAGAAACACATTCCAAGAGCCTATATAAACCCTCTAAGTGTTACCTAAAAACAGGGCGGTTAGCTGGGCCAAGGGAGCTAATCGCTGCAAATTAGAGCTTTAAATATTTATAAAAGAATGATCAAACTTGGAGACTAACTCTGACAACGGTATTAAGGCAAGTATACCTATCGAACAGTAGTATAGCTTAGGCAAGACCGATTATCGAACCCAAAGGAACTAAAAGTATTAATACCCACTTTCTTTTTATTATTTAGCCTTAAAGTTAGAGTGAAGATTACTTTTTAAACTAAATTGATGATAGCTAAACTAAGGACACAAAGACAAGAAGATGAATTGGAAAATAACTTTGAGGAATAACTCAGTTGATTTTGATGATACCCTCGGGAAGAATCCACCTAGACTTCTCTTATTATCTAACCTTCAATTATATGATTTCTTTTACTTAGCTCGATCCGTGAGAATCCCTAAACTATATTAAACCCTCTCTCGAGGCGAATAACGTCTAACCCTAGGTTAATTAGTGGAACTCTCGTTCGCTTATAATAACCCCCTAGAATAGCAGTAAATTGATCAATGGACTCCCATATTAGGTTTCACCCTAATCCGGCAAAATCTCGTAACCCTATCTCTAGGCGTCCGATCAACTCCGCTTAATTATGTTAGATCTTCTCTTAGGCAGGGTCTATTCCTCCTCCACCTAAGCACATTAGATTTGGATGAAGCAACAAAATTAAGAACAAACTAAGTAATTCATCGTATAACTTAAAAATCAAATAATAAAATCCATCTAGGTTTCATCCCCTTTAGGTATCTGAGGGGTTTAGTTCATAATGAATAAACAAACCATCGCAAGAGAAAAGATAAAACAAAACATAGGAAAAATCCTAAAACCCCCTGAAGGAATTGAAGGAGAATTCCGCCGTCTTGAGTATAACTCCGGCTTCTTGGGATGGATCAACTGGTTATCCTCGCGTTATTCCCTAACTCTGACCTTCTCGGCTTGGCTCTTTGGCCTCGCTTTCGCTCCCTTAAACAGGTGATACTTGGGGCTTATTTATATTCTTTTGGAACGCAATTCTTTTTCCTAATATCCTTTTCCGACTAAAATTGCTCTTTCCAGCGTCAGAGGCACGGCCATGTCACACGCCCCTGTGAATCGAGACCTGGCCGTGTTTGGATTTCTCTTGAGGCACGACCATGTGTGACGGAGTTGAGGCCATGCTCTAGGTGTTTGTCGAGGTACGGCCGTGTGTGCTTTTGGCCAGGCTCTGTCGATTTGGTGTTAAGGTCCATTTACTCCGTTTTAGGCCCGTTTTGTTTTCATTTCATCCTCGGGTGCTTTCCTGGGTATAAGACATGAAAAGAAAGGATTAAAAGCACCTTTTTATATAAAACAAGGGATAAATCATCCAAAAGCATATTAAATGTGGGTCTAAAATATGTTACTTTTACGGTTTATCAAATACCCCCACACTTAAGCTTTTGCTTGTCCTCAAGCAAAATTCTCAACTTACAATTAAAACGAACTTTCCATGATCTATAATTCTTATCAACAATGTCTTATCCTAATTCATAGAAAATTTATACATGGATGATTTGATTTAAAGTGTCCAAAAGATTCAAATGAAATAAGTCATTATTTTGTAGCTCGAAAACATAGGTGTCTTCCTTCTTTTAAATGACTACCTCTTTGATTCAAAATCGATAAGGACTGATATCCTCACTTAGGATTCACTCAAATCACTCTAAAGTGTTTAAGGTTCAGAAAAAGATTGCTCATAAGTCGGACCTGAAAAGTTAATCCCATAGGCTTGCCTGAAAATCAAATCTCCACCACTGTAATATGAGATGGCAAACAGATAAAAAGGTCTTTGTTAGGGTTGTAACGGGGCTAGGGTTAAAGGTGTGGTCATAGGTTGAATTAGAAGGTTAGAATCGAGATTAACTTGATAAATTACCTAACTAGAAAAAATGAACTTAATCTTACATTAAAAACTAATAATACGAGCTTTTTCCTTGGGAATTGGAATTTGAACATGCAAGCTCTCTTAATCATCGCATTAATAATGAATATAATTTTTTTTAAGAACAAACTAAAATGATAGTAATAAAGAATTTTTACAACTGAAATATAAACCATAGTTAGGAAACTTGTTTAATATCAAATCTCGACAAAAAGGGTAGTTAAAAAAAATGGTGATAACAAATACAAAGGGTTTTGGGTTAATGTTAGTAGGTAAGTCAATGAAAAGGGTTGTTAGGCTCAACGGGGTTCACTAGGGGTTAATTATGAGGGTAGGCTTTTTAGTGGAGTAAGTGGGTTAAAACCTAAATGCCTTTATCATCTCGGTATATCAAATCATAACTGTGGTCTCGACATGTATAATCAAGGCAAGTTCTAGAATAACAGTTCATAGTTGACACACTCATAATCAAAAATTGAGCATGAAAAAGAATGTATGCTCTATAGGGTTCAAATACTCACAAAAATTATGGGTGTTTTGACATCATCCTTATTAATTTTAAATTTCAAGGTAGTATTTAAATTTAGGTCAACAACCTAGCAAAAATTTTAATTCCTGAAAAACAGACTTATCATGCTTGATTCTCTAGTATTCTTTTAAATTAAACATCAATGTACAATTAACTATGACTTATTCTAAAACATGTCAATAATCATCATAAATTATTAGAAATTTCATCCTAATTAGTTATATGATAACTTTGCATAAAAACAAGACTAAATCAGGGATTTGAGAATAATGAAAAAAGTTTGGCAATTTTATTCCATTTTTAACCTCAAGGATTTGAGAATAATGCAGAAAGTTAGGTATTTTTACCCCCCCACACTTAAGGTGTACATTGTACCTATCGAATGATCGAACCTTAGAGAATGATCGAACCTGCAAACTAATTCTAACAATGGTTAAAGGCAAGTGTACCTATCGAACAGTAGTATAGCTTAGGCAAGACCGGATTGTCGAACCCAAAGGAACTAAAAGTACTAATACCCTTCTTTTTATTATCTAGCCTAAAATAAGTGAAGTTGTTTAAATCTAATCTAACTACTACTAAGCTAAAGACGCAAAGACAAAAAGAATGAATTGGGAAATAGCTTGAAGAAAGACTCAGCTGATTTAAGACGATACCCTCAAGAAGAATCCACCTAGACTTCACTTGTTATTTAACCCTGAACCATACGATTTATTCACTTGACTTGATCCGTAGGATTCCCTAAGTTACATCAAACCCTCTCTCGAAGCGAATAATAACTAACCTTAGGTTGACTAATTGAAATCTCTTTCTAATTAAAACCCCTAAAATCGCATTAACTCGATCTATGGATTCCCATATTAGGTTTCACCCTAATCCGGCAAAATCTCGTCATGGAATTAAGTATAAGAGAGTGTAAATGGAATTAAGCATAAGAGAGTGTAAAGAGGTGGTAAAGAAAGGAGGTTTTTGATGACAACTCACTTTTCAAAAAACACTACCATGTGACATCGCCAGATTCGATCATAACGTCTAGGACGGGTTTGGGGTGTTACTTTTAGTGGTATTAGAGCAAGGTTGTAAAACTCTGACTTTTTCTCCTCCACCTAAGAACATCTGACTTGAATCAATATCCCAGAAACATTAGCACAAGAATTAAGCGCACATAATTAAGAACAAATCAAGTATTTATCTTATAGTTTAGAAAACAATAACAAGATTCATCTAGGTTTCATCCCCTTCAGGTATCTGAAGGGTTTAGTTCATAACAAATAAAGAAAACATCTCAGAAGAAAAGATAAAACAAAACATAAGAAATCCCTAAAACTCCTTGAAGGAATTGAAGGAGAGATCCACCGTCTTGAGTAGAATTTCGACTTCTTGAGATGGATCAACTGGCTATCTTCGAGTAATTCCCACAACTCTGACCTTTTCGGCTTGGCTCCTTGGCCTAGCTAACCGCCCTCTTTTCAGGTAACACTTAGGGGGTTTAAATAGGCTCTTAGAATGTGTTTCTTCGCCCCAAAGTATCCAAATCCTAATGAAATTGCTCTTTGCCACGACAGGGACACGACCATGTCACACACCCGTGTGATTAGTCTTTAGGCCGTGTTCGAACTTCTTTAATGAGGAACGGCCGTGTGAATTGAGGGTAAGGCCGTGTTCTAGATGATCAATGCGGTACGGTCGTGTGGGCTTAAGTCTAGGCCGTGTCGATTTCGTGATATGGCCCATTTACTCCGTTTTGGGCAAGTTTTATTTCCTTTCATCCTGGGGTGCTTTACTGGGTATAAGATATGAAAAGAAAGGATTAAGAGCACCTTTTTACATAAATCGAGGCTTAAATCATCCAAAAGCATACTAAATGTGGGATTCAAATATGTTACTTTTACGGTTTATCAAATTTACTACTGAAATAAAGATCATAGTTAGGCAACTGATCAAATCAAATCTCGACAAAATGGTGGTCAAAAAGAATGGTGATAACAAATACAAAGGGTTTTGGGTTAGTATTAGTGGGTGAGTTAATAAAAAGGGTTGTCAGGATCAACGTGGTTCACTAGGGGTTAGTTATGAAGGTAGGCTTTTTGGTGGAGTAAGTGGGTTAAAACCTAGGTGCCTTTATCATCTCTGTATATCAAATCATAGGTATGGTCTCGACATGTATAATCAATGCAAGTTCTAGAATAACAAATCAATGTTGACACACTCATAATAAAAAGTGAGCACGAAAGAATGTATGCTTTAAAAGGCTCAAAATCTCACAAAAATTATGGGTTTTTGATGTCAATCTTTGTAAATTTCAAACTTCAAGGTAATAATTAGACTTAGGTAGACAACCTAACAAAACTTTAATTTTCTTAAAAATAGACTTATCATGCTTGATTTCTCTAATATCCTTCAAATTTAATCATCAATGCACAATTATCAATGACTTAATCCAAAACATATCAATAAAAATCATAAATCAAAGGAAATTTCATTCTAATAATAATATGATAAAATTACTTCAACACAAGATATCATTCAGGGATTTGAGAATAATACAGAAAGTTAGGTACTTTCTCAAAATAAATATTCACCCCCTACACTTAAGATGTACATTGCCTTCAATGTACAAAGATGTATATGAAATTTAAGAGAGAGGGAGAGGTGAAACTTGCTGAATTTGGATGGTTTCCTTGAGTTGGGAGTCCCGAGGTGTGGTGGCTGCTACCGAGCTCTACGCTAGATGAAAAAATTGAGAAGCTCGTAGAGAATTAGCCAGGAAATAATAATAAGAGTTTAAAACATACTAAATATATATTTAAAGACAAGAAAAGTAAAGAGAAAGAAAATAGAAAGTAAAATAAAATTAGAATAAAAGATGAATGGACCGAAGAGTCCTTATTGTTGGATGGTTCGCGAGGTGGGTGTGACTTGTAAGGCTAGAGTCAGTGGTCGTGGTTCCGGTGTGATTCCCTAGCAGCGTTTAGAACCTGACACTAAGAAACTGAAATAAAATAAACTAATTTAAACATAAGATAGTCAAAGAGAAGGAAAATAAAGGAGAAGGGTAAAGAAGAAGAAAAATAAAATGGCCTCAAAGATCCTTGGCTTGTTGTTTAGATGAAGCGGCAGGCATGAACTTATGTAGATCAGTCTCTTACAGGGGGACTGTGCTTGAATCCTTCCGCTTCTCCGACATAGGTATTATTAGAGCTATAGTTATGAGAACAAGGAAAACTAAGAATGGAGGGTGTAGGGGTGTAAAGGAAGAAGAAGAATGGGAGGTGGGTGAGAAGAATGAGGGGTGGGGGATGGGGTTAAATAGAATTTTGGGGTCTGGTACTTGTCCACACACGTGTACCATGAGCGCGTCAAGTCACAAGGTCGTATCGCACGGCTGTGTTGTGCTTTGTTTGCTTCTCCTACGCCCATGTTCTAGTCTCCACGCCCGTGTATGATCTAACAGTGTCGGCCACGGCCGCATCGCACGGCCGTGGCATGGTAGTTGGAGTCCGTGACTTGAAAATTGATATGCTCTGACTCGTACCATCTCTGCCATGTCAGTACGAAGATTCGATGTACCCACACGGCCACAACCACGGCCGTGTGCAAGGCCGTGTGGTTTATGAATCTGGGTTTTTGGTCAGTTTACAGTTAGGCGCTATATGGAAAGAATAAAATAAAATAAGATAAAGTAAAATAGAGAGGTTAATGGGGTTAGTACTCGGGTTGCCTCCTAAGAAGCGCTCGTTTATAATCTTAAGCTAGACTCTCCTCTCAATTGCATATTCATGGTGGTTTGAGGAGTTGAAAGTCCTTCCTCGTGCTAGCAGTTCCATTATCATGATAGAGTTTAAGACGGGTGGCATTTATTTTTAAAGTGCCAAACATGGGGTTACTTATCTCGACCGTTCCGTACGGGAAAACATCGATTACCTTGAAAGGAATTTCCTTGCTTGTGTTAGGATCAGGAGGGGACATTCGTGGGTCTGCTTTATCTAGCAATACCTGATCTCCAATTTTGAACTTGTTTGTCTCGTAGGGTGGCCTTGGTTATGATTCGTGTATCCCTAATTTTTCCTTGAGATGCGTCTTCCACTCTTCTAGTTCATCGATCTGAATCCCTGTTCCTCATGAATTATTTCTTTGTTGGCACAGGGTCTAGGATCGGGATCATGCTGTGGTGCTTCTTGAAAAGAAGGGTTAACCGAATGGTTATTAATAGAATTTACTTTCTCACCTTGATTATTTGATTTCCTAGCTGAATCGAGAGCTTGAAGAGTGACTGTCTCGTCACCTACACAGAGTATGAGTTCGCCTGCATCAACATCGATTTTAGTTCTGGCAGTTGCTAAGAATGGTCTTCCTAAAATTAGGGGGATCGTGTTGTCCTCATCCATGTCTAAAACGACAAAATCTACTGGGAATACGAATTTTTCAATTTTCACTAGTACATCTTCGATTATACCCCTAGGAATTCTAATAGTTTTATCAGCTAATTGAATGCTCATCTTAGTTTGCTTGGGCTTCCCTAGACCTAGTTGTTTAAAAAATTTATAAGGCATGATATTTATGCTTGCCCCTAAATCAGCTAATGCATTATCAATAAATAAACTACCAATTAAGCATGGAATTGTAAAACTCCCTGGATCTTTCAATTTCTGTGGTAGTTTATTTTGCAACATTGCTAAGAACACTGCGTTCAGTTCCACATGTGATTCCTCGTCTATCTTCTGCTTATTTGTCAATAGATTGTTTAAAAATTTCCTGGAATCTGGCATCTGTGAAAGAGCTTCAAGAAACGGTAAGTTAATATGTAATTTCTTTAAAAGTTTAAGAAACTTACCGAACTGTTCCTCTGTGTCGTCTTTCGTTATTGCCTCGGGATATGGTATGCGAGGTTTGTACTCTTTGATTACTGATTTCGGCTTGTTATTGACCTCAACCATATTTTCTTCTACCGCATTCTTTTGCTTTGAATCAAGCTCGTCTAACCCTTCACCATCTTGAGCTATTATGGCTTGAATTTGCTCCCTTGGGTTAGTTTTGGTGTTGCTCGATAGTCTTCCTTGTGGTCTCTCAGAGATCTACTTAGCAAGTTGCCCGATTTGATCCTTGAACTCTTGTGTCAATGCCTCAAGTTTTGCTTCTATCTTTTATAAACGTGTTTCTGTATTTTGGGAACGTATTTCTGAGGCTACTATAAAGTTTGTCAGCATCTCTTCAAGGTTCGGCTTCTTTTCCTGTGGGTAGGGCTGTTGTTGGAAGTTTTGGGATGGTTGTTGCCTTTGATTTCTTTGACCGCCCCATGAGAAATTGGGGTGGTTCTTCCAACCTAGATTATAAGTATTACTATAAGGGTTATTGTTAGATCAGAAATTATTACCCATATAATTCATCTATTCGCTTTCCATGCCCTGTCTGTAAGGTGGGTACTCAGGATTCGCCATTCCTTCATTTGTTTCGCACTGCATAACTGGATGTGCCTGTGAAGAACCATATAAACCATCAATTTTTTTATGTAGCAACTCTACCTGATTTGATAATATGGTTACTGCATTGAGGTTGAAAACTCCGGCTGCTTTGGCTGGTCTTGTCTTTGTAACTTGCCACTGATAGTTATTCAATGACATCTCCTCTATAAACTCGTAGGCCGCTTTAGGAGTTTTGTTGTTTAGGGTTCCGCCAGCGGCTGAATCGATTAGTTGCCTTGTTGAAGGGTTCACACCGTTGTAAAAAGTCTGCACATGTAGCCACAAAGGTAATCCTTGGTGTGGGCACCTCCTCAACAAATCTTTGTATCTCTCCCATGCATCGTAAAGTGTCTCTAAATCCATCTGCACAAAAGAAGAGATATCATTCCTTAACTTGGCCGTTTTGGCCGGCGAAAAAATATTTTAATAAAAATTTTTCGGTCATTTGGTCCCATGTAGTGATTGACCCTCGTGGAAGAGAATGTAACCACTGTTTGGCTTTATTCCTCAAAGAAAAGGGAAATAAACGAAGACAGATGGCATCATCAGAAACGCCATTTATCTTGAAGGTATCACAGAATTCTAGAAAATTCGCTAAGTGTGTGCTAGGATCCTCATCCTGCAAACCATCAAACTGAACAAATTGTTGTATCGTCTGTATAGTGTTAGGTTTCAGTTCAAAATTATTTGCAGCAATAGTAGGCCTAACAATACTAGACTCAGTTCCTGTTAAACTAGGTTTAGCATAATCATACATAGTGCGAGGAGCATGATTTTCGGCCATCTCTGGAGGTGGCGAATTATTCTCAGCCATCTCTTCTGTAGTATTAATTTCGGCTTCTTGCTCTTCTTCTATGTAGTTTAAGCTTCGCCTTATTTCTTTGTGATTTCTACGAACAGTACCTTCAATATCACTGTCGTAAAGTAGGGGTCCTGTTGGGTTCCTTCTAGTCATAAACTAGAGGCACCTGAAAGGAACAAAAGAAAAAAAATTAGCAAAGTTAAACATAAAAGTAAAATGCAAAAAATAAAATGGCTAAAGTAATAAAAATTAAGGTTTCTTAATATTTTAGTTCCCCGGCAACGGCGCTAAAAACTTGATCGTTGTTTTTATGCGATGTCAAACTCTTAAAATTTATATAAAGAATGATCAAACCTAGAAACTAACTATGACAACGATTTGAGGCAAGCGCACCTATCGAATAGTAGTATAGTTAAGGCAAGACCGGAATGTCGAACCCAAAGGAACCAAAAGTACTAATACTAAGTCTCTTTTTATTATTTAGCCTAAGAATTAAGTAGATTTTTATCTAATCTAAAATTAACTATCTACTAAACTAAACTAAAGACTCTAAGGCAAAGAAGAATGAAATTGGGAAAATAACTTTGAGGAAAAACCAATTGATTAAGACAACACCCAAGGAAGAATCCACCTAGACTTCACTTGTTATCTAACCCTGAACCAGACGATTTATTCACTTGACTTGATCCCTAAGATTCCCTAAGTTATATTAATCCCTCTCTCGAGGCGACTAACGTCTAACCCTAGGTTGATTAATTGAAATCTCCTTCTAATTAAAACCCCTAAAATTGCATTAACTCGATCGATGGACTCCCATATTAGGTTTCACCCTAATCTGGCAAAATCTCGTCACCCTATCTCTAGGCGTGTGATCAACTCCGCTTAATTATGCTAGATCTACTCTTAGGTAGGGACTTTTGCTCCTCCACCTAAGCACATCACACTTGAATTAATATCCCAGAAATATCAACACAAGAGTTAAGAACACATAATTAAGAACAAGTCAAATATTTATCATATAGTTCAACAAACGATAACAAGATTCATTTTAGGTTTCATCTCCCTTATGTATCTGAGGGTTTAGTTCATAACAATAAAAGAAAACATCTCCGAAGAAAAGATAAAACAAAACATAAGAAATCCCTAAACCCCCTGAAGGAATTGAAGGAGAGATCTTTCGTCTTGAGTATAATTCCAGCTTCTTGAGATGAATCAGCTAGCTATCTTCGAGTAAATCTCCACAAATCTGCCCTCTTTGGCCTAGCTGGACGCCCCCTAACTAAAGCCCTCGGTTCCCCCTTTTTAGGTCATACTTAGGGTGTTTATATAGGCTTCTAAATAAGTTTCTTTGCCCCTAAGTATCCTAATCTGAGTGAAACTCTCCTTTCTCATGGCAGGGGCACGCTCATGGCACACTCCCGTGTAAGTCGTGGCCAGGCCGTGTTCAAAGCTGTTGAATGACGCACGGCCGTGTGGTCTTGGGTCCAGGCCGTGTGGATTTCGTGATATGGCCCATTTACTCCGTTTTCGGCCCGTTTTCCGTTCTTTTCATCCTTCAGTGCTCTCCTGAGTATAAAACATGAAAACAAAGGATTAAGAGCACCAAATTACATAAATCAAGGCTTAAATCATCCAAAAGCGTGCTAAATGTGGGATTAAAATATGTTACTTTTACGGTTTATCAGGAACCTAAATCAAAGAAAACAAAATAAAATAGACTAAATTAAGCATAAGAGAAATAAAGAAAAAGAAAATAAAGGAGAAGGGAAATGAAAAAGAAAAAGTAAATGGACTCAAATGTCCTTGGCTCGGCGAATTAATGAAACGGTCGGAATGAACTTATGTAATTCGGTCTCGTACGGAGAGACTGTGCTATGGTCCTTTCACTTATTTGACATGGGAATGGTTTCGTTGGCCTTGCCTTTAGGCATTGAATGATATTAGTAAGGATGGTGAAGAGAAACTATAGTGGCTAGGGTTGAGAGGAAAGAGGTTTGGTGAGGAAAGAAATGAGTAGAAAAGGGGGTTTATATAGAAATAGGGGTCTGGTGATTTCCCACGCCCGTGTACTTTGGACGTGTTGGATCACCCGACCGTGTCGCACGGCCGTGTTGTGCTTCGTTCCTTTCTCCCACGCTTGAGTGCAGGTCGCCACGCTCATGTTGATAAAACAGTGTCGACCACGGTTGTATCGCACAACCGTGGTGTTTAGTCGGAGCCCGTGGCTTGAAGATATAATTTTTTCGTCTTGTTTCGTACTATCTTTGCCATGTCAATACGAAAATTCGTGGTGTCCACACAGCCATGGCCACGCCCGTGTGCAAGGTCATGTGGGTAGAGAAACCTGCACTTTGGTTAGTTTATAGTTAGGTGCTAAAAAGGAAAATAAAAGTAAAAATAAAAATGTAAAAATTGATGGGGTTAGTGCTCTAGTTGCCTCCCGAGAAGTGCTCGTTTAAAGTCTTAAGCTAGACTTACCTCTCATTCACACATTCATGGTGGTTTGAGGAGTTGAAACTCCTCACCCCTGCTATCAGTTCTATGATTACTATATAGTTCGAGTCGAGTAGCGTTTACCTTAAAAGTGCCAAACTTAGGATTGGTTACCTCGACTGTTCCGTGTGGAAAGATATTCAGTACCTCAAAAGGGATTTCTTCGTTTGTATCAAGGTCTGAAGTGGCGATTCGAGGGTCTGTTTTATTTAACAATACCTAATCTCCGATCTTAAATTGATTTGGCTTATCCTTAAGTTTGACATGGTTTTGCTTTAGTTCTGCTTCGTGTGTTCCTAATTTCTCTTTGAAATGTGTCTTCCACTCGTCTAGTTCATCGATCAGAAGCCTTTGTTCCTCATGAGTTATTTCCTTGTTGGTATGAGGTCTAGGATCTGGCTCAGTTGTGTAGTTCCATGGTGCTTCCTGAAAAGAAGATTTAACCGAATGGTCATTAATAGAATTTAGTTTTTTCACCTTGATTGCTTGATGTCCTAGATGAGTCAAGAGCCTGAAGACTGATTGATTCGTCACCTACACGGAGTATGAGTTCACCTGTACCAACATCAATTTTAGTCCTCGCAGTTGCTAAAAAGGGTCTTCCTATAATTAAAGGAATATTATTGTCCTCATCCATGTCTAAAACGACAAAGTCTACTGGGAATACGAATTTATCAATTTTCACGAGAATATCTTCGATTATACCCCTAGGAATTCTAATAGTTTTATCAGCTAATTGAATGCTCATCCTAGTTTGTTTGGGTTTCCCTAGACCTAGCTGTTTAAACATTTTATAAGGCATAACATTTATGCTTGCCCCTAAATCAGCTAAAGCATTATCAACAGATAAATTACCAATTAAACATGGAATTGTAAAACTCCCTGGATCTTTTAATTTTTGTGGTAGTTTATTTTGCAAAATTGCTTAGCAAACTGCGTTTAGTTCCACATGCGACTCCTCGTCTAACTTCCGTTTGTTTGTCAAAAGCTCTTTTAAAAATTTCCTTGAATCTGGCATCTATGAAAGAGCTTCAAGAAACGGTAAGTTAATATGTAATTTCTTTAAAAGTTTAAGAAATTTACCGAATTGTTCATCTGTGTGGTCTTTCTTCATCACATTGGGGTATGGCACACGAGGTTGGTATTCTTTAATTACTGGTTTTGGCTTATCATGACTTATTTCAACCTTACCTTCCTCTACCACATTCTCTTGCCTTACTTTTGATTCATCTAACCCTTCACAATCGCAAGCCGTTATTGCTTGAAGTTGCTCCTTTGGGTTAGTTTCAGTGTTGCTTGGCAGGCTTCCTTGTGATCGTTCAAAGAACTGCTTAGCAAGTTTCCCTAATTGGTTCTCGATCCTTGAATCGATGCTTGTTGATTTTTGAGTGCTGTCTCGGTGTTTTGGAAACAGGTTTCTGACACCACTATAAATTTTGTTAGCATCTCCTCAAGGTTCGGCTTCTTTTCTTATAGGTAGGGTTGCTGTTGGAAGCCTGGGAGGGGTTGTTGTCTTTGATTTCCTTGACCACCCCATGAGAAATTAGGGTGGTTCCTCCAACCTGGATTATAAGTATTACAATAAGGGTTATTTTGAGGTCTAAAATTGTTACCCATATAGTGAGCTTGCTCGTTTTCAACGTTCGGGTTGTAAGGCGGATATTCTGTGTTGCTCATCCCTCCTCCATTCGTATCGCACTGCATAACTGGATGTACCTGCGAAGAACCACATAAACCATCAATCTTTTTATTTAACATCTCTACCTGATTTAATAACATCGTTACTGTGTCGAGGTTGAAAACACTAGCGGTTTTTGTTGGCCTTGTCCTCGTGGCTTGCCACTGATAGTTATTCAGTGACATCTCTTCACTGAATCCATAGCCAGCCTCAGGTGTTTTGCTATTCAAGGTTCCGCCGACGGCAGAATCAATCAACTACCTGGTTGAGGGGTTCACACCGTTGTAGAAGGTTTGAACTTGGAGCCACAAGGGTAACCCATGGTGAGGGCACCTTCTCAATATATCCTTGTATCTCTCCCACGCATCGTAAAGTGTCTCTAAATCCATCTGCACAAAAGAAGAGATATCATTCCTCAACTTGGCCATTTTAGCCGGCGGAAAATATTTTTTAACAAAAATTTTTCGGTCATTTGTTCCCATGGAGTGATTGATCCTCGTGGAAGAGAATTCAACCACTGTTTAGCTTTATTCTTCAAAGAAAAGGGAAATAACCGAAGGCGGATGGCATCATCAGAAACGCCATTTATTTTGAAAGTATCGCAAAATTCTAGGAAATTCGCCAAGTGATTATTTGGATCTTCATCCTGCAAACCATCAAACTGAACAAATTGCTGTATCATTTGAATTGTGTTAGGTTTCAGATCAAAATTATTTGTAGCAATAGCAGGTCTTACAATACTTGACTCAGTTCCTGTTAAATTAGATTTGGCATAATCATACATAGTTCGAGGGGCATGATTTTCGGCCACCTCTGGAGGTAGCGGATTATTCTCAGCCATCTCTTCGGTAGTATTAATTTCATCTTCTTTCTCTTCTTGTATGTATTGTAGGCTTCTTCTTATTTCTCTTCGATTTCTGTGAACTGTGCTTTCAATTTCACTATCGTAAAGTGGAGGTCCTGACGGGTTTCTTCTAGTCATAAACTAGAATACCTACCAGAAGCAAAGAAGAAAATTTAGAAAACTAAAAATAAAATTTAATTACAAAAATAAAATATAGCTAAAGTAATAAAAATTGAACGTTCTTAATATTTCAGTTCCCCGGCAATGGCACCAAAAACTTGATCGTGTCTGAAAGTCTTAATATTTATATAATGAATGATCGAGCCTAGAAACTAACTATCACCACGATTAAGGTAAGCGCACCTATCGAATAGTAGTATAGTTTAGTGGCAAGACCGGAATGTTGAACCCAAGGGAACCAAAAGTACTAATACAGTAGTAAAGTTAACTAACTACTAAGCTAAAGAAGCTAAAACACATAGAATGAATTGGGAAAAATACTTTTGGGAAAAACCAATTGATCAAGACAATACCAGAGGAAGAATCCACCTAGACTTCACTTGTTATCTAACTCTGAACCAGACGATTTGTTCACTTGACTTGATCCGTAGGATTCCCTAATTTATATTAATACCTCTCTCGAGGCTACTAACGTCTAACCCTAGGTTGATTAATTGAAATCTCTTTCTAATTAAAACACCTAGAGTTGCATTAACTCGATTTATGGACTCCCATATTAGGTTTGACGCTAACCCGACAGATTTTCGTCGTCCTATCTCTAGGAGTGCAATCAACTCCTCTTAACTATGCTAGATCTACTCTTAAACAGGGACTTTTGCTACACTGCCTAAGCACATTAATACTTGAATCAATATCCTGGAATATTAAAACAAGAATTAAGAACAAATCAAGTATTTATCATATAGTTCAGAAAACAAAAACAAGATCCATCGTAGGTTTCATCCCCCTCAAGTATTTGAGGGGTTTAGTTCATGTTTATGAAAGAATACATCTCAGAAGAAAGTATAAAACAAAGCACAAGAAAAACCCTAAAACACCCTGAAGGGAAATTCAAGGGAAGATCTTCCTTCTTGAGTATGATTTCGACTTCTTGAGATGGATCAACTGGCTTTCTTCGAGTAGATCCCACAATTCTAACCTCTCTGGCTTGACTCCTCGGCCTACCTGAACCGCCTCTCTTTAGGTTGCCCTCTAGGGTGTTTACATAGGCTTTTGGAATGTCTTTCTTTGCCTCTAAGTATCCTTTTCCGAAGAGAATTAAAACAAGTCATGACAGAGACATGCCCGTGTGGCACGGCCGTGTGAATGGAGCCCAGGCCGTGTTCGGGTCTACAAAAGAGGCACGGCTGTGTGGCTTGGGCCCAGGCCGTGTAAATTTCATACTTTGGCCATTTTCTCCGTTTTTGGCCCCTTTCTCGTTCTTTTCATCCTCCAATGCTCTCCTAAGTATAAAACATGAAATTAAAGGATTAGGAGCATTAGATTTCAAAATTCAGGAGATAAATCATCCAAAAGTATGCCAAATGTAGGATTAAAATATGTACATATTATGGTTTAGCACAAACATTTACCCACAAAGTCTGTAACCTCACGCTTAAGACCTGGCCACCAATATAACTTGCAAAGGTCTCGATGCATCTTATTTCCACCAAGATGCATAGCATAAGGACTACTATGCGTCTCTCGCAGTACAGACTGCCTCAACTCGGTATCATTCAGTACACAGATTCTCCCACGAAAACAGAGTACCCCTTCACTATTCAGTCTAAAATCCATAGTATTCCTACTCTTAATCTGCCGAAAATGAAGACCCAAAGAATTGTCCTCAAACTGTTTACCCTTAATCTGCTCTATCCATGTCGGTTTAACTTGAAGTTTGGCCAACAGACTATTATCATCAAATAAACTGAGGCGAGCAAACATTGCCCTCAGATCAGTCATAGCTCTACGGCTCAGCATGTCGCCACCACATTGGCCTTACCAGGATGGTATTCAATCATACAGTCGTAGTCCTTAAGCAGCTCAATCCACCTACGCTGCCTAAGGTTCAGCTCCTTCTAAGTGAGGAGGTACTTGAGGCTCTTGTGATCAGTGTAAATGATACACTTCTCACCATACAGTTAATGCCTCCAGATTTTCACTGCAAATGCCACCAAGGCCAATTCCAAGTCATGCGTCAGATAATTCACCTCATGAGTCTTAAGCTAACGAAACGCATACGCTACCGCTTTACCCTCTTGCATCAACACACACCTCAAACCGACATGTGATGCATCGCTGTAGACAGTAAACTCTTTTCAGACTCTGGCTGTATCAAAACAGGGGCCTCTGTAAGTACAATCTTGAGCTTCTCATAGCTTTCTTTCTACGCGTCAGTCCAGTTAAATGGCACACCCTTACGTAGCATCTTAGTCAAGGGTGCGGCGATCAGTGAAAACCCCTCCACAAACCATTGATAATACCCTTCCAGTCCCAGAAAAATGTGAATCTCAGATACAGTCTAAGGCTGCTTCCAATCCAAGACAGCCTCAACCTTTTGAGGATCGACTCTAATCCCCTCAGCAGAAATCACATGTCCCAGAAACATTACTTCACGTAACCAGAACTTACATTTACTGAACTTGGTGTACAGTTGTTTCTCTCACAGAATCTGTAGAACCACTCTGACTTGTTCATCGTTCTCATCCTCAGTCTTCGAATGGACCAGTATGTAGTCAATAAATACCACCACGAACCGATCTAGATAGGGCTGGAAAACTCGGTTCATTAGATCTAGAAAAGCTACTTGAGCATTCATCAGTCCAAATAGCATCACTAGGAACTCGTAATGACCATAGCGAGTCCTAAATGTCATCTTAGGCATATCGGCTTCCTTAACTCTCAACTGGTGATACCCTGATCGGAGGTCAATTTTAGAGAACACTGAAGCTCCTTGAAACTGGTCGAATCTATCCTCGGTAGGGGGTACTTATTTTTTATTGTCAACTTATTCAGTTACCGGTAGTCGATACACATAAGCATGGATCCATCCTTTTTTTTTCACAAACAGTACTGGTGCCCCCCCACGAAGACACACCAAGGCGGATGAACCCACGATCCAGTAGCTCTTGAATCTGGGCCTCAATCTCTACAAGCTCTTTTGGTGCCATTCTATAAGGGGCGATAGACACCGGAGTTGTACCAGGAAGGAGCTCAATCCCAAACTCTACTTCATGATTCGGAGGTAACCCAGGTAGATCTTCAGGAAAAACATCTGGAAATTCCTTAACCATCTTGATATCCTTAACCGAAGAATCCCTAGAATCTGAAACATTGATGTAGGTCAAATATGCCTCACATCCCTTACGAACCAACTTCTCAGCCCTCAATGCAGAAATCACATTCGATAAGTAGTTTCGACGCTCCCTAATTACGACTACCTCGTTGTCCTCCTCAATTCTCATTACAACCCTTTTTGTGGCACAATCTAAGCTCACTCGGTGTTTGACTAACCAGTCCATTCCCAGTATTAGATCAAATTTTCCAAAAAGTAGTTCCATCAGATCAACCAAAATGATAGCTCCTTGAACCTCTAGAGGACCATCTCTAAACAGGTTGTTAACCCTTATTGACTGCCCCAACGAACTCAGTACAGTGACCTCACTCGTAGTGCTCTCAACCAGTATACCCAAGTTTTCAGATACGGTACAAGCTATATAGGAGTGAGTGGATCCTATATCTATCAGTGCAGTATAAGGTACATTATAAATAAAGAACGTACGCATAATGACATCCGGAGCATCTCCATCCCCTCAGCAACGAGCAGCATAAACTAGAGTCAGCTGCCTCATTTCAGTGTGACTAGCACCTCTGCCCGGTGCTCTCTGACCACGGCCCAGAACGTTACCACCCTTGGCCTGACCACGGCCTCTCGGTGGCTATTGAACTACTTTCGGTGGTGTAGTGCCCCAGCCAGAAGCTTGCATCTGATCGGTCCTCCAGGGGAAATCTCTACTACAGTGCTCTAAAGAACCGCACCTTAAACAAGCCCCAGTTCTTTTCCAACACTCGCCCTGATGGCGTCTACAACAGTCAATACACGGCAGTTGTCTAGTAGCAGCAATAGTAGCTCTAACTCTGGTCGGCCCATCAATTTTGGCCTTTTTCTTAGGCTTTTGAACGAAACTCGATGGCTTTGAATCCCTCTTATTCCTACCTCTCTCTTTGTTCTGGCGCTCAGTGCGCTTCACTTCTTCGACGATCTTCGCCTTATCGACCAGTGCAACAAAGTCTCGCTCCCTCTGTGGAGCTATCAGTACCCTCAGATTATCCCTAAGGCCATCTTTGAAGCGAACATATCTCTCATACTCAGTCACCACCATACCACGCACATAGTGGCTAAGTCGCAGAAATTTGACCTCATACTCGGCCACTGATCTATCACCCTGGGTCAAATTCAGGAACTCTCTCCTACAGGCATCCACGCAATTGGCCCCACATATTTCCCTTGGAAGGCAGTCTTAAAGAACTCTCAGGTCAGTTGGTCGGGCTGAATGCCCTCCTCAACAGTGTGCTACCACTGATATGCCTCATCTCATAGCATCGATACAGCACCCATTAATTTTTGCTCGGAGGTGTAGTCCAGGTCATCCATAATTCTCTCTGTGGCCTCTATCCAGTACTCAGCCACGTTAGGGGTAACTCTAGCAATACCCCTAAAAATCTCAGTTCCATTGGATCGAAGTCATTCCGTAACCGGCCCTCGGCCTCCAGCTCCAGTATTGGGCCCAACAACCCTCTCCAGAATCCTTAACATGGCTTGGGACAGTGCGTCATCCCCAATCGCACGATCATGAGACCCAGATCCAGTCTCAGTCACCGGTGAAATAGACGTCTCACTAGTATCCAAATTAGGCAGGTTACTAGAAGATGAGGACCCAGCTCGGGCCCCTCTACGACCTCTACCACGGCCTCTTGCACCCCGTCTGCGAGTACCTCTCGTGCTCATTTTCTAAACGCGTTTATTTGTATTAATAGTTTTATGCGTCAATTTACAGTTCCAGTGTTTATTAATGGGTTTTTTTAAATCAATAACAGAAGTGTAAAGTTTATTTTCACACAACGTAGTGTCTATCAGTTTTACTATAGTATTAATATACACTAACTTGAGTGTTTTCAGTACAATCTACCTATAGTAGTCTCAGTTTGTATTATCTATAGTAGTTTCAGTATCAAATCAGTTTTAGTTTAAAACACATAAAGGCTTCATAGAACATACAAGATTGGTGCCGGAGACTTAGTGTACCACACATTCAGTAAAAATGTTTCAAATCATTTAGAAATCAATGCTTTAAAAACCAAGTTTTAAAACCCAAATCTACAGTCGAGTTTTACAACCTTGCTCTAATACCACTAAAAGTAACACCCCAAACCCGTCCTAGACGTTATGATCGAATCTGGCGATGTCACATGGTAGTGTTTTTTGAAAAGTGAGTTGTCATCAAAAACCTCCTTTCTTTACCACCTCTTTACACTCTCTTATGCTTAATTCCATTTACACTCTCTTATACTTAATTCCATGACGTGTTGATCAACTTCAAACGTGATTCATATTCAAAAGTTATTCCCTTACAAAACATTATTAATTTTCAAATCGTCACTTCTTGCGGAAGCTTTTTAAAACAGTTTGCATATGTGTACGTATTTTGTTCAAACGTTTGATTCATTTTGAAAACTCGATTATCCCTACGATTAGCAGTTATAAATCAAAACAATAGAAACCCCAAATTAAAAGTAAAAATCTAAAGAGGCCATTATTATGTAAAATACCCCCAAAATAAAATCAAAATATAATTAAGTTCTAAGTCATATTAAATAGGTCGTGTGGCCACCGCTGAGTCCTCCGTCGCGCAAATCCGCCTATGTCTGAGGATTACCTGTACAGTCAAATCAGAAGGGTGAGTTTATGAAAACTCAGTGTGCGACCCCATATAACGCAAACAGAAAGAAAGCAATCATAGTCTCGGCCTAAGCCCTTTTTAGTATCAATAACAATATCAGTTTGGGCTTTAGCCCGTCTCAGCACAAAAGTAATCAGGTGTTTGGGCCTTGGCCCATTACAGTAACACTAATCAGTACAATAACAGATTATAATCAATCCATGTGGGGATATAATCAATCCACCATCCCTACACTCCATCTCCGTCTAACCCTACACTCCATGTGGGGATATAATCAATCCACCCATCCCTACACTCCAAAAAGTACCAAATGCGGCACTAGACAGTAGTTTGCAGCTGAGCTGCAAGTAAATTAGGCTCGAGGCTTTTCGGTACACTTCCTCCGATCCAAATAAACCCCTAATCCAATGCAATGCAGTATACAAATATGATATGCTATAACATAATATCATGCATAAAATCAGGGCATACAGTATCAAATCAGTGGGACAATGTCATGCTTAAAAACATGCATAATCGTATCAGTTATATAGTCATTTTAGTCAATTAGTGGTCTAAGTAAGCTTACTAACCCTACAGTAGTCCACAGTCGACTCGGGCGACCCGTGCAACCTTAGCAGTTAAACAGTGAAAATGGGCCTACAAGCCCATGTTGTTTGCCCGTGTGGATCACACGGCCTGGCCCAAAAATCCCACACGCCTGTGTGGCCCACACGGCCCAATTTGGTCTGGCCCGTGTACCACACACGGCAGCCTCGTCGATCACACGCCCGTGTTCAGTCACACGGCCTACCACACAGGCGGCCACACGCCCCTGTGGTGTCGACAGTCTCACTTTTTGGCTTTTTGCCGATTTCAGTTTCCAGTGTTGTGGTTACACACCTGGCCTATTTTCGCTGGTAACCCAACCACGAGCACTCCAAGACCTAGAGTCGACAACCCCAAGCTCAAAAAGCAGTGATATCAGCAAAACTAAAAGAAGCTACGATCAGCCCAACTGCTTCCAATCACTACAACTTAACTCAGATGAAAAATAGAATGGCGATTCCCTATTGTCAAAGAGTCAATCAATAGCCCACTGCTCTTTGATCAAGTCCTAGCCATAAAACAAACTTTAGTAAACCTTTAATTGACTCACCAAAAAGCAGACGCATCTCACTTACCGAATGCTCGAAAACGTGGAATGGGAAAATGACTATTGAAAGAGGCAAAGATAAAGGCCAAACGAACAGTAATTCGGCTGCAACTAAGTAGGAAACAGAAGTACCCCTCCAATCAGTCATTTTTAATCGAAGCATTAAGAACAAACAATTTCCAGAAACTATAGACAACCTTACCTTCGACGAACAATAGTGGATTTGCAATTAAACGGTACCGCCCAAAATTTTTACAGTAGCTTAAAGGTCTCCTGACCAGAAATAGAACTCCCGTTAGACAAAGAACAGCAAGAGGATTGAAGCTATGATAGCAAAACTTACCGCCATTGCTCAAATATATTGAAGAAACAAGTCGCGACCACAAGAAGAAGTTGGTTTTAGAAAATCATAAGCTATTAGGAAATATTTGAATAAATAAGTGACATTTGAAAAGAAACCTTGTATTATTATTATTTGGTATAAATAAACCCCTGACATAAATTCATAAGTTGCAAATATTAAAAAAACTACTTAGGCGAATATAAACTATGGGGCCTTATTACCTAAATATTCCCAAAACAAAACTTAAAGGAAAACTGAAAATAATCTATAGAAATAAAAACTTGATGGCCCCTCGAGTCCGTCTCGGCTCCCATGTCCACGATCTAGTGCTCATCTGAAAAGTTAGGAAAAAATAATAGGGTGAGTCACCAAGACTCAGTGTGTAAATCCCGAAAATACATAAAAGGCTTGGGCCCACAAACACATTATGAGCCCTGGCCCATACACAATGGCAACAATCAAAATCACATGACAGATAATAAATGATGCAAAGCCCAACCCATCCTAGAATTCCATCCTCTACACACCAACCCGTACCAACCATCACACCTTGGGGATTTCTACAATCAACCCTCCATCCGCTACACACCAAAACGACAGCCGTACTGCCAATTCCTATCAATTAGGAATTTTAACGTGGGTTTTCTACCACCGATCACCAAGTGACCTAACATTTCATTTCGTGGGTTTTCTACCACCGATCACCATGTGATCTAACATTTCATTAGGTGGGTTTTCTACCACCGATCACCATGTGATCTAACATTTCATTAGGTGGGTTTTCTACCACCGACCACCATGTGATCTAACATTTCATTAGGTGGGTTTTCTACCACAGATCACCACGTGATCTAGCATTTCATTAGGTGGGTTTTCTACCACCGATCACCATTTGACCAATCATGCTCTTCCCCTTTTTATATCAAACCCATCCCATGCATACATTCATGCAAAATCAAACAATATACTACCTAAGAGATTTCAGTCTTTCACATACATCGATACACATAGAGAAGTTTCTATGGCACATACCTGGCATCCTTTGCCTACCCTTTCTGGGTATCGAGACTCTTTACACAGCCCATTTTTCGGCTTTTAGCCCATAACATAACATATATATATTCATACAGATTATTAGTGTGCTAGAGATCTACACACGACTATTCATATAGCCTCATTTTCTGGCTTTTCAGCCCCTACCAGGTATAATACAAAATAAAACTTATGTGATAAGGATCTACACACCTGATTACCGTTAGAACGAGACCCTCTAAGTCGACGCTATTCGTAGCCAACACCACGGCTATCTGCCTTGAAATCCCGAAAAGAGATATGAGATTCAGGGACTAGTGTTTCCGGCTTTTAGATCTAAGAGACCTACTTACTAGAGAAGATTCGGCTACTCCCAGAGGATTCCGGCTTTTCGCAAAAATCAGGAAGAGAAGATGATTCGAAGAAATCTATAGAGATTCGGCTTTTAGAAGAAAGAAGAGAAGAGAATAATAGAGTTTTCGACTTTTAGAAGGAAGAAGAAAATGATGGAGTTTTCGGCTTTTAAAAGAAAGAAGAGAATAATGGAGTTTTTGGCTTTTAGAAGACAGAAGAGAATAATGCAGTTTTCGGCTTTTAGAAGAAAGAAGAGAGTAATGAAGTTTTCGGCTTTTAGAAGAAAGAAGAGAATAATGGAGTTTTCGACTTTTAGAAGAAAGAAGAGAATAATGGAGTTTTCGGCTTTTAGAAGAAAGAAGAGAAAAGAATAATGGGGTTTTCGGCTTTTAGAAGAATGAAGAGAAAAGAATAATGGAGTTTTCGGCTTTTAGAAGAAAGAAGAGAAAGAAAAGGTGGAAACCCTAAATGTCGCAAAATAAAGAAGAGAACCCTCCCTATTTATAGAAATTTCGGCTAACTCCTAGCCTTGTAGATAGCTCCTATCTTTTCTCCTTTTATCTTCCATATTATCAACTATAATGTCTACAGTATCTTATTCATATAAATCCTCCTATTTTTGAGCCTTGTTGCCATCCACTCCACCTAACCCAAATGCCGAAAATTAGCTAACTTAAACTAAAAGAATTGGGCTCCATGAAACTTAAATTTGGGCCCCTTATTCCCTTGTGTGGCGTCACCTCCTTGCTCCCTAAGTGGCACCACTGACCACTGGGCCACAAGCCCATTTTGATGTTTTAAACACAGATACTACCTTTTAAACCCTATAATGCCCAAACAGATAATTTTAACCAAGGCCTCTGCCTAAGCTTGAGCCCAATTTGGACCCCTAACACTTAAATTATCTCATTACACATGTTCACCCATCAAACGCATAGGCCCAAAAATTCAGGACGTTACAGTTCTACCCCCTTAAAGAAATTTCGTCCTCGAAATTTCCAACTAACTATTAATCGTACTACCCAAGTCTCACCACTACGCTTTCGCTGCGCACTCTAATTCTAAAGCCAAAAGAAACACTTAGTATACTATGGTAGAGTCGCGTTTATCTGATTAGAATTTTATGAATTATTAGCTTTCTTCCACTGATTAACCCCGAATAGTCTTATGAATAGTAGTTTTAAGGGCAGTTCTTTCGAATTCGCAGTTATATCTACAATTCAGTCTCAAGTTCACATCTCCTAGTTCTAAGAAGCACATACATTCAATCATCACACACCAACATATAACATCCGTGAACTCACATTCCTCACTTAAAGAGTATTTTCGTCATTTCACTACCCAGGGGTTTTTCTGTAGTTTTGCCCTACAGGGTATTTTCCAAAATAAAGTATCTTGGTGATTTTCTTCGAATTAGAGGTACTTTGGTACATATATATTTTTTTAAAGCAAGGGTATTTTTGGAAAACAAGTTTTTTTTAAACAAAATGAGGGTATTTTGGTAATTTCCTCAAAATGGGGTATCATGGTTTTGTTCCCGAAATAGAGATATTTTGATGTTGTTGTTGTTGTTTTTTTTAAAGCAATAGTACTTTGGAAACTTTAATTTCGCAAACCGGGTTACTCTTATAAATATAGGGGTTTTCGGGTAAATTTGCAAAACATGGGTATTTCATAAAATCACGGTCGTTTTGAAAATTTTCACAAACCAAAGGTATTTTGGAAATTTTGCCAACCGGAGTGTTTCGGTAATTTCTCAAATTTTGGTAGTTTTACAATTCTGGGGTATTCTGGGAAATTTTCACAAATCAAGTGTATTTTGGAAATTTTACAAAACTTAGGGGTATTTTGATTGTGAAATAGGGTGGCTGGTCCCTTTCGAGTTTTAATTATAGATTTTGGCCTGTCAACAAATCCTCATGGCTAAGGTGAACAGTCACTACGCACCAGGTAGGATTCCAGCGAAGATGAGGTGAGTCACTAGGACTGCTTAAGTACCAAGCTTTCCCTGAATCCAATCTTAGACATGCGTATGCCTGTTGCCACACCCTAACCCAGTGACTTGTTCACGGGTTTGTTTGGATTGATTAAGTCTTATAAATTTAAAGAGTTGTTTAAACTAAGCCTAAAGTCCATCAATACTATCATACTAGTCTACATCCATAAAGCCCATCAACCCAACAAATATATCACATCAAGAGTTAGAATACTTACCTGCGTGGATCGGGTGCCGGTAGACTCGAAGGCTATATCTTCTTCCAAATTTTTTTCCAGATTCACATTAACTTTACAAAACATTACTAGACCCATTTCATAGCCCGAGTTTTGAACTGGGCTCTGATACCAAATTGTAACACCCCAAACCCGGCCCATACGTTTCGACCAGATCTGGTATGCTACGGATTGAACGTTAAAATCTTTTGCAAAGTTGGTTTTAGAAAATAATAAGTTATTAGGCAATATTTGAATAAATAATTGACATTTGAAAAGAAACATTGTATTATTATTATTTGGAATAAATAAACCCCTGACATAAATTCATAAGTTGCAAATATTAAAAAAACTACTTAGGCGAATATAAACTATGGGGCCTTATTACCTAAATATTCCCAAAACAAAACTTAAAGGAAAACCGAAAATAATCTATAGAAATAAAAACTTGATGGCCCTCGAGTCCGTCTCAGCTCCCATGTCCACGATCTAGTGCTCATCTGAAAAGTTAGGAAAAAATAATAGGGTGAGTCACCAAGACTCAGTGTGTAAATCCCGAAAACACATAAAAGGCTTGGGCCCACAAACACATTATGAGCCTTGGCCCATACACAATGGCAACAATCATAATCACATGACAGATAATAAATGATGCAAAGCCCAACCCATCCTAGAATTCCATCCTCTACACACCAACCAGTACCAACCATCACACCTTGAGGATTTCTACAATCAACCCTTCATCCGCTACACACCAAAACGACAGCCGTACTGCCTATTCCTATCAATCAGGAATTTTAACGTGGGTTTTCTACCACCGATCACCAAGTGACCTAACATTTCATTTCGTGGGTTTTCTACCACCGATCACCAAGTGACCTAACATTTCATTTCGTGGGTTTTCTACCACCGATCACCATGTGATCTAACATTTCATTAGGTGGGTTTTCTACCACCGATCACCATGTGATCTAACATTTCATTAGGTGGGTTTTCTACCACCGATCACCATGTGACCAATCATGCTCTTCCCCTTTTTATATCAAACCCATCCCATGCATACATTCATGCAAAATCAAACAATATACTACCTAAGAGATTTCAGTCTTTCACATACATCGATACACATAGAGAAGTTTCTATGGCACATACCTGGCATCCTTTGCCTACCCTTTCTGGGTATTGCGACTCTTTACACAGCCCATTTTCCGGCTTTTAGCCCATAACATAACATATATATATTCATACAGATTATTAGTGTGCTAGAGATCTACACACGACTGTTCATACAGCCTCATTTTCCTGCTTTTCAGCCCCTAACAGGTATAATACAAAATAAAACTTATGTGATAAGGATCTACACACCTGATTACCGTTAGAATGAGACCCTCTAAGTCGACGCTATCCGTAGCCAACACCACCACTATCTGCCTTGAAATCCCGAAAAGAGATATGAGATTCAGGGACTAGTGTTTCCGGCTTTTAGATCTAAGAGATCTACTTACTAGAGAAGATTTGGCTACTCCCAGAGGATTCCGGCTTTTTGCGAAAATCAGGAAGAGAAGATGATTCGAAGAAATCTATAGAGATTCGACTTTTAGAGGAAAGAAGAGAAGAGAATAATGGTGTTTTCAGCTTTTAAAAGGAAGAAGAGAATGATGGAGTTTTCGGCTTTTAGAAGAAAGAAGAGAATAATTGAGTTTTTGGCTTTCAGAAGAAAGAAGAGAATAATGGAGTTTTCAGCTTTTAGAAGAAAGAAAAGAGTAACGGAGTTTTCGACTTTTAGAAGAAAGAAGAGAATAATGGAGTTTTCGGCTTTTAGAAGAAAGAAGAGAATAATGGAGTTTTTAGCTTTTAGGAGAAAGAAGAGAAAAGAATAACAGGGTTTTCGGCTTTTAGAAGAAATAAGAGAAAAGAATAATGGAGTTTTCGGCTTTTAGAAGAAAGAAGAGAAAGAAAAGGTGGAAACCCTAAATGTCACAAAATAAAGAAGAGAACTTTCCCTATTTATAGAAATTTCTGCTAACTCCTAGCCTTGTAGATAGCTCCTATCTTTTCTCCTTTTATCTTCCACATTATCAACTATAATATCTACATTATCTTATTCATATAAATCCTCCTATTTTTGAGCCTTGTTGCCATCCACTCCACCTAACCCAAATGCCGAAAATTAGCTAACTTAAACTAAAAGAATTGGGCTCCATGAAACTTAAATTTGGGCCCCTTATTCCCTTGTGTGGCGTCACCTCCTTGCTCCCTAAGTGGCGCCACTGACTACTAGGCCGCAAGCCCATTTTGATGTTTTAAACGCAGATACTAACTTTTAAACCCTATAATGCCCAAATAGATAATTTTAACCAAGGCCTCTGCCTAAGCCTGAGCCCAATTTGGACCCCTAACACTTAAATTAACTCGTACACATGTTCACCCATTAAACGCATAGGCCCAAAAATTCAGGATGTTACATGAAAAGAGGGAATCGACAGAACCAAGAGAATAAAATAAAAGAGAATGATAGAAAGGGAAAAACTAAAGGAACTTTTGACTGGAGAGAAAGAATAAAGAAATTCGGCTTCAGTAAAACTGGGGAAGGAAAAATAGAATATTGAAAAAAAAAAAGAATCTAATCCTATCATAATCCCTTAATTTCTCCTATTTTTACTCCTCAAATCTCCACATGACTCCCCACTCAATCGAAACACCCCAAACCATCCACAACCTGCCACACATCTCAAACACTCAGTATTTTACCACATTTCAAACTCCTTCACGGCACATGTACAAAAAAAATCCCCCTTGCACGTATAGGGATTCGAACTCAAGACCCTTAGCACTCCAACACACCACTTAACCACCAGACCAGCAGGCCATTTTGACATGTTTTTCCAATATTTATTTTTAAGCCTACTGGCTAGAGATAGGGATTTATTCATATAAAAACAAAAAATTGCCTAAGATAATGCTTGAACTTGGGACCTCTCAGGCACTTCCCAGAACACTTAACCACTGAATCAGGCATACAATTGTGTCAGAAACATACAAAAATAAATATATAAGAGAATTTTGGGGCGTTAGAAATTCCATAAACTGAAATCCATTCACCTAAAAGCAAATGTATCGTACAGGAAAATAAAAGTGGTTTTGTGTTGGTCTTCCGGGGCTACAACTATTTGGTTTTATCACGAATATCCATCTAAGAAACAATAATATTCGTTACTTGCCAGTCAGTCTAACATTTGATCCATAAAAGAAAATGGAAAATGATTTTTCCGAGTGGCTTTGGTTAATTTTTGTAGTCTATACAGATTCTCCAACCCATGATCGGGTTTAACTCATTTCGTTCATTCTCAACAATTGTGATTCCACCTTTCTTTGGTGCGCATTGTAGCGGACTTACCCATTAACTATATGAGATGGGGTAGATAATTCCCGCATCTAACCATTTGATAACTTCCTTTCGATCTACCTCTTTCATGATAGGATTGAGTCTCCTTTGCCCATCAATTCTAGTTCGCTTACCCTCCTATAAGATAATTTTATACATATAGAAAGAAGTGCTTATTCCTCAAATGTCAACTATGGTCTAGCCGATCGCCTTTTTAAATTTCTTTAAAACTTCGATCAGTTGCTCCTATTGGTGTTCTATTAGTTCTGCTGAAAGAATCATAGGCAAAGTAGAACAGTCTCCCAAATAAACATATTTTAAATGGAAAGGAAGTACCTTAAGTTCGAGTTTCGGTGGTTCCTCGATTGACAACTTTGGTTGTGCGAGTTCCCAAACTTCTAACACTAATGGTTCAAACTGTGCTGGTTGAGCATAGTTCCTTGAATTGGCTTTTATCAAACCCATATTTCCATTACCTTCTTCATCTTCCAATGGCTCAGACCCTAAGGTGTTTTCTAATGGGTCATCTACAAGATTGTTCTCCCATTCCATAGAAACTAAGGTTTCTAACTCCTCCATCACTGAACATTCTTCAGTCAGATTGGGAAATTTCATTGCTTTAAGAACATTAAATGTTACCTAATTGTCTTGAACTCTCATGGTAAGTTCATCTTTTTGCACGTCTATTAACGTTCTTCCCGTAGCTAAGAAAGGTCTCCCAAGGATGACCGACACTTCCTTATCTGTTTCAAAATCTAAGACAACAAAATCACCAGGAAAAATAAACTTATCTACTCTTACCAAAACATCCTCGATCTTTCTTTTGGGGTATGCTAAAGATCGATCCACCAGTTAAAGTGTCACAGTTGTGGATCTTACTTCACCTATTCTCAACAACTTGAAAATAGATCTAGGAATCAAATTGATGCCTTTTCCTAAGTTGCACAAAGCTTTACCACAGTAAGATTATCCAATATTACAGGGTATAGTAAAGCTTCTAGGGTTCTTCAGTTTATGAGGTAGCTTGTTCTGTAAGAATGCATGTACTCCTTCGTTAGTGCTACTGTCTTATACTCACTGAGTCTTTTCTTTTTGGACATGATGTCCTTCATGAACTTGACATAGTTGTGCATTTGTTCTAAAGCCTCCACCAACGGGATATTGATGTGAAGTTGTTTTAGAACATCCAGAAACTTCTTAAATTAAATCTCTTGTTTCTGCTTATTTGGTTGGAATATATTATGATACGGAGGTGATGGAGCTTTGGGTTGGACTAAACAACTTTTCTGAAGAGATACATCCGCATCTAAAGAAGATGTTAGCTTATCAAAATTTCCTAGTTTAGATTTTACCTCATCAGACTTTGTAAGTTCTGGCTCTTCTGCTGTAGGAATTTTAACTATTGGTCGACTTTCCTCTTTATCAATAAGTTCATCTTTAATCACAGCTTCCTTGGGTTCCAAAGTCTTATCACTTCATAGAGCAACTACCTTTGTGACACCCACTACAGCAAAACAGGGCTTTAGCGGCATTTTTAGTGGCGTTTGAACAAAAAACGCTGCAAAGATTATACATTAGCGACGCCGCTAAAAACTGAGCAATAGCAGCATTTTTTTACAAATACCGCTAATAAACTGAGCAATAGCGGCATTTGTAGCTAATAAACTGAGCAATAAACGCCACTAATAAACTGAGCAATAGCGGTTTTTTTTACTAACACCGCTAATAAACAGAGCAATAGCGGCGTTTTTTGTACAAACGCCGCTAAAAGTTGAGTAGCCATTTTTGTGTAGGGACTCGTTTCGATTTGATCCGATTTAATTTTCATATTTTTTTCTTATTTTTGCTTTGAATTATATTTTATTTTGATACATTCACTTATTATAAGCAATGAGAATATTTCATTTTAGTTACTTAATTATGAAAAGTTACAAATTTCTAACTAATCAATTTAGAAGTTTTCATTTAAGTTACAAATTAAGCTATTAAAATTTATTTAGGGTTTAATGTTTAGTATGTTAATTTTATGGTTTAGGGTTTGTTATTTTCGGATATGGGTTTAGTGTTTTAAAGTTTGTTATTTGGGATTTGTTGTTTAGGGTTTAAAATCTTAGTGTTTAACGATATTAAGGTTTAAGTGGTACTGGTTATGGGTTAAGGTTAAGGGTTTAGGGGTTTAGGGGTTAAGGGTTAAGAGCTTATTTGTTAGGGGTTATAGTTTAAGGTTTATGGTTTAGGGTTTAGGGTCTAAGGTTTTGGGTTTTGGGTATATGACCCAAAATCCCAAAACCAAAATCCCTCAAATCTATTTCCCCTAATTCAAATCCCCAAAATCCTTAGAATCCTATAACCCCGAAGTTGTCGGATCCAACCATCGTTTACCGATCCATCCTTTTATTGTGAAACTGTCTTCCCATAACCCCGAATGGTATATGTATCCATTACCCCAATGTTTATTTCTTTAAAATAGGTTCAAATTTTTATCCTTAATTTATATATTAAATAATTTATTATATAATTGTAAAATAGATAATATGAATTTTAATATTAAAATTATCATTATATAGTTTGGGGTTTGGGATTATGTGTTAGAGATTAGGGTTTGAAGTTTGGATTTGGGGTTATGTACTGGGGTTTGGGGTTAAGTTTTTTAATTTATATATTAAATAATTTATTATATAACCGTAAAAGAGATATTATGAAATTTTTTTATATAAAATTTATCATTATAGTTTTTTAAACCTTTTTTATTTCATATTTTGAAATTTTCTGCTTAAAAAATTATATAAAAATTATGTCATGTATCTAATTCTTTTAAATATTACTCAAAGTTTCAAAAATTATTTATTTAAAGTTGATATGAATTATATAATAATTAAATATAAAATTGTAATAAAAGTCAAGCACTCTTTCATCCTCTTCTTATTATTTAACTAGTTTAATTATATTAACTAAAATGTAATATTTTTAATTTAATATTTAAATTATTTAGAAAAAATTAATAACACATAGATAAAATTTTAAACAAATTATAACATAGAAAAATATATGTTAAAAATGAAAAAATACTATTATTTTAAAGATTTATGGGTATATGAATGGTATATTTTAAATTTATATATATTTAAAATAATTTTAAAGTTTTAAGTCTTAAGTTTTAATGGTTTAAGGTTGATGGTTTAAATTAATTAGTGTTAATAATATTAAGGTATTTGATTAATTATAATAGTATAAAATATAAAGAATAAATGATATTAAAAATTACCGGCGTTTTTTACAAAAACGCCACAAAATCCATCAATAGATTCGAAGACGGCGTCATTTGACACTTTGTTGTATGAATTAGTGGCGTTTTTGAATAAAACGCCACAAAAATATATCATTACAATGCAAGGCTTCGTCGTTTAAAGCTAATTGTTAGTGGCGCTTCCGGTAAAACGCCACAAATATATGTCAAGTATTAGTGGCACTAGTCCTGGAAACGCCGCAAATATATATGGACATTAAGCTTCACGACGTCGTTTTGTCAACAATATAATGTGCAGTAAAGTGGACGACGTCGTTTTCTCAACAATTAGTGGTGCTATTGTATAAACGTCGCAAAACAGAAATTGACTTTGAGCAAAACATCGTCATTTTGCTGTGCTCAGTTTTATCCCCCTCCCCTCCCCGAAATCCCTAAGTGTTTTCACCCAAAAGTTTGTTCCCCCATTTTTTCTATTTCCCGAAATCCCTAAGTTCTTCATCCCCTTTTGCATTCCCCTCCCAATCCCTAATTTCTTCTTCGATTCTGGTGCGAAATACTTCCCCAAATTGATTACTTCCCCCATCAGGTATTTATTTCTTGTTTTTTAGCAATTTGATTACTTCCCCCAAATTTTATTTATTTGATTCTGGGCATGGGTTTCTGTTCCAGTTTTGGTTGAGTTGATACATGGTCTTCCATCTGGTGTTTTTCATTTTGAACACTTATACAAGGCAAGGAAATTCGGTTTTGCATTGGAATATATATATATATATATATAAATATATATATAAGTTAACAGATGTTTCTTCTTCATAATCTGTAAATTTTTTTTCTCAAGATACGCATTAGGCCGGAAGCTAACAGAGCTGTGAACCCTTTCAATCTTTTTAATTGTTTTCTAAGAAGAATGGGAAAAAGACCTCCTCAAGTTCTTTGAGATCCGGGCATTGCATTCTCAGGTACTTTTTGCTTCATGGACCCCAATCTTAAAAGATGCATTTTTAACTTCCTTTTGTTTGAATTTTTTGTTGCTTGTTATCATTAATTGTGCCACCAAATATGGGTTGTTCCCCACTTTGTTAAATACACTGTGACATATTGGAGTTTTGCATCTTTAGTTGAATTGAAGATAGACAAGTTAAAACTCCTTCAGATTCTACTAATAGATAGATCATGGATCCTTTTTCTTTCTGAACAAAACTTTTATTCCTTCCATAAAGGTTCTTCTTTGTTTAAAACTAAATTTTTATTCCTAATATCTGCTGTTTTATCATGATGTCATTTACCCACAGGTTGATGTTGAATTCTTTACCTATATGATCAACCCTTTAGTTTCAACTGTATGCAATATATTGTTTTCTAATACAACAGAATGAAAGTTGCCTATTTTGTCAAGCATTGTTTCATTAATAAAATCTAATTACTTTCTTGAGGCTTTCTGTTTTTGGTAAATGAACTCCATTGTAGCAGTTGCCTTCTTTGTTTTTGAAAATTTCATTTCCTCCTTTTGAAAAAAAAATTCATTTCCTTTCTTTTTGGATCATTTAAAATGTTCTTGCATGATTTTGATGATGACAACAAGTCATCAGTTTTGATAGCAGAGTCTATTATTGAAGAGGTTTTTGTAGGTTAAGTAGCAAAATAATTTCTCTTGGAAGTGCATTTCATAATTAAATTTCTTATAACATTATCCATTAGTGGCCAGGATCTTAATCATATGTCAATTTAGCAAAAATGACTTAAAGAATATCCTAATATATTTAAGAGGTTTTAAGTATATCTTTTTGTTAGTTTTGCCTGTGAAAGGGAGATAAATTATTTCCTTTCTTTCTTTATTTAAATAACAAAGATTTTTCTTAACCCTAAATGGCTTATTTTTTTATTATTGCATTTTTGTTCTCTCACTGATATTTCAAGCTTGATTTATCATTGAATGTATCTTGATTATTCTTTACAACCATTATTTCATAACCCTTTTCTATATCTGGTTTATCTTTCTCGTGGTTGCAGGCTTCCATTGCTATAATTCTGCTGCAAACAGTAAGCAAGTGTTTAAAAAAAGTATTTAACATTTACTTGTGAAAAAGGTATTACCCAATTAGGCAAATATTCACTTTTGAGCATATTTATTTAATTAATATGAATTTTCTTTCACTACAAAGCATAATCATACTTGTATTTGTTTTTAGTAAACAACATTTTGTAATTAATCAATAGCATATGTTAATTCATATGTTGTTTGTATTTCAGTTACTGCTTCTTACTGCTCCTGCAACTGTTGGATTGGATTTGGTGGTAATAACTTAACAGGTATAAAATTATTATTATTCTTATTTATATTCATTTTACTGATTTATATTCATTTGATAGAAAAACATTAGATATCCAATTGTTAGTCAAGATTATTAATCTTTTGAGATTCACCTTCGATATTTCCAAGTACCCTTTTATTGCATTAACATGAAAACGTGTGATTAAATATAATTATATTGTCTTTCGCTTTATGATAATTAAGATCTGGAAAGATATATTGCTTTTTAACAATGCACCTTAAATGCCGAATACCCAAAGTCGTGTAACTCCTTTTTATTCTTAGAGAGCTTTTCCTTATATTTGGTTTTTAATATTTTACACTTGCACCAATACTGCTTAATCAAAGATATGTATGTATTGTTGGTATTCAGTATAGTTATTTATAATTTTTCATCATTCATGTTAATGTTTTTTTTTTATTTTCTATTTTTTTAATTTAAAGTATTAGTGAGTTAATGTTGTTTGTATTTTGACTGCAGCCCCTGTTTCTTGGTGAGAGTGGAGTAGACCATCTTCTTGAAATTATTAAGGTGCGTTTTAGTTCAAAATTCTGATCAGTAAGAGTTATATCATGATGAATTTGTCCAAATTGCTGTCTAAATTGCTATTTATTATCCTGCTTGGTTGGTATATATGATGTTTATTATACTGCTGTCCAAAAAAAAAGATTCAAAGTATATAGGATGGAAACCTAACGGGTTGCCTTATATCTCATTGTAAGATATAACGGATCCTCCCCCGGTGTAACAATGCCACGTATGATGAATCTTAAAAAAATTCTATCCAAATTGCTGTCCAAATTGCTGTTTATTATATTGTTTGAACTGCTATATATTCTATTTAATATGTTACTGTTTATTATATTGTTACAACTGGTATAATATTATTAATTTCTCTCCCTAATTGCTTTGGTTTAATTTCTCATTGAATTGAACAAACTGAATTTTCGTGTGATTCTGTAAAAAGGATGTATACTGATCATCCTAAATAATAATAATTTTGAGCTTGCATGTATGTACAAGACAACAAATTATCATTCTTCTGTTTTAGATCTAAAAGATGAACATCATCAATAAGTGAAGTAAATTCCAAATTGATATTTCATAATAATAAAAATTAACATCGTACATATTTCATTTATTATTTTTAATTTATTTCAAATCATATATTTTATTATTTATTATATGTTATTTTAAAATGAGAATCGATATTCTAAATAAATAGCGTTTGATAGAATTTGTAATATTATTAAACTTTATAAACTAATTCTAACCTTGTTTAATTTATTTCAAAAGTAGAAAAAGAAAAAGAAGTTGGCTTTTGTAGCCTAGAGGGACCTGCCTGGTTTTGCGGTACAATAATTTTCTTGCACTTATAATCATTTTTTTTTAATGTGAAAAATTAAAAGTAAAGTCCCAAGTGCTTTTCTTTTTCCATCCTTTATTGCGTGACTGAGATCCTTTGCTGGAATTTGCTAATTTATCAAAGGTTTAATTATGACTTCGTTTTTATTTTTTAATATTTAAATTTAAATTTCTTTAGTTTTTATTTAGTTTCTCTATTATTTTAATTTTATCTAAATAATAATAGCATTAAAAATATTTTGGTAAATTTTTAAAATTAAAAGTGGAATAAGTAAAAAAAAAACGTTTTTAAAAATGCTTGAAAGAAAGCTTATATATATTTTTTATTTGCTTTATACATAGATCCTAAGTGGTATTTTAAAAATATTACATAAATTGATTTAACAAAATTAAAAGTAGAGAGATGATATAAATAGTAAAAGCATAATTAGCTTTATCAAAAAGACATTGGATCCACGGCAAGTATAAATGAAAAATTTTCAATTAGATTCATGAGATTTTAATATTCAATATTTTTAAATGTTTTTAAAACTTATAATTTTCTTTATCAATATAATAATAATAACGATCATTATTTAAGTAGCTTACATAATTTACATAACTCACGTAATATACATAACTTACATAACTCACATAACAGACATAACTTACATAACTTATAACTCAGATAACTTACATAATACATAATACATAGGTTAAAGATCAAATTTCATAGCTTTCATCAAATTATTTAACTTACATAATACATAACTTACATAATTTTAAGATCAAACTTCATAACTTACATAATATACGTAACTTACATAATACATGTATAGATAAACAACTTACCCGTGTAATTTACTGTCAACTTTAGACTTCAACAACTACAAAATGGATAGAACTTGGATGAATTTGTCAAGGGTAAGCAACGACTATCGATATGGAGTAGAAACTTTTCTAAATTTTGCATTTCAAAATGCAAGCCAAGAGAATATGATTCTTTGCCCGTGTAAGAAGTGTTGCAATATCAATTGGCATTATCGTGAAGTTGTCTACGAACATCTAGTTGTTGATGGCTTTGTTCGGGGGTATAAAAAATGGATTTTCCATAGAGAGTGTACATCTAGTGGAGCCTCTTCATCGATGAATCTGGGTTATCCTCATAGTGTTTACAATCAGAATGTTAGAGAAGATGACATGGATGGCATGTTGCGGGATGCATTTAATATGCGCGGTGATGGTTTGCAATCATTTCCACCTGACTTGGGTGCAACCGATGATTATAATTTTGGTGGAAATACTTTCACCGAAAGGGGAAGAAGTGTACCTGATGATCAGCCAAATGAAGAAGCGGCGAAGTTCTACACGTTACTTGGTGAAATGAAGGAAGAACTGTATGAGGGATCTAAATTTTCAAAACTGTCTTTCTGTATTCGTCTTTTTCACTTAAAATGTTTGAGAGGGTGGACCGGAAACTCTTTGACAATTTTGTTAGAGTTTTTGAGAGAAATGTTCCCGTTTGTGAAAATCCCTCAATCTTCCAAAGACATGAAAAAACTGATCAAAGATTTGGGCCTTGGCTACAACAAAATTCATAGTTGCCCAAATGACTGCATGTTGTATTGGGGCGACCGGAAAAACCAACAGTGCTATCATGTATGCGGTCAATCCCGTTGGATGAATAGAAATACAGAGAATGGTAACGAGGATCAAAATGATGCACAGCCAAGGAAGCAGCCAGTTAAGATTTTGCGGTATTTTCTGCTAATACCAAGGCTTCAAAGACTTTTCATGTCGTCGAAGACAGCCGAGTCAGTGATGTGGCACCATGATGGACGAACCGATGATGGATTGTTAAGGCATCCTACAGATTCTTTAGTTTGGAAATCATTTGACTCCAAATTTCCAAGCTTTGCAAGCGATCCTCGGAGTGTGAGGCTAGGGATAGCATCTGATGGATTTAACCCTTACAAAATCATGAGCACTGCGTACAATACTTGGCCTGTGGTGCTTGTTCCTTACAATTTGCCGCCATGGGTTTGCATGAAACAATCATCCTTTATCTCATCTATGATTATCCCTGGAGAGAAAGGGCCCGGAAATGATATTGACATTTATTTGCAGCCACTTATTGAAGAGTTAAAACAATTATGGGTTGGTGTTGAGACATACGATGTACTGAGAAAGGAGAACTTCAATTTACGTGCGGCTTTGATGTGGACTATTAATGACTTCCCGGCCTATGCCAATTTATCTGGTTGGAGTACCAAGGGACGTTATGCTTGTCCTTGTTGTGCTGCGCAAACATGTTCGCAATGGTTATATAATGGGAAGAAGTTCTCTTACACGGGGCATCATCGGTGGTTACCGGAAAATCATAGATTTAGATTTCAGAGTACTCAGTTTGACGGTACTGAAGAGTTCAGAGAAGCTCCTTCGCAGACCGATGGATTTGAAATATTATTCATGTTGAAAGATGTGAATTTCATTTATGGGAAAATGAATCAACCGCCCAACACGCAAAGAAATAGAAGATCAAGGGATGAATCTGATGATGAATCTGATGAAGAGGATGATCCTAATGAGGCAGACTTGTGGAATAAGTATTTTTTTTGAGTTGCCTTATTGGGAGCATCAGATTTTACGACATAATCTTGATGTCATGCACATTGAGAAAAATGTCTGCGAGAACATCATTGGGACTATTTTGAATGTCGATGGAAAATCGAAAGACAATCTTCAAAGTCGACTTGATTTAGTCCATATGGGAATTCGGCGTGAGCTTCATCCCCAAGAACTTCTGAATATGAAATATCGGTTGCCGCCTGCTTTTTTTCAATGTCGAAGATGGAAAAAGAAGTGTTCTGTATGGTATTGAAGGATATAAAGGTCCCGGGTGCGTATGCATCAAATATATCTCGATGTGTGAGTCTTAAAGATCGAAGACTATATGACTTAAAATCGCATGACTATCACATCTTGATGCAAGACTTATTGACAGTTGCTATGCGGTGTTGTATGTCGAAAAAGGTGACATCTTGTGTAATTGAACTGTCCAATATAATGAAAGGCATTTGTGGCAAAGTTTTGGATGTTCAAGAACTTGAGACACTACAAGATCGAACCACATTGACTTTATGCAATCTGGAGAAGATCTTCCCACCTTCCTTCTTCACAATTATGGTGCACTTGTTAATTCATCTCCCTCGTGAAGCAATACTTGGTGGACCCTTTTTCTATCGATGGATGTATCCCATAGAAAGGCCTTAGTTTATTTGTAAATTATTCCTTCATTCACCTAAATGCCTTTAGTTGCAACTTTTGATAATATTCTATACCGTGTTTAGGTTCCTATCCAAATTGAAGTCTTACTGCCACAATAAACGTTATCCGGAAAGATCAATTGCCGAAGGCTACCTGGCAGAGGAATGTATGACTTTCTGTTCAAGGTATTTGGAAGATGTTGAAACAAGAATGAACAGACCAAGTAGAAATGCTGGGCTCACAGATCATAACTTGGCCGAAACTTATTTATTTCAAAGTTTCAGAGAACCAATCGGGAAATTCAAAATTACAAATTAGATGATAGATCGTGGGTCCAAGCACATCGATATGTTCTTTTTCATCACGATTCAATGGAACCATTACGCAAGTAAGTTGTAGAATTTGATAAATATTCATCAATTATAATTTGTCTGTCTTCTAACAAAGTAAACCTTTTTTTTAACATAGTGAGTACAAACAAATATTGAGAGCTCGTTCGCGGTCCCGAAGATTACAACAACGAGAAATTAATAAGTTGTTCACAGAATCATTTCATGAATGGTTAAGCCAAACGGTATGCAATTGAAGTTTTCATTGACAAGTAATAATGTTTTCTCGTAACATTTATAATTACTCAATTTACTTTCAATTCAATAGGTTTGGAGCCGGAATGAAGTAAATTGACGACGTTAAATGGCTTTCACAAGGTCCAAATAGAATAGTGAAAAGATATAGTGCCTTCCTCATCAATGGATTCAGATTTCATACAAAGTATCGCGAGAGATTGAGGGAGATTGAGGAGAACCCAAAATTGTGGAATTGTTGTTAATTCTTCAATTACAAGTTATGCTAGTGCTAGGGACAATAATCCTGTCGAGGGGAATGTGGAGTATTACGGACTTCTTACTGGCATAATTGAGTTGGATTATTATGGCAGATGGAAAGTTGTCTTATTTCGAGGAGATTGGGCTGATGTGAATACGGCTCGCGGAATTAAAAACGATCAATATGGTTTAACAATGGTGAATTTTTCTCAATTGATTCACACTGGAGAACAATTGATGGACGAGCCGTATGTATTTTCTTCTCAAGTGAAACAAGTTTTTTACTCAAAAAATCCAACTGATGAGGGTTGGTACGTTGTACTCCGGAACACCCCTAGAGACTTGTTTAACATGGGCAATGGAAGTAGAGATGACATAGTCGAAAGATCAGAAACTTTGCCTTTTCCAGAACAAAACTTAAATGAAAATATCCCTAGTGCTAGTCAACAATTTCAATGGGTTCGTCAGGATGTGGACGAAGATATTTACGAAATATGATGTAGTAAGATTTTACGATTTTTTATTTATATGTAATATTATAATTTTAATATTGGTCATGTTATATAATTTAACTATTTTAAATGTACTATTATTGTTGTTATTTGTTACTAAAATTTTGCACTATTTTATGTGTATTGCAGGAAAAATGCCTATAAGACGATTACGAGAGTTAAGTATTGTCCACAATACTCCAAATTCAGAAGAAGCAAATAGTGAATAGCAAACAGTTGTTGGATCTTCTAGTGTGCCGGACATAGACGACGAGCCTGCAGAATTTCAAAGTAATGTTACGTTTATTTTACATGCATGTTGAATTTTATTATTGATTCATTTTTCAATTTTAATATAATAATAATATATCATTTTATTTATACGACCTAAATCTTGTCGAGCGTGTTAAAGTAAGGAGAAACAGTCATGGCCAGCCTGTTGGATCTGAAGCTCGACTATTAGCAGGCTATTTGGGCATTATAGCATGAAATGCCAATATGTTGCCCATTAACTACGAATCATGGCATCACATGCCTGATGCCAACAAAAATCAGGCTCTCGATAATATTAAGGTAACAAAACGTGAATGTAATTTATAATACTTTGGTTTAACTTTCATTTATATTTACCTTTTAAACTTATGTTTTTTAGGAGAGATTTGCTTTAGAGGTCTCTGCTGACTATATTAAGAAGACATTGGGTAAAAAATGGAGAGACCATAAAAGCACGTTGAAAAATCAATATTTTAAGAAAGACATAAGCCTCGACGAAAAATTAAGAAATGTCCTGCCGGGAATGTTGAGGTACCAATGGGAAGATTAAGTTAGATTCTGGAATTCAAAGAAAGGAGAGGTATTACGTACTTCTAAAGTCTTATAAATTTTTTGGTTTATAGTATTTACTATATACGTAATACAAATTTCATTATGTAGGACCGTGAGCGAGTTGGAACAAGTAGCAGACAGAAACAAAAATTCACGCACATGGCAGGGTCCAGAAGTTTTGCTTGTGTAGCTGAGGCCGAGGTATTCTAATTTATTAATTCTGTCAAATATTAATGACTTATACTATTAAATTATATTTTTACTGCTACAATGTAGGAAGTCTCGTCTGGTCAAAAAGTTAGACACCTTTAGCTTTTTGACATTACGCATAGGAAGAAGGATGGATCTCCGATGACATCCGAAGCTGCAGAAATTATGGTATATTTAATTAATAAAATTTGATTTATTATAAAATTTATAATGTTTAATTATAATATTTTAATTCATTGTTTATAGTTTTAAATTTATAATGTTAAGTTATGTTGCATTCCTTCTTATTATATATTTCGTTTCTAACTCTTTCATTGATTTATTAGGATAAACTAAAGGAGAAGAAGGCGAAGTATGAAGTGGCTGCTTCGACTGATAGTTCTGTTAATCTTGAGGATATTGATAACAGAATTATTACCGATGTTTTGGGTCCTGAAAGGTACGAATGCTTCGACTGATAGTTCTGTTAATCTTGAGTATATTTATAACAGAATTCTCACTGATGTTTTGGGTCTTGAAAGGTATGGTCGGGTTCGATTTCAAGGATCTAGTGTTACCCCGACCCAATATTTTGGATCCAGCTCCCAGCAATACATGCCTTCCGGGAGTCAATCTCGTGCTGAAGTTCAGAGGCTAAAAGACTAGATAGCTCAGATGCAAGAGAGCACGGTTGAGCAAATTGCTGATGCTTAAAGAAAATATGAAGAACTCCAACAACAGCTTAGAGCGGATGCGGAAGCGACAGCAGCGAGGGAGGCAGCGGCAGCTGCGAAGAAGGCAGAGGCAGCATCGATGCTAGCAGAGCAGAACAGAAAGTACGATGAGCTCCAGGTACAGCTTCAGCATATGATGCAGATGTTTCAGCAGTCGCAGAAGCCGCTATCTTAGACATTTAGTTTCTCGTTGTAAGATTATTTTTAACATTATTACATTTAACATTATTGTAAGAATATTTTCAGTTATAATTCATTTAATTTATTGAATTTCATGTATCATTTAGAATTAATGCATTTGGTGTGATTTTTATGCTACATTTGCTGTTTTGGGTTGGAATTATATGATATATTTACTGTTATTGGTTGGTTTTAGTGCAGGAGGGGTATGATATTAGACAAATTGTACATTGCAAATCTGTACAAATTAGCGGCGTTTTTGAAAAATGCGCCGCTAAAAGTCATTACCTTTAGTCATGACCTTTAGCGGCGTTTGTGGAAAAAGCGCCGCTAAAAGTCATGACCTTTAGCAGAGTTTGTGGGAAAAGCGCCGCTAAAAGTCATGACCTTTAGCGGCGTTTTTTTCTCATAAATGCCGCTAAAATTTGTGGCGTTTGATTTAGCGACGTTTTTTGCAGCGCTTCTAAAAGTTCCGCAAATACTATTAGTGGCGCTTATAAACGCCACTAAAGGCCTAAAAAACACCGCTAAAAGTTTGTTTTGCTGTAGTGACCCCAAACCCGACCAAGATGGACTGACCCGAATTCAATGCGCTACATTAGCCACCTGAAACACCCCAAACCCGGCCCACGAGCCTCGACCAGATCTGGTATGTTCCTCGAGTAAAAACGGTTCAAATTCGTTTGTTCTTTGGAAAACTCCGAGTAATTTTGGAGAAAGTTGATTTGGGTTCAAATTGAAAACTTTGTAAATTTTAGAATCCGAGATTTATTAAAAACTGTGTTTGTATATTAAAAAGACTTGCCGATTTTGTTTTAAAGATTTCACTTTTAAATTAAGGATCAATTGAAGTTAAGTGTCAAAACATTTAAAGATTTATTTATATAAAATGGTTTTAACTTTGATTTAACATTTATCGTAACGTAATAAAGGAATTTAAATGCATGCATAAAACAGTTCATACCATGGCCTTATTACATCAAAACAAACCCCAAAATAATTTATTGTACTTAAATAAAATAAAAATTTCAAATAGAATAAATTCCTTGCTGAACATGGCCACCACTAAGCTCCTGCCGACCCGGTCCATCACTGATTGTCACCTGAAAAATGTTCCCACAACGGGGTGAGTCAAACAGACTCAATGTGTACACAAACACTAAGTCCAAATAGATTCAGGCTTATCAAATCATACACATATATATCATAATTTACAATTAATGATGCATTCCCGAACCCGATCCTAGATGCCAACCGCTACACATCACCCGTACCAACCATCACACCGTGGGGACTACTAAGTCAACCCTCCATCCGCTACACACCATCGAAGGCAGTCGCTGCAGTCGACGTGCTCATCGCCCTTATAAAATTTGTGGCATAGCCACTAGATAATTATTTTGTGACATGATTCACCACATTCAGATAATGTGACCGAAGTCACCACATTCAGATATTGTGACAATAGTCACCACATTCACTTCCCCTTTCATAATCACCCAAATGCCCCATGTCATACATATCATGCAATATCATGCCTTAAGCCTTATTTCACATTCTTATCACATTCACTTATGTGCCATAAATCATACTCACAGTAGGAGTAGGAAAACGTACCTGAGTACTTTGTACCATTGCATGGTACTCTTAGCCACATTCACATTATTATAAGCACATATATTAAAATATAGCCATACATCTACTAAGAGTTAGTGTGGGGTACACACCTGATTTACTTATCGAGTTCACTCCAAATCCCGAAAAGCCCGATCTAATGCCTTAGATCTTTAACTCCTATATTCGGCCAACCTTAACATGTTAGTAAAAAGCCATTCGGCTAAAACCCAAATCCCGAAGGATTAACACACTTAAGTCCTTACCTTGCTGCCGATTTGTCTATCACTCAAATCCCGAAAACTTTGTAGTGTTTCTTCCTTGCAATCGGCTAGTACCAAATCACCTCACGGGTTAGTTTTTCGGCTTTTAAATGAAGTAAGAAATAGATCTAAGTACCAAAATAGGGCCTTGGCCGAATGTACATGTACACTTACCTTATAAATCGAAATCCCGAAATTGCTAATTACTCTTGGTATCTGTCGAAATATCCATGGACACATGTTAGATCAATTTCTAACATTTAATCACCATTAAATAGCCCTTAGCCGAACACATAGATCCACTTACCTTGCGATTTCAAAATCCCGAAAATATCCCTTGTCTTAGGTATCTGTCGAAATCCCTATAGGCATAGGTTAGATTTAAATCTAACTTTGAATCACATAAGAATGGCCTATAGCCGAATGTCCAATATGACTTACCTTAGATCCTTTAAAATCCCGAAACCTTCCTCCTTTGTAGTCGACTATGGCAAAAATCCTGAAAGAATCCTTCCAAGTTTCGGCAAACAAGAATATTGATGGGATTAGTTCTAGATTTCGACAAATCTAAAAGAAAAGAATGGAAATCAAACAACATTTGGTCTTTACCTTGTCTATAGAAATCGACAGCACCTTGCCTAACACCTCAGAGGGATTCGGCCTTGAAGAATACTAGGGAGATTCGGCTTTTGATTGATTTGGAAAAAGAAGAAGAACAGAAGTTTGAAGAGATTCAACTTATGAAGATGAATAGCAAAAAGGAAAAAAAGAGAGAAAGAACTCAAGTTGCTTTCTCTTTGGAAAATTTCAGCACAACAGAAAAGATGAGAAGAGAATTAAAATTTTCGGCACCCTTATACTATGCTTAGGCGAAAATACCATCCAAATACTCCCTTGGCCGGCCAACTCTTACCTCCTATCAACTTCCTCCTTTTCTCCTCTCTTTTATCCATTCATAAATAATTAAAATAATCCTTTACTTATCTACCACCTTAGCCGAACTTTTAAAAGGAAATTAACCTCATCTTATGCTCATCCTTAGTGCCTTGTTGCCGTCCAACTCTCTTGCTGCTTGACGCAAACTAAAACACCTTTATTTGCTTCCTTTGCAACTCAAACCTTGGCCCACTTGCACCTGTTGTGGCGTCACTTACCTAGGCTTTAAGTGGCTCATTGCAGCCACTTTACCAAGCTCATTTCCATGCCAAATTTCTTCTATTAATTTCCTTAAGGCCACATTGCTTAGCTTCCTCTTTTAGACTTAAAATCTAATAATTTCTAAGCTATTCCCCTACACACTAAGGTTCACAAAAATTCATAGATCACATTCAGAATATTCATAAACATGCTATTTCACATAATTTAGCAATAACGCACAAGCCATTATCCAGGGTATTACAGTTCTACCCCCTTAAAATAATTTCGTCCTCGAAATTACCTGAATGAAATAAGTGAGGGTATTGCTGTCGCATCGTCTCTTTCGGCTCCCACGAAGCTTCTTCCGATCCATGATTACGCCATAACACTTTGACTAGAGGAACTGATTTCCTCCGTAACACTTTCACATCTCGTTCCAAGATCTGAATCGGCTCTTCCTCGTAGGAAAAATCTGGCCTTAGCTCCACCTCTTCAACCGGTACCACATGAGATGGATCCGATTGATAACGACGTAGCATGGAAACATGGAACACGTCGTGCATCTGCTTCAACTCCGGTGGCAACTCCAACTGATATGCCACTGGTCCAACTCGCTTCAAAACCTTATAAGGTCCTATAAACCGTGGACTTAACTTCCCTTTGTGACCAAATCTCATCACCTTATTCCAAGGCAAAACTTTAAGAAACACTTGATCTCCCACATTAAATTCTATTTCTTTCCGCTTGAGATCTGCGTACGATTTCTGTCTATCAGATGCTTCCTTCAACCGTGCTCGAATCACACTAACCTTCTCTTCAGATTCCACCACTAACTCAGGACCCAAAATTCGACGTTCCCCTAATTTCGTCCAACATGTAGGAGTACGACACTTCCGTCCATACAGCGCTTCATACGGTGCCATCCGAATACTAGCTTGATAGCTGTTGTTGTACGCAAATTCTGCTAGAGGCAAATATTCTTCCCAACTCCCTCTGAAGTCTATCACACAGCCCCTCAACATATCCTCCAACACTTGGATTACTCGTTCAGACTGCCCGTCAGACTGCGGATGAAATGCCGTAGTGAAATCCAACTTGGTGCCTAAAGCTTGATGTAGCGCCTTCCAAAACCGAGAAGTAAACCTTGGATCCCTATCCGAGATGATCGATACCGGCACTCCATGTAACCTTACAATCTCCGATACATACAATTTTGCCAACTTCTGTAGAGAATAATCAACTCGCACTGGGATGAAATGCGCTGACTTTGTCAACCGATCCAGTATCACCCATACTGAGTCCTTCTTAGTAGGTGTAAGGGGAAACCCACTAACGAAGTCCATGGTGATTCTCTCCCACTTCCACTGCGGAATCATTATCGGTTGAAGCAATCCTGACGGAACTTGGTGTTCAGCCTTAACTTGCTGACACGTCAAGCATTTGTCAACAAATTCTGTAACTTCCCGCTTAAGTCCAGGCCACCAAAACTGCTCTCTTAGATTTCTGTACAACTTACTACCTCCAGGATGCATAGCATAAGGGCCACTATGCGATTCCTGAAGAATCCTCAGCCTCAACTCCTTGTTCTTAGGCATACAAACTTTACCCTTGAAGCACAATACTCCTTCATCATTAATACCATAACCTTCCAACTCTTCATCCTGTACTTGTTGTAGCTTAGCACTTAGATCCTCATCAGCCAACTGTCCCTCTTTCACCTCATTCAGCCACGTCGGCTTAACTTGCAGCTCTGCCAGCAGACTTCCATCATCATACAAGCTCAGATGTGCAAACATTGCCCTCAGATCTGACACAACCTTCCGACTTAGGGCATCAGCCACTACATTCGCCTTGCCCGGATGATACTCTATTGAGCAATCATAATCCTTCAATAACTCCACCCACCTTCGCTGTCTCAGGTTCAACTCCTTCTGAGTCAACAGATACTTAAGACTCTTGTGGTCTGTGTAGATTACTGACTTTTCTCCATAGAGATAGTGCCTCCACACCTTAAGAGCAAAGACCACTGCCGCCAATTCCAAATCATGAGTTGGGTAGTTAACCTCGTGTGGCCTTAATTTCCGAGACGCATAAGCGACTACTTTCCCATCTTGCATCAGTACGCATCCCAATCCTGTAGGAGAAGCGTCACAATACACCACGAAATCCTTTCCTGTGTCCGGCTGAATCAAGACCGAAGCTTCAGTCAAAACCTTCTTAAGCTTCTCAAAGCTCTCCTGTTGCTTATCCGTCCAAACGAAAGGTACTTCCTTCCTCAATAACTTTGTCAAAGGCGCGGCTATTGATGAGAACCCTTCTACGAACCTTTTGTAGTAGCCTGCCAATCCCAAGAAACTACGAACCTCGGCCACAGACTTAGGTGGTTTCTAATCCAACACTGCCTCAATCTTCCTAGGATCCACCCTTATTCCTTCTGCAGACACTACATGTCCTAAGAACGCAACTTCCTTAAGCCAAAATTCACACTTGCTGAATTTGACATAGAGCTTCTTCTCTCTCAACACTTGCAACACAATCCAAAGATGCTCATCATGTTCCTCCTCAGACTTGGAGTACACTAGGATGTCGTCGATGAACGCAACGATGAACCGATCCAAGTAAGGTTGAAAAACCCAGTTCATCATATCCATGAACGCAGCTAGGGCGTTCGTCAATCCAAACGGCATTACTACGAACTCGAAATGCCCATATCTTGTCCGAAAAGCCGTCTTATGGATATCCACCTCCTTCACTTTAAGCTGATGATATCCAGACCTTAGATCTATCTTCGAGAAAACCGCGGCCCCCTTAAGCTGATCGAACAAGTCGTCAATCCTCAGCAAAGGGTACTTGTTCTTGATGGTCAGCTTATTCAACTGACGATAATCTATGCACATACGCATAGTTCCGTCCTTCTTCACAAACAAGACTGGTGCTCCCCATGGAGACACACTGGGTCGGATAAACCCACGATCAAGTAACTTTTGGATTTGAGCCTTGAGCTCAACCAACTCCTTAGGTGCCATTCTGTACGGAGCGATTGACACAGGAGTTGTTCCCGGCAGCAGATCAATTCCAAACTCCACCTCCCTATCTGGGGGTATTCCAGGTAATTCTTCCGGAAACACATCTACAAAGTCCCTCACCGTTCTAACTCCATTAACTCCCCCTTCTTTCGTATCCAATGCACTAACAAAAGCCAGAAATGCCCTGCACCCTTTCCGGACCATCTTAACAGCCTTCAAAGCAGAAACTACGTTAGACAAGTAGTTTCTTCTTTCTCCTATCATAACTACTTCCTTATCCTCTGGGGTCCTTAACTCCATTCGCTTAGCTGCACAATCCAAAATAGCTCGATGCTCCACTAGCCAGTCCATTCCAAGAATAAGATCGAACTCCCCAAAAGGTAGTTCCATTAAGTCGGCAGAGAATATCACGCCCTGAATCTCTAAAGGCACTTTTCGAAACATCTTATTCACCACTACAATTTGACCTAGTGGGCTTACTACAGTCATCTCCCTATCAGAAAGTTCAGAGGCTATGCCTAGAGTTTCACCTACTCTACATGCAATATAAGAATGGGTCAAGCCCACATCAATCAAAGCAAAGTATGGCTTGCCAAAAACAAGGAATGTACCGGTTATGACGTCCGGCGCGTCTCCATCCTCTCTACGGTGAACCGCATACACTAGACCCGGCTGCCTTGCCTCTGCATTACCAGCACCTCTGCCAGGTGTTCCACGTCCTCTTCCAGCACCATTACCTCTGCCATTCGGACCACGACCTCGCTAAGGCTGCTGTCCACCTCTACCAGCCTGGTTAACATTCTGAGCTACTGGTCGATTTCCATCCGGCCTCATAGGACAGTCCTTAATCATATGGTCCTTTGACCCACACTTAAAGCATCCTCCGGTCTTCTTCCAACATTCCCCTAAGTGTTTCTTCCCACACTGATCACAAGTACGATATTGCCCTCCAGTACTAGCTTGCTGACCTCGCGGCCCATCAACTCTAGGCCTCTTCTGAACACTCCCAGATGACCCTGACGGCCCAAATCCTCCTTTCTGCTTATTCCGATCCGGGTTCTGCCTTACAGAGTCCTTAATCCCTTCAGCTACCTTAGCTTTCTCTACTAATGCAGAGAACTCCCGCTCCTGATGTGGAGCGATTAACAACCTTAGGTCATCCCTTAGTCCGTCCTCAAACCGGACACATCGCTCATGCTCCATAGCCACTACTCCTCGAGCATACCGGCTCAACCTCAGAAATTCAGCTTCGTACTCTGCTACGGACTTGTTCTCTTGAACCAGCCCCAGAAACACCTTCCTTTGCGCATCAGTGTAACGCGTGCCGACATACTTTTTCTGATACGCTGCCTTAACATATTCCCAAGTAAGATCCTCAGCTGTGGCACCATCCCGAACTGTGAGCCACCATTGATACGCTTCATCGCGTAGCAGCGCCACCATTCCCTTCAATTTCGCTTCAGGGGTCAGATCCAACTCATCCATAATTCGTTCTGTTGCCTGCAACCAATACTCAGCTGTACTGGGTGCCACACCAGATACTCCACGAAACACTTCAGCCCCATTGGCTCGGAGTCGCTCGGGTACAGATTTTCGAGCTCCCATATTCCCACCTACTCCAGCCACCATCTCAAGAACTCGCAGCACAGCTTGTGATACAGCATCATCCCCCGTCTGATCTTGCTGCTCAACACCAACAGCTGGTGGTGGTGGCGGTGGTACCTCATTCTCAGATCCTTGACCCGATCTAGCGGGTTCCGACACGGTCATTCTGCCTCTACCGCGTCCTCGTACATTACGACCACGTCCCCTAGAGCTCATATCTACGATCGCGCTTTAATCTGATTAAGAAATTTTATGAATTAGCCTTTATTCCACTGATTATCCGCAAAGGAATTTTATGTAAAGAGTTTAGTAGTAGTTTTTTCGATCAATCAAAGTTTCAAGTCTTCTATCCTAATTCAAAGAAAACACATCCATTCTGTAATATCTCCCATACACATTCACTCTTCGTACATTTTTGTCCATTCCTATCCCAGGGGTATTCTCGTAATTTGTCCTACAGGGGTATTTTGGTAGTAAACCGGGGTCAATTTGAAAATTCTCAAAGGTATTTCAAAATTTACGAAACTTAAGGTTCTTTTTGCGAATTTGTTTTCCAAACCGGTGTTGTTGCAGAAATTTTGGAAATCGGGGGTCATTTTGGTAATTTTGTAAAGCAGGGTAATTTCGTAAATTTTTCAAATCAAGGTACCTTAGTATTTTGTAACGATAAATTTTTTGAATATTTTTTGCAAAATCAGATAATGTTACTGAAATCGGGGTAGTAGGGTCATTTTGGAAACCAAGGGCATTTTAGTAATTTTACCACTAGGGGTATTTAGGTAATTTTGTAAGTCGGGAATATTTCGGAAAAATTTTGTAAAACAGTTTTTACAAATTAAAAGAGTAATTTTAAAAGTTTTAAAACTAAGGTTTTTATGAAAATACGGCTAGTCCCTTTCGGGTTTTAGTTATTGGGTTTAGCCCGTGAGTAAGTCCTCTTGGTTAGGGTGAACCGTAGCTACGCACCAGGTAGGATTCGAGTGGAGAGGAGGTGAGTCACGCGGACTGCTTAAATACCAAGCTCCCACTGAAACCAATCCTAGACATGCGCACAATGGTTGCCACACCCTAACTCGACGGCTTAGTCACAGGTTTGTTTAATTAGGCATTTAAATTTTTTGAAATTGTTAGGGTAAACTAGTCCTAGGGTTCAAGTACTTATCATACTAATCTACGTTCCATTTCTACCCTTCTACAAATCATAATATAAATCACACAAGAGATAGGGGTACTTACCTGGTGGACTTCGGGTCGGAGACTTAGGTGCCATGCCAGAAAACCTGCTTATTTCACAAAATTCTTTTAGGCTTAACTTTTGAAAACGTTTTGGGCCTTAAACCCAAGGCCGAGAGTTTAAAAACTGGGCTCTGATACCAAGCTGAAACACCCCAAACCCGGCCCACGAGCCTCGACCAGATCTGGTATGTTCCTCGAGTAAAAACGGTTCAAATTCGTTTGTTCTTTGGAAAACTCCGAGTAATTTTGGAGAAAAGTTGATTTGGGTTCAAATTGAAAACTTTGTAAATTTTAGAATCCGGGATTTATTAAAAACTGTGTTTGTATATTAAAAAGACTTGCCGATTTTGTTTTAAAGATTTCACTTTTAAATTAAGGATCAATTGAAGTTAAGTATCAAAACATTTAAAGATTTATTTATATAAAATGGTTTTAACTTTGATTTAACATTTATCGTAACGTAATAAAGGAATTTAAATGCATGCATAAAACAGTTCATACCATGGCCTTATTACATCAAAACAAACCCCAAAATAATTTAAAGTACTTAAATAAAATAAAAAGTTCAAATAGAATAAATTCCTTGCTGAACATGGCCACCACTAATCTCCTGCCGACCCGGTCTATCACTGATCGTCACCTGAAAAAAGTTCCCACAACGGGGTGAGTCAAACAGACTCAATGTGTACACAAACACTAAGTCCAAACAGATTCAGGCATATCAAATCATACACATATATATCATAATTTACAATTAATGATGCATTCCCGAACCCAATCATAGATGCCAACCGCTACACATCACCCGTACCAACCATCACACCGTGGGGACTACTAAGTCAACCCTACATCCGCTACACACCATCGAAGGCAGTCGCTGCAGTCGACGTGCTCATCACCCTTATAAAATTCGTGGCATAGCCACCAGATAATTATTTTGTGACATGAGTCACCACATTCAAATAATGTGACCGAAGTCACCACATTCAGATATTGTGACAATAGTCACCACATTCACTTCCCCTTTCATAATCACCCAAATGCCCCATGTCATACATATCATGCAATATCATGCCTTAAGCCTTATTTCACATTCTTATCACATTCACTTATGTGCCATAAATCATACTCACAGTAGGAGTAGGAAAACGTACCTGAGTACTTTGTACCATTGCATGGTACTCTTAGCCACATTCACATTATTATAAGCACATATATTAAAATATAGCCATACATCTACTAAGAGTTAGTGTGGGGTACACACCTGATTTACTTATCGAGTTCATTCCAAATCCCGAAAAGCCCGATCTAATGCCTTAGATCTTTAACTCCTATATTCGGCCAGCCTTAACATGTTAGTAAAAAGCCATTCGGCTAAAACCCAAATCCCGAAGGATTAACACACTTAAGTCCTTACCTTGCTGCCGATTTGTCTATCACTCAAACCCCAAAAACTTTGTAGTGTTTCTTCCTTGCAATCGGCTAGCACCAAATCACCTCACGGGTTAGTTTTTCGGCTTTTAAACGAAGTAAGAAATAGATCTAAGTACCAAACTAGGGCCTTGGCCGAATGTACATGTACACTTACCTTATAAATCGAAATCCCGAAATTGCTAATTACTCTTGGTATCTGTCGAAATATCCATGGACACATGTTAGATCAATTTCTAACATTTAATCACCATTAAATAGCCCTTGGCCGAACACATAGATCCACTTACCCTGCGATTTCAAAATCCCGAAAATATCCCTTGTCTTAGGTATCTGTCGAAATCCCTATAGGCATAGGTTAGATTTAATTCTAACTTTGAATCACATAAGAATGGCCTATAGCCGAATGTCCAATATGACTTACCTTAGATCCTTTAAAATCCTAAAACCTTCCTCCTTTGTAGTCGACTATGGCAAAAATCCCGAAAGAATCCTTCCAAGTTTCGGCAAACAAGAATATTGATGGGATTAGTTCTAGATTTCGACAAATCTAAAAGAAAAGAATGGAAATCAAACAACATTTGGTCTTTACCTTGTTTATAGAAATGGACAGCACCTTGCCTAACACCTCAGAGGGATTCGGCCTTCAAGAATACTAGGGAGATTCGACTTTTGATTGATTTGGAAAAAGAAGAAGAACAGAAGTTTGAGGAGATTCAACTTATGAAGATGAATAGCAAAAAGGAAAAAAAGAGAGAAAGAACTCAAGTTGCTTTCTCTTTGGAAAATTTCAGCACAACAGAAAAGATGAGAAGAGAATTAAAATTTTCGGCAACCCTATACTATGCTTAGCCGAAAATACCATCCAAATACTCCCTTGGCCGGCCAACTCTTACCTCCTATCAACTTCCTCCTTTTTCTCCTCTCTTTTATCCATTCATAAATAATTAAAATAATCCTTTACTTATCTACCACCTTAGCCGAACTTTTAAAAGGAAATTAACCTCATCTTATGCTCATCCTTAGTGCCTTGTTGCCGTCCAACTCTCTTGCTGCTTGACGCAAAATAAAACACCTTTATTTGCTTCCTTTGCAACTCGAACCTTGGCCCACTTGCACTTGTTGTGGCGTCACTTACCTGGGCTTTAAGTGGAGCCTTGCAGCCACTTTACCAAGCTCATTTCCATGCCAAATTTATTCTATTAATTTCCTTAAGGCCGCATTGCTTAGCTTCCTCTTTTAGACTTAAAATCTAATAATTTCTAAGCTATTCCCCTACACATTAAGGTTCACAAAAATTCATAGATCACATTCAGAATATTCATAAACATGCTATTTCACATAATTTAGCAATAACGCACAAGCCATAATCCAGGGTATTACACCACCTAAGTGACTCCCCTATTAACGACCTCCCAAGACACACCCCAACCTCATAGCACCTGAATCTTATCCATTTATTAGTTATTTATTAATACAGAAGCAATTTGTGAACCAATTTTAAACTTTTTATAAGTAATTTAACCTAAGGGCATTTTTGTTATTTTACCACCTACGATTAAACTAACCTGAATTTAGATCTATACATTTACCAAACCTCTTTTAGTCAATTTATGTAGGCCTTCAAAAATTCAGCTTAATCCAAGTTTATTTTCTATGTTTAATTCAAGTTTTATCATTAAGGACTAAATCGTAACAATTTCAAACTACTAGTACTATACCCGAATATTAAATTGAGTGCGTTTTTAACAATTTTTTTCAATTAAAAGTCTAATCCTAAAATTTTATCAAGTTTCCTTATCATTTAAGGCTCTAATTAGACTTATCAAGTTATAGGACTAATTTGTAATTTAAACAGACTAGAGAACCAATTTAAAAAGACCAGAATTCAAACCCCCAACAGCCCACTGCAGTTTTATTTTGTGCAAAAAATTTGATTTCAAACCCTATTTTGAGTATTTTATTGGCTGATTAAACCCGATTTAACTACAATTAAATATCATACATATCCATACCCCTTCAATTGAATTTATTAACACCAACTAAGCATCAATTAAATAGAATTAAACATTCAATTTCATGCATATCACCCACCGGTTAATTCAAACAAGTGGCGTACCTTAGTTGCTAATAAACCACTCCATAGAAGCTTCATTTAAACAATGGTTAGTGTAAACATCATGCCTCACACATCGTGTTATCAAGCAACAATACGCCGTAAATTATTCAATAATCAAACTCAAACGTGCATATATGGTATTATAAAACCACCCAAAATTAAAAATGTACAATGCCTAAGTCCAATTACAACCAAAATTAAACTAAGTCCCAGAAGTTCCACAAAACGTGTAACTAAATCTCTACTGAGCCTTAATCTCTTGGAACTCTCTTGCTCGGGTCCTCGGCTCCTCAGCTCCTCAATCTTGTCGGTTAACTGCACGAATGTGAGGGTGTGAGCTTAAAAAGCTCAATGAATGTTAATAAAACGACGAGTAAATTAGCACCCAAATCATGCTTAAATTGAAACCAATCAAATATAAATTTTCAATCACAATATCAATCCATAATAGTTCAATGTCATATGATCAACCATGTATCAAAAATCATAGTTACTCATGACATATAATGATCAATTTAGCATATAACATTTCATTCATTTATATTGGCATATACAATCATGGCTTAATCGGGTGATCATATATCGGATGAACGAATCTCCTTACTCCCAATCAGAATCAGAATCAGTCCCGGATTGAGCAGGCCGAGGCCAGACGCTCCCTTTTATCGCCTTTAATTAGTCCCGTTCAGTGGAGACACAAGCTCAACATGTAACAACCTGTTTTTAGTGAAATCAGAACAGTGGTTTTAGGACCACAAATCTGAAGTCAGAATAAAATTTATTTTATTATTATTTTATGGTCTACAGTATGATAGAAATACTGTATAAAAATTTCATTAAGAAATTTTATCGATTACATACTTAATTTGATAAAAGGGACTAAATTGCGTAAAGTGCAAAAGTTGAGTTCTAATAGCTAAAGGTATTAAATAGCTAAAGAATTTTAAATTGGAGGTCCTTTTATAGTAATTAGACATTAAAGTTGTTAGTGGATAAGCATGAATAGTCATAATTGGAAATTGAATGAAATATTAAGGTTAATTTTGGAAATTAGTGATTAAAGTTATAATAAATTAAATTAAATAAACTATTATCATCCATTCTCATCATCTTCCACCAAATTTAAAAAAAAAAAAAGAAAAAGAAAACCTAGCCACGGAAGCTTGAAATTTAGGGAAGCTTATTTTGCTCAATTAGGTATGAATTTTTGTCTCGTTTTTTATGATTTCTATGTTTCTGAGATCGTAGTAGCTTAATCTAACTAGCTCGAGGATTAATTTGCAAAACTGTTAAAGTATTTTGGGTTTTTCCATTGATGAGTATGCTTGAATTTTGAAGTTTGATAATAGAAAATGAATGGTTGTTGTTAGATAAACAACTTTTGTAAAGAGAATTTTGATGAAATTATCAATTAGGGGTTAAATTGAAAAAGGTGATAAATTTATGGTAAAATTTGTGAATTTTATGAAATATATGGGCTGCTATTAATATGTATAAAAATCGGCTAGGCTTGACTAACGATTAAATTGTATGAATTTCATTTTTTCGAGCCTAGGGACTAAATTACAAAGGAATTAAAAGTATAGGGCAAAATGGTAATTTTGTTAAAATTCCATGTTGGATTAAATTGAATGAGAATTATATTGAAATGAGTTAAATTTATTCATATAGATCCTATCAGATCTCGTACAAAGTTAGATCGAAGTAAAGAGAAAATATAGGATTAGTTGCCTCCATGTTTACGTACACTCGTTGAGGTAAGTTCGTGTAATTAAATTGTACATTTATATGTTTTAAATTGAATATTTGATTGTGAATTGTATAATTGCCATGAATGAATACCAATAGTATATTTGACAACTACCGAGCCCCTGTAACACCCCAAACCCGGCCCATACGTTTCGACCAGATCTGGTATGCTACGAGTTGTACATTGAAAACTTTTGCTTTGTTGGTTTTGGAAATCGCAAGTTAATTAGACAATATTTGAATAAATAAGTGACCTTTGAAAAAAAAACCCTTTTACTATTATTATTTCGTATATTAAATCTTTTGACAAAATCTCATAAGTTGCAAATATTAATACTAAGCAGTGAAGTATAAACAATAGGGCCTTATTACATAAATATTCCAAAAATTAAAACTTAAAGAAAAGCCGAAATAATCCATAAAAAAAAAAACTTGATGGCCACTCGAGTCCGTCTCGGCTCCCATGTCCACGATCTACTGCTCATCTGAAAGAGTTATGGAAAGTAAAGGGTGAGTCACCAAGACTCAGTGTGCAAATCCCGAAAACACATAAAAGGCTTGGGCTCACAAACACATTATGAGCCCTGGCCCAAACATAAAGGCAACAATCAGAATTACATGATAAATAATAAATGATGAATGGCCCAGCCCATCCTAGAATTCCATCCTCTACACACCAACCCGTACCAACCATCACACCTTGGGGATTTCTACAATCAACCCGCCAACCGCTACACACTATATCGACAGCTGTGCTGCCTGTCTTAAAGACCGATCACTGTGTGACCTATGTGGCAAAGCCACCGATCGCCATGCGACCTTAATAATACATCGTAGCATTTCGACAGCTGAGTTGCCTGTCATAAAGACCGATCACTGTGTGACCTATGTGGCAAAGCCACCGATCGCTATGCGACCTTCTTCCCCTTCATCATATCAATCCCATCCCAAGCATACATACATGCAAAATAAAACAATGTATTACCTAAGAGATTTCAGTTTATAGCATACATCGATACACATAGAGAGATTTCTATGATTACGTACCTGGCATCCTTGCCTAACCCTTTTAGGGTTTCATTCGACTGTCCACACAGCCTTTTTCCGGCTTTTTAGCCCATAACATATATATATAGACATACATACAGGTTTAGTAGTGTGTTAGAGATCTACACACCTGATTACCGATAAAACGATACTTTCTATGTCGATGCTATCCTTAGTCGACACAACTGTTATCTGCCTAAGGTGTTGTTCAGAAGCCGGTCCACAACCAAGTGGCCAATCTCGAACGGCAGATACTGCTCGTTTCTTAAACTTAGGGATTCTCTCCTTTGCCTGATCCATATTTATTTCCATCACAAGTCCCTATCAGAACTACTATCACAATATTTGATCGTTAATCATCATCATAAAGTTGAGATCTTGTATACAATGGGCAAATCTAGTAGAAATCTAGGGAAATCTTCTTACCTTAAAATCCCAAAATTGGAGACTAGTGATTTTCGGCTTTTAGATCTAGACGACCAAGTTTCCTTCAAATCCCGGTATGCCGCCAAACATAGAACCATTAAACTATTAGCTTTTCGGCTTTTGCCTTTCAAGAACCGAAATAGAACATGAGATCTAATAGAAGTCGACACTTACCTTAGTACAGGGAATTCGGCTAGCACTTGGAGAGAAGATTCGACAATGTCAAAGAAAAGACTTAAATGCTGGAAGAATAGAACTAATTCTCAAATAGGATGAATAAAGAAAAACTATGGAGATTTCGGCCTTTTAGAGAAATCGGTTCAAGGGGAAAAAGAATGGAGAAGAGGTTTCGGCTTTTTGAAGAAATTGAAGAAAAGAAATTGGAGAGGGAGAGGCTAAGGAATTCGGCACAAGAATGAAGAGAGAATTAGGGTTTTAAATGCCAGAATCAAGGAGCTATCCACCTCTATTTATAGGATTTCGGCACCTCCTGTATAAAACTGTAAACGCCCTTCCTAATTAATTAAAATTCAAGCTAAATAAAAGGAAAAATTCGGCACCCTTTTGCCATGCAGTAGCCGATTTCTTTACTCCTCTAAGTGGTAGATTTTCGGCCATCACCTTCCTTGTAGATAGGCTCCTATCTTTTCTCCTTTTTATCTTCTAAATTATAAATTATAAAATCTACATTATCCCATTCACATAAATCCTCCTGTTTTTGAGCCTTGTAGCCGTCCACCTTACCTAACCCTAATGACAATTTTAGCTAACTTAAATTAAAAGATTTGGGCTCCATAAAACTTAAATTTGGGCCCCTTATTCCCTTGTGTGGCGTCACCCCCTTACTCCCTAAGTGGCGTCACTGACCACTGGGCCACAAGCCCATTTTGATATTTTAAACTCAGATACAACCTTTTAAACCCTATGGTGCCCAAACAAAAATTTAACTAAGGCTTCAGCCCAATCCTGAGCCCAATTTGGACCCCTAATGCTCAAATTAACTCATTACACATATTCACCCATTAAATGCATAGGCCCAAAAATTCAGGATGTTACAGTTCTACCCCCCTTAGAGAAATTTCGTCCTCAAAATTTCCAACTAACTACTAATCGTACTACCCAAGTCTCACCACTATGCTTTCGCTGCGCACTCTAATTTAATAATATATAACCATTGCATGCATACAGTTTTATACCCAAAAATATAGCATCCACACAAGACATACCCGACTTAATGGTGATTGAACAATCCTGAGCCTTCACCCGGATCTTAAACACGTTCCTGACTTCCTCCAACATTCACCCGAATGACGCCTTTTGCAATATTCGCAAACTCAAAAGTTTGGATGTACCTTAACATGCTTCACAGAACAAGACTGCAACCCTAGAAAACTACGATCTCTTTTTTTCTTACAGTCCACGCACCTAACTCGAAGTGTTTCACCGATTTTTTAACCTCCTTTAGTACCTCCCTAACTAGTTGAGTCAGCACATCAGTCCTAACACTTCCACTGCCTCGGCCGCGGCCTCTTCTTCCTCTCCTAGCGCTCATCGTTGATTCTCGTAGTATCTAAATTAGAAATTTTATGAATTATTAATTTCTTTCACTGATTAACCACAAACAGTCTTATGAATAGTAATTTGAGAGTAGTGCTTTCGAATTCGTACCTATCTACAGTTTCAGTCTCAGATTTATCTCCTAATTCTGGAAACCACATACATTCAACCATCACACATCAACAAACATATAACATCCATGAACTCACATTCATCACATAAGGGCATCTTCGTTATTTCACTACCCAGGGGTTTTTCTGTAGTTTTGCCCTACAGGATATTTTCCAAAATAGAGTATCTTGGTGATTTTCTTCGAATTAGAGGTAATTTTGGTACATTTGTTTTATATAAAGCAAGGGTATTTTGGAAAACAAGTTTTTTTTAAACGTGGGTATTTTGGTAATTTCCTCAAAATGGGGTATCTTGGTGGTTTTGTTTTTTTTTCGAAGTAAAGATATTTTGATGTTGTTGTTGTTTTTTTTTCTGAAGCAGGGATACTTTGGAAAATTTAATTTTGCAAACCGGGTTACCTTTGTAAATCTAGGGGTTTTCGGGTAAATTTGCAAAACATAGGTATTTTATAAAATCAAGGTTGTTTTGGAAATTTTCACAAACCAAGGTTATTTTAGAAACTTTGCCAACCAGAGTGCTTCGGTGATTTCACAATTTTTTGTAGTTTTACAATTCTGGGGTATTCTGGAAATTTTCACAAATCAGGTGTATTTTGGAAATTTTACAAAACTTGGGGGTTTTTTTTATTATGAAATAGGGTGGCTGGTCCCTTTCGGGTTTTAAATTATAGATTTTGGCCCGTCAACAAATCCTTGTGGCTAAGGGGAATAGTCACTACGCACCAGGTAGGATTCCAGCGAAGAGGAGGTAAGTCATCAGGACTGCTTAAATACCAAGCTCTCCCTGAATCCAATCCTAGACATGCGTATGCCTGTTGCCACACCCTAACCCATCAACTCATTCACGGGTTTGTTTAGTTGGATTAAGTCTTATGGAATTGAAGAGTTCTTTATCTAGGCCTAAGGTCCATTAATACTATCATACTAGTCTACGTCCATAAAGCCCATCAAACCCCAATCATGCATATCATAACAAAGGTTAGGATACTTACCTGCTTGGATTGGGTGCCGGTAGACTCGAAGGCCATATCTTCATCCAAGACACATTTTTTTTCAAATTCACATCACTTTACAAAATATTACTAGGCCCATTTCACAGCCCGAGTTTTGAACTGGGCTCTGATACCAAAATGTAACACCCCAAACCCGGCCCATACGTTTCAACCAGATCCGGTATGCTACGGGTTGTACATTAAAAACTTTTGCTTTGTTGGTTTTGGAAATTGCAAGTTAATTAGACAATATTTGAATAAATAAGTGACATTTGAAAAAAAAAAAGCCCTTTTATTATTATTTCATATAATTAAACCTTTTGACAAAATCTCATAAGTTGCAAATATTAATACTAAGCAATTAAGTATAAACTATGGGGCCTTATTACATAAATATTCCAAAATTAAAACTTAAAGAAAAGCTGAAATAATCCATAAAAAAAGACTTGATGGCCACTCGAGTCCGTCTCGGCTCCCATGTCCATGATCTACTGCTCATCTGAAAGAGTTATGGAAAATAAAGGGTGAGTCACCAAGACTCAATGTGCAAATCCCGAAAACACATAAAAGGCTTGGGCTCACAAACACATTATGAGCCCTGGCCCAAACATAAAGGCAACAATCAGAATTACATGATAAATAATAAATGATGAATGGCCCAGCCCATCCTAGAATTCCATCCTCTACACACCAACCCGTACCAACCATCACACATTGGGGATTTCTACAATCAACCCGCCAACCGCTACACACCATATCGACAGCTGTGCTGCCTGTCTTAAAGACCGATCACTGTGTGACCTATGTGGCAAAGCCACCGATCGCCATGCGACCTTAATAATACATAGTAGCATTTCGATAGCTGAGCTGCCTGTCATAAAAACCGATCACTATGTGACCTGTGTGGCAAAGCCACCGATCGCTATGCGACCTTCTTCCCCTTCATCATATCAATCCCATCCCATGCATACATACATGCAAAATCAAACAATGTATTACCTAAGAGATTTCAGTTTATCGCATACATCGATACACATAGAGAGATTTCTATGATTACGTACCTGGCATCCTTGCCTAACCCTTTTAGGGTTTCATTCGACTGTCCACACAGCCTCTTTCCGGCTTTTTAGCCCATAACATATATATATAGACATACATATGGGTTTAGTAGTGTGTTAGAGATCTACACACCTGATTACCGATAAAACGATACTTTCTATGTCGACGCTATCCTTAGTCGACACAACTGCTATCTGCCTAAGGTGTTGTTCAGAAGACGATCCACAACCAAGTGGCCAATCTCGAACGGCAGATACTGCTCGTTTCTTAAACTTAGGGATTCTCTCCTTTGCCTGATCAATATTTAATTCCATCACAAGTCCCTATTAGAACTACTATCACAATATTTGATCGTTAATCCTCATCATAAAGTTGAGATCTTGTATACAATGAACAAATCTAGTAGAAATCTAGGGAAATCTTCTTACCTTAAAATCCCGAAATTGGAGACTAGTGATTTTCGGCTTTTAGATCTAGACGACCAAGTTTCCTTCAAATCCCAGAATGCCGCCCAACATAGAACCATTAAACTATTAGCTTTTCGACTTTTGCCTTTCAAGAACCGAAATAGAACATGAGATCTAACAGAAGTCGACACTTACCTTAGTACAGGGAATTCGGCTAGCACTTGGAGAGAAGATTCGGCAATGTCAAAGAAAAGACTTAAATGCCGGAAGAATAGAACTAATTCTCAAATAGGATGAATAAAGAAAAACTATAGAGATTTCGGCTTTTTATAGAAATCGACTCAAGGGGAAAAAGAATGGAGAAGAGGTTTCGGCTTTTTGAAGAAATTGAAGAAAAGAAATTGGAGAGGGAGAGGCTAAGGAATTCGGCACAAGAATGAAGAGAGAATTAGGGTTTTAAATGTCAGAATCAAGGAGCTATCCCCCCTATTTATAGGAATTTCGGCACCTCCTGTATAAAATCGAAAACGCCCTTCCTAATTAATTAAAATTCAAGCAAAATAAAAGGGAAAATTCTGCACCCTTTTGCCATGCAGTAGCCGATTTCTTTACTGCTCTAAGTGGTGGATTTTCGGCCATCACCTTCCTTGTAGATAGGCTCCTATCTTTTCTCCTTTTTATCTTCTAAATTATCAATTATAAAATCTACATTATCCCATTCACATAAATCCTCATATTTTTGAGCCTATAAAACTTAAATTTGGGCCCCTTATTCCCTTGTGTGGCGTCACCCCTTACTCCCTAAGTGGCGCCACTGACCACTGGGCCACAAGCCCATTTTGATATTTTAAACTCAGATACAACCTTTTAAACCCTATGGTGCCCAAACAATAATTGAACTAAGGCTTCAGCCCAATCCTAAGCCCAATTTGGACCCCTAATGCTCAAATTAACTCATTACACATATTCACCCATTAAATGCATAGGCCCAAAAATTCAGGATGTTACAACCCCGTTTGAACCTTAGGGATCCGTAAGATACAAATGGCATGTCATTAGGGTTACCAGTTTTAACTCTTATGAGCTTACCGATACTCGGCTAATATGAGCTAACTGTTACTCGCTGTTATTCAGATCGGAAGAGCTTACCATTTATAGCTCATATGAGCATACATGTACATGAACTAATGGATTACAGTTCAGTACACCTCGTGTATACTACCTGCATATCCAACATTATTCTAAATGGTTCAATGGGCACAGTTCTGTTACGAAATTATATGAGTTCAATATGAACTATTACTGGTGTTTACAGAAATACATGAAATGTGATTATTTGATGAATTCAACCATGTGTGTTGGATCTTATATGTGATTTTCATGGCTAATATGTTAGTGATCATGTGTTTAGGCTTTTGGCCAAATTGGTTGAGATATACTATGTTTACTTACCTATTTTATTGATATATGGTAAGTTAAATTCCATGTTATACAAACTTACTAAGCCTAAATGCTTACTCTGTGTTATTTTTCTATGTTTTTTAGTAATTCAGAAGCTTGTTCAATTTGGAAGCTTGTTGGAGCTATATCACACTATCCATTGATTGTTTTGGTACTTTCAGATATTTAAATTTGGTTATAAACGCATGTATAGGTTAGTTTGGCCAATGTTAGTATATAAGAGTTTTGTTGAGATTAACCATTTATATGGCTTGTGTTTGGTATATTTTGATGTGTATATATGTGGCCTTATCATGTTTGATGTGTGTTTGATATGGTAGAATGAAAGAAAGTAAAAAATGTGGTTTGAATATGCATATATGTATTTGGTCATTTAGGTAAGTTGAGACACTTGGTTTGTCGAAACCATTTTAAAAATCGGGTTTAGAAAAATGGGGATCGACTTTAAAAATAAAAATGGGAGTCACCACCAATCTTTTTTACTTAGGTGTGATTGGATCACCTTGTAAAATGTTTCATTTAAAAAAAGCATTCAATTTTGGTCCACAAGAAACAAGAAAACGGGTTCGGGAGTCGGTTACGTATGAGGAAGGGTTAGCACCCTCATAACGCCCAAAATTGGTACCTAATCGATAAAATCATGTCCAAATGTTGAAAATAAAGAAAGTTAGAAAATATGATCCTTTTATTAGAGAGAAAATTAGGACTTACTTGTCACAAAGAAATAAAGTATTTTACCTAATAAGTTAAGGTATAGTACCTCATGACTTTGAAATTAAGCTCGTCTTTATTTTAGAAAATTCCTACCTCGAGATTCAAAATGTCGAACCCAGTAAGTTAAGGCACAACACTTTGAATTCCCAAGAATAGATTTTTTATTTTGAAATTGATAAATCTCAAATTTCTTAAAAAAAGCATATACGTAATAACTAAAGTTTCACGAGAAAAATCGAACCCAATAAATTAGGGCAAGATTCTTCTCGAAATTCCCCAAATATCACGTATCATCATATTTTGAAAATCATTTGAAATAAATTTAGAAAATGAAGATATGTAATACCTAAAGTTTCACGAGAAAAATCGAACCCAATAAGTTAGGGCAAAATTCTTCTCGAAATTTCCCAAATATTACATATCACCATATTTTAAAAACCATTTGAAATAAAATGTGCCGATTCAAAAGATGTTTTTATAAAAGATTGATTTGAGTGAAACATAACATGAATATATTACAACATATATATTTAATAGCAATTTTACAAAATTACAAATAAATAATAAAAGGATAATATAACATAAATATATAACGGACTATGTTAAACAATAATAAATGATCTAAAGAATATAAATAAACATGTAATATAGCAAATATTGAAATTTTCACGAAATAACAAAATTAAATGAAAAATGGAATAACATATTTAAACATTAAAAAAAGAATGTGGTGACTTTTAAAATGATTTAATATATATACATTAAAAGTAAAAAAAAAAACTTATCATAAATATATACATAATTTAGTAATCTAATACATGTATAAATAACTACATATAATAAAAAAATAATTAATAAATAGTATGTAATAATTTTTATATAAAACACATATAATATTAATCTATTATAACAATTTTTTTTAAAAAATAAAAAAAGTATAAAAATGATATGGATAAATAAAAAAAAAGTTATAAAAAATGCATAAGTCAACCTTACTACTGCAATATGAAGATTCAACGAAATTTCTCCACCAAAATCTAACTCGAACGGAAGCAACTAAAAAAAAACGAAGATGAGTGAAGAACAAAATAAGAACAAGCCACATAAAATAAGAACGCAAGAGGGAGAGAAATTTGAGTGAATGCTCTCAAGAATTTTTATTGCTTTCCAAACTTTTGTGTCTCCTTTACAATGAAGGGAGATGCTTCTATTTATAGTTGAGCCTCCCTAAATCAAATGGTACAGATCAATTACATCAACGGCTAAGATTAAAAGGTATCTACAAATTAAATCTCTAAGATTACAAAATCATATCTTTTAATATTACATACCATATCTTCTAAGATTGCATATAATATCTAAGATTGCATACCATATATTCTAGGATCACATATCATATCTAAGATTTGAGTATCATATCTAAGATTGCATATCCTTGAAGATTGTACTTCCATATACGTCAAGCTTGTAGATAGACTTTCAATCTTTTTAAGTAATGGGCCATTTCGATCGGGCCAAATGATATATTTTGGACTGGACTTGGACTTTGTTTTATTCCAGCCCGGTCAAAATTGGGCTCTTACAGCTGCCCCTCTTTGCTCATTGTCGTGTAACGAGAATAAAGCAAAGCTATAAAAGGACCAATTTTGACCGGTCTTGGCTGAGCCCCGACTTCTTGATCCTCGCTTTCTTCAAATGACTCCAAATCCACTGCAACTTTAATGGTATTGGAACTTCATTTTGATAAGTTTGATAGCTTCAACTTTATGAAGGCAGTATCCACTATCTTTTGATTTGCTCCACTGCAAACTCAGGGAGACCAGATCTGATATTTTCAATCTGATTCTTACAAACTTAGGGATATCCAGACTGATGTTTTCGATCTGTTTCCTACAAATTCAGGAAGATAAGATCTGTTGTTTTTAGTCTGCTCCACTACAACTTCAGGGAGATAAGACTAAAATGTCTTCGATCTGCTTCCTACAACTTTAGGAAGATAAGATCTTCTGCTTTCTTCAATCTGCTCTACTGCAACTTCAGATAGATAAGACTGAAATGTCTTCGATCTTCTTCCTATAACTTTAGGAAGATAAGATCTTCTACGGTCGATTTACTCCACTTTCAACTTCAGGGAGATAAAATCTTCTGTTTTTAGTCTGCTCCACTGCAACCTCAGGGAGATAAGACTAAAACGTCTTCGATCTGCTTCCTACAATTTTAGGAAGATACGATCTTTTGCGGTCGATTTGGTCCACTGTAACTTCAGGGATATAAAATCTTCTGTCTTTAGTCTGTTCCACTGCAACCTTAGGGAGATAAGACTAAAACGTCTCCGATCTGCTTCCTATAACTTTAGGAAGATAAGATCTTCTGCGTCCTTCAATCTGCTCTACTGCAACTTCAGAGAGATAAGACTGAAATGTCTTCGATCTGCTTCCTACAACTTTAGGAAGATAAGATCTTCTGCGGTCGATTTACTCCACTGCAACTTTAGGGAGATAAAATCTTCTGTTTTTAGTCTGCTCCACTGCAACCTCAGGGAGATAAGACTAAAACGTCTTCGATCTGCTTCCTACAACTTTAGGAAGATAAGATCTTCTGTGGTCGATTTGCTCCACTGCAACTTTAGGGAGATAAAATCTTCTGTCTTTAGTCTGCTCCGCTGCAACCTCAGGGAGATAAGACTAAAACGTCTTCGATCTGCTTCCTACAACTTTAGGAAGATAAGATCTTCTGTGGTCGATTTGCTCCACGCAACTTCAGGGAGATAAAATCTTCTGTCTTTAGTCTGCTCTACTGCAACCTCAGGGAGATAAGACTAAAACGTCTTCGATCTGCTTCCTACAACTTTAGGAAGATAAGATCTTCTACGGTCGATTTGCTCCACTGCAACTTCAGGGAGATAAAATCTTCTGTCTTTAGTCTGCTCCACTGTAACCTCAGGGAGATAAGACTAAAACGTCTTCGATCTGCTTCCTACAACTTTAGGAAGATAAGATCTTCTGTGGTCGATTTGCTCTGCTGCAACTTCAGGGAGATAAAATCTTCTGTCTTTAGTCTGCTCCACTGCAACCTCATGGAGATAAGACTAAAACATCTTCGATCTGCTTCCTACAACTTTAGGAAGATAAGATCTTCTGTGTTCGATTTGCTCCGCTGTAACTTCAGGGAGATAAAATCTTCTGTCTTTAGTCTACTCCACTGCAACTTCAGGGAGATAAGACTAAAACATCTTTGATCTGCTTCCTACAACTTTAGGAAGATAAGATATTCTGCTTTCTTCAATCTGCTCTACTGCAACTTCAGAGAGCTAAGACTGAAAGTGTCTTTTGATCCACTTCCTGCAACTTCAGGAAGATAAAATCTGAAACTTCACCGATATCGCTACACCGTTTACTGAATGACATATCCTATAGACTCGGTTTCATGTGTTATGAGTGACATGAATGTAATATGTCATGAAAATAATTAGGATTAGAATACAATGACCGGAATGAATCAAATGCATCTAATGAAATTTGCTATGATACAAAAATGTTATGAGTATGATTCCTACTCTAGGTGTTATCACTCATTTGTTTTCCCATTCTTGTTCATCAATCATGCTCTGTTCAACTAGCTTGCCCAAATGTAATTTCTGAGTCAGCCCCATTTGAACCTCGAGACATGAAGTTGGTATCTCCCACTGCAACTTCAGGGGAACGATATTTGGTTTCTCCCATATTTCTGTTACCATTCAGAGGTATAGAACTTGTATCACTTTTAACCTATTACACCATTCCCTGGGTGTAATAACCAGACGTATGTGTCTGAAATTTTCAATGAATTGTAGGGTATCCCAACAATGATCCCCTTGTTCATCATTTGCCAATGTGGTATCACCAACAAAATTGTCTTATCCAAAAAGAATCTGAAGAGGTAATCATTTTTCGATGTTTCCAGCCCTTAAACTTGGTAAGTTCTGAACAATAGTCATGTTTCAGATTCCTCATATTATTTAGAAGCTTCTAGAGTAATATGCGAAACTCCTTTTATGAAAGTGTTAGTCCAATAATCATTATTTCAATATAAAATGCTTGAAAAAGATTACAGCAATGGACAAGAAAGAAACTAATCAGGAGCATAGCTCAAAACAAATAAGTTAATCAAAGATAACCAAGGCAATAAATGAAAATTGATTTGTGTATTTCTTTGAAAGGAATAAAGTAATCAAAGATAGAAAATTTAAAAGGGGTAAGATGGAATACTAGGTGCCCCAGATATCACAGCCTGAGCTTCTTTGTTCCAACTTCTTGAGGACCATTTTAAGCTCAATATGTGTTTAGGAGATCCAGAGTACTTTGTCGATGCCCCCAGATGTAACATACTTCCTCATTACTAATTCAGACGTAGCAAGACTACTGTATGCCCCATTTTTCAAACTTTGAGCCGCCCTTTTCGGGTTTTCAACTCAAAGCCCCTTTGGTCTCAAAGCGCCCTTTGCGGGTTTTCGCCTTGGCCTCTCCTTTTTATTTTTTTTTTTTTTTTGAATTTGGACTCAAGGCGCCCTTTGCAGGTTTTCACCTTGGACCTTCCCCTTTCATGTAAAATATCTCTAGAATAAATCTGAATTCACAGGATTGGGCAAGTCTTTGCCATCCATCTCAGTCAATATGAATACTCCTCTAGAATAAGCCCTTCATAAGTCCTTCCAAGTTTGGCATATGCTTTCCTCTAAAATCGTTTTGTAGAAGAAAAATATGTTTCAACATCAAGTTCCCCTTGTGGAATTCTCTAGGATGAACCTCTTTGTCATAAGCTTGAATAACTTTAACCTTTTCTTCAACTAGGTTCAATTAGCAAAATGCTTCATTTCCATAAACTAATAGGTAAGACGTTGCTCCCAGCGAAGATTCTGGCCAAGATTCAATAAGATAGAAGGTAACGGTAGCTTCTTATGCCAATCCTTACAAGTCTAAGTCACCTTTCATTTTTTTGGTAACTTTTGCTATATAATGATACACTGCCTAATCTTTGGACAAACTGTAAACTTTGACTTTGTACAATTATGCATTCTATGTTGGCACTTGATCTTTTTTTTTTTGAATTTGATGACTGTCGACTTTGCAATATTGGCATATGAAGCAATGTTCACCCTCTTAGTGAAGTAGACAACGACCATAACCATGAATCAATGTCAACTAGAAGCATTTAACAAGATTGAACCCATAATATTCATGCCCCACATATAGAAGAGTCTGTGAAGAAAATAGAAGAGTCACATAAATCTTGTTTTCTTCAATTCAGCATTTGTGGTATGACTGATGCAATCACCTTCCATGATAGACCAACAGTGCCACATCCTCTTGTTTAGCCCGCGTCTTATTAGTCTAGGCATATCTTGATATGATCATGCGAAAATATCTTTGGATTCTTGAAGATAATTCAATAATGTCTCGCCTTATTTCCGTGATGAGCTAGGCTATAATCTTCACTTCTTTTCTATACTCGCGATATTCAATGACCCTTTGTAGAGTAAGGTCTATTTTCCATTCTTAATAAGTCAGAAGATACGTCACAATCTCTGTTATCTTCAAAGTCCTTAGATCCCCTAGACCTATATCTTGTTCAAAAAGGGAATCAGTAACAACGTCGCTCATGACGTTGATATCTGGGTACCTAGGTACGAAGGAGAACAAATGATTCTAAGGATGATTATTTGGATAGTATGGTCACAAATAAATAATGAAAGAATATTATGAAATGTAAAGAATAAAAGAATATGTATTCAAAAAGATGCATTTTATTAAAATAATAATTCTGAACATAAGCCTATTTCACAAAAGGGGTCTTATTGCCTCTAGGCTTAAGGCAACAAGCATGTTTTGTACATTACTCTAAATTAGCCCTAAAAGTACAGGAATTTCTTTCACAGTCTTATTATTCAAAACACTCCGAAGTACACAAGGGCTTGTAAACTTTGTTCTCTGATTTCCTCTTCGCCTTCGATTTCTTCAAAGGATCACAACTTTCTTGTCTCCATGATTGGATAATGGGTTCTCTACACTGGGTGTATCATCAATCTTGAAAACTCCCATCTTAAGATGTAATATTCCAGATTAGGGGTTATGCATTTGGAGCATAATTCCTGAGTTAATAGGCTCAGTGTATGGGTGAGTGTGTTTAAGGGGTTTGGAGAACCTTAGGAGATGGGGACAATGCATTGGAAAATAATTGGATTTCAAGTTAAAAAGAGGAGCTAGGCCGAAGAGGCCTTAAGAAAAGTTTTGGGGAGTTTAGGACACAAGGAACCGTGTGGCAAATTGGCAAGGGACGCCACCTAGGAGCAGGGGAGCTTGCGTCACATGGAGTGGCCAGGAGGGAGGAGGTTCGAGCTGCAGAAATTGCATTGTGGGTTTTTTCTTTTTGCGTCAAGAAGGGAAGTTGGGCTAAGGAGGCCTTAAGGGAAAAACTTTAGGCATTTTTGGCATAAGACAGGCCTTGGTAAAGTGGCTACAAGGCGCTGCTTAAGGGCCTGGAAATGACGCCATGTGCAGTGGGCAAGGGCCCTGGTTCGAGTCTTGTTGGCAGCAGGGAGGCGTGTTTTATTTTTGCTTTTGGCGTTAAGACAAGGGGAGCTAGGGAAGGAGGTCTTAAAAGAAATTGTGGGGAGGTTATGACACAAAGGAGCCAGCAGCAAAGTGGCTTGGGGTGTTATCTGTGGGCTTCAGCAGGTCTCATATTCGAATCTTGGGGGCAGCAAATGGGTGGTTTTTATTTTGTAAATTTTAAATCAAGAGAGGGAGGAGTGTTGGACGGCACATGGGCATTGGAAGGATGAGATAAGGATTAAGCTTGTTTTATTTTTTTCGGCTGGAAGAGTGGGATAAATGTGGGTTATTTTATTTAGTTTAAATAAGTAAGATAAGAGATAATGGCTGTTTTATTTTATTTATTTTTGAATAGGTGTTAAAGAGATAAATGGGGAGATTAATAAGGATATGATAAGGAGTTGATGTGGTGGCCAAGTATGGGGCTCTTTGGTTGGCAAAAATTCGGTCAAATGAAAAGGGAATAAGTGCCGAAATTAATTGTTTCTTCCCTTGGTCTCTTTGGCCGAAATTTAAAGTCAAGAGAGTTTTCTTTTTCTTCTTTATCTAATTGAAGCCGAACCTTCTTTGTTACCATTGCCGAAATTCTTTTACTTTTTCTTCTTATTATTTCTTTCAATCCAATTCATCACCTTTTCTTGAATGGTCGGATGTGCCTTTGTTAATTAGGATTTTAGCCGAAACTTTGAAGCACTTTAATCTATTTCTCTTCTTGGCCGAATCTTCTTAAGCTCTCTCTACTATTGCTTATTTTTCTCTTTACCAATAAAAGTGCCGAAACACCATTGTTTTGCTCAAAAGCCGAATCTCTAAAGGATGGGCTGTCGACCTTTCTCTTGTAGCCTCTTTAAGCGACATAGTGGTAAGTGATCTCCTCTTTAAGCAACCGTTTTATTCTTTCTTCATGGGTGTGCCGAATCAATGGTTGGTCTTGATTTTTAGAGCATGGCCGAATGTTCATAGTGCTTTACCAATGTGTCTTTTGAATATAGCCGACAAGAGGAGCATTAGAGGAGTTTTTCGGATCTGAAGCAATTAAGGTAAGCAAGTTTGGTATTCGACCTAGGGGCCATGTGCATGGATTATTGTATTAAGCCGATTCTAATAGTGTTAGCAGGGATATTGACAACTTCAAGAGCAAGCAAACACTTCGGGATTTAGGTAAGCTAGGGGCTAGTCGACAGGAATAAGCAAAGCCTTCGGGATTTGGTAAGAGACCAACTCGGCATTAAAGGAGGAGGAAAACCACGTTCCGAAATCGTGTTAGATTCGAGTAGTTCGGGGTTTCGCTAAAATAGTCAGGTGCGTAGTTATCGCACTGTTCTCTTGTTGTGTGTATGTGTTATATATATAAATATGTATATGATGTGCATGGTAGCCGAATTAATGGCTAAAAAGGTGGATGCCCATGTTGGGTAATCAATGGACAATGTAACATCCTGAAAAGGGCCTATGCATTTTCAGTTTAATTGTACGAAATGTCAAGTCTCAAGTACTAAAAATAAATTTTTGATATTTTTGGAAACCTAGAAATGGAAATGGAAATGGAAATGGAAATGGAAATGAACATTTTTGGAAACTTGAAAATTTTTGGAAACTTGAACATGTAAGAAAATGGCAAGTTTACAGAGCCGATCGAAAATTTTAGGAAACTTAGAAATGATGCCGAAATGTCAAATTTTAAAGTTCAAAATAGGAAATAAGGGCTAGAGGGCCTTAAAAGAAAAAGATGGAGAAGTTTGACATACAAACAGGCTTGGAAAAGTGGCCTGAAGATGCCACTTAGGGCCTAAGGAGATGGCGTCACATGCAGGGAAATAGGCCTGAGTTCGAGTCACTTGAGAAGCAAATAAATAAGTTTTATTTTTGCTTCCAGAAGGCAGAGGTGGACGGCATAGGTTTCTAGAAAAGGAAGAGTTTTATTTGCATAAATATGTGAATAATAAGTGATAAATAAAGGATTTTTCTTTTAAGATAATTGAGGAGATAATTGATGGATTAAAGGCTTTTATCTTTTAAATAAAAGAGATAATATTATCAAAAAGAGGAGTGGTGGCCAAGTAAGGGACTCCTAGGCTGATAACTTTGGCTATAAAAGGAGGGCAGGAGGGCTACTCATTCACTTTTGCTTCCTCTTTGCCGAAATTTTCCTAGCTCTCTCCCCCTCTCTGCCGAATTTTTCTTCAAGCAAAATCCATCTTTTCTTCTTCTATTTTCTTCTCTGTTTCTACTGTCAAAGCCGAATCTTTGTTGATTCTAAGTAAAGGAGCAATCAACTACAACATCAAAAGGGTTTCTACAACTGTCGAATACAAGGATCAAGGATCTAAGGTAAGATAAATTTATTTGATTAAAGGTTATGATGTATATGTTAGATTAGATCTAACATGAAGATTTCGACAGACATATAGGGCAAGGAATCCTCTTCAGATTTGGAATTTGTATGGTAAGTGATATTCGGCCAAGGCTTAATTTTGGTATTTGGAATTATTTTTCATTATTTCAAAAGCCGAAAACTCACATGGTTACATGAATTAGTGTTAGCCGATTTCAAGGAAAAGGATACTAGCAATTTTGGGATTTGATTTACAATCATCCAATTCAGCAACAAGGTTAGTAATACAAATCCTACTAGGATTTGGTTTTTAAGCCAAATAGGTTTGTTAATATGTTTTAATAATTGGCCGAATATAGGAGATAAAGATCTAGATCGGTAGATCGTTCTTCGGGATTTCAAGGAATCTATTAAGCCAATCAGGTGTGTACTCACATTAATTTTTGATATATCATATGGCAATTATTTTTAATATACGAATATGCATAAGAATGTGAATGTGGCTAAGTACCACAAATGTGGTAAGAGTACCCAGGTACGTTTCCTACTTTCGATAGGATTACGAATATGTTATATTGTTAACATGTGAATAATGAGAAATTAAGTATGTTATGCATGATATATGGGGCATTCGGGATATATGTGAAAGGGGAAGAAGGTGTTGACTTCGGTCTCACCAACGGAATATGGTGACTACGGTCACATTATTTGAATATGGTAACTCCGGTTACATTATCTGAATTTGGTAACTTCGGTTACATTATTTGAATATGGTGTCTAATGACACAAATTATATGGGCGATGAGCACGTCGACTGCAGCGACTGCCTTCGATGGTGTGTAGCGGATGGAGGGTTGACTTAGTAGTCCCCACGGTGTGATTGGCAGGTACGGGTGGTGTGTAGCGGATGGACCTTTAGGCTTGGGTTGGGTTGCATCATTATTTTATATGAATATGAACTTGATATGAACTTGTATGCCTGATTGTTGAATGTTAATGTTATGTACACATTGAGTCTGTTGACTCACCCCGTTGTGGGAACTATTTTCAGGTGATGAACAGTGACGGACCGGGACGGTAGACCTTGAGGTGGCCATGCTCCATTTGAAGATTTTATTTTCTTTTAGTATCTTTTAATTTTATTATTGGGTTTTACTTGATGTAATAAGGCCATAAGGCCTAGTGGATTTTCTTTATTTTACTTTAGTTTTAATTATTATGTTACGAATTATTTTGATTAAAGTTAAGAACAAGAATGATTTCTTTAAAAACAAACCCTAAAAATTATTTTGTCACCTTAATAAAATTTGATATTTAAATTAATTAAATGGGTTTCCCAACCTAAGCCCAATCCAAAACAATATTTCCTAAAATTTTACAAATTTTCTCTAAGTAACAAAGAATTTGAAAACCGGTTTACTTAAGGAACATACCAGATCCGGTCCGGGCTCGTGGGCCGGGTGTGGGGTGTTTCAGCTTGGTATCAGAGCCCAGTTTTAAAACTCTCGGCCTGTGGGCTAAGGCCCAAAACATTTTGAATTTGAGCCCAAATGATCTTCTTTGAAAATAAGCAGGTTTCTGGCATGGCCCCTAAGTCTCCGACCCGCAGTCCACCAGGTAAGTACCCCTAACTTTATGTGTGATTCTGTGATTTATGAACTGTGTAAGGGTAGAACAGGCATGGAACGTAGAATAGAATGATAGGAACTTGAACTCTAGGACTAGACTACTCAAACACAAACCCACATAAGACTTAATGCACTGAACAAACCTATGGCTAAGTCACTAAGCTAGGGTGTGGTAACCCCTGTACGCATGTCTAGGGCTCGGGCAGTAGGCTAGGGTTATGAGCACCCGGGTAGGAATGGTCAGCAAGCGACAAGGGGTCGTGGTCCGAACCATGGAAGAAGTGGTTCTGGCCGAGGTCGTGGAACACCAAACAGAGGTTCTGAAGGTTCAGAAGCGAGGCAACCAAGGTTGGTTTATGCAGTTGGCCGTCGCGAGGAGAAAGATGTGCCAAATGTGACAACGGGTACGTTCCTTGTTTTTGGAATACCCTTAATTGCCTTGATTGTTGTAGAGTTTTCTTGTATTGCTAGTGAAAGTGTTCGAAGCCTTGCATGTGAACTTAGAGATTGTGCCTAGGAAGTATGATAGTTTTATAAGATTAGAGTGCGCAGCGTAAGCATAGTGTGGTGAGTAGGAGTGCAATTAGCTAACTAATTTCGAGGACGAAATTATTTTTAAGGAGGGTAGAACTGTAATATCCCAGATTAGGGGTTTTGCATTTGGAGCATAATTCCTGAGTTAATAGGCTCAGTGTATGGGTGAGTGTGTTTAAGGGGTTTGGAGAACCTTAGGAGATAGGGAAAATGCATTGGAAAATAATTGGATTTCAAGTTAAAAAGAGGAGCTAGGCTGAAGAGTCCTTAAGAAAAGTTTTGGGGAGTTTAGGACACAAGGAACCGTGTGGCAAATTGGCAAGGGACGCCACCTAGGAGCAGGGGAGCTTGCGTCACATGGAGTGGCCAGGAGGGAGGAGGTTCGAGCTGCAGAAATTGCATTGTGGGTTTTTTATTTTTGCGTCAAGAAGGGAAGTTGGGCTAAGGAGGCCTTAAGGGAAAAACTTTAGGCGTTTTTGGCATAAGACAGGCCTTGGTAAAGTGGCTGCAAGGCGCTACTTAAGGGCTTGGAAATGATGCCATGTGCAGTGGGCAAGGGCCCTGGTTCGAGTCTTGTTGGCACCAGGGAGGCGTGTTTTATTTTTGCTTTTGGCGTTAAGACAAAGGGAGCTAGGGAAGGAGGTCTTAAAAGAAATTGTGGGGAGGTTATGACACAAAGGAGCCAGCAGCAAAGTGGCTTGGGGTGTTATCTGTGGGCTTCAGCAGGTCTCATATTCGAATCTTGGGGGCAGCAAATGGGTGGTTTTTATTTTGTAAATTTTAAATCAAGAGAGGGAGGAGTGTTGGACGGCACATGGGCATTGGAAGGATGAGATAAGGATTAAGCTTGTTTTATTTTTTTCGGCTAGAAGAGTGGGATAAATGTGGGTTATTTTATTTAGTTTAAATAAGTAAGATAAGAGATAATGGCTGTTTTATTTTATTTATTTTTGAATAGGTGTTAAAGAGATAAATGGGGAGATTAATAAGGATATGATAAGGAGTTGATGTGGTGGCCAAGTATGGGGCTCTTTGGTTGGCAAAAATTCGGTCAAATGAAAGAGGGATAAGTGCCGAAATTAATTGTTTCTTCCCTTGGTCTCTTTGGCCGAAATTTAAAGTCAAGAGAGTTTTCTTTTTCTTCTTTTTCTAATTGAAGCCGAACCTTCTTTGTTACCATTGCCGAAATTCTTTTACTTTTTCTTCTTATTATTTCTTTCAATCCAATTCATCACCTTTTCTTGAATGGCCGGATGTGCCTTTGTTAATTAGGATTTTAGCCGAAACTTTGAAGCACTTTAATCTATTTCTCTTCTTGGCCGAATCTTCTTAAGCTCTCTCTACTATTGCGTATTTTTCTCTTTACCAATAAAAGTGCCGAAACACCGTTGTTTTGCTCAAAAGCCGAATCTCTAAAGGAGGGGCTGTTGACCTTTCTCTTGTAGCCTCTTCAAGCGACATAGTGGTAAGTGATCTCCTCTTTAAGCAACCGTTTTATTCTTTCTTCATGGGTGTGCCGAATCAATGGTTGGTCTTGATTTTTAGAGCATGGCCGAATGTTCATAGTGCTTTACCAATGTGTCTTTTGAATATAGCCGACAAGAGGAGCATTAGAGGAGTTTTTCGGATCTGAAGCAATTAAGGTAAGCAAGTTTGGTATTCAGCCTAGGGGCCATGTGCATGGATTATTGTATTAAGCCGGTTCTAATAGTGTTAGCAGGGATATTGACAACTTCAAGAGCAAGCAAACACTTCGGGATTTAGGTAAGCTAGGGGTTAGTCGACAGGAATAAGCAAAGCCTTCGGGATTTGGTAAGAGACCAACTCGGCATTAAAGGAGGAGGAAAACCACGTTCTGAAATCGTGTTAGATTCGAGTAGTTCGGGATTTCGCTAAAATAGTCAGGTGCATAGTTATCGCACTGTTCTCTTGTTGTGTGTATGTGTTATATATATAAATATGTATATGATGTGCATGGTAGCCGAATTAATGGCTAAAAAGGTGGATGCCCATGTTGGGTAATCAATGGACAAGGTCAGTATTTTATGACGTTAATTTACATATGATATATGTATGTAAATGTGACGGCATGTGATGTATGCTTATTTTAATGATATCGTGGCATGATACATGGGGTTTGGGATGTGACTATCGAAGGAAAGGGTGTACATTATGTACGTGGTCTAATGTTAGCCTTGTGCTACATTAGCGCTTGATGTTAGCTATGTGCTTCATCAAGGGAGGTGTTGGCTAGGTGCCCATCTCGGCGGTTGATAACTGTGTGCATCATCGTGGACTGATTGATATGTGGGATCACTTAGGTGATCGGTGGCTTAGCCACGGCCTTGAGCAGCAGGTCTGCCAAGGTAGGATATGTGGGATCACTTGGTTGATCGGTGGATTAGCCATGGCCTTGGGCAGCAAGTCTACCAAGGTAGGTGTGATGGATGGACATTAGGTTGGGATGGGCTCCATAATTGCATGATTATGTATGTGGACTGTGTGGATATGGGCCAAGCCCATATGTGGAGACATGTGGAATAACTATGTACTGAGTCTGTTTGACTCACCCAATTTTTACCAACATCGCCAGTGATGCATAAAGCTTGGACCGGGTTGGAGTAGATACGAGGTGGCCCATGCAGAAGATATTTTATTTGTTTTATATATTTTATTTATGAAAGGTTATTTATTGTAATAAAGGCCACTTTAAGTGTTTAAGGATTTTTATTATGTTTTTAAGTTGGATTGATGATTAAGTTAATATTCGAGAATGTTTCTTTTATAGAGTAAATATATACTTTGATAAATTCTTTTAAAGTTTTAAATTTAACAACTTAATTTTATTTTGGAATTTTACATACCTAATATTTTATTAAAGGCATACAAAATTTTATGTTTTACTATAAGTCAAAATATTTTCAAACGTTTTTCGCAGTGGCATTTCAAATTCGGTCGTAGTGAATGGGCCGGGTTTGGGGTGTTACATAAGAAGTCTCTCTACTACCTTTTTGAAGGCAGTACAATTCTCTATTGAATGCCCCGTTACTCCTGCGTGGTAATCACATTGAACGTTGGAGTCATACCATTTAGGATATGGGGGTTGTAACGGATGCAGATAATATGGGGACACTACACGTGCCTCTAATAAAGTATCATATAGCTCCTTATATGTCATTGGAATTGGCGTGAATTGGAGCTTTTCAGAATTTTGTCTAGGGCCTGATTCTTCTCTCGTCGACCCTTGTTGTCCAGTCGTAACCACTGCCTTTGAGTACCCTTTAGTGTATGTACTCGCATTATTCACCTCGTCATCTTTTTTCCTAGGAGTGGACTTTCTAGTAGTTTCTTCCGCTTCAATCTTGCCACCCCTTATGGCATTTTCTATCATTTCACCCGCCATGACTATATCCGCAAAGCTTTTAGTGGTGCTTCCTATCATATGGGTGATAAAAGGTGCCTTTACAGTGTTGATAAACAACATGGTGGTTTCCTTTTCCAGGAGAGGTGGTTGGACTTGCATGGCCATTTCCCTCCATCTTTGTGCGTATTGCCCTAAACTCTCGTTTGATTTCTTTTCCATGTTTTGTAACATGATCCGGTCAAGCGTCATATCTGTGACATGATTATACTGCCACATGAAGGCTTGGGCCAAGTCCCTCCATGAGCTAATGTTAGCACGACTGAGTTGGTTGTACCACCTAGAAGCTGCACCCGTCAAACTATCCTGGAAACAATCAATCAGAAGTTGATCATTGTTCACATAGCCCGTCATACGTCTACAGAACATCGTGATGTGGGCTTCAGGGCAACTAGTCCCGTTGTACTTTTCAAACTCTGGCATCTTGAATTTATGAGGAAGCACCAAATCTGGAACCAAACTCAAGTCTTTTGCGTCAATACCACGGAGATGATCAGCATTTTCCAACGCTTGGAACTTTTCTTCCAACCATCTACAACGATCCTTCAACTTCCTTGAAGATTCAATTCTTATTTCCTCTCTCTCTGCTATGTCCAAATCAGGGATAACAGGATTGGCATGGTTATCTCCTGGGCTAGATCCCGAGCCCACTTGAAAGTTCATGGGTGGTCTAGGATCAGCTTGCCCCTGTTGAGGCCTAATCGTGATAGGTGGCCTTTGGGGATACTCCTCCGGTTGTACATGCGGTGGGGTGAAACCCCGAGGAAAATCCTCATTGTCTTCAGCATTGACTATGGGACCTTTTGCTTTGTCCATTATCCCACTCATCATTTGGGCCATTTGAGCCATCATGTTCTTTTGGGCCTCCAACATCTGGTCCCTCATCTCTTGTTGGAGTTTTGTCATTTGCTCTTGCATCTGGTCTTGCATTTCTCTCTGGAATTGTTCCATCCTTTGGTCCATTTTCCTTGACTTTGTTCTTGTACTGTAAGGGTGCCCCGTTTCCAGATTTTCTCTCTCTCCTTTAATTTAAACTAATTAGACTCTCTCTATAGATTTGAATGCATATGATGTTATGTAATGCAAATGTATGAATGCAAAGAAAAAGAGACGTTGATTCTGAATTCAGTCACATTAGAAAAACTTTTCTAGAAAACAAATTTCTTTACATAAAACGGATCGCATACACGGCCTTGTCTTCATAGTTCAAGTGAGAACATCAATCCCCTTCTTTGCAAATCTTGCAAACTTCTAATAGATGCCTCCTCTTGCTCCTTTTGCTTGATCTGGACCGTGACTTGTGATCACTTGTTAGCCTCTTCACGAAAGCCGAGATGTGGTAATTCTCAAATAGTCTTCGTCAACTTGAATCCTTGGGTGATAAGGTCTTGTATTCCTTTATGGGCTATCAGCCTTCTCTCATTGCATTTACTTGGACTATATTCGGACGACCGCATTATAATCCACTTTATCAAAAAACACGTTTTCTTATGACAAACTTTTCTATTTAGCAATTGAATTAGAAATCAACACCTCTTTTCTATGATATGAATGCAATGCAATCAAAACAAAAGAGAACACGTTAGCACAAGAAAAATAAATAACCTAGAACACCTATCAGGGTGACCACTAGGGTTTGACATAGTTCTACCTAAGGTGGGCCCTTAAGGTTCACTATATGTGGTTTAGTTCTAGAGTTGAGGTACCCGAACCAGCAGATTTCTCGATCCCCACCCATTCTAGGCTCATATGGACCGAGTTCGGTTCAGGGGAATACATTTCCCTATGGCTGCACGGAGATGAAAATCTCACGAAGACATAGGTACAGATGTATTCCGAAAGCGGTTCACTATCCTGCACGGAGGTGAAAACCTCACGAAGGAGTAGCTTCTCGCTCCCACTTAAGGGTGTGACCACAACGGTCATGCAATGCTATGCAGAGATATTTTATTCAAACAAAATCGCATGCAAATAAAAAGGATCATAATTTTTAAACCAGATTTTTAAACTCAGACATAAGGGCATGAAACTATTGATTTTACGGCTTGACTCCCTTATTGGTCCCCAGCGGAGTCGCCAAGATAAAAATGGGAGTCACCACAATCTTTTTTACTTAGGTGTGATTGGATCACCTTGTAAAATGTTTCATTTAAAAAAAGCATTCAATTTTGGTCCACAAGAAACAAGAAAATGGGTTCGGGAGTCGGTTACGTATGAGGAAGGGTTAGCACCCTCATAACGCCCAAAATTGGTACCTAATCGATAAAATCATGTCCAAATGTTGAAAATAAAGAAAGTTAGAAAATATGATCCTTTTATTAGAGAGAAAATTAGGACTTACTTATCACAAAGAAATAAAGTACTTTACCTAAAAAGTTAAGGTATAGTACCTCATGACTTTGAAATTAAGCTCGTCTTTATTTTAGAAAATTCCTACCTCGAGATTCAAAATGTCGAACCCAATAAGTTAAGGCACAACACTTTAATTCCCAAGAATAGATTTTTATTTTGAAATTGATAAATCTCAAATTTCTTAAAAAAAGCAGATACGTAATAACTAAAGTTTCACGAGAAAAATCAAACCCAATAAGTTAGGGCAAGATTCTTCTCGAAATTCTCCAAATATCACGCATCATCATATTTTGAAAATCATTTGAAATAAATTTAGAAAATGAAGATATGTAATACCTAAAGTTTCACGAGAAAAATCGAACCCAATAAGTTAGGGCAAAATTCTTCTCGAAATTTCCCAAATATTACATATCACCATATTTTAAAAACCATTTGAAATAAAATGTGCCGATTCAAAAGATGTTTTTATAAAAGATTGATTTGAGTGAAACATAACATGAATATATTACAACATATATATTTAATAGCAATTTTACAAAATTACAATAAATAATAAAGGATAATATAACAAAATATATAACGGCTATGTTAAACAATAATAAATGATCTAAAGAATAATAACATGTAATATAGCAAATATTGAAATTTTCACGAAATAACAAAATTAAATGAAAAATAAAATAACATATTTAAACATTAAAAAAAATTTTTTTAAAAAAATAAAAAGGTATAAAAATGATATGGATAAATAAAAAAAAGTTATAAAAATGCATAAGTCAACCTAACTACCGCAATGAAGATTCAACGAAATTTTTCCACCAAAATCTCGAACGGAAGCAACTAAAAAAACGAAGATGAGTGAAGAACAAATAAGAACAAGCCACAGAAAATAAGAACGCAAGAGGGAGAGAAATTTGAGTGAATGCTCTCAAGAATTTTTATTGCTTTCCAAAATTTTGTGTCTCCTTTACAATGAAGGGAGATGCTTCTATTTATAGTTGAGCCTCCCTAAATCAAACGGTACAGATCAATTACATCAACGGCTAAGATTAAAAGGTATCTACAAATTAAATCTCTAAGATTACAAAATCATATCTTTTAATATTACATACCATATCTTCTAAGATTGCATATAATATCTAAGATTGCATACCATATATTCTAGGATCACATATCATATCTAAGATTTGTGTATCATATTTAAGATTGCATATCCTTGAAGATTGTACTCCCATATACGTCAAGCTTGTAGATAGACTTTCAATCTTTTTAAGTAATGGGCCATTTCGATCGGGCCAAATGATATATTTTGGACCGGACTTGGACTTTGTTTTATTCCAGCCCGGTCAAAATTGGGCTCTTACATGGTTGACATGTTTTTAAGTTGTCATTTGAGATGCTTAAGGGCATATTGGTTGTAAGTGGTGATATTTCATGTTTAAGACTCTGTTTTGGCTTGTATTGAATGTCTTATTATGGCTTGTTGATGTGCAAGATGTTTAGTTTAAGTTGGTGGAAATTGGGTGAGAAATGTGGCTTGGAAAAGGGCATATTTTCATCCAAATGACACCTCCGTGTGTCCCCTATATCTATTTAAGAATACAAGTCAGTATGCTCACACGGCCTAGCACACGGGCATGTGACTTGGCCATGTGACCCAAGTCAGAGAGTTACACGGGCTGAGACATGGCTGTGTGTCCCTATTTCAAATGTCCACATGGTCTGGCCACACAGTCGTGTGACCCCTACAACATTAAAAAATTTCAATGTTTTTTGAAAAAATTCTTTGAGTAACCGAACTAGTCTCGACTTGTTTCTAACGCATATTTTGGGCCCCGATGGCTTGTATAAGGGACAATATGTTTGATTTCGATTGGTTTCTGATATGATTATTATATGATATGAAATGTTTGCATTTTCTGTCTGTATAATTTGTAAACTCCAGTAATGCTCCGTAACCCTGTTCTGGTGACGGGTTCGGTTAGGGGTATTACACAACACTCCCTTATCTACTCCAAACTAGTCCACCTAGAGCCTCATTTCTCACAAATAACATATCAATATGGTGAGTACTCACAAATCCTATGGCATGCCAACTATATCCAATGGATCCACCATGCTATAGTTCAAATATAACCAATCTATCATAACGTAATTTCAGTCAATAATGTGCTCAATTTAAAGTGCCAAAATGTATACGTGAATCATGTAACATAGTCATTTTAACATCAAATTAAATCTAGCATACCAATTACCTATTATCAAAGTTCATTTATCAATTGAAATATCAACATACGATAAACCAAAAACTTCATCATGCTTGCTTAGTTCATTATAATCAATCAAATCAAGCACATAATCACTAGATGCCCACTTACCAACACTTAACAAAATTTTCATCACTTAAACATATATCAATAATCTTGCAAAATTAACCAACAAAAACTTAATTAAAGATTTGCAATTAGTAATTAATAATCCAATTAAGCATAAGTGAGGGTCAATTTACCAAATCACTCTTTAATAACACTCACCACACAACTAACTTAACCACAAACAAGTGATCAACCAAGCAAATCCAAGCTTCAATTTTGATTAGCTCAATCCTCTTCAAGATTTGGAGCTTCAACAGAGATAAAATAGATATTACCACCTTTCTAAAGATTTAATAAACACAAATTTTCATCAATTAGGCTACACGAAATTCTCACTCAAAGTTACCTTACTAGATTTGTATCATCAAGTCGAAAACTTGATTCCTCACAAAATCGATCACTCTAACCCTCCTAATCACTTCCAAACATCAATACTAGACAAATAAACATATACTAAGTATCAATTTCACATTTAAATCAATTTCACAAATTTAGAAAATTGGTTCATGAAGATGATGAAATTCAAATTTCTTTAAATTACCTTGGAAAACATGTTTGATCTTGATAAATAAGATAAAAAACCTTCTAATAAATCCATTTTTAGTTGGAACATCCATTGATTTATGGATTTCCTCTCAAAATTCAAGATCCATCATTAAAGCACCTTAAGCTTTTGAAGAAGATGACATTGATAAAAAAAAGCATGTAATTATCACTCAAATCATGTTAATATGCCTCTAATCATCATAAAAATAAGTTTAGAAATAATAATTACCTTTGATTCGTTCTAAATTCTTTGATTGAAAATCTTGATTCAAAAATCTTGAGAAATTTCAAAATATTTTTGGCTACTTTTGTGAATAATTTCGGGTGAAAAGAGAGAGTATTTTGAGAAGGAAATTTGTTGAATTTATTCTCTGATGATAGATCTTTAAAACCATGCAAATAAAACAAATTTTATAACTCTCTAATCTGATGTAAATGGTTTGAAAAGTAGGTTAGATGCATTGTGTTTAAAATTGAAACAACCCACCAAAAATTTAAAAATTGGGAAATTTGCCCAATGGCCACTCCCAAATTTCCCTTACTTTACTAATTGATCCTTATTTTACAATTAATTCCAATTTAATTAATATTTAAATTTAACTCAAATTAAACCCTAATAAAAATTATTTTAAAATTCTTTTTCGACCCAAATTAATTATTTTCACTAATAATTGTTTAATTATTTTAAAATTAATTTTTCAATTTTTTTTTTATTTTTTCCGAATTATTGTTTAATCAATTTTAGATGAAATTAACCTCCTAAATTAAATTAAAAATTAATATTAACCTGATAAATTCCTAAATTCATGCTCGGAACCCGAAAAATATACCCGAAATTACTAGGCCCGGTCTAGGGATATTACAACCTTGCAATAGGAGAAATATACACCATGCCAGCTTCAGCTAACATCACTTGCAAAGAGAGTGTTAAATATTGCAAAAAAGGTTTGCCTGTACTATTAAATGACTCAAATGAGTAGATGTGTTTGTTTGCTTTTTCAGACATACAACTGTTTCATTGTTTCCTCACCTCATTAGGACTAAAGGGAAACTTTTGCATTTCGAGCTGCTCTCGCCATGGAAATAAGGTCTCTCTTTCACCACTACAAGCAGTGAACTTCATGGAACCACCATAGGGCCATGATCAATAAGAACTCCAAACACTTTGCTAGTTGCTGGTCTTGGTGGGGGTGGAGAAGCAACAGAAGAAATAGGGGGAGATGGAATGGTGGAAAGAATTGTAGTAATAGGAGTTACCTCAATAGAAGGTCCATACCAATCCCCTCTCTTTTTACGAAGAAGCTCCCTTATTAGGCTAACCTCATCCTTGCTACTTAGTATAATGTTACCAGTCCCAAAAATAGTTCTTTGCCTCTGTCTACTATTGGACCTTCATTCTCTAACAGCAATGCCAAAGGGGCCACCTTGCAGATTCTGTATAAAAGATCGCTAGTTTATGTATTCATTGATCTCTTTCGATAAGCTAGTGGATTCGTCTAAACTTTCTTCAACATTGCAAGTTGTGTCTGCATCACCAACAAGTGTAACATCAGCACCAGCAGTTAGCATAAAAGGGTTCACACCACTTTCTACATTCCTTGAAGATTTTGAAGACCATGCACAGGGCTTTAATTTACAAAAACTATAAAAATAATTTTTAGGCTAATCTCTGTTCCCTAATAATATGATCCCCAACTCGTCAGTAGCTCAATGTGGCCAGGCGAACTGTGCAGGCACGTGACCCTTGCGAAGTCTATAATACTGCCCCAACCTATCTCTGTCACAATTTCTTGCTTCCTTGAACACACATCCTTACCAGGTATTGACCATTCAGTGGGAAAGCCAAAACCACTATTCAGCTTGTATTTAACCCATATGTACTTGCAGCGATTTAGACGAAGATTCTTTTTTTTTGAGTGATTAACGGGGTAGTTTATTGAAAGATTTAATAGATAGAGATCAAATAAAAGAAAAGTAAAATGACATATCAATGCATCATCAACAACAATAAAGGGGTATGTAACACCCCAAACCCAGCCTAGAAGTTAGGCCCGTGTCCGGAATGTCACATTAAAGGCACACTCCAAAACAATTTTACAATTTAACATTTTAAGGCCCAAAAGCCCAAAAATCCAATATATCTTGTTAAGTTAAGAGGAAAAGCCCACCTTTTAGGAAAACATTCATATATTAAGTTATTTTGAAAACCATGTCATCCTTAGAAATTTTATGAAATTTATTAAGCACATAGTTGGAACAATAATAATAAACCCAAAGTCTAAAGTCATTTAGGAGTTACATGGCCTTATTACAATCCAATAAAAATAAACAAAGTATTTAAAACAATTTCATTTGAACAAATTAAAGCATTTGTACGGCTGGTAGTGTGGCCATCTCCGAGTCCTCTCCCACGTCGAGCCGTCTATTCAAGGTTACTTGAAACATTAAATCAAAGGGTGTGAGTTTCGAAACTCAGTGTGTACAACCCTTGACAATCAAATCAACATACAATTATTCACATTGGGCCTAAGCCCTGTCAAAATCGGTGGTCTTGGGCCTTAGCCCACAATGACCTCATATCATATCATATCGCATCATATTCAACAAGATAATGCAAAACCCACCCCAAAAATCCATCCGCTACACACACCATTTCCCTTCCAACCTTATGACTCATGTGGAGAATTTTATCTCGACCCACCCTTCCGCTATGCACCAAGGGTAGCCCGGTTACGGTACTACCGAACATTGCAGCAAAGCTACTAATTATATATTGGCTTAAAGCCTCCGGTAGATCCATACCATACGGCCATGCGATCCTCAATTCTTCCTCCGTACCATAATTCCCACCCATATGCATCCTAAGCAGAATATCATATGTATGCATCAATACACAAGTAACATCCATAAACTCATATTCGTCACATAGGGGTATTTTGGTCATTTCACTACCCAGGGGTATTTCCGTAGTTCTACCCTACAGGGGTATTTTGGTAATTTTGGCAAAATAGGGGTATCTTGGTACTTTTGCAAAATAAGGGTATTTTGGTAATTTTGCAAAATAAGGGTATTTTGGTAATTTTACAAATCAAGTGTATTTTTGTAATTTTACAATTATAGGGGTATTTTAGTAATTCTTTAAACATAAGGGTATTTTAGTAATTTTACAAATATAAGGGTATTCGGTAATTTTACAATTCTAGGGGTATTTTAGTAATTCTTTAAACATAAGGGTATTTTAGTAATTTTTCAAATATAAGGGTAATTGGTCCCTTTCGGGTTTTAGTTATGAACTTTGGCCCATCAACAAGTCCTTGCGGCTAAAGTGAACAAGCACTACGCACCAGGTAGGATTTCAGAGAAGAGGAGGTGGTCCGCTAGGGCCGCTTAAGTACCAAGCTCTCCCTAGATCCAATCCTAGACATGCGTATGTCCGTTGCCACACTCTAACTCAGCGACTTGTTCACGGGCATGTTTAATTAGATTAAGTCTTGTGAAATTGAAGAGTTGTTCAAACTAGGCCTAAGTCCATAAATCCTAGCATATTTGTCTACGTCCCTATAAAGCCCATCAAACCAAAATTACAACCTTACGGCCCATTAGGCCCAAATTGTAACACCCCAAACCCGGCCTAGAAGTTAGGCCCGAATTGGCGTGTCACATGGAAGTGTTTTCTTTTCAAAACCATCTTTGCGATTGTTAAAAACTTGTTTGAGAATTACAGCCTCATTGTTAAAACCCAAAACACTTAAGCAATTGTTATCTACTTGAAAACATAATTATCTTTAAAAACCTTTTTGGTTGCGAAAACATATTTGAAATAAACAATTTACGAAAATATGACTTTTGGAAATAGAGTTGCAGAAGCATTTTGAAAACATTGCGGAAACGTAGATAAAATACAAGTATTTTTGAGAGGTTGATTGATGAGTTGAAAATCGAGGTAGTGAATTTTAACCGTGACTTTGAAAATATCGTCAATAATTTGAAAGAGAATTTTCGTTAAATCATTTGTAAAGTTTGTTATGAAATCATTGTTAATCAATTTTTGGAAAACTATTATTTATGATTTAGAAAAATCCCCATTTATATAATGTAGAAAAATAATAAGTACAGCTAAACATAAAACCAAATAAAATATCCCAGAGGCCTTATTACAACTTTAAAACCCGAATAGTAAAAGCAACGAAATAAACGAAAAAGGAAATTTAATAAGTTAGAAACATCTTTCTGAAGTATGGCCTCCACCGAGTCATCCATGGCCCCAAGTCCTCGTCACTGAGCATTACCTAGAAGGATTTAAGAAAGAAAGGGGGGAAGTTACAAGAACTCAGTGTGAATCTCCTTACTGTCATCCACTGGGAACCCTTTTAGCAAAAACTTGGGCTTGAACCCATAAAGCAATATTTTGGGCCTAAGCCCCTCTTTTTACATAACAGAATGTATCAAATGTGTCATATGAATGTAATGCAATCCCAATCCAAACCTAGTAATCCATCCGCTACACACCACCCGTACCAAAACACACCTGTGGGGATCAAGTCAACCTACCCGCCAACACACACAAATCGCAGGCATTAAGCCATTTATAACAAATTAATTGTGGACAAGCCCCAGAATAACAAAATATGGCATTGCCACTATACAGATTTGTGGCAGAGCCACCAGAACTTCTCTTCAATATTATCCCATCCCATGCAAAATCATATATATAATGCATATCAATTCATGATTTGTACAATATAACAACAGTAATTTATTTGGATATTCATTACAAAAGTACGACCCATTATAATAATTTATTAAATAGGCCCATTAAGCAAAATGTCAGATTGGCCCATTTAGCAAAATATCAGATCGACACATTTAACAAAATATCAAATTGGCCCATTTAGCAAAAACAAATTGGCCCATTAATCAATATGTCCATTCGGCCCATTAAGCAATATATCAATTCGGTCCATTAAGCAATCTATCAAATCGGCCCATTAAGGCAATCTATCAAATCGGCCCATTAAAGGCGTTTCCGCAATTCAATAATTTCACCCACTAAGGGTAATTCGGTAATCTCGCAACCCAGGGGTATTTCGGTAATTTACCCGTCAAGGGTATTTTGGTAATTTCGCAACTCAAACTTAACTACTAATTTGGGGCATAAAAATTTAAAACTGTCTATCTGCGTCATACTGACTAAATTGACTATAACTCGAGTTAGAAAACTCAAAATTTAAATCCGTAAATTTTCCTTGAAACTAGACTCATATATCTTCTTACTAAAATATTTCCAGAATTTTTGGCTTAGTTGTTTAGTATAGTTTATTTCTTAAAGTTTCCCTTGTTTCACTGTCCAACAGTTCTGACCTCTCTTACCCTAAACTCAAATATCTCACTATACAGTTTTCATATGCTGCTCCCACTTGTTTCTATTGAAAATAGACTTACCAAGGAATCTATACATATAAATTATAACTCATAATTCGCTTTGTACAATTTTATAAAGTTTTACCAAGACAGATCAGGGAACCACGAAGTCATTCAAAACCAGTCTCACTAAAATTAAGATATTTCAGAATATAAGATTTCTTTTCCTTCTATGTTTCTTTTATATCAAAATAGACACGATAAGCTTTAATTCAATATCTTATTCACTTTCTAATTCCCTTTCTCCTATTTTTCGTGATTTTTCAAAATCACGTCACTGCTGCTGACCAAACTGTTTCATTGCGAAATATGGTTACTACTACGAACATACGCACACCCAAGTGGTCACGGATGCCGGTTTTCGGTTTTCTTCGGTATTTTGACCGAATCACAGAATATTTCATGCAAACTTTCAGAGAAGTGTGAGATTACACACCATTTTAAACATATATTCGGAAGGGTACGTGATTACACACCTTATTTGGATTTCTTAAAAACCACTCTTCATTGACCCTAGAACAAATTCCAACCAAAAGTTAGCCTCAGATTTCCAAAAAATTTCATACCCAATGTATTACTTACACTTGAATCACTACCACTATTCCCGATGGATTAGCAAATAGAATATATCGAGTGATTTCATCCCTAAAACATAATCGATTAGTCGAAACTTCAATCGATTTGCAACATAGCCAAATGAGATATAACGAAAAATCCAAAATGAACCCTTTACCTTAATGATGAAGATCCGAATTCAATCGATTGACTTAAGACTAGAGAGGAATCGGCAAGAATCTTTACGACCGCACACACTAGAACACTACGAGAGGAAAGATGATCATGTTTAGAGAAAAGAAGAAATGATGTTTTCGGTTAAGAAAAAACATAATCGATTAGTCGAAACTTCAATCCGATTTGCAACATAGCCAAATAGAGATATAACGAAAAATCCAAAAATGAACCCTTTACCTTAATGATGATAGATCCGAATTCAATCGATTGACTTAAGACTAGAGAGGAATCGGCAAGAATATGCTTTACGACCGCACACACTAGAACACTACGAGAGGAAAGATGATCATGTTTAGAGAAAATAGAAGAAATGATGTTTTCGGTTAAGAAAACCATCCTAAGACAAGGGCACAAAATTCGGCATGGAGACAAGAAAATACAATGATAGAATAGAGCCACTTACCGATTCGATCAAAGAAGATGTGTTCAACTCGCAAGATGGAGAAGGGAAGATGATTGAAATTCGGCTATCAAAGAGAAAAGAAGCAAAGATGCCTTGAGGGTTTCGATCAAAACAAGAGAAAAAGATGCTCTTTTTTTGGCTTTGGAGTTTTCGGCAAAGAGAAAAAAGATAAAATTGGAGAAAGCATAAGACACCAAAATGCTAAGGAGAAAACAACCTCTCAAGCACCAAAAATTTGCCAATTCCAATTGAAAATTCGGCTATCACAAAACCTTCTCCCAAATCATTATCATCTTTTCCAAAAGATGAACATTAACCAAATGAAATCTTTCCAAAACACCTTCCACACTATATGCCAACATGTTCCCTTATCCTTTCTTTTCTTTTGATTTTTTCCTTCATTATCCATTATCTTCCTCCTTACCATAATCCTTAGCCACCTTTCCATAATTTAAAAAGTCTTCCTTACCTAAAATACCACCATGGCCGACACCATGGATGAATAGCATAAAAAATTAATCACAAATTGCACTAGATGAGATTTGAACCCCTTCCCTCCATGCTCTCCACTTGATGCCATAACCTCTTTACCATATGCTCATTTATGCTAACAAAATATGCATTTATTTCCTTAAGCCTTGATGTCATTTACCTTCTCTCCTTAAAATGCTTAAACACAAAAAATTTGCTAAGGCCCCAATTCAATCCCAAGCCTTCTTAGAACTCCGTAACTTTCCAAAATTACCCTCCTAATAAGTTCAACTTGAAATAATGTCGTTCTCTTGTTCTCAAAAATTTTTAAAACGCTTCTACGCTCAAGGCCTAATGGGCCCAATCCTACTAGGCCCAATTTTGGGATGTTACACAAATCTTATCATATGGCCTACTAGGCCCAAAACAAATCCAAATCGTGTATCATGCGTGACTAACTCAATACGTTTAACAAACCAAACCATTTCATCAAACTTAGCCTCAGGGCCCACCGGGCCCATTTAGCCACTTTTGGCTTTTCGGCATTGCCGATATCGTGTGTGTAGTGTTTGTACACACCTGGTAACCTTGCGAGCTGCAAACCCCTTAGTCACGAACCTACAATTGACATTACTAGCGATTAACCAAAGCGTTAACACATACTGACCAAAAATCGAAACCTCACCGTACCCTTACCGTGTGCCTCACGTTCTAGTAGCCCTTTCTTTGCTACTATTGGCGATTATCCTCTAGATCTGCACCCAAACACCTATATCGTCAAAACCAAGTGACCCATATTGATCATAAGTCACCCCAATGAGCGACAATGGATTCGGCCATTTACTAACACTCTAACTGAGTCGAGAATACTTACTGCCTTGATAGTAATCCTTACCTACCGCACTTGCGATTGCTGAGCCTCACCCTTGTTAATACATGGTAACGGCAAAGAAGGGTTAGATAGCCCTTCGACTTTTAATAGAACACTTTAAGAATTCAACTAAGCTCTTACCGAAATCTTCCTTTGATCCTGCGGCCTAAGTCTGACTTTTGAGACTCGTAAAGTGACAGAGGCAATTCGGCAATAGTAGGGGGAATAAGAAAAGAGGTGATTCAGCTAGAACCAAATGGTGAACCAAAAAGGGAATTTGAGAAGGGAGAGTATGAAGGATTTGGCTTTGGCACAATTAGATAAAAAAAAGTCTGAGCCTCTCACAAGTGAAAAAAATTCGGCCAGAAGGAAAGCAAAAATTTGGCATTAACCTAGGAACTTAATTCGGCACTCATATACGTAGCTCCTAGTCGAAACTTCCCTTCCTTCAGAGTCCAATTCAGCACCACTATATCCACCTCCCAATCCCTATCTTTTTTCCCTTATCTTCACCTTAAATTTCTCTCATTAACACTCCCATTTAGAGTCCCCTCCAAAGCCAACTCCTTCTGTCCAGGCACAAAAAATAAAACTCCTTAATTCTCCCCTCTTAGGCCTCGAACCTTGGACCTCCCTAACTGCCAGACACGCCACCTCATAGCCCCTATATGACGCCACTTTCCACTGGACTACAAGCCCATATGTGTCCCTTTTCTTCTCTTAATCTTCTTATGAGGCCTCCTGCCTGAGACTAGGGTCCACTAAGTAAGAAAAATAAATTTTTCCCTATGGTCACCCCTAACTTTAAGGCTTCAAATAATCCCGATACTATCTTAATAATATTATTCAAAGTGCTATACATACATAGGCATAGAAATTAGGGTTTCGGGATTTTTAGGGCGTTACAATTCTACCCCTCTTGAAAAAAATTTCGGCCTCGAAATTTTACCTGTTTGAAACAAGTGAGGGCATTGTCGACGCATTGCCTCCTCGGGTTCCCAAGTAGCCTCCTCAGCATTATGGTTATTCCAAAGCACCTTGACTAAAGGAACGAACTTCCTTCTTAATACCTTGATATCTTGATCAATTATCTGAACTGACTCCTCCTCAAAAGTTAAATCTCGTCTAACCTCGATATCCTCGACTGACACAATGTAACACCCCAAACCCGACCCATGCATTACGACCGAATCTGGCATGTCACATGAAGAAAGTATTTGTGATTTTACTAATAATTGATGTTATTTGGTTATCGTTAAGGAAAACAAGTTTGGTTGATATAATACTACAAATTTCAAGAGGTTGATTGGTGAATCGAAATTTGAGCTACTGCCCTTTTAAATAAACCGTGACTTTTGAAAATATTGTTGATAATTCGAAGGAAAATCCAAGTTTAATTATTTGTACATATTTGTTATGAAATCTGTTTGATGATAGATTTTAAGAAAAACCGTTGTTTATGATTTCAGAAAAATCCCCGTTTAAAACAATTCATGGAAGGTAATAAGTACGTCAAACATAAAACAAAATAAAAATCCTAGAGGCCTTATTATAACTTTAAAACCCAAAATAGTAAAAAAATAACGAAATAAAGCGGAAAAGAAATTTACTAAAGTTCGAAAATATTATTCCAAGAGTATGGCCTCCACCGAGTCATCCATGGCCCCAAGTCCTCGTCACTGAGCATTACCTGCAAGGATTAAGAAAAAGAAAGGGGGTGAGTTGCAAGAACTCAGTGTACATGTAATATCCAGGATTTAGGGGTTATGAAATTTTCGCTTGAATGTGTGCATTGTTTTGTTGAGTGCTCTTTGTATGAGTTTTAGGGACTTCGGGAATTTTATAATATAGGGGAATGCCTTAGAAAAATATTAGATTTTTAGTCATTAGAAGGGGAGCTAAGCAAGTTTGGCCTTAAGAGAATTAATTTGAGGTTTTAATCACAAGATAAGTCAATTGGTAAAGTGGTGATGGCGCATGGGTGAATGCATGAGGTGAGAGGTTTGAATCCCTTAGCTAGCAATTTGAAGGAATTTTAATTTTTGTTCTCTTTCCTATAGTGTCGGTCAAGCCTTATCTTGTATGGATGGACTCTTCTTTTATTTTTGGATAGTAGACCAAAGGGAAAAGGAAAGTTAGTAGTTAAGGTAAGGAATCAATATGTTATGGAATGTTTAGGGGACAAAAGGCTTGAAGAGTGGGTGATGTTTTGGAAGTTTTTCCATGGTCATTTGACCATGAACCTAGACGCATAAGGGGCTAAGGGGGGTTGGTTTAATTGTGATAGTGATTAGGGGTTGATTGGGAAGAAATGAGGAGGAAAAAGTGGGATTGTGTTGGCTTGTGAGTTGGCCGAATGTGGTATGGGTTTTGGGGGGGCGTTAGTTGGCCAAAACTTTAACAATTTGTGCATCTTTTCCCTTTTCTCCAAATTCTTCTCTCTTTAGCCGAAATTGTCATTTGCATTTGGTGAAAACTTTGTTTTGTTTTGGCTATCATATTTGACCAAATTGGTACTCTTTTTCTTCTTTTCCTCTCAAGATTTTCTCTCTTTTTGGTACCAAAATATTACCACTTTTGAAGGCATTTTTCTTTCATCTTTTCTCACTTGACCATTACCAAAAACTCTTTCTTTGTTCAATTTCTTCCATAACCGAAACCCATTTATTCTTTTTTGATCATTTCTCCTTTTCTTTTTCTTTTCCGTTCTCTTCTAAAGCCGAAAGTTTCACTTCACAGACACCATTGAAACCGATTGCTTCTAAGCACCAAAAACCTATCATCTTTTTCATTTGAATCTATTTTTCTATTTCATCTTGCCGAATTTTTGGAGTTTGTGACCATTTGCATTTTGGTCTTTATTTTTCGGTAAGAATCTCTTCTAGACTAATTTCTTTACCTCTTTCTTTTTCTAACGATTGAAAAGCGAAATTCTAATTCCTTTTATTATCTTTGGCCGAAACTTGAAGGAAGTTCGGGGTTTCTTTGTAGCCAACGTTTAGGGGGGACCATTCGGGATTTGAATAATCCAAGGTAAGGAGATGATGATATTAGGCCTAAGGCCATATCTTTTTAGTGATAATCGATTTCTCACATAGTGATATGTAGGTACTGTCGACGTTGTAGACAAGAGTCGGAAATCTTAAGTATTCTATCGCTTTCTGTGTTTACAAGGTGTGTAGCTTACACTAAAACTCTAATAGATTAATAGTGTTATTGATAAAAATGTGTGTTTATAAAGAAATATAAATGATTATGGCTTCAGGTACCATTCAATGGTACAATGAATTCAGGTACGTTATTCCTTAGCATTTTGTATAAACTTTTAATATGAGACATATTCGATATTTGGTTATGATTTTGGGATAATGTACAAGGCATGATATCTATATCATTAATAATGTTATAAGCATAAATATGAAATGTGTACGATTCCGATATGATTTTGGGGGTATATGGTATGATATTGAAATAATATGTTATTGCATGGGCATATGGGTAATATTGAAAGGGGAAGTGTTCCGGTGGTTTTACCACATTATCCGGTGACTTCGGTCACGATATTATGAATCCGGTGACTTCGGTCACATATTATGAATCCGGTGACTCTATCACAATTATCTGGTGGCTATGCCACAATTTTAAGGGCGATGTGCATGTTGACTGCAGCAACTGCCTTCGATGGTGTGTAGCGGATGAAGGGTCGATTTAGTAATCCCCACGGTGTGATTGGTAGGTACGGGTGGTGTGTAGCGGATGGATATCTAAGTTGGGTTCGGGATTGCATTTCATTTTATATGTATATGTGAGTTAATCAATTATTATTTGCTATATTATGGGCTTTATTGCTATGATCGATTGGACTTTTAGTGTATTGTTACACATTGAGTCCGTTGACTCACCCTTCAGTGGGATATCATTTCAGGTGATACACAATGATTTGGACCGGGTCAGGGAGGACTACGTGGTGGCCATTGCTCAACTCAGTAATTGGGTTTTCCTTTTTATTAAACTTATTACGTTTTCTTATATATTTCGGGATTTAATTTGGGATATGTTTTTGTAATAAGGCCGCCATTAGCTATGTTACTTTTACGTTTTAACTTATATTCTGCTACGATCAATTTCAACTAAATAATTAAATATTTTCGATAATCGTATAAAAAATGTTTTGACACCTAAATACTTATGGTTTTCAAAATAATAATAAGTCCTAAATTTAGATCTTCTTTGATAAATAAATTTTTAAAACATAGACTTAATAATTTTTATAAATACAAAATTTAAGTACAAAACGGTTTTTAACAAGTTCGTACTTCAAATCTATTCTATTATCCCAAAATCACATGTTTTTTTTCAAAACGACAAAACGAGTTTTTATTGAGGAGCATACCAGATCCGGTCAGGTCTTGTGGGCCGGGTTTGGGGTGTTTCAGTATAATCCCCTTACCGTCATCCACTGGGCCTGAACCCGCATAGCATAAGCTTGGGCCTAAGCCCATTTACATGGTAATTATTAAATGATAAGAATGTAACCCAATCCATCCATCCATCACACCCCTGACCAGCCAATCACACCTGTGGGGATCAAGTCAACCCACCCCGCCGCTCACACCAATTTGCAGTCGAGCTACTTTTTGTATAATATATTTTTGTGGTAAAGCCACCAAAATCATAATAAGCATAATAATAAACGAATTGTGGCAATGCCACCAGGCTACACTGCTCTGCATACAAAATTTTCCCAACCTATGCAATATGTACAGATGCAACATAATAAAAATATATCCAGTGAAAAATCTGGGTGAATCGACCCATTAAAGCACTTTGGTAATTCGGCCCATAAGGGCATTCTAGCAAATGGGTCCGTTAGGGCATTTTGGTAAGTCGGCCCATAGGGGCATTTTTGTAATTTAGCAAATTAATACCGATTTTGACAGATCTTTAGAACTAATGTTGTTTAAGCAAGTTACTTGATTCATGCCATATAACAATTATTAGATTGTAAAACGACAACAATCTATTTTCCAACATAATAGTGAATCATGAATCTACGGGATTTCGGTGTGAGATTACACACCTGAGTACGGTAAGAACTAAACCTTCTTGATCTTCGACACCTAAATCACCATAACACTCGATTAACTAACAAAAAGAGTTTATTAATCCATATCAAAATAATCAGTTTATCACACTTACCCTCACTTCCGTGAACGACCACGATTTGCCTGCTCTCACCAGAAGATGGTACACACCCTGGTGGAAAATCCCGAACTGCCGATACTGCCCTACGCTTGAACTTGGGAGTAGAGATTGCAAGTCTACTCCCTTTTTGCCCTCCTATCGATTTTCCTTTAGTATCGCTACCACTTGCCTCCATTGGAAGGGTCTCGGTTAGAATAATAGTACGATGAGAGAAAGTCTAAGGAGAGGGTTTCGACTTACCACTACTTCTGAAGGACGAACGAGTAGAGAAAAACGAGTGGTTGAGGTCCCTAAAATAATCGATCAGTCGTAACTTTCGATCTGATTAGCAAAATAACCGAGTAGAGAGATATCGAACGAACCAAAAAGAAACTCCTTACCTTATCAATGATGAACCCGACTCTGACCAATTCGACTTAAGGCTAAAGATGGGTCAACAAAGATGTGATATTAGGCCAACCTATTAGAGCACTACAAAAAGAAGATGATCAAGATATGAGGGAGTAGGAGGAAGTGGTGTTTTGGTTTAGAAATAAAGTGAAACAACCGAATGATGGTGGTCACACCTTCGGCTATGGAGAAAAGAAAATGAAAGAAAGAGAATGAAGACACCTACCCGATTCAACCAAGGAAGAAAACGCCCCACACGAAAAAGGAGAGAAGATAAGAAGCTTAAGAGATTCGACTTTTTGGAGAGGAAAGAACAAGGGAGATTTGGTCTCCAAGTATGTAACACCCTAAACCCGGCCCAAATGCCACGACCAGATCTGGTATGTTACAGGTTAATTGTTAATAATTTCTTTTTATTTGAAACTTGTTTGTAAATCCCATTTTATTTCCTCTTATAAGTAAGTCTTTGAATATAAATTTATATAATGTAAACATTAACAAATATAAATTGATAATCTAAACTATGGAGGCCTTATTACATAAATAGTCCCAAAATTAAAACTTAAAGAAAAACCGGAAATAGTTTATGAAAATAAAAGACTTGATGGCCCCTCGAGTCCGCCTCGGCTCCCATGTCCACGATCTACTGCTCATCTGAAAAGTCAGGTAAATAAAAGGGGTGAGTCACCAAGACTCAGTGTGCAAATCTCGAAAACACATAAAAGGCTTGAGGCTCACAAACACATTATGGGCCTTGGCCCATACACAATGGCAACAGAATATTTACATGCAACATGGCCCAACCTGATAAGGCCCGTCTTGGGTTAGGAGGCGAATCGTAATAGTTGCCCGATCGTAAATTAGGTAGTTTCTCTTTTAATTATCAAAAGGGTTAATTTTATTGGAAATGATATTTTTGAAAGGTAAAGATAGGTGAGAGGTTGAAATGGATACGTATTTGAAACAAGAAAGAACCTTTAATAAAAATTAAAGACCCGAATCTTATAAGTTTCAAATTGATGGAATGAGTTTTGAAACAAAACCAAGACCCACTATCTAGCGAGATAAGAACCAACGGTATAGGTAAATGAACGCCACACCCTAAAGGATGATAAGTTCGAAACAAGGAAAGAACGACGCCACTAGAAAACTAGATAAGTCAATTCAACCTTGAGAATTAGGAGAGTGAATACTCACCAAAAGAAATTTTTCTTTCATTCAAATTCAAAGTTCTCTTACAAAATGAAATGTGAAAAATATTTATAGGCTCTTTCTAATGATAGCCGAATAGGGAGGAATAAACTTGAGGGCTTCAATCTCTGTTTGTGCGCACGAGTAGTTGACTTGGTGGGGCATTTGTGAACATTCGCCCAAGGGAAATCATGGAGCATGAAGGTTTGGCCACTTGAAATTAAAATAAGGCATTTGAATGCTATGGCCGTTCAACCTAATCTCCACCAAGGATTGATGCCGTATGTCACTTGAAATTGCCATATGTTTGGCTAAATTATTCTAATTTAAAAGTGCTATGCCCTTCATGGTCGCCCATAAGCTTCAAATTGCTCCAAATATTTTAATCAATTTCATTGAAATAATGGAGCATGCCGTCCCATTCTTTTAAGCACAATAAACAAATGATTCCATGCATCAAAATGTGGAGCATTCCTTCATGTTTTCTTCAATGCCGTCCAACTCCCATTCTTATCCATCATTTATTTAATTCAAGTCAAACATGCCACATTTACTTATTCCATGTGACTTATATCTTTGTGTCATTTTAATTGTTTATTCCTCCACATGCTTCATGCCTTGCCGTCCATGCCTTTCTTCAATAAAAAATCTTTCAATTATTTATTTCATTCCCACTAGTCGTCCAACTTGTTCACAAAAAAGACAAAGTTCTTATTTTATGCTCCATTCTTCAATTGTTTAATTCATTCCACAAGCATGTCGTCCATCCACTTTGATTTTGTGCTTTCCATTCATTCTTCAATTGTTTAACTATGCTCCATATTGCCGTTCCCATTCCTTGAGTAAAAAAATGGATTTTGTGCTTTCCATTTGTTTGGCATTCAGCTACCATCTTCCATAACATCTTATCAAATCGTGAGGCACTACAAAATAAAACACATTAATTAAAATTCGACTAAACATAGTTAGACAGAATTTTAATCACCTTATTTAAACACTAGGTAAGAGCATACTAATATTCAACTTCGACAAAGACTAACTAAAAACTTGTACTACCTAAACAAATAAATATGAAATACGAAAATGAAGTTACTGCTGGAAAATAAAACATGCGTAAATTAAAGTGTTAAATAAACTAGCAGTCGGACTAGCTAGTATAATTAGCTTCAAATAAATTGTAATAGTTTAGCATGTTTTTGGGCTCTTTTCTATCGTCATTCCAGATTTGTGCCACCAAAACCATTAAGGCATCTTTGAATTGTTTGGCACGTGAACGTGTAATTGGCCCATTAGGTAACTTCATCGGGTCATGGTTGACGTTCGTCACAGGCTTCGTAGGTGAGCTCGCATCACAACCCAACCTAAAAGTCCATCCTCTACACACCAGCCCGTACCAGCCAACACAACTCGGGGATTTCTACAATCAACCCACCAACCGCTACACACCATATCGACAGTCATGCTGCCTATTCCTAACAATCAGGAATAAATTTAACGTGGCTTAGCCACCGATCACTATTGTGATCTAACTTTACAATTCGTGGTTTAACCACCGATCACCAAGTGACCTATTAACATGCTCTTCCCCTTCATCATATTAACCCCATCCCATGCATACATACATGCAGAATCAACACAATATACTACCTAAAAGATAACAGACTATCATATACATCGATACACATAGAGAAGTTTCTATGATTACGTACCTGACATCCCTTGCCAACCCTTTTTTGGGTAATATGACTGTCCATACAGCCTTTTTCTGGCTTTTAGCCCATATCATAAGTATAGTACAGATTAATTAGTGTGATAGAGATCTACACACCTGATTACAGTCAAGATGATACTTTCTATGTCAATACTATCAGAAGCCGATACGACTGCTAACTGCTTACGGTTTTGTTCTGAAGCCGGTCCACAACCTGGTGGCCAATCCTGAACTGCTGTCACCGCTCGTTTCTTAAACTTAGGGATTGGGTTTACAGATCCAATCCCCCCTTCGCCTAATCGACATGTGATTCCATCAAAAGACCTTATCAGTTGCTACCATCACAACATATGGTTGTTAATCCATATCATAAGGTTACAATCACAATTACGGTAAACGAACCTAGCGAAAATCTAACGAGAACCCCTTACCTTGAAATCTCGAAAGAGATTGAGTTTAGAGACTAGCGATTCCGGCTTTTAGATCTAGACGATCTACTTCGATTCTCGATGTGTCGCCCCAAAAATAAGAACACAAGAGCAATCAAAACATTACTCCAAGGAAATCTTACCACGCCAACTTGCCTTTCGGCTTTGGCCTCCAAAAACTGGAAGAGAAGAAAAAAAAGAACAGAAGAAATCGGCACTTACCTTAACACAGAGAATTCGGCAATTCCTAGAGAATTTTGGCTTTTGAGAAGATCAGAAAGAAAAGATGATCTTAAGAGATCTATGAAGATTCGGCTTTGATGAAGAAATCGGCAAAGAGAAGGGAATAGATAAGGGTATTTGGCTATGGAGATGAAAGCAGAGAAAACAATGGAATTTCGGCTTTTGTGTAACATCCCAAAATTGGGCCTAGTAGGATTGGGCCTTGAGCTTTAGGAAAATTAGAATATTATTTATTTTTGTGTTGGCTTGGATATGAATTTTGTGTGTTAGCATAGTCTTGTGAAGGTTTGATTTTAATTAGGAAGTTAGAATAAATTTTAGTATGGCTTATTTAATGAAGTGGATTAGGTGAGCTTAGCACTTAACTTAATTTTAGTGTTCATTTATAGCACAAGAGGAGTAAGTGGCAAGTTGGTTAAGGAGCTTGAAAGGTAGCTTGAGGTTAGAGGTTCGAGTAGCATGTTTAGCATTCTGAAAACTTTATTTTTGTGTTCTAGCATTAATGGACGGTCAAACTTATTTATGATAGGTGGACTAATAACTTTTGGTAAGTTGAATTTTTGTTTAAGGAAAGCTTAATTTATGGGATAAGATTCTTAAGGTTATGGAAGGATATCTTGAAGTTATGGTATATTGAGGGGACAAAAGGCTTGGCTTGTGGAAAATGTTTTGGAAACAATTCCCATGCTTTTAGTGTTGAATGTGGACGGTATGGGTGTCTAGGTGGGTGGCCGAATGTGTTAGGTGGTTTGGGGGAGGATATTTGGCCAATTTTGGCATTTGGGCACCATTTGGCATATTTTCTTTTCCTCTCCAAGCAAATTTCTCTTTGGCCGAATGCACCTAGGCATTTTTGTGCAAAATTGTTTTGGATTTTTAGCCTCATTTTGTTTTAAATCAAATACCATTTCTCTTTATCTTATTTTCCTTTTTACACCAAAACTACCTTTTCATTTTTGTGCATTTTGGTGCAATTTTTCTTTTGGTTTTTACCTTATTTTTGTGAACCAAATACCATTTCTCTTCTTTCATTTGTCCACTTGAAACCGAAGCAACATTGAAACTTTTGTGCATTTTTCTTCTTTGGCAAAATAGTGTTTGGCCGAATCTCTCTCTCACATATCTCTTTTCTTCATTTGACTTTTGTTCAATCACATTTTCTTTCATCCACTTTTGGCCGAATCTCTACCCATCTCAAATTCCATTTTTTTTCTTTTCATTCACTCAAAGTTTAAACATCCATTACCATTCTATTTCTTTTTTCTTTTTCACTTCACCATAGCCGATTTTTTTTTATATATTTCCTTTTAGTATTACTTTTGGCCGAATATTTAGGGGAAACTCTCTTTGTTTTTCTTCAATCGATTTTGGAAAAGTGCTCTTTGGGATTTCGGAAGCAATCGATTTAAGTCATTCCTTTAGTGAATCGGAGTTTGTAAGTCAGGTGGTAAGGATCTTTATGCTTGTTATATCGTTTTAGATGGTCTTCTAATCGATTAAGTTTTTGGGGACTCTATCGTCCGTTTATTATCTTCTTTCCGTGAACGTTAGATTTTGAAGCAATCAAGAATAGGTTCGAAGAGAGCAGTTCATAGTGTTTGGAAGAGGGGTGGTTCTGCTATACCCTCAAATTTCAAGCGAAGGGCTGTGTCAGGAGTTCGAGACTTTCCACCGGGATGTGGACCCTCTGCCGGCGATAATCGTTTATTTGAAGTCGTTCGTACCCCCGAGCCATTGTTCGTTCGTGGTTCTTCATCGGGTTATGAACCACCAATCGGAGAGAGAGCACGTATAGATGTTGTTCGAGATGCTGAGAGTGTCGATGAGCGAGAAAGTTTAGTTATCACTATTATCAGGTGTGTATCTTACACACTTTATAACTTGGTTTATATATGTATGTATATGTGTGTTATTACTAATCATATTATGAAAGTGGAAAAAACGATGAGATTTGGATATGATACCATGATGGTATGAATGAGGATTCCGGTAAGTCTGTTTCAATATGTTGTTATTACATGTGGAGTGAAATCATGATCTATGGTTTATGGTATTTATTATATGATTCATATTAAAGTGTATTAACATGATGTGGTTATCTATTGCATTGGTTTGGGCAATATGAGAGGAGGGGGAAGATTAATATTGTGTCGACGGACACCAGAGATTTGGTATCTCCAGTGATTTGGTATCACATTTGTGTCTTCGGACACCAGAGGTTTGGCACCTCCAGAGGTTTGGCACCTCATAGCGTCTCGTCCTTGTGGATTAATTCCATCGTGGGTTGGCCCCACATTTGAGATATGGGATCGACGCCAGTGATTTGGTATCACACGATGGGTTGGCCCCATCATTCGATTTGTGTCTTCGGACACCAGTGGTTTGGCACCACCAGTGATTTGGTATCACATTTCTGTCTTTGGACACCAGAGGTTTGGCACCTCATAGCGACTTGTCCCTGTGGTTAATTCCACCGTGGGTTGGCCCCACATTTGAGATATGGGATCGTCTGCCAGTGATTTGGTATCACACGATGGGTTGGCCCCATCATCTATTTTGTGACCTCGGTCACCAGTGTTTTGGTAACACAATCGTGTCTTCGGACACCAGTGGTTTGGCACCACCAGTGGTTTGGTACCACACGGGGTAGAAAAGGTGTTATGGATGGCTAGGTTGGGTGCATTTTACATATATGTGCTTTGTTATAATTTGTGTAAGTATGTGGCATTTACCCGGGAGAGGGAATATGCACTGAGTCTTGGTGACTCACCTTCTCCCTTATCTTTTCAGGTGATTCATGAGATCGCGGATGAGGAGCCGGTTGAACTCGAGGAGGCCATGCAATAAATCTCGGTTCTACGTGAACTTTGGTTTGAGAACTTTACTTTATTTAAATTTGATTTTATATTTTTATGGGTTTGTAATAAGGTCTCTTAAATTATGATTTTGGATTATATTTAAGCTTTGGATTTGATTTAAAATATGGCTTATAAATTATTTGATTAATGTAATAATTGAGCCCAAAGTTTTCTAAACTACACAACGCGATGGTTTTTAAAACGTTACCATCGGGTAACATAAATTAATTGACAATTTCAGCAACTTAAGTGTTTTCGATATATTAAATGATTTACAAATATTTAGTTACTACTATCAAATGTAAATGGTTTCAAAGTAATAATTTGAGTTTTCTTAAAATGATATAAATCTTTTCTAACTTATGATTTACTTACTTATATTAAAGTTTTATGTAATTTCAAAGTAAATTTCAGTTTTAACTCCTTTTCTACAAATATAGAATTTGAAAAGGGTTTTTCATAAAATTTAATCGTTAACTCGTTTTTCTTCAAAATATTTTCCTTAGTGACATACCAAATTCGGTCGTGGCGTATTGACCGGGTTTGGGGTGTTACAAATTGGTATCAGAGTCTAGTTCAAAGCTCGGCTGTGGGGGCCCAAGGCCCAAAAATGTTTTTGGTAGGCCTTTTTGAAATATTTTGGTTTTGAATAAGCATGGCACCGAGTCTCCGGCACCAATCCGCCCAGGTAAGTACCTCTAACTTTTTGTGTGAATTAATATCTGTAGAAGGGTAGGTACGGAACGTAGTTAGTGTGATAGGTGTTGAACCTTAGGACTAGTCCACCTCAACAAAACTCATAAGACTTAAAAAGCCTAATTAAACAAACCTACGATCAAGTCGCCGAGTTAGGGTGTCGTAACTCTGGTGCGCATGTCTAGGATTGGATCCAGAAGAGCTAGGTACTTAAGCAGTCCTCGTGACTCACCTCCTCTTCGTGAGATTCCTACCTGGTGCGTAGCTTCGGTTCACTCTAAACCAAGAGGACTCGGTCATAGGCAAAACCCTAAATAAAACCCGAAAGGGACTAGCCATGTTTTAAGGAAAACTTCAGTTTTAAAACCACTAAATTATCTCTTTTAGATAGTAGGACAAATTTATCTTCAGAAATTATCAAATATTTCCGGTCTACCAAAATTACCGAAATGCCCCTAGTGGCAAAATTACGAAAATGCCCTTGGTTTTAAAAATTTCTATATTACCCCAATTTTTATAAAATCTACTTACCTTACAAAAGTATCCAATATTCTGTATTTCAAAATAATACCCTGACTTTGGAAATTTACAAAATTACCCTTGATTGACAAAATTACCAAAATACCCCTGGTTTTCAAAATTTTGCTGTACCTTTAAATTGTGAAATTTACAAGGAATACTCCTCAGTTTTAGAAATCAAAAGATGTTTTGATTTATTAAAGTTTTAAAATTTTCTTGATTTATTATAAAAATACCCTGTAGGAAAATGACGAAAATACCCCTGGGTTAGAAACGGACAGAAATGCCCGAAGAGTGCATAGCTATGAAAGGTATTAGGGAATGGATGTACTTTTCTGTGTAACTAGGATAGAAGACTTAAAACCTTGTTTGATTGAAAGAACCTCTATTAAACTCTTCATAAAATTTCTTCGCGGATAACCAAGTGAAACATGTACTAATCCATAAAAAATTCCTAATCTGATTAAAGCGCGATAGCAAGAATGAGCTCTCGAGATCGTGGTCGTCATGGACATGGTAAAGGCCGATTGTGCTAGGGCTAGATCTTCGGCACCGAGGCATATTTTCGAAATGGAGGCGTTAGCATCGCTAGTGCTTGAGACGAGGTCTCATGATCGAAATCGGATTGATGAGCTGACTCAGTTAGTTAAAGAAGTTTTGGAGAAGAATAGAGATCACGGTTCTCTAGGGTCACAATTTCATTCTGTAAATCACGGTATGATCGAACTTATTGGCTTGCGATTACTGTGGAAGGTGTCATCCGGGAGAATATTGGAGGAGGGTTGAAGCATGTTTGAGATGAGGGTCTAAGGAGCATAAGGCTCGGGATTGTTTCCTCACTCTCAAGTCAGGTATGTTTTGGTTAGAAGTGATGGCTGAATGTAGGAAAATTGTTGGTATAAAGTGTAAGTGTTAAATAACAGGTTTGCTAGCGTGAATTAGATGTTTGGTTATGGGATTAAGGATTCAAGATTTTGTTAAAAGAACATTGTGGTTTTAAGATCAGAGTGCGCAGCGAGAGCATAGTGTGGCGAGATAGGATGTACGACGGTTAGTTAGTTAGAAATTTCGAGGACAAAATTTCTTTAAGGAGGGTAGAATTGTAACATCCCAAAATTTGGCCTAGTAGGATTGGGCCTTGAGCTTTAGGAAAATTAGAATATTATTTATTTTTGTGTTGGCTTGGATATGAATTTTGTGTGTTAGCATAGTCTTGTGAAGGTTTGATTTTAATTAGGAAGTTAGAATAAATTTTAGTATGGCTTATTTAATGAAGTGGATTAGGTGAGCTTAGCACTTAAGTTAATTTAAGTGTTCATTTATAGCACAAGAGGAGTAAGTGGCAAGTTGGTTAAGGAGCTTGAAAGGTAGCTTGAGGTTAGAGGTTCGAGTAGCATGTTTAGCATTCTGAAAACTTTATTTTTGTGTTCTAGCATTAATGGACTGTCAAACTTATTTATGATAGGTGGACTAATAACTTTTGGTAAGTTGAATTTTTGTTTAAGGAAAGCTTAATTTATGGGATAAGATTCTTAAGGTTATGGAAGGATATCTTGAAGTTATGGTATATTGTGGGACAAAAGGCTTGACTTGTGGAAAATGTTTCGGAAACAATTCCTATGCTTTTAGTGTTGAATGTGGACGGTATGGGTGTCTAGGTGGGTGGCCGAATGTGTTAGGTGGTTTGGGGGAGGATATTTGGCCAATTTTGGCATTTGGGCACCATTTGGCAAATTTTCTTTTCCTCTCCAAGCAAATTTCTCTTTGGCCGAATGCACCTAGGCATTTTTGTGCAAAATTGTTTTGGACTTTTAGCCTCATTTTGTTTTAAATCAAATACCATTTCTCTTTCTCTTATTTTCCTTTTTACACCAAAACTACCTTTTCATTTTTGTGCATTTTGGTGCAATTTTTCTTTTAGTTTTTACCTTATTTTTGTGAACCAAATACCATTTCTCTTCTTTCATTTGTCCTCTTGAAACCGAAGCAACATTGAAACTTTTGTGCATTTTTCTTCTTTGGCAAAATAGTGTTTGGCCGAATCTCTCTCTCACATATCTCTTTTCTTCATTTGACTTTTGTTCAATCACATTTTCTTTCATCCTCTTTTGGCCGAATCTCTACCCATCTCAAATTCCATTTTTTTCTTTTCATTCACTCAAAGTTTAAACATCCATTACCATTCTATTTCTTTTTTCTTTTTCACTTCACTATAGCCGATTTTTTTTATATATTTCCTTTTAGTATTACTTTTGGCCGAATATTTAGGGGAAACTCTCTTTGTTTTTCTTCAATCGATTTTGGAAAAGTGCTCTTTGGGATTTCGGAAGCAATCGATTTAAGTCATTCCTTTAGTGAATCGGAGTTGGTAAGTCAGGTGGTAAGGATCTTTATGCTTGTTATATCGTTTTAGATGGTCTTCTAATCGATTAAGTTTTTGGGGACTCTATCGTCCGTTTATTATCTTCTTTCCGTAAACGTTAGATTTTGGAGCAATCAAGAATGGGTTCGAAGAGAGCAGTTCATAGTGTTTGGAAGAGGGGTGGTTCTGCTATACCCTCAAATTTCAAGCGAAGGGCTGTGTCGGGAGTTCGAGACTTTCCACCGGGATGTGGACCCTCTGCCGGTGATAATCGTTTATTTGAAGCCGTTCGTACCCCCGAGCCATTGTTCGTTCGTGGTTCTTCATCGGGTTATGAACCACCAATCAGAGAGAGAGCACGTATAGATGTTGTCAGAGATGCTGAGAGTGTCGATGAGCGAGAAAGTTTAGTTATCACTATTATCAGGTGTGTATCTTACACACTTTATAACTTGGTTTATATATGTATGTATATGTGTGTTATTACTAATCATATTATGAAAGTGGGAAAAACGATGAGATTTGGATATGATACCATGATGGTATGAATGAGGATTCGGGTAAGTCTGTTTCAATATGTTGTTATTACATGTGGAGTGAAATCATGATCTATGGTTTATGGTATTTATTATATGATTCATATTAAAGTGTATTAACATGATGTGGTTATCTATTGGATTGGTTTGGGCATTATGAGAGGAGGGGGAAGATTAATATTGTGTCGACGGACACCAGAGATTTGGTATCTCCAGTGATTTGGTATCACATTTGTGTCTTCGGACACCAGAGGTTTGGCACCTCCAGAGGTTTGGCACCTCATAGCGTCTCATCCCTATGGATTAATTCCACTGTGGGTTGGCCCCACATTTGAGATATGGGATCGACGCCAGTGATTTGGTATCACACGATGGGTTGGCCCCATCATTCGATTTGTGTCTTCAGACACCAGTGGTTTGGCACCACCAGTGATTTGGTATCACATTTGTGTCTTTGGACACCAGAGGTTTGGCACCTCATAGCGACTTGTCCCTGTAGTTAATTCCACCGTGGGTTGGCCCCACTTTTGAGATATGGGATCGTCTGCCAGTGATTTGGTATCACACGATGGGTTGGCCCCATCATCTATTTTGTGACCTCGGTCACCAGTGTTTTGGTAACACAATCGTGTCTTCGGACACCAGTGGTTTGGTACCACACGGGGTAGAAAAGGTGTTATGGATGGCTAGGTTGGGTGCATTTTACATATATGTGCTTTGTTATAATTTGTGTAAGTATGTGGCATTTACCCGGGAGAGGGAATATGCACTGAGTCTTGGTGACTCACCTTCTCCCTTATCTTTTCAGGTGATTCATGAGATCGCGGATGAGGAGCCGGTTGAACTCGAGGAGGCCATGCAATAAATCTCGGTTCTACGTGAACTTTGGTTTGAGAACTTTACTTTATTTAAATTTGATTTTATATTTTTATGGGTTTGTAATAAGGTCTCTTAAATTATGATTTTGGATTATATTTAAGCTTTGGATTTGATTTAAAATATGGCTTATAAATTATTTGATTAATGTAATAATTGAGCACAAAGTTTTCTAAACTACACAACGCGATGGTTTTTAAAACGTTACCATCGGGTAACATAAATTAATTGACAATTTCAACAACTTAAGTGTTTTCGATATATTAAATGATTTACAAATATTTAGTTACTACTATCAAATGTAAATGGTTTCAAAGTAATAATTTGAGTTTTCTTAAAATGATATAAATCTTTTCTAACTTATGATTTACTTACTTATATTAAAGTTTTATATAATTTCAAAGTAAATTTCAGTTTTAACTCCTTTTCTACAAATATAGAATTTGAAAAGGGTTTTTCATAAAATTTAATCGTTAACTCGTTTTTCTGCAAAATATTTTCCTTAGTGACATACCAAATTCGGTCGTGGCGTATTGACCGGGTTTGGGGTGTTACATTTTGCATTAAAGTGGAGATGAGAGAATAGGATTAGGGGTTTCGGCTTTTGAATAATGAGAGAACAGAATGGGAAATAAAACCCTAATGCCGGAAATAAAAAGATATTCCCCGCACTTAAACACAAAATTTCGGCACCTACTACCTAAAACCCGAAAATGCCCCTTTTTTAAAATTAAAGCTAAGCTACTAATCAAGGGAAATTTCGGCACCCCTTGATTATACCAAAATCTACTCCTCCTCCCCCTCAGTGTTGGAATTTCGGCCACCACTGTGACCAGCAGATAATTCTTAAATTTTCTCCCTTATCTTCATCTGATCACTCATCCACAAGTGACCCAGATAACACCACCTCTTCCTTCCTTTATCTGCCACATTTATCAGCCATATTATCCACATTATCCCACTCATTAAATCTCCCTATTTTAAAGCCTCATTGTTGTCCCATTGTACCCACTTAAATGTCGAAAATTAACTTATTTAATTAAAATAATTGGGCTTCATGCGACTCGAACTTGGGCCTTCTCAGTTGACGCCACCTTATAGCTCCCTTATGTAGAGCCACTTCCCATGGGCTACAAGCCGATTTTGCATTTTAAAACACAGATAACATCTTTTAAGCCCTATCCTTCCTGACTCTCCACTAGAGTGCCCAAGTAGAAAATTCGATTAAGGCCTCGGCCCAATCCTGAGCCCATTCTGGACCCCTTAAACACCCTAACTAGCACATCAAGTATAACATAAACATCACAACACATTAAATGCAAAGCCCCACAAATTCAAGATGTTACAGTTCTACCCCCTTAAAGAAATTTCAGCCTCAAAATTACCTGATCAGAATAGATGCGGGTACTGCTGCCGCATCTTCTCCTCTGGTTCCCAAGTAGCCTCCTCAGAACCGTGATTCTGCCATAGAACCTTAACCAACGGAACCGTCTTCCTTCGCAACACTTTGACATCACGATCCAAGATTTCCACTGGTTCCTCTTCAAAGGATAGATCAGGTCTTACCTCGATTTCCTCCACAGGCACCACACGAGATGGATCCAAACGATATCGTCTCAGCATAGAGACATGAAACACATTGTGAATCTGGCTTAACTCTGAAGGTAGCTCAAGCTGATAGGCTACCAGTCCCACTCGTTTTAACACCCAGTACGGTCCGATAAATCTGGGACTTAATTTAACCTTCCGTCCAAACCTTAATACTTTCTTCCATGGCGACACCTTCAAGAACACCTTGTCACCCACTGCAAACTCTATGTCCTTATGCTTCAAATCAGCATAGGACTTCTGTCTGATGCTTCCTTTAGTCGAGCCCGAATTAACTCAACCTTCTCCTCTGTCTCGGTAACCAACTTTGGACCCAAAATCCGACGTTCCCCTAATTCCGTCCAACAGGTAGGAGTACGACACTTTCGCCCGTACAATACTTCATAAGGCGCCATCTGAATATTTGACTGGTAGCTGTTATTGTAAGCAAACTCTACTAATGGTATAAATTCTTCCCAACTACCCCTGAAATCAATGACACAACCTCTCAACATGTCCTCCAAGATCTGAATTACCCGCTCAGACAGTCCATTGGTCCGACGATGAAACGCTGTACTGAAATCCAACTTCGTACCCAATGCTTGATGCAAGGCTTTCCAAAATCGTGAGGTGAACCTAGGATCCCTATCCGATATGATTGATACTGGTACTCCATGTAACCTCACTACCTCCGCTATGTATAGCTTAGCCAATTTCTGCAGAGAATAATTGTAACACCCCTAACCTGTGCCCGTCGCCGGACTAGGGTTATGAGGCTTTACAGAACTAAACTCAAATCCTTATTGACATTCATTTGAATTCAAGCGTACACAATGCAACCGTTTCTATTTCATATAACATTACAACCTATTAATTTAAATAATGTAAAATGAGTTTATTTACAGGTACTTAATAAATGTCAATGTCCGAACCACATGAATTAACTGTCATGAAATTTATTCACAAAAAAAATATATCATAAATTGGACATAAATCAAATCACATATAACATGAGCTAAGTTTCATTCGAATTACTCAATACATGAACATACTAAGCCAGCCGACTATTTATACCATTTTATAATCATATGCATATGCAAACATAGTAGCATTATATCATGACCGAACATACTCATTTACTTTCCATTAAAATTTATACCTAAACATTTACATATCATATTCGTTTACTATCAATAGCAATCGAGCCTATTAAGCCAACTGTCTTATACATGCTTCATTATAAAAATGTAAACATCACATAACCAAAATCATTTAAATATAGCATTGATCCAATATAGCCGATTTTACATTATGCAAGACCTATCCAAGCACCTTATGTATCCATCATATTATCTAACTAACAAATTGCATACTATATCTTATCAAACATCCATCATTTTTCCATATTGTCGATTCACCTAACTAAACATGGTAACACATATATATAAATTCATATTATGACCGAATTTACACATCCATTATCAATATATTCAAACAGTTATATCGAAAGCATACTTAACCAAAGGATTAAGCCATTTTCGCATGGCTATTCTATAAACATAACAAAGTTTTCAACTTATCAAGATCATAGCCTTTTCTATACATGCCTTTATCCGAATACCAAAATTTAAGAGTACCAACTTAGATTGATAGTGTGAATGACTTTCTTGACGATCCCTTTGAGCTCGTAGCCTTAACCGGATCTATAAAATAGAGGAGAACATAACACGCAAGTAAGCTCACTAGCTTAGTAAGTCTTAAGCATTTACGAAACAATAATCAAACATTCCAACATTTAGTACTTATATATATACATATAAATCAAATTATTCATGACTTTAAAATCCAAGTAATTTAACTAATAATTCCATTATGGCCGAACCGCCATTTTTGTAACTTGGCATCTATTATTACTTTCATCGAAGGCATACAACCCTCCAAGCATTTTAAGCCTTAAGTATTCGCATATTCCACCATTAACAAGTATAACATATATCTCAATTATATATAATTAATCATGTATACATATATGCATCTTCGATAACTTTCACCTTTAATGTTTGTACATTTGACCGAATCTCAAAGATATTACCAAGCTTATATTTCAATATACATATCACACTCATTAATGAATAAATCAAATGCTCATATCATAAAAACTCATTACTAAAAACCTTAACCATTCTACCACTTATGTAATTCGAAAGGAAAGATAATCACTTACCTTGTTCCTTGTATCTATAAACCTTTATATTAACCCGAGCATTTCGTTTATTGAAGTATTTACATTCCACCTTGTAACGGATTCATAATACCTCACCGGCATTAAGCCTGCTAGACCCGAGGTCTAAATTTGATCACCGATATTTAGCCTGCTAGGCAATAAGCCTAATATACTTCACCGGCACAGGGCCTGCTAGGCTTAAAGCCCGAATTACATCATCGGCACAAGGCCTGCTAGGCTTAAAGCCCGAATTACATCACTGGCACAAGGCCTACTAGGCTTAAAGCCTGATATAGATATAATCACCAATTCAATACTCATTTCATAATACCAACAACACAAACAACTCATATAATTCATATTACTTTCACATACCATCCCGAACATACTTATACTAAGTTCAGTTCAATACCATACTTCTACATTCAGCTAATACCTATAAATATACTTTGAATATTCAAGTTTCATTATTCATCATAATCATAAATAATTCTTTAGCGTATGTTTTCTTAAGGACTTACCTCGACTGTCGACTGACCGTGTAAACCGGTTATTCGATAACCTTCGTCTTTCCCCGATCCAAATCTGTTTTTCTTTGTTCTTGATCTAAACACATTTAAAATTCAGCTCATTCAAGTACATTTCATTTCAATTTAGTTCCAAAACACATAAATAGGAAAATTACCATTTTACCCCTAAGGTTTCACATTTTTACAATTTAGTCCTAATTGCACAAAACGCAAAATACACAAAATTTCACTACAACATTTAAGGGCCGAATATGCATAGGGACTATATAAGTCCATTTATTCCATTTATTATGCAATTAAGCCCCTCTAACAAAATTATTTTTGCAATTTAGCCCAAATACTCAAATTTACTAAAATTTCTAATACAAAACATACTAATCCTTAACATATCTTTAATTTAAAATCATCAAACACCAAAAACCACATGAACACATCAATGGCCGAATCTCATATACACATAAATCTTAAAAATTCTAGCATGGGTCGGGTGATGTACAAAGCAACGATCTTAAAAACGTAAAAATTATCAAAAATTGACTAAAAACTCACCTTGAATTTTAGCCTAGAAATGCCAAAAATCAAAAGGATTCAAAGCTTCATTCTTTCTCCCACATTCGGCCAAAGATGGATGAAAAAGATGATGGCTTATTTTTTTATGTTATTTTAACATATAACATGTTATTTAGTTAATTACTTATTTAACCTTATAATATAAAATTTCATAACATATAACTTAAGGGTAGTTTAGACATATGCCGCCCACTACATCTAAAAATGGGCTAATTACTCTTTTAATACCCCACTTTAAAAAGCCATCATTAAATAGGCACTTTTCACTATAGTTTGCTACTTTTGCAACTTATGCGATTAAGTCTTTTTTATCGAATTAAACACACAAACGATTAAATTTTTCTACGAAACTTTCACACATATTAATACACATATCATAAACACAGAATAAATCATTTAAAAAATATTTCAGACTCAAATTCGTGGTCCCGAAACCACCGTTCTGATTAGGGTCAAATTTAGACTGTTACAACTCTCCCCCCTTAGGGATTTCGTCCCCGAAAATCTCACCGTTAAACAGAGTAGGATGTTGTTGCCTCATTGAATCTTCAGGCTCCCACGTAGCCTCTTCAACTCCGTGCCAATTCCATAAGACTTTCACTAATGGAATTCTCTTGTTTCTCAATTCTTTCATTTCCCGAGCTAGAATACGAATTGTTTCTTCCTCGTACGTCATATCGGATCGGATTTCAACTTCTGATGAAGTGATCACATGTGACGGATCTGATCTATACTTACAAAGCATGAAACGTGAAATATGTCATGTATCTTTTCTAATTCAGAGGGCAACTTCAATTTATAAGCAACAGGCCCGATACGTTCAATGATTTCATACGGTCCAATAAATCTCGGACTCAGTTTGCCTTTCCGACCAAATCGGAGCACTTTTCTCCACGGAGAAACTTTCAAAAATGCCCGATCTCCGATCTGAAACTCAATTTCTTTACGTTTCAAATCAGCGTAAGAATTTTGACGATCCGAAGCAGCTTTCAAAGTATCCCTGATCACAGCCATTTTCTGTTCAGTCTCTTTAATCAGATCAACCCCGTGTATCTTATTTTCACTGAGCTCGGTCCAGTACAACGGTGTCCGACACTTGCGGCCATATAGAGCTTCGTAAGGTGCCATTTTAATACTCTATTGAAAAGTGTTGCCATTTTTCCCACGTACCTTCAAACTCGAGAACGCAACATCTTAACATGTCCTCAAGTATCTGAATAGTTCGTTCAGACTGACCGTTTGTCTGCGGATGAAAGGCTGTACTAACCCAAAGCATCTTGTAACTTCTTCCAAAACCGCGATGTGAATCTCGGGTCTCTGTCTGAAACAATGGAACTCGGCACACCATGTAACCTCACAATCTGCGACACATACAATTCAGCTAGTTTATCGAGCGAATAGTTTGTAAGTACCGGCACAAAATGAGCTGATTTGGTCAATCTATCCACTATAACCCAGACTGCGTCCTTCTTGCTCGGTGTCGTAGGCAAACCGGATACAAAATCCATAGTGATTCTATCCCATTTCCATTTAGGTATCATGATCGGCTGAAGTAACCCAGAAGGCATTTGATGCTCGACTTTAACTTGCTGACATATTAAACACTTTGAAACAAATTTAGATATATCTCGTTTCATGCCAGGCCACCAATAGAATTGTTTCAAATCATTATACATTTTCGTGCTACCCGGATGTATCGAGAGTCGGCTATTATGAGTCTCGTTCAAAATCATCTGAATCAAATCCACATTCTTTGAAACACATATGCGGCCTTTGAAATTCAAACAATCATTTGCATCAATTCGAAACTCTGACTCTCTATCGTTTTCACACTGAACTCGTCTAGCAATCAAGTCTTTGTCAATTCTTTGTGCATCACAAATTTGCTGAATAAACATCGGTCTTGCTTTCAACTCGGCTATGATCACATCGTCATCAGACATAACCATATGTGCGTTCAACGCACAAAGAGCAAACAATGATTTTCGACTTAATGCATCAGCGACAACGTTAGCTTTCCCTGGATGGTAGTCAATCACAAATTCATAGTCTTTCAATAGTTCTAACCATCTGCGTTGCCTCAAGTTCAGATGTTTCCAAGTCATCGAATACTTCAGACTTTTGTGATCTGAGTAAATATGACATTTCTCACCAAATAAATAATGACGCCATATTTTCAAAGCGAAAACAATGGCTGCTAGTTTCAAATCATGAGTTGGATAATTTCTTTCATGAAGCGTAGGCTATGACTTCGCCTTCCTGCATCAAAACGCAACCCAAACCATGCAAAGAAGCATCACTGTAAACAATAAATTCTTTACCCGATTCAGGCTGAGCTAACACTCGAGCTTCGGTTAAAAGGGCTTTCAACTGCTCAAAACTTTTCTGACATTTTTCCGACCATTCGGACTTGACATCTTTCTGTAGTAGCTTTGTCAAAGGTGTACCTATCATGGAAAAACCTTTGACGAATCGTCTGTAGTATCCCGCAAGTCCAAGAAAGCTTCGAATTTCAGTAACACTCTTTGGTGGCTTCGAATCAAGTATAGCCGATATTTTGTTCGGATCAACCCGAATACCTGACGCTGAAACAACATGACCCAGGAAGCTGACTTCCGTCATCCAGAACTCACATTTACTAAACTTTGCATACAACTGTCGATCTCGCAAAGTTTGTAGCACTAATCTCAAATGCTCCACGTGCTCGGTTTCATCTCTAGAGTAGATCAAGATATCATCTATAAACACTAACACAAACCGATCCAAAATACTGTCTGAAGATCCGATTCATCAAATCCATAAAAATAGCAGGTGCATTAGTAAGTCCAAAAGGCATAACCAGAAACTCAAAATGTCCGTACCTCGTTCGAAATGCAGTCTTTGACATGTCAGAATCTCTAACTCGCAGCTGATAATAGCCCGATCTCAAATCTATCTTTGAAAACACCGAAGCCCCTTTTAACTGGTCAAACAAATCGTCAATCCGAGGTAACGGGTATTTATTCTTTACAGTTACCTTGTTCAATTGCCGATAGTCAATACACATTCGTATAGTCCCATCTTTCTTTTTCACAAACAGAACTGGTGCACCCCAAGGAGAGAAACTCGGTCATGCAAATCCCCTATCTGTCAACTCTTGCAACTGTGCTTTCAACTCTTTCAACTCAATAGGTGCCATCCAATACGGAGATATCGAAATCGGAGTCGTCCCCGGTACTAATTCAATGCCAAACTCAATCTCTCGTACTGGTGGTAAACCCGGTAATTCCTTAGGAAAACATCTGAATATTCGCACGCAACCGATACTGATTCAATCTACTTTTCGGACACCTTATTATCCAACACATAAGCCAAGTAAGCTTCACATCATTTTCTTACATACTTTCGAGCTAGCATCGAGGATATTACTGTAGGCAACCCGTTCAGATCATTTGATTCGACCCAGATAATCTCACCATTTTGACATCTCAAATCAATAATCTTTCTTTTGCAATTCACCACTGCATCATGCAAAGTTAACCAGTCCATTCCCAAAATTATGTCGAACTCGTCGAAAGGCAACAACATTAAGTCAGCTGGAAAGCAGGAACCCCGAATCATCAACGGGCAACCTTTACACACTTTATCAACAAGTACACATCTACCCAAGGGGTTGGACACACGGATTACAAACTCAGTAGACTCAACAGGTAGAGTCTTACTGGTTACTAGAGTTTCACACACATATGAATGGGCCGAACCAGGATCAATCAATGCAATCACAGTAATATCATAAAGGGTGAAAGTACCGGTAATGACATCTGGGGAGGAAGCATCCTCTCTGGCTCGTATAGCATAAGCTCTAGCTGGAGCTCGAGCCTCCGATTGAACCACAGTGTCCTTCGTCCCTCTCTGACTACTGCCTACATTGCCTGAATATCTGGGTGGTCTGTCCCGTGCTGGTGCGCTGCTCGGTTTAATGTTCTGATCCGTATTTTGCTCGGCTAGCATCGGGCACTCTCGAATAAAATGGTCCGACGACCCACATTTAAAACAGGACCGATCTCGGAATCTACAACTCCCAGAATGCCATTTCTTACAATGTTTGTACTCAGCCCGGTTCTGCGAAACATTACCAACACTGGCCATCGAGGTAGCTGGGGAACCCATTAGGGGTCGGTCTCGTCTAGACATATCCGATGTAGCTTTCTGTCGACTAAAGTCATCTCTGAACTTTTTAATTACAGGTTGGAAAGTCTTACTTGATGATCTTTTACGAGTGTCTCTAGCTTCCATCTTAGCTTTTCTTTTCTCTTTACCAAGTTCTTCGACTTTGTAAGCTCGCTCGACAAGTACTACGAACTCTTTGATTTCAAGAATGCCAACAAGCAACTTTATATCTTCATTCAAGTCATCTTCGAACCTTTTGCACATAATGGCTTCAGTTGATACACACTCTCGGGCATATCGGCTCAATCTAACAAATTTCCGCTCATATTCAGTCACAGTCATGCCGCCCTATTTTAGCTCCAGAAATTCTTTTCGTTTCTGGTCAATGAACCTCTGGCTGATATATTTCTTGTGGAATTCATTCTGGAAGAAATCCCACGTCACTTTTTCTTTCGGAACCACTAATACTAGTGTATTCCACCAGTGATATGCAGTGTCCCGAAGTAAAGATATAGCACATTTTAGACATTCATCTGGAGTACAGGATAACTCATCAAGTACCCAAATAGTGTTATCAAGCCACATCTCGGCTCGTTCTGCGTCATTATCATCATTAGCTTTGAATTCTTCGGTCCCATCTTTCCTGATTTTATCAACGGGAGGCCTACTAGATCTCATCGGATCCATCATCAGGGGTGCTGAAGGTATCGGAGTTGGATTATTCGGGGGTGGAGGTTGTTGTACAGCCGGGTTATTCTGAACAAACTGGGTAAACCATTTGTTCATCATCTGGTAGAAGGCTTGTTTAGCCTCTCCCTCATGACTACCCGAAACTGGTCGAGAGTCTACTGGCGCTGATCCGCGTGCATGGTCAGGCGCTACACTCTCTACATCATCCGCTACGGCTCTGTCAGGATCAGGATCCATTTACTATATAAAACACAATTCGAAATGTCAGAAGTCACCACACTATCAAATACACAATAAAGGCATGTATAGCTAGACTCTCATGCGCTTCGGTAGTCCTAGAATCGACTAAACCGTAAGCTCTGATACCAATCAAATGTAACACCCCTAACCTGTGCCCGTCGCCGGACTAGGGTTATAAGGCTTTACCGAACTAAACTCAAATCCTTATTGACATTCATTTGAATTCAAGCGTACACAATGCAACCGTTTCTATTTCATATAACATTACAACCTATTAATTTAAATAATGTAAAATGAGTTTATTTACAGGTACTTAATAAATGTCAATGTCCGAACCACATGAATTAAACTGTCATGAAATTTATTCACAAAAAAAAATATATCATAAACTGGACATAAATCAAATCACATATAACATGAGCTAAGTTTCATTCGAATTACTCAATACATGAACATACTAAGCCAGCTGACTATTTATACCATTTTATAATCATATGCATATGCAAACATAGTAGCATTATATCATGATCGAACATACTCATTTACTTTCCATTAAAATTTATATCTAAACATTTACATATCATATTCGTTTACTATCAATAGCAATCGAGCCTATTAAGCCAACTGTCTTATACATGCTTCATTATAAAAATGTAAACATCACATAACCAAAATCATTTAAATATAGCATTGATCCAATATAGCCGATTTTACATTATGCAAGACCTATCCAAGCACCTTATGTATCCATCATATTATCTAACTAACATATTGCATACTATATCTTATCAAACATCCATCATTTTTCCATATTGTCGATTCACCTAACTAGACATGGTAACACATATATATAAATTCATATTATGATCGAATTTACACATCCATTATCAATATATTCAAACAGTTATATCGAAAGCATACTTAACCAAAGGATTAAGCCATTTTCGCATGGCTATTCTATAAACATAACAAAGTTTTCAACTTAACAAGATCATAGCCTTTTCTATACATGCCTTTATCCGAATACCAAAATTTAATAGTACCAACTTAGATTGATAGTGTGAATGACTTTCTTGACGATCCCTTTGAGCTCGTAGCCTTAACCGGATCTATAAAATAGAGGAGAACATAACACACAAGTAAGCTCACTAGCTTAGTAAGTCTTAAGCATTTACGAAACAATAATCAAACATTCCAACATTTAGTACTTATATATATATATATATATACATATAAATCAAATTATTCATGACTTTAAAATCCAAGTAATTTAACAAATAATTCCATTATGGCCGAACCGCCATTTCTGTAACTTGGCATCTATTATTACTTTCATCGAAGGCATACAACCCTCCAAGCATTTTAAGCCTTAAGTATTCGCATATTCCACCATTAACAAGTATAACATATATCTCAATTATTTACAATTAATCATGTATACATATATGCATCTTCGATAACTTTCACTTTAACGTTTGTACATTTGACCGAATCTCAAAGATATTATCAAGCTTATATTTCAATATACATATCACACTCATTAATGAATAAATCAAATGCTCATATCATAAAAACTCATTACTAAAAACCTTAACCATTCTACCACTTATGTAATTCGAACGGAAAGATAATCAGTTACCTTGTTCCTTGTATCTATAAACCTTTATATTAACCCGAGCATTTCGTTTATTGAAGTATTTACATTCCACCTTGTAACGGATTCATAATACCTCACCGGCATTAAGCCTGCTAGACCCGAGGTCTGAATTTGATCATCGGCATTTAGCCTGCTAGGCAATAAGCCTGATATACTTCACCGGCACAGGGCTTGCTAGGCTTAAAGCCCGAATTACATCACCGGAACAAGGCCTGCTAGGCTTAAAGCCCGAATTACATCACCGGCACAAGGCCTGCTAGGCTTAAAGCCCGATATAGATATAATCACCAATTTAATACTCATTTCATAATACCAACAACACAAACAACTCATATAATTCATATTACTTTCACATACCATCCCGAACATACTTATACACTTTTCGTTTTAGAGAATAAGTTCAGTTCAATACCATACTTCTACATTCGGCTAATACCTATAAATATACTTTGAATATTCAAGTTTCATTATTCATCATAATCATAAATAATTCTTTAGCTTATATTTGCTTAAGGACTTACCTCGACTGTCGACTGACCGTGTAAACCGGTTCTTCGATAACTTTCGTCTTTCCCCGATCCAAATCCGTTTTTCTTTGTTCTTGATCTAAACACATTAAAAATTCAGCTCACTCAAGTACATTTCATCTCAATTTAGTTCCAAAACACATAAATAGGCAAATTACTATTTTACCCCTAAGGTTTCACATTTTTACAATTTAGTTCTAATTGCACAAAACACAAAATACACAAAATTTCACTACAACATTCAAGGGCCGAATATGCATAGGGACTATATAAGTCCATTTCTTTCAGTTATTATGCAATTAAGCCCCTCTAACAAAATTATTTTTGCAATTTAGCCCAAATACTCAAATTTACTAAAATTTCTAATACAAAACATACTAATCCTTAACATATCTTTAATTTAAAATCATCAAACACCAAAAACCACATGAACACATCAATGGCCGAATCTCATATACACATAAATCTTAAAAATTCTAGCATGGGTCGGGTAATATACGAAGCAACGATCTTAAAAACGTAAAAATTATCAAAAACCGACTAAAAACTCACCTTGAATTTTAGCCTAGAAATGTCGAAAATCAAAAGGATTCAAAGCTTCATTCTTTCTCCCACATTCGGCCAAAGATGGATGAAAAAGATGATGGCTTATTTTTTTATGTTATTTTAACATATAACATGTTATTTAGTTAATTACTTATTTAACCTTATAATATAAAATTTCATAACATATAACTTAAGGGTAGTTTAGACATATGCCACCCACTACATCTAAAAATGGGCTAATTACTTTTTTAATACCCCACTTTAAAAAGCCATCATCAAATAGGCACTTTTCACTATAGTTTGCTACTTTTGCGACTTACGCGATTAAGTCCTTTTTATCGAATTAAACACACAAACGATTAAATTTTTCTACGAAACTTTCACACACATTAATACACATATCATAAACACAGAATAAATCATTTAAAAAATATTTCAGATTCAGATTCGTGGTCCCGAAACCACCGTTCCGATTAGGGTCAAATTCGGATTGTTACAATAATCGACCCGCAATGGTATGAAATGAGCAGACTTCGTCAAGCGATCGACAATCACCCAGGCCGAATCTTTCTTAGTAGGGGTGAGGGGTAGCCCACTAACAAAGTCCATTGTGATCCTTTCCCACTTCCATTGTGGAATCTTCACCGGCTGCAATAACCCTGATTGTAACTGATGTTCCACCTTTACCTGCTGACAGGTCAAACACTTCCCCACAAATTCAGTCACCTCTCGTTTTAGGCTCGGCCACCAAAACTGATCTCGCAAATCTCGATACATCTTACTCCCTCCAAGGTGCATAGCATATGGCCTACTATGCGCTTCTAACAAAATCTTATGCCTCAACTCAGGATCTTTCGACATGCACACTCTCCCTTGAAAACATAATAGCCCTTCTTCATTCACACTAAATTCTGTTGATCCATCACTTGATCCTACCTGAAACTTCCCCTTCAGCAACTCATCAGTCTGCTGCTTCTCCTTAACCTAACTGACCCAAGAGGGTTTCACTTTAAGTTCAGCTAATAAACTCCCATCATCGTATAAACTGAGGTGAGAAAACATTGCTCTCAAATCAGAGATTACTTTACGACTCAGAGCATCCGCTACCACATTAGCCTTACCCGAATGATACTCGATCGAGCAGTCATAATCCTTTAACAGCTCGATCCACCTCCTTTGCCTTCCTTCTGGGGCAAAAGGTATTTTAAGCTCTTATGGTCGGCATAAATGACAGATTGCTCCCCGTACAGATAATTTCTCCAGATCTTCAAAGCAAAAACCACTGCCGCCAATTCCAAATCATGGGTGGGATAATTTGCTTCGTGCGGTCTTAACTGCCAAGATGCGTACGCAACAACCTTTCTATCTTGCATCAACACGCATCCTAGTCCCGTGTGTGAAGCATCACAGTAAATCACGAACTCCTTTCCAGCCTTCGGCTGAATCAACACCTGAGCCTCCATCAAGATCCTTTTTAACCTCTCGAAACTCTCTTGCTGCTTATCGGACCAAACAAACGGAACCCCTTTTCGCAACAACTTAGTCAACGGTGCTGCGATCAATGAAAATCCTTCCACAAACCTTCTGTAATACCCGGCTAAACCAAGAAAACTCTGAACTTCTACTACCGGTTTAGGCAGCTTCCAATCCAACACTGCTTCAATCTTCCGGGGATCGATTCTTATCCCTTCTACCGACACTACGTGACCTAGAAAAGTAACTTCCCTTAGCCAAAATTCGCACTTACTAAATTTGACATATAGCTGCTTCTCCCTCAGAATCTACAGAACCACCCGAAGATGCGAGTCATGCTCATTCTCTGATTTTGAATAAACCAGGATGTCATCTATAAATACCACGACAAACCGATCCAAGTAGGGTTGGAACACTAGGTTCATCATGTCCATAAACGCTGCTGGCGCGTTGGTCAATCCAAATGGCATCACCATGAATTCGTAGTGACCATAGCGAGTCCTAAAGGCCGTCTTATGAATATCTGCCTCCTTGACCTTGAGCTGATGGTACCCTGACCTCAGATCTATCTTCGAAAAGACTGAAGCCCCCTTCAACTGATCGAACAAGTCATCGATCCTCGGCAACGGGTATTTGTTCTTGATTGTTAACTTATTCAACTGATGATAGTCAATGCACATACGCATTGATTCATCCTTCTTCTTAACGAACAACACCGGCGCTCCCCAAGGCGACACACTCAGTCGAATAAACCCTCTGTCCAGCAACTCTTGAATCTGTGCTTTCAATTCCACCAACTCCTTTGGCGCCATTCTATACGAAGTGATAGATACTGGCGCTATTCCTGGAAGAAGATCGATACCAAACTCCACTTCACGATCCGGGGGTAATCCCGGAAGCTCTTTTGGGAAAACATCAGGAAATTCCTTCACCGTCCTAACATCCCCGACAGTTAGTTCCTTGGCTTCTAGAGCCCGAACAAACATTAAAATTGCCTCGCATCCTTTTCTCACCATCCTTTCTGCTCTTAAGGCAGACACCACATTTCGACAAACAGTTTCCCTTTTCACCTATTACCAACACTTCGCCACCCTCAGGGGTTTTTAACACCAAACGCTTGGCTGCACAATCTACATTAGCTTGATACTTCACCAGCCAATCCATGCCTAAAATTAGATCAAACTCCCCGAACGGTAATTCCATTAGATCAGTCCGGAAAACTATCCCCTGAACTTCTAAGGGTATCTCCCGATAAAGTTTGTTCACCATCACAGATTGTCCTAACGGGCTAACTACAGTCATCTCCCTAGAAGAAATCTCAGAATCTACGCTTAAGGTTTCAGACACCCTACTAGCAACATATGAATGCGTCGACCCAATATCAATCAATGCAGTGTAAGGCAAGCCAAAAATTAAAAACGTACCGGTTATGACATCCGGTGCGTCAGCCTCCTCCCGACATCTGACAGCATAGACTAACCCCGGTTATCTTGCCTTAGTGTTCCCTGCCCCCGACCCCGACTGGAACCATTACCACCTCTGGCTGGACCACGACCTCTCTGTGGCTGCTGACCTCCTCTTCCCGGCTATGTATTCCCTTGACCTGTGGGCCCTTCACTGCCCCGTTGCTGCGGACAATTCCTAACTTGGTGGTACGTAGATCCACACCTAAAGTACTTCCCACTGCCCGCTCAACACCCACCTACATGAAATTTACCACATCGAGCACACTTCTGTGTCTGACTAGCAGCAGCAGGTCTCTCATCCCGTCTTAGCCCGTCTGACCTGGGTCTTTTCTGGATACGCCGAATTGCCCCTGATGATCCAAAATTTCTCTTACTTTCACTCCTATCTCTATCCCGATTCAATTTTTCTATCCGCTTAACCTCCTCAGCTATCTTAGCTTTTTCCACAAGTACAGCAAATTCCCTCTCCCGCTGTGGTGCTATCAATTCATGCAGATCGTCCCTCAGACCATCTTCAAATCGAACACAACGTTCATGGTCTGTGGCCACCATCCCTCGAGCATAACGGCTAAGGCGTAAGAATTCTGCTTCATACGCAGCCACCGACCTACTTCCCTAAACCAGATTCAGAAACGCTCTATGCTGCGTATCCACATAACTTGTCCCAATGTATTTACTCTGGAATGCCGTTTTGAAGAAATCCCAGGTGATACGATCAGCCAACTCACCATCCTTAACCGTAAGCCACCATTGATAAGCTTCGTCTCGCAGGAGAGATACAACTCCTTTCAGTTTTTCCTCCTCCATGAAATCCAGACCATCCATTATACGCTCAACCGCCTCCAACCAGTACTCAGCCGTACTCGGGGCTATACTAGAAATTCCCCTAAACACTTCTGCCCCATTAGCTCTAAGTCGTTCTGACACACATTTCCGGGCTCCTGTGCCCACGCCTGCCCCAGCAACCCTCTCTAAAACCCTTAACATCACCTGAGATACCGTATCATCTCCGGCCGTCTAATCCTGAAATTCGGCCTCCGCAGCTGGTGGAGCTGGCATCTCGTTTCCTGACCCATGGCCAGATCCTACTGGTTCTGACACGGCCATCCTACCCTTACCACGGCCACGCGGTGGACGTCATTGACCCCTTGTACTCATTCTACCGATTCGCGTTTATCTGGTTAGAAATTTTATGAATTATTAATTTTTTTCACTAATTAACCACGAACAATCTTATGGACAATAGTTTCAAGAGTAGTTCTTTCGAATTCAGAATTATATCTACAGGTTTCTGTCTCAAATTCGTATCTCCTAGTTCTAAGAACCACATACATTCAACCATCATACATCAACATACAAGTAGCATCCATGAACTCACATTCATCACATAAGGGTATTTTCGTCATTTCACTACCCAGGGGTATTTCCGTAATTTTATCCTACAGGGTTTTTTCGTAATTTCCCCAAAATAGGGTATCTTGGTGATTTTTCGAAATAGAGGTATTTTGGTATTTTTTTTAAACAGGGGTACTTTGGAAGATTTCATTTTGTAAACCGGGTGCTTTTGTGAATCTAGGGGTTTTTGGGTAAATTCGCAAAACATGGGTATTTTAGTAATTTTGCCAATTGAGGATGTTTCAATATCTTTCACAAATTTTGGTAGTTTTACAAATCCAGGGTATTCTGGGAAATTTCCACAAATTAAGGGTATTTCAAAAATTTTGCAAAACTAGGGGTATTTTAGCAATTTTGCGAAATAGGGTGGCTGGTCCCTTTCGGGTTTTAATTATAAATTTTGGCCCGTCAACAGGTCTTCATGGCTAAGGTGAACAGTCACTACGCACCAGGTAGGATTCCAACGAAGAGGAGGTGGGTCACTAGGACCGCTTAAGTACCAGGCTCTCCCTGAATCCAATCCTAGACATGCGTATGCCTGTTACCACACCCTAACCCAGTGACTTGTTTACGGACATGTTTAACTAGATTAAGTTTTATGAAATTGAAGAGTTGTATAAGCTAGGCCTAAGGTCCATTAAACCTATTCATACTAGTCTACGTCCATCAAGCCCATCAAACCCAACATGCATATCACATCAAGAGTTAGAATACTTACCAGCGTGGATCAGGTGCCGGTAGACTCGAGGGCCATATCTCAACCCAAGGCATTTTCCTCAAATTCTCATCAATTTTACAAAACACTACTAGACCCATTTCACAGCCCGAGTTTTGCAACCGGGCTCTGATACCAAAATGTAACACCCCAAATCCGGCCCAAACACCACGACCAGATCTGGTATGTTACGGGTTAATTGTTTAAAATTTCTTTGAAGGGAATTGAAATCTCGATTTGATTATGTAGTTATTCATTAAATAAGTGCTATTTGCAGAAAACCTTTGTGGGTTTTCTTTTTTTTTTTTATTTAAAACTTGTTTGTAAATCCCATTTTATTTCCTATTATAAGTAAATCTTTGAACATAAATTTATATAATGTAAACATTAACAAATATAAATTGATAATCTAAACTATAGAGGCCTTATTACATAAATAGTCCCAAAATTAAAACTTAAAGAAAAGCCGAAAATAGTTTATGAAAATAAAAGACTTGATGGCCCTTCGGGTTCGCCTCGGCTCCCATGTCCACGATCTACTGCTTATCTGAAAAGTCAGGAAAATAAAAGGGGTTAGTCACCAAGACTCAGTGTGCAAATCCCGAAAACACATAAAAGGCTTGAGGCCCACAAACACATTATGGGCCTTGGCCCATACACAATGGCAACAGAAAATTTACATGCAACATGGCCCAACCCAACCTAAATGTCTATCCTCTACACACCAGCCCGTACCAACCAACACACCTCGGGGATTTCTACAATCAACCCACCAACCGCTACACACCATATTGACAGTCATGCTGCCTATTCCTAACAATCAGGAATAAATTTAACGTGGCTTAGCGACCGATCACTATTGTGACCTAACTTTACAATTCATGGTTTAACCACTGATCACCAAGTGACCTATTAACATGCTCTTCCCCTTCATCATATTAACCCCATCCCATGCATACATACATGAAGAATCAACACAATATACTACCTAAAAGATCACAGACTATCATATACATCAATACACATAGAGAAGTTTCTATGATTACGTACCTGGCATCCCTTGCCTACCCTTTTTGGGTAATACGACTGTCTATACAGCCTTTTTCCGGCTTTTAGCCCATATCATAAGTATAGTACAGGTTAATTAGTGTGATAGAGATCTACACATCTGATTACAGTCAAGACGATACTTTCTATGTCAACACTATCAGAAGCCGATACGACTGCTAACTGCCTACGGTTTTGTTCTGAAGCCAGTCCACAACCCGGTGGCCAATCCCGAATTGCTGACACCGCTCGTTTCTTAAACTTAGGGATTGGGTTTACAGATCCAATCCCCCCTTCGCCTAATCGACATGTGATTCCATCAAAAGACCTTATCAGTTGCTACCATCACAACATATGGTTGTTAATCCATATCATAAGGTTACAATCACAATTACGGTAAACGAACCTAGCGAAAATCTAACGAGAACTCCTTACCTTGAAATCCCGAAAGAGATTGAGTTTAGAGACTAGCGATTCCGGCTTTTAGATCTAGACAATCTACTTCGATTCTCGATGTGTCGCCCCAAAAATAAGAACACAAGAACAAGGAAATCTTACCACGCCAACTAGCCTTTCGGCTTTGGCCTCCAAAAATCGGAAGAGAAGAAAAAAAAGAACAGAAGAAACTGGCACTTACCTTAAGACAGAAAATTCGGCAATTCCTAGAGAATTTTGGCTTTTGAGAAGATCAGAAAGAAAAGATGATCTCAAGAGATCTATGAGGATTCGGCTTTGATGAAGAAATCGGCAAAGGGAAGGGAATAGACAAGGGTATTTGGCTATGGAGATGAAAGCAGAGAAAACAATGGAATTTCGGCTTTTGCATAAAAGTGGAGATGAGAGAATAGGATTAGGGGTTTCGGCCTTTGAATAATGAGAGAAAAGAATGGGAAATAAAACCCTAATGCCAAAAATAAAAAGATATTTCCCTCTCTTAAACACAAAATTTCGGCACCTACTACCTAAAACCCGAAAATGCCCCTTTTTTAAAGTTAAAACTAAGCTACTAATCAAGGGAAATTTCGGCACCCCTTGATTATACCAAAACCGATTCCTCCTCCACTTCAGTGTTGGAATTTCAGCAACCACTGTGACCAGCAGATAATTCCTAAATTTTCTCCCTTATCTTCATCTGATCACTCATCCACAAGTGACCCAGATAACACCACCTCTTCCTTCCTTTATCTGCCACATTTATCAGCCATATTATCCACATTATCGCACTAAATAAATCTCCCTATTTTAAAGCCTCATTGCCGTCCCATTCTACCCACTTAAATGCCGAAAATTAACTTATTTAATTAAAATAATTGGGCTTCATGCGACTCGAACTTGGGCCTCCTTAGTTGACGCCACCTTATAGCTCCCTTATGTAGCGCCACTTCCCATTGGGCTACAAGCCCATTTTGTATTTTAAAACACAGATAACATCTTTTAAGCCCTATCCTTCCTGACTCTCCACTAGAGTGCCCAAGTAGAAAATTCGATTAAGGCCTCGGCCCAATCCTAAGCCCATTCTGGACCCCTTAAACACCCTAACTAGCACATCAAGCATAACATAAACATCACAGCACATTAAATGCAAAGCCTCACAAATTCAGGATGTTACAAAGTATGCCTTCTAACGATAAAAGGAAAAGAAAACTATGGCAAAGATGAGAAGGAGAAAAGAAAATGCTCCCTAATGGTCACGGTTTTTAGGCAAGGAAAAGAGGTACCAAATGGTAAAAAGAAGAGGTACCAAATGGTAAAAAGAAAGGACCTTTAATTGAAACCAAAAACTCCTCAAAAAGTCTAACAAAAATTTGGCAAGCAAAGGGAAAAGATTAGAAAAGAAAGCACCAAAATGTTAACAAGAGAAAAACTCTTCGTGCACCAAAACTTGCAAAACTATTTTGGCTTTTCCCCTACCAAAACCGTAGACTCCTTACCAAAAAGGTCATGGTTGACCAAATTTCTTTCCCCAAGCACCTCCCAAAATTCAGCCAACATATCCCCCCTTATCTCTTTCCTTTATTTCTTTCCTTATTTTCACCTTGATCTCCTCTTTAGTCTTCTCCTTAGTGTTCTTTCCATCATTAGGAAGTCTTCCTTACCTTTTTTAAAGCCTTGGTCGACACTTACCATCTTCCACATGATTAGCACAAAAAAATTAAATCCACAAGTTGCAATAGATGGGATTCGAACTCCACCCCATAAGCCTATTCATGTGACGCATCACCACCTTGCTACTAGCTCCTCATGTGCTAGCAAAATACACACTTATTTCCTTAAGTCTTGATGCCACTTGCCTTCACCCCCTTAAGTGCTTAAACACAAAAAATTCTACTAAGGCCCAACTCAACCCCAAGCCTTCTTAAGGCCCCTAAACATGCACAACTAACACTCTTAACTAGCCTAACGCATGGTATAATGTAAATCATAAAATTCCCGAATTTTAAGATGTTACAATTCTACCCCCTTAAAGAAATTTCAGCCTCGATATTTACTTGATTAAAAGAGATGAGGGTATTGTTGCCGGATCGTGTCTTCTGGCTCTCATGTAGCTTCCTCTGGCCTGTGATTACGCCATAATACTTTGAACTAACGGAACCGACTTCCTTCTCAGCACCTTAATATCCCGATCTAAAATTTGCACTAGCTCTTCTTCAAAAGACAAGTCAGGTCTTATCTCAACTTCCTCCACTGGCACTACATAAGATGGATCCGAATGATAACGCCTTAACATTGAGACATGAAATACACTGTGTACCTGACTTAACTCCGGAGGTAACTCAAGCTGATAAGCTACTGGCCCAACACGCTTCAGTACACGGTATGGTCCGATGAACCTAGGGCTCAACTTGCCTTTCCGCCCAAATCTTAAGATCTTTTTCCAAGGTGAGACCTTCAAAAATACCTGATCACCCATAGAGAACTCTATTTCCTTCCGTTTCAGATCTGCGTACGGTTTCTATCTGTCCAAAGCTTCTTTTAACCGAGCCCAAACTACCTTAACTTTTTCCTCCGTCTTCGAGATCAACTCTGGACCCAATAACTGTCACTCCCCTAGTTAAGTCCAGCAAGTAGGAGTACGACACCTACGACCATACAACGCCTCATAGGGTGCCATCTGGATGCTGGATTGATAGCTGTTGTTGTATGCAAACTTTGCCAATGGTAGAAAATCTTCCAAACTACCCCTAAAGTCGATCACACAGCCCCTTAACATGTCTTCTAGAATCTAGATTACTCTCTCCGACTGACCATCAGTCTGTGGATGAAACACCGTACTGAATTTTAGCCTTGTACCCAAAGCTTCATGTAGAGCCTTCCAAAACCGTGATGTAAACCTAGGATCCCTGTCTGATATGATAGACATCGGTACCCCATGTAACCTCACGATCTCTGCTACATACAACTCAGCCAACTTCTGCAACGAATAATCCGTACGAACAGGTAGAAAATGAGCAGTCTTCGTTAACCGATCCACTATCACCCACACTGAATCTTTCTTAGTAGGCGTTAAAGGTAACCCACTAACAAAGTCCATCATTATCCTTTCCCATTTCCATAGTTGAATTTTCACCGGTTGTAGCAACCCTGAAGGTAGTTGATGTTCCGCCTTCACCTGCTGATGTCAAGCACTTGCTCACGAAGTCAGTAACCTCCCGCTTCAAACCCGGCCACCAATACTGCTCACGAAGGTCTCGGTACATTTTGTTTCCCCCGGGGTGCATAGCATATGGGCTACTATGCGCCTCACGCAAAATCATTTGTCTCAATTCAGAATCCCTAGGCATACAAACTCTTCCGCGGAAACAAAATACTCCATCACTATTTAATCCAAAATCCCCTTTCTGACCACCTTCCACTTGCTGAAGCCGAGAACCCAACCTTTCATCTAACAACTATTTTTCCTTAATCTGAGTTACCCATGCAGGCTTCACTTGAAGTTCAGCTAACAAGCTACCATTTTCATAAAGGCTGAGATGAGCGAACATCGCTCTCAAATCTGAATCACCTTACGACTCAACGCATCTGCCACTACGTTAGCTTTACGTGGATGGTACTCAATTGAGCAGTCATAATCTTTCAATAATTCTATCCACCTCTGCTGTCTTAAGTTCAACTCCTTCTGGGTAAAGAGGTACTTCAGACTCTTATGGTCCGTATAGATAATCAACTTCTCCCCGTACAGATAGTGTTTCTATATCTTTAGAGCAAACACCATTGCAGCTAACTCCAGATCATGTGTGGGATAGTTCACCTCATGCGGCCTTAATTGACGAGATGCATAAGCCACCACTTTCCCCCTTGCATCAACACACACCCCAAGCCCGTGTGTGACGCATCACAATAAACAATAAACTCTTTACCAGCATCAGGCAGAATCAATACTGGCGCTTCTGTCAGAATCTTCTTCAATTTCTCAAAGGTCTCTTGCTTCTTATCTGAACATACAAATGCTACTCCCTTACACAATAGCTTAGTTAGGGGTGCAGCAATCAACAAAAACCCCTCAACGAATCGCCTGTAAAACCCAACCAAACCTAGAAAAATCTGAATTTCTGCCACTGACTTCGGTGGCTTCCAATCCAATACAGCCTCGATCTTCCGAGGATCAACTCTAATTCCCTCGGCAGACACAACATGCCCCAAAAAGGTCACTTCCCTCAACCAAAATTCACACTTACTGAATTTGGCATACAGTTGCTTCTCCCTTAATATCTGCAATACGACCGTAAATGCGAATCATGCTCCTCTTCTGTCTTTGAGTAGATCAAGATGTAATCTATAAACACCACAACAAACCGATCTAGATAGGGTTAGAAGACTCAGTTCATCATGTCCATAAATACAGCTGGTGCATTAGTCAACCCGAATGACATTGATCGCTGCAAATTAGAGCTTTAAATATTTATAAAAGAATGTTCAAACCTGGAGACTAACTCTGACAATGATATGAAGGCAAGTGTACCTATCGAACAGTAGTATAGCTTAGGCAAGACCGGTTATCGAACCCAAAGGAACTAAAAGTATTAATACTCACTTTCTTTTTATTATTTAGCCTTAAAGTTAGAGTGAAGATTACTTTTTAAACTAAATTGACGACAGCTAAACTAAGGACACAAAGACAAGAAGACGAATTGGAAAATAACTTTGAGGAATAACTCAGTTGATTTTGATGATATCCTCGGGAAGTATCCACCTAGACTTCTCTTATTATCTAACCTTCAATTATATGATTTCTTTTACTTAGCTCGATCCATGAGACTCCCTAACCTATATTAAACCCTCTCTCGAGGCGAATAACGTCTAACCCTAGGTTAATTAGTGGAACTCTCGTTCGCTTATAATAACCCCTTAGGATAGCAGTAAATCGATCAATGGACTCCCATATTAGGTTTCACCCCAATCCGGCAAAATCTCGTAACCCTATCTCTAGGCGTCCGATCAACTCCGCTTAATTATGTTAGATCTTCTCTTAGGCAGGGTCTATTCCTCCTCCACCTAAGCACATTAGATTTGGATGAAGCAACATAATTAAGAACAAACTAAGTAATTCATCATATAACTTAAAAGTCAAATAATAAAATCTATCTAGGTTTCATCCCCTTCAAGTATCTGAAGGGTTTAGTTCATAATGAATAAACAAACCATCGCAAGAGAAAAGATAAAATAAAACATAGGAAAAATCCTAAAACCCCCTGAAGGAGGAGAATTCCGCCGTCTTGAGTATAACTTCGGCTTCTTGGGATGGATAAACTGGCTATCCTCGCGTTATTCCCTAACTCTAACCTTCTCGGTTTGGCTCCTTGGCCTTGCTTTCGCTCCTTTGGCTTCTACCGAACTCCCCTCTCCAGTTGCCCCCTTGGGTGTTTATATAGACTTTGTAATGCCTTGCTTGGCCCCTAAGTATGCTAATTTAAGTTGAATTCCTACTAGGGTGTTTGAATAGGTTTTGAAATGTGTTTCTTTGCCTCCAAGTATCCATTCCCGAATGAAATTGCTCTTTCCAGTGACAGGGATACAACCATGGCACACGCCTGTATGAATCGTGGCCAGGCCGTGTTTGGACTTTTTAATGAGGCACGGCCGTGTGGTCTTTGGGCCAGGCCGTGTCGATTTCTCTCTTGGCCCAATTTGGTTTGTTTTAAGCCCGTTTCTCGTTCTTTTCATCCTTGGGTGCTTTCCTGAGTATAAAATATGAAAAGAAAGGATTAAGAGCACCTTTTTATATAAAACAAGAAATAAATCATCCAAAAGCATATTAAATGTGCGTCTAAAATATGTTACTTTTACGGTTTATCAGGCATCACCAAGAACTTGTAATGCCCATAACGAGTTCGGAACACAGTCTTGTGAATATCCGCCTCCTTGACTTTTAACTGGTGATACCCTGATCTCAAATCTATCTTCGAGAAGATCGAAGCTCCTCGCAGCTAATCAAACAGATCATTGATCCTCGGTAACAGGTACTTGTTCTTGATCATCAACTTATTCAATTGTCTATAATCGGTGTACATATGCATCGACCCATCCTTTTTCTTAACGAACAAAACCGGCACTCCCCATACTGACACACTTGGTTGAACTCCTAAATCTGAGCTTTAAGTTCCATTAACTCCTTCGGCGCCATTCTGTAAGGAGCAATGGACATCGAAACCGTTCTTGGCAATAGCTCAATACCAAATCCACTTCCCGATCCGGAGGCAATCCTGGAAGCTCCTCGAGAAAGACGTCTGAAAACTCTTTCACCGTTCTAACACTCTTTACCGACAACTCTTTGGCATCCAAAGCACTAATAAAGGCTAAAAATGCTTCACACCCCTTTCATACCAACCTTTCCGCCTTTAAAGCAAATACCACATTAGATAGATAATTTCTTCTTTCACCTATCATCATCATTTCTTTATCCTCTAAAGTTCTTAGTACCATCCACTTTGCAGCATAGTCCAAGTTCACACGGTGTTTAACCAGCCAATCCATGCCAAATATAAGGCCGAACTCCCCGAACAGCAGTTCCATCAGACTCGCCAGAAATACTACTCCCTGAACTTCTAAGGGTATATCCCTAAACAATTTATTTACTACCACCGACTGTCCTAAAGGGCTAATCACAGTTGTTTCTCTAGCAGTAATCTTAGATCTAATATTTAAAGTTCCAGACACAGTACATGCAACATACGAATGGGTGGATCCAATGTCAATCAAAGCGGTAAAAGGTACATCAGATATGAAGAACGTACCGGTTATGACATCCGGTGCATCGCCATCCTCGCGACGTCTGACTGCATAGACCAACCCTGGTGTACCCTAACCTCTACCTGGTGTACCCTAACCTCGTCCTACGCCATTCCACCTCGACCTGGTCCACGGCCTCTCGGCGGCTGCTGAGCATCTCCTGCTTGCTGCGCATATCTGTTACAAACTACCTGAGTCTAAGCAAGCTCTCGAGGGCAATCCCTAAACCGATGGTCCTTGGATCCACATCTGAAACAACCACCAGTTCTCCTCCAACATTCACCCGAGTGAAGTTTCCCACAATCCACGCAAGGCTGCAATTGATTGGTAGCAGCTGGAGGACCCGCTCGAACTGGTCCCTCATTCCTGGGCCTTTTCTGAAATCCTCTAGTAGAACCTGAATACCTAGAGTCTCTCTTGTTTCTGCCTCTATCCTTGTCTCAATTTTGCCGTTCTGAGTGTTTTACTTCTTCAGCAACCTTAGCTTTTTCCAATAATGTAGCAAAATTCCTCTCCTTCTGTAGGGTTATCAGTACCCGTGACTCGTCACGCAACCCGTCCTCAAAATGCACACAGCGTTCGTAATCAGTCGGCACTATACCCCGGGCGTATCGACTCAGACGCAGGAACTCTGCCTCGTATACCGCCACAGATCTACCTCCTTGGACCAGATTCAGGAATTCTTTTCTTCGGGCATCTACATAGCTAGCCCCGACATATTTTACCTGGAATGTCGTCTTAAAGAATTCCCAGGTAATACGATCAGCCTGAGTGCCTTCCCGAACAGTGAGCCACCACTGATACGCCTCGTCTCTTAGCAATGACACAATCCCTTTCAATTTCTGCTCAGCTGTGCAATCCAGATCGTCCATAATCCGCTCCACCGCGTCAAGCCAGTACTCCGCTACACTATGGGCTACACCCGAAATACCCCTAAAAACTTCAGCCCCATTCAATCTGAGTCGCTCCGATATCGACCCACGAGCTGCCGACCCAGTTCTTGCCCCAACAACCCTTTCCAGTACCCGCAACATCGCTTGGGTCAGAGCGTCGTCCTCTCTCATTCGATCGTGTGACCCAGCTTCAGTCACTGGTGACGCAGGTGCATCCATTTCAGGCATATGTCCTGATGCCTCAGATACAACTCTAGCACCTCGGCCTCTACCACGTCCACGTCTACCACGTCCACGTCCCCTAGCGCTCATGTTTGCTAAGTCGATTTAATCTGATTAAGAGTCTTATGAATCAGTATGCTATTCAATGTTTATTAAACAATGTTTTATGGAGTATAGGAAGTAAAGTTGTTTTCGCAAAACATATCCTAAAGTCTCAATCTCTATAGTTTCAGCTCCTAAAGCTAAAAGTTCTAGAGTATTTCTATTTTGTGGAGTTTTCTTACTACAGTCATACCACAATAATCATAAAATGAAAACAAAAACTTACTGGCTTGGTGCTGGATACCCGTGGTACCATACTTCCTCTAAAACATGTATTTATAAATCGAATTTCAAGAAGTTTTAGAAAATATTTTTAAACCAAACCGGAGCCGAGTTTTTGCAACTGGGCTCTGATACCATAAAATGTAACACCCCAAACCTGGCCCATGCGTTACGACCGAATCTGGCATGTCACGTGAAGAAAGTATTTGTGATTTTACTAATAATTGACATTATTTGGTTATCGTTAAGGAAAACAAGTTTGGTTGATATAATACTACAAATTTCAAGAGGTTGATTGGTGAATCGAAATTTGAACTAGTGCCCTTTTAAATAAACCCTGACTTTTGAAAATATTGTTGATAATTCGAAGGAAAATCCAAGTTTAATTATTTGTACATATTTGTTATGAAATCTGTTTGCTGATAAATTTTAAGAAAAACTGTTGTTTATGATTTCAGAAAAATTCCCGTTTAAAACAACTCATGGAAGGTAATAAGTACGTCAAACATAAAACAAAATAAAAATCCCAGAGGCCTTATTACAACTTTAAAATCCAAAATAGTAAAAAAATAACGAAATAAAGCGGAAAAGAAATTTACTAAAGTTCGAAAATATTATTCCAAGAGTATGGCCTCCACCGAGTCATCCATGGCCCCAAGTCCTCGTCACTGAGCATTACTTACAAGGATTAAGAAAAAGAAAGGGGGTGAGTTACAAAAACTCAGTGTATAATCCCCTTACCGTCATCCACTGGTCCTGAACCCGCATAGCATAACCTTGGGCCTAAGCCTGTTTACATGGTAATTATTAAATGATATGAATGTAATCCAACCCATCCATCCATCACACCCCCGACCAGCCAATCACACCTGTGGGGATCAAGTCAACCCACCCAGCCGCTCACACCAATTTGCAGTCGAGCTATTTTTTGTATAATATATTTTTGTGGTCAAGCCACTGAAATCATAATTAAGAACAATAATAAACGAATTGTGGCAATGCCACCAAGCTACACTGCTCTCCATACAAATTTTTCCCAACCCATGCAATATGTACAGATGCAACATAATAAAAATATATCCACATATATAACAACCATTAATCTAGTGAAAAATTTTGGTGAATCGGCCCATTAAAGCACTTTGGTAATTCAGCCCATAAGGGCATTCTAGCAAATTGGCCCGTTAGGGTATTTTGGTAAATCGACCCATAGGGGCATTTTCGTAATTTAGCAAATTAATACCGATTTTGACAGATCTTTAGAACTAATGTTGTTTAATCAAGTTACTCGATTCATGCCATATAACAATTATTAGATTGTAAAACAACAACAATTTCTTTTCCAACATAATAGTGAATCACGAATCTACGGGATTTCGGTGTGAGATTACACACCTGAGTATGGTAAGAACTAAACCTTCTTGATCGTCGGCACCTAAATCACCATAACACTTGATTAACTAACAAAAAGAGTTTCTTAATCCATATCTAAACAATCGGTTTATCACACTTACCCTCACTTCCGTGAACGACCATGAATTGCCTACTCTCACCAGAAGATGGTCCACCCCTGGTGGAAAATCCCGAACTGCCGATACCGCCCTACGCTTGAACTTGGAAGTAGAGATTACAAGTCCACTCCCTTTTTGACCTCATATCGATTTTCCTTTAGTATCGCTACCACTTGCCTCCATTGGAAGAATCTCGGTTAGAATAATACTACGATGAGAGAAAGTCTAAGAGAGGGTTTCGGCTTACCACTACTTTTGAATGACGAACGAGTAGAGAAAAACGAGTGGTTTGGTCCCTAAAATAATCGATTAGTCATAACTTTTGATCCGATTAGCAAAATAACCGAGTAGAGAGATGTCAAAAGAACCAAAAAGAAACTCCTTACCTTATCGATGATGAACTCGACTCCCATCGATTCAACTTAAGGCTAAAGATGGGTCGGCAAAGATGTGATATTCAGCCAACCTATTAGAGCACTACAAAAAGAAGATGATCAAGATATGAGGGAGTAGGAGGAAGTGGTGTTTCAGTTTAGAAATAAAGTGAAACAACCGAATGATGGTGGTCACACCTTTAGCTATGGAGAAAAGAAAATGAAAGAAAGAGAACGAAGACACCTACTCTATTCAACCAAGGAACAAAACGCCCCACACGAAAAAGGAGAGAAGATAAGATGCTTAAAAGATTCGGCTTTTTGGAGAGGAAAGAACATGGGAGATTTGGTCTACAAGTATGCCTTCTAACGAAAAGAAGAAAAGAAAACTATGGCAAAGATGAGAAGGAGAAAAGAAAATGCTCCCTAATGGTCACGATTTTTAGGCAAGGAAAAGAGGTACCAAATGGTAAAAAGAAGAGGTACCAAATGGTAAAAAGAAAGGACCTTCAAATGAAACCAAAAACTCCTCAAAAAGTCTAACAAAAATTCGGCTAGCAAAGGGAAAAGATTGAAAAAGAAAGCACCAAAATGTTAACAAGAGAAAAACTCTTCATGCACCAAAACTTGCAAAACTATTTTGGCTCTTCCCCCCTTACCAAAATCGTATACCCCTTACCAAAAAGGTCATGGTTGACCAAATTTGTTTCCCGAAGCACCTCCCAAAATTCGGCCAACATATCCCCCTTATCTCTTTCCTTTATTTCTTTCCTTATTTTCACCTTGATCTCCTGCTTACTCTTCTCCTTAGTGTTCTTTCCATCATTAGAAAGTCTTCTTTACCTTCTTTAAAGCCTTGGCCGACACTTACCATTTTTCACATTATTAGCACAAAAAAATTAAATCCACAAGTTGCAATAGATGGGATTCGAACTCCACCGCATAAGCCTCTTCATGTGACGCCTCACCACCTTGCTACTAGCTCCTCATGTGCTAGCAAAATACACACTTATTTCCTTAAGTCTTGATTCCACTTGCCTTCTCCCCCTTAAGTGCTTAAACACAAAAAATTCTACTAAGGCCCAACTCAACCCCAAGCCTTCTTAGGGCCCCTAAACAAGCACAACTAACACTCTTAACTAGCCTAACGCATGGTATAATGTACATCATAAAATTCCCAAATTTCAGGATGTTACACACAATGTGAGAAGGGTCTGAGCGATAACGCCTTAGCATTCACACATGGAACACATCGTGTATTTGGCTCAATTCCGAAGGCAATTCCAGCTGGTAGGCAACTGGCCCAATTCACTTCAATACTCGGTAAGGCCCAATGAACCTTGGGCTTAACTTGCCCTTTTGACCAAACCTTAACACCTTCTTCCAAGGGGAAACCTTGAGAAAAACCATTTCCCCTACAACATATTCGATCTCTCTTTGCTTGAGGTCAGCATACGACTTCTGCCTATCTGCCGCCTCCTTCAACTTATCCCGAATCAACTTTACCTTATCTTCTGTGTCTGCTACCAACTCCAGACCCAAAATTCGTCGCTCCCCCAACTCAGTCCAACAAGTCAGAGTTAGACATCTTCATCCATATAGAGCTTTATAAGGTGCCATTCCAATACTTTCCTGATAACTATTGTTATACGCAAATTTAGCTAACGACAAATAGTCCTCCCAACTTCCTCGAAACTCAATCACACACCCTCTAAGCATATCTTCCAAGACTTGAATTACCCTTTCCGACTGACCATCAGTCTGAGGGTGAAATGCCGTACTAAAATCCAACCTCGTACCTAGCGCTTCATGCAACTTCTTCCAAAAATGAGACGTAAACCAAGGATCTCTATCAGATATGATCGAGACTGGAACTCCATGCAACCTCACAATTTCCGCCACATACAACCTTGTCAATTTCTGTAGTGAGTAGTCAGTGCGGGCCAGTATAAAATGGACGAACTTAGTTAACCGATCCACAATGACCCAAACAGAGTCCTTCTTAGCAGGCGTCAAAGGTAACCCACTAACAAAATCCATAGTAACCTGCTCCCACTTCCATTGTGGGATCTTAATCGGCTGAAGTAAGCACGATGGCAATTGATGTTCTGCCTTTACTTGCTGACACACCAAACATTTACCCACAAACTTCGTAACCTCGCGTTTCAATCCCGGCCACCAATAAAGCTCTCGTCAATCTCGATACATCTTGTTACCTCTGGGGTGCATAGCATAGGAACTACTATGCGCTTCCCGTAGTATAGACTTCCTTAGCTTTTCATCCCATGGCACACAAATTCTACCACGAAAACACAATAACCTATCACCATTTATTCCAAAATCCGCAGTTTCTCCTTTCTCAACTTGGTTGAATCGAGAACTCAGAGTTCCATCCAATGACTGTTTAGCTTTAATCTGCTCAACCTACAGTGGCCTCACTTGCAATTCGGCTAACAAACTCCCTTCGTCATAGAGACTTAACTGAGCGAACATTGCCCTCAAATCCAACATAGTCCTACGGCTTAGCGCATCAGCCATCACATTAGCTTTGCCCGGGTGATATTCGATCGTGCAATCGTAGTTCTTTAACAGCTCAATCCACCTGCGCTGTCTCAAGTTCAACTCCTTCTGAGTCAAGAGGTACTTCAGACTCTTGTGATCCGTATAGATGGTGCACTTCTCTCCATACAAGTAATGCCTCCAAATCTTGAGCACGAAGACTATTGCTGCCAATTCCAAATCGTGAGTTGAGTAATTTCTTTCATGAGTCTTAAGCTGGCACGATGCATAAGCAACCACCTTCCCCTCTTGCATCAAAACACAGCCCAAGCCCACGTGCGTCGCATCGCTATAAACCGTAAACGCCTTCCCGTCCTCCGGCTGAATTAGAACAGGAGCCTCCATTAAAACCTTCTTAAGCTTCTCAAAACTTTCTTATTTTTTATCCGTCCATACAAACGTCACCCCTTTCTGTAGCAGCTTGGTCAAAGGTACCGTGATTAGGGAAAACCCTTTGACAAATCGCCTATTGTACCCTGGAGGCCTAGAAAACTCTGAATCTCTGACACCGTCTTAGGTCATTTCCAATCTGACACCGCTTCTACCTTCCGATGGTCAACTCTAATTTCCTCAGCAGAGACCACATGTCCTAAGAAACTGACTTCCCTTAGCCAGAATTCGCACTTGCTAAACTTAGCATATAGTTGCTTCTCCTTTAAAACTTGCAACACGATCCGTAAGTGTGCATCGTGATCCACCTCCGTTCTTGAGTATACCATGATGTCATCTATGAAGACTACTACAAACCGGTCTAGATACGATTGAAAAGCCCAGTTCATGAGATCCATAAAAGCAGCGGGTGCGTTTGTTAACCCAAACGGCATCACCAAAAACTTGTAATGTCCATAACGAGTTCTAAAGGCTGTCTTATACACATCGGGTTCCCTAACCCTCAGTTGATGGTACCCTGAACGCAAATTAATCTTCAAGAAAACTGAGGCTCCCTTAAGTTGATTGAAAAGGTCATCTATCCTAGGCAGAGGGTATTTGTTCTTGATGGTTACTTTGTTCAACTGCCTATAATTGACGCACATCCTCATGGACCCATCCTTCTTCTTTACGAATAATACCGGTGCTCCCCATGGAGACACATTTGGTCTAATAAACCCGCGGTCCAACAACTCCTGAATCTGGGCCTTCAACTCCACTAGCTCTTTCGGTGCCATCCTATAAGGTGTGGTAGACACTGGCGTCGTACCTGGTAACAACTCTATTCCAAATTCCACCTCTCTAATGGCGGTAATCCCGACAATTCCTCTGGGAAAACGTCATGGAATTCTTTTACTGTTTTCAAATCCTTGACAGTATAACTCTTCGATTTTGAATCACTAATATAAGCTAAGTAAACTTCACAACCCTTCCTTACCAACTTCTCTGCTCTTAAAGTTGAAATCACATTCGACAAATAATCACGCCGTTCCCCGATCACTACCACTTCCTCGCCTTTCACACATTTTAATACCATTCACTTCATAGCATAATCTAGAGTTGCTTGGTGCCTCGTTAACCAATCCATGCCCAAGATGAGGTCGAACTCACCAAACGGTAATTCCATCAAATCCGCTGGGAAAATAACTCCGTGAACCATCAATGGCACATTCCTAAACAGTTTACTAACATTCACTAACTGCCCTAAAGGACTTAACACAATCATTTCATTCTCAACTATTTCAAACTCAACCCCTACAGTTTCAGTCCTATTACAAGCAACGTACGAGTGTGTCGACCCCACATCAATAAGTGCAATATAAGGTAGCTCACAAATAAGGAACATACTCGTTATCACATCTGGTGCATCACCTTCCTCTCTGTGACGAGCAGTATAAACCAACGCTGGCTGTCTTGCCTCTGCTTGACCTGCACCCTTGCCCGATGCTCCACGTCCTCGTCCTGTGCCATTACCACCTCTAGCTTGACCACGGCCCCTTGGTGGTTGTGGTCTACCCCTCTAAGGCTGAAAATTACCTCTACCATCAGCTTGTTCTTGGTCTAGCCTTCTCGGGCACTGCCTAACCCTATGCTCCATCGATCCACAGCCCAAACATGCTCTCGTCCTCTTCCAACATTCGCCTGGATGAATTTTCCCACACTCAGCACAACGTGGTATTCCGTTATTAGCAGCAGCAACATAGGCTACATCTCTAACCGGCCCATTCACTTTGGCCCACCTCATGGGCCTTTGTTTGCCTCCCATAGGTTCCATACTCCGCTTGTTCTTACCCTTCTCTTTCTCTCAATTGTGGCGTTCCGTGCTCTTTACTCCTCTGCTATTTTTGCTTTCTCTACCAAGACTGCACAATCTCGCTCCCTTTGTAGAGCTATCAGTACCCTATGGTTATCCCTTAATCCATCCTCGAACCGCACACACCTTTCATACTCGTTTGCTATTATCCCTTTGGAGTATCGACTGAGGCGCAAAAACTCAGCCTCGTACTCCGCTACTGACTTATCTCCCTAAGTCAGACTCAAAAACTCCTTCCTTCTGGCATCCACATAGGTCGCTCCAACGTATTTCCCCTGAAATGCCGATTTGAAGAATTCCAAAGTGATCTACTCCGGTTGGTTGCCCTCTTTAACTGTCAACCACCACTGATAGGCTTCCTCCCTGAGTAGGGATATTGCTCCTTTCAACTTTTGTTCAGCCGTGTAATCTAGGTCATCCATTATTCTTTCAGTAGCTTCCAACCAATACACTGTCACATTCGCGGCCACCCCCGCTATTCCTTTGAAAATCTCAGCCCCATTAGCTCGGATTTGCTCTACAATCGACCCAAGACTCCACGTACCATTATTGGGCCCAACGACCCTTTCCAAGATTCTCAACATGGCCTGCAATACGACATCTTCTGTAGCGGCAGCCCATTCATTTACTCCTTCTTTAGCTACTTGTGAGGCCGGAGCCTCCCCTACTCCCACGTTGGGCATATGGCTGGACTCGAACGATCCTGTCCTAACACCTCTACGGCCTCTGTCGCGGCCTCTTCCACCTCGCCTAGCGCTCATCGTTGTGTAGTTCTGAATTAAGAATTTTATGCAATTAGTACTTAGTTCCACTTGTTTAGAACACATGTCTTATGTAAGTCATAACGCTTTTTCTTAAAGTTATTCTGCGGTCGAGAATCCACTACAGGCTTAAATTCCCTATGGGCTTTAGTCTCTAAAAGCCTATTTTAAGTAGCCCATTATCTATACGGTTCAGTAATTAAGCAATATAGTACAGAGAACTTACTTGGCTCGATGTCGAGGGCTCGGTAAACCACACATCAAGAATCCTGCCAAATTTTTTTTAATCTACTTGTTTTAACAACCAAAATCTAAGGCCCATTTCACAGCCCGAGCTTTGCAACCAGGCTCTGGTACCACTAAATGTAACACCCTATACCCAGCCTAGAAGTTAGGCCCGAGTCTGGAATGTTACATTAAAGGCACACTCCAAAACGATCTTACAATTTAACATTTTAAGGCCCAAAAGCTCAAAATCCAATATATCTTGTTAAGTTAAGAGGAAAAGCCCACCTTTTAAGAAAACGTTCATATATTAAGTTATTTCGAAAACCATGTTATCTTTAGAAATTTTATGAAATTTATTAAGCAGATAGTTGAAGCAGTAAAAATAAACCCAAAGTCTAAAGTCAATTAGGAGTTACATGGCCTTGTTACAATCCAATGAAAAAAACAAAGTATTTAAAACAAGATCATTTGAATAAATTAAAACATCTGAACAGCTTGTAGTGTGGCCATCTCCGAGTCCTCTCCCACGTTGAGCCGTCTATTCAGGATTACCTGAAACATTAAAATTAAGGGTGTGAGTTTCAAAACTCAGTGTGTACAACCCTTGGCAAACAAATCACATACAAATATTCACATTGGGCCTAAGCCCTATCAATATCGGTGGTCTTGGGCCTTAGCCCACAATGACCTCATATCAAATCATATCGCATCGTATACAAACAAGATAATGCAAAACCCACCCCAAAAGTCCATCCGCTACACACACCATTTCCCTTCCAACCTTAAACATAAGGGTATTTTAGTAATTCTTTAAACATAAAGGTATTTTAGTAATTTTTCAAATATAAGGGTAATTGGTCCCTTTCGGGTTTTAGTTATGAACTTTGGCCCATCAATAAGTCCTTGCGCTAAAGTGAACAGACACTACGCCCTAGGTAGGATTCTAGAGAAGAGGAGATGGGCCGCTAGGGCCGCTTAAGTACCAAGCTCTCCCTAGATCCAATCCTAGACATACGTATGTCCGTTGCCACACTCTAACCCAGTGACTTGTTCACGGACATGTTTAATTAGATTAAGTTTTATGAAATTGAAGAGTTGTTCAAACTAGGCCTAAGTCCATAAATCCTAGCATATTTGTCTACGCCCCAATAAAGCCCATCAAACCCAAATTACAACCTTACGGCCCATTAGGCCCAAATCTTATCATATGGCCTACTAGACCCAAAACAAATCCAAATGGTGTATCATGCATGACTAATTCAATACGTTTAACAAACCAAACCATTTCATCAAACTTAGCCTCAGGGCCCACCGGGCCCATTTAGCCACTTTCAACTTTTCGGCTTTTCGGTATTGCCGATATCGTGTGTGTAGTGTTTGTACACACATGGTAACCTTGCGAGCTGCAGACCCCTTAGTCACGAACCTACAATTGACATTACTAGCGATTAACGAAAGCGTTAACACATACTGACCAAAAACCGAAACCTCACCATACCCTTACCGTATGCCTCACGTTCTAGTAGCCCTTTCTTTGCTACTATTGGCAATTGTCCTCTAGATCTGCACCCAAACACCTATATTGTCAAAACCAAGTGACCCATATTGATCATAAGTCACCCCTATGAGCCATAATAGATTCGTCCATTTACTAACACTCTAACTGAGTCGAGAATACTTACTGCCTTGATAGCAATCCTTACCTACCGCGCTTGCGATTACTGAGCCTCACCCTTGTTAATACATGGTAACGACAAAGAAGGGTTAGATAGCCCTTCGGCTTTTAATAAAACACTTTAAAAATTCAACTAAGCTCTTACCAAAATCTTCCTTTGATCCTGCGGCCTAAGTCTGACTTTTGAGACTCGTAAGGTGACAGAGGCAATTCGGCAACACTAGGGGGAATAAGAAAAAAAGGTGATTCGGCTAGAACCAAGTGGTGAACCAAAAAGGGAATTTCAGAAGGGAGAGTATGAAGGATTCGGCTTTGGCACACTTAGAGAAAAAAACGTCTGAGCCTCTCAAAAGTGAAAAAATTCGGCCAGAAGGAAAGCAAAAGTTCGGCATTAACCTAGGAACTTAATTCGGCACTCATATATATAGCCCCTAGCTGAAACTTCCCTTCCTTCAGAGTCCAATTCGGCACCACTATATCCACCTCCCAATCCCTATCTTTTCTCCCTTATCTTCACCTTAAATTTCTCTCCTGAACACTCCTATTTAGAGTCCCCTACAACGCCAACTCCTTCTATCCAGGCACAAAAAATAAAACTCCTTAATTCTCCCCTCTTAGGCCTCGAACCTTGGACCTCCTTAACTGCCAGACACGCCACCTCACAGCCCCTATATGACGCCACTTTCCACTGGACTACAAGCCCTTCTGTGACCCTTTTCTTCTCTTAATCTACTTATGAGGCCTCCTACCTGAGACTAGGGTCCACTAAGTAAGAAAAATAAAATTTTCCCTATGGTCACCCCTAACTCTAAGGCTTCAAATAATCTCGATACTATCTTAATAATATTATTCAAAGTGCTATACATACATAGGCACAAAAATTAAGGTTTCAGGATTTTTAGGGCGTTACAGGGTATCTGTAAATAATTTGAGTGCCTTGAAATGAGAACAAAAAACTTCAACATTCATATAATGAGATAAAACAATAATATAATGGCATATCAAGAGATCGGTAACAACAATAATAGTGTATGAGCAAATAGTTGTAGTGCCTTGAAATGACTTTGCATGAGACATGAACAAGAACAAAAAGCTTTGACATTCATATAGAGAGATAAAAGAAAAGTATAATAACTTATCAAAAGATCAACAACAATAATAGCATATGAGTAGATAATTTCAATGCCTTGAAATGACTTTGTATGAGAACTGAACAAGACAAAAAGCTTTAACATTCAGACAAAGAGATGAAAGAAAAGAAAAATGGCATATCAGAGATCAACAACAAGGATAATGATTAATGGCATATGAGTTGATACTATCAGTGCCTTGAAAAGGCTTTGCATGAATATGAACCAAAACAAAAGACTTTAACATTCAACATTCACATAGAGAAATAAAAGTATCTTTCTTGAATTATTTTGCTAGCTTCCCCGAAGAATTCTTAAAAGTGATCATGTTGCTGATTGTTTTCTTGGAGGTTACGGTGGTTTGCTACAATCCAAATGGTTGGTGTGTCGAGGGTTGACCTGATCATAGACCGGGCCACCTGTCCAAAAAATGGGAGAGTTTGGACAAAAATATAGATACGAAAAATAAACTTGTACAAAAAATAAGGTCTATTTTCAAAATGGGCTGGGCATCGACTAAGTTTTTTGGCTCGAGCCCAGCCCGGCCTGAATATGTCTAAAAACTTTTTTCACTGTTTTGTTGCTGTTTTGTTGTTATTTTGATGTCATTTTACTATTATATTGTTACTATTTTATTGTTATTGTTTGGATATTGTATAACTTTTTTTTTGTTAATTTTGTTACTATTTTAAAGGCATTTGCTACTATTTAAGTATAAAGACTTTTTTTTTTAATGTATTTTCAATTTATTGGGAAACATTTATTTTAATATTTTTAGTATATTTGATGTATATTTTTTTAAAATTTATTTTTATATAAAAATTTTAATAAAAGTGAACCGGATTGAGGTTAAATTTAACATTTTTTATTTGGGTCGGACTTGAAAAAATTTTAAACTCATTTTTCAAGTCGAGTCGATCTCAAACCTAAAAAGCGGGCCTAAAATTTGACATTGGCCCGACCCAAATCAATGAGGGCTAGTTGAGCGTTATGGATGCATAATTATAGGCAATATTCAAACAAGTTTGCTACTTTGTGGATTAGCAATATGGAATTAATGTTTATTCTTCCTTAATGGTAAGCTATTGCTACTTTCTAATTACTCGGTTTTTTATTAAATAAATTTAACCAATGCAAAGCATAAGTGTGAACTCAAAAAATATTAAAAATATTATTTTTTTTTATGAATATCTTATTCAGTGGATGTCCATCATGATCAAGATAAAATTTTGGTATACTTTAAATTCTAATAGTTATTATAATTAGATCTCTACTTCTTTTATACTTCTTATGCTTATAAATAGAGACTCTGATGAAGCATTATAATCATTCCTTTGATCAATAAAGCACATTCTTTATTGCTTTCATATTTTCTTTGTTCTTATTTCTATCCGTCTCTCCTTATTTTATAACACGTTATCAGCATGATCTTGCTCAAAGTGATAGTTCGTCGATAAAATTTATCCTTCATGATTTTTAATATCTTTGACGACAAGATGCAAAGTTTTTACAGGAAGTTTCTTTTATTTAATGTTTCATATCTGATTATTATTTTTTATTCTTCTCTCATTATATGTTATCATTGTTTTGATTAACTTATTTTACTTTTTGCTCTTAAGGATGGTGAAAGATTTGATATCGTTTTCTATATGAAATCGAGAAGTAAGATTCACTCTCAAAGTTTTCTTTTTGATATTTGCTTGGAGATCATCTCTTTTTCTTCATTACAAAGGATGTTTATAATCACTACTTCTCATCCATGGTAACGTAAGTCAATCTATTCAACTTCTTTTGAACTTTGTTTTGATTTCTATTAAAAAGTTCAATTTATATAATTCACTATCCGTATCTCTATGAATTTATAAAACCCTTCACGCATTTAGTTATTGGGATATTTATGTGGAGATAAATATTTTTTTCATTTTTAATAGAATTGATTGGTTTAATTTTGATTTTGATTAAGATATATGATTATTTCGGAGTGTGAGTAAAAATGCTTACTTGTCATGAATTTGAGATGAAATTATGTCATAAGAGGTGGAGGTTAGAAAATGTTTATGTTTAAAATTTTATAGTCGTAAAGTTATTTTAATTTGACATTATAATATTTTGTATTTTGTTGTGGTATGATATATAAAATATATATATCATCTAACCACAATGATTTATTAGTAGTATGAATTTATTATTTGTTACATTTAATATATATTTTATTTATACATATTAGTTTTATTTTTATATGAATAAATAAAATTTTTTGTAAATTAAGCATTCATTAAGGTTATACAATAAAACGATTATATGCTCTTGAAGAGCTAATATTACATCAAACTGTAAAAAGCTCTTTAATAGCTTATATTTTAACTCCTTGTGATGCAAAATTTTGTAAAATATAATATTCTTTTTCAGATCAATAAGATATATGTTGAATAAAAAGTTTAAGTGTTTTACATTAAAACCATATATATATATAAATACCATGAGATACTCATGTATTTGTATTATATATTCCTCAAAAGAATACATTACACTATATGATTGAAATATCTAATGTGCTCTGCAGTAGCAATATTGTGAAAATGACTTTAATAATGTTTTTGAACGATCTCATACCATCTAATGGCTAAGCAAAATAATAAGTTACCAAATGAAAAACTATGAAATTCTTCCCACTAGTTTTGCTTCATTCTCTGAAGTGAATGTAGCAGTACATAATAATCATGGTTGTTGTTGTAATTAAGGAGTGATTGGAGACTAATCATGACAACATGAATAGATAAATTTTAATTTGAAATCCAGCATGTTTTGCTATGATTATTATGAAATAAAGAATTAATGGAGGCTTTTAGAAGTCTATCCTACTAGATTTATTGCATTCCCTGAAGTGAATGCAGATATAAAGAAAATAAAAGATATAATCATGGACCACTAAAAGTAGGAACATAGTTTAAATAAGAGGATAATGAGAGTGCTCAAGATAACTCTTCAGATGGCAAAGATAACTTATGTTATCAATGTGATTTGAAAGGTTATTAGCCACATATGTGGCATATGCCTAAATATCTTGTTTTTGTTAATATTCTTTGAGGAATGATATGAGAATGTAGTAATAAATTCTATCATTATAGATAGAAAATATTTATCTTATTTGGTACTAAAACAAACAAATACTATTCCAATATTTGATAGTACAAAACCATTCAAAAGCTCTAGAAGAGCTAATATATTAATATCTTGTGATGGTTAATCCATTGGTTTTAAAAGATATTTATAATGTATCTTATATTGAGATTGTGAATGAGGAAAATATTATATTTCATATGAATCACTATTGCTATAAATATCTATTTTGAAAAGATGAAAAAAGGGAGGATTGGGTTATTAATTTATATTATAATCTTTGTAATCTTCTTTTATCATTATCCCCATTAAGGGGTTGAAAGAAAAATACTTGACCCTGAAAGATATATTTATAAGCAATAAAATATGATAATTCTATCTAAAGCTCGTTATGGTTGGATGCACATTGTAATGCCCCAAAAAAATTGGTATTTATGATTCCATGTTTCTGTGACAAAAGTATGTATCTGCTTCAGTGATTAAGTGTTCTGGGTGTACCTGAGAGACCCCAAGTTCAAGTCTTAGCTTGGGCAAATTTTTGTTTTTATGAATAAATCCTTATCTCTAGTCAGTAGGCTCTTAATTAGTTGTTGGTAAATTATTAACAGAATGGGCCTGCTGGTCTGGTGGTTAAGTGGAGTGTTGGTTATGTTTGAGGCCCTGAGTTCGAATCCCTGTGCAAACAAGGGATTTATTTTGCTGCTTGTGCCGTATGAGAGTTTGAGATGGACTAAAATTGTGATAGTGGAGAGGTTGATGGAGATAATTAAGGAGACTTGGATAGGGGAGTTATTAGAATCGAGATTAATTTTGTTACTCAGAATATCGGCTTTCTCAAATTTTGACGTTTTCGTAAAATTCTGTTGATTCTTTCAGGTCTTCTCTGTTCTTTTCTTCGTCACCATGTTGCTGCCTTTTTCTTTTTTCTTTTTGATCCTATCTTTACCGAAAATCTCATAGTAGTTCTTTCCTTTTCTTTTCCTTCTTCACCATTTGGGCAAACGTACGATTGTGTCATTCGATAAGTTGGTAAGTGAGTTCTTCTCTATATTATTCAATGAATCTGCATTTGATGTGAGCCATATTTTGATTAGGCGCAAATCAAGGGGCTGGTAGATCCCAACTGATGCTGTGATTGTACAAAAAACCGGGGTTGCTCAAGCGAGGTAAGATTGTCGATAGTTTTGGGAATTGACTGTTGTAAATAATTCAGATTAAGTGACTGAGATTGAGTTTCCAATTGTAACACCCCAAACCCGGCCTAGAAGTTAGGCCCAAATCTAGCATGTCACATTGAAGTGTTTTTCGAAAACCATGTTTTCGCTGAAAACCCTTCTTAATATTTAAAAACTTATTTCCATTTAAAACTTGTGTAAAGCCTCAGGTTGCGTTCATTTATTTTCAAAATGAGGTTCATTGAAAAAGGTTTTTCAATTTTAAAACATTATTGATTTCCTTCAAAATCTCCTCCAACTGCGGAAGCTTTTTAAAAACATTGCGGAAACGTGATAACCGAAAACAGTTGTTGTAGCGTAGTGTTTTGAAAATAGTAATCATTTTGGAAAAACCGCGATTTACTTCTGACAGATATAAATTAAAATAAAACCAAACCTAAAATTTAAAATCTGAAAACTTTAAGAGGCCCTATTACAAAACATACCAAAATAAAGTACTTATGAATAACTTAATGGAAAAACAGAAGCAATTGTGTGGCCATCTCCGAGTCCCCCACAGCTCCGATCCATTTAAGGCTGGGGATTGCCTGCACAGTTAAAAAACGGGGTGAGTTTATGAAAACTTAGTGTGTAATCCCTTATTATAAAAATAGCCAGTCAAATAAATAGAATTCAAAAACAGTCTGGGCCTGAGCCCTATTAAGTCACAGTATAGCTTTAGTGGGCCTAAGCCCATTGCAATATCGTTTGCATTTTGGCCAATAACAGAATCGTTTGGGCCTAGCCCATATCAGTATCGGATCTCATAAACAGAAATGCAATAGTGTAAGAATACACCCCACCCCAATCCAGCCAACACACCACCCGTACCAACCAACACACCATGTGGGGATAAAATCGACCCACCCAGCCAGCACACCAATGTTAGCACTGATTGCAGCACTAACCGATATCGCAGCAGAGCTGCTAGAATATAAGCCGCTTAAAGCTGTCAGTAGGTCCACAGTTGTCTCGGGCGACCCGTGCGACCCTAACAATCAAATCAGTGGGTCCATAGTCGTCTCGAGCGACCCGTGCAACCCTAACAGATCAATCACTTCCTCCAATTACAAAATCCCAATCCCATGCAGTATGTCATGTATGAAAAGCACATTTATATAAATCACATGGCATACTCTAGAAAGACAGACAAATCATAGCTCAGGTTAGTAAAAACATAGTATAAAACAATCATTTACCCACGGGGGCAAAACAGTCATTTTTCCCTATAAGGGTATTTCGGTAATTCTACCATACAGTGGTATTTCAGTAATTTTGCAAACCGAGGGTATTTTGGTAATTTCACAAATTGGGGGTATTTCAATAATTTCACAAATTGGAGGTATTTCAGTAATTTCACAAGTTGGGAGTACTTCGGTAATTTTGCAAATCGGGTCTCAACAATCCAACAGCAGGTGCACCGTTGCCTCAAGCGACTTAAGTAACCTAAACAGTCACAACGGTGTAAATAGGGCTAAGGCCCATTACTCGGTCCAAGTGGGCCCACACACTCATGTGGCCTAATTAGCCCAGAAATAGCCTTGGCTATACGAACAGCACAGTTCAAACCAATAGAAATCATATAACATGCATTTTATCCGTGTGGGGCCCATTGGGCCCACACGACCCATTTTGACCCATCGAGGCCCATAACAGCCTCTACAGTCCTACGCCTAAGATTTGTAGGCTCGAATCACCACACGTGCGATCGCACACTCGTGTGGCAAACACTGTATTTCGGCTTTTTGACTTTTCGGCTTTTGCTGATCTACAGTCCAATCAGTGTGGAATACACACCTGTTACAAGATCACACGAACAATCCAAGAACACCGCAACCTATATTCAATCAAGGCTTCCAATTAATCACTGACAAAAGATTAACAACCCCTTATACACTTATCATGAAATAAACACCAACTATTTACCTTGATTAAACGAGAAGAGATCTCCTACTTGAACCCTTATTCAAGACTCATAATGATTTCTCCTAAAGGGAATTCCTTCATTTCTGAACACCACGCATGATACATAGCATACACACGAAGTTGAAATAAGGGCACTACGATTTACCGAAATAGAAGAGAAACGATCGGCCTACAGCCCCACTAGAAGGAATACCCCACACGACAGAAGTAAGGCTCACTAGCCATTCAATTGACACTGCTATAAATTTTGTTAGCATCTCCTCAAGGTTCGGCTTATTTTCTTGTGGGTAGGGTTGCTGTTGGAAGCTTGGGAGGGGTTGTTGTCTTTGATTTCCTTGACCACCCCATGAGAAATTGGGGTGGTTCCTCCAACCTGGATTATAAGTATTACTATAAGGGTTATTTTGAGGTCAAAAATTGTTACCCATATAGTGAGCTTGCTCGTTTTCAACGTTTGGGTTGTAAGCCGGATATTCTGTGTTGCTCATCCCTTCTCCATTCGTATCGCACTACATAACTGGATGTACCTGCGAAGAACAACATAAACCATCAATCATTTTATTTAACATCTCTACCTGATCTGATAGCATGGTTACTGCGTCAAGGTTGAAAACACTGGCGGTTTTTGTTGGCCTTGTCTTCGTGACTTGCCACTGATAGTTATTCAGTGACATCTCTTCAATGAATTTGTAGGCAGCCTCAGGTGTTTTGTTATTCAAGGTTCTGCCAGCGGCTGAATCAATCAACTGCCTGGTTGAGGGGTTCACACCGTTGTAGAAGGTTTGAACTTGGAGCCACAAGGGTAACCCATGGTGAGGGCACCTTCTCAATAGATCCTTGTATCTCTCCCATGCATCGTAAAGTGTCTCTAAATCCATCTGCACAAAAGAAGAGATATCATTCCTCAACTTGGCCATTTTAGTCTGCGAAAAATATTTTAACAAAAATTTTTGGTCATTTGTTCCCATGTAGTGATTGATCCTCGTGGAAGAGAATTCAACCACTGTTTAGCTTTATTCCTCAAAGAAAAGCGAAATAACCAAAGACAAATGGCATCATCAAAAATGCCGTTTATTTTGAAAGTATCGTAAAATTCTAGGAAATTCGCCAAGTGATTATTTGGATCTTCATCCTGCAAACCATCAAACTGAACAAATTGTTGTATCATTTGAATTGTGTTAGGTTTCAGTTCAAAATTATTTGCAGCAATAGCGGGTCTAACAATACTTGACTCAGGTCTTATTAAATTAGGTTTAGCATAATCATACATAGTTCGAGGAGCATGATTTTCGGCCACCTCTGGAGGTAGCGGATTATTCTCAGCCATCTCTTCGGTAGTATTAATTTCGTCTTTTTTCTCTTCTTGTATGTATTGTAGACTTCTCCTTATTTCTCTTCGGTTTCTGCGAACTATGCTTTCAATTTCACTATCGTAAAGTAGACATCCTGACGGATTTCTTCTAGTCATAAACTAGAATACCTGCCAGAAGCAAAGAAGAAAATTTAGAAAAGTAAAAATAAAATTTAATTGCAAAAATAAAATATGGCTAAAGTAATAAAAATTAAGCGTTCTTAATATTTCAGTTCCACGGCAACGGCGCCAAAAACTTGATCGTGTCTGAAAGTCTTAATATTTATATAATGAATGATCGAGCCTAGAAACTATCACCACGATTGAGGCAAGCGCACCCATCGAATAGTAGTATAGTTTAGTGGCAAGACCGGAATGTCGAACCCAAGGGAACCAAAAGTACTAATACTGACTTTCTTTTTATTATTTAGCCTAAGAATTAAGGGGATTGTTGTTTAATCTAAAATTAACTAACTACTAAGCTTAAGATGCTAAGACATAGAGAATGAATTGGGGAAAATACTTTTGGGAAAAACCAATTGATCAAGACAATACCCGAGGAAGAATCCACCTAGACTTCACTTGTTATCTAACTCTGAACCAGACGATTTGTTCACTTGACTTGATCTGTAGGATTCCCTAATTTATATTAATACCTCTCTTGAGGCTACTAACGTCTAACCCTAGGTTGATTAATTGAAATCTCTTTCTAATTAAAACCCATAGAGTTGCAATAACTCGATCTATGGACTCCCATATTAGGTTTGACCCTAATCTGGTAGATTTTCGTCGTCCTATCTCTAGGAGTGCAATCAACTCTGCTTAACTATGCTAGATCTACTCTTAAACAGGGACTTTTGCTCCACTGCCTAAGCACATCAATACTTGAATCAATATCCTGGAATATTAAAACAAGAATTACAAACACATAATTAAGAACAAATCAAGTATTTATCATATAATTTAGAAAAAAATAACAAGATCCGTCTTAGGTTTCATCCCCCTCAGGTATTTGACGGGTTTAGTTCATGTTTATAAAAGAATACATCTTAGAAGAAAGTATAAAACAAAACATAAGAAAAACCCTAAAACCCCCTAAAGGAAATTGAAGGGAAGATCTTCCGTCTTGAGTATGATTCTGCCTTCTTGAGACGGGTCAACTGGCTTTCTTCGAGTAGATCCCACAATTCTGACCTCTCTGGCTTGGCTCCTCAGCCTACCTGAACCACCCGTTTAGGTTGCCCTCTAGGGTGTTTATATAGGCTTTTGGAATGTCTTTCTTTTCCTCAAGTACCCTTTTCCGATTAGAATTAAAACAGGTCACGTCAGAGACATGCCCGTGTGGCACGGCCATGTGAATTGAGCCCAGGCCGTGTTCGGGTCTGCTAAAGAGGCACGACCGTATGGCTTGGGCCTAGGCCGTGTGAATTTTGTACTTTGGCCCATTTTTTCTATTTTTGGCCCGTTTCTCGTTCTTTTCATCCTCTGGTGCTCTCCGAAGTATAAAACATGAAATTAAAGGATTAGGAGCATCAAATTCCACAATTCAGGGGATAAATCATCCAAAAGTATGCCAAATGTGGGATTAAAATATGTACATATTATGGTTTATCATTTACCTAACTAGAAAAATTAAACTAATACTGAATAATTACATTGATTGAAAACTTATCACTAATAACATGAGCTTCTTCTAAAGATGTGCCATTAATCGTTCAAGCTTAAAACTAATAATGAATAAATTTCCAACTTTTTTTTTAAGAATAAGAACAAGAACATACAATAATAAGAAAGAACTTAACAACTGAAATAAAAGTCGTAGTTAGGCAACTGATCAACTCAATTCTCGAAAAAAAGGGTTAATTCAATAGGAAAAATTCTTGATGAATCAAAAAGAGTGAGTTTTAGGTTAATATTAAGGGTAGATCAATAAATGGTTTATTAGGATTTAAAAGGGTTCACTAGGGGTTAATTATGAAGGTAGGCTTTTTGGGGAGTGAGTGGGTTAAATCCTAGGTGTCTTTATCATCTCAGTATATCAAATCAAAAGTGTGGTCTCGACATGCATAATCGAAGCAAGTTCTAGAATAACAAATCAATGTTGACACCTTCATAATCAATAAAGTGAGCAAGAAAAAATATATGCTCTAAAAGGCTCAAAATCTCACAAAAATTATGGTTTTTTGATGTCAACCTTATAAATTTCAAACTTCAAAGTAATATTTAAATTTAGGGAAACAACCTAATAAATTTTTAATTCTGAAAATAGACTTGTCATGCTTGATTCTCTAATATCTTAAAGTTTAAACCATCAATGCACAATTACCTATGACTTTATCCGAAACATATTAATGAAAATCATAAATCAATAGAAGTTTCATTTTAATAGTAATATGAGAAAATTACTTAAGAAATTCAGTATTGTTGACACCTCCCCACACTTAAGGTGTCCATTGTCCTCAATGTACAAAGATAATTATAATATAGTAATAAAATCATAAGATATGGAGAGAAGTGAAACTTCCTGAATTTTGGATGGAGTCAAAGAAAAGAAACGGGATCAGGTTGGACAGAGGAGGTGGATACTCCGGCTGTGGTGTGTGATCATTAGATTTTAGAGTTTTAAATTTATATGAATGAGAATGATCGAACCTGGAAACTAACTCTGACAACGATTTAAGGCAAGTGCACCTATCGAACAATAGTATAGCTTAGGCAAGACCGGATTGTCGAACCCAAAGGAACTAAAAGTACTAATACTAACTTTCTTTTTATTATCTAGCCTAAAATAAGTGAAGTTGTTGTTTAATCTAAGATTAACTAATTACTAAGCTAAAGGCGCAAATACAAAAAGAATGAATTGGGGAAATACTGTCGGGGAAACTCAGTTGATTAAGACGATACCCTTAGGAAGAATCCACCTAGACTTCTCTTGTTATCTAACACTGAACCAGACGATTTATTCACTTGACTTGATCCGTAAGATTCCCTAAGTTATATTAAACCCTCTCTCGAGGTGAATAACATCTAACCATAGGTTGATTAACTGAAATCTCTTTCTAATTAAAACCCCTAGAATCGCATTAACTCGATCTATGGACTGCCATATTAGGTTTCACCCTAATCCGATAAAATCTCGTCACCCTATCTCTAGGCGCGCAATCAACTTCGCTTAATTATGCTAGATCTACTCTTAAGCAGGGACTTTTGCTCCTCCACCTAAGCACATCCAACTTGAATCAATATCCCGGAAATATTAACACAAGAATTAAGCACACATAATTAAGAACAAATCAAGTATTTATCATATAGTTCAGAAAACAATAACAAGATCCATCTTAGGTTTCATCCCCTTCAGGTATCTGAAGGGTTTAGTTCATAATAATAAAAGAAAACATCTCAAAAGAAAAGACAAAACAAAACATAATAAATCCCTAAAACTCCCTAAAGGAATTGAAGGAGAGATCCGCCGTCTTGAGTAGAATTCCGGCTTCTTGAGATGGATCAACTGGCTCTTTTCAAGTGATTCCCACAAATCTGACCTTTTCGGCTTGGCTCCTTGGCCTAGCTAACCGCCCCCTTTCAGGTTGCACTTTAGAGGGTTTATATAGGCTCTTGGAATGCGTTTCTTTGGCCCTAAGTATCCTTTTCCGATTAAAATTTCTCTTTCCCACGACAAGGACACGGCCATGTCACACGGGCGTGTGAATGGTCTTTAAGCCGTGTTCGGATTTCTTTAAGAGGCACGGCCGTGTGAATCGGGATCAGGCCGTGTTCTAGTTGCTCAATGAGGCATGGCCGTGTGGGTTTAAGTCCAAGTCATGTCGATTTCCTCTTTGGCCTAATTTGGTTCGTTTTAGGCCCGTTTCTCGTTCTTTCCATCCTTGGGTGCTTTCCTGAGTATAAGTCATGAAAAGAAAGGATTAAAAGCACCTTTTTACATGAATCAAGGAAGAAATCATCCGAAAATATGCTAACTGTGGGATTAAAATATGTTACTTTTACGGTTTATCACATACCCCCACACTTATGCTTTTGCTTGTCCTCAAGAAAAATTCTCAACTCACAATTAAAACGAACTCTCCATGATTCATAATTCCTATCAACAATATCTCATCATAATTCATAGATAATTTATACATGGATGATCTAACTCGAAGAGTCCTAAAGATTCAAACAATATAAGTCATACATTTGTATTCACGAAAACGTAGGTGTTTCCCCTTACCTGAATAATTACCCTTAATTCAAAACCTACAAGGATTGACATCCTCATAAAAGATTCACTCAAATCAGTTGAAGTGTTTAAGGTTCAAGAAAAGAGCACTCAAAAGTCGAACCTGAAAAGTTAATCCCATAGGCTTGCCTGAAAATCAAATATCCACCACTGTAAAATGAGATGATAAACAGATCAAAAGGTCTTTAAGAGGGTTGTAACAGGGCTAGGGTTAAAGGTGTGGATAAAGGCTGAATCAGAAGGTTAGAATCGAGATTGGCCTGACAAGTTACCTATCTAATAATAAGTAACTACATCATCTGAAAAGTAACAACCCTAATACTATAAGCTTTTCTTTTGATAAATAGACTTTTAACTGTATAAGCTCACTTTTCATATTACTAATATTGAATATACTTCGAATTTTTTTTTAAGAACAAATCAAGTAATAAAAGATAAATTCAACTACTGAAATAATATAATTAGGTAACTAATCAAATCAAATCTCGATATAAGGGTAGTCAAAAGGAATGGTGATAACAAATACAAAGGGTTTTGGGGTAATATTAGTGGGTGAGTCAATAAAAAAGGTTGTTAGGATCAACGGGGTTCACTAGGGGTTATTTATGGAGGTAGGCTTTTTAGTGGAGTGAGTGGGTTAAAACTTAGGTGCCTTTATCATCTCGGTATATCAAATCATAGGTGTGGTCTCAACATGTATAATCGAGGCAAGTTCTTGAATAATAGTTCAATGTTGACACACTCATAATCAATAAAGTGAGCATGAAAAAGAATATATGCTCTATAAGGCTCAAAATCTCACAAAAATTATGGGTGTTTTTGACATCAACCTCGTAAATTTTAAATTTCAAGATAACATTCAGATTCAGGTAGACAACCTATTCAAAAAAAATTATTCTGAAAAATAGACTTATCATGCTTGATTCTCTAATATTCTTCTAATTTAATAATCAATGCACAATTAACTATAGCTTACTCAGAAACACGTCAATAAAGATCATAATTCATCAGAATTTTCATCCTAATTAGTAATATGAGAAAATTACTTAAGAACAGAATATAATTCAGGGATTTGAGAATAATGAAAAAAGTTAGGCACTTTTATCCTCAGGGATTGAGAATAATGCAAAAAGTTAGGCACTTTTACCCCGTCACACTTAAGATGTACATCGCCCTCAATGTACAAAGATAGATAATAACAATTATTAGATGATCAAAAGAGAGGGGAAAAAGTGACACTTATTGAATTGTGGATGGATTCCTTGGAGGATGTGGAGAATACGTTGGAGGTGTCGTCTTTTGTTGTGGCGGTTACTAACGAGCTTTGCGCTAGATGAAGAAATTGGGGAGCTTGTGAAGAAGACAAGAAAACTAAAGAGAAGGAAAATAGAAAGTGAAATAAAATTAAAAGAAAAGATGGATGGACCGAGGAGTCCTTATTTTTGGATGGTTCGCGAGGTGGGTGTGACCTCTAAGGCTGCGGAGGTGCTAGTGGTGGCAGAAGTGGTATGGCTATGGTCGTGGTCATGGTGATTCCCTAGCAGCCTTTTGAACCTGACACTAAGAATCTAAAATAAATTAAACTAGATTAAGCATAAGATTGTCAAAGGGAAGGAAATTAGGGAAAATAGGGCTGTGTTTCTTTAAGTAAGGGGAACACGGGCAGGGGCCACGCCCGTGCTTGATTTTAATTAGCCCGTGTTTTTCAAGATTTTGAATTTTGGGCGCGTTCAGGGGGTTTGGCCATGGCCGTGTTTAAAATGACATGCCCGTGTTCTTCTTCACACCGTCGTCTAGAACAGGCATGTTCCTCCTGTGTTCGACAAGTCAGTATGTCAACACGATTGTGTCGCACGGGCGCGTCCAGCCCGTGTTTGGTAAGTCAGTATAGTCCACGGAAGGTCGGCACGGGCGTGGGCTATTATCGCAGCCCGTGTTGGGAAAAATTTTTCTTCTTTGTCGTACACGGCTACTAGCACGCCCGTGGTCTGTCCCCTGGCTTCCACACGACCACTGGTACGCCCGTGTGCAAGGCCGTGTGGTCTAAACCTGCGCTTTACTGGATTAGTTTAAATGCTAAAAATTAAAAATCTAATGTTAGTGAGGTTAGTGCTCGGCTCCCGAGAAGCGCTTGTTTAAAGTCTTAAGCTAGACTTACCCTGTTTTCATTTCTAAAAGAAGGTGCATGGAGCTGAAGCTCCTCTCTCATATCCCTAAAACCTTCACCATTATAGATTTTGAGTCGGTGGCCATTTACCTTGAATATGCATTGAGTGGGATGAATTACCTCGATTTTACCATAGGGGAAGATTGTTTTAATCATGAATGGACCTGACCATCTTGATTTTAGTTTCCCGAGAAACAATTTAAGCCTTGAGTTGTATAGCAGGACCAAGTCCCCTACTTCGAATTGTTTTGATTTCTTTAGACGAGCATCGTGGCGTCGCTTTGTTGCCTCCTTGTATAATTTCGAGTTCTCGTAAGCTTCAGTTCTCCATTCGCCTAGCTCGTTCATCTGCATCATTCTTTTCTTTCCTGCAGTCTTAAGATCGTAATTTAAAAATTTTATGGCCCAAAAAGCTTTGTGTTCTAACTCAAATGGTAGATGATAGCTTTTCTCGTAGACAAGTTTGTATGGGGATGTTCCTAGAGGGTTTTAAACGCTGTTCAATATGCCCATAGGGCATCATCTAATTTTAATGCCCACTCTTTTCTATTTGATTCAATCATTTTTTAAGGATGCGTTTAAGTTCTCGGTTTGCTACTTCAACTTGCCTACTGGTTTGAGGGTGATATGGGGTAGCTATCCTGTGGTGTACTCCATATTTTTTTAAGACCTTGTCAAATTGAGTATTACAGAAGTGAGTGCCCCTATCACTAATGATAGCTCTAGGTGTTCCAAATCGAGAGAATAGTTTCTTGAGAAACTTAACTACTACTCTAGCATCATTGGTAGGTAAAGCTTCGGCTTCCAACCATTTTGACATGTAATCAACTGCCACTAGGATGTATTTATTTCCAAATGAACTAGGGAATGAACCCATAAAATCAATACCCCATACATCAAATATTTCACATGATAGCATATATGTTTGAGGCATTTCATCACGTTTAGAAACATTACCTGTTCGTTGGCATTTATCACATGAAGCGACATACCTGTTTGCATCTTTGAACAGTGTAGGCAGATAAAAACCTGATTCGAGTATTTTATGTGCTGTCTTAATGCCACTGTAGTGTCCTCCTGAAGGTCCTGAATGGCAATGTTCTAGGATTTTGCTTGCTTCTGCCTTTGTGACGCATCTTCGAATTACCTGATCTGCACATATACGGAAAAGAAAAGGATCTTCCCAAAAATAATTTTTCGCATCAGCAAAGAATCGCTTCTTTTGGTAATGTGTTAGTCTTTTTGGCAAGATGTTCGCAGTTAAATAATTCGCAATATCTGCTAACCATGGTACCTCAGAGTGGGTTATAGAAAAGAGTTGTTCTTTAGGGAATGAGTCGTTTATCTCACTTTCGTCGAGCTCTTCGATATGTGGGTTCTCAAGCCTGGAGAGGTGGTCTGCTGCAAGGTTTTCAGCTCCCTTATCCTGTATTTCCAAATCAAATTCCTATAAAAGTAATACTTAACGTATGAGTCGAGGTTTTGCATCAGGTTTAGTTAAGAGATAACGAAGAGCTGAATGATCAGTGTAAACGACAACTTTAGATAATATCAGATACTGTCTAAATTTATCAAAATGCAAAAACTACAGCTAGCAGTTCTTTTTTCGTGGTGGTGTAGTTTTCTTGTGCAGATGTCAGTGTTCTGCTAGCATAATAAATTGGCTGAAAATGCTTCTTTCTTCGCTGTCCCAAGACTGCTCCTACTGCAAAATCACTCACATCACACATTAGTTCAAAAGGTAGATTCCAATCAGGTGCAATTATAATCGGAGCATTTATTAGTTTATCCTTGAGGATATTAAATGCCTCTAAACACTCCTGATCAAAATTGAAAGGAACATCTTTTTCTAGTAATCTCGTTAAAGGCTTAGCTATTCTAGAGAAATCTTTAATGAATCTTCTGTAAAATCCAGCATGTCCTAAAAAGCTTCTAATAGCCTTAACTGAGCTGGGGGAGGTAATTTTTCTATGGTTTCAAGCTTTATCTACCTCAATCCCTTTACTAGAAATCTTATGTCCTAACATAATTCCCTCTCTAACCATAATGTGACATTTTTCCCAATTCAAGACAAGATTTGTTTCCTCACATCTCATTAGAACTCGTTTTAAATTTTTAAGGCAAAGATGGAAAGAATTACCGAATACCGAGAAATCGTCCATAAATACCTCCATAATGTCTTCTACAAGTTCGTCGAAGATTGCCAACATGCAACGCTGAAAAGTAGCAGGAGCATTACATAATCCAAAAGGCATTCTATGATAAGCAAACGTACCGTATGTGCATGTGAATGTTGTTTTCTCTTGATCTTCAGGTGCTATTGGGATTTGGAAATAGCCGGAGAGTCCTCTAGAAAGTAACAATACATGTGCCCAGATAACCTTTCTAACATTTGATCAATGAAGGGTAAAGGGAAGTGATCTTTTCTAGTAGCATCATTCAGCTTCATGTAATCAATGCAAACTCTCCATCCTGTGACTGTTCTGGTGGGAATTAGTTCATTCTTTTCGTTGGCTACCATCGTCATGCCTCCTTTCTTTGGAACAACCTGCACAGGTTTCACCCAATTGCTGTCAGAAATAGGATAAATTATTCTAGCATCTAGAAGTTTAATTACCTCAGCTTTCACAACTTCTTTTACGTTGGGATTAATCGTCTTTGAGGTTGCGCACATGGCTTGTATTCCTCTTCCATTAAAATTTTGTGGGTGCAAAACAATGGGCTTATTCCCTTAATATCAGAGATTTTCCAAGCTATGGCTCTTTTATGTTCTCTTAGTACCTGTATCAGCTCTCTTTTTCCTTGGGTTCTAATTCTGAAGAGATAATTACCGGTAGTGTAGAATTTTCCCCAAGGAATGCATATTCTAAATGTTTCGGCAACTGTTTTAATTCTAATTTGGGTGGCTCATCAATGGAGGGTTTTTGTTTTAGTTCATCATTGACTTTAATGCTCTCTTCTTTCGTATGTCTATATGAAGATGTATTCAAATTCAGCTCGTCGACTTCATCTTCTTCCCCCTCTTCTTGAGTCAGGCACAGTTTGATCGTGTCATCATGTATAATTTCCTGTAATGAGTCTTGAATGATATGATCAGTGGTATCAACAAAATAACAGGAATCATCTTGTTCTCTAGAATATCTCATAGCATCATAAATTTGAAAAATAATTTCCTCATCGCCTATCCTTAATTCAAGTTTACCATCACCTACATCGATAATAGCCCTAGCAGTAGCTAAAAAAGGGCGCCCTAAAATTAAAAGAACATCAATGTCTTCATCCATGTCTAAGACAACAAAATCAATAGGGAAAATAAATTTATCAATTTTTACCAAGACATCTTCGATAACTCCTCTAGGATATTTGATAGATCTATCAGCTAACTGAATACTCATCCTAGTGGGTTTTGGTTCCCCAAGATCTAGTTGTTTAAACATTTTATAAGGCATTAAATTAATACTGGCACCTAAATCAGCTAATGCTTTCTTAATATTTAAGCAACCAATTAAACAGGGAATAGTAAAACTTCCTGGGTCTTTTAATTTGGTTGGTAACTTGTTTTGGAGGATGGCTGAACATTCTTCATTAGGCTCCACTGTTGATATTTCTTCAAGCTTCCTTTTATTCATCAGGAGTTCTTTTAAGAATTTTACGTATGTTGGCATCTATGAAATGGCTTCAACAAAGGGCAAGTTAATATGTATTTGTTTAAAAAAGTTCAAGAAATTTACCGTATTGGGAATCTAATCGGTCTTTCTTCAACTTTGCCGGATACGAAATTTGTGGTTTACCTTCGTTGCGTACTGGGGCTACATCCTCAACTCCCTCATCCTTTGCTTTGTTATCTTCGTATGGTATCTTTTACTTTGGTTCGACTAACTCCTTTCCACTTCTCAGTGTAATTGCCTTACCTGTTCAGTTCCTTTATAAAAAATCTCTAATTGGAGTTCAGAAACTATCTTAATAAGTTGTCCAACTGACTTAGTAATTTCCCCAACTTGGCTCTTAATCTCTTCAATCGATGTTTGTTGATCTTTAATTGTTGTCTCAGTGTCTTGGAAATGGTTTTCTGTGGCTACCATGAATTTTGTCAGAATCTCTTCAAGGTCCGGCTTCTTTTCTTGTGGATAGGACTGATTTTGGAAATTTTAAAGACGTTGTTGTCTTTGATTTCCTTGATTTCCTTGACCTCCCCATGTAAAATTTGGGTAGATCCTCCAACCTGGATTTTAAGTATAACTATAAGGGTTATTATTAGATCTGAAATTATTACTTATATAGTTTATATGTTCGCTCTCTGTGCACGGTTGGTAGGTACTCAGGATTCGCCACAGTTCCACTTGCGTCGCACTGCATTACTGGATGTGCCTGCAAAGAACACAAACTATCAAGCTTTTTATTCATCATCTCTACCTGCGTTGATAGCATGGTTACTGCATCGAGGTTAAAAACTCTGGCTGATTTTATTGGTTTGGTCCTTGTAACCTGCCACTGATAGTTATTCAGTGACATCTCTTCAATAAACTCGTAGGCTGCTTCAGGAGTTCTATTGTTCAGGGTTCCACCGGCGGCTGAATCAATTAGTTGCCTCGTTGAAGGGTTCACACCGTTATAGAAAGTTTGGACTTGAAGCCATAAGGGTAAACCATGGTGCGGACACCTTCTCAAGAGATCCTTGTATCTCTCCCATGCATTGTATAATGTCTCCAAATTCATCTACACAAACGAAGAGATATCATTCCGTAATTTGGCCGTTTTGCCCGGTGGGAAATATTTTAATAAAAAATTTTCGGTCATATGATCCCACGTAGTGATTGACCCTCGTGGTAACGAGTTTAACCACTGTTTGGCTTCATTCCTTAATGAAAAAGGAAATAACCGAAGACGTATGGCATCATCAGAAACGCCATTTATTTTGAAGGTATCACAGAACTCTAAAAAATTAGCTATATGAGTGTTTGGGTCTTCATCCTGCAAACCATCAAATTGAACAAATTGTTGAATCATTTGTATAGTGTTAGGCATTAATTCAAAATTATTAGCAGTTACAGCAGGCCTAACAATACTCGATTCTGCTCCTGTTAATTGAGGTTTAGCATAATCGTACATAGTACGCGGAGCATTATTTTCTCCCACATCTTGTGGTGGTGGATTATTCTCGTTCATCCCTTCAGTAGGATTGGATCTATTTTCACACTCTTCTTCTGTGTAATTTAGGGCTCCCCTAATTTCTCTGCGATTCCTGCGAGTGGTTGCTTCAATATCACTGTCGTATACTAATGGTCCTTTCGGGTTCCTTCTAGTCATAAACTAAAGGTACCTGCTGAGAAAAGAAAGAAAATTTAGCAAAATCAAAATTTAACCTAAAGATAAAAAAATAAAAGTAAATTGCGGAAAATAAAAATAATGGCTAAAGTAATAAAAATAGAGTTTTCTTAATATTTTAGTTCCCCGGCAACGACGCCAAAAACTTGATCGTTAGATTTTAGAGTTTTAAATTTATATGAATGAGAATGATCGAACCTGGAAACTAACTCTGACAACGATTTAAGGCAAGTGCACCTATCGAACAGTAGTATAGCTTAGGCAAGACTGGATTGTCGAACCCAAAGGAACTAAAAGTACCAATACTAACTTTCTTTTTATTATCTAGCCTAAAATAAGTGAAGTTGTTATCTAATCTAAATCTAAATTTAACTAACTACTAAGCTAAAGACTCAAAGACAAAAAGAACGAATTGGGGAAATACTGTTGGAAAAACTCAGTTGATTCAGACGATACCTTTAGGAAGAATCCACCTAGACTTCACTTGTTATCTAACACTGAACCAGACGATTTATTCACTTGACTTGATCCGTAAGATTCCCTAAGTTATATTAAACCCTCTCTCGAGGCGAATAACGTCTAACCCTAGGTTGATTAACTGAAATATTTTTCTAATTAAAACCCCTAGAATCGCATTAACTCGATCTATGGACTCCCATGTTAGGTTTCACCCTAATCCGTTAAAATCTCGTCACCCTATCTCTAGGCGCGCGATCAACTTCGCTTAATTATGCTAGATCTACTCTTAAGCAGGGACTTTTGCTCCTCCATCTAAGCACATCCAAATTGAATCAATATCCCGGAAATATTAACACAAGAATTAATCACACGTAATTAAGAACAAATCAAGTATTTATCATATAGTTCAGAAAACAATAACAAGATCTGTCTTAGGTTTCATCCCCTTCAGGTATTTGAAGGGTTTAGTTCATAATAATAAAAGAAAGCATCTCAGAAGAAAAGAAAAAAAAACATAAAAAATCCCTAAAACTCCCTGAAGGAATTGAAGGAGAGATCCGCCGTCTTGAGTAGAATTCCAGCTTCTTGAGATTGATCAACTGGCTCTCTTCGAGTGATTCCCACAAATCTGACCTTTTTGGCTTGGCTCCTTAGCCTAGCTAACCGCCCCTTTTCAGGTTTCACTTTAGGGGGTTTAAATAGGCTCTTGGAATACGTTTCTTTGGCCCTAAGTATCCTTTTCCGATTAAAATTTCTCTTTGCCACGACAGGGACACGACCATATCACACGGGCGTGTGAATGGTCTTTAAGCCGTGTTCAGATTTCTTTAATGAGGCATGGCCGTGCGAATTGGGATCAGGCCGTGTTCTAGTTGCTCAATGAGGCATGGCCGTGTGGGCTTAAGTCCAGGCCGTGTCGATTTCCTCTTTGGCCTAATTTGGTTCGTTTTAGGCCCGTTTCTCGTTCTTTCCATCCTTGGGTGCTTTCCTGAGTATAAGTCATGAAAAGAAAGGATTAAAAGCAACTTTTTACATGAATCAAGGAATAAATCATCCAAAAATATGCTAAATGTGGGATTAAAATATGTTACTTTTACGGTTTATCAGTGTGGTCGTTCCTTAATGGCCCCTTGAACCTTTTGAAACTGTGGGGACATCAGTAAAGTTTTAGGTGGGGTTGTATTCATGGACGTAGTTATGATTACTCGATAATAGACATCCAGAGATAAAAAGAAATTAAAATATGCTAATAAAATTTAAAGACAAGAAAGATAAAAAGAAAGAATTTAAATATGAAAATAGGACTAAAAGAAAAAAATAAATGGACTCAAAGGTCATTGTCCTGTCGAGTTAATGAAGTGGCCGGCATGAACTTATGTAGATCGGTCTCGGACAAGTAGGCTGTGCTAGGGTCCTTTCACTTCTTCGACATGGGGTTGGTGGTGTAAAGAAGGAACGAGGGAAAAAGGGAAAGGAAAATGAAAGGAGAAAGATAATAAACAAAGAGAGGGGTGTGGTGGTTGAAAAAGAATTTGGGGAGAAAGTGAGAAGAAGGGGGTTTTAAATAAGAATCAGGGACCTGGTTTCGGCCCACGTCCATGTGCCATGGGCGTGTTAGGTCACACGGCCGTATCGCACGGCCGTGTGGTGTTTTGTTCATTTCTCCCACACCTGTGTAGAGGTTGCCACGCCTATGTGGATTAATCAGTGTCGGCCACGGCCTAAAATAACGGGCGTGTTGCATGCCCGTGTAGATTTCTTAGTGTCAACCACGGCCGAATCACACGGCCGTGGCACTTTATCGCAGCCCGTGTTTTGGGGAATTTTTGTCCTTGGTTAGCACGGTCTCTGCCACGCCAATGTGCCTATTCGTGGTGTCCACACGGCCACGGCCACGCCCGTGTGTAAGGCCGTGTCGAAAGAGAAACATGCGCTTTATTAACTTGGTTAAGTGTTAGTTGGTGCTAAAAATCGAAAATATGGACGCTAGTGGGGTAAGTCCTGGGGTTGCCTCCCGAGAAGCACTCGTTTAAAGTCTTAAGCTAGACTTACCTTTCATTCGCATAATCATGGTGGTTTGAAGAGTTAAAACTCCCCATTCTTGCTATCAATTCAGTTATTGATGTAACACCCCTATCCCGTATCCGTCGTCGGATTAGGGTTACGGGCATTACCAAATAAGTCAAAACTTTTATTCAATTAATTAGATCTTAAATAAATATCTTATTCAAATAATTCAATTATAAACAGACAAATCACATATGCATAATATATATATACTTAATATACTAAATTAAATCATATTCGATATAATCATCAACGAATAAAAAATGATCAAGCAATATACATTGCTTTAATATCATACAACAAGGCAAATACTTCAATCCTCATGTATAGTATTTTTATTTATTATTATGACCAAAATCATATGATCGAAAACCTTATCCCATATGACCAAAACATAGCAGCTCCTTACCTTATTAAACACACAATTAATTACCTAGCCGAACATACAAGTACACTTATATAAAATTTCATGAATAATACATAGCTCATGCTAAGTTTAAATAGATCCAAATGCTCAATCAAACCAAGCCTTTACTTATAACTAAATATATAAATATAGATATATATACATATATATACACATCATATGCATGCACACTTACCATATTTAAAAGTAAGCTTAAACACCTAGTCATCAAGCATTTTAGTTACATTTGAATATTTCTCAAATGCCTAGCCGAATACACATGCATTGCATATCATGTTCCATATTTCATAAATGACTAAGGTTAACACATGCATAATTTCCAAACGACACATAAATCCTATAATACCCTTGACTTAAATCTTCAACCCTAAATAAATTCTTAGCTTTAACTTAATGCCCTTTTTATAATATACATTTGAAGGTTAGACTTACCAAAACTCATCCATACACAAACATACATAATTGGCATGAATTACTTATATCACAACTTCCTTAGTCATCCAAGTATAAACACACATACGCATATTTCACCAAAGATAATTATACCATCAAGCATTAACATTTACAAAGACAAGCCACCTTCGCATGGCTTTTATACATTATCAAGATGCCATTTAAAAACTTAGCTAGCCTATACATGCCTTAAGAACTTAATTTTAAACATTATAGGTACCAACATGGACCGATAGTGTGAATGACTTCAGTGACGATCCCCTGAGCTCGTAGCTTGATTGAAATCTATAAAACGAAACAATGAATACACAAAGTAAGCTCACTAGCTTAGTAAGTCTTAAGCAACCACATTATAACATTCAAATATCCAAACATTTTAAACAATAAATCCATATCATTGAATATACATGACTTAACTTATAATTCATCGTAGCCGAATATCCAACCTCACTTAATCAACCAACTTTCATTTCTTTACCAAGGTACACCATTTAAAGAGTATATAAGACTTATAATCATTTATATCAATATACTTATACAAATACTATTAACCACTTTATGCTTTCATATAACCAATTTCCTCATGTCATAGTTTATACACAATTTCCATCTACCAATTGAATATCACATTTCCTTCACCAATTCATTTACTTATTATCATCACATATATATATATATATATATATATATATATATATATAACACATGAATATGAATAACACATACCTTGTAGCCGAATAAACAAATTCATTTTCAAATGCTTAGGCTCACTTGATTCATTTCATGACTTTACTAGTACATAATCTAAGCTTGGAATTTCAACTCACCGGTATAGAACCTGCTAGGCATTTGCTCGAATCTTACATACAGGCACTAGACCTGCTAAACTCAAGGTCCGAAGTTCGAACACCGACATTTAGCCTGCTAGGCAATAAGCCCGATACAATTCACCGGCACGAGGCCTGCTAGGCATTAAGCCCGATATAAATCACCGGCACAAGGCCTGCTAGGCTCTAAGCCCGATATAAATCACCGGCACAAGGCCTGCTAGGATCGAAGCCCGAATATCAACATAGTTAATCATTCCATACTCATTACCCAATACTAAAATCACCAACATCACATATATTTCATATATCAAAATCGAACATGCTTTATTACATCACATTAAACCAAATAAACTCAATCCAACATTATATTACCACATTCGGCAATTTCATATATTTATACTCAAAATTTTCAAATTTCATCATTTGCTATTGAAACACCCCAAACCTGGCCCACGAGCCTCGACCAGATCTGGTATGTTTCTCGAGAAAACATTTGAAAATCTGTTTGTTCCTTAGGAGAAATTCGAGTGGTTTTGAAGAAAGATTTGCTCATGTTGGGTCAATTGAAAAGTTTGTTAATTTTGAAATCAAGAATTTGAGAAAACTTTGTTTTTATATTAAAAGAGACATGCCGATTTGGTTTAAAGATTTTACCTTTGAATTGAAACATTTGTATTTAGATGTCATAATATTTTAAGGTTTATTTTAAGAAGAATTACTTAACTTTAAATTTGATAAAAATTGTATCGTACTGAAATAAATGACATGCATGCATAAAATAGTTCGTACTATGGCCTTATTACATCAAAACAACCCAAATAATTTAAAGTACTTAAATAAAAGAAAATGTCCAAATAATAAAATTCCTTGCTGAGCATGGCCACCACTAAGCTCCTGCCGACCCGGCCCACCACTAATCGTCACCTGAAAAATGTTCCCACAACGGGGTGAGTCAACAGACTCAATGTGTACACAAACACTAAGTCCAAACAGATTCAGGCATATCAAATCATACATATATATATATCATAATTCACAATAAATAATGAATTCCCGAACCCAAGCCTAGTTACCATCCGCTACACATCACCCGTACCAGCCTGCACACCGTGGGGACTACTAAGTCAACCCTCCATCCGCTACACACCATTGAAGGTAGTCGCTGCAGTCGACGTGCTCATCGCCCTTATAATTTGTGGCATAGCCACCAGATAATATTTCGTGTCATGAGACACCATATTCAGATAATGTGACCGAAGTCACCACATTCAGATATCGTGGTATAAAACCACCACATTCACTTCCCCTTTCATAATCACCCATATGCCCATGTTATACAAGTCAAGCATTAACATGCCACGTTCTATATATTCACATTCTTATAGCTGCACATAGGTGCCATAACAAATCAAGTCATACTCATAGTAGGAGTAGGAAAACGTACCTGAGTACTTTGTACCAATGCAAGGTACTTCAGCCTTAATTTTTCACATTCTAATAATCACATTTTAAAACATAACCATAAAGCTATTAAGTATTAGTGTGGGGTACACACCTGATTTACTTAGCAAGTTCACTCCAAATCCCGAAAAGCCCGATCTAATGCCTTAGATCCTTTAGCTCCTATAATCGGCCAACACTAGGCATATTAGCAAAAAGCCTATTCGGCTATAAGACCAAATCCCAATAGGATTGTCGAAATCAACTTCTTACCTTGCCACCGATTTAATTAAGAATCAAGTCCCAAAACTTTGTGATGCTCACCCCTTGCAATCGGCTAGCCACCAGAACTCCTAACTAGTTAGTTTTCGGCATTTGAAACGATAAGAAATAGATCTAAGTTACTAAATAAGCCTTGGCCGAATGTACATATGTACTCACCTTACGATTTGGAATCCCGAAAGCCTTGTGTACCACTATCGACTGCCCCTATATATCCATAGTTAGATTCGGCTAACATGGTAACCAATATAGCCGAATATGTACCTTCACTTACCTTATGATTCCAAATCTCGGAATTAGTTGCTTAACCAAGGAGATGTCGAAATACCTATAATCATAGGTTAGATTTAAGTCTAACTTTAAATCAATTAATGGCCTATGGCCGAATATCACCTTATAGCTTACCTTAGATCTTTAAAATCCCAAAAGATTCTTCTTTGCAGTCGACAGCACCTAACTCTCGAAGCCTCTTTCCAAGTTTCAGCCAAGATCAATAATAGGAATTAGTCCCTAAGTTTCGACAAGTCCACAAGAAAAAGGGATGGAAATCGAATAACATATGGTCTTACCTTAATACTACAGTCGACGGCACCCTTGCTTAACCACAGAGATGTTCGGCCTTAAAAGAGATGAAACTTACAAAGGTTCGGCAACTAAGGTATTTTGATCTAAGAATTTCGACAAAGATAAACCTTTGGGAGGGAGAGATTCGGCCTAAGTAGAATGGAACAAAAAGGTGAGAAGAGAAAGATGAAGAATTCGGCAATGATTTCTTGAGTTTTTGGCTTGACAAAATTTTAAGAGAAAAGAAAAGGTTGGCTAAGGAATTCGGCAAAAGAGATGAAAAGAACAATTGGCCTCACACTCCTCCTTTTGGCCGAAAATACAGCAAGAGAGTCCCTTGGCCGGCCATCACATGCTCCCTCATCAAATCCCTCGTTTTTCTCCTGTTATCACCTCATCTAAAATTAATAAAATAAAGAGAAATAATCCTTTATTTATCCCTTATCTTAATTATTTTATCACCTCTTTTATCTCTTGAAAATAAAAGGATTTAAACTCCTAAAATATAGCCTTGGTGCCGTTCCTTTCTGCTCATCTCTGCTGAAAAATAAAAATTCCCTTATTGCTCCCCTTGTGACTCGAACCTAGGCCCCTTTTCCCTTGCTTGTGGCGTCACCTACTAGGCCCTAAGTGGCGCCTTGTAACCACTTTACCAAGCCCAATTGTGTGACATATTTCCCCTATTTATTTTCTTAAGGCCTCTCAGGCTTAGCTCCCTCTTTTAGAATAAAAATCTAATAATTTCTAAGGCACTTGACTACACACTAAGGTTCACAAAAATTCATAGAACACATTCACAACACACGTAAGCATGCTTTCACATTCAATTAAGCAATTATGCATAAGCCATAATTTGGGATATTACAGTTCTACCCCCTTAAAATAATTTCGTCCTCGAAATTACCTGACTGAAATAAGTGAGGGTATTGCTGTCGCATCGTCTCTTCCGGCTCCCACAAAGCTTCTTCCGATCCATGATTTCGCCATAATACTTTGACTAGAGGAACTGACTTCCTCCGCAACACTTTCACATCCCCTTCTAAGATCTGAATCGGCTCTTCCTCGTAGGACAAATCTGGCCTTAGCTCCACCTCTTCAACTGGTACAACATGAGATGGATCCGATCTATAACGACGTAGCATGGAAACATGGAATACGTCGTGCATCTGCTTCAATTCTGGTGGCAACTCCAACCGATAAGCCACTGGTCCAATTCGTTTCAAAACCTTATAAGGTCCTATAAACCGTGGACTTAACTTCCCTTTGTGACCAAATCTCATCACCTTCTTCAAGGCGAAACTTTAAGAAACACTTGATCTCCCACATTAAATTCTATTTCTTTCCGCTTGAGATCTGCGTACGATTTCTGTCTATCAGATGCTTCCTTCAACCGTGCTCGAATCACACTAACCTTCTCTTCAGATTCCACCACTAACTCAGGACCCAAAATTCGATGTTCCCCTAATTCTGTCCAACATGTAGGAGTGCGACACTTCCGTCCATACAGCACTTCATACGGTGCCATCTGAATACTAGCTTGATAGCTGTTGTTGTATGCAAACTCAGCTAAAGGCAAATATTCTTCCCAACTCCCTCTGAAGTCTATCACACAGTCCCTCAACATATCCTCCAACACTTGGATTACTCGTTCAGACTGCCCGTCTGACTGTGGATGAAAAGCCGTAGTGAAATCCAACTTGGTGCCTAAAGCTTGATGTAGAGCTTTCCAAAACCGATAAGTAAACCTTGGATCCCTATCCGAGATGATAGACACTGGCACTCCATGCAACTTTACGATCTCTGCCACATATAACTTCGCCAACTTCTGCAAAGAATAGTCAACCCGCACTGGAATGAAGTGCGCTGACTTTGTCAATCGGTCCACTATCACCCATACCGAGTCCTTCTTAGTAGGCGTAAGGGGAAACCCACTAACGAAGTCCATGGTGATTTGCTCCCACTTCCACTGCGGAATCATTATCGGCTGAAGCAACCCTAACAGAACTTGGTGTTCAGCCTTAACTTGCTGACACGTCAAACATTTGCCAACAAATTCTGTAACTTCCCTCTTAAGACCAGGCCACCAAAACTGCTCTCTTAGGTCTCTGTACAGCTTACTACCTCCAGGATGCATAGCATAAGGGCTACTATGCGATTCCTGAAGAATCCTCAGCCTCAACCCCTCATTCTTAGGCATACAGACCTTACCCTTAAAGCACAATACTCCCTCGTCACTAATACCATACTCTTCTAACTCACCACTCTGCACTTGCCATAGCTTAGCACTTAGATCATCATCATCCAACTGTCCCTCTTTCACTTCATTCAACCATGTCGGCTTAACTTGCAGCTCTGCCAGCAGATTTCCATCATCATACAAGCTCAGATGTGCAAACATCACTCTCAGATCCGATACAACCTTCCGACTTAGGGCATCTGCCACTACATTCGCCTTGCCCAGATGATACTCTATTGAACAATCATAGTCCTTCAGTAGTTCGACCCATCTTTGTTGTCTCAGGTTCAACTCCTTCTGAGTCAACAAATACTTAAGACTCTTGTGGTCTGTGTAGATTACCGACTTTTCCCCATAAAGATAGTGCCTCCACACCTTAAGAGCAAAGACCACTGCCGCCAATTCCAAATCATGAGTTGGGTAGTTAACTTCATGTGGCCTTAATTGTCGAGACGCATAAGCGACTACTTTCACGTCTTGCATCAGTACGCATCCCAATCCTGTATGAGAAGCGTCACAATACACCACAAAATCCTTCCCTGCCTCCGGCTGGATCAAAATCGGAGCTTCAGTCAAAACCCTCTTAAGCTTCTCAAAGCTCTCCTGTTGTTTATCCGTCCAAACGAAAGGTACTTCCTTCCTCAATAACTTTGTCAAAGGCGCGGCTATTGATGAGAACCCTTCTACAAACCTTCTGTAGTAGCCTGCTAATCCCAAGAAACTGCGAACCTCAGCCACCGACTTAGGTGGTTTCCAATCTAACACTGCCTCAATCTTCCTAGGATCCACCCTTATTCCTTCTGCAGACACCACATGTCCTAAGAACGCAACTTCCTTAAGCCAAAATTCACACTTGCTGAATTTGGCATAGAGCTTCTTTTCCCTCAACACTTGCAACACAATCCGGAGTTGCTCATCATGTTCCTCCTCAGACTTGGAGTACACAAGGATGTCGTTGATAAACACAACGACGAACCGATCCAAGTAGGGTTGAAAAACCCGGTTCATCATATCCATGAACGCAGCTGGGGCGTTCGTCAATCCAAACGGCATTACTACGAACTCAAAATGCCCATACCTTGTTCGGAAAGCCGTCTTATGGATATCGGCTTCCTCCACCTTAAGCTGATGATATCCAGACCTTAAGTCGATCTTTGAGAAAACCGCTGCTCCCTTCAGCTGATCGAACAAGTCGTCTATCCTTGGCAAGGGATACTTGTTCTTGATAGTCAGCTTATTCAACTGGCGGTAATCTATGCACATACGCATAGTTCCGTCCTTCTTCTTCACAAACAAGACTGGTGCTCCTCATAGAGACACACTGGGTCGAATAAACCCACGATCAAGTAACTCTTGGATTTGAGCCTTGAGCTCAACCAACTCCTTTGGTGCCATTCTGTACGGAGCGATTGACACAGGAGCTGTCCCTGGCAGCAGATCAATTCTAAACTGCACCTCCCTATCTGGGGGTATTCCAGGTAACTCCTCCGGAAAAATATCCACAAAGTCCCTCACCGTTCTAACTCCATTAACTCCCTCTTCTTTCGTATCCAATGCACTAACGAAAGCCAAGAATGCCTTGCACCCTTTCCGGACCATCTTAACAGCCTTCAAAGCAGAAACTACGTTAGACAAGTAGTTTCTTCGTTCTCCTATCATAACTACTTCCTTATCCTCTGGGGTCCTTAACTCCATTCGCTTAGCTGCGCAATCCAGTATGGCTCGATGCTCCACTAGCCAGTCCATGCCAAGTATGAGATCGAACTCTCCGAAAGGTAGTTCCATTAAGTCAGCAGAGAACACCACGCCCTGAATCTCTAAAGGCACTTTCCGAAACATCTTATTCACCACTACAGTTTGACCTAGTGGGCTTACTATAGTCATCTCTCTATCAGAAAGTTCAGAGGCTATGTCTAGAGTTTCAACTACTCTACATGCAACATAAGAATGGGTCGAGCCCACATCAATCAAAGCAAAGTATGGCTTGCCAAAAACAAGGAACGTACCGGTTATGACGTCCGGCGCGTCTCCATCTTCCCTACGGTGAACCGCATACACTAGACCCGACTGCCTTGCCTCTGTACCACCAGCACCTCTGCCAGGTGTTCCACGTCCTCTTCCAGCACCACTACCCCGGCCATTCGGACCACGGCCTCGCTGAGGCGGCTGTCCCCCTCTACCAGCCTGATTAACATTCTGAGCTACTGGTCGATTCCCATCTGGCCTCATAGGACAATCCTTAATCATATGGTCCTTTGACCCACACTTGAAGCATCCTCCTGTCTTCTTCCAACATTCTCCTAAGTGCTTCTTCCCACATTGATCACAAGTACGATATTGCCCTCCAGCACCAGCTTGCTGACCTCGCGGCCCATCAACTCTAGGCCTCTTCTGAACATTCCCAGCTGACCCTGACGGCCCAAATCCTCTTTTCTGCTTATTCCGATCAGAGTGCTGCCTTATAGAGTCCTTAATCCCTTCCGCTACCTTAGCTTTCTCTACCAATGCAGAAAACTCCCGCTCCTGATGTGGAGCGATTAACAACCTCGGGTCATCCCTTAAACCGTCCTCGAACCGGACACACCGCTCATGCTCCGTAGCCACTACTCCTTGAGCATACCGGCTCAACCTCAGAAATTCAACTTCGTATTCCGCTACGGACTTGTTCCCTTGAACCAGCCCTAGAAATGCCTTCCTCTGCGCATCAGTGTAACGCCTGCCGACATACTTTTTCTGATACACTGCCTTAACATATTCCCAAGTTAGATCCTCAGCTGTGGCACCATCCCGAACTGTTAACCACCATTGATACGCTTCATCACGTAGCAGCGCCACCATTCCTTTCAATTTCTCCTCAGGGGTCAAATCCAACTCATCCATAATTCGTTCCATCGCCTCCAACCAATACTCAGCCGTATTGGGTGCCACACCAGATACTCCACGAAACACTTCAGCCCCATTGGCTTGAAGTCGCTCGGGTACAGATTTTCGAGCTCCCATATTTCCACCCGCTCCAGCCACCATTTCAAGAACTCGCAGCACAGCCTGCGACACAGCATCATCCCCCGTCTGATCTTGCTGCTCAACACCAACAGCTGGTGGTGGTGGCGGTGGTACCTCATTCTCAGATCCTTGACCCGATCTAACGGGTTCCGACACGGTCATTCTGCCTCTACCGCATCCTCGTAAGTTACGACCACGTCCCCTAGAGCTCATTTCTACGATCGCGCTTTAATCTGATTAAGAAAATTTTATGAATTAGCCCTTGTTCCACTGATTATCCGCGAAGAAGTTTTATTGAAGGAGTTTAATAGCAGTTCTTTCGATCAATCAAGGTTTCAAGTCTTCTATCCTAATTCAAAGAAAACACATCCATTCCGTAATATCTCCCACACACATTCACTCTTCGTACATTTTTGTCTATTCCTAACCCAGGGGTATTTTCGTCATTTGTCCTACAGGGGTATTTTGATAATAAACCGGGGTCAATTTGAAAATTCTCAAAAGTATTTTAAAATTTACGAAACTTAAGGTTCTTTTTGTGAATTTGTTTTCCAAACCGGTGTTGTTGCAGAAATTTTGGAAATCGGGGGTCATTTTGGTAATTTTGTAAAGTAAGGGTAATTTGGTAAGATTTTTTTTCAAATCGGGGTATTCTGAATTTTCATAAAATAGGGTTTTTGGATATTTTTGCAAAATCAGAGAATATTATTGAAATCAAGGGTAATATAGTAATTTTAGAAACCAAGGGCATTTTAGTAATTTTACCACTAGGGGTATTTAGGTAATTTTATAAATCGGAAATATTTCGGAAAAATATTGTAAAATAGTTTTTACAAATTAGAAGGGTAGTTTTAAGAGTTTTAAACTAAGGTTCTTATAAAAATACGGCTAGTCCCCTTCGGGTTTTAGTTATTGGGTTTAGCCCGTGAATAACTCCTCTTGGTTAGGGTGAACCTTAGCTACGCACCAGGTAGGATTCCAGCGAAGAGAAGGTGAGTCACTAGGACTGCTTAAGTACCAGGCTCTTCCGGATCCAATCCTAGACATGCGCACAATGGTTGCCACACCCTAACTCGGCGACTTAGTCACAGGTTTGTTTACTTAGGCATTTAAATTTTATGAAATTGTTGGGGTAAACTAGTCTTAGGGTTCAAGTACCTATCATACTAATCTACGTTCCATTTCTACCCTTCTACAATTCATAATATAAATCACACAAGAGATAGGGGTATTTACCTGGTGGACTTCGGGTCGGAGACTTAGGTGCCATGCCAGAAAAACCTGCTTTCGCAAAATTCTTTTGGGCCTCAATTTAAAAACATTTTGGGCCTCAAACCCAAGGCCGAGAGTTTAAAAACCTGGCTCTGATACCAAGCTGAAACACCCCAAACCCAGCCCACGAGCCTCGACCAGATCTGGTATGTTTCTTGAGAAAACATTTGAAAATCTGTTTGTTCCTTAGGAGAAATTCGAGTGGTTTTGAAGAATGATTTACTTATGTTGGGTCAATTGAAAAGTTTGTTAATTTTGAAATCAAGAATCTGAGAAAACTTTGTTTTTATATTAAAAGAGACATGCCGATTTGGTTTAAAGATTTTACCTTTGAATTGAAACATTTGTATTTAGATGTCATAATATTTGAAGGTTTATTTTAAGAAGAATTACTTAACTTTAAATTTGATAAAAATTGTATCGTACTGAAATAAATGACATGCATGCATAAAATAGTTCGTACTATGGCCTTATTACATCAAAACAACCCAAATAATTTAAAGTACTTAAATAAAAGAAAATGTCCAAATAATAAAATTCCTTGCTGAGCATGGCCACCACTAAGCTCCTGTCGACCCGGCCCATCACTGATCGTCACATGAAAAATGTTCCCACAACGGGGTGAGTCAACAGGCTCAATGTGTACACAAACACTAAGTCCAAACAGATTCAGGCATATCAAATCATACATATATATATATCATAATTCACAATAAATGATGCATTCCCGAACCCAAGCCTAGTTACCATCCGCTACACATCACCCGTACCAGCCTGCACACCGTGGGGACTACTAAGTCAACCCTCCATCCGCTACACACCATCGAAGGCAGTCGCTGCAGTCGACGTACTCATCGCCCTTATAATTTGTGGCATAGCCACCAGATAATATTTCGTGTCATGAGACACCACATTCAGATAATGTGACCGAAGTCACCACATTCAGATATCGTGGTATAAAACCACCACATTCACTTCCCCTTTCATAATCACCCATATGCCCATGTTATACAAGTCATACATTAACATGCCACGTTCTATATATTCACATTCTTATAGCTGCACATAGGTGCCATAACAAATCAAGTCATACTCATAGTAGGAGTAGGAAAACGTACCTGAGTACTTTGTACCAATGCAAGGTACTTCAGCCTTAATTTTTCACATTCTAATAATCACATTTTAAAACATAACCATAAAGCTATTAAGTATTAGTGTGGGGTACACACCTGATTTACGTAGCAAGTTCACTCCAAATCCCGAAAGGCCCGATCTAATGCCTTAGATCCTTTAGCTCCTATAATCGGCCAACACTAGGCATATTAGCAAAAAGCCTATTCGGCTATAAGACCAAATCCCAATAGGATTGTCGAAATCAACTTCTTACCTTGCCGCCGATTTAATTAAGAATCAAGTCCCAAAACTTTGTGATGCTCACCCCTTGCAATCGGCTAGCCACCAGAACTCCTAACTAGTTAGTTTTCGGTATTTGAAACGATAAGAAATAGATCTAAGTTACTAACTAAGCCTTGGCCGAATGTACATATGTACTCACCTTACAATTTAGAATCCCGAAAGCCTTGTGTACCACTGTCGACTGCCCCTATATATCCATAGTTAGATTCGGCTAACATAGTAACCAATATAGCCGAATATGTACCTTCACTTACCTTATGATTCCAAATCCCAGAATTAGTTACTTAACCAAGGAGATGTCAAAATACCTATAATCATAGGTTAGATTTAAGTCTAACTTTAAATCAATTAATGGCCTATGGCCGGATATCACCTTATAGCTTACCTTAGATCTTTAAAATCCTGAAAGATTCTTCTTTGCAGTCGACAGCACCTAACTCCAGAAGCCTCTTTCCAAGTTTCGGCCAAGATCAATAATAGGAATTAGTCCCTAAGTTTCGACAAGTCCACAAGAAAAAGGGATGGAAATCGAATAACATATGGTCTTACCTTTATACTACAGTCGACGGCACAATTGCTTAACCACAGAGATGTTCGGCCTTAAAAGAGATGAAACTTACAAAGGTTTGGCAACTAAGGTATTTTGATCTAAGAATTTCGACAAAGATGAACCTTTGGGAGGGAGGGATTCGGCCTAAGTAGAATGGAACAAAAAGGTGAGAAGAGAAAGATGAAGAATTCGGCAATGATTTCTTGAGTTTTTGGCTTGACAATATTTTAAGAGAAAAGAGAAAGTTGGCTAAGGAATTCGGCAAAAGAGATGAAAAGAACAATTGGCCTCACACTCCTCCTTTTGGCCGAAAATACACCAAGAGAGTCCCTTGGCCGGCCATCACATGCTCCCTCATCAAATCCCTCATTTTTCTTCTGTTATCACCTCATCTAAAATTAATAAAATAAAGAGAAATAATCCTTTATTTATCCCTTATCTTAATTATTTTATCACCCCTTTTATCTCTTGAAAATAAAAGGATTTAAACTCCTAAAATATAGCCTTGGTGCCGTCCCTTGCTGCTCATCTCTGCTGAAAAATAAAAATTCCCTTATTGCTCCCCTTGTGACTCGAACCTAGGCCCCTTTTCCCTTGCTTGTGGCGTCACCTACTAGGCCCTAAGTGGCACCTTGTAACCACTTTACCAAGCCCAATTGTGTGACATATTTCCCCTATTTATTTTCTTCAGGCCTCTCAGGCTTAGCTCCCTCTTTTAGAATAAAAATCTAATAATTTCTAAGGCACTTGACTACACACTAAGGTTCACAAAAATTCATAGAACACATTCACAACACACGTAAGCATGCTTTCACATTCAATTAAGCAATTATGCATAAGCCATAATTTGGGATATTACAGCTATGTTCATAAATAATTCTTTAACATATATTTGGTTAAGGACTTACCTCGACTATCGACGGACAGCGTAGACCGGCTATTCGATAACCTTCGCCTTTCCCCGATCCAAATCCGTTCTTCTTTGTTCTTGATCTAATCACATTAAAATTCAGCTCATTCAAGCACATTTCATCTCAATTTAGTCCCAAAACACATAAACAGGCAAATTACCATTTTACCCCTAATGTTTCACATTTTTACAATTTAGTCCTATTTGCATAAAACACAAAATACACAAAATTTCACTACATCACCTAAGGGCCGAATGTTCATAGGGACTATACAAGTCCATTAATTTCATTAATTTTGTATTTTAACCCCTAAAAAATTATTTTTGCAATTTAGCCCAAAATACTCAAATTCATCAAAAATCCAAGAACAAAACATATTAATCTAACACATATATTTCATAATTCATCAACTATCATCATAAAACTCATGAACTCATCAATGGCACATTTCAAAATAATCATCAAAATCAAAAATTCAAGCATGGGTCTTGAAGTATTCGAAGCAACGATCACAAAAACGTAAAAATTATCGAAAACCGACTAAAAACTCACCTTGAATTTAAGCCTAGAATTGCCAAAAATCAAAAGAACTCAAAGCTTTCTTCTTTCTCCAACATTCGGCCAAGAGAGAACCAAAAAGATGGTGGCTTTATTTTATGTTATTTTAACATATATGATAAGTAATTGTTTGATTACTAAATTAACCTTTATTCTTTAATATAAAAACAAATAATACTAAGGTTATTCTAGGTATATGCCATTCACTATCTCTTAGAATGGGCTAATTTCCCTTTTAATACCCCATATTAAAAAGCCATTATCAAATAGGCACTTTTCACTATAGTTTGCAACTTTTACACTTTACGCGATTAAGTCCTTTTTCTAAATTAAACACATAAACGATTAATTTTTTCTACGAAACTTTCACACATCATAAATCACATATAATAAGCACGAAATATATTATTTAAATGTTTCCTGGACTCAGATTCGTGGTCCTGAAACCACCGTTCTGATTAGGTTCAAATTCGGTCTGTTACAACTCTCCCCCCTTAGGGATTTTCGTCCCCGAAAATCTTACCGTTAAACAAAGTCAAATATTGTTGTCTCATTGAATCCTCAGGCTCCCACGTAGCCTCTTCAACTATGTGTCGATTCCATAGTACTTTTACTTACAAAATTTTCTTGTTTCTCAACTCTTTCATTTCCCGAGCTAAAATACAGATCGGTTCTTCCTCATATGTCATATCGGATCGGATTTCAATCTCGGACGGAGCGATCACATGTGACAGATCTGATCTATATCTACGAAGCATCGAAACGTGAAATACGTTGCGTATCTTTTCTAATTCAGAGGGCAACTTCAATCTATAAGCAACAGGCCCAATACGTTCGATGATCTCGTACGATCCGATGAATATCGGACTTAGTTTGCCTTTCCGACCAAATCGGAGTACTATCTTCCACGGAGAAACTTTCAAGAATACCCGATCTCCGACCTGAAACTCAATGTCTTTACGTTTCAAATCAGCGTAGGACTTTTGACGATCCGAGGCAGCTTTCAATCTATCTCTGATTATAGCCACTTTTTATTCCGTCTCTTTAATCAAATCAACCCCATGTATCTTATTTTCACTGAGCTTGGTCCAGTACAACGGTGCGACACTTACGGCCATATAGAGCTTCGTAAGGTGCCATTTTGATACCAGATTGAAAACTGTTATTATAAGCAAATTCAATCAAAGGTAAGTATCTTTCCCACGTACCTTCAAACTCAAGGACGCAACATCTCAACATGTCTTCAAGTATCTGAATGGTTCGTTCAGACTGACCGTCTGTCTGTGGATAAAAGGTTGTGCTAAAGTGGAGTTTAGTACCTAAAGCATCATGAAACTTCTTCCAAAATCGCGATGTAAATCTCGGGTCTCTGTCTGAAACAATGGAACTCGGCACACCATGTAACCTCACAATTTGTGATACATACAATTCAGCAAGTTTATTGAGCGAATAGTCTGTACGAACCGGCACAAAGTGAGCTGATTTGGTCAGTCTATCCACTATAACCCAGACTGCATCCTTCTTGCTCGGTGTTGTAGGCAAACCAGATACAAAATCCATAGTAATTCTATCCTATTTCCATTCAGGTATCAAAATTGGCTAAAGTAACCCAGAAGGCACTTGATGCTCGGCTTTTACTTGCTGACAAATAAAACACTTTGAAACAAATTCAGATATATCCTGTTTCATGCCAGGCCACCAATAGAACTGTTTCAAATCATTATACATTTTCGTGCTACCCGGATGTACCGATATTTGACTATTATGAGCCTCGTTCAAAATCATCTGAATCAAATCCACATTCCTCAGAACACATATTCGGCCTTTGAAGTTCAAACAATCATTTGCATCAATTTGAAACTCTGACTCTGCATCATTTTCACACTAAACTCGTCTAGCAATCACATCTTTGTCAATTCTCTGTGCATCACAAATTTGCTGAATAAACATCGGTCTTGCTTTCAACTCGGCTATGATCTAACCGTCACCAGACATAACCATATGTGCATTCAACGCACGAAGAGCAAACAATGATTTTTGACTTAAAGCATCCGCAACAACGTTAGCTTTCCCCGGATAGTAGTCAATCACTAATTTATAGTCTTTCAACAGCTCTAACCATCTGCATTGTCTCAAGTTCAAATCTTTCTGAGTCACCAAGTAATTCAGACTTTTGTGATCTGAATAAACATGACATTTCTCACCGAATAAGTAATGACGCCAAATTTTAATGCAAACACAATGGCTGCTAATTCCAGATCATGAGTCGGATAATTTCTTTCATGAGGCTTCAATTGTCTCGAAGCGTAGGCTATGACTTTGCCTTTCTGCATCAAAATGCAACCCAAACCATTCAAAGAAGCATCACTATAAACAATAAATTCTTTACCCGATTCAGGTTGAGCTAACACTGGAGCTTCGATCAAAAGAGCTTTCAACTGATCGAAGCTTTTCTGACACTTTTCTGACCATTCAAATTTAGCGTCTTTCTGTAATAGCTTTGTCAATGGGGTAGCTATTATAGAAAAACCTTTCACAAATCGTCTATAGTAACCTGCAAGTCCCAGAAAACTTTGAATTTCAGAAACATTCTTCGGTGGTTTCCAATCATGTATAGCCGATATTTTATTCGGATCAACCCGAATGCCTGAAGCTGAAACAACGTAACCCAAAAAGCTGACTTCCTTAATCCAGAATTCACACTTACTAAACTTTGCATACAACTATTGATCTCGCAAAGTTTGTAGCACCAATCTCAAATGCTCGGTATGCTCGGTTTCATCTCGGGAGTAGATCAGGATATCATCTATAAACACTACCACAAACCAATCCAAATACTGTCTGACAATCTGATTCATCAAATCCATAAAAATAGCAGGTGCATTAGTAAGTCCAAAAGGCATAACCAGGAACTCAAAATGTCTGTATCTCGTTCGAAATGCAGTCTTTAGCACATCAGAATCTCTGACTCGCAACTGATAATAACCTGATCTCAGATCTATCTTCGAAAACACTGAAGCCCCTTTCAACTGATCAAATAACTCATCAATCCGAGGCAACGGGTATTTATTCTTTATTGTCACCTTATTCAGCTGCCGATAATCAATACACATTCGCATAGTCCCATCTTTCTTTTTCACAAACAGAACTGGTGCACCCCAAGGAGAAAAGCTCGGTCGTGCAAAGCCCCTATCTGACAACTCTTGCAACAGTGCTTTCAACTCTTTTAACTCAGTAGGTGCCATCTGATACGGAGCTATTGAGATCAGAGTCGTCCCTGGTACTAATTCAATACCAAACTCAATCTCTCGAACTGGTGGTAAACCCGGTAATTCTTCAGGAAACACATCTGGGTATTCACACACAACTGGTACGGATTCAATCTGCTTTTCAGACACTTTATTATCCAATACATAGGCCAAGTAAGCTTCACATCCTTTTCTCACATACTTACTAGCTAACATCGAGGATATTACTGCCGGTAACCCGTTCAGATCATTAGATTCAACCCGAATGATCTCACCGTTCTGACATCTCATGTAATATCCCGGGTTAGGGGCTATTTTGTTGTTGCATGAAATTGCATGTGTTTAGTGTGCTGTGTTGCTATTTCGGTGTTTTAGGGGCTTAATTGTGGGCTAGAAGTGTGCCTGAGGGAATGGGAAAATTTTGATTTTTGGGTGTTAAGTGTAGGGAGCTGAGGAAGCTGGGGTTTAAGAATTTTAATTGATGTTTTATTGCACAAAAGAGGAGCTAGCTTAGTGGCAAGCATGCGTTACATGGGGAGCTTGGTGTGGCGTCATCTACATGTGGTGGAGGTCTAGTGTTCGAGCTGCAGAGTTCCCATTTTGGCTTCTTTTTGGGACGGCATGGAGGAAGAGGTTGAGAGCAATTTGAATTCTACCATAGACTTGGTCAAGTGGTGACTTGGATGGTGGAGAGCAAATAGTGGAATGTGACTTGGTCCACTCATTTGAAATGTGTGGATGTGAGTGAATTGGGGGAGTATGGCCGAATTTGAAGGAGCTTGGAGTGGGGGGGAAGTGGACGGCTTGGGTTGGTAGTGTGGTGTTGAGGTAGTGCCGAAATTACCTTGCCAACTTAGTGCATTTTCGGTCACTTTTTGGTGTCAAACAAGTTCTCTTTTTGTCAAAAGCAACCGAGTTCCAAGAGGGTTTCTCATTCTTTTCTTTTTGGAAAACCGAAAGTTCAAGCTCTCATGTGCCGAATTCGTTTTGCCTTTTGAGTTGGTGTGGCCGAAAGTTCTCAAGTATCTTCACTTCCCTTTCTTCTTCAAATTGTGTAAACCGAAAATAGTCCTCTTTTCCTCTCATATTTTCTTTTCTTTTTGCTTTTGAAATCACCTTAGCCGAAACTATATCCACCAAAACACCTTCTCAAAACCGAAAGTACCTCCATTCCATCCACTTCTCTTCTTCTCAACTCTTGCCGAAACTCTGCTTCCATTTCATATTATCTTTTCTCTCAAAACCGAAAAGCATCTACCTTATTTTCATTTTCTTTCTTCTTCTCAAAAATCTTGGCCGAATCTTTGTAGTGTTGGGGTTTTGCTTCAATCGTTTGGGTGTTGGTAAGCCCTTGGCCGAATGGTCATTTAGTTTCTTTCTTTCTCTTAATCGATTTGAGTTGTTTAAGAGTCGTATATGACAACTATTGATGGGTGTTATTCTCCTTTGTTAAAATTGATTGCTTGTTAGGGCATTCGGGATTTCGAAGCCACCAAGTGAGGCCTTTACCTGTTAGAGACCGGTTGGTAAGCAGTGGTAAGTGGCTATGTTATTATTGGGTTATTTATCGATTTAGTGCGATTAAGTCTAGGATGACAATGGATTAACTGTCTTCTTTTAAGGGGTAGCCGATTGCTAAAGGAGAACCACTACTTGGTTCAGGTTTGGTAGGAAACCAGATCATCTTCAAGGTAAGGGATTGAAATTAACCCCTTTGGGTTTATATGTCTTTGGCCGAATGGTCTTAGTGCCTAATCCTGTGTTGGCCGATTGTAGGAGCTAGTAATCGAGGGACTTAGCATTCGTTTTCGTTGGGATTTTTAGACTCGTGTATACCAGGTGTGTAACTAACACACCCATACTTAGTGATATTATTATTAAACCTGTTTGCCTATTAAAATCATGGCAGTTTGATGGATTGATATGATACCCTTTGGGGTATGATCTTGGACTCGGGTAAGTCAGTATTATTACAAGTTTACTGATGATCTATATGGTATCATGACTATGTATGTATGTGATATGGGGTATGAGTCAAACATATTAACATGATAGGCATGACTTGTATGATATGCATGATCACATGAGTATGGTATGTTGATGGGTGATATGAGTGGAGGGAGCAGTGATATTTTGTGCTGACGAGCACCAGTGTTTTGGTAACACAACTTTGTGACTTTGGGTCACCAGAGGTTTGGCACCTCCAGAGGTTTGGCACCTCATTGCGACTTGTCCCTGTGGTTTGACACCACCGTGGGTTGGCCCCACTTGAGATATGGGATCGTCTGCTAGTGATTGGGTATCACACGATGGGTTGGCCCCATCACTCGATTATTGTGACTACGGTCACCAGTGCTTTGGTAGCACATCTGTGTCTTTGGGACACCAGAGGTTGGGCACCTCATTGCGACTCGTCCCTGTGGTTTGACACCACCGTGGGTTGGCCCCACTTGAGATATGGAATCGTCTGCTAGTGATTGGGTATCACACGATGGGTTGGCCCCATCATTGGATTTGTGACTTCGGTCACCAGTGCTTTGGTAGCACAAACGTGTCTTTGGGACACCAGTGGTTTGGCACCACATTGACGGATATTGTGTCTTTGGGACACCAGTGTTTTGGTAACACATTGTGACTATATGTCACCAGTGGTTTGGCACCACCAGTGGTTTGGTACCACACGGGGTAGAAAAGGAGATACGGATGGTTAGGATCGGGTTGCATTAATTATGTTGCTATGTATGATGTGTGTTAGCATGTTGTTTTATTGGGAGCGGGATTTATACACTGAGTCATTCGACTCACCCTCTCCTTTGACATTTCAGGCGACTCGTAGACGCGGACATGGAGCCGGGATGGACTCGGGGTGCACATGCCATGCTTTAATAAAAGTTTTGCTCAGACTATTCAATTTGGGTACTTTAACTTATTTACTTTTAGGTGGGTTTTAGTTTGGATTTGTAAAAGGCCTTTGATTTATGTTTTATGATGGTTATGTTTTAATTAGATTCTTAACCTGCTTAACAAATAACTTGGTATGAAATTTTACTAAAAACTTGGAAATACAATGTTTTCAAAACTATATCGCAATGTGTTTTAAACTATACCATCGGGTATCTCACTATGTTTTGTTATAAAGTAAACTCAAATGATTTTCAAATCAAACTCGATTTTCTGCTAAGTCAAAAATGTTTTAAAATAGCACTTAGAAACTGTTGAAATTACTAAATAAAATCAACTCGTTTTAACTATATACTTTGGATAAGTTTTCAAAATCTAATCAAACAAGCCCACTCCAATTTTCCCCAAATTCACTATGTTTTCACCCCGCTTTTAAACGAAAAACCTGATCACTCAAAAACGTTTTTCCCCGTAACATACCAGATTCAGACGTGGTGTCTTGTCCGAGTTTGGGGTGTTACAATTGTGGTATCAGAGCCAGGTTTAAAGGCTCGGCTGTGGGCTCGAGGCCCAAAATGTTTTAAAAGTTTGTTTTGTTAGTCTTTATTCTTAAAGTATGGTTTGAAAGGCATGGCACCGAGTCTCCGGCACCAGTTCGCCCAGGTAAGTACCCTTACTATTCTTTGTGATTTGATTGGAGGTGATATGATCTGATAAATAGCAATAGTATACTACTCTAAAAATTGAAACTGATAGGATTCTGTGAACTCGCGAGAACAAATCCTCTTTAAATATTCATAAGACTTGCTTTAAAACAGTGGAATAAATACTGATGCATAAAATTCTTAATCAGATACGTAGAAAGATTAGTCATGAGCACTCGAGGCGGACGTGGTCGTAATACTCGTGGTAGAGGTAGGGGTAGGATGACAGTCTCTGAGCCCGTAGGATCTGGTCAGGGGTCAGAGAATGAGATACCGGTTCCGCCACCAGCTGGAGGTGGTGAGTTCCAAGATCAGACTGGGGACGATGCAGTGTCACAGGCGATGCTGCGAGTGTTGGAAAGGGTAGCTGGTGTAGGGGGAGGTGCAGGAGTTAGGAAATCTAGCCTGAACGACTCCGGGCAAACGGGGCCGAATTCTTTCGAGGTGTATCTGGTGTTGCTCCCAGCACTGCTGACTACTGGCTGGAGGCAACTGAGCGGATCATGGATGATCTGGACTTGACAGCTGAAGAGAAGCTGAAGGGCATCGTATCGCTTCTCCGAGATGAGTCATATCAGTGATGGCTCACGGTTCGGGACAGTGTGGCAGCAGAGGATTTGACATGGGATTATTTCAAGGCTGCATATCAAAAGAAGTACATCGGAGCTAGTTATATTGACTCTCAGCGAAAGGCATTTCTGAGACTTGTTCAGGGGAGTAAATCTGTTGCTGAGTATGAGGCCGAGTTCTTGAAGCTGAGTAGGTATGCCAGGGGCATTGTGGCCACTGAGCATGAGAGGTGTGTTCGTTTCGAGGATGGTCTGCGAGACGAGTTGAGACTGCTGATTGCTCCGCAGTAGGAGCGCGAGTTTGCTGTCTTAGTTGAGAAGGCTAAGGTAGCCGAGGGTATTAAAGAGTCAGTGAGGCAGGGTATGGACAGAAATAGGCATAAGAGGAGCTTTGGGTCTTCTGGATCGTCGGGTAATCCGCAGAAGAGGGCTAGACCGAGTGGGCCGAATCAGTCCGCTAGGTTTGTTGCTGCTAGGCAGGGACCGCCGCAGTGTAGTCAGTGTAGGAAATCTCATTGGGGTGGTTGCTGGACTGGAGGTAAAGGGTGCTTTGAGTGTGGTTCTCTGGAGCACCGTGTGAGGGACTGTCCGCGTAGGTTGGCCAGGATTCAGTCTGAGAGTCAGGGCCGTAATCAGTTCAGGAGTAGTGGACCGCCACCGCAGAGGGGCCGTGGTAATGGCAGAGGTGGTAATGGTTCTGGTCGGGGCCGTGGAGCACCGGGCAGAGGTGCAGGTAGTTCTGATGCCAGACAGCCTGGGTTAGTGTATGCTGCGAGGCGCCGAGAGGAGGGCGACGCACCGGACGTCATAACCGGTACGTTTTTGATTTTTGGTTCTCCTTATACTGCTTTGATTGATGTGGGTTCAACGCACTCTTATGTTGCCAGTAGTATAGTAGAGACCATGGACTTAGACTCTGAGATATCTTCTAGGCAGATGACTGTGATTAGCCCTCTAAGTCACTCAGTAGTAGTAGATAAACTGTTTAGAGAGGTACCCCTAGAACTCCAAGGGGTAGTGTTTGCTGCTGATCTGATGGAACTGCCGTTTGGGGAGTTCGATCTGATTCTTGGGATGGATTGGTTGGTCAAGTACCAAGCGAGGTTGGATTGCGCGGCCAAGCGCATGGTTCTTAAGACGGTTGATGGTGATGAAGTGGCTATGATAGGTAATAGGAGAGATTACTTATCAAATGTGGTATCTGCTCTGAAGGCAGAGAAGATGGTCAGGAAGGGCTGTGAAGCGTATGTGGTTCATGTGTATGCCTTGGAGGCTAAAGAGTCTGCTGTTGAGAAGGTTCGTACTGTTAAGGAATTTGCTGATGTGTTTCCTGAGGAGCTTCCGGGTTTGCCGCCAGATAGGGAGGTGGAGTTCGGGATTGATCTGTTACCCGGGACTGCGCCAGTGTCTATTGCTCCGTATAGGATGGCACCAAAGGAGTTGGTGGAGCTTAAGGCTCAGATCCAGGAGTTGTTGGATCGAGGTTTTATCAGGCCAAGTGTTTCGCCGTGGGGTGCGCCGGTACTCTTTGTTAAGAAGAAAGATGGCACAATGCGGATGTGTATAGACTACCGCCAGTTGAACAAGCTGACGATTAAAAACAAGTATCCGTTGCCACGGATAGACGACTTGTTTGATCAGCTGAAGGGTGCTGCGGTATTCTCGAAGATCGACTTGAGGTCTGGGTATCACCAGTTGAAGGTTAAGGAGGCTGATATCCATAAAACAGCGTTTCGGACTCGGTATGGGCACTACGAATTTCTGGTAATGCCGTTCGGGTTGACTAACGCACCGGCAGCGTTTGTGGATATGATGAATAGGGTGTTTCAGCAGTATCTGGATCAGTTCGTCGTGGTTTTCATAGACGACATCTTAGTGTACTCAAGGACAGAGGAAGAGCATGATAAGCATTTGAGGGTGGTGCTGCAGATTTTGAGGGAAAAGCAACTCTATGCTAAGTTCAGTAAATGCGAGTTCTGGCTTAGAGAAGTGACTTTCTTGGGTCATGTAGTGTCGGCTGAGGGGATTCGAGTAGATCCTCGTAAGATTGAGGCAGTTTTGGATTGGAAGCCACCTAGGTCAGTGGCTGAGATTCGGAGTTTTCTGGGTTTGGCAGGATACTACCGAAGGTTTGTTGAGGGTTTCTCGTTGATAGCAGCGCCGATGACCAAGTTGCTGAGGAAAGAAGTTCCGTTTGTATGGACTGAGAAGCAGCAGGAAAGCTTCGACAAGTTAAAGAAGATTTTGACTGAGGCTCCGGTTTTAATTCAACCTGAGGCTGGTAAGGAATACACAGTCTATTGCGACGCATCACATACGGGCTTGGGTTGTGTGCTAATGCAGGAAGGTAAGGTTGTGGCTTACGCTTCTCGACAGCTGAGGCCACATGAGGTCAACTATCCGACGCACGATTTGGAGCTAGCGGCTGTGGTCTTCGCCTTAAAGATTTGGAGGCACTACTTGTACGGAGAGAGATCGATAGTCTTCACAGATCATAAGAGTCTGAAGTATCTTCTGACTCAGAAGGATTTGAATTTGAGGCAGCGCAGATGGGTTGAGTTGCTGAAAGATTACGACTGCTCGATTGAGTATCATCCGGGCAAGGCTAACGTGGTGGCAGACGCGTTGAGCCGTAAGGTTGTTTCGGACTTAAGAGCATTGTTTGCCCACTTGAGTTTGTATGACGACGGGAGTATTCTGGCAGAACTGCAGGTTAAGCCTACTTGGGTTGAGCAGATCAGAGAGAAACAGCTAGAGGATGAGGTTCTGAGTGCGCGAAGGTTACAAGTGCAGAATGGTGGTTTGGAGGGTTACAGCTTGTCTGGTGATAAGGTTCTGTGTTTCCAAGGTAAGGCTTGCATGCCTAAAGATGTTGAGCTAAGGCAGAAGATTCTTCAGGACGCACATAGCAGTCCTTATGCTATGCATCCTGGAAGTAGAAAGATGTATAGGGATCTTAGAGAGCAGTTTTGGTGGCCTGGTTTGAAGAAAGAGGTGACAGAGTTTGTTGGGAAGTGTCTAACATGTCAGCAGGTCAAGGCTGAACATCAGTTGCTGTCGGGTTTGCTTCAGCCTGTGAAGATTCCTCAGTGGAAGTGGGAAAGGATAACCATGGATTTCGTCAGTGGGTTACCGCTTACGCCAAGCAAGAAGGATTCAGTTTGTGTAGTGGTGGATCGTCTGACTAAATCAGCTCACTTTATTCCGGTGAGGGTTGACTATTCACTTCAGAAGCTAGCGAAGCTGTATGTGTCAGAGATAGTGAGGTTGCACGGTGTGCCAGTTTCGATAATTTCGGACAGGGATCCTAGATTTACGTCAAGGTTCTGGAAAGCATTGCATCAGGCTCTGGGTACTCGTTTGGATTTCAGCACGGCTTTTCACCCGCAGTCTGACGGTCAATCAGAAAGGGTTATTCAGATCTTGGAAGATATGCTGAGAGGTTGTGTCCTAGATTTCAGAGGTAGTTGGGAGGAGTTTCTACCATTAGCTGAGTTTGCCTACAACAACAGTTACCAAGCGAGCATCAAGATGGCACCGTATGAGGCGTTGTATGGTAGGAAGTGTCGCTCACCTACGTGTTGGACGGAGTTGGGTGAACGCCAGCTGTTGGGACCCGAGTTGGTAGCTGAGACTGAGGACAAGGTTAAAGTGATTCAGGCTCGATTAAAGGAAGCTTCGGACCGGCAGAAGTCTTATGCCGATCTTAAGCGAAGAGACATAGAGTTTGCTGTGGGGGATCGAGTTTTCCTGAAGGTCTCACCTTGGAAAAAGGTGTTGAGATTCGGAAAGAAAGGCAAGCTAAGTCCGAGGTTCATTGGGCCGTATAAGGTACTGAGACGAGTGGGACCAGTAGCGTATCAGCTTGAGTTGCCAGCAGAGCTTAGTCAGATTCACGATGTTTTTCACGTTTCGATGCTTCGGAGGTATCGTTCAGATCCGTCACATGTGGTAGCGGTGGAAGAGATCGAGGTGAATCCAGACTTGACTATGGAAGAAGAACCTGTGCAGATTCTAGATCGGGATGTGAAGGTTCTGCGTAAGAAGTCCGTACCTTTGGTTAAGGTACTTTGGCAGAATCATGGCATGGAGGAAGCTACGTGGGAACCCGAGGATATGATGAGACAGCAATACCCGCAACTCTTTTGACAAGGTAATTTCGGGTCGAAATTATTTTTAAGGGGGGTAGAACTGTAATATCCCGGGTTAGGGGCTATTTTGTTGTTGCATGAAATTGCATGTGTTTAGTGTGCTGTGTTGCTATTTCGGTGTTTTAGGGGCTTAATTGTGGGCTAGAAGTGTGCCTGAGGGAATGGGAAAATTTTGATTTTTGGGTGTTAAGTGTAGGGAGCTGAGGAAGCTGGGGTTTAAGAATTTTAATTGATGTTTTATTGCACAAAAGAGGAGCTAGCTTAGTGGCAAGCATGCGTTACATGGGGAGCTTGGTGTGGCGTCATCTACATGTGGTGGAGGTCTAGTGTTCGAGCTGCAGAGTTCCCATTTTGGCTTCTTTTTGGGACGGCATGGAGGAAGAGGTTGAGAGCAATTTGAATTCTACCATGGACTTGGTCAAGTGGTGACTTGGATGGTGGAGAGCAAATAGTGGAGTGTGACTTGGTCCACTCATTTGAAATGTGTGGATGTGAGTGAATTGGGGGAGTATGGCCGAATTTGAAGGAGCTTGGAGTGGGGGGGGAAGTGGACGGCTTGGGTTGGTAGTGTGGTGTTGAGGTAGTGCCGAAATTACCTTGCCAACTTAGTGCATTTTCGGTCACTTTTTGGTGTCAAACAAGTTCTCTTTTTGTCAAAAGCAACCGAGTTCCAAGAGGGTTTCTCATTCTTTTCTTTTTGGAAAACCGAAAGTTCAAGCTCTCATGTGCCGAATTCGTTTTGCCTTTTGAGTTGGTGTGGCCGAAAGTTCTCAAGTATCTTCACTTCCCTTTCTTCTTCAAATTGTGTAAACCGAAAATAGTCCTCTTTTCCTCTCATATTTTCTTTTCTTTTTGCTTTTGAAATCACCTTAGCCGAAACTATATCCACCAAAACACCTTCTCAAAACCGAAAGTACCTCCATTCCATCCACTTCTCTTCTTCTCAACTCTTGCCGAAACTCTGCTTCCATTTCATATTATCTTTTCTCTCAAAACCGAAAAGCATCTACCTTATTTTCATTTTCTTTCTTCTTCTCAAAAATCTTGGCCGAATCTTTGTGGTGTTGGGGTTTTGCTTCAATCGTTTGGGTGTTGGTAAGCCCTTGGCCGAATGGTCATTTAGTTTCTTTCTTTCTCTTAATCGATTTGAGTTGTTTAAGAGTCGTATATGACAACTATTGATGGGTGTTATTCTCCTTTGTTAAAACCGATTGCTTGTTAGGGCATTCGGGATTTCGAAGCCACCAAGTGAGGCCTTTACCTGTTAGAGACCGGTTGGTAAGCAGTGGTAAGTGGCTATGTTATTATTGGGTTATTTATCGATTTAGTGCGATTAAGTCTAGGATGACAATGGATTAACTGTCTTCTTTTAAGGGGTAGCCGATTACTAAAGGAGAACCACTGCTTGGTTCAGGTTTGGTAGGAAACCAGATCATCTTCAAGGTAAGGGATTGAAATTAACCCCTTTGGGTTTATATGTCTTTGGCCGAATGGTCTTAGTGCCTAATCCTGTGTTGGCCGATTGTAGGAGCTAGTAATCGAGGGACTTAGCATTCGTTTTCGTTGGGATTTTTAGACTCGTGTATACCAGGTGTGTAACTAACACACCCATACTTAGTGATATTATTATTAAACCTATTTGCCTATTAAAATCATGGCAGTTTGATGGATTGATATGATACCCTTTGGGGTATGATCTTGGACTCGGGTAAGTCAGTATTGTTACAAGTTTACTGATGATCTATATGGTATCATGACTATGTATGTATGTGATATGGGGTATGAGTCAAACATATTAACATGATAGGCATGACTTGTATGATATGCATGATCACATGAGTATGGTATGTTGATGGGTGATATGAGTGGAGGGAGCAGTGATATTTTGTGCTGACGAGCACCAGTGTTTTGGTAACACAACTTTGTGACTTTGGGTCACCAGAGGTTTGGCACCTCCAGAGGTTTGGCACCTCATTGCGACTTGTCCCTGTGGTTTGACACCACCGTGGGTTGGCCCCACTTGAGATATGGGATCGTCTGCTAGTGATTGGGTATCACACGATGGGTTGGCCCCATCACTCGATTATTGTGACTACGGTCACCAGTGCTTTGGTAGCACATCTGTGTCTTTGGGACACCAGAGGTTGGGCACCTCATTGCGACTCGTCCCTGTGGTTTGACACCACCGTGGGTTGGCCCCACTTGAGATATGGGATCGTCTGCTAGTGATTGGGTATCACACGATGGGTTGGCCCCATCATTGGATTTGTGACTTCGGTCACCAGTGCTTTGGTAGCATAAACGTGTCTTTGGGACACCAGTGGTTTGGCACCACATTGACGGATATTGTGTCTTTGGGACACCAGTGTTTTGGTAACACATTGTGACTATATGTCACCAGTGGTTTGGCACCACCAGTGGTTTGGTACCACACGGGGTAGAAAAGGAGATACGGATGGTTAGGATCGGGTTGCATTAATTATGTTGCTATGTATGATGTGTGTTAGCATGTTGTTTTATTGGGAGCGGGATTTATACACTGAGTCATTCGACTCACCCTCTCCTTTGACATTTCAGGTGACTCGTAGACGCGGACATGGAGCCGGGATGGACTCGGGGTGCACATGCCATGCTTTAATAAAAGTTTTGCTTAGACTATTCAATTTGGGTACTTTAACTTATTTACTTTTAGTTGGGTTTTAGTTTGGATTTGTAAAAGGCCTTTGATTTATGTTTTATGATGGTTATGTTTTAATTAGATTCTTAACCTGCTTAACAAATAACTTGGTATGAAATTTTACTAAAAACTTGGAAATACAATGTTTTCAAAACTATATCGCAATGTGTTTTAAACTATACCATCGGGTATCTCACTATGTTTTGTTATAAAGTAAACTCAAATGATTTTCAAATCAAACTCGATTTTCTGCTAAGTCAAAAATGTTTTAAAATAGCACTTAGAAACTATTGAAATTACAAAATAAAATCAACTCGTTTTTAACTATATACTTTGGATAAGTTTTCAAAATCTAATCAAACAAGCCTACTCCAATTTTCCCCAAATTCACTATGTTTTCACCCCGCTTTTAAACGAAAAACCTGATCACTCAAAAATGTTTTTCCCCATAACATACCAGATTCGGACGTGGTGTCTTGTCCGAGTTTGGGGTGTTACATCTCAAATCAATAATCTTTCTTTTGCAATTCACCACTGCATCATGCAAAGTTAACCAGTCCATTCCCAAAATTATGTCGAACTCGTTGAAAGGTAACAACATTAAATCAGCTGGAAAGCAGAAATCCCGAATCATCAACGGGAAACCTTTACACACTTTATCAATGAGTACACATCGACCCAAGGGGTTGGACACACGAATCACAAACTCAGTAGACTCCACAGGCAGAGTCTCACTAGATACTAGAGTTTCACACACATACGAATGAGTTGAACCAGGATCAATCAATGCAATCACAGTAGTATCATAAAGTATGAAAGTACTGGTAATGACATCTGGGGAAGAAGCATCCTCTCTGGCTCGTATAGCATAAGCTCTAGCTGGTGCTCGAGCCTCTGATCGAACTGCAGTGCCCTTCGTTCCTCTCTGACTGCCACCTACATTCCCTGAATGTCTGGGTGGTCTGTCTCGTGCTGACGCGTTGTTCGGTTTAGTGTTCTGAGCCGTATTTTGCTCGACTAGCATCGAGCACTCTTGAATAAAATGCTCCGACGATCCACATTTAAAGCAGGACCGATCACGGAATCTACAACTCCCAGAATGCCATTTTCCACAATGCTTGCACTCAGCCCGGTTCTGCTGAACATTACCAACACTAGCCATCGAAGTGGCTCGGGAACTCACTGGAGATCGATCTCGTCTAGACAGGTCTGAAGTAGCTTTATGTCGGCCGAAGTCATCTTTGAACTTTTTAGACGTTGAATGGAAAGTGTTACTCGATGATCTTTTACGAGTGTCTCTAGCTTCTATTTCAGCCTTTCTTTTCTCTTTTCCAAGCTCTTCAGCTCTGCAAGCTCGCTCGACAAGTACCATGAACTCTTTGATCTCAAGAATGCCAACAAGCAACTTTATGTCTTCATTCAGACCGTCTTCAAATCTTTTGCACATAACGGTTTCAGTTGATACACACTCTCGGGCATATCGGCTCAATCTGACAAACTTCCGCTCATTTTCTGTCACAGTCATACGACCCTGTTTTCGTTCCAGAAATTCTTTTCGTTTCTGATCGATGAATCTCTGACTTATATATTTCTTACGGAACTCGATCTGGAAGAAATCCCAAGTCACTTTTTCTTTCGGAAACACTGATACTAGTGTATTCACCAGTGATATGCAGTGTCCCGAAGTAGCGATATAGCACACTTCAGGCATTCATCTGGAGTACAGGATAGCTCATCAAGTACCCAAATAGTGTTATCAAGTTACATCTCAGCTCGCTCTGCGTCATCATCATCATTAGCCTTGAATTCTTCGGCCCCATATTTCCTGATTTTATCAACGGGAGGCCTACTAGATCTCATCGGATCTATCATCGGAGGTGCGGAAGGTGCCGGAGTTGGATTATTCGGGGGTGGAGGTTGTTGTACTGCCGGGTTAGTCTGAATGAACTGGGTGAACCATTCATTCATCATCTGGTAGAAGGCTTGCTTAGCCTCCCCCTCATGGCTACTCGAAACAGGTCGAGAGTCTGCCGACGCTGATCCACGTGCGCAATCAGGTGCTACACTCTCTACATCATCCGCTACGGCTCTGTCAGGATCCATTTACTATATAAAACATAGTTTGAGATATCAGAAGTCACCACACTATTGTATATATAATAAGGCATGTATAGCTAGACTCTCGCGCGCTACGGTAGTCCTAGAATCGACTAAATCGTAAGCTCTGATACCAATCAAATGTAACACCCCTATCCCGCCGTCGTCGAATTAGGGTTACGGGCATTACCAAATACGTCAAAACTTTTATTCAATTAATTAGATCTTAAATAAATATCTTATTCAAATAATTCAATTATAAACAGACAAATCACATATGCATAGTATATATATACTTAATATACTAAATTAAATCATATTCGATATAATCATCAACGAATACAAAATGATCAAGCAATATACATTGCTTTAATATCATACAACAACGCAAATACTTCAATCCTCATTTATAGTATTTTTATTTATTATTATGACCAAAATCATATGATCGAAAACCTTATCGCATATGACCGAAACATACCAGCTCCTCACCTTATTAAACACACAATTAATTACCTAGCCGAACATACAAGTACACTTATATAAAATTTCATGAATAATACATAGCTCATGCTAAGTTTAAATAGATCCAAATGCTCAATCAAACCAAGCCTTTACTTATAACTAAATATATAAATATAAATATATATACATATATATATACATCATATGCATGCACACTTACCATATTTAAAAGTAAGCTTAAACACCTAGTCATCAAGCATTTTAGTTACATTTGAATATTTCTCAAAAGCCTAGCCGAATACACATGCATTGCATATCATGTTCCATATTTCATAAATGACTAAGGTTAACACACGCATAATTTCCAAACGACACATAAATCCGATAATACCTTTGACTTAAATATTCAACCCTAAATAAATTCTTAGCTTTAACTTAATGCCCTTTTTATAATATACATTTGAAGGTTAGACTTACCAAAACTCATCCATACACAAACATACATAATTGGCATGAATTACTTATATCACAACTTCCTTATTCATCCAAGTATAAACACACATACGCATATTTCACCAAAGATAATTATACCATCAAGCATTAACATTTACAAAGACAAGCCACCTTTGCATGGCTTTTATACATTATCAAGATACCATTTAAAAACTTAGATAGCCTATACATGCCTTAAGAACTTAAGTTTAAACATTATAGGTACCAACATGGGCCGATAGTGTGAATGACTTCAGTGACGATCCCCTTAGCTCGTAGCTTGATTGAAATCTATAAAACGAAACAATGAATACACAAAGTAAGCTCACTAGCTTAGTACGTCTTAAGCAACCACATTATAACATTCAAATATCCAAACATTTTAAACAATAAATCCATATCATTGAATATACATGACTTAACTAATAATTCACCGTAGCCGAATATCCAACCTCACTTAATCAACCAACTTTCATTTCTTTACCAAGGTACACCATTTAAAGAGTATATAAGACTTATAATCATTTATATCAATATACTTATACAAATATTATTAACCACTTTATGCTTTCATATAACCAATTTCCTCATGTCATAGTTTATACACAATTTCCATCTACCAATTGAATATCACATTTCCTTCACCAATTCATTTCTTATTATCATCACATGTATATATAAATATATATATAAATATATATATATATATATATATATAACACATGAATATGAATAACACATACCTTGTAGCCAAATTAACAAATTCATTTTCAAATGCTTAGCCTCACTTGATTCATTTCATGACTTTACTCGTACATAATCTAAGCTTGGAATTTCATCTCACCGGTATAGAACCTGCTAGGCATTTGCCCGAATCTCACATACAGGCACTAGACCTGCTAAACTCAAGGTCCGAAGTTCGAACACCGGCATTTAGCCTGCTAGACAATAAGCCCGATATAATTCACCGGCACGAGGCCTGCTAGGCATTAAGCCCGATATAAATCACTGGCACAAGGCCTGCTAGGCTCTAAGCTTGATATAAATCACCGGCACAGGGCCTGCTAGGCTTGAAGCCCGAATATCAACATAGTTAACCATTCCATACTCATTAGCCAATACTAAAATCACCAACATCACATATATTTCATATATCAAAATCGAACATGCTTTATTACATCACATTAAATCAAATAAACTCAATCCAACATTATATTACCACATTCGGCAATTTCATATATTTATACTCAAAATTTTCAAATTTCATCATTTGCTATGTTCATAAATAATTCTTTAACATATATTTGCTTAAGGACTTACCTCGACTATCGACGGACAGCGTAAACCGGCTATTTGATAACCTTCGTCTTTCCCCGATCCAAATCCGTTCTTCTTTGTTCTTGATCTAATCACATTAAAATTCAGCTCATTCAAGAACATTTCATCTCAATTTAGTCCCAAAACACATAAACGGGCAAATTACCATTTTACCCCTAATGTTTCACATTTTTACAATTTAGTCCTATTTACATAAAACACAAAATACACAAAATTTCACTACATCACCTAAGGGCCGAATGTTCATAGGGACTATACAAGTCCATTAATTTCATTTATTTTTCATTTTAACCCCTAAAAATTTATTTTTGCAATTTAGCCCAAAATACTCAAATTCATCAAAAATCCAAGAACAAAACATATTAATCTAACACATATATTTCATAATTCATCAACTATCATCATAAAACTCATGAACTCATCAATGGCACATTTCAAAATAATCATCAAAATCAAAAATTCAAGCATGGGTCTTGAAGTATTCAAAGCAAAGATCACAAAAACGTAAAAATTATCGAAAACCGACTAAAAACTCACCTTGAATTTAAGCCTAGAATTGCCGAAAATCAAAAGAACTCAAAGTTTTCTTCTTTCTCCAACATTCGGCCAAGAGAGAACCAAAAAGATGGTGGCTTTATTTTATGTTATTTTAACATATATGATAAGTAATTGTTTGATTACTAAATTAACCTTTATTCTTTAATATAAAAACAAATAATACTAAGGTTATTGTTGGTATATGCCATCCACTATCTCTTAGAATGGGCTAATTGCCCTTTTAATACCCCATATTAAAAAGCCATTATCAAATAGGCACTTTTCACTATAGTTTGCAACTTTTACACTTTACGCGATTAAGTCCTTTTTCTAAATTAAACACACAAACGATCAAATTTTTCTTCGAAACTTTCACACATCATAAATCACATATAATAAGCACAAAATATATTATTTAAATATTTTCTGGACTCGGATTCGTGGTCCTGAAACCACCGTTCCAATTAGGGTCAAATTATGTCTGTTACAATTGATATATAGTTTAAGTCGATTGGTGTTTACCTTAAAAGTGCCAAACTTAGGATTAGTTACCTCGGCTATTCCATATGGGAAGACATTCAGTACCGTGAAAGAGATCTCTTCGTTTGTATTAAGGCCCGAAGTGGCTATTCGAGGGTCTTTCTTATCCAACAATACCTGATCTCCGATCTTAAATTGGGTTGTCCCATCCTTAGGTTTGACATGGAGTTGCTTTGGTTCATTGTGTTTTTCGAGTGTCTGTCATTCATCAAGTTCATCGATTTGTAATATTCGTTCCTCATGAATAGTTTTATTCTCAATATGAACACTAGAACCTGGCTCTGTTATCTTTTCCCGAGAGATTTCCTGCTGATAAACCGTAAAAGTAACATATTTTAATCCCACATTTAGCATACTTTGGGATGATTTATCCCTTGATTTATGTAAAAAGGTGCTCTTAATCCTTTGTTTTCATGTTTTATACCCAGGAGAGCACCCAAGGACGGAAAGAACGGAAAATGGGCCCAAAACGGAGTAAATGGGCCATATCACGAAATCCACATGGCCTGGCCCAAATCTGCACGGCCGTGCCTCATTCAACAGGCTCGAACACGGCCTGGCCACGACTTGCACGGGCGTGTGCCATGGCCGTGTCCCTGTCACTAGAAAGAAGAGTTTCACTTAGAAAAGGATACTTAGGGGCAAAGAAACCTATTTCGAAAGCCTATATAAACCCCCTAAGTGTAACCTGAAAAGGGGCGCTTAGCTAGGCCAAGGAGCTAAGCCAGAAAGGTCAGATTTTTGAGAAATACTCGAAGATAGCCAGTTGATCCATCTCAAGAAGCCGGGATTATACTCAAGATGGAGGATCTCTCCTTCAATTCCTTCAGGGAGTTTTAAGGATTTCTTATGTTTTATTTTATCTTTTCTTTTGAGATGTTTTCTTTTATTGTTATAAACTAAACCCTCAGATACCTGAGGGGATGAAACCTAAGATGAATCTTGTTATCGTTTTCTAAACTATATGATAAATATTTGACTTGTTCTTAATTATGTGTTCTTAATTCTTGTGTTGATATTTCTGGGATATTAAATCAAGCATGATGTGCTTAGGTGGAGGAGCAAAAGTCCCTGCCTAAGAGTAGATCTAGCATAATTAAGCGGAGTTGATCGCACGCCTAGAGCTAGGGTGACAAGATTTTGTCGGATTAGGGTGAAACCTAATATGGGAGTCTATAGATCGAGTTAATGCGATTATAGGGGTTTTAATTAGAAAGAGATTTTAATTAATCAACCTAAGGTTAGACGTTATTCGCCTCGAAAGAGGGTTTAATATAACTTAGAGAATCTTACGGATCAAGTCAAGTGAATAAATCGTCTGGTTCAGTGTTAGATAACAAGTGAAGTCTAGGTGGATTCTTCCTAAGGGTATCGTCTTAATCAACCGAGTTTTCCCAACAGTATTTCCCCAATTCATTCTTTTTGTCTTTGTGTAACATCGTGAAAAGGGCCTATGCATTTTTGGTTTAATTGTATGAAATGACATGTCTTATGTGTTATGAATGTATTTTGAACATTTTTGGAAACCTGGAAATGTATGGAAATGTTAAGTTTAAAAGAGGAAAGTGAACATTTTTGGAAACTAAGAAAGGTAAGGAAATGATTTGGAAATGATTCAAAAGAGGAAAGTGAACATTTCTGGAAACTTGGAAATGTAGGGAAATGTTAAGTTTAAAGGAGGCAAACGGAAATTTTTGGAAACTTGGAAATGTAGGAAAATGTCAAGTTTTAGAGTTTAAAAAGAGGAAACTAAGGCAAGGTGGCCTTAAGAAAATTAATAGGAAGAATTTGACACACAAACAGGCTTGTCAAAGTGGCTTGAAGACACCACTTAAAAGCCCAGCAAGTGACGCCACCAGCTTGTGTATTTGGGCTAGGGTTCGAGTCACTTGGGAAGTAAATAAAAGAGATTTTATTTTTGCTTCTAGAAGCAGAGAGGTGGACGGCACAAGGCTATTCTTTAGGAGCTTTTATTCTTTTATTTTTAAAAGATAAGTAAGGGATAAATAATGGATTTATTTATCATTATTATCAAGAGATAATGGTTGGATTAAATTCTTTTATTTTGTGATAATCAAAAGGATAAAGCTATCAAATAGAAGAGTGATTGCCAAGTAAGGGATTCTGAGTAGTAATTTCGGCTATAAGAGGAAAAAAATAGGGCTACTCATCAATTTTTCTTCCTCCTCTTCTCTCTGCCGAATTTCTTAGTGCTCTCCTCTCTTCTCTTCTTTTTCTTTTGTTAAACCGAATTCCTCTTCTCCCTAAGTCCACATTGCCGATTCTTTCTAAGTGCATATCCCTCTCTTTTCCATTCGATTGAAGCCGAATACATAGGTGACTATAGCCATCTAGTCTCCAAGTCTTCATAGCCGAACCTTTAAAGGGCTACAAACAAAGGTGCAATCAATTTCTTCAGTAAGGTAAGATCAAGTTTGATTTCTATTCTTTCCTTTAAGGAGTTGACGAAACTTCAAAGGCTAATTCTTATTTTTATTCTTTGACAGAAATATTAAGGAGAGATTTCAGGATCTTTGCTAGTGTTGACTTTTAAGGGTGATAGTCCGAGATCTAGCCAACCAAGTTAAGTACATATTCGGCTAAGGCCTAGATTAGTATCTAGATATGTTCTTTAAATGTTCAAAAGTCGAAAACTAACCAAGTTAATTGATTCAATGATGGCCGATTGAAGGAAGGAATAGCACAAAGTTTTCGAGATTTGGTTAACACTGAAATCGGCATCAAAGGTAAGTTTTAAGAATACAAATCCTACTAGGATTTCGTTTTATAGCCGAATAGGCTTTATGCTAACATATTAAGGTTACCAAATGTAGGAATTGAGATCTAAAGGAATTCGTTAAGCAAATTAGGTGTGTACCCCACACTATCTTTAATACGTTATATGGCAATATTTAATATAAGTATGTATAAGAATGTGAATAGGTACTTGAACCCTAGGACTAGTCTACCCCAACTACTACATAAGACTTAAATGCCTAACTAAACAAACCTATGGCTAAGTCAACTGAGTTAGGGTGTGGTAACCTCTGTGCGCATGTCTAGGATTGGATTCGGAAGAGCTTGGTTTTTAAGCAGTCCTAGTGACTCACCTCCTCTTCGCTGGAATCCTACCTGGTGCGTAGCTTCGGTTCACCCTAACCAAAAGGACTCAGAGAGTGTGGTAACCTCTGTGCGCATGTCTAGGAATGGTTTTGGTGGGAGCTTGGTACTTAAGCAGTCCGCGTGACTCACCTCCTCTCCATTTGAATCCTGCCTGGTGCGTAGCTTTGGTTCACCCTGACCAAGAGGACTCGGTCATAGGCTAAACCCCTAACTAAAACCCGAAAGGGATTAGCCACATTTTTATGGAAACCCTAGTTTTAAAATGACTAAATTACCCTTTTGATTTATACAAGCTATCCCATAAAATTTTTTTGAAATATTCCTTGATTTACAAAATTACTAAAATACCCCTAGTGGTAAAATTACAAAAATGCCCTTGGTTTACAAAATGTCCAACTACCCAACAGTCTTACCAAAATTTCATTATTTTCTAAAGGTTCAAAAACCCTAATTTGCAAAATATCAAAAATACCTTGATTTTGGAAAATTACAAAATTGCCCCTAACTTACAAAATTACCAAAATGACCCTGATTTCCAAAACTTTTGCAACATCACTGATTTGGAAAACAAAATTCTCAAAAGGACTCTAAAAGTTTTGAAAAATTTGGAAATACCCCGGAAATATTAAACTTTACAAATTTACCCTGGTTTATTACCAAAATACCCCCGAGGTCCAAAATTACCGAAATACCCCCGGATTTCAAAATTTTCAAAAAAATACCCCGGGAATTTTAAAATTCCAAAATACTTTTTGACAAAATCACCAAGGAACTTTTTCTTTTGAAAAATGACGAAAATACCCCTGTAGGACAAATTACAAAAATACCCCTGGGTAGTGAGAAAACAACAACAATGAAAATTACAACGTTTCTCTGAATGAACGGAAGTTCATAATTGTTTGATGGATGAATGAATAAATGAAAAGACTGTGTGCATGTATGAATACGAAAGAACCACTTCTAAAATTCTTTTCATAAAACTTCTTCGCGGGTAATAAGTGAAACAAGGACTAATTCATAAAACTTTTTAATCAGATCGCGACGATAGAAATGAGTACTAGAGGACGTGGCCGTTGTGGACGCGATAGAGGAAGGATGACCGTGTCGGAACCCGTTAGATCGGGTCAAGGGTCTGACAATGAGATACCACCGCCACCGCCACCACCACCCCCAGCTGTTAATGTTGAGCAGCAAGCTCAGACGGGGGAAGATGCTGTATCGCAGGCTGTGCTGCGAGTTTTGGAAATGGTGGCTGGTGCTGGAGGAAATAAGGGAACTAAGAAATCTGTACCCGAGCGACTCCGAGCCAATGGGGCTGAAATGTTTAGAGGAGTATCTGGTGTGGCACCCAGTACAGCTGAGTTCTGGTTGGAGGCAACCGAGCGAATTATGGATGAGCTCGATCTGACCCCTGATGAGAAGTTAAAACGAATGGTGGCACTGCTACGCGATGAAGCGTATCGATGGTGGTTAACTGTTCGGGATGGTGCCACAGCTGAGGATCTGACCTGGGAGTATGTTAAGGAAGCGTATCAAAAGAAGTATGTTGGAACCAGGTATACTGATGAGCAAAGGAAAGCATTTCTGGGACTGGTTCAAGGGAACAAGTCCATTGCAGAATATGAAGCTGAATTCCTGAGGTTGAGCCGATATGCTCGAGGAGTAGTGGCAACTGAGCATGAACGCTGTGTCCGTTTTGAGGACGGACTAAGGGATGATTTGAGATTGTTGATAGCACCGCATCAGGAGCAGGAGTTTTCTGCTTTAGTAGAAAAGGCCAAGGTTGCCGAGGGAATTAAGGATGCTACAAAGCAGACTATGGATCAGAATAGGCCAAAAAGAGGTTTTGGATTGTCTGGGAAGGTTCAAAAGAGGCCTAGAGTTGATGGGCCGCGAAATCAGCAAGTTGGTACAGGATGGCAGTATCGTCCTTGTGATCATTGTGGAAAGAAGCACTTAGGGGAGTGCTGGAAAAAGACGGGAGGATGTTTTAGGTGTGGGTCCAAGGACCATATGCTCAAGGATTGTCCTAAGAAACCAGATGAAAGTTGACCAGCAGCTCAGAATGTTAGTCAGACTGGTAGAGGTGGACAGCAGCCTCAACGAGGTCGTGGTTTCATAACAGAGGTAATGGCGCTGGCAGAGGATGTGGTACACAGGCCAGAGGTGCTGCTAACACTGAGGCAAGGCAGCCGGGTTTGGTTTATGCGGTTCGCCGGAGGGAGGATGGAGACGCGCCGGATGTTATAACCGGTACGTTCTTTATTTATGGCAAGCCCTATTTTGCTCTGATTGATGTGGGCTCGACCCATTCTTATGTTGCATGTAGTGTAGTGGAAACATTAAGCCTAGACTCTGAACTTTCTGATAGGCAGATGACTGTAGTAAACCCATTAGGCTAAACTGTAGTGGTGGATAAGATCTTTCGGAATGTACCCCTAGAGATTCAGGGAGTGAACTTTCGGGCTGATTTAATGGAACTACTCTTTGGGGAGTTTGAACTCATACTTGGAATGGACTGGCTAGTAGAGCACCGAGCCGTGTTGGATTGTGCGGCTAAACGTATGGAACTAAGGACCCCGGAGGATGAAGTAGTAGTAATGATCGGAGAAAGAAGAAACTACCTGTCTAACGTAGTTTCGGCGTTGAAGGCAGAGAAAATGGGTAGGAAAGGGTGCAAGGCGTTCTTAGCCTTCGTAAGTGCGTTGGGTGGAAAGGAAGAAGGTGTCAGTGGAGTTAGAACTGTAAGGGATTTTGAAGATGTGTTTCCGGAGGAATTACCAGGAATACCCCCAGATAGGGAGGTGGAGTTTGGAATAGACTTGTTACCGGGAACAACTCCTGTGTCAATTGCCCCGTATCGAATGGCACCAAAGGAGTTGGTTGAGCTCAAGGCTCAAATCTAAGAATTGTTGGATCGTGGGTTCATTCGACCCAGTGTGTCCATGGGGAGCACCAGTCCTGTTTGTGAAGAAGAAGGACAGAACTATGCGGATGTGCATAGATTACCGTCAATTGAATAAGCTGACCATTAAGAACAAGTATCCTTTGCCAAGGATCGATGACTTGTTCGATCAGCTGAAAGGGGCCGCAGTATTCTCGAAGATAGACTTAAGGTCGGGATATCATCAGTTGAAGGTGAAGGAGGCAGATATCCATAAGACCGCTTTTAGGACAAGATACGGCCATTTTGAATTTGTAGTAATGCCGTTTGGGTTGACGAACGCTCCAGCCGCGTTCATGGATAAGATGAACCGAGTTTTCCAAACCTACTTGGATAGGTTTTTCGTTGTGTTCATCGACGATATTTTGGTGTACTCCAAGTCTGAAGAGGAGCATGATGAGCATCTCCGAGTGGTGCTACAAGTGTTAAGGGAGAAGAAGCTCTATGCCAAATTCAGCAAGTGTGAATTTTGGCTTAAGGAGGTGGCGTTCTTAGGACATGTGGTATCCGCAGAGGGAATAAGAGTGGATCCTAGGAAGATCGACGCAGTGTTGGATTGGAAACCACCTAAGTCTGTGGCTGAGATCCGAAGTTTCTTAGGTTTGGCAGGCTATTACAGAAGGTTCGTGGAAGGGTTCTCGTCAATAGCCGCGCCTTTGACAAAGTTATTAAGGAAGGAAGTACCCTTTGAATGGACTAATAAGCAACAGGAGAGCTTTGAAAAGCTTAAGAAAGTGTTGACGGAAGCTCCAGTGTTAATTCAGCCGGAGGCAGGGAAGGATTTTGTGGTATACTGTGACGCTTCGCATACGGGATTAGGCTGTGTTCTAATGCAAGATGGAAAAGTAGTCGCTTATGCGTCTCGGCAGTTAAGGCCGCATGAGGTTAACTACCCAACTCATGACTTGGAATTGGCAGCAGTGGTTTTCGCTCTTAAGGTTTGGAGGCACTACCTTTATGGGGAAAGGTCGATAATCTACACGGACCACAAAAGCCTTAAGTATCTGTTGACTCAGAAGGAGTTGAACTTGAGGCAGCGAAGGTGGGTGGAGTTATTGAAGGATTATGATTGCTCGATAGAGTACCACCCGGGCAAGGCAAATGTGGTAGCTGATGCCCTAAGTCGGAAGGTTGTGTCGGATCTAAGGGCTATGTTCGCTCACTTAAGTTTGTATGATGATGGAAGCCTGTTGGCAGAGTTGCAAGTCAAACCCACATGGCTAAATGAGGTGAAAAGGGGACAGTTGGCTGATAAGGACCTAAGTGCTAGGTTACAGCAAGTACAGAACGGAAAGTTAGAGGATTATGGCGTCATTGACGAAGGAGTATTATGCTACAAAGGAAAGGTCTGTATGCCGAAGGACGAGGAGTTAAGACAAAGGATTCTTCGAGAGGCGCATAGTAGCCCTTATGCTATACATCCCGGAGGTATTAAGCTGTACAGAGATCTAAGGGAACAATTTTGGTGGCCTAATCTTAAACGGGAAGTTACTGAATTCGTGGGAAAATGTCTGACGTGTCAGCAAGTTAAGGCTGAACACCAAGTCCCATCGGGATTGCTTCAGCCAATCGAGATTCCGCAGTGGAAGTGGGAAAGAATTACCATGGACTTCGTTAGTGGGCTTCCCCTTACGTCTATAAAGAAGGACTCGGTATGGGTAATAGTGGATCGTTTGACTAAGTCCGCACACTTCATCCCGGTAAAAGTGGATTATTCCCTTCAGAAGTTAGCCAAATTATATGTAGCGAAAATTGTAGGTTACATGGAGTACCGGTGTCAATTATTTCGGATAGAGACCCAAGGTTCACGTCTCGGTTTTGGAGGGCACTTCATCAAGCTTTAGGCACTAAGTTGGACTTCACTACGGCTTTTCATCCACAATCAGACGGGCAGTCTGAACGGGTTATACAAGTGTTGGAGGATATGTTGAGAGGCTGTGTGATGGATTTCCGAGGAAGTTGGGAAGACTCTTTGCCTTTAGTAGAGTTCGCCTACAACAACAGCTATCAAGCTAGCATTCGGATGGCACCATATGAAGCGTTGTATGGTCGGAAGTGTCGAACTCCTACTTGTTGGACTGAGTTAGGAGAACGTCGGGTTTTGGGTCCAGAGTTAGTGGCAGAAACTGAAGAAAAGGTTGAGATAATCAGGGCACGGTTAAAGGAAGCCTCTGATAGGCAGAAGTCGTACGCAGATCTCAAACGAAAAGAGATAGAATTTGATGTAGGAGATCAAGTATTCCTTAAGGTCTCGCCTTGGAAGAAGGTGATGAGGTTTGGTCGCAAAGGGAAGTTAAGCCCAAGGTTTATAGGGCCTTATCGGGTATCGAAACGAGTTGGATCAGTGGCATACCAGTTAGAGTTGCCACCAGAGTTGCAGCAGATGCACGACGTATTTCATGTATCCATGTTACGTTGTTATCGATTGGATCCATCTCATGTGGTACCAATTGAAGAAGTGGAGCTAAGGCCAGACCTATCCTACGAGGAGGAGCCAATTCAGATATTGGAACGTGATGTGAAAGTGTTACGGAGGAAGTCAGTTCCTCTAGTCAAAGTGTTATGGCGCAATCATGGATCAGAGGAAGCTTCGTGGGAACCAGAAGAGACAATGCGATAGGAATACCCTCAATTATTTTAGCTAGGAAATTTCGAGGACGAAATTATTTTAAGGGGGGTAGAACTGTAACATCCTGAAAAGGGCCAATGCATTTTTGGTTTAATTGTATGAAATGACATGTCTTATGTGTTATGAATGTATTTTGAACATTTTTGGAAACCTGGAAATGTATGGAAATGTTAAGTTTAAAAGAGGAAAGTGAACATTTTTGAAAACTAAGAAAGGTAAGGAAATGATTTGGAAATGATTCAAAAGAGGAAAGTGAACATTTCTGGAAACTTGGAAATGTAGGGAAATGTTAAGTTTAAAGGAGGCAAACGGAAATTTTTGGAAACTTGGAAATGTAGGAAAATGTCAAGTTTTAGAGTTTAAAAAGAGGAAACTAAGGCAAGGTGGCCTTAAGAAAATTAATAGGAAGAATTTGACACACAAACAGGCTTGTCAAAGTGGCTTGAAGACACCACTTAAAAGCCCAGCAAGTGACGCCACCAGCTTGTGTATTTGGGCCAGGGTTCGAGTCACTTGGGAAGCAAATAAAAGAGATTTTATTTTTGCTTCTAGAAGCAGAGAGGTGGACGGCACAAGGCTATTCTTTAGGAGCTTTTATTCTTTTATTTTTAAAAGATAAGTAAGGGATAAATAATGGATTTATTTATCATTATTATCAAGAGATAATGGTTGGATTAAATTCTTTTATTTTGTGATAATTAAAAGGATAAAGCTATCAAATAGAAGAGTGGTGGCCAAGTAAGGGATTCTGAGTAGTAATTTCGGCTATAAGAGGAAAAAAATAGGGCTACTCATCAATTTTTCTTTCTCCTCTTCTCTCTGCCGAATTTCTTAGTGCTCTCCTCTCTTCTCTTCTTTTTCTTTTGTTAAACCGAATTCCTCTTCTCCCTAAGTCCACATTGCCGATTCTTTCTAAGTGCATATCCCTCTCTTTTCCATTCGATTGAAGCCGAATACATAGCTGGCTATAGCCATCTAGTCTCCAAGTCTTCATAGCCGAACCTTTAAAGGGCTACAAATAAAGGTGCAATCGATTTCTTCAGTAAGGTAAGATCAAGTTTGATTTCTATTCTTTCCTTTAAGGACTTGTCGAAACTTCAAAGGCTAATTCTTATTTTTATTCTTTGGCCGAAATATTAAGGAGAGATTTCGGGATCTTTGCTAGTGTCGACTTTTAAGGGTGATAGTCCGAGATCTAGCCAACCAAGGTAAGTACATATTCGGCTAAGGCCTAGATTAGTATCTAGATATGTTCTTTAAATGTTCAAAAGCCGAAAACTAACCAAGTTAATTGATTCAATGATGGCCGATTGAAGGAAGGAATAGCACAAAGTTTTCGGGATTTGGTTAACAGTGAAATCGGCATCAAAGGTAAGTTTTAAGAATACAAATCCTACTAGGATTTGGTTTTATAGCCGAATAGGCTTTATGCTAACATATTAAGGTTACCAAATGTAGGAATTGAGATCTAAAGCAATAGATCAATTTTTCGAGATTTCAAGGAATTCGTTAAGCAAATCAGGTGTGTACCCCACACTATCTTTAATACGTTATATGCAATATTTAATATAAGTATGTATAAGAATGTGAATATGGCTAAGGTACCCTAATGTGGTACAAAGTACGCAGGTACGTTTCCTACTCCTACTAGGATTACGAAATATGTTATATTTTAACATGTGAAAAGTGACATGAATGTGAATTTAAGTATGATATGCATGATATGAATAATATGGGGCATTCGGGTTATATGAGAAAAGGGAAGTGAATGTGGTGACTTCGGTCTCACTATCTGAATGTGGTGATTTCGGTCACATTATCTGAATGTGGTCACTTCGGTTACATTATCTAAACGTGGTGTCTCATGACACAATTATTTAATCTGGTGGCTATGCCACGAATTTTATATGGGCGATGAGCACGTCGACTGTAGCGACTCCCTTCGATAGACTGTAGCGGAAGGAGGGTTGACTTAGTAGTCCCCACGGTGTGCAGGTTGGTACGGGGATGTGTAGCGGATGGCATCTAGGTTTGGGTTCGGGTTTGCATCATTATCTTGAATTATTATGTGAACATGATATGGATGGTATGCCTAAATCTATTAAACTTTAGTGTTGGTTACACATTGAATCTGTTGACTCACCCCGTTGTGGGAATATTTTTCAGGTGATGAGCAGTAATGGACCGGGTCGGCAGGAGCTCAAAGGTGGCCATGCACAGCAAGCAAATTATTTAATCTGGACATTTTATTTTATTCAAGTACTCTACAATTTTATTTTGGGTTTTGTTTTATGTAATAAGGCCATAGTGAACTATTTTATTTCTGTCTTATTGTTTAATTATGTTTACAAATTTTTATTAAGTTAAAGATAAGTAATTTAATTTTTGAATATACTCTATATGTTTTATCACTTAAAATTAAAAAGGGTTTTCAATATAAAATCAAATTCGTTTTCAACTCAAGCCCAACCAAAACAATCTTTCTTTCAAAAAAATCGCACAAGTTTTTCCTAAGAAGCAAAAGAATTTGAACCAGTTTTTCTTGAGGAACATACCAGATCCGGACCAGGCTCGTGGGCCGGGTATGGGGTGTTTCACTTTGCGTCTTTAGCTTAGTAGTTAGTTAAATTTAGATTAAATAACAACTTCAATTATTTTAGGCTAGATAATAGAAAGAGAGTTAGTATTAGTACTTTTGGTTCCTTTGGGTTCGACATACCAGTCTTGCCTTAACTATACTACTGTTCGATAGGTGCGCTTGCCTCAAATCATTGTCAGAGTTAGTTTCCAGGTTCGATCATTCTCATTATAAATTTAAAACTCTGAAGTCAACGATCAAGTTTTTGGCGCCGTTGCCGGGCAACTAAAATATTAAGAAAGCTCTATTTTTATTACTTTAGCCATTATTTTTATTTTCTACAATTTACTTTTATTTTTAGTTTAATTTTGACTTTGCTAAATTTTCTTTCTATTCTTACCAGGTACCTCTAGTTTATGACTAGAAGTAACCCGAGATGACCTTTAGTATACGACAGTGATATTAAAGCTACCACTCGCAGGAATCACAGAGAAATTAGGCGAACCCTAAATTACACAGAAGAAGAGCAAGAAGGCAGATCCAATCCTACTGAAGGGATGGACGAGAATAATCCACCACCACAAGATGTGGTAGAAAATAACGCTCTGCGTACCATGTATGATTATGCTAAACCTCATCTAACAGGAGCAACGTCGAGTATTGTTAGGCCTGCTATAGCCGCTAATAATTTTGAATTAAAGCCTAACACTATACAAATGATTCAACAATTTGTTCAATTTGATGGTTTACAGGACGAAGACCCAAATACTCATATAGCTAATTTTTTAGAGTTCTGTGATACCTTCAAAATAAATGGCGTTTTTTATGATGCCATACGTCTTCGGTTATTTCCCTTTTCATTAAGGAATAAAGCCAAACAGTGGTTAAACTCGTTACCACGAGGGTCAATCACTACATGGGATCAAATGACCGAAAAATTTTTATTAAAATATCTCCCACTGGCCAACACGGCCAAATTACGGAATGATATCCCTTCTTTTGTGCAGATGGATTTAGAGACATTATACGACGCATGGGAGAGATACAAGGATCTCTTGAGAAGGTGTTCGCACCATGGTTTACCATTGTGGATCCAAGTCCAAACTTTCTATAACGGTGTGAACCCCTCAACGAGGCAACTAATTGATTCAGTCACCGGTGGAACCCCAAACAATAGAATTCCTGAAGCAGCCTACGAGTTTATTGAAGAGATGTACTGAATAATTACCAGTGGCAGGTTACAAGGACAAAACCAACAAATCAGCCGGAGTTTTCAACCTCAACGCAATAACCAGGCTATCAACACAGGTAGAAATGATGAATAAAAAGCTTGATAGTTTGTGTTCTTCGTAGGTACATCCAGTAATGCAGAGCGGCGCAAGTGGAATTGTGGCGAATCCTGAGTACCCACCCTACCAACCGAGCACAGTAACATCCCGAAATAGGGCCTAAACGGAACAGTGGTTGCGAAACCATGAATCCAAGATAGATAAGTTTATTACGATTAATTATTATGATTTATTGAGTGATTAGATGCATGTGTTAGAATATCGATAGAAAATTTCATGAATTGCATGTCTAATTTGCCTATTAGGACTTAATTGCAAAAGTTGATAAATATGAGTTTTAGGTGTTAAAGGATTTAATTGAAGAGCATAATTGAAGTAGAGGTCTTTAAATGGTAATTATACGATTAGGTTTTCATGGACAAAAATGGACATATATAGGTAGAAAGAACCAAAGTTTTTAATGAAGGGTAATTTAGTCATTTGGTAATAAAAAGAAATTAAAAGGAAAAAAGATGGCAAAATGTGCTCATCTTCTTCATTAGGCCGAATTTTCAAGGGTTCACCATAGCTATGGTTTGTTTCAAGCTTCCAAGCTCCATAGTAAGTGATTCCAAGCCCCGTTTTTAATGTTCTTTACATTTTTGAAGCCCCGGTAGCTCGGTTTAGCTTATTCGATCAATAGTTCATGCTAGGGTTCATATTTGGAAAAATAGTGAAATGTGTTCATTTTGATGTTTTATGATAGAATACGAAGTCTGAAATTATGTTAAACAACTTTTGCTAAGTGATTTTAAGTGAAAACGAGTAAAACGGTTTAATCGATAAAAATACCTAATGTTCATAAGTATATGTTAGAGTGAGAATTTGATGTTGTCATAGAAGGGAAAAATTATCAGCGTGCCATAAAACATAAGAATAAGGGATAAAGTTTAATTTTCGAGCTTTGGGGCAAATGTGTAAATATGTAAAAGTTTAAGGGCAAAATTGTAATTTTGCCAAAGTAGAGTTAAGGGCTGTTTTAATAAATGTGAGTATTAAATAAGCTAAATTTGCTATTATAGATCAAGAGGAACGAAATCTAGAGTTAGATCGGGGAAAGAAAAAGATAATGGACTAAATCGATATAGTTTATCGTATTTTGTTTCGAGGTAAGTTTGCGGTAAATAAATGCAATGTTCTATTATTTTACATTTAATACTATTAAATTCCAGCATTTACATATTTATTCTGTAAATTTATTATTTAAAGACTCAAGTATGAATTGACGAAAAAGTTATCTCAGAAAGTTCCGGTTGAACCTTAGGAATGTGTAGGATACAAATGTGATGACATTAGGGTTTAAGGAAATCATGTAAGACCATGTCAAGATATGGCATTGATAAGTTTCTATAAGGCAAAGGTCCTATGTAAGACCATGCCAAGGCATGGCATTGGTGAGTTTATAAGGGAAAGGTCCCATGTAAGACCATGCCAAGGCATGTCATTGGTGAGTTCATAAGGCAAGGATACCACGTAAGACCATGTCAAGACATGGCAATGGTTAAGTTTCATAAGGAAAGGTACCCGCGTATCCTTAGTATTCCAAGTGGTTCAACGGGAAAATTCAAAGAGTATACCAAAGGAAAGGCAAGATAAGTTCAAGCTAAAAAGGTACAGGTAAGAATTTAAGACCTAAGTATATTAAATTAAAGGCTTAAATAATCTTGGTAAAGAAAGATTAAGATAATTCATTAAGAATGTTGTTATTTATTTACATGTAAACTTACTAAGCTTTATGCTTACTCCCATTCCTTTTTCTTTTTTTTTTTATAGTATTACAAGCCAACTCGGGGATTGCAAGGACGTCGGAGTTCGCTACACACTATCAAAGGATTATATTGGTATTTTGTGACTTCAACGTTTTAAGTTACGGCATGTATAGGGACTTAGCCATTTTGTGTGTATGTCTGTAACACCCCAAACCTGGCCCAAATACCATGACCGGATCTGGCATGTCACTAAGTAGATTTTTAAAAGATGTCGCAATTTCGGGAAATATTTTTCTTGAGTTTAACCTTTTATTCAGGAAAACTAAATGGTAAAATAATTTGTAATTTTATAGTAATGCCTTAGTGTATTAGAAACCGAAATTTGATACCTGCCTTAGCTTAATTAAGACGTAAAATCCAAATGTTTAATAATAATAAAAGCCCAAAGTAAAACCGGAAAGTATAAAGCTAATGGCCCATGGCCTTATTACAATGAATTAAAAACCCAACTAATCCAAAATATTAGATATAAATAAATGAACTAATGTCTTTTGCAGTATCCGAAATAATCTCATACATGGCCACCTTGCGTTCCTCTCCAGCCCGGTCCGATGCTCTACGTGTCTCCTGAAAAATGTTAACAACGGGGTGAGTCACGAGACTCAGTGTGCAACCCTCGTGCACCATCAGACTGGGCCTTAGCCCCACAGAACAGATAACAAAATATAATAGAACAGGAACTACGCAAAGCCCATCCCAATCCTAGGTTTCCATCCGCTACACACCACCCTTACCTGCCAGTCACACCATTGGGGATTTCTACAATCAACCCACGCTGCTACACACCATCGATGGCAGTCATGCTACAGTTAGCTGCTCATCGTCAGATCATGGCAATAGCCACTACAACAAATCATGGCAGAAAGCCACTACAACAGATCATGGCAAAAGCCACCACAACAGAACGCTTCCCCTTTCATCAATCACCCAACCCCGTGCAATCACAGAAATTGGCGTACATGTTTATCATATCAAATTAACAGAATCATTCACTTTATAATGACAGAGATCACTAACCTGGTGATTTGCCTTTACCCTCCTTGGGCTTTCAACAGCCATGCCGGTATTTCGGCATTTAATGGAGTATAACAGATTTATAGGAATATACTAACAAACAATCTAAATGGTGTGAAAAGTTACACACCTGATTAATGCGTAGGACTACCCTCTATGTCGATACCCTCACTAAATAGATCTACTGCCTTCTGTCTACAACTTTGCTCAAAAGCCGGAAGAACGCGAAGATAAGACCTCTCCTATATTCGGCCAAGGGTTAGAGTTTCACCCGAATTATACGTTTAGATTAACAGATCTCCTTACCTTGAAATCCTGAAAACAATACGACCCGAATGCTACTGAACTCTGGCTTAGAAATCTAAGCGATTGAATCCCCTTCAAATCCGGAATGCCGCAAATGATAGAAAACACCCGATTAGTGAACCATATAGCCAATCGGCTAAAATCTCTAAAAGCTGGAAAAGGTTGAAATCTCGCGAATCAACTTTTACCTTTAGTTTTCTTCAGGATTCAACACAAGCAGACACCACAGAAGGAATTCGGCAATCACAGGAGATGAGATCTAGGGACTTCGGCTTTTAAGAAAATCTCGGAAAACATGAACAAGAGAAATACTGATGTGTTTTCGGCTTTTAGAAGAACAAAGAATTGAAAAGATAGGCAAGGAAGTAGATAGAGAGATTCGGCCAAAGAGTTTGAAAGAGAAGAGAAGATAAATGGTAGGGGTTTCTGTAACACCCCTTGACCCGAGTCCATCGCCGGATAAGGGTTTACAGGTGTTACCATGCAATCTAACACTTAAGCTAAAACAATTGAATCATGGATGATCATCTTTATTAAAGAATTATCTATAAACAAATAATAAACACATGTGTAACACATAACCTATATGTTAGATCCAAATCATTCACAAAAGAATCATCGATGAACATAATTCATCATACCGTGTATATTACATCAATATCACATAAACAAGTAGATTTCATGAAAATTCATAAATGACTAAACTTCTTATAGCATAAAGTCCCAGTTACAAATAAACTAATGCGTGCAACCATTACGCATCAATTGTACACCCACTTAATAGGCCGAATATGCATGGTTCCATTATTGGCATTTCATGTACATTACCTAACATAAACCAAGTTTAACGATTTCATTCACTCAATTAAAACAAGTAATTCAACAAGCTGAATACATATATATATATATATATATATAAATGAAAATGCAAACATCTCAATTATGCACTCTTTTCCATACTCGACTATGCCTAAACTATTTTAAACATTTTAACCACATTTCCAATGGTCACCTAGATTTGGCCGAATACACATACTCATTTTATTCAATATATTCACCCTATTTAAAACAACCGAATTTGATACATATCTAGATACATACTTCACAAGCATATAACTCAAATTCATATTCATATCAATTTCATGAAATTCAAATTCCTAACATCTCTCTCTATTAACCTATCACATATACACATGATTAAAATTCTACCTTAATCTATCAAAGTGACCATCAAATATCAAAATACATATACATGTCATGGCATATATCTATTAAACCATTTCATATAATGCCTAAACCACATCCAAACATAAATGATAATTCATGGCATGAGCAAACTATATCATCAAAACACGAAACAAGTTATCCAAAATAGATAGCCATTTTCGCATGGCTAGCATATTTACACGATTACAAAACATTAGTTATACTGTTTAGTCTAACCTATACATGCCCTTTTTAGTACAAAACTAAGTTATTAAATACCAAAAGAAAGTTGATAGTGCGGTTGACTTCTTTCCAGATCCTTCGAGTCCGTAGCTTGAACCTAAAATCTATAAAACAAGGGTAAACAAGAATACACACAGTAAGCTTGCTAGCTTAGTAAGTCTCAAGCAATATTTATGACATATACACACATACTTAACAATTTAACTTCCATTCTTACGGCAATTAACATAGATAATTCAATACGAGTTTCACCTAGCCAAATATTAATCATATCCTTAATCTAATCAATAGTAGTTTATCACATGAATTTATACAATACCATTTCATATATACAACCTATGCATTTGAATATTTCAAGTTACAGAAACATAACATAATTTCGATCTCATTGCACATCATATTCATAACCGAAGTTTTAAGTATCACAATTATATGTCTATACCTCAACTTCTCGTATATATATATATATATAAATCATACCAATCAATGATAAGCCTAATATCCTGAGATAAAATTCAATTCGAGTCATTAATTTCATGACATCACAATTAGCTCATATAAAAGTAAACTAACTTACCTTATTACTTACCAATATAATAAGCTAATTTCCTTTTTCTTTTTTACAGCTTATAGCTCAATCGACTATGTATATACATCTCAAATTCTCTGTTTTGACGTATCACCGGCAAAAAGCCTGCTAGGCATTAAAGCCTGAAATAAATCACCGGCACGAGGCCTGCTAGGCAGTAAGCCTAAAATGAATCACCGGCACAAGGCCTGCTAGGCACAAAGCCTGACATATATCACCGGCACAAAGCCTGCTAGGCATAAAGCCTGAAATAAGTCACCGGCACTAGGCCTGCTGGGTAATAAGCCCCAATATGTTTATCAAATCAATTCATTAACTCACATTTCTTATCATATACATCACTATCAATTCATATATACACAAAACCAATTCACTTGTCATATTGAAAACATATACTTGTTCATATCACATTAATAGGATATATATTTAATCCAATTTAACACCTTTACATTCAGCTAACACATAATTCTATAGTCAACATTATTAAATTTCATCCTTTAACATGTTTATAATTTACTTTTGAACATATAAGTGCTTAAGGACTTACCTCGGCTGTCGATAGACCGTGCAAATCGGCTATTCGAGAACCTTCGTCTTTCCCTGATCTAAATCCGTTTTTCTTTGCTCTTGATCTTGAAATCAAGCTTCCAAGTGCCGAAAATCAAAGAACATAAACCCCCCCTTTTCTTTCTCAATATTCGGCCATGAGAGAGTGAGAAAGATGATGGTTTTGTTTATGTTATTTTAACATATTATAAAAGTAATTATTCAATTACTAATTTAACCTTTAATATAAAATAAAAACTAACATATATCTAAAGGTTATTCTTGACATAAGCCACCCACTAACTCAAAACTGGGTTATTTACCCTTTTAATGCTCCACTTTAAAAATCCATCATCAAATAGGCACTTTACACTATAGTTTGAGACTTTTAAAATTTACGCGATTAAGTCCTTTTTATCAAATTAAGCACCCAAACGATGAATTTTTTCTACGAAACTTTCACACATTTTAATTCACACATAACAAACACAAAATAAAATATTAAAATATTTCTCGGACTCGAATTCGTGGTCCCGAAACCACCGTTCCGATTAGGGTCAAATTCGGTCTGTTACAACTCTCCCCCTTAAGGATTTTCGTCCCCGAAAATCTTACCGTTAAACAACGTCCGATATTGTTGCCTCATTGAATCTTCAGGCTCCCATGTAGCCTCTTCAACTCCGTGCCTTTTCCACAGTACTTTCACTAATGGAATTTTCTTGTTTCTTAACTCTTTCTTTTCCCGAGCTAAAATACGGATCAGTTCTTCCTCATACGTCATATCGGGTCGGATTTCAATCTCAGATGGTGTGATCACATGAGACGGATCTGATCTGTACTTACGAAGCATCGAAACGTGAAATACGTCATGTATCTTTTCTAACTCAGAGGGCAACTTCAATCTATAAGCAACAGGCCCAATACGTTCAGTAATTTCATAAGGTCCGATGAATCTCGGACTAAGTTTGCCTTTCCGACCAAATCGGAGTACTTTTTTCCACGGAGAAACTTTCAAGAATACTCGATCTCCAACTTGAAATTTGATGTCTTTACGTTTCAAATCAGCATAGGACTTTTGACAATCCGAAGCAGCTTTCAAATTGTCTCTAATAATAGCTACCTTCTGTTCTGTTTCTTTAATCAAATCAACCCCGAGTATCTTATTCTCGCTGAGCTCAGTCCAGTATAACGGTGTTCGACATTTTCGCCCGTACAAGGCTTCATAAGGCGCCATTTTGATACTAGATTGAAAGCTATTATTGTAAGCAAATTCAATCAAAGGTAGGTATCGTTCCCACGTACCTTCAAATTCAAGAACGCAACATCTCAACATGTCCTCAAGTATCTGAATAGTTCGCTCAGACTGACCGTCTGTCTGCGGATGAAAGGCTGTACTAAAATAAAGTTTAGTACCTAAAGCATCTTGCAACTTCTTCCAAAACCGCGATGTGAATCTCGGGTCTCTGTCTGAAACAATGGAACTCGGTACACCATGCAACCTTACAATCTGTGATACATACAATTCAGCAAGTTTCTCAAGTGAATAGTCTGTACGTAATGGTACAAAATGAGCTAATTTAGTCAGTCTATCAACTATAACCCAGACGGCATCTTTCTTACTCGGTGTCATAGGAAGACCCGATACAAAATCCATTGTAATTCTATCCCATTTCCATTCAGGTATCATGATTGGCTGAAGTAGTCCGGATGGCACTTGATGCTCAGCTTTTACTTGCTGACAAACTAAGCATTTCGAAACAAATTCAGATATATCCCGCTTCATGCCCGGCCACCAATATAACTGTTTCAAATCATTGTACATCTTTGTGCTACCCGGATGTATCGACATTTGACTATTATGAGCTTCATCCAATACCATCTGAATCAAATCAGCATTTCTCGGTACACACAATCGGCCTTTATAGATCAAACAGTCATTTTTATCAATTCGAAATTATGACTTTGTATCATTTTCACATTGTGCTCGTCTAGAAGTTATATATTTGTCAACTTTCTGTGCGTCACTAATTTGCTGAATAAACAACGGTCTAGCCTTCATCTCAGCTATGATCGAACCATCTCTGGACATAACCATATGTGCGTTCAACGCACGAAGAGCAAACAATGATTTTCGACTTAGGGCATCCGCAACAATGTTAGCTTTTCCCGGATGATAGCCAATTACCAATTCGTAATCTTTTAACAATTCCAACCACCTGCGTTGTCTTAAATTCAGGTCTTTTTGAGTCATCAAATACTTCAGACTTTTGTGATCCGAATAAACATGACATTTCTCGCCGAATAAGTAATGACGCCAAATCTTCAGTGCGAATACAATGGCTGCAAGTTCCAAATCATGCGTCGGGTAATTTCTTTCATGCGGCTTCAATTGTCTCCATGCGTAGGCTACTACTCTGCCTTCATGCATCAATACACAGCCCAAACCACTTAAGGAAGCATCAGAATACACAACAAATTCCTTACCCGATTCAGGCTGAGCTAATACTGGAGCTTCTGTCAAAAGGGCTTTCAACTGATCGAAACTCTTCTGACAATTTTCCGACCACTCGAACTTTACATCTTTCTGAAGTAGTCTTGTCAAAGGTGTAGCTATCACAGAAAAACCTTTCACAACCCGTCTATAGTAGCCTGCAAGTCCCAGAAAACTTCGAATCTCAAAAACATTCCTCGGTGGCTTCCAATCAAGTATGGCCGAAATTTTGTTCGGATCGACTCTAATACCTGATGCTGAAACAACATGTCCCAAAAAGCTGGCCTCTTTCATCCAAAACTCACACTTACTAAACTTCGCATACAACTATTGATCTCTCAAAGTTTGTAGCACTAATCTCAGATGCTCAGCATGCTCGGTTTCATTTTTGGAGTAGATCAGTATATCATCAATAAACACTACTACAAACCGATCCAAAAACTGTCTGAAGACTCGATTCATTAGATCCATAAAAACAGCTGGTGCATTAGTGAGTCCAAAAGGCATAACCAGAAACTCAAAATGTCCGTATCTCATCCGAAATGCAGTCTTTGGCACATCTGTATCTCTGACTCGCAACTGATAATAGCCCGATCCCAAATCTATCTTCGAAAATACTGAAGCCCCTTTCAACTCATCAAACAAGTCATCAATCCGAGGTAACGGGTACTTATTCTTTATAGTTACCTTATTCAGTTGCCGATAATCAATACACATTCGCATTGTTCCATCTTTCTTTTTCACAAAAAGAACTGGTGCACCCTAAGGAGAGAAGCTCGGTCGCGCAAAACCCCTATCTGTTAACTCTTGCAACTGTGCTTTCAACTCTTTTAACTCAGTAGGTGCCATCCGATACGGAGCTATCGAAATCGGAGTCGTTCCCGGTACTAATTCAATGCCGAACTCAATCTCTCGTACTGGTGGTAAACCCGGTAGTTCTTCAGAAAACACATCTGGGTATTCACATACAACCGGTACAGATTCAATCTATTTCTCAGACAATTTATTATCCAGTACATAAGCCAAATAAGCTTCGCACCCTTTTCTCACATACTTCCGAGCTAACATCGAGGATATAACTGTAGGAAACCCACTTAAATCACTGGATTCAATCTAATGATCTCACCGTTCTGATGTCTCAAATCAATAAGCTTTCTTTTGCAATTCACCACTGCATCATGCGAAGTTAACCAGTCCATTCCCAAAATTATATCAAACTCATCGAAGGGCAACAGCATTAAATCGGCTGGGAAGCAAAAATCCCGAATCATCAACGGGCAACCTTTACATACTTTATTAACAAACACACATCTACCCAAAGGGTTGGACACTAGAGTCTTACCGAATACTAGAGTTTCACACACATATGAATGAGTTGAACCAGGATCAATCAATGCAATCATAGTAGTATCATAAAGGGTGAAAGTACCGGTAATGACATCTGGAGAAGAAGCATCCTCTCTAGCTCGAGTAGCATAAGCTCTAGCTGGAGCTCTAGCCTCAGATCGAACTGCAGTGTTCTTCGTCCCTCTCTGACTGCCACCTACATTGCCAGAATGTCTGGGTGGTCTGCCCCGTACTGGTACGCTGCTCGGTCTAGTGTTCTGTACCGTATTCTGCTCAGCTAACATCGGGCACTCTCGAATAAAATGGTCTGATGATCCACATTTAAAGTAGGACTGATCACAAACTCTACAACTCCCAGAATGCCATTTCCCACAATGTTTGCATTCAACTCGATTCTGTGGAACGTTACCAACACTGGCCATCGAGGTAGCTCGGGAGCCCACTGGAGGTCGATCACGTCTAGGTAAATCTAAAGTAACTTTATGTCGGCTGAAGTCATCTCTGAACTTCTTAGATGTGGAATGGAAAGTCTTACCCGACGACCTCTTACGAATGTCTCTAGCTTCTGTCTCAGCCTTTCTTTTCTCTTTCCCGAGCTCTTCAGCTTTGCAAGCTCGCTCAACTAGAGTCACGAATTCTTGAATTTCAAGAATGCCAACAAGCAACTTTATCTCTTCATTCAGACCGTCTTCAAACCTTCTGCACATAATGGCTTCAGTTGATACACACTCTCTAGCATATCTGCTGAGCCTGACAAATTTCCGTTCATATTCTGTCACAGTCATCCTTCCCTGTTTCAGTTCAAGAAATTCTTTTCGTTTTTGATCAATGAATCTTTGACTGATATATTTCTTGCGGAATTCATTCTGGAAGAAATCCCACGTCACTTTTTCTTTCGGAACCACTGATACTAGTGTATTCCACCAATGATATGCAGTGTCCCGAAGTAAAGATATAGCACACTTCAGGCATTCGTCTGGAGTACAAGATAGCTCATCTAGTACCCGAATAGTGTTATCAAGCCACATTTCGGCTCGCTCTGCGTCATCATCATCGTTGGCCTTGAATTCTTCGGCCCCAAATTTCCTGATTTTATCAACTGGAGGCCTACTAGATCTCATCGGATCTATCATCGGGGGTGCTGAAGGTATCGGAGTTGGATTATTCGGGGGTGGAGGTTGGTGTACAGCCGGGTTAGTCTGGATAAACTGGGTAAACCACTCGTTCATCATCTGATAGAAGGCTTGTTTAGCCTCCCCCTCGTAGCTACCCGAAACTGGTTGAGAGTCTACCGGCACTGATCCGTGTGCACGGTCAGGTGCTACACTCTCTACATCATCCGCTACGGCTCTTTCAGGATCAGTGTCCATTTACTATATAAAACACAGTTCAGAATATCAGAAGTCACCACGCTATCGATATATGATAAAGGCATGTATAGCTAGACTCACATGCGCTACGGTAGTCCTAGAATCGACTAAACCGAAAGCTCTGATACCAATCAAATGTAACACCCCTTGACCCGAGTCCATCGCCGGATAAGGGTTTACAGGTGTTACCATGCAATCTAACACTTAAGCTAAAACAATTGAATCATGGATGATCATCTTTATTAAAGAATTATCTATAAACAAATAATAAACACATGTGTAACACATAACCTATATGTTAGATCCAAATCATTAACCTATATGTTAGATCCAAATCATTCACAAAAGAATCATCGATGAACATAATTCATCATACCGTGTATATTACATCAATATCACATAAACAAGTAGATTTCATGAAAATTCATAAATGACTAAAATTCTTATAGCATAAAGTCCCAGTTACAAATAAACTAATGCGTGCAACCATTACGCATCAATTGTACACCCACTTAATAGGCCGAATATGCATGGTTCCATTATTGGCATTTCATGTACATTACCTAACATAAACCAAGTTTAACGATTTCATGCACTCAATTAAAACAAGTAATTCAACAAGCCGAATACATATATATATATATATATATAAATGAAAATGCAAAAATCTCAATTATGCACTCTTTTCCATACTCGACTATGCCTAAACTATTTTAAACATTTTAACCACATTTCCAATGGTCACCTAGATTTGGCCGAATACACATACTCATTTTATTCAATATATTCACCCTATTTAAAACAACCAAATTTGATACATATCTAGATACATACTTCACAAGCATATAACTCAAATTCATATTCATATCAATTTCATGAAATTCAAATTCCTAACATCTCTCTCTATTAACCTATCACATATACACATGATTAAAATTCTACCTTAATCTATCAAAGTGACCATCAAAGATCAAAATACATATACATGTCATGGCATATATCTATTAAACCATTTCATATAATGCCTAAACCACATCCAAACATAAATGATAATTCATGGCATGAGCAAACTATATCATCAAAACACGAAACAAGTTATCCAAAATAGATAGCCATTTTCGCATGGCTAGCATATTTACACGATTACAAAACATTAGTTATACTGTTTAGTCTAACCTATACATGCCCTTTTTAGTACAAAACTAAGTTATTAAATACCAAAAGAAAGTTGATAGTGCGGTTGACTTCTTTCCAGATCCTTCGAGTCCGTAGCTTGAACCTAAAATCTATAAAACAAGGGTAAACAAGAATACACAAAGTAAGCTTGCTAGCTTAGTAAGTCTCAAGCAATATTTATGACATATACACACATACTTAACAATTTAACTTCCATTCTTACGGCAATTAACATAGATAATTCAATACGAGTTTCACCTAGCCAAATATTAATCATATCCTTAATCTAATCAATAGTAGTTTATCACATGAATTTATACAATAACATTTCATATATACAACCTATGCATTTGAATATTTCAAGTTACAGAAACATAACATAATTTCGATCTCATTGCACATCATATTCATAACCGAAGTTTTAAGAATCACAATTATATGTCTATACCTCAACTTCTCGTATATATATATATATAAATCATACCAATAAATGATAAGCCTAATATCCTGAGATAAAATTCAATTCGAGTCATTAATTTCATGACATCACAATTAGCTCATATAAAAGTAAACTAACTTACCTTATTACTTACCAATATAATAAGCTAATTTCCTTTTTCTTTTTTACAGCTTATAGCTCAATCGACTATGTATATACATCTCAAATTCTCTGTTTTGACGTATCACCAGCAAAAAGCCTGCTAGGCATTAAAGCCCGAAATAAATCACCGGCACGAGGCCTGCTAGGCAGTAAGCCTGAAATGAATCACCGGCACAAGGCTTGCTACGCACAAAGCCTGACATATATCACCGGCACAAAGCCTGACATATATCACCGGCACAAAGCCTGCTAGGCATAAAGCCTGAAATAAGTCACCAGCACTAGGCCTGCTGGGTAATAAGCCCGAATATGTTTATCAAATCAATTCATTAACTCACATTTCTTATCATATACATCACTATCAATTCATATATACACAAAACCAATCCACTTGTCATATTGAAAACATATACTTGTTCATATCACATTAACAGAATATATATTTAATCCAATTTAACACCTTTACATTCAGCTAACACATAATTCTATAGTCAACATTATTAAATTTCATCCTTTAACATGTTTATAATTTACTTTTGAACATATAAGTGCTTAAGGACTTACCTCGGCTGTCGATAGACCGTGCAAATCAGCTATTTGAGAACCTTCGTCTTTCCCCGATCTAAATCCGTTTTTCTTTGCTCTTGATCTTGAAATCAAGCTTCCAAGTGCCGAAAATCAAAGAACATAAACCCCCCTTTTCTTTCTCAATATTCGGCCATGAGAGAGTGAGAAAGATGATGGTTTTGTTTATGTTATTTTAACATATTATAAAAGTAATTATTCAATTACTAATTTAACCTTTAATATAAAATAAAAACTAACATATATCTAAAGGTTATTCTTGACATAAGCCACCCACTAACGAAAAAAATGGGTTATTTACCCTTCTAATGCTCCACTTTAAAAAGCCATCATCAAATGGGCACTTTACACTATAGTTTGAGACTTTTAAAATTTACGCGATTAAGTCCTTTTTGTCAAATTAAGCACCCAAACGATGAAAGTTTTCTACGAAACTTTCACACATTTTAATTCACACATAACAAACACAAAATAAAATATTAAAATATTTCTCAGACTCGGATTCGTGGTCCCGAAACAACCGTTCCGATTAGGGTCAAATTCGGTCTGTTACAGTTTTGGTTTCTAACAAAAAGTAAAAAGAAGAAGAAAAGATGATTCTAGTTTGCCGAAAAAGAGAGAAAACTTGAGACTATTTTCAGAGAACACAATGAAAAATTCGGCACACCCCCTTGCCTATACTAAACCAATTTTCCCCCCTCTCCTGTGTTTGATTTTTGGCCAACACTGCAACCACAAGATAGCTCCTATCCTTTTCCCTTATCTTAATCTATTAACTCGTCAAAAATAGCCCTAATTAGCACCAACTCCTCCCTTCTTTATCAGCATAATATCCACATAATAAAAACATTAAAAATACCTAAATAACAGCCTTGTTGCCGTCCCCTCCTAGCTCCCTTTAGTGCCAAAATTGGCCCAGCTTGATGGGCCCCAAATGGCCACAAATTGGGCCTCTCCCCTTGCCTATTGACGCCATCTATAACTCCCCTTTACTGCGCCCCTTGTTGCTGGGCCACAAGCCCAGTATATCAATTAAACTACCAAGACTTTATTTTAAGCCCTAGCGTGTCTAAACAAAATATTTAATCAAGGCCTCAGCCCAAACCTGAGCCCCATTTGCACCTCAAATTCTCAAATTAACACATTAATCATGTCTACGCATTAAACGATAAGCCCACTAATTCGGGGTGTTACAGTTCTACCCCCCTTAAAATAAATTTCGACCTCGAAATTTACCTGATCAGAAGAGATGGGGATACTGCTGTCGCATAACATCCTCCGGCTCCCATGTTGCTTCCTCTGCGCCATGGTTCCGCCACAAAACTTTGACCAAAGGGACAGACTTCCTTCTCAACACCTTTACGTCTCGCTTCAAAATTTGCACTGGCTCCTCCTCAAAGGACAAATCTGGCCTTACTTCGTGTAACACCCTGGTTTTAGGGGTTAGATTTTTGGTGCTTAGCTCAGGTGTTGGCACACTTTAATGTGTGGTTGGGTTAGTTTTAGGGGTCCTGAGAACCTTAGGTAGTGGTGGAATGATTTGGAAAATTTTTAGTTTTAGGGGTTAAAAGGGGAGCTTGGATAGAGGGGGCCTTAAGAGAAATTTTGGTGGAGTTTTGGCACAAAGATTGGTGTGGCAGAGTGGCAAGGAGGTGCCAGTCTAGAGCTTGGAAGGTGACGCCACTTGAAGGAGGAAGAGGTCTCATGTTCGATTCGCAAGGGCAGCAAGAGGGCTTTGTTTTGCGTCAACTTTGTAAGGTGTTGGACGGTTTTTGGAGGCTTAAAAAATGGATGAAGACTTGGTCTTCCTTTTTTGAATTCGGCTAGGTAGGTAAGGAATAAGGTTTGACTTGTTCAAACCATTTTGAATGGATGGCTAGGAGGAGAGATGTGTTGGTTTTTATTTTGAATTATTTGAAGGGTTGGTGGAGAGTGAAAGTAGGAGGAATTTTGGGATTGGGTGGGGGATGAGTTGTTGGCCGATTTTAGTAGTATAAATAGGGGGGAGGTGTTCATCTTTTTAGTTTTTCCCCATTTGCTTGCTTACCGAAAGGTTTCTCCATTTGTTCTCCCCCACTCCACCTGAGCCGAAACCTCTATTTCTGTCTTCCTTCTTTATATTCTTTTTAACCCTTGGCCGAAACCACCCACCCTTCCATCTCTCTTCTCTTCCATTTTGCTAAAACAAAAGTACACCCCCACACCTATCTTACCCTTTTCTCAAACCTCTGGCCGAAACCCCTATCCCCTTTCCTTGATTATCTTTTATTGATAGCCGAATCTACACTCCATCCTTGTGCCGTGCTCCTTTTTCTTTTATTTGGTAACTCCTTGGCCGAATATTAGCATAGACCTCGTTGGGTTTTCGTTTGCAACCGTTGTTAAGATACTCTGGAATTTGAAGTAGTCAGTTAAGCCTCCGTTTGTTAGCAGTCAGCTTGGTAAGTGATTTTGGTAAGAATATTTATTAAGATTTGTTTCTTAGATTGTGATTTGGAGGGTTAACCCGTTGTTCTAATTAAGTGTTCTGATAGAGGCAACAACCAGTCAGAGTGGGCAAGGGAAGGCACCTATCCCGAAGTTCAAGAAGAGAGCTGTCTCGGCGGTTCGAGATTGGCCACCGGGGTGTGGGCCAGCAGCAGGGGATAGCTATAATCAAATAGCAGCTGTTTCGTTGAGCGATAGCGTAGGGATAGAAAGCTTAGAACTACAAGTGTTAAGGTGCGTAATCATCGCACTATTTCTCGGTTATTGCTTGCTAATGCTTATTCATATGCATGATGTGTGGTAGCCGATTATGATGGCTTGTGTGGTGAATGGTTATTTTGGGTAATCGTATATCAGGTGAGTAAAGTCTTTGGTATGAAATTATTTATGATATATACACATGATATGGTATTTAACATGAGATGCCTACTCTTTTGTTATGATCTGACATATTACCTTTTTACATACATACATGGGAGGTGGATTGATCGATGAAGGAATGAGTGTACACATGATGTACGTGGTCTAATGTTAGCCTCGGCTACATTAGCGCTTGATGGTTAGCTTGGTGCTACCTCAAGGGAGATGTTGGCTAGGTGCCCATCTCGGCGGTTGATGGCTATGTGCATCACCGTAGACAGATTATGCTTTTGGGATCACTTTGGGTGATCGGTGGCTCAGCCACGGCCTTGAGCAGCGAATTAGCCAAGGTGAGATTTTGTGGATCACGATGTGATCAGTGGTGGATTAGCCACGGCCTTAGGCAGGGAGTCTGCTAAGGTTGGTGTTACGGTTGGATTGTAGGTTGGGCTGATATGCATATTTGCATGACTTGCTATGAGATTAGTATGGTATTGGGCCAAGCCCATACGTGTGGAAATCTGTGTTGTGATTATGCACTGAGTCAGTGGACTCACTTTATTTTCCTAACTATTTCAGGTGATGCGTAGAATTGGACCGGGATCGGAGAGGACACATGGTGGCCCATGCAGAAAGAGGAATTTAAATATTTTAAAGCTTGTTTATATTAAGTAATTGGTTTTAAATATTGATGTAATAAGGGCCTTTTGATTTTTATTTACTTTGGGAATTATTTTATTATTATTTTAAATTATGATTGGATTATATTAAGTTACTAAGTGGAAACGAATTTATTATGACAACTTATTTATTCAAAATTAGTCTTATATATTCGCTAAAGTTTACTTTTTGGCATTTTATAATATTTATATGATATCAAAGTTTTTCTCATACAATATCAAATAAACATGGGTTTTCAAAGGTTAATAAATTTACTATTTTATTTTAAGTCAAAAAGAATTTTCCACCGTTTTTCGCAGTGACATAACCAGATTCGGTCGTAGTGAATGGGCCGGGTTTGGGGGTGTTACACTTCGATTCCTTCCACCGGCACAATGTGCGATGGATCAGGACGATAACATCTTAGCATCGAGACATGGAACACGTCACGTATTTGTTCCAACTCTGGAGGCAACTCCAGTTGATACGCCACTGGCCCCACACGTTCTAGTACCTGATAAGGTCCAATAAACCGGGGACTTAGCTTGCCCTTCCGACCAAACCTTATTACCTTCTTCCACGGTGACACTTTCAAGAAGACTTGGTCCCCCACTGCGAATTCCAACTCCTTCCACTTAAGATCCGCATAAGATTTCTGCCGATCAAATGCTTCCTTCAACCGAGCCCGAATCAACTTAACTTTCTCTTCCGTCTCCGACACTAGTTCTGGACCCAACACCTGACGCCCACCCAATTCTGTCCAACAAGTAGGAGTACGACATCTCCGTCTGTATAACGCTTCATAAGGTGCCATCTGAATACTATATTGATAGCTGTTATTGTATGCAAATTCTACCAAGGGTAAATACTCCTCCCAACTACCCCTAAAATTGATAATGCAACCCCTTAGCATATCCTCCAAAATCTGTATTACCCTCTCAGACTGACCATCAGTCTACGGATGAAAAACGGTGCTAAAGTCTAACCTTGTTCCCATTGCCTGATGCAGAGCCTTCCAGAATCGTGACGTGAACCTAGGATCTCTATCAGAAATGATCGACAAAGGTACACCATGCAATCTCACTACCTCAGCCACGTACAGCTTAGCCAACCTTTGCAGAAAATAATCAACACGAACCGGTATGAAGTGAGCAGACTTTGTCAGCCGATCTACAATCACCCAAATAGCATCCTTCTTAGTGGGCGTAAGAGGTAACCCACTAACAAAATCCATCGTGATTCTTTCCCATTTCCATTGTGGAATCTTCACCGGCTGCAACAACCCTGAAGGCAGCTGGTGTTCTGCCTTCACCTGCTGACACGTCAAACATTTTCCCACGAATTCCGTTACTTCTCGCTTCAGACCTGGCCACCAGAATTGCTCTCGCAAATCCCGATACATCTTAACTCCTCCAAGATGCATAGTGTAAGGGTTACTATGCGCCTCCTGAAGAATCATCTGCCTTAACTCCACATCCTTTGGCATACAAACTTTCTTACGAAAACACAGGACTCCATCACCATTCAAACTATAGTCCTCTCCTTCACCACTTCGCACTTGCCGGAGTCGAGCACTCAAAACATCATCTAGAAGTTGCTTCTCTTTGATCTGACTTGTCCACATAGGTCTTACTTGGAGCTCAGCAACCAAACTTCCATCCTCATACAGACTAAGATGAGCGAACATGGCCCTCAAATCCACTATCGCCTTCCTACTCAGCGCATCTGCCACCACATTAGCCTTACCCGGATGATATTCAATCGAGCAGTCATAGTCCTTCAAGAGCTCAATCCACCTACGTTGCCTCAGATTCAACTTCTTCTGGTTAAGGAGATACTTCAGACTCTTATGGTTCGTGTAAATAACCGACTTCTCCCCATACAGGTAGTGTCTCTAGATCTTCAGAGCGAACACTACTTGTAACAGCCCAATTTTGACCCTAATCGGAACGGTGGTTTCGGGACCACGAATCCGAGCCTGTGAGATATTATAATATTATGTCTTGTGTTCATTATGTGTGCTTTTAGTGGGTGTAAAAATCTCGTAGAAAATTTCAGCTATCTAAGTGTTTAAATTGCTAAGAAGGCTTAAATTGCAAGAAGGATTAATGTAGTGGGCATTAATGAAAAGGGAGCTAAATGAATTGTTCATAAAACATGGGAATTTGCATGTCAAATTCCCCACATTTGAACAAGGTGGACGGCAAGCATGCATACATGCTCTTTATTTTATTTTTTTTATGAAACTTAGGCATTATTATATTAAAGCATGCTAGGAAAATATGTTTTTAATTTATACATATTTTGATTTTTGAAAAAGCATGCTATGATTTTTGTTAAAATAACAAAAAGAAAAAGAAAATTCTCTCCTCTTTCATTCATCCTTGCCGATTCCTATTTGGAAGAGAAGGGAAGAGCTTCATCCCCCTATTCGGCCTTGCATGCACTAGGATAGGTAAGAGTTTGATCTTGATTTTGAAAACTCACCTTGATATGGCTTAAATTCTTAATCTTTTCTTTTGAAACAAGCAAAAAAAAAAAGACTTTGTTAATATGGGTAGAAGGAGATTCGGCCATGGGTGCTAATGTTGTAGCTTCTTGAGTTGATAAGTTAGATGGTATGAAAAGAAATGGCATAAAATGGGTGAGAAGATTTTGTTGTTTGGCTTGAAAGTACCCTACTAGTTGGCCGAATGTGAGACCACCAATCTTGAATCCTTTTTCCTTTGTGTTAATGTTCGGCTATACTTATATTGTATAGTGATTAGACATGGATGAATGGTTTTGCATGGTTGTGTTGGTAGTCCTACATACTATCGAGTTCTTGTGCAAAAAAAAATTGAGAGCTAAGCTCTCCTTAGATTCGGCCATGACTTAGTTCTAAGGCCTTTTCATGTGTGATGAAAGCATGTTGTCTATGGTTGGTTACATTGTTTGATAGATAGAAAAAGAAAAGAAATGGTGGATACCTTAGCTTGATTTAATAAGTCTTATGAATGTAGTAATTATTTGCTTGGGATGCTAATAAAGGAATCATGTAAAATTTGGGTTTAAACAAGCTAATATTAGGCTGGAATTAGGATGAATAAGTTGTGGTTATCTAGCTTGTTTCTTGGTTGTATATTGAAGAAAAATGCAATGGTATGGAAGTAGTACATTCGGCCATAATAGAAAAAGAATTTGAGCTAATGTGTTTGATTATATATGTGTAATTATATAAGTTAAGGTACGGCTAGATAAGAAGGTAAGTTGTAAGTTAAAACACATCAAGGAAATTGTCGCCAAAGTGTTCCCTAATAAATTGAATGCACTTGAACAAAGTAGGGGATGTATGCCGAATGCACATCGTTATGTCTTGAAATCATGCATTTTATGATTTTGCTCTCGAATTGAATGGAAGTGTAGTTAATTGGTTAAAATTGAATCAAATTAGATCGGGAACAAAAAGAGAAAGATCAAGATCGAGGAAAGACAAAGATTATCGAGTAGCCGATTTGCACGGCTTATCGACAACTGAGGTAAGTCCCTTGGTCAAATTATGACAAAGAGTAAATTATGATTATCTTGATTTTTAAAAATTAATGAATGTTAGTATTCAAATGCATCATGGCCGAATGTATACTTACATGTGGGTTGATGATTCATGTTGAGAATGATGGCAATTGTTGGGACTAATGCAAGGTGGATGAGTAAGTTTTTGAGCTACTTTATATCTAAAGATCCTATATATATATTTAGTGAATTATATAAATTGTATAAGCTTAGTATAAAACCATGAGTTGGCCGCTTGTGATAGTGATGGATTTGATTAATCTCAAATTTATTAAATGCAATGGTAATTAAGGTGTATGATTCGATATGCATAGTAAACACGTGAAAAGCATGTAAAGATATATTGACATTCAGGCTTTTATGCCTAGCAGGCTTCGTGCTGGTGTTATCTATCGGGCTTTATGCCTAGCAGGCTTCGTGCCGGTGTTATCTATCGGGCTTTTATGCCTAGCAGGCTTCGTGCCGGTGTTATTTATCGGGCTTTTATGCCTAGCAGGCCTCGTGCCGGTGTTATCTATCGGGCTTTACGCCTAGCAGGCTAAATGCTGGTGAGGAAATTTGCCTAAGAGGAGTTTAATCCTTGTCAAGACAATTTAGAACTAAATTGTCAAGAAAATGGTTCGGGTAAGTATGTGAGGTATGCTATGTTAACTATTACTTGTGCTAAGTTGTCATTGATGAAAGAAATTTGACGGAAGTTGAACTTATAACATGCTACTATGGGTCAATCGATTTGCATGAATAACTACTATGAAAGTGGGTCCTCGAATTATTGAACTTGACCTTGTGTAAACTATTTACTTAGTTGTTTATGTAGAATACCATATGCGGATTGTTTTATCTTCATAAATAATTAGATGTTCAAATTTTGAATGAATTGGGACTTACTAAGCTAGTACGCTTACTCGTGTGAGATGTTTCCTCTGTTTTATAGATTAGGGGCAAGCCACAAGCTCATCGGGGTCGTTGGAAAGTCGCTCACACTATCAACCTATCTTTTTGGGGTACTCCTTCATTTTGGATTGGTTTTGAACGAAGGCATGTATAGGATAGGCTTGAATTGTTTGAGGAAGTTTTACGGTTCACATGTAAACCCTAAAAGAATGGCCATGCGAATATGGCTAAATTTCTAATTAAGTATGTTGTAGTGTTGTTAATGTGTATGCTGGTTCTTGATGGCAAGGTTTATGCTTTCTAAATCAAGTTTAATCATTTTGTTAAGGAAATGTTTAAATATGCGGAATGGATCCTTGAATTAGGAATGTAGGTAAGTTTGGTAAGAAGCTAGTCCTTCATAAATTGGGACAAAACAACTTGTAGTAACAGCAGTGATTTGACTTAGAAAAATCACCAAAAATAGGGTATATTAAATTAAAGGGTGAATGAGACATGGAGTTAAACCTTATTGTGTCTATTTTTACATGAAAGAAACATAGTAGGCAAAAGACTTATACATTATGAGATAATTCAGTTTTAGTGAGACCTACTCTGAATGCATTCGCGAGTCACTGTTCTGTTTTGGAAAAATTGTCAAAAATTGTACAAAAATAATTAGGAAGCATGGGATATATGTGTAGAACCCTTATTGAGTCTATTTTTCGTTGGTATAAACTAGAACAGTATATGAAAATTGTGCAATGAGATAACTGCAGTTTTATAGGGACAGGTCAGAACTGTCCAGCAGTGTAATAAGGGTAACTTTGATGAATAAACTGTACTAAATGGCCACATGAAAAATTCTAGAAAAATTATGGTAAATAGATATATGAGTCTACTTTCAAGGAAAATTTACGGATCTGAATTTCGAACTCTATAACTCGAGTTATAGCCGAATTGGTCGGCACAACGCAGTTTGACAGCTTTAAGATTTTCATGTTCTGAACTAGTAGTCAAGTCTAGTAATGCCCCTTGCTCAACTCCGGCGACGGTACCGGGTACGGGGTGTTACATTTGATTGGTATCAGAGCTTACGGTTTAGTCGATTCTAGGACTGCCGTGGCGAGTGTGAGTCTAGCTATACATGCCTTGGTTATATGTTGATAGTGTGGTGACTTCTGACAACCTGAATTTTTGTTTGTATAGTAAATGGATTCCGAACCAGAAAGAGCCGTGGCTGATGATGTGGAGAGCGTGGCGCCTGACCGTACCCATGGATCAGCGCCGATAGACTCTCAACCTGTTTCGGGTAGCCACGAAGGAGAGACAAAGCAAGCCTTTTATCGGATGATGAATGATTGGTTTGCCCAATTTATTCAGAATAACCCGAATATGCCCCAACCTCCACCCCCGAATAATCCAACTCCGGATCCTCTAGCTCCCCCAGTAATAGATCCCATGAGATCTAGTAGGCCCCCAGTTGACAAAATTCGAAAATATGGGGCCGAAGAATTTAAAGCCAATGACGATGATGATGCTGAGAGAGCCGAAATGTGGCTCGATAACACTATTCGGGTACTTGGTGAGCTGTCTTGTACTCCGGATGAATGCTTGAAATGTACTATATCCTTACTACGGGACACTGCATATCACTGGTGGAACACACTAGTATCAGTGGTTCCGAAAGAAAGAGTGACATGGGATTTCTTCCAAACTGAATTCCGCAAGAAGTATATTAGCCAAAGGTTTATTGATCAAAAACGAAAAGAGTTCCTTGAGCTGAAACAAGGACGAATGACTGTAACGGAGTATGAAAGAAAATTTGTCAGGCTCAGCCGTTATGCTAGAGAGTGTGTCTCTACTGAAGCCATTATGTGTAAAAGATTCGAAGACGGCCTAAATGAAGATATAAAGATGTTTGTTGGCGTTCTTGAAATCCAAGAATTTGTAACTTTAGTTGAGAGAGCTTGCAAAGCTGAAGAGCTCGGGAAGGAGAAAAGAAAGGCCGATACCGAAGCCAGAGATATCCGAAAGAGGTCTTCGGGCAAGGTCTTCCATCCCACGAGCAAGAGGCCCAGAGATGACTATAGCCGACAGAAAACTACTACAGATCCACCTAGACGGGATCGACCTCCTATGAGCTCCCGAGCTACCTCGATAGCCAGTGTTGGTAACATTCCACAGACCAGAGTTGAATGCAAGCACTGTGGGAAATGGCACTCAGGGAGTTGTAGATTCCATGATCGGACTTGCTATAAGTGTGGATCGTCGGGTCATTTTATCCGGGAGTGTCCGAAATTAGCTGAGCAAAATGCCGTTCAGAATACTACACCGAACAGCGTGCCAATGCGAGGTAGACCACCCAGACATTCAGGCAATGTAGGTGGTAGCCAGAAAGGAACGAAGAACACTACAGATCGATCTGAGGCTAGAGCTCCGGCGAGAGCATATGCTGCGCGAGCTAGAGAGGATGCTTCCTCCCCCGACGTCATTACTGGTACTTTCACTCTTTTTGATACTACTGTGATTGCACTAATTGATCCTGGTTCGACTCATTCTTATGTGTGTGAAACTTTAAAATTTGGTAAGACTCTGCTAGTTGAGTCTACCGAGTTCGTAATTCGTGTGTCCAACCCTTTGGGTAGATGTGTGCTTGTAGATAAAGTGTGTAGAGGTTGCCCGTTGATGGTACGAGACTATTGCTTTCCAGCAGACTTAATGTTGCTGCCCTTCGATGAATTTGATATAATCTTGGGTATGGATTGGCTAACTTCACATGAGGCAGTGGTGGATTGCAAAAGGAAGCTTATTAATCTGAAATGCCGAAACGGTGAGACAATTAGAATAAAATCCGGTGATGCAAATGAGTTGCCTACAGTGATATCCTCGATGGTAGCCCAAAAGTATGTGAGAAAGGGGTGTGAGGCCTATTTGGCTTATGTACTGGATAATAAACTGTCCGAGAAACTAATGGAATCGGTACCAGTTGTATGTGAATACCCCGATGTGTTTCCTGAAGAACTGCCGGGCTTACCCCCAGTACGAGAGATTGAGTTCGGCATTGAATTAGTGCCGGATGTGACCCCAATTTCGATAGCTCCGTACCGAATGGCGCCTACTGAATTAAAAGAATTGAAAAAGCAGTTGCAAGAATTGACCGAGAGGGGTTTCGCACGACCGAGTTTTTCTCCGTGGGGAGCACCAGTCTTGTTTGTGAAAAAGAAAGATGGGACAATGCGAATGTGTATCGACTACCGGCAACTAAATAAGGTGACCATAAAGAATAAATACCCGTTACCTCGGATTGATGATTTATTTGATCAGTTGAAGGGAGCTTCAGTGTTTTCGAAAATAGATTTGAGATCGGGCTATTACCAATTACGAGTCAGAGATTCCGATGTGCCCAAGACGGCATTTCGAACGAGGTACGGGCACTATGAGTTTTTGGTTATGCCTTTTGGGCTTACCAATGCACCTGCCGTTTTTATGGATCTAATGAACCGGGTCTTCCGACGGTTTTTGGATCGGTTTGTAGTAGTGTTTATTGATGATATATTGGTCTACTCCAAAAGTGAAGCGGAACACGTTGAGCACTTGAGAGAAGTACTACAAACCTTGAGAGATCATCGTTTATATGCAAAATTCAGTAAGTGTGAGTTTTGGTTGAACGAAGTCAGCTTCTTGGGTCATGTGGTTTCGGTGTCAGGAATTCGGGTGGATCCAAACAAAATAGCAGCCATACTCGAGTGGAAACCACCAAAGAATGTTTCTGAAATCCGAAGCTTCCTAGGCCTCGCGGGGTATTATAGACGTTTTGTAAAGGGTTTTTCCGTGATAGCTGCACCATTGACGAGACTACTACAGAAGGATGTCAAATATGAGTGGTCAGAAAAATGCCAGAGGAGTTTCGAGCAGTTGAAAGCCCTTTTAACCGAGGCTCCAGTGTTGACTCAGCCTGAATCGGGTAAAGAATTTACTATTTTTAGTGATGCATCTTTAAGTGGGTTGGGTTGTGTTCTGATGCAAGAAGGCAAGGTCATAGCCTACGCTTCAAGACAATTGAAGCCACATGAAAAGAATTATCCAACTCACGATCTGGAGTTAGCAGCCATTGTGTTTGCATTAAAAATTTGGCGTCACTATTTATTCGGCGAAAAATGTCATGTTTATTCAGATCACAAAAGTTTGAAATATTTAATGACTCAGAAAGATCTAAATTTGAGACAACGCCGATGGTTAGAATTGCTGAAAGACTACGAATTAGTGATTGACTACCATCCAGGGAAGGCTAATGTGGTGGCGGATGCGTTGAGTCGAAAACCATTATTTGCTCTGCGTGCATTAAACACACGGATGACGATGTCTGAAGATGGTTCGATCATAGCCGAGCTGCAAACAAGACCGATGTTTATTCAGCAAATTTGCGAGGCACAGAAAGTTGACAAAAAGTTAGTAGCTATTCGGGTTCAGTGTGAGAACGCTACAGAATCGGACTTCCAGATAGATGCAAATGACTGTTTGAAGTATAAAAATCGATTGTGTGTTCCAATGAACTCAGATTTGATACAGATGATTCTGAGTGAGGCCCATAATGGCCGAATGTCGATACACCCGGGTAGTACAAAAATGTATAACGATTTGAAGCAGTTTTATTGGTGGCCCGGCATGAAACGGGACATATCTGAATTTGTCTCCAAATGCTTAATCTGCCAACAAGTGAAAGCTGAGCATCAGGTACCTTCCGGATTACTTCAGCCGATTATGATACCCGAATGGAAATGGGATAGAATTACTATGGATTTTGTATCCGGTCTCCCTATGACACCGAGTAAGAAAGATGCCGTTTGGGTCATCGTTGATAGATTGACTAAGTCAGCTCATTTTGTGCCGGTACGTACCGACTATTCACTTGATAAGCTCACCGAATTGTATGTGTCGCAGATTGTAAGATTGCACGGTGTACCGAGTTCCATTGTGTCAGATAGAGACCCAAGATTTACCTCGCGATTCTGGAAGAAGTTGCAAGAGGCATTAGGTACTAAACTTCATTTTAGTACAGCCTTCCATCCGCAAACAGACGGTCAGTCTGAGCGAACTATCTTGACACTTGAGGACATGTTGAGGTGTTGCGTTCTCGAGTTCGAGGGTACGTGGGAACGATACCTACCCCTGATTGAGTTTGCTTACAATAATAGCTTTCAGTCTAGCATAAAAATGGCACCTTATGAAGCCTTATATGGTCGAAAATGCCGCACACCGTTGTATTGGACTGAGCTCGGTGAGAATAAGATACACGGGGTTGATTGGATTAAAGAAACTGAACAGAAAGTGGTTGTGATTAAAAGCAATTTGAAAGCAGCTTCGGATCGTCAAAAGTCCTATGCCGATTTAAAACGCAAGGACATTGAATTTCAGGTCGGAGATCGGGTATTCTTGAAAGTTTCTCCGTGGAAGAAGATACTCCGATTCGGTCAGAAAGGCAAGTTGAGCCCGAGATTTATCGGACCGTACGAAGTTATTGAACGTATTGGACCGGTTGCTTATAGATTAAGATTGCCCTCTGAGTTAGAAAGGATACACAACGTATTTCATGTTTCGATGCTTCGCAAATACAGATCGGATCCGTCCCATGTGATCACCCCGTCAGAGATTGAAATTCGATCTGACTTGACCTATGATGAGGAACCGATCCGTATCTTAGCTCGGGAAACCAAAGAGTTAAGAAATAAAAGAATTCCATTAGTAAAGATTCTATGGAATCGTCACGGAGTCGAAGAGGCTACGTGGGAGCCTGAAGAGTCAATGAAGCAACAATATCCGAACCTTTTTAACGGTAAGATTTTCGGGGACGAAAATCCTTAAGGGGGGGAGAGTTGTAACAGCCCAATTTTGACCCTAATCGGAACGGTGGTTTCGGGACCACGAATCCGAGCCTGTGAGATATTATAATATTATGTCTTGTGTTCGTTATGTGTGCTTTTAGTGGGTGTAAAAATCTCGTAGAAAATTTCAGCTATCTAAGTGTTTAAATTGCTAAGAAGGCTTAAATTGCAAGAAGGATTAATGTAGTGGGCATTAATGAAAAGGGAGCTAAATGAATTGTTCATAAAACATGGGAATTTGCATGTCAAATTCCCCACATTTGAACAAGGTGGACGGCAAGCATGCATATGCTCTTTATTTTATTTTTTTTTATGAAACTTAGGCATTATTATATTAAAGCATGCTAGGAAAATATGTTTTTAATTTATACATATTTTGATTTTTGAAAAAGCATGCTATGATTTTTGTTAAAATAACAAAAAGAAAAAGAAAATTCTCTCCTCTTTCATTCATCCTTGCCGATTCCTATTGGAAGAGAAGGGAAGAGCTTCATCCCCCTATTCGGCCTTGCATGCACTAGGATAGGTAAGAGTTTGATCTTGATTTTGAAAACTCACCTTGATATGGCTTAAATTCTTAATCTTTTCTTTTGAAACAAGCAAAAAAAAAAAAAGACTTTGTTAATATGGGTAGAAGGAGATTCGGCCATGGGTGCTAATGTTGTAGCTTCTTGAGTTGATAAGTTAGATGGTATGAAAAGAAATGGCATAAAATGGGTGAGAAGATTTTGTTGTTTGGCTTGAAAGTACCCTACTAGTTGGCCGAATGTGAGACCACCAATCTTGAATCCTTTTTCCTTTGTGTTAATGTTCGGCTATACTTATATTGTATAGTGATTAGACATGGATGAATGGTTTTGCATGGTTGTGTTGGTAGTCCTACATACTATCGAGTTCTTGTGCAAAAAAAAATTGAGAGCTAAGCTCTCCTTAGATTCGGCCATGACTTAGTTCTAAGGCCTTTTCATGTGTGATGAAAGCATGTTGTCTATGGTTGGTTACATTGTTTGATAGATAGAAAAAGAAAAGAAATGGTGGATACCTTAGCTTGATTTAATAAGTCTTATGAATGTAGTAATTATTTGCTTGGATGCTAATAAAGGAATCATGTAAATTTGGGTTTAAACAAGCTAATATTCGGCTGGAATTAGGATGAATAAGTTGTGGTTATCTAGCTTGTTTCTTGGTTGTATATTGAAGAAAAATGCAATGGTATGGAAGTAGTACATTCGGCCATAATAGAAAAAGAATTTGAGCTAATGTGTTTGATTATATATGTGTAATTATATAAGTTAAGGTACGGCTAGATAAGAAGGTAAGTTGTAAGTTAAAACACATCAAGGAAATTGTCGCCAAAGTGTTCCCTAATAAATTGAATGCACTTGAACAAAGTAGGGGATGTATGCCGAATGCACATCGTTATGTCTTGAAATCATGCATTTTATGATTTTGCTCTCGAATTGAATGGAAGTGTAGTTAATTGGTTAAATTGAATCAAATTAGATCGGGAACAAAAAGAGAAAGATCAAGATCGAGGAAAGACAAAGATTATCGAGTAGCCGATTTGCACGGCTTATCGACAACTGAGGTAAGTCCCTTGGTCAAATTATGCAAAGAGTAAATTATGATTATCTTGATTTTTAAAAATTAATGAATGTTAGTATTCAATGCATCATGGCCGAATGTATACTTACATGTGGGTTGATGATTCATGTTGAGAATGATGGCAATTGTTGGGACTAATGCAAGGTGGATGAGTAAGTTTTTGAGCTACTTTATATCTAAAGATCCTATATATATATTTAGTGAATATATAAATTGTATAAGCTTAGTATAAAACCATGAGTTGGCCGCTTGTGATAGTGATGGATTTGATTAATCTCAAATTTATTAAATGCAATGGTAATTAAGGTGTATGATTCGATATGCATAGTAAACACGTGAAAAGCATGTAAAGATATATTGACATTCAGGCTTTTATGCCTAGCAGGCTTCGTGCTGGTGTTATCTATCGGGCTTTATGCCTAGCAGGCTTCGTGCCGGTGTTATCTATCGGGCTTTTATGCCTAGCAGGCTTCGTGCCGGTGTTATTATCGGGCTTTTATGCCTAGCAGGCCTCGTGCCGGTGTTATCTATCGGGCTTTACGCCTAGCAGGCTAAATGCTGGTGAGGAAATTTGCCTAAGAGGAGTTTAATCCTTGTCAAGACAATTTAGAACTAAATTGTCAAGAAAATGGTTCGGGTAAGTATGTGAGGTATGCTATGTTAACTATTACTTGTGCTAAGTTGTCATTGATGAAAGAAATTTGACGGAAGTTGAACTTATAACATGCTACTATGGGTCAATCGATTTGCATGAATAACTACTATGAAAGTGGGTCCTCGAATTATTGAACTTGACCTTGTGTAAACTATTTACTTAGTTGTTTATGTAGAATACCATATGCGGATTGTTTTATCTTCATAAATAATTAGATGTTCAAATTTTGAATGAATTGGGACTTACTAAGCTAGTACGCTTACTCGTGTGAGATGTTTCCTCTGTTTTATAGATTAGGGGCAAGCCACAAGCTCATCGGGGTCGTTGGAAAGTCGCTCACACTATCAACCTATCTTTTTGGGGTACTCCTTCATTTTGGATTGGTTTTGAACGAAGGCATGTATAGGATAGGCTTGAATTGTTTGAGGAAGTTTTACGGTTCACATGTAAACCCTAAAAGAATGGCCATGCGAATATGGCTAAATTTCTAATTAAGTATGTTGTAGTGTTGTTAATGTGTATGCTGGTTCTTGATGGCAAGGTTTATGCTTTCTAAATCAAGTTTAATCATTTTGTTAAGGAAATGTTTAAATATGCGGAATGGATCCTTGAATTAGGAATGTAGGTAAGTTTGGTAAGAAGCTAGTCCTTCATAAATTGGGACAAAACAACTTGTAGTAACAGCAGTGATTGACTTAGAAAAATCACCAAAAATAGGGTATATTAATTAAAGGGTGAATGAGACATGGAGTTAAACCTTATTGTGTCTATTTTTACATGAAAGAAACATAGTAGGCAAAAGACTTATACATTATGAGATAATTCAGTTTAGTGAGACCTACTCTGAATGCATTCGCGAGTCACTGTTCTGTTTTGGAAAAATTGTCAAAAATTGTACAAAAATAATTAGGAAGCATGGGATATATGTGTAGAACCCTTATTGAGTCTATTTTTCGTTGGTATAAACTAGAACAGTATATGAAAATTGTGCAATGAGATAACTGCAGTTTTATAGGGACAGGTCAGAACTGTCCAGCAGTGTAATAAGGGTAACTTTGATGAATAAACTGTACTAAATGGCCACATGAAAAATTCTAGAAAAATTATGGTAAATAGATATATGAGTCTACTTTCAAGGAAAATTTACGGATCTGAATTTCGAACTCTATAACTCGAGTTATAGCCGAATTGGTCGGCATAACGCAGTTTGACAGCTTTAAGATTTTCATGTTCTGAACTAGTAGTCAAGTCTAGTAATGCCCCTTGCTCAACTCCGGCGACGGTACCGGGTACGGGGTGTTACACTACTGCCGCTAATTCTAGATCATGCGTAGGGTAGTTCAACTCATGCGGTCTTAACTGTCGAGACGAATAGGCAACCACCTTTACATCTTGCATCAACACACATCCTAAACTCGTGTGCGACGCATCACAGTAGACGGTAAATTCTTTTCCCACCTCTGGCTAAATTAACACCGATGCTTCTGTCAAAATCTTCTTCAGCTTCTCAATGAGAACCCTTCAACAAACCTTCTGTAGTACCCTGACAATCCCAAGAAACTTCGAATCTCCGCCACCGACTTCGGCGATTTCCAATCCAATAAGGCTTCTATCTTCCGAGGGTCCACCCTGATTCCCTCTGCGGCAACTACATGCCCTAAGCACATCACTTCCTTCAGCCAGAACTCACACTTACTGAACTTTGCGTACAACTGCTTCTCCCTCAGAATTTGCAACACCACACGAAGATGTGCATCATGCTCCTTCTCGGACTTGGAGTAAACCAAGATATCGTCCATGAACACCACGACGAACCGATCAAGATACGGTTGAAATACCCGGTTCATCATATCCATAAATGCCACTGGCGCATTCGTCAACCCGAACGGCATCACTAAAAATTTGTAATGACCGTACCGAGTCCGAAACGCCGTCTTATGAATGTCTCCTTCCTTTACCCTTAACTGATGATATCCCGACCTTAAGTCAATCTTAGAAAAGACCGAAGCTCCTTTGAGCTGATCGAACAGATCGTCGATTCTTGGCAGCGGGTACTTGTTCTTAATCGCTAACTTATTCAGTTGATGGTAGTCCACACACATACGCATGGATCCATTCTTCTTCTTCACGAATAGGACCGGCGCTCCTCACGGAGACACGCTCGGTCGGATAAAACCACGATCCAAGAGTTCTTGGATCTGAGCTTTGAGTTCCACCAACTTCTTCGGCGCCATTCTATAAGGAGCAATGGACACCGGAGCTGTACCCGGGAGTAGCTCTATTCCAAACTCCACTTCACGATCTGGGGGTAACCCTGGCAGCTCCTCAGGAAAGACATCTACAAAATCCTTTACTGTTCTTACCCCATCGACAGTCACCTCCTTAGCGTCCAAAGCACTGATAAAAGCTAGAAATGCATTGCATCCTTTCCGAATCATCTTAAAAGACTTCAATGCAGATACTACGTTGGACAAGTAATCCCTTCTTTCTCCTAACACAACCACCTCCCCGCCTTCCGGGGTACTCAACACCATGCGCTTAGTCTCACAATCCAATTTAGCATGATGTTTAGTCAACCAATCCATTCCTAAGATAAGATCAAACTCTCCAAACGGTAATTCCATTAAGTCTGCCGGGAACATTACCCCTTGAGTCTCTAAAAGATACATCCTTAAATAGTTTGTCCACTACCCTAGATTGTCCTAAAGGACTAACCACAGTCATCTTCCTAATAGTTGTTTCAGAGTCTATACTTAGGGTCTCAGATACCGAACATGCAACATAGGAGTGGGTTGACCCAATATCAATCAAAGCAAGAAAAGGGTTATCATCAATAAGAAACGTATCGGTTATGACGTCCGGTGTGTCACCATCCTCCTGTCAACGAGCTGCATAAACTAAACCTGGCTGCCTCGCGTCTACATTACCTGCACCCCTTCCAGGTGCCCCACGACCTCGACCAGATCCATTTCCTCTTTTACCTGAGACACGACCCCTCGGTACTGGCTAACCACCTCTCCCAGCCTGATCAGAACCTCGTCCCGCGGGCTGTGCCTGATTCACCTGGGGACAATCCTTAATCATATGCTCCGTGGATCCACACCTGAAGCATCCACCGGTTTTCCTTCTGCACTCCCCATAATGTACCTTTCCGAACAAGTTACACGATCGATTCTGACTCCCAGTAGCAGTTGTCGGAGCACGAGCTGGCCCATTAGACCTAGTCCTTTTCTGAAAATTTCCAGATGATCCCGATGACCCAAAATTCCTCTTATTCCTATTCCTATCCTTATCCTTATTCTGTTTCTCAGTCCGCTTAACCTTCTCAGATATCTTAGCTTTCTCAACCAAAATCGCAAAGTCCCTTTCCCGCTGCGGTGCTACTAATACCCTCAGCTCATCCCTTAGTCCATCCTCGAACCGTACGCAACGCTCATAGTCAGTTGCCATAATCCCTCGAGCGTAACGGCTCAACCGCAAAAACTCCACCTCGTATTCAGATACAGACTTACTTCCCTGTACCAAGTTCAGAAATGCCTTCCTCTGGCCGTCCACATAGCTGGCCCTAACATACTTTCCCTGAAATGATTCCTTAAAGTAATCCCAGTCAATCCAGTTTGCGACAGTACCCTCCTTTACCGTGAGCCACCACTGATAGGCCTCGTCTCGAAGAAGAGACACGACCCCCTTCAACTTTTCCTCTACAGTGAAGTCAAGGTCATCCATTATGCGCTCACTCGCTTCTAACCAATATTCAGCTGTCTTAGGGGCTACGCCAGAAACACCCCTAAACATCTCCATTCCGTTGGCTCGGAGTCGTTCCAACACAGATTTCTGAGCTCCTAAGCCTGTGCCTGCCCCATCAACTCTTTCAAGGACCCACAACATTGCCTGAGATACCGCATCATCTCCGACCGCCTGGTCCCGGAGTTCTCCCTCTACAGCTGGCAGATCCGGCATCTCGTTTCCTGAACCGTGGCTAGACCCTACTGGCTCTGAAACGGTCATCCTACCCCTACCATGTCCACGCGGCGGACGTCCTCGACCCCTTGTACTCATCCTTTCGATCGGCATTTATCTGATTAGAAATTTTATGAATTATTAACTCTTCCCACTGATTATCCACGAACAATCTTATGAAAAGTAGTTTTAAGAGCGATTCTTTCGAATTCGAACCTATCTACAGTTTCAGTCTCAGGTTTACCTTCTAATTCTAGAAACCACATTCATCCACACCTCAACATACATATCACATCCATGAAGTCACATTCAACACATAGGGTATTTTCGTCATTTCACTACCCAGGGGTATTTTTTTCGAAATTTTATCCTACAGGGTATTTTCCAAAATAAAGTATCTTGAGGATTTTCGAAATAGAGGTATATCCTTTTTTTTTTAAAACAGGGGTAAATTTTTTTTAAAAAAGGGGTATTCTGGAGAATTCGATTTCAAAAGAATGATAGTGGCGTTCAGGTGTTTGTTGTTTTTGGTTGTTGTTGTTGTTGTTTTTTTTTCAAATTCCGTTGACTTTGTAAATCGGGGTATTTCCGCAAATTAGTGGGTATATTTGTAAATCATGGGTATCTTGGTAATTTTCCAAAATAAGGGTATTTTGATAATTTCGTGAAGCACGGTATTTTGGAAATTTTGCAACCCGGGGGTTTTTCGGTAATTTCGTAAATTTTGATAATTTTCCAAATCAAGGGCGTTTTGAAGATTTTCATATCAAGAGTGTTTTGGTAAACTTTTTCAAAACTACGGGCATTTTGGTAATTTTTACAAAACTAGAGTGGCTGGTCCCTTTCGGGTTTTAGTTAGAAACTATTGGCCCGTTAACAAGTCCTCACGGTTAAGGTGAACAGTCACTACGCACCAGGTAGGATTCTAGCGAAGAGGAGGTGAGTCACTAGGACTGCTTAAGTACCATGCTCTTCCGGATCCAATCCTAGACATGCGCATGCCTGTTGCCACACCCTAACCCAACGACTTGTTCACGGGTTTGTTTAGTTGACTTAAGTCTTATGAGATTTAAGAAGTTGTTTAAGCTAAGCCTAGAGTCCATCAAGTTATTTAAGCCGAGTTTTGAACCGGGCTCTGATACCAATTTGTAACACCCTAAACCCGGCCCAAACACCATGACCGGATCTGGCATGTCACTAAGTAGATTTTTAAAAGATGTCGCAATTTGGGGAAATATTTTTCTTGAGTTTAACCTTTTATTTGGGAAAACTAAATGGTAGAATAACTTGTAAAGGATATACATTTTATAGTAATGCCTTAGTGTATTAGAAACCGAAATTTGATACCTGCCTTAGCTTAATTAAGACGTAAAATCCAAATGTTTAATAATAATAAAAGCCCAAAGTAAAACCGGAAAGTATAAAGCTAATGGCCCATGGCCTTATTACAATGAAGTAAAAACCCAACTAATCCAAAATATTAGATATAAATAAATAAACTAATGTCTTTTGCAGTATCCAAAATAATCTCATGCATGGCCACCTTGCGTTCCTCTCCAGCCCGGTCCGATGCTCTACGTGTCTCCTGAAAAATGTTAACAATGGGGTGAGTCACGAGACTCAGTGTGCAACCCTCGTGCACCATCAGACTGGGCCTTATTCCCACAGAACAGATAACAAAATATAATAGAACAGGAACTACGCAAAGCCCATCCCAATCCTAGGTTTCCATCCGCTACACACCACCCTTACCTGCCAGTCACATCATTGGGGATTTCTACAATCAACCCACGCCGCTACACACCATCGATGGCAGTCGTGCTGCAGTTAGCTGCTCATCGTTAGATCATGGCAATAGCCACTACAACAGATCATGGCAGAAAGCCACTACAATAGATCATGGCAAAAGCCACTACAACAGAACACTTCCCCTTTCATCAATCACCCAACCTCGTGCAATTACAGAAACCGACATACATGTTTATCGTATCAAATTAACAGAATCATTCACTTTATAATGACAGAGATCACTAACCTGGTGATTTGCCTTTACCCTCCTCGGGTTTTCAACAGCCATGCCCGTATTTCGGCATTTAACAGAGTATAACAGATTTATAGGCATATACTAACAAACAATCTAAATGGTGTGAAAAGTTACACACCTGATTAATGCGTAGGACTACCCTCTATGTCGATACCCTTGCTAAATAGATCTACTGCCTTCTATCTACAACTTTGCTCAAAAGCCGGAAGAACGCGAAGATAAGACCTCTCCTATATTCGGCCAAGGGTTAGAGTTTCACCCGAATTATACGTTTAGATTAACAGATCTCCTTACCTTGAAATCCGGAAAACAATACAACCCGAATGCTACTGAACTCTGGCTTAGAAATCTAAGCGATTGAATCCCCTTCAAATCCCGGAATGCCGCAAATGAGAGAAAACACTCGATTAGTTAACCATATAGCCATTCGGCTAAAATCTCTAAAAGCCGGAAAAGGTTGAAATCTCACGAATCAACTCTTACCTTTAGTTTTCTTCAGGATTCAACACAAGCAGACACCCCAGAAGGAATTCGGCAATCATAGGAGATGAGATTTAGGGATTTCAACTTTTAAGAAAATCCCGGAAAAGATGAACAAGAGAAATACTGATGCGTCTTCGGCTTTTATAAGAAAAAAGAATTGAAAAGATGGGCAAGGAAGTAGATAGAGAGATTCGACCAAGGAGTTTGAAAGAGAAGAGAAGATAAATGGCAGGGGTTTCGGTTTCTGACAAAAAGAAACAAGAAGAAGAAAAGATGATTCTAGTTTGCCGAAAAAGAGAGAAAACTTGAGGCTATTTTCAGAGAACACAATGAAAAATTCGGCACACCCCCTTGCCTATACTAAACCAATTTTCCCCCCTCTCCTGTGTTTGATTTTCGGCCAACACTGCAACCACAAGATAGCTCCTATCCTTTTCCCTTATCTTAATCTATTAACTCCTCAAAAATAGCCCTAATTAGCACCAACTCCTCCCTCCTTTATCAACATAATATCCACATAATAAAAACATTAAAAATCCTTAAATAACAGCCTTGTTGCCGTCCCCTCCTAGCTCCCTTTAGTGCCAAAATTGGCCCAGCTTGATGGGCCCCAAACGGCCACAAATTGGGCCTCTCCCCTTGCCTATTGACGCCATCTATAACTCCCCTTTACTGTGCCCCTTGTTGCTGGGCCACAAGCCCAGTATATCAATTAAACTACCAAGACTTTATTTTAAGCCCTAGCGTGTCTAAAAAAAATATTTAATCAAGGCCTCAGCCCAAACCTGAGCCCCATTTGCACCTCAAATTCTCAAATTAACACATTAATGATATCTACGCATTAAACACATAAGCCCACTAATTCGGGATGTTACAATGTCCTTATGATATGCCTTAATATTGGCTTGTAAATGCTTGATAATGATTATCCATTAAAATGGTTAATTAAGAATATGTTTTGGATGTTATGTATGTCTAGATGATAGTTTTTACAAAGAAATTATGAAAGAGTAAAAAAAACTTGCAGGGGAACAGTTTTGGCCAGCAACTATGACGTGATTTTGAAAAATCACTAAAAATAGTATAAACGGAATTATGGTGTGAATGAGATATTGAATTAAAGCTAATTGAGTCTATTTTTATATGAAGGAAATGGTGTAGGCAAAAGAGTTGTAGATTATAAGATAATTGATTTTTTGTGTAGAGGGGTCAGATCTATTGAACTGTGTAACAGGGGAGACTTTAACTAATAAACTATACTAATTGGCCACACCAAAAATTATGGAAATATTATAATAAGAATATATATGAGTCTAGTTTCAGGGATTACGGATCTAAATTTTGAGTTTCATAACTCGAGTTGTAGTCAATTTAGTGAACCTGACACAGATGGACAGTTTCAATTTTGATGCCACGAACTAGTAAGTTAAGTCTAGTAATGCCTTATGCTCGACTCCAGCAATGGTCTCGGGTAAGGGGTGTTACAATATAGGTAATAATTTCAAATCTAATAATAACCCGTATAGTAATACTTATAATCTAGGTTGGAGGAACCACCCAAATGTTTCATGGGGAGGTTAAGGAAATCAAGGAAATCAAAGACAACAACCTCCTCAAAATTTCCAAAATCAGCCCTATCCACAGGAAAAGAGGCCGAACCTTGAAGAGATGCTGACAAAATTCATGTCAGTCATAGATACCCGTCTCCAACAAACTGAGACGACACTCGATAATCAACAGGCATCAATCAAAGGGATCGAGAGCCAAGTTGGGGAACTTACTAAGTTAGTTGGATAACTTACTAAGATAGTTTCTGAAATTCGATCAGAGATTTCCGAACGACCGCAAGGGCGTCTACCAAGCAACACTGAGATTAACCCAAAGGATCAAATTCAAGCCATCACAGCTCATGATAGTATAGGGTTAGATGAACCCAATCCAATACAAGAAAACGAGGTAAAGAAAGGTAAAGTTGAGGTAACACAAGAAAAGCCAAAACCGGTAATCAAGAAGTACCAACCTCGCATTCCTTATCCCGAAGCGATGAAAAGAGACGATACAGAGGAACAGTTCGGTAAGTTTATTAAACTTTTAAAGAAATTACATATCAACTTACCTCTTCTTGAAGCTCTTTCACAGATGCCAGATTTGAGGAAATTTTTAAAACAACTCTTGACGAACAAGCATAAGTTAGACGAGGAATCACATGTGGAACTAAACGCAGTGTGCTCAGCAATGTTACAGAATAGACTACCACGAAAGCTAAAAGATCTAGGGAGTTTTACAATTCCATGTTTGATTGGTAGTTTAACTATTGATAATGCGTTAGCTGATTTAGGGGCAAGCATAAATGTCATGCCTTATTAATTGTTTAAACAGCTAGGTCTAGGGAAACCCAAACAAACTAGGATGAGCATTCAATTAGCTGATAAAGCTGTTACAATTCTTAGGGGTATTATCGAAGATGTTCTTGTAAAAAATTGATAAATTTGTATTCCAGTAGACTTCGTTGTTTTAGACATGGATGAGGACAACACGATCCCCCTAATTTTAGGAAGACCATTCTTAGCAACTGCCAGAACTAAAATCGATGTTGATGCAGGCAAACTTATGCTTTGTGTAGGTGAGGAGACAGTCACTCTTCAAGCCCTTGACTTAGCTAGAACATTAAGTAACCAAGGTGAGAATGTAAATTCTATTAATAACCATTCGGTTAACCCTTCTTTTCAGGAAACACCACAAGGTTACAAACCTGAGCTGAATCATGGACCTCGTGCCAACAAGGAAGAATTATATGAGGAACGAAGACTTAAAGTCGATAAATTAGAAGAATGGAAGACACGCTTTAAAAAGGAACTGGAACCATACGAAGTAAAACAGAAGAAGCCCTCAGAAGAGCTCATAGGAACAACAAACCACTTCAAAATAGGAGACCAGGTACTGTTAGATAAAGCAGATCCTCGCATCATCACATCAGACCTGAACACGAACGAAGAAATTCCTCTTGAGGTACGCAATATCTTTTCATACAGAACAGTCGAGGTAAGCAATTCAACATTCGGCACTTTTAAGGTAAACGCTTCTCGACTTAAACTTTATAGTGAGAATAGAACTGATAGCATGAGGGAAGATATTCAAACTTTTAAACCACCTTGATTTTTTCAAATACGAGGAAAGTCTAGCTTAAGACTATAAACGAGCGCTTCTCGGGAGGCAAGCCAAGCACTAACCTTGTTTACTTTCGCAATTGTTTTCATTTTATTTTTTTTCTTCTCTTAGTCTTAAACACCTAGTTTTAAACTAACCAAAAGTGTAGATTCCCAGGCCACACGGCCTTACACACGGCCGTGGCTGTGGTCGTGTGGACCTCAAGAATCTCCGTACTAACATGGCAAGGATGGTACGAGTTAGAACAAATCAATTTTCAGAGTCACGGACTCAAACCACCACCCCACGGGCACCGACAAAACCCCACGGCCGTGCGATACGGCCGTGGTCGACACGTTAAATTGTACATGGGCGTGGTGACCTGAGCATGGGCGTGGAAGAAACGAACGAAGCCCACCATGGCCATGCGATGTGGCCATGTGAGATGCCACGCCCACGAGACACGGGCGTGTGAATGTACCTGACTTGAAAATCAATATAAACCACCCCTTCCTCCCTCTTCTCAACCACTTTCTCCCATTCCATCCTTCAAAATTTTCCCCTCCATATTTCTCTTCTTCAATCCTTTCCTAATTCCCGATCCTCAAAAGCTCAATGTCGAAGAAACGGCAGAATCAAAGCATAGTCTTCCTCATGGAGACTGAACTACATAAGTTCATGCCAGCCGGTTCATCCATTCGACAAGCCAATGGTCTTTGAGACAACTTATCTTTTGTTTTACTTTTATCTTCTCCTTTATTTTCCTTCTTTTTGACAACCTTATGCTTAATTTAGTTTATTTTACTTTAGTTTCTTAGTGTCAGGTTCAAAAGGCTGCTTGGGAATCACGCCACTTCCGCCACCGCCAGCACCTCTGCAGCCTTAGAAGTCACACCCACCTCACGAACCATCTACCAATAAGGATTCTCCAGCCCCTTTTTCTTTTAGCCTTAGCTTATTTACATTTTTATCTTCTTTCTCTTTATCTTTCTTGTCTTTAATTATATATTTAGTTTATTTTAAATGTATCTTAATAATCCCTGGCTAATTCTCTACGAGCTTCGCAATTTCTTCATTTAGCACAGAGCTCAGTAGCAGCAACCACCCCTATCGACTTCCAATTCCGGGAAACCATCCAAATTCAGGAAGCTTCACCTCTCCCTCTCTCTTAAATTACATATCTATGTTTGTACATTAAGGGCAATGTACATCTTAAGTGTGGGGGTGAATAGTTATTTCAAGAAAGTGCCTAACTTTTTGCATTATTTGATCGTTAGATTTCAGAGTTTTAAATTTATATGAATGAGAATGATTGAACCTGGGAACTAACTCTGACAATAATTTAAGGCAAGTGCACCTATCGAACAGTAGTATAGCTTAAGCAAGACCGGATTGTCGAACCCAAAGGAACTAAAAGTACTAATACTAACTTTCTTTTTATTATCTAGCCTAAATAAAGTGAAGTTGTTATCTAATCTAAATTTAACTAACTACTAAGCTAAAGACTCAAGACAAAAAGAACGAATTGGGGAAATACTGTTGGAAAAACTCAATTGATTCAGACGATACCCTTGGGAAGAATCCACCTAGACTTCACTTGTTATCTAACACTGAACCAGATGATTTATTCACTTGACTTGATCCGTAAGATTCCCTAAGTTATATTAAACCCTCTCTCGAAGGAAATAACGTCTATCCCTAGGTTGATTAACTGAAATCTTTTTCTAATTAAAACCCCTAGAATCGCATTAACTCGATCTATGGACTCCCATGTTAGGTTTCACCTTAATCCGGCAAAATCTCGTCACCCTATCTCTAGGCGCGCGATCAACTCCGCTTAATTATGCTATATCTACTCTTAAGCAGGGACTTTTGCTCCTCCATCTAAGCACATCCAAATTGAATCAATATCCCGAAAATATTAACACAAGAATTAAGCACACCTAATTAAGAACAAATCAAGTATTTATCATATAGTTCAGAAAACAGTAACAAGATCCGTCTTAGGTTTCATCCCCTTCAGGTATCTGAAGGGTTTAGTTCATAATAATAAAAGAAAACATCTCAGAAGAAAAGACAAAACAAAACATAAAAAATCCCTAAAACTCCCTGAAGGAATTGAAGGAGAGATCCGCCGTCTTGAGTAGAATTCTGGCTTCTTGAGATGGATCAACCGGCTCTCTTCAAGTGATTCCCACAAATCTGACCTTTTCGACTTGGCTCCTTGGCCTAGCTAACTGCCCCCTTTCAGGTTGCACTTTAGGGGGTTTATATAGGCTCTTAGAATACGTTTCTTTGGCCCTAAGTATCCTTTTTCGAGTAGAATTACTCTTCAACACTACAGGGATACGGCAATGTCACACGCCCGTGTGAATGGTCTTTAAGCCGTGTTCGGATTTTTTTAATGAGGCACGGCCGTGTGAATCGAAATCAAGCCGTGTTCTAGTTGCTCAATGAGGCATGGTCGTGTGGGCTTAAGTCTAGGCCGTGTCGATTTCTTCTTTGGCCTAATTTGGTTCGTTTTAGGCCCGTTTCTCGTTTTTACCATCCTTGGGTGCTTTCCTGAGTATAAGTCATGAAAAGAAAGGATTAAAAGCACCTTTTTACATGAATCAAGGAATAAATCATTCAAAAATATGCTAAATGTGGGATTAAAATATATTACTTTTACGGTTTATCACATACCCCCACACTTAAGCTTTTGCTTGTCCTCAAGCAAAATTCTCAACTTACAATTAAAATGAACTTTCCATGATTCATAATTCCTATCAACAATGTCTTATCATAATTCATAGATAACTTATACATGGATGATCTAACTCGAAGAGTCCTAAAGATTCAAATAATATAAGCCATACATTTGTATTCACGAAAACGTAGGTGTTTCCCTTTACCTGAATAATTACCCTTAATTCAAAACCTACAAGGACTGACATCCTCACAAAAGATTCACTCAAATCACTTGAAATGTTTAAGTTTCAGGAAAAGAGCACTCACAAGTCAAACCTGGAAAGTTAATCCCATAGGCTTGCCTGAAAATCAAATCTCCACCACTGTAAAATGAGATGATAAACAGATTAAAAGGTCTTTAACAGGGTTGTAACGGGGCTTGGGTTAAAGGTGTGGATAAAGGCTGAATCAGAAGGTTAAAATCAACTGACCTGACAAGTTACCTAATAAGTAACTACATCAACTGAAAAGTAGTAACCCTAATACTACAAGCTTTTCTTTTGATAAATAGACTTTTAACTGTATAAGCTCACTTTTCATATTACTAATACTAAATATACTTCGATTTTTTTAAGAACAAATCAAGTAATAAAAGATAAATTCAACTACTGAAATAATATAATTAGGTAACTAATCAAATCAAATCTCGATATAAGGGTAGTCAAAAGGAATGGTGATAACAAATACAAAGGATTTTGGGGTAATATTAGTGGGTGAGTCAATAAAAAGGGTTGTTAGGATCAACGGGGTTCACTAGGGGTTAATTATGGAGGTAGGCTTTTTAGTGGAGTGAGTGGGTTAAAACCTAGGTGCCTTTATCATCTCGGTATATCAAATCATAGGTGTGGTCTCAACATGTATAGTCGAGGCAAGTTATAGAATAACAGATCAATGTTGATACACTTATAATCAATAAACTGAGCATGAAAAAGAATATATGCTTTATAAGGCTCAAAATCTCACAAATTATGGGTGTTTTTGACATCAACCTTGTAAATTTTAAATTTCAAGGTAACATTCAGATTCAGGTAGACAACCTATTCAAAAAAAATTATTCTGAAAAATAGACTTATCATGCTTGATTCTCTAATATTCTTCTAATTTAATCATCAATGCACAATTAACTATGGCTTACTAAAAAACATGTCAATAAAAATCATAAATCATCAGAAATTTCATCCTAATTAGTAATATGAGGAAATTACTTAAGAACAAAATATAATTCAGGGGTTTGAGAATAATGAAGAAAGTTAGCCGTATTTGAGAATAATGCAAAAAGTTAGGCACTTTCTCGAAATAGATATTCACCCCCTACACTTAAGATGTACATTGCCCTCAATGTACAAAGATGTATATAGAACTTAATAAGGATAGAGTGGTGAAACTTCCTGAATTTGGATGGTTTCCTTGAGGTGGAAGTTCTGAGGGGTGGTAGTTTCTTTCGAGCTCTGCGCTAGATGAAGAAATTGGGAAGCTCGTGAAGAATTAGCCAGGGATTATTGAAACACATTTAAAATAAACTAATTATATAATTAAAGGCAAGAAAGATAAAGAGAAGCAGACTAAGAAGGAAAATAAACTAAGGCTAGAAGATAAAGGGCCTTGAGAATCCTTATTGATAGATGGTTCGTGAGGTGGGTGTGACTTCTAAGGCGACGGAGGTGCTGGCGGTGGTGGAAGTGGCATGATTCCCAAGCAACCTTTTGAACCTGATACTAATAAACTAACATAAAATAAACTAAATTAAGCGTAAAATAATTAAAGGGAAGGAAATTAAAGCAAAAGAGAAAATAAAAATAGAAACTAACACTACAGCAAAACAGACTTTTAGCGGCGTTTTTTTAGGCCTTTAGCGGCGTTTTTAAGCGCCACTAATCGAGCTTGCGGCGCTTTAAAAAATGCCGCAAAAAACGCCGCTATATGAGGCGCCGCAAAAATTAGCGGCGTTTTTGTGCGAAAAACGCCGCTACAAACCATGACTTTTAGCGGCGTTTTAAAAAAAAGCGCCGCTAAAAGTCATGTTTTTAGCGGCGTTTGTTTTAAAAGCGCCGCTAAAAACACGACTTTTAGCGGCGCTTTTTTTTAAAACGCCGCTACAAACACGACTTTTCGCGGCGCTTTTTTTTAAAACGCCGCTACAAACACGACTTTTAGCGGCGCTTTTTTTTTAAAACGCCGCTACAAACACGACTTTTAGCGGCGCCGCTACAAACACGACTTCTAGCGGCGCTTTTTTTTAAAACGCCGCTAAAAACAAAGACTTTTAGCGGCGCTTTTTTTTAAAAACGCCGCTATAAACATGACTTTTAGTGGCGCTTTTTTGAAAAACGCCGCTAACTTGTACAGATTTAAAAAATATTTAATTTATCCAATATCATACCCCCTCCTGCACTAAAACCAACCAATGACAACAAATATAGTATATAATTTCAACCCAAATAACAAATGTAGCATAAAAATTGCACCAACTACATTAATTCTAAATGATATTTTAAAATAAATAAAAGTTATATGATATCGTACAAAATATCCTTACAAAAATGTTAAATGTAACAAAGTTAAAATCATCTTACAATAAGAACATAAATGTCTAAGATGGCGGCGTCTGCGACTGTTTCAACATCTTCATCATAGCCTGAAGCTGTTGCTAAAGTTCTTCATACTTCCTGTTCTGCTCTGCCTCCCTCGCTGCTGCCTCGGCCTCCCTCGCTGCTGTCTCGGCTCTAAGTTGAGAAATTTGCTCAATCGTGCTAGCTTGCATTTGAGCTATCTGGTCTTTTAGCCTCTGAACTTCACCACGAGATTGACTCCCGGAAGGCATATATTGTTGGGAGTCGGATCCAAAATATTGGGTCGGAGTAACACCAGATCCTTGAAGTCGAACCCGACCGTACCTTTCAACACCCAAAACATTAGTGATAATTTTGTTAAAAATATACTCAAGAGTAACAGAACTATCAGTCGAAGCAGTCGTACCTTTCAGGACCCAAAACATCGGTAATAATTCTGTTATCGACATCCTCAAGATGAACAGAACTATCACTCGAAGCAGCCGCTTCATAAAGTGTCTTCTTCTCCTTTAGTTTCTCCTAATAAATTAATCAAAAAGTTAGAAACGAAATATACAATAAGAAGGAATGCATCATAACTTAACATTATTAATTTAAAACTACTAACGAAGAATTAAACTATTATAAGTAAACATTATAAATCCATTTTTAATAAATCAAATTTTATTAAGTAAATATACCATAATCTCTCCAGCTTCGGGTGTCATCGGAGACCCATCCTTCTTCCTATGCGTAATGTCAAAAAGCTGAACGCGTCCAACTTTTGACCGGTGGAGAGTTCCTACAGTGTTGTATTACAAATATAATTTAATAGTATAAAGTCATTAATATTTGACAGAATTAATAAATTATAATACCTCGGCCTCAGCTACAGAAGCAAAACTTCTCGATCCTGCCGTGTGCGTGAATTTTTGTTTCTGTCTGCTGCTTGTTCCGACACGCTCACGGTCCTACATAACGATATTATTGTTACGTATATAGTAAATACTATACACCTAAAAATTTATAAGAGTTTAGAAGTAGGTAATACCTCTCCTTTCTTTGAGTTCCAGAATCTAACCGCATCTTCCCATTGATACCTCAACATTCCCGGTGGGACATTTCGCAGTTTATCCTCGAGGCTTATTTCTTTCTTAAAATATTCTTTTTTCAATATGCTTTTGTTGTCTCTCCATTTTTTTCCCAATGTCTTTTTTATATAGTCATCGGATACCTCCAAATTAAACCTCTCCTAAAAAAAAACATAAATTAAAAAAGTAAATATAAATGAAACTTCAACCAAAGTATTATAAATTACATTCATGTTTTGTTACCTTAATGTTCTCCAGAGCTTGATTTTTGTTTGCGTCAGGCATGTGATGCCATGACTCGTAATTGATGGGCAACATATTTGCATTTCGTGCAATAATGCCCAAATAGCCTCCTAGAACTCGAGCTTCAGGGCCAATAGGCTGGCCATGACTGGTTCTCCTTACTTTCACACGGTCGCCGGAATTTAATTCGTATAATCCTTTAAGCAGCGAACGTCCGCGACCTTTGCGCGTCCCACCAGTCTCAGCTGACCAATGATAAATTATTGTTATATTAAAATTAAAAATAAATCAATAAAAAAAGTCAACATCCATGTAAAATAATTTAATTTTACTTTGTAATTCTGTAGGCTCATCATTTATGTCAGGCACATTAGAGGATCCAACTACTGTTTGTTGTTCACTATTGCCCTCTCCGGAATTTATAATATCATGTACAATATTTAAATCTCGCATTCTTCTTCTACTCATTTTCCCTGCAATACACATAAAATAGTTGAAATATTAGTAACAAATAACAACAATAATGGTACATATAAAATATTTAAATTACATAAAATGACCATGATTAAAATTATAATATTACATATAAATAAAAAAAATAGTAAAATCTTACTACATCATAATTCGTAAATATCATCGTCCACATCCTGACGAACCCATTGAAATTGTGCACTAGTACTAGGGATATTTTCATTTAAGTTTTGTTCTGGAAAAGGCAGAGTTTCTGATATTTCGACGATGTCATCTCTACTTCCACTGCCCATGTCGAACAAGTCTCTAGGATTATTTCGAAGTACAATATACCAACCCTCATCAGTTGGATCTTCTGAGTAAAAAACTTGTTTCACTTGAGAAGAAAACACATACGGCTCGTCTATCAGTTGTTCTCCGGTGTGAATCAATCGAGAGAAATTCACCATTGTAAAACCATATTGATCTTTTTTAATTCCGCGAGCCGTATTCATATCAGCCCATTCACCTCGAAACAAGACAACTTTCCATTTGCCGTAATAATCCAACTCAATGATGTCAGTAATAAGTCCGTAATACTCTAGATTCCCCTCGACAGGATTACTGTCCCTAGCACTAGAATAACTCGTAATTGAAGAATTAACAACAATTCCACAATTTTGGGTTCTCCTCAACCTCTCGCGATACCTTGTATGAAATCTGTATCCGTTGATGAGGAATGCACTATATCTTTTCACTATTCGGTTTGGACCTTGTGAAAGCCATTTAACTTCATCATTTACTTCATTTCGACTCCAAACCTATTGAATCAAAAGTAAATCGAGTAATTATAAATGTTGTGCAAAAACATTATTACTTGTCAATGAAAACTTCAATTGCATACCGTTTGGCTTAACCATTCATGAAATGATTCTGTGAACATCTTATTAATTTCTCGTCGATGTAACCTTCGGGACCGTGAACGAGCTCTCAATACTTCTTTGTACTCACTATGTTAACAAATGGTGACTTTGTTAAAAGACAAAGAAATTATAAGTGATGAGTATTTATCAAATTCTAGAACTTACTTCCGTAATGGTTCCATTGAATCGTGATGAAAAAGAACGTATCGATGTGCTTGGACATGATCTGTCGTCTAATTCTGCAATTTCGACTTTGCCGATCGGTTCTCCGAAACTTTGAAATAAATAAGTTCCGGCCAAGTTATGATCTGTGAGCCCAGCATTTCTACTTGGTCTGTTCATTCTTGTTTCAACATCTTCCAAATACCTTGAACAGAAAGTCATACATTCTTCTGCCAAGTAGCCTTCGGCAATTGATCCTTCCGGATAACGTTTATTGCGGCAATAAGACTTCAATTTGGAGAGGAACCTAAACACGGAATTGAACATTATCAAAATTTGGAACTAAAGGCATTTAGGTGAATGAAGGAATAATTTACAAATAAATTAAGACCTTTCAATGGGATACATCCATCGATAGAACACGGGTCCACCAAGTATCGCTTCACGCGGGAGATGAATTAACAAGTGCACCATAATTGTGAAGAAGGAAGGCGGGAAGATCTTCTCCAGATTGCATAAAGTCAGTGCGGCTCGATCTTGTAGTGTCTCAAGTTCTTGAACGTCCAAAACTTTGCCACAAATGCCTTTCATTATGTTGGACAGTTCAATTACACAAGACGTCACCTTTTTGACATACAACACCGCATAGCAACTGGCAGTAAGTCTTGCATCAAGATGTGATAGTCATGCGATTTTAAGCCATATAGTCTTCGATCTTTAAGACTAACACATCGAGATATATTTGATGCATATGCATCCGGGACCTTTATATCCTTCAACACCGTACAGAACACTTCCTTTTCCGTCTTCGACATTGAATAAATAGCAGGCGGTAACCGATATTTCATATTCGGAAGTGCTTGGGGATGAAGCTCACACCGAATTCCCATGTGGACTAAATCAAGTCGACTTTGAAGATTGTCTTTTGATTTTCCATCGACATTCAAAATAGTCCCAATGATGTTCTCGCAGACATTTTTCTCAATGTGCATGACATCAAGATTATGGCGTAATATCTGATGCTCCCAATAAGGTAACTCAAAAAAAATACTTCTTTTTTTCCACAACTCTGCCTCATTAGGATCATCCTCTTCGTCAGATTCATCATCAGATTCATCCCTTTCTCTCCAGTTTCTTTGCGGCTTGGCCGGTTGATTCATCTTCCCATAAATAAAATTTATATCTTTCAACATGAATAATATTTTGGATCCACTGGTCTGCGATGGAGCTTCTTTGAACTCTTCAGTACCGTCAAACTGAGCACTCTGATATCTAAATCTATGATTTTCTGGTAACCACCGACGATGCCCCATATAAGAGAACTTCTTCCCATTATATAACCATTTCGAACATGTCTGCGCAGCACAACAAGGACAAGCATAACGTCCCCTAGTACTCCAACCAGATAAATTAGCATAAGCCGGGAAGTCATTAATAGTCCACATCAAAGCTGCACGTAAGTTAAAGTTCTCTTTTCTCATTGCATCGTATGTCTCAACACCAACCCATAGTTGTTTTAACTCTTCAACAAGTGGCTGCAAATATATGTCAATATCATTCCCGGGCCCTTTCTCTCCAGGTATAATCATAGATAAGATAAAAGATGACTGTTTCATGCAAACCCATGGAGGTAAATTGTAAGGAACAAGCACCACCGGCCAAGTACTATACGCTGTGCTCATGAGTTTGTAAGGGTTAAATCCATCTGATGCTAGCCCAAGCCTAACACTCCGAGGATCGCGTGCAAAGCTTGGAAATTTTGAGTCAAATGATTTCCAAGCTAAAGAATCTGCGGGGTGCCTTAACAATCCATCATCGGTTCGTCCATCATGGTGCCACGTCATTGACTCGGCTGTCTTTGACGACATGAAAAGCCTTTGAAGCCTTGGTATTAGCGGGAAATACCGCAAAATCTTAACCGGCTGCTTCCTTGACTGTGTATCCTGTTCGTCCTCGTTACTATCCTCTGCATTTCTTTTAATCCAACGAGATTCACCGCAGACATCACAGCACTGTTGGTTTATCCGGTCGCCCCAATACAACATGCAATCATTACGACAACTATGAATTTTGTTGTATCCAAGACCCAAATCCTTTATCAGTTTCTTCATGTCTTTAGACGATTTAGGGATTTTCGCAAACGGGAACATTTCTTGCAGAAACTCTAACAGCATTGTCAACGAGTTTCCGGTCCATCCTCCCAAACATTTCAAGTGAAAAAGATGAATACAGAAAGACAGTTTGGAAAATTTTGATCCCTCATACAATTCTTCATTCATTTGACCAAGTAACGTGTAGAACCTTGCCGCTTCTTCATTTGGCTGTTCATTATGTACAGTTCTTCCCGTTTCGGTGAAAGTATTTCCACCAAAACTATAATCATCGGTTGCACCCACGTCAGGTGGAAATGACCCGAAACCATCACTGTGCATATTAAAAGCATCCCGCAACATGCCTTCCATGTTATAATCTCTAACATTCTGATTGTAAGCACTATGAGGATAACCTAGATTCATCGATGATGATGCTCCACTAGATGTACACTCTCCATGAAAAATCCATTTTTTGTACCCCCGAACAAAGCCATCAACAACTAGATGTTCGTAGACAACTTCACGGTAATGCCAATTGGTATTGCAACACTTCTCACACGGGCAAAGAATCATATTCTCTTGGCTTGCATTTTGAAATGCGAAATTCAGAAAAGTTTCTACTCCATTTCGATAACCGTTGCTTACCCTTGACAAATTCATCCAAGTCCTATCCATTTCGTAGTTGTTGAAGTCTAATGTTGACAATAAATTACACGGCTAAATTGTTAATTTATAATTTATGTAAGTAATGATAATTTCATATATATAACTGAGTACTATGTAAGTATTATGTAAGTTATGTATTATGTAAGTTATATATTATGTAAGTTATGTATTATTTAAGATTCAACATACGTGGCATTGTTACACCTAAGGAGGATTCGTTATATCTAACAGTGAGATATAAGGCAACCCGTCAGGTTTCCAGCCTATATACTTTGAATCTCTTTTTTTTTTTCTATACAAGTATTATGTAAGTTATGTATTATGTAAGTTAAATAATGTGATAAAAGCTATATAAGTTATGTAAGTTATGTACATATCAGTTACGTAATTTTATGTTAGTTATGTATTATGAATTATGTAAGTTAAATTAAAATTTCAAATCGATAATAAGTTAAGGCTGGAAAAAGTTATTATATGGTTTTTTACAATTGAAATTTGCTGTGATGTTATGTTTACAAAGTTTTTAACTTACTTCTTTTAAAAACAAATTATTTTCTATATTAAAACATATTTCAATAATGATCTATATTATTATATTAATAATATTAAATTTAAAAAGTTTTTAAATTACTTCTTATAAAAAATAATTTACTTTTCGTAATTAAAACATATTTAAGTAATGATCAATATTATTATTATACTAATAACAAAATATTATTACCATTTTTGAAAACAATGAAAATATTAAATATTAAAAACAAACGTTATTAATATAAAAAATTAGTATTTAGTAATTACTAATAAACCAAAAAGCCATATAAATGTAAGTATTCTAAAAAAAAAGTGTTTATTTTTAAGGGAAGATAAAGTAAAAAAAATTCTTTAATATAATAAATAATATATGTAGTGACAGTTTTGTATTAAAATATGTTAATATCTTTTTAACTTGCAAATATTTATTAAAATATGACATTTATGTTAAAAAATTATAACATATTTTAACAATTTACTTTTATATTTTGTTTATGTTAATTTTTATATCGTACCGTACCCTACATTTTAAAAAATAATACACGGGAGCTTGTAAAAAATCTAAGTGGCATGAGTGGATAGCAATTTGGAGGTTGTTCAAACATTATTAATAATAAACAGCAATAATAAACAGCAATTTAGTCAGAAATTATTTAAGGTTCATCGTACGTGGCATTGTTACACCTAGGGAGGATCCGATATAAGGCAACCCGTTAGGTTTCCAGCCTATATACTTTGAATCTTTTTTTTTGGACAGCAATAGAACAAACAGCATATATACCAACCAAGTAAGATAATAAACCGCAATTATTCCTGTAGTTTCTTCAAAACCAAACAAAACCCAAATTGGAAACTAACCTCAAATGCTTTGGAAAATTGCAACAAAGACTCCGACAACCTTAGAACCGTGTATAATTGAAGAGCTGGGAAGTGTGCAGTAAATTGTAGTCTTCCTGCAGCAGAGAAATGAACTTCACTACAAAATAAAATTTAACTTCAAACCCGAAACAAACAAAAAAAAGCCAAAAAAAAAAAAGGAATAAAAAACTTACCAAAAGAAGGGAAAGCCCAAATCAAGATAAGATTCCAAAGGGAAACACTGATGCACTGATAGAGCAATTAGCGAATAGAAGAAAACTGTAGACTTTGCAGAAAACTGTAGAACAGATAAATGAATTAATCAGATATTTTTTTTAACATTGTTAGTTTAAGTATAACTTGGATTTATCGTGAAAATATTTAAAAACATATATATCAATTTGTAAACATGTTTGTACATATCGTATTGATAACTTCAATACCGTGCAGTAAAGTAAGGATTCTATATGTTCATTTCGAGGACTATTTTCTTAATAAAAAAAACCCAGGAAACTGGTTTATTGGAACTCATTTCTCAAATACTTACAAATATGTCTCAAATATACATCAAAAGTTAACAAAAACCATGTTCCAGCCTTTGAAAGAAATACATACATTTCTCAAATACATTTCATTTAATGAAAGTAGCTGACAAATTAAAGGGAAAGAAAAACCATGTTCCAGCCACTGAAAGACTTCCCACAACAAGCAATCCAACTTGCAGACAGGGGGCAGCTCCATTATTCCAGCTTTTTTTTTCTCAAGTATTGTTTGTAATATTTAAATTGGATGAACATAATTTTCCAAAGACACATGGAAATTTAAATTAGAACTTTATAATTATTTTAAAGTTTATTAAAACTGTTATAATGTTTCAAAATTTAAGAATTATATAACATGTTTAAAATTAATTATGATCTTTTTGAAAATAGATTAAACTTCAAACATAATAACTGTATTTTAAAATTGTTGTTTTATGGTAAACAGTCCAAAATTATTACTCGTTCATGGTGTTTGTTTTGAAGGAAACTGAGATGAGCAAAGAAATCTGCAGCCTATAGATGATCATGCCCTGAAAACCGATGTAAATGTGATAAACATGCAACCTAGTCACCCACTGATAGCACATCACATGCCCATCCAACATAATTTAGACAAGAAAAAGTCGAAAATCGAAGTAAAATTGAAGTTCCCACAACAATATCAAGCGACAAAATATATTACCCGATTTGCGAAAATGTTCTCCTTCGTCCTATTCCAAAACAGTGTTAATTGAAACTCTTCCTGCAAATACAGCAGAAGAGATAGAAGGGCATCAAACTTTGCATTTAAAAAAGAACAAATAGAACCATGACCACTTGAAAACCATATACACAGTACTGTACCTTGTTGATCAGCCCATCATCAATCACAGAACTGCTTATGCTCTTGAATAGCTCAAAGAGTGCTTCAACTTCACTAACACTAACTGCCAAAAAAAAAAAAAGAAACAATCAACTAGTCAAATTTTAGCAAAGTTAGCAAGCTTTATAATCTATTCCAAGCTGACCCAAATAATCCAAATCTATCAGGAAGCTAAGACCAATAACAATTTTGGAAATTTTCCTTCTTAATGGAATGAAAAGCCATGTTTCTTGACTAAAAATGTTTCACAAAAAATAAAAAGATACTAAATTATTAAAAACCTCACAATGTATGAAGATTTCTTACAATGAACTGTTTCTCACAATAAAAAGATCATGAGTCAAAAGTTTAAAAACCCAAAATAACTATAAGACAACGATGCTTTGAACCCCTGTGAAATTATCAAAACGAAAGACAAGAGCAATATTTGCAAAAGAACAATAAATAAAACCCCTTCAATCTTCCAGCCACCAAGACAGAGGGCAAAATTTCGTTACTTTCAAATACAGATTTGTCAAAACAACATAAATGAAACATTATTTCAGAAACCCAAATAAAGCAAAATTATAAAGAAATAATCCGAAATTAAAAGAAGGGGAAAAAAAGAGAGCAATATTTACCTAGCGTGAATAATTTTAACGCTGGTTTTCAATATTACAACCCGCAATACCGCTCAGCCAAGACACCCAACAGATTTCAGCTTGTTCTACCCAACAGAACTTTCTGAATAGTGAATACTATATATATTAGTTACTTCAGTTTCTTCCACCATATGCTTTTTCTTCTTTTCTGTTTATCTTTAGATTTCTTACTGTCAAGACTGAAGAAAATAAAAAAACACAGCGACGGCGACTTACAAGTTGGTCGATGGCGACGGCGACTGGCGACGAGGCAGATGAAGGCCGACACGGTGAGAAATGATGGACAATCGACGGCAAACCAATAACAATTTGAGGAGGATTCTGATAATTGGGGATTTAGGGATTGTGAAAATAAGGTGAAATCACTAAGGATCGGGTGATGGAACTGAATAAAACCAAACAGAAAGAAACGGCGTCGTTTTTTGATTAAAAAAATTAAAAGTTTGTGGCGTTTTTAAACTAGCGCCGCTATTGCCTACTTATAGCGGCGCTTTTACCCTAGCGCCGCTAATACTAAAACTTAATATAAAATTAATTTTTTACTATTTCTAACATTTTATTATACATAAACTTTACCTAATATGTCTTAAATATTTTAATAATTTTAATATATTAAAATTAAATTTATCTCTTTTACCATTATATAGAAAATTATTTAATATATAATTTAAACAATAATAAGTCATATACCTAAAGAAAAATTAAAAGTATTTTAAATAATAACATTTTAATTTTTACATTTTTAACATATATTTTTCAATGTTATTAGTTTTAAATTTTTCCTACGTGTCATTAATTTTTTTGAATGTTTTAAAAATTAAATTACAGATAAATTTTATTTTAATTAATATAAAAAAATAATTAGTTAAATAATAGATCGAAGAGGAAAAAAGAGTGCATGAGTTTTCGAAAATAATACATGATGGCCACTTGGATGATAAATCAACATGCATACGACCTACACCTTAACCCCTTAACCCCTAAACTCTAAACCACTAATCCTTAAAACCCATAAACTATACATCCTAAACCCTAAAACTCATAAACCATACGACCTACACCTTACACCTTAAACCCTTGAAACCCTAAATCCTAAACTCTAAACTCGTACAGCCCTAAACCCTAAATCCTAAACTCGTACAATCCTAAACCCTAAATCTTAAACCCCAAACCCCAAACCCCAAACCCTAAACCCCAAATCATAAACTCTAAAACCCCAAACCATAAACCCTAAACCCCTAAACCTTATGACCTAAACCCTAAACACTAAATGCTAAACCTTTAACACTAAGGCAAAAAATTAAACACTAAACTTACCCTAAACCCTAAAACTCTAAAACCTTAAAACCCTGAACCCTGAACCCTGAACCCTGAACCCTGAACCCCTAAACCCTAAACTACAAACATTAACCCCTAAACCTTATGACTTAAACCCTAAACACTAAATGCTAAACCTTTAACACTAAGGCAAAAAATTAAACACTAAACTTACCCTAAACCTTAAAATCCTAAAACCATAAAACCCTAAACCCTAGACCCTAAACCCTAAACCCTAAACCCTAGGACAACTCCTAAACCTTACACCTTAAACTATATATGTTAAACCATAACCCCTAAATAATCATGAGAATTAATATTCAATATTTTAAAATTAATACTATCTCTTTTACGATTATATAAGAAATTATTTAATATTTTTTTATTTTTAACAAATATTTTTCTCTTAAATAATTTAAATTAGAATCATAATTTTAATGTATTAAAATTAATGTTATCTCTTTTACAATTATATAAAAACTTTTTAATATATAAATTTAAAAACAATAAGTCATATATATCCAAAAAAAACTTTCAAATTATTAGCGGCGTTTGTAGGGAAGCGCCGCTAATAACCATACTTTTAGCGGCGTTTGTGGGAAAGCGCCGCTAATAACCATACTTTTAGGGGCGTTTGTAGGAAAGCGCCGCTAATAACCATACTTTTAGCGGCGTTTGTAGGAAAGCGCCGCTAATAACCATACTTTTAGCGGCGTTTGTAGGAAAGCGCCGCTAATAACCATACTTTTAGCGGCGTTTTTAGTGTAGCGCCGCTAATAACCATACTTTTAGCGGCGTTTGTAGGGAAGCGCCGCTGATAACCATACTTTTAGCGGCATTTTTAGGGAAGCGCCGCTGATAACCATACTTTTAGCGGCGTTTTTAGGAAAGCACCGTTAATAACCATACTTTTAGCGGCGTTTGGTTAATAAGCGCCGCTAATTCCCGTTTTTAGTGGCGTTTTTGTCTGTAAACGCCGCTATTGCTCATTTTTCTGCGGCGTTTTCGTTCAAACGCCGCTAATATATAAAGTTTGCGGCGTTTTTATTTAAAACGCCGCTAAAAACGCCGCGAAAAGTCTGTTTTGCTGTAGTGTAAATGGTCTCAAAGACCCTTGGCTTGCTGTTTGGATGAAGCGGCCGGTATGAACTTATGTATCGGGGTCTCCTTTGAGGAGACTACGTTTGTCATCTTCCTCTTCTTCGACATGGATATGTGTAGGTTAAGAGGTTGGAGACTTTGTTATGGAGAGGGGAGAATTTTGAGAGAAAAAGGAAGAAAAGAGGTGGAAAGTAGATGAGAAGAATAGGGAGGGGGTGGGTTTAAATAGTTTGGTTCCTGATTCTCTCCCACGCTCGTGGACCGTGGGCGTGTCGATTCACAGTCGCCTCGCACGGCCGTGTGTCTTGGCGTGTGGTTCACCCACGCCCGTTTTACTGATTGCCACGCCCGTTCCTAAGAAGTCAGTGTCGACCACGACCGCGTCACACGGCCGTGGCGCTTTGTCGATACCCGTGATGGAGTTGTTGGGTCCGTGACTTCAAAATTTTGTTGGGTCTGATTCGTACCATCTCTGCCATTGTCAGTATAGAGATTCTGTACTACCACACGGCTATGGCCACGGCCATGTGAAAGATCGTGTGGTCTGGAAATCTGCACTTTTGGTTAGTTTATAGCTAGGTATTTAGAAAGAAAAGAAGAAAAAAAAATAAATTGAAAGTAGAATGTGAAAATAAATTGTGTTAGTGCTCGGGTTGCCTCCCGAGAAACACTCGTTTATAGTCTTAAGCTAGACTTTCCTCGTTTTTGAAAAATCAAGGAGGTTTAAAGGTTTGAATATCTTCCCTCATGCGTACAGTTCTATTTTCTTGATAAAGTTTGAGTAGGGAAACGTGTACCTTAAAAATGCTGAATATGGAGTTACTTACCTCGACTGTTCTATATGGGAAGATATTGGGTACCTCAAGGGGGATTTCTTCGTTTGCTTTCAGGTCTGACATGGTGATTCGATGATCTGATTTATCTAACAGTACCTGGTCTCCTATTTTGAAGTGGTTTGATGTTCCTATGAGCTCTTCCGGGGGCTCCTTCTGTTTTTCTTTGTGCGGTTCTGGTTCCTCTTTAAAATGTGTCTTCCACTCTTCTAATCTGTCACCCTTAAGGCTCTTCTCCTTGTGTAATTCTTCTGTGTTGGCACGAGGTCCATGATTTGGCTTAGGTTTGTATCCTTGTGGTGTTTCTTGTGGTGAAAGTTGAACAACCTGGTTATCAACTGAATTTGCTTTTTCACCTTCATCAATTGTTGTCCTGGCCGAGTCAAGAGCTTGTAAACTGATCGATTCATCACCTACCTGAAGTATGAGTTCTCCTGTGCTAACATCAATTTAGTTCGAGCAGTTGCTAAAAAGGGTCTTCCTAAAATTAAGGGAATCGAATTACCCTCATCCGTGTCTAAGACAACAAAATCTACTAGGAAAACGAATTTATCAATTTTTACAAGAACATCTTTGATAATACCCCTAGGAATTCTAACAGTTTTATCAGCTAATTGGATGCTCATCCTAGTTTGTTTGGGTTTCCCTAGACCTAGCTGTTTAAACATTTTATAAGGCATGGCATTTATACTTGCCCCTAAATTAGCTAATGCATTATCAACAGTTAGTCTACCAATTAAACATGGAATTGTAAAACTCACTGGATCTTTTAGCTTTCGCGGTAGTCTATTCTGTAACATTGCTAAGCATACAGTGTTTAATTCCACATGTGGCTCCTCATCTAATTTGTGCTTGTTCGTCAAGAGCTGTTTTAAAAATTTCCTCGAATCTGGCATCTGAAAAAGAGCTTCAAGAAGAGGTAAGTTGATATGTAATTTTTTTTAAAAGTTTAAGAAACTTACCGAACTGTTCCTCTATATCATCTCTCTTCATCTCTTCGGGATAAGGTATGCGAGGTTGGTACTCCTTGATTACTGATTTTGGCTTTTCTTGTGTTACCTCAACTTTACCTTTTTCTACCTCGTTTTCTTGTATTGGATTGGGTTCATCTAACCCTATACTTTCATAAGCTGTGATGGCTTGGATTTGCTCCCTTGGGTTAATCTCAGTGTTGCTCGGTAAACGTCCATGCGATCGTTCGGAAATCTCCGTTTGAATTTCGGAAACTATCTTGGTAAGTTGTCCAACTGACTTAGTACGTTCTCCAACTTGGATCTCGATCCCTTTGATTGATGCTTGTTGATTATCGAGCGTTGTATCGATTTTTTGGAGATGGGTTTCTGTGGCTGCCATGAATTTTGTCAGCATTTCTTCGAGGTTCGGCCACTTTTCCTGTGGATAGGGCTGATTTTGGAAATTTTGAGGAGGTTGTTGTCTTTGATTTCCTTAATTTCCTTGACCTCCCCATGTAAAATTTGGGTGGTTCCTCCAACCTGGATTATAAGTATTACTATAAGGGTTATTATTAGATCTGAAATTATTACCTATATAGTTCATCTGTTCTCTCTTTGTGCCCGGTTGGTAAGGTGGGTACTCAGGATTCGCCACAATTCCACTTGCGTCGCACTGCATTACTGGATGTGCCTGCGAAGAACACAAACTATCAAGCTTTTTATTCATCATCTCTACCTGCGTTGATAGCATGGTTAATGTATCAAGGCTAAAAACTCCGGCTGATTTTGTTGGTTTGGTCCTTGTAACCTACCACTGATAGTTATTTAGTGACATCTCTTCAATAAACTCGTAGGCTGCTTCAAGAGTTCTGTTGTTTAGGGTTCCACCGGCAGCTGAATCAATTAGTTGCCTCGTTGAAGGGTTCACAGCGTTATAGAAAGTTTGGACTTGAAGCCATAAGGGTAAACCATGGTGCGGGCACCTTCTCAAGAGATCCTTGTATCTCTCCCATGCGTCGTATAATGTCTCTAAATCCATCTGCACAAAAGAAGAGATATCATTCCGTAATTTGGCCGTTTTGGCAGGTGGGAAATATTTTAATAAAAATTTTTCGGTCATTTGATCCCACGTAGTGATTGACCCTTATGGTAACGAGTTTAACCACTGTTTGGCTTTATTCCTTAATGAAAAAGAAAATAACCGAAGACGTATGGCATCATTAGAAATGCCATTTATTTTGAAGGTATCACAAAACTCTAAAAAATTAGCTATATGAGTGTTTGGGTCTTCGTCCTGCAAACCATCAAATTGAACAAATTGTTGAATGTTAGATTTTAATTCAAAATTATTTGCAGCTGTAGCAGGCCTAATAATACTCGATTCTACTCCTGTTAAATGAGGTTTAGCATAATCGTACATAGTACGCGGAGCATTATTTTCTCCCACATCTTGTGGTGTGGATTATTCTCGTCCATCCCTTCAGTAGGATTGGATCTGTTTTCGCGTTCTTCTTCTCTGTAATTTAGGGCTCGCCTAATTTCTCTGCGATTCCTACAAACGGTTGCTTCAATATCACTGTCGTATACTAATGGTCCTTTCGGGTTCGTTCTAGTCATAAACTAGAGGTACCTGCTGAGAAAAGAAAGAAAATTTAGCAAAAATCAAAATTTCACCTAAAGATAAAAAAAATAAAAGTAAATTGCAGAAAACAAAAATAATGGCTAAAGTAATAAAAATAGAGTTTTCTTAATATTTTAGTTCCCCGGTAATGGCGCCAAAAACTTGATTGTTAGATTTCAGAGTTTTAAATTTATATGAATGAGAATGATCGAACCTGGAAACTAACTCTGACAACGATTTAAGGCCAGTGCACCTAGCGAACAGTAGTATAGCTTAGGCAAGACCGGATTGTCGAACCTGAAGGAACTAAAAGTACTAATACTAATTTTCTTTTTATTATCTAACCTAAAATAAGTGAAGTTGTTATCTAATCTAAATTTAACTAACTACTAAGCTAAAGACTCAAGAAAAAAAGAACGAATTGGGGAAATACTGTTGCAAAAACTCAGTTGATTCAGACGATACCCTTAGGAAGAATCCACCTAGACTTCACTTGTTAGCTAACACTGAACCAGACGATTTATTCACTTGACTTGATCCGTAAGATTCCATAATTTATATTAAACCCTCTCTCGAGGCGAATAACGTCTAACCCTAGGTTGATTAATTGAAATCTCTTTCTAATTAAAACCCCTAGAATTGCATTAACTTGATCTATGGATTCCCATATTAGGTTTCACCCTAATCCGGCAAAATCTCGTCACCCTATCTCTAGGCACGCGATCAACTCCGCTTAATTATGCTAGATCTACTCTTAAGCAGGGACTTTTGCTCCTCCATCTAAGCACATCCAAATTGAATCAATATCCCGAAAATATTAACACAAGAATTAAGCACACATAATTAAGAACAAATCAAGTATTTATCATATAGTTCAGAAAACAATAACAAGATCCGTCTTAGGTTTCATCCCCTTCAGGTATCTGAAAGGTTTAGTTCATAATAATAAAAGAAAACATCTCAGAAGAAAAGATAAAAAAAAACTTAAGAAATCCCAAAAACTCCCTGAAGGAATTGAAGGAGAGATCCGTCGTCTTGAGTAGAATTCCGGCTTCTTGAGATGGATCAACTGGCTCTCTTCGAGTGATTCCCACAAATCTGACCTTTTCGACTTGGCTCCTTGGCCTAGCTCACCGCCCTCTTTCAGGTTGCACTTAAGGGGTTTATATAGAATTTCGAAATAGGTTTCTTCGCCCCTGAGCATCCTTTTCCGAGTAGAATTACTCTTCTCCACGACAGGGACACGGCCATGTCACACGCCCGTGTGAATGGTCTTTAAGCCGTGTTCGGATTTCTTTAATGAGGCACGACCGTGCGAATCGGGATCAGGCCGTGTTCTAGTTGCTCAATGAGGCACGGTCGTGTGGGCTTAAGTCCAGGCCGTGTCGATTTCCTCTTTGGCCTAATTTGGTTCGTTTTAGGCCCGTTTCTCGTTCTTTCCATCCTTGGGTGCTTTCCTGAGTATAAGTCATGAAAAGAAAGGATTAAAAGCACCTTTTTACATGAATCAAGGAATAAATCATCCGAAAATATGCTAAATGTGGGATTAAAATATGTTACTTTTACAGTTTATCATTATTCTCAAATCCCTAAATTATATCTTATTCTTAAGTAATTTCCTCATATTATTAATTAGGATGAAATTTCTGATGATTTATGATTTTTATTGATATGTTTTTGAAGTAAGCTATAGTTAATTGTGCATTGATGATTTAAATTTTAAGATACTAGAGAATCAAGCATGATAAGTCTATTTTTCAGAATCAAAATTTTCGCTAGGTTGTTTACCTAAATTTGAATATTACTTTGAAGTTTGAAATTTACAAGGTTGATATTAAACACCCATAATTTTCTCTGAGATTTTGAGCCTTATAGAGCATATATTTTTTTTTCTTGCTCACTTTATTGATTATGAGTATGTCAACATTGATTTGTTATTCTAAAACTTGCATTGATTATACTTGTCGAGACCACACCTATGATTTGATATACCGAGATGATAAAGGCACCTAGGTTCTAACCCACTTACTCCATTAAAAAGCCTACCTTCATAATTAATCCCTAGTGAACCCCGTTTAATCCTAACAACCCTTTTTATTGACTCACCTACTAATATTAACCCAAAACCCTTTGTATTTGTTATCACCATTCCTTTTTGACTACCCTTATGTCGAGATTTGATTTGATCGGTTACCTAATTATTTTAGTAGCTAAATTTATCCTTTATTATTTGATTTGTTCTTTAAAAAATTCAAATTATATTCATTATTAGTTGTGTGATTGAATGAGCTTATATGTTTGAATGCCAATTATTGAAGAAGAAAGCTCGTATTAGGGTATTATTATTAGTATGACAAGTTTTCAGTTGATGTAATTATTTATTATCGTCTCAGTATTTCTAGATAGGTAACTTGTCAATTCAATCTCGATTCTAACCCTTTAATTCAGCCTTTATCCACATCTTAACCCAAGCCCCGTTACAACCCCATAAAGACCTTTTGATTTGTGTATCATCTAATATTTTAGTGGTGGAGATTTGATTTTCATGCAAGCCTATGGGATTAGCTCTTCATGTTCGACTTTTCAGTGCTTAATTTTGAACCTTAAACACTTCGAATGATTTGAGTGAATCTTTTGTGAGGATGTCAATCCTTATCGGTTTTAAATTAAAGGTAATTATTTAGATAAGGGGAGACACCTACGTTTTCATGATACAAATGTATGACTTATATTGTTTGAATCTTTAGGACTCTTTGAGTTAAATTATCCATGTATAAATTATCTATGAATTATGATGAGACATTGCTAATAGGAATATTGAATCATGGAAAGTTCGTTTTAATTGTAAATTGAGAATTTTGCTTGAGGACAGGCAAAAGCTTAAGTGTGGGGGTATGTGATAAACCGTAAAAGTAACATATTTTAATCCCACATTTAGCATACTTTTGGATGATTTATCCCTTGGTTTATGTAAAAAGGTGCTCTTAATCCTTTATTTTCATGTTTATACCCAGGAAAGCACCCAACGAAGGAAAGAACGAAAAGCGGGCCCAAAACGGAGTAAATGGGCCATATCACGAAATGCACAAGGCTTGGCCCAAATCCACACAGTCGTGCCTCATTCAACAGGCTCGAACACGGCCTGGCCACGAGTTACACGGGCATGTGCCATGGCCGTGTCCCTGTCGCTAGAAAGAAGAGTTTCACTCGGAAAAGGATACTTAGGGGCAAAGAAACCTATTTCGAAAGCCTATATAAACCCCCTAAGTGTAACCTGAAAAGGGGCGGTTAGCTAGGCCAAGGACCCGAGCCAGAAAGGTCAGATTTGTGGGAAATACTCGAAGATAGCCAGTTGATCCATCTCAAGAAGCCAGAATTATACTCAAGACGGAGGATCTCTCCTTCAATTCCTTCAGGGAGTTTTAGGGATTTCTTATGTTTTGTTTTATCTTTTCTTTTGAGATGTTTTCTTTTATTTTTATGAACTAAACCCTTAGATACTTGAGGGGATGAAACCTAAGATGAATCTTGTTATCGTTTGCAGAACTATATGATAAATATCTAAGCATTAGCGGTGCTTTTGTAAAAATGCCATTATAGATCTGAGCATTAACGGCGCTTTTGTAAAAACGCCGCTATAGATCTGAGCATTGGCGGCGCTTTTGAAAAATGCCACTAAAGATCTGAGCATTAGCGGCGCTTTTATAAAAACGCCAAAAAAATTTGAGCAAAACAACGTTGTTTATTTTTTTGAGCTTTAGTGGCGTTTTTAGGAAAACGCCGCAGAAGGTAAGCTTTAGTGGCGTTTTTTATAAAAGCGCCGCAAAAAATATGTTATTTTAGGGTTATGGGTCTATGACTTATGGTTTGGGGTTGAGGGGTTGGTGTTTGTGATTTAGGGTATAATATTTAAGGTCTAAGTTTTATGATATGTTAACATAAACACGTCACACATAAAAAAGTTTAAATTTACAAAATATGAATTATTGATATATATGATATATACAAATTTATAATATTCTAAATAAATATTTTTTTTGTTTGAAAAATATATATATTATATAATGAATAACATACACCACAAACATAACAAAATCAAATTATTAATATCTAAAAACTTATATAAATAAAATATACATAAATTTATGATACATTAAATATAAAAAAAAAATTAATCTAATTGTGATTCACATCACTTCATTTCATCCAAACACAATAAAAACAAAATCTCAAAATATTTTTTAGATTGCCAAATACCTTTATGTAAAATTCTAATAGCATTGCTTACTTGGCAGAAAATTAGTCTTCCTTAAACTTTAATTGAGTATATATTTTTAGAGATTCCATGTCATATAGAATTTTCGGATTGAATTAATCTATTATTGATATAACATTATTTTATATTTATATATTGCATAGATAAATATTTATATTTATTCAATATAAAAATATATTGATGGATTTATTTTTTAAAATGTGTATGATTAAATCAAAATTAAAGTTTCAACTATACATTTAAACCACAATTAGAATTTCACGTCTACAATTACACATTAAACCAAAATTCATATATAATTCTGAGATGTATCGCTATCCAAATTTAGGTGTATACATATAATTAAATGCCATTTATATAAAAATCTAAACAACTAATGCAGACCATACTTAAAAGAATAATGTTGATGAAAAAAGAAAGAAAAAAGAAATCATTTCAACAATATACTAGACCATGCCATACCCATCTATCAATTTAATTCCTAAAAGAATTGATCATGGTAATTACAATTTAACTTTCAATATTTATATATTTTTTTATCAATTTGATTCTTATTTTTTGAACCAAAACCTTCCACATTTTAAAAAATATTAAATCGCATTTTTAATAGGAATGTAATTGTAAAATTAATTTTTTTAATGATATTGATGTGAAAGCGTACAAGGTAATTCACATGACATGATAATATTTTTTTATATGTTGATTTAAAAATTATAAAAATCGTCAAAAAATTAAAACTAAAACATTAAAAACTTAAAAACTTTAAATTTTAAATTTTAATATTTTAGTCCATATTTCAGTTAAAAGTTTAATATTCAAAATTTTTAAAAAATAAAAATTCTAAAAAATGATAATCTCAGCACAAAAATTTTTATGAAAGAAAAAATTGAAAAAAATAAATTAAAAATGAAAAAAATTAAAATTGAGTAATAGTGGCAAAATGCCACAAAAAAATTAAGCTAAAGTTTACAAAACTGTGAAAAACGGAGCCATTTTTATATGTTTTTTAGTGGCGTTTTTGGTAAACGCTGCAATAGGTTATGCTATAGTGGCGTTTAAAAAGAAAAACACCGTAAATTTGCCATTATTTAGGTTTCTGCTTAGTTCAACTAGGGTTTTTCTTTTTCTTACTTTGGTACTTCCTTCGTCATTTTATCTCGATTTCTCCCTCTTTCTCCCCTAAATGGCGAAGTTCAGGAAGCTTAATCGACTCACTGGTCATCGTATGCCCATGCTCAGGTTGTTCATTATCCTTTATAAATTGGTTGTTTGATTTTTTTTCTTTTTATATTGTTTCTTTTATTCTTCAATTGTAGAACAATGGTTTCCCAGTTGGTAAAGCACAAGCGTATTGAAACTACTATTGCCAAGGTTCTTTTCTTTTAAGTGTGTCTTTGATTTCCTGGGGTTTAACAATAGAAGAAGCTTTTGAATATAGCCCATTAGTACCTTAACATAAATGCTGCCTTTAAAACAACCTAAAACCCTTTCCATCGTTCCTAAAACCCTAGCAACCTTTCACCCCCATGGCTTTCACTTCCATTCTCCGGAAAACAGCTAACTCCTTAGCTCCACTCGCGATTAGACTCACTCGAGTCCAGAGAAGCTACCAGTCTTGCATCTTTACGGACTTGAACTATGGCCTCCAGTCTCAGCATCCTACTGTGAACCGTTTTTACCCAAACACCATACATTTCTCAACAGCTGTTGATTCTCAAAAATCCGCTTCTGATGAGTCTCTTCTCCGAGTTATTGAGTCTGAGATTCAGTGTGCCGAGGAGAGTGATGAATATGATCAGGTGAGTAATTAATTCGTTTTTGTTTTCCCCATTTTCTTTTATCATTTAGGGTTTGTACGAAAGTAAGTGGAAAAATAGAAGTTGGATTTTGGGTGTTTTACAATCAAAATCGTGTCAACTGGAGACTTGTAGGGATTGAATTCAAGAGCTGTCTCGGAACATGGTAACACTCATTGTAGCACTTATATCCGACCCGAGAAACATAATTAGAAGCTGCTTTTAGTCATTTACAATATGGTTATTGCGAGAATTTGTGGGGAAAAAAAAGAACAATCGCTTAATAGCTACTATTGATGTTAAGTTTTCAAGCTAAAAACAATGCTATATTTTGAATTGTTTTTTAATCATTTAAAAAAAATGTTTCTTCACAGGCTGAAGGAACTCCAAGTGAATTCCCTTTCAAAATCGAAGACACTCCTGGAAATATTGTAGCAAGTGTTTCCTTGGTTGGGTAACATTGGAAAATTTTGCCTCCTTTCTAATGGTGACATGGTTAAAGTTCTGACTATGGGCTTCATCTATCTAAGACATCAAGCATCTACATGCTTCGAATCTTGAATTTGATTTTCATTTGTTGTCTGTCCAATGTTCACTTACCCAAAAACCTTTACAGGCTGTTGCTGACATTATTCGAACAACATTGGGTCCTTGATCCATGTTGAAAATGCTCCTTGATGCTTCTGGAGGTAATGCTTTTTAGCCATTTTCCGTGCAGCTATTTTTGGATTTCCCAAAAACATTTTATTACCCTTTAAATGCACTCTTGTTCAACAAGCAATGAAGTTTTTTATATGGTTTTGGCTTCTACCAGGTATTGTTGTTACTAATGATGGAAATGCTATCCTATGCGAGTTAGATCTTGCACATCCAGCAGCAAAGGCATGTTATTCCACCATGCTTATCTATTTGCTTTAGCATGTGAATGCCCTTTTTGCCTATATTTATGTTATTTTCATTCTTTCTTACCTTTTTGTGGTTGGTCTTGGCAGTCAATGATTGAATTGAGACGTACCCAAGATGAAGAAGTTGGAGATGGAACAACATCTGTCATTGTTCTTGGTATATCTTTATACAGTAGAATACTGTTTATGTGCTATGTTTGATACTTTTTAACGTAGTAGTTAATTATCCAGTTTTATTCTTTTATCTATAAGATGTTTTTTTTTTGAAGAACTGGTAAAATTTTCAGAAGCTCAATGGAATTTTAATTGCTATGGGTTCATGTGTTTATCCATGAGTTAATCAACATGTTAGGATCCAATTGCCTTTAGTACTTATATTTGGTGTACTTTTTGGTGCAGCTGGTAAGATGCTTCATGTTGCAGAAGCCTTTATTGAGAAAAATTATCATCCTACGGTTATTTGTTGAGGTAATGTAACTTAGAAGCGGTGCTAGATTCTTAACCTCTGCTTTTGAACCATAACTTAGCCTTGAATGAAGAATCCTTTCATTTGCAGCATACAACAAGGCTTTGGAGGATGCTATTGCCGTGCTTGACAAGATTGCAAAGTCTATTAATGTCAAAGACCGTATGTTTCTCTTGAGAAATTTTTTATAACAAATTTTAATCTTTTATCCCCCTGTATGTGCATCTTTAATATCTTTGGGTTGTCACATTATAGCTTTTATGTTTGAATGATAGGTGCCACAATGTTGGGACTTATGAAGAGCTGTATAGGGACAAAGTTCACTAGCCAGTTTAGTGATCTGATTGCCGTGAGTGTCTTCTTTTTTTCTGAAGATTGTTTCTATGCGCGTTTTGATTATAGATTTATAGGCATTTGCCTTTGAATTGGCATGGCAATTAATCGTTTTCCTTGTTGCAACTGACCTATGTTAGACTAATCACCTGACCATTCTATTGTTTGATTATTTAGCAGTTTGCTCATATTCAAATATTAATAGAACTGGTTCCTCTTCTTTAGTTCCAAATAATTAATATTATGTCAATCAACATTAGGGGAAAAGCATTTATGTATGTATGTCTGTTACAAAAGGAATCAGGGAACATTTAAAACTATAAATAAAGCAACTGTAGTTACATGCTCTGGGTATTTGAGCATCTGATATGGTTGTATCTTTGTATGGCTATCTTTTACTAAAATATTCAGACTCGTAGATTTGGCTGTAGAGTGTCCAGAAATAGGAGATATAGACTATTTTTGGTTCAGTTTTTGGATTGATTTTTTTTTAACATGACACGGCAATTTCCCATTGGTTTCTCTATTCATTTTCTTCATTTTGGTGTTTGGTTTGGCTCTCATGAAAGACCATGATTGTACGTGATTTCACGTTTGCTGCCTATGGGATTGATATTGCCATATTTAAACGAGCTCACCAGGTTTATCTTTGGTCTTTTATTTGAAACACCCCAAACCCGACCCACGAGCCTTGACCGGATCTGGTATGTTCCTCGATGTAAACCAGTTCAAAATTCCTTTGTTACTTTGGAAAAACTGTGTGTTTTGAAATAAAGATTGTTTTTCGGTTGGGCCCGAGTTGAAAACACGTTTATTTCATTATTAAAATCCTTTACTTTAGGTGACAAAACGTTTAGGCTTTGTTTTTAAATAAATTTACTTAAACTTTACTTGATAAAAATTCGTACATAGTAAATAAAAGTAAAATAAAGTAATCCACTATGGCCTTATTACATCAAATAAATCCCAAAATTAAACCAAAGTACTTAAAGTAAAATAGTCCAAATAAAATGAATTTCTTGTTGAGCATGGCCATCCCTAAGCTTCTGCCGGCCCGGTCCATCACTGATCGTCACTTGGAAGAAAAAGTTCCCCAACGGGGTGAGTCAAACAGACTCAATGTGTAACCAACACTAAAATTTAATAATTCAGGCATACATTATCATACGTGTTCATATAACAGATAGAAAAAAAATGATGCAACCCGAACCCAAACCTATATGCCATCTGCTACACATCACCCGTACCAACCTGCACACCGTGGGGACTACTAAGTCAACCCTCCATCCGCTACACACCATCGAAGGCAGTCGCTGCAATCGACGTGCTCATGCCCTTATAAAATTCGTGGCATAGCCACCAGATACATATTTTGTGTCATGAGACACCATATTCAGATATCGTGGTCTTAGGTCACCACATTCAGATATCGTGGTCTTAGGTCACCACATTCACTTCCCCTTTCATATAACCCATATGCCCCCTATCATACATATCATGCATATCATTCCTTAATTCACATTCTTATCACTTTCCACATGTTAAAAATAACATATATTCATAATCCTAGTAGAAGTAGGAAACGTACCTGAGTACTTTTGTACAATAGCATGGTACTTTAGCCATACTTTCACATTCATATTAACACATTCAATTTAAAACATAGCCATGAACATATTAAAACTTAGGGTAGGGTACACACCTGATACACTTAGCAGTTCACTTAATCCCGAAAAGCTTGATCTAATGCCTTAGATCTCAATTCCTACATTCGGCCAACCTTAATATGTTAGCATAAAGCCTATTTGGCTATAAAACCAAATCCTAGTAGCATTTGTACACTTCCTTGAAATTCCGAAATTCCAAAATCTCTCTTCCTTGAAATCGGCTAGCACTAAATTACTGAGTTAGTTAGTTTCGGTTTTTGAATGAATCTTAATTATGAAATAGACCTTTGGCCGAATGTACATATATGTATTTACCTTGCTTTTAAATCCTGAAACTCACCGAATAGCTAGGGAACATGCGGCCTATGGTGTACCTTTGGGAAAAGAACTTGACCTTACTTGTAGTCGACACTAGCAAATCTCGAATGATCCTTCCAAATTTCGGCAACCAAGATATTAATGGGATTAGTCCTAGTTTTTGGAAAATCTTAAAAGAAAAAGAATGAAAACCGAATGATGACTGGCCCTTACCCTTAGTACAAAAGTCGACAGCACCTTTGCTTGAATCCTCAGCAATATCCGACTTTGAGAAGAGAATAAGAGAATAGGGTGTAAAAGAGATTCGGCTTTAATGAAGAAAAGAAAAGAGAGGGTGTTGAGGCTTAGAGAATCGGCAATGGTGGCTTTTGTGAAGGGACTATTCGGCTTATCAAAAAAAAGTAGAAGAGAAGAGAGCTTACTAGAGAATTCGGCAGAGACTAGGTAGGAAGAAGAAAAAAATGAATAATGGCCTTATTATCCTCCTATTGCCGAAATTACTAGGCCAAGACTCCCTTACTTGGCCATCACTCTCTTATTTTCCTCTTTATCTCTTTATTTAAAATAAATAATAATACTCCATCCTTTATCACTTTGCTTGATAATAATAATCCTTCTATTATCTCTTCTTTTATCCATTAAAAATAAAAGGAATTAATCCACAATTAATCACACCCTTTTGCCAAATTTTAAAGAGAATTAAACTCTTCCCCAAGTGCCTTGGTGCCGTCCAACTCCCTTGCTCCTTGCAGCAAAATAAAACTCTTTTATTTGCTTCCCATGTGACTCGAACCTAGGCTCCTTCCCCCTTGATTGTGGCGTCACCTACTGGGCTTTAAGTGGTGCCTCCTTGCCACTTTTCCAAGCCCGTTCTTGTGTCAAATTTCTTCTATTAATTTTCTTAAGGCCACCTTGTTTTAGTTTCCTCTTTTAAACTTTAAAACTTAACATTTTCTAAGACATTTCCTTACATTTCCAAGTTTCCAAAAATGTTAGTTTGCCTCCTTTAAACTTAACATTTCTAAATCATTTCCTTACATTTCCAAGTTTCCAAAAATGTTCATAATACATTCATAACACATAAGACATGCCATTTCGTATAATTAAATAAAAAATGCATAGGCCCATTTTCAGGATGTTACATTATTTATTTCAAGTTTAGTTCTCAAATGGTTAAGCTAATGTGAATGTGTCTCTTGGCTTGAGTACCGTATCTTATGTAGAACTTTTTTTTTTATCCTTAAGATTTTGTTCTTTTGGATTTGGTGATAAAATTAATGCATTCGTATGTAGCAAATTGGAGCAGACACAGTGCTAAAGTCAACTTTCTGCTTTTATTCAGGGACCACATTCTAAGTGTAGATGCTGATGGTAATGTTTTCATATGGTCGTTTAAAGGAATAGAAGACAATCCTGCTCCAATTGAACATATTAAGCTAGATGCCAACTTCACTCCTACTTGCATAATGCATCCAGATACTTACTTAAACAAGGTAACAGTCCCTGATTTGTTGCTAATATGGTAATAGATGAATTCATATGTTATGATAAAATGAACGTGTATAACTAAAAACATTTGAACAAGTTCTTATTGGGAGTCAGGAGGGTTCTTTGCAGCTTTGGAACATTAGCGCAAAGAAAAAACTTTATGAATTCAAGGGATGGAATTTGAGTATCTGCAGTTGTGTTTCATCCCCTGCACTAGATGAAACTGTTGTTGGTTGTGCTGATGGAACAATTCATGTTCATAATATTCGTTATGATAAATAAGTTGTAACATTTAAACATTCTGCACGAGGCACTATCACTGCCTTATCTTTCAGCACAGGTATTCCCAATAAGAGCTTTTTGCTTGATCTTGAGCTTGTAGACATATCAGAATTTGCTTATGCTGCAGTAGGGGTAATTGAGACAAGCTAGCACATGCCAGACTAGATCTTGGCCAAGCTTTATTTTATTGTTTTTGGCACAAAATATAATCCAGCTACTCAATCTCAAGTCAATTAGACTCGATAACTTTAATACTAAACAGTGGTAGATGTTTAGGATAGGGCTTTTTCCTAGTATTTTCTATTAGAAATATATCTGTTTACTCAAGCCACCACCTAGCATGTTTATGCTGATCTGTGTTCTATATTTTGCAGATGGACAGCCCATTCTAGCATCTAGAGGTTCTTCTGGTGTCATAAGCATATGGAATCTTGAGAAGAAAAGGCTCCAATCAGTCATACGAGAGGCTCATGAGAGTTCAATCATTTCACTTCACTTTTTTGCTAATGAGCCTGTGCTAATGAGCTCATCAGCTGACAACTCAATTAAGGTATGACTGATTTAGTATCAATCTTTTTCCTTTTACCCACTATCTGATGAATTTGATATGTCAAAAGTTTTAAGTGGTTAAAGTAAGGTGGAACACAATCTGGATGCAGCATATGCATTTAGTTGTTTTGTATCATATTTGATGCTTTAGATTGTGGCATGAACTGGTTTTTTAAATTGCTACCATTCTTTAAAACTAGAAGCTCATGACTGCCAATTTTATTTAGGCATTGTATAATCTGAACTTTTATTGGTTTTAGTATCGAAGATTAACTTAATCATCCAAAAAAAATTATAATATTAATGGTAATGGTAATATTCATTGAATATTAATTGGGCATGCAAGCTCTACCTTTGGACAGAATACTAGTAGCTTTGGTCCAACTAGCATTTTCAATACACCTTCTACTAGATTCTCAATATATTGATTCTCTTAAATTTTATTTTGCGACCTTTACTTTACATAGTTTTAAACTAGTTTTGTAAAGTAACTCTTGTATATTATCCACTTGAGCATATCAAGCTTATTTTTGTCATAAGCTGTTTGTGACAGCAGTGCCTGAGCTTATTTTTGGTTTTCTTTCTCTTGCTTGTTATAGGCTGTGCTCAAGATGCTTGGCGAGATTGGAACAGTAGATAACATTCCAGAGTTCATTGAAGGTGTCAAAAATAGGTGAATATTGTATATATAATTTTACTGTTAGTTCAAGCTAAAGGTTCAACATGCAGTGCTATATTTTCTTGTGATTGTTTTATTTATTTTTGCATATATATTCATTTCTTCAGGGAGCGGAAAATGTCTGGTTTTGGCCACCGTGTATACAAAAACTATGACCAAGGGCAAATGTGATAGAGAATTTGGCAAAGGAAGTTTTCTCTGCTCACTTTGAGAAACTAGATGAATGTATAAGATATATTTTAGATGTTGGACTAGTGACAATTGAGGTTTTATTCAATAGGGCCATGGGATTTCCACTAGAGTTTTTCACTGTATTATTTGCAATCCCATGTTTAAAAAGTTAATCCGATTAAAATGTAAATTAGGCTTTACTTTATTCAATTAGTTAGTGTGTTATTTGCAATCAGTTAGTGCCTAAAATAGGCTTTACTTTATTCAATCAGATTAAAATGTATATTGGAAATGAACATCTAATAATATGTGGCGTTTTTATAATATTTTAATTTTTTTTATTTTTCATGCTCTTTAGCGGCATTTTTTTTGAAAAGCGCCACTAAAAGTCATGACCTTTAGCGGTTTTTTTTCTCATAAATGCCGCTAAAGTTTGCAGCGTTTGTTTTAGCGGCGTTTTTTGCGGCGCTTTTAAAAGCACCGCAAATACTATTAGTGGCGCTTATAAGCGCCGTTAAAGGCCTAAAAAAATGCCGCTAAAAGTCTATTTTGCTGTAGTGACCCCTAGGAACTCTAATGGTTTTATCAGCTAATTGGATGCTCATCCTAGTTTGTTTGGGTTTCCCAAGACCTAGCTATTTAAATATTTTATAAGGCATGACATTGATGCTTGCCCCTAAATCAGCTAAAGCATTATTAATAAATAAACTACCAATTAAGCACAGAATTGTAAAACTCCCTAAATCTTTTAACTTTCGTGGTAGCTTCTTTTGTAGAATTGCCGAGCACATTGCATTTAGCTCCACATGCGACGTATCGTCTAACTTCCATTTGTTTGTCAAAAGCTCCTTTAAAAATTTCCTTGAATTGGGCATCTGCGAAAGAGCTTCAAGAAATGGTAAGTTAATATGTAATTTCTTTAGAAGTTTAAGAAATTTACTGAATTGTTAATCTGTGCGGTCTTTCTTCATCGCATTGGGGTATGGCACACGAGGTTGGTACTCTGTAATTACTGGTTTTGGTTTATCATGGCTTACCTCAACCTTACCTTCCTCTACCACATTCTCTTGCCTCAATTTTGGTTCATCTACCCCTTTACTATCTTGAGCAGTAATGGCATGAAGTTCCTCATTGGGGTTAGTTTCAGTGTTGCTTGGCAAGCTTCCTTGTGTTCGTTCAGAGAACAGTTTAGCAAGTTGTCCTAATTGGTTCTTGAGCCCTTGAATCGATACTTGTTGATTTTTGAGTGCTGTTTCAGTGTTTTAGGAATGAGTTTCTGACATTGCGATGAATTTTGTTAACATCTCCTCAAGGTTCGGCTTATTCTCTTGTGGGTAGGGTTGTTGAAAGCCTGGGAGGGGTTGTTGTCTCTGATTTCTTTGGCCACCCCATGAGAAGTTTGGGTGGTTCCTCCAACCTGGACTGTAAGTGTTACTATAAGAGTTATTTTGAGGTCTAGAATTATTACCCATATAGTTCATCTGTTTGCTTTCTATGCCAGGGTTGCAGGACGGGTATTCTGTGTTGTTCGTCCCTCCTCCATTTGTATTGCAATGCATTACTGGATGTGTAACACCCCAAACCCGGCCTAGACGTTACGACCGGATCTGGTATGTTGATCGCTAAAATCAGAAACTTAAGATTTATAAAGAGAATAATCAAACCTGGAAACTAACTCTGATAACGATTGAAGGCAAGTGTACATATCGAACAGTTGTATAGCTTAGGCAATACAGGATTATCGAACCCAAAGGAACTAAAAGTACTAATACTTTCTTTTCATTATTTAACCTAAAAATAAGTGAAGTTGTTTTAATATAATCTAAACTAATTACTAAACCAAAAACAAAGACAAAAAGGATGAATTGGGAAAATTAACTTTAGGAAAAACTCAGTTGATTAAGACAATACCCTTAGAAAGAATCCACCTAGACTTCACTTATTATTTAACCCTGAACCATACGATTTATTTTCTTAGCTTGATCCGTAAGACTCCCTAACGTATATTAAACCCTCTCTCGAAGCGAATAACATCTAACCCTAGGTTAATTAATGGAAATCTCTTTCTCGAATAATAACCACCTAGAATAGCAGTAAATCTATCTATGGACTCCCATATTAGGTTTCACCCTAATCCGGAAAAATCTCATCACCCTATCTCTAGGCGTACGATCAACTCCGCTTCATTATGCTAGATTTACTCTTAAGCAGGGTCTATTCCTCCTCCACCTAAGCACATCAAATTTGGATTAAGCTTGCATAATTAAGAACAAACTAAGTATTTATCATATAATTCAAAAATTAATAACAAGATTCATCTAGGTTTCATCCCCTTCAGGTATCTGAAGGATTTAGTTCATAACAAATAAAGAAAACATCTTAAGAGAAAAGATAAAACAAAACATAAGAAATCCCTAAAACTCCCTGAAGGAATTGAAGGAGAAATCCGCCGTCTTGAGTAGAATTCCGGCTTCTTGGGATGGATCAACTGGCTATCTTTGAGTGATTCCAACAAATCTGACCTTTCCAGCTTGGCTCCTTGGCCTTGCTAACCGCCCCTTTCAAGTATGAACTTAGGGGGTATATAAAGGCTCTTGGAATGTGTTTCTTTGCCCCAAAGTATCCGAATCCGAATGAAATTGCTCAATGCCACGAAAGGGACACGGCCATGTCACACGCCCGTGTGACGAATCTTTGAACCGTGTTCAGATTTCTTAATTGAGGCACGACCGTGTAAATCGAGGGTGAGGCCGTGCTCTAGATGCTCGACAAGGCATGGCCGTGTGGGCTTTGGGCCAAGCCGTGTGGATTTCGTAATATGGCCCATTTACTCTATTTTGGACCCGTTTTTTGTTCTTTTCATCCTCGGGTGCTTTCCTGGGTATAAGTGTAACACCCCAAACCCGGTCAACACACCACGACCGAATCTGGCATGTTACGGAGCGAAAACATTTTGAAAAACACAAGTTTGTCGGAAAATTTAAAAGAAGACTCTTGTTTTGTTTTAGGGTTTAGGAAGCTCAATGATAATTGATGTTAAAGTTGTTTTAGTAGTTGGAAAACTCGTGATTAAAACTCGTTTGTGATTGTCGATTTTAGAAAACATTGGATTCTTATTAAAACTGAGCGCGGTAAGTAAAATCAAGTTAGAACCTTTTGCCTTTAAAGTGATCTGAAAATTTGAGTTATAAAACATCCAAGTTACCTTATTATCTTGTGAACTTTGTTACCCGATGGTAACGTTTGAAAAACCCGAAGAGTTATAATTAGAAAGCATTGCTTTTTACCGGTTAATTTTATCAAGTCTATAAATCCAACACATGTAGCATATAAGCAGAATAAAAGCAAGCAATAACAAAAACCCAAAATAAACTTAGCGGCCTTATTACAATACCAAAACCAAATTTAAGGAAAATTACTGAAATTGAAATAGTAGTTTAAAATCAAAACCAACTAAGATGCATGGCCACCTCGAGTCCTCCTCGGCTCCAAATCCGCGATCTACGCCTCATCTGCAAAATATAAGGAAAGGGGTGAGTCACCGAGACTCAGTGTATAAATCCCCAACCCGATAGTTCAAGCACTTACACAGATCATCAGCAAAACATGCAAATCATGCACCCCATAACCTATCCATCCAATCTCCTTTAACTACCCCGTGTGGTCAAAACCACTGGTGGTCAAAACCACTGGTGACCGAAGTCACAAATATATTGGTGATGGGGCCAACCCATCGTGTGGTCAAAACCACTGATGACAATCCTGTAATATATCTTGTTTAGACAAAATTGGTTTTGAGATAATTATTAAGAATAATTGTTGTTCATTTTATCTCAATAATGTTTTCTATGGTTCGGCACAATTGATTAATGGCCTCTATATTTTAGATCAAACGAATCCCATTTACAACATAAATACTAAAAGATCTAAAATAAATGACTCAAATCAAACTTATCTTTGGCATTGTCGTTTGGGCCACATAAGTGAGAAACGCATATCCAAACTCCATAGAGATGGTCTCTTGAATTCATTTGTTTTTGAACAATTTGAAGTATGTGAATCTTGCTTATTGGGAAAAATGACTAAATCTCCCTTTTCTGGAAAAGGTGAACGAGCTAGTGATTTATTGGGCCTAATACATTCTGATGTATGTGGACCAATAAATACACAGGCCAGAGGTGGATTTCACTACTTCATTACTTTCACTGATGATTTCAGTAGATATGGGTATGTTTATCTCATGCGCCATAAGTCTGAGTCCCTTGAAAAGTTCAAGGAATTTAAAAATGAAGTACAAAATCAACTAGGCAAAACTATCAAGTCACTTCGATCTGATCGAGGTGGAGAGTATTTGAGCCTAGAGTTTGATGATCTTTTGAAAGAATGTGGGATTGTCTCACAACTTACTCCTCCTGGTACTCCTCAATGGAATGGAGTATCTGAGAGAAGAAATCGAACTTTGTTAGACATGGTTCGATCCATGATGAGTCATGCTGATCTACCGACTTCCTTTTGGGGACATGCACTTGAGACTGCTGCCTTCACACTAAATCGTGTTCCATCTAAATCGGTTCAAAGACGCCATATGAGATGTGGACTGGGAAACGTCCTAGTATGTCCTTTATGAAAATTTGGGGTTGTGAAGCTTATGTTAAACGTCAGACGTCTACTAAGCTTGAACCCAAATCTGAAAGGTGTATTTTTGTGGGGTATCCAAAAGAAACCAAAGGATATTATTTTTTTAATCCCACTGAGAACAAAATTTTTGTTGCTCGGACTGGTGTCTTCCTAGAGAAAGAATTTACTTCTAGGAAAGGAAGTGGGAGAAAGATTGAACTTGAAGAAATTCGAGAATCACAAGATACCACTGAACCAGAGATTGAACAACAGCAAATTCCACAAGAAATTGAGGAACAAATAACTGCTGTAGAAACACAACCACCGCGCAGATCTTTAAGAGAACGCCGTGCACCTGAGAGATATGGATTTCTCATTACAACGCATGGTGACGTTCTTCTTATAGATCAAGATGAGCCTAGGACTTATCAAGAAGCGGTGACAAGCCCAAATTCTGAGAAATGGCTTGAGGCCATGAGATCTGAGATGGATTCCATGTATGAAAACCAAGTATGGACCTTGATTGACCCACCCGAAGGGGTTAAACCTATAGGGTGCAAGTGGGTTTTCAAAAAGAAAACAGACATGGATGGTAATGTACAAACATACAAAGGGCGATTAGTCGCTAAAGGTTTTCGCCAAATTCATGGTGTTGACTATGATGAAACCTTTTCTCCTGTAGCTATGTTTAAATCCATCAGGATCTTGCTCGCCATAGCTGCATTTCATGATTATGAAATCTGGCAGATGGACGTCAAAACAGCTTTCCTTAACGGGAAACTTGAAGAGGATGTGTACATGACACAACCTGAAGGTTTTGTAAATCCAAAGGATGCTAGAAAGATATGTAAGCTACAGAGATCCATTTATGGATTAAAGCAAGCTTCTCGAAGTTGGAATCTTCGTTTTAACGATGCAATCAAAGAGTTTGGTTTTATAAAAAATGAAGATGAACCATGTGTTTACAAGAAAGTTAGTGGGAGCACTATCACATTCTTGGTACTATATGTGGATGACATACTTATCATGGGAAATGACATACCTACCTTGCAATCTATTAAGACTTGGTTAAGAAGTTGTTTTTCTATGAAGGACTTGGGCGAAGCCACTTATATCTTAGGAGTCAAGATCTATAGAGATAGATCAAGACGACTACTAGGTCTAAGCCAAAGTACATACATAGATAAAGTACTAAAAAGGTTCAGTATGGAAGAATCTAAAAGAGGATTCCTACCTATGAGACATGGTATTTCACTCTCGAAGGAAATGTGTCCTTCAACTCCACAAGAGAGAGAACGTATGAGTAAAATTCCATATGCTTCCGCTATTGGATCTATCATGTATGCTATGTTATGTACCCGTCCAGATGTCTCGTATGCCTTAAGTATGACGAGCAGGTATCAAGTAGATCCCGGTGAAGGTCACTGGACCACAGTCAAGAGTATCCTTAAGTACTTAAGAAGAACTAAGGATACATTCCTATTATATGGAGGTGAGGAAGAGTTAAGTGTAAAAGGTTACACTGATGCCAGCTTCCAAACCGACAAGGACGATTCTCGATCGCAATCAGGTTTTGTGTTTTGCCTTAATGGTGGTGCTGTGAGCTGGAAAAGTTCAAAGCAAAGTACAGTAGCTGATTCTACAACAGAGGCTGAGTATATTGCAGCCAGTGAGGCAGCAAAGGAAGCGGTTTGGATCAAAAAGTTCATTACTGGACTAGGGGTTGTGCCTAGCATATCAGATGCTATAGAACTCCGATGTGATAACAATGGAGGTATTGCACAAGCTAAAGAACCCAGATCTCACCAGCGATCCAAACATATACTTAGGCGCTACCATCTTATTCGAGAGATTATCGATCGAGGAGATGTAGAAATATGCAGAGTACCTTCAGATGATAACATCGCTGATCCCCTGACCAAGCCTCTGACACAGCAGAAGCATGATCGTCACACTAAGTCGCTTGGTATTAGATATATGAGTGATTGGTCTTAGTGCTAGTGGGAGATTGTAAGAGTATGCCCAAAGATCAATCATGAGATGGTTGTAATAACATACTTTATTTACCATATTTATTAATATAAAGCGTTGTCATTATTATTTCAGTTTTTCTTTCTGTGTGTATAGATAAACTGTTTTATAATAATGTCCTGAGAATAATATGATTATTCTTAAAAGATCCTTAGTCGAGTATTATTGTTGACTAGGACAATAATGATGCATTTAAGACTAACATGTAGTTGATTGATGATAAAGAGTTGTCATTGATATGGAATGTCAAAATCAATGCATGAATATGTGTGTTAGAGAACAACATATTGGATTGACCCGCTATGAGTATGTTTCTTGGATTATTATGTAATTGTCACAACATTACTCATAGTGATTAATATGTATATGATCCTCAGACTTGAGATCATTATTATCCCAGCATCGTGAGTTGTATATTTTGATACAGTCAAACGTACACCGTAACAGGTTGTTCTATAAAAGCTGATGTTGGATATACCACAATCTATGTAGAGGGATATAGTTGATCAATAAAGGATAAGTCCCTCCTACATAATAGGAGTAATATCTTAGGCCACTTGATTGAGTGAGACTAGAAATGCATGGCCATGCTCAAATAAGTTGATATGAGATGTCATACTAATTTGTATATCATAGTCTACTCAAGATATCAAGAAACATGGGATGGACTATGCAAGTGTGACTATCCCATGACTTGTATCCGTTCCAGAGATAAAGGACTTAAGGATTAATGCATAAAAGTTTAATCACGAAAGGTTATGTCGAATCATGACTTCTTGTAACTTAGGTAGCAATGATGCATTGCTAGATGCCACTCATTGTCTGTGACAATAGAATCGTTCTAGTATTACTGCTAACGTTGCAAGAACCTACAGGGTCACACCCTATGGTTGAAATGAACGGAATAAAATATAGTTGGTATTGTGCTTGGTTGTCACATAAATTAAATTAATTAAAGAATTAATTTAATTGGACAATCAAATATTGAACATATTATATGTACAAGGATGTTGTACACATAATGATAACATAATTTTATTAATATATGAATTTGATTCATATATAATTTAAATAAATATAGTTTACCGAAATCCTTATTATAATTAATGTAATTATAATTTTTAGATATAATTAATGTAATTATAATTTTCGGTATTGTATTTATTTAATCTTGTAATATATTCAAGAAATACCAATTATAAAAGGCCCAATTAAGAAGATACCTATTATAAAAGGCCCAATGAGAAAGGCACCCAATATAAAAGGTATTAAAAGGAGACAAAACTTAATAAGAAAACCCTAAGTGATTGCTTGTTAGGTCTAGCAGCCGTCAAGCAAATAAGCCTCTAAAACAGTTTTGGAGATTTCTTCCGTTCATAGTCAAACCGGGTGGATTACGTAGAGGCCGACATCGGAAAAGGTTGAGGCTGGATTCGACAGTAGATCAAAACTCTTGTTGCCAAGGCGTTGCTGTCTACTCAGATTGAAGTTTTGGTAAGATCGAAACCTTTATTTCACTCCGATTCGTTCCTCACACATGGATCCATGGTTTGGATCGCCAGATCTAATTTTATTCTGCTGTGCCATGGGGTACCGGCGTTCCAACACTAAGTTGTCATTGATGAATGTAATTTGACGGAAGTTGAACTTAGAACATGCTACTATGGGACAAATGACTTGCATGTACAACTGCTATGAAAGTGGGTCCTCGAATTATTAAACTTGGCCTTGTGTAAACCATTTACTTAGTTGTTATGTAGAATGCCATATGTGGACTGTTTTGTCTTCATAAATAATTAAATGTTTTGATTTAAATGTGTTGGGACTTACTAAGCTAGTAAGCTTACTCGTTTGAGATGTTTCCTCTGTTTTATAGATTAGGAGCAAGCCACAAGCTCACCGGGATCGTTGGGAAGTCACTCACACTATCAACCTATCTTTTTGGGGTACTCCTTCATTTTGGGTTGGTTTTGAACGAAGGCATGTATAGGATAGGCTTGGATTGTTTGAGGAAGTTTTACGGTTCACATGTAAACCCTAAAAGAATGGCCATGCGAATATGGCTAAATTTCTAATTAAGTATGTTGTAGTGTTGTTAATGTGTAGGTTGGTTCTTGATGGTAAGGTTTATGCTTCCTAAATCAAAGTTTAATCATTTTGTTAAGGAAATGTTTATATATGCGGAATGAATCCTTGAATTAGGAATGTAGGTAAGTTTGGTAAGAAGCTAGTCCTTCATAAATTGTGACAAAACAACTTGTAGTAACAGCAGTGATATGAGTTAGAAAAATCACCAAAAATAGGGTATATTGAATTAAAAGGTGAATGAGACATGGAGTTAAACCTTATTGTGTCTATTTTTACATGAAAGAAACAGAGTAGGCAAATGACTTATACATTATGAGATAATTCAGTTTTAGTGAGACCTACTCTGAATGCATTCGCGAGTCACTGTTCTGTTTTGGAAAAATTGTCAAAAATTGTACAAAAATAATTAGGAAGCATGGGTTATATGTGTAGAACCCTTATTGAGTCTATTTTTCGTTGGTATAAACTAGAACAGTATATGAAAATTGTGCAATGAGATAACTGCAGTTTTATAGGGACAGGTCAGAACTGTCCAGCAGTGTAATAAGGGTAACTTTGATGAATAAACTGTACTAATTGGCCACATGAAAAATTCTAGAATAATTATGGTAGATAGATATATGAGTCTACTTTCAAGGAAAATTTACGGATCTAAATTTCGAACTCTATAACTCGAGTTATAGCCACATTGGTCGGCACAACGCAGTTTGACAGCTTTAAGATTTACATGTTCTGATCTAATAGTAAAGTCTAGTAATGCCTCTTGCCCAACTCCGGCGACGGTGCCGGGTACGGGGTGTTACATTTGATTGGTATCAGAGCTTACGGTTTAGTCGATTCTAGGACTACCGTGGCGCGTGTGAGTCTAGCTATACATGCCTGTGGTTATATGTTGATAGTGTGGTGACTTCTGACAACCTGAATTTTTGTTTGTATAGTAAATGGATTCCGAACCAGAAAGAGCTGTGGCTGATGATGTGGAGAGCGTGGCGCCTGACCGTACCCACGGATCAGCGCCGATAGACTCTCGACCTGTTTCGGGTAGCCACGAAGGAGAGACAAAGCAAGCCTTTTATCGAATGATGAATGATTGGTTTGCCCAATTTATTCAGAATAACCCGAATATACCCCAACCTCCACCCCCGAATAATCCAACTACGGATCCTCTAGCTCCCCCAGTGATAGATCCTATGAGATCTAGTAGGCCCCCAGTTGACAAAATTCGAAAATATGGGGCCGAAGAATTTAAAGCCAATGATGATGATGATGCTGAGAGAGCCGAAATGTGGCTCGATAACACTATTCGGGTACTTGGTGAGCTGTCTTGTACTCCGGATGAATGCTTGAAGTGTACTATATCCTTACTACGGGACACTGCATATCACTGGTGGAATACACTAGTATCAGTGGTTCCGAAAGAAAAAGTGACGTGGGATTTCTTCCAAACTGAATTCCGCAAGAAGTATATTAGCCAGAGATTTATTGATCAAAAACGAAAAGAGTTCCTTGAGCTGAAACAAGGACGAATGACTGTAACGGAGTATGAAAGAAAATTTGTCAGGCTCAGCCGTTATGCCAGAGAGTGTGTCTCTACTGAAGCCATTATGTGTAAAAGATTCGAAGACGGCCTAAATGAAGATATAAAGATGTTTGTTGGCGTTCTTGAAATCCAAGAATTTGTAACCTTAGTTGAGAGAGCTTGCAAAGCTGAAGAGCTCGGGAAAGAGAAAAGAAAGGCCGATACCGAAGCCAGAGATATCCGAAAGAGGTCTTCGGGCAAAGTCTTCCATCCCACGAGCAAGAAGCCCAGAGACGACTACAGCCGACAGAAAACTATTACAGATCCGCCTAGACGGGATCGACCTCCTATGAGCTCCCGAGCTACCTCGATAGCCAGTGTTGGTAACGTTCCACTAACTAGAGTTGAATGCAAGCACTGTGGGAAATGGCACTCAGGGAGTTGTAGATTCCATGATCGGACTTGCTATAAGTGTGGATCGTCGGGTCATTTTATCCGAGAGTGTCCGAAATTAGCTGAGCAGGATGCAGTTCAGAATACTACACCGAGCAACGTGCCAATGCGAGGTAGACCGCCCAGACATTCAGGCAATGTAGGTGGTAGCCAGAAAGGAACGAAGAACACTACAGATCGATCTGAGGCTAGAGCTCCGGCGAGAGCATATGCTGCGCGAGCTAGAGAGGATGCTTCCTCCCCCGACGTCATTACTGGTACTTTCACTCTTTTTGATACCACTGTGATTGCACTAATTGATCCTGGTTCAACTCATTCTTATGTGTGTGAAACTTTAAAATTTGGTAAGACTCTGCTAGTTGAGTCTACCGAGTTCGTAATTCGTGTGTCCAACCCTTTGGGTAGATGTGTGCTTGTAGATAAAGTGTGTAGAGGTTGCCCGTTGATGGTACGAGACTATTGCTTTCCAGCTGACTTAATGTTGTTGCCCTTCGATGAATTTGATATAATCTTGGGTATGGATTGGTTAACTTCACATGAGGCAGTGGTGGACTGCAAAAGAAAACTTATTAACTTGAAATGCCGAAACGGTGAGACAATCAGAATAAAATCCGGTGATGTAAATGAGTTGCCTACAGTGATATCCTCGATGGTAGCCCAAAAGTATGTGAGAAAGGGGTGTGAGGCCTATTTGGCTTATGTACTGGATAATAAACTGTCCGAGAAACTAATGGAATCGGTACCAGTTGTATGTGAATACCCCGATGTGTTTCCTGAAGAACTACCGGGCTTACCCCCAGTACGAGAGATTGAGTTCGGCATTGAATTAGTGCCGGATGCGACCCCAATTTCGATAGCTCCGTATCGAATGGCGCTTACTGAATTAAAAGAACTGAAAGCGCAGTTGCAAGAATTGACAGAAAGGGGTTTCGCACGACCGAGTTTTTCCCCGTGGGGTGCACCAGTCTTATTTGTGAAAAAGAAAGATGGGACAATGCGAATGTGTATCGACTACCGGCAACTGAATAAAGTAACCATAAAGAATAAGTACCCGTTACCCCGGATTGATGATTTATTTGATCAGTTGAAAGGAGCTTCAGTGTTTTCGAAAATAGATTTGAGATCGGGCTATTATCAATTAAGGGTCAGAGATTCCGATGTACCAAAAACGGCATTTCGAACGAGGTATGGGCATTATGAGTTTCTGGTTATGCCGTTTGGGCTTACCAATGCACCTGCCGTTTTTATGGATCTCATGAACCGGGTCTTCCGACGGTTTTTGGATCGGTTTGTAGTAGTGTTTATCGATGATATATTGGTCTACTCCAAAAGCGAAGCGGAACACGTTGAGCACTTGAGAGTAGTACTACAAACCTTGAGAGAGCATCGTTTATATGCAAAATTCAGTAAGTGTGAGTTTTGGTTGAACGAAGTCAGCTTCTTGGGTCATGTGGTTTCGGTGTCAGGAATTCGGGTGGATCCAAACAAAATAGCAGCCATACTCGAGTGGAAACCACCAAAGAATGTTTCTGAGATCCGAAGTTTCCTAGGCCTCGCGGGATATTATAGACGATTTGTAAAAGGTTTTTCCGTGATAGCTGCACCTTTGACGAGACTACTACAGAAGGATGTCAAATACGAGTGGTCAGAAAAATGCCAGAAGAGTTTCGAGCAGTTGAAAGCCCTTTTAACCGAGGCTCCAGTATTGACTCAGCCTGAATCGGGTAAAGAATTTACTATTTTTAGTGATGCATCTTTAAGTGGGTTGGGTTGTGTTCTGATGCAAGAAGGCAAGGTGGTAGCCTACGCTTCAAGACAATTGAAGCCACATGAAAAAAATTATCCAACTCACGATTTGGAGTTGGCAGCCATTGTGTTTGCATTGAAAATTTGGCGTCACTATTTATTCGGCGAAAAATGTCATGTTTACTCAGATCACAAAAGTCTAAAATATTTGATGACACAGAAAGATCTAAATTTGAGACAACGCCGATGGTTAGAATTGTTGAAAGACTACGAATTAGTGATTGACTACCATCCGGGGAAGGCTAATGTGGTGGCGGATGCGTTGAGTCGAAAGTCATTATTTGCTCTGCGTGCATTAAACACACGGATGACGATGTCTGAGGATGGTTCGATCATAGCCGAGCTACAAACAAGACCGATGTTTATTCAGCAAATTTGCGAGGCACAGAAAGTTGACGAAAAGTTAGTAGCTATTCGGGTTCAGTGTGAGAACGCTACAGAATCAGACTTCCAGATAGATGCAAATGACTGTTTGAAGTATAAAAATCGATTGTGTGTTCCAATGAACTCAGATTTGATTCAGATGATTCTGAGTGAGGCCCATAATGGCCGAATGTCGATACACCCGGGTAGCACAAAAATGTAAAAAGATTTGAAGCAGTTTTATTGGTGGCCCGGCATGAAACGGGACATATCGGAGTTTGTCTCCAAGTGCTTAATCTGTCAACAAGTGAAAGCTGAGCATCAGGTACCCTCCGGATTACTTCAGCCGATTATGATACCCGAATGGAAATGGGACAGAATTACTATGGATTTTGTATCCGGTCTTCCTATGACACCGAGTAAGAAAGATGCCGTTTGGGTTATCGTTGATAGATTGACTAAATCAGCTCATTTTGTACCGGTACGTACCGACTATTCACTTAACAAACTTGCCGAATTGTATGTGTCGCAGATTGTAAGACTACACGGTGTGCCGAGTTCCATTGTTTCAGATAGAGACCCAAGATTTACCTCGCGATTCTGGAAGAAATTGCAAGATGCATTAGGTACTAAACTTCATTTTAGTACAGCCTTTCACCCGCAAACAGACGGTCAGTCTGAGCGAACTATCTTGATACTTGAGGACATGTTGAGGTGTTGCGTTCTCGAGTTCGAAGGTACGTGGGAACGATACCTACCCCTGATTGAGTTTGCTTACAATAATAGCTTTCAGTCTAGCATAAAAATGGCACCTTATGAAGCCTTATATGGTCGAAAATGTCGCACACCATTGTATTGGACTGAGCTCAGTGAGAACAAGATACACGGGGTTGATTGGATTAAAGAGACAGAACAGAAGGTGGTCGTTATTCGGAGTAATTTGAAAGCTGCTTCGGATCGTCAAAAGTCCTATGCCGATTTAAAACGTAAGGACATGGAATTTCAGGTCGGAGATCGGGTGTTCTTAAAAGTTTCTCCGTGGAAGAAAATACTCCGATTCGGTCAGAAAGGCAAGTTGAGCCCGAGATTTATCGGACCGTACGAAGTTATTGAACGTATTGGACCGGTTGCTTATAGATTAAGATTGCCCTCCGAGTTGGAAAAGATACACAATGTATTTCATGTTTCGATGCTTCGCAAATACAGGTCGGATCCGTCCCATGTGATCACCCCGTCAGAGATTGAAATTCGATCTGACTTGACCTATGATGAGGAACCGATCCGTATCTTGGCTCGGGAGACCAAAGAGTTAAGAAATAAAAGAATTCCATTAGTAAAGATTCTATGGAATCGTCACGGAGTTGAAGAGGCTACGTGGGAGCCTGAAGAGTCAATGAAGCAACAATATCCGAACCTTTTTAACGGTAAGATTTTCGGGGACGAAAATCCTTAAGGGGGGAGAGTTGTAACAGACCAATTTTGACCCTAATCGGAAAGGTGGTTTCGGGACCACGAATCCGAGCCTGTGGGATATTATAATATTATGTTTTGTGTTTATTATGTGTGTTTTTAGTGAGTGTAAAAATTTCGTAGAAAATTTGAGTTATTTAAGTGCTTAAATTGCTAAGAAGGCTTAAATTGCAAGAAGGATTAATGTAGTGGGCATTAATAAAAAGGGAGCTAAGTGAATTGCCCATAAAACATAAGGATTTGCATGTCAATTTTCCCCCTTTAAACAAGGTGGACGGCAAGCATGCATATATGCTCACTTTTTTATATTTTGTATGACATTTAGGCATTTTTAAAATCAAGCATGCTAGGATTATATAATTTTTAATTATACATTTTGATTTTTAGAAAAATTAAAAAAGAAAAGCATGCTATAATTTATGGAAAAAGAAAAACAAAAAAATTCTCTCATCCTTCCTCCCTTCTAGCCGAATTCTACCTTGAAGAGAAGAGAAGAACTTCCATCTTCTTCAATCGGCCCTTGCATGTGTTAGTATAGGTAAGAGTTGAACTTCACCTTAGTAATTTATCTTGATGTGGCTTGATTTCTTGATTTATTCTCTTTGGAAACAAGCAAAGCTTGTTAAGTTTGGTAAGATGAAATTCGGCCATGCATGTGGGAATCAAGGTAAGAGTTGAAGCATAGCTTGATAGCCTACCCTTAAATTGAGTTGATTTCTTTGATCATTGGGGAAAAACAAGTAGAAAATGGTTGATCTCAAACATGAGGAATTCGGCCATGGATGAGAGTTTGTACCTTGTTGCATAAATGAACTTAGACAACTTGAGAAGAGGTATCTTGAGCATGATTAAGAAAATTATGTTGTTTGGTTTGAGGGTATCCTCCTAGTTGGCCGAATAATGGGGGGGATATTTATGAAAATGGTTCTCCATGTGCTTTGTGGTTAGGTCATTCTCATATAATGAAGTTGACCCTAGATTAATTGTTATAGGTGATGTGTTAATTGTTGGGTGAACTAAGTATAAGACTTGAGTATTTGAAGTAAAATAGTGTAAGGAGTAAAATAGATGGAAAGAAGAGCTAAAAAGAGAATTCTAAGAACCTAAGGGCCATTCGGCCATGTAGAAGAAGTCCACATAGGTTGAATTGGTGTAGTCAAATGCATGAAATTAGAATGGTTATTTAGCTTATTGCTAGGTTGCATGTTGAAGAAAATGCATGGGGGTTATTGACATATTCGGCCATATGAGAGAATGAATTTGAGCTATTGTACTTAGTGATATATGTATAATTACATAAAATTTATGAGTGGCAATAAGTATGAAAGTAGGTTGTAAGTTAAAACGTATCAAGGAAAGCACTACCAAGGTGTTCCTTAATAATTTTGAATGTATTTGAACAAATAGAGGATAAAGGCCGAATGTAAATGTTTATGTCTTGAGATTATTATTTTTATGATTTTGCTTTCGAATTAAATGGAAGTGTGGGTTAATTGGTTTAAATTGAACCAAATTAGATCAAGATCAAAAGGAGAAAAAGTTGGAGCGAGGAAAAGCTAAGCTAAACGAATAGTTGAAGATTTTGAATCTATCTACTCCTAAGGTAAGTCCCTTAGTTAAATCATGTCAAGGAGTTAATTTTGGTTATCTTGACTATTAAAAATTTATGAATGCTAATGTCTAATTACATCATGGCCGAATGTATATTGACATATTGGTTGACGATTTAAGTTAAGAATGTGATGGAAATTATTTTGGCAAATGCAAGGTGATTAAGTAAGTTTTTGAGCTACTTTATATCTAAAGATCCTTTACATATTTAGTGAATGATATAAATTGTATAAGCTTAGTATAAAACCATGAGTTGGTCGATTGTGATAGGGATGGATGTGACTGATTTCAAATATTATTAAATGCAATGGTAATAAAGGTATATGATTCGATATGTATAGTAAACATGTGAAAAGCATGTAACGATATATTGACGTTCGGGCCTCGAGCCTAGCAGGCTTCGTGCCGGTGGTATCTATCGGGCTTTTATGCCTAGCAGGCCTCGTGCCGGTGTTATTTATCGGGCTTTTATGCCTAGCAGGCCTCGTGCCGGTGATATCTATCGGGCTTTACGCCTAGCAGGCCTTGCGCCGGTGTTACTTTTCAGGCTTCTACGCCTAGCAGGCTTGATGCCGGTGATGAAATTCACCTAAGAGGAGTTTAATCCTTGTCAAGACAATTTAGAACTAAACTGTTAAGAAAATGGTTCGGGTAAGTATGTGAGGTATGTGATGTTAAATATTACTTGTGCTAAGTTGTCATTGATGAATGTAATTTGACGGAAGTTGAACTTAGAACATGCTACTATGGGACAAATGACTTGCATGTACAACTGCTATGAAAGTGGGTCCTCGAATTATTAAACTTGGCCTTGTGTAAACCATTTACTTAGTTGTTATGTAGAATGCCATATGTGGACTGTTTTGTCTTCATAAATAATTAAATGTTTTGATTTAAATGTGTTGGGACTTACTAAGCTAGTAAGCTTACTCGTTTGAGATGTTTCCTCTGTTTTATAGATTAGGAGCAAGCCACAAGCTCACCGGGATCGTTGGGAAGTCACTCACACTATCAACCTATCTTTTTGGGGTACTCCTTCATTTTGGGTTGGTTTTGAACGAAGGCATGTATAGGATAGGCTTGGATTGTTTGAGGAAGTTTTACGGTTCACATGTAAACCCTAAAAGAATGGCCATGCGAATATGGCTAAATTTCTAATTAAGTATGTTGTAGTGTTGTTAATGTGTAGGTTGGTTCTTGATGGTAAGGTTTATGCTTCCTAAATCAAAGTTTAATCATTTTGTTAAGGAAATGTTTATATATGCGGAATGAATCCTTGAATTAGGAATGTAGGTAAGTTTGGTAAGAAGCTAGTCCTTCATAAATTGTGACAAAACAACTTGTAGTAACAGCAGTGATATGAGTTAGAAAAATCACCAAAAATAGGGTATATTGAATTAAAAGGTGAATGAGACATGGAGTTAAACCTTATTGTGTCTATTTTTACATGAAAGAAACAGAGTAGGCAAATGACTTATACATTATGAGATAATTCAGTTTTAGTGAGACCTACTCTGAATGCATTCGCGAGTCACTGTTCTGTTTTGGAAAAATTGTCAAAAATTGTACAAAAATAATTAGGAAGCATGGGTTATATGTGTAGAACCCTTATTGAGTCTATTTTTCGTTGGTATAAACTAGAACAGTATATGAAAATTGTGCAATGAGATAACTGCAGTTTTATAGGGACAGGTCAGAACTGTCCAGCAGTGTAATAAGGGTAACTTTGATGAATAAACTGTACTAATTGGCCACATGAAAAATTCTAGAATAATTATGGTAAATAGATATATGAGTCTACTTTCAAGGAAAATTTACGGATCTGAATTTCGAACTCTATAACTCGAGTTATAGCCACATTGGTCGGCACAACGCAGTTTGACAGCTTTAAGATTTACATGTTCTGATCTAATAGTAAAGTCTAGTAATGCCTCTTGCCCAACTCCGGCGACGGTGCCGGGTACGGGGTGTTACAAACCCACTGTGGTACCAAACCACTGGGACAAGTCACAATATCAATATGTGGTCAAAACCACTGGTGATCGTGGTCACAAATATCAATCGTGTGGTCAAAACCACTGGTGGTCAAAACCACTGGGACTAGTCACAAATCATACTAATAGTGTGGTCAAAACCACTAGTGAGAGTCCAAATAATCATCCCCCTCCTCTCATCAATCCCATCATCATCATGCTCATATCATACGTGCCATAATATCATGTATCATGCAATAAGGCATAGCATAGTATTTAACAAAGCATGATGTTACATATCAAAAATCACATAGCAGGGGACTTACCCGGTTTCCAAGCTCATGCCCACAGGGCATAATCACTGAATACAAAGGTTTAAACAGTAACATAATAAGCAGGTTATACTAATAAAGTGTGTAAGCATTTACACACCTGATTACATGTAAGACTATGCTCTCTACGTCGGTACTGTCGTTAATCGACACTACCTCTATCTGTCTACTACTTTGCTCCAATGCTGGCCCACACCCAGGTGGCCAATCGCGAACAGCCGACACTGCCCTCCTCTTGAACTTAGGGGCTGGGGTCTCAGATCCAATCCCCCCTAACGTTCGGCTGACAATAGGATCCATAACGCCTAAGTCGACGAAACCCCGAGGCTCTAAGCGCAACTCACAACCAATGAACCCCGAAAGTTCACACAAGATGACGCCACGACACTCCCCTACTTTCGGCCAAGTACAACACTATTAAGCTAATAGCCTTTCGGCTTATCCACAAAATCCCAAAAATATAACACATGAAGACAACTCCTTACCTCGAGCCGATTTGGTTTCCAACCAAATCCCGAAGCTGCACAATGAGTCCCCCTTGCAATCGGCCAAACACTAGCACCCACAAATGGTTAGCCTTCGGCTTTTGAATGCATAAGAAATAGATTCGAACCACAAGAACCTTTACCTAGATCAGCAATCAAATCCCAAAGATCCACTGGTTCGGGTTGTACTCCTCCTTACAATCGGTTTTAACACATCATTAGGAATCCAAAGGCCATTCAGCCATAGTCTGAAACCAAACGAGTTTGTCACCACCTTACCTTAATGACTGATTCGGCCTCTAAACTCCAAAAATCGGCACCCCCTATTGGTGTTAGGGGTTTCGGCTATTACAAGAAACAAGAATGGGATTAAGATCCCGAGTATCAACGATTGAAGAAATAACAAAGAAAACAGGATTTCGGTATTACCCCAAATCATTCAAGAAAAAGAAATTGCTTACCAAGAGATTCAATTTCGGCACTTGAAATGATGGAGAAAAACGCAAGAAAAGAGGGGTTTAAGAACACAATATTCGGCCAAGAAGAGATCAACAAGGTTTCGGCTTTTTGAACCAAATGATAATAGAAGAAGGAGAAGAATAATGCTAAGAAGAAGAAGAAGAATTCGGAAAAGGAGAAAACGCAAGAAGAGAAGGCTTTTGGGCAAGGTATTCGGCTTAAGTGATGATTTGGTTTCGAAAAAGATGGGGAAAAGAAAAGTGAAATGAGAGAGGATAGTTTCGGCAATGGAGTTGAGAAAAAGAAAAATAGAATAGAGATGAAGATGTGAGGGTCAAGTTTCGGCTTGAGCAAAAATAGGAGGAAGAGAAGATGAACAATGGTGGTTTCAGTTTTGAACAAAATAAGAAGAAGAAGAAAAACCTACAAGGTGAATTCGGCAATGGGAAGGCTAATCAATGAGGACCGAAAATGAAAGGGGGAGAATAACCACTAGAGTTTCGGCTCTTACAAAGGAATGGCAAGATGGTTCAGCCAAATACAAAGCTTGCCGAAAAGAAAATGCACCCTGGGGGGTTCGGTTCTGACACTACACAAAAATGAGAAACCTTCTAAAACTAGCCGACCTTAGCTACCTTCCCTAGCATATTCGGCCACCACCAAAACCCCAAAACCGATTGCCCCTTTGCCCAAAACACCTTACCAATTCCGGCTGCACACTCTCCCCTCTCAAACTCCCCCTTTTTCTCCACGAAATCCTCCCTTCCATTCATTCAAACAAGTTTGAATGAGTCCAACACCTAAAATCTCTCCCCTTTATCCATTTCAAACAAGTTGACTTCATCCAAACACATCCAACAGAGTCCTTCCTGAGTACACCTCTCCTAGCTTGTGGCGTCAAAAATAAATGAGCAAAAAGGGATTTCTGCAGCTCGAACCAAGGTCCTCCTTGCTCCCTGTGGCGTCACCTCCTCCATGCCTTAAGTGGCGCCTTCCTGCCACTTTACCTAGGCATCTCTTGTGCCTAAAACCTCCAATAAATTCTTTTAACCCCTAATTCTCCTAGCCCTTTCTCTGAAGTGCTAAAACAAAATTTTTGGCCATGACCCAAGACTAACCCGAGGTCATGCCTAGACCCCACAACATACCAAACGAACACCGCAGACATATCATCACCTGCAACACACACAAAATGCAGAGACCCCGATTTAAGGATATTACAATAAGACATGAAAAGAAAGGATTAAGAGCACCTTTTTACATAAATCAAGGCTTAAATCATCCAAAAGAAAGCTAAATGTGGGATTAAAATATGTTATAATTACAGTTTATCAAATACCCCCACACTTAAGCTTTTGCTTGTCCTCAAGCAAAATTCTCAACTTACAATTAAAACGAACTTTCCATAATTCATAATTCTTATCAACCATGCCTCATCATAATTCATAGATAATTTATACATGGATAATTCAACTTAAAGAGTCTTAAAGATTCAAACAAGATAAGTCATACATTTGTATTGCGAAAATGTAGGTGTCTCCCCTTATCTAAATAATTATCTTTAGTTCAAAACCGACAAGGATTGATATCCTCAGAAAAGATTCACTCAAATTACTCTCAAGTGTTTAAGGTTCAGGAAAAATAATCACTCATAAGTCGAACCTGAAAAGTTAATCCCATAGGCTTGTCTGAAAATCAAATCTCCACCACTGTAATATGAGATGATACACAAATCAAAAGGTCTTTAACAGGGTTGTAACGAGGCTAAGGTTAAAGGTGTGGATAAAGGCTAAATTAGAAGGTTAGAATCGAGATTGAATTGACAAGTACCCACCTAAAAATTATCGAAATAATAATTACATCAACTAAAAAGTAATAAACCAACTAATGCGAGCTTTTTCTTTTGATAAATTGATTTTAACTGTATAAGCTCACCACTAATACTGAATATGCTTCGATTTTTTTTAAGAACAAACTAATAATAAATGATAAACTGAACTAATAATATAATTAGGTAACTAATCAAATTAAATCTCGATATAAGGGTAGTCAAAAGGAATGGTGATAACAAATACAAAAGGGTTTTAAGTTAATATTAGCTGGTGAGTCAATAAAAAGGGTCGTTAGGATCAACGGGGTTCACTAGGGGTTAGTTGTGAAGGTAGGCTATTTAGTGGAGTAAGTGGGTTAAAACCTAGGTGCCTGTATCATCTCAGTGTATCAAACCATAGGTGTGGTCTCAACATGTATAAACGAGGCAAGTTCTAGAATAACAGTTCAAAGTTGACACACTCATAATCAATAAGTGAGCATGAAAAAGAATGTATGCTCTATAAGGTTCAAAATCTCACAAAAATTATGGGTGTTTTGACATCAACCTTGTAAATTTCAAACTTCAAGATAATATTTAAATTTAGGTTAACAACCTAGTGAGAATTTTAGTTCTAAAAATTAGACTTATCATGCTTGATTCTCTAGTATCTTAAAATTTAATCATCAATGCACAATTATCAATGACTTACTCAAAAACATGTCAATAAAAACCATAAATCATCAGAAATTTCATCCTAATTAGTAATATGAGAAAATTGATTCAAAACAAGACTAAATTCAGGTATTTGAGAATAATGAAAAAAAGTTTGGTCGAATATGAGAATAATGCAAAAAGTTAGGCGCTTTCTTCAAATAAGTATTCACCCCCCACACTTAAGATGTACATTGCCCTCAACGTACAAAGATAGATATAAGATTTACGGGATAAATCAAAATAGAACGAGAAACAATACTCCTTGAATTTTAGATGTTATCCCTGAAGGATGGTAGAGGTCGTGGTGTGTATGTTTGGAGGGGTCGGTCTGGATGACGATCCTGTGCTAGATGAAAAAATTGGGGAGCTCGTGAAGGATTAGCCAGGGTTTATTAAGACATAATTAAAATAGAATAAATATGTAATTAAAGAAAAGCAAGCTAAAGTGAAGGAGACTAAGAAGGAAAATAAAAATAAAAGAAAAGTAGAATAGACCAAAGAGTTCTTATTGTAGGATGGTTCGTGAGGTGGGTGTGACCTCTAGTACTGCGGATGTGCTGGCGATAGTGGAAGTGGCGTGATTCCCAAGCAGCTTGGCGAACTTGACACTAAGAAACTAAAATAAATTAAACTAAATAGAGTAGAAGAGAAGTAAAGATAAGGAAATTGAAGCAAAAGAGAAAAGAAAAATAGAAACTAAATGGTCTCAAAGACCCTTGGCTTGGTGTTTGGATGAAGAGGCCGGCATGAACTTATGTGTAGGGTCTCCTTTGTGGAGACTATGCTTGCCTTCTTACGCTTCTTCAGCATGATTTTAGTGTAGCTCAAGAGTCTGGACATGTTTTCTAAGGAAAGAAAAGAAATTTTGAAAGAAAAAGAAGGGAGAAAGAATATGGGGAGAAAGGGAAAGGGCTGTGGGGTTTAAATAGGAGCTCAAATCTGGCACGTTCCCACGCCCGTGGTTCGAGGGCGTGTCGAATCCCACGACCGCCTCGCACGGCCGTGTGTCCATGCATGTTGTTTCACCATGCTCGTGTTTTAGGCAGTCACGCCTGTGTCTGAGAAGTCAGTATGTTGACACAGTTGGGAGGCACGGGCGTGTTCTACCTGTGCTTGGTAAGTCAGTAGCTTCACACGGTCATAGGGCACGGTCGTGCCACTTTGTCGGTGCCCGTGGGGTAGTGGTTGGATCCGTGACGTCAGGATTAGTTGGGATTTGATTCGCACGGCCTCTGCTATGTCAGTACGGGGATTCTGGTGGTCCACACGGTCACGGGCACGGCCGTGTGTAAGACCGTGTGGTCTGGAATTCTGCACTTTTTTTACACAAAATGTTTCAGGAAAGAAAGAAGGAAAGACAAGAAACTGAAAATAAATACAAAATAGGGTTAGTAATCGGGTTGCCTCCCGAGAAGCGCTCGTTTATAGTCTTAAGCTAGACTTTCCTTGTATATGAAACAAAATCAGGGAGGTTTAAAGGTTTGAATATCTTCCCTCATACTTATAGTTTTATTTTCTTGATAAAAATTTGGTCGAGAAACGTTTACCTTAGAAGTGTTGAATGTTGGGTTGCTTACCTCGACTGCTTCGTGTGGGAAGATATTTTGTACCTTGAGAGGAATTTCTTCGTTCAGGTCTGATGTGGTGATGCAATGATTGGTTTTTTCTAACAGTACCTGGTCTCTTATTTTGAAGTGGTTTGATGTTCCTACGAGCTTTTCTGGGGGTTCCTTTGGTTTCTCTTCACGTGGTTCCGGTTCCCTTTCAAAGTTTGTTTTCTGCTCTTCTAGTTTATCGACCTTAAGGCTTCGTTCCTTATGTAAATTCTCTTTGTTGGTATTAGGTCCGTGATTTGGCTCAGGTTTGTGTCCTTGTGTTATTTCCTACGATGAAGGTTGTAAAAATTCATTATCAACTGAATTGTCTTTCTTACCTGTATCGATTCTTGTCCTGGCCGAGTCAAGAGCTTGAAGACTGATAGATTCGTTACCTACACAAAGTATGAGTTCTCCTGTGGCAACATAAATTTTAGTTTTAGCAGTTGCTAGGAAAGGTCTTCCTAAAATTAAGGGGATTGAATTATCCTCATCCATGTCTAAGACAACAAAATCAACTAGGAAAACGAATTTATCGATTTTGACAAGAACATCTTCGATAATACCCCTAGGAATTCTAACAGTTTTATCAGCTAATTGAATACTCATCCTAGTTTGTTTGGGCTTCCCTAGACCTAGTCGTTTAAACAATGTGTAAGGCATGAAATTTATACTTGCCCCTAAATTAGCTAACGCATTATCAACAATTAAACTACCAATTAAACATGGAATAGTAAAACTCTTTGGATCTTTTTGCTTCCGCGGTAGTTTATTCTGTAACATTGCTGAGCACACTGCGTTTAATTCCACGTGTGGCTCTTCGTCTACTTTGCGTTTGTTTGTTAAGAGTTGTTTTAAAAATTTTCTCGAGTCTGGCATCTGAAAAAGAGCTTCAAGAAGAGGTAAGTTAATATGTAATTTCTTTAAAAGGTTTAAGAAACTTACCGAACTGTTCCTCTGTATCATCTCTTTTTATGGCTTCGGGGTAAGGTATGCGAGGTTGGTATTCCTTGATTACCGGTTTTGGTTTTTCTTGTGTTACCTCTATTTTACCTTCGTCCACCTCATTTGGTTTGTCTACCACTTTACTATCATGAGCTGTGATGGCTTGAATTTGCTCTTTTGGATTAATCTCCGTGTTACTTGGTAGACATCCTTGCAGTAGTTCTGACATTAACTTTGGAAGTTGTTTGACTGCCTTAGTGACTTCCCTACTGACTTAGTAAGTTCCCCGGTTCGGTTCTTGGTCTCATCAACCGATGTTTGTTGATTTTTGAGTGTTTTCTCAGTATCTTAGAGACAGTTTTCTGTGATTGGCATGAACTTCGTTAGCATCTCTTCGAGGTTTGGCTTTTTCTCTTGCGGATATGGCTGATTTTGGAAATTTTGAGGAGGTTGATGCCTTTGATTTCCTTGATTTCCTTGACCTCCCCATGAAAAATTTGGGTGGCTCCTCCAACCTGGATTGTAAGTATTACCATAAGGATTATTATTGGATCTGAAATTATTACCTATATAGTTCATCTGTGCGCTCTCTGCGTCTGGTTGGTAGGGTGGGTACTCAACATTCGCCACAATTCCACTTGTATCGCATTGCATGACTGGATGTGCCTGCGAAGAACACAAACTATCAATCTTTCTATTCATCATCTCTACCTGTGTTGATAGCATGGTTATCGCATCGATATTGTAAACTCTGGCTGATTTTGTTGGTTTCGTCCTTGTAACTTGCCACTTATAGTTATTCAGTGACATCTCTTCAATGAACTCGTAGGCTGCTTCAGGAGTTCTGTTGTTCAGGGTTCCACCGGCGGCTGAATCGATTAGTTGTTTCGTTGAGGGGTTTACACCATTATAAAAAGTTTGGACTTGTAGCCACAAGGGTAGACCATGGTGCGGGCACCTTCTCAAGAGATCCTTGTATCTCTCCCATGCATCGTATAATGTCTCTAAATCCATCTGCACAAAAGAAGAAATATCATTCCTAATTTGGCCGTTTTGGCCAGTGGGAAGTATTTCAATAAAAACTTCTCGGTCATTTGCTCCCATGTGGTGATTGACCCTCGTGGTAACGAGTTTAACCACAGTTTGGCTTTATTCCTTAATGAAAAAGGGAATAACCGAAGACGTATGGCATCATCAGAAACACCATTTATTTTCAAGGTATCACAGAACTCTAAGAAATTAGCTATATGAGTATTTGGATCTTCGTCCTGCAAACCATCGAATTGAACAAATTGTTGAATCATTTGTATTGTGTTCGGCTTTAATTCAAAATTATTAGCAGCTATAGTAGGCCTAACAATACTCGATTCTGCTCCTGTTAAATGCGGTTTAGCATAATCAAACATAGTACGTGGAGCATTGTTTTCTCCCACATCATGTGGTTGTGGGTTATTCTCGTCCATCCCTTCAATAGGATTGGATCTGCCCTCTTCCTGATTTTCCTCTGTGTAATTTAGGGCTCGCCTAGTTTCTCTGCGATTCTTTCGAGCGGTAGCTTCAATACCACTGTCGTATACCAAAGGTCCTCTTGGGTTCCTTCAAGTCATAAACTAGAGGTACTTGCAAAAAAAGAGAAAGAAAATTTAGCAAAACCTAGATTATTCTAAAAAAATAAAAGTAAATTGCAAAAATTAAAATTAATGGCTAAAGTAATAAAAATAGAGTTTTCTTAATATTTTAGTTCCCCGGCAACGGCGCCAAAAACTTGATCGCTAAAATCAGAGTCTTAAAATTTATAAAGAGAATGATCAAACCTGGAAACTAACTCTGATAACGATTGAATGCAAGTGTACCTATCGAACAGTAGTATAGCTTAGGCAAGACCGGATTATCAAACCCAAAGGAACTAAAAGTACTAATACTAACTTTCTTTTCATTATTTAACCTAAAAATAAGTGAAGTTGCTTTAATATAATCTAAACTAATTACTAAACCAAAGACACAAAGACAAAAAGGATGAATTGGGAAAATAACTTTAGGAAAAACTCAGTTGATTAAGACAATACCCTCAGAAAGAATCCACCTAGACTTCACTTATTATTTAACCCTGAACCATACAATTTATTTTCTTAGATTGATCCGTAAGACTCCCTAACGTATATTAAACCCTCTCTCGAAGCGAATAACGTCTAACCCTAGGTTAATTAACGAAAATCTCTTTCTCGAATAATAACCCCCTAGAATAGCATTAAATCGATCTATGGACTCCTATATTAGGTTTCACCCTAGTCCGGCAAAATCTCGTCACCCTATCTCTAGGCGTGCGATCAACTCCGCTTCATTATGCTAGATCTACTCTTAAGCAAGGTCTATTCCTCCTCCACCTAAGCACATCAAATTTGGATTAAGCTTGCATAATTAAGAACAAACTAAGTATTTATCATATAATTTAGAAATTAATAACAAGATTCATCTAGGTTTCATCCCCTTCAGGTATCTGAAGGATTTAGTTCATAACAAAGAAATAAAACATCTCAAGAGAAAAGATAAAACAAAACATAAGAAATCCCTAAAACTCCCTGAAGGAATTGAAGGAGAAATCCGCCGTCTTGAGTAGAATTCCGGCTTCTTGGGATGGATCAACTGGCTATCTTCGAGTGATTCCCACAAATCTGACCTTTCCGGCTTGGCTCATTGGCCTCGCTAACCGCCCCTTTCAAGGATGAACTTAGGGGGTATATAGAGGCTCTTGGAATGTGTTTCTTTGCCCCAAAGTATCCGAATCCGAATGAAATTGTTCATTGCCACGACAGGGACACGGCCATGTCACACGCCCGTGTGACAAATCTTTGAACCGTGTTCAGATTTCTTAATTGAGGCACGATTGTGTAAATCGGGGGTGAGGCCATATTCTAGATGCTCGACAAGGCACGGCCGTGTGGGCTTTGGGCCAGGCCGTGTGGATTTCGTGATATGGCCCATTTACTCCGTTTTGGACCCGTTTTATGTTCTTTTCATCCTCAGGTGCTTTCCTAGGTATAAGACATGAAAAGAAAGGATTAAGAGCACCTTTTTACATAAATCGAGGCTTAAATCATCCAAAAGCAAGCTAAATGTGGGATTAAAATATGTTATAATTACGATTTATCATATGTCACATGGAAAGGTTGTTTAAAGAAGCTTCGCGATTGTTTAAAAGTTTTGAGTTTTGGATTCATTTTGAAAATCAGATTTATTTTTAAGGTTTCCCTTGCAAAAGGTTGTGAATCATAGTTTTGGATTCATTTTGAAATTAGATTCGTTTTTAAGGTTTCCCTTGCAAAAGGTTGTGAATCTTACTGACTATCGAAAACTTGTTTTAAACTACGAGAATTGAAATCGGTGGATTTCAGGATGTGACATTTTTGAAGCAATTATTGCGTTGTAAGAAAATTCTGCGTTTTAGTGTTTATAAATTGTAAACTGTTTGTTAGTGTTTTAGAAAATGGTTATTTACATTTTTAATAAAATTCCATTTTTAACGTTCCATAACATATGATAACCGCATTAAATCAAAACCAAAATAAAATCCCGGAGGCCTTATTACATAACAAATTCCCAAATTTGAAATAAGTTTAAAGTAGAGAAAAATAGAGTTTACGAAAGAATTAGCGCATGGCCACCACAGAGTCCTCCTCAGCTCCAAATCCTCAAACTAGAGATTACCTGCAAAATTAAGCAGAGGGGTAAGTTACGAGAACTCAGTGTGCATTCTCCTTACGAATGAAAGCTGGGCCTAAGCCCACAGAAGTAAATTGGGCCTTAGCCCACACGGTAACAAGTTTGGCCGAAGCACATATGGATCGAATTGGGCCGTAGCCCTAACAACATGGCATATCAGATAGTGAATGCAATGCAACCCAGCCCAGCCTAGTATTTCATTCGCTACACACCACTCCGTATCCAACCTAACACACATGTGGGGATTTCTACAATCAACCCTCCATCCGCTACACACCTCATTGGCAGTCATGCTAACAGTCATGCTGCTCAAAGCCAAAATTGTGACAAGGTCATCGAAATATGTGGCATAGCCACCGAAATAATGTGTCAAAGTCGCCGATATATGTGGCCGAGACACCGAAATATACTGCCCCTTTTCATCAATATCATATCCCAATCCCATGCAACATATATTCATAAGGTAGTGAATGCACCATATAACGATAATGTAATGATTGCAACATATATCAATGTAGATCGAATAATCGAAGCATACATATATTCATGCTAATCTATTTAAATAACATAGTCATAAAGGTAGCTAACTTGGTATCTCCAATCTTACCCCCAAGGGTAACTCAACAGCCGCTACAGATATTTCGGCTTTTAAACAATACACATATTTATTACTAATCAAACAAATGAAGGTGAGAGAATTGCACACCTGATTACACAAAGGACTAAACACTCCTGATCACTGACACTCTCGATATCGCGAACTACTACGATCTGTCTATCCCAAACAGATGTCGGCTCTCTACCACAACTCGGTGGAAAGTCTCGAATTGCTGACACCGCACGTCGTTTGAACTTGGGAGCAGAGACTACGAGTCCTCTCCCCTCAGGCTCCTTTAACGCACCCTCCTTGGATCAGCTATCACTCGTATCCATGAAGAGAGTCTTGATCAGTACAATACTTTCAGAGAGAAACGATTGACTGCCAAACCCGGAGGTTTTGGTTATGGCAGAATAAAACGGATAGAGTCTAATCGCAAAGAACTAGAGAGAAACTCCTTACCTTGGTTAACAAGAAGTCGCACAACACCAGATTTGGCTATGGACTAAAAGGGAATCCCTAAAGTCGGTTGAAGAGATTCGACTATAGATTTTAATCCGAAGCAACCACGCCATGTTGAGAGAAGGACAGAAGAGATTAGCCGCGAACTAACACTAAGAAACAAAAATAGCCACTTCGGCTATGACCACATAAGACCGAAAGATAAAGAAAGAAGTGAAAGAATTTCATTACCTTGTACAAACAAAGTTTGATTGTGTAAGAGTATGCCCAAAGACCAATCATGAGATGGTTGTAATAACATACTTAATTTACCATGTTTATTAATATAAAGCGTTATCATTATTATTATTTCAGTTTTTCTTTCTGTGTGTACAAATAAACTGTTTTATAATAATGTCCTTAGAATAATATGATTATTCTTAAAAGATCCTTAGTCGAGTATTATTGTTGACTAGGACAACAATAATGCATTAAGACTAACATGTAGTTGATTGATGATAAAGAGTTGTCATTGATGTGGATTGTCAAAATCAATGCATGAATATGTGTGTTAGAGAACAACATATTGGATTGACCCGTTATGAGTATGTTTATTGGATTATTATGTAATTGTCACAACATTACTCATAGTGATTAATATGTATATGATCCTCAGACTTGAGATAATTATTATCTCAACATCGTGAGTTGTATATTTTGATACAGTCAAACGTACACCGTAATTGGTTGTTCTATAAAGACTGATGTTGGATATACCACAATCTATGTAAAGGGATATGGTTGATCAATATAGGATAAGTCCCTCCTACATAATGGGAGTAATATCTTAGGCCACTTGATTGAGTGAGACTAGAAATGCATGGCCATGCTCAAATAAGTTGACATGAGATGTCATACTAATTTGAATATCATAGTCTACTCAAGATATCAAGAAACATGGGATGGACTATACAAGTGTGACTATTCCATGACTTGTGTCCATTCCAGAGATAAAGGACTTAAGGATTAATGTATGAAAGGTTAATCACAAAAGTTATGTGGAATCATGACTTCTTGTAACTTAGGTAGCAATGATGCATTGCTAGATGCCACTCATTGTTTGTGACATTAGAATCGTTCTATTATTACTGCTAACGTTGCAAGAACCTACAGGGTCACACCCTATGGTTTAAATGAACGGAATAAAATATAATTGGTATTGTTTTTAGTTGTCACATGAATTAAATTAATTAAAGAATTAATTTAATTGGGCAATCAAATATTGAACATATTATATGTACAAGGATGTTGTATACATAATGACAACATAATTCTATTAATATATGAATTTGATTCATATATAAATTTAAATAAATATAGTTTACCGAAATCCTTATTATAATTAATGTAATTATAATTTTCAAATATAATTAATGTAATTATAATTTTCGGTTAAAAACTTTATTGTATTTATTTAATCTTATGATACATTCAAAAGATACCAATTATAAAAGGGTATTAAAAGGATACCAAATAATGGGCCCAATGAAAAAGATACCCATTATAATTGGCCCAATTAAAAGGATACCCAACATAAAAGGTATTTAAAAGAGGCAAAGCTTATGTGAAAACCCTAAGAGATTGCTTGTTAGGTCTAGCAGCCGTCAAGCAAATAAACCTCCTAAATAGTTTTGGAGATTTCTTCCGTTCATAGTAAAAACCGGGTGGATCACGTAGAGGCCGACATCGGAAAAGGTTGTGGCTTGATTTGACAGTAGATCAAAACTCTTGTTGTCAAGGCGTCGCTGTCTACTCAGATTGAAGTTTTGGTAATTTCGAAACCTTTATTTCACCCCGATTCGTTCCTCACACATGGATCCATGGTTTGGATCACCGGATCTAATTTTATTCTGCTGCGCTATGAGGTTCCGGCGTTCCAACAGTGGTATCAGAGCCACTTGTGTGATACGAACTCGGGTTTAAATACTTGGGTGATGCAATTGTATGAGATTCATGTTTTGATCTTATTGTATTTTCGATTGTTTAAATCGTTTAAGCATAACCTGATAACTGTTCCTTTCGGTAATTGATTAAATGTTAATCATGGTGTTTTGGCTTATTCAATTTTATGTTATTACTGTTAACAAATCCATAATGATGCGACGATGGTATTTACAATTTCCAGTAAGAGTTAACTGGTTAGTGGAACAAGGGTTGTTCCGATATGAAACCTCAAGGATTAAAATCATTAAAAAAAAAAAAAAAAAACGATTCTGTTGATAAAAGTTATCAAATCATGAGGATTCATTTGACTGGGATATGCGGTTTGTACCGCGGGGGCTCCGCCCCCGCACCCCTGGTCCATACCGCGGGGGCTTCGCCCCCGCACCCCCAACTCCTACCATGATATCGCCCGCTTCCTCCGACCGCCTCAGCCCCCATCTTCTTATTATAATATGTTTTGTTAATAAAAGACATTTATAAACTTGATGGGCCACGAAAAGGTTGAAAGGATATTTTATAATTCACCTTAGCAAAAAGTATTGAATTATGTATGCTATTTTGTTTACATGCATGGTGTTTGAAAATGCATAGTTATAGCCCAATGACCTATTCAATAAAAGGTTGTATTTTCAAATACGGCCTGCGTGTCGTGCCTTACTACTATTCTATTGTATTTCTCTTCTCATCTTATTCCCTCGTATGCAAAACGAGTTTCTGCATATTGTAATTTGGAAGAGTTGCTGTGGGCCAAACGAGAAGGAAGGTGGGACAATGATTGTGAATGATAGCTTGTGAAATGGCTTACACCTTTAGGTTTCCTTTGGTTCTCCCATTGGCTTGGGTTGAACCACCTTAGTTTATGGGCTATAACTATTGCATTTATTTATTGCTTTATTTATTCATGTATGAGATGCTATGGATGTCTAAAGCATGCCAATTTTTTTATATATTAAAACTTGAAGATAATAAACCCTATTAATTGATGAGATCGATTACAAGACTAAATGGACTAAAGTAGACCATAATTGGTGAGATGCAACAACCTTAATAAAATCCCTCTATTAAAATATTAAGTCAGTATGGCCTTCCAATTTTGCCCTCGTTAAGGCCTCGATCAATACTATGTACGTTCTGCCAAAGCGAAGTACTAGTATTTATCTTGGTTAAACGCGAAGAATAAACAAGTGATATTCGCTGGTTAAAAATTGGTTAATGACTTAACTAGATTACTCTAATAGGATTAGAAACCTAGAGGCAAGTAAATTGGATAAATCATAAGATGATTAGAACAAGAGTTGTTCACCAAATATTAGGAGTTACATATGATGTAATTAGCAAATGTTGCTTACCTAAATAACCATAATCTTAAGAGTAAAGCCAAAGCTGACTTAAGAGGTGGTGAAATATGGATCCTTAACCTACTAGAAATACTTTTGAGAAAGTTTTTCCGAAATTAATATACGAGGGTTATTAATTTTGAAATAATAGTGGGAATATCATTTAATAAAGTCTTTTTAATGATTGATATAAAAATGGTAAATTTACTCACATGCATATTTAATTGTTGTAGATATATTATGGCTGCAAACACTAGCACACTCTCATTGCGATCGGTCCTTGAGAAGGACAAATTGAATGGTTTGAATTTTCTTGATTGGTTCCGTAACTTGAGGATTGTCCTTAAACAAGAACGGAAATTATATGTCATTGAACAACCACTTCCTAATGAACCACCCGCTAATGCCTCGAGGGCTGATAGAGACGCTTACAAGAAGTATCTCGATGACATGATAGATGTTGGATGTCTTATGCTTGCCACTATGAATCCTGAACTTCAGAAGCAACATGAGGACATGGTTGCTTATGATATGATCGAGCACCTGAAAGAACTTTATCAGGGGCAAGCACGGCAAGAGAGGTTTGATATCTCTAAAGCCCTATTCCAATGTAAGTTGGCTGAAGGAAGCCCAGTAGGACCTCATGTCCTTAAGATGATTGGCTATATTGAAAGCCTATCTAAGCTTGGGTTTCCATTGAGCCAAGAGTTGGCCACTGATGTTATTTTGCAATCGTTGCCGGATAGCTACAGCCAGTTTGTCCTCAATTTCAATATGAATGAAATTGACAAGACTCTACCACAATTGCTCAGTATGTTACGAACTGCTGAAGGCAACTTGAAAAAGGTTGGACCCAAGCCCATACTGATGGTCCGTAATAACAAGGGCAAGGGAAAGGCCAAAGTTCAAACAAAACCTAAGGGCAAAGGTAAGCCCAAATTTGGAAAAGGAAAGGCTACACTAAAACCTAAAGGTGGGGTGTCTAAGGAAGGAAACTGTTTTCATTGTGGTGTGACTGGACATTGGAAACGGAACTGCCCTATCTATCTTGAAGAAGTCAAGAAGGCTAAAGCAAGCGGAATGTCTGCTTCAGGTATTTATGTTATTGATATTAATTTATCAACTACTACTTCTTGGGTATTAGATACTGGTTGTGGTTCTCATATTTGTACTTCTGTACAGGGACTACAAAGGAGTAGGCCTTTGGCTAGAGGAGATGTGGACCTACGAGTTGGAAATGGAGCAAAAGTTGCTGCATTAGCTGTGGGAACATATACTTTATCTTTGCCTAGTGGACTTGATTTATGTTTAGAGGATTGTTATTTTGTGCCCAGTTTGACTAAAAACATTATTTCAATTTCTTGTTTAGACAAAATTGGTTTTGAGATAATTATTAAGAATAATTGTTGTTCATTTTATCTCAATAATGTTTTCTATGGTTCGGCACAATTAATTAATGGCCTCTATATTTTAGATCAAACGAATCCCATTTACAACATAAATACTAAAAGATCTAAAATAAATGACTCAAATCAAACTTATCTTTGGCATTGTCGTTTGGGCCACATAAGTGAGAAACGCATATCCAAACTCCATAAAGATGGTCTCTTGAATTCATTTGTTTTTGAACAATTTGAAGTATGTGAATCTTGCTTATTGGGAAAAATGACTAAATCTCCTTTTACTGGTAAAAGTGAACGAGCTAGTGATTTACTAGACCTAATACATTCTGATGTATGTGGACCAATAAATACACAAGCCAGAGGTGGATTTCACTACTTCATTACTTTCACTGATGATTTCAGTAGATATGGGTATGTTTATCTCATGCGCCATAAGTCTGAGTCCCTTGAAAAGTTCAAGGAATTCAAAAATGAAGTACAAAATCAACTAGGCAAAACTATCAAGTCACTTCGATCTGATCGAGGTGGAGAGTACTTGAGCCTAGAGTTTGATGATCTTTTGAAAGAATGTGGGATTGTCTCACAACTTACTCCTCCTGGTACTCCTCAATGGAATGGAGTATCTGAGAGAAGAAATCGAACTTTGTTAGACATGGTTCGATCTATGATGAGTCATGCTGATCTTCCAACTTCTTTTTGGGGACATGCCCTTGAGACAGCTGCTTTCACACTAAATCGAGTTCCATCTAAATCGGTTCAAAAGACACCATATGAGATGTGGACTGGGAAACGCCCTAGTATGTCTTTTATGAAAATTTGGGGCTGTGAAGCTTATGTTAAACGTCAAACGTCTACTAAGCTTGAACCCAAATCTGAAAGGTGTATTTTTGTGGGGTATCCAAAAGAAACCAAAGGATATTATTTCTTTAATCCCACTGAGAACAAAACGTTTGTTGCTCGGACTGGTGTCTTCCTAGAGAGAGAATTTACTTCTAGAAAAGGAAGTGGGAGAAAGATTGAACTTGAAGAAATTCAAGAATCACAAGATACCACTGAACCAGAGATTGAACAACAGCAAATTCCACAAGAAATTGAGGAACAAATAACTGCTGTAGAAACACAACCACCGCGCAGATCTTTAAGAGAACGCCGTGCACCTGAGAGATATGGATTTCTCATTACAACGCATGGTGACGTTCTTCTTATAGATCAAGATGAACCTAGGACTTATCAAGAAGCGGTGACGAGCCCAGACTCTGAGAAATGGCTTGAGGCCATGAGATCTGAGATGGATTCCATGTATGAAAACCAAGTATGGACTTTGATTGATCCACCCGAAGGGGTTAAACCTATAGGGTGCAAATGGGTTTTCAAAAAGAAAACTGACATGGATGGTAATGTACAAACATACAAAGGGCGATTAGTCGCTAAAGGTTTTCGCCAAATTCATGGTGTTGACTATGATGAAACCTTTTCACCTGTAGCTATGTTTAAATCCATCAGGATCTTGCTCGCCATAGCTGCATTTCATGATTATGAAATCTGGCAGATGGACGTCAAAACAGCTTTCCTTAACGGGAAACTTGAAGAGGATGTGTATATGACACAACCTGAAGGTTTTGTAAATCCAAAGGATGCTAGAAAGATATGTAAGCTGCAAAGATCCATTTATGGATTAAAGCAAGCTTCTCGAAGTTGGAATCTTCGTTTTAACGATGCAATCAAAGAGTTTGGTTTTGTCAAAAATGAAGATGAACCATGTGTTTACAAGAAAGTTAGTGGGAGCACTATCACATTCTTGGTACTATATGTGGATGACATACTTATCATGGGAAATGACATACCTACCTTGCAGTCTATTAAGACTTGGTTAAGAAGTTGTTTTTCTATGAAGGACTTGGGCGAAGCCACTTATATCTTAGGAGTCAAGATCTATAGAGATAGATCAAGACGACTACTAGGTCTAAGCCAAAGTACATACATAGATAAAGTACTGAAAAGGTTCAGTATGGAAGAATCTAAAAGAGGATTTCTACCTATGAGACATGGTATTTCACTCTCGAAGGAAATGTGTCCTTCAACTCCACAAGAGAGAGAACGTATGAGTAAAATTCCATATGCTTCCGCAATTGGATCTATCATGTATGCTATGTTATGTACTCGTCCAGATGTATCGTATGCCTTAAGTATGACGAGCAGGTATCAAGTGGATCCCGGTGAAGGTCACTGGACCGCAGTCAAGAGTATCCTTAAGTACTTAAGAAGAACTAAGGATACGTTCCTATTATATGGAGGTGATGAAGAGTTAAGTGTAAAGGGTTACACTGATGCCAGCTTCCAAACCGACAAGGATGATTCTCGATCGCAATCAGGTTTTGTGTTTTGCCTTAATGGTGGTGCTGTGAGCTGGAAGAGTTCAAAGCAAAGTACAGTAGCCGATTCTACAACAGAGGCTGAGTATATTGCAGCCAGTGAGGCAGCAAAGGAAGCGGTTTGGATCAAGAAGTTCATTACTGGACTAGGGGTTGTGCCTAGCATATCAGATGCTATAGAGCTCCGATGTGATAACAATGGAGCTATAGCACAAGCTAAGGAACCCAGATCTCACCAGCGATCCAAACATATACTTAGACGCTACCATCTTATTCGAGAGATTATCGATCGAGGGGATGTAGAGATATGCAGAGTACCTTCAGATGATAACATTGCTGATCCCCTGACCAAGCCTCTGACACAGCAGAAGCATGATCGTCACACTAAGTCACTTGGTATTAGATATATGAGTGATTGGTCTTAGTGCTAGTGGGAGATTGTAAGAGTATGCCCAAAGACCAATCATGAGATGGTTGTAATAACATACTTAATTTACCATGTTTATTAATATAAAGCGTTATCATTATTATTATTTCAGTTTTTCTTTCTGTGTGTACAAATAAACTGTTTTATAATAATGTCCTTAGAATAATATGATTATTCTTAAAAGATCCTTAGTCGAGTATTATTGTTGACTAGGACAACAATAATGCATTAAGACTAACATGTAGTTGATTGATGATAAAGAGTTGTCATTGATGTGGATTGTCAAAATCAATGCATGAATATGTGTGTTAGAGAACAACATATTGGATTGACCCGTTATGAGTATGTTTATTGGATTATTATGTAATTGTCACAACATTACTCATAGTGATTAATATGTATATGATCCTCAGACTTGAGATAATTATTATCTCAACATCGTGAGTTGTATATTTTGATACAGTCAAACGTACACCGTAATTGGTTGTTCTATAAAGACTGATGTTGGATATACCACAATCTATGTAGAGGGATATGGTTGATCAATATAGGATAAGTCCCTCCTACATAATGGGAGTAATATCTTAGGCCACTTGATTGAGTGAGACTAGAAATGCATGGCCATGCTCAAATAAGTTGACATGAGATGTCATACTAATTTGAATATCATAGTCTACTCAAGATATCAAGAAACATGGGATGGACTATACAAGTGTGACTATTCCATGACTTGTGTCCATTCCAGAGATAAAGGACTTAAGGATTAATGTATGAAAGGTTAATCACAAAAGTTATGTGGAATCATGACTTCTTGTAACTTAGGTAGCAATGATGCATTGCTAGATGCCACTCATTGTTTGTGACATTAGAATCGTTCTATTATTACTGCTAACGTTGCAAGAACCTACAGGGTCACACCCTATGGTTTAAATGAACGGAATAAAATATAATTGGTATTGTTTTTAGTTGTCACATGAATTAAATTAATTAAAGAATTAATTTAATTGGGCAATCAAATATTGAACATATTATATGTACAAGGATGTTGTACACATAATGACAACATAATTCTATTAATATATGAATTTGATTCATATATAAATTTAAATAAATATAGTTTACCGAAATCCTTATTATAATTAATGTAATTATAATTTTCAAATATAATTAATGTAATTATAATTTTCGGTTAAAAACTTTATTGTATTTATTTAATCTTATGATACATTCAAAAGATACCAATTATAAAAGGGTATTAAAAGGATACCAAATAATGGGCCCAATGAAAAAGATACCCATTATAATTGGCCCAATTAAAAGGATACCCAACATAAAAGGTATTTAAAAGAGGCAAAGCTTATGTGAAAACCCTAAGAGATTGCTTGTTAGGTCTAGCAGCCGTCAAGCAAATAAACCTCCTAAATAGTTTTGGAGATTTCTTCCGTTCATAGTAAAAACCGGGTGGATCACGTAGAGGCCGACATCGGAAAAGGTTGTGGCTTGATTCGACAGTAGATCAAAACTCTTGTTGTCAAGGCGTCGCTGTCTACTCAGATTGAAGTTTTGGTAATTTCGAAACCTTTATTTCACCCCGATTCGTTCCTCACACATGGATCCATGGTTTGGATCACCGGATCTAATTTTATTCTGCTGCGCTATGAGGTTCCGGCGTTCCAACAGATTGATCAACAGACAACTAGCACTTTGTTTCTTAAGGTTCGGTTAAATGGCACAGGATGAAAGAAACGAGTAGTTGTCACAAGGAGAGATTCGGCTTGAAAAAGGAAATGAATAGAGAATAATGAAAAAAGTAAGGTAGAAGAACAAGATTCGACTATGGAGAAAACTAAACAAGAACAAAAAGGGGTGGGGGTTTCGATTTTAATGAAGCAAGTAGAGATGTAAAGGAGAAGAATGAAGGTTCGGCTATGGTGAAAATCAAAAGAGAATGGTTCGGCAAAGAGTGGCTTCAAGAGAATTCGGGTTGTGGTGAAGAAGAAAAAGTAGGAAGGAAAGAAAAAGAAGAGGAGGATGGGAAGGTTGGAGTTTCGGCTACAAAGCTTGAAAGAGAAAAGAAAAGAAATGAACACAAAGAGAATAGTCACTCCAGGTTTCGGTAAAGGAAAGAGAGCAATGTTATCCCCAAAATGCTATAACCGAAAATGCTAAGGACACAAAACTCACCTAGCCACTCTTGACTTAAACGGCACACTACTTTCTCACTACCGAAAATGCTACTCAAAATCCCCTATACTCCCTTACACTTTGACCGAATTTTCCCCCCTTCACAAGTCTCCCACTTTCGGCCAACTTCATCCCTCCACCATATCCCTTGATTTTCTCCACAAATCACTCCACCAAGTCCTCTCCATCCACCATTTGAATTCATTTGACCAATTCAAACTCTTCCTAGAAGAGTCCAACGCCAACTCCACCACCTTCCCTTCCTGGCACAAAAAGAACTCCCCAAAAGGCCACATGTGGGATTCGAACCCACTCCCCCTTCCATACTCCCTTGTAATGCGAACCACTAAGCCACGCACTCCACTTGTGACATCAAATTACAACCAAACATGCTTAAGGCCTGCATCCGCTAGCTCTCCCCCTAAAGTGCCCTAAAAAGCAGAATTTTCCCAAAGCACTGGCTCGAACCCAAGCCTCCCCAGGACCCCCAAACACACCAAAATAACAAGCTAAACGAGCCAAACACCTAGAATAGCACAAAATGCAGAACCTCTCATTCTAGGATGTTACAGGATGTACCTGCGAAGAACCACACAAACCATCAATTTTCTTACTTAGAAGTTCTACCTGATTTGATAGCATGGTTACTACGTCGAGGTTGAAAACACTAGCGGCCTTTGTTGGCTTTGTCCTTGTAACTTGCCACTGATAGTTATTCAGTGATATCTCCTCTATAAACTCATAGGCCGCTTCAGGGGTTTTGTTATTTAGGGTTCCACCGGAGGCTGAATCAATCAACTGCCTAGTTGAGCGGCTCATACTGTTGTAAAAGGTTTGAACCTGTAGCCACAAGGCTAACCCATGGTGAGGGCACCTTCTTAGTAAATCCTTGTATCTCTCCCATGCATCGTAAAGTGTCTCTAAATCCATCTACACAAAAGAAGAGATATCATTCCTCAACTTAGCCATTTTAGCCGGTGGAAAATATTTTAACAAAAATTTTCTGGTCATTTGTTCCCATGTAGTGATTGATCCTAGTTGTAACGAGTTCAACCACTGTTTAGCTTTGTTTCTCAACGAGAAGGGAAACAACAGAAGGCGAATGGCATCATCAGAAACGCCATTAATTTTTAAAGTATCGCATAATTCTAGAAAATTTGCCAAGTGATTGTTTGGATCCTCATCCTGCAAACCATCAAACTGAACAAATTGCTAAATCATCTTTATAGTGTTAGGTTTCAATTCAAAATTATTTGCAGCAATAGCAGGTCTAACAATACTTGATTCATTTCCTGTTAAATTAGGTTTAGCATAATCATACATAGTACGAGGAGCAGGATTTTGATTCACCGCATTTGCGGCAACCACAGGAGGTAGCGGATTATTAACAGCCATCTCCACAGTAGTACTAGTATCGCCCTCTTGCTCTTCTTCTATGTATTGCAGGCTTCGCCTTATTTCCCTACTATTTCTGCAAACGGTACCTTCTATATCACTGTAAAAAAGTAATAGTCCTGACAGGTTTCTTCTAGTCATAAACTAAAATTATCTGCCAGAAGCAAATAAAAGAAAAATTAGCAAAGTTAAAAATAAAATAAATATAAATTACAAATAAATAAAATGGCTAAAGTAATAAAAATTTAGTGTTCCTAATATCTTAGTTCCCGGCAACGGTGCCAAAAACTTGATGGGCTCGAAACTAACTATTATTTTGACAAAGGCAAGCGCACCTATCGAACAGTAGTATAGTTGTGGTGAGTTCGGAATATCGTATCCTCAAGGACTAAAATTACTATTAATAACTATCTTTTGACTATCCAGCCTAGTAATTAAGGGGATTTATTTTTAATCTAAATTTAACTAACTAATTTAACTAACTAAATAATTATGAACGTGGCAGAGAGTGAATTGGGAAAATACTTTTGGACGGCTTATATGAGATAGGAAATACCTAAGGAAGAATCCTCGTAGACTTCACTTATTACTTTTGATTCATTTGATGCATTCATTTGACCTAATCCATAGAAATCCCTGATTTATGTTAACATATCTTTGAAGACTAAAAACAACTGACTCTAGGTTGATTAATTGAAATCTCTTTCTAATTAAAACCACTATCGTGGCATTAACTCGATCTATGGATTCCCTTATTAGGTTTGACCCTAATCCGGCAGATTTTCGTCGCCCTATTTCTAGAGTTGCAATCAACTCCGCTTAATTGTGTTGATCTACTCTTAGACAGGGACTTTTGCTCCACTGAATACGCACATTCGACTTGAATCAATAACCTGAATTATCAAACAAGAATAAGAACTCACAATTAAGAATAAGCACAAGTATTTATCTCATAAATTAATTAATAATAAGATCTGTCTTAGGTTTCATCCCCTTAGGTATTTGAGGGATTTAGTTCATACTAAAAGAGGGAAACATATTAGAATAGGGAAAACAACAAAACATAAGAAAACCCAAAAACTTCTAAAGAACTTGATGGGAGATCCTCAGTCTTGATGGAGATCCTTCTCCTAAGCTGTTCTCGATGATTGTCTTGGAGTATTTTCTCCTTCTACTCAGCGTCTATTCGATGTCCTGTCGACCTCCCCTTTTAGGTTGCTCCCTAGGGTGTTTATATAGGCTTTGAGATGCTTTACTTGGCCCACAAGTATCCTATTCCGAATAGAATTCATCTAGGTTTCGGTAGGGACACGCCCGTGGTCGATAGTCCAAGCTGTGTTTGGTTTTGCTTAGCACATACGACCGTGTGGATTTGCCCGTGTGCAGTGGTCCATGCCGTGTTGGCCCATTTTGTCCCTTTTTGGCCCGTTTCTCGTTCTTTTCGACTCCTAAGCCCTCCTGAGTATAAATCATGAAATTAAAGGATTAGGAGCATCGAATTCATTAAATTCAATGGAAAATCATCCAAAATTAAGCCAAGCATTGGGTTAAAATATGTGTAAATTATGGTTTATCAAATATGTCCCAGAAAACTGACTTCACGCAACCAGAATTCACATTTTCTGAATTTCGCATACAATTGCTTTTCTCTCAAAGTTTGCAACACAATTCTCAGTTGTTTAGCATGTTTAGTTTCATCCCGTGAATAAATAAAAATGTCGTCAATGAATACAACAACAAATCGATCTAGGTACGGTCTGAAAATTCTGTTTATCAGATCCATAAAAACAGCAGGAGCATTCGTTAGTCTGAAAGGCATAACTAAAAACTCATAATTCCCGTACCTCGTTCTGAAAGTAGTTTTCGAAATGTCTGAATCTTTTACCCTCAACTGTTAGTAACCCAATCTCAGATCTATTTTTGAAAATACGGTGGTTCCTTTTAGCTGATCAAACAAATCGTCAATTCTGGGCAAGGATATTTATTCTTTATGGTCACTTTGTTCAACTGACGATAGTCAATGCACATTCTCATCGTATCGTCTTTCTTTTTCACAAACAGAACAGGAGCACCCCAAGGAGAGAAACTCGGTCTTGCGAACCCTCTGTCAGTTAACTCTTGCAATTGAGACTTCAACTCTTTCAATTCTGTTGGTGCAATTCTGTATGGAGCTATCGAGATAGGAGTTGTACCAGGCAACAGATCTATACCAAATTCAACTTCACGTATCGAAGGCAATCTATACCAAATTCAACTTCGCGTATCGGAGGCAATCCCGGCAATTCTTCAGGGAATATATCAGAAAACTCACAAACAACTGGCATTGATTCAACTTTTTTTTCAGACACTTTTGAATCAATCACATAAGCAAAATATGTCTCATATCCTTTTTTCACATATCTTTGAGCTTTCAATACAGATATCACAGCAGACAATCCATTCAAATCATTAGACTCAACCCGAACTATTTCATCATTCGGACATCTCAAATCAATAGTCTTTCTTTTACAGTTCACAACAACATCATGCAATGTCAACCAGTTCATACCCAGAATAATATCAAACTCATCAAATGGTAATAGCATTAGATCAGCAGAAAATAGATATCTTGAAACATTAACGGACAGTTCTTACATACTTTGTCAACCAGGACACTTTTACCTAAGGGGTTCGATACTGTTATAACATACTCAGTAGACTCTACCGACAAAGTCTTGCTGGATACTAAGTTCATGCATATATACGAATGAGTAGAACCAATGTCTATCAATGCAATCACAGAAGCATCATAAAGAGTAAATGTACTTGTAATAACATCTGGAGATGAAGCTTCCTCACGAGCTCGAATAGCATACGCTCTAGCAGGCACTCTAGCTTCAGATCTTGCAACAGTATCCCTAGTAGATTTCTGACTACCACTGACATTTCTTGCATTTCGGGAAGGTCTACCCCTCACTGGAACATTATCAGATCTTGGATTCTGAACCATCTCTTGTTCAGCAGACTCTGGGCAGTCTCCAATAAAATGATCTAATGATCCACATCTGAAGCAAGCCCGGTCATTTAATCTACAACTTCCTGGATGCCTTTTACCATAATGTTTACATTCAGGTCGCTTAGATCGAACATTTCCAACACTTTCCATTGAAGTTACCGGAGTTTTAGAGCTCAACTGTGATCTAGCTCGATCTCTACTAGAATATCCCACATTAACTCTCGAACGACTTTGTTCCTCTCTAAATTTCTTTGAAGCAGACTGAAATGATTTACCCGAAAATCTCATTCTCACATCTCTAGCTTCAGACTTAGCTTTTCTTTTATCTTTCCCGAGTGCCTCAGCTTTGCACGCTCAGTCAACAAGCATAACAAACTCTTTTATCTCCAAAATCCCGACTAGCAAGCGGATATCTTCATTAAGGCCATCTTCAAATCTCTTACACATTATTGCTTCAGACGATATACATTCCCGAGCATACTGACTCAATCTCACGAATTCTCATTCGTATTCTGTAACAGACATGCGGCCCTATTTCAATTCTAGAAATTCTTTTCGTTTCTAATCAATGAATCTCTGACTAATGTATTTCTTTCGGAACTCAATCTGAAAGAAATCCCAAGTAACCCGTTTCTTCAGAACAACAGAAATCACAGTCTTTCACCACTGATAGGCCGCGTCTTGTAACAAAGAAACAACACATTTAATACTTTCCTTCAGAGTGAAAGACATCTTATCAAATGCTCGGATAGTGTTTTCTAACCAAAACTCGGCTTTTTCAGCATCGTCATCACTGGTGGCCCTGAACTCTTCAGCTCCATACTTATGGGTTTTGTCGACAAGAGGATTGTTCAACAGATTCAGATGCATAACCAGAGGCACAACTGAAGTCTAAGGGGGATTAACCGGGGGCGGAGGTTGTGAAACAGTCGGATTATTTCTCACAAAGTGAGTGAACCACTCACTCATCATTTGGAAGAACGCTTGTTTAGCTTTTCCCTCTTGACCGCTCGTAGTCGGTCTCGAATCAAATGGCACTGCCTCTTGAGTAGGAGCAGGCGTATTGCTTTCTACATCGTCAGCTACGGCTCTTTTGGGATCTATTACTATACGTAAAACACATTTTACACGTCAGGATTCATCACATTTCAGATATATGGGATGTATAGCTAGACTCTCACACGTTACGTTAGTCTGAGAACCGACTAAACCGTAGCTCTAATACCTATCAAATGTAACACTCCTAATATGTATCCATCGCCGGACTCGGGTTATGAGGCATTACTAGACAAACAGAATCTTTTACGGACATTTCATAATACAATTCATCAAACTCAATCAGAGTGCCCTTTTTATAAGTCAACGAGACCTTATTCATGCTTTAGAATAGAGTCGGGACTAAACCGAACGCATATTGAATTTTTCAGAAATTTAAAAATTTCTCTAAGTTACAGAGATCACATGCTCGTGTGGGCAGGCCATGTGCCTCCCACGGCCTCAACACGCCCGTGTGTCTAAGCCGTGTCAAAACAGGGCATACATACTACTTGTCCACACGGCCGTGGACACACCTGTGGTCGGTACTGACTTCACTACACGGCCAGTCACACACCCGTGTGTCTAGCCCGTGATCGATCCTGACTTGTTTTGAATTTCAACCACGAGGGACACAGTCGAGCCACACGCCCATGTGCTCAACCGTGTTGGCAAATATAGGCCATTTTCAAGGCCAAATTGCCACCCACACAAGGGTCATCCCTACAAGAAATATACCAATTCATTTCATGCACAATTGACAACCAAAGACATGTCAAATAATCAGCAAATCTTCACATTCAATCTCATTTCCAATTATGCCAATTTACACAACCAAAACACATGTATAACCAAGCATGTTTCAATCACAATTTGCTATCATTTAACTATTTCATTTATCACACATATATACATCCATATTGCATCAATAGGGTTACCATGATCTTGACCATTTCATTTGCTATCAAGCCATACCAAAACATGAATCATAAATCATATTCACTTATGCATAATACTAACATTTAACTAGCCAAATCACATGGCAATTTACATCACAAACATATACCAAAAGACTAGCCTATACATGCCATACTTAATATATACATTTCCAAAAAGGTACCAAAATGAGTTTAGGTAGTGTGATGACGATCCTCGATGGTCCCCGAGCCTTTCGTAGCTTTAACGATCTACAAAATAGAACAAGCACACACAAAGTAATCTTTCAAAAGCATAGTAAGCCATATACAAATAAATTTAGCATAAATCATTCATAAGCATAGCTATATGAATTCATTAACATTTCTTCAATTCAAGCACATGAATAACTCTTTGGCTCACTTGGTTTGCCATTGCTTACCAATTCTTCACATCTCAAGTATCTCATTTGCTCATATCTCAAACATACACATACATCTCAAATGTTCATTTGCATTAGTGCACATACATACTCACCTTTTCATGCTTATACAAAGCATATATATATCAACGTACCTGAAACGAATGTACAATTCACATAATCATTAATTTCTTGGACTTGCCCGTTGAACCGTTTGGAATCTAATAGGATACTCAGAATGCTCAGAATAGTCGTACAATGCCAACGTCCCAGATGAGATCTTACATGTACTCGAATATCGATGCCACTGTCCCAGACAGGGTCTTACACGAATCAATAAGATGCCAATGTCCCAGACATGGCCTTTCACGTAAACCTCAAACCGATGCCAACGTCCCAGACATGGTCTTACACGAAATCTCGAATCAATGCCAACATCCCAGACATGGTCTTACATGATATCACATAACAGACACCTATGTCATGACATTTACTATCCTATCTATTCCTAGGTTCAGACGGGACTTCTCGAACATTAATCATCTCTCGATACTTTCTCGGAATCCATATATTCATCATTTCGAGTATTATTCATAGCAATTCAATTTTCATATATTCACAAATAAGTAAATTTAAATACATTTATTTTTATCGACTTACCTCGGATTCGGATATTTGATCGAATTCGGTTATTCGATTACTTTCGCTTTCCCACGATCTAAGTCCGTTTTCTTCGGTTCTTGATCTACACATATTCAAATTTAACCCTTTTATTCACTAATTCATCCAATTCAGTCCAAATACACATATTTAGGGAAATTTACAAATTAGCCCTCACATTTACACATTTGGACATTTTAGTCCCTATCTCACAAAATCACAAATTATACATAATTTCAAGTTACCCATGCCTAGCCGAATTTTCATATGCTTCATACTAGTACATATATTTCATTTATTTCACAAATTAGTCCCTCAAAATATTATTTTCTGAATTTACTCCAAAATACTCAAATTCACCAAAAACTCTAAGACAAACTATGATAATCATATACATATCTTTCATATTTCACTATAGAACATCATAAAACACATTAGTTCATCAAAGGCTCATCTCAAGAACATCATCAATTCTCAAAATTAAGACATGGGTTTTATAGTATACGAAGCAACGATTGCAAAACTGTAGAAATTATCAAAAACCAAAGCAAAACATACCTTTAATTTGGATCAAACCTAGCCGAATACCCTAACTTGTTTTCTTCTTTTCTTTTCTTATGAATTTCGGCTAACCATGGATGATAATGTGGCCATTTTCATGTTTTTATTACATTAAATTAAACTTAATTATTCAATTCCAAAATTAACCTTTTTATTAACATATAAGACAAATAATCAATAAGCCTATTTTGTCATTTAACCATCCACCAACATTAATATTGGCTTAATTGCTTCATAAAGCCTCCACACTTATAAAGACATGACAAATAGGTATCTTCTCATAAAGCATGCAAGTTTTGCATCTATCACAATTAAATCCTTTTATCAAATTAAGCACCCAATCGGTCAAATTAATTCACAGAAACTTCACACATGCTTAGACACATATCATAGACACAGAAAATAATATTAAAATATTTTTTTGACCCAGATTTATGGTCCCTAAACCACTGTTCTGACTAGGGCCTAAACTGGACTGTTACAAAGAGCACTGAGATTCGGTCAATCAATCTATAAAGGAGAAGAGAAGGGAGAAGAAAAATAAATGATGAGGGAGGAAAAGGGGATGTATTCGGCTAGGGTAGAAACAAAGTGCTAGAAAGAAATAATATTGAGAACAAGAAGGGAAATAAAATCGGTTCAAAAGATGGTACTTGAGAAGGAGCAAAAAAAGCAAAGAACCTAATGGAGCTCGAAACTAACTATTATTTCGACAAAGGCAAGCACACCTACCAAACAGTAGTATAGTTGTGGTGAGTCCGGAATATCATATCCTCAAGGACCAAGAGTACTAGTAATTACTATCTTTTTATTATCTAGCCTAATAATTAAAGGGATTTATTTTTAATTTAAAATTAACTAACTAATTTAACTAACTAAATTGCTATGAACGTGACAGAGAGTGAATTGGGAAAATACTTTTGGACAACTTATATGAGATAGGCAATACCTAAGGAAGAATCCACCTAGACTTCACTTATTACTTTTGATTCATATGATTTATTCACTTGACTTAATCCGTCGAAATCCCTGATTTATGTTAATAACTATTTCAACACTAAAAACAACTGACTCTAAATTGATTAATTGAAATCTCTTTCTAATTAAAACCCCTATCGTCGCATTAACTCAATCTATGGATTCCCTTATTAGGTTTGACCCTAATCTGGCAGATTTTCGTAACCCTATTTCTAGGGTTGCAATCAACTCCGCTTAATTGTATTGATCTACTCTTAGACAGGCACTTTTGCTCCCTGAATAAGCATATTCGACTTGAATCAATAACCTGAACTATCAAACAAGAATAAGAACTCACAATTAAGAATAAGCACAAGTATTTATCTCATAAATCAAATAATAATAAGATCTGTCTTAGGTTTCATCCCCTTAGGTATTTAAGGGATTTAGTTCATACTAAAAAGAGGGAAACATATTAGAATAGGGAAAACAACAAAACATAAAAAAACCCAAAAAGTTCTAAAGAACTTGATGGGAGATCCTCAATCTTGATAGAGATCCTTCTCCTAAGCTGTTCCCGATGGCTGTCTTGGAGTAATTTCTGCCTTCTACTCGGCGTCTATTTGACGTCCTAGGGTGTTTATATAGGCTTTGAGATGCCTTACTTGGCCCACAAGTATCCTATTTCGAATAGAAATCTTCCTAGTTTTGGTAGGGACACGCCCGTGGTCGATAGTCCAGGCCGTGTTCGATCCTGCTTGTCACACACAGCCGTGTGGTCCACTCGTGTGCAGTGGTCCAGGCTGTGTAGGCCCATTTTGTCCATTTTTGGCTCGTTTCTCGTTCTTTTCGATTTCCTAAGTTCTCCTGAGTATAAGTCATAAAATTAAAGGATTAGGAGCATCGAATTCATTAAATCTAATGAATATTCATCCAAAAAATAAGCCATGTATGGGGTAAAAATATGTATAAATTATGGTTTATCAATTATCCCCACACTTAAGCCTTTGCTTGTCTTCAAGCAAAATCCTCAACTCACTATTAAAATTAACTTTCTCAATTTATAATCCTTATCAATAATGTTTCATCATAATTCATAGATAATTCATACATTGGTAATATAACTAAAAGAGTTCTGAAGATTCAAACAATCTAAGTCATAAATTTTTATAGCACGAAAACATAGGTGTTTCCCCTTACCTAAATAATTACCTCTGATTCAAAATCGAAAAAAATTGACATCCTCACTAGAGATCCACTCAAATCACTCAAGGTGTTTAAGGTTCAAATTAAGCACTCAAAAGTCAAACATAAAAAGTTAATCCCATTGGCTTGCATGAAAATCAAATTTCCACCACTATAAAATGAGATGATACACAAATCAAAAGGTCTTTAGAGGTTTGTAATGGGGTTTGGGTTAAGGTGTGTATAAAGGCTGAATTAGAAGGTTAGAATTAAGATTGAATTGACAAATTACCTAACTAGAAACAATGGACTAATAATGAATAATTGCATTAATAACACGAGCTTCTTCTAAAGATGTGAATTTAACTATTTAAGCTCATGAAACATGGAACTAATAATAAATATACTTTCAACTTTTCTTCTTTTAGAATATACAATGATAAGAAAGAACTTTAACAACTGACATAGAGAACATAGTTAAGCAACTGCTCAAATCAAATCTCGACAAAAAGTAACGTCAAAATATTAGAGGAAGTAAAATTTTGGTTTTAGTTTAATATTAATGGGTGAGTCAAGAAAACGGTTTATTAGGTTAAAAAGGGTTCACTAGGGGTTAATTATGAGGGTAGGCTTTTTATGGAGTGAGTGGGTTAAATCCTAGGTGCCTTTATCATCTCAATATATTAAATCAAAAGTGTGGTCTTGACATGAATAATCAAAGCAAGTTCTAGAATAACAAATCAATGTTGACACACTCATAATCAATACAGTGAGCAAGAAAAGATATATGCTCTAAAAGGCTCAAAATCTCACAGAAATTATGGTTTTTAATGACAACCTTGTAAATTTCAAACTTCAAAGTAATATTTAAGATTAGGGAAACAACCTAATAAATTTTTAATTCTAAAAATAGACTTATCATGCTTGATTCTCTAATGTCTTAAAGTTTAAACCATTAATGCATAATTATCTATGACTTAATCCGAAACATATCAATGAAAATCATAAATCAATAGAAGTTTCATTCTAATATTAAATATGAGAAAGATACTTAAGAATAAGATATAATTCAGTATTGTTGGCACCTCCCCACACTTAAGATGTACATTGTCCTCAATGTACAAAGATAGATATCTACAATATATAAAATCATAAGATAGGGAGAGAAGTGAACTTCCTGAATTTTGGATGGAGTCAAGGAAAAGAAATGATAAGTTGGGCATAGATGAAGGTGGAGGTGGATACTAGGGTCGTGGTGTGGTCGTTCCTTAATAGTCCTTTGAACCTAAATTAAAGAAATCAGAATATAATAATATAAATTAATCACAAGAAAGATAAAGGAAAGGAAAATAAAGGAGAAGAGAAAAGAAAAGGAAAAAATGAATGGATTTAAAGGTCTTTGTTTTGTTGAGTGAATGAAGCAGCCGACATGAACTTATGCACGGGGAGACTTTGCTAGGGTCCTTTTGCTTCTTCGACATGGGGATGGTGGTGTTGGTCTTGCCTTGAGGCATTAAGTGATGGTGGCAAGGATGGTGAAAAAGGGAGAAAAGCTATGGTGGCTAGAGTTGGGATGAAAGGGGTTTGGAAGAAAGTGATGAGAAAAAGGGGTTCGTGTTAGGTCACACAGCCATATCGCACGGCCGTGTGGTGCCTCGTTGATTTCTCCCGCGCCTGTGTAGAGCTTGCCACGCCCATGCTGATAAATCAGTGTTGGTCACGGCCTAAAAGCACGGGCGTGGCATTTTATCGTAGCCTGTGTTTTGGGAAAAATTACTGCAGACATACTTACTCGTGGTGTCCACACGACCACGGCCATGCCCGTGTGGTAAGGAGACCTGCGTTTTATTAAATTGGTTAGTTTGTAGTTAGGTGCTAAAAATCTAAAATATAAAAAGTAATGGGGTTAGTGCTCGGGTTGCCTCCCGAGAAGTGCTCGTTTAAAGTCTTAAGCTAGACTTACCCTTCATTCGCATAATCATGGTGGTTTGAGCTCCTTTCCCCTACTATCAGTTCTATGATCACTATATAGTTTGAGTCGAGTGGCGTTTACCTTAAAAGTGCCGAATGTAGGATTAGTTACCTCGACTGTTCTGTATGGGAAGACATTAAGTACCGTGAAAGGGATCTCCTTGTTTGTATTAAGGTCTGAGGTGGTGATTCGAGGGTCTGTCTTCTCCAACAATACCTGATTCCTGATCTGAAATTGGTTTGTCCCATCTTTAAGCTTGACATGGTTTTGCTTTGGTTCCTCCTGTTTTTTCAGTTTTTCCTTGACGTGTGTCTGTCATTCATCTATTTCATCGATTTGTAATCTTCGTTCCTCATGAACAGTTTTATTCTGAATATGAACACTAGACCCTGGCTCATTATCTTTTCTCGAGAGATTTCCTGCAAAGAAGATTAAACATTAAGTTTATTTATATTAGCAGGACTTGTATTCTCTTGATCATTAGATATTCTGTCAGAATCACGTGCTTTGAGTTTAATCATGTCATCACCTACACGAAATGTTACTTCCTCTGTATCAACATCAATGATGGTCCTAGTAGTTGCTAAAAAGGGTCGTCCTAATATTAAAGGAACATCATTATCCTCATTCATATCTAAAACAACAAAGTCTACTAGGAATATGAATTTGTCAATTTTCACTAGTACATCTTCAATTATACCCCTAGGAACTCTAATGGTTTTATCAGCTAATTGGATGCTCATCCTAGTTTGTTTGGTTTTCCTGAGACCTAGCTGTTTAAATATTTTATGAGGCATAACATTAATGCTTGCCCCTAAATTAGCTAAATCATTATTAATAGATAAACTACCAATTAAGCATGGAATTGTAAAACTCCCTGGATCTTTTAACTTTCGTGGTAGTTTATTTTGTAAAATTGCTGAGCACACTACATTTAGCTCCACATGCGACGTATTGTCTAACTTCCGTTTGTTTGTCAAAAGCTCTTTTAAAAATTCTCTTGAATTGGGCATCTGCGAAAGAGCTTCAAGAAACGGTAAGTTAATATGTAATTTCTTTAGAAGTTTAAGAAATTTACCAAATTGTTCATCTGTGTGGTCTTTCTTCATCGCATCGAGGTATGGCACATGAGGTTGGTACTCTGTAATTACTGGTTTTGGTTTATCATGGGTTACCTCAACCTTACCTTCCTCTACCACATTCTCTTGCCTCAATTTTGGCTCATCTAACCCTTCACTATCGTGAGTAGTAATGGCATGAATTTGCTACTTTGGGTTAGTGTCAGTGTTGCTCGGCAAGTTACCTTGTGGTCGTTCAGATATGAGCTTACCATGTTGTCCTAATTGGTTCTCGAGCCATTGAATTGATGCTTGCTGATTTTTGAGTGTTGTTTCGGTGTTTTGGAAACGGGTTTGTGACACCGCGATAAATTTTGTTAGCATCTCTTCAAGGTTCGGCTTTTTCTCCTATGGGTAGGGTTGCTGTTGAAAGCCTGGAGGGGGTTGTTGTGTCTGATTTCCTTGGCCACCCCATGAGAAGTTAGGATGGTTCCTCCAACCTAGATTGTAAGTGTTACTATAAGGGTTATTTTGAGATCTAGAATTATTACCCATATAGTTCATATGTTCGCTTTCTAAGCCATAGTTGTAGGATGGATATTCTTTATTATTCAGTCCTCCTCCATTTGTATCACACTACATCACTGGATGTACCTGCGAAGAACCATACAAACCATCAATTTTCTTACTTAAAAGTTCTACTTGATTTGATAGCATGGTTACTGCGTCGAGGTTGAAAACACTGGCGGCTTTTGTTGGCTTTGTCCTTATAACTTGCCACTGATAGTTTTTCAGTGACATCTTCTCTATAAACTCATACGCCGCTACAGGGGTTTTGTTATTTAGGGTTCCACCTGCAGCTGAATCAATGAACTGCCTAGTTGAGGGGTTCACACCATTGTAAAAGGTTTGAACTTGTAGCCACAAAGGTAGCCCATGGTGAGGGCATCTTCTAAGTAGATCCTTATATCTCTCCTATGAATCGTAGAGTGTTTCTAGATCCATCTGCACAAAAGAAGAGATATCATTCCTCAACTTAGTTGTTTTAGCCGGCAGAAAATATTTTAACAAAAATTTTTCGGTCATTTGTTCCCATGTAGTGATTGATCCTCGTGGTAACAAGTTCAACGACTATTTAGCTTTGTTCCTCAATGAAAAGGGAAACAACCGAAGGCGAACAGCATCAGCAGAAACGCCATTAATCTTGAAAGTGTTGCAAAACTCAAGAAAATTTTCCAACTAATTGTTTGGATCCTCATCCTGCAAACCATCAAACTAAAAAAATTACTGAATCATCTGAATAGTGTTAAGTTTCAGTTCAAAATTATTTGCAACAATAGCAGGTCTAACAATACTTGATTCGGTTCCTGTTAAATTAGGTTTAGCATAATCATACATAGTACGAGGAGCAGGATTTTAATTCACCGGGTTTGCGGCAGCCACAGGAGGTAGCAGATTATTATCAGCCATCTTTTCGGTAGTATTAGTACCATCCTCTTGCTCTTCCTCTATGTATTGTAGGCTTCGCCTTATTTCTCTTTTGTTTCTGCGAATGGTACCTTTTATATCACTGTCAAAAAGTAATGGTTCTGACGGGTTCCTTCTAGTCATAAACTAGAATTACCTGCTAGAAGCAAATAAAGAAAAATTAGCTAAGTTAAAATTAAAATAAATATAAGTTGCAAATAAATAAAAATGGCTAAAGTAAGAAAAATTTAGTTTTCCTAATATCTTAGTCCTCGGCAATGGCGCCAAAAACTTGATGGAGCTCGAAACTAACTGTTCTTTCGACAAAGGCAAGCGCACCTATCGAACAGTAGTATAGTTGTGGAGAGTCGGAATATCGTATCCTCAAGGACCAAGAGTACTAGTAATTACTATCATTTTATTATCTAGCCTAATAATTAAAAGGATTTATTTTTAATCTAAAATTAACTAACTAATTTAACTAACTAAATTGCTATGAACGTGACAGAGAGTGAATTGGGAAAATACTTTTGGACAACTTATTTGAGATAGGCAATACCTAAGGAAGAATCAACCTAGACTTCACTTATTACTTTTGATTCATATGATTTATTCACTTGACTTAATCCTTAGAAATCCCTGATTTATGTTAATATCTCTTTCAAGACTAAAAATAATTGACTCTAGGTTGATTAATTCAAATCTCTTTCTAATTAAAACCACTATCGTTGCATTAACTCGATCTATGGATTCCCTTATTAGGTTTGACCCTAATCCGATAGATTTTCGTCGCCCTATTTCTAGGGTTGCAGTCAACTTTGCTTAATTGTGTTGATATACTTTTAGACAGGGACTTTTGCTCCACTGAATAAGCACATTCGACTTGAATCAATAACCTGAACTATCAAACAAGAATAAGAACTCACAATTAAGAATAAGCACAAGTATTTATCTCATAAATCAAATAATAATAAGATCTGTCTTAGGTTTCATCCCCTTAGGTATTTAAGGGATTTAGTTCATATTAAAAGAGGGAAACATATTAGAATAGGGAAAACAACAAAACATAAGAAAACCTAAAAACTTCTAAAGAACTTGATGGGAGATCCTCAGTCTTGATGGAGATCCTTCTCCTAAGCTGTTCCCGATGGCTGTCTTGGAGTAATTTCTGCCTTCTACTCGGCGTCTATTCGACGTCCTATCGATCTCCTCTTTAAGGTTGCCCCTTCAGGTGTTTATATAGGCTTTCGAGATGCCTTACTTGGCCCACAAGTATCCTATTCTTAATAGAATTCTTCCTAGTTTCGGCAAGGACACGCCCGTGTGACATGCCCGTGGTCGATAGTCCAGGCCGTGTTCGATCCTGCTTGTCACACAAGGCCACGTGGTCCACCCGTGTGCAGTGGTCTAGGCCGTGTATGTAACACCCCAAACCCAGCCCAAACACCACAGCCGAACTCGGAATGTTACTGGGAAAAATGTTGAAAAGAGTTTTGTTTCGAAGGTGAAAGATAAGTTTTAAGTTCTAAAACAAGTACTCCGTTTAAAAGGGGTTTCTCGTTTAAAATTAGCAATTTGTCGACGAATAAAACTTCCAAGTTTGTGTAAAGTTCAGTTTGTTGCCTGTGCGGGAGTTTTGGAGAAACGATTGTTTATAAAAACCCGAATGTTTAAAGGAAAACCTCGATTTGATTCTCATGTTGTAATTATGTCAAAGTCGCTTTTTAACTAATTACCATATAGCAATCCAACTTTAAACCATAATATCTCAAAGTAGTTAGAGCGGCCTTATTACAATAAAAATATCCCAAAAAGTAATTAAAAAGCTTAAAATATATATAGAAATAAAACAGCTTCTGCATGGCCACCTCGAATCCACTCTAGCCCGGTCCAGTGAGTTATGGATTACCTGCGTTGTTTGAAAAACAAGGTGAGTCACCAGACTCAGTGTGCAATTAACCCACACAAATCCACAAATGGGCTTGGCCCCAAATCCACATAAAACCATATACCACGCATAATGATGCATATGTTAACCCAACCCAACCTAGTATCCAACCGCTACACACCACCCGTATATCCATCCACCACACACTTGGGGATTATTAAATCGACCCTCCATCAGCTACACACCTCTTTGGCAGTCTATGCCAACGGCACACTGCTCAAAGTCCACTTAGTGGTCTAGCCACTGATCCATGTGATTAAATCACAAATATCCACGATGAGACTCAAGGTCACCATCAATCCACAATGAGGCTCGAGGCCATCATTAATCGTGACAGAGTCACCCACGTACATAAATGTACACACTCCCCTTTATTCAATATATCCTGAACCCCATGCACATGTAGCATATTATGATGAAATGTCAATATAACATATGCACATACCAGATATGCACATATGACATGCTTACATATATCCACAATTATTAACCACAATTTCAACATAGGTAGTATACTAACCTGTTTACTGGATTACCCAAATTAGGTAATAGCACCACCACAACCACTATTTCGACTACCACTCACAATACATATTTTTAATTAAAGCAAATAAGTAAACAGTGTGATAATTACACACCTGATAACTCGTAATACCACGCTCTCTATGTCGACGCTATCGCTAATCGACACTACCGCTATTTGCCTACGATGCTGCTCCGAAGCTGGCCCATACCCCAGTGGCCAATCCCGAACCTCTGAAACTGACTGCTTCTTGAATTTAGGGGTAGGGACTACGTGTCCAACCCCTTTCTCTCCTTGGCTGATACTCGAATCCATAAAACAAAGTCTTTGGTCAGAAGACCCGGGTTAAAACGTTGAATAGGAAAGAATAGCGAACCAAATAAATGCTAAGATCGAAAGAACACCCTTACCAAAGTCGACCTAAATCCCGAAGGCTCTCTCTTGAACTTGAAGGTTGTCGAAATCCCTTGATTGATCAAATCCCGAAAGATCCTTAACACTCCTAACGCTGGCTTCAAACAAAAGAAACACCAAGTTAAGGCCCATATCAAGATTCGGCCACACTCAAGAACCAAGGTTAGCTTTTGGTTTCGGCAACCAAAGAAAGAAAAGAGAAAGAATAACGAAACCTTACCCCTACTACGAACCCGATTGAGACAATCGTTAGGAAATGAACGACGACACCCCTTCTACAGATTAACAAACGAAACAGAGTTACCACTCAAGAGAGATTCGGCTTTGAAGAATAACAACAATAAAAGAAAAAAGAATGAATGGAGATGGCCAGAAGGTTCGGCTATGGTTTCACAAATGAGAGGTACATTCGGCCACCAAGAGAAAGAGATGAGGAGCTATTCGGCTTTTGCAAAAGTAGTGAAGGTTTAAGGCTGTCGAAATGAAAAAGAAAAGAGGAGAAGGGAGAGTTATGGTTCGGCTAGAGAGGCTTCAAGAAAGAAAATGGAACTTAAAATGAAAAAGGGAGAAAATGTGGCACTTTCAGCTTTTGAAGATGAGAAGAAAAAAAAGATGAATAAAAGTGACCCTAATGGTCTTCTAAGTTTCGGCTAAGAGTCAAAAAGAGAGAAAGAGAGTTGAGATGCTAAGTGTTTTTCGGCACAAGAGAGGATGAGAAGAAAGAAAACTAAATTTCGGCACTATACACTAACACCAAATTTCGGCACCCTCACCTTAAGCTCAAAATCAAATGTTCCCCTCTTCTCAACCCTTCAAAAATTCGGCTACCCCCAACTAGCCAACACCCCCCACGTTTTCCTCCTTAGCTCCCTCTACACCTCCCATTCAAATGAGTTTGAATTATTCAAACTCCACAAATACCTCCCCACCACCTATTCAAAATGTTTGACCCATTCAAACCTCCACCTTTCAAGTGCCATTGCCGAATCCACTACCTCCCCCCTCTTGACTCAAAATACAACCCAAAATGCTGCCCATGCTGCTCGAACCTCTACCCCCCTTGAACTCCCTCCTTGAAACTCCAACTCCCTTGCTCCTAGGCGTCACTTTGCCACTCCACCACCCCACTTGTTGTGTCGAAGAACACCACATTAAATCCCTTAAGGCCCAGCTCCCCTAGCTCTCCCCTTATCAGCTTCAAACCAAAATTTCACTATGGCTCCTACCTAACCCCATGGTTTCCCAAAGCCCCCAAACACAGTCAAACAACCATGCACCACACAAGAACACACAAATTCAAGATACATGCAGGACCCCTAAATCCCGGATGTTACAGTGTAGGCCCATTTTGTCTCATTTTGGCATGTTTCTCATTGTTTTTGATTTCCTAAGCTCTCCTGAGTATAAATCATGAAATTAAAGGATTAGGAGCATCAAATTCATTAAATATAATGAATATTCATCCAAAAAATAAGCCAAGTATGGGGTAAAAATATGTATAAGTTATGGTTTATCAGAACCAAAATGAACTGCCCAAATAGTCGTAAAAGCAAAGCACCAAGTTGTAAAAGAAGAGAGGGAAACCCAAAACACAAAAAGAAAAACCCGAAATATCAGAAATAGAATTCAGCACCTACTCATACACAATTGCCAAAAATGCACACTCCAAAGCCCCCCTTAGCCGAATTTGCCCAAAGAAGTTGTACAATTCGGCTATAACACTCCAAGCCTTCAAATCCCTTGAAAATCTCCACATTTTTCTCCTCCAAATCGCTAACAACCATCATCCATATCCCATGATACTCTCACCCTTTTACCAAGTTCACAACCACCCCAAAGAGTTTGAATCCACCACAAACTCTTGCCATCCTTGCTGCAACATAAAACCTCCCTTGCTCCTTAAGAGACTTGAACATCAGACCACAAGCTTCACTCCATACGCCACTTGTCACTAAGCCACAAGCTCCTCTTATGTCACAATTTAATCTTTATTGTTCTTAAGGCCTACATACCAACATCCATGGTTTAATTCACCAAAAACCAAATTTTTTGCTAAAGCCTAAGTTTGAACCCAGGACTTCTCCAAGACCCCAAACACTCCAATATTGCTAACCCAGCAGTACTAACTTGCATTTGTGTCGTTTTCTTGCTCTCAAAAATTTTAGGCGCTCCAAAGCCCAAGGCCCAATTCTTCTAGGCCCAAAATTTAGGGCGTTACAACTCTACCCCTTAAAGAAATTTCACCCTCGAAATTTCCAACTATCTAATAATCGCAAAACTCAAGTTACGCCACTACACTTCTGCTGCGCACTCTAATTGTAATTACAAATTAGGTAAATAGTACACTATGGGTAAAGTACGTACCAGTATTCGCATCTAGAGCGTCTCTAACCTCTCGGTAGTGTGCTGCATAGACCAAAGCTGGTTGTCTCGCCTCAGCATAACCAGAACCTCTGCCCAGTGCTCCACGACCCAAATCATCTCCCCCACTGGCCTGGCCACGGCCTCTCAATAGCTGCTGACCACCCTTCAGCGGCTTACCTCTTCCCATAGTTTGCATCCGATCTGGCCTCCGAGGACACTCTCTAATACGGTGCTCCGTTGATCGGCAACCCAAACAGGCTCCCATCCTTTTCCAGTATTTGCTCACATGGCGTCTTCCACAACCAGGGGGCCCAGCTCTGATTGGCCCATCTCCTCTAGCTTGTTTCTTAGGCCTCTGAACGAATCTGGAAGGCTCTATGTCTCTCTTGTTTCTACCCATTTCCTTTTCCCGATTTTGGCGCTCAACACGCTTCACCTCCTCAGCAACCTTCGTTTTGTCAACCAGTGCAGCAAAATTCCGCTCCCTCTGTGAAGCTATCAGATTTCGAAGGCTATCTCTGAGACCGTCCTCAAAACAAACACAATGCTCATATTCTGTAGCTATTATCCCACGAGCATACCGACTAAGTCGCAAAAAAATTCTGCCTCATACTCAGCCACCGATTTATCCCCTTGAACCAAGTTCAGAAATCCTTCCTCCAAGCATCCACATAACTTATGCACACATACTTCTCTTGAAATGCAAATTTGAAGAACTTCCAAGTCAACTGGTCCGGTTGAGCTCCTTCTTTCGCAATAAGCCACCACTGGTAGGCTTCATCTCGCAGCCGTGATACTGCACCTTTCAACTTCTGTTCAAGGGTGCAATCGAGGTCATCCATTATTCTTTCGGTGGCCTCCATCCAATATTCAGCCACATTAGGAGCCATCCCAGAAACACCCCTAAAGACCTCTGCTCCATTCGACCGAAGTCGTTCCGTAATCGAACCACGGCCCATAGCACCATTACTGGGCCCAGCGACCCTTTCTAAAATCCTCAACATTGTTTGAGACAATGCATCGCCCCTAGCTGCTCGATCATACGACCCCATCTCAGCTACCGATGATGCTGGTGCCTTCCTAGCCTCGACATTAGGCGTGTGGCTTGATGACGAAGACTCAGCTCTAGCACTCTCACGCCCTCTATCGCGTCCTCTGGTATCCCTTCCACAGGTACCCCTAGTGCTCATTATCGCTTTGTGAATTATCTGAATTAGAAATTTTATGCAAATTAGCTTACAGTTTCAATAGTTAAGCAGATGTCTTATGAGAAACAGAAGTTTAGAGTTTGTTTTTGCAATCGCAGGCTTAACTACAGTCTTAATTCCTTACGGTTTTCCAGTTTACTCTGACTAGAGTAGTATAGTCTAATTTCTAGATTAATCACAGTATCTCCTATTGCAGAACAGTAAAGAGCAGATAACAGAAAAAACTTATGGATTCGGCGCCAAAGACTCGGTGAACCACACTTCCAAGAAACATTCAGTAAAACAGTAACCACACTTCCAAGACTGTTGTTTGGTGAATTTGATCTTATTTTGGGCACGAATTGGCTAGTGAAACACCGTGCGAATTTGGATTGCACTGCTAAGCGTATGGTGTTGAGGTCTTCTGAGGACGAGGAGGTGGTTTTGTTAGAGGAGCGAAGAGATTATTTGTCCAATGTAATCTCAGCATTAAGGGCCGAGAAACTGGTTCGCAAGGGTTGCGAGACGTTTTTAGCGTATGTCAGCATTCCTGATTCAAAAGGTCCTTCTGTTGTAGATGTTCGAACTGTTAAGGTGTTTTCAGATGTATTTCCTGAAGAGCTTCCTGGGTTTCCTCCAAACCGTGAGGTCAAATTTGGTATTGAGCTCCTATCGGGAACAGCTCCGGTGTCTATCGCTCCTTATAGGACGGTATCGAAGGAGCTGGTGGAATTAAAGGCTCAAATTCAAGAGCTACTTGACCGAGGATTCATTTGGTCGAGTGTGTCTCCATGGGGAGCATCGGTGTTATTCATAAAGAAGAAGGATGGATCCATGCGCATGTGCATCGATTATCGTCAACTGAACAAACTGACTATTAAGAACAAGTACCCTTTACCGAGGATAGATGATCTGTTTGACCAGCTGCAAAGAGCTTTGGTTTTCTCCAAGATAGATCTTCGATTTGGGTGCCATCAGCTAAAGGTTAAGGAGGTGAATCCGTATAAGACTGGGTTCAGGACCCGTTATGGTCATTACGAGTTTCTAATAATGCCGTTTGGGTTGACAAATGCACCAGCTACTTTCATGGATATGATGAACCAATTATTCTAGCCCTATTTAGATCGATTCATAATGGTGTTTATAGACGACATCCTAGTATATTCCAGAACCGAGGAGGATCATGATGCACATCTTCGAATTGTCTTCTAAATTCTGAGGGAAAAGTAGCTATACGCAAAGTTCAGCAAGTGTGAATTCTGGTTGCGAGAAGTGACATTTATGGGTCACGTGGTGTCTACCGAAGGGATTAGGGTTGATCCTCGAAAAATTGAAGCCGTATTGGATTGGAAACCACCAAAGACTGTATCTGAGATTCGAAGCTTCCTAGGTCTGGCTGGATATTACAGACATTTTGTTGAGGGTTTTTCATTGATTGCTGCACCTCTGAGTAAGTTACTGCGTAAAGGGGTACCATTTAATTGGACCGATAAGCAGCAAGAGAGTTTTTAGAAATTGAAGAAAGTTTTAACTGAAGCCCGGGTGTTAATACAGCCAGAGTCTGGGAAGGAATTCACTATCTACAGTGATGCGTCGCACACTGGACTGGGTTGTGTGTTGATACAAGAGGGTAAGGTAGTTGCATACACGTCTCGTCAACTTAAGCCTCACGAGGCGAATTACCCCACTCACGACTTGGAGTTAACTGCAGTGGTATTCGCGCTGAAGATTTGGAGGCATTACTTATACGGTGAGAGGTCTATTATTTATACAAACCATAAAAGCCTCAAGTACCTCCTTACTTAGAAGGAGTTAAATCTTATGCAAGGAAGATGAATAGAGTTGCTTAAGGATTATGATTGCTCGATTGAGTACCATCCTAGTAAAGCTAGCGTAGTAGCCGATGCACTGAGCTGTAGGATTGTATCTGATTTGAGAGCAATGTTTGCTTGTCTCAGCCTATATGATGATGGTAGTTTGTTGGCTGAACTCCAAGTGAGACCAACCTGGATTGAACAAATTAAGGGGAAGCAGTTGTTGGATGAGTCATTGGTTCCTTGCTTTCGATTTGTTGAGAAGGGGGAGACTGCGGATTTTGGGCTAAATAGTGAGGGAGTACTATGTTTCTGTAGGAGAGTTCGTATACAGAGAGATTCTTAGCTGAGGCAGTCTATTCTACAGGAGGAGCATAGCAGTCCTTATGCCATGCATCCTGGTGGAAACAAGTTGTACCGTAATCTGTGGGAATTGTACTGGTGGCCAGGGCTTAAGCGCGAGGTTACTGATTTCATGGGCAAGTGTCTAACATGCCAGCAAATTAAATCTAAGCACCAACTACCTTCGAGGTTACAGTAGCCAGTAAAGATTCCACTCTGGAAGTGGGAGAGGGTAACCATGGATTTTGTAAGTGGGCTACCCTTAACACCGACTAAGAAGGATTCAGTATGGGTTATTGTTGACCGACTGACAAAATTTGCGCACTTTATATCGATCCGCACTGATTATTCGCTGTAGAAGTTGGCCAAGTTATACGTGGCTGAGATTGTGAGACTGCATGGGGTACCAGTGTCTATCATTTCGGATAGAGATCCTAGATTCACATTTCGATTCTGGAAGAAGTTACACGAGGCATTGGGTACAAGATTGGATTTCAGTACTGCATTCCACCCTTAGACAGATGGTCAGTCAGAAAGGGTGATCCAGATATTGGAGGACATGCTAAGAAGCTGTGTAATTGATTTCAAAGGCAGTTGGGAAGACTACTTGCTGTTAGCAGAGTTCGCATATAACAACAGCTACCAAGCAAGTATTCAGATGGCACCATATGAGGCGTTATATGGTCGTAGGTGTCACACCCCTACAAAGCGAGTTTTGGGGCCATGGTTAGTTTCTGAAACCGAAGAAAAAGTAAAGTTGATCCGAGATCGGATAAAGGAAGCATCTGATAGGCAGAAGTCGTATGCTAATTTAAAGCATGAGATAGAGTACTCTGTGGGGGATTATGTCTTCTTAAAGGTCTCACCATGGAAGAAGATTCTGAGATTTAGACGGAAAGGCAAACTGAGCCCTAGATTCATCGGACCTTAATGGATATTAAAGCGAGTGGGATTGGTCGCCTATCAACTTGAGCTGCCTCCTGAGTTAAATTGGATACATGATGTGTTCCACGTCTCCATGCTGAGGCAATACCACTCTGATCCCTCACATATAGTGCCGGTGGAGGAGATCGAGGTTAGACCTGATCTAACTTTTGAGGAAGAACCAGTGTAAATTCTTGATCGTGACGTTAAGATATTAAGAAGGAAATCTATACCGTTGGTCAAGGTGCTTTGGCGTAATCACGGTTCAGAGGAAGCCACGTGGGAGCCTGAGGAGGCGATACGATAACAATACCCTCACCTATTCTGACTAGGTAAATTTCGAGGTCGAAATTTCTTTAAGGGGATAGAGTTGTAACGCCCCAAAAATGTAGGGTTTGTAATTTTGCTGATTTGGTTTAAATTCCATGTGTGCTCAAATGGCTAAGTATTTGAATGTATTTGGGGGTTTTTAGGAAGCCTGGGTTCGAGCCTGGGCCTTAGAAAATTTTTAATTTTTGCTCTTAAGTGGAATTGGATGTTAACAGTTAGGACTTATGTTTAAATATGTGTGATTCTATGTCACAAAAAGAGCATGTGGCTTGATGGTTGTGGCGTCACTAAGATGGCAAGGGAATTGGGGTTTGAATCCCATGGCATGCAAATAGGGGGCTTTTATTTTATGACTTGGTGGTGTGAGAGGTAGAGTTTGAATCAAACTCTACAGAGGAGGCTAGAAACTTGGTCAACAAATTTGAATGGGAGGCTGGGAGCAATTCAAGGAGGAATTGGTGGAGAGTTTGAATGAGTTGGGATGTGAGGGGAGTCTTAGCCGATTGGGAGAGCATGAGTAAGGGGAAATTCGACTATGGCATTCATTTTGGGTGCATTTTCAGCTTTCTGAGAGTTTAGAGGCGCCGAACTTTCTCTGGTAATTTTGGGTTTATCTCTTTTTTCATTTCGGGATTTACTTCTTTCGTGGCATCTCATGCAACATTTTTGGTCATTCGGGTCTTTCTTTCTTCTACTTTCTTTTTCTCTCAACTGTCATTCATTATTGCCAATTGCTGAATTCTCCATTGAAGCCTTCCTTTCTTCTCCACACTTTTCTCTCTTCCGAATTGGTAATCTCCTTCTCTTTTACTTCTATTTCTTCCTATGTTCCAATTTTTTGTCTCTCTTTCTCTGCTAGGCCGAATACTCATATTCTCTCTCTCTCAATCTCTTTGTTCTTTTTGGTTCGGGTCAAATCTTCTGGACAGACTACTGCCAAAATACGTTGTTAATTGATTTTGGTAAGGGAGGAATACTACTATCACCTTATTATTTCGTTATTAGTTAGATTTCTTATGGCTTTATGATCAAGCTTCAGTTTCCCTTTTTTTTTCTCTAGGGCCGAATGTTGGAATGTTTCTAACAACTTCTGTTACGCCAAATCTTGTTAGGAGGGGGAAGTCGCCCTTGATCAGCAGGGAGGCGCTAGTATCAGTGACTTCGAGCAAGGTGAGTGGCTGTGATTTAAGTTAATAACAGTGGTGGATTAAGAGTGTGCGTTAACCTTATTGGTGTAAATCTGATTCGATATGTTGGTGGATTGTAGGATTCGGAGAGCGTTGATCTTATCTAGTTTCGTGAACAGGTGTGTAATCGTATGCAGCATTCGATAATTGGTTGAAAAGCCGAAAGTATGTAATGGTTACACTACTAAGACTGTAGATCAGCTGAATGCCGAAAAGCTGAAAATATGGCGTACGATGCCACACGAGCGCGTGATCGTGCGTGTGGTAAACCGAGCCCATGAACATGGGCGGTAGACTGCAGAAGCCACCACGAGCGCTCTCGTGGGCTTAGTTCGTAATGGGCCTCGTTGGGCCGAGATGGGCCTAGTGGGCTCATGGGCCCCACATGGGTAAAATTCAAGAGAGTGACAAATAATGGATTGGCTGCGAAGATTGCATAGCTATAACTGAAATTGACCTGAATGGGCCACACGAGCATGTGGGCCCACTTGGGCCGAATAGTTGGCTTTGGGCCTAATTACACTATTTTCGCCATATAAGTTATTCGAGTCGTTGGGGACGACTGTAGGCCTTTGGAAAGGTCAAACTGTACCAAAATACCCCGAAGGGTAAAGTTACCGAAATACCTTCGAAGGGTATTATCGAAATACCCTCGAAGGGTAAAACTACCAAAATAACCTCAAAGGGAAAAATTACCGTTTTACCACTAACCGGTGAAATGACCATTAAACCCTTAGTGGTAGTTTAGTTGATGTGTGTGTGCTTTCTATATGACTGTATATGATATGACATACTGCATACATGTACTATTTATGACACGACATTCTGCATTGGGGTTGGGATTCTAATTTGGAGGAAGTACTGTACTAGTGGCTCTGCCACGTTTTTACCATTCTAGTGGCTTCGCCACGTATTCTGATTTTAGTGGCTTGGCCACGTTTACTGTTATTAGCAGCTTTGCTACGTTACTATTAGCAGCATTGCTGTGATATTGGTGTGTTGGCTGGGTGGGTTGACTTAGTCCCCACATGGTGTGTTGGTTGGTACGGGTGGTGTGTGCATCTTTGTTCTGCATTGTTATGACTTTGGGCTTAGACCCACTCTGTTACTATATAGTGCTCAAGCCCAGACTGATCTGTTACTGAATAGGGCTCTGGCCCAGATTGTTACTGCATGATAGGGGATTACACACTGAGTTCTCATAACTCAACCTTTTCTTTTAACCGTACAGGTAATCCCCAGCCTTAGAGGATTTGGAGCTGCGAGGGACTCGGAAGTGGGCACATGTTCGCAAGTATTTTGATTTATACCTAGTTTCCTTTAAATTATTTATTTTAGGGAGTTAATTATGTAATAAGGCCATTTGAGATTTTTTAACTTTTATTTGGTTTTAACTTTGTACGTTAACATGTTAGATTAGGAAACACGGGTTTTCAAAATAATAATTGTTTCCAAAGAAAATTACACATTTCAAATTTTAAAGTTTACATTTGGAAAAGCTTCCGCGATATTTAATCCTGATTAATAAGCTTGTAATAAATGATATGACTAATAAGTGAATAACAAGTTTTGATTTTACAACCCTAACATTTTCAAAAAGGATTTAAAACTTTATTCACGAATTTGCATCAACAAGACCAGTTTTCAAATTAGCACTCCGATGTGACATGTCAGATTCGATCGTAATGTCTAGGCCGGGTTTGGGGTGTTACACCAATTGTCAAATATAGGTTCTGGAGTGCTCGGGAGTGATTAAGCGTAAAAAATGAACCAGGTCTGTACCCGAAACACTAAAAATGCGTCTCGGCGAAAAGCCAAAAAAGCTTTATGTCGACGCCATACGGGCATGTGATAGCCTGTGTGGTAGGCCGTGTGACGATACAGAGGCGCGTGGTCGACGAGCCAGGCCGTGCGCGCACGACACGGGCACATGACACAGCCGTGTGATGGCTTGGAGAGATCGTGTGCGAGACACGGGCTCGACCAACTGGGCCTTGTAGGCCACACGTGCATGTAGTCCCACACGGGTGATCCACATGGACGTGTGAGCCCAATTTCACTATTTTTTTCCAAGGTTGCACGAGTTGTCCAAGTCTACTGTGAATCTACTGTAGGATCGGTAAGTTTACCTAGACCCCTAATTGACTAAAAGACTGAAAGACTATTATATGCCTATAAGTGATAGATATGTATGTCTGTATGTTGAGCATGCTATTCACATTGTACTGATTATACATGATACCATGACATGTCTGTATGATGCATTGCATTGGGTTGGGGATTGATATTGATTGGAGGAAGTGTACTGAAAGGCTTCAAGCCTAACTTACTGGCAACTCAATGATAGTTGGAATCAGAGTCTTAAAATTTATAAAGAGAATGATCGAACCTGCAAACTAACTCTGACAACGATTAAAGGCAAGTGTACTTATCAAACAGTAGTATAGCTTAGGCAAGACCGGATTGTCGAACCCAAAGGAACTAAAAGTACTAATACTAACTTTCTTTTTATTATTTAGCCTGAAATAAGTGAAGTTGTTTAAATCTAATCTAACTACTACTAAGCTAAAGACGCAAAGACAAAAAGAATGAATTGGGAAATAACTTGAAGGAAGACTCAGTTGATTTAAGACGATACCCTCAGGAAGAATCAACCTAGACTTCACTTGTTATTTAGCCCTGAGCCATACCATTTATTCACTTGACTTGATCCATAGGATTCCCTAATTTATATTAAACCCTCTCTCCAGGCGAATAACGTCTAACCCTAGGTTAATTAATTGAAATCTCTTTCTCATTAATAACCCCCTAGAATAGCAGTAAATCGATCTATGGATTCCCATATTAGGTTTCACCCTAATCCGGTAAATTCTCGTCACCCTATCTCTAGGCGCTCGAACGACTTCGCTTTAATTATGCTAGATCTATTCCTAAGCAGGGACTTTTGCTCCTCCACCTAAGAACATCTAACTTGAATCAATATCCCGAAAACATTAACACAAGAATTAAGCACACATAATTAAGAACAAATCAAGTATTTATCTTATAGTTCAGAGAACAATAACAAGATTCATCTAGGTTTCATCCCCTTCAGGTATCTAAAGGGTTTAGTTCATATCAAATAAAGAAAACATCTCAGAAGAAAAGATAAAACAAAACATAAGAAATCCCTAAAACCCCCTGAAGGAATTGAAAGAGAGATCTGCCGTCTTGAGTAGAATTCCGGCTTCTAGAGATGGATCAACTAGCTATCTTCGAGTAATTCCCACAACTCTAACCTTTTCAGCTTGGCTCCTTGGCCTAGCTAACCGCCCTCTTTTAGGTAATACTTAGGGGGTTTATATAGGCTCTTGGAATGTGTTTCTTCGCCCCAAAGTATCCAAATCCGAATGAAATTGCTCTTTGCCACGACAGGGACACGGCCATGCCACACGCCCGTGTGAGTAGTCTTCAAGCCGTGTTCGGACTTCTTTAATGAGGCACGGCAGTGTGAATCGGGGGTAAGGCCGTGTTCCAGATGACCAATGCGGCACGACCGTGTGGGCTTAAGTCCAGGCCGTGTGAATTTCGTGATATGGCCCATTTACTCCATTTTGGGCCCGTTTTATGTTCTTTTCATCCTCGGGTGCTTTCCTGGGTAAAAGACATGAAAAGAAAGGATTAAGAGCACCATTTTTACATAAATCGAGGCTTAAATCATCCAAAATTAAAATATGTTACTTTTACGGTTTATCACTCAGTTACAACTACTATCTAGTGTCGCATTCGATACTATTTAGAGTGTAGGGATGGGTGGATTGATTATATCTCCACATAGAGTGTAGGGTTGGACGGAGATGGAGTGTAGAGGCTAGTTGGGTAGGACTTTATGACTGCATAATTGTCACAGTTACTGCACTGTGATGGGCTAAGGCCCTAATGCTTACTGTTACTGAAATGGGCTAAGGCCCAAACTGATACTGATACTGATACTAATATTGAAAAAGGCTTAGGCCCGAACTGAGATTATCTGTTATTGTCTGTTTGTTTTCATAGGGATTACGCACTGAGTTTACGTAAACTCACCCCTTCTGTTTAATTTGTACAGGTAATCTCGAGACATAGGCGGATCGATGCGGCGGAGGACTCAGCGGTGGCCACACGACTCATTTTTGCTATTTGATACTTATTTACGATTTTAAGTTTCATTTTGGGGTATTTTTCTGTAATAATGGCTTTTATAGATTTTTACCTAAAATTTGGATTTTATATTGTTTTCTATTTATATCTGCTAGAAGTAGGTTAAACTCGGGTTTTCAAAATAGATGAGTGTTTTATCAAAATACCACGCACACACAAACTATTTTAAAAGCTTCAGTGAAGTATAACGTTTTGGAAATGAATCACGATTTGAGAATAAATGAAAGATAATGATAAGTTCTAAAAGGAAAACAGTTTTAGCAATGATACAGTTTTCAAACGCACTTCCATGTGACATCGTTGGATTCGACCATAACGTCTAGGTCGGGTTTGAGGTGTTACATTTAGTGGTATCAGAGCCAGGTTGTAAAACTTGGCTGTGGATTTGGGTTTTTAAGACCTGAATTTCTAAAGAACTACTTTCAAATGATTTGAAATGTTTTGAAATGTTTTGTTGAATGTGTGGTATATCGAGTCTCCGACGTCGATCATATAAGTTCTCTAAAACTGATTATGTGTTTTAAATTGAAACTGATACGAAACTGAAACTACTATGGGTAGTATACTGCACTGAAAACACTCTAAGTCGGTGTATACCGAGAAATTATATAGAAACTAAAAACTGTAATGAGACTACGATTTACGAGAACGAACACTGAACTACTGATACTGTTACTATTTTTCATAAAATATTTGCTAATAATTACTGAAACTGTAAATTGATGCATAAAACTGTTAATACAGATAAATGAGATTAGACAATGAGCACTAGATGTACTCGTGGATGGGGTATAAGAGGTCGTGGTAGAGGCCGTAGAGGGGCTCGAGCTGGGTCCTCGTCATCTGGCAACATACCAAATCTAGAAACTAGCGAGACGCCAGTGTCCCATATTACTGAAACTGGATCTAGGTCTCATGATCATGCGGTTGGGGACGACGCACTATCCCAAGCCATGTTACGAATCTTAGAGAGGGTCGCTGGGCCCAATACTGGAGCTGGAGGCCGAGGGTCGGTTACAAAACGAATCCGGTCTAATAAAGCTGAGCTTTTCAACGGTATTGCGAGAGTTGGCCCTAATGTGGCTGAGTACTGGTTAGAGGCCACAGAGAGGATTATGGATGACCTGGATTGCACCCCGAGCAGAAATTAAAGGGTGTAGTTTCGCTGCTGAGAGATGAGGCTTACCAGTGGTGGCTTACGGTTAAGGAGGGCACTCAGCCCTAACGACTAACCTGGGAGTTCTCTAAGTCCGCCTTTTAGGGAAAATATGTGGGTCAGTTATGTGGATGCCCGTAGGAGAGAGTTCCTGAATTTGACTCAAGGAGATAGATCGGTGGTCGAGTATGAGGCCGAATTTCTGAGAATGAGCCGCTATGCGCGAGGTATGGTGGCGACTGAGTAAGAGCGATGTGTTCGCTTCGAGGATGACCTCAAGGATAATCTGAGGGTGCTGATAGCTCCACAGAGGGAGCGAGACTTTGCTGCACTGGTTGATAAGGTGACGATCACTGAGGAGGTTAAGCGCGCTGAGCGCCAGAACTGTGACAAAGAGAGAGCTAGGAATAAGAGGGATTCAGAACCCTCGAGTTTCGAACAGAGGCCTAAGAAAAAGGCTAGAGTTGATGGGCCGGTCAGGGTTGGGGCTCCTAATCATTGTTTTACGCGATGTCAAAGTCTTAAAATTTATATAAAGAATGATCGAACCTGGAAACTAACTATGACAATGATTTGAGGCAAGCGCACCTATCGAACAATAGTATAGTTAAGGCAAGACCGGATTGTCGAACCCAAAGGAACCAAAAGTACTAATACTAACTCCCTTTTTATTATCTAGCCTAAGAATTAAGGGAATTGTTTATCTAATCTAAAATTAACTAACTACTAAACTAAAGACTCTAAGACAAAGAAGAATGAAATTGGGAAAATAACTTTGAGGAAAAACCAATTGATTAAAACAATACCCAAGGAAGAATCCACCTAGACTTCACTTGTTATCTAACTCTGAACCAGGCGATTTATTCATTTGACTTGATCCGTAGGATTCCCTAAGTTATATTAATCCCTCTCTCGAGGCGACTACGTCTAACCCTAGGTTGATTAATTGAAATCTCTTTCTAATTAAAACCCCTAGAATTGCATTAACTCGATCTATGGACTCCCATATTAGGTTTCACCCTAATCCGGCAAAATCTCGTCACCCTATCTCTAGGCGTGCGATCAACTCCGCTTAATTATGCTAGATCTACTCTTAGGCATGGACTTTTTCTCCTCCACCTAAGCACATCACACTTGAATTAATATCTCGAAAATATCAACACAAGAATTAAGAACATATAATTAAGAACAAGTCAAATATTTATCATATAGTTCAGCAAACGATAACAAGATTCATCTTAGTTTTCATCCCCCTCAGGTATTTGAGGGTTTAGTTCATAACAATAAAAGAAAACATCTTAGAAGAAAAGATAAAACAAAACATAAGAAAACCCTAAAACCCCCTAAAGGAATTGAAGGAGAGATCCTCCGTCTTGAGTATGATTCCGGCTTCTTGAGATGAATCACCTGGCTATCTTCGAGTAAATCCCCACAAATCTACCTTCTTTGGCCTAGCTGGACGCCCCCTGACTAAAGCCTTGGGTTTCGACTTCTGCCGAACTCTCCTTTAAGTTGCCTCCTTAGGTGTTTATATAGGCTTTGAGGTGCCTTACTTGGTCCCTAAGTATCCTAATCCAAGTGGAATTCCTACTAGGGTGTTTAGATAGACTTTGGAATGTGTTTCTTTGCCTCCAAGTATCCTATTCCGAGTAAAACTCTTCTTGGCCGGGGTAGGGACACGCCTTTTTGAATCATGGCCAGACCGTGTCAGGTCTGATAAGGAGGCACGGCCGTGTGGTCTTGGGCCCAAGCCGTGTCGATTTCATGATATGGCCCATTTACTCCGTTTTGGGACCGTTTCTCGTTCTTTTCATCCTCTGGTGCTCTCCTGGGTATAAAACATGAAAACAAAAGATTAAGAGCACCACATTACACATTTCAAGGCTTAAATCATCCAAAAGCATGCCAAATCTGGGTTTAAAATATGTTGCTTTTACAGTTTATCAAATAACCCCACACTTAAGCTTTTGTTTGTCCTCAAGCAAAATTCTCAACTTACAAATAAAACAAACTTCCCTGATTCATAATATTCATCAATAATGTTTCATCATAATTCAAAGATAATTCATACAATGATAATTCAACTCAAATAGTCCTAAAGATTCAAACAATCAAAGTCATACATTTATACCCCGAAAATGTTAGGTGTTTCCCCTTACCTAATTAATTACCTCTGATTCAAAATCGACAAGAGTTGACATCCTCACTAAAGATTCACTCAAATCACTCAAAATGTTTAAGGTTCAAAATTAAGCACTCAAAATTCGAGCATGAAGAGTTAATCCCATAGGCTTGCATGAAAATCAAATCTCCACCACTATAATATAAGATGATACACAAATCAAAAGGTCTTTAACAGTGTTATAACGGGGTTTGGGTTAAAGGTGTGGATAAAGGTTGTATTAGAGGGTTAGAATCGAGATTGACCTGACAAATTACCTAACTAGAGATATCGAACTGGTAATAATTACATAAATTGAAAATTTGTACTACTAATAATAATACTCTGATATGAGCTTATTCTTCAATAATTGGAATTTAACGTATAAGCTCGCCTAATCACAAAACTAATAGTGAATATTCTTCGATTTCTTTTTTTTTTTTTAATAATAAGTAAAATTACATACTAAAAGATGAATTCAACTAATAAAATAATTAGGCAACCGATCAAATCAGATCTCGACAGAAAGGGTAGTCAAGGAATGGTGATAACAAATACAAAGGGTTTTGTGTTAATATTAGTGGGTGAGTCAATAAAAGGGGTTGTTAGGATTAAAAAGGGTTCACTAGGGGTTAATTATGAAGGTAGGCTTTTAGTGGAGTAAATGGGTTAGAACCTAGGTGCCTTTATCATCTTTGTATATCAAATCAAAAGTGTGGTCTCGACATGTATAAACGATGCAAGTTCTAGAATAACAAATCAATGTTGACACACTCATAATAAAATGTGAGCACGAAAGAATGTATGCTCTATAAGGTTCAAAATCTCACAAGAATCATGGGTTTTTGATATCAACCTTGTAAATTTCAAACTTCAAGGTAATAATTAGATTCAGGTAGACAACCTTGAATTTTTTTTTAATTTCTGAAAAATAGACTTATCATGCTTGATTCTCTAGTATCCTTCAAATTTAATCATCAATGCACCATTATCAATGACTTAATCCAAAACATATCAATAAAAATCATAAATCAAAGGAAGTTTTATTCTAATCATAATATCATAAACTTACTTAAAGAAACAAGGCATAATTCAGGGATTTGAGAATAATGCAAAAAGTTAACCCTCCACACTTAAGATGTACATTGCCCTCAATGTACAAAGGTAGATAATGATCATATAGTGAGAAAATCAAAAGAGAGGGAGAGAAGTGAAACTTCCTGAATTTTGGATGAAGTCAATGAAAAGAAACCAGATAGGATTGGAGGTGAACGTGGGGAAGCACCTCGAATCGTTTGAAATTGAATCCTCGAAGCAGCCATCCTGATTTTATTGTATCCTAAACTAAATCTAAATGACATGAAGAATAAGAAGAAAATAATAAAGAAAATAAAAAAATAAAAATAAAAATAAAAGTAAAAGTAAATGATGAAAGAAGAAAGACAACTGGAAAAGAAAAAAAGAAGAAGGGGGTTTAAATAGAGATGTAGCCCGTGTTTTGAGACAAATTTTATCCTGTTGCCACACGTCTACGGCCACGCCCTTTTACCTACTTGTGGTGCCCACACGGCCACGGCCACGGCCGTGTGCAAGACCGTGTGAGTACGGAAAACATGCGCCTAAACATCGAAATAAATAAAACTAAACTAATTAGTAGGGTTAGTGCTCGGGTTGCCTCCCAAGAAGAGCTCGTTTAAAGTCTTGAGCTAGACTTACATCTTATTCGCATAATCATGGTGGTTTGAGGTGGTGAAAATCCTTTCTCATGCGATCAATTCGGTTATTGATATAAAGTTTAAGTCGAGTAGTGTTTACCTTAAAGGTGCTGATTTTAGGACTAGTTACCTCGACTGTTCCATCTGGGAGGATTTTGAGTACCTGATCTCCTATCTTAAACTGGGTTGTCCCATCATTAAGTTTGTCGTGGAGGTGCCTCATTTTTGCTTCGTGTGTTTTTAGTCTCTCCTTGAAGTGTGTCTTCCATTCGTCTAGTTCATCGATCCAAAGTCTTCGTTCCTCATGAATTTCTTCTTTATCGACACGAGGTCTAGGATCTAGCATCTGCGAAAGAGCTTCAAGAAACGGCAAGTTAATATGAAATTTCTTTGGAAGTTTAAGAGACTTACCGAATTGTTCCTCTGTGTCGTCTTTCTTTATCGTATTGTGGCATGGCACACGAGGTTGGTATTCTGTAATTACCAGGTTTGGTAAATCCTGGCTTACCTCAACCTTACCTCCACTTACCACAGGCTCTTACCTCGGGTTAGATTCCACTAACCTTTCACTGTCGTGAGCTGTTGCGGCTTGAATTTGCTCTTTTGGTTTAGTTTCAATGTTGCTTGGCAAGCTTTCTTGTGGTTGTTCTAAGATCAGCTTAGCAAGCTGACCTAACTGATCCTCAATCTCTTTAATCGATGCTTCTTGATTTTTGAGTGCTATTTCGGTGTTTTGGAAACGAGCTTCTATCACCGCTATAAAATTTGCCAGCATCTCCGCAAGGTTCGACTCCTCTTCCTGTTGGTGAGGTGGTTGTTGAACTAGAGGACGTTGCGGTCTTTGACTACCTTGATCATCCCACGCGAAATTGGGATGGTACCTCCAGCCTGCATTATAAGTGTTACTATAAAAATTATTTTGAGGTCTACAATAGTTACCCATATAGTTGACTTGTTCGCCTTCCATGCCATGTCCGTAGGGTGGGTACTCAGGATTCGCTACGCCTCCACTTGCGTCACACTGCATAACTGGATGTGCCTGTGAAGAACCATATAAACCATCAAACTTTTTATGTAACATCTCTACCTGATTTGATAGCATGGTTACTGGGTCAAGGTTGTAGATATCGGCTGCTTTTGTTGGCTTTGTCCTCATAACTTGCCACTGATAGTTATTCAGTGCCATCTCCTCTATCTACCACAATCAAATAAAAGAAAAATTAGCAAAGTAAAATAATAATAATAATAATAATGGCTAAAGTAATAACAATCGAGCTTTCTTAATATTTCAGTTCCCCGGCAACAGCGCCAAAAACTTGATCGTTGTTTTATGCGATGTCAAAGTCTTAAAATTTATATAAAGAATGATCGAACCTAGAAACTAACTATGACAATGATTTGAGGCAAGCGCACCTATCGAACAATAGTATAGTTAAGGCAAGACCGGATTGTCGGACCCAAAGGAACCAAAAGTACTAATACTAACTCTCTTTTTATTATCTAGCCTAAGAATTAAGGGAATTGTTTATCTAATCTAAAATTAACTAACTACTAAACTAAAGACTCTAAGACAAAGAAGAATGAAATTGGGAAAATAACTTTGAGGAAAAACCAATTGATTAAAACAATACCCAAGGAAGAATCCACCTAGACTTCACTTGTTATCTAACTCAAAACCAGACGATTTATTCATTTGACTTGATCCGCAGGATTCCCTAACTTATATTAATCCCTCTCTAGAGGCGACTAACGTCTAACCCTAGGTTGATTAATTGAAATCTCTTTCTAAATAAAACCCCTAGAATTGCATTAACTCGATCTATAGAGTCCCATTTTAGGTTTCACCCTAATCTGGCAAAATCTCGTCATCCTATCTCTAGGCGTGTGATCAACTCCGCTTAATTATGCTAGATCTACTCTTAGGCAGGGACTTTTGCTCCTCCACCTAAGCACACCACACTTGAATTAATATCCCGGAAATTTCAACACAAGAATTAAGAACACATAATTAAGAACAAGTCAAATATTTATCATATAGTTCAGCAAACGATAACAAGATTCATCTTAGGTTTCATCCCCCTCAGGTATCTGAGGGTTTAGTTCATAACAATAAAAGAAAACATCTCAGAAGAAAAGAAAAAACAAAACATAACAAATCCCTAAAACCTCCTGAAGGAATTGAAGAAGAGATCCTCCGTCTTGAGTATGATTCCTGCTTCTTGAGATGAATCAACTGGCTACCTTTGAGTAAATCCCTACAAATCTGCCCTCTTTGGCCTAGCTAGACGCCTCCTGACTAAAGCCTTGGGTTTCGGCTTCTGCCGAACTCTCCTTTAAGTTGCCCCCTTGGGTGTTTATATAGGCTTTGAGGTGCCTTACTTGGTCCCTAAGTATCCTAATCCAAGTGGAATTCCTACTAGGATGTTTAAATAGACTTTGGAATGTGTTTCTTTGCCTCCAAGTATCCTATTCCGAGTAAAACTCCTCTTGGCCGTGGCAGGAACACGCCCATGGCAGACGCCCATGTGAATCGTGGCCAGGCCGTGTCTGGGTCTAATAAGGAGGCACGGCCGTGTGGTCTTGGGCCCAGGCCGTGTCGATTTCGTGATATGGCCCATTTACTCTGTTTTGGGCCTGTTTCTCATTCTTTTCATCCTCTGGTCCTCTCCTGGGTATAAAACATGAAAACAAAGGATTAAGAGCACCAAATTACACATTTCAAGGCTTAAATCATCCAAAAGCATGCTAAATGTGGGCTTAAAATATGTTGCTTTCACAGTCTATCAGCTCCTATTACTGCTACTAGACAGCTGCCGTGTACTGACTGTGGTAAATGCGATCAGGGTGAGTGTTGGAAAAGAATTGGGGCATGCTTGAGGTGCAGTTCTTTAGAGCACCGTATTAGGGATTGTCCGCAGAGGGCTGATCAGATGTAAGCTCTATGTATTAATACTGCACATCCACTGAGGGTAGTTCAGCAGTCATTGAGAGGCCATGGTCAAGCCAGAGGTGGTAACGGGTTGGGCCGTGGTCAAAGAGCACCGGGCAGAAGTGCTGGTCATACTAAGGCGAGGCAGCCAACTCTAGTTTATGCTGCACATCGTCAAGATGATGGAGATGCTCTGGACGTCATCACGGGTACATTCTTTATTTATGATGTACCTTATACTGCACTAATAGATATAGGATCTACTCGCTCGTATATAGCCTGTACTGTATTTGGGAACTTGGGTATCTTCGTTGAGAGCACTATGAGCGAGGTCACTGTACTGAGTCCGCTGGGGCAATCGATAAGGGTAAATAAACTGTTTAGAGATGTTCCTCTAGATGTCCAAGGGGCTATCTTTCTGGCTGATCTGATGGAACTGCCTTTTAGAGAATTTGATCTGATACTAGGTATGGACTGGTTGGTCAAGCATCGAGTGAGATTGGATTGTGCCACAAAAAGGGTTGTACTAAGAACTGAGAGGACAGCGAGGTGGTCGTAATTGGGGAATGTCGAAATTATCTGTCGAATGTGATTTCTACACTGAGGGCAGAAAAGTTGGTCCGTAAGGGGTTTGAGGCGTATCTAGCCTACATCAGTGTTTCAGATTTTGGGGATTCTTCGGTTAAGGATTTTTCGAATGTGTTTCCTAAAGAACTAGCTGGGTTACCTCTAAATCGTGAAGTAGAGTTTAGGATTAAGCTCCTTCCTGGTACAGCTCCGATGTCCATCGACCCTTATAGAATGGAACCAAAGGAGCTTGTGGAGCTTAAGGCCTAGATTCAAGAGCCATTGGACCGTGGATTCATTCACCCTAGTGTGTCTCCGTAGGGAGCACCAGTTCTGTTCGTGAAAAAGAAGGATGGATCCATGCATATGTGCATTGACTACAGGTAGCTGAACAAATTGACTATCAAGAATAAGTACCCCCTACCGAGGATAGATGACTTGTTCGATCAGTTCCGAGGAGCTTCAGTTTTCTCCAAGATTGATCTAAGATTAGGATATCATCAGTTGAGGGTTAAGGAGACTGATGTGCACAAGACGGCATTTAGGACTCGATACGGTCATTACGAGTTCCTAGTGATGCCATTTGGACTGACGAATGCACCAGCAGCTTTTATAGATCTGATGAACTGAGTGTTTCAGCCCTATTCGGATTGGTTCGTAGTGGTTTTTATTGATGACATACTGGTGTATTCGAGCAGTGAGGATGAACATGATGAACATCTCAGGGTGGTTCTTTAGATTTTGAGGTAGAAACAACTATACGCCAAGTTCAGTAAAAGTGAGTTCTAGTTACGAGAAGTAACGTTTCTGCGCCATGTGGTTTCTGCAGAGGGCATTAGGGTCAATCCTCGAAAGATTAAGGTGGTGCTGGATTGGAAGCAGCCTAAGACTGTATCTGAGATTCATAGTTTTCTGGGACTGGTAGGGTATTATCGATGATTTGTAGAGGGGTTTTCACTGATTGTAGCACCCTTGACTAAGCTACTACGCAAGGGTGTTCCGCTTAACTGGACTGATGCACAGCAAGAGAGCTTTGAGAAGCTCAACACTATATTGACTGAGCCCCTGTTTTGATACAACCAGAGTCTAAAAAAGAGTTTACTGTTTACAGTAATGCATCACATGTCGGTTTGGGATGTATGTTGATGCAAGAGGGTAAGGTGGTAGCGTATGCATCTCGTCAGCTTAAGACTCATGAGGTGAAATATCTGACGCATGACCTAGATTTGGCCGTAGTGGTATTCGTACTGAAAATCTGGAGGCATTATCTATATGGTGAGAAGTGTATCATCTATACTGATCACAAGAGCCTCAAGTACCTCCTCACTCAGAAGGAGCTGAATCTTAAGCAATGTAGATGGATTGAGCTACTTAAGGATTACGACTGTACGATTGAGTACCACCCTAGTAAGGCTAATTTGGTGGCCGACACATTAAGCCGTAGGACTATGACTGATCTGAGGGCAATGTTTGCTCGCCTCAGTTTATTTAACAATGGTAGTCAGTTAGCTGAGCTTCAGGTTAAGCCTACGTGGATTGAGTAGATTAAAGGTAAACAATTGGAGGATGAGTCTTTGGGTCTTCGTTTCCGACAGGTTGAGAGTGCGAATACTGAGGATTTTGGATTGAATAACGAAGGGGTACTCTATTTCCGTGGGAGAATCTGTGTACCAAAAGATATTGATTTGGGGCAGTCGATACTGAGAGTGGCGCATAGTAACCCTTATGCTATGCATCCTGGCAGAAACAAGATGTACCGAGACTTTTGTGAGCTATACTGGTAGCCAGGTCTTAAGCATGAGGTTACTGATTTTGTGAGTAAATGTCTGACATGCCAGCAGGTTAAGGCTGAGCATCAATTACCTTCGAGTTTATTGCAGCCAGTTAAGATTCTGCTTTGGAAGTGAGAAAGAGTGACTATGGACTTCGTTAGTGGGTTGCCTCTAACGCCTACTAAGAAGGATTCAGTATGGGTCATCATGGATCGATTGACCAAGTCTACCCACTTCATACCGGTTCGTACCAACTTTTCTCTACAGAAGCTGGTTAAACTGTATATTTCTGAGATAGTAAGACTGCATGAGGTACCGACTTCGATCATCTCTGATAGGGATCCTCGCTTTACGTCTCGGTTCTGGAAAAAGCTACATGAGGCTCTAGGTACAAAGTTAGACTTCAGTACTGCGTTCCATCCTCAGACCAATGGTCAATCTGAAAGGGTGATTCAGATACTGGAGGATATGTTGAGAAGCTGTGTGATTGACTTCCGAGGCAGTTGGGAGTATTATTTGCCGTTAGCAGAGTTTACTTATAACAATAGCTATCAATCTAGCGTTCAGATGGAACCTTACGAGGCACTATATAATCGTAAGTGTCACACTCCCTTGTGTTGGACTGAGTTGAACGAGCGACGTGTTCTGGGTCCTGAACTGGTTTCTGATACTAAGGATAAAGTTAGACTGATTCGGGACCGACTGAAAGTGGCATCAGATAGGTAAAAGTCCTATGGAGATCTGAAGCGGCGAGAGATTGAGTATTCTGTAAGGGACTTTGTTTTTCTTAAGGTCTCACCATGGAAGAAGGTACTGAGATTTGGTCATAGGGGCAAGTTGAGCCCCAAATTTATTGGACCTTACCCATACTGAGACGAGTGGGACCAGTTGCCTACCAGTTAGAGCTACCTCCAGACTTGGAACGAATTCATGATGTTTTCTATGTTTTGATGTTAAGGAGCTACCGCTTTGATCCCACGCATATTGTTCTTTTTGAGGAGATCGAGTTAGGCCAGATCTGACTTTCGAGGAGGAGTCGGTTCAGATATTGGATAGGGATGTAAAGGTTCTAAGGAGGAAATCTATTCCACTGGTTAAAGTTTTATGGCGTAATCATAGCACTGAGGAGGCAATGTGGGAGCCTGAGTGTAACACCCCTAACCCGTAACCATCGCCGATTTAGGGTTAAGAGGCATTACCAGACAATCGAAAACTTTTACGGACATTTCATAACATAATCTGACCAAACACATCAAAGTGTCCCTTAAATAGGTCTACGAGATCTTAAACATGTTTTAGAATAGGGCCGGGACTAAACCGAACACATACGAAAATTTTTAGAAATTTAAAAAATTTTAAAGTTACATAGGTCACACGCCCATCTGGGCAGGCCGTGTGCCTCACACAGCCTCAGACACGCCCATGTGTCTAAGCTGTGTCAAAATAGGGCATACATACTACTTGTCCACACGGCCGTGAACGCGCTCGTATGCCTCACCCGTGGTTGAGGTTGCTACTGACTTGCACCACACAGTCAATCACACGCCCGTGTGTCCAGCCTGTGGTCGATTCTGACTTGTTTGAAATTGCAACATCGAAGGACATGGTCGAGCCACACGCCCGTGTCCTCAACCGTGTGGGCAATTATAGGCCATTTTCAAGGCCAAAATGCCACCCACACTTGGATCATCCCTACAAACACATACAAGCAACATCCCATACACAATTGGCAACCAAAACACATCAAATTGTGCATTATTTCTACTCAATTATGAGCCTAACAACCATACCAACTTATAGTCATTTAACTCAATATAACCACAAGCACTTCAAGGCATAATCCATCACAAATTTACCATCAATAATATGCTAGCTATACATCAATAAGCTTACCATTCATATGACCATTTCACTAGCCATCAATACATACCAAAACCAAGCATTATACAACATGACCTCTCATACATATCACCAACATTTATCTAGCCATATCACATGGCTATTTACATATCTCAAACATATTCCAAAATAACTAGCCTATACATGCCATATTAAACTATATTCACATTCAAAAGTACCAAAGTAGAGTTTGATAGTGTAGTGATGATCCTTGACAATTCCCGAGCCTTTCGTAGCTTTGATGACCTATAAAACAGAATAAACACACACAAAGTAAGCTTTCCAAAAACTTAGTAAGCTATATACAAATAAACTTAATATATAGGCATTCATTATTCATATCAAATATGAGATTACTACTAGCTCATTTGCACATTCATAATTCTTCTTGGCTCATTTATTTAGCCATTTGCTTACCAACATATTTATCACCATGTATTTCTTTAGATCATAGCTCATTCACACATATATCACATTTTACCTCATCAAATCTATTCACATATCTCATCTAGGTAAGTTCATATACACACTTACCTTTCATACACTTGTTTAGTGTACAAATCAAACGTACCTGATTTGTTTATACATATCACGTAGACTTTCATTACTCGGATTTGCCCGTTGAAACCTTACGAATCAAATAGGATACTCAGAGTACTCGGAATAGTCGTACAACGCCAACGTCCCAGACGTGGTCTTACATGTACTCAGATCTAGATGCCACTATCCCAGACATGGTCTTACACGAATCAATACGATGCCAATGTCCCAAACATGGTCTTACACGTAAATCTCATATCGATGCCAACGTCTCAGACATGGTCTTACACGATACCACAAATCAATGCCAACATCCCAGACGTGGTCTTACATGATATCACATATCGGAAACCTATGTCATGACATATGTAATCCTATATATTCCTAGGTTCGTGCGGGACTTTTTCAGATGTTGACACCATGTCCATATTATCTCGAATTTCATGTACTCATCATCTCTTACACATTCATCATTATGAACATACATATATCAATGTAATACATTTATTTGTATATTGACTTACCTCGGATTCGGATAAACGGAAACGAACTCGGCTACTCAATCACTTTCGACTTTCCACGATCTGAATTTGTTTTCTTCGGTTCTTGATCTATACACATTCAAATTTAACTCATTTATTCACAATTTAGTCCCTCAAAATATTATTTTCTCAATTTAATCCAAAATACTCAAAATCATCAAAAACTTAAAGACAAACTATGTTAATCAAACACATATCTTTCATAATTCATCTTCAAACATTACAAAACTCATGTGTTCATCAATGGAACATTTCAAAATTATCATCAATTCACAAAATTAGAGCATGGGTTTTGAAGAACACAAAGCAACAATTACAAAAACGTAGAAATTATAAAAAACCGAACAAATTACATACTTTAATTTTGCTTAGTCATGGCCGAACATTCAAAATCTTCAAAACCTATTTTCTTTCTTCTACAATCGGTGGATGAACACAATATGGCTATTATTTTGTCTTTATTTTAACTAATTTATCTTTTATTTAACAATTACCACATTAGCCTTTTTATTTACATTTGATTTCCACTAACATATGGCATTTTTGTCCATCCAAATTTCCCTTGGTTTAATAACAACATAAGGACTCCATATGATAAAAGCCACAACAAATAGATACCTTTACATAAAGCATGCTAATTTTGCATCTTTCACAATTGAGTCCTTATGTCAAATTAAGCACACAAACGGAAAAATTAATTTACGAAACTTTCACACATACAAATTCACATACTATAAGCACAGAAAATAATATTAAAATATTTTTCTGACACAGATTTGTGGTCCCGAAACCACCATTCCAACTAGGGTCTAAACCGAACTGTTACACTGAGGATGCGATGCGTCAGTGATAAACCATAATGTATACATATTTTAATCCCACATTTAGCATACTTTTTGATGATTTATCCCATGAATTGTGGAATGTGGTGCTCCTAATCCTTTAATTTCATGTTTTATATTTAGAAGAGCACTAGAGGATGAAATGAATAGGAAACTGGCCAAAAACAGAGAAAATGGGCCGAAGTACGAAATTCACACGGCCTGGGCCTGAGCCACACGGCCGTGCCTCTTTAGCAAACCCGAACACGGCCCGGACTCGATTTACACGGGCGTGTCCCTGCTGTGACCTGTTTTAATTGCACTTAGATTAGGATACTTAGGGGCAAAGAAAGACATTTCGAAAGCCTATATAAACACCTTAAGTGTGACCTAAAAGGGGGCGGTTCAGGTAGGCCGATGAGCCAAGCCAGAGAGGTCGAATTATGGGATTTACTGAAAGAAAGCCAGTTGATTCATCTCAAGAAGTTGGAATCATACTCAATACGGAAGATCTTGCCTTCAATTTCCTTCTGGGGGTTTTAGGGTTTTTCTTATCTTTTGTTTTATATTTTCTTCTGAAATGTATTCTTTATTAACATGAACTAAACCCCTCAAATACCTAAGGGGCATGAAACCTAAGACGGATCTTGTTATTGTTTTCTAAACTATATGATAAGTACTTGATTTGTTCTTAACTATGTGTTCTTAATTCTTGTTTTAATATTTCAGGATATAGATTCAAGTATTGATGTGCTTAGGCAGTGGAGCAAAAGTCCTTGTTTAAGAGTAGATCTAGCATAGTTAAGCGGAGTTGATCGCAACCGTAGAAATAGGATGACGAAAATCTGCCAGATTAGGGTCAAACCTAATATGGGAGTCCATAGATCGAGTTAATGCAATTCTAGGGTTTTAATTAGAAAGAGATTTCAATTAATCAACCTAGGTTTATACGTTAGTAACCTCGAACTACAAACTAACCATACAGATTTCCATACCACACGGCCTTGCACACGGGCGTGGCTGTGGCAATGTGGACACCGCATATTTCCCTACCTGCGTGGCAGAGATAGTACGAAATAGGACGAAAAATATCTTCAAGCCACAGGCTCCAACTAAACACCACGGCCGTGTGATACGGCCGTGGTCGACGGTGTTTTACCAACACGGGAGTGGCGTCCTGCACACGAGCGTGGGAGAAACGAGTGAAGCACAATACGGCCGTGCGATACAGCATTGTGACTCAACACTCCCCTGACACACGAGCGTGGGGATGTACCATATCTGAGATTTCTATTTAAAACACCCCTCTCTCCTTCTCACCTATTCCCCATTTCCCTTCTTCCATACCCTTTACACTCCCCTCCCTTTTCATTTTAACCCATCTTCATTCTCTAAGCCCTTGATCTACACCTTATCCATGTCGAATAAATGGAAGGATCCTAGCACAGTCTCCCTCTACAAGACTGATCTACATAATTTCATGCCGGTCGCTTCATTAACTCGACAGGAAAAGGACCTTTGAGTCCATCTCATTTATCTTTTTCCTTTCTCTTCTCCTTTATTTTCCTTAGCTTTATTTCTCTTCTGCTAAATTTATTTTATTTTATTTAGTTTCTTGGTTTTAGGTTCTAAAGGCTGCTTGGGAATCACCACACCACGACCACTGCCAACTCAAGGATCCATCCAAAATTCAGGAAGTTTCACTTCTCTCTATCTCTTATGATTTCATATATAGCTTTGTACATTGAGGGCAATGTACATCTTAAGTGTGGGGGTGAATTTTATTTTGAAAAAGTTCCTAACTTTCTGCATTATTCTCAAATCCCTGAATTATGTCTTGTTCTTAAGTAATTTTCTCATATTACTATTAGAATGAAATTTCCTTTGATTCATGATTTTTATTGATATGTTTTGGATTAAGTCATTGATAATTGTGCAGTGATGATTTAAACTTTAGGAGACTAGAGAATAAAGCATGATGAATCTATTTTCAAAATCAAAAATTATTTAGGTTGTCTACCTGAATCTAATTATTACCTTGAAGTTTGAAATTTACAAGGTTGATATCAAAAACCCATAATTTTTGTGAGATTTTGAGCCTTTTAGAGCATACATTCTTTTCTTGCCCACGTTATTGATTATGAGTGTGTTAACATTGATTTGTTATTCTAGAACTTGCTCCGATTATACATGTCGAGACCACATTATTGATTTGATATACTGAAATGATAAAGGCACTTAGGATTTAACCCACTTACTCCACTAAAAGCCTACCCTCACAATTAACCCCTAGTGAACCCCTTTGATCGTAACAAACCATTTATTGACTCACCCACTAATAATAACCCAAAACCCATCTTGTATTTGTTATCACCTTTTCTTGACTCCCTTTTTGTCGAGATTTGATTTTGAGCAGTTGCCTAACTATGTTCTATATTTCAGTTGTTAAAGTTCTTTCTTATTATTATAAATACTGTTATTAAAAAAAATGTTGGAAAGTTATTCATTGTTATTTCTATGTCTGAGCTTAAGCAATTAATTCCAAATTCTGAGAAGAAGCTCGTGTTATTAGTGTTTTAAGTTTTCAATTGATGTAATTATTCAGGATTGGTTCATCTTTCTAGTTAGGTAAATTGTCAATTCAATCTCGATTCTAACCCTCTAATTTAGCCTTTATCCACACCTTTAACCAAAGCCCCGTTACAACCCTTTTAAAGACCTTTTGATCTGTGTATCATTTCATTTTATAGTGGTGGAGATTTGATTTTCATGCAAGCCTATGGGATTACTTTTCATGTTCGACTTTTGAGTGCTTAATTTTGAACCTTAAACACATTGAGTGATTTGAGTAAATCTTTAGTGAAGATGTCAACTTTTGTCGATTTTGAATTAAAGGTAATTATTTAGGTAAGGGGAAACGCCTATGTTTTCATGCTATAAAAACTATGACTTTGATTGTTTGAATCTTTAGGATCCTTCTACTTAAATTATCAATGTATGAATTACCTTTGAATTATGATGAAACACTATTGATGAATATTATGAATCAAGGAAGTTCCTTTTAATTGTGAGTTGAGAATTTTGCTTGAGGACAAGCAAATGTTTAAGTGTGGGGGTATTTGATAAACCACAATATATACATATTTTAATCCCACATTTAGCATACTTTTGGATGATTGATCCCCTGAATTATGGAATTTGGTGCTCCTAATCCTTTAATTTCATGTTTTATATTTAGGAGAGCACCGGAGGATGAAAAGAACAGGAAACGAGCCAAAAACGGAGAAAATAGGCCAAAGTACAAAATTCACATGGCCTGGGCCTGAGCCACACGGGTGCCTCTTTAGCAGACCCGAACACGTCCTGGACTTGATTTACACGGGCGTGCCACACGGGTGTGTCCCTGCCGTGACCTGTTTTAATTCCACTCAGATTAGAATACTTAGGGCCAAAGAAAGACATTCCAAAAGCCCATATAAACACCCTAAGTGTGACCTAAAAGAGGGCGGTTCAGGTAAGCCGAGGAGCCAAGCCAGAGAGACCGAATTGTGGGATTTACTCAAAGAAAGCCAGTTGATTCATCTCAAGAAGCCGGAATCATACTCAAGACGGAAGATCTTACCTTCAATTTCCTTCAGGGGGTTTTAGGGTTTTTCTTATGTTTCGTTTTATATTTTCTTCTGAGATGTATTCTTTATTAAACATGAACTAAACCCCTCAAATACCTAAGGGGGATGAAACCTAAGATGGATCTTGTTATCATTTTTTGAGCTATATGATAAATACTTGATTTATTCTTAAATATGTGTTCTTAATTCTGGATATTGATTCAAGTATTGATGTGATTAGGCAGTGGAGTAAAAGTCACTGTTTAAGAGTAGATCTAGCATAGTTAAGCGGAGTTGATCGCAACCCTAGAAATAGGATGACGAAAATCTGTCGGATTAGGGTCAAACCTAATATGGGAGTCCATAGATCGAGTTAATGCAATTCTTGGGGTTTTAATTAGAAAGAGATTTCAATTAATCAACCTAGGGTTAGACGTTAGTAGCCTCGAGAAAGGTATTAATATAAATTAGGGAATCCTACGGATCAAGTCAAGTGAATAAATCGTCTGGTTCAGAGTTAGGTAACAAGTGAAGTCTAGGTGGATTCTTCCTCAGGTATTGTCTTAATCAATTGGTTTTCCCAAAAGTATTTCCTCAATTCCTTCTCTGTGTCTTAGCATCTTCAGCTTAGTAGTTAGTTAATTTTATGTTAAATAATAATTCCTTTAATTCTTAGGCTAAATAATAAAAGGAAAGTCAGTATTTGTACTTTTGGTTCCCTTGGGTTCGACATCCTGGTTCCCTTGGGTTCGACATCCTTGGGTTCGACATCCTGGTCTTGCAATTTCATTCAGATTTGGATACTTTGGGGGTGAAGAAACACATTCCAAGAGCCTATATAAACCCCCTAAGTGTTACCTGAGAGAGGGCGGTCAGCTAGGCCAAGGAGCCAAGCCGAAAAGGTCAAAGTTGTGGGAATCACTCCAGGATTAGCCAGTTGATTCATCTCTAGAAAGCCGGAATTCTACTCAAGACGGTGGATCTCTCCTTCAATTCCTTCAGGGAGTTTTAGGGATTTCTTATGTTTTGTTTTATCTTTCCTTCTAAGATGTCTTTTTTATTTGATATGAACTAAACCCTTCAGATACCTGAAGGGGATGAAACCTAGATGAATCTTGTTATTATTTTCTGAGCTATAAGATAAATACTTGATTTGTTCTTAATTATGTGAGCTTAATTATTGTGTTAATATTTCCAGGATATTGATTCAAGTCAGATGTTCTTAGGTGGAGGAGCAAAAGTCCCTACTTAAGAATAGATCTAGCATAATTAAAGCGGAGTCGTTCGCTCGCCTAGAGATAGGGTGACGAGATTTTGCCGGATTAGAGTGAAACCAAATATAGGAATCCATAGATCGATTTACTGCTATTCTAGGGGGTTATTAAGTGAGAAAGAGATTTCCGTTAATTAACCTAGGGTTAGACGTTATTCGCCTCGAGAGAGGGTTTAATATACGTTAGGGAGTCCTACAGATCCAGTCAAGTGAATAAATCATATGGTTCAGTGTTAGATAGCACGTGAAGTCTAGGTGGATTCTTCCTAAGGGTATCGTCTTAAATCAACTGAGTCTTCCTTCAAGTTATTTCCCAATTCATTCTTTTTGTCTTTGCGTCTTTAGCTTAGTGGTAGTTAAGTCTAAACAACTTCACTTATTTTAGGCTAGATAATAAAAAGAAGGTTAGTATTAGTACTTTTAGTTCCTTTGGGTTCGACAATCCAGTCTTGCCTAAGCTATACTACTGTTCGATAGGTACACTTCCCTTTAATCGTTGTTAGAGTTAGTTCGCAGGTTCAATCATTCTTTTTATAAATTTTAAGACTTTGATTCCAGTGGTCAAGTTTTTGGCTCCGTTGCCGAGGAACTAAAATATTAAGAAAGCTCTATTTTTATTACTTTAGCTATTATTTTTATTTTTTGCAATTTTATTTTCTTTTTACGTTAAATTTTGATTTTTGCTAAATTCTCTTTCTTTCTTTTTCAGCAGATACCTCTAGTTTATGACTAGGAGAAACCCGAGAGGACCTTTAGTATACGACAGTGATATTGGAGCTACCGCTCGAAGGAATCGCAGAGAAATCAGGCGAGCCCTGAATTACACAGAGGAAAATCAAGAAGGCAGATCCAATCCTACTGAAGGGATGGACGAGAATAATCCACAACCACATGATGTGGGAGAAAACAATGCTCCACGTACTATGTTTGATTATGCTAAACCACATTTAACAGGAGCAGAATCGAGTATTGTTAGGCCTGCTATAGCGGCTAATAATTTTGAATTAAAGCCTAACACAATACAAATGATTCAACAATTTGATCAATTTGATGGTTTACAGGACGAAGACCCAAACACTCATATAGCTAATTTTTTAGAGTTCTGTGATACCTTCAAAATAAATGGCGTTTCTGATGATGCCATACGTCTTCAGTTATTTCCCTTTTCATTAAGAAATAAAGCCAAACATTGGTTAAACTCGTTACCACAAGGGTCAATCACTACATGGGAACAAATGAGCGAAAAATTTCTATTAAAATATTTCCCACCGGCCAAAACTGCCAAATTACAGAATGATATCTCTTCTTTTGTGCAGATGGATTTAGAGACATTATACGATGCATGGGAGAGATACAAGGATCTCTTAAGAAGGTGTCCGCACCATGGTTTACCCTTATGGCTACAAGTCCAAACCTTTTATAACGGCGTAAACCCCTCAACGAGGCAATTAATTGATTCAGCCGCCGGTGGAACCCTGAACAACAGAACTCCTGAAGCAGCCTACGAGTTCATTAAAGAGATGTCACTGAATAACTATCAATGGCAAGTTACAAGGACTAAACCGACAAAATCAACCGGAGTTTACAACCTCGATGCAGTGACCACACTATCAACACAGATAGAGATGATGAATAAAAAGCTTGATAGTTTGTGTTCTTTGCAGGTACACCCAGTCATGCAGTGCGACGCAAGTGGAACTGTGGCAAATCCTGAGTACCCACCCTACCAACCGGGCACAGAGAGCGAACAGATGAACTATATAGGTAATAATTTCAGATCCAATAATAATCCTTATAGTAATACTTACAATCCAGGTTGGAGGAACCACCCAAATTTTTCATGGGGAGGTTAAGGAAATCAAGGAAATCAAAGACAACAACCTCCTCAAAATTTCCAAAATTAGCCATATCTGCAAGAGAAGAAGCCAAACCTTGAAGAGATGCTGACAAAATTCATGGCAGCCACAGAAAATCGTCTCCGAGATACTGAGAAAACACTTAAAGAGCAGCAAACATTGGTTGAAGAGACCAAGAACCGAGTCGAGGAACTTACTAAGTCAGTAGGGGAAGTCACTAAAGCAGTCAGACAACTTGCAAAGTTAATGTCCGAACGACCGCAAGGACGTATACCAAGTAACACGGAGATTAACCCAAATGAGCAAATTCAAGCCATCACATCTCATGATAGTAAAGAGTTAGATGAACCCAACTCAGTACAAGAAAACAAGGTAGAAAAAGGTAAAACAGAGGTAACACGGGAAAAGCCAAAACCGGTAATCAAAGAGTACCAACCTCGCATACTTATCCCGAAGCAATGAAAAGAGATGACACAGAAGAACAATTCAGTAAGTTTCTTAAACTTTTAAAGAAATTACATATCAACTTACCTTTTCTTGAAGCTCTTTTTCAGATGCCAGACTCGAGAAAATTTTTAAAACAGCTCTTGACAAACAAGCGCAAATTAGACGAGGAGCCACATGTGGAATTAAATGCAGTATGCTCAGTAATGTTGCAGAATAGACTACCGCGAAAGCAAAAAGATCCAAGGAGTTTTACAATTCCATGTTTAATTGGTAGTTTAATTGTTGATAATGTGTTAGCTGATTTAGGGGCAAGCATAAATGTCATGCCTTACAAAATGTTTAAACAACTAGGTCTAGGGAAACCCAAACAGACTAGGATGAGCATTCAATTAGCTGATAAAACTGTTAGAAGTCCTAGGGGTATCATCGAAGGTGTTCTTGTAAAAAATGACAAATTTGTTTTCCTAGTAGATTTTGTTACTTTAGACATGGATAAGGATAATTCAATCTCCTTAATCTTAGGAAGACCCTTCCTAGCAACTGCCAAGACTAAAATTGACGTTGCCACAGGAGAACTTATACTTTGTGTAGGTGACGAATCAATCAGTCTTCAAGCTCTTGACTCGGCCAGGACAACAATCGATGAAGGTAAGAAAGTCAATTTAGTTGATAATCAATTTGTGCAACCTTCATCGTAGAAAACACCACAAGGATACAAACCGGAGCCAAGTCATAGACCCCAAGCCAACAAAGAAGAACTATATAAGGAACAAAGCCTTAGGGTCGATAAACTAAAAGAGCAGAAAACACAAATCAAAGAAGAACAGGAACTGCACGAAGTAAAACCTAAGGAGCCCCCAGAAGAGCTCATAGGAACATTAAACCACTTCAAAATAGGAGACCAGGTATTATTAGACAAAGCAGATTCTTGCATCACCACATCAGACCTAAAAGCAAACGAAGAAATTCCTCTAAAGGTACACAATATCTTTCCACACGGAACAGTCAAGGTAAGCAATCCAACATTCAGCACTTTAAAGGTAAACGCTTCTCGACTTAAACTTTATCAAGAAAATAGAACTGTAAGCATGAGGGAAGATATTCAAACCTTTAAACCTCCCTGATTTTTTTTTCCAAATACAAGGAAAGTCTAGCTTAAGACTATAAATGAGTGCTTCTCGGGAGGCAACCCGAGCACTAACCCTATTTACTTTCGCATTTATTTTTTAGTTTCTTTTCTTTTCTTAATTCTGAAAATTTAGTTTTTAACCTAACACAAAAGTGCAGATTTCGAAGCCATATGGCCTTGCACACGGCCGTGGCCGTGGCTATGTGGACCACCAAAATTTCCGTACTGACATAGCAGAGGCAGTACAAATCAGTCCCAACCAACTTTTGAATTCATGGGCTCAACCACTCGCCCCACGGGCACCGACAAAGTGCCACGGTCGTGCCCTACGACCGTGTGAAGCTACTGACTTACCAACCACGGGCAGAACACGCCCGTGCCTTTCAACCGTGCCAACATATTGACTTGTCACCAACGGGCGTGGCTAGCTGAAAAACGGGCATGGAGAAACAACACGCCTAGACACACGGCCGTGCAAAGCGACCGTGTGCATCGACACGCCCTCGGTCCACGGGCGTAGGAGAATGTCAGAATTGAGCCTCTATTTAAACCCAACCTCCCTTCCCCATTCTTTCCACTGTTCACTTCTTTCTTCCCCCCTTATTTTCAAATTTCCCTCTCCATAACAAATCTCAATAACTCTTGAGCTACACCAATAGCAATCTCGAAGAAGCAAAGAAGGAAAGCGTAGTCTCCTTAGGGAGACCGACATTCATAAGCTCGTGCCGGCCTTCATTCCAACAACAAGCCAAGGGTTATTGAGACTATTTATCTTTTATTTTTCTTTACCCTTTTGCTTCAGTTTCCTTCTCTTTGATAATCTTATGCTTAATTTAGGATAATATATTTTAATTTCTTAGTATTAGGTTCTAAATGCTGTTTAGGAATCATGCCACTTCCGCCACCGCCAGCACCTCCGTCACCTTAGAAGTCACACCCACCTCATGAACCATCTACCAATAAGGATTCTCAAGCCCTTTTATCTCCCAATCTTAGTTCATTTTCCTTCTTAGTCTCCTTTACTTTTTCTTTCTATTTTTTTGTTATATATTTTGTTTATTTTAAATGTGTCTTAATAAATCCTGGCTAACTACCTACGAGCTCCCTAATTTCTTCATCTAGCTCAAGATCGTCATCCAGACCGACTCCTCCAACTTCGGGATCTCATCCGTAATTCAGGAAGTTTCACCTCTCCCTCTCTCTTAAATTTTATATACATCTTTGTACATTGAGGGCAATGTACATCTTAAGTGTGGGAGTGAATATTTATTTAAAGGGCCTAACTTTCTGCATTATTCTCAAATCCGGCCTAACTTTCTTCATTATTCTCAAATTCCTGAATTTAGTCTTGTTTTTAAGTAATTTCCTCATATTACTAATTAGGATGAAATTTATGATGGTTTATGATTTTTATTGATATGTTTTAGATTAAGTCATAGTTAATTATGCATTGATGATTAAGTTAGAACAATACTAGAGAATCAAGCATGATAAGTCTATTTTTCAAAATTAAAATCTTTGCTAGGTTGTTGAGATGAATTTGAATATTATCTGGAAGTTTGAAATTTACAAGGTTGATGTCAAAACACCCATAATTTTTGTGAGATTTTGAGCTTATTAAAGCATATATTCTTTTTCATGCTCACTTTTTTTTTATTATGAGTGTGTCAACTATGAACTGTTATTCTAGAACTTGCCTCGATTATACATGTTGAGACCACATCTATGATTTGATATACAGAGATGATAAAGGCACCTAGGATTTAACCCACTCACTCCACAAAAAAGCCTACCTCCATAATTAACCCTTAGTGAACCCCGTTGATCCTAACAACCCTTTTATTGACTTACCAGCTAATATTAACCCAAAATCCCTTTGTATTTGTTATCACCATTCCTTTTAACTACCCTCATATCGAGATTTGGTTTGATGTGTTGCCTAGCTGTTATCTTTATTTTAAGCAATAGATAAATTCCTTACTATGTAAACTTGATTTGTTCTTTAAAAAAAACTAAGTATATCCAGTATTAGTTCTACTAAGTGAGCTTACATGTTGAAATTCCACATCTTGAGAAAGATTATTAGTTTTCAATTGATGTAATTATTTAGAATTAGTTTATATTTTTAGTTAGGTAACTTGTCAATTCAATCTCAATTCTAACCTTCTAATTTCAGGCCTTTATCCACACCTTTAACCCTAGCCCCGTTACAACCCTGTTAAAGACCTTTTGATTTGTGTATCATCTCATTTTACAGTGGTGGAGATTTGATTTTCAGGCAAGCCTATTCGATTAACTTTTCAGGTTCGACTTCTGAGAGTTTAATTTTGAACCTTAAACACCTCGAGTGATTTGAGTGAATCTTTAGTGAGGATGTCAATCCTTGTCGATTTTGAATCAAAGGTAATTATTTAGATAAGGGGAGACACCTACATTTTTATGCTACAAATATATGACTTTGACTGTTTGAATCTTTAGGACTCTTCCAGTTAACTCGTTCATCTATAAATTATCTATGAATTATGATAAGACATTATTGATAGGAATTATGAATCATGGAAAGTTTGTTTTAATTGTAAGTTGAGAAATTTGCTTGAGGACAAGCAAAAGCTTAAGTGTGAGGGTATTTGATAAACCGTAAAAGCAACATATTTTAGTCCCACATTTAGCATGCTTTTGGATGCTTTAAGCCTCGATTAATGTAAAAAGGTGCTCTTAATCCTTTCTTTTCATGTCTTATACCCAGGAAAGCACCCGAGGATGAAAAGAACATAAAACAGGCCCAAAACGGAGTAAATGGGCTATATCACGAAATCCACACGGCCTGGACTTAAGCCCATACGGCCGTGCCACATTGATCATCTAGAACACAACCTTACCCCCGATGCACACGGCCGTGCCTCATTAAAGAAGTTCGAACACGGCTTGAAGACTAGTCACACGGGCGTGTGACATGGCCGTGTCCCTATCGTGGCAAAGAGCAATTTCATTCGGATTTGGATACTTTAGGGCGAAGAAACACATTCCAAGAGCCTATATAAACCCCCTAAGTGTTACCTGAGAGAGGGCGGTCAGCTAGGCCAAGGAGCCAAGCTGAAAAGGTCAAAGTTGTGGGAATCACACGAGGATTAGCCAGTTGATTCATCTCTAGAAATCCGGAATTCTACTCAAGACGGCGGATCTCTCCTTCAATTCCTTTAGGGAGTTTTAGGGATTTCTTATGTTTTTTTTTATCTTTTCTTCTGTGATGTCTTCTTTATTTGATATGAACTAAACCCTTCAGATACCTGAAGGGGATGAAACCTAGATGAATCTTGTTATTATTTTCTGAACTATAAGATAAATATTTGATTTGTTCTTAATTATGTGAGCTTAATTATTGTGTTAATATTTCCGGGATATTGATTCAAGTCAGATGTTCTTAGGTGGAGGAGCAAAAAGTCCCTGCTTAAGAATAGATCTAGCATAATTAAAGCGGAGTCGTTCGCGCGCCTAGAGATAGGGTGACGAGATTTTGCTGGATTAGGGTGAAACCTAATATGGTAATCCATATATCGATTTACTGCTATTATAGGGGGTTATTAAGTGAGAAAGAGATTTCCGTTAATTAACCTAGGGTTAGACGTTATTCGCCTCGAGAGAGGGTTTAATATACGTTAGGGAATCCTACGGATCATGTAAATCCTGAAATTGTGGGGCTATGCATTTAATGTGTGGTTATGTTTAATGTGAGTGTTAGGGATCCAGAATGGGCTCAGGGTTGGGCAGAGGCCTTAATCAAATTTTCTGTTTGGACACTCTAGTGGAAAGCCTGGTAAGATAGGGCTTAAAAGATGTTATCTGTGTTTTAAAATACAAATGGGCTTGTGGTCCAGTGGCAAAGTGGCACCACTTAAAAGCAGGGAAGTGGCGTCAACTGAGGAGGCCGAATTCAAGTTGCATAAAGCCCAACTATTTTAATTAAAATTGGTATTAGGGTTTTATTCTCCCATTCTCTTCTTTATTTTCGGCATTTAGGGTTTTCATCTTCTCCCTTTTCCTCCTTTTTCTGAATGAAAGCCGAAAACTCCCTTAAGCATTCTTCCTTTTCACATTTGTCTGCCATAGCCGAATCTGCCTTAGCCTTGCCGAAATTCTTCTTTTTCCTATATCGTTCCTATCACTTCTTTACGTTTGATATTACTCTTTTCTCTCAATCATCTTCTTCTCAAAAGCCGAAACTTTATAGATCTCTTGAGATCATCTTTTCTTTTTGATCTTCTCAAAAGCCGAAATCTTCTAGGAGTTGTCGAACTCTCTGTAAAGGTAGGTGCCGGTTTCTTCTGATCTATTCTTTTTCTCTTTCGATTTTTAGAAGACAAAGCCGAAAGGCTAATGGATTGTTGGTTTCTTATGTTTACGTGTTGGGCGACATTCGGAAATTGAAGTAGATCGCTTAGATCTAAAAGCCGGAACCGCTAGTCTCTAAACCTCATGTCTCTCTTTTCGAGATTTCAAGGTAAGGGGTTCTCTTTAGATTCTCGTTAGATTCACTATCGTAATTGTGATCTTTACCATATGATATGATGGTAGCAACTGATAAGGTCTTTTAATGGAATCAAATGTCGATCAGGCGAATGAGGGGATTGGATCTGTAAACCCAATCCCTAAGTTTAAGAAACGAGCAGTGTCAGCAGTTCGGGATTGGCCACGGGGTTGTGGATCGACTTTAGAACAAAATCTTAGGCAGTTAGCAGTCGTATCGGCTTCTGATAGTGTCGACATAGAAGGTCTCGCCTTGACTGTAATTAGGTGTGTAGATCTCTAGCCCACTAATTAATCTGTACTAAATATATGTTATGGGCTAAAAGCCGGAAAAAGCTTGTATAGTAATCTGTACTAAATATATGTTATGGGCTAAAAGCCGGAAAAAGGTTGTATAGACAGTCGGATTGCCCAAAAAGGGTAGGCAAGGGATGCCAGGTACGTAATCATAGAAACTTCTCTATGTGTATCGATGTATGTGATAGACTGTGAACTTTTAGGCAGTATATTGTTTTGATTCTGCATGTATGTATGCATGGGATGGGGTTGATATGATAAAGGGGAAGTGATAAGGTCACGTAGTGATCGGTGGCTCTGCCACAAATGATTTATAAGGTCACTTGGTGATCAGTGGTTAAACCACGAATTATAAAGTTAGGTCACAATAGTGATCGGTGGCTAAGCCACGTTGAATTTATTCCTGAATGTTAAGAATAGGCTACATGACTGTCGATATGGTGTGTAGCGGTTGGTGGGTTGATTGTAGAAATTCCCGAGGTGTGTTGGCTGGTACGGGCTGGTGTGTAGAGGATGGACTATTAGGTTTGGGTTGGGCCATGTTACATGTAAATATTTTGTTGCCATTCTGTATGGGCTAAGGCCCATAATGTGTTTGTGGGCCTCAAGCCTTTAATGTGTTTTCGGGATTTGCACACTGAGTCTTGGTGACTCACCCTTTTATTTTCCTGACTTTTCAGATGAGCAGTAGATCGTGGACATGGGAGCCGAGGCGGACTCGAGGGGCCATCAAGTCTTTTATTTTTATAAGTTATTTCCAGTTTTTTTCTTTAAGTTTAAATTTGGGATTATTTATGTAAGAAGGCCTCCATAGCTTAGGTTATCAATTTATAATTGTTAATGTGTTCATTTATTTTTTTTTAAATTTATGTTCAGCGAAAGAGCAAAGGTTTTCTTCCAATATCACTTACTTAACGAATACGTGAATAAAGTAACTGAATTTCCAAAGATCATCCAAGTGAAGTTTTTAACTTAAACCCCGTAGCATGTCAGATCCAATCGTAGCGTTTGGGCCGGGTTTGAGGTGTTACATTTTGGTATCAGAGCCCGGTTTAAAACTCGGGCTGTGAAATGGGTCTAGTAGTGTTTTGAAAACTTGATGTGAATTTGAGAAAAATGTCTTGGATGAACATATGGCCTTCGAGTCTACCGGCACCCGATCCACGCAGGTAAGTATTCTAACTTTTGATATGATATGCATGATTGGGCTTGATGGACGTAGACTAGTATGTTAGGCATTGATGGACTTTAGGCTTAGTTTAAACAACTCTTTAAATTCATAAGACTTAATCTAATTTAACATGTCCGTAAACAAGTCGCTGGGTTAGGGTGTGGCAACAGGCATACGCATGTCTAGGATTGGATTCAGGGAGAGCTTGGTACTTAAGCGGTCCTAGTGAAACACCTCCTCTTTGCTGGAATCCTACCTGGTGCATAGTGACTGTTCACCTTAGCCACGAGGATTTGTTGACGGGCCAAAATTTATAATTAAAACCCGAAAGGGACTAGCCACCCTATTTTGCAAAATTACCACAAATACCTCCAAGTTTTATATAATTTCCAAAATACCCTTGATTTGTGAAATTCCCCCGAATACCCTGGATTTGTAAAACTACGAAAATTTTTGAAATTACTGAAACACCCCCCGGTTGAAAAAAAATTACCAAAATACCTAAGTTTTGCAAATTCACTCGAAAACCCCTAGATTTTCAAAAGTACCTGGTTTGCAAAATAAAATTTTCCAAAATACCCTTGTTCTGAAAAAAATTAATTTAAAATACCCCTGTGTTACGATAATACCAAAATACCTCTATTTCGAAAAATCACCAAGATACCCTATTTTGAGAAAGTTACAAAAATACCCTGTAAGACAAAACTACGGAAATACCCCTGGGTAGAGAAATGATGAAAATACCCTTATGTGATGAATGTGAGTTTGTGGATGCTACTTGTATGTTGATGTATGATGGTTGAATGTATGTGGTTCTTAGAACTAGGAGATACAAACTTGAGACTAAAAACTATAGATATAATTCCGAATTCGACAGAACTACTTTTGAAACTACTGTCCATAAAATTGTTCGTGGTTAATCAGTGAAAGAAATTAATAATTCATAAAATTTATAATCAGATAAACGTGAATCGGTAGAATGAGTACAAGAAGTCGTGGACGTCCGCCGCGTGGCCGTGGTAGGGGTAGGATGGCCGTGTCAGAACCAGTAGGATCTGGCCACGGGTCAGGAAATGAGATGCCAGCTGCGGGGGCCAAATTTCAGGATCAAACGGCCGGAGATGATGCGGTATCTCAGGCGATGTTAAGGGTTTTAGAGAGGGTTGCTGGGGCCGGCATGGGCACAGGAGCCCGGAAATCTGTGTCGGAGCGACTTAGAGCTAATGGGGCAGAAGTGTTTAGGGGAATTTTTGGTATAGCCCCGAGTACAGCTGAGTATTGGCTGGAGGCAGTTGAACGTATAATGAATGATCTGGATTTCACGAAAGAAGAAAAGCTGAAAGGGGTTGTATCTCTCCTCCGGGATGAAGCTTATCAATGGTGGCTTACGGTCAAGGATGGTTCGGTGGCTGACCGTATCACCTGGGATCTCTTCAAAACAGCGTTTCAGAGTAAGTACATTGGGGCAAGTTATGTGGATGCGCAGCGCAGAGCATTTTTGAATCTGGTTCAAGGAAGTAGGTTGGTGGCTGCGTATGAGGTGGAATTCTTACGCCTTAGCCGTTATGCTCGAGGGATGGTGGCCACAGACCATGAACGTTGTGTTCGATTTGAGGATGGTCTGAGGGACGAACTGTGTGTATTGATAGCACCACAGCGGGAGAGGGAATTTGCTGTGCTTGTGGAAAAAGCTAAGATAGCTGAGGAGGTAAAGCGGATAGAGAAACAGAATCGGGATAGAGATAGGGGTGGAAGTAAGAGGAATTTTGAATCGTCAGGGGCAGTTGGGCAAACTCAGAAAAGACCTAGGTCAGACGGGCCGAAACGGGATGAGAGACCTGCTGCTGCTAGTCAGACACAGAAGTGTGCCCGATGTGGTAAATTCAATGTAGGTGAATGTTGGGCGGGCAGTGGGAAGTGCTTTAGGTGTGGATCTACGGACCATCAAGTTAGAAACTGTCCGCAGCAACGGGGCAGTGAAGGGCCCACAGGTCAAGAAAATGCACCGTCGGGAAGAGGAGGTCAACAACCACCAAGGGGCCGTGGTCAAGTCAATGGTGGCAATGGCACAGGACATGGTCGTGGAGGTGTAGGTTATGCTGAGGCAAGGCAGCCAGCTTTGGTCTATGCAGTACGTCGCCAAGGGGACGAGGACGCTCTAGATGCGAATACTGGTGCGTACTCTACCATAGTATACTAAGTGTTTCTTTTGGCTTTAGAATTAGAGTGTGCAGCGAGAGCATAGTGGTGAGACTTGGGTAGTATGATTAATAGTTAGTTGGAAATTTCGATGACGAAATTTCTTTAAGGGGGTAGAACTGTAACATCCTGAAATTGTGGGGCTATGCATTTAATGTGTGGTTATGTTTAATGTGAGTGTTAGGGGTCCAGAATGGGCTCAGGGTTGGGCAGAGGCCTTAATCGAATTTTCTGTTTGGACACTCTAGTGGAAAGCCTGGTAAGATAGGGCTTAAAAGATGTTATCTGTGTTTTAAAATACAAATGGGCTTGTGGCCTAGTGGAAAAGTGGCGCCACTTAAAAGCAGGGAAGTGGCGTCAACTGAGGAGGCCAAATTCAAGTTGCATAAAGCCCAACTATTTTAATTAAATTGGCATTAGGGTTTTATTCTCCCATTCTCTTCTTTATTTTCGGCATTTAGGGTTTTCATCTTCTCTCTTTTCCCCCTTTTTTTGAATAAAAGCCGAACACTCCCTTAAGCATTCTTCCTTTCCACATTTGTCTGCCATAGCCGAATCTTCCCTAGCTTTGCCGAAATTCTTCTTTTTCCTATACCGTTCCTATCACTTCTTTACGTTTGATATTACTCTTTTCTCTCAATCATCTCATTCTCAAAAGCTGAAACTTTATAGATCTCTTGAGATCATCTTTTCTTTTTGACCTTCTCAAAAGCCGAAACTTCATAGATCTCTTGAGATCATCTTTTCTTTTTGACCTTCTCAAAAGCCGAAACTTTATAGATCTCTTGAGATCATCTTTTCTTTTTGATCTTCTCAAAAGTCGAAATCTTCTAGGAGTTGCCGAACTTTCTGTAAAGGTAGGTGCCGATTTCTTCTGATCTATTCTTTTTCTCTTTCGATTTTTAGAAGACAAAGCCGAAAGGCTAATGGATTGTTGGTTTCTTGTGTTTACGTGTTGGGCGACATTCGGGAATTGAAGTAGATCGCTTAGATCTAAAAGCCGGAACCGCTAGTCTCTAAACCTCATATCTCTCTTTTCGGGATTTCAAGGTAAGGGGTTCTCTTTAGATTCTCATTAGATTCACTATCGTAATTGTGATCTTTACCATATGATATGATGGTAGCAACTGATAAGGTCTTTTAATGGAATCAAATGTCGATCAGGCGAATGAGGGGATTGGATCTGTAACCCAATCCCTAAGTTTAAGAAACGAGCAGTGTCAGCAGTTCGAGATTGGCCAGCGGGTTGTGGACTGGCTTCAGAACAAAATCTTAGGCAGTTAGCAGTCGTATCGGCTTCTATTAGTGTCGACATAGAAGGTCTCGTCTTGACTGTAATTAGGTGTGTAGATCTCTAGCACACTAATTAATCTGTACTAAATATATGTTATGGGCCCAAAGCCAGAAAAAGGCTGTATAGTAATCTGTACTAAATATATGTTATGGGCTAAAAGCCGAAAAAATGTTGTATAGACAGTCGGATTACCCAAAAAGGGTAGGCAAGGGATGCCAGGTACGTAATCATAGAAACTTCTCTATGTGTATCAATGTATATGATAGACTGTGAACTTTTAGGTAGTATATTGTTTTGATTCTGTATGTATGTATGCATGGGATGGGGTTGATATGATAAAGGGGAAGTGATAAGATCACGTAGTGATCGGTGGCTCTGCCACAAATGATTTATAAGGTCACTTGGTGATCGGTGGTTAAACCACGAATTATAAAGTTAGGTCACAATAGTGATCGGTGGCTAAGCCACGTTGAATTTATTCCTGAATGTTAGGAATAGGCAGCATGACTGTCGATATGGTGTGTAGCGGTTGGTGGGTTGATTGTAGAAATCCCCGAGGTGTGTTGGCTGGTACGGGCTGGTGTGTAGAGGATAGACTATTAGGTTTGGGTTGGGCCATGTTACATGTAAATATTTTGTTGCCATTCTGTATGGGCTAAGGCCCATAATGTGTTTGTGGGCCTCAAGCCTTTAATGTGTTTTTGGGATTTGCACACTGAGTCTTGGTGACTCACCCTTTTATTTTCCTGACTTTTCAGATGAGCAGTAGATCGTGGACATGGGAGCCGAGGCGGACTCGAGGGGCCATCAAGTCTTTTATTTTTATAAGTTATTTTCGGTTTTTTCTTTAAGTTTAAATTTGGGATTATTTATGTAAGAAGGCCTCCATAGTTTAGGTTATCAATTTATAATTGTTAATGTCTTCATTTATTTTTTTTTTAAATTTATGTTTAGCGTAAGAGCAAAGGTTTTCTTCCAATATCACTTACTTAACGAATACGTGAATAAAGAAACTGAATTTCCAAAGATCATCCAAGTGAAGTTTTTAAATTAAACCCCGTAGCATGCTAGATCCGGTCGTAGCGTTTGGGTCGGGTTTGGGGTGTTACAGATCAAGTCAAGTGAATAAATCATATGGTTCAGTGTTAGATAACAAGTGAAGTCTAGGTGGATTCTTCCTGAGGGTATCGTCTTAAATCAACTGAGTCTTTCTTCAAGTTATTTCCCAATTCATTCTTTTTGTCTTTGCGTCTTTAGCTTAGTGGTAGTTAAGTCTAAACAACTTAACTTATTTTAGGCTAGATAATAAAAAGAAGGTTAGTATTAGTACTTTTAGTTCCTTTGAGTTCGACAATCCGGTCTTGCCTAAGCTATACTACTGTTCGATAGGTACACTTGCCTTTAATCATTGTCAGAGTTAGTTCACAGGTTCGATCATTCTCTTTATAAATTTTAAGACTCTGATTCCAGCGATCAGTTAGTTTCTAGGCTCGATCATTCATTATATAAATATTAAGACTTTCAGACACGATCAGTCAGCAATATCCCCATATATTCTAATCAAGTAAGATTTCAAGGCCGAAATTTTCTTTTAGAGGGGTAGAGTTGTAACGCCCAAAAAAATTTGCTATATATGATTCCATGTTTCTGTGACAAAAGTATGTATCTGCTTCAGTGGTTAAGTGTTCTGGGTGTATGTTAGAGGTCCCAAGTTCAAGCCTTAGCTTGGGAAAATTTTTGTTTTTATGAATAAATCCCTATCTCTAGTCAATAGGTTCTTGTGGTTAAGTGGAGTGCTGGTTATGTTTGAGGTCCTGAGTACGAATCCCTGTGCAAACAAGGGATTTATTTTGCTGCTTGTGCCGTGTGAGAGTTTGAGATGGACTAAAATTCTGTTAGTGGAGAGGTTGATGGAGATAATTAAGGAGACTTGGATAGGGGAGTTATTAGAATCGGGATTAATTTTGTTTCTCAGAATATCGACTTTCTCAAATTCTAACATTTTCGTAAAAGACTCTCTGTTGAATTTTTGTTGATTCTTTCGTATCTTCTCTGTTCTTTTCCTCGTCACCATGTTACTGCCTTTTTGTTTTTTTGTTTTTGATCCTATCTCTACCGAAAATCTCATAGTAGTTATCTCCTTTTCTTTTCCTTCTTCACCATTTGGGCAAACATGCGATTGTGTCATTCGGTAAGTTGGTAAGTGAGTTCTTCTCTATATTATTCAATGAATCTTCGTTTGATGTGACCCATATTCTAATTAGGCGCAAATCAAGGGGCTAGTAGATCCCAAGTGACACTATGATTGTGGAAAAAATCGGGGTTGCTCAAGTGAGGTAAGGTTGTCGATAGTTTTGGGAATTGACTGTTGTAAGTAATTTAGATTAAGTGACCAAGATTGAGTTTCCAATTGTCGAATATAGGTTCTGGAGTGCTCGGGAGTGATTAAGCGTCGAAAACAAACCAGTTGTGTACCCGAAACACTAAAAATGTGTCTCAGTGAAAAGCCCAAAAAGCTTTCTGTCGATGCCACACGGGCGTGTGATAGCTCGTGCGGTAGGCCTTGTAATGATACACGGGCGTGTGATCGACGAGCCAGGCCATGCACGCATGACACGACCGTGTGATTGCCTGGAGAGACTGTGTGCGAGACACGGGCTCGACCAACTGGGCCTTGTGGGCCATACGGGTGATCCACACGGGCATGTGGGATTCTGGGCCAGGCCGTGTGATCCACACGGCCAAGGCCAATTTGGGCCGTGTGGGCCATACGGGCGTGTGGGCCCACACAGGTAAACCAACACGGGCGTGTGAGCCCAATTTCACTGATTTGTTTGCCAAGGTTGCACGAGTCGTCCAAGTCGACTGTGAACCTACTGTAGGTTCGGTAAGTTTACCTATACCCCTAATTGACTAAAATGACTAAAAGACTGTTATATGCCTATATGAGATAGATATGTATGTCTGTATGTTGAGCATGCTATTCACACTGTTTTGATTATACATGATACCATGACATGTCTGTATTATGCATTGCGTTGGGTTGGGGATTGATATTGATTGGAGGAAGTGAACTGAAAGGCTTCAAGCCTAACTTACTGGCAGCTCAGCTGCAACTACTATCTAGTGCCGCATACGGTACTATTTGGAGTGTAGAGATGGGTGGGTTGATTATATTCGCACATGGAGTGTAGGGTTGGACGGAGATGGAGTGTAGAGGCTGGTTTGATAGGATTTTATAACTGCATAATTGTCACTGTTACTGTACTATGATGGGCTAAGGCCCTAATGCTTACTGTTACTGAAATGGGCTAAAGCCCAAACTGATACTAATACTAATATTGAAAAGGGCTTAGGCCCAAACTGAGATTATTTGTTATTGTCTGTTTGTTTGCATGGGGATTACACACTGAGTTTACGTACACTCACCCCTTCTGTTTAATCTGTAGAGGTAATCCCCAGACATAGGCGGATAGGTGCAGCAGAGGACTCAGCGGTGGCCACACGACTCTTTTCTTCTATTTGATTCTTATTTACGATTTTAAGTTTTATTTTGGGGTATTTTTCTGTAATAATAGCCTCTATGGATTTTTAAGTTTTATTTTGGGGTATTTTTCTATAATAATAGCCTCTATGGATTTTACCTAAAATTTGGATTTTATACTATTTTCTGTTTATATCTGTAACAGCCCAAAATAAGGCCTAGTCGGAATAGTGGTTTTGAGACCACAAACCCGAAGTAATATATATATATATATTTAATTTATGATTGTCTTAGAGTCTATGATATGTTTGGGTGATGGTGTGGAAATTTTGTTAAGTAATTTTTATCGATAAAGTGCCCAATTTTATTATTGGGATTAAATTGCATTAATTGTAAAATATGAGTTCTAGAACATAAGTACTTGATTTAAATGGGGGTTTAAACTAGAGGTCTTTAAATGGCAAATAGACCATTATATTTTGTTATGGACAAAACTAGTCATGGAAGGGTAAAAATTGAAGGTTTAGTAAAAAGGGCATTTTTGTCATTTGGGTGTTTTAAGGCATAAAAGACAAAATTGAAATCCAAAAATCTGCTCATTCTCTTCTCCATGCTGCTGAAATTTTCAAGAAGCCATGCTAGGGTTTCAAGCTTTTTCAAAGCTCAATTGTAAGTGCATTTGAGCCCCGTTTTTAATGTTCTTTATATTTTTGAGATCCTATAAGCTTAACCTTTCTATTTTTACCATCTATTTGCATGAAAAATGACGTTTATGTAACACCCCTAACCCGTATCCACCGCCGGACTAGGGTTACGAGGCATTACCGAAGAAGTTACAACTCAAAACAGGCATTTTTTTTAAACAATTTAGAACCCAATCATGCTTAATTATCCATACAATACACTGACATTTAAATAATTAAACATTATTGGGTTCTAAATTGTTTAAAAAAATATGCATGTTTGGAGTTGTAACTTCTTCGGTAATGCCTCGTAACCCTAGTCTAGCGACGGATACGGGTTAGGGGTGTTACATTTGATTGGTATCAGAGCTACAGTTAGTCGATTCTAGGACTAATGTAGCGCGTAAGAGTTTATCTATACATGCCATATTTTATACTGCGATAGTGTGATGACTTCTGACATTTGAAAATGTGTTTTCATATAGTAATGGATCCCGATCGAGCCGTAGCTGATGATGTCAAGAGTGTAGCGCCTGCTCCCGCGCAAGGGACGGAGCCGATAGATTTCGACCTATTTCGAGTAATCCAGAGAGGGAGGCTAGAAAAGCCTTCTACCAAATGATGAATGATTGGTTTACACAGTATATTCGAACTAATCCAGCTGCACAACAAACTCAACCCCCGATTAATCCATCTATAGTGCCTATTATACCCTCAGTGAGTGATCCGATGAGATTGTTAAAGTCACCCGTTGATAAAATCAGAAAGCATGGAGTCGAAGAATTCAGAGCCACTGATGATGATGATGCTGAGCGAGCCGAGTTCTGGCTCGATAATACCATCCGAGTATTTGATGAATTATCCTGCACCCCTGATGAGTGTTTGAAATATGCTATATCTTTGCTACGGGACATTGCATATCACTGGTGGAATACACTAATATCGATGGCTCCAAGGGAGCAAGTGACCTGGGAATTCTTTCAGACAGAGCTCCGTAAGAAATATATCAGCCAGAGGTTTATTGATCAGAAACGTAAAGAATTTCTTAAGCTGAAACAGGGGCGGATGACAGTGACAGAATGCGAGCAGAAATTTGTTAGACTCAGCAAATATGGCAGAGAATGTGTTTCATCTGAAGCTATTATGTGCAAGAGATTTGAAGATAGGCTGAATGAAGACATTAAACTGTTAGTTGGCATATTAGAGATAAAAGAGTTTGTGGTACTTGTTGAGCGAGCCTGTAAAGCTGAGGAGCTCGGGAAAGAGAAAAGAAAAGCTGATACTGAAGCCAGAGATTCTCGTAAAAGATCATTCAGTAAGCCATTTCAGTTGACCTCAAAGAAATTCTGAGATGATACTAGCCGTTCGAAGAATACTGCGAGCCATTTCAGACGAGATCGAGATAGACCACCTACGAGCTCGAGAGCTACCTCTATGGCTAGTGTGGGTAATATCAAATCAAATCAGCCCGAGTGTGAACATTATGGTAAACGACATCTTAGAAGTTGCAGATTGCATGATAGAGCCTGTTTTAAATGTGGGTCCAGAGATCATTTCATTCGAGAGTGTCCAGAGATAGTTGATCAAAATCTGGCTCAGAATACTAGATCGAGTAATACTACAGCTCGAGGTAGACCACCCAAAAATACGGGTGTTGTGAGTAGCAGCCAGATAGGGACTAAAGATTCAGCTGTTAGATCTGAGGCTCGCGCACCAGCTAGAGCTTATGCCATACGTGCACACGAGGAGGCTTCATCCCCAGATGTCATTACTGGTACTTTAACTCTTTATGATACTACCGTTATTGTCTTGATTGATCCTGGTTCAACTCATTCCTATGTGTGTGAAACTTTGGTGTTCAGTAAGACTTTATGATACACCGAAAAAGTAACATATTTTAATCCCACATTTAGCATGCTTTTGGATGATTTAAGCCCTGAATTGTGTAATTTGGTGCTCTTAATCCTTTGTTTTCATGTTCTACACTTAGGAAATCACCCAAGGACGACAAGAATGGAAAACGGGCCCAAAACTGAGTAAATGAGCCATATCACAAAATCCACACGGCCTGGGCCCAAGACCAAACGGCCGTGCCACATTCAACAGGTTCGAACACTGCCTGGCCACGACTTACATGAGCGTGTGCCATGGGCGTGTCCCTACCGTAGCCAAGAGAGTTTTACTCAGATTTGGATACTTGGAGGCAAAGAAACACATTCCAAAGCCTATTCAAATACCCTAATAGGAATTCTACTTGAATTAGGATACCTAGGGATCAAGTAAGGCATCTCAAAGTCTATATAAAAACCCAATGGGGCAACTTGAAGAGGAGTTCGGCAGAAGCCAGAACAGGCGGTTAGCTAGGCCAAGGAGCCGAGCCAGAAAAGTCAGATTTGTGGAGAATCACTCGAAGATATCTAGTTGATCCATCTCAAGAAACCGGAATTATACTCAAGACGGCGGATCTCTCCTTCAATTCCTTCAGGGAGTTTTAGGGATTTCTTATGTTTTGTTTTATCTTTTCTTTTGAGATGTTCTCTTTTATTATTATGAACTAAACCCTTCAGATACTTGAGGGGGATGAAACCTAATACAGATCTTGTTATTGTTTTCTGAACTATATGATAAATATTTGACTTGTTCTTAATTATGTGTGCTCAACTCTTGTGTTGATATTTCTGGGATATTAATTCAAGTTGGATGTGCTTAGGTGGTGCAGCAAAAGTCCCTGCTTAAGAGTAAATCTAGCATAATTAAGCGGAGTTGATCGCCCGCCTAGAGATAAGGTGACGAGATTTTGCCGAATTAGGGTGAAATCTAATATGGGAGTCCATAGATCGAGTTAATGTGATCCTAGGGGTTTTAATTAGAAAGAGATTTCAATTAATCAACCTAGGGTTAGACGTTATTCGCTTTGAGAGAGGGTTTAATATAACTTAGGGAATCTTACGGATCAAGTCAAGTGAATACATCATCTGGTTCAGTGTTAGATAACAAGTGAAGTCTAGGTAGATTATTCCTAAGGGTATCGTCTTAATCAACTGAGTTTTCCCAACAGTATTTTCCCCAATTCATTCTTTTTGTCTTTGCATCTTTAGTTTAGTTGATAGTTAAATTTAGATTAGATAAACATTCACTTAATTCTTAGGCTAAATAATAGAAAGAGAGTTAGTATTAGTACCTTTGGTTCCTTTGGGATTCGATATTCCGGTCTTGCCTAAACTATACTATTGTTCGATAGGTGCGCTTGCCTTAAAATCGTTATCAGAGTTAGTTTCCAGGTTCGATCATTTTTATATTAAATTTTAGAGCTCTGATTTCGACGATCAAGTTTTTGGCGCCGTTGCCGGGGAAATAAAATATTAAGAACGCTTAATTTTTATTACTTTAGCCATTTTTTTATTGCAATTTATTTTCATTATTATTTTTTATTTTTATTTTAATTTTTATTTTTATTTTTTACTTCGCTAAATTTTCTTTTATTTGATTTTGGCAAATAGAGGAGATGGCACTAAATAACTATCAGTGGCAAGTTATGAGGACAAAGCCAACAAAAGCAGCCGATATCTACAACCTCGACCCAGTAGCCATGCTATCAAATCAGTTAGAGCTTTTAAGTAAGAAAATTGACATTTTATGTGGTTCCTCGTAGGTATATCCAGTTATGCAGTGGGAAACAAACGGAGGCGTGGCGAATCCTGAGTATCCACCCTACGGACTATGCTAGACCTCAAAATAATTTTTATGATAACACTTATAATGCAGGTTGGAGGTACCATCCCAATTTCTCGTGGGATGATCAAAGTAGCCAAAGGCAGGAACTTCATCCAAATTTTCAACAACCACCACACCAACAGGAGGATATGTTGAACCTTGAAGAGATGCTGGCAAAATTCATAGCACACACAGAAACACGCCACCGAAATATAGAAACGAAACAAGAAGCATCGATTCAAAGGATCAAGGATCAGTTAGGTCAGGTGGCTAAGCCGATCTTAGAACAACCACAAGAAAGCATGCCAAGCAACATTGAAACTAACCCAAAAGAGTAAATTCAAGCCGTAACAGCTCATGACGGTGAAAGGTTAGTGGAGTCTGACCCGAAGTAAGAACCTGTGGTAAGTGAAGGTAAGGTTGATGTAAGCCAGGATTTACCAAACCTAGTAATTACAGAGTACCAAGCTCTTGTGCCATACCCTAATACGATAAAGAAAGACCACACAGAGGAACAATTCAGTAAGTCTCTTAAACTTCCAAAGAAATTTCATATTAACTTGTCGTTTCTTGAAGCTCTTTTGCAGATGCCAGATCCTAGACCTCGTGGCGATAAATAAGATATTTATGAGGAACGAAGGCTGTAGATCGATGAACTAGACGAATGGAAGACACACCTCAAAGAGAAACTAAAAACACACGAAACAAAAACGAGGTGACTCCATGACAAACTAAATGATGGGACAAGCCAGCTTAAGATAGAAGATCAGGTACTTAAAATCTCCCCAGATGAAACAGTCGAGGTAACTAGTCCCAAAATCAGCACCTTTAAGGTAAACACTACTCGACTTAAATTTTATATCAATAACCGAATTGATCGCATGAGAAAGGATTTTCACCTCCTCAAACCACCATGACCATACGAATGAGAGGTAAATTCTAGCTTAAGACTATAAACGAGCGCTTCTCGGGAGGCAACCCGAGCACTAACTCCATTAATTTTACATTTTTTATTTTTTTACTTTTATTTTTCCTTTTAGCACCTAACCATAAACTAACCAAAGTACAGATTTCCATACCACACGGCCTTGCACACGGTCGTGGCCGTGGCCGTGTGGCCACCACAGAAAGATACAAGGGCGAGGCCAACTACCAAATCCATAATTTCTATTTAACCCCCTTCTTCCATTCCTTTTCCCGTTATCTTTCTTCTTTCATTTTCCATTATTTATTTTTATTTTATTTTCTTTATTATTTTATTTTTATTATTCGTACCATTTAGATTTAGCTTAGGATACAGTAAAATCATGACGGCTGCTTTGAGGACTTAATTTCAAACGGTTCGAGACGCTTCCCCACGTTCACCTCAAATCCTATCCGGTTTCTTTTCATTAATTTCATCCAAAATTTAGGAAGTTTCACTTCTCTACCCATCTTATTATTTTATGATTATTTTGATATTATCTATCTTTGTACATTGAGGGCAATGTACATCTTAAGTGTGGGGGGTTAACTATAGTATTATTTGAAAATCCTTAAATTATGCCTTGTTCGAAAAGTAAGTTTCTCATATTACGATTAAAATAAAATTTCCTTTGATTTATGATTTTTATTGATAAGTTTTGGATTAATTCATTGATAATTGTGCATTGATGATTAAATTTGAAGGACACTAGAGAATCAAGCATGATAAGTCTATTTTTCAAAATTTAATTTTTTTTAGGTTGTCTACCTGAATCTGAATGTTACCTTGAAATTTGAAATTTACGAGGTTGATATCAAATACCCATAATTTATGTGAGCTTTTGAGCCTTATAGAGCATACATTCTTTTTCGTGCTCACTTTATTGATTATGAGTGTGTCAACATTGATTTGTTATTCTAGAAATTGCATCGATTATACATGTCAAGACCACACCTATAATTTGATATACCGAGATGATAAAGGCACCTAGGTTTTAACCCACTTACTCCACTAAAAACCTACATTCATAATTAACCCCTAGTGAACCCCGTTGATCTTAACAAACCCTTTTTATTGACTCACCCACTAATATTAACCCAAAACCCTTTGTATTTGTTATCACCATCCTCCTTGACTCCCTTTTTGTCGAGATTTGATTTTGAATAGTTGCCTAATTATGTTCTATATTTCAGTTGTAAAAGTTCTTTCCTATTTTTTGACTTGTTCTAAAAAAACGAAGTATATTCATTATTAGCTTTGTGATTAGGTGAGCTTATGCATTAAATTCCAATTATTGAAGAAGAGGCTCGTATTAGAGTATTATCAATAGTAGTATTATTAGTTTCCAATTGATGTAATTATTTAGGATGAGTCCATTTTTCTAGTTAGGTAAATTGTCAGGTCAATCTCGATTCTAACCTTCTAATTCAACCTTTATCCACACCTTTAACCCAAGCCCCATTACAACCCTGTTAAAGACTTTTTGATTTGTGTATCATCTCATTTTATAGTGGTGGAGATTTGATTTTCATGCAAGCTTATGGGATTAACTCTTCATGTTTGACTTTTGAGTGCTTAATTCTGAACCTTAAACACTTCGAGTGATTTGAGTGAATCTTTAGTGAGGATGTCAATTCTTATCGATTTTGAATCAGAGGTAATTATTCAAGTAAGGGGAAACACCTATGTTTTCATACTATAAAAACTATGACTTTGACTGTTTGAATCTTTAGGACTCTTTGAGTTGAATTATCCATGTATGAATTATCTTTGAATTATGATGAAACATTATTGATGAATATTATGAATCGAGGAAGTTTGTTTTAATTGTAAGTTGAGAATTTTGCTTGAGGACAAGCAAAAGCTTAAGTGTGGGGGTATGTGATAAACCGTAAAAGTAACATATTTTAATCCCACATTTAGCATGCTTTTGGATGATTTAAGCCCTAAATTGTGTAATTTGGTGCTCTTAATCCTTTGTTTTTATGTTTTATACTCAGGAGAGCACCCAATGATGAAAAGAATGGAAAACGGGCCCAAAACGGAGTAAATGGGCCATATCACGAAATCCACACGACCTGGGCCCAAGACCACACGGCCGTGCCACATTCAACAGGTTCGAACACGGCCTGACCACGACTTATACGAGCGTCTGCCATGGGCGTGTCCCTGCCGCAGCCAAGAGAGTTTTACTCGGATTTGGATACTTGGAGGCAAAGAAACACATTCCAAAGCCTATTCAAACACCCTAGTAGGAATTCTACTTGAATTGGGATACTTAGGGACCAAGTAAGGCATCTCAAAGTCTATATAAACACCTAATGGGGCAACTTGAAGAGGAGTTCGGCAGAAGCCGAAATAGGCGGTTAGCTAGGCCAATGAGCCGAGACAGAAAAGTCAGATTTGTGGAGAATCACTCGAAGATAACCAGTTGATCCATCTCAAGAAGTCAGAATTATACTCAAGATGGCGGATCTCTCCTTCAATTCCTTCAGGGAGTTTTAGGGATTTCTTATGTTTTGTTTTATCTTTTCTTTTGAGATGTTCTCCTTTATTATTATGAACTAAACCCTTCAGATACCTGAGGGGGATGAAACCTAAGATAGATCTTGTTATTGTTTTCTGAACTATATGATAAATATTTGATTTGTTCTTAATTATGTGTGCTTAATTCTTGTGTTGATATTTCTGGGATATTGATTCAAGTTGGATGTGCTTAGGTGGTGGAGAAAAAGTCCTTGCTTAAGAGTAAATCTAGCATAATTAAGCGGAGTTGATCGCACGCCTAGAGATAGGGTGACGAGATTTTGCAGGATTAGGGTGAAACCTAATATGGGAGTCCATAGATCGAGTTAATGCGATCCTAGGGGTTTTAATTAGAAAGAGATTTCAATTAATCAACCTAGGGTTAGATGTTATTCGTTTCGAAAAGGGGTTTAATATAACTTAGGGAATCTTACAGATCAAGTCAAGTGAATACATCGTCTGGTTCAGTGTTAGATAACAAGTGAAGTCTAGGTGGATTCTTCCTAAGGGTATCATCTTAATCAATTGAGTTTTCCCAACAGTATTTTCCCCAATTCATTCTTTTTGTCTTTGCATCTTTAGTTTAGTTGATAGTTAAATTTAGATTAGATAAGCATTCACTTAATTCTTAGGCTAAATAATAGAAAGAGAGTAAGTATTAGTACTTTTAGTTCCTTTGGGATTCGATATTCCGGTTTTGCCTAAACTATACTACTGTTCGATAGGTGCGCTTGCCTTAAAATCGTTGTCAGAGTTAGTTTCCAGGTTTGATCATTTTTATTATAAATTTTAAAGTTCTAATTTTGACGATCACTTTACCTGTTGAGTTTACTGAGTTTGTAATTAAAGTATCAAACCCCTTAGGCCATTGTGTCCTAGTTGATAAAATATGCAAAAATTGTCCGTTGACGATTCGAGATTCATGTTTTCCAGGTGATTTGATGTTGTTGCCATTTGATGAGTTTGATATAATTCTGGGTATGGACTAGTTAACTCTGCATGATGCTATCGTGAACTGTAAACTGAAGGCTATTGATTTGCGATGCCAGAATGATGAGATTATTCGGATTGAATTTAATGATCTGAATGGTCTACCGGCAGTGAATCTTCTATGACAGCTCAGAAATATGTGAGAAATGGTTGTGAAGTTTATTTTGCTTATGTGTTCGATTCTAAAGTGTAAGAAAAGAAGATTGAATCAGTACCTGTTGTATATGAGTATCCAGATGTGTTCCCTGAAGAATTACCCGGTTTGCCACCTATTCAAGAAGTTGAGTTTGGGATTGAATTAGTACCAGGGACGACTCCGATTTCTATAGCTTCTTATAGGATGGGATCTACAGAATAAAAAGAATTGAAAGCACAGTTGCAAGAGTTGACAGATAAAGGATTTCCACGACCGAGTTTCTCTCCTTGGGGCGCACTAGTTTTGTTTGTGAAAAAGAAAAACAGAACCATGAGAATGTGTATCGACTACAGGCAGCTTAATAAAGTGACCATAAAGAACAAGTATCCGTTACCAAGAATTGACAACCTATTTGATCAGTTGAAAGGGGCTACAGTGTTTTCAAAGATAGATTTGAGATCGGGATACTATCAGTTGCGAGTTAAAGACTCTGATGTGCCAAAGACTACTTTCCGGACGAGGTACGGACATTACGAGTTTCTGGTTATGCCTTTCGGACTCACTAATATACTTGCTATTTTTATGGATTTGATGAATCGAATCTTCAGATAGTATTTGGATCGGTTTGTGGTAGTATTCATAGATGATATTCTCATCTGTTCCCGTGATGAAACTGAGCATGCCGAACACCTGAGACTTGTGTTACAGATTTTGCGAGATAAACAGTTGTATGCAAAGTTCAGTAAATGTGAGTTCTGGCTACGTGAAGTCAGTTTTCTGGGCCATGTTGTATCAGCATCAGGTATTCGGGTTGACCCGAGTAAAATTCCAACTATACTTGACTGGAAACCACCGAAAAATGTTTCTAAAGTTCGAAGCTTTCTGGGACTTGCTGGTTACTACAGACGATTTGTGAAGGGTTTCTCTATGATTGCTACCCCGTTGACAAAGCTGTTACAGAAAGATGTTAAGTTCGAGTGGACAGAGAAATGTTAGAAAAGTTTCGATCAGTTAAAAGCTTTTTTGAACGAAGCTCCCGTGTTAGTCCAACCTGAATCGGGTAAAGAATTTGTCATTTATAGTGATGCATATTTGAGGGGTCTGGGTTGTGTTTTGATGCAGGAAGGTAAAGTCATAGCTTATGCCTCGAGACAGTTGAAGTCGCACGAAAGAAACTATCCAACATATGATTTAGAACTAGCAGCCATTGTGTTTGCATTGAAGATTTGGCGTCATTATCTTTTCGGTGAGAAATGTCATGTTTATTCAGATCACAAAAGTCTGAAGTATTTGATGACTCTGAAAGATTTGAATTTGAGACAACGCTGATGGTTAGAGCTATTGAAAGATTATGAGCTAGTGATTGACTATCATCCGGGAAAGGCTAAAGTTGTTGCTGATGCTTTAAGTCGAAAGTCATTATTTGCTGTACGTGCAATGAACGCGCATATGGTTATGTCCGATGATGGTTCGATAATAGCCGAATTAAAAGCAAGGCCGTTGTTTGTTCAACAAATTGGTTATACCCAGAAAGTTGATAAAGATTTGTTGGCAAAATGAGCTCAGTGTGAAATTAATGTTGAATAAGAGTTTCAAATTGATGAGAATGATTGCTTGAAGTTTAAGGATCAAATATGTGTTCCGAGGAATCCAAAGTTAATTCAGATGATTTTGAATGAAGCTCATAACAGTCGATTATCTGTTCATCCGGGTAGCACAAAAATATATAACGATTTGAAACAGTTCTATTGGTGGCTTGGTATGAAACGAGACATATTTGACTTTGTTTCAAAATGCTTAGTTTGTCAACAAGTACAAGCCGAGCATCAGGTACCTTCTGGGTTACTTCAGCCGATTATGATACCCGAATGGAAATGGGACAGAGTCACGATGGATTTTGTATCTGGTCTACCATTGACACCAAGCAAGAAAGATGCAATCCTGGTTATTATGGATAGATTGACTAAATCTGCTCATTTTGTTTTGATTCACACAGATTATTCACTTGATAGAATGGCTGAATTGTATGTTTCTCAGATTGTGAGATTACATGGTGTGCCTATTTCTGTTGTTTCAGACCGAGACCCGAGGTCCACATCGCGGTTTTGGAAGAAATTACAAGATGCTCTAGGTACGAAACTGCACTTTAGCACAGCTTTTCATCTGCAGACAGATGGTCAGTCCGAACGGATCATGCAGATACTTGAGGATACGTTGAGATGTTGCATCCTTGAGTTTGAAGGTACGTGGGAACAATACTTACCTCTGATTGAATTTGCTTATAATAATAGTTTTCAATCCAGTATCAAAATGGCACCCTATGAGGCTTTGTACGGTCGTAAATGTCGTATACCATTGTATTGGACTGGGCTTAGTGAAAATATACACGGGGTTGACTTGATTAAAGAAACTGAAAAGAAAGTGGCAGTGATCCGTGATAGTTTGAAAGCTGCATCAGATCGTCAAAAGTCATATGCAGATTTGAAACGTAAAGATATTGAGTTTCAGATCGGAGATCAAGTATTTTTGAAAGTTTCACCGTGGAAGAAAGTACTCAGATTTGGTCGTAAAGGCAAGTTGAGTCTGAGATTCATTGAACTGTATGAAATCACGGAGCGTATCGGGTCGGTTGCTTATAGACTGCAGTTGCCACCTGAGTTAGAAAAGATCCATAATGTATTCCATGTTTTGATGCTTCGTATATACCGATCTGATCCTTCACATGTGATTAGTCCGACAGAGGTCGAGATTCAGCCCGATATGACATATGAAGAGGAATCGATTTGTATTCTGGCTCGTGAGATAAAAGAATTGAGAAATAAGAAAATTCTATTGGTCAAAGTATTGTGGCAAAAGCACGGAGTTGAGCAAGCAACTTGGGAGTCAGAGAATACGATGAAAGAACGTTATCCAAACCTATTCACCGGTAAGATTTTCGATGACGAAAATCCCTAAGGGGGAAAGTTGTAACAGCTCGATTTTGACCCTAATCGGAAAAGTGGTTTCGAGACCACAAATCTGAGTCCAAAAAATATTTTAAAATTATTTTGCATGTTTATTATGTGTGAATTTGTTGGTGTTAAATTTTCATGACTTAATTTTGTCGTTTAGGTGTCCGATTAAATAAAAGGACTTAATTGCGTAAAATGTAAAAGTTACAAATTAAAGTGTAGAGTGCTTATTTAATAGTGGTTTTTTAATATGAGTTCCTTAAAGGGAAATTAGCCCATTTAATAGTGGACGGCATTAGATATATATTATATAGTTTTCATATTAATTATAAATGTTATAATAATAAATATATATTATAATATTGTTATAATAAAATAAACCTAAGGTAATTAAAGCATTTTCATCATTTTTCTTCTTTCTTACGACCGAACATAAAAAAAAAAAGAAAAGAACAAAGAACAAAGAACAAAGCTAGGTTTCCGCCTATTTGGAGCCCAATCAAGGTTCATTTTCTTGACGGTTTTTTATAATTTCTATGTTTTTGAGATCGTTGCTAAGTAATCTTCAAAACCCAAGCTTTGATTTTTTATTTTGATGAATATTTTGAGTTGTGCCATGTTGATAGCTTGTGATTTTTTTTTGTTTGATGATGAAATATGAAAATATGTTTTAGATTAACATATTTTGTATCGGAGTTTTTGATGATTTTGAGTAATTAGGACCTAATTGCAAAAATAATAGTTTGAGGGACTAAAATGTGAAATTAATGAATTATATGGGCTTGTATAGACATGGGTAAATTCGGCCTAGCTTGGGTATGGAGAAATTTGATGTATTTTGTGTTTTGTGCAATAGGGACTAAATTGTAAAAATTGTAAATGTTAGGGGTAAAATGGTAATTTACCCATTTATGTGTTTTTAGACTAAATTGAAGGAAAATATTTTTGAATGAGCTTAATTTGAACATGTTTAAATCAAGAACTAAAGAAATCAAATTTGGATCGGGGAAAGACAAAAGTGGTTGAATAGCCGATTTCGTAGTCGTCGACACCCGAGGTAAGTCAATAAGCATTTAAATGATGTTACATCTAATTTGTTATGTAATTACTTGAATAATTTGAACTATTATTTGCTATGGCCAAATGTATACTTGGATAATTGGCTATCTTTCGAGCTTAATTTGATCGAGATTTGACGTCTGTAAGCCCCGTATGAACTTTAGGAATAGATAGGATACATATGTCATGGCATTGGATATCTGATATGTGTAATCATGTAAGACCACGTCTGGGACGCTGGCATCGAATTGTGTTTACGTGTAAGACCCTGTCTGGGACAGTGGCATCGGTATGTGATTACATGCAAGACCACGTCTAGGACGTTGGCGTTGTACGAGCTTTTGACTATCCGCGTATCCTTTTTAATTCCGAAATGGTTCAACGGGCATATGTAATTGAAGGCCAAATGTGAAATTTGAATTAAAAGAATTCAGGTATGTATATAAACTGTGTTACAAAGAGAAAGGTAAGTAATATGTTTAGTTCATTGTACAAAGGTTAATGTATTAATATGTGAAACATGTATAATTTTTCAGCTATGTGTATTCGGCCAAAGGGTACATTGTGTGACTTGATATTGAAATTTGAGTAATTAATTGAGATTGTATATAAATTATTTCTCGATATAATTTTGTATATTTGATTTTGCTAAGTTCGTTAATCTTACTTCGCTTTTGACTTACTAAGCTTAAATAGCTTACTTTGTATGTGTTTTTGTTTACCTTTGTTTTATAGATTTTGGATATACGTTACGAGCTCAGGGATCATTAGCAAGACTTATCACACTATCGACAGCTTACTTTGGTATTTTTGTTATGTTAATTATGAATATATGGCATGTATAGCTTAGAAAAAGGTTGAATGTGAATTGAGTACCTATGTATATAAGTAATAGCCATGCGAAAATGGCTTATCCTCTTTTGGTTAAATTTGTTATCTTTGTCGCTGGTTTGCTGTGGTTGATATGAATGAGTTGTGACATAAGTATATGTGGTAAAGTATATGTCTATGTTAAGTATGCTTTGTGTGATGCTCTGAAATTAGGCATAATAAATTTGATTATGAGATTTATACATATATTTTAATTATGTTTGTTTTGATGGAATGGTTTAGTTGATATGTAAATTTGAACTAAATGCATATGATGTCATTTTGTCTATGTTAAGTGATGAAGTCTTATGTAAGTTGAATATAATTAGATGATATGTAATGGTTTGTTTGATATATTTATATTGTAAGGATGATTTATTTACAAAGGGGGTTATGGTAGAACGAATCTGTGAATATGTATATAAGTGTTAATTGAATGAATATATATATATATGGGTGCATTCGGCAATGTGGTGGTAAGATTGTGAATGAATACAGGTAATATATATAAATTTGGTTTTATGATTTATTTATGTAAATGTGAAAACTATATGCAATTGTGATTACGAAAAGATGGGCATGTCAAAGATTAAATTAATTTTATAGGTATTGAACTTACGAATAGTAGAAATATGTAAGTATGTGTTTACGCTTTGGCTTAGCAATTTAATTAAGAGACTCTAAGTTATGATTTATATGTAATTGGATATGTTTTAATGTTATATTGGTAGGTTCATTTAAAGTTTTGTTAATGATTTGTCATGACCTTAAATTATAAGTTAAAGGTGTATATAATTTAAGTATCTTGAATGAAAGATAATGTGATTGGCTGAATTTGTATTTGTGATTATTTGGTGAGTTGATATGAATATATATATATTTATATATATATATATATATATATATATATATATGGCTTATTAGTTGGTAAGCGAATTGATTGAATTCTTGATAGCCATTTGTTCTTAAAATGATTTAAATGATATGTTTACAGGTGCAAATAATTTTAATAAGGGAGAGAGTACATTGGATTTGAAAATGTTTAATTATTTAAATGTCAGTGTATTGTATGGATAATTAAGCATGATTGGGTTCTAAATTGTTTAAAAAATATATATGCCTGTTTTGAGTTGTAACTTCTTCGGTAATGCCTCGTAACCCTAGTCCGGCAACGGATACGGGTTAGGGGTGTTACAGTTTAAAAATTGACCCATGCTAGATATTTGTGCATTTTGATGTTTAATGGTAGAATAAGGGTGCACGAGGTTAGGAGAACGATTTTTGCTAAGTGATTTTCGTTGAAAATGGTTAAAACGGGTAATTAGTAAAAGTTGTAAATGCTCCTAAAAGTATGAAATAATAAGAATTTGAGGTTGCTTTGGAAGAGAAAAAGGTTCAGCTGACCTTGAATTTTATAGAGATTGAATAAAAATCATATTACGAGCCTAGGGGCAAAATTGTAATTATGAGAAAGTTTAGGGGCAAAATTGTAAATTTTTTGTAGTATGATTTTTGTATTAAAATGAGTAATGTGTGTGATAATTAAGTGAAATGTGACATTTTAGATAAAAGAAATCAAGATTTGGACCACGTACGGGGAAATGTCAATCAAAATGACCGATTCGCGTCGAGGTAAGTTCATATGGTTAGTTTATAGTGAACGATTATTAAATTTTAATTGAGATGATGTATTATTTTATATATGTTTGTTATCTAATCATGACTTTATGCAAGTACGAGATTGGGTTGAAGGATCAATTGTGAGAAATGCAGGGTCAAGTACATTCGTACTACGACTCATGATGAATTTGACGGAAAAGACCATGGTTGGACCATGGCAGTGGGTGTGCCAGTGTAAGACTGTGTCTGGGACATGGCATTGGCCTCAAGTTGTGTTAGTGTAAGACCATGTCAGGGACTTGGCATCGGTACGGACAGAGGAGAGTCAGTGTAAGACCATGTCTATGACATGGCATTGGCTCGAGATGAGTGCCAGTGTAAGACCATGTTTGGGACATGGCATCGGCACCGATATGTGATCCCATGTAAGACCATATCTGGGATATGACATTGGCATCCTACCAAGTGTCCAAGATATCCCGAACATCCCTAATATTACAAGTACTTCAATGGAAAATTCAAGGAGTATGTTCAAGATAAGTAAGAGTAGGATATGTGAGTATTATGACTAAGCACAGGTATGTATACGAGACTCATAAATAATGTGCTCAGATTATGATGCACTATTGATAAGGATGCAAATGAGTAAGATCTTTCTATGATCACTTGGTTGTTATGTGCCAAGTTATAATATGCTTTGGTGTAAGTGTGTATAAATGAAAGTGAACACAAAGAATTAATGAATGAGTGAAATTGACATTAAAACAGTTGTGGGAAGCAGCATTAGTATAATTTTGAAAAATCACAAAAAATGGTGGAAATTGAATTAAAGGATGGGTGAGATATGAAATTAAAGCTTAATGAGTTTATTTTTTATAAAAGAAACAGAGTAAGAAAAAGAATTGTGAATTATGAGATATTTGAATTTTAGTGAGACAGGGTTAGAATGAGTTTCTAAATCCCTTGTTCCAACTTCAGAAAATTAGTAAAAATTGTACAAAAATAATTATGAAGTAAAATTCATATGTCTAAAATCCTTAATAAGTATATTTTCAAGTGAAATAAACGAGAACATCATATGAATTTTATACGAGGAGAAAATTGATTCGTAGTGAAGAAGTGTCAGAACTGTTGGACAGCGAGAAGGGGTAAACTTAATGAATAAACTGTACTAATTGGCTAGACAAAAAATTCTTAAATTTCAAAGGTAAGAATTTATGTAAGTCTAGTTTCAGGGAAAATTAATGGTTCTTCATTCGGAGCTCTATAGCTCGAGAAATAAATAATTTAGTGACAGTGACTCAAGTAGACAGATTAATGTGAACATGAGTAAAAAGGTGCAAGCATGTGATATAATGATTATATCATCTTAAGAAATTATTTTGAGGATTTATCCACACAAGTTTATTAATTTCTTATTATTTGCATATGAACTTACTAAGCATTTATGCTTACTTCCCCTCTCTTTTCCCTTGCCTTGTAGTATCGGCATGTTAGCTCAGGGATCGGTAGACGTCGGAGATTCGCTCACACTACCAATTGGAACACTTGGTATATCTAGATACATTAATTTTTGGGTTATGGCATGTATAGTAGGCTTGGTCGTTTTGTCATATATGTCATATTTCTTATGGCCTAAAATGTTGGCCCTTATTTAATAAATGTTCATTTTGATTAAGGCTATTTGGAGATGGCTAATATTGATGGTTGTTATATGCCTATGATGTGGTTATTCATGTAGGTGGTAATTGTATAATTGAGATATTGTGGATGTGGTTTACAAATGATTTCATGAATGATGATGTGTATGAGAATGTGTATGCAAAATTGGATATTCGAATGTCCAATTATAGCATGATACCTGTTGATGAAATGGATATAAGAGAGTTTGTGTTTTATCTGGGGAACTGGCTTGAAAAATAGCCAACTTCCAGGCCACACGGGCAGAGACACGACCATGTGTCTCAGCTATGTGACAGACATGGTCTAAGGGCGCGGGCGTGTACCAAGGCCATGTGACCCTATTTTGATGATGACATCATAAATTGAGAGTTACACGGGTTAGGGACACGGGCGTGTCCCAGACCACACGGGCGTGTGTCCCCTGTTTTGACAAAATCTTCTAAATTTTTCCAAAAGTTTCCAAAGGTCTCAGTTTAGTCCCGAACCATCCTAAAGGATGTTTTGAGCTTTATAAGCCCATATAAGGAACAAAATGCATGTGTTAGAAAAGTTGTAAATTTGACGAAATTTTTATGACCCGGTTTTACATGTTCAAGAAATTTTAAGTTCGATAATGCCTCATACCCTGTTCCGGCGTTGGATATGGGTAAGGGGTGTTACAATATCTGCTAGAAGTAGGTAAAACTCGGGTTTTCAAAAGAGATGAATGTTTTATCAAAATACCACGCACACGCAAACTATTTTAAAAGCTTCCGCAAAGTATAGCATTTTGGAAATGAATCACGATTTGAGAATTATTGAAAGATAATGATAAGTTCTAAACGGAAAATGGTTTTAGCAATGATACGGTTTTCAAACGCACTTCCATGTGACATCGCCAGATTCGGCCATAACGTCCAGGCCAGATTGGAGGTGTTACACAGCTGAAGTTGCAAATGTTTTTTAGATATTTAAAGATTTTGGCATATTTCCTGAAGCGAATATTGCATATAATTGTTTGGAAATTATATTTATATTTTTTGACTTAGTGACATTATAATATTCACATTGATTTAGACATTTCCAGTTGTAAATGTCACAATAGCACTTATATGTGGATACAAATATATGGATACAAAGTAAAAGGAATGATAGTAAAATTACAATTTAGTACAATTGAAACACATGTTAAAGTAAACCAAAAGTTTACTGATACAAATACATTTACTACTTGGCGTGACCAGTTAGACCATCATGGATCATATATGATGCGAAAATAAATTAAGAATTCATATGGACATTCCCAGAAGATTCTTTAATTTAAAAGAATTCCCATATGTTGCTTGTTCTCAATGAAAATTAATTATTAGAAACTCACTAGCTAAAGTTGAGATTTAATGTCTTGCACTTTTGAAACTAATATGGGCCCATTCATCCACCATGTGGATGGTTTTTATATTATATAATTTTGGTATATGTATCTACAAAATAATCACATATGTGTTATCAATTTGCAACCTGTTGTTTGCAAGATTGCTTGTTTAAATAATTAATTTCAGATCATGCAATTAAGACAATTCATCTTGCTAATACTAATGAGTTTATATCTCAATCTTTTATTGATTGAGTTTGAAAAACTTTTGTAAAAGTTTGCTCATAATGGTTTAGAGAAATTATTGATTGGACACCACTGATTAATGTCTAAACCATTACTTATGAGAACTAAACTTCCAATTTCAAAATGAGTTATGTTGATTTATGTGTTGTACGCATCAAGCCAATAAGTTATAAATATTCCCCATTACAATTGGTTTTTGATCAAGAGCTAAATATTTCTCATCTTTGAATTTTTCTATGTGCGTATATATTCCAATTACTCCACCACAATGCACAAAGATGAGTGAATCCTCAAAGAAAATTGGGAATATATATTAATTACAATTTTCTTTATATTATTAGATGTTTTGAATGCATTGGAGATTCTATTATGACATGATCTGTGATTACAATTTTGATTCCATAGTTTTCCCGACTTTCTGGGGAGAGAAATAATAACTTGTAATGAGTTAAGGGGAGAGTAATTTGAACCAGAAGTTCAGTAAGGATAACTCATTATAAGTTAACTATTAGATGTATTTACAACCTTAATGAGAATAACCAAGTCTTACATACCATCTAATATTTTAATTTGAATCAAAGTCCAAGTAGGACAATCAGTTAGAATAAATAATAGATTGATCGGTACCAAAAATGAAAATTCTTCTAGATGGTCATATAGTGGAGGCAGGTGCTCCAGAAGAGACCCAAGACATAACTATAAGTAAAACTCTAGAAAATATTCAGGTACTTGAAACTGAACTTTAAAATAATGAAAATAAGATATCTTGATAAGTTATGTCAATTCGAAAAAATGTGGAACCGAATAATAAAAGTGGTCGACAATGATTTTGCATGCAATATTATTATTGAAATAATGAAATAAAAGGAGGATCTTGAATAAATCTATTGAGAAATATAGATATAGAATAAATTGATCAAAATAGAAAGACGCAACTCAAGTACAATTAAATTCGTGGAGTTTTTGGACCAATAGTCCAAATATCTAAAGGTATAAAGCCAGTATGGGTGCAATTAAAGTAGTTTTGCAAAAGCGGAATAAAATTATGAAGTTTTCCGCTAAGTCCTGGCATTGATTATGAAAAGATATAATATTTTTTTCTGATGAATGCAATTACCTTTAGATATATTATTAAATTAACAATTCATAAAAGATTTAACTTGCGTCTAATGGTTATTGTTACAACATTTTATAAATCACTATATAGTAAAGTTTATATTAAAATCCTTGAAGTATTGAGGATGCTAGAAGCATATTGAAATTCTCGAGAAATTGTTCATTTATATGAATTGAAATAATTTGAACATATGTGGTAATTTTGACTTAGTGAATAGTAGTTGAAAGAGGATTATAAAATAATCCAAAATACCTATTTGTGTTTTTATAAAAGAATCATGATTAAAGTTTGTTATGATTATTGTTGAATCTCCTGAAGAGATCAAAATATATTTCCCCCAAAATTCCCTCACTCGTGACTTTTAAAAGAATTGTAATATAAATACTTATAAAATACATTAAAATAGTCATTTGAAAAACTAGTATTCAAGATTGAATACGTAGAATATGAGAAAATATGTGATGTTTTCATGAGGGGGAGTAAATACGCGTTGCACTCCTTTTCCCTTAACCGAGATTTTGACCCATTGGGTTTTCATGGTAAGGTTTTTAATGAGGCAGCATATTATGCGTATAGATCGTGTACTCTTTTTCCTTTATTAGGTTTTTATCCCATAGGGTTTTTCCTAATAAGGTTTTAACAAGGCACACTATCTACCAATGGACATCCAAGGGGGAGTGTTATGAATATCTTATTAAGTGGATGTCCATCATGATCAAGATAAAGTTTTGATATACTTTAAATTCTAATAGTTATTAGAATTAGATCTCTACTTCTTTTATACTTCTTATACCTATAAATAGAGACTCTGATGAAGCACGGTAATCATCTCTTTGATCAATAAAGTATATTCTTTATTACTTTCATATTTTCTTTGTTCTTATTTCTCTCCATCTCTCTTTATTTTATAACACTTTTAAAATATTTTATATAAAATTTCTTTTATGATATCCTTATAAAATATTTGATTAAAAAAATAAATATATTTATGGTTCCAAAATATTTCATAGTTGGTTCTTTGAATTCTTTTACAACATCTATATAAATTTCCTTTTTTATTATATTTATATTTTAAAAACCATCTTTCCTTTTTGTTATTTAAAAATAATATTTTTCTTATTAATGAAATTTAACTTAATTTTTTATTTTCCTTTTTCGTTATTAGAAAAATACTTTTCTTATTAAAATAATTGAACTGAAAATATATTTAGCCTTTTAAATTACTTAATTATTTTCTATATTCTTTTAAAATATTCTTATAAAATATTTTTCCTTTTTCTGCTATTTTTTAAGTCTTCTAAAAATTATTTATTATATTTTTATGGAAGAAATAATTTTTTTTGTTTTTACAATTTAATGTAACCTTTTCTATTTATTTATTTTTCATTATTAAAAATTTTCTTATTAAATTTTAAATTGAAAATACTTGTAGTTAAATTATATTTATATTGTGTAACATAGCAATTGAAGATTTATAACGTAGTGAAATAGTATTCTTTTTACATTTTTTTCTAATTCTTAGTTTTGGATAATTTTTTCTCTTTTTAATATTTTTGTATTATTTTTATAAAATTATTTTTTAAAATTTGTTAAAACATATATAAAGAATAGCGCCATGTGGACTATCTTAGGGACCGTTTCTAGCATAATTTCTAATCATTCCATTAAATTATAACGAAATTTGTCCAATTTGATAAAAAAAAGTTGGGTAAAAGAAAAGAAGTAGGGGCTAAATTAGAAAAAATTAAAACATTAAGAGCTAAATTTATTATTATACCTAATTTTAAATAGAGTTAACAAAAAATGCTTAAATGCTATAAAAGCCCTCATAAAATGATTACAAAATCAATTAAACTTGTAATAAGGAAACCAAACTTGTTGAATGTTTTTGTATTTGTGTCCCTTAAAAGGGTTAAAATCTCTATTTATATGATACAGTTACTGTTCATAGATGTGACGTCGTAGGTAGGTCTTCATGCATGCCAACGCGTACCCTATTCTAAGATTAGCACGTGTTCTCTAAGTGCAGGTTCGGCTGCATGGTGGTGCGAACCAGCCCTATGTGAGATCATGAAAGGATGCGAACTCATCACGTGAGAATTCCAAGACGTGAACTATGTAGGTTGTGGGTCGGTTCCAATCGGGTAACCGAGTAGCTGGTCGGTAATGGCGAACACCATAACAATTTGTCCTCCACCTAGTTAAAAGAAGAGTTATAAAGTGAATTTTCTGATAACTTGGCTTTGGTAAGTGGGGAAATTTTGAGAATGAAACACATCACACACGTTTTTCACTTTAAATTTTCATACACGCTTCACCACGTATTGAGGAGAAGTATAGTTGTATAAAGCTGATTGTGTCTTCATTCTCAGACATACAAATTGTCAAAGTGTGAAATTCTTTAAAAGGAGGTTACCTTAACCCTAAGAATCAAACCATTTGAATTTGAATTTTTTTAGAAGGAGTTGTTGTTTAGAAGAACAACCGTGAATTAGAGGTAATTTTCTTAAAATTTCCAAATTTTTTTTGTGGTTTTTCTGGGTTTATTGGGGTATAATGGTTAAGGTGAGAGGAGGTGGTTATATCATTAAAGGTAACCGTGGTGGTTCAGGGAGTGAGTCTTCATAATGCCATGAAGTTGAGAAGAGGTCATATCATTCAGGGTATTCGACTTCTCATGGTGGGTCATGGTGGCCTACTTCATTGAATTTGGTTGGTGAGAAGAGGCACTTTTGATTTTTTTTTTTCCAGAACCTGTACCAACTCAAGGCCTACAATCGTGGGGGTTTGTTAGGTTTGTTTTCTTTTACTCCTCACGATGGGCTGGAATCGATTGTTTCCAATTAGTATTTGAATCTTCGATTGAATCATTGTAAATACATACGGATAAAGAATAAATTTGAAGCTAGTTTTGATTTTCCCATTGAATGGTCCACACCTAGCAAATGTGTGTGCTTGTGAAGACAAGTCATTATATCGAAGGTGGGTGGGCTTAATTCTACAGGCTTTACCGAGGTCGTGTATTGAAGTTGGAGGAGATATTAACTGTTAGAAATGTTTTCGCTATTGCCTCACAAATCTAAGCCTTAATAGGTGAAGGCCAGTTGATGATAACAATGGTTCAAACACTGTGTTAGTTTTGCCAGCTTATTTTGCGTGGCCACATGGGGCCACTAATGAGTTAGGACTTATTTTGTTAGGGAAAAAGAAAGAGCTTTCACATTATTTTGATACTATTTTGTAAATTAAAAATTCGCTCGTAGTCCTCTAAACTTACAATGGATCAAGAAGGTTGCGCGAACCCCCTTATGATTGATGTTGGTGATGATAATAGACTTGTTAGTGATGCAGGCACAGCTCGCATTGTTGAAGAGAGTTCAGAGGAACCAACAAGTTTATCCAGGGAGATTGATGAATACATTGACGTTTGATATTTTATGCAAAATGTGTGAAGAGGTCCCTCTGGTGCTTTTGTTGGGGAAGGAAACACAAGTATTCGAAAGAAACAGAAGTGTAACACCCCAAACCCGGTCTAGATGTTACGACCAGATCTAGTATGTCACAGGGAAAGGTTATAAAAAGGGACTTTGGAATTTAAAGGAAAATCATAACTTTGAAAATTGTCGTTTAAGGTGATCTTATAAAAATAGTGGTTTGTAGTTTAAAGAAAAGTTTCGGAGTTGAGTTAATCGAAAGTTTGTTATCTTTGTTGGCATTTGTGAGAAAACGGTTGTTTATGCTACGTATGTTTTGAAAACTCCAATTTAGCTTTCACGTTAACATATATAATAATGTCATATCATAAATAAATAATAATTTAAAAAACAGATATTAATTTTAGAAGGCCTTGTTACAACAATATCCCCAATTAAAAATAATTATATAAAAGAAACGAGTTTACAAAAAGAAACATTTTATGGCCTCCACGAGTCCGCCTCGACTCCCAGATCCACGATCTACTGATTACCTGCAAGTTAAGAAGAGGGGTGAGTCACCAAGACTCAGTGTGTAAATCCCCTTATATCACATAAATGGCTCTAAGCCCATGATCGCACATTGGGCCTTAGCCCACACAAGATGGCATAGAAAAGATATGAATGTAATGGTCCCACCCCAACCTAATTTTTCCGTCCTCTACACGCCACCCGTACCAGCCCAACACACTGTGGGGATTTCTACAATCAACCCTCCATCCGCTACACACCATATATGTGGCACCAAGCCACTCGTGGTTCCAGACCACCGTGATACTAGATCACCGTGACAGAGTCACTATTAACATACGTGGGGCCAACCTACCGTGGTACCAAACCACCGTGACAATCCCTGATGAATGTATGTGGGGCCAACCCATTGTGGTACCAAACCATTGGGACGAGTCACTGAATCATAGATATATATACGTGGTATTAAACCACCGTGGCACCAAGCCACCGAGACATGGTCACTAAATCAGATATATGTGGGGCCAACCCACTTGTGTTACCAAAGCACCGTGACAGTCTCAAATACTTTCCCTTTCGCATCATAACCCAACCCATGCAGAACATACAAATCAAATGAATGCACATGCTCTCATCATAGTGACAGATTACAACATACATTTTCATACTCATTAATAGAATGTTATAGTCACTTACCTAGTATCCCCAGCTTTACCCACAAAGGTATAACGATTTTCTAATTAGTCCCTTCGGCTTTTCAGCCCAAACAGTTAATAACACATATTAATAATAGAATGTGAATATTTTACACACCTGATAACACTCAATACAATGCTTTCTATGTCGACACTCTCGTTAGCAGGGACGACGGCTATCTGCCTATCCTGCTCTGAAGCTGGTCCACAACCCGGTGGCCAGTCTCGTACTGCCGATATAGCCTGCTTCTTAAACTTAGGGGCTAGGACTACAGGTCCAAACCCTTCCTTTGCTTGGCTGGTATTCAATTCCATGAAAAAGGTCTTGGTCAGAAGACCGGGTTAAGGCTTTGAAGAATATGGAAATGAGAACACACATTCAAACAAAGGAACCTAGGTCGACAGAAACCGAAAGCTTCAGGCTTGAACTAAGAGATCGATTGAGTAACTATATAAATACCATGTAAGTATCGGTTTGAAAGAAATAGATTAGAAGAAGTGGCCTTTCGGCCAAACGAGTGGTATAAACCCCTTACCTTGATCGACCAGTTGTCCCCCTTGGACCCTTCAAACACTGACTAGATGCAGAAAGAATATGAAAAGGAGGCCCCCCTACATTCGGCCAAAGAACCTCAGTACAAGATTAACCCCATCGGTTAACAACCAGCAGAGAATAAGAAAGAATCAAGAAAGAAGAAGAGACTTACCACTTAACAGGAAGGAAATGATTGAGAAAGTTGGGAGAAAAGGTAACGGCAATCCTTCGAAACAAGAACAAGGAAAGAAATAAAAACACGAGGGATATTCGGCTTTAGAAGAAAATAGAGAAGAAGTTGAAGCAAATAGGTGTTTCGGCTTTGTATAGATGTGAAAGATAACCAAAGGTGAATCACCAAGGTGTATGTTGAAGATTCGGCTATGAAGAACAATTGAGAGAAAAAGATGCAATGGAGAAAGTGGTAGGAGGGTTCGGCTAAGGGTTATCAAATGCAAACACGTTTTGAACAAAAGAAAAAGATAATTGATTCGGCTTTAGATGATGAAGCAATGAACTTACGTTACCAAAAATGCAAAGGAGGGGAAGAAGATGGTTTTGGTTTTTAGCTAAACGAAGAATAAACAACAATAGCCTTAGGGGTTTCGGCCAACAAGGAAAAGAACCGAAAGTTGCCAAAATGCACACACCAAAAGCCGAAAAGAAAGAGCTCTCAACACCAAATTGCTCAACACTCCAAAACTTTCGGCACCTATACCCACCAAAGCCGAATGCCACCACTTTTGACTGAATCCCCCCCAACACCAACCAATAATTCGGCCACACCCCTTCTCCTCTCCTACATTCTCTCCACTCCCTTCATTTGAATTAGTTTGAACAATTCAAATCCCACCTTCCTCTCATGGCCTACCATTCAAAACATTTAACCAATTCAACATCCACTCTTCAAGGTCCCTAGCCGAATCCATCACCACTCCCCCTGACGCCAAAAAGAATTCCCAAAATGTAAACTGTGTGACTCGAACCTGCTGCTCCACTGCTTCCTGTGGCGTCACTCACCTGCCTCTTAAGTGGCGCCTCTTTGCCACTTTACTATAGCACTTCTTGTGTCATCAAACCCAAACTATACTACTTAAAACCTGCCTCAGCTAGCTTTCCCTAATAGAGCTTAAAAACAAAAATTTTGCCAAGGCCCTGGCTTAACCCCGGGCCTTCCCTGGACCCCCAAACACACCAAATTAACACATCGAGCATAGCGTACACACAAAACACACATTAAATACAGAACCCCAAAATCCAGGATGTTACAGTTCTACCCCCTTAAAGAAATTTCGGCCTCGAAATTTTACCTGATCAGAAGAGGTGAGGGTATTGCTGTTGCATCACATCCTCTGGCTCCCACGTAGCTTCCTCTGAACCGTGATTCTGCCACAACACTTTAACCAACAGAACCGTCTTCCTTTGCAATACCTTAACATCACGATCCAAGATCTGAACTGGTTCCTCTTCAAAGGATAAGTCAGGCCTTACTTCGATTTCTTCCACTGGTACAATATGAGATGGATCCGAACGGTAGCGCCTTAACATCGAGACATGGAACACATCATGAATCTGACTCAATTCTGATGGTAGCTCGAGCTGATAAGCTACCGATCCCACACGCTTCAACACACGATATGGCCCGATGAACCTGGGGATCAGCTTGCCCTTCCGTCCAAACTTTAGAACTTTCTTTCACAATGAAACCTTTAAGAAAACCCGGTCACCTACTGCAAATTCTATGTCTTTACGTTTCAGATCAGCATAAGATTTCTGCCTGTCAGAAGCTTCTTTTAGCCGTGCCCAAAAATCAACTTAACCTTGTCCTTCGTTTCAGAAACCAATTCTGGACCCAACAATTGTCGTTCACCCAACTCTGCCCAGCAAGTAGGAGTACGACACTTCTGACCATACAACGCTTCATACGGTGCCATCTGAATACTAGACTGATAGCTGTTGTTGTATGCAAATTCTACCAACAGTATAAACTCCTCCCAACTGCCCCTGAAGTCTATGACACGGTCTCTCAACATATCTTCCAAGATCTGGTTTACCCTCTCAGATTGTCCATCAATCTGTGGATGAAACGCTGTACTGAAATCCAATCTTGTACCCAACGTTTGATGTAACGCCTTCCAGAACCTCGACGTAAACCTGGGGTCTCTGTCCGATATGATGGACACTGGTACCCCGTGCAACCTCACAACCTCTGCTACATATAGCTTGGCTAACTTCTGTAGAGAGTAGTCAACACAAACCGGTATGAAGTGAGCGGATTTCGTCAATCGATCAACAATCACCCATATCGAATCCTTCTTAGTAGGCCTAAGAGGTAGCCCACTGACAAAATCCATCGTTATCCTCTCCCACTTCCACTGAGGAATCTTTACCTGCTGTAACAACCCCGAAGGCAACTGATGTTCTGCTTTCACCTGCTAACACGTCAAGCATTTACTCACAAATTCGGTTACCTCTTGCTTCAGACTCGGCCACCAAAACTATTCTCGCAGATCCCGATACATCTTACTCCCTCCAGGATGCATAGCGTATGGGCTACTATGCGCTTCCTGTAGGATCTTCCTCCTCAACTCTAGGTCTTTTGGCATACAAGTCTTTCCTCAAAAACTTAATACCCCATTACTATTCACACTGAAATCCGTTAACCCATCTCCTGCCACTAACTGAAACTTTGCACTTAACGACTCATCAGCCAGCTGCTTCTCTTTAATCTGATTGACCCAAGAAGGCTTCACTTGAAGTTCAGCTAATAAACTTCCATCATCATATAGGCTGAGATGAACAAACATTGCTCTCAAGCCAGAGATCACTCTACGACTCAATGCATCCGCCACTACTTTAGCTTTATCCGGATGATACTCGATCGAGCAATCATAATCTTTTAACAATTAGATCCATCTTCGCTGCCTTAAATTCAACTCCTTCTGGGTAAGGAGATATTTTAGGCTGTTATGATCTGTATAAATAATGAACTTCTCCCCATACAGATAATGCCTCCAGATCTTCAAAGCAAACACTACTGTGGCCAATTCCAGATCATGCGTGGGATAATTCACCTCATGCGGTCTCAACTGCCGAGACGCATATGCTACCACCTTCCCTTCCTGTATCAACACACATCCCAAACCTGTGTGCGACGCATCACAGTAAACAACAAACTCCTTCCCGGCCTCAGGCTATATCAACTCTGGAGCCTCAGTCAAAATCCTCTTTAGCTTCTTAAAACTTTCTGTTGTTTATCAGACCAGACAAACGGTACCCCTTTCCGCAACAACTTGGTTAATGGTGCTGCAATCAATGAGAACCCCTCAACAAACCTTCTGTAATACCCAGCCAGACCAAGAAAACTCCAAATTTCTGCCATAGACTTGGCGGCTTCCAGTCCAACACAACTTCAATTTTTTGGGGATCAACCCTAATCCCCTCAGCAGACACAACATGACCTAGAAAGGTAACTTCTCTTAACCAAAATTCACACTTACTGAATTTGGCGTACAGCTGTTTCTCCCTCAGGATTTGTAAGACCACCCGAAGATGTGAACCATGCTCCTCCTCCGATCTTGAATACACCAGAATATCGTCTATAAATACCACAAAAAACCGGTCCAAATAGGGTTAGAATACCCGGTTCATCATGTCCATAAACGATGCTGGTGCGTTGGTCAACCCAAACAGCATCACCAGGAACTCGTAATGACCGTAACGAGTTTGGAAAGCTATCTTATGAATATCTGCCTCCTTGACCTTGAGCTGGTGATAACCCGACCTCAAGTCTATCTTTGAAAAGACCGACGCGCCTCGCAACTGGTCGAACAGATCATCTAATCTAGGCAGCGAGTACTTGGTCTTAATCGTCAACTTGTTTAACTGACGGTAGTCAATACATATACGCATCGACCCGTCTTTCTTCTTAACAAATAACACCGGCGCTCCCTAAGGTGACACACTAGGTCGGATAAAACCCCGATCCAACAGTTCCTGAATTTGGGCTTTCAATTCCACCAACTCCTTTGGCACCATTCTATATGGGGCAATAGACACGGGTGCTGTCCCCGGAAGAAGATCAATACCGAATTCCACCTCGCGATCTAGAGGTAACCCTGGTAGCTCTTCTAGGAAAACATCAGAGAATTCCTTCACCATTCTAACCTCCCCTACAGTTAACTCCTTGGCCTCCAGAGCACAAACAAAAGTTATGAATGCCTCACATCCTTTTCTCACCATTCTTTCAGACTTTAAAGCGGATACTACATTAGACAAGTAGTTCCTCCTTTCACCTATCACCACCACCTCATCGTCCTCAGGAGTCCTTAACACCATGCCCTTGGCAGCACAATCCAAGTTTGCCCTATACTTCACTAACCAGTCCATACCTAAGATTAAATCAAACTCCCCGAACGGCAGTTCCATCAGATCAGCTGGGAAAACCATCCCTTGAACCTCCAAGGGCACCTTCTTAAAGAGTTTATTCACTACTACAGATTGTCCTAAAGGGCTAAGTACAGTCATCTCCCTAGAAGCAACCTCAGAGTCTATGTTCAGAGTTCCCACTACCGTACTAGCAACATAAGAGTGTGTTGATCCAATATCAATCAGTGTAATATAAGGCAACCCATAAATAAGAAACGTACCAGTTAAGACGTCCGGTGCATCGCCCTCCTCGCGGTGTCTAACTGCATAGAGCAACCCAGGTTGTCTTCCATCTGTGTTCCCAGCACCTCTGCCCGGTGCCCCATGTCTACGACCAAAACCATTACCTCCCCTGGCCGGACCACGACCTCTCTGTGGCTGCTGACCACCTCTACCAGGCTGTACATAGTTCTGACCCACTAGTCGTGTTCTGCCCAACTCCTGTAGATAGTTTCTTACCCGATAATCAGTAGACCCACACCTGAAACATCCTCTGTTACTCGTCCAACACTTACCCAAATGAAATTTACCACATCGAGCACACCTCTGAGGCTGATCACCAACAACAGGCCTCGCAACACGACTCAGCCTATCCAACCTAGGCCTCTTCTGAAAACCCCCAGTTGATCCCGACGGTCCAAAGTTTCTTTTATTCCTACCTCTATCCTTATCTTGGTTCTGTTTTTCGGTCCACTTCACCTCCTCGGCTATCTTTGCCTTTTCCACTAGAACAGCAAATTCTCTTTCTCGCTGCAAAGCTATCAGCACACGCAACTCATCCCTCAGACCATCCTCAAACCGAACACAACGCTCATGGTCTGTGGCAACAATACCCCGGGCATTACGGCTTAGACATAAGAATTTCGCCTCATACTTGGCCACCGATTTACTCCCCTGAACCAAATTTAAAAATGCCTTATGCTGCGCGTCCACATAACTTGATCCAATATACTTCACCTGGAATGCTGCCTTGAAGAAATCCCAAGTAATACGGTCAGCCACTGTACCATCCCTGACCGTAAGCCACCACTGGTACGCCTCGTCCCGAAGAAGAGACACAACTCCTTTCAACTTCTCTTCCACCGTCAAATCGAGGTCATCCATAATACTCTCAATTGCCTCTAGCCAATACTCAGCTACATTAGAAGCTACACCAGAAACACCCCTAAACATTTCTACTCCATTGGCTCAAAGTCATTCAGACACAGATTTCTGAGCCCCTAATCCCGTACTCGCTCCAGCAACTCTTTCCAGCACACGTAACATCGCCTGAGACACAGCATCGTCCCACCTGATTGATCCTGAAAATCCGCTTCTACCACTAGCGGTGTTGGCACATCATTTTCTGACCCATGTCCTGATTCCGAGGGCTCCGACCCAACACCTCGGCCTCCCCGGCCGCGCCCAACTCGTCCACGTCCCCTAGTACTCATAGCTTCCGATACGACTTAGTCTGATTAAGAATTTTTTACGAATTAGTATTCTCTTTCACTTGTTTAATACCAAGCAATCTTATGAAAAATAGCATTAGGAGGTGATTCTCGCAGATCTATCCCTAGAGGTTTCAGTCTCTAAAGTTTGGATCTCTTACTACGTATAATCATAACACCACATAATTAATCATGCAGAAACAACCAATGCTTAGAACACTTACCGCGTGGATCTGGTGCCGGTAGACTCGGGTGCCATACTCCAAACTAAACATTTCCTTAAATAATATTTTAAATCAAATTTATAAAATGTTATTCAACCCATTTCACAGCCGAGTTCTGCAACTTAGGCTCTGATGCCAAAATTGTAACACCCCAAACCCGGTCTAGGCGTTACGACCAGATCTGGTATGTCATAGGGAAAGGTTATAAAAAGGGACTTTGGAATTTAAAGGAAAATCATAACTTTGAAATTTGTCGTTTTAGGTGATCTTATAAAAACAGTGGTTTGTAGTTTAAAGAAAAGTTTTCGAGTTGAGTTAATCGAAAGTTTGTTATCTTTGTTGGCATTTGTGAGAAAACGGTTGTTTATGCTACGTATGTTTTGAAAACTCCAATTTAGCTTTCAGTTAACATATATAATAATGTCATATCATAAATAAATAATAATTTAAAAAAACAGATATTAATTTTAGAAGGCCTTGTTACAACAATATCCCCAATTAAAAATAATTATATAAAAGAAACGAGTTTACGAAAAGAAACATTTTATGGCCTCCACGAGTCCGCCTCGGCTCCCAGATCCACGATCTACTTATTACCTGCAAGTTAAGTAGAGGGGTGAGTCACCAAGACTCAGTGTGTAAATCCCCTTATATCACATAAATGGCTCTAAGCCCACGATCGCACATTGGGCCTTAGCCCACACAAGATGGCATACAAAAGATATGAATGTAATGTGTCCCACCCCAACCTAATTTTTCCGTCCTCTACACGCCACCCATACCAGCCCAACACACCGTGGGGATTTCTACAATCAACCCTCCATTTGCTACACGCCATATATGTGGCACCAAGCCACTTGTGGTTCCAGACCACCGTGATACTAGATCACCGTGACAGAGTCACTATTAACATACGTGGGGCCAACCCACCGTGGTACCAAAACACCGTGACAATCCCTGATGAATGTATGTGGGGCCAACCCACTGTGGTACCAAACCACTGGGACGAGTCACTGAATCATAGATATATATATATACGTGGTATTAAACTACCGTGGCACCAAGCCACCGAGACATGGTCACTGAATCAGATATATGAGGGGCCAACCCACTTGTGGTACCAAACCACCGTGACAGTCTCAAATACTTCCCCTTTTGCATCATAACCCAACCCATGCAGAACATACAAATCAAATGAATGCACATGCTCTCATCGTAGTGACAGATTACAGCATACATTTTCATACTCATTAATAGAACATTATAGTCACTTACCTGGTATCCCCAGCTTTACCCACAAAGGTAACGATTTTCTAATCAGTCCCTTCGACTTTTCAGCCCAAACAGTTAATAACACATATTAATAACAGAGTGTGAATATTTTACACACCTGATAACACGCAATACAATGCTTTCTATGTCGACACTCTCGTTAGCAGGGACGACGGCTATCTACCTATCCTGCTCTGAAGCTGGTCAACAACCTGGTGGCCAGTCTTGTACTGTTGATACAGCCCGCTTCTTAAACTTAGGGGCTAGGACTACGGGTCCAACCCCTTCCTTTGCTTGGCTGGTATTCGATTCCATGAAAAAGGTCTTGGTCAAAAGACCGGGTTAAGGCTTTGAAAAATATGGAAATGAGAACACACATTCAAACGAAGAGGTTCCTTACCTAGGTCAACAGAAACCGAAAGCTTCAGGCTTGAACTAAGAGATCGATTGAGTAACTATATAAATACCATGTAAGGATCGGGTTGAAAGAAATAGATTAGAAGAAGTGGCCTTTCGGCCAAATGAGTGGTATAAACCCCTTACCTTGATCCACTGATTGTCCCCCTTGGACCCTTCAAACACTGACTAGATGCAGAAAGAATATGAAAAGGAGGCCCCCCTACATTCGGCCAAAGAACCTCAGTACAAGATTATCCCCATCGGTTAACAACCAGCAGAGAATAAGAAAGAATCAAGAAAGAAGAAGACACTTACCACTTAACAGGAAGGAACCGTTTGAGAAGGTTGGGGGAAAAGGTAACGGCAATCCTCTGAAACAAGAACATGGAAAGAAATAAACACACAAGGGATATTCAGCTTTAGAAGAAAATAGAGAAGAAGTTGAAGCAAATAGGTGTTTCGACTTTGTATAGATGTGAAAGAAAACCAAAGGTGAATCACCAGTGTGTAGGTTGAAGATTCGGCTATGAAGAACAATTGAGTGAAAAAGATGCAATGGAGAAAGTGGTAGGAGGGTTCAGCTAAGGTGTAACACCCCTTACCCGAAACCTTTGCCGGAGTCGAGTATGTGGCATTACTAGACTTGACTACTAATTTGGGGCATAAAAATTTAAAGCTGTCCAACTGCGTCATGCTGACTAAATTGACCATAACTCGAGTTAAAAAACTCGAAATTTAGATCCGTAAATTTTCCTTGAAACTAGACTCATATAAATTTCTACCATAAGGTTTCCAGAATTTTTCATGTGGCCAATTAGTACAGTTTATTCATCAAAGTTACCCCTATATCACTGTTTGATAATTCTGACCTATCTTTACAAAAACTCAGTTATCTCATTGTACAAAATTTCAATAATGTTCTTGTTTATTCCAATCAAAAATAGACTCATTAAGGATTCTAAAAATACAAACTATGCTCCATAATTATTTTTGTACAATTTTTAACAATTTTTCCAAGACAGAACAGGGTATCACGAATTCATTCAGAACAAGTCTCACTAAAATTTAAATATCTCATAATATAAATTTCTTTGCCTACTCTGTTTTTTTCATATGAAAATAGACACAATAAGCTTTAATTCTATATCTTATTCACTTTCTAATTCAATTTATCCTATTTTTGGTGATTTTTCAAAATCACATCACTGCTGCTAACTAAAAACTATTTCATTGCAAAATATGATTAACTAGTTTATAACCGAACACAACTATGGTTCCATATAATCGAGTGTACCATTGGTTACTTACCACAATACCTAATTCAAAGGTTCATTTCGTAAACATACATTTCCTTATAAAAAACGATTAAACTTCGATTAAAAAAAATGCACAAACATTACCATCATAAACCGACATTTGTATCAAAAGCACAAAAAGCATACTTAACTAAAAATTTAGCCATATTCGCATGGCTATTATATACATGAACCAAAAGTTTTCATCAAAACAAAGTCAAAGTATTTCCTATACATGCCTTCATTCGAAAACCAAAATGAAAGAGTACCAAAATAGTTGATAGTGTGGCCGACTTCCTTGACGATCCCAATGAGCTTGTAGCTTGGACTCAATCTATAAAACAAAGGAGAACAATTCACACAATTAAGCTTACTAGCTTAGTAAGTCCTAAGCTCCAATTAATATAAAATTTAAACATTTAGCATTTAATTTAAAAATTAATCAGCCTGTATACTAGAAATCACAATTATTTTCAAACTTCCAATTTCACACCTATATAACATATAATTTCACAGAACAATTTCTCCTTAATCGAATGCTCATCTCATCAAACTATTTACTCATAGTCCAGTCTTTCAAAAGCCAAAATGCCATTATAACCAAACGTATAAACATTCTTATACTTAAAGTTCAATTATTATAATATAGCATCACATACACAAATTATCCATGTGGCCGAATATACCTGGTCTTGTATACACATATCAAAAGACCAAAACCACCACGTTCATATCCTTCATTTATAAAACCGAGTACACATATTATAACTATATATATATATATATATACTTCGTTTGTAACACATACAATTTGTAATAAATAATTGAGTTACTTACTTACCTTATTTTAAATAGGTAAAAAATTAATTCATACATTAATGCTTACCTGAGCCCTTAACTTAATAATTCAGCTTTAATATGCCTTGAACAGAATTCGGTTCCTCTTTTGTAGAATACGTCACCGGCCTCAAGCCTGCTAGGCGTAAAAGCCTGATAAGTAACACCGGCACAAGGCCTGCTAGGCGTAAAAGCCCGATAAGTAACACCGGCACAAGACCTGCTAGGCGTAAAAGCCCGATACATATCAATGTAGTTAAACATTCTAGACACATTTCATAACTATTTTATATATATATCCAATTCCATTGAGCTCACTCACCTTAAACCAATAAAACCATTATCTCATTATAATATACAACAATTCACATAGAAATAATTATTCACATCACATAACCAACTTTAATCATCAACCATTTGTATCTACATACATTCGGCCATGACATAACAAGTACTAAAATTTATTCATTTCTAATACTTAATATATTCATAATTAGTTCTTTGATGTATTTTAGCTAAAGGACTTACCTCGGTTGTCGATAGTCCGTGCGAATCGGCTATTCGAGAACCTTCGTCTTTCCCCGATCTAATTCCGTTTTTCTTTGTTCTTGATCTAAAACACATTAAAATTTAGCTCATTTAATTGCATTTCATCTCAATTTAGTCCCAAAACACACAAATGGGCAATTTACCATTTTACCCCTAAAGTTTCCCATTTTTACAAATTGGTCCTATTTATACAAAACACAAAATATGCAAAATTTCTAAACACCATAGCTAGGCCGAATCTTCCCCATAGCCATATGTGTCCATGCATTTCATTTATTTCATGTTTTAGTCCTTCAAGAATTTTATTTTTTTCAAATAAATCCCTAACATCCAATTTCATCAAAACTTCTAATTCCAAAAATGATGATTTAACACATACTAATTATAATCTACTATCAAACATTTCATGCCATGCATATACAACCATAGCCGAATCTCAATGTGCCAAAATCTCAAAAATTACCACATGGGTTGTATAGTATTTCAAGTAACCATTCCAAAAATGAAAAAATTATCAAAAACTAAGCAAAACACATACCCCAAATTAAGCTCCAAGTTGCCGAAATTTAAGCTTCAACAATGGAGTTTTCTTCCTCCAACATTCGGCCAAGAAGATGAACAAGGTATGTTCTCTTTCTTCCCACTTGTTTTTATTAATATATGCTTTGTTTACTAACATTAATTCTTTATAAAAATACTAACATAAGCATATAATAAAAAATATAATTAAACTAACATATATATCTAGTTAACTTGGCCCATTGCCGTCCATCACTATGGTCAATGGGCTAATTGTCCTTTTAGGACACCCACTTAAAAAGCCACAAGCAATTTAGTACATTACACCTGAGCATGCAACTTTAACGCTTTTCGCGATTAAATCCTTTTTATCAAATTAAGCACTTAAACAATAAAATTTTTCTACGAAACTTTCACACATTTTAATTCACATATAATGAACACAAAATAAAATATTAATATATCACTCGGGCTCAGATTCGTGGTTCCGAAACCACCGTTCCGATTAGGGTCAATATTGGTCTGTTACAACTCTCCCCCCTTAAAAATTTTCGTCCTCGAAAATTTTACCGTTAAACAATTTCGGGTATTGTTGCCTCATTGTATCTTCGGGCTCCCACGTAGCCTCTTCAGCTCCGTGTCTATTCCATAATATTTTTACTAATGGAATCTTCTTATTTCTCAACTCTTTCACTTCTCGAGCTAAGATACGGATCGGTTCTTCATCATATGTCAAATCGGATCGGATTTCAATCTCTGATGGTGTGATCACATGAGACGGATCCGATCGGTACTTGCGAAGCATCGAAACATGAAATACATTGTGTATCTTTTCTAGCTCAAAGGGCAATTTTAATCTATAAGCAACAGGCCCTACACGCTCGATGATTTCATACGGTCCGATAAATCTCGGACTCAACTTGCCTTTCCGACCAAATCGGAGTACTTTCTTCCACGGAGAAACTTTTAAGAATACACGATCTCCGACCTGAAACTCAATTTCCTTGCATTTCAAATCGGCATAGGACTTTTGACGATCCGAAGCAGCTTTTAAATTACTTCTAATAACAACTACCTTCTGTTCGGTTTTTTTAATCCAATCACTGAGTGTATCTTATTCTCACTGAGTTCAGTCCAATATAACGGTGTGCGGCATTTTCGCCCGTATAAGGCTTCATAAGGCGCCATTTTTATACTAGATTGGAAGCTATTATTGTAAGCAAATTCAACCAAAGGTAGGTATCGTTCCCACGTACCTTCAAATTTGAGAACGCAACACCTCAACATGTCTTCAAGTATCAAAATAGTTCGCTCAGACTGACCGTCTGTTTGCGGATGGAAGGCTGTACTAAAATGAAGTTTAGTACCTAGAGCTTCTTGCAATTTCTTCCAGAACCGCGATGTGAATCTCGGGTCCCTATCTGAAACAATGGAACTCGGTACACCGTGCAACCTTACAATCTGCGACACATACAATTCGGCAAGCTTATCAAGTGAATAGTCGGTATGTACCAGTACAAAATGAGCTGATTTAGTCAGTCTATCAATGATAACCCATACGGCATCTTTCTTACTCGGTGTCATAGGAAGACCGGATACAAAATCCATTGTAATTCTATCCCAGTTCCATTCAGGTATCATGATTGGTTGAAGTAGTCCGGACGGTACCTGATGCTCAGCTTTTACTTGTTGACAGATTAAGCACTTAGAAACAAACTCAGATATATCTCGTTTCATGCCAGGCTACCAATAGAACTGTTTCAAATCGTTATACATTTTAGTGCTACCTAGGTGTATCGATAGTCGACCACTATGGGCCTCACTCAGAATCATCGGTATCAAATCTGAGTTCTTTGGAACACACAATCGACTTTTATAATTCAAACAATCATTTGTATCAATCTGAAAATCTGATTCTGTACCGTTTTCACACTGAATCCGAATAGCAATCAAATTTTTGTCAACTCGGCTATGATCGAACCATCACCAGACATAGCCATCTGTGCGTTCATTGCACGAAGAGCAAATAATGATTTTCGACTTAACGCATCCGCAACAACATTAGCTTTCCCCGGATGGTAGTCAATCACTAATTCATAGTCTTTCAGCAATTCTAACCATCTGCGTTGTCTCAAATTTAGATCTTTCTGAGTCATCAAATATTTTAAACTTTTATGATCTGAATAAATATGACACTTTTCGCCGAATAGATAGTGACGCCAAATTTTCAATGCGAAAACAATGGCTGCTAGTTCCAGATCGTGAGTCGGATAATTTTTCTCATGCAGCTTCAATTGTCTCGAAGCATAGGCTATAACTTTGCCGTCCTGCATTAAAACGCAACCCAACCCATTCAAGGAAGCATCGCTAAAAACAATAAATTCTTTACCCGATTCAAATTCTTTACCCGATTCAGGCTAAGTTAACACTGGAGCTTCGGTCAGAAGGGCTTTCAACTGCTCAAAACTTTTCTGACACTTTTCCGACCACTCGAACTTGACATCTTTCTGTAGTAGTTTCGTCAGAGGTGTAGCTATCATAGAAAAACCTTTTACAAATCGTTTGTAATATCCCGCAAGGCCTAGGAAACTTCGGACCTCGGAAATATTCTTTGGTGGTCTCCAATCGAGTATGGCTGCTATTTTGTTTGGATCCACCCGAATACCTGATGCTGAAACAATATGACCCAAGAAGCTGACTTCATTCATCCAAAACTCACACTTACTAAACTTTGCATACAATTGTTGATCTCTCAAAGTTTATAGCACTAATCTCAAATGCTCAGCATGTTCGGTTTCATTTTTGGAGTAGATCAGTATATCGTCAATAAACACTACAACAAACCGATCCAAAAACTGTCTGAAGACTCGATTCATTAGATCCATAAAAACAGCAGGTGCATTAGTGAGTCCAAAAGGCATAACCAAAAACTCAAAATGTCCGTACCTCGTTCGGAACGCAGTTTTTGGTACATCTGTATCTCTGACTCGCAACTGATAATAGCCCGATCTCAAATCTATCTTCAAAAATACTGAAGCCCCCTTCAACTGATCAAACAAGTCGTCAATCCGAGGTAACGGGTACTTATTCTTTATAGTTACTTTATTTAATTGCCGATAGTCGATACACATTCGCATAGTCCCGTCTTTCTTTTTCACAAATAAAACCGGTGCACCCCAAGGAGAGAAGCTCGGTCGTGCAAAGCCTCTATCTGTCAACTCTTGCAACTGTGCTTTCAATTCTTTTAACTCAGTAGGTGCCATCCGATTTGGAGCTATCGAAATTGGAGTCATCCCCAATACTAATTCAATGCCGAACTCATTCTCTCGTACTAGTGGTAAACCCGGTAGTTCTTCAGGAAACACATCGGGGTATTCACATACGACTGATACAGATTCAATTTGTTTCTCGGACATTTTATTATCCAGTACATAAGCCAAATAAGCTTCACACCCCTTTCTTACATACTTCCGGGCTAACATCGAAGATATTTCTGTAGGAAACCCATTTACATCACAGGATTTTATTCTGATGGTCTCACCGTTTTGACATCTCAGATCAATAAGCTTTCTTTTACAATCCACTACTGCTTCATGTGAAGTTAACCAGTCCATACCCAAGATTATATCAAATTCGTCAAAGGGCAACAACATTAAATCAGCTGGGAAGCAATAATCCCGAATCATCAACGGGTAACCTCTACACACTTTATTAACAAGCACACATCTACCCAAAGGGTTGGACACACAAATCACAAACTCGGTAGACTCAACTAGCAGAGTCTTACCGAATTCTAAAGTTTCACACACATATGAATGAGTCGAACCAGGATCAATTAGTGCAATCACAGTAGTATCATAAAGGGTGAAAATACCGGTAATAACGTCGGGGGAGGAAGCATCCTCTCTGGCTCGTGCGGCATAAGCTCTAGCTGGAGCTCTTGCCTCAGATCGAACTGTAGTGTTCTTCGTTCCTTTCTGACTACCACCTACATTGCCTGGGTGTCTGGATGGTCTGCCTCGCACTGTCGTTTTGCTTGGCTTAATGTTCTGAACTGTATTCTGCTCAGCTAACATCGGACATTCTCTAATAAAATGATCTGACGATCCACATTTAAAGCAGGACCGATCATGAAATCTACAGCTCCCAGAATGCCATTTCCCACAGTGCTTGCATTCAACTCGATTCTGTGGAACGTTACCAACACTGGCCATCGAGGTAGCTCGGGAGCCTACAGGAGGTCGATCCCGTCTAGGTAGATCTGTAGTAGCTTTATGTCGGTTGTAGTCATCTCTGAACTTCTTGGATGTGGGATGAAAGACCTTACCCGAAGATCTTTTACGAATGTCTCTAGCTTCTGTCTCAGCCTTCCTTTTCTCTTTCCCGAGCTCTTCAGCTTTGCAAGCCCGCTCAACTAGAGTCACAAACTCTTGAATTTCAAGAATGCCAACAAACATCTTTATATCTTCATTCAGGCCATCTTCAAATCTTTTGCACATAATAGCTTCAGTAGAAACACACTCTCTAGCATATCTGCTGAGCCTGACAAATTTTCTTTCATATTCCGTCACGGTCATTCGCCCCTGTTTCAGCTCAAGGAACTCCTTTCGTTTTTGATCAACGAATCTTTGACTGATATATTTCTTGCGGAATTCATTCTGGAAGAAATCCCATGTCACTTTTTCTTTCGGAACTACTGATACTAGTGTATTCCAACAGTGATATACAGTGTCCCGCAATAAAGATATAGCACACTTCAGGCATTCATCTGGAGTACAAGATAGCTCATCAAGTACCCGAATAGTGTTATCAAGCCACATTTCAGCTTGCTCTGCGTCATCATCATCATTGGCTTTAAATACTTCAGCCCCAAATTTTCGGATTTTATCAACTGGGGGCCTACTAGATCTCACTGGATCTATCATCGGGGGTGCTGAAGGAATCGGATTGGATTATTTGGGGGTGGAGGTTGGTGTACAGCCGGGTTAGTCTGAATAAATTGGGTAAACCACTCTTTCATCATCTGATAGAAGACTTGTTTAGTCTCTCCCTCATGACTACCCGAAACAGGTCGAGAGTCTACCGGCACTGATCCGTGTGCACGGTCAGGCGCTACACTCTCTACATTATCCGCTACAGCTCTTTCAGGATCAGTGTCCATTTACTATATAAAACAAAATTTAGGCTGTCAGAAGTCACCACACTATCAAAATATGATAAAGGCATGTATAGCTAGACTCACACGCGCTACGGTAGTCCTAGAATCGACTAAACCGTAAGCTCTGATACCAATCAAATGTAGCACCCCTTACCCGAAACCTTTGCCGGAGTCGAGTATGTGGCATTACTAGACTTGACTACTAATTTGGGGCATAAAAATTTAAAGCTGTCCAACTGCATCATGCTGACTAAATTGACCATAACTCGAGTTACAAAACTCAAAATTTAGATCCGTAAATTTTCCTTGAAACTAGACTCATATAAATTTCTACCATAAGGTTTCCAGAATTTTTCATGTGGCCAATTAGTACAGTTTATTCATCAAAGTTACCCCTATATCACTATTTGATAATTCTGACCTATCTTTACAAAAACTCAGTTATCTCATTGTACAAAATTTCAATAATGTTCTTGTTTATTCCAATCAAAAATAGACTCATTAAAGATTCTAAACATATAAACTATGCTCCATAATTATTTTTTTACAAATTTTAACAATTTTTCCAAGACAGAACAGGGTATCACGAATTCATTCAGAATAAGTCTCACTAAAATTTAAATATCTCATAATATAAAATTTCTTTGCCTACTCTGTTTCTTTCATATGAAAATAGACACAATAAGCTTTAATTCTATATCTTATTCACTTTCTAATTCAATTTATACTATTTTTGGTGATTTTTCAAAATCACATCACTGCTGCTAACTAAAAACTATTTCATTGCAAAATATGATTAACTAGTTTATAACCGAACACAACTATGGTTCCATATAATCGAGTGTACCATTGGTTACTTACCACAATACCTAATTCAAAGGTTCATTTCATAAACATACATTTCCTTATCAAAAACGATTAAACTTCGATTAAAAAAAATGCACAAACATTACCATCATAAACCGACATTTGTATCAAAAGCACAAAAAGCATACTTAACTAAAAATTTAGCCATATTCGCATGGCTATTATATACATGAACCAAAAGTTTTCATCAAAACAAAGTCAAAGTCTTTCCTATACATGCCTTCATTCGAAAACCAAAATGAAAGAGTACCAAAATAGTTGATAGTGTGGCCGACTTCCTTGACGATCCCAATGAGCTTGTAGCTTGGACTCAATCTATAAAACAAAGGAGAACAATTCACACAATTAAGCTTACTAGCTTAGTAAGTCCTAAGCTCCAATTAATATAAAATTTAAACATTTAGCATTTAATTTAAAAATTAATCAGCCTGTATACTAGAAATCACAATTATTTTCAAACTTCCAATTTCACACCTATATAACATATAATTTCACAGAACAATTTCTCCTTAATCGAATGCTCATCTCATCAAACTATTTACTCATAGTCCAGTCTTTCAAAAGCCAAAATGCCATTATAACCAAACGTATAAACATTCTTATACTTAAAGTTCAATTATTATAATATAGCATCACATACACAAATTATCCATGTGGCCGAATATACCTGGTCTTGTATACACATATCAAAAGACCAAAACCACCACGTTCATATCCTTCATTTATAAAACCGAGTACACATATTATATATATATATATATATATATATATATACTTCGTTTGTAACACATACAATTTGTAATAAATAATTGAGTTACTTACTTACCTTATTTTAAATAGGTAAGAAATTAATTCATACCTTAATGCTTACCTGAGCCCTTAACTTAATAATTCAGCTTTAATATGCCTTGAACAAAATTCGGTTCCTCTTTTGTAGAATACGTCACCGGCCTCAAGCCTGCTAGGCGTAAAAGCCCGATAAGTAACACCGGCACAAAGCCTGCTAGGCGTAAAAGCCAGATAAGTAACACCGGCACAAGGCCTGCTAGGCGTAAAAGCCCGATAAGTAACACCGGCACAAGGCCTGCTAGGCGTAAAAGCCCGATAAGTAACACCGGCACAAGACCTGCTAGCGTAAAAGCCCGATACATATCAATGTAGTTAAACATTCTAGACACATTTCATAACTATTTTATATATATATCCAATTCCATTGAGCTCACTCACCTTAAACCAATAAAATCATTATCTCATTATAATATACAACAATTCACATAGAAATAATTATTCACATCACATAACCAACTTTAATCATCAACCATTTGTATCTACATACATTCGGCCATGACATAACAAGTACTAAAATTTATTCATTTCTAATACTTAATATATTCATAATTAGTTCTTTGATGTATTTTAGCTAAAGGACTTACCTCGGTTGTCGATAGTCCGTGCGAATCGGCTATTCGAGAACCTTCGTCTTTTCCCGGTCTAATTCCGTTTTTCTTTGTTCTTGATCTAAAACACATTAAAATTTAGCTCATTTAATTGCATTTCATCTCATTTAGTCCCAAAACACACAAATGGGCAATTTACCATTTTGCCCCTAAAGTTTCCCATTTTTACAAATTGGTCCTATTTATACAAAACACAAAATATGCAAAATTTCTAAACACCATAGCTAGGCCGAATCTTCCCCATAGCCATATGTGTCCATGCATTTCATTTATTTCATGTTTTAGTCCTTCAAGAATTTTATTTTTTTCAAATAAATCCCTAACATCCAATTTCATCAAAACTTCTAATTCCAAAAATGATGATTTAACACATACTAATTATAATCTACTATCAAACATTTCATGCCATGCATATACAACCATAGCCGAATCTCAATGTGCCAAAATCTCAAAAATTACCACATGGGTTGTATAGTATTTCAAGTAACCATTCCAAAAATGTAAAAATTATCAAAAACTAAGCAAAATACATACCCCAAATTAAGCTCCAAGTTGCCGAAATTTAAGCTTCAACAATGGAGTTTTCTTCCTCCAACATTCGGCCAAGAAGATGAACAAGGTATGTTCTCTTTCTTCCCACTTGTTTTTATTATTATATGCTTTGTTTACTAACATTAATTCTTTATAAAAATACTAACATAAGCATATAATAAAAAATATAATTAAACTAACATATATATCTAGTTAACTTGGCCCATTGCCGTCCATCACTATGGTCAATGGGCTAATTGTCCTTTTAGGACACCCACTTAAAAAGCCACAAGCAATTTAGTACATTACACCTGAGCATGCAACTTTAACGCTTTTCGCGATTAAATCCTTTTTATCAAATTAAGCACTTAAACAATAAAATTTTTCTACGAAACTTTCACACATTTTAATTCACATATAATGAACACAAAATAAAATATTAATATATCACTCGGGCTCGGATTCGTGGTTCCGAAACCACCGTTCCGATTAGGGTCAATATTGGTTTGTTACATAAGGCGTTATCAAAAGCAAACACGTTTTGAACAAAAGAAAAAGAGAATTGATTCAGCTTTAGATGATAAAGTAATGAACTTACGTTACCAAAAATGCAAAGGAGGGGAAGAAGATGGTTTCAGTTTTTATCTAAACGAAGAATAAACGACAATAGCCTTAGGGGTTTCGGCCAACAAGGAAATGAATCGAAAGTTGCCAAAATGCACACACCAAAAGCCAAAAAGAAAGAGCTCTCAACACCAAATTGCTCAACACTCCAAACCTTTCGGCACCTATACCCACCAAAGCCGAATGCCACCACTTTTGACCGAATCCCCCCCAACACCAACCAAAAATTCAGCCACACCCCTTCTCTTCTCCTACATTCTCTCCACTCCCTTCATTTGAATTAGTTTGAACAATTCAAATCCCACCTTTCTCTCATGGCCTACCATACAAAACATTTGACCAATTCGACATCCACTCTTCAAGGTCCCTAGCCGAATCCATCACCACTCCCCCTGACGCCAAAAAGAATTCCCAAAATGTAAACTGTGCAACTCGAACCTGCTCCTCCACTGCTTCCTGTGGCGTCACTCACCTGCCTCTTAAGTGGCGCCTCTTTGCCACTTTACTATAGCACTTCTTGTGTCATCAAACCCAAACTATACTACTTAAAACCTGCCTCAGCTAGCTTTCCCTAACAGAGCTTAAAAACAAAAATTTTGCCAAGGCCCTAGCTTAACCCTAGGCCTTCCCGGGACCCCCAAACACACCAAATTAACACATCGAGCATAGTGTACACACACAACAGACATTAAATGCAGAACCCCAAAATCCAGGATGTTACAAGAAGACTACTATTAGAGCTGCTAATATTGTTTTAAGCAGAGAAGATGAGGATAGCACTGTTAGGGAACTTCGTCAAAAGAAAGGAAAGGATCGCACTGCAACATTTGGTGATGTGGCCACCCCTGTTACATTTCCTACTATAATTCCTTCTCCTCCTATATCTCTACCTCCACCAATACCACCAAGTGAGGACACCTTTGGTGTGATTGTTTAATATGGCCCTTTTGGAGGTTCAATGAAATTTATGTCTACTAGTGATGAGGCACAGACGTTTTCATGGTACGAGCACTTGAGTATGTAAAAATTTTCTTATTATGTAGCTGAGTTAAGCGGACAATGGAGAGACTCTATGCCTTAAAAAGTAAATGAGTATGTTTGCCCTTCTACGTCATTCAGCTCTACAAAGAAATCATCGTTGAAGCAGTTGATACTATCTTTTCTGGTGGCCCTAGTTGAAGTTATTATGGTAAGTGTGGGGATCGCTGAGTGTATTAGCAAAGATGAGCTAAGGATGTTGGAATCTGAAAATGCTCACCAATCCACCATGAGGGCTGGATAAAGAAAACAAGAAATTGGTGGAGCAAAATAAGAGGTTACAAGATTACCTCTGTAATAGCCCGATTTACGGGTGACGAAATAGTGGTTTGTTGTAACGCCCCAAATTTTGGGCCTAGAAGTTTTGGGATTGGAGCATAGGGATAGTGAGGAGGCTGCACATATGTGTTTAGTCATGCAATTTAGTGGCAAAATGGGCCTGTTGGTCTGGTGGGTAAGTGGAGTGTTAGTATACCACAAGGTTCTAGGTTCGAATCCTTGTGAGTGCGTTCTGTGATGGATATTTTAAATTTTGTTTTGTTAAATAGTATTTGGTTTTTAGTTAGAATTATTAACCTATTATATTATTATTATTTTATTTGATGTTATTTTGATTTTGATTTTTATTCTACTTATTCTCTTTTGACTGGACGTTCTTTTTAGGGGGTTTTTTTCTTTCCGTTTTGCTTTTCTTTTGGATTTTGGCATCGGGGGTTTCTACTTAACTGTTGTCTTCTTCATTGTCGATTCAGGTGTGGGATTCAAACCTTGACTACTTTTATTTTGTTTTGCAAGTAATTATTTTGGCATTTCGAGAGAGTGCTTTAACTCCTTGGTTTTGGAGTTCTGATGGCTGCAAGGGAGTGCGATACTCCATTTTCTAATATATTTTTTATGTTGCTGAGGTTGGGGACGCATCTGGTGGTTGAAACAGTGGTTTTGGGGCTATTTTAGGGTGGTATTGTGACCACCCTAACGGCCACACAGGTGTGTGTCGACCCAGACAGTCGTGTGAAATTGGGCGTTGGGTTTTCAGGCCAAATTGGGTGCCACATGACCGTGTGGCTGATTTGGGGATTTTGTTGATTTTCACACAGCTGTGTCCCTAGGGCACACGGGCATTTGAGATTGGGGATTAGGGTTTGAGTGATTTGGTGTCCCACAACCTGGCCACACGGCCGTGTGACTGATTTGGGAATTAATGATCCCACACGGGTGTGTGTTTCGGAACACACAACCACGTCTGGTGGCACACGGGCGTGTGAGACCCTTACACGGCCGTGTCTGCTCTACACTTGATTTTAGCGAAACTAGACAGTGAGTTACACGACCTGTTCACACAGTCGTGTCCCTGCACCATACGGGTGTTTGGACCTCCACATGGCCTAGACTGCTCCACACCGCCGAAGCACATGGGCGTGGGGCCCTATCTCGCTAGATTTTGGTTCTAGGTCAATTTAAGCGTACTTGTGACTTTGTGTGTTTCAACCCTTGGCTAAGCTTTAGTAAGGGTAATTATGACTCTGTTCTGACTTCGATTTAGGTGAGATTCATGATTGCTTGCGTAACATGTTTGTTTCTGAACCCAGCTGATGGGGTGTGTGTGCAATATGCTTCTGTTGATTGTCTGACTAGGTGTCATTGTTCTTGAGGTTACATAGCCATTGAGTCTAAATTTGGGTAATTGAGTATACTCCTATTTGAATCTGACTGACTGGATGTAGATGACTATCTGTAATATTGTACTCTATTTCTGTTCATCTGTTTGCACACATATTGATCGCTGCAAATCAGAGCTTTAAATATTTGTAAAAGAATGATCAAACCTGGAGACTAACTCTGACAACGATGTTAAGGCAAGTGTACCTATCGAACAGTAGTATAGCTTAGGCAAGACCGGTTATCGAACCCAAAGGAACTAAAAATATTAATACTCACTTTCTTTTTATTATTTAGCCTTAAAGTTAGAGTGAAGATTACTTTTTAAACTAAATTGACGACAACTAAACAAAGGACACAAAGACAAGAAGACGAATTGGAAAATAACTTTGAGGAATAACTCAATTGATTTTGATGATACCCTCGGGAAGAATCCACCTAGACTTCTCTCATTATCTAACCTTCAATTATATGATTTCTTTTACTTAGCTCAATCCGTGAGACTCCCTAACCTATATTAAACCCTCTCTCGAAGCGAATAATGTCTAACCCTAGGTTAATTAGTGGAACTCTCGTTCGCTTATAATAACCCCCTAGGATAGCAGTAAATCGATCAATGGACTCCCATATTAGGTTTCACCCTAATCTGGCAAAATCTCGTAACCCTATCTCTAGGCATCCGATCAACTCCGCTTAATTATGTTAGATCTTCTCTTAGGCAGGGTCTATTCCTCCTCCACCTAAGCACATTAGATTTGGATGAAGCAACATAATTAAGAACAAACTAAGTAATTCATCATATAACTTAAAAATCAAATAATAAAATCCATCTAGGTTTCATCCCCTTCAGGTATCTGAGGGGTTTAGTTCATAATGAATAAACAAACCATCGCAAGAGAAAAGATAAAACAAAACATAGGAAAAATCCTAAAACCCCCCGAAGGAATCGAAGGAGAATTCCGCCGTATTGAGTATAACTCCGGCTTCTTGGGATGGATCAACTGGCTATCCTCGCGTTATTCCCTAACTCTGACCTTCTCGGCTTGGCTCATTGGCCTCGCTTTCGCTCCCCTTTAATAGGTGATACTTGGGGCTTATTTATAGGCTCTTGGAACGCGATTCTTTCTCCCTAAGTATCCTTTTCTGACTAAAATTGCTCTTTCCAGCTCAGAGGCACGGCTATGTCACACGCCCGTATGAATCGAGACCTGACCGTGTTTGGATTTCTCTTGAGGCACGACCATGTGTGACAAATTTGAGGCTGTGCTCTAGGTGTTCGTCGAGGCACGGCCGTGTGTGCTTTGGGCCAGGCCGTGTCGATTTCGTGTTAAGGTCCATTTACTCCGTTTTAGGCCCGTTTTGTGTTCTTTTCATCTTCGGGTGCTTTCCTGGGTATAAGACATGAAAAGAAAGGATTAAAAGCACCTTTTTATATAAAACAAGGGATAAATCATCCAAAAGCATATTAAATGTGGGTCTAAAATATGTTACTTTTACAGTTTATCAAATACCCCCACACTTAAGCTTTTGCTTGTCCTCAAGCAAAATTCTCAACTTACAATTAAAACGAACTTTCCATGATCTATAATTCTTACCAACAATGTCTTATCCTAATTCATAGAAAATTTATACATGGATGATTTGATTTAAAGTGTCTTAAAGATTCAAACGGAATAAGTCATTATTTTGTACCTCGAAAACATAGGTGCCTTTCTTCTTTTAAATGACTACCTCTTTGATTCAAAATCGACAAGGACTGATATCCTCACCTAGGATTCACTCAAATCACTCTAAAGTGTTTAAGGTTCAGAAAAAGATCGCTCATAAGTCGAATCTGAAAAGCTAATCCCATAGGCTTGCCTGAAAATCAAATCTCCACCACTGTAATATGAGATGACAAACAGATCAAAAGGTCTTTGTTAGGGTTGTAACGGGACTAGGGTTAAAGGTGTGGTCATAGGTTGAATTAGAAGGTTAGAATCGAGATTGACTTGATAAATTACCTAACTAGAAAAAATGGACTTAATCTTACATTAAAAACTAATAATACGAGCTTTTTCCTTGGGAATTGGAATTTGAACATGCAAGCTCTCTTAATCATCGCATTAATAATGAATATACTTTTTTTAAGAACAAACTAAAATGATAGTAATAAAGAATTTTTACAACTGAAATATAAAACATAGTTAGGAAACTTGTTTAATATCAAATCTCGACAAAAAGGGTAGTTAAAAAGAATGGTGATAACAAATACAAAGGGTTTTGGGTTAATGTTAGTAGGTAAGTCAATGAAAAGGGTTGTTAGGCTCAACAAGGTTCACTAGGGGTTAATTATGAGGGTAGGCTTTTTAGTAGAGTAAGTGGGTTAAAACCTAAATGCCTTTATCATCGCGGTATATCAAATCATAACTGTGGTCTCGACATGTATAATCAAGGCAAGTTCTAGAATAACAGTTCATAGTTGACACACTCATAATCAAAAAAATGAAAAAAAATTGAGCATGAAAAAAAATGTATGCTCTATAGGGTTCAAATACTCACAAAAATTATGGGTGTTTTGACATCATCCTTATGAATTTTAAATTTCAAGGTAGTATTTAAATTTAGGTCAACAACCTAGCAAAAATTTTAATTCCTGAAAAACAGACTTATCATGCTTGATTCTCTAGTATTCTTCAAATTAAACATCAATGTATAATTAACTATGACTTATTCTAAAACATGTCAATAATCATCATAAATTATTAGAAATTTCATCCTAATTAGTAATATGACAATTTTGCATAAAAACAAGACTAAATCAGGGATGAAAGAAAAAAAAAGTATGGCAATTTTATTCCATTTTTAACCTCAGGGATTTGAGAATAATGCAGAAAGTTAGGTATTTTTACCCCTCCCCCCACACTTAAGGTGTACATTGTCCTCAATGTACAAAGATAGATGATGACAATTAGTGATTAAAAGATAGGAGGGAAAAGTGTTACTTCCTGGGATTTCTGAGAGATCCTTGAGGATGTGGACAGTGTGTGGCATCAGGTGACTTTTTGCATTTCTCCTAATTGTGCTTTTGTATGTTATGGAATAAATGCTTTATTCTGCAAAGTTACTTTGTTAGTGATCTTTTTGATGAAAAGATATGGTGTTAGGGATGCTTGAATGATTGAATAGCCAATGATAAAAATTTGTAAAGAAAATAGTAAAAGTTCAAATTTAAGTGGCATAAAATAAAGTCTTAAAAAAATTAAGAAGATAAAACAAATTAAAAGGACTCAGAGGTCCTCATCCATGGTTGGGTCCGGTGGTGGTGCTGAAATGTGGAGATGTTGGCATATTTTTTGGAGTGTCGCCTCCAATCCGTCAAAGTGCCGAGCAACATGTGTCTCGAACCGGTCGAGTCGAGCAGAGATGTCTGCTAATGATGTTATTGGTTGGTATGGACGCTGGCTTGGATTCGTTGCCTCCTCTGATGGCGGTGGGACATCATCAGGAATGTCCTCGTCCTCTTCCTCATTAATGGGTGTTTTTAGTTTGTACTGCGGAGGATCGATCCCTCGTCATTGTGATATCATCCTCATATGTAGCATGGTTTGGATGCCTTGAGGAGCCATGTTTCCTATCAGTGTGAGGGAGTTGATTTGCTCGTCGGTGTTGAGGAGGTTGAAGTGCCGAGCTAGCCTTGTAATATAGGGCCCCATTGACAAAATTCCCTTCCTATGTTGCTCTGTCTGATGTTGAATTGCGCACGCCATAAAGTATGCCAAGTCGAATACATGTCCTTCAGACATGCAGGAAATGAAGTAAACGTCGTGTTTGTTGACGACACCGATGCTCTCTTTTCGACCTGTGATGGTATGCGTGAGTATGGCATGAATGTACCGTAGTGCTGGAGGAAGGGTTGTCGCTTTAGATTTACTGGGGTTGTAAGTGGCCATTATGGGCTTTAGGTCGATCCAGCAGTCGATCGGAAGGCAGTGGGGTTCGCGGTTTAGACCGGCCAGTGGGTTCTCTGCTATGAATTCTACCGTATAGAGGCCAAGAGCTGCTCCGAATTGAGGTACGCTCAATTGATGTACTGTGCCCCCGAGAGGGAATTGTATAGTGCCTGGGTCGTCGAATTGAGCCATCACCGTTTGTAGCATGAATGTGGAGCAGAATTCGAGTGTGAGCTCGAGGTATGTAGGCTCATTAATTGAGAAGAAGGTCTCCCATGGATCAGGCGATATGAGTGCTTGAATATCAGTGGTGAGCCCTACTTGCCCGACGGCATCCCAAACAATTCATCATCCAATGCCGATGGGCCTATCCCTAATGGCTTTGTACCGGTCCTCCTGAGCGGCTTGTGGAAATCAGAGGAACGGGTGTCGAAGTTCGGTGCTTACAGAAGAGGATCCGGGCCCCTTTCTTTTCTTGCTTGGAACGGCGTGTTTTACTCAAGATGTCTACATATTTCCTGTAAATATAAAGCAAGTTTTCTAGTTCAACCAATATATTGGAAAATTGAGAATCATTATCATTCACAATTAAATTTTACCAATAGCAAAACACCAATTCTCCAAGAAAAGAAGTAATCTCAAAACATGCAACAAAACCACTCTATCATGCATTAATAAATAAAAAGATGAATCAAACATTGAAAATCATGTTTTGTAACATCCTGAAATTTGGGCCTAGTAGGATTGGGCCCAATGGGCTTAGGCGTAGTAGCGTTTAAAATTTTTGAGAACAGCATTAATGCATGTTGGACCTATTAGATAAGTGATTTTGGAAGGTTAGAGGGCTTCTATGAAGTCCCTGGATCGAACTTTGGCTTTGGGTAAATTTTGGTTTTAGGTGAAAAAAACCCTGGAAGTTGGCAGGTAGGCCTTAAGAATAAAATGTGGAGGAAAATGACACAACTGGAGTGTGTGGTGTAGTGGCAAAGTGACGCCACTTAAGGGACAAGGGGGTGACGCCACAGGGAAGGAAGGAGGTCCAAGGTTCAAGTCTTGGCTTTTCCATTTTGGTTTTCTTTTTACATGGATATTAGAATTTGGCCCATAGTTTATATTTAGTTGCGCATGGTTTAAGGCACAAGAGGAGCTTGTGGCCAAGTGGTTAGCGGCGTGGATTATGTTGCAAGGGAGCCTGGGTTCAAATCTCATGAGAAGCAAAGGAATATTTATTTTGCGGATTGGACGGCAAGAGTTCCAGTTGAATTTAAACTCTACTGACGAAGGGATCCCACATCGGAAAGATACAAAGAAGGAAGGTGAAGAGCTAGCTATATAAAGAGCATTCCAAGAGGAGAGTTATCATAACTTGGTGAGTGTTTGGGCACAGGAGTGGTCGCAGCGCGGATTAGCACCAGATTCCTATCAGGTGTGTACTTCTCTACTCTAGTTGTAGAGCGGCAAATACCGAAGTGCCGATCACGGAAATAGTAGCCACACGAGCGTGCGAGCGCACGTGTGGGGCTTCGACGCGATAGTTGAGGCCATCAGTAGTATTCTTGTGGGTTGGGGCTGCTTGGGCCGCGATGGGCCGGAGTGGGTCCAATGGGCCCGTGGGCCCAATTGAGCAAAATGTATGATGGTATAGTATATAGTGAACTAGACTAGGTGGAACTTATATACGTGGGTAGATTTTTGTTAGGTGGGCCACACGGGCGTGTGGGCTCGGATGGGCCGAAATCGGGTTTTAGGCCTAATTGTCCATTTCGAACACAAATGGTAGTTGAGTCGCTCGGGGCGACATTGGGCCTTCGGAAAGGCCATTCCAGGTACGAAATTACCGAAATACCCTTGGTGAGTAAATTACCAAAATACCCTTAGTGGGTAAATTACCAAAATACCCCTAGAAGGTAAATTACTGTTATACCCTTAGAGGTTGATTGGCTTGATTATGTTGTATTTGTTATTCTGATTATGATGGTAATTCGTTTCATACGTTATCTGTGATATATGATTTGCATACATGTCATACTACATACGAATTATTATGTCATATTGCATGGGTATGATGAGAGGAGGGGGAAGATATGATTCTAGACTGTCACCAGTGGTTTTGACCACACAGTGGGTTGGCCCCACTTTCTATATATTATTGTGGCTAAGTCTCAGTGGTTTTGACCACCAGTGGTTTGGTACCACATATTGCTATCTTTGTGACTCGTCCCTGTGGTCTGGCACCACCGTGGGTTGGCCCCACTTATTGATACGGGATTGTCATTAGTGGTTTTGACCACATTGTGGGTTGGCCCCACCGATATTATTTGTGACTACGGTCACCAGTGGTTTTGACCACACCGATATTATTTGTGACTACGGTCACCAGTGGTTTTGACCACCAGTGGTTTTGACCACACGGGGTAGATACAAGAGTTCGGATGGTTAGGTTGGGTTGCATGACTTGCATATTGGCTTATGAAATCGTGTAAGTGCATTGATATCTTCGGGATGGGGATTTACACACTGAGTCTTGATGACTCACCCCTTTAGTTAATTTTGCAGGTAATCGTTAGACCGCGGATATGGAGCCGGGGTGGACTCGAGGTGGCCATGCTCAAGATTGCATTTCTTTCATTTTAAATGGTTACTTGGACTGATTTCATTTTATTTTAAATTTGGGATTCTGTTATGTAATAAGGCCTATGGTTTTATTTGATTTTAGCTTTTAACTTGGTTATTGCTTATTATTGTTAAATGTTTAATTCGGGATTTTCCTAAAATGTTAATAAACCGCTTCTTATTCAAAATTACTTAAACTCGATTTTTCACAACAAATATAAAGAATACAAACTTTTTAATGAACGCACAGTTTTAGACATTCCTCTCATGTGACATGCCAGGTCCGGTCATAACGTCTAGGCCGAGTTTGAAGTGTTACAATTATGGTATCAGAGCCTAGGTTCAAAAACTCGGCTGTGGGTTTGGGTTCAAAAATGTTTTCAAAGGATGGTTTAGAAAAATATACATCTCTTTTCTGGAAGTATGGCACCCAAGTCTCCGGCACCAAATCCGTAAGTTTCCTTTTTATATTCTATTATATGCTGAAAGATTATATTTATTCTTCGATGTGTGAATGTGATGCTTGAATATAGGAATTGTATGTATGTGTGAAAAATATTTGTTTTCTTTGGTGTTAGATAGTTGGTTATGTGAAGGGGTTCCAAGATTTATTTAGGAAGGGTATTAGTTTTATTAAAATCAGAGTGCGAAGCAGGAGCGTAGTGTGGTACGTTAGGATGTGTGACTGTTAGTTAGTTGGAAATTTCGAGGACGAAATTTCTTTAAGGAGGGTAGATTTGTAACATCCTGAAATTTGGGCCTAGTAGGATTGGGCCCAATGGGCCTTAGGCGTAGTAGCGTTTAAAATTTTTGAGAACGGCATTAATGCATGTTGGACCTATTAGATAAGTGATTTTGGAAGGTTACAGGGCTTCTATGACGTCCCTGGATTGAACTTTGGCTTTGGGGAAATTTTGGTTTTAGGTGAAAAAAACCCTAGAAGTTGGTAGGTAGGCCTTAAGAATAAAATGTGGAGGAAAATGACACAACTGGAGTGTGTGGTGTAGTGGCAAAATGACGCCACTTAAGGGACAAGGGGGTGACGCCACAGGGAAGGAAGGAGGTCCAAGGTTCAAGTCTTGGCTCTTGCATTTTGGTTTTCTTTTTACACGGATCTTAGAATTTGGCCCACAGTTTATATTTAGTTGCGCATGGTTTAAGGCACAAGAGGAGCTTGTGGCCAAGTGGTTAGCGGCGTGGATTATGTTGCAAGGGAGCCTGGGTTCAAATCTCATGAGAAGCAAAGGAATATTTATTTTGCGGATTGGGCGGCAAGAGTTCCAGTTGAATTTAAACTCTACTGACGAATGGATCCCACATCGGAAAGATACAAAGAAGGAAGGTGAAGAGCTAGCTACCTTGGTGAGCGTTTGGGCACAGGAGTGGTTGCAGCGTGGATTAGCACCAGATTCCTATCAGGTGTGTACTTCTCTACTCTAGTTGTAGATCGGTAAATGCCGAAGTACCGATCACGGCAATAGTAGCCACACAGCGTGCGAGCGCACGTGTGGGGCTTCGACGCGATAGTTGAGGCCATCAGTAATATTCTTGTGGGTTGGGGTTGCTTGGGCCGCGATGGGCCAGAGTGGGTCCAATGGGCCCGTGGGCCCAATTAAGCAAAATGTATGATTGTATAGTATATAGTGAACTAGACTAGGTGGAACTTATATACGTGGGTAGATTTTTGTTAGGTGGGCCACACGAGCGTGTGGGCTCGGATGGGCCGAAATCGGGTTTTAGGCCCAATAGTCCATTTCGAACACAAATGGTAGTTGAGTCGCTCGGGGCGACATTGGGCCTTCAGAAAGGCCATTCTAGGTACGAAATTACAGAAATACCCTTGGTGGGTAAATTACCAAAATACCCTTAGTGGGTAAATTACCAAAATACCCCTAGAAGGTAAATTACTGTTATACCCTTAGAGGTTGATTGGCTTGATTATGTTGTATTTGTTATTCTGATTATGATGGTAATTCGTTCCATACGTTATCTGTGATATATGATTTGCATACATGTCATACTACATACGAATTATTATGTCATATTGCATGGGTATGATGAGAGGAGGGGGAAGATATGATTCTAGACTGTCACCAGTGGTTTTGACCACACAGTGGGTTGGCCCCACTTTCTATATATTATTGTGACTAAGTCTCAGTGGTTTTGACCACCAGTGGTTTGGTACCACATATTGCTATCTTTGTGACTCGTCCCTGTGGTCTGGCACCACCGTGGGTTGGCCCCACTTATTGATACGGGATTGTCATCAGTGGTTTTGACCACATTGTGGGTTGGCCCCACCGATATTATTTGTGACTACGGTCACCAGTGGTTTTGACCACACCGATATTATTTGTGACTACGGTCACCAGTGGTTTTGATCACCAGTGGTTTTGACCACACGGGGTAGATACAGGAGTTCGGATGGTTAGGTTGGGTTGCATGACTTGCATATTGGCTCATAAAATCGTGTAAGAGCATTGATATCTTCGGGATGGGGATTTACACACTGAGTCTTGATGACTCACCCCTTTAGTTAATTTTGCAGGTAATCGTTAGACCGCGGATATGGAGCCGGGGTGGACTCAAGGTGGCCATGCTCAAGATTGTGTTTCTTTCATTTTAAATGGTTACTTGGACTGATTTCATTTTATTTTAAATTTGGGATTCTGTTATGTAATAAGGCCTATGGTTTTATTTGATTTTAGCTTTTAACTTGGTTATTGCTTATTATTGTTAAATGTTTAATTCGGGATTTTCCTAAAATGTTAATAAACCGTTTCTTATTCAAAATTACTTAAACTCGATTTTTCACAACAAATATAAAGAATACAAACTTTTTAATGAACGCACAGTTTTAGACATTCCTCTCATGTGACATGCCAGGTCCGGTCATAACGTCTAGGCCGGGTTTGGGGTGTTACATGTTTGTTAAAGAAATAAAATAAAGCAACAAGAAGCATTCAAACAAAGGGAAAGAAATGAACTAAACACAACCATGTATAAACTAAACAAGAAATAGAATAGACTAACAATATGAATCAAATTTTTAAACACAAAATTGACATAAAGGGTAAATATGCAAAAATGGTATGAAGATTTTAAGAGAAAGGGAACCAGAAATGGTGGTAAATGACGAGCACGGGCGGCGCACACGGCGGTGTTGTTAGGTCTGTGGTGTGGGCACGGCGCTGTCAAGGGTGTGGTGCTTGGGTGTACGGTAGTGTTGTGGCCGTGTGGGTGGTTGGACTGAGTTTTTGGAGGAGAAATGGCAGTGGGGATGGGGTAGACTGGTTGAGTGGCCGGATTTTGAGGTGGGGAATGAAAATTTGATTTTAGGGTTTGAGGTTTGGGGCAGAGACAGTTACTTTGTTTAAATAGGAAGGGGAGCACGGCCTTCTGCACGGTCGTGTTAGGTTTGAATTGCCCGTGCTGTTCACGATTTCTTAAAATTGGGCGCGCTTCAAAGGTTTTGGCACGGCCGCGTGTCAATTCGCATGCCCGTGTTCGATAAGAAAAAACGTTAGCACGGTGGGGTAACACGAGCGTGTCAAACCCATGTATAACAAGTCAGTAACCTTAGTAATTTCACACGGTTGTGAGGCACGAACGTGTTGTGCCTGTGTATTATAAGTCAATAACCTCAGTAATTTCACACGGTTATCTAGCTCAGGCATGGTCTGGTGTTGCAGCCCGTGTCACTGAAAAATTTTTTTACCCTGTTTAAGCACGGTGCTTGGCACGCCCATGGTCTATTTCTTGGCTATGCACGGCTATGTACATGCCCGTGTCAAGGCCGTGTTGAAATTTCTGCATTTTCCTGTTAGACTATTTTAGTTCTATGTTAGAAAAATAAAAACTATGTTAGTATGTTAGTGCTCGGGTTGCCTCCCGAGAAGCGCTCGTTTATAGTCTTAAGCTAGACTTTACCTCTCATTTGTATGGTCATGGTGGTTTGAGGAGGTGAAAATCCTTTCTCATGCGATCACTTCGGTTGTAGACATATAGTTTAAGTCGAGTAATGTTTACCTCAAAAGTGTCAAATTTAGGATTGCTTACCTCGACTGTGCCGTATAGGAAGACATTAAGTACCTCAAAAGTGATTTCTTCGTTTTTCTTGAGGTCTGAATTGGTGATTCGAGGGTCTTCCTTAGTTAATAATACCTTATCCTCTATTTTGATGTGATTTGTTGTTCCTATCAGCTTGTCTGGGGTCTCCTTCAGTTTTACTTCGTGCGGCTCCTATTCCTCTCTGATTTGTGTTTCCTGCTCTTTTAGTTTGTCAACCCTAAGGCTTTGTTCCTTATGTGTTTCTTCTTTGTCTGCACTAGGTCTAAGATCTAGCTCAGCTAAGTGATTTCGTGATGTTTCCTGTAAAGAAGGTTGAACCAAATGATTATCAATAGAATTAACGTTCGTACCTTTATTACTTGATATCTTAGCTATGTCAAGAGCTTGAAGAGTGATTGTTTTGTCGTCTACACGAAGTGTGAGTTCACCGAATTCTTCCTCTGTGTGGTCTTTCTTTATTGCATCAGGATATGGTACACGAGCTTGGCGGGTTTGGTAAATCATGGCTGACCTCAACCTTACCTTCACTTACCACAGTTTCTTGCCTTGGGTCAGATTCCACTAACAATTCTCTGTTATGAGCTTGTACAGCTTGGGGCCCATGATTCGGCTCAGGTTTGTAGCCTTGTGGTGTTTCCTGTGGTGAAAGTTGAACAATTTGATTATCAACTGAATTTACTTTCCCACCTTCATCACTTGATTTCCTGGCTGAGTCAAAAGCTTGTAGACTGATTGATTCGTCACCTACACGAAGAATGAGTTCTCCTGTACCAACATCAATTTTAGTCCTGGCAGTTGCTAGAAAGGGTTTTCCTAAAATTAAAGGAATCGAATTGTCCTCATTCATGTCTAAGACAACAAAATCTACTGGGAATATGAATTTATCAATTTTGATTAGAACATTTTCTATTATACCCCTAGGAATTCTGATAGTTTTATCAGTTAACTAAATGCTCATCCTAGTTTGTCTGGATTTCCCTAGATCTAGTTGTTTCAACATTTTATAAGGCATAACATTGATGCTTGCCCCTAAATTAGCTAACGCATTATCAATAGATAAACTACCAATTAAACATGGAATTGTAAAACTCCCTGTGTCTCCTTCTGCGGTAGTCTGTTCTGTAACATTGCTAAGCATGCTGCGTTTAATTCCACGTGGTGCTCCTCGTCTAATTTGCGTTTGTTTGTCAAGACCTGTCTTAAAAATTTCCTCGAATCTGGCGTCTGAAAAAGAGCTTCAAGAAGAGGTAAGTTAATATGTAATTTCTTTAAAAGTTTAAGAAACTTACCGAATTGTTCTTCTGAATCATCTCTTTTCATTACTTCGGGATAAGGCATGCGAGGTTGGTACTCTTTGATTATTGGTTTTGGCTTTTCTTGTGTTACCTTTGTTTCACCTTCGTCTACCTTGTTTCCTTTTATCAGATTAGGTTTGTCTACCCCTGTGCTATTATGAGCTGTGACGGCTTGAATTTGCTCTCTCGGGTTAGTTTCAGTATTGCTTGGTAGACGCCCTTGCGATCGTTCGGACATTAATTTTCCAAGTTGTTCGACTGCCTTAGTGGCTTCCCTTACTTGGCTCTGGATCTCTTCAATCGATGTTCGTTGGTTTGTTTCAATGTCTTTGAAACAGTTTTCTGTGGCTGCCATGAATTTTGTCAGCATTTCTTCAGTGCCCGACTCCTTTTCCTGTTGGTGAGGTGGTTGTTGAAGATATGGAAGAAGTTCCGGTCTTTGGCTACTTTGATCATCCCATGAGAAATTGGGATGGTACCTCCAACCTGTATTATAAGTGTCACTATAAAAATTATTTTGAGGTCTAGAATAGTTACCCATATAGTGAGCTTGCTCGTTTTCCATGCCATATCCATAGGGTGGGTACTCAGGATTCGCCACACCTCTTGGATTCGAGTCATATTGCATTATTGGGTGTACCTGCGAGAGACTATGCAAACCATCAATCCTTTTATTCATCATCTCTAGCTGGGTAGATAACCTGGTGACCACGTCGAGGTTGGAGACACTGGCGGCTTTTGTTGGCGTTGTCCTCTTAACTTGCCACTGATAGTTATTTAATGCCATCTCCTCTAAACTAAAATTACTTTTCAAAACAAATAAAAATTAGCAAAGTAAAAATAAAACAAGTAATAAAAATTTTGCAATAATAAAAAAATGGCTAAAGTAATAAAAATTAAGCTTTCTTAATATTTTAGTTCCCCGGCAACGGCGCCAAAAACCTGATCGCTGCAAATCAGAGCTTTAGATATTTATAAAAGGATGATCAAACCTGGAGACTAACTCTGACAACAATATTAAGGCAAGTGTACCTATCGAACAGTAGTATAGCTTAGGCAAGACCGGTTATCGAACCCAAAGGAACTAAAAGTATTAATACTCACTTTCTTTTTATTATTTAGCCTTAAAGTTAGAGTGAAGATTACTTTTTAAACTAAATTGACGACAACTAAACAAAGGACACAAAGACAAGAAGGCGAATTAGAAAATAACTTTGAGGAATAACTCAGTTGATTTTGATGATACCCTCGGGAAAAATCCACCTAGACTTCTCTTATTATCTCACCTTCAATTATATGATTTCTTTTACTTAGCTCGATCCGTGAGACTCCCTAACCTATATTAGACCCTCTCTCGAGGCGAATAACGTCTAACCCTAGGTTAATTAGTGGAACTCTCGTTCGCTTATAATAACCCCCTAGGATAATAGTAAATCGATCAATGGACTCCCGTATTAGGTTTCACCCTAATCCGGCAAAATCTCGTAACCCTATCTCTAGGCATCCGATCAACTCCACTTAATTATGTTAGATCTTCTCTTAGGCAGGGTCTATTCCTCCTCCACCTGAGCACATTAGATTTGGATGAAGCAACATACTTAAGAACAAACTAAGTAATTCATCATATAACTTAAAAATCAAATAATAAAATCCATCTAGGTTTCATCCCCTTCAGGTATCTGAGGGGTTTAGTTCATAATGAATAAACAAACCATCGCAAGAGAAAAGATAAAACAAAACATAGGAAAAATCCTAAAACCCCCTGAAGGAATCGAAGGAGAATTCCATCGTCTTGAGTATAACTCCAGCTTCTTGGGATGGATCAACTGGCTATCCTCGCGTTATTCCCTAACTCTGACCTTCTCGGCTGGGCTCCTTGGCCTCACTTTCGCTCGCCTTTAATAGGTGATACTTGGGTCTTATTTATAGGCTATTGGAACGCGATTCGTTCTCCCTAAGTATCTTTTTCCGACTAAAATTGCTCTTTCCAACGTCAGAGGCACGGCCATGTCACACGCCCATGTGAATCGAGACCTGACCGTGTTCAGATTTCTCTTGAGGCACGGCCGTGTGTGACGTAGTTGAGGCCGTACTCTAGGTGTTCGTCGAGGCATGACCGTGTATGCTTTGGGCCAGGCCGTGTCGATTTCGTGTTAAGGTCCATTTACTCTGTTTTAGGCCTGTTTTTTATTCTTTTCATCCTCGGGTGCTTTCCTGGGTATAAGACATGAAAAGAAAGGATTAAAAACACCTTTTTATATAAAACAAAGGATAAATCATCCAAAAGCATATTAAATGTGGGTCTAAAATATGTTACTTTTATGGTTTATCACACACACACATATATATATATATGTATATAATGTTTTTGGATGGGATTGTGAAGAGAAGGAAGACTGACTAAACTGGCAGTTGTTCTGCTGGTTGTTAGCCCCTAATACCCAGAGGGTCGTGGGCAGTCCCAATACCTTGAGGGTCGTGGACTATGCTGTTAGCGGGTTACCGCATTACACTGTACAGCGCATACATCAGCCTTGCTGCGTCTATTTACCTTATCTAGTAGTTTAACTGCATTTTATCAGTATAGCGATTTAACGCATTGCACTGTACCACTTATACGTCAGCTTCGCTGCGTATCATCACTATCTGATCTGGCAGTTCATACTGCATGTATGTACCGTAGTTTACCACATGGCACTGTACAGCTTACTGATAGCCCCTAATACCCAAAGGGTCGTGGGCAGTCCCAATACCCTAAGGGTCATGGACATTATTGGAGTGCAGGGATGGATGGGCCCTACGAGGTCCTATGTGGTGTGATTGGTTGGATGAGCTCAAATAGCTCTTATGATGAGTGATGGGGGACGGAGTGGTGTGTTGGCTGGATGGGTGGGACTTATAATTCAATTGCATTCATAAGCATCTGTGTGACTATTCTTTGTGCTAGAATATCTGATTATTCTGTTTGACTAAAAAGAACTTTTGTGGTTCTACGTACTTTGTAAACTCCGTTTGTAACTGACTGACTGAATTGAACTGTGATTATCTAATTGAAACTTCTGTCTCGAAGTTACCGTCTGATTCTGTAAGTAGGTTCCGCTTTTGAACTGCCGCGGGTTTTCTGTTTCTGATTCTGTAGTAGTTGGTTTTGGACTCACACTGAGCTCAAGTAGCTCACCCCCTCTTAGCGTTTCTTTTCAAGTAACCTTTCTGGATTCTGACGCTGGACTCAGTATGCGGAGGTCTCGGACAGTCTTAATGGAAAATAAAGGAGTATCGGTTTATATTACCAGTTGTACGTGGTTAAACCATTTTTGGAATGTAAGATTTTATAAAGCTGTGGTACAAATTCTATTTTAAGTTTTATACACTTTTATTCCGTTTATATAAACATATACTTTAACTGAAATTTTTCTGAATAGATTTTAAACGACTAAATGGTACGATTCAACGTGTTAACTTGTTTTGTAAAAAATCACCTACGATCACTTAGGTGATCAATGTAGCATCTAGAATTCGATCTAAACTTCTAGGCCGGGTTTGGGGTGTTACATTTGGGACCATAAATTTTCAATGTATTGACTCAGAAATATTATTTTTAGAATATTTATAGAGTCATTAGAGTCGTATTAAAATTTGGTTAAGAAATTTTAACGTTTAGATAGTTAATATAGGAAAAATGACTAAACTGAAAAAGGTGAAAATTTTAGTAAATCTTGAATTCCATTGATTTGATAGCTTAATTATGAAATGAAAAGAGACTTAATTAGTAATTAGTCCATTAGGATATTGATGGACAATAATGGGTTTTTAAATAGTTTATCTATAAAGTTATATTTAAAGATAAACATGTAAATTGGTAATTAAATTAAAGTTTAATAAAACAAAACCAAAATTATCATCATCTTTTTCATGTTTCACCGAAAACCAAAAGGAAACTTCCCCTTTTTTAAACTTCATATTCGGCTAGCATAAAGGCTTTGCATATAAGTCCATTTTGACTCGATTTCTTGTAATTTTTATGTTTTTAAGATCATTGCAACTAGGTCCAACTAGCCCGTACCTTCGTTTTTTATTTTGTTAAAATTTTTTGAAGTTTCCATTGATGAATCTTGAATTTTTTTTATGACTACCATGTATTTGGAGCTTTGATTGTGTTGTTCGATGATTTTGTAAAATGATTTTTGTTAGATTTTGATTTCAGGATTAAATTGTGAAAATGTTAAAATTTTAGGGTTTGATAGTGAATCTAATGTTCATTAGGGAATTTTTAAGGGCCTGGTATATTTGGATGGAATATTTACTTGAGAAAAATGATTAATTTGATGGATTTTGAGTTAAGGGACTAAATTGCACAAAATTGTAAAAGTTTAGGGTAATTGTGTAAATTTTAAAAATAAAAGGGTGTTAATTGTAAAATAGGTTGGAATGTGAAATGTAAGCTAATAATTGAAAAATTTTATATTTTAGATCAAGATCCCATAGATACTCGTGGAAAAAGAAAATTTACAGAATAGTCCCTAAACTTTAATTTAATGTGAAATGCAAGTCAAGCTAGTACACGACTTAGGACACGGCTTAGCACACGGGCGTGTGAGGCTATTTCAAGAGTTACACAACCTGGTACACGGGTATGTAGCTTGGCCATGTGACCCAACTTAGAGAGTTATACGGGCAGAGACACGATCGTGTGTCCCTATTTCGTTTGTTACACGGCCTAAGACACGGGCATGTGTCTCAGCCGTGTGAGTCACACGACCGTTTGACCCCCACAGTCCAAATTTTCTAACTTTTTCTTAAACTTTCCAAATGTTTCCAATTTAGTCTCAAATTGTTTCTAAAGTATTTTTAAGGCCTCGAGGGCTCGATTAATGGGCATTATGAATGTGATTGAATATAATTAGATTATGTTTGCACTGATGTATAAATTGAATGATTTAATGTTTTGCTTGTACAGTAATACTCCGTAACCCTATTCCAGCGACAGATACGGGTTAGGGGTATTACAGCCTCACTCTCGTTGAAAAAGATATGGAGAAATTGTATGGAGATATTGAGGGTGTGCGAGTTGACAAGGTTGTTTTGGAGGCGACCGTGAAAGTCATGGATAAGCAACATAAAGTTACTGTATCTAATTTGGAGAAGAGCATTGAAAAAGCCTTGGAAAAATACAAAGGCTGATACAGTGTATAGTTTTTAGGATTACTTGTTAGATTTAAAGTCAAATTTTTTGCTACAGATTAAGTAGTTGGGGGTCCCTTTGATGCTCACAGGGTGAATTTTGATGCTCTCAATCATCTCACGGGTGCTCAGCTGGACTTTGATATTCACTTCCCTTCTAGAGCAGCTTGGGAAGAATTTGTTGAAAAATGGAAATATTTTAGTAGACTTTGTTTTGTTGATACCCCTGCTGAGACCAGTGCAGCTCTTATTACAGGATGTGAAGACAATGTTAAAGGAGTGGAAGCAGGAGATGAAGAGCTCATTAAGTCCAATGATACTAGTGCCAATTCATAGTTTCGTTGTATTCATTGCACTTGTTTCCTTTTATTTTCAAATGGAAAAACTATCTTTGCTTAGTGTTGAAACTTTGTAGTGCTTGATCGTGATTCTGTTTGAGCGAACTACATAACTAATTTGTCATCTCAAATAACTTAGCCCAATATATTTGAATGGTGATTATGAATAATTACATTATTCAACTACGCCGTGAGTTTTGACCATGAATCAACCAACTCAAGAAAAATTGTTTATGATAGTAAATCAATGAACTTAGGCTGTGATCGTAAATCAACAAGCCTTAATAACATCAGTTTTGATCTTAAATTAGTGAGCTATTTGAAATAGTGATAGTAAATCAGCTAACTCAGAGAAGATTGTTCATGATAGTAAATCAATGAATTTAGGCTGTGATCATAAATCAAAGAACCTTAATAATATCAGTTATGACCTTAAATCAGCGATTTGTTTAAAGTAGCAATAGTAAATCAACTAACTTAGAGAAGATTCTTCATGATAGTAAATCAATGAACTTAATTTATGATCGTAAATCAGCGAGCCTTCATAATATTAGCTATGACTTTAAATCAGCGATTTTTTTTACATATTTCAGTATTTCCTGTCTAGGCAAATTAAATAACATTTGCAAAGAATGTATCTTTATTGAAATAGAGAGTAGAACATTCATACATAATATTTCTTGATATGACATGCATTCCATGTACGAGGTAGAAAAAGGTCATACATTTTTGCTATTCTATAAGCTCCATAGCCTATTTGTTTGACAATTTTGTAGGGTCCTTCCCAGTTAGATGTTATTTTTCCTTGTTTTGTGATGCTGAAAAACTCGCTTTAGTATTTCTCAAAACCAAATCACCTTTTTTTAAATTGCTTGTTTTTCACTCTAGAGCTGTAGTACCGAGCAACTTGCTGAGCTCGTGCAACATTCCTGATTCCTATTGTCTCCTAGACTTCATCAGTAAGATCTAAGTTGAGTCTGATGGCCTCTTGATTTACATTTTCATTAAAATAAGATGTCCCGTGGGATCGTAGTCCTATCTCAACAAGTATTACCACTTCCGTCCCATATACCAGCAAGAATGTTGTCTTTCTAGTTGTTGTGTGAGGAGAATTTTGTAGGGCCCATAATTCCTGGTAGCTCTTCTAACCAGGCACATTTAGCCTCATCAACCTTTTTCTTTAAATTCGTTAGGATTTTCTTGTTCATTACCTCTACTTGACTATTTGTTTGGGGTGTTTCTATAGAGTTTTGAGCGAGAGAAATTTGTAGGTCCTTACAAAAGTTCTTGAATTTTCCTTGTAACTGGGTTCCATTATCTGTTATAATCAAACGTGGAATGCTAAACCTGCAAACAATGGATTTCTAGAGAAAAGATTACATTTGCCTTTCTGTTATTGTAGCTAGAGCTTCAGCTTCTATCCACTTAGTAAAATAGTCAACAATACAACTATAAATTTCTTCTGAGCTGTGGCTATCGGAAACGGACCCAAAATATCTGTTCACCAAGTTGCAAACGGACAAGGACTAGACATCACTTGTAGAGGTTTAGCTGGTGATCACTGCATTTGAGCATATTTCTAGCAGGAATCACAAGTGTAAACCATGTGGTATGCATGTTTCTGTACTGTTGGCCAGTAATATCTCTACCTGAGAACCTTTTGTGCTGACAGTCTTCCCCCAAGTGATCACCATATATTCCCTCATATATCTCTCTCATAACATATTCAGCTTCAATGGGAGTGAGACATCTCAAAAGTGGTTGGGAGTAACTTTTTCTATAAAGCATACCCTCTAACATGATATATCTAAAGGTAATGGATTGAATAGTTTTAATTGAATGAGAGTTAAGTAGGTTGCAGATATAAGGATATATAAATGTAAATAATAGCATCACTTTATGTTGTATTTTGGTGAGCTCTTTTTTGTTAAGATGGTCAGTTTCCCCTTGTAAAGCTTGTATTATGGGGGTCATCCATGTTTCCTCTTGACTCCAATTAAGCACTTTCCTCTTCAAAGTCTGTTCTTTCAGTCCCATCTTCTGATATGTGTCCCAAGTTAACACCTTCACAACACTTCCACTATCAACCAAAATTTTTTTTTAACCTCAAATCTTCTTATAGTTACTTATACAACCATAGGGTCATTTCTTTCCTCATCACATACCGAATCTTCATCCTCAATAAATTCCACTTTTCACTTCTCTTGCTATCATAGCCTCTTCGACGAACTAACTAACTTCACACTTCTGAGATGAGCCTTTCTCTTCATGTTAAAGGTCGCCCACTCTTTATTTGTACCAATTATCACATGTATTGTGCCTCTAACCTTCTATTTACCTTAATTAGTGCCTCAAGAACTCTGACCCGATGGCAAGGCATCCTAAGCCATAAAACCTTTTAGCTCACCATTTCTAATAACCTCCTCTATAGCATCCTTCAAATAGAAACAATCCTTGATTTTATGTCCCCTATCATTGTGAAAACTACATTTATCTCTTGAATTGGACCTTAACTAACTACGTCACATAAGTGGCGGGCTCGGCAGAATGCCCAAACTTCTGACCTAATTAAAAATGTAGGTACGTAAAGAATTTAAGGGAGTATAAGCTTCAAATTTTCCATGGGAACATACCTTCTTGTGTGCTCACCCTGAGGCCTCTGCAATGCCCTTTACGATTCATTTTATGGATAATTCCTCTGTTTTCCCCCACTTTAAACTCGTAGGCTCTGAGAAGAACTTTTTTGGTTGCACACACCCTTGTGACCCCTAAACTATCCTTCTAAAAAGTGTTGTGAGCTACTCTTTAAATTTCCTCTATCTCAGCAAACTTATGGGCCCTCTCATATAAGTCTACCAAACTCTATGGCCTGTTATCAATAAATGAATATTGCACGTTCTCATTTTGAACTCTCATAATAAAGGCATCAATGGCCCACTGGTCCTCCAAGTTATTTGTGTTCAACGTGGCTGCATGGAACCGTTTGACATAATCCTACAAAGATTTTTCATCCCCCTATTTCACTCTTGTGCCCTCTGTTCTAACATAGCACTCCAGTTTTACTCTGTTCTATTATTGCACTCCCGTGCATCACTGTATTGTTTCCATATATCCAATATGTTCTATTAAGTCTACTATGGGCCAAAATATAAAGTGCTAAAAGAGAGATCGGTAATAAATCGGTAAATGAAATATAATAAGAAAGAAAATGATAGATGAAAAAGATAGTCAAAGATTATAGATTTTGTAAGAAGATTAAATTTGTGTATGTTACAATGTACGACTAAACATAAGGTGCAAACATGATATAAAAGAAATGTTCACAAGCAAAAATGCTCAAAGTCTTTGTTTATTAAAGAATTACTTGAAGTAAAATTGTTGTAGTAAATAATCTTGTGAAATGAAAAAGGTAATCTTGTGAAATGAAAAAGGCACGTGAAATGAATTAAAATGAAGCATCAAATGTTAGTGAATTGATTTTAAGTATTGTTAACGTGAAGTTAATGTGGATAATGAATTTTCTTGTTAATTAAGAATTAAAATGTGAACTTTGTGAAATACGTGATAAGTTAGAAAAATAAAGTGTGGAATAATTTAGCATGTAAAATAGGAAATTAAGATAAAATTATATGGATGTGTTATGATAGGATGAAGAATGCATAAAGTATTGAATAAGTGAAATTGTGGAAAAATATGGGATTTTCAACATGGACTAGATTGTAAGATTTGAAAAATATGTGGTTGAAATAAGAAAAGTGATATACATGGAACTTTGTTATGTGAAATGAGATATTGAAATAAACTATGTGATTAAAGTGTTACAAAGAAGAAAATTGATTAAATATGATTAGTTAGTGAATAATGAAAATTTATGTCATAAATGACTAAATTTAAAAGTTATGAAAACTTTCAAGAAAATTTTGATAAGTGAGGAATGTTGTAGGAAATGCAAAATAATAAGAAAGTGTAGAATAAAAAGAATTGTGAAGATGATCAATTAAAAAAAAGTTGAAAGAATAAAGAAGTAATAAAGTTCATGGTTAGCAAAACCAAGGAAATTTCGAGGACAAAATTTAATTTAGAGGGGAAGAAATGTAACATTCCTCAAACCCCTTGGTTGAAAATAATATAAGATAATTTTTTAGTGAAATAAGATATCAAGAAAGTAAAGGATAAGGGATGTTAGAGAAAAATGAAATAAGAAGTGTGTTGTGAAATATTAATTTGAGATAGGGACTAAATTGTAAAAATATGAAAAATTTGTGGTTCAAGTGTAAATTTTTAAAATGTGAGGGGTTAAAGTATCAATATGGAAAATTTGAAGGGCCAATTGTGAAAATATCTTAAGGGTGGAAGGGTCTAGAAGGACCAAATTGAACAAATGAAGAAATAAGGACTAAATTGTAAATTTTACCAAGAAGATGTCATAAAAAGGATGGAATTGTAGAGAAAGTACAAAGGTAAAACTTTCATTTCTTAAATAAGATAATTATGGGAAAATATCTTTGGTTATAGACAAATTTGGGCCATTAGATTAAATTGAAAAGTAAGAATAAATTGTGACCTAGAGAGCATGTACATAAATTGTGACCTAGGCATCAATGAAGAAAAATGAAGAAGAAATCCTAGAGAGTATGTACATAAATTTAGAGCAAGAAATTAGTATATGGAAGTGGATAAAATTTTGAAAGAAAGAGAAGAATGGTCATGAATTGAAGAAGGAAAGGAAAAGAAGCAAAAATGGAAGAAATCTTTGGTAAAAGAGGTAAGTTTGCATGTTAGCTTTAATTTTATTTCAAAGAATTGAGTTAAATGTGTTATGATTAGAATCCATACTATATTAATTTAAATAAAATGGTATAGTAAGTAAGTAAATTTATACAAAGCAGCAAGTTTCCATGGGAAAAATAAGTGTATTTACTAAAGCAGTTTTGGACAATAGTAGTAGCTTAACTTTGAAAAATTACAAAACAAATTGTAGAAATCAAATAAAAGGTTAAATTAAAAATGGAATTAAAGCTTATTGAGCCTAGTTTATCATAAAAGAAACGGTGTAAGTAAAGGTGTAACATCCCGAAATTGGGCCTAGTAGGATTGGGCCGATTGGGCCTTGGGCTTTAGGAAAAATTTGAGTATCATCTTGTTGCTTGTGTTAATTCAGGTACGATTTTATTGTGGGCTTAATATAGTCTTGTGAAGGCTTGGAATTAATTGGTTTAGAATAATTTTTAGTATGGAGAATTTAGTGAAGTGGATCAAGTGATTATGATGCTTAAGTTAATTTAAGTGTTTAATGTTAGCATAAGTGAGAAAGTAGTAAAGTGGTGTTGGCGCATGAGTAATTGTATGAGGGAAGAGGTTCGAATCCCATGGATGACATTAAGGTGACTTTTAATTTTTGTATGGCATGTGTTGGTCAAATTTTACATATGGTAAGTTGGACTTTAAATTTTATGGTAAGTTGAATAATAGTTTAGGAAAGCTTGTATTTTGGGATAAGAATCTTAAGAATTATGGAAGGTTTAGGGGACAAAAGGCTTGATGAGTGGGGGATGTTTTGGAAGTTTTTCCATGGTCATTTGACCATGAACCTAGACGGCATAAGGGGCTAAGGGGGTTGGTTTAATTGTGATAGTGATTAAGGGGATGATAAGGAAGAAATGAGGAGGAAAAAGGGGGATTATGTTGGCATGTGAGTTGGCCGAATGTGGTATGGGATTAGGGGGTGATAGTGGGCCAAAATTTTAACAATTTGTGCATCTTTTCCCTTTTCTCCAAATTTTTCTTCTTAGCCGAATTGGTCATTTACAATAGGTGTAAGTTTTGTCTTGAGTGGCTATCATTTTTTTTTTTTGTCATTTTGGTTTAGGTGCCAATTCTCTCAAATTTATTTTCCTCTATTGTCGAAAACACCAAAAAGTTTAGAAGACATTTCTCATTTCTTTTCTTCCTCTCTAGTGCCGAAATCATCCTAGCACCAAGGGCATATCTCATATTTTCTTTTTCTTTTTCTTTCTTTTCTATTGTATTAGCCGAATCTAGGAATCTAATCCCTTTTATTATCTTTGGCCGAATCTTGAAAGAAGTTTCGGGGTTTCTCTGTAGTCAACGTTTAGGGGGAGATCGTTCGGGATTTGAATAATCCAAGGTAAGCAAGCATGATATTTGGCCAAAGGCCATATCTTTTTAGTGTTAAGCAATTTCTCATATAGTGATATGTAGGTGCTGTCGGTGTTGTAAGCAAAAGCCAGAAATCTTGAGTATTCTATCGTTCATCGTGTTTACAAGGTGCGTAGTTATCGCACTGTCTCTTGATTGTGTGTATGTGTTATATTTATGTATATGTGATATGATGTTAATGGTAGTTGAATTAAGGGCTAAGATTGTGAATACCCGTGGTGGGTGATCGAATACTCAGGTCAGTGATTTACGATATTAAATGATCATTGATGAATATATGAAATGTGATGGCATGTGATGCATTATTGTTCAAGTGATATGTTGCCATGATACACATATATGCATGGGATTTGGGATGTGACTATCGAAGGAAAGGGTATACTTTATGTACATGGTCTGATGTTAGCCTTGTGCTACATTGGCGCTTGATGGTGGCTATGTGCTTCATCAAGGGAGGTGTTGGCTAGGTGCCCATCTCGGCGGATGATAGCTGTGTGCATCACCGTAGATTGAGGATGACCTCGATTCACCTCGTGGATACAGATATGTGGATCACTATGTGATCGGTGGCTTAGCCACGGCCTTGGGCAGCAAGTCTGTCAAGGTAAGATATGTGGATCACTATGTGATCGGTGGCTTAGCCACGGCCTTGGGCAGCAAGTCTGCCAAGGTAAGATATGAGGATCATTATTTGATCGGTGGATTAGCCACGGCCTTGGGCAGGGAGTCTGCTAAGGTAGGAGTAACGGATGGACTCTAGGATGGGTTGGGATTTATGTTGCAAATTTATGCATTTTGCATGACTATTTATGTGGATCAATGTGGATTTGGGCCAAGCCCAATATGTGAAATTATGTGGATATATTGCCTTATCATCTGATATGTGATTGATGTGTGGATGTGGGCCAAGCCCATATGTGGGGACATGTGTATTAACTATGCACTGAGTCTGTTTGACTCACCCAATTTTTTTTCTCAAACCTTTCAGGTGATTCATAAAGCTTGGACCGGGATGGAGTGGATACGAGGTGGCCCATGCAGAAGATATTTTATTTGTTTTACACATTTTATTTATGAAAGGTTATTTATTGTAATAAGGGCCACTTTAAGTATTTAAGGACTTTTTATTATGTTTTAAGTTGGATTGTCGATTATATTATTATTTGAAAATGTTTTATTTTAAACAACTTAATTTTATTTGGAACTTTAATTACACAATGTTTTAGTAAAGACAACAAATTTTTATGTTTTTTTAACTCTAAGTCAAAGTTTTTCAAACGTTTTCTGCTGTGGCATTCTGAATTCGGCCGTGGCTCGTGGGCTGGGTTTGGGGTGTTACAAATTGGTATCAAAGCCCGGTTCAAAACTCAGCTTTGAGGGTTTTGGGCCCAAAAACATTTTTTTATGGGCTTTTCAAAGATTTGGGCTTTCATAAAATTTTTCAGGTTTATTCTGGCATGGCACATGTATCTCCGACCCGAAGTCCACCAGGTAAGTACCTCTAATTGTTGTGTGAATTATTATATGATTGGTATGTGGGCATAATTGGGCTCGTAGATTAGAAGATTAGGGCTATTGAACCCTAGGACTAGTCTACTCAAACACATGCATAAGACTTAAGTGCAATCAAACAAACCTGTGAAGTAAGTCGCCGAGTTAAGGTGTGGCAACCATTGTGCGCATATCTAGGAGTGGATTCAGTAAGAGCTTGGTATTTAAGCAGTCCTAGCGACCCACCTCCTCTTTACTCGAATCCTACCTGGTGCGTAGCTACGGTTCACCCTAACCAAGAGGACTTATTCACGGGCTAAACCCGATAACTAAAACTCGAAAGGGACTAGCCATACTATTTTATAAAAACCTTAAGTTTTCAAAATTACTCTTTTGATTTGTAAAACCATTTTATACTTGGAAAATTTTTCGAAATATTTTGATTTACAAAATTACCCAAATACCCCTAGTGGTAAAATTACTAAAATGCCCTTGGTTTCTAAAATTTCCATACTATCCTCAATTTTAATAAGATTTTCTTACTTTGCAAAAGTATCCAAAAAAACCCTATTTTGTGAAAACTCAAGATACCCAGATTTGGGAAAATTTACGAAAATGCCCCTAACTTTCAAATTACCGAAATAACCCCTGAATTTTAAATTTTTTTTAATATCTTGATTTGGAAAATCTTTCTTTCTAAAATATCCATGAGTTTGGAAAATTTCGAAATGACTTTTGGTGATTTTTTTGGAATTTACCCCGGTTTATTACCAAAATACCCCTGTAGGGAAAAATGACGAAATTACCCCTGGGTTGGGAATGGACAAGGATGCCCATAGTAGCATGGTAAATGTTGTGGATGAGTGAATGTGTTTCTATTGATGTGAATGAATGTGAATGTGTGATTCTCTGAGCTAGAATAGTGAACTTGAACTAGAAACTTGGATTGATCGAAAGAACTACTCCTGAAAATTCTTTTCATAAAATTGTTCGCGCATAAACAAGTGGAACAAAAGTACTAATGCATAAAATTTCTTAAGTCAGATTAAATCGCGACGTTAGATATGAGTTCTAGGGGACGTGGTCGTCGTGGACGCGATAGAGGCTAAATGGCTGTGTCGGAACCATCGCTAGTGAAGCATCTAGAACTTTGAGTGTGAACTTGGAGACTGTACCTAGAAAGTATATTGGTTTTATTAAGATCAGAGTGCGCAGCAAGAGCGTAGTGTGGTGAGATAGGATGTACGACTGTTAATTAGTTGGAAATTTCGAGGACGAAATTTCTTTAAGGAGGGTAGAACTGTAACATCCCGAAATTGGGCCTAGTAGGATTGGGCCGATTGGGCCTTAGGCTTTAGGAAAAATTTGAGTATCATCTTGTTGCTTGTGTTAATTCAGGTATGATTTTATTGTGGGCTTAATATAGTCTTGTGAAGGCTTGGAATTAATTGGTTTAGAATAATTTTTAGTATGGAGAATTTAGTGAAGTGGATCAAGTGATTATGATGCTTAAGTTAATTTAAGTGTTCAATGTTAGCATAAATGAGCAAGTAGTAAAGTGGTGTTGGCGCATGAGTAATTGTATGAGGGAAGAGGTTCGAATCCCATGGATGACATTTAGGTGACTTTTAATTTTTGTATGGCATGTGTTGGTCAAATTTTACATATGGTAAGTTGGACTTTAAATTTTATGGTAAGTTGAATAATAGTTTAGGAAAGCTTGTATTTTGGGATAACAATCTTAAGAATTATGGAAGGTTTAGGGGACAAAAGGCTTGATGAGTGGGGGATGTTTTGGAAGCTTTTCCATGGTCATTTGACCATGAACCTAGACGGCATAAGGGGCTAAGGGGGTTGGTTTAATTGTGATAGTGATTAAGGGGATGATAAGGAAGAAATGAGGAGGAAAAAGGGGGATTATGTTGGCATGTAAGTTGGCCGAATGTGGTATGGGATTAGGGGGTGATAGTTGGCCAAAATTTTAACAATTTGTGCATCTTTTCCCTTTTCTCCAAAATTTTCTTCTTAGCCGAATTGGTCATTTACAATAAGTGTAAGTTTTGTCTTGAGTGGCTATCATTTTTTTTTGTCATTTTGGTTTAGGTGCCAATTCTCTCAAATTTATTTTCCTCTATTGCCGAAAACACCAAAAAGTTTAGAAGACATTTCTAATTTCTTTTCTTCCTCTCTAGTGCCGAAATCATCCTAGCACCAAGGGCATATCTCATATTTTCTTTTTCTTTTTCTTTTTCTTTCTCTTTTCTCCTTCTTTCTCTTAGCCGAAACCATCCTCTATTTTACCATCATCTTTTCTCTTCTCTTTTGTTAAAGCCGAAATCACCATTTCTTTTCTTTTTAATTGTAAGGTCGAATCCCTTTATAGTTCAAGTAAGGGTGAATCAATCTTCGTGTTACGGGTAAGGATTATCTATCAATCATTTTCTTTCTTTTCTTTTGTATTAGCCGAATCTAGGAATCTAATCCCTTTTATTATCTTTGGCCGAATCTTGAAGGAAGTTTCGGGGTTTCTCTGTAGTCAATGTTTAGGAGGAGATCGTTCGGGATTTGAATAATCCAAGGTAAGCAAGCATGATATTTGGCCAAAGGCCATATCTTTTTAGTGTTAAGCGATTTCTCATATAGTGATATGTAGGTGCTGTCGGTGTTGTAAGCAAAAGCTAGAAATCTTGAGTATTCTATCGTTCATCGTGTTTACAAGGTGCGTAGTTATCGCACTGTCTCTTGATTGTGTGTATGTGTTATATTTATGTATATGTGATATGATGTTAATGGTAGCCGAATTAAGGGCTAAGATTGTGAATACCCGTGGTGGGTGATCGAATACTCAGGTCAGTGATTTACGATATTAAATGATCATTGATGAATATATGAAATGTGATGGCATGTGATGCATTATTGTTCAAGTGATATGTTGCCATGATACACATATATGCATGGGATTTGGGATGTGACTATCGAAGGAAAGGGTATACTTTATGTACATGGTCTGATGTTAGCCTTGTGCTACATTGGCGCTTGATGGTGGCTATGTGCTTCATCAAGGGAGGTGTTGGCTAGGTGCCCATCTCGGCGGATGATAGCTGTGTGCATCACCGTAGATTGAGGATGACCTCGAGTCACCTCGTGGATACAAATATGTGGATCACTATGTGATCGGTGGCTTAGCCACGGCCTTGGGCAGCAAGTCTGTCAAGGTAAGATATGTGGATCACTATGTGATCGGTGGCTTAGCCACGGCCTTGGGCAGCAAGTCTGCCAAGGTAAGATATGAGGATCATTATTTGATCGGTGGATTAGCCACGGCCTTGGGCAGGGAGTCTGCTAAGGTAGGAGTAACGGATGGACTCTAGGATGGGTTGGGATTCATGTTGCATATTTATGCATTTTACATGACTATTTATGTGGATCAATATGGATTTGGGCCAAGCCCAATATGTGAAATTATGTGGATATATTGCCTTATCATCTGATATGTGATTGATGTGTGGATGTGGGCCAAGCCCATATGTGGGGACATGTGTATTAACTATGCACTGAGTCTGTTTGACTCACCCAATTTTTTTTCTCAAACCTTTCAGGTGATTCATAAAGCTTGGACCGGGTTGGAGTGGATACGAGGTGGCCCATGCAGAAGATATTTTATTTGTTTTACACATTTTATTTATGAAAGGTTATTTATTGTAATAAGGGCCACTTTAAGTATTTAAGGACTTTTTATTATGTTTTAAGTTGGATTGTCGATTATATTATTATTTGAAAATGTTTTATTTTAAACAACTTAATTTTATTTGGAACTTTAATTACACAATGTTTTAGTAAAGACAACAAATTTTTATGTTTTTTTAACTCTAAGTCAAAGTTTTTCAAACGTTTTCCGCTGTGGCATTCTGAATTCGGCGGTGGCTCGTGGGCCAGGTTTGGGGTGTTACAAAAGGAGTAGTAAATTATGAGATATATGAATTTTTGTAAGACAATGTCAGAATGACTTTGGGTTCCTCTGTTCTAACTTTGAAAAATCATTATAAACGGTAAGTTAATACGAGACTTGTGCTGAAAGATAATAGATTTTTAGTGAAGAAGGGTCAGAGCTACTTAGTAGTAAAATAGGGGAATTTTTGAAAAATAAACTGTATTGATTGGCTTAAGTAAAAATTCTAAAATTTTTATGGTAAAAATTTTGTTGAGTCTAGTTTAAAAAACAAAATGCAGATATTAATTTCGAATTCTATAGGCTGAGATATAAATATTTTAGTGATTGCCACTCAAATGGACATCTTTGATAAGAGTATGTGTGTGTAATTAGAAAATCCTTAATTAATGTCACACATAAGCATGATATGTTAAAAAGACAAAGATTTATGTATATAAAAAAACATTAAGGATGTGGATTGGAGAGGAGAAGGAGGAAAATAATTGAAAAGTTATAATACTAAGAAATTGTTACAAATGATGATTTTGTTAATACATAAATGAAGTGCAAATGTTTTATTGAAATACTAGGAAATTGATATAAAATGAATTAAGGAGGCTCTAATTGACAAATTGATTGGTAAATGAAAATAATAATGTCATGTAGAAAGGCTAAACTATTTTTAGAGTAAGTCCTCTAAAGGACTTATTTGTAAAATATTGATAATTGTGTTAAATTTATAATTTGGAATTAATGGCAGGTTCATAAGGTTCATTACAAAACATCATATGTTTAAGAAATAAGTGGTTGAGTAATGATTTTTTTTATAATAAAGTTGATATGTTCTAAGGCTGAAATGAAAATGGACTTAATTGTAAAACTTGATATTTGCTTAAAATTATATGAGATAATTATATGCTTATGAATTGGTGCATGAAATTAGGATTAAAGGATGTTTGGAGATAATTTGGTATATGGATTGATATGGTTAAAGTTGACAAGTAAACAGGGGCTAAAAAGGGGTAAAATATAAAGAACTAAGGTGGTAAATTAACCCAGACATAAAATAATGCATCGAATGACATTTTGGTATTGATATCAAGCTCATAGTATCAACATTGTGAAGGAAGTATCGATGCATAGGGTATTTTTCTTGAAATTTTCAACTTCAAATCTCAAAACGATATTGATACAGCACAGAGGCATCGATACCTATGCTTAGGTATCGATACATTAGTGCTAGTATCGATACTTTAGGCTTTATTTTACATATAAATTATTCAAGATGAATTTTTACTGAAAAATTTCACTCGATTTTAAGTTGTACACTGAAAATATGTTCAAAACATGTTCGTAGGGTTAAAATATGACCGGAAAAGGGTTCAGATAATTGAATTTATCTAGGATTACTCTGGCATTAAAATATGACATTCCTATATTTGACTTGGTAGTCGAGTCGAGTATAGGGGTGTTACACTCTAGAACGCCTTTGGCGATTCATTTTGTGAGTAACTCCTCTTTTGTCCTCCACCTTGGACTCGTAAGCTATAAGAAGAAGGACCTTGTTGGCTATGCACACTTTAGCGACCCCTGAATTGCCTATCACCCTTCTAGAAAATGTTGTGAGCCCCTCTTTTAATTTTCTCTGTCTCAGAAAACTTGTGGGCCCTCTCGTATAAGTCTACCAAACTTTGTGATCTGTTAGCAGTAAACGAATATTGCACGTGCTTATTTTGAACTCACATAATAAAGGCATCAATGGCCCACTAGTCCTCCAAGTTTTTGGTGTTCAATGTGGCTGCATAAAACCGTTTGACATAATCCTACAAAGATATCTCCATCGCTCTGTTTCACTGACTTCAAACCCACAGCAGTGCTCATTATTTTCTTATGGGCTCGAAATCTTCCCAAAAGCATTTGACCCAACTGCGAGAAGCTTTGAATGGAACCCTACGGCAAAGTTAAATACCAATCCTTCGTGCTTCCCCTAAGAGTCATCGGGAAAGCTTTACACTTCACTGCATCTGAAGCCCATAACATATTCATATAATCATTATACTGCATGAGATGTGCCCTAGGGTCCATTCTACCTTCAAACGTTTCTTTAAGTACTCTGAACTTAGACAATAGACTCACAGCTGCCACTTCTGGAGACAATGGTTTGTTTGAGAAAAAGAACTAGTCTATGTATTGTACGCCAGGGTGCAATGCTCAAACATCTCTACACAAAGCATCCATCTCATTCTGCCATGGCTTTGCATATGCTCCCATAACCTCCTCTTAAAGAGGCGCGACATGATCCTACAAATCAAAGTGGTCAACTGCATCTTCCTTCTCAGTTCTTCATTTTGCCTCAGCAGTTCTCGGTGAAACTGAAACACCCCAAACCCGGCCCACGAGCCTTGATCGGATCTGGTATGTTCCCCGGTGTAAACCGTTTCAAATTCTTTTGTGACTTAGGAAAAACTTGGGTGTTTTGAAAGAAAGTTTGTTTTGGGTTGGGCTTGAGTTGAAAACGAGTTTATTTGAGGTGACAAAATATTTAGAGTTTATTTGAAAATAAATTTCACTTGATCTTTAATTAATAAAAATTTGTACCGTAATAAATAAAGGAAAAATAAAGTAGTTCAACTATGGCCTTATTACATCAAATAATTCCCAAAAATGAATTAAAGTGCTTAAATAAAATAAAAGTCCAAATAATAAAATTTTCCTTGTTGTGCATGGCCACCTTTAAGCTCCTGCCGACCCGGTCCATTACTGATCATCACCTGGAAGAAAAAGTTCCCCAACGGGGTGAGTCAAACAGACTCAATGTGTACACAAACACTAAGTCTTAACATTTCAGGCATGCATTATCATATCACATACATATTCAAATAACAGGTAAAAATAATGATGCAACCCAAACCCAAACCTAGTTAGCCATCCGCTACACTTCCCCGTACCAACCTGCACACCGTGGGGACTACTAAGTCGACCCTCCTTCTGCTACACTCCATATCGCGGTCTTAGGTCACCGCATTCGTGGTCTTAGGTCACCACGTTCAGATTACTGTGGTCTTAGGTCAACACATTCAGATTACCGTGGTCTTAGGTCACCACATTCAGATATCACGGTCTTAGGTCACTGTGTTCGTGGTCTTAGGTCACCACATTCACTTCCCCTTTTCATATAACCCGAATGCCCCATATCATACATATCATGCACATCATGCCTTAATTCACATTCTTATCACTTTTTCACATGTTACAAATAACATATATTCATAATCCTAGTAGGAGTAGGAAACGTACCTGAGTACTTTGTACCATTGCATGGTACTTTAGCCATATTTTCACATTCTTAATAACACATTTAATTTAAAACATAGCCATGAACATATTAAAGCTTAGGGTAGGGTACACACCTGATTCGCTTAAGGTTCCAATCCAAATCCCGAAAAGCTTGATCTAAGGCCTTAGATCTTAAATCTCTACATTTAATAAATCATTTAATACTTAGTAAAGAGCCATTCGGCCATAAATCCAAATCCTAGTAGGATTAGTACACTAAAACTTACCTTGGTGTCGAATTGACTATAGTCAAATCCCGAAACTTTGCAGAGTTGTCCCCTTGCAATCGGCTAGGCACTAAAATCGCTTAACTAATTAGTTTCGGCTTTTAAACGAAATAAGAAATAGATCTTCATACCAAAATAAGCCTTGGCCGAATGCTATAGACACTTGCCTTGTGGATTTTAAATCCCGAAACTCACTGAATAACTAGGGAACACGCGGCCTATGGTGTACCTTTGGGAAAAGAACTTCTCCTTCCTTGTAGTCGACACTTAGTAAATCCTGAAAGACCCTTTGTAGTTTCGGCCAATAGATACAAATAGCATTAGAATCTTAATCTTGGTCTTGAAGAAAAGGAACATAATGATAATAATAGATCCTTACCCTTATTTGGAGAAATCGATTGCACCTTTACTTCAACCTTCAGAGATTCGGCTATGGCTAAATGATGCTCTCACAACTTTCGGCTTTTGGAGGGATTAGAAAGAAAAGAGAAGGAAGAATAAAGATGGAGGATTCGGCTAGAACACAAGGTATTTCGGCTTTGGCTAACAAAGAGAAGAAGAATAAAAACTGTAGGAAATTCAGCAGAGAGAGGAGAATTTGCTTAAGAAATTCGGCAAAGGAAAAGTGAATGAATGAATGGCCTCTCTTTTCCTTTTATAGACGAATTTACTAGCTAGAGTCCCTTACTTGGCCACCACTCTTCTATTTTGATAGCTTTATCCCTTGAATTATCACTTTATTAAAAGAATTTAATCCAACAATTATCTCTTGAAAATAATGATAAATAAATCCTTTATTTATCCCTTATTTATCCACTAATTATAAAAGAATAAAAGCTCCTAGAATTTAGCCATGTGCCGTCCAACTCCCTTGCTCCTTGCAGCAAAATAAAACTCTTTTATTTGCTCCCCAAGTGACTTGAACCTAGGCCCACTTGCATAGCTTGTGGCGTCACCTACCTGGGCCTTAAGTGATATCTTCAGGCCACTTTTCCAAGCCTGTTTGTGTGTCAAATTCCTCCTATTAATTTTCTTAAGGCCACCTTGCCTTCGTTTCCTCTTTTTAAACATTAAAACTTGACATTTCCTTACATTTCCAAGTTTCCAAAAACTTTCGTTTGCCTCCTTTAAACTTAACATTTCCATACATTTCCAAGTTTCCCGAAATGTTTACTTTCCTCTTTTGAACTTAACATTTCTTACATTTCCAAGTTTCCAGAAATGTTCACTTTCCTCTTTTGAAACTTCACATTTCTAAATCATTTCCAAGTTTCCAAAAATGTTCATAATACATTCATAACACACAAGACATGCCATTTCGTATACTTAAATCAAAAATGCATAGGCCCATTTTTAGGATGTTACAGTTCTACCCCCTTAAAATAATTTCGTCCTCGAAATTACTTAGTAACGAACAGTCGTACTTCCTAGCTCACCACACTACGCTACTGCTGCGCACTCTGATCTTAAGAAACTATCATACTTTCTAGGCACATTCTCTTAGTTTACAATCAAGGTTCCATACACCTTACTAGCAACATAAGAACGAACTGACTTTACAACGAACAAGGCAATTAAGGTATTCCAGAACCACGTCCCCTAGAGCTCATTTCTACGATCGTGCTTTAATCAAATTAAGAAATTTTATGAATTAGCCTTTATTCCACTGATTACCCGCGAAGAAGTTTTATGAAAAGAATTTTAGAAGTGGTTCTTTCGTATTCATACATGCATACAGTCTTTACATTCATACATTCATCAATCAATTATGAACTTTCGTTCATTCAGAGAAATGTTGTAGTTTTCATTGTTGTTGTTTTTCCACTACCCAGGGGTATTTTCGTAATTTGCCCTACAGGGGTATTTTCATAAATTTTTTTTTTCAAAAATAGGGTTCCTTGTGGATTTTGTCAATAAGGGTATTTTGGTAATTTTCATTCCCGGGGTATTTTTGGAAATTTTGAAATTCCAGGGGTATTTCAGTAAATTTTTACAAATCAGGGTAAATTTGTAAAGTTTAATAATTCAGGGGTATTTCAAAATTTATAAAACTTGAGGGTTATTTTTGAGAATTTTGTTTTCCAAATCAGTGATGTTGCAAAAATTTTGGAAATCAGGGTCATTTTGGTAATTTTGTAAGTTAGGGGCAATTTCGTAAATTTTCCAAGTTGGAGTATTTTAATATTTCGCAGAAGTAGAGTTTTTGGACTTGTTATAAAGTAATGAATTTTTTTTTTAATAAGAACTGTGGGTATTTTGGAAATTTCATAAACCAAGGGCATTTTTTGTAATTTTACCACCAGGGGTATTTTAGTAATTTTGTAAATCAAGAAATATTTCAGAAAAATTTTATGGGATAGCTTGTATAAATCAAAAGGGTAATTTAGTCATTTTAAAACTAGGGTTTCCATAAAAATGTGGCTAATCCCTTTCGGGTTTTAGTTATTGGGTTTTGTAACACCCCAAACCCGGCCCAAACAATATGACCGAATTTGGTTTGCTACAGAGAAAACATTTTGGAAACCATTTTAAAACCGATTTTTAAAATTAGTCGAAATGCCTTTCAATTTGAATTTTCTTTGTTAAAAACCAAACTTAAAATATTTGTTGAGTCGAGTTGTTTAAAAATTTCAAATGTACCCGATGGTACTTTAAAACATTTTGCGTTGAATTTGAGAAAACATGTGCAACCGTTTTAACATCATCAAGTAGTTTAAACCAAACATTCAAACATGCCGCAATAATAAAATCATCCTAGAAGGCCTTATTACAATTAAACAACATAAACCCAAAAGAAAAATAGATAAAATCCAAAATTCATTTATTAAAAGTCTCCACTGCATGGCCACCTCGAGTCCATCCGGCTCCTCACCCGCGATCTACGAGTCACCTGAAAAATTAAAGGAGAAGGTGAGTCACCAAGACTCAATGTGTAACCCTTCCCCGATTTAGTGCAATAACATACACAAATCATAACCAATTAACATGCATAAGTTTAAAATGCACCCAACCTAACCATCCAAACGCCTTTTTCTACCACGTGTGGTACCAAACCACTGGTGGTGCCAAACCACTGGTGACATATAGTCACAAATGTGATGCCAAATCACTGGAGATACCAAATCTCTGGTGTCCGAAGACACAAATCGAATGATGGGGCCAACCCATCGTGTGATACCAAATCACTGGCAGACGATCCCATATCTCAAAGTGGGGCCAACCCACGGTGGTATCAACCACAGGGACAAGTCGCTATGAGGTGCCAAACCTCTGGAGGTACCAAACCTCTGGTGACCATAGTCACAATGTGTTACCAAAACATTGGTGTCCGTCGACACGAATATCACTGCCCCCTCCACTCATCAACCCATATCAAAATTATGTACCTTTACAGAATCAGGCTAAAAGGTTTATTTAACAGCATTCATAGATTTATCATTGCCATAAATCAAATATTGCTCATACCAAATGTGTCATGCTTCCCAAAAGCATCAAATAATAATCTCAAAGCAATAAAGACTTACCCGAGTCTTTGTTAATACCATGATGGTATTACATCCATGTCTACACAAACGGATTAGGCATATTATAACACTTAGCATATTAAAAAGTTATAAGATGTGTATGTACACACCTGGTACCAACAAGAGTCCTAAATCCCGAATAAACAAATCGGCCACACAAGTATTCTTGCCCCTATATTCGGCCAAAAATGGACATTAGTGCCATGGCCTATTCGGCCAAACCAAAATAATTGAGAAGGATTCCTTATGAACCCAAAATCTTACCCAAAAGCCTTCGAACACTAGCCAACACACTCCTAAATGAATCGGCCTCACTTCCCTACAATCAACCATCATCATTAAGGTTATTAGCCTTCGGTTTAAACGAATACTTAAAAGAATAATCCTTTGAAATAAACCCTTACCACCTTACCAAAACCGATTGCTAGAGAAGTCCCGAGGAAAACTATGTTACTTCAATATTCGGCCAAAGTTGATCAAGATAGGAGAAGAAAATTTTCGGCACAACAAAGAGGTATATTCGGCTATAGGACAAAAAGAAAATAATAGGAAGAGAAATAGAGTTTCGGCAAAGAAGAGTGTATAGGAGGTTTTTGAAGTTTAAGCAAAACAAATAGGAGAACAAGATGTTGATGAAAGTTTCGGTTTTGAGAGAAGGAAAAGGAGAAAATAGAAAATGAGCAAAAATGACCAAATGGTCAAAAAGTATTAGGCTTATCAAAAGGTAAAATTCGGCCAAAAAGAAAAGAGTTTGAGAGAGAGTGTTTTGCAAACTTTTGCACCAATTGCTAGAAATGACCAAAACAACTCCTAAGCCTTACCAACAACTAGCATATTCGGCCAAATCCCCCCCTTAGCCACATTGCCGTCCAAGTTCATGGTCAATTGGCCATGAATTAGTTTCCAAAACATTTTCCACAAACCAAGCATTTGTCCCCTCTTAATACCATAAACTCAAGAATCTTATCCCTTATTCCATGCTTTCCATAAAAATAAATTCAACTTACCAAAAGTTATTAGTCCACCTATCATAAACATAGGTTGACCGGCCATTAATGCTAACATACAAGATAAACTTTTAAAAATGCTAAACATACTACTCGAACCTCTAACCTCAAGCTACCCATACAAATGCCATAACCACTTTGCCACTAACTCCTCATGTGCTTTAAATGAACACTTAATTAACTTAAGTGTCAAGCTCACTTAATCCTATTTCATTAAATAAACCATACTAAAAATTATTCTACTAAGCCGAGCTTACTCAAGACCCCTAATTAAGTCTTATAACTCCACAAATAATATCACAGAATTTCAAATACAAGAGAAATAATTCAATCACGAATAACCCCTATTTCAGGATGTTACAGTTCTACCCCCTTAAAATAATTTCGTCCTCGAAATTACCTGATCAGAAAAGATGGGGGTATTGCTGCCTCAACACATCCTCGGGTTCCCACGTCGCTTCCTCTGTACCATGGTTTCGCCATAGCACTTTCACCAAAGGTACTGCTTTCCTACGCAAAACCTTGACATCACGATCTAAGATCTGAACTGGCTCCTCCTCGAAAGATAAGTCGGAGTTAACCTCAATCTCTGCCACTGGCACAACGTGCGATGGATCCGACCGATACCGTCTAAGCATCGACACATGGAAGACGTCATGAATCTGACTCAACTCTGCCGGCAGTTCGAGCTGATAAGCTACCGGTCCTACTCGCTTCAACACAGTATACGGGCCGATGAACCTTGGGCTTAACTTCCCTTTTCGCCCAAAACGCAACACCTTTTTCCAAGGCGACACCTTCAGAAAGACTTTATCTCCTACCTCGTATTCCATTTCCTTGCGCTTGAGATCGGCATAAGATTTTTGCCTATCTGATGCTTCCTTGAGACGAGTCTGAATCATCTTCACTTTATCTTCAGTTTCCGTTACCAACTCTGGACCCAAGACATGTCGTTCACCTAATTCCATCCAACACGTAGGAGTACGGCATCTCCGTCCATACAGTGCTTCATATGGAGCCATTTGGATACTCACTTGATAACTATTATTATAAGCGAATTCCGCCAACGGTAGATACTCTTCCCAGCTACCACTGAAATCCAGAACGCAACCTCTGAGCATAACTTCTAAGATCTGAATCACTCTCTCCGATTGTCCGTCGGATTGCGGATGAAAAGCTGTGCTGAAGTCCAATCTCGTTCCCAAGGCTTGATGCAAAGCTCTCCAAAACCTTAATGTAAACCTTGGATCCCTATCCGAGATAATCGATACTGGCACACCATGCAATCTCACTATCTCAGCTATATATAACTTAGCTAACCTCTGAAGTGAATAATCTACCCTTACAGGTATGAAATGCGCTGACTTAGTTAGTCGATCCACAATCACCCAAACTGAATCCTTCTTGCTAGGCGTAAGAGGTAATCCACTGACAAAGTCCATAGTGATTCTCTCCCACTTCCACTGAGGAATCTTCACCGGCTGAAGTAAACCAGATGGCAACTGATGTTCAGCCTTAACTTGTTGACACGTCGGACACTTACCCACGAACTCAGTTACTTCCCGTTTCAGACCTGGCCACCAAAACTGCTCTCTCAAATCTCGATACATCTTGCTACCTCCGGGATGCATAGCATATGGGCTACTATGTGCGTCCCGAAGAATCCTTTGTCTCAACTCCACATCCTTTGGCATACAAGCTCTCCCTTTAAAGCACAAAACTCCATCACTGGACAGACTAAAATCCTCTAATCCACCATTCTGGACTTGCAACCTCCGATCATTCAAAACATCATCCTCTAACTGCTTCTCCTTAATCTGATCTAACCAAGTCGGCTTGACTTGCAATTCTGCCAAAAGACTCCCATCGTCAAATAGACTAAGTCGAGCAAACATTGATCTTAAATCCGATACAACCTTACGGCTCAACGCGTCTGCCACTACGTTAGCCTTACCAGGATGATACTCGATCGAACAGTCGTAGTCCTTCAACAGCTCAATCCATCTACGCTGTCTCAAATTCAAATCTTTCTGAGTCAAGAGATATCTCAGACTTTTGTGATCTGTGTAAACTATCGACTTCTCTCCGTACAGGTAATGCCTCCATATCTTCAAAGCGAAGACTACAGCCGCTAACTCCAAGTCATGATTCGGATAATTAGTCTCATGCGGTCTCAACTGCCGAGATGCATAAGCCACTACCTTCCCTTCTTGCATCAGCACACATCCCAAACCAATATGTGATGCATCGCAATAAACCGTGAATTCCTTGCCTGCCTCAGGTTGAATCAAAACCGGAGCTTCAGTCAGAATCTTCTTCAACTTGTCGAAACTTTCTTGTTGCTCCTCGGTCCACACAAATGGAACTCCTTTCCTCAACAACTTGGTCATCGGTGCAGCAATCAAAGAAAATCCTTCCACAAATCTTCGGTAATACCCCGCTAGACCTAGAAAAATCCGAATCTCAACCACAGACTTAGACGGCTTCCAATCCAACACTGCCTCAATCTTCCGAGGATCCACTCTAATCCCCCCGGCTGAAACAACGTGACCCAAGAAAGTCACCTCCTTAAGCTAGAATTCGCACTTACTAAATTTCGCATACAGGTGCTTTTCCCTCAAAATCTGCAACACCAGTCGCAAATGCGCATCATACTCCTCCTCTGACTTCGAGTATACCAAAATATCGTCTATAAAGACCACAACAAACTGATCCAAAAACTGCTGAAATACCCGATTCATCATGTCCATGAAAGCTGCCGGTGCGTTAGTCAATCCAAACGGCATCACCAAAAACTCGTAGTGTCCATACCGAGTACGAAATGCCGTCTTATGGATATCAGCCTCTTTCACCTTCAGCTGATGATATCCAGACCTTAAATCAATCTTAGAGAAAACCGCAGCCCCTTTAAGCTGATCAAACAAGTCATCTATCCTCGGCAAAGGATACTTATTTTTGATCGTCAGCTTATTCAACTGGCGGTAGTCTATACACATCCGCATCGCACCATCCTTCTTCTTGACAAAAAGTACCGGCGCTCCCCAAGGTGAAACACTTGGTCGAATGAAACCTCGATCCAACAACTCTTGAATCTGAGCCTTCAATTCCATCAATTCCTTCGGTGCCATCCTATACGGAGCTATAGACACTGGCGCCGTTCCGGGTAACAGATCTATACCGAATTCGACCTCACGATCCGGAGGCAATCCCAGAAGTTCTTCAGGAAATACGTCAGCAAATTCCTTTACAGTTTGAACATTCCCCACAGAAGACTCCTTAGCTTCCAAAGCACACACATGAACTACGAACGCCTCACAGCCCTTCCTAACCATCTTCACCACTTTCAACGCAAATACCACGTTGGATAGATAATCTCTCCTATTACCTATCATGACCACTTCTTCACCTTCAACCGTCTTCAAAACCATGCGCTTAGCAGCGCAATCCAAACTTACTTGGTACTTGACCAACCAGTCCATTCCAAGGATCAGATCGAACTCCTCAAACGGCAGTTCCATCAGATCGGCTACAAACACTACCCCTTGGAGTTCTAGGGGTACATCTCTATACAGCTTATCTACTTCTACAGAGTAACCTAAAGGACTAAGTACGGTCATCCTCCTAGAAGCAGTCTTAGGAACTAAACTCATGGTCTCAACTATGCTACTAGCAACGTAAGAATGCGTCGAACCCACATCTATCAAAGCAGTATATGGAACACCAAAGATTAAAAACGTACCGGTTATGACATCCGGTGCATCTCCTTCCTCACGACGCCTCGCAACATACACCAAACCAGGCTGTCTAGACTCCGTGTTGCCAATACCTCTGCCAGCTGCTCCGCGACCTCCACTAGAGCCATAGCCACCTCTACCATTACCACGACCTCTCTGCGGTGCTAGTCCCTCCTTTCTGAACTGAGCACGACCTTGACCTTCAGACTGATTCCTAGCTTGCTTACGTGGACAGTCTCTCACACGATGATCCAGCGAACCACACTCGAAACATCCTTTCCCTCCGGTCCAACATTCTCCCCAATAGAACTTCCCACAACGATTACACTGGGCCGGTCTCTGATTAGCAGCTGTGGACCTTCCTGCCTGATTTGGCCCACTCTGCCTAAGCCTTTTCTGAACATTACCACCTGACCCAGACGATCCAAAGCCTCTCTTCTGCTTGCTCCTATCATAACTCTGCCTCACGGACTCCTTGACTCCTTCGGCTACCTTGGCCTTCTCCACCAAGACAGCAAACTCACGCTCCCGCTGTAGAGCAATCAGCAACCTTAACTCATCCCTAAGTCCGTCTTCAAAATGAACACAACGATCATGCTCCGATGCCACTATTCCCTGAGCATAGCGGCTCAGCCTCAAGAATTTCGCTTCATATTCCGACACAGACTTATTTCCTTGTACTAACCCCAGAAAAGCTTTCCTCTGTGCATCAATGTAGCTTGAGCCAACATACTTCTTCTGATAAGAAATTTTGAAATACCCCCAAGTAAGATCATCTGCCGTAGCACCATCTCGAACCGTGAGCCACCATCGATATGACTCATCCTTGAGAAGCGACACCGCTCCTTTCAGTTTCTCCTCATTTGACAAATCTATCTCATCCATGATTCTTTCGGTCGATTCTAGCCAATACTCAGTCGTATTGGGCGCTACACCAGATACACCTTGAAAAAATTCAGCTCCGTTAGCTCGAAGTCTCTCAGGTACCGACTTCCGAGCTCCTCCACCTCCACCAATTCCAGCTACCCTTTCCAGAACCCGTAGCATCGCTTGTGACACAGCGTCATCACCCGTCTGATCCTGCTCCTCATCTTCAAAGGTTGGGGGTGGTGGTGGCGGTATCTCGTTCTCAGATCCTTGACCCGACCCGACAGGTTCTGACACGGTCATCCTACCCCTTCCGCGTCCACAACGGCCACGTCCTCTAAAACTCATTCTAACTATCGCGCTTTAATCTGATTAGGAGATTTTTATGGATTAGTACATGTTTCACTTGATTATCCGCGAAGAAATTTTATGAAAAGAGTTTAATAGAGATCCTTTCGATCAAACAAAGTTTTAAGTCTTCTATCCTAGTTACACAGAAAAAATACATCCATTCCCTAATACCTTTCATACCTATCACTCTTCAGACATTTCTGTCCGTTTCTAACCCAGGGGTATTTTCGTCATTTTTCCTACAGGGTATTTTTGTAATAAACCGAAGAAAATTTTAAAACTCTAATAAATCAAAACATCTTGTGATTTTAAAACTGAGGGTATTTTTGAGAAATTCTCAATTTGAGGATATGACAAAATTTTGAAAACCGGGGGTATTTTGGTAATTTTGTCAATAGGGGTAATTTTGTAAATTTCCAAAGTCAAGATATTATTTTGAAATGCAAAATTTTCGAGTACTTTTGTAAAAATAAAAATTTAATCAAAATTGGGGTAATATGGTAATTTTAGAAACCATGGGTATTTTCGTAATTTTGCCACTAGGGGCATTTTGGTAATTTTGGTAAACCGGAAATATTTGATAATTTCTGAAGATAAATTTGTCCTATTATCAAAAAGAGATAATTTAGTGATTTTAAAACCGAAGTTTTCCTTAAAACATGGTTAGTCCCTTTCGGGTTTTATTTAGGGTTTTGCCTATGACCGAGTCCTCTTGGTTTAGGGTGAACCGAAGCTACGCACCATGTAGGAATCTCGCGAAGAGGAGGTGAGTCACGAGGACTGCTTAAATACCAAGCTCTTCCAGATCCAATCTTAGACATGCGCACCAAGATTTCCACACCCTAACTCGGCGACTTGGTCACGGGTTGGTTCTAATTAGGCCATTAAAGTCTTATGTCTTTGTTTGAGATAAACTAGTCCTAAAGTTTAAAATACTTATCACTATCTATGTCCCATGCTTCCTACCCTTCTACAGTAAATAATTCATACAAAAAGTTAGAGGTACTTACTTGGGCGGATCGGTGCCGGAGACTCGGTGCCATGCTTATTCAAAACCAAATATTTTCAAAAAGGCCTACCAAAAACATTTTTGGGCCTTGGGCCCCCACAGCCGAGCTTTGAACTAGGCTCTGATACCATTGAAGCTGAAAAGGAGCAAGATGATGCTCAAGACTCACAGGAAGTTCAATCGAGTGTTGAAATCCCAGTTTTACCAAAACCGGAATCTGCAAAACCCGACAAAATAGCCTCAAGACCAGCTAATTCTGATCAACTAACAACTCCGTTAGATGCAGAATTACCGCCAAAGGCGAATCAACCAGAAGCAGTTCCAGTAATGAAACCACCACCACCCTACCCTCAAAGACTTCAGAAGCAGAAGCATGAGATTCAATTCAAGAAGTTCCTTGACGTACTCAAGCAACCTCACATCAACATCCCGTTGGTTGAAGCATTTGAGCAAATGTCGAATTATGTCAAGTTCATGAAGGATATCTTGTCTAAGAAACGAAGACTTGGAGAATTTGAGAAGATAGCTCTGACGAAGGAATGCAGTGCATATCTTCAAGACAAACTACCCCCAAAATTGAAGGATCCTAGATGTTTTACCATACCATGCAACATTAGAACAACATATTGTGCTAAGGCATTATGTGACTTAGGTGCAAGTATCAACTTGATGCCTATGTCAATATTTAGGAAGTTGGGGATAGGAGAAGTTAGACCAACTATAGTTACGCTTCAACTAGCAGATCGATCCTTAGCACATCCAGAAGGAAAAATCGAGGACGTATTGGTACGTGTAGATAAGTTTATCTTTCCTGCTGACTTTGTAATTCTAGATTTTGAAGCAGACAAAGAAGTACCAATCATACTAGGAAGGTCGTTCCTAGCAACTAGAAGGACCCTTATTGATGTGCAAAAGGGTGAGCTGACTATGCGTGTTCAGGATGATCAGGTAACATTTAATGTTTTTAAGTCAATGCGATTTCCTGACACAATTGATGATTGTTCTGCAGTATCCGATTTAAAGGATTTAATAGTGGAGAGGGAACTCAACTTTGTTGAGGATCCGTTGGAACAAGTTCTGACATCAGACCCTTCAAATGATGAAGAGGAGGATGAATACTTAGCTCTGCTAAGAGCTAATCAAAAGGGATTAAATTCGCAATCCCATTTTGAATCTTTGGAATTAGAGAAAAGGGATTACACCCAGCCAAAAGCATCAATCGAGGAGCCACCTAAGTTAGAACTCAAGGTATTACCTTCTCATTTAAAATACGTTTATTTAGGTAACGCTTCTACTCTGCCTGTGATTGTTTCAGCAGAATTAACTACTGAACAAGAAGAGAAACTTATCATAGTTTTGAAACAATTCAAGAAGGCTATCAAATGAACCATAGCCGATATTCATGGTATTAGCCCATCTGTATGCATGCACAAGATCATATTAGAAGATGGCGAGAGAGGAACGATTGATGGACAACGGAGATTGAACCCCATCATGAAGGATGTAGTAAAGAAGGAAATTATCAAGTGGTTAGATGCAGGTATAATTTACCCCATCTCAAACAGTTCATGGGTGAGTCTGGTCTAGTGTGTGCCGAAGAAAGGAGGTTCACAGTCATAGAGAATGAGAACAACGAGTTGATACCAACTAGAACGGTTACAGGATGGAGAATCTGCATCGATTACCAGAAGCTGAACAAGGCGACTAGGAAAGATCACTTTCCTTTGTCATTCTTGGACTAGATGCTGGATAGACTCGCAGGATGAGATTACTACTGCTTTCTCGATGGATACTCAGGGTATAATCAGATTACAGTAGCACTGGAAGATCAACACAAAATGACATTCACCTGCCCGTACAATACGTTTGCATTTAGACGCATGCCATTTGGTTTATGTAATGCACCTGCTACATTTCAAAGATGTAGGATGTCTATTTTTACTGACATGGTTGAGAAGTACTCGGAAGTTTTTATGGACGATTTTTTAGTATTCAGAGATACTTACGATGATTGCTTAGCCAATTTAGCTAAGGTACTAAGGTACAAAGCAAAGGTAGACGTTATTGAGAAACTCCCACCTCCAACATCTGTAAAAGGTGTTAGGAGCTTCTTGGGCCACGCTGGTTTTTATCGAAGATTTATCAAGGACTTCTCCAAAGTTGCTAAACCCTTATGCAAATTATTGGAGAAGGACTTGATATTCAAGTTTGATGATGAATGCTTAAAAGCCTTCAACGATTTGAAGAGTCGGTTAGTCACGGCACCCATAATCGTCACACCAGACTGGGATCTGCCATTCATATTGATGTGTGACGCAAGTGATTTTGCAATTGGAGCTGTCTTGGGCCAGTGAAGGAACAAAGTTTTTCATCCCATCTACTACGTAAGTCAAACTCTAACCAGAGCTCAAATAAATTATACGGTAACATAAAAAGAGTTACTTGCTATTGTGTTTGCTTTCGACAAGTTTCGATCTTATCTTGTAGGTACCAAAGTGATTGTCTATATGGACCACTCGGTAATTAAATATTTACTGGCTAAGAAAGACACTAAGCCGAGATTGATCCGGTGGGTACTACTACTTCAAGAGTTCGATCTAGAAATTCAAGATCGAAAGGGAGTAGAGAACCAAGTAACAGATCACTTGTCTAGATTGAAGCCGCAAGAGGGAAATTCTCCACTTGTACCGATTCAGGAGACATTTCCAGATGAGGACATACTGAAGGTAAATCATGTCCATAATATTCCTTGTTTTGCTGATTTTTCTAACTATTTAACCTGTGGTTTGATGCCGATTGATAAAACGTATCAACAAAGGAAAAAGTTTCTTCACGATGTGAAGTACTATTTCTGGGAAGAGCCATATTTGTTTAAAAAGTGTGCAGATCAGATGATCAGGAGATGTGTGGCAGAAGATGAAATACCAAAGATTTTATACCACTGTCACTCAGCTCCGAGTAGGGAACACTTTGGAGGTACACATACAGCAGCCAAAGTATTGCAAGCCGGATTCTTTTGGCTAACGCTATTCAAGGATGCATACGCTTACGTAAAGAGTTGTGATCGATGCCAGAGGGTTTGAAACGTCACCAACAGAAATGAGATGCCTCGAACGAATATCATTGAGGTAGAATTGTTCAATGTTTGGGGTATTGACTTTCTTGGTCCTTTCCCTCCGTCTTTTGGTCACAAGTACATATTGGTAGCAGTAGATTATGTGTCCAAATGGGTCGAGGTTGAAGCTTATCTGACGAACGATGCTAAGGTTGTGATGAAGTTTTTGCAGAAACATGTGTTCACAAGGTTTGGAACCTCAAGAGCTATTATCAGCGATGAAGGGACCCATTTTGTGAACAAGTGGTTAAAATGGTTGTTAGACAAACATGGAGTGAAACACAAGGTTGCTATAGCTTACCATCCGCAGACAAATGGGCAAGCTGAGCTAGCGAATAAGGAGATTAAAGGCATACTTGAGAAGGTAGTTTGCCCGAACCGACGAGATTGGTCCAAGAGACTAGATGATGCTTTATGGGCTTACAGAACAGCATACAATACACCTTTAGGAATGTCACCCTACAGGTTGGTCTTTGGGAAAGCCTGCCATCTACCTCTGGAGTTAGAGCACAAAGCTTACTGGGCTCTTCGACGACTCAACTTGGATCTTAAGTTTGCTAGAGAGAAACGGATGCTCCAACTCAACGAGCTAGAGGAATTCCAAATATTCTGATACGAAAATGCCAAATTACTCAACGAAAGACTCAAGAAATGGCATGACAAGCACATTCAAGTCAGAGAATTTGAAGCAGGTCAGCAAGTCTTGTTATTTAATTCCAGATTGAAGTTCTTCCCAGGTAAGTTAAAATCACGTTGGTCCGGTCCATTTACGATTCATCGCGTCTATCCATATGGAGTTGTTGAACTCCAAGGTAAGGGAGGTAATTTTCGAGTCAATGCTCATCGTTTGAAACATTACTACGGAGAAAAACCTGAACGGGATCAAATCTTGTTCAGTTTATCTAATATTTAGATTTTCTTGTTTTTAATAATTTATTTAGGGTATATTTTTGGGTTTACTATGTTTAAATAAATTCTGTCTAGGAGATTGGAACTTAAACGGGACCGCTCGTGACCCCTCCAATCTTTCCTGGGAATTGATTTTTACATAATTTTCTGAGATATTATTCCCTAAATGACAAAATAAATTTTTGGTTTTTCAAATAAAAAGGTCAATTTTGACCCAAGCTTTAAATTGCAACTCAAATTTCAACATTTCATTAAGTCTAGGGACTTAATTGAATTATTTTTAAATTCTAGTTGCTATTTTCGTAAATAATAAAAATTAGGTGCCTCTTTTTTTGTAAATATTTCCAAAAGGTATCTAAAATAAATATTTTTACTTAATATATATTTCTATAGTAATATGATAAACTTTAATATATAATTATATCTCTTATAATTTATATATTAATTTTTATCAACTTAACTTAGGATTAGGATTAATTTTATTTAATTATATTTTTTTATGTTTATCTTAATAATCTAATAGCAATTGATAATTTCATATGCATATATTCAATTATTAATTGCTGTTAATCTTGAGTAAAATTAGAATTGGACTCTTATTTTTAATTATTAAATTACACTAAGAGTTCTATTCAAAGTCCCATTACTCCTATTATAAATACCAGCAACTCTTTTCCTCCCATTCATGCACCATTCAACCCCAAAATCACCAACTCATCAAAGTGCCGCAAGTCCCTAGCCACAACAACCATTCGGCCAGCAGTCAGCTTCAACACACGCTGCACGCCCACATCGCACACAGCCTTGTGCGTTTGCTGCTTCAACCCTAGCTGCCCAGGCCTTATCGCACATAGGCAGCACCTGCGACCAGCACCGAGCGCACACCAGGCGTGGTCAACAAGGACCTGCGCGCTACCTACTTGCAGCCCCCTTGCACATTGCTACTCGCTCCAGCTCCATCAGTCGTGCGCCCTGCTGCCTCGTGCGCTTATGCGGCACTCCTCCTTCACCCAACCTAAGCCAAAACCGTCCAACCCTCCTTCCATTTGCTATCTATTTCTCCATTAATTTTTTAGAGTTCTTTTATTTTTATAACAAAAAAGGTGGTAAGACCTAATTTTCTTTCAATTTATTTAATTATTTAATTTTTTTAATTCATTGAATTATTAATAATTTTTGTTAAATAAATTTTTGAGAAAATAATTTTTCCCATCTATTGTTTAGGTCAAATCATGCCTCGCAAGAGAACTCGTGCTTCCGCTCAAATTGATGAAACGCAAAATAAGTTCCACTATGAAGAAGCCAAAGCAAGATACGAAAGTATCTTCAAAAATCAACATATGTATCCAGAGAAAGGCTTCACATTGAAGGAAAGCAACTACAGAGACTTTATGGCACGTATTTGTCAAGTTGCTGAAGCCCTCAATTGGGAATTGTTTTATGAAAAGAGACCAAGTGTGGATGAGGAACTAGTTCGTGAATTCTACGCGAACTTAACCTCAAGCGAATTGACCGAAGTTCCAGTCCGCGGAATCAAGGTACCAATAAATTCAAATGCTATTAATGAATTCTTTGAATTACCTGATTTCAACAACGATGAATATTCTTCTCTGTTGAGCAACATTAAGCCTGAAAATTTGCAAGAAATTCTCGAGGAACTTACAGTTCCAGGTTCTAAGTGGACTGTGTCAAAGCAAGGAATCCACACGTGTCGAAGAAAGTATTTGACACCACTTGCGAAGGTATGGTTCTATTTCATTCGTTTCAGCCTTATGCCTAGTTCGCATGGGACTACAATCTCATTAGAGCGAATGGTCCTAGTATACTCAATTCTAACTGGAAAGACCATTGATGTGGGCAAAATCATACTGAGAGAAATGTGAAATTGTGCCGTTAGACGTTCTGGCCCAACCTATTTCCCCTTTACAATAACAATTTTGTGCTTAAAAGCAAAAATCCTTGCGGACGTAAAGAGGACAGGGTATAGTCAAGGTACAATCACTAATTGGGACCTCTACCGAGTAGCTGGAGATTCTGTTCTATAGCAACGAGTTGAAGAGAGTGAGGATCCCGAAGAAGCAAAAGATGAGCCCACAGAGATCCCATCAGAGCAGTCAACTGAAGTCCCTAATGAGGCAGAATCAATGGAACAAGAAGCTGAACCTGATATCGAGACCTCAATGTTTGGAGCTCCGCCACCTAGCCCAGATCTTCGTGATGAGCTGTTAAAGCTGATGGACTTAATGCAACACATGCAATGGCAGCAACAAGCCTACTGGAGATACTAAAAAATAAGGGATAACTCGATGAGGAGTGCCCTTAAGAAAATTTATAATGACCCATTTATTTTTGTGCCTAAGTTTCCAGATTTCATATTTGAACCATGGATTTCATTATCGAAGAGGGAGCAAGGCGATTCATGCAAAGGCAATACTGATGGAGCAAAAGATGAGTCAAATTCGGAAAGATCGGCAAACAAATAAAAAAGGGAGGGCTTCAACTTTATTTTTATTCTTAAGTTATTTTAGGATTAGGTTAATTAGGAATTTTTATTTTTGCACAATAAAATAAGAGATAGGAATCATGAATAAAATTTGAACAAGTCACAAAGGCTAAAGTGTGGCAATAAGTATATACATGTCTAGGATTGGATTTTAGAGAGAGCTTGGTACTTAAGCAGTCAATTTGACTCACCTCCTCTTTTCTAAAATCCTACCTAGTGTATAGTATCCATTCACTTTAAACAATGAGGACATTGTTCACTTTAAGTAGAGGGGACCGGAAATTTGAATTAATTCCACTCAGAATAAAATTTTCTTTTAATTATGATTAGGATATATTTTGTTCAATAATTTGAATTTGTGTTAAGTATGCTAAACTTCAGTATTAATAAAGTTCTAATATTTCAATAAGTTATTATGTTAGCTTAAAAATGATATGAATGTATTTTTAATAAAACATGCAAATTTGTACCATAAAATTCCCTACGAAAAAATTACGCATGCATGAAAGTTTAAGTCTTTAGAATTGACTTGGTAATTTCTTGAGGTGAAATCCTAGGAAGCATGGAATATTGAAAATGATTGAGGCAACTATTTTTTAGACAGTTTGAGCATTTCAAGCCGACCCTGATAAAATTATCCTTTGAAACCCAACTTTGAGCTATATGGCCTAATTTTATTTGGACCTGTGCAATATTTAGCCATCAATTTTCTCTTCATTACCTTTAAAATTGTCCCAAACACTAGACTCAGTGCTATTCAGAATATCGTTTGAAAATAAGTTTGGGAGAGTTGAAAAGAAGTATCAATTGCTCGAAAATTATAGTACGTGAAGCAAGTGCTCGAATTTGAGCTTGAAAATAAAAAAAAACATGTACTCGAAATAAAATAAATGTGCAAAAGAGCATAAGTTGGTGTATCAAGGGTAAGAATTCCAAAGGTTCGATTTTAAGCTGAGTCTAGGGTTTTAAAACCTAAAATTATCTATCTTTTACCTACCTCTAAGCCCAGCAACATTACAACCCTATTAAAGACCTATTGATTCAAAATTCCAATGTTTCCTACATTAGTGGAGAGAAATTGCTCTGTTCAACATATGAAGACATCAGTTAAGCTTAATGATTGCAGTTTAATTTTGAATGAGGAATTAAAATCAAGTTGGTAGGGAGTAACATGTCTTTATTAAGAAACATTTAGTCTAATTTTGCTAGTATAATAGTTGTTGGATGTAATTTGAACGATATGTATACTTAACTAGCATAATTATCAAATTTCTTATTTTTGAGCCTAAGTATATTAAATTCATAATTTTGAGAAGAAAGTTGTTCTGAAGAAATTTTTCAAAAGTGTTTCCGAAAAATTCTTTCCGAAATTTGTGCATTACTCGGAACGAGCAATGAGTTAAGTTTGGGGGTGTGGAAACACGAAAATTTATACACTTTTTCATGCTCTTTTTAACTCAAATTTATGCAGTTTCGATTAAATTCTTGTCGAAAAATAATTAAATATTATAAAATAATTAAATTGTGCTAAAAATATGAGCATAATGAATTTTAATTAATTTTATAGTTAATTTTGATTTATTTTGACTATTTTCGACAGATTTGCACATAGGGCGAAAATTGGCTCGGTAGACATTGCTCGAAGAATAAACCCGAGAAACAATTTGAAGTATCAAGGCAAATTTATTTCCAACCCAAGACGATCCGATTATGAATATTAAATCATAATATAATTTATTTTAATTTATTCCCAATTTAATTTGGGCTAAATAAATTATTATTAATTAATTATGGAAAAAGGGTCCAGTTAAACCACACTGGTTGAACCGAATTTAGTGAACCGAACCAGCCACCAATTGGGCAGCCCAAACCATCCATATGCTGGCCCAAATCAGCTTATTAGCTGATTAATTAAGCTTGCAAAGAAGCCCTTGAAGACTTGTCAAAGTTGCATTCAACCCCCTCCACAATTAGTGGCTTTGTAGATTTGCCCCATGCCATATTTAGCAAAGTTGAAGCCACCAACTTTGCCACATAGGTGGCCGGCCAAGGTGTGGATCTTTGGCTGCTATTTTTAGCAAATTTCACCTGCCACATTCAGCAATAAATACCCCCTGTAAGAGGCCCATTTTGCCCGGGCCCATATCAGCAATAAAAATAAATAAAAAAATATTTAAAGTCAGATTTTTTATAGTCCATTTACAATCTTGAAAACCAAACAAACCCAAACCTAAAAACAGATTACCCCTGGCCCGATTACATTGGACCCAAAATACCCTACTCAGACCTAATACCCAACAAACCTGGACGACCCAAACTAATGCAGCCCAAATGAGCCCAAAACATTAGCAGGTGTAGAGACCTAGGGTTTCTGGGAAACCCTAGGCGCCGCTCTTCACACCGCAATGGTAGGCCAACGGTTGCACTGTAACCTCGCCTTGCGCCGCAGCGCATCTTCGATCGTGCCGAAATCAGCACACGAGCCCCATCGCCGCCGCGATTCACGCGCAAGATAACGCCGAAATCAGCGCCTTTCACCTGCACAAAACAAGAAGGAACGCAGAAACAATGGCAAAAACAGTGGCCAAAAATCTTTTGTTTCCTTTTTATTTATGTATTTCGAAGGCTATAAAAGCCTTTCAAAATTTGTAAAAGGGGGGAGGAGGAGACACTGTTACACACTGTTACACACAGGGAGAATAAAAAACCCTTTGAAACAGAATACAGAATTTTTTTTTTTGAATATAGAGGTGATTCTTTATTTTTTGATTTGTTTTATTTTATTTTTTATTTTTTATTATATATGCAAAATAACAAACAAAAAAAAAAGAGAAAAAGACGAGTTTTTACCTGAGCTGCCACGGACGACGGCGCGTGAGGCACGTGGCAGTAGCCCGAACGTCCGACCATCGGGACCAGACGAAAAGGGCAGAAAGCATTTCAGAGTTCTCTCGTGATTTTTTTTTAAAAACATTGAATAAATTTTTTTAACTGTTTTTTTACTTTTAAAGCAAACGAAGAACGACGCCGTTTTTGGCCCTCAGGATCCGCGCGTTGACCCGACCCGGCCCTCAGGATCCGCGCATTTTCTTTAAATGGAAAATTTATCCATTTAGTCCTTCCGTAATTTCATTATTTTTAAATCAGTCCAATTCACGTTTTTATTTCTTATAAAATTAACCCTAAAATCTATTTTTATTCTAATTTAGACCCTCGATTCGTTTTAAAGACTAAATCTGTCACGACGTCGTTTTAAAACTTGGTGTAATTGCCATGTTAGAATTGATTTTTAAAAATATGATCCTTTTATTGCATGTGATTTTAAAACATATCTCTTTGCATTGCACTGCATGACCGTTGTGGTCACACCCTTAAGTGGGAGCGAGAAGCTATGCCTTCGTGAGGTTTTCACCTCCGCATGGGCTAGTGGATTGCTTCCGAAATACATCTGTACCTATGTCTTCGTGAAGTTTTCACTTCCGCATGGCCATAGGGAAATGTATTCCCCTGAATCGAACTCGGTCCGTATGAGCCTATAATGGGTGAGGATCGAGGAATCTGCTGGTTCGGGTACCTTAACTTTAGAGCTAAACCACATATAAGTGAACCCTAAGAGCCCACCTTAGGAAGAACTACGTCAAACCTTAGTGGTTATCCAGATAGGTGTTTGTTTATTTTACTTGTTTTATATTCCATGATACTAAATTGTTGTGTTTTATTCTTTTGTGCATATCATTTCATACATTAAGAGGTGTCGATTTACGATCAGTTTCTAAGTTAGAAAGCTGGTTATGGAGAACGGGTTCCTTGATAAAGTGGAAGACAATGCAATCGTTCATAGTCAAAAGCAGTTAGAGAAAGAATGGTATAGATTCGTTGAAGGAAATGGGGCAGCACTGGAATCCCTGCCTTTTCTACCATCTGTGCTTCCTGATGTCATTCCAGAATTAGATGCGAAGAAGACACCTTATGGCAAGGCGTGGTGTTGGAATTAAAGGGCAAGAAGGTAATTATACTCACCAGTCACCGCAAAGTGAGCGTGGGGAGTAAGGATGGACACTACTACCATTACAGCATTTCTCTTTCATATAAAGATGGTCACCCTGTGGATGGTAAGGGTATTGGAAAGAAAGTGATCAACAGAGTGCATAAGATATACAAAAATGATGGAAATGAGGATGAAAAAGTTTATCTACTATGGGTCTGTTACCAAACAACAAGCTTGAGTTTACTGTTGTACTTGAGGATGTTGTACCTACCAGAAACAATGGAAATGCAAGCCCTGATGGTCAAGATAACCCAAATGGACGAGATTAAGAAGACCGTATCATCTAAAGACTTTTAGGGTTGAGATTAGCTATACTGTGAAGATACCTATACAAGCAATTTAAAATGCTCAGTGCGGGCAGGAAACTGAAAACTTTCAAGAAGCACTAAGGGTGCTGAATATCATTATAGCATGCTGCGAAACAAGGTATCCTACTTGTTCGCCAATCTTTCAAGATAATCAGAACAATAGGAGGTGTCTTGGCTATAGGAGTTTCCATACAAGTTTTAGAGCCACTCAAGAAGGCCTTTCACTAAATATCGATAATTCAATTTGGTCTGGTAGTTGATTTGCAAATCAGAGTGCTAGAGATCCTTATTGGAACAAGGCAAAAAAGGTGCTAAAGAATCTGAGGTTAAAAATTAGTCCGTCTAATCAAGAGTACAAGATTGCAGGCTTGAGTGAACAACATTGCAAGGGATTTGATTCGGAGAAATGAAAGGAATTCATAGTGATCCCTCATTTGATATACTTAATGAGATGAACCAGAATAGACGTCTTTCACCTGTGGTTATAGTTGAAAAATGTTTGAATAGATACATCTCTCTGAGTATGTCGCTGGCTAGGGTGAATGATCAATATTTTTCTGAAGATCAATGCTAAACTTGGACAGTCTCTTCACTATCATCGAGACTGTAATTCTGCAATCGAGTTGAAGTCAAGTCTGAACAAGATTGAGGAAATGAAGGGTAGGATCGAAGAGTTAGAATCAATATTACACATTTGTGAACTTCTAATTAAGCTTCTTGAAACAAGAGAGGAGCATTGGAAAGAAGAGCTTTACTATTCCCATGACCAACTAAGAAGTTGGGATTATCTCATGGGTGAAGCAATAGTTCAGATTCGTGAGGTAGCTGATCATCTAAAGATTTTCGGATCATAGGTTGATGCGTGGAGCATGAAGTATGAGCTACAGTTTGATCGTAGTTGAGGGCTAGCTCCATTGCTTTGGAAAATCAAAACTTTAAGATTTAGGGCGAAAGCATACAGTAGTCCGTTTTATGTAAAAGAATTTGTTTTCTAATAAAGTTTTCTACAATGAAGTTGATCAGAATCGATACCTCTTTGCATTCATTTATTTGCATTACATCACATCATATGCATTTAAGTCCATAGAAAGAGTCTAATTAGTTGAAATTATAACAGAGTTGGGGAAATAGAAGGGAAATCTGGAAGCTAAACACCCTTACGGTACACGAGCTAAGTCAAGGAAAATGGACCAGAGAATGGAGCAATTCCAAAGAGATATGCAAGACCAGATGCAGGAACAGATGGCAAAACTGCAACAAGAGATGAGGGAACAGATGTTGGAAGCCCAAAAGAACATGATGGCCCAAATGGCCCAGATGATGAATGGGATAATGGACAAAGCAAAAGGTCCCACAGTCAATGCTGAAGACAATGAGGACTTTCCTAGAGGATTCACTCCACCACACATACAAACACAGCCTGGGGAATATCTCCAAAGGCCACCCATCACGATTAGGCCTCAACAGGGACAAGCTGATCCTAGACCACCCATGAACTTTCAAGTGGGCTCGGGATCTAACCCAGGAGACAACACTGCCAACCCCGTGATCCTTGATTTGGACATAGAAAAGAGAGAAGGAATAAGGATTGAATCTTCAAGAAAGTTGGAGGATCGCTGTAAGTGGTTAGAAGAAAAGTTCCAAGCTTTGGAAAATACTGACTATCATCATGGTATTGACGCTAATGACTTGAGTTTGGTCCCTGATCTGATACTTCCTCATAAATTCAAGATGCCAGAATTTGAGAAGTATAATGGAACTACTTATCCTAAAGCCCACATCACGATGTTCTGTAGACGCATGACTGGTTATGTGAACAATGATCAACTTTTGATTCATTGTTTCCAGGATAGTTTGACGGGTGCAGCTTCTAGGTGGTACAACCAACTCAGTCGTGCTAACATTAGCTCTTGAAGGGACTTGGCCCAAGCCTTCATGAGGCAGTATAATCATGTCACAGATATGACGCCTGACCGAATCAAACGAGAGTTTCAGGCAATACGCACAAAGATGGAGGGAAATGGCCATGCAAGTCCAACCACCTCTCCTGGAAAAGGAAACCACCATGTTGTTTATCAACACTCTAAAGGCACCTTTTATCACCCATATGATAGGAAGCACCACTAAAAGCTTTGCGGATATAATCATGGCGGGTGAAATGATAGAAAATGCCATAAGGGGTGGCAAGATTGAAGCGGGAGAAACTACTAGAAGATCCACTCCTAGGAAAAAAGATGATGAGGTGAATAATGCGAGTGCATACAATAAAGGGTACTCAAAGGCAGTGGTTACGACTGGACAACAAGGGTCGACGAGAGAAGAATCAGGCCCTAGACAAAATTCCGAAAAGCTCTAGTTCACACCAATTCCAATGACATATAAGGAGCTATATGATACTTTATTAGAGGCACGTGTAGTGTCCCCATATTATCTGCATCCGTTACAACCCCCATATCCTAAATGGTATGACTCCAACGTTCAATGTGATTACCACGCAGGAGTAATGGGGCATTCAATAGAAAATTGTACTGCCTTCAAAAAGGTAGTAGAGAGACTTCTTAAGATGGGAGTTTTCAAGATTGATGATACACCCAGTGTGGAAAACCCATTATCCAATCATGGAGACAAGAAAGTTGTGATCCTTTGAAGAAATCGAAGGCGAAGAGGAAATCAGAGAACAAAGTTTACAAGCCCTTGTGTACTTGGGAGTGTTTTAAATAATAAGACTGTGAAAGAAATCTTTGTACTTTTAGGGCTAATCTAGAGTAATGTTCAAAACAGGCTTGTTGTCTTGGGCCTAGAGGCGGCAGGAATTCTTTTGTGAAATAGGCTTATGTTCAAAATTTTATTTCAATAAAATGCATCTGTTTGAGCACATATTCTTTTATTCTTTCTATTTTATACTATACATTCTTTGGTTTTTATTCTTTCATTCTTTATTCATGACCATATCAATAATCATCCTTAGAATCATTTATTCTTTGGATTTCTTGCTTTTGTACCTAGGTACCCATATATCAACGACGTGAGCGATATTGTTACTGACTTCCTTTTTGAATGAGATATGGGTCTAGGGGATCTCAGGATTTTGAAAATGACAGAGTTTGCGACATATCTTCTGACTTGTTAAGAATGGTTTAATAAGATGGAAAACAGACCTCACTCTACAAAGGGTCATTGGATATTATAGGCCTAAGGAAAAGGTGAAGACTGAAGCCCAGCTTACTACAAAAATAAGGCAAGACATCATTGAGTTGTTTTCAAGAATTCAAATATGTTTTTGCACAATCATATCAGGACATGCCTAGACTAATAAGATGCGGGCTAAACAAGAGGATGGGGCACTATTGGTCTACTATTGTAAAAGATTGCATCAGCCATACTGCAAATACTGAATTGAAGGTGACAAAGATTCATGTGCCTTCTTCAGTTCTTCATCAGCCATATGTGGGGCATGGATATTATGAGGCCAATCTTGTCAAATGCTTCTAATGAACATCGATTGGTTGTCATCTACTTCATCAAGAGGGTGGAAGTAGCTTCATATGCCAATATTGCAAAGAGATAGTCATCAAATTCAAAAAAAAAAAAGAATTATGAAAGGTGACTTAGACTTGTAATGATTGGCATAAGAAGCTACCGTTACCTTCTGTCTTATTGAGTGTAGGCCAAAACCTTCGCTGGGAGCAACGTCTTGCCCATTGGTTTATGGAATTGAAGTGTTTTGCCAATAGAGCCTAATTGAAGAAAAGGTTAAAAGCTATTCGTCACGACTAGATGATGCAAACTTACGAAGTTCATCTTAGGGAATTCCATGAAGAAACCTGGTGTTGAAAAAGATTTTTTCTTCTACAAAATGATTTTAGAGGAAAGCATATACCAAACTGGGAAGGACTTATATAGAGCTTATTCTAGAAGAGCATTGATATTGACGAGAATAGCGAAGACTTGCCAAATCCGGCGAATTCAGGGAAAGGTCCAAGGTGAAAACCCGAAAAGGGCGCCTTGAAGTCCAAATTCAAATTCAAAAAAAAAAAGGGTGAGGCCAAGGCGAAAACCTGCAAAGGGCGCTTTGAGACCAAAGGGGCTTTGAGTTGAAAACCCGAAAAGGGCGGCTCAAAATTTAGAATAAAAGTGGGGCATACGGTAGTCTTACTACGTCTGAATTAGCAATGAGGAAGTATGTTACATCTTGGGGGCATCGACAAAGTACTCCGGATCCCCTAAACACATATTGGGTTTAAAATGGTTCTCAAGAGATCAGGACAGAGAAGCTCAGACTGCGATATCTGGGGCACCTAGTTCCCTATTTTACCCATTTTCTATCTTTGATTACTTTATTTTTTTCAAAGAAATACTTAATTAATTTTATAGCCTTTGCTATCTTTGCTTACTTTATTCTTTTAAAATACACCAACTAATTTTCATTTATTGCCTTGGTTATCTTTGATTAGCTTATTTGCTTCGAGCTATACTCCTGATTAATTTCTTTCATGTTCATGGTTGTGGTCTTTTTCAAAAATTTTATTGAAATAAATGGACTAATAACACTTTCATAAAAGGAGTTTCATATATTACTCTAGAAGCTTCTAAATGATATGAGGAATCTGAAACATGACTATTGTTCAGAACTCACCAAGCCTAAGGGCTGGAAATATTGAAAATGATTATCTCTTCCGATTCCTATTGGATAAGACGATTTCGTTAGTGATGCCACATCGGCAAATGACAAATAAAGTCAATTTAAATGTAAAAAGGGGATCATTGTCGGGATACCCTGCATTCAGACACTTACATCTGGTCATTACACCCAGGGAATGGTGTAAGAAATCAAATATCGTTCCCCTGAAGTTACAGTAGAAGATACCAACTTCATTTCTCGAGATTCAAGTGGGGCTGATTCAGAAATTATATTGGGGCAAGCTGGTTAAGCAGAATATGATTGATGAACAAGAATGAAAAAACAAATGAGTGATGACACCTAGAGTAGGAATCATACTCATAACATTTTTGTATCGTATCAAATTTCATTAGGTGCATTTGATTCATTCCGGACATTGCATTCTAATCCTAATCATTTTCATGACATGTTGCATTCATGTCACTCATAATACATGAAACCGAGTCTAAGGACATGTCCATCAGTGGACGGTGTAGCAAAATCGGTGAATTTTCATATTTGACATTCCTGAAGTTGTAGGAAGCAGATCGAAGACATCAATCTGGTGATCCCTGAGTTTGCAGGGATCAGATTGAAGATAGCAGATCGAATACGTCAATCTGGTGATCCCTGAGTTTGCAGGGATCAGATTGAAGATAGCAGATCGAAGACATCAGTCTGGTGATCCCTGAGTTTGTAGGGATCAGATTGAAGATAGCAGATCGAAGACATCGATCTGGTGATCCCTGAGTTTGCAGGGATCAGATTGAAGATAGCAGATCGAATACGTCAGTCTGGTGATCCCTAAGTTTGCAGGGATCAGATTGAAGATAGTAGATTGAAGGCATCAGTCTGGTGATCCCTGAGTTTGCAGGGATCAGATTGAAGATAGCAGATCGAATACGTCAGTCTGGTGATCCCTGAGTTTGCAGGGATCAGATTGAAGATAGTAGATCGAAGACAGCAAATCTGACATTCTTAAGCTTTGCAGGAAGCAGATTGAAGATAGCAAATCTGGCATTTCTGAGCTTTGCAGGAAGCAGATTGAAGACATCAATCTGGTGATCCCTGAGTTTGCAGGGATCAGATTGAAAATATCAGATCTGGTCTCCCTGAGTTTGTAGTGGAGCAGATCAAAAGATAGTGGATACTGCCTTCATGAAGTTGAAACTATCAGACTCACTGAAATCAAGATGAAGTTCCATTACCCCTGAAGATGCAGTTGGAATTGGAAGCCATTTTGAAGAAAGCGAGGATAAAGAAGTTGAGGCTCGGCCAAGACCGGGCAAAATTGGTCCTTTTATGGTCTTTGCTCTATTCTCGTTACACGACAATAAGCAAAGAGGGGCAGCTGTAAGAGGCCCATTTTGCCTAGGCCCATATCAGCAATAAAAATAAATAAAAAATAATAAAGTCAGATTTTTTATAGTCCATTTACAATCTTGAAAACCAAACAAACCCAAACCTAAAAACAGATTACCCCTGGCCCGATTACATTGGACCCAAAATACCCTACTCAGACCTAATACCCAACAGACCTGGACGACCCAAACTAATGCAGCCCAAATGAGCCCAAAACATTAGTAGATGCAGAGACCTAGGGTTTCTGGGAAACCCTAGGCGCCGCTCTTCGCGCCGCAATGGTAGGCCAACGGTTGCGCTGTAACCTTGCCTTGCGCCGCAGCGCATCTTCGATCGTGCCGAAATCAGCACACGAGCCCCATCGCCGCCGCGATTCGTGCGGAAGATAACGCTGAAATCAGCGCCTTTCACCTGCACAAAACAAGAAGGAACGCAGCAACAATGGCAAAAACAGTGACCAAAAATCTTTTGTTTCCTTTTTATTTATGTATTTCAAAGGCTATAAAAGCCTTTCAAAATTTGTAAAAGGGGGGAGGAGGAGACACTGTTACACACTGTTACACACAGGGAGAATAATAAACCCTTTGAAACAGAATACAGAATTTTTTTTTTTTTTGAATATAGAGGTGATTCTTTATTTTTCGATTTGTTTTATTTTATTTTTTATTTTTTATTATATATGCAAAATAACAAACAAAAAAAAGAGAAAAAGACGATTTTTTACCTGAGCTGCCACGGAAGACGGCGCGTGAGGCGCGTGGCAGTAGCCCGAACGTCCGACCATCGGGACCAGACGAAGAGGGCAGAAAGCATTTCAGAGCTCTCTCGTGATTTTTTTTTAAAAACATTGAATAAATTTTTTTAACTGTTTTTTTACTTTTAAAGCAAACGAAGAACGACGCCGTTTTTGGCCCTCAGGATCCGCGCGTTGACCCGACCCGGCCCTCAGGATCCGCGCATTTTCTTTAAATGGAAAATTTATCCATTTAGTCCTTCCGTAATTTCATTATTTTTAAATCAGTCCAATTCACGTTTTTATTTCTTATAAAATTAACCCTAAAATCTGTTTTTATTCCAATTTTAGACCCTCGGTTCGTTTTAAAGACTAAATCTGTCACGACGTCGTTTTAAAACTTGGCGTAATTGCCATGTTAGACCCTGCAGTTTAATACGCGTTCTAATTTAATCCTTTTAATCTGTTTTAATTACTATTTTAACCTTTCTTTCTTTATTAGTTTTATTTCATTCTAATAATGTTTTTAATTATTTTATCATGTTAAAATATTATATTATTCTTATTATTTGTATATTAATCTATTAAATTTATATATCTTATTACATATTGTTCTTATTTTTTTTTTAAAAAAGAAACTATTATTATTTATTATTTGATTATTTTTTATTATTTAGATTAATATATTGGTTATTATATTTTATATTTTGTATATTATAAATATTCTTATATTATTTTAAAAAAAATTATTTTATCTAAAATCCTTTATATGTAATATATTATTTATTTTTAAATATAGTTTTATATGTATTAAATCATTATAAATATATCTTTATAAATTATTTATTTATTTTTTAAAAAAATATATTTTTCTTTTCCTTTTCAATATATCTGTATACATTTTTTACATGTATTATTATTTTTTTTTTGCCATTTATTTGTAATTGCCCTAATATGATCATTTCTTTGTTTTGTTATTTTATATTTTTATTGTTTGTATTAATATAATATTTTCGTAGGATCATCATTTTAAAATAAAAATGTATTTTACAAAGTTAATATACTTTATTTAAATGTTTTAAAAAAGATAAGGCAATGTTTAGGTATTTAGAAATTCGGAAAATAATGCCCTAACGTGTTGGATGCGATTTTCCGTTTGGCTAAATAACTAAATATCCTTTTAAAAAGTTTTGTAAATCATGAGACGATTTTGGTTACAAAGGTTTTAAAATATCATGTCCTAACGTGTTGGATGTGATGTTTATATTCCTTTGGAACAAGAAAATCTCAAATTTTAATTTAAAGTGCTCAAAGTTTTTTAAAGAAATCATATTTTTGAATACTTTTAAATTTTAAACATTTGGACATGATTTTATCGATTAGGTACCAATTTTTGGGCGTTTTGAGGGTGCTAACCCTTCCTCATACGTAACCGACTCCCGAACCTATTTTCTCGTTTTCACGGACCAAAATCAAATGTTTTAAAATAAAACGTTTTACAAGGTGATCCAATCACACCTAAGTAAAAAAGATTGGTGGCGACTCCATTTTCGTTTTTAAAGTCGATCCCTATTTTTCTAAAACCCGATTTTAAAATGGTTTCGACACCCCCCTTGGCTGATCATTCAAAGCATCCCTCAACACTCTCATTCTCTCGTCACTTCTCTTCTCTCCATTCTCTCTTTTTCTCCAAAAACCCAAGCCTTCTTGTGCCGATTTCCCCTCTTGGAAAAGAGGTGTTTTCTCAGCCATTTGGAGCAGCAATTAGAGTGTTCATAGGCCACCTTGATAGCCGAGGACAACAGAGGACGAAGAACGGAGGAATCAGTCAAGCCACGGAGAAACACCGGATTTGCTTCTTGTTCCATATCTCTTTAAATTTCATTGTTGTTTTGACTAACATGTTTATGAATTTATGCTATTGGAATGGTTAATTTAATCAGCTTAGCTTGAATTTAATTCGTGTTGGGTTGATTGCATTTCGTCCTTTCAAATTATTAAAATTGTGTTTATGCTGTTATAGGCCTCGGTAAAATGCTTGATTAAGTAAAATCATGCCTAAGTTATCTAGCATTAAAATTGTTTAGATAAATAATGAATTATTTATTTAAACGCATTGAAATTGTAATTAATGGACACAGTACTTAATCAGTGCACGTTTAATTCTTCTATGGTAGCTGAAGATTAGATTAGCATTGTATTTGGCGATACATATGCCTTGCATAACTTGAAAGATTTTGGTGATTAAACTGTTTCAAGGTAAGGATACTTTGTTACCTCACATAGTCTTTTATATGTTTATTAGGTTGAATTAATAGTTTGAATCGACATAGGAATATGCGAGAGATTGTTTAATTTAATAAGTATGTATGTGCAATAACATGTTTACCTTTATAAATATGTTTTATCGGTCAAATGGACATAGGAATATGTACAAGAGATGAATGGATTTTTGATTTCTAAATATGTTCATAAGTTAGCAAATTACCGAGTTGCCGTGATTAATTCATAACAAGTATAAGCATAAGTTTAATAATTCTAAGGTAAAAAATGTAATTAATCCAACACAATTATATCATCTTGATTAAAATCAACTTTTGAAATCGTGCATTAGAACTTTATTTTATTTTATTTCTACTTTGCTTTTCTAGTTTTTAAATATTTCTTAAATCCAAATATTTTCCCTTCACCAAAGTGTTTGAAATCATTTTCATAAATAATTCTTTTACAGTCCCTATGGATACGATAACTTGACATTTACTTGTCACTTTATTACTTGTCGCGATTGTGTACACTTGCACATTTCCACTGTTCCACTGTTCCACATGCCAACATGTACCCTATTCTAGGATTAGCACGTATTCCCTAGGTGCGAGTTTGCCTGAATAGTAATGCGAACCCGCCCCATGCAAAATCATGAGAGGATGAAAACTCATCACGTGCGAACTCTAAGACGCGAACTATATAGGTTGTGGGTCGACTCCAATCGGGTAACCAGATAGCGAGTCGGTAATAACAAACACCATAACAAAACTCAATTGGGATTTTAAATAGAAATTATCAATCGATTAAGCCTTTGAAATTAACTTCTTTGTTGAAGCCCTTGGTGGTTCCCTAAGTGATGACGTGATAGTTTATGAGCATATGATGACATAGTAGATGAGTATGGTTTTCAAATAACAACTTAATTATTTTTTTAGAGATTTTTTGACATTTAAGCAAAAAAAAATTCTAAAAGAACGATAAAAGGATCTTGAAAACAAATTTTAAAACATAATAAAATTATAAAAATTTCCAAACAAAATGAAAAATAATAAAAGCTCTAAAAATTTTAAAAATAAAAAAATGAAAATTTTGAAAATAATAAAAGATTTAATAAAAATTTTAATCCAAGTAAATAATTTGCCCGATTGATTGATGCGTCTGTTAAAAGATGGTAAGCCTTTTTAGAAGGTTTTTTTAGGTTACCATAAATGTTGACTTGTGCACCAAACAGATTTTAAAGGGAGGTTTGATTTTAAAAAAAAATGTAGGTTTATGTTTTTGTAATAGAAATATGAGAATGTAATATTATGGGGTGAAATGTTTGATATTATATTATTTGATTAATTTCATCGGAATCAAAAATTAAGTGTTTAGTTTATGGAATATAAAATTAATTAGAAGCCTATTTTACTAAATTATTATTTTATTTTTTAAACAAATTTAGTTTTTTTATATTTTTTAATCTTAATTGAATAAAATTATGATAAATTATGATAATTTTTATTTTATTATAATTTATATATTAACAAATAAATATGGTATTAAATTAAATTTATAAATCCTAATTATAATAATTCATAAAAAAACTATTGCATCACCAACCATAAATATAATTATAATCATAATTAATATGTTAATAAATAAATTATTTAAAATAATTATAATATTAAAGTATGACATTTATTATTTCGCAAAAAACTTAATTCGACTTAAATTTTATTTAGAATAAAAAGAAAAAACTAATTAAAATTATAAAAACAAAAGGTAAACTTTTGTAATTTAAGATTACCTAAAGAGTAGTTGGTAATGAATTTACCTTTTATATTAAAACATTATGACACTATTTAGAAATACGAGATTACAAGCCATAGTATAGAATTTGATCAACTAAATGAATCTTGAGTTATTTCTTTAAAGTTGAAATTCCTCAATATTTAGGGTAAATATCCCATATATACCAAAAAAATTGATTATTTACGGAAATATGCCAGTTTGAAGAATATTTACGGGAATGTGTCGTTTTCCCCAAAAACGCGTCCACGTCAGCGCGTTTTGGGGGGATGCAGGGCTAAAGCGCACCCCTGAAGACGCGCTTTGTGCCACCTCAGCAAAGCGCGCCCACGTAAGCGCGCTTTTGCTGAGGTGGCACAAAGCGCATCCTCAGGGGCGCGCTTTAGCCCTGCAATGGTCAAATCCCAACGGCCAATTTTTTTTTACCGTTGGGGGCCCAACGGTCAAAAAAAAGTATAAAACCCTCCAACCCTTTATTTTTTTCACACTTCAATCATTTCTCAATATTCTCTCAATTTTCTCTCAACTTTCTCTCAATTTTCTCTCAATTTTCTCTCAAAGTCCTTGAAATTTACGCTCAAATTTCAAAATAGTCCTTTACTATTTACGAAAAAGCCCTTTATAATTTTTTTAATATATTTTTTTTGAAAATTTTAAATCGGATTACAATGGCCGGAGAATTACGTCGACTAGACAACAAACACATCTCCATCGATCAAATGAAAATGGTAAGTTTTAATTTTAATTTTTCAATAATATTTAATTTTTTTTCCAATTATGCAATTTTAATTAATTTTTAATTTTATAATTTTTTAAACAGTCTGTAGATAGGGTGTTGGAATGTTATATTCGCAACATGCATGGTCCCCCATCGCCGTTGATCGAGAATTACCTGCGGGAAGCGGGTTTTTGGCACGTGGCCACGATAGGCCGGGGGTTCAAGTTGGAGCCGCCTTTGATTAGCGCGTTGATAGAGAGGTGGAGACCCGAGACGCACACTTTCCATCTGCCATGCGGAGAGTGTACCATCACTCTAGAAGATGTGCAGTTGCAGTTGGGATTACCGGTGGACGGGTCGGTAGTCACCGTGTCCGCAACATCTACCGATTGGATGGCCGTATGCTACGAGCTTCTGGGTGCCATTCCGGATAGAATTCAAGGAGCTCGGATCGATATGGCCTGGTTACGAGACACATTCCCGGAGCCGAACGAGGGTTCGACCGAATTAGAAAGAATACGGTATGCTCGGGCATACATTCTTCAGATAATTGGAGGCTATCTGATGCCGGACCTCTCTAGAAACCTTGTCCATCTGAGATGGCTCCTGAAACTTGTTGATTTCAGAGCAGCCGGTGAATTGAGTTGGGGGTCTGCCGTGCTATCGAGGTTGTACTGGGAGATGTGCGGGGCGACGCGGCCGAGTAAAGCAAAAATCGGAGGTTGCCTATCACTACTGCAGTCATGGGCATGGTTTCGATTTCCATTTTTACGCCCTCGACTCGACCAGCCATATTCATTCCCACTGATAACGAGGTAAATTTAATATTATATGTTACAATTATTTAGTAGATTTATAGTATAATTGCATGCTAAAAGTTTATTTAATTAGGTGGAACCATTCGGCGAGTCATGTTGGAATACCTAACTCGCTTGAGGATATACTGCTTCTATTGGACCAACGGTCGGAATCACAAGTAAGTTTCGAATTTCGTTATTATAATTTAGTATTTCGTATGTAGTGTCTAGTATTATGTATATAACTAATATTTTGGTAATGTTAATATAGTTTCAATGGACACCGTACGAGGATCTGGAAATTCGGGCAGTAATTCCAGAAGAGTTCTTCCAAAATCCGAACAGTTGGCACGTTAAGGTCTCAATGATCACCTACGCGACCGTGGAGATGCACCAGTCAGATCGGGTTCTGCGGCAATTTGGATTCCGGCAACCGATTTCCGTGCCACCTGAGGTGCTCGATGATGAGCACAAAGTGGACTTACGGCAGCTGCACACGGATTGGCCAAGATTTTGGTCAAGTCATATCGAGACGTGGGAGAACCGGTATGACTTTTTACCTATCAGGGAACCGATCATCGTTCCTGAGTTAGCGTGCGTGCCAAAGTACAGGCCATGGTTTAGGATCCATGGCAAGCCGTATATCTTGTCGGAAGAAGAGAGGCAACGGCAACTTCGCAAGCGAAGGGAACGACGGGCCCCTTTAAATCCAAGGAGAATGGGTGATGAGACGGGGCCATCAACAGTGCCTACACAGTCACCGGGCCCAGCAACAACGCCTACACAGTCATCGGGCCCATCAGTTCAGCTGACAACACCGACATCACAGTGTCCATCGTTTATGCCAGGTGCGTACCCTACCCCTTATATGTATCCTCCTAATCCGTATATGTTTCCTTTTCCCAGTCCCACCCCAGGTTGGAATGCATGGCCGGGTTCGAGTCCGTTCCCGACTACTCCCGCTAGCCAGCCGACCATGAGGCCGACATCGCGTGTGGGATCAGAGGAGACGCCATCGGGGAGCACTTCTTTCTACCAGACTCCTTCGCCGTACGGGATGCAGTCACCCCCGTCGTGGTTTATACAAACACCTTCGGGGTCATTATTTTATCAAGGTGGGTCATCATCGCAACACCCAGAACCAGACCCACTGCTGGAGGAACCCGATTCCCCGCCCGAGGTTCCACGACCCCCGCCGGAAGCTAGAAGAAGGAGGAATCCGGCGCGTAACCGCCGACCGCCCCCGTGTGGCACTGATTCCCACCGGCATCAGCCCTAAACCCTAATTTAGTTTTGTATTTTAATTTTTTTTGTAATTTAATTTTTTATATTTAATAAAATTTGAGTTTAATTTTTTTATTTTTGTAATTTAATTTTAATTTAATTTTAATATCTTTGATAAAATAGAAATGGTTTAAATATTTTTGTAATTTATTTTTTTATATTTAATAAAATTTGAGTTTAATTTTTTTATTTTTTGTAATTTAATTTTTTTAATTTAATTTTAATATCTTTGATAAAATAGAAATGGTTTAAATTTTTTTGTAATTTAATTTTTTTATATTTAATAAAATTTTGAGTTTAATTTTTTTTTTTTTTGTAATTTAATTTTTTTAATTTAATTTTAATATCTTTGATAAAATAGAAATGGTTTAATTTTTTTTAATTTAATTTTGTAATTTAATTTTAATAACTTGAATAAAATAAAAGTTCTTATACAAAAGTTCACCGTTTTCCTCCAAAAAAAATAGGAATTACATAGCCACTAGGAGACAAAAAAGCTAAGAACACGGTCAACTATTCCGATTTGGACACGAGCGAGATGTATGACCCGGGTTCCTACACCATCCGCACAGCTGACTTTGGTTGCTCGTTTCTTGGATATCCATATTGTTGCGTATTCTAGTCGAGCAAGGTCGACCTTTTGGTTTGCGCCTCAATTATCTATCCGGCAACAGCTTATACGGTGCAAGCGATACCGACGGCCACTTACGTTCATCTGGGACTGGTGGGAATACGTGTCTCCACACGTTGTACATGTTTTCTAATTTATACACTTCGTCGACATAGCTCATGGGATCAAGACGGAGATTCTGACAAGCCGCAAGTACATGAGCACATGGGTAACGAAGTGCATCAAATATCCCACAGTCGCAGGTCCTATTTGTTAAGTGTACACGATAATGCCCGCCAACAATACTTGGTTCGGTCTGTCAAACTCCGTGACACGAAACCATAGCCTGTCGCGGTCGTGACACACTGTGTGCATTGTGTTCGCCCGTGCCTTCCCACGGTTTATTTCTTGCAAGACCTTCGGGCTCCATACATGGCCTCCTTGCATCTGCCCTCTATAACTCGCTGCTCTCTTCGAAAATAGTGCCGCTAAATGAAAATATGTCTCCCGCACAACAGATGTAATCGGCAGATGACGAGTTCCTTTTAGAACAGAATTTATGCTTTCGGCCAGGTTTGTGGTCATATGACCATATCGTAGGCCGTCGTCATATGCTTGTGTCCACTGTTCGAAAGGAATATTGCACAGATAGTTTGCGCCTTCGGCGTTATCTGAGAGCAAACTGGCCAACATCTCGTGAAAACGGTCTTTATTGATCTCGTACCCTGCCAATGTACGTTGATAGTGAATATTACATACCACTCTTTAATTGAGAATAAATTGAATATTACAAACGAAATTATATTAATAGAAATTTCATACCCATATCAGTCACCCGCTGTTTCTGTCTTTTAGATCAATGTTGCCCATAGTAGTTGGATGAAACATGCCTCAGGTAATATCGATGGTGTGTGCGATACCACATGCTTCCCTGGCATTCTATTGCCGCAAGTATTCCAGGGCCCCGATCTGATATAACGCATATGTCCCAGTCATCAGCTGACTCCTCCAGTGTTATTGCGAACGCAATCAGAAGGATTCTCCCACTACCGTCCTGTGCCACAGCTAGCAATAGCCGATGCGTATCTCTACCATACATAAAGGTACCGTCAATTTGTACCAATGGCTTGCAGTATATAAAGGCATCTCGGCATTGCTTAAATGTCCAGAACAGATGCTTGAACACTGCGCATCCACGGAGCAGACGATCGTTGTAGTACGCCAGTTCCGTTTCAAGGTCTGTTGTGCTGCCTGGTACATATCTCTCCAGCACCTGACACCACTGCCACACTTCATTATATGAAGCGTCCCACCGACCGTGCAACTTTTCTAACGCCTTCTGCTTGGCTATCCAAGCCTTTCTGTAAGAGGGTGTGTACCCTAATTGGCTACGAATATTGCCAATTAAGGCCGGCACCGTAGTATTGGGATCGGCCTTCACCGTCGGGATTATTAAGTCAGCCAACATGTCTGAATCCATCCTCGGATGATCTTGTGTTACACCTGTTAACGAAGTAAGTTAAATAATGCAACATTACATAATATTAGTGTTATTCGAAATCATTGAACATATAGTGGTACTGTACCGGTAAGACATGTATGTGGACCTTTGTACTTTTTGACCTCCCACAATCCTGTCCTTTTCCTTAACGACGCCATGATTTTCCATGAACATGTGTCGTCTTGCACTGCACACTTCGCCTTGTACTTATCGAGCCTGGATTTAACCACATTGTAGTTAACCCCGTTCCTGATGCTGAATTGTTTCAATGCAGCAAGAAAAGTATTCTTGTTGGAAAACTGGTTACCAACTTCTAATCGGTCCGAATCCAACGAAGAATTTGTACGGTCAAGCGTCCGGTGTGGTAGTTCAGGAAACTCCAATGCATCATCTTGAGATAGATCGACATTATGCATGTGGGCTGGAGGCGAGTACGCCCTGAATAGCGGATCCTCTTCTTCTTCGTCTGAACCGCCCTCAACGTCTTCAGGTACAATTGGAACGGGCTCTGGTTCAAAAAATAATCCAACTTCTGCACCGTCGGGCCCTGGCTCCCGAGGTGGATCCACATCGGATTCATCGTCCGACCCTCCATAACCTGTAACAAACGAGGGCCCCTCGCCTGTGGATGTCGTCGGGAGTGCATCATCCCTCCTTAAACATCTTTCATAAAGATCCCAATCATACGTGGATTGCCAACCACTAGAAGTTGATGACGTCTCTCAATACGTATTTCTGTTATCGGACGTCGAATGACGGATATGCATGTCCCATCCACCAACCGAGTGTCGTGCAGGGGTTATGTTTTCCATACTACCACCGCACACGGGCACTTCTGTGTTTTGCCTCCCACTTACAGAGTGTCGGCTTGGGGTCGTGTATTCCCCTCGAACGGCAGTAGATGTTGAGGTTGCAGAAAGATCACTTAGAGATGAAAATTCTATATATACCTCGATATAGGGTGATCCACTGGCAAGATGAGTTTCCACCATTGCCTCAAAACTCCGAGGACCTTTGATGTCGAATGAGTCATATCTCACCGGATCAACTGAAGCGCAAAATCTATACTTAATAGACTGAACTTTCATTGGCGTTGTTCCAAATATTTTACGCCTAATTCTTTTGCAAAGTTCTACCAAATCGATGTTCTGATTAAAACTCAGTCGCGCTGTGTTCTCCGATAAGAAAACAACACCATTTTCGGTGTCACGAACTTCGCCATCGTAGTAAACAACAGCATTAATACGTTCACTCATTTTCAGTTTTTTTTCTTTTGCCTCAATCTGCCTTCTGCAACCTGAGAATGAAATTTGGCTGATTTATAGCCTAATTTTGCCGGAGAACACTGTAGCAAAAGAGCGTCCACATCGAAGCTCTTTTCGGTACTCCTGCTGACAGTGCACCCTGCTGGAAGCGTTTTTGGCCACCGTTTGTTCAGAAACGTCTCCTCAAATTGATTTTGCCGGAGACCACTATAGCAAAAGAGCGTCCACGTGAGAGCTCTTTTCAGTACTACTGCTGACAGTGCACCCTGTTGGAAGTGTTTTTGGCCACTGTTTGTTCAGAAACGTCTTCTCAAAATTATTTTGCCGGAGACTACTGTCAAAATGCCCAAAAATTCAATTAATTTTTCATACTGCAAGTGGACGGGAAGAGAGCTCAAAAACGCGTCCACGTGGACGCGCTTTGCTGAGGTGGCACAAAGCTCATCCTCAGGGGCGCGCTTTGCTGCTGAATAACCAGAAAGGCACGCTTTGCTGAGGTGGCACAAAGCGCGTCCTCAGGGGCGCACTTTAGCCCTGCCTCCCCCAAAAACGCACTGACGTGGACGCGTTTTTGGGGGGAAACGGCACATTCCCGTAAATATTCTTCAAACTGGCACATTTCCGTAAATAATTAATTTTTTTGGTATATATGGGATATTTACCCCAATATTTATGTTCTAAAAACATATTTTATTTTTAGATTTTAGTTACATTCATTAAAAAATTTCAAATTTTGCTTAGGATATAATAATTTAAATTTTTTTTTATAAAGATTTAAGTAACATGCTACTCTTTCACCTTTTAATTTTTAAAAGTCTCTTTGTGTTGGCTTGATGATTAAGGTATTCATCGCTCCAAGTCTAACTTATGTTTGAATCGTACTAGTCGTCTTACTGTTAGGACTTAATGATCTATTAGAAGCTTTGATGTAAAATTTAACTTCAATGACTTAATTGTTAATGTTATCAAACTGTTAGATTTTGATCACCCATACATTAACTTAAGGAAATGACATGGACACTTTAATTCAAAGGGTTAATAGTTAATTTGACCCTTAAATTATAACTAAAATATCATTTTGATACTTTAAAAAGAATTTAAACAATAATTCTAAAAAAATTTATAAAACTAAAAAGTAAATAAAAATATTTTAAAAATATAGAAAAGTAAAAAGTTAAATTTTATTAAAATATTAAAATTTCTAAAAGCATTATAAAAATTACAAGCAATTTCATAAATAAAAAAATTATGTACCTTCTCTTCTATCATGAAACCATCTTCCACCATCTTCTTCCTCCTGCCAATATCTCGTCGCCATTCAGTGGTCTTCATCGGCCAGCCATGTCACCAATCTAACCAAGGTAACCCATGATTTTCGAAGCATTTTCAGAGTCCATGTTTTGGATCCATGAAAAATCTCCAACGCCCATTTCATTCCATTCAACCAAACAATTGAATTACTAATTACAGCTCTATTTCATTACAACCCTATTCAATTACAACCAGATTCCATTATAGTGAACCAAATGCCCTAAATTTCTTTTCTAAACTTAGATAGAGAAAGAAAGATAGAGGGAAGGAAATGAGGATGATAGAGAGATGAAAAGAGTGAGCTTTGGTTTCAAAAGAGCGCCTTGGGTTTGGGTTTAAAATTTAAATGTTATATTTTTAATATAATCATTATGAGGTTATAAATAAAAATGGATTGATATCAAACTATCCCCTTCAAAACCAATCAACACATTTTTTATTTTTTAAAGGCTTTTTGGGAAAATAAGCTTTCCAACTTTTAAAAAATTCAATCTAAATTTTTTTTATCCAATTAAATCACTAAACTAATAAAATTGATTAAATAAATCTATTCACCATTAATATTTAATAGTAATGTTGATGTAGCATTTGTTAATGACCACGTCGGCATTGATGTTGATGTGGTAGCACCACATTACTGTTGATGGTTGGTGCAAAAGTACCACATCATTGCTATGTTAATAAAAATAAAAAATAAAAAATATTTTTAAAATAACTGAACAATGAGGCTCTGTTTGTTTGCTTGTATTTTGTTTTCTGGAAAATGTTTTCATCCTTTTCCACTGTTTGTTTGGTGGAAAACAAATTCCCAGCGTAAAAGCTTTTTCAAAACACGGGAAAATGACGCTTTCCTCTGGGAAAATGTCTTACACTTTTTTTTTGGTAAGACATTTCCAAAACACGAGAAAATGACGTCTTCTTCTCCCTTTTCCTCTTCCCCTTCCCCTTCCCCTTGGGTTGCAAATCAGTGCCATTGCCAGGTACCCTCCTTTATATTCTCTCTAGTCTACCCATTTTTATCTCTTCGATCATTCTGATTTTTGTTATCTATCTATCTATCTTCTTGAGGTTGAATGTACAATTTTCGGCTCCGATGAAGCGAGGATCGAAGCCCAGCAAAGAGGAAGAGGAGAAGTAGGATTATTACGTGAATATGGGTTACGCTATTCAGACCTCGATAGAAGAGTTCTCGGACATCTTCTACAGAGAGCTCAGTTTTGATATTTACAGGTTCAGATTCAATTTTCCCGCATTTGATTTCTTTGAAATGGAGTTAATTATTGATAATTCTGTAAAATAAATTCGATTTTTCAGAGTTTTCCTTGTTCATATGCTAATTTTGGGTTCTCATCGTTAAATTTAAAAGAGAGAGAGAGAGAGAGAGAGAGAGAAAAGGTAAAATGAAAATGGCGTCGGCTCAGGCCTTGCCTTCTTCACGGAAACAAGAGCACCTAGAAGCTGGGAAGTGCCGGGTACATCTTTTTGTTCTTAATTTTTCCCTTTATCGGTTGATTTGATGGTTTCTTTCTGTTTTGAAATATGATTTTCGATCTGGTAAATGGTTTGGTTACTATATAGTCAGCTATTTTGGATATCGATTTTGGAATAGGACTAGAACTGGAAGTCTATTTTGGTATTTTCATATATGATCTGTAGTATATTTGCATTGTCTTGCAATTCTTTGGTAGATCATGTCTGGAATTGATGGTATATAGAATCAATTATTTTGTTAGATTACACCTTTTAGGAATTTCAATGCTTTTATGCCTTAAATCTTTACAACTGCCTAAGGTGATGCTATTCGAGCTAAAAATATGACCAGTGTTTTTTGGTTTTTCTTCCTAAATTGGATTTGAGAGTTCACTTTTATCATTACGTGCTTTTGTTTGTATTCAAGCTGGAAAAAATGAAGAAGCTTCACTGCATTTAACACTCTAATAATAGTGATTTCAGATGAAGAGTATATTTAAGTTGCATAATGATAGCATTGCGGTTTAAGGTTGCCTATACGCGTTTGTGCCTGAGTGAAGTGTCTTATTTCTACTTCTATTTTGTGATGTGTTGAATCTATTCTGGTTGTTTAGAACTCTTCTTCTGATTTTTTTCAGTAGTCATTCATGTTCTACTAACTAGGGCTAGTAAACAAAAAGAACTCCGATTCTAGATTTCTATGTTTTGTCTTTGAATGCTGTGCCTTTTACATAGTTTGAAAAGTTAATATCCTCCTAAACCGTCCATTTGGTTGATTGGATTTTGTATAATTTTTACTCTAGATTTATGCTTATGATAAAAGTTTTCAGTTAGATTATATTACATAAATGGGTTTTTGCAAATGAACAAATAATTATTTAGAGTATGTTTACCAAGTACTATTACAATTGATTCCTCCTTTCTTGCAGTTGGAGGAATTCTGTAAGAAAAAAGCAGTCGAGAAAGCCAAGAATGCAGCATCTACCTCCCAAACCAATGTTTCTGATGTTAGCTTAAATGAAAAACAACAATTAGAAATAACAATTTCTAAAGTGTACTGCTTGTAATAACAATTTATAAACATTTTTTGAAGTGTACTTTTTGATGTCTTGTAATAACAATCTACCTCCCTTGGGCAAGTTATACTGCTTGTAATAACAATTTCCTTACTAACACAAATAAAATTTTTTTGAAGTGTACTTTTTGATGTCTTAGAAATATGCCATTATAAGTATCCATGGTTATATTTAACTCATCTGATGCAATTTGACATTCCATAATGCAATTTATTACTAGTATATGTTGTTCTATCCATAAGAACCATGATATAATGGATGAGTATATTTGTATCCTTAGATCTGTGTCTTTTGTTTACCATCTTGTCTTTTGGTGTGCATAAGCTGGATCCATGCTTTCTTTGGTTTGTATATAAAAGGCAATGATAAGGAGACTCTTGAGCATTTTAGTGATAATGCACTGTTCTGTATTTCAAGCCTAATGTCATGTTGGTTTCTTATATAAGCTAATACTAATGATTGGTCAAAAAAACTCGAAGAAGCTGTTGAAATGAAAACATTGTTGTATTATTATATGATGTCAATTTATGACGTTAATATTCTAGCTTAATAATTGAGTATTATTATAATTAATTTAATTTATTTATTTATAAATAAATCATTACAATATATGTAAAAATAATTTAAAATATAAAAATTTATTAATATGTATATAAATTTATCAATATATGTAAAAACAACTTTTTTCGGAAAATATTTTCGGACCCTGAATTAGTTCGTTTAATTCATTCTAAAATTATAAAAATATAAAAATTATTAAAATTTATAAAATTATTAGAAATTAATTAAAAACTATAAAATTTTATAAAAAAATAAATTATCTTTTATAAAAATTATATTCCTCCTTTTATTAACTTATTCGGCTAATATAACTTGCGTAAATTGAGAAATGAGAGACAAAAAATTATTAATCTTAATTTTATTATATGAGTTGTTGATGTTCGTTTTTTTATTTAAAATATAAAAATAAAAAAATTATAAATTTTGTAAAATTTTATGTTTTTAATTAATTTCTAATAAATATTATAAAAATTAATGATTTTTTATTTTTTTTTATAATTTCAGAATATATCTGGATAAATGAGTGTTCATATTTCAATCAACTTAGACAATTATTTGTTTAGATTTATTGTGTACTTATTTTTAAAATATTCAGTATTGATATGGTGTCTATTACTGGTCGCGTCAGCGCTACCATTAAATACTAATGATTAACATTAGTCAAAAGGATCAGTTTTGTTAATTTAGAGCTCAATTAAGTACAAAATGTCCAGAAGGACTTAATTGATTTTTTAGGAAATTTTTAATTATTTTTATAATTTTTAGAATAATTGTTAAGCATAATTTTAAAATTATTGTAATGATATTTTAATTATGATCAAATTAATTATTACTGATTTTAAATTATTAAAATAATATTTTAATTATGATCAGAATAATTATTATCTCTTTGAACTAACATGTCAGTAAGAGAGTCGAAAGTTATTGGAAAAGTGATCGAAATGTAATAATTTAATAATATTAGTGACTATTATATAATTTTTGAAAATTGAGGGTTAAAAACATAATTTTAAACAAAATTTAAGGAGTATAGGTTCTAGTTTACGGCAAAAATGTACAAATTGCGTCGTATAGAAAGAATTCAATTGTTTCAAAACAAAACTCCATGGTTGACCAAACCAGCAAGCAAGGCAAGGCAAGCCTCCCTTTTTTGTTTTGTCACAATAGTCATCGCGTTACAGCTAGAAACTTCAGATTTGATTTGATTTGCTTTTACCCTGAAAAACCCTCACTTTGTAATCACAAGCCTAAAGTTGTATTCTTTTTTCATTACATCCCTCGGCATATTTCATCTTGGTTTTTGGTTTTTCTTCTTTTGTTAATGCGAAAACATTAACCTTTTATTTATTTATTTAAGTTTTTTTTTGAATCTGGTTCTTTTTCTTTCAAAGTGGATCAACTGAATTTTGATCCAGTTTCTTCATCTGGGTCCTTTTTTTTTCCAATTCAAATTCAGTCCTTTTTTTTTTCAATCTTGGTTAACTTCGGCAGTTTCAAGTAAAACCAGATATGGGTGGTTGCCTCACAAAAAACAAAGATCCAATGCCCCAACATAATGGCTATAGATCAGTAGCAGCAACTACAGCTGCTGTTCATCAACCAAGATACCAGGACCCTGTTAGGCCTGCACCAATTCAACCCCAGGTCTACCACATCCCTCAAAAGCCAGGGACTCAAGCACCATGGAAGCCTGCTGTTCCAGCACCAAGTCCCAAGCCTGCCCCTAATATTGACACAATCCTAGGCAAACCATTTGAAGACATAAGGATGCACTACACAATTGGTAAAGAACTGGGAAAAGGTCAGTTTGGTGTAACTTATCATTGTACTGAGAATTCAACTGGTAAACAATATGCTTGCAAAACTATATCCAAGAGGAAGCTAGTGAGAAAGAATGATAAGGAAGATATGAAAAGGGAGATACAAATTATGCAACATTTGAGTGGACAACCGAATATTGTTGAGTTTAAGGGTGCTTATGAGGATAAGCAATCTGTTCACCTTGTGATGGAATTATGTGCTGGTGGTGAATTGTTTGATAGAATTATTGCTAAGGGGCACTATAGTGAAAGGGCAGCGGCTTCTATATGTAGGGCTATTGTTAATGTTGTCCATGCTTGTCATTTTATGGGTGTGATGCATAGGGACCTTAAGCCTGAGAACTTCTTGTTGTCTAGCAAGGGTGAGAATGCTCCTTTGAAGGCCACCGATTTCGGGTTGTCAGTGTTCATTGAAGAGGGTAAATTCTTGTCAATCTTTTATATTTTGATCATTTTCGCATCGAATTAATGATTTTAATTTGCATGAGTTTGATGCAGATTCTTCTTGTTTTAGTTGTTCTGCCTGTGGATCTTTAGTCTGTCTTAAGTGATGTCCTTTTTCAATGCAATTTTCCATAGCCAGAACTCGGCAGACATTGTATTTTGTCATGTTAGAATGACTGTCATATTTGATCATATCTAGTCTTGTTGTGTTGAGTTTTGCTTTAAATTGTTGGCCAGAAACATGCTGGTAACTGCCTCACCTTTTTAGGCTAGTAGTCCATAGTAAGATGTCTTATGTGAAATATGTATAAGTTGTGATTGCTTTGAATTAGTCATATTTGGGACGCACTGCATCAATGACATGGAGCCTTAACCATTAAAGTTATGTACAGTTAGTTTGTTTCGGACATATTGGTCCGAAGCCTTAACTCCTAAGTCTTCTTGTGGAAGATTCTAAGTTTTTACCTAACCCCTAAATAATATTGTGACTATTGAAGGAAGAATAAATCCGTTAAGCTAAATTATATTTGAATGTCATTGTTAAGATGTCATTTGCTTTGACTTAAGCTCAATTATATTCAAATGTCATTGTTAAGATGTCATTTGCTTTATTTTATTCACAATTTATTTGGTTACTTATATGATATTTTGACTATAGCATCTTAAAATACCAACCTTTTCTCCTTGGAGCTTCATTTGTTACTAAATAAAAACAGAAACCTGACAGTATTTTAGCTTCCAGCATTTTCATTGTGGTTGCCTTTATGTTTATGCTGTAATCTTCATACTTATTTTGCATTGAAAAAGTTTCAAATATGCAGATAGGAAGGGCAAATTTCAGAAATATTGTCTGACACTTGTTCTCTCTATATCCTGTAAACTGAATTGGAAGAATAAGTTTCATTTACTTGATGGTGGAATTTGACCTCAATAACCATGTGAAGGTTGCACAACATTTATCTTTTATTGAGTATAAACTTGCATGTAAAAACACAATTACAATAGGATGCCTTTATTCACATGCTCATTCACAGTAACATGTATTATGCTTGAAGGTGAATTCTATATAGAATGAGGGAAAAAAAAAGGAATTTCATGCTCTATCATGTTGTGATATAACTACTATCCTTCTTTCCTGATTGTTCTTGATGCGTTTGGCAGGTAAGGTTTATCAGGACATAGTTGGGAGTGCTTACTATGTTGCTCCTGAGGTTTTACTGCGTAAATATGGGAAGGAGATCGATATTTGGAGTGCAGGAATTATACTGTATATCTTACTCAGTGGTGTGCCTCCATTTTGGGCAGGTAAAACTTAAGGTTACTCGTGGAAAACCTAAGCTGTCATTTTATAAACTGCCTTTGAATTTCAAAACTGCTATTTCATTGTTGGTAAATAATTTTGATGAATGTTTTTCCTTGCAGAAACTGAGAAGGGAATATTTGATGCTATTTTGGAAGGAGAAATTGACTTTGAAAGTCAGCCATGGCCATCTATTTCGGACAGTGCCAAGGACCTAGTCTGCAGGATGTTAACACAGGACCCAAAAAAGCGGATTACTTCTACTCAAGTCCTAGGTAGTTATTTACAGCAGCCTTTATTTTTTGTTGGGCATTTATTGAAGTAGTTAATCTCGGTTACAAGAGTGCAAAATTACACGATATATGCACGTCAAACTTATGAGTTATTATAGTTCATCTCAAGCTCAAGCCAGAGATTGAAATTCTGTGGTTTATGCAGAGCATCCGTGGATAAGAGAAGGTGGAAATGCATCGGACAAGCCACTAGACAGTGCGGTCCTTTCTAGAATGAAGCAATTCAGAAGAATGAACAAACTTAAGCAACTTGCCTTAAAGGTAAGTTTATATTGATTTATACGGTATCATTTCTTTCTTTCGGAACTTGGTAGTAAAATTGAGAGAGAGAAAGAGAGAGGCATGTGAATCATTAGTCGAGATATGAGTTGTTTTGATATATGAGAGCAAATTAGCAAGGCATTTTTGCAATCCCCAGTTATTCCAATGCTAACGTGTGACCTGACTCGGAACAACTTAATTTAGTTGCTATCTGATAACAAGCCCGGTGGATTATAGGTCATTGCAGAAAATCTTTCCACGGAAGAAATCCAAGGTCTGAAGCAGATGTTTGCAAACATCGACACTGACAACAGTGGCACAATCACGTATGATGAACTTAAGACTGGATTAGCTCGACTGGGATCTAAGCTCACAGAGACTGAAGTTCAGCAGCTGATGGAAGCTGTAAGATATCATTTAAATCTATAACATCTGGATCCTTGTTTTAATCTATATCATACACAAACTATGTTTTACTTGGACTACGTGTGACTGTTGGATAGGGGAATATTAAATATTTTGTACATTTTCCCCTGTATTTGAAGGATCCTTGAAGGGTCATCTCTTTATATCTATGCCCAGATATAGGTTAGGCAAGGGTATTTCAAGAAAAATGAAAAGCTCTAACGATATAGACATACTAACCTCGGTTTTATTTTGCAGGCTGATGTGGATGGAAATGGTACCATTGACTATATCGAATTTATCACAGCTACAATGCACAGACATAGGCTTGAAAGAGATGAAGATTTGTATAAAGCTTTTCAACATTTTGATAAGGACAATAGTGGGTGAGATTTCCGTACTCTGTATAAAATTCATCATCTGACTTCTATTTTTTCATGGACATGACATAGGGATGAGGATGTTGCCCTCCAAATGCTTCTAAATACGTGAAAGAACTTCAAAGAACGTTGAACACGTATTGATATCCAACACTCATACCCAAGCCTGAGTGACATAGGATTCGATTGCTCTGAATCAGTTGTACTTGGGGCACACTACATCAATTACATGGGAGATATGGATATGTCAATAACTTGTTTGTGAAACGTTTTGCAGGCATATCACAAGAGATGAACTTGAAGCTGCCATGAAAGAATATGGAATGGGTGACAACGACACAATCAAGGAAATCATATCTGAAGTCGACACCGATAATGTAAGCTCCATTTCTATCACTCAAGTTCATTTCAATTTTCAGTACGGTTCATCTATTCTCATTCTTTCTTTACAGGATGGTAAAATCAACTACGAGGAGTTCCGTGACATGATGAGAAGTGGAACCCAGCATGGGCAACTCTTTTAGATTTTCAAGACCAGAATTGCAGCAAAAAACAACAGTTGGCTTTAAGAGATACATTTTGGAGGTTTCCATCACAGTTGGGGGGGGGGGTTCTTTTTTCTTCATTTTGAGTGTAATATATTTGCATATAGATATTCAATCGGATTTTGAGAAGAGAGATGGTTTTAAGCTTAGAAGTTTTGCTTATATTATTATTTTTTTTCTTGTTTCTTCAGTTCTGGTTTTCGCCAGAGCGTTGAACTAAAAACCTCATAGGAAACCTGGTAGTTCACATACAGTACACTCGTTTGATATGCATACTATTGAATTCCGACTATCTTTCTCTAATGTCCATATTCAACATATCTCCGGTTATGGATATTTAGATATGAAAAGAAAATAAGGATATTTGTGTAAGGCAAAGACTGAAAGCAAATAAATGATCCATTATTTATTATAAATGAAACTGAAACTCCATTTATTATAAATGAAACTGAAACTCCAACATCATATTCCATTAAGGTTCTTCCCACACAGCAGAGGTATTAAAATCAAAAGACAAGAAAGCCCAAAAAGCACTCAAAAACCATGAATCTTGATTTGCTCTTTCTTCACTATTCCAGCATTAACAAGGAAGTGTGCTACATTCTTCCGCTGATCACCTTGTAATTGAATGATCTTGCCCAGCTCTTTGTCGTGCACAACGTTCCCGTTACAGCAGAACTCCTTTTTCAGAGACTTAAGGATCTTATCGGAACTCAGTTCTTGTTTAAGACCTTCAACAGTTGTCAAGCTTTTCCTGCCATTCCTCTGTTGGATTCGGATATGAACATAGTCTTTGGTTCCGGTTCTTCCGAATTCCTCGGCCTCAGCAAAAGGATCAAAAGGAGTTGGGATTTGAATGTCTAACTCAACCATGTACTTCGTTAAATAAGAACTTTGATCGATCTGGACTCGCTTGTCTTGTTCCTCGAGCGAGTCTTCTGCATCAACATACCTTAAACTGTTAGAACATCAGCAAGTATTATACAACTTGTTAAGAACCAACCAACTTAAATACACAGGTCTAAACAACGGCATAAAGTGGTTCATCTTGCAAAAGAGAAGAACACCAAGTTTTGCAATGAACAAAGCAAAGACAAAAACATCCAGAAGAAACCATTAATCCAATCCTTAGATAACAAGACAAGACATGCTAAATGAATTCCCAGAGACAAAACAAGAAAAAGGAGTATCGGCTTAGAAACCGAACCTTGAGGGATAACTAGGAGAGTTGTTGGAATTGATAGGATGAGGAAAGAAGAGAAAGGAAGAGGGTATTTATATAGGAAGGTGAAAGACGGTTAAAGCCCGCGGCGTATAGTGGTTAAGGATATGTACGTAGGTGAGATTGAATGGTGAAACGTAGATTTCCAAATCTAGAATAATGAAGGCGTGGCCTTCACGCGTAATGTATTGGAGAAATAAATAACCCCAGCCTGGAGTCTAATGGAAGCTGATCCATCATTTGAGAAGACTCTGGAAAACCAAAGAAAAAATTTATGGTCTTAATTTAAATATAATGGCATTTTTTCAGGAAAAATGAAAAACTAAAAAGAGGAGAAAAAGAATGTGGATACAGAACAAGAGAAGATAGAGATAAAGAAAAATTAAAAAAGTTAGGGTGTATAATGTACCATTTTAGAGAGAGGAAAAGAAGAAAGTAGAAATATTTTTTATTATATTTTAATACATTTCTTTATATATCTATATTATTATTTAAATAATTAATATCACAAGTTAATCAAACATTAATTTAATAAGTATAATTATATATATATATATTATTTAAAATAAGATTATTAAAAATATATTTATGGTGAGATTTAAATCTATGCCAATTGTATTAGTAAGACCTTAAATTTATTATTTAACCAAAGCTTCATTTTAATATTTTTTTTATAGATTTTAATTTTATTATGTACACTTTCTTACTTGTATATCTTAATAAAGTTATTGATTGAGTTGGTCTCACAAGTTTAAATACATGCTTATGTTCTAAATATACAGTTTCCACACGCATACGTATATGGTAAAATTTTAAATTTTTTTAATATTTTCCTATACTTACATGACACTTGTCAACCTTCTAATTTTATTTGTGGAGTCTAAAAACTCCACTGGCAGTATACCATTCGATCACAAAAACGTCTTTCTAAAGTTTCTCTATATCTCTTATTTGATTTGCAATAGCCAACACCATTGAATAATATCTAAAATTGACTTGAATTCCTTCATTCACAAAGTTTCAAACACACCTCATAGTACTTGGAGTCAAACCTTCTTCACTATGTAAAAATTTTGGAGAGAACTTTGCAAAATCTCCCAAGCTTCTTTTGTAGTGGTAGCATTAGCAACTTTTTACCAACATAGATTCATCCAAATACTGATGGATAAGAGTGAGGACTTGTTAATCCTTCTTCCTTGTTTTTGCCAAAGCATCCTTTTCATGTTGCGATAACGATGTCTCATTTTAGTAAGTTTCATAACCATTTTGTATTATCTCCTAAACGCCTTGTGAGCCAAGTAGAACTTTCATGCATATACATCAATTTTCATAATTGTCTTTTGTAAGGCAAGCAAGTCATCTCTTCTCACTAAGATTTTGGTAAAGGAAGAGAGAAACAATTTTAGGGAGAGGAATTTTGAAACTCACTTCTACTATGAATTTCTTTTTTTAGTTTGGCTTTCTGGATGTAGATGATGCTATCTATATAGATGAATTCGTATAATTCTTATATATGTTGTAGAATGAAGTACCACATGAGTGAATATATAGGAATCCAAATCTGTCGAACCACTCATGCTATGATCTTCTACATCCTAGGTCTTTTTGTTCTGTCACCTGGCTTATGTTCTTCATGTAGCATTCTGGCCAAATGACTCTATGAAACTACGTCGATACTTCCACATATTATGGGTAATGTAGGAGACATTTCTATTTTCCTCCCGGAGAATCTTTAGAATTACCACTGCTTAGTTTTCAATTTGCCTTTTTAGTTACAACACATCCCACCTATTTATAGAATCACATCAACCAGTAACACGTGAATACGGGTAACACAATTCTTATTCATATCTATAAAATAAGATAGGATAACACATATAATTTACAATATCCAAATCCATATCTAAAACCAACTAATAATATACCCACACATATAAGAAAATAAGCAAACATAATCTAAAAATTTCAAATTACAATATCCAGCGGTTCAAAGAGCATGGATAAGCATTTACACTTGAAAGAACGGAATAGAGTTCAAGGCTGAGATTGTAGGTGTCAAAGTTGGATTGAATGGAAGCAAATGTCCAATACGAGTGCCTGAGTTTTGGTATCAATGTGGTCATTTGAGCCATGGCAAGAGGGGTGGACTCTTTCATTTCTTGTTTAAAATGATATGGAGTTGAGCTTTAATTAAAAATATTTTCTAATTTCTAGATTTCCCAATAAACTTGGGTGTCGGCTTTGCAAAGATGACCCATGATTGAAGATCAGATTTTTAACCTTTTATGGCCGCCATAATCCTCCCTTTAATTCCTCCAAACAATGAATCTACCATCTGCCAAATCTTATCAAAGAAAACTTCGACATAAATGTGGCAAAAGCCAAAGAATATTTTCTTTCTTATTCTTGAAGAAAAAGTTTGAAAAAATGGTCATTGGTTCCTTCAGATTTCTTTCACCATTTCCATTTGTCTTTTTTCATTTAGCAATTTGGGATTTCGCCAAATTCTTTGTATGATGGCTCTGTTTGTGTTGGATTGCCAATTATAATTTCCTTTTCAATTTGACAATTTCTTTTTTCTTTTAGATTTGTCTCTTTTCCAATCATTTCCTAAGCCAAGGTATTTGTTTTAAAACTTCACTTTGTAGCTTTTTAAGAAATAATAAATTATAGGTTAAATTCTGCTATTAGACCCTGTACTTTATGTAAGTTGTGGAATAGTACATGAACTTTAATTTGGTCATTTTTAGTCCCTGTACTTTTATAATTTGAAAATATGATCACATGTGCAATCCTATGTATATTTTATTATTTTCACATATTACTCTCAAAAAATCAATTAATAAATTTAACGACTTCTGTTTACATTAAGCCTGAAATTTTGAAATTAAAATAATATAACAATTAAGAATGATTCAATTGGTGAACGTGGACCAAATTTAAACTTTACGCATAATATAGGACTAATGACATAATTTAAACAAATAGATTTAATTGCTACATTGGATCTGAATTAAAATTTCAAAATTCAATTAGTACAAATCTACAAGAAGAATTTTACCTAAATTATATGTTTTTACCGTACTTTTTTACGAATACAAATTGTAGTAACCAATTTTAGCCCGGGCCCATCAGAATTAACCAAGGCCCAACCAAGTCCAATATACACGCAGCCCAAAAAAATTTTGGAAGAAACTAGGGTTTTGGAAACCCTAGCCTAGCAGCGCCGCGCGCGTGGAGGCACGAGCACCACCATGTGCGCCGCAACCCTCCACTGGCCTCCACTACCGCAGCACCACGCCTACTAGCCCCTTTTGCGCCGCTCCTCCATTATCCTGCAATAAAGAATAGAAACAGATAGCACAAACAGGGGGATCATTGTATTTTATTTCCTTTTGTTTTCTTCACTGATCGGTTATAAAAACCGAGGTCAGACTCTGTAAAGAGGACTTTTTTTTGTGATCAAGGGGAATACAAAAATTTCGAATCCAAACAGTTACAAAAAAATATAATAACACAAGATCCGAAACAAGGAGGTGATTTTGCATTTCTCTTCTCTCCTTTTTCGTTCGTCGTTTCGATCTCTTTTTTTCCTTTTTTTATTCATCACTCAATCAAATATATATATATATATATATACACATATACATATATATACATACATATATTTTAAAAAAAAACAAAAAAGAGGGAGAAGTCTTACGGTGGCTGGCGGCGGTTGCCGACGACGGAGAGCCACGGCAGTCCCTTGGCTCGATCCCCAGACCTGCAGAGAGAAAATGAAAAAGGGTTTTTTTTTTTTGAGAGAAAAGGGAAGAAATGAATTTTTGTTGCAAAAAAATGGGGTTTATAAAGCCAATGGAAACGACGTCGTTTCCTTGGCCCCTAGACGCCCAAAATGGCGTCGTTTTGGGGGCCAACCCGAATTAGACCCGACCCAAGGCCAGGATCCGCGTGTTTTTGCGGAAGGGTCTATTTGCGCATTTGACCCTTCCGCATCTCTTCACCTTTCTAATCCCGTTTCTCTCATTTTCCAATCTACCCCGATACGTTTGCTTCTATTCTAATTTAGTCCCGCATGAAATGCAGTGCATAGAGAATGGAATAACCTTTTTGGACCCTCTCCTTTCACGCACATTTCAAGTAGACCCTCCCCTCTTCATTTTATTCCAAATTTACCCCAAGCATTCCGTTTTTGTTCATGTTCATTACTTTTATTATTATTATTATTATTATTATTATTATTATTATTATTATTATTATTATTATTATTATTACTATTATTATTATTATCATTATTATTATCATTATCATTATTATTATTATTTGTTTTATTTTCATCATTGTTACTTTCATTATTATACTACTATTATTTCTATTACCAATATTATTGTGCTGCTACTTGTATATATTTACTATTATTACTATTATTATTACTAATATGTTAATATTATTATTATTTATTGTATTACTACTTGTATATATATATTATCATTATTACAAGTGTGTTAATATTGTTATTATCTATTTTATTATTTTTATTTATTGCAATTAATTTATCAATATTACTGTTATTTCTTTTCGCGCATAACATTGTATATCCACGTTATTATCTGCTGCGTTAGTTTTTTTTTTACCCAATGCATCTAGTTTTCAAATGATTGATATTTCGTATTAAGGGTTCAAGAAAGATCGCGCCCTAACTTATTGGGTTCCGATTTTTCTTGCTCAATCTTAATAACGGAATACCCTTTCTTAAATCGCGATTGAGCTTGAATAAAATACTTGTTTTCGAGAACTCGAGGTGTAGTGCCCTAACTTACTGGCCACGACATCTAGATGTCCCCAAATAAGTCTATTTTCAAAAACCAAGGCAATGTCCCGTATTTGGAATTTCGAGAGATCGAGCTCTAACTTACTGAGTTCCGGTTTCTCGTTTGTCGAATAATGGGATATCCTCCTCGAACTCGAATATGAATTTTAAAGTTAAGAGACAATCTCAATTTCAGGAGTCAAAAATGTTGTGCCCTAACTTAATGAGTACGACATTTTATCTCTTCGAAACAAGAAGGTCTTATTATCCACTTTCGATTCATTCAAGTTTTTTTTAAAAAGAAGATCGCATATTCAAATCTTTTCAAATTTTCGACATCAAGACATTAGATAATCAATTAGGTACCAATTTTGGGCGTATTGAGCGTGCTAACCCTTCCTCGTGCGTAACCGACTCCCGAACCTGTTTCTTTAAATTTCGTAGACCAAAATCGTTGTTTTGATAATTCAGATGGTTTATTTAAAATAACCACTTTTTGAGGTGACCCGATCACACCTAGAAAAAAAGATTGGTGGAGACTCCCCTTTTTATTTTCATTTTCAAAACCCAAGTCGATACGTGCCTTTTTTTGAGAAACGCAGGATGGTTTCGACAGCTTGGCGACTCCGCTGGGGAATTTCGAGAGTCGAGCCATAAAATTGATTGTTTTCTGTCTTTTTGTCGAAAATTGAAAATCTGATTTGAGAAATTTCGATCCTCTTACGGTTTTCGCTTGCGTCATCTCATTTGATTGCTATGGTTTAAGTCTCGTAAAACATTTCTGCATCATATTGCATGACCGTTGGGTCACACTTTAAGTGGGAGCAAAAAGCTACTCCTTCGTGAGGTTTTCACCTCCGTGCAGGATAGTGAATCGCTTTCGGAATACATCCGTACCTATGTCTTCGTGAGATTTTCATCTCCGTGCAGCCATAGGGAAATGTGTTCCCCTAAACTGAACTTGGTCCATATGAGCCTATAATGGGTGAGGATCAAGGAATCTGCTGGTTCAGGTACCTTCGCTTTAGAACTGAACCACATATAGAGAGACCTAGGAACCCACCCTGGACAGAACCACGCCAAACCCCTAATGGTCACCCCAATAGGTGTTTTATGTTTGCTTATTTCTCTTGCACTAACACTTTCTCTTGCATTAACGTGTTTTCTCTTGTTTTGATTGCATTGCATGCATTTTCACATTTAAGAGGTGTCAATTCGGGTTCGATTACTGAGTTAGAAAGTTTGTCATGGAAAATGACTTTCTTGATAAAGTGGAAGATAATGCGGCTGTCCGAACTTGGTCAGAAACGGCACAACTAGAAAAAGGAAATAGTCTAGCTGCGGGGCATGTGTCGGAACTACGAGACTACACTCGTATCAACGTAACACAAAATAGTTTTCACGAGTTAAAAGCAATATGGGATCAATGGAACGATGAGACCAAGAGTTCGTTCTGCCAAAATTACGGGGATTTGCCATACTTACTGGATGTCAAGGTAGACGAGCAGTTATTCCGAGCCATCACTCAATTCTAGAACCCTGCATACAATTGCTTTACCTTTGGGAAAGTGGATTTGGTACCCACCATAGAATAATACACAGCTCTACTGCATTGCCCGAGGGTTCAAGCCGACAGAATCTATTCGAGAGCCACCTATGTCCCCGCCTTTTGGAAGAAGTTGATAAGTATTACGGGAATGAACGAGTAGTGGATTACAGCTAGAATTAAACAAAAGGGCAAGTGTAAGTGCATCCCATGGAGGAACTTGAGAGATTTGATCTTAACCCATCCGGATATAAGTAAAAGAGTTGATGTTTTCGCATTGAGCATCTACAGGTTAATGCTTTTCCCTAGAGCGTTGGGATATGTAGATGAAGCTGTCACAGAATTTTTCGACAGACTCAGTAAGGGGGTTACGCCAGTTCCTGCAATCTTAGCCTAGACTTTTAGGTCATTGAACGCATGCAGAAGATCCGGAAAAGGCAGGTTGGTGGGATACGCGCAGCTGTTGTTGGTTTGGTTTCACAGCCACTTTTGGAAAGTAGATAAGGTTTCTTGCCGGATCTTTACGGGTAATTATTCCCCGTTGAAAGAGATAGCAGCCACACCAAGAAGAGACGACGTGTCGGAAGAAAATTGGATAGCACTTCTCCAGAATCTTCAGGAGGGGGACATTGAGTGGAAAGCTCCTTGGTTCATACCTAACGAGATTCTATTTTGATGCGGGAGTTTCAATTGGGTCCCTTTGCTCGGAATTTGTGGGGCCACTGATTATGCTCCTCTATTGGTATTAAGACAGTACGGGTCGAGACAATTTATACCGACGACACATGGTTTAGCACAATGTGACTTCCCGTATAAAGGGGAAAACTACAAGAAAAGGGTCAAAGAAATTTCTACTGCTTAGAACCAAGTTAGTCGAATGAAAAAGTTGACCGCAAGATCAAGGACTACTCCCGAATATAGCGGATGGATCAGTAGAAGAATCAACGACAACATCATGGGGCTAAGTCTTGAAGATGAACGATCCGTGGGGGAATATTTGCGGGTAATCCCATCAGAAATGGAGATAATAAAGCAAGATTTCAAAAAGAAGAATCGTGAGTTGGAAAAGAAGATAGAGCAATTGGAAGAAGAGAAGATGTATTTAAAGTTAGATGCCGACGTACAAAAGATGGAGGCCGAGAAGCAAAAGAAAGAAAAAAATAAAGCTGAGGAAGACTTAGATAGCTTGAAGACAGACTACAAGAAAATGCGCATATCGATGAGGACTGCTGGGCTAGGGAAAACTTCAGAGGAATGGCAACAGGAAATTCAAGCGGGAAGGGCCAAGGCTAACCAATGGAAGAGAAAATTCCAAGAGGCTCAGGCTCAGAGAGAGGCTATAGAAACAAGTCTATCAGAGGCCCAAAGTGACAAAGAGAAATTAAAGGCTAGAGTGGTAGAGCTTGAAAACACACTTTATCAATATAGAAATCGCAATTCCGTGGCTGAGCTGAAAACCAGTTTGGAGAAAGTCGAGGGAATGAAAGGAAGAATAGAAGAGCTGGAGTATACTTTGCAAAGTTGCAAGCTTAGGGTAGAGCATCTTGAAGCAAATGATGAACGTTCGAAGGAACAACTTCATCATTCTCGGAGTCAAGTTAACGACCGGGATTACGTTATGGGCAAAGCCGTGACTCAAATCCGGGAGGTGGCTGACTATCTGCAGACATTGGCGGTTCAAGCTGACATACTAAGTGTGAAGTACGAGCTGGTATCGGACAAGGGTCAAGAATTAGCTTCGTTGCTCGAGAAAGTCAAAACTCTGGGCATTAGGGTAAAGTTGTATTTATAACCCATTTTATGTAAAGAGCTTTGTTTTCTGAAAAGTTTTTTAAATGAAGTTGAATCTAAATCGATGCCTCTTTGCATTCATGCATTTGCATTTACATCATATTATATGCATTCGAGCCCATAGAAAGAGCCTGATAAGCTGAAATCATAACAGAAGAAAAGAGAGAGAAAAAGGGAAATTTGGAAGCTGAACACCCCTACGGTACACGAGCAAAGTCGAAGAAAATAGACCAGAGGTTTGAACAATTCCAGAAAGACTTGCAAGACCAGATGAAGAACAAATGACAAACTCCAACAAGAAATGAGGGACCAGATGTTAGAGGCTCAACGGAATATGATGGCCCAAATGACCTTGATGATGAATGGGATAATGGACAAAGGAAAAGGCCCTACAACTAGTACCGGAGAAGAGAGCGAAGGCCATCCACCAGGATTCACTGCACCTCACATCCATGCAATGCAAAGAGGATATTCTTAAGGGGAGCCTGCAGGCTTGGGGCAACGACTTGCACCACCTGCTCATCTAGGGCAAGGTATATTCACATCGAACCCCGGAGCTAATCCTGCTGATCTGATCGTTCCAGATTTGGATGATCCAGTAGAAATAGCCAGGCAAAAAATAATGATCATAGTACCCAGGATAAGTACAGGAGCTTGGAAGAAAGGCTCAAGGCAATAGAAGGTACTGAAGTCTTCTCTACACTTGGTGCCAAAGAGCTTAGTTTGGTGCCCGATCTGGTTCTGCCTCCAAAATTTAAAGTGCTAGATTTTGAAAAATATGATGGAACGAGATGTCCAAAGGCACATCTTGTCATGTTTTATCGGAAGATGACGGGTTATGTGAACGAAGATAAATTGCTAATACACTGTTTTCAAGATAGCTTGGTCGGGTCTGCCCTTCGATGGTATAATCAACTCAGTAGAGAAAGGATCCGATCATGGAAGGACCTAGCATCAGCATTTTGTGAACAATACAAGCATGTCTCCGACATGGTGCTTGATCGACTAACTTTTCAGATGATGGAAAAGAAGCCGACGGAGACTTTTAGACAATATGTGGAAAGATGGAGAGATATCTCGGCCCAAGTAGATCCCCCATTAACTAAGACTGAGATAACGGTTCTCTTTATCAACACTTTGAAAGCGCCATTTTATGATAGGTTGGTAGGAAACGTCACAAAAGACTTCGCTGATGTCGTATTATCGGGAGAACTTATAGAAAATGCCATCAAGAGCGGAAGGATGGAAGGTCCCGAGAGTTCGAAAAGGGCAGTGCCTATAAAGAAAAAAGAGGCAGAAACCCATATGGTGGGGACTGAGAGCCACTATGCTTCTAATTCGTACCCAACCCAATCACGACCCCGATATCGCCCACCTCCAAATTTCTATTTTCCACCCCAAAACCCTTATTATCAAGCACCTCCTTCTTACCCCGTCTACACCGCAAATAACCAAAGACCATTCACCATGTTCCCGCCAAATACTATGCCTGCTCCAAGCCAACCCAAAAATGAACAAAGACCGATAAGTCTCAATCCTGAAAAACCTCAATTCACCCCTATTCCCGTGTCATACGGAGAACTGTGCCCGAAATTATTGGAAAAACAATTAATATCCCCACATTATATGGCACCATCGAAGCCTCCATACCCAAAATGGTACGATCCTAATACTAGTTGCATGTATCATGCTGGAAACAAGGGGCATTCTACGGAAAATTGTATTGCCTTCAAAAGGAGGGTTCAGGGTCTTATTGATGCAGGGATTTTACGATTTGACGGTACTGGTAATATGGCTGGAAATTCGCTCCCTAACCATACTGAAGGGAACGTGAGTGTAGTGACGAAGGAAGACACGCGACGAGCTAAAAGTTGCATTTCTGAAATAAAAACACCTTTGCGAAGAGTTTGGGAGGTAATGGTTGAAAATGGGTCGTTTTGTCATCCCAACAGAATTTTCAAAGAAAAAAATGCAAAAAGTCAGAGTTTTTCTGATTTTCATGGCATCGAAGGGCATGACATCCAGTCTTGTGAAGAATTCAGAAAATTACTCCAAGACATGATGAACAACAAGGAGATCAAGATCTTTGACAAAACGGACGAGGCCGAGGAAAGGGAAATATGCGCCTCTGATAATCAACCACCAGCTATCCCTTATAGTGCCGGTCGACCTCTGGTGATTTATTATGAGGCCAAGAAGAAAGAGGTTAAACCAACACTGGTGATTAAAGTGCCATCTCCTTTCCCTTACAAGGACGATAAGGCAGTACCATGGAAATATGATGTTGACATTGTGGTACTCGAGAGTGAAAAGCCAAAGGCTGTGATTAGAGATATTAGCGGAGTAGGACACTTTACCCGCAGCGGGAGGTGTTATTCTCCTGAAATGGTTGAACCAAAGAAAAAAGCCGTTGCCTCGAGTCAGAAAGGAAATGCACCAATGCATGAGGCTGAGTTTGGTGTTGAAATACAGTCTGAGCAAGAAATTAAAAAACCTGTGAATGAGGATGAAGCACATGAATTCTTGAAGTTCATCAAGCACAGTGAATATAACATCGTGGAACAGTTGAACAAGCAGCCAGCGAGAATCTCGGTGTTATCTCTACTGTTGAACTCAGAGTCACATCGGAATGCCTTGCTAAAAGTGTTAAATCAAGCTTACGTAGAAAGCAATGTATCTATAGAAAAGCTTGATAGGTGGGTAAACAACTTGAATGTGGATAATTTCATCTCTTTCTGTGATGATGAAATACCACCAAATGGTAGGGGCTCCGTGAAAGTATATTACGACTAATTGCAAGGGCTACATAGTACCGAATGTACTCATCGACAACAGATCCGCACTCAATGTCATTGATATATCTTATATAAGGCCTTGTCATTCCACAGTAAAGGCATTTGATGGGACACGATGAGAGGTCATGGGAAAGATTGAAATTCCTATAGAAGTGGGCCCATGTACATATGATATAGAATTCCAGTCATGGATATCTCGCCTTCGTATAATTGCCTTTTAGGGAGGCCTTGGATCCATTCTACTGGGGCAGTTCCTTCATCTCTCCATCAAAAAGTAAAGTTTGTCATGGATAACCACTTGATCACAGTCGATGGTGAAGAAGACATTGTTGCCTCTATCTCTACTGACGTGCTCTACATTGAAGTAAGCAAAGATGCAGCGGAATGTTCCTTCTGTTCCTTCGAGTTTATCAATGCTACGTTTGTTGTTGAAGGAAATAAGATTCCCACATCCAAACTACCAAGGAATACCAAGATGGGGATCAAGCTGACTGTCGGAAAAGGAGCTCGAGTGGAGAAAGGTTTGGGAAAATATCAGCAAGGAATAGTTAGAGCGTTAAAGCCAGTGCACCACAAGGCTCGATACGGTTTAGGGTTCAAGCCAGATGTGCGAAAAAAAAGAAAATAATGGCAGAAAGATCAAGAAAGGAGGATTGCAAGAGTCTCAGGTCGGGAATTGGAATAAGAGCCCATAGTGTATCCTCCGCTGTCGAAAACATTTACATTTGCAGGAATGATGTACCCAGGGAGACATAGTTTGCAAAGCATGTTGCCATCGATTGAAAGGGGTCTTCAGAACGTCAGTACAAATGTTATGGATAAAGGAGATGATGCAATTGAAGATGTTTCAATGATACGCCCTTGTCCTCCTGGATTCACTTTGAACAATTGGACTGCTGTGGATCTTCTTATAGTTTCTAAGTCCTCTCCAGAGTAATGCTCAATGTTAACTCTTTTTGTATGCCCCTAAGTTATAGGGGGAATCTGTTATGAGAGTTTATGTTTGCTATTTATCTTTTAAACGAACATTAATGGAGATGCATTTTGTCATGGTCTTTTCATTCTCATTGTCTTCATATTTATTCCCTCTTTTCATAGCCTGTCCTTTCATATATCTCATATCATGCCGTAGTATTATGTTTGTGGGTTCCAATACCTTGATGCTCCTCTATAGTTTTCTTTTCCATTCACCTTTCAGGTGCTCAGATGTCAACGATGTGAACAATCCCGTTTTAAGTCCTAAAATCGATTTCGAGAAAGCTATTTGTTTAGGAGAATGCGAAGCTGAGGAAGATGCTGAAGATTATGTCTCATCCCCTGACTTACTAAGGATGATAGAACAAGAAGATAAACAGATTCTACCCCATCAAGAATCTGTTGAGACAGTGAATTTGGGAAATGAAGAAAAGAGGCAAGAAGTGAAGATTGGGACCTCATTTCAGAGAACACCAAACATGACTTGATCGCTTTGCTTAAAGCGTATGAAGATGTATTCGCGTGGTCATACCAGGACATGCCAGGTTTGAACGAGGATATAGTGGTACATAGACTCCCACTGAAACCAGAATGCAAACCCATTCAACAAAAGCTAAGACGAATGAGACTTGAAATGCTGTTAAAGATAAAAGAAGAAGTAAAAAAACAATTTGATGCTGGCTTCTTACAAGTCTCTAAATATCCAGAATGGGTAGCTAATATAGTCTCAGTACCGAAGAAAGACGGCAAGGTATGAATGTGTGCAGATTATCGCGATCTTAATCGAGCAAGCCCAAAAGATAATTTTCCCTTGCCACACATCGATACATTGGTAGATAACACAGCAAAACATTCATTATTTTCCTTCATGGATGGATTCTTGGGTTATAATCAGATAAAGATGGCCCCCAAGGATATGGAGAAAACTACCTTCGTAACAATGTAGGGAACATTCTGCTATAAGGTAATGCCCTTCGGATTGAAGAATGTTGGGGCAACATATCAGAGGGCAATGGTGATGTTGTTCTACGACATGATGCACAAATAAATAGAAGTTTATGTCGATGATATGATTGCCAAATCTCGGGGGGAGAGAGAGCATGTTGGGAACCTCAAGAAATTGTTCGAAAGACTAAGAAAGTTCCAGCTGAAGCTTAATCCAGCCAAATGCACATTTGGGGCTACCTCGGGAAAATTACTAGGCTTCATTGTTAGTAAGAAAGGTATTGAGGTTGATCCAGATAAGATAAAAGCTATACAAGAACTACTACCTTCACGGACACAAAAAGAAGTCAGAAGATTTTTAGGGAGGTTGAACTATATCGCTCGATTTATTGCTCAGCTTACCAACCAATGTGACCCAATTTTTTGACTCCTTCGAAAACATAATCCTGGAGAATGGAACGAGGAGTGTCAAATGGCTTTTGACAAAATAAAACAGTATTTGTCTAACCCCCCGGTGCTAGTACCACCAACTCCCGGGAGCCCGTTAATATTGTATCTGACTGTGTTTGAAAACTCAATGGGTTGCGTACTGGGGCAACATGATGAGTCAGGGAAAAGAGAAAGGGCGATTTACTACCTCAGCAAGAAGTTCACAGAGTATGAGGCAAAGTACCCGTCAATTGAAAAATTCGGCTGTGCTTTGGTCTGGGTAGCTCGAAGGCTCAGACAATATATGTTGTATCATACGACATGGTTAATTTCAAAGCTAGACCCAATAAAGTACATGATGGAATCACCTGCACTCTCAAGAAGAATGGCACGATGGCAGATCCTACTATCGGAGTACGACATCATCTATGTGAATCAAAAGTCGGTAAAAAGGAGCGCAATAGCTGACCTTTTAGAAACTTGGACGACAGAAGAGTACGAGCCATTAAGATTTGATTTCCCAGATGAAGACTTAATGTGCATTATAGAAAAAGAATGTGAGTTGTCAAAAGAGAAATCATGGAAGATGAGCTTTGATGGTGCATCAAATGCATTGGGGCATGGGATTGGAGCAGTCTTAGTGTCACCAGAAGGGAATCATTATCCATTCACTGCCAGATTAAATTTCTTCTGTACCAATAACGTAGCAGAATATGAGGCTTGCATCATGGGACTTCGTGCAGCTATTGAACGAGACATCGAAATCTTAGAGGTGCACGGAGACTCAGCGCTGGTGATTTACCAAATCCGTGGAGATTGGGAAGTGAGAGATTTGAAATTGGTCAAATATTGCGATCTCGTGGCAAAGCTGATCAAAGAATTCAAAGAAGTAACTTTTAATTATTTCCCACGAGAAGAAAACCAATTGGCTGATGCCCTAACCACTTTGGCTTCAATGTTCAAAGCAAACTGAGAAATGGAAATAATACCTCTACAGATGAGCATATATGAGGTCCCTACACATTGTTTTAGCATCAAGAAAGAAGCAGATGGACAGCCATGGTTCCATGATATCTTAGAATATGTCAAGAATCAAAGGTATCCCGAGCAAGCCAACGAGAACGACAAAAGAACAATCAGAAGAATGGCGGTAGGATTTGTCTTTGATGCGGATATCCTGTACAAAAGAGGAAAAGATCAAGTGCTCTTGAGATGCGTGGATACTGTTGAAGCCAAAAAAATACTTGAAGATGTCCATGAAGGAATTTGTGGAACGCATGCCAATGGTTTCACTATGGCTAGGCAGATTATGAGACTCGGTTATTATTGGCTGACGATGGAAAGTGACTGCATTAGTTACGCACGAAAGTGCCACAAATGTCAAGTTTACGGCGATAAAATTCATTCATTACCTTCGCCCCTTCATGTCATAACTTCTCCGTGGCCTTTTTCTATGTGGGGCATGGATGTTATAGGGCCAATTTCCCCAAAAGCTTCTAATGGACATCAATTCATTTTTGTGGTCATAGATTACTTCACAAAATGGGTAGAAGCCGCTTCATTTGCTAATGTAACGAAGATTGCAGTTTGCAGGTTCCTAAAAAAGGAAATCATATGTCGATACGGCTTGCCTGAGAGAATCATTTCAGATAATGCTTTGAATCTGAACAACAAGATGATGAAGGAAGTGTGTGAGCAATTTCAAATAAAGCATCATAATTCCTCACCCTATCGCCCAAAGATGAACGGAGCAGTAGAAGCGGCTAACAAAAATATTAAGAGGATTACTGGGAAAATGACCGAGACATATAAAGACTGGCATGAGAAGCTACCATTCGCTTTGTATGCATATTGCACATGCGTATGGACATCTACGGGAGCAACTCCCTTCTCTTTGGTCTATGGAATGGAAGTTGTGCTGCCCATCGAAGTTGAGATCCCTTCTTTACGGGTCTTAATGGAATCAAAACTAGAAGAATCAGAATGGGTTCAAGCTCGATATGACCAACTAAATTTGATCGAAGAAAAACGCTTGAAAGCAATCTGTCATGGACAGATGTACCAGAAGAGAATGATCACAGCTCGTGACAAGAAGATGCGACCAAGAGAATTTCGCGAAGGAGAACTCGTGCTGAGAATGATTCTCCCAATACAAAAAGACTTTCGAGGAAAATGGGCACCGAATTGGGAAGGACCATATGTCGTAAAGAAGGCCTTCTCGGGTGGAGCTTTGATTCTCACTGAGATGGATGGGAAAGAGGTACCAAATCCAGTGAACTCAGATGCCGTGAAGAAGTACTATGCTTAAAAAAAAAAAGAGATCAAGATGAAAACCCGAAAAGGGCGTCTTGATAAACAAAAAGGTTTCGGAGGTTAAACTCAAAGGGGCGTCCTAAGGAAGCAGATTTGGGCTTGAAGAGCAAGGGCGATTTGAACAGGAAGTCAAATGGCGAGATTCGAAGCAGACTCGGAAGATCAAAATCTTCTACACAAGAAGCTGTGCTCGAAAGGATCCAAGATCAAGAAACATGGAGAAGTTCATGCGTTGAATACCTAGAGCATTTGTGACAATTGAATCTACTTTCCTTTCTTTATAATGTTTTCTTTATTGAACTATTCCTTGTCAATTTTCTTTGATTGTTGCTTTTGAAATAGATATGAATGCGAGGTATTTCTTTCGTACCTACTTTCCCATTTTCATGCATCTCATGTTTGGTTCATTTAAATGATAAATAGCGAAGTTACACACTCTAAACAAAAGGAATGTTGAGCATTACCGGGATGAGAATTTGGTAAGTACAAGAGCCTCAAAGCAAGGACAAAGTTCAACAGGGGGCAAAAGGGCAATATACGAGAAACACAGATTACTCGTAAAGCTTGAGGACGAGTATGAAACCTGAAAGGAAAGTCAAGAATCGAAGTAATGAATGCAGGTCATCATGAAAGTCGTAACGAAAAGAGATATGACAAATAAGCCCAAGGCACATGACATAATCATGTAGGCATAAAAGCATTTAAGACAAGCACGTGCATATCATGATAACATCACGCATGACACATACAAGTACGCCAGTAAAGCAAGAAGTTTTGATGATAGCTGTACAGAACCAAGGGAAAAGAAGACATCCGAGTCCCACCAGATGATATGTTTTGAAATTTTGTTTTTTTTAAAAAAATCAACTCATATTACGAGAGGTGAGTTGAGCCTCAGGTCGCACGCTGAGGTATTTTCAATTTCTGATTTTCAGTTTCTGTTTGTTCAAAAAATCAACTCAGGTGAGTTGAGCCTCAGGTCGCACGCTGAGGTATTTTCAATTTCTAATTTTCAATTTCTGTTTGTTCAAAAAAATCAACTCATATTACGAGAGGTGAGTTGAGCCTCAGGTCGCACGCTGAGGTATTTTCAATTTCTGTTTTTTTCAAAAAAATCAACTCATATTGTGAGAAGTGAGTTGAGCCTCGGGTCGCACGCTGAGGTATTTTTCAATTTCTGTTTTTCAAAAAAATCAACTCATATTGTGAGAAGTGAGTTGAGCCTCGGGTTGCACGCTGAGGTATTTTTCAATTTCTGTTTTTCAAAAAAATCAACTCATTTTGTGAGAAGTGAGTTGAGCCTCGGGTCGCACGCTGAGGTATTTTTCAATTTCTATTTTTCAAAAATCAACTCATATCATGAGAGGTGAGTTGAGCCTCAGGTCGCACGCTGAGGTATTTTCAATTTCTATTTTTCAAAAATCAACTCATATTACGAGAGGTGAGTTGAGCCTCGGGTCACATGATGAGATATTTTCAATTTCTATTTTTCAAAAATCAACTCATATTGCGAGAGGTGAGTTGAGCCTCGGGTCGCACGCTGAGGTATTTCTCAATTGCTGTTTTTCAAAAAAAAATCAACTCATATTGCGAGAGGTGAGTTGAGCCTCAGTCACACGCTGAGGTATTTTCAATTTCTATTTTTCAATTTCTGTTTTTCAAAAAAATCAACTCATATTGCGAGAGGTGAGTTGAGCCTCGGGTCGCATGCTGAGGTATTTTCAATTTCTATTTTTCAAAAATCAACTCATATTGCGAGAGGTGAGTTGAGCCTCGGGTCGCACGCTGAGGTATTTTCGGTCTTCCTGAATGTAGTAAATTGAAAAGTTTAGATTTTGTTCCCTAGAGATGGTAGTGGAGCAGGTTGAAGATTATCCTATTGCCACTGACCAATAGTGGAATAGGTGGAAGATTGTCCTATTGCCACTGACTAGTAGCGGAATAGATTGAAGATTGTCCTATTGCACCGACCAGCAGCAGTAGAATAGGCTGAAGATTACGAACCTTATCTCCCCAAAGATACAGATACAATGGAGCAAGTTAAATAAACAAATCTCACCCCCTCGAAGTTACAGCAGGAGCAAATTGAAGCAACAAGACCTATCTCGCCAAAGTAGCAGTGGAGTGGATCAAGCAACAAATTACAGTGGAGTTTGAAGCTGTTTGAAGAATATGAGGACCAAGAAGTCAAGACCTGGCCGAGACCGGGCAAAATTGGTTCTTCTATTGTCTTTGCTCTATTCTCGTTTCACGACAATGAGCAAAGAGGGGCAGCTGTAGTAACTAATTTTAGCCCGGGCCCGTCAGAATTAACCAAGGCCCAACCAAGTCTAATATACAAGCAGCCCAATAGGCCCAAAACTAAAAAAATTTTAGAAGAAACTAGGGTTTTGGAAACCCTAGCCTAGCAGTGCCGCGTGTGTGGAGGCACGCGCACCACCATGTGCGCCGCAACCCTCCACTGGCCTCCACTACCGCAGCACCACGCCCACTAGCCCCTTTTGCACCGCTCCTCCATTATCCTGCAATAAAGAATAGAAACAGATAGCACAAACAGGGGGATCATTGTATTTTATTTTCTTTTGTTTTCTTCACTTATCAGTTATAAAAACCGAGGTCAGACTCTGTAAAGAGGACTTTTTTTTTATCAAGGAGAATACAAAAATTTCGAATCCAAACAGTTACAAAAAAAATATAATAACACAAGATCTGGAACAAGGAGGTGATTTTGCATTTCTCTTCTCTCCTTTTTCGTTCGTCGTTTCGATCTTTTTTTTTTCCTTTTTTTATTCACCACTCAATCAAATATATGTGTATATATATATATATATATATATACATACATATATTTTTTAAAAAAGAAACAAAAAAGAGGGAGAAGTCTTACGGTGGCCGGCGGCGGTCGCCGACGACGGAGAGCCACGGCAGTCCCTTGGCCCGATCCCCAGACCTGGAGAGAGAAAATGAAAAAGGGGGGTTTTTTTGAGAGAAAAGGGAAGAAATGAATTTTTGTTGCAAAAAAATGGGGTTTATAAAGCCAATGGAAACGACGTCGTTTCTTTCGGCCCCCAAACGCCCAAAACGGCCTCGTTTTGGGGGCCAACCCGAATTAGACCCGACCCAAGGCCAGGATCCGCGTGTTTTTGCGGAAGGGTCTATTTGCGCATTTGACCCTTCCGCATCTCTTCACCTTTCTAATCCCGTTTCTCTCATTTTCCAATCTACCCCGATACATTTGCTTCTATTCTAATTTAGTCCCGTATGAAATGCAACGCGTAGAGAATGGAATAATTACCTTTTTGGACCCTCTCCTTTCACGCACATTTCAAGTAGACCCTCCCTTCTTCATTTTATTCCAAATTTACCCCAAGCATTTCGTTTTTGTTCATGTTCATTACTTTTATTATTATTATTATTATTATTATTATTATTATTATTATTATTATTATTATTATTATTATTATTTGCTTTATTTTTCATCATTGTTACTTTCATTATTATACTACTATTATTTCTATTACCAATATTATTGTGCTGCTACTTGTATATATTTACTATTATTACTATTATTATTACTAATATGTTAATATTATTATTTATTGTATTACTACTTGTATATATATATTTATCATTATTACTAGTGTGTTAATATTGTTATTATCTATTTTATTATTTTTATTTATTGCAATTAATTTATCAATATTACTGTTATTTCTTTTCACGCATAACATTGTATATCCACGTTATTATCTGCCGCGTTAGTTTTTTTTTTTTTTACCCAATGCATCCAGTTTTCAAATGATTGATATTTCGTATTAAGGGTTCAAGAAAGATCGTGCCCTAACTTACTGGGTTCCAATTTTTCTTGCTCAATCTTAATAACGGAATACCCTTTCTTAAATCGCGATTGAGCCCGAAAAAAATACTTGCTTTCGAGAACTCGAGGTGTAGTGCCCTAACTTACTGGCCACGACATCTAGATGTCCCGAAATAAGTTTGTTTTCAAAAACAAAGGCAATGTCTCGTATTTGGAATTTCGAGAGATCGAGCTCTAACTTACTGAGTTCCGGTTTCTCGTTTGTCGAATAATGGGATCCTCCTCGAACTCTAATATGAATTTTAAAGTCAAGAGACAATCTCAATTTCAGGAGTCAGAAATGTTGTGCCCTAACTTAATGAGTACGACATTTTATCTCTTCGAAACAAGAAGGTCTTATTATCCACTTTCGATTCATTCAAGTTTTTTTTAAAAGAAGATCGCATATTCAAATCTTTTCAAATTTTCGACATCAAGACATTAGATAATCAATTAGGTACCAATTTTGGGCGTATCGAGCGTGCTAACCCTTCCTCATGCGTAACCGACTCCCGAACTTGTTTCTTTGAATTTCGTAGACCAAAATCGTTGTTTTGATAAATCAAACGGTTTATTTAAAATAACCACTTTTTGAGGTGACTCGATCACCTAGAAAAAAAGATTGGCGGCGACTCCCCTTTTTATTTTCATTTTCAAAACCCAAATCGATACGCGCCTTTTTTCGAGAAACGCAGGATGATTTCGACACAAATGAACTATCACTCAATTTGTCTTTTACTATACTTTTTAAACAAATTTCCAATGGATTTTTATCTAATTCAATTTTAAAAGTTTTCAAAAACCTTTTCTTAATTTTAATATTAAAATTTGTAAGTGTCTTGTAAAAAATTTAATACAAAAAATTTAGTTTTACTAAAATTTAATTTAAATGATTTTTTGAAGAGGTTAACACTGGATTAAGAAATTATAATTTTAAATTTTAAATACAAATATGTTAATTTATTAAATTCAAACCTCCAAAACACAATTTCTATCAACAAGTAATTGAAGCATTAAATAAAGTTTATTCATCCACCTTTAATCTATTACAATTTTTTAACTTTTGCATGTTTGATCCAATTGGTGAACCATTTCAACCCAATTTTGGTGGGACAAAAGCTACGCGTGTGTATATATTGCGAGACACATACGAAAAATAAAAGGGAAATAATTAGTAAATAAAGAATATATTAATCAATCAATAAATAAATAAAAAAGGGACATTGCGGGACATTCATGAAATAAGATCCCACCAAGGAGCAACTAAGCTATCATATCAATTAAAAAAAGCATAATAACTTATGTAGCCCTCCAACTTTATAAAAAAATCATTTTAGCCCTTCATTTAATTTTTCACCTTTTTAGCTCTTAAACTTATATTTTTTTTTGTCAGATCACCTCACAATGAATGGAAAAGTTACGTTTTTTTTTAACTTTGTTGATATTGCATGCATGTGGATAGCAATGTTGTGACACTATTTGATTTGAGTTGAAAACGAGCTCTTGTGGCCAATTATGTATGAAAGAGCTATCAGGCTTGGAAATGATTGAAATTTTAAAGTGAGATGGGACTTATAAACTTAATTGTGATGCTAGTGAATGAATAAGTATCATTATACATGAATAAATGTAGAAATGAACTAAATGCTAATAAATTGAATGTTATATGAGAAGTTAATATGTATGTATAAAGATTTGGTGTGCTATTATGAATATAAGCATAGATATATGAAAGTGAAAGTATTTTTTATGTGTTGGCATAAGTTAGACTACAAATTGAACATATGCATTTGCATGAATTTGTTCATATTGATTTGAATTGTAGAAATTACTATTGAGCGATTTGCTTAGCGTACGATTTGTTTTCCGTGCACAGGTTAGGTTCTATTCGAAATTCCTGAGTATCAACTTCAACATTCAATCAACGATCCCTTGACTCAGCAATATTTGTTTGTAGTTGGCATGTATCTAATAGGTTAAGTCATGTTGGTTTGGTATTTTAAGAATAATATATATTTGCTTTGGTTATATATATACTCTTTTGATTTCAATTGTTGATGTATGTATTGTCTTTCCTTATTAATAGTTGCAAATGGTTAATAATCTTAGTTGAAATGGTATAATGCTATATATGTTAATGATCCTATTGATATTGGTGTGAATAGTTAAGTTAGATTGAATTGCATTAGGGATTAGTTTTGTTGAAATGGAACATTTGCATATTGAGAGTAAAGTGTATATATATATAATTATGTCTTGAAATTATGCTAAAGAAGTGCATATGATAATTAAATGTAATTTGAATATGTTTGGTTTTGGCTTGGCAAAGATTGCAGGTAAAAAACCTTAGAAATTGAAGACAAAGTATGTGACTTTGCGACGTCAAACGTACCACATCGTTACAAGAGATGACATATAATGTCATGGCGAGACGAGGAACTCTGTTGTCTCAACGAGGCCAAAATAGCATGTGGTGTCGCGACATCAAGTGGCCTGATGTCGTGACGTAACAAACTGTTTGACGACATCACAACGTGAAACCTGAAATTTTTTAAAATTATTTTACGATTCAATCCTATTTCGATCTCGGGTTAACTTTAAGCTTTCCAAAGCTTGTATAATACCCAATAATTATTATTAATTTGTATTATTTATTTATAATTCTTATGGATTGTATGTTTGATGATGTGGTTTTGTATTTAATTTGATTGTAGTTGCTCCGGCAATGAATGTGACACTTTATAACTCAAACCCAGCAATCGTGTCGAGCATGGGGTGTTACACATGGTAAAGGTTATTATAGGAGTACTTATTGTAATAACCATGTTGAGGTTATGGTGGTCTAGTTTGGTATCCTTGTCGATTGGTGTTGGTAAGCTACATTGAATGATACAGATGGATCATATTATTGTTAATAGTTGATTTCATTCTCTAGGTTTTGCATATTTAAATGTTCTCATTGGGTAGAAGTTGGTAAGCTACATTAAATGATACAGATGGATCATATTATTGTTAATAGTTGATTTTATTCTCTAGGTTTTGCATATGTAAATGTTCTCATTGGGTAGAAACATTAACTTTTGTTCCCTTCCCATAAATGATGTCGATTGTTAATACACAATTTAGTAGAGAATGTTGTGAAGTTCACATGTGGGTGATGAGTTGTTAGTTAGGGGAGTTGGGGATTCTAATAATATTTAGGCCGAGTTTCAGAATAGGTAAAGAATATTAACCTTCTTTGGGGAAAGTGGGAGCCTATGTAGAGGAGGGGCTTGGTAGAGTCCCTCTGGACAAATGTCCTACTATGCTAGAGCCATGGAGTGCTCTATTTGGATGTAATATAGTATGGCTTGACTCTAACTTTTTTAGATCCAATGATAGAGCGATGAGAGACTTTATTAAATGTGATGAGAGTAGCTCTTGGGGGAACCTTGACGGGCATGTGAGAGCATTAGTCTTACTAGCCCTTCTTAGTCAGGTGCTTTATCTGGTGAAGGTTGATCAAAAGAGATGATTGGGTATAAGAAATATAGATATATATTTAGAATATATAAGTTGATGTTGTAAATTTTTTTATCTATATTTATCATAAAACCCTAATTAAATTAGTGTCATAGACTAACCGAGTATGAATGTAGTTAGAAAAAGATTAATATACCTTTGTTTTTTAATGACACCTAATATTATTATGATATTACTTTTTTTTCATATTTTTATATAATCTTTAAATATAAAAATAAATCTAATACCCATAAATTCAAAAATGGAACACATGTTTAATAAAGTTTATATAGAAGCTTTTTATCACTCTACCTATAATTATTGTTAAATAAATTTAAAAAAAAATATTTTTTATATAAAAATATTTTCTTTTCCCCACGTCGAGACATAGTTAAATATAGAATAAATAGTTTTGATATTTTAATTCAAATTTTAATATCCACCATGCAGACTAAGGAATCATTTTATACAAAGATAAGATAGACAAATATATAATATATGTATATATATGATTCACCCTGCAAGAATCTGGCCATGTAAGAGTATAGGAAAGTCAGCAAAATGCACCAAAACAGATCAACACTCTGTTTCCTTTAATTTTCTTTAATTTTCTGTCAAAATGAGTATTGAGGAAGTAGGCACAGAGAAGGAAGTACATTTGTAAAGGAGAATATAATATAAGTTGTGTCCTTTTCGTTAGTTCTTTGTTTTTACTGCCTTTTGGCTTTCCTTTGTATCCTATTTCAGTCCCTTTGCAAAACCTGCCATCTCCGAAGCTTTTGTATCAAATTTTCTATAGGTAAGATTCTTTAAGAAAAAAACTGAATTCAGAAGCTATTTTGATTCTGATGAAGAAATCAGCTTCCTTTTTTGCATGATTTTGTTGAAAAAAAAAAAGTTAAGAAATGAATGTTTTAACTTGTTTTTTCTTTGTCATGATGCAGATGTAACCTCTTTAGAATCTGTGGGAAAGTTTTGCCTTTTGGAAGGTTCTTAATCCAAGAAAAGGTAGATAAATCTTTTGTTTTTTTTTTTTTTTTTTTGTATGCTTTGGTGTTTTGTTGAAGTACCCTTTTATCTATTTGTGTAAAATTTTATTCAAAGTAGGGAAATTTTGGATGTTAAAGTGAAGCAGATGGTGTTTTTGTAGAAATTTGGGAATGGAAGATAGATATAGTTTTCCATCCTTGAGAGATGGGGATTTTGAGGAAGAAGATGTTTGGGCAGTTCTTAAGGAAAGTAAGGATTCAACTTACAAGGTTGGACATTCCAATGAATCTTCCATTCCTGAAAGAGGACATGTTCCAAGTGCTGCAAGAATGATCCCAAGAACTTTGTCTGCAATTAATAACAGCAGTAACATTGGCAGTTGTTGTTCTAGTTACAGTCATGAGGCTAATGATGTTAAGCAGCAATCAGCCCCAGAAAACATCCCTGATTGGTCAAAGGTTTCTACAAAGATGAGGAATGGTTCATGGCATGATGATGATGACGATGATGATGAATACAATTCCATGCTTCCACCACATGAAATTCTTGCAAGGAGGCTTGCAAGGAATCAGATTTCGTCATTCTCAGTTTTTGAAGGTGTTGGTAGAAAACTAAAAGGGAGGGATTTGAAGAAAGTGAGAAACGCTGTTTTAACAAAAACAGGTTTCCTTGAATAATGTTCTCACATGGTGATCATTCATAAATGATAATTGAAAGAGTTTCCTCTTTCAGTTTTCATGCTAGTTTATTTCAGTATAGATCCACTGTTACGTTTTTAAATAATTGAATCAATCAATGATGATTGCCATATTAGTTAAGAGTTGAAGATATATAATGGTAATCCATGTACACGTACGTGTATTAATAAAAGTGCGTATCATACATGTTTATTATACAAAGCTGTGAATGTCATGAATCCAAACCATATGTAACCCATAGCCTAATTTTACAATTAATGTTGCAGTGTTGAGAGTTAACGTAATGAAGCTGTCACATGAGCCAGAAACTTGAACGACCTTGTCAATCAATTTCAAACAAGTGTCGTAATATGTGCATATCAAACAAAAGATTGGACATGTCTTTGCTATAAGTTCCAAAATTGGGACCATGGCCTAATTGATGATGTTGTTTTCTGAATTTGTCAGTTTTAGGCTTTCCTGTTAGCAAAATAAATACAGCAAACTCATTCAATGAATAAGGGTTTCGTTTATTCCTTCAATTGCTTTCTGTCACTTTCATTCTAAACTTTTAAAACGACACAGTCGTTGAACTTAACATGCATTTTTGTCACATATGTTTTCCAAAATGAAGTGTGAATCTCGTACGTTAAAATTTATGCTAATCATGAGATTTATTGTCAAAATCGACTATGGATATTAATGATATGCCACAGTGAACATAGAAGATGTCACAGTTTTTGTAAAAGAAAAATAAGCGCAAACAATCCCACATCAACTGTGAAAACAGAAATACATATTTGATATGTTTTGTGTTTTTTTTTTCGAATGTATTTTTTGTTCTTGTAGAGCGTGGATTCTCGGAACCCAATGGAGATGCTGAGCCAACCTTCTTGTTGGAACACGTGCCTACTGGTAGTGATGCATGTAGTGGTAACGGTTTTGCAGCCAGTAGAATTAATGAGCAGCACTTCGATGTAGAGGCAAACCTTAGCGTTTTAGAGTCAAAGGTGGATGAGGCTGGAGGTTTACCTTTGGACCCCACAGCTGAGTATCCTTTGACTGGGGGCTTAAATAACACTGGTTTTGCTAATGGGTCTTCTCACGAGGTGAGAATGGAGCAAACCGCGGCCCAGGGTAAGCCACTCGTGGATCTTCCTCTGATCAGCTTGAGTCCAGCCAAGAAACAAGGCCTGTTCCATGGGGTCAGGAGCAAACCCAATTTACAGTGGCTAGGAAACATGCTTCAGGGAGGAAGCCCTTAGATAAGTCAATTTCGCTCAGCTCAGGTGTGTTTTCTTTGCAATATGTCTTTTAACCGTATCTCGCGGAATATCAGGGGTATGGGGAGGGGGAGAAAAGGAGAGTTGCTAGGAAATTTGTAATGAAATGGAAACCGAAACTTGTCTTCTTTCAAGAAACCAAACTCGAAGTGGTCAAAGATGTTACTGTCAAGAGAGTTTGGGGGGTAGAGGGCGGTAGGTGGGTGTTTTCGACTTCAATCGGCTCTGCTAGGGGTTTATTTGTTAAAGTTGTACGTGTGTGTGTGGAGTTTGATTGAGTCAAGTAGTTGGTTAAAAAGATCATGTCTTGTGCAAATAATCTGTTAATAATTTATCAATATTTTACTGTTATTACTCCTCTAATTTTGATATTCTGTTGTAGTGGGATTCCTATTTCCTAGCTATTAGCTATTGGAATTTTGCCTATTTAAAGGCATTGATTAGTGACTTATAAGATGTAGAAATCAGTTCAATTCTTATATGTCTCTATCACTGATACTTTTCTTTATAGAATAAAAACTTAGCAGCAGCTTTTATTTTTCAACATTAGTATCCAAGCCAGGTTTAAGCCTTAGATTTTTTCAACAGCAACAGCAAGCAAAGTGATGGCCACCGACAACTTTGTTCATCCATCCATTCCCCGTTTTGATGGACACTACGATAATTGGAGTATGTTGATGGAGAACTTATTGCGGTCCAAGGAGTATTGGCAGGTTGTTTCTAAGGGAATTGAGGAACCAACAAATGACACAGCAGTAACAGAGGCTCAGAAGAAGGAAATAGAAGGGTTGCGCTTAAAAGATTTAAAAGCAAAAAATTATCTTTTCCAAGCAATTGACCGTTAAATCTTGGAAACCATCCTTTGTAAAGACACGTCCAAGCATATTTGGGATTCCATGAAGAAAAAATATCAGGGTTTTGCGAGGGCAAGGAGGCAGCAGCTTCAACCACTGTGTTCGGGGTTTGAAACACTACGAACAAAATTGGGTGAGTCGGTAACTGATTATTTTTCACGTACAATGGCCATTGTCAACAAAATGCGAATTCATGGTGACAAAACAAATGATGTTGCTGTGATTGAGAAAATACTTCGCTCCATGACTACAAAATTCAATTTTGTAGTTTGTTCCATTGAGGAAGCTCATGTCATCGAAGAACTTTCAATTGATGAGCTGCAAAGTTCTTTGTTGATACATGAACAGAAAATTTGCCAGCAAGAGGAGGAAGAGCATCCATTGAATGCTTCTACAGATAATCATCTCACAACTAGAGGAGGTCGTGGTAGAGGAAAAGGTAGAGGCAGAGGCGGAGGTAGAGTAAACAATGATCGTGGTTACCACTACCACCAGCACGAGTTTCATTCCCAAAGGAGAGGAAGAAGAAGAGGATGCCATCACTCTACATCTTTCAGAATAAAGTCAGTAGAAAAATCTGATGTTGAGTGATTTCGGTGTCACAAGTATGGCCATTATCATTTAGAATGTCGAGTTAATTTGAATAATGAAAATGGAGACAGAACTAACTTTGCAGAAAATGAAGAAGTGTCTTTGTTGATGGCTTGTCATGTCAAAGAAGAAACGCAGAAGAATTTATGGTACTTGGACATAGGCTGCAGCAATCATATGAGTGACGACAAGTCAGTGTTTTCAGTGTTAGATGAGTTTATTCGTGACAATGTGAAGTTTGGTGATGATTCAAAAGTCTCTGTAATGGGGAAGGGAGAGGTAACAATTCAAACGAAAAGCAATGTTGTTCATACTATATCTAATGTCCTCTTTGCTCCAGATTTGAAAACAAATTTGTTGAGCATTGGCCAACTACAAAAAAAGGGATATGAGATTTCTATTAAAGATGGAGTTTGTAGAATACAAGATGAAAAATTGGGATTAATTGCCCAAGTTGATATGACACCTAATAGAATGTTTCCATTGTACCTCCACACCGTCACCAACTCATGCTTCTCTACAAGGTTAGAAGATGAAAGTTGGCTTTGGCACTTTCGGTATGGGCATTTAAATTTTGGAGGTTTAAAAACATTACAACAAAAGAATATAGTGACAGGCCTCCCACACATCCAAACTCCTTCTCAAGTATGTGAAGAATGTGTCATCAGTAAACAACATCGAGAACCATTTCAAAAAGGAAAATCATAGAGAGCGAGGAAGGCGTTGGAGCTTGTGCATTCAGACTTATATAGACCGATCACTCCTACGTCAAATGGAGGTAAACGATATTTTATATCTTTCATTGATGATTTTAGTAGAAAAACTTGGGTTTATTTGCATGAAAAATCTAAAGCTCTTACAGCCTTTAAGAGTTTCAAAGCTCTAGTTGAAAAAGAAGTAGGCGCTCCAATCAAGGTGCTGCATAGTGATCGTAGTTAAGAATACAATTCAGAAGAGTTTGTTGCTTTTTGTGTTAAGAAAGGAATTAAAAAGCAACTAACAACAGCATACACACCTCAACAAAATAGCATCTGCGAAAGGAAGAATCGCACAAATTTGAACATGGTATGAAGTATTTTGACAAGGAGTGGAGTTCCAAAAGCTTTCTGACCTGAAGCAGTCAATTGGAGCATCCATATCTTGAACAGAAGCCCCACCGTAGCTATTCAAAATATCACACCACAAGAAGCTTGGAGTGATCAAAGACTGATTATAGATTATTTCAGAATCCTTGGGTGTGTTGCCTATGCCCATGTTCCAGATCAAAAGAGGAAAAAGCTTGATGATAAAGGAGAAAAAACACATTTTTCTTTGTGTTAGTGAGCAATCAAAAGCGTACAAATTGTACAATCCTATCACCAAAAAGATTGTTATCAGTCGTGATATGGTGTTCGTTGAGGATCAGTTTTGGATTTGGGACACAGGCAAACTGAACAACAAATACAAGCTGATTTTAATGGTAATAAGGAAGATGGAGGGTAGCAGACAATAGTACAAGTGCAAAGTGAGCAACAAGCCGCTGAACCAGCTAATCCTCAGCGTAACAGTAGGAGACCTGCATGGATAGAGAATTTTGTGGTAGAGGAAATTAATGAAGAGGAAGTTATACATTTTGCTCTATTTTCAGATTGTGATCCAGTAGCATTTGAAGAAGCCGTAAAAGAGTCCAAATGAAGAAAAGCAATAAATGAATAAATGATAGCCATTGAACACAACAACACTTGGGAGTTGTCTGATCTTCCCAAAAGGTACAAAATAATTGGTGTGAAGTGAGTTTACAAGACAAAACTGAAGGAAAATGGCAAGGTTGACAAATTCAAGGCGCGCTTAGTAGCTAAAGGCTATAAGTAGGAATTTGGTGTTGATTACAAAGAGGTGTTTGCCCCTGTTGCTCGTCATGATACAATTAAGCTGGTGATTGCTCTTGCAGCTCAAAATTCATGGCCTATTTTCCAATTAGATGTGAAATCGGCGTTTCTACATGTTAATTTGAAAGAAGAAGTGTTTGTTGAGCAACCTCCTGAATATGTAAAACATGGAAATGAGCACAAGGTGTATAGGTTAAATAAGGCTTTGTACGGGTTGAAGCAAGCCCCAAGGGCTTGGTATAGTTGCATCGAAGCTTACTTTCTAAAAGAAGGCTTTTTGAAGTGTTCATATGAGCATACACTTTTTACCAAGGTTGGTGATGGAGGTAAAATGATTATTGTTTGCTTATATGTTGATGATCTTATTTTTATTGGGAGTGATGTTGCCATGTTTAACAAATTCAAGAAGTCTATGATGATTGAATTTGATATGACTGATCTTGGTATGCTTCATTATTTTTTGGGCATTAAAGTGGTGCAATCTACTGCTAGAATTTTTATTTCTCAAAAGAAATATGTGCAAGAAATTTTAGACAGGTTTCAAATGAAGAATTGCAACTCTGTTTGCACACCTATTGAAGTGGGCATGAAGCTTATTCGTGATCCTGAAGGGAGGAAGGTTGATAGCACCATCTACAAGCAAATGGTGGGAAGCTTGATGTATTTAACTGCAACAAGACCAAACATTATGCATGCCATAAGTCTCATTAGTAGGTTCATGAAGTGCCCAAAGGAAATTCATCTTTTAGCTGCAAAAAGAATGCTTCGGTATTTGAAAGGTATTGCTAGTTATGGTCTGTTCTACATAAAGGGTGAAAAATTAGATTTGTTTAGCTTTACACACAGTGATTATACTGGTGATAAAGATAATAGAAAGAGTACTTCAGGTTATGCATTTATGCTGGGCTTAAGGGCTATTACATGGTCTTCAAAAAGCAACCAATTGTCACTTTATCTACAATTGAAGCCGAGTTTGTGTCCGCAACAGCTTGTGCCTATCAAGCTATTTTATTGAGGAAAATACTTGACAAACTACACTTATTGCAGCAAGGAGCAACAACAATTTTTTGTGACAATAATTCAACAATCAAACTTTCAAAGAATCTGAGTACATGGACGAAGCAAGCATATAAATGTGAAGTACCATTATTTGAGGGATCTTACAAATAATAGCGTCATTGATTTGATTTATTGTAGGAGTGAAGACCAAATTACTAATATTTTCACTAAATCTTTAAAGAGAGCTACATTTCAGAAGTTAAGAAGGTTGCTTGGTGTCTGTACTTTGGAAGATTCATCAGTTTGAAGCTATAATTTTTAAACCAAATATTTGCAAGTTTTTGGTTTAAGGGAGAGTTTGTTAAAGTTGTACGTGTGAGTGTGGAGTTTGATTGAGTAAGTAGTTGGTTAAAAAGATCATGTCTTGTGAAAATAATCTGTTAATAATTTATCAATATTTTACTGTTATTGCTCCTCTAATTTCGATATTCTGTTGTAGCAGGATTCTTATTTCCTAGTTATTAGCTGTTGGAATTTTGCCTATTTAAAGGCATTGCTTAGTGACTAATAAGATGTAGAAATTAGTTCAATTCTTATCTGTGTCTATCGCTAACACTTTTCTTTATAGAATAAAAACTTAGCAACAGTTTTTATTTTTCAACATTATTATCAATTTGAAACGAAGAGTTCTTTTCTTTAGAGGACAAATTGATTGCTCCGAGATTTATTTTGTTGGTTGGTCGTATTAATGAATTAAAGCTCAGATGCGGTTTTGCTAGTGTTTATGCTCCAAACAATGATGAAGAGAGGGCTAAATTTTTTAGCGAACTGAAGGCTAAATTAAAAGAATGGCAGGTTCCATGGTGTTTAGCTGGAGATTTCAATGTCGTTAGAACACAAGAAGAAAGAATTGGGTGTCTCAGAATCTGATAGCTGTGGAGGTTTTCTCAAATTTCATTGAATCGCTCATACTTGTTGACTTACCACTCAAGGGAGGCAATTTTATGTGGAGTAATAACAGGTGCATTCCTGCTCAGAGTAGGTTGGATAGGGTTTTGCTCTCGCCCATTTTGTTAGAAATGTACCCTGATTTGTCTTAAAAAATTCTTAAGATCACAATCCTGTAATTATGTTCAAAATAGTTGGAACTGGGGTCCTAAGGAGTTCTGTGGGGTTGGCCTTGTGAATTTTAATATATAAAATATGGCCTTGATGTTAAAATGGCTATGGAGAGAAGTGATTATAGCCAGATATGAACAGGAGGGGAGCTGCCTTCTTCCTTCGAATTAGAATCCAAGTACATAAATCCTAACAAATTCAAGATTCTAATCAATTAATAAGATAATGTTGGAAAGATTGTCCCCCTTGTTAGTAACTATACTAAAATTGAATATTAAGAAAAACTTTGCAATATTGAATGAATGATTGAATATTTTCTGTATTATTTGCTTGTCTGGATCAGTATAGGAATAAAACTTATATACTTGAGTAAGAGTGACTAACTGTTGCTAACCATACTACTAACAATATACCAAACTGTATAACAGAATGATAACAACCTAACCTATTCTTATACTTTAACATTCACCCAGCTTCTCCATAGGTAAGACCCGAAGCAAACTACGAAAATGAGTAAACAATGACACAAACAAGGGCTTCATGAAAATGTCAGCAACCTGATCGTAGGCTGGTACCTTACCGACAACGAGCGAGCCTTCAGCCACTTTTTCCCGGACAAAAAATAGATCAAGTTCAACATGTTTGAATTTGGAGTGTAAGACCGAATTGGCAGCAACTACTACTGCACTAGAATTGTCACACCAAACAACAGGTGAATCGACAGAAGAAATTTGTAACTCTGTTTGCAGAGAGACTAACCATGTAATATCACTGGTAGCAGCAGCCAAACTTCGATATTCAGCCTCTGCTGTCGAACGAGAAACAGCTTGTTGCTTCTTTGAACACCGCCATATGGGTGTGTCACCAAAATACACACAATATCCTGTCATAGATTGACGATCATCAAAATCCAACCCCTAGTTGGCATTAGCATAACCAATGAGAGATAGTTTTTCGGATGGATGAAAAATCATCCCATGATCAATAGTTCCATGTAAATATCGAAAGATTCTTTTTAAGGCCACCAAATGAGCTGAAGTAGGCGCATGCATAAACTGACAGACACGATTCACGGTATAAGCAATATCAGGTCGGGTCAGGACTACATATTGAAGCATGCCAACAAGACTTCGATTTCCGTAGGATCAACGAGACGATCACCCTCATCTTTAGACAATGCGGACGAACTAATCATTGGTGTGTGGACACTCTTTGCATTAGTCAAAGAGCTTCTGTTAGGTAGATCTCTGATGTACTTGCGTTGGCATAAGTGTAAACTCCCAGTGGCAAACTGAGTGACTTCAATACCTAAGAAGTAGTGAAGCTCTCCCATGTCTTTTAGGGAAAACACATTATGTAACAGCTGTATAAAACCATTTATATTGTCAGTCGTGATTCACGTAACAATAATATCATCCACATATACCAGAACATAGATGCCAAACTCGGTCGTTACTCAAACAAATAGAAACGCATCAGATTTGGACACGAGAAATCCGGTAGAAACAAGAAACCATTTCAATTTATCAAACCAGACACGTGGAGCTTGACGCAACCCATATAATGTCTTTGTCAGACGACACACCAAGTGCTCACCAACAGGACCAGACTGAACATAACCTGGAGGTTGTTGCATGAATATTTCATCGGTGAGATCACCATTTAAAAATGCATTGTTGACATCGACTTGACAAAGTTGCCAACCACGAGAAACAGCTACCGTCAATATGGTTCGAATAGTCACGGGTTTGACTATTGGGCTAAACGTTTTCTTGAAATCACACCCGGGAACCTGTGAACACCCATTTGCCACTAATTGAGCCTTTCACTGAGCAATAGTCCCATCAGGATGTTTTTTAATTTTGAAGAGCCACTTATAGCCTATCACTTTCCGTCCATGAGGTAGAGGAATAAGTTCCCAAGTGGAGTTAGCCATTAGAGCATCAAACTCAGCTTGGAAAGCTAGTTTCTATTCTAGATTGGCAAGCGCTGTAACACCTCTAGCCCGTACCCGTCGCCGGATTAGGGTTGAAGGCATTACTAGAAAGATCGAGAACTTTTACAAACATTTAGTATTACAATTCGTCAATCTCAGTCAAAGTGTCCCTTTTTATAAGTCAACGAGACCTTAATCATACTTCAGAATAGGGTCAGGACTAAACCGAACATATATGAAAGTTCTCGAAAGTTTAAAACTTTTCTAAGTTATGAAGGCCACACGCCCGTGTGGGCAGGTCGTGTGTCTTCCACGGACACCAGACACACCCATGTGTCTTGGCCGTGCCAAAACAGAGCTTGAATACTGACTTATCCACTCAGCCACCAAACACGCCTGTGTGTCATGGCCGTGTACTTTTAGACAAGATACTGACTTATTCACACGGCTACCAGGCACGTCCGTGTACCATGGCCGTGCATACTTAGGCTAGCTACTGACTTAATCCCACGACCACTAAGCACGCTTGTGTGACACAACCGTGTAGGCAAAACAGGCCATTTGCAAGGCCAAAATGCCACCCACACAAGGGTCAATCCCTACAAGCAAATTACCAATTCATTTCATATACACTTGATATCCAAAACATGTCAAACAATCAACAATTCTTCATGTTCAAACTCATTTCTTTTCTCAAACATACATACTCACCATGCATTCATAAACTTTCCATATCTTTGACCATTCCATTAGCTATCTAGCCATACCAAAACATGCATCATTTTTCATATATGCCCAAACATATTGCCAATACTTATCTAGCCACATCTCATGGCTATTATACACATTTCAAACATAACCAAAATGACTAGCCTATACATGCCATATTTATATATATACATATCCTAAAGGTACCAAATTGAGCTAGATAGTGTGATGACGATCCTCGACAGTCCCGAGCCTTCAATAGCTTTGACGATCTATAAAACAGAGCAAACACACACGGAGTAAGCTTTCAAAAGCTTAGTAAGCCATATAAAAATAAACTTAGTATAAAATACACATATTCAATTAGATAAGATGTCATTTATAGTTCTCATAGCAAATTCATCTCATATTCATTGGCTCATATGCTTAGCCTTATCATACCAAATTCTTCAACTCAAAAATCACATATAGCCGTAGCTCATTCAAGCATATTTTCACATATTCATCTTAGTAAGTTCACATAGATACTTATCTTTCATGCACACTTAGTGTACATATCAAACATACCTGAAACGGTTATACAAATCTCATAGTCATTCGTATCTCATATTTGCCCATTGAACCATTCAGAATCTAATAGGATACGTAGAGTACTAGGAATAATTGTACAATGCCAACATCCCAGACGTGGTCTTACATGTAACCAAATATCGATACCTCTGTCCCAGACAGGGTCTTACACGAATTAATACGATGCCAATTTCCCAGACATGGTCTTACACATAAATCTCATCTCGATGCCAATGTCTCAGACGTGGTCTTATACGAAATCTCATATCGATGCCAACGTCCCAGATGTGGTCTTACACGAAATCTCGAATCAATGCCAACGTCCCAGACGTGGTCTTACATGATATCACATAACAGATACCTATCAATTCCTAGGTTCAATCGAGACTTCTCGGACATTATGAACCTATCGACTTATTCGTAACTCGTAATTCACATACATTCCATCTCAATGGACAGTCATAGCAATTCAAATATCATATATATATATATATATATATATATATATATACTCAAATAATTCAAAGCAAATACATTTGTTTGTATATCGACTTACCTCGAGTTTGGTTTAACGGAAACGTGCAGCTATTGAATGATTTTCGACTTCCCCTGATCTAAGTCCGTTTTCTTCGATTCTTGATCTATACATATTCAAATTTAACCCTTTTATTCACTAACTTATCCAATTCAATCCAAATACACAGATTTAGGGCTATTTGCAACTTAGCCCTCACATTTACACATTTTATCAATTTAGTCCATTTTTCTCAAAACATCAATTATACAAAATCACCATATAACCATGCTTAGCCGAATGCCCATGTATCTCATACTAGTCCAAACATTTCATCAAATTCACAATTTAGTCCCTCAAATTGCTATTTTCACAATTTAGCCCTAATTAGCTAAATCCATAAAAAATTCAAGAACATAACATGTTTATTAAACACATATCTTTCATTTAACACCTAACTCATTACAAAGCTCACCATTTCGTCAATGGCACATTTCATAAACATCATCAATTCTTCAAACTACAACATGGGCTTGATAGTAGACTAAGCAACAATCTCAAAAACATAAAAATCATCAAAATCGAAGTCAAAACATTAAATTTGCTTATAAATGGCTGAATGCCCTAGCAAATTTTCTTCTTTTTCTTTCTTCAATTTTGGCACCTCCAAATAAGATGATAACATTCATCTTTTCTTTTGTTTATTTTATTACAAACATTTTAATATACATTTACCATATTAACCCTTTTTATAAACATTTAATATCATATATACATAAGGTCACTAATGTCTTTTAAACATCCACTAAGTAAATATTGGCTTAATTGCCACATAAAGCCTTCACACTTATAAAGACATGAAAAATAGGTATCTTTCCATAAAGCATGCAAATTTGTATTTCAATGCAATTTAATCCTTTTGTCAAATTAAACACACAAATGATCAAATTTTCATACGAGGCTTTCACACATGCTTAGTCACATATCAAATGCACAGAAAATAATATTAAATATTATTCAGACTCGGATTTATGGTCCCAAAACCATTGTTCCGACTAGGGTCTAAACTGGACTGTTACAATTCTCCCCCCTTAGGGATTTTCGTCCCCGAAAATCTTACCGTTAAACAGATTCAGATATTGTTGTTTCATTGAATCTTCAGGCTCCCACGTAGCCTCTTCTATTCTGTGTCGATGCCATAACACTTTTACTAACGGAATTTTCTTATTTCTCAACTCTTTCACTTCACGAGCTAAGATACGAATCAGTTTTTCCTCGTAAGTCATATCAGATCGGATTTCAATATTAGACGGAATAATCACATGTGACGGGTCAAAATGATATCTACGGAGCATCAAAACATGAAATAAATTATGTATCTTTTCTAGCTCGGAGGGCAACAGCAATCTGTACGCAACTAGCCCAACACGCTCAATAATCTCATACGGTCCGATAAATCTCGGACTCAGCTTGCCTTTACGTCCAAATCGGAGTACTTTCTTCCACGGAGACACTTTTAAGAAAACTTTGTCACCGATTTTAAATTCAATATTTTTTCTTTTCAAGTCTGCATAAGACTTCTGAAGATCAGATGCTGCTTTCAGACTATCACGGATTACTTTCATTTTCTGTTCAGTATCTTTTATCAAATCTACCCCGTGTAACTTACTTTCACTGAGTTCGGTCCAATACAGAGGTGTTCGACATTTGCGCCCATATAAAGCCTCATAAGGTGCCATTTTGATACTCGACTGAAAACTATTATTATACGCAAATTCGATCAATGGCAGATACTGATCCCACGTACCATTAAACTCAAGAATGCAGCATCTCAACATATCCTCGAGAATCTTAATAATCCGTTCAGACTGTCCATCCGTTTGCAGATGAAAAACGGTACTAAAGTGCAATTTCGTGCCTAAAGCTTCTTGTAGTTTCTTCCAGAATCGTGATGTAAACCTTGGATCTCTATCTGACACAATGGATAGTGGCACTCCGTGCAATCTCACAATTTCAGAAATATAAAGTTCAGCCAATCTATCAAGCCAGTAGTCAGATCTTACCGGAATAAAATGGGCAGATTTCGTCAATCGATCAACTACGACCCAAATTGCATCTTTCTTTTTCGCAGTCAGAGGTAATCTAGAAACAAAATCCATCGTCACTCTATCTCATTTCCATTCGGGAATCAGAATCGGTTGTAACAATCTAGACAGAACCTGATGCTTAGCCTTTACTTGTTGATAGACTAAGCATTTCGAGACAAAATCAGAGATATCTCTTTTCATACCAGGCCACCAATAGTATTGCTTCAGATCATGATACATCTTTATACTTTCCGGATGAACAGATAAGCGACTGTTATGAGCTTCATTTAGAATCAACTGAATCAACTCTGAGTTTCTCGGAACACAAATTCGATTTCGAAATCTTAAACAATCATCAATATCAACTCTAAATTCAAAATCAGAGTTCGAATCACGCTGAGCTCGTTTCGCTATTATTTCATTATCAACTTTCTGAGCATCACAAATCTGTTGTACAAACAACGGTTTTACTTTCAATTAAGCTATCACAGAACTATCATCAGACAGATCTACTTGAACATTCATAGCACATAATGCAAATAGTGACTTTCGACTTAGTGCATCTGCAACAACATTTGCTTTACCCGGGTGATAATCGATCACAAGCTCGTAGTCTTTCAATAGTTCTAACCATCTTCTTTGTCATAAATTCAAATCTTTCTGAGTCATCAGATATTTCAGACTTTAATGATCTGAAAACACATGACATTTTTCGCCAAATAGATAATGACGCCAAATCTTTAATGCGAATACAATCGTAGCTAGCTAAAGGTCATGTGCCGGATAGTTCTTTTCATGAGGCTTCAGTTGTCTTGAGGCGTAATCTATCACTTTGCCTTCTTGCATCAATACGCACCCAGACCATTCGACAAAGCATCACTGTAAACTACAAACTCTTTACCCGGTTCTGGCTGAACTAATACTGGAGCTTCAGCCAAAAGGGCTTTCAACTGATCAAAACTTTTCTGACATTTATCAGACCATTCAAATCTAACATCTTTCTGAAGCAATTTAGTTAACGGAGTAGCTATCAGTAAGAATCCTTTTACAAATCGACGATAATAACCAGCGAGTCCAAGAAAGCTACGGATTTTAGACACATTTTTCGGAGGTTTCCATTTTAGAATAGCAGAAATTTTACTCGGGTCAACTCTAATTCCAAAGGCAGATACAATATGTCCCAGAAAACTGACTTCACGCAACCAGAATTCACATTTACTGAATTTCGCATACAATTGTTTTTCTCTCAGAGTTTGCAACACAATCCTCAGATGTTTAGCATGTTCAGTTTCATCCCGTGAATAAATCAAAATGTTATCAATGAATATAACAATAAATCGATCTAGGTATGGTCTAAAAATTTTGTTCGTCAGATCCATAAAAACAGCAGGAGCATTCGTTAATCTGAAAGGCATAACTAAAAACTCATAATGCCCGTACCTCGTTCTGAAAGCTATTTTCGGAATGTCTGAATCCTTCACTCACAACTGATAATATCTCGATCTCAAATCAATCTTAGAAAACACAGTGGCTCCTTTTAGCTGATCAAACAAATCGTCAATCCTGGGCAACGGATATTTGTTCTTTATAGTCACTTTGTTCAACTGACGATAATCAATGCACATTCTCATCGTGCCATCTTTCTTTTTCACAAACAGAACAGGAGCACCCCAACGCGAGAAACTCGGTTTGCAAATCCTCTGTCAGTCAACTCTTGCAACTGTGACTTTAATTCTTTCAACTCCGTTGGTTCCATTCTATATGGAGCTATCGAAATAGGAGTCGTACCAGGCAGCAAATCTATACCAAATTCAACTTCACGAATCGGTGGTAGTCCTGGTAACTCTTCAGGGAACACATCAAGGAACTCACAGATAACTGACACTGATTATATGTAGGCTCACAGACAACAGCAGCCAAACACCCTTAAATGATCATATGTAGGCTCACGACCATGAAGAATTTGATATGGAGACCGCCTTTTCAAGACTAGAGTAGGTAGACGATTTATGAGATGAACAGCGTTATAAAAGGCATAACCCCAGTAATCTATGGGCAGATTGCTTGGGCTAATAGAGTAAGACCAGTCTCAACAATGTGTCTATGTTTTCGCTCAGCAACTCCGTTCTGCTCAGACTTATGTGGACAGGATAGACGATGAAGTATCCCAAGATTAACCAAAACCGATGTGAATGCATGATACTCACCACCCCAATCACTTTGAAAACTTTTAATATATTTCCCAAACTGAGTTTTGACCATCTTCTAAAACTAAAGAAAACACTCAACTACCTGAGACTTACATTGAATGAGATAAACCCAAGGAAAATGATTACACATGTCGATGAATGAAACATAATACAAATTATTACCGCATACAACCAACGTCGATCCCCATAAGTCGGACACAACCAAATAAAAAAATCCTTATATTCAGTAGCAGAACTTGAAAAAGGCAATTTATGCGATTTCCCCTTTTGACATGCAATACAAACATTATCAAGGCACATTTTATTGGAAACAAATTTACACCTATCAAGAATAATTTTAACAATTGAAGTAGACGGATGACCAAGTCTGTAGTGCCGTAACACAAAAACATCATCATCATCATCATTGCGAGTCTGTAGTCTAGTGTTGTGAACAAAAGGATCATCGATAGATGAAGCAAGAGTAACCGACAAAAAATAATAGAGCCCGTCACGAATGTAGCCCCACAGTAAAATTTCCCGAGTTGGGATGTCCTTAACAATATAATAAGATGGATGAAATTCAAAAAACACGTTATTATCCTTAGCAAATTGAGAGACCGACAACAAATTCTTCTGTATATTTGGAACGCACAGAACATTAGACAGATAAAGCATCTTACTTGTAGTAGGTAAAATAGAATTTTGAATACACATAATTTTTGTAGAAGTCCCATCACCCATGAGAAGAGAAGATGTACCTGAATACGGTGTGGAATCATGCAAAGCGATGGCCTTGGAACAGACATGATGTGTATCTCCTGAATTAGAACACCAAGATATGGTCCCTAGAAGCATAGGAATATAAGAATTGTTATTATCAAAGTTAGATCCGCATTGAGTTGTATTGGCATTGGACCTAGAGGTGGTTAAAAAATCGAATACATTAAAATTAGGGATACGTGGCAACCCAACGCACAGCGAGGTGTCAAAATCATGAACACATGCCCTCGACTTAGTTCGCTATGGAACACCGGACCCATGATTTTGAACTAAATTATTACCCATAGTTTCAGGACTAATAAGGTTGGCATTCGGCCCATTATTCTGGCCAGCATTAGGGGCCGCACTAGCCGGCCTACCAAATGGCCCAAAGCCATGGCTTGAAGTATGTGGCCTAGACGCACCAAGATAACCAAAGGCATTTGGCCCATATTGGTGACCCAAGGTTGGCGGCAAGGAAGAAGGACCATAGGACGGGCCTAATCCAGCAGTTGGCCTAACTAAGTGGCCTACGTCAGCAACATGATAAGAGGTAAATGGGTTAGAAACCCTAGCAAGTGGCTGAATAGGCACAAAGAAGTTGTTTTGCAACTTGCCCCACGAAGAGCCAGACGGGAACACCATTGTGGTTGCCGCCAAAGGACCAATTATTGCCTAGGTCCACCGAAGGAGATCGGACCACCACAACCCGACAAACACCAGCCAGGCTCGCCAAAGTTGTCTTTACGCGGTCCTTGAGCAGCATGTCCAGATGGAGCCGGCACCATGTTAGGAGTGGAAGAGGAGCCACCATATTTACGGTTAAATTTGTAAAAACATCGTTGCGCCATATGGCCATATCGACCGCAAATTTGGCACTGGAGTTGAGTTCAAAACCCTCGCCCACGAGCAGTAGAAGGTGGATGGCCACCACGCACAAGGTCCACCACTGGTGCCGTCGGAGTGGCCTCTACCAGATGCGCATGAAACGATACTTCGGTCACCGCACGAGCTTGACGACTCTCAAACTCAAGAAGCACATTGATAAGTTTTTATAGGGGAGGGTTTCAGTTAAGAACGAGGCCAAGGTTAGGACTGCATCAAAATCCGACGAGAGTTCGGCAAGAATGATTTCCACCTGCTCTGCCTCTGGTATCGCAGATCCAGAAACTTCGAGCAACGCACATGTATTCTGTATTTTAGCATATAATCTTTGACAGACATTACACCTTTCTTGACGGAGTGAAGTTCATGCCTTATTCATGATAACTTTACTCTAGTGGCGGCAACGAAGAGGATATTTGGTCGTGCTCTAAACGTCACACGTCGATTTTGCAACTATAAAACCAAACAACAAGGAAGAGCTAATTGTAGAAAGTAACCAAGAAAAAAGAAGCTTATCTCACTGAACAAACAGAGAGGCATCAAGATTTAGAGTTAAAACTCCATCTGGAGAAGAGACAAATCGAGGCGGAGTAGGTAATGTCCCTTCTAAATAGCCGATCAGTTCATATCCTTCAATTATTAAACTGATATGCTGTTGCCACTGTACAAAATTTCCTTCATCCAACTTCACCGTATCATGACAAGGAAACGTCTGAGCCAATCAAGATCAGAAGAATGCGAGATTGCCACGACCAGCAGCTGTAGAATCAGGAATTGTCCATGAACTGGCAGCGGGAAGAACCTCCAGGAAATCAGGCGACTGATACCATGTTAGTAACTATACTAAAACTGAATACTAAGAGAAACTTTGGAATATTGAATGAATGATTGAATATTTTTTTGTCTTATTTGCTTGTCTGGATTAGTATAGGAATAAGACTTATATACTTGAGTAAGAGTGACTAACTACTGCAAACCATACTACTAACAATATATCAGACGGTATAACAGAATTGATAACAGAATGATAACAACCTAACTTATTCTTTTACTCTAACACCCCTTAAAAGAACAAAGTTTCAATAAAAACAATCAATGGTATTGAAAAGTCAACTTTTAAAAAATAATCTTCAACAAATTCTATAGCACCCCTTACCCGTATTCAACGCCGAAACAGGGCTCGAGGTATTACCGGACTTATAACACAAGCATTCACACAATACCGAATCATAAATTTTGAGTCCAAATTAAAACCATTCATATACAATCATAACGTCCCTTATACGAGCCTACGAGGCCCAAAAGATGATTTGTAGGTGGTTTGGGACTAAACTGAGAACTTTAGAAAATTTTACAAAACATAGAAAAATTTTGCTAACTGCGGGGTTCAAACGTCCGTGTGGTCCAAGGGACACGCCTGTGCTTCAGACCGTATTCAATTTAGGGTGCTCTATGACTTGTACCACACGACCATGCCACTCGCTCGTGTGGTAGCCTGTGTAGCACACACGGCTGAGACACACGCCCATGTCTCTACCCGTGTGCTCAATTCTGGACATTCTGTTTTACAACAATTAAGGTTCAGAGGACACACGGCCGGAACACATGCCCGTGGGGCAGACCGTGTGTCATACACGGCCTAGACACACGCCCGTGTGTCTACCCGTATGGACCAAATAAAGGTTATGTACCAAGCCATTTGCCACCCTCACTTGCACTCATCAACACAACATCAAATGGAAAATATTCAAGGCACAAACATAACATACTTAGGAAACCAAAACATCCACAATTATGACCAGTACATGCTAATACAATATCCACATCTATCATACTCATCAATAGACCACATTACTAGACATCTCACATTCATGTCATGTAATGCCCCAAATTTTATAATTATATTTTTGTAAATTTTGGACACAACTATGCATCTGCTTTAGTGGTTAAGTGTTCTGGGTATGTGTGTGAGGTCCCAAGTTCAAGCCCTGTCTTTGGAAAATTTTGGTATTTTTCTGATATAAGCCCTATCTCTGTTCAGTGGGCTTATATTTAATTATTTGTAATATCATATCAGAATGGGTTTGTTAGTCTACTAGTTAAGATGTGTGTTGGTGTATTGGAGGTCTGGGGTTCGAATCCCTGCACGAGCAAGGGAGTTTACTTTTGCTCGGTTTTTATGCAAGTGTTTCAGTGGGAATTGAATTCTGAGAAGTGGGTTAGTGAGAGGAAATCATGGGATATGCATCATATCTGTGTTTTTGTCAAAATTGAATTTTTCTTTTTCCCAAATTTTCTCTGCTTCTGACGTTATTTCTTTTTCAAAGAAACAAATCCCTATTTTTGTTTTGTTGATTTCATTTTCCCTACCAAACTAAAACACCTTCTCCATTTTTCATTCTTTTATTAATCTAGCTGTTGGGGCCTCACAAATCCTTGCTTTTTCTTCGTATAGTCGATAAGTGGGTTTTCATTGGCTTTTTTCGTGTCGCTTTTCTGAAGATGTGAACGTTGCTATATTTTTATAGTGTAGGAGAAATCAAAGAGCGGTGACTTTCGTTTCGTTTGTCGATCAATGTTAACGGCGTTGTTCGTCGTGGGTAAGTGTGATTTTGGGTCAGATTGTGGTTGAAACGTTAGTAAGTGTTCGCTAAATCGGTGTTTTTTACTCTATTTTAGGTTTCAAGAGGCTCAAAAGTTTGTTCGCTGTGAAATAATACCAAGTGTGTACCTGAAAATGCAAAAAAGGGGTTTCAGAGAAAGTCAAAAACCCCACTGTCGATGCCACACGAGCGTGTGGTTGCCCGTGTAGTAGGCCGTCTACCATAACATGGGCGTGTGAACGACGAGGCCAGGCTGTGTGCATAAGATACGATCGTGTAATATCCAGGCAGGCCGTGTGCGACACACGGGCTGGACTGATTTGGGCTGTGTGGGCCACATGGGGGTATGGGATTCTCGACAAGCCGTGTGATCCACACGGCCAAGGCAAATTTAGGCCGTGTGGGCTACACGGGCGTGTGGACCCACACGAGCATACCACATGGGCATGTGAGCCCATTATCACTGAATTGATTGCTAAGGTTGCAAGGGTCGCCCAAGCCGACTGTGAACCTACTGTAGGGTTGGTAAGCATTACTTAGACCCCTAATTGTGTGAACTGATTGATTGATGGATATTATTTTGAGCATGATGATAGTATGCATGTATACACTTACTGATTATATGTACTGATATCATGAGATAGCATGTGATGCATTGCATGGGGCTGGGTTGATTTTATTTAGAGGAAGTGTACTGAAAGGCTTTTAAGCCTAATATACTGGCAGCTCAGCTGCAAACTACTATTTTGTGCCTCATTCGGTACTACTTGGAGTGTAGGGATGGGTGGGTTGATTTAATCCCCACATGGAGTGTAGGGTTGGACGGAGGTGGTGTGTAGAGGTTGGTTGGGTAGGACTTTGTTACTGAATACTGTATATCTGTTAATGATACTAATGGGCTAAGGCCCTTGTGCATACTGATACTGAGACTGAGTTGGGCTAAGGCTAAACCGTTGCTGATACTGAAAGATGCTTAGGCCTAAGACTGTTTTTGACTGTGCACTGTGTTTACTGTTGTTTGTTTTTTGTGGGATTACACACTGAGTTTACGTAAACTCACCGCTCTCTGTTTAATGTGCACAAGTAATCCCCAGACCTAGACGGATTGGTGCGGCAGAGGACTCGATGGTGACCATAGTTTTTAAACTTTTACGATTTATAATTTATGGTTTGTTGTTTATTTGGATGTAATTTGGGGACTTTTGCTTAAATTTGGTTTTTATTTATTTTTATGGATTTATAACTACTAGACGTAGGAAAACTCGGTTTTCAAAGAGGTAAAGTTTTCTCTAAACACACGATTTACTCAAAACATTTTTAAAAGCTTCAGCAACGAATTATGTTTAAAACAACCGACTAAACGAGTAAGGATTCTGAAATTAAGAAGAGATAATAAAAGTAAGTAAATGGAAATGGTTTTATTGTAGAAACATAGTTTTCAACATGCTATCATGTGACTTCGCCAAATTCGGCCACAACGTCTAGGTCGGGTTTGGGGTGTTACATTTAGTGGTATCAGAGCCAGGTTACAAAACTCGGCTGTTAATTTTGGGTTTTAAGTATTGGTTATAATTTGGGTTTTGAAAATGATTTGGCTTAGTATGTGGTACACCGAGTCTCATGCGCCAATCCTGTAAGTTTTCTGATACTACTTGAGGTAGTATACTGTAAAAACACTCTAGATAGTGTATATTGAGACTGAAACAAAACTGATAGATACTGTTATTTATGAAAATTAGTCTGAATTACTGAAACTGTTTACATAAAACATCTGCTAATAAATACTGAAACCGTAGCTGATTCATAAAATTTGTAATACAATAAATACGATTAGACATGAGCACACGAGGTATCCGCGGATGAGGTACTAGAGGCTGAGGTAAAGGCCGTAGAGGGGCTCGAGCTGAGTCTTCTTTACTGGGCAGTATGCCAAATCTGAACACGAGTGAGACGCCAATGTCGTTTGCTACTGAGACTGGGTCTCAAGATCGCATGACGGGGGACGACGCATTGGCCCAGGCTATGCTAAGGATGTTGGAGAGGGTCGCTGGACCCAATACTGGATCTAGGGGCCGAGGGAATGACTCTGGTCCAATGGAGCTGAGCTCTTTAGGGGTGTCACTTGGGTTGCCCCTAATGTGGCTCAATACTGGATTAAGGCCACGGAGAGGATCATGGATGATCTAGATTGCACCCCTAAGCAGAAATTAAAGGGTTCAGTCTCACTGCTACGGGATGAGGCTTACCAATGGTGGCTGACTGTTAAGGAGGGCACTTAGCCCGAACGTTTGACCTGAGATTTCTTTAAGACTACCTTCTAAGGGAAATATGTGGGGGTGAGCTATGTGAATGCCCGTAAGAAGGAGTTTCTGAACCTTACTCAGGGAGATCGATCTGTGTCTGAATATGATGCTGAATTCCTACGACTGAGCCGCTATGCGCGAGGTATGGTGGTGACTGAGTATGAGCGATGTGTCCGCTTTGAGGATGGCTTCAGGGATAATTTGAGAGTCCTGATAGCTCCGTAGAGGGAGCGTGTTTCTTTACTGGTTGAGAAGACGAAGATCGCCGATGAGGTTGAGTGCGCTAAACGCAAAAACTATGACAGAGAGAGAGGTAGGAACAAGAGGGATTCGGAGTCCTCGAGTTCTGTTTAGAGGCATAAGAAAAAAGCCAGACCTGATGGGCCAGTTAGAGCTGGACCCCCTGTTACTGCTACTGGACTGCAGCCATGTGTCGATTGTGGTAGACGTCATCAGGGCGAATGTTGGAAGAGGACTGGGCTTGCTTGAGGTGTGGGTCATTGGAGCACTGTATTAGGGAGTGTCCGCTGAGGGCCGATCAGATACAGGCTCTGGGTACTTGTAATGCACAGCCACAGAGGGTAGCACAGTAGCCACCGAGAGGCCATGGTCAGGCTAGAGACGGTAATGGCATGGGTCATGGACAGAGGGCACTGGGCAGAGGTGCTAGACAGACTATTGCGAGGCAGTCTGCTCTTGTTTATGCTACATGCCGCTGAGAGGACAGAGATGCTCCAGATTTCATCACGGGTACGCTTCTTATTTATAATGTACATTACACTGCATTGATAGATATAGGATCTATGCATTCCTATGTTGCCTGTTCGATTTCCAAAAATCTGGAGATTCCGGTTGAGAGTACTTCTAGCAAGGTGACTGTACTGAGCCCGCTGGGGCAATCTATTAGAGTCAGCAAACTGTATGGGAATGTTCCTTTAGAGGTTCAAAGGACGGTATTTCTGGCTAACTTGATAGAGCTTCCGTTTGGGGAGTTCGATATGATATTGGGGATTGACTAGTTGCTCAAGCATCGTGTAAGCTTGGACTGTGCGACTAAGAGGGTCGTATTGAGAACTGAGGAGGATGATGAGGTAGTTGTGATTGGAGAATGTCAGAACTACTTGCTAACATGATCTCTGCACTGATAGCTGAGAAACTAGTTCGCAAGGGATGTGAGATGTATTTGGCCTATGTAGGTGTTTCTACTTCTGGGGACTCTACTGTAAAGGGTATCCGCACTGTAAGGGATTTTTCGGACTTCTTCCCTTAGGAGCTATAGGGTTTACCTCCGAATCGTGAAGTATAGTTTGGGATTGAACTTTTTTCGGGTACAGCTCCGGTGTCTATCGCCTACCGAATGGCACCAAAAGAGCTTTCAAATCTTAAAGCTCAGATTCATGAGTTGTTGGATCGTGGGTTCATTTGCCCTAGTGTGTCTCTGTGGGGAGCACTGGTACTGTTTGTTAAGAAAAAAGATGGGTCCATGAGGATATGTATTGACTTTCGGCAACTGAATAAGCTAACCATCAAGAACAAGTATCCGTTACCGAGGATCGATGACCTGTTTGACTAGTTTTGAGGAGCTTCAGTATTCTCTAAGATTGATCTCCGATCTGGGTACAATCAATAGAGGGTTAAGGAGGCTGTTGTGCATAAGATGGCATTTAGGACTCGTTATGGTCACTACGAGTTTCTAGTGATGCCATTTGGACTGACTAATGCACTGGTAGCTTTCATGGATCTGATGAGCCGAGTATTTCAGCCCATCTAGATCAGTTTGTGGTGGTGTTCATCGATGACATATTGGTTTATTCGAGGATTGAGGATGAGCATGATGAGCACCATAGGATTGTTCTTCAGACTTTGAGGGAAAAACAGCTCTATGCTAAGTTTAGCAAGTGCGAGTTTTAGTTACATGAAGTAACATTTTTGGGTCATGTGGTGTCTGCTGAGGGGAATCGAGTCGATCCTCGAAAGATTGAGGCTATATTGGATTGGAAGCAGCCTAAGAATGTGTCTGAGATCCGCAGCTTTTTGGGGCTGGCAAGTTATTACCAACAGTTTGTGGAAGGTTTCTCACTGATTGCAGCACCCTTAACTAAGCTGCTACGTAAGGGTGTATCGTTTGTCTGGTCTAACGCACAGCAAGAGAGCTTCGAGAAGCTCAAGACTGTACTAACTAATGCTCCTATTCTGATACAGCCTGAACCTGGAAAAGAGTTCACGGTTTATAGTGATGCATTACATGTCGGGTTGGTTTGTGTGTTGATACAAAATGGTAAGGTGGTAGCATATGCGTCTCGTCAGCTAAAGGCACATGAGGCAAACTACTCGACGTACTACTTGGAGTTGGCCGTCGTATTTTTTGCTCTAAAAATCTGGAGGCACCATCTATATGGTGAGAAGTGTATCATCTACACTGATCGCAAGAACCTCAAGTACCCCATTACTCAGAAGGAGCTGAATCTTAGGCAGCGTAGATGGGTTGAGCTGCTTAAGGATTACGACTGTACCATTGGGTACCATCCTAGCAAGGCCAAAATGTGGTGGCCGATGCATTGAGACGCAGGGATATGACTAGTCTGAGAGCGATGTTCGCTCGACTTAGCTTGTTCGATGATAGGAGTTTGTTGGTTGAACTGCAAGTCAAACCAACTTGGATCGAGCAGATTAAGGGTAAATAGCTGGAAGGGTAAACAGTTGGAGGATGAGTCTTTGAGCTTGAGGTTTCGACAGATTGAGAGTGGTACTACTACCAACTTTGGGTTAAACAGTGATGGTGTGTTGTGTTTTCGAAGACGGGTCTGTGTATCGAACGATCTGGATCTGAGACAGTCGATTTTGTGGGAGGCGCATAGTAGCCCCTATACTATGCATCCCGGTGGGAATAAGATGTACCGAGATCTTCGAGAACTGTACTTGTAGTCGGGCTTGAAGCGTGAGGTTACTGATTTCGTGGCACGATGTCTGACTTGCCAGAAGGTTAAGGCTGATCATCAGTTACCTTCGGGTTTGCTACAGCCGGTTAAGATTCCCTTATGGAAATGGGAAAGAGTGACTATAGACTTCGTTAGTGGGTTGCCCTTGACACTCACTAAGAAGGATTATGTTTGGGTCATTGTAGATCGACTGGCTAAGTCTGCACACTTCATCCCAGTTAGGACAGATTATTCTTTGCAGAAGTTGGCGAAGATTTATATTTCCGAGATAGCGAGACTGCATAGGGTACCGGTTTCGATCATCTCTGATAGGGATCCTCGCTTCACGTTTCAGTTTTGGAAAAAGCTACATGAGGCTCTGGGTTCAAGGTTGGACTTCATTACTGTGTTCCATCCTCAGATCGATGGCCAATCGGAGAGGGTGATTCATATACTGGAGGATATGTTGAGGAGTTGTGCTATCGATTTCTGAGGTAGTTGGTCTAGCATTCAAATGGCACCTTACGAGGCTCTATATGGTCGTAAGTGTCGCACACCCTTGTGTTGGACTGAGTTGGGTGAATGACGTGTTCTGGGTTTTGAGTTGGTTTCTGAGACTGAGGATAAGGTCAGATTGATTCGGGATAGACAAAAATTTTATGCAGATCTGAAGAGACACAAGATTGAGAATTCTGTAGGAGACTTCGTATTTCTCAAAGTCTCGCCATGGAAGAAGATTCTGAGGTTCAATCGTAAAGGCAAGCTGAGCCCCAGGTTTATTGGGCTGTACCGGATTCTGAAACAAATGGGACTAGTCGTTTATCAGTTGGAGCTACCTCCAGAATTAGACCGTATTCACGATGTGTTTCACGTCTCGGTGTTGAGGCGCTACCGCTCTGATCCCACACATATTGTCCCTGTGGAGGAGATTGAGGTTAGGCAATACTTATCCTTTGAGGATGAGCCAGTTCAGGTTCTGGATCGCGATGTAAAGGTTCTTCGGAGGAAGCCTATTCTTTTAGTGAAGGTGCTATGACAGAATCATAGTACTACGGAGGCCACGTGGGAGCCTGAGGATGCGATGCGTCAGCAGTATCCTCATCTGTTCTGATCAGGTAAATTTCGAGGCCAAAATTCTTTTTAGGGGTAGAGTTGTAACGCCCCAAATTTTATAATTCTGTTATTGTAAATTCTGGACACAACTATGCATCTGCTTCAGTGGTTAAGTGTTCTGGGTGTGTGTGTGAGGTCCCAAGTTCAAGCCTTGCCTTTGGCAAATTTTGGTATTTTTCTAATATAAGCTTTATCTCTGTTCAGTGGGCTTATATTTAATTATTTGTAATATCAGATCAGAATGGGCCTGCTGGTCTGGTGGTTAAGATGTGTGTTGGTGTGTTGGAGGTCTGGGGTTTGAATCCCTGCACGAACAAGGGAATTTATTTTTGCTCGGTTTTCAGGCAAGTGTTTCAGTGGGAATTGAATTCTGAGAAGTGGGTTAGTGGGAGGAAATCAAGGGATATGCATTATATCTGTGTTTTTTTCAAAATTGAATTTTTATTTTTCCCAAATTTCATCTACTTCTGACGTTATTTCTTTTTCAAAGAAACAAATCCCTATTTTTGTTTTGTTGATTTCGTTTTCCCTACCAAACTAAAACACCTTATACGTTTTTGATTCTTTTGTTAATCTCTTGTTGGGACGTCGCGAATCCTTACTTTTTCTTCGTATACTCGGTAAGTGGGTTTTCGTTGGCTTTCTTCGTATCGCTTTTCTGAAGATGTGAACGTTTCTATATTTTTATGGTGTAGGAGAAATCAACGAGCGGTGTTAACGGTGTTGTTTATCGTGGGTACGTCTGATTTTGGGTCGGATTTTGGTTGAAACGTTAGTAAGTGTAGTCGCTAAATCGGTGTTTGTTACTCTATTTTAGGTTTCTGTAGGCTCGGGAGTGTGTTCGCTGCGAAATAGTACCAGGTGTGTACCCGAAAACGCAGAAAATAGAATTTTGGCGAAAGTCGAAAAGCCCACTGTCGATGCTACACAGGCGTGTGGTTGCCCATGTGGTAGGCCGGGTGCCATAACACGAGCGCGTGAATGATGAGGCCAGCCCGTACGCGTAAGACACGGCAGTGTGATGGCCAGATAGGCTGTGTGCGACACACGGGGCTGGACTGATTTGGGCCGCTTGGGCCACACGGGCTTGTGGGTCCATACGGGCGTGTGGGATCAGCCAAGGAAAATTTGGTCCATGTAGGCCCACACGGGCAGACCACGTAGGCGTGTGAGCCCATTATCACTGAATTGATTGCTAAGGTTGCAAGGGTCACCCAAGTCGACTGTGAACCTACTGTAGGGTCGGTAAGCATTACTTAGACCCCTAATTGTGTGAACTGACTCATTGATGGATATTATTTTGAGCATAATGATAGTATGCATGTATACACTTACTGATTATATGTACTGACATCATGAGATAGCATGTGATGCATTGCATGGGGTTGGGTTGACTTTATTTAGAGGAAGTGTACTGAAAGGCTTTAAAGCCTAATATACTGGCAGCTCAGCTGCAAACTACTATTTTGTGCCGCATTCGGTACTACCTGGAGTGTAGGGATGGGTGGGTTGATTTAATCCCCACATGGAGTGTAGGGTTGGACGGAGATGGTGTGTAGAGGTTGGTTGGGTAGGACTTTGTTACTGAATACTTTATATCTGTTACTGATACTGTGATGGGCTAAGGCCCTTGTGCATACGGATACTGACACTGAGTTGAGCTAAGTCTAAACCGTTACTGATACTGAAAGGGGCTTAGGCCCAAGACTGTTTTTGACTGTGCACTATGGTTACTGTTGTTTGTTTTCTGTGGGATTACACACCGAGTTTACGTAAACTCACCTTTCTATGTTTAATGTGCACAAGTAATCCCCAGACCTAGATGGATCAGTGCAGCGGAGGACTCGATGGTGACCACAGTTTTTGGACTTTTACGATTTAAAATTTATGATTTGTGGTTTATTTGGATGTAATTTAGGGACTTTTCTTAATTTTGGTTTTTTTATCTATTTTTATGGATTTATAACTGCTAGACGTAGGAAAACTCAGTTTTCAAAAAGGCAAAGTTTTCTCTAAACACACGATTTACTTAAAATGGATTTAAAAGCTTTCGCAACGAATTATGTTTAAAAAAACCGACTAAATGAGTAAAGATTTTGGAATTAAGAAGAGATAAGAAAAGTAAGTAAATGGAAATGGTTTTATCGTAGAAACTTAGTTTTCAACATGCTATCATGTGACTTCGCCAGATTCGGCCATAACGTCTAGGCCGGGATTGGGGTATTACATGTCATAACTCACATTCCTACCATTCACCAAGCATACCATGACCATATCACCAAATATATTGGCACATATGCATATATACTTAGGCTTACAACCATGATAGCCCAAATAAACCAATCTACATGGTTAAATATTAAAACAAGCCTTTGACAAATCAAAAGCCAACACATTGGCTACAATCTCAATGACACATTTTAAAAAATGACTAAGTCCTTATACATACCATGAACTCAAAATACTTGAATTCATCAATATCCAAATTGATAGCTTGATAGTGTGATAGGATCTCCGGCGATCTCCAATCCGAGCTAGCTCAATGACACTATAAACATGGGAAAGGAAGAGGGGTAAGCTATATAGCTTAGTAAGTCCGTACGAAAATAATAAGCAACTCTTACAAATCTTTTATCAAGTTCAACAATTTATACACAAGATAAAACAAACTGCTATAAAGCTCACAGTTATAATTTTCATTCAGTCATAATGTTTACTCTATCAACTTATAAGCATAATTTAACATATCTTGGCATTAGCCTAACAGCCATAATCTCTCATTTGTAACAGATTACAGCAAATATAAATCATTCCAAACTTCATAGTAACCATGCACATTAATTATGAGTATTTACATTTTAGGCATATACTTTAACATCTTTCAATTTCTCAATCTCTTATCTTCCTATACTTTCATAACCTTTTTAATAGACAATTATGCCAATCTTCCCTTTTTCTCATATTCGATAAAATACAATTTCTGTGTATAAAACATGCTATATCATAACTCAATTTAGCCTGAAAGCCAAACACATAATCGTTAACCGAATTTACCATTACTTCATGCATCACAAGTATTGACCAATAATAACAAGGTTTTCACAAAAAAACATCACTGTGGAAAATCATGAACTCACAATTTTATGAAGTCAATGCTTATAAACTTTACGTACATTCTTGTATCAATTCGTAATACTTACATACTCTTTCTCTTCTTTGACATACCTGTTGAATTTCCCATTGAACCATTTGGAATACTAAAGGATACTTAGGAATCTCGTACATACAATACCGTACCAATGTCATATCCCAGATATTGTCTTACATGAAACCTAGTATCGATGCCAATAGCCCAGCTATGGTCTTACACGAAGTCTCATATCAATGCCATATCCCAGATATGGTATTGCATGTAGTCTCATATCGATGGCATATCTTAGATATGGTCTTACACGTAATCACAGTAACCCTAATGTCATGACATTTGTATCCTATCTATTCCTAATGTTCAACTAGGACTTTCATTGTAACGAATCTCTATCGGTCATTTCCGTAGTATCGTACTTAATAGAATTCACATTTCATTTCAATAATGTAGCATTTATCAAATCATCCCAAAATCATATTATGGCAAAAATTACATTTTTGCCCCTAAAGTTTGACATTTTTACAATTTAGTCCCTAGGCTTGTAAAATGAATTTGATTCAATTTCTTCAAAACCCAAGCCTAGCCAAACCATTTTCATACTCATAAAAGCCCACATTTCTCATTTATTCACATTTTTCTACTCATTTTATAACTTTTACAAATAAGTCCTTTTTTACATTTTTACCTAAAATCACTTAGTAAAAGTCGCTTATCATACACCAAATATACATTTTCTACCATTGGACATCAAAATACATACATTTTCAACATGGGTAAAATTATAGACTTTGACATCTCTTCAAATTAGTGGTAGAAATAGATAGATCATGTTACAAGGATTTCAAAAACATAAAACTCATTAAAAACGGGGCTAGAACGGAATTACAATCGAGCTTGGAAGCTTGAAAAACCCTAGTCATGGTTTCCCCTTGTAGAATTTAGCCATGGGAGGAAGATGAACAAAAATTGACTTTTAATTTGGCTTTTTAATTTATTTTAATTACCAAATTACTAAAATACCCTTAATGAAAAACCTTAGAAACATACCAAACCATGTCCATTTTTTTCCACCAACTTAACCACTGGTCTAATTACCATTTAAGGACCTCCAATTTAAAATTTCATAACAATTGGACACCTTTAACATATATAATTCAAGTTTTGTACTTTTTGCAATTTAGTCCTTTTGACTAAATTGAGTGCCCAAACGTCAAAATTTTTGAAATTTTCACGAAATCGTTACATAAAATTGTTGACCGTAAAAATAAATTTTACTGCATCGGATTTGTGGTCCCGAAACCACTGTTCCGACTAGACCGAAAATCGGGTTGTTACAACTCTCTCCCTTTTAGAGATTTTCGTCCCCAAAAATCTCACCGAAATATAATTTTGATTTCCACGTAGACTCCTCTATCTCGTGCCACTGCCAAAGAACTCTCACTAAGGTTATACTTTTATTTCTCAACTTTTTAATCTCTCGTGTCAAAATTTCGATCGATTCTTCGTTATACAATACATCGACTGAATCTTAATCCTCATTGGAGAATTCATACTCAAAGAGTCCAAATCGATACCATCGCAACATAGATACACAAAACACATTTTGAATCATTTTCCAAGGCAATACTTTCGAAAGCATGCTATCGCTGAACGAAAATTTCATATCCCCATGTTTCAAATTCGCATACATTCTCCGACAATCTGTAGTGGATTCTAAACTACAACGAATCACTTTTACTTTCTGTATGATTTCTGATCAGATAGTCTCTGAAACATATAACTCAACCAATTTATCATGTTATATACCCGATCACCAGAACATCTATTTCAAATAACTGTACATTTTATTACTCCCTATATGAACAAATGAGATACTACTGAGCTTCGTACAAAATTTTCTGCATAAGCTCTGGATTATTCAGTGCATAAATTCTATCTCGGAATAATGATAACAGTCATCAGGTCCGACCTGAAATTCAGAATCAAAAGTCGTCTCACATTGTACTCATTTAGTTTACCACTCACTAACACATTCCTAAGGTTCTCGATCTTGCAAATAAGTATCGCTTTAGCTTCTAATTTAGCTAGATTCAAAACGTCATCAAATAAGATTAATCATGTATCAAATAATCACAAAATAATCAAAGGTTTTCCATTCAAGCATTTGCAACAATATCTACTTTCCTAAAGGTTAATCGATAACTGCTCACAATCTTTCAATAGTTCAAGCCATCTATGCTGTTTTAATTTCAGATCCTTCTATGACATTAGATACTTTAAACTCTTGGGATCAGGAAACATATCACATTTTTCATCGGACAATTGATGTCATCAAATTCTCAACATAGACATAAAAAGTGGCCGACTCTAAATCGCCCGTCAGACAGTTCCTTTCATGTGACTTTAACCGTCTGAAAGCATAAACTATCATTTTACATTCTTGTATTAAAACACATTCCAATCCGTTTAATAGTGCATCGCTAAAAAATAAAAAATTCTTTACTCAATTTAAACTGGACTCAGAATCAGTGATTAGGTTAACAATACCTTCAACTATTTTCAACTTTGATAACACTCAACAGACCATTCAAACTTTCACAAATGTGATAACTTTATCAATCAAAACAACTTTAACTCATAATAATATCATCCAATTAGAACTGATCTAATAGGTACGTCCTTGTATCACACCCTTTTTGAATATAAATTCTTTATTCAGACTATTCGTCAATTTACCAATGAATATACAAGATTTTATCTTCCTAACTAAGGATAAACTTAAATGCATATAACTTAAATTACCGTTCAACTAACCAACTCGCTCAGATAAAAACAACTGAGTCAATCTCAACTATCAAATAATACCATATCAAAATACTCCCTTTTTCAGGCTGTTAAAACAACTCAAACATACAATCTTTCAAAATTCCCTTAAATGCTAATCAAAGATCTTTACAACTGCATTAGCTCAAGGAAACAAAATATCCTTATTGAATTCATTGACCTTAATCAAACTTACCTGAGAAAAGAAAACCATAGTACAATTTGAGCTTGAGCTTCCACTATCTATACCTTTGCCGATGTCAATTCCTTTCACGAATATTAAAGAAATCCTAGTACCAAAATCACCACATTCATATGATTGAACCAGATATACAACTATATAGACATAGTTATCACAAACCAAAGAACACACTTTAAAGATGAGCCATGATTGATAATTTACGAAATAAGGATGATAAGAAAATTGAGATAAAGAAATCCAAGATACGGTACCACACTGGAAGTCTGACAACATAACTCATAAGAAAATAATAAAGATCTTGATGATTCCTTAAAGAAAACTAGAAGAAAAACAATGCTTACACGCTCTGGAATAAATTGTAACAGAGATAAGATATTTTCCAAATATATATAGCAAAACAACATCCAGTAAAAACAGAAAAATAGCTTCACATAAATTTTCACCATCAACTTTTATTTCAAACGTAATAGAATAGAATCCCAAAGAGAGATATAAGAAATGCTGCTCATCAACCAACCAGACTAACAACGCTTTCACCTATCATTAAAATCAGCTAGCATTCTCATACGATAAGAATTCCATCAGAAAACAAACAATCACATATATCTCTGAGGATACATGAATATATAAAATACCTAGGAGATATCATCATAATCTATTCAATTACAACTATTACACTCAGACATCTTTACGATTCAAATATCATTTCTCTGACTAATTCTGTCATCACTAATACCGTATTATTCCATTCACTAACGAAAATCAATCTGAAGGAATTTCCAGCAAATACATTCTTTAGTCATCATACCTGAATGAGTCGATTAGCCGAGATTAACTTTTTCTTTAATAGTGACATCGCGAAATCCAAATGACCTTTAGAATAACCTGGCATCTTTTTTTTTTCCAAAACTGCATTCACTTGTCAAACTATTCTTAACACTGACCACATTATTAGTCATTTTGCTACTGAACTCTTTAGTCTCTTACTTGTGAGCTCATTCAACTTAAATCTCGTGAAATTTTGTTATAAAATACCACATTGGTAAAGGGGTAAGGTCATAAAGCCTCTAACTTGACTCTAATAAATACACACATATAGCCTAGCATTCATCATCAACATAATATCTTCACAATCATATAATTCACTTCAAGCTAATTAACATACATATTTATGTCACACGAAGTTTTCGATTACCTTTATTCAAACAAGTGTACTTAAACATACATTCCATAAATTTTGAGTAAGTTTACTTATCACATTCACCTAATCAAACAAGTTAAGCATATAACATCATATGAATGCCAAACAAACATGGATGAGCTTATCACAATATAAACTTTCATTTCATTTCACCTTCCCATATTTCAAGAATAATTCCCATTGAACTATTGTAATTTCGATGGATACTCGAGTAGTATACTCAAGGTATGCATGTCAACAATCTGTCAATTTATATTCAAAAGTGCCCTTTTGGCACATATTCATAGAGCACACTCTCGAGCCACAAATGATATAACAGGATTGTCAGTCCAGGCTAAATCCTTTCAGTAACGTATGCTCTAAAGGGTTTACTCTGGATTACCCGTCCGGGCTAAATCCGTTTCATAACATATGCTCAAGAGGGCTTAATTCAGGATTACCCTTCCGGGCTAAATCTTTTTTGCAATATTTAAAACATTTTATTCGTTTCATAAAATCACCATAATCCATAGAAATACAATGTTCAACCAGAACAATGACATTTTATCCATATTTCTCAACTTATGGTTATTTCATTTTGTACATCATCACATACATATCATGAACTCTTATTCATAAACTTTCAAGTTTTGACTCATCACAAACACATTTTTAAATATCTTAGTATCACTTTTAGCGTTGTCAAAAATAGCTTCGTTGGCAAGTATCTCTGCCTCAACAAAACAATTTCATCAGAGTCGGGAGATATCACACTATCATAGGTAGTAATATGGCATGTATAGCTAGACTCACATACGCTACGTTAGTCTAAGAATCGACTAAACCATAGCTCTGATACCACTAAATGTAACACCCTTTACCCGTATTCAACACCGAAACAAGGCTCGAGTTATTACCAGACTTATAACACAAGCATTCACACAATACTAAATCATAAATTTTGCGTCCAAATTAAAACCATTCATATACAACCATAATGTCCCTTATACGAGCCTACGAGGCCCAAAACATGATTTGGAGGTGGTTCAGGACTAAACCGAGAACTTTAGAAAATTTTACAAAACTTAGAAAATTTTTGCTAATTGCAGGGCTCACACGCCCGTGTGGTTCAAGGGACAGGCCTGTGTGACCTTGGGACACGCTTGTGTAACCTTGGGACACGTGCGTGCTTCAGACTATGTTCAATTTAGGGTGCTCTCTAACTTGTGCCACACGACCGTTCCACTCGCTCGTGCGTTAGGCCGTGTAGCACACACGGGTGAGACATACGCCCGTGTCTCTGCCCATGTGCTCAATGTTGGACATTCTGTTTTGCAACAATTAAGGTGCAGGGGACACACGGCCGGAACACATGCCCGTGGGGTAGACCGTGTCTCACACATGGCCTAGACACACACCTGTGTGGACAAAATAAAGGCTATTTACCAAGCCATTTGTCACCCTCACTTGCACTCATCAACACAACATTACATGGCACAAATTCAAGGCACAAACATAATGCACTTAGGCAACCAAAACATCCACAATTATGACCAGTACATGCCAAAACAATACTCATCAATAGATCATATTGCCAAATATCTCACATTCATGTCATAACTCACATTCCTACCATTCACCAAGCATACTATGACCATATCACCAAAGATATTAGCACATATGTATATATACTTAGGCTTACAACCATGATAACCCAAATAAACCAATCTACATGGCCAAATATCAAAACAAGCCTTTGACAAATCACAAGCCAACACATTGGCTACAATCTCAATGATACATTTAACAAAATGGCTAAGTCCCTATACATGCCATAAACTCAAAATACTTGAATTTATCAATACCCAAAGTGATAGCTTGATAGTGTGATAGAATCTCCGACGATCTCCAATCCGAGCTAACTCAATGACACTATAAACATGGGAAAGGAAGGGGGTAAGCTATATAGCTTAGTAATCTCCAATGATCTCCAATCCGAGCTAGCTCAATGACACTATAAACATGGGAAAGGAAGGGGGTAAACTATATAGCTTAGTAAGTTCGTACAAAAATAATAAGCAACTTTTACAAATCTTTTATCAAGTTCAACAATTTAAACACAAGATAAAACAAATTGCTATAAAGCTCACAATTATAATTTTCATTCAGTCATAATGTTTACTCTATCAATAAGCATAATTTAACATATCTTGGCATTAGCCTAACAGCTATAATCTCTCCTTTGTAACAGATTACAGCAAATATAAATCATTCCAAACTTCATAGTAACCACGTACATTAATTATGAGTATTTACATTTCAACCATATACTTTGAATTTCTTAATCTCTTATCTTTCTATACTTTCATAATCTTTTTAATAGGCAATTATGCCAATCTTCCCTTTTTCTCGTATCCGATAAAATACAATTTGTATGAATAAAACATGTTATATCATAACTCAATTTAGCCCGAAAGCCAAACACATAATTGTCAACCGAATTTCCCATGTATTTCATACATCACAAGTATTGACCAATAATCACAAGGTTTTCACAAAAAACATCATAGTTGAAAATCATGAACTCACAATTTCATGAAGTCAATCCTTATAAACTTTACGTACATACCTGTATCAATTCATAATACTTACATACTCTTTCTCTTCTTTGACATACCCTTTGAATTTCCCTTTGAACCATTTGGAATACTAAAGGATACTCGAGAATCTTGGAAATTATAGTAGTACCAATGCAATATTCCAGATATGGTCTTATATGAAATCTCGTATCGATGCCAATAGTCCAGCTATGGTCTTACACGACGTCTCATATAGATTCCATATCCTAAATATGGTCTTACACGTAGCCTTATATCGATGCCATATCTCAGATATGGTCTTACACGTAATCACAGTAAACCTAATGTCATGACATTTGTTTCCTATCTATTCCTAATGTTCAACCGGGACTTTTGCTGTATCAAATCTCCGTCGGTCATTTCTCGTGTATCGTACTCAATAGCATTCACATTTTATTTCAATAATGTAGCATTTACCACAATTATATCAATCAAGCATTTATACACATATAATTTAATGCTTATTAAACATACGAACTTACCTTGGCATAAAAACGGTAAAAAGGAGTAAATCGTCAAATACTTGTTTTTCTCCCGTTCGAATTTCGAACCTCATTTTTTCTCGATCTATAATATCACATTTAACTTATTTAATCATTATACTATTCAAATCAGCCCAAAATCATATTATGGAAAAAATTACATTTTTGCCCCTAAAGTTTAACATTTTTACAATTTAGTCCCTAGGCTCATAAAATGAATTTGATTCAATTTCTTCAAAACCCAAGCCTAGCCGAACCATTTTCATACTCATAAAAGCCCACATTTCTCATTTATTCACATTTTTCTACTCATTTTATAACTTTTACAAATAAGTCTTTTTTTACATTTTTACCGAAAATCACTTAGTAAAAGTCGTTTATCATACACCAAACATACATTTTCTACCATTGGACATCAAAATACATACATGTTCAACATGGGTAAAATTTTAGACTTTGACATCTCTTCAAATTAGTGGTAGAAATAGATAGATCATGTTACAAGGATTTCAAAAACATAAAAATCATTAAAAACGGGGCTAGAACGGACTTAAAATCGAGCTTGAGAACTTGAAAAACCCTAGCCATGTTTCCCCTTGTAAAATTCGGCCATGGGAGGAAGATGGACAAAAATTGGCTTTTAATTTGGCTTTTTAATTCATTTTAATTACTAAATTACTAAAATGCCCTTAATGAAAAAGTTTAGAAACATACCAAAACATGTCCATTTTTGTCCGCCAACTTAACCAATGGTCTAATTACCATTTAAGGACCTCCAATTTAAAATTTCATAACAATTGGACACCTTTAACATATAGAATTCAAGTTTTGCACTTTTTGCAATTTAGTCTTTTTTACTAAATTGAGTGCCTAAACATAAAAAATTTCGAACGAAATTTTCACGAAATCGTTCCATAAAACTTTTGACCATAAAAATATAATAAAAATAATTTTTACTGCATCGAATTTGTGGTCCCGAAACCATTGTTCCAACTAGACCCAAAATCGGGCTGTTACAAATGCCTTTCAATTAGAGACCGGTTTCCTCGAATCTTTGCCCTTGCAATTAAAAAGTGTGAGGAAGTAAGTGAGTTTGGTTGTTACAACAATAATTGCTGGTGTTGGAATGTTGCACTTAGGGCTATTGGCAATGCTTTTGAAAAGTGCTTTTGAAAAGGGCTTTTGAGAAGTGCTTTTGAAAATTTTGGTTTAAAATTTGAGTGTTTAGCATTGCTGTCAAAAAGTGCTTTTGAGAAATAAAATGTTCATTTTAGACATGTTATTATTAAGTAACAAATATGCATTTAAATAATATTTAAATTAGTTAATATTATTATATTTTAGTAAAAATATAAAAAAATTATTATAACTTGTTAATATTTTAATATATGAAATATAAATTTTAAATATTTTTAAGCAATAAATATTAATTATTTATAAAATTTAATTAGAATATATAAATTGTATTTTAAATATTTAAATATAACCATTAAATATTTGTAATTAGTATTTAAAAAAATAATTTTTTTTTTTAATTAATGATTTTAATACATTTGTAATTAAGCACTAAGAAAAAAAAAGAGAAAGTACAATGTTATTGGGGGTAAAAAAGTAATTAAGCACTAAAAGTGCTTTTAGAAGAGGAAAAATTTTCTGAAGTGTTTTTGAAAAACACTTCTGAAAAGTTAAAAATTTCAACTAAAAGTAACTTGTTTAGCACAACTTTTTTTCCAAAAATATTTTTGGTTTTTGGAAGCAGGAATGTTTTTTCTAAGCACGGCACAGAACAGGCGCTTGGAAGAAATCCCTTTTACTGGGAACTACATCAATGGAATTATTGAGAGTCACAACATCAATAGTGGCTCTTCGGATTGCCTTCTTTGGAAAGGTTCCAAGACTAGAATTTACACACCGTAGTCTTTTTGTTCGAATCTTTATGGCAACACCTTTCATAGATCGGATGCTAGCAAGTTCTTGTGGGTTGGTTTGGCTCCACCTAAAATCGAAATCTTCACTTGGCAACCTATTAAAGGCAGGATTCTGACTAAGGTTGGATTGGATAAAGGGAACATCATCTCGTGGGAATCGATATTATGTACTTTTTTTTCTAAAGATTACGAGTCTGTTCATTTTTCTTTGGCTGTGAGGTTACATGGCGAGTTTGGCAATTTTTCTGCAAGCTATGGAGCATTGGTTGGGTTTGTCCAGTGGAGCCTTTAGCCGCGTTCTTGATATGGCAGCAGGCTCTCCCTTCAACATGTTGTGAGCTATGGAAGATGACCTTTTTCGCCATCCCTTGGTCAATTTGGCTGCATCGAAATTATATCATTTTCAATGAAAAACTCTTGATTTCGTTCAACTTATTCATGTGATCAAGCTAAGATTGGCATGGTGGTTCCGCGCAAAATGGCCCTATTCTCACTCTACTATTGAAGATATTTTCTGGAATCCTAATGAGTATGGAGTTGGAAGAAAACTGAAGGCTTCTAGAGCTGGCGTTTGTTAGATCTCCCCTCCGCCGGGTCATGTTAAATTCAATGTGGATGGATCCGAGTTTGGAGTATCTAACAAGGCAGGAATTGGGGGTAGCCCTTATTACCTTCTCAAAATCCATTGGTAAGGCGAGCCCTCATTTAGCTGAGATGTTGGCTGTGAAGGAGGCTTGCGTTTTATTCTGTTATTCAAAATGGAAAGGCTCTCATGCTCTAATGGTTGAATGCGATAGTCGGTTCAAGAATTTTTACAATGCCCGCGGACCGACGAGTATTATTTCTAACGTTCAAGCCTTAGCTAAAGGGGTGAATTGGAGGATCTAGCACATTCCTTGGGAGGCGAGTACTGAAGCAGATAAATTGGCAAAATCATGGGCTAACAGATTTAGTCTTTTACTGCATGTATGTGTTTAGTTTGCTGCTGCAGGGTTGTGTTAATGCCTACCAACAGTGATGGAAACCTCCACCGAGTGGGCATGCTAAATTCAGTGTCAACAGCCCCGTTTGTGGCTCCGACTTACGTAAGGAGAGAAGTCAATATGGTTGTGGACAAGCGAATTAAAGAAGGGCTGCATATAACAAAGAAACAAACTCGGCTGCAGATCGGCTGGCCAAAGTAGGCATTAATCGTATCGTCAATCTTCTTGTAGTGGCTACCCTTTGAGTAGTGTTTTATGGAGAGGTTCTGCTGTAGAGCTAATTTGTGCTATCACATGCCGTTGGGTTGGTAAATGGTGAATTCAATTTGGCATAGGTTGCGGATTGATGATAGCAACTTTGAGGTTTATTGATTCTTTCCAGGAACAGTGTACTTGGGGTTTTGGCACTAGCTTTAAGCTCAAATCAGTTATCTTTTGGTGTCGCGCTAGCTAAAGCTGGTGCTTGTTTGTGTTTGACTATATGTCTATTTGTCTTAGTTTTGTCTTGCGCTAGACTCTAAATGATTTATGGTTTGCGCGGCTGTCGTGTTGCTGGATGCAAGGGGCTCTTCTTTTTTCCGTTCACTCTTTTCTTTTTTCCGCCGTCTTTGTTGGTCTGGGTTACGAGGGGATTTTTAACGAGCCACTCTTTATCTTTCAAAAAAAAAAAATTATCATGATACTTTTATTTTTTACTTTTATATCATTTTTAAATAAAATAATTATAAATTATAAATATAATGATGAACCAGTGTTCAATAATATTAAAATATAAATTTATTATTTCGAATAAGACTATACTCAAATCGTAAAAAAGGATGAGAACACTTGTGATTTATAAAAAAATATAAAAATAATTTCTATTACTGAATAAATTTATAAAAAAATATTTTTAATATAAATTTTTTTCACCCATATTATTAATATGATAAATTCTAATATAAATTTATAAAGTATAAAACATGAATAAGTCATTACAATAAATTTAATTTTTATCTTGTATAATAAAATTTAATTAAAATTATTAAATATTAACTATTAAAATATTGGAAAAGAGAGAGAGAGTAAATCTAAGGAAGTGGGGTATTGATCTTAGTTGTCTTTAAACTACAAAGAAAATAAAATATAAAATATAAAAATAAATAGAATAAAACCTTGTCACAGCTTGATATGTGTCAAAAAGTTAGCAAAGGACATTACTTTACATATAGTTTAGAGCTTATAGATGGATTTATAGATGAGTTGTAATTGAAATTGAATGAAAGCTAACAATGAACACATTTTTATTAAAATTAGATTAGTGTCATCATTGGCGCTGAAGTCAAATCTAAACTGAAAGAGAGTTTTCCACTGCACATGTAAGTAGTAAATCCGACTAGAGATTTTAAATACAACAAAATAAAATATTAAATATTGTTATAACACAAAAATAGAGGTGGCTTACATCGATGGTTCACATTGTAGAGAGCGCAGAGAGTTATTAAGGTAGGGAAGGTTCATATTGTGAGAGGTGCGAAGAGTTGTTATTTTGGAGAGATAGGGAGATAGTAAAAAGAGATTTGAGCAAAGTGAAGTCTAGTATCTCACTCCTTTTTCTAGAACTCTTCTTGACCTTAGAGGAGTATTTATAGGAAAAGTAGGGTTAATCGAGGACTCATCCACTAAGCAAAAGTAAATACAGACGATAACAAAGACTACTTAATTTATTTGATATCTGTATTCCACCATGATAAATGATATGTACGTTCTAATATATTGCTCAAACACTTCACCAATCACATCTTTTACCAAAGGATGTTGGATCAATGTTTTTAGCCAAATGAACTTCACTTGGCCTATTGATATCATTCTTATCAACTAGATGATGCTCAATCAACCTCGGCACCTCCACTTCAAGGTCAATTTGAGACCCCTCGGTTTCAACAGCTCCTTTAATGGGAAGGTATATGATTAAGGCTATATACTCCAAGGTGTTTGTGGCTTTACCGCATGAAAAGTGGAAAGTAATGGTTTCCAGTCTCCAACCTTTTCACTATGGTGCAGTGGTAGCTACATGAAAGTGAGCTATTTCCATCGCCTTCAGAAAACCAATTACATCTAGCAATGCTCTCAATTGATGTTGCTTCTCGTTCGATATATATATATATATATATATATTCCATCAAATTTGAAGAGTGCATTCTCATCCTAGTAAATAAAATGAAAACAAAAATAAATATTTTATGTTGAACAATATAAAAAATTAACACTAAAATTAAATATTAACAAGAAATAAATACTAACTTAAATTATAAATTAAAAAATTACCATATCTACAACTTCTAACACAATATGATTGTCTTCCCTCAATAGAGCTATAATAAGGTTTAAAAAAATCAAAATTGTAAGGTAAAAAGTAAGATTTTTGAAAGATTTTTGGCTTGAAAACTTAATAATGATAGACTGCGATCTTTGGCTATTTTAAAAAATAAAAGAGAGGATATTTATAAGCACAATAAAAAAATTACATGGAACTTTGACACCCATAAGTTCTAAGATCATTTTTTTTCTTGATAATTATCAAATTTATTAAAGAAAAAAGGCCAAACAACTTGAAAACAAAAGGCACCTCGTAAGAACGAGGGCGTTGAGCACAAAGCCAATAAACTAGAAGCAAAACAAAAGAGATGAAACAAAGCCAAAAGACGGAGAACCAATAGAATTACCACCAAGCCTTGAACAAACAATAACAATGAACCTGCTTTCACTAAACCATCCACCATACCATTAGCTTCTCTTTAAACATGGGCAAAGTCAACATCGCCTATTTCCAATTTGATTTTATCAATCTCCTTAAATATCCCATAAATGTCATAGTGTTAGAATTAAGTGACCCGAATCCTTATTTAAATAAAATACAGTGGTAAAATAAAATAAAACAAAAATCCCTATAGAACTACACTTCTTTTATTTTATTTTAGAATAAGGTTTTTTAAACTTTATTAAACTCCATCTATTTTATATTGATTAGTATAAGGTGTTTCAATCTTACTACACTCCTATTAGAATATAGTTTTACAAGCCTATAAATAGACATAGTCTATTCCTCTTGTAATGATTCGAATTCAACATAGTGAATTTTCTTCTCCTCTACCCGTGGTTTTTTTCCCGAAAGGGTTTCCACGTAAAATCTGTGTGTTCTTTATTTCTATTTCTCTTTTCTTTGCGATATATTGCCATTATCGACGTTATATTTTTCACAAATTGGTATCAGAGCTTCCAGGTTTTTCATCTCGATCACGGTAATGGTGTCTTTGAAGTATGAAATTCCGCTTTTGGATCGCAACACCAGATTCACGTTGTGGCAGATAAAGATGCAGGCAGTTCTTACACAGATGGATTTAGAGGAAGCCCTGCTAGGGGTAGATAAGATGCCTTCGACATTGACAGAGGAAGAGAAGAAGCGCAAGGATCAAACGGCGTTAACACAATTACATCTGCATTTGTCTAACGAAATTTTGCAGGATGTAATGAAGGAGAAGACCGCCGCTGCATTATGGAAGAGGCTAGAACAAATATGTATGTCAAAAACTCTAACCAGCAAGTTGCATATGAAGCAACGTCTTTATGCTCATCGTTTGGAGGAAGGTGCGTCTGTGCACGAACACTTAACAGTGTTTAAAGAAATTCTCTCAAACTTAGAGGCCATGGAGGTTCAGTATGATAAGGAAGATCTAGGGTTGATTCTACTTTGTTCATTGCCCCTGTCTTATTCAACCTTTAGAGACACGATTTTATATAGCCGCGAGTCTCTCACAGTTGATGAGGTTTATGATTCTTTGACCTCGTATGATAAGATGAAATATCTTGTGGTTAAAATCGACTCTTAGGGTTTCATTGTTCGTGGGAGACAAGATCAGAATGCTGATGATGATCGTGAAAGGATACAAGAATGAAATCCTCATGGTAAATCTAAGGGTAGATCGAAGTCTTTAAATAGAGGTAAAACTTGTAACTTCTACAAGAAGAAACGGCATATTAAATCTGAGTGCTATAAGCTACAAAATAAAATCAAAAGGGAGGCTACGAATCAAAAGGGAAAACAACCAGAAAATTTCGGTGAAGCTGATGTTGTAGAAGACTACAGCGATGGTGAACTTCTAGTTGCTTCTGTCAACAATTCTAAATTGAGCAATGAGTGGATCCTTGATTCGAATTCCACCTTTCACATGAGTCCCAATCGGGATTGGTTTACAAATTACGAACAGTGTCTGAAGGTGTTATTTTGATGGGAAATAATGCTTCGTGTAAAATCGCAGGTGTTGGAACAATTAAAGTTAAGATGCTTGATGGAGTTGTCAGAATACTTAGTGACATACGACATGTTCCAGAATTGAAGAGAAATTTAATTTCGTTAAGTACTCTTGATTCAAAAGGGTACAAATACACGGCTGAAAGTGAGATTTTGAAGATTTCTAAAGGTTCCCTCGTTGTGATGAAAGGGCAGAGAAAGACTGCCAAGTTATATGCTTTTGCAGGGTTCTACTATTATTGGTGATGCAGTTGTCGCTTTCTCTTACTTGTTAGATGATGATATTACTAAACTTTGGCATATGTGCCTAGGGCATATGAATGAGAATGGCATAGCAGAATTGAGCAAAAGAGGACTTCTTGATGGACAAGGAATTTGCAAACTGAAATTCTGTGAGCACTGCGTTTTTGGGAAGCAAAAGAGAATTCGATTCACCAGAGGAATCCATAACACGAAGGGAACGTTGGAGTATATTTATTCTAACCTGTGGGGGCCATCAAAAGTGCCTTTAAGAGGTGGATCTAATTATATGCTAACTTTTATTGATGATTTTTCCAGAAAAGTTTGGGCATTCTTCCTGAAGCAGAAAAGCGATGTGTTTTCCGCATTTAAGTCTTGGAAAACTATGGTTGAAAAACAGACAAGAAAACAAATAAAATACCTCCGCACAGACAATGGCTTAGAGTTTTGTTCTGATGAGTTTAATAAACTGTGCAAGTTAGAAGGGATCGTGAGACACTTGACAGTTCGTCATACTCCACGGTATAACGGCATTGCAGAACGAATGAACAGAATGATAATGGAGAAGGTTCGATGTATGTTGTCAAATGCAAACTTACCAAAGTCGTTTTGGGCCGAAGCAGCCTCTACTGCATGTTTTTTAATCAACCGATCTCCATCCGTTGCCATTGAGAAAAAGACTCTACAAGAGGTATGGTCTGGTAATCCTGCTAATTATTCTGATTTAAAGATCTTTGGGTGCCCTGTGTATGCTCATGTTGATAATAGAAAATTGGAACCGAGATCCATTAAATGTATTTTTCTTGGTTATAAAGCTGGTGTAAAAGGGTATAAGTTATGGTGTCCTAAAAATAGAAAAGTTGTGATTAACAGAGATGTTTTTGATGAAACTGCTATGCTACCTAACTTATAACTCTTCCAATAAAGAAAATCAAAAGCAGGTGGAGCATCAGATTAATACAGAGTCGACTCTTCAATCTAGTACAAAAATTGAGAATAGAGTTGCTTCTTTACCACAATACTCTATCGCCAAAAACAGAACTAGAAGAGAAATTAAACCTCCAAAAAAGTATGCCGAGGTTGATCTAGTTGCTTATGCTTTAAATATGGCTGAAGATATAGATGCAAACCAAGAGCCATCTAATTATTCTGAAGCAGTTAGATGTGAAGACTCAGAAAAGCGGATGTTTGCTATGCAAGAGAAGATGGAATCACTCCACAAAAACAGAACATGGGATCTTGTGAAACTTCCTAAAGGTAAAAAGGCTATTCATTGTAAATGGGTGTTTAAAAAGAAAGAAGGGACTCTAGGAGTTGAAAAACCTAGATATAAAGCAAGGCTTGTTGCAAAGGGTTACAGTCAAATTCCAAGAGTGGACTTCACAGATGTGTTCTCCCCAGTTGTAAAGCATAATTCGATTCGAGCTTTGCTTGGTATTGTGGCCATGCATGATTTGAAGTTTGAGCAGTTAGATGTAAAAACTGTATTTTTGCATGGAGAACTTGAGGAAGATATTTACATGCAACAACGAGAGGGTTTTATAGTCTCAGAAAAAGAGGACTATGTTTGCTTGCTGAAAAAGTCCCTTTACGGTTTGAAACAGTCACCAATGCAGTGGTACAAGAGGTTTGATTCCTTTATAACTTCTCATGATTTTAAAAGAAGTAGTTTTGACAGCTGTGTTTACTTTAAGAAAAACAATGATGGTTCTTTTGTGTATCTACTTCTTTATGTTGATGACATGTTGATAGCAGCAAAAGATAAAGGAGAGATAAGAAAGGTCAAAGCCCAACTAAGTGAAGAATTTGAGATGAAAGATTTGGGAGCAGCAAAGAAGATACTTGGTATGGAGATTCTCAGAGATAGAAAAGCAAGTAAATTGTACCTAAGTTAGAAGGGGTACATTGAGAAAGTTCTTTGTAGGTTCAATATGCAGAGTGCTAAGCTTGTTAGTACTCCTTTAGCAGCCCATTTCAGACTTTCATCGGCTTTGTCTCCACAATCAGATGATGAGATTGAGTACATGTCACATGTTCCATACTCTAGTTCAGTGGGATCTCTCATGTATGCTATGGTTTGTTCACGTCCAAATTCATTATATGCAGTCAGCGCTGTAACACCCCAAACCCGGTCAATATGCTACGACCGATCTGGAACATTACAGGAAAGAAGATTTGGAAATGTTGGCAAAGTATCGAGAGATGAGAAAAATGTTTTGTTTTAGTGGTTCCATGTAAAAGAAAACTATTTGAGATTTAGTTAACTTAAAGCTTGTTAAATTCCTGATAAGGGTGACTAGATGATAAAAACTGATTGATATATATATATATATATATATATATATATATTACTTTTAAAAAGAAATCGAATTTAGTAGATTTTGTACAATGACATTTGGAAAATAATGTTGGGGTATGCGATCTTCTGAAAATAGGTTTAGCAGTGTTGAGAAAATACCAAGTTAAATTGTTTACGACTTTTAAAGCATTTGTTAATCTTTTTGGGGAAACCTTTGTTTATGTTTTAAGAAAAATCCATTTTTCTTATGATTTTGCCCATGTATAAAATCAACATATGATGAAAACCCAAAAATAAAAATAAAGTTAAAGCGGCCTTATTACAACTTGAAATCCCAAAATAGAAATAAATTTTAAATAAAGTTCGAATCTATTGAAGAAACTGTAACGCATGGCCACCTCGAGTCTGTTTCGGCCCATAATCCGCCATCTACAGATTACCTGCAAAATTAGCAAAGGGGTGAGTCATCGAGACTCAATGTGTACATCCCCATGTAACGTAGATTGGGCCTTAGCCCACTCAATACAACACACGTTATATGTATGCTATGCAGCCTATCCCAGATCTGCTCTCTAACCAAAACACCTGTGGCATTATGCCACTGTGGTTCATAACCACCGTGGTCCTAGACCACTCGTGACCGTAGTCACTCGTGACAAAGTCACTATAATGTACTCGTGAGGCCAACCCACTGTGGTCATAGACCACCGTGACGATCTCTGATAAATAACATATACGTGGGGCCAACCCATTGTGGTACTTGACCAACGAGATAAGTCACTGATTAGAATATTCGTGGTTTCAACCACCGTGGTATTTAGACCACTCGTGACAATAGTCACTGATTCTCCCTCTTTTCATTCAATCCCGAGCCCATGCTCTTTACATCGTGCACAATATGTATGTAACCAATATCAGGGTAAAACGAGTCATACTCCATGCATGCATAACATCAAAATATACATATATACATTTTAACAAAAATATCAATATCGAGAACTTACCCGGCGTCTCTAACCTTACCCATAAGGGTGTTTTGCCTATCACATCAGTTATTTCGACTTTCACCCTTTTTCAGTTAATAACATAATAGCAATAACAGTGAAGGCGTGTGAGTAATACACACCTGATAACACGTAATACTATGCTTTCTACATCGACACTCTCGTTAGCAGGGACGATGGCTATCTGTCTATCCCACGCAGACGCCAGCTCTGTACCACAGCCCGGTAGAAAATCTCGAACCACCGACACAGCACGTTTCTTAAACTTTGGAGCCGAAACTAAGGGTTCGCTCCCTACCTTGGATTGACTAGCAGTTGGATCCATGAAGAGACTTGATCAGGAAAAAGGGTTAAGGCTTTGAAAGAAAGTAGAGAAAATAAGAACTCAAAAAGATGCAGTCCCTTACCTTGATTAATAGAAGCCGAATGTTAGCAGACTTTGGTTTAAGAACCCGATTGAACTCCTAAACGAACCATGTTGAACCGATTCTTAAAGATAGAATAAAAGAAGTAACCTTTCGACCAATCAAATCAATAAAGAATTCCCTTACCACCCATTCTACCAATCCATTACTTACCAAAATCTTCTTGAAAGTAGGCCACATGAAGAAGAAGAGATGATGATGCACTCCTCTACAAACGGTTAGTGCCCAAAGAAGTACGTCAAGGTTTCAGTTTAACCAAACCAAGAGAAAAGAAAGCAAGCGAGAAAGAACAGAGAAGAAGGCTCCTTACCAAGACAAAGGTTTGCCGAATGGAGGGTCTATATTCGGCTATCAGCCAAATCGACAAAAAGGTGCCTACTCCTGAAGCAAAAATGAAGATTCAGCCTTCACACAAGAAGAAGTGAAGAAGGGAAAAGAAGATAGAACAAGGAATAGGGTTCGGCCACATAAGGCACCAGTATGAGATGAGAACAAAAAGGGAAATGAGGGTTTCAGCCAAAGAAAGCAAAGAAAGTAGATGGGAAAAGAAGGAAAAGAGGGGTATTATGATCAAGATAAAGTTCGGCTATGGTGTTTTAAGAGAAGGCAAAGTAGGTGACAGAGTTTCGGCAAGAGAGATGGCTTCAAAGGGTTTTCAGCTTGTGAAGAAAGTAGCAAAGAAAATGAACCAACAATGCGAAGGGTGGATGGTAATGGTAACCTCGGCTATGAAGGAAAACAATGGAGTGAGAGTTTCGTTTTGGTTACAAAAGAATTAAGTGCCAAAAGTGATATGTGGTTCCGGTTTTGGTAAATGAGAAGAGAAGAAGAAATGTTCCAAAAGTGCAAAAAGAGAGTATGAGAGTGTTACAAGATGATATGCCCATATGAGGGATACGACACACCCTTAAGACCACATTACTCAACCAAAAAGTCTAAGAACTACCAAGGAAGGTTTGGCTCCTCACCTAGCCAAGCTAAACCGTACACCCTCACAACTTCTTCCCAAATTCGGCCAACTCTCCTCCTCTCTCCAAATCCCACAACTTCCTCCACCTTTCACTCCCCACTCCACATTCAAATATTTTGACCAATTCAAACTCCCTAAATCCTTTATGGCCATGCATTCAAATTGTTTGACCAGTTCAACACCCATCCATGAAGAGCCCTTGCCGAAACCCACCTCCCAAGGCGCAAAAAGTAAAAGAAAATAAAGCTCCTCACTGCTGGTGACGCGACTCGAACCCCTTCTCCCTGTAGCTTCCCTGTGACGCCACTTCCATGCACTCTAGGTGGCGTCACCTTGCCACTTTACCACCTCTTGTCTTGTGTCACAAAACACAATTGAATACACTTAAAGCCTGCCTCTACTAGCTTCCCCTAAAGTACCAAAAAAGAAATGAAATTTTTACCAAGGCTTCAGCTTAACCCCGAGCCTTTCCGAGACCCCCAAACACATCAAAATAACCACAAAACATGCCAAACACACAGCAACATACAATAATGCCAAGCCCCTAATTCCCGGATATTACAAGTGCAGTTAGCAGATACATGGTGAATCCCGGTAAAGAACATTGGAAAGCAGTTTAGTGGATTTTAAGATACTTACGAGGTACTACTAATGTTTGCTTACAGTTTGGAAAAACTAGAGATGGAGTCATTGGGTATGTTGGTGCTGATTTTGCTGGAGACCTTGATAGAAGAAGATCTCTCACTAGTTATGTCTTTACAATCGGAGGTTGTGCAATCAGTTGGAAAGCTACTTTGCAAACTACAGTCGCTTTGTCTACCACTGAAGCTGAGTACATGACGGTTACTGAGGCTTGTAAAGAAGCTATTTGGTTGAAGAGACTCCTTAGTGAGCTCAATGAAGACCTTCAAATCAGCACAGTATTTTTTGACAATCAGAGTGCCATCTTCCTTACAAAAGATCAAATGTTTCATGAGAGAACAAAACACATTGATGTTCGATATCATTTTGTTCGTGATATTATTGCTTGTGGTGATATTATTGTGAGCAAAATTAGTACTCATAAAAATCATGTAGAAATGATGACTAAGTCACTTCCTATAACCAAGTTTGAGCATTGCTTAGACTTGGTTGGTGTTCATTGTTGAAGTTAAACCCTTAAGGGGTTTTATGGAAGAGGTGAGGAACTTGTTCGTTGAGAGTTCGAGATGAAGAACTTGTTCATTAAGAATTCGTGTCAAGGTGGAGATTGTTAGAATTAAGTGACCCGAATCCTTATTTAAATAAAATACAGTGGTAAAATAAAATAAAAGAAAAATCCCTATAGAACTACACTTCTTTTATTTTATTTTAGAATAAGGTTTTTTAAACCTTATTAAACTCCATCTATTTTATATTGATTAGAATAAGGTGTTTCAATCTTACTACACTCCTATTAGAATATGGTTTTACAAGCCTATAAATAGACATAGTCTATTCCTCTTGTAATGATTCGAATTCGACATAGTGAATTTTCTTCTTCTCTGCCCGTAGTTTTTTCCCGAAAGGGTTTCCACGTAAAATCTGTGTTCTTTATTTTTATTTCTCTTTTCTTTGCGATATATTGTCATTACCGACGCTATATTTTTCACACATAGTCTTTTGTTTTCATTGAGGATCCATGAGATAGTAGTCCCTGAGTCTGATTCAACTATTAAATTTACCTTTTGCTACCATCTTGTTAAGACAAAGATGTCCAAAGTTGTCTTAATAGTAAGAATTTTAATTGTAATAGCCTTCGAGCAGGCAAGGACCCGAGAAAAGAGTTGAGGTTTCACCCATCTCATTTTGAAGCACTCCGCCACACCTAGTAAGTCTCGGGCAACCTTTAGCTATCATCAACATTGAATTTAACGAAGCCAGGCCTTGGAGGAGCCTAAAGAAGAACACCTCTTCTATCAATAGTAGATGAAGAAACAACACACTGCTTAGGGGTTCTCCCACCAATTTTTTTTTTAAATAAGTATCTCTTTAGTGTAAGTATGAGCCGATATCATCAACATAAATTTGACAAGGAAAAAGCTTTCGTCAACTTGAGCCACTTGCTATCAAAACCCATATAGTTGCCAACCAAAGCATCCAAAGTGATAGTGGCCTCCCCCCAAATGAGAGATTTTCCAATTAGTGCCTTAATTTTTTATGAAATTACATGTTAGTATAATTATAAACTTATATTTTTACTCTTAATAATTTATAATTCATTTCTAATTTCTTCTAAAACAATTTTCTAACTTCATTCTTGGAGACGCAACAAATCGACCACTAACAAAAACCATGGGTGCCAAGGTTCATTTAATACATTTTTAGGGTTAATTTAACCCCAAACAACAAAATAAAATAATGCAAATCTCAATACTAATGGGTGTTGAGCTCTATTAAATGCATTTATTAATATTAGAGTTTTTAAAAAGTTCAAATTTATTTAAAGAAGAATTCAACGCTCATAGGTGTGAAGGTACTATTATAATTACAATTTTAACACTCATGGATTAAATGCCCAATAGTCATCATTAAATGTATATGCATTAATTTATTTGATAAATAACTTGACTCGTAAGTGTTAATTAATATTGTATAAATTCAGTCTTCAATTAGATTATCTGTTAACTTATGCTTTAGATGCCGGTTGAGTCTTAGTTCGATTGGTATGGACATTATTGTCAATATAAGAGGATGTGAGTTCGAGTGTGCTAAAATACATTATTCTCCTATTTATGAGTTAAGGAAGAACTATGAGTAATTTTTAAAAAGAAGCAAATATGATATTAAAATGTTCAAAATAAATAAATTAAGTTTTAGATTTTAGCCCAATTCTAACAATGAAATCAAATTTTGAATAATTTAAATATATATTAAAATAATATATAATATAATACAATAGAATAATTAATTTTTCTAGCAAAAATAATAATTAATTTATATAATTATAAAATAACTGATTAATTAATTTATTAGATATATAAAATAAATTGTATTAAGATTTGAGATATTATTAATATATTTAAAATTCATATAGGAATACAGCACTGATTTTTAACGTGATTTCCATTTTCATTTTACCTCATGGTTCTCTTTTAATTCAAATAGCATACCCTACGGTTTTCGGTTCACGCTTCACGTTGGATTAATTATTTATTTATACTAAATTATAGAGTAAAAATATGTTTTAAGTTTTATACACTTTGTATATTTAGAATTTAGTCACTTACTTTTATTTTAAGGAATATAATCTTTTACTTTTTGGATTTAAAAATTCAAGCCCAGTTGATACCACCATTAAAATTATTTTATTAAGATATTTGATGTGACATTTTAAAATTAAAAAATTATTCATTTGGTAAATGGTAATTATGTAACAAAAAAAATAATATTGAAAATATTGATTACGATTTTTTTTTCTTAAAAACACCCATTCGAAATCATCACGATCAAATATTTTTTTTCTAAATTGTCGCCAACATTTTGATTGAAATAGTTAACAATATTAACTATTGAGACTAACTAATGGCTTTATAAAAGTAAAGGGACCAAATTATATCAAAAATAAAATATGTAGATTAAATCTCAAATTTTAGAATAGTTTAGAGTCAAAATTGAAGTTTTAGAATAGATTTTACTACCATAATAATTAATCTTATGGAATGGGCACTTATTTAACTACAATAAAAAATAAAAGTTGGTAAATTGATAAATTAAGTTTATGATTATTTTAGGCAAACAAATATCACAAGCAAAATCCCAAAAAAATGTTGAATCCAACATTAGAAGTTTTTAACAAATTCCAGGAAAGCTATGATCCCAAGTATAGGAGCTGGAAGATCGGCCGTGGTGGTCGGGTGCAGTGTCGATGGGCAATAACGAAGCTATTTGATCATGCAGTTCGAATTCAAGCGCTAAATTATCATATGTTACAGTCGATGATTGGCCGATGGAAGTTTCGCCGTTGTTGATGTACCATTCGGGGATGGCCATCGCCATGGACGATGGATTTACGTTGGAGTAATCTACATGTTTTGTTGTGTTCATAATCTGTTCTTTTGATTCTTCTTTTGCTTCCAACCCTAAAATCGTTTCAAGAGGAATGGTAAGGAAGAAGCAAACAAGCTTGATAATTTTGGTTATAAAACATTACATTCTATGGAAATAAATAATATGAATAGAGAAATCAATGAATTTAATCTCGACTCAGTTTCTATTCAAAGCAGCATAGCACTCAATTACTCATAGGTTTTTACCGTATTTGAACTTCAAAAAGTAAATAAGCAATCAGGGGGGAAAATGCTATGAAGACATGTACTTGAGTTTTTCTAGGAAGTGCAATAATTGAGAAACATCACCATTTACAGGTTCCAGCTTACTGAAAAAGGAAAAGAATGTTCCAAAATGCAAATCTTCACTATATGATGTCAAATATATGTAAAATTTTAATGGGTATATTTATTTTTTTCATATATTTAAAAATATATAAGTAATGATTTAAAAAGGGAAAGTCCAGATAAGATAGATGATAATTAAGTTCGACCCAAATATTTGCAGTTTCGTGTAAGATTTAATAATATGAAAACATGGTAAATTTATAAAGAGTGTGTAACGCATTTAAGGTTAAACTGATGATGATGATGATACAGAGATGGCTTAAGGAAAAAGCTCCGGGTATTCAATTTGTTTTCATTTCTAGATGTGTTTTTAACTTGTAGCAATTGATATCTAATCATTTTTATAGAAAAACAAAACAAGTAAATAAAAATAAAACTGTCATTACACTGGAATTTTAGGCATTAGTAAGAATCCAGGAAAAAGGGGAAATACATCTAATTCTATAATGATTCAGATTTGAGGACAAAAATGGATGGATATGTGCTACAAGCATACAACTGATATGATATGACCATTACAGATATTGATTTAAATTAAGTATTGAAAGCAAAATTTGAGACGAGGTACTGACCTGAAGCTAAACCCTCGGAGCTTGAACTTGATCTAACTAAACAACTCTGACTCGCCATAATTTCATTCTTCTCATTCAACGTCTGAACCTCCTGCAACATATCCTCTACCAAGCCATTCCCACTGATATTCAAGCTCGAGCTATGGTGGTTGCTATTCTGAATCTGATTATGACTGCTGTAATTGTTATTCCCTTTAGGATCAAGTCTAACTTGTGAATTACCATCTTGGGTGAAAATTTGGTTTGAAGGGAGCTCGGTTTTCAACTGATTATAACCGAATCTGGGAGTCGATATAAACTGTCCCGGATCGAAATGGGGTTGGACGAACCTTGGCGATGAAGCCATGTCAAATGTGGTTTGATCCAAACAATATGAGTTGGAGTAATGTTGAGGGTTCAACGAGTTATTAGTCACGGTGTGGGGATTGAAAGGATCCGTTTTCATCAACGATGAAAAGGGTAACATAAAGCTCGAACCCCCATTGTTGGTGTTGTTTTCGTCGTGTCTTGGTCGCTTGTTACGAAGGGGCTGTTGCAAGGAAGGCAAAGGTCTAGGGAAGTAAAAGTCGAGGGAGGAAGATGGAGTGTTGGATGTGAAAGAATCGGCTAGAGGGATAGATGAAAATGAAGGCTTATGGGGAGATTGAAGTGGAGAGACACGGGAAGGGCTTGGAAGAGGGGGCGGCGTTGAGGCTGGACTTGGACTTTGGACAGGCGGTGGCGGTGCGGCTGAATGTGGATCGTAGGAAAGAAGTCGTGGCGGCGGAGATGATGATGATGTTAGCATGGTGGTGGAATGTTGGAAGGAGAAAGAGGAGGTTGAAGGTGGTGTTAGTACAGGCTGAGTCTGAGAATACAAGGATTGGATTTCAGGAGGGTAAAGTGGGAGACCTTGCCGTTGCCTTCTTTTTACCCTTGTGTTCCAATAGTTCTTGATTTCATTGTCTGTTCTTCCTGGAAGCTATCATCAATGGCGGATAAAAAAAAGGAATTTAGAATCAATTTCTTTAAATTCAGGGTTTCCAAAGCAATGCTATATATATGTCTAATGTCAGATTCTAAGAAAATAGCTAAAAACAATGCATCGATTCCAAGAACCAACCACCCATCATATCATATTCCAATAAAGTAAAACTATGAACAAAGTTGTAAAATTTATGAAACTCTCAGAAAAAATCACCACACAAATTTATGAACAAAATGCAACGATAAATTCGAACAGATACAATGGAAATGGTTTACCCGAGCAGCCATACGAGCCCATTTATTTCCCATGATAGCATGCAACTCCACAATAATCCTTTCTTCTTCAGGAGAAAAAGCTCCTTTCTTCAAGTTAGGCCTTAAATGGTTAGCCCATCTTAGCCTACAACTTTTCCCACAACGAGCCAACCCTGTATTCCTTTGCACTGCATTCCAGTTCCCTTCTCCATGAGTCCTAACGTACTCCGCCAACACCGCATCCTCTGCGGCCGTCCACGGTCCCTTTTTCAGCATCACACCTTCCTCTTTCTGCATACTTACTTGGTGGTGGTGGTTGTTGTTGTTGTTTCCCATCATCGTCTTCCTCCTTGAATTTGTCTCTTCTTATTCTTTCAAACCTTATTATACAAATAATATACTAAATTAACCTACACGTAATATAATCTTGGCTTCTTCTTTTTTTTTTTTTTCTTTTTCTTCTATATATGCCTTGCTTGATGATAGTTATTGTTTTAGCCTTTGGTTTTGTCGTCTTTGTAATTGAAAAAAAACAGAACTTAAGAACTCTTTTTTTTAACCCCTTATAGGGTTTAATGGAGGGGCTTTTTTTTTTTGGTTCCTTTCTTTCCCCTTCTCTTTTCTTCACAAAAAAGGAAGAGGAGAAGGGAAAACAAAGGAGAAAATAAAATATTTAACTATGTAACTTTGAAGGTAGGTTTTTTTTTTTTTTTGTTGAGAAATGGTGAAAAGAAATGGTGGAAGAAAAAAAAGAAGGCTTTCTTATTAAAAATGAAATTGAATTGTAGTGATTGGTGTTTTAAAAAATTTACCTCGCGATAAATTTAAAATTCGAATATAATTTGTTTTCTAATATCTAAATTATATCTTAATTTATTTAAATATATATATATATATATTTGGATTTTTTATTTTTATTTTAATAAATGCTTCTTAGGAGGAAGAGGAAAGAAGAAAGGGAAGGCCTAACTCTTACCTGCTCTAAAAGTGGATTTAGACCCACAAATGGGGATTTGGGGAAATAGGGTCTCAACAAATTCGATGGTAAACCCTAATTGGCGGCCTTCATTCGATTTCATCCTTCATTTTATTTTCTATATTTGATAGATCTATTTACAGCTTCTTCTTTTTCCCATGTTTTGATAATTCTAAACAAAATGTTTGTGAATTTGTTTAGGAATCTGACATAATTCATAATTATTGGTGAAAACCAAAGGGTAATTTTTTTTTATAAAATTAAAAACAATGAATGATTAAATTTTGATCCTATTTTGACAAAGCTATCTTTTATTTTTAGTAATTATTATGATGTATAGTTTGTATATTGCGTAAACTGAGGTGGATTTAACATCATAGCTTAATTTTTGGACTGATATCAATAAATAGAAAAAAATAAATCTTGCAAGCAATATCTCCAATCTCTCCCCTATCTTTCATTTTATTTATCTACAAATTACTTGATAATTGGTCCATGCAACTTTTTATATTTTTATAGAAAATGTTGGTAATATGATATATACTTTTTAAGCATTTTTAAAAAAAATTATCATTTTAGTTTTTATTGATTTATTCTGTTGCAATTGTAATAATTAAGAGGATGTGAGCTTAAATACATATTAATATTATAAAACTAAGAGAATTATAATATTAATAAGAGAGAAGAGTAGACACAAAAGTGAAAAGATTACTTTTTCTTAGATACAATAAGTTTGTACATGCCCTCTATTTATATGGCCGCAATCACTATAGGTTGCAAACGGGGGCGAAGCTAGAAAAAAAATTTAGGAGGGGGACAAATTAAATTGTAATTTTTACGAGAGTAAAAATGCAATTTCACCATTTTAATAGCCTCTATCTTTATAGTTTTAAAAAGATAAAATCAAATTTTTATCATTTTTAAAGGAGGCCAAAGTTTAATTTTACCTTTACTAATTTAAAATTTTAAAAATTTCAAAGGGCCTAAATGGAAAAATTTTCAGTTTAGGGGGGTCGGGGCCCCTACCAGCCCCCCTGGTTTTGCCCCTAGTTACAAATATATAATAAAGATAATTAAGGTACCCTATAAATTCTTTAGGGGTTACAAGAGTTACAAGAGTTACTAATCATAAAATTACATACATAATATAAATAATATAAATAAAATATGTTTAGATAATATAAATAAATTTTATAAAAAAATAAAATTTTAGAAATAATATATAACATAACATAATACTATATAATATAAAAAAAATTTCAAAAAAAGTAATGTAAAAAATAATATACTAATAATATATAATATAAATAATATTAAACCTCATAAAATAAATAATAATAATTAAATATATATAAGGCCAATACATATAATATATATATATATAAATTTTATACCATAAACAAATTAATAATAAAAATAATATGATAAAATAATTCAATACAATGTTAAATTAATTTAAAAAAATAAAATAAAAAGCTCGAGAATCAAATTGAAATAAAACGTAAGTTTCAGGGCTTAACTATAAATACAAAAAAATGCTATTGGACGTAATTGTAAATTTGAAAAAATGCGGAAGGGCTTAAATAGAAATTAGACCATTCAATGAAAATGCACGGATCTTCCCCGGGTCGGGTCAACGCGCGGATCTTGGACTGCTAAACGGCGTCGTTTTAACGCTTTTTTAAGTGCTATGTAGGTCAATTTTTGGACCAAAAACTCATTTGGCATTCGATTTTAGAAAAAAAAAATTAGAATGCTCTCTCGCCTCTGTCCGAAAGAGTCGTCGGACGTCATAGGTCACAACTGCACGCGCCACACACGCTTCCATGGACGGTGACCGGAGGACTAAAACCTCCGATTTTCGGCGTTTTCGAAAGGTAATGGCTCCCTTTTCTCTGTTTTGTATTTTTTATACAAAAATATGCGTGCATAAAAAAAATAAGGAATGCATAATTTAAATAAATCACCTCTGTATTGCAAAAATCTGTTCTTTTATTTCTATATTTTGTGTGTATTTTTTTGTATATTCTCTCTAGGTATTTTTTTTTCTGTATTCTTTGTCTCTCTGTGTGTTTTTACAAGTCTTTGTAAGGCTTTTTATAGCCTTCGAAATAAATAATAAAAAGGGAAACAAAAATACTGCCATGTTTGCTGTCGATTTCCTTTCCTTTTGCAGGTGGATGAGAAGATCTTGGCGATGGCAGGGTTCGCGCGAATCGTGGCACGACCGAAGGCTTGCGTGGGTGTGAGAGCCTATTGCGGCGCGAGGCTGGGGCGCTGGCTTGCGTACTGAGGTGCGATCGAAGGCTGGTGGTTGCGACGATTGCGCTGGACTCCTGCTTGCGGGGCCTAGGGTTTTCAGAAACCCTAAGCTCCTGCTGGGACTGTTTACTTCTTGGGCCTTTTGGGCCATGTGTTGTTTAGGTCTAGGTAGGGTGTTTCAGGATCTGGGTCAACTGTTGTTTTGGGTCAAGTAGTCTTATTTAGGTATTGAGTCACGGGTTTAAGTGTTGGGCTCGGGTAGTTTAGGGTATTTGGGCTAAATGTAACGGGCTTTTGGTTTATTGTTTTTGGGTTTTTGTAAAAGGACTGTATAAATGGGCTGTTTAAAGACAATGTTTTTTTATTTAATATTTTTTATATTTCTTAATTCTGGTTTATTTAAGCCCGGGCAAAATGGGCCAGTGACAGCTGCCCCTCTTTGCTCATTGTTGTGAAACGAGAATAGAGCAAAGACTATAAAAGGACCAATTTTGCCCGGTCTTGGCCCGAGCCTCAACTTTCTGGTCCTCGTTCTCTTCTAACATCTTCCAACTCCACTTTAATGGTACTGGAAGTAAGTTTGATAGCTTCAATCTGCTTCACTGCAACTTCAGGAAGTAGTATCCACTATCTTTTGATCTGCTCCACTGCAACTTCAGGGAGACAAGATCTGCTTCCTGCAACTTCAGGAAGATGAGATCTTCTATCTTTAGTCTACTCCGTTGCAACTTCAGGGAGATAAGGATGAAAGGGCTTTTTATCTGCTTCCTGCCTCTTTAGGAAGATAAGATCTTCTTTCTTCAATCTACTCCACTGCAGCTTCAGGGAGATAAGACTGAAAGTGTCTTTTGATCTGCTTCCTGCAACTTCAGGAAGATAAGATCTTCTGTTTTCAGTCTACTCCACCGCAACTTCAGGGAGATAAGACTGAAAGTGTCTTTTGCTCTACTTCCTGCAACTTCAGGAAGATAAGATCTTCTGTCTTCAGTCTACTCCACTGCAACTTCGGGGAGATAAGACTAAAATCTTCTTTTGATCTGCTTCCTGCAACTTCAGGAAGATAAGATCTTCTTTCTTCAGTCTACTCCACTGCAACTTTAGGGAGATAAGACTGAAAGTGTCTTCGATCTGCTTCCTGCAACTTCAGGAAGATAATATCTTCTTTCTTCAGTCTACTCCACTACAACTTCATGGAGATAAGACTGAAGATATCTTCTTTGATCTGCTTCCTGCAACTTCAGGAAGATAAGATCTGCAAATTCACCGATATTGCTACACCGTCCACTGTGGGACATGTCCTGTAGACTCGGTTCCAATATGCTTATGGCACATGACTTAGATGCAATGATCAGAATGAATCAAATGCTTCTAGCTACATGTGTTACGAATGACCTGAATGTAACATGTCATGAAAATGATTCCTTTTAAAGGATTAGGATTAGGATGCAATGATTAGAATGAATCTAATGCTCCTAATGAAAATTGCTATTATACAAAAATGTTATGAGTATGATTCCTGCTCTAAGTGTTGTCACTCATTTGTTCTTCATTTTTGTTCATCAACCATGTTCTGCTCAACAAGTTTGCCCCAATGTAATTTCTGAGTCAACTTCGCTTGAATCTTGAGATCACAAGGCTTGTACCAACATACCACAATGGAAATTGAAACTTTTCAATCTGACCCATCTGAAAATTTTAGGGTATAGGGTTTATTTTTTATTTTGAATTCAACCCTTTCCACCACAATTCAGGGTTTCTTAGTTCATCACACCACTCCCCGAATGTTATGACCTGATCACATCAACTTATTTACTTTGTCCAATAATCAACTGGACCAAGAATTCTGAGAAATAGTCTCTATCCAGACTCTTCTTTCTCAAATATTCCTATGCACATGGAAATTTCAAACAATTGTCCTGTTTTGGTTCCTTGTCTTACCTAGAAATTTCCAAAGTAATATGTAGAACTTCTTTTTGTGAAATTATTAGTTCGGCAATCATTATTTCAATGCAACACATTTATGAATAATGGGTAACAAATAAATTGATCTCAAAAGGAGTCAAAATTGAATAAATTATCAAAAATACAAAGAAAATTAACTGAGAACATATCTTTGAGAAGAAAAAGAGTCCAAAGATAGTAAAACGAATAGGACAAAGATCAGATACCCTAGATATCGCCGATTGAGCTTCTATATACAAACTTTATGAAGACTGCCTTGAGTTTAACATGTGTTTAGAAGACCCAAAGTACTTTGTTGATGCCCCGATATGCAACATTCTTCATTTTATTGTTGATTCAAGTGTAGCAAGATAGCTGCGTGTCCATTCAGAATTTGAGCTGCCCTTTTCGGGTTTTCAACTCAAAACCCCTTTGGTCTCAAGGCGCCCTTTGCGGGTTTTCTCCTTGGCCTCTCCATTTTTTTTTAGAAACTCAAAGCTCCCTTTTCGGGTTTTCACTTTGACCTCTTCTCCTTTTCAAGCAAAATACTTTTTGACTGAGTCAGAGTTCACAGGGTTGGGTAAACTTTTCCCATCCATTTTGGTCAAGATCAGTGCTCCTCTAGAGAAAGCCTTTTTCACCACATATGGTCCTTCCCAATTCGGCATCCATTTTCCTCTGGAATCCTTTTGTATGGGAAGGATCTTTTCCAATACAAGGTCCCCCTCATGAAACTCTCTTGGGCAAACTTTCTTATTATAGGCTCGCATCATTCGTTTTTGGTACATGTGACCATGACGAATAGCCCTTTGCCTCTTTTCTTCAATTAAATTCAACTGATCATATCGAGCCTGGATCCATTCACCTTCATCCAGCTTTATTTCTGACAAAACTCAAAGAGAAGGTATTTCCACTTCAATGGATAGAACAACCTCCATTCCATAGACTAACGAGAAGGGCGTTGCCCCAATAGAGGTTCTGACAGACGTTCGATAAGCTTAGAGTGCAAACGGTAGTTTCTCATGCCAATCCTTATAAGTCTCAGTCATCTTCCCTACTATCTTCTTGATATTTTTGTTGGCCGCTTCCACTGCCCCATTCATTTTTGGACGATATGGAGACGAGTTGTGATGTTTGATCCCAAATTGATTACAAACCTCCGCTATCATACTATTGTTTAAGTTCAGTGCATTGTTTGATATGATCCTCTCGGGCATTCCATTTCGACAAATAATCTCCTTCTTCAAGAACCGACTGACCGCTGACTTAGTGACACTAGCATAAGAAGTACCCTCTACCCATTTCGTGAAGTAGTAAATTACCACAAAGATGAATCGATGTCCATTCGAAGCTTTCGGTGAGATTGGTCCGATAACATCCATGCCCCACATGGAAAAAGGCCACGATGAAGTCATAACATGCAAAGGTGATGGAGGTACATGAATTTTATCTCCATAAATCTGGCATTTATGACATTTTTTAGCATAGCTGATACAATCCCCTTCCATGGTGGACCAATAATATCCAAATCTCATTATCTGTCTGGCCATTGTGAATCCATTAGCGTGTGTTCCGCAAACGCTCTCATGAACCTCTTCCAGAATTTTCCTAGTTTCCACTGCATCAACACATCTCAATAGTACTTGAACTTTCTCTTTTTGTACAAGACATCCCGGTCTAAAACATAGTCAGAGGCCAATCTTCTTAAAGTCCTTTTCTCATTCACAGTGGCATGCTCCGGGTATTCACGATTTTTTACGTATCGAAATACATCCTGATACCAAGGGTGATCATCTTTTTCCTCCTCCTCCACATTATAACAATGAGCTGGAACTTCAGAGATACTCATCTGAATAGGTCTCATATCCTCTGGTCTATTCACTTTGATCATAGAATCCAAGGTTGCCAAAGCATCCGCCATCTGGTTTTCCTCACGTTGGAGATAATTAAAAGTAATGTCATCGAACTCTTAAATCAATCCCAGAACTATTTTCGATAATCAGTTAGTTTGGGATCTCTTGTCTCCCATTCTCCTTTAAGTTGGTAGATTACTAAGGCAGAATCTCCATATACTTCTAATATTCTGATCTTACGCTCTACGACTGCTCGAATTCCCATGATGCATGCTTCATATTCCGCCATTTTGTTCGTGCAATCGAAATCGAGTTTGCATGTGAATGGGTGATGATCACCACTAGGGGATACCAAAATTGCCCCAATTCTATTTCCCACGGCATTTAATGCCCCATCAAAGTTTAGCTTCCACGGACAATCTTTAGTGTTTGCCACTTACATCAGTTCTTCATTTGGGAAATCAAAGCTCAAAGGTTCATAATCCTCCAAAGCTCTGCTAGCCAAAAATTCTGCTACTGCACTCCCTTTTATAGCCTTTTGGTTTACATAGACTATATCGAATTCAGATAGCAGAATCTGCCACCTAGCCATCCTTCCATTCAAAGCAGTGGACTCCATCATGTACTTTAACGGATCAAGCTTCGAAATCAACCAGATTGAATGATATAGCACATACTGCCTCAATCTCCGAGTTGTCCAAATCAAGGCACAACACAATTTTTCGATCGAAGAATACCTCATTTCACAATCAGTGAACTTTTTGTTGAGATAGTATATCGCATTTTCTTTTCTTCCTGACTCATCGTGTTGACTGATAAACCATAAAAGCAACATATTTTAATCCCACATTTAGTATGCTTTTGGATGATTTAAGCCTCGATTGATATAAAAAGGTGCTCTTAATCCTTTCTTTTCATGTCTTATACCCAGGAAAGCACCTGAGGACGAAAAGAACATAAAATGGGCCCAAAAACGGAGTAAATGGGCTATATCATGAAATCCACACGGCCTGGACTTAAGCCCACATGGCCGTGCCACATTGATCATCTAGAACACGGCCTTACCCCCGAGTCACACGGTCGTGCCTCATTAAAGAAGCCCGAACACGACTTGAAGACTAGTCACACGGGCGTGTGACATGGCCGTGTCCCTATCGTGGCAAAAAGCAATTTCATTCGGATTTGGATACTTTGGGGCGAAGAAACACATTCCAAGAGCCTATATAAACCCCCTAAGTGTTACCTGAAAGGGAGCTGTTAGCTAGGCCAAGGAGCCAAGCCAAAAAGGTCAGAGTTGTGGGAATCACTCGAAGATAGCCAGTTGATCCATCTCTAGAAGCCGGAATTCTACTCAAGACGGCGGATCCCTCCTTCAATTCCTTCAGGGAGTTTTAGGGATTTCTTATGTTTTGTTTTATCTTTTCTTCTCAGATGTTTTCTTTATTTGTTATGAACTAAACCCCTCAGATACCTGAAGGGGATGAAACCTAGATGAATCTTGTTATTATTTTCTGAACTATAAGATAAATACTTGATTTGTTCTTAATTATGTGCGCTTAATTCTTGTGTTAATGTTTCCGGGATATTAACTCAAGTCAGATGTTCTTAGGTGGAGGAGCAAAAGTCCCTGCTTAAGAATAGATCTAGCATAATTAAAGCGGAGTTGTTCGCGCACCTAGAGATAGGGTGACGAGATTTTGCCGAATTAGGGTGAAACCTAATATGGGAATCCATAGATCGATTTACTACTATTCTAGGGGGTTATTAAGTGAGAAAGAGATTTCCGTTAATTAACCTAGGGTTAGACGTTATTCGCCTCGAGAGAGGGTTTAATATACATTAGGGAGTCCTACGGACCAAGTCAAGTGAATAAATCGTATGGTTCAGTGTTAAATAACAAGTGAAGTCTAGATGGATTCTTCCTGAGGGTATCGTCTTAAATCAACTGTGTCTTCCCTCAAGTTATTTCCCAATTCATTCTTTTTGTCTTTGCGTCTTTAGCTTAGTAGTCATTAGATCTAAACAACTTCACTTATTTTAGGCTAGATAATAAAAAGAAGGTTAGTATTAGTACTTTTAGTTCCTTTGGGTTTGATAATCCGGTCTTGCCTAAGCTATACTACTGTTCGATAGGTACACTTGCCTTTAATCGTTGTCAGAGTTAGTTTGTAGGTTCGATCATTCTCTTTATAAATTTTAAGACTCTGATTCCAGCGATCAAGTTTTTGGCGTCGTTGCCAGGGAACTAAATTATTAAGAAAGCTCTATTTTTATTACTTTAGCCATTATTTTTATTTTTCTAAATTTGATTTTGCTAAATTCTCTTTCTTTCTTTTCCAGCAGGTACCTCTAGTTTATGACTAGAAGGAACCTGAAAGGACCACTAGTATACGACAGTGAAATTGAAGCTACCATTCGTAGGACTCGCAGAGAAATCAAGCGAGCCCTAAATTACACAGAGGAAAATCAAGAAGGCAGATCCAATCCTACTGAAGGGATGGACGAGAGTAATCCACAACCACATGATGTAGGAAAAAACAATGTTCCACGTACTATGTTTGATTATGCTAAACCCCATTAAACAGGAGCGGAATCAAGTATTATTAGGCCTGCTATAGCTGCTAACAATTTTGAATTAAAGCCTAACACAATACAAATGATTCAACAATTTGTTCAATTTGATGGTTTACAGGACGAAGACCCAAACACTCATATAGCTAATTTTTTAGAGTTCTGTGATACCTTCAAAATAAATGGCATTTCTGATGATGCCATACGTCTTCGGTTATTTCCCTTTTTATTAAGGAATAAAGCCAAACAGTGGTTAAACTCTTTACCACGAGGGTCAATCACTACATGGGAGCATATGACCGAAAAATTTCTTTTAAAATATTTTCCACCGGCCAAAACGACCAAATTACAGAATGATATCTCTTCTTTTGTGCAGATGGATTTAGAGACATTATACGAGGCATGAGAGAGATACAAAAAGCTCTTGAGAAGGTGTCCACACCATGGTTTACCCTTATAGCTCCAAGTCCAAACTTTCTACAACGGTGTAAACCCCTCAACGAGGCAATTAATTGATTCAGCTGCCGGTGGAACCCTGAATAACAGAACTCATGAAGCAGCCTACGAGTTCGTCGAAGAGATGTCACTAAATAACTATTAGTGGTAAGTTACAAAGACTAAACTGACAAAATCAGCCGGAGTTTACAACCTCGATGCAGTGACCACACTATCAACACAAATAGAGATGATAAATAAAAAGCTTGATAGTTTGTGTTCTTTGCAGGTACACCCAGTCATACAATGCGACGCAAGTGGAACTGTGGCGAATCCTGAGTAGCCACCCTACCAACCGGGCATAGAGAGCGAACATATGAACTATATAGGTAATAATTTCAGATCCAATAATAATCCTTATAGTAATACTTACAATCCAGGTTGGAGGAACCACCCAAAATTTTAATGGGGAGGTCAAGGAAATCAAAGACAACAACCTCCTCAAAATTTCCAAAATCAGCCATATCCATAAGAGAAAAAGCCAAACCTCGAAGAGATGCTGAGAAAATTCATGGCAAGCATAGAAAATCGTCTCCAAGATACTGAGAAAACACTTAAAAGTCAACAAACATCAGCTTAGGAGACCAAGAACCGAATCGGGGAACTTACTAAGTCAGTAGGGGAAGTCACTAAAGCAGTCGGACAACTTGCAAAGTTAATGTTCGAACGACCGTAAGGACGTCTACCGAGTAACACTGAGATTAACCCAAAGGAGCAAATCCAAGCCATCACAGCTCATAATAGCACAGGGGTAGACGAACCTAATCCAATACAAAAGAACGAGGTAGATGAAGGAAAAGTTGAGTCAACACAGGAAAAGCCAAAACCAGAAATCAAAGAATACCAACCTCGCATACCTTACCCCGATGAAAAGAGATGATACAGAAGAACAGTTTGGTAAGTTTCTTAAACTTTTAAGAAATTACATATTAACTTACATCTTCTTGAAGCTCTTTTTCAGATGCCAGATTCGAGGAAATTTTTAAAACAGCTCTTAACGAACAAGCACAAATTAAACGAAGTGCCACATGTGGAATTGAACGCAGTATGCTCAGCAATGTTACAGAATAGACTACCGTGGAAGCAAAAAGATCCAGGGAGTTTTACTATTCCTTGTTTAATTGGTAGACTAAGTGTTGATAATGCGTTAGCTGATTTAGGGGCAAGTATAAATGTCATGCCTTATACATTGTTTAAATAACTAGGTCTAGGGAAGCCCAAACAAACTAGGATGAGTATTCAATTAGCTGATAAAACTGTTAGAATTCCTAGGGGCATTATCGAAGATGTTCTTGTCAAAATCGATAAATTTGTTTTCCCAATAGATTTTGTTGTCTTAGACATGGATGAGGATAATTCAATCCCCTTAATTTTAGGAAGACCCTTCCTAGCAACTGCCAAGACTAAAATTAATGTTGCAACAGGAGAACTTATACTTTGTGTAGGTGACGAATCAATCAGTCTTCAAGCTCTTGACTTGGCCAGGACAACAATCAATAAAGGTAAAAAAGTCAATTCAGTTGATAATCAATTTTTACAACCTTCATCGCAGGAAACACTACAAGGATACAAACCTGAGCTGAATCACGAACCTAGCACTAACAAAGAAAAATTACATAAGGAACGAAGCCTTAAGGTTGACAATTCTGAAGAGCAAGAAACACAAATTAAAGAGGAACAGGAACGAAACGAAGTAAAACCTAAGGAGCCCCCAGAATAGCTCATAGGAACATTGAATCACTTCAAAATAGGAGACCAGGTGCTATTAGACAAAGCCGACCCTTGTATCACCACATCAGACCTGAAAGTAAACGAAGAAATTCCTCTAAAGGTACATAAAATCTTCCCACACGGAACAATCCAGGTAAGCAATCCAACATTCGACACTTTTAAGGTAAACGCTTCTCGACTTAAATTTTATCAAGAAAGTAGAATTGTAAGCATGAGGGAAGATATTCAAACCTTTAAACCTCCCTATTTTTTTACAAGGAAAGTTTAGCTTAAGACTATAAACGAGCGCTTCTCGGGAGGCAACCCGAGCACTAACCCAATGTATTTTCACATTTTGTTTTCTTTCCTCCTTTCTTTTCTGAAAATTTAGTTTTAAACTAACACAAAAATACAGATTTCCAAGCTACACAACCTTACACATGGCCGTGTGGACCACTAGAATCCCCATACTGACATAGTAGAGGCAGTTCAAATCAAATCCCACCTAATTCTCGACGTCACGAATCCAACCACTCCCCCACGAGCACCGACAAAGTGGCACGGCCGTGCCCAATGACCGTGTAAAGCTACTGACTTACAAGCCACGGGCAGAACGCCCGTACCTTAAAACCGTGCCAACATACTGACTTGTGCCCTACGGGCGTGGCCGGCTGAAAAACGGGCATAGAGAAACAACACGCCTAGACACGCGGCCGTGTTAAGTGGCTGTGTGTATCGACACGCCCTCACACCACGGGCGTGGGAACGTACCAGATTTGAGCCTCTATTTAAACACCAACCCCCCTCCCCATTCTTCTACTTCCCACCTCTTTTCTTATTCCCTATCTTCAGATTTCCCCTCCATAACAAGTCTCTCTAACCTTTGAGCTACACCAAAACCAAGCCGAAGAAGCGGAAGAAGCCAAGCATAATCTCACCAAGGGTGACCCCTATACATAAGCTCATTCCGGCCGCTTCATACAAACAACAAGCCAAGGGTCTTTGAGACCATTTAGTTTTTATTTTTCTTTTCTCTTTTGCTTCAATTTCCTTCTCTTTGATAATCTTATGCTTAATCTAGTTTAATATATTTTAATTTCTTAGTGTTAGGTTGTAAAGGCTGCTTGAGAATCACGCCACTTCCGCCACCGCCAGCACCTCCGTCACCTTAGAAGTCACACCCACCTCACGAACCATCTACCAATAATGATTCTCAAGCCCTTTTATCTTCCAGTCTTAGTTTATTTTCCTTCTTAGTCTCCTTTCCTTTTTCTTTCTTGTTTTTAGTTATATATTTCGTTTATTTTAAATGTGTCTTAATAACTCATGGCTAACTATTTACGAGCTCCCCAATTTCTTCATCTAGCTCGGGATCGTCGTCCAGACCGACTCCTCCAACTTTAGGATCTCATTCGTAATTCAGGAAGTTTCACCTCTCCCTCTTTTTTGATTATATATTAATTATTATTATCTATCTTTGTACATTGAGGGCAATGTACATCTTAAGTGTGGGGGGTGAATATTTATTTAAAGAAAGGGCCTAACTTTCTGCATTATTCTCAAATCCGGCCTAACTTTCTTCATTATTCTCAAAATCCCTGAATTTAGTCTTGTTTTTAAGTAATTTCCTCATATTACTAATTAGGATGAAATTTTTTATGGTTTATGATTTTTATTGATATATTTTAAATTAAATCTTAATTGTGCATTGATGATTAAATTAGAAGAATATTAGAGAATCAAGCATGATAAGTCTATTTTTCAGAATTAAAATCTTTGCTAGGTTGTTGAGCTAAATCTGAATATTATCTGGAAGTTTGAAATTTACAAGGTTGATGTCAAAACATCCATGATTTTTGTGAGATTTTGAGCCTATTAGAGCATATATTCTTTTCCATGCTCACTTTATTGATTATGAGTGTGTCAACTATGAATTGTTATTCTAGAACTTGCCTCGATTATACATGTTGAGACCACATCTATGATTTGATATACAGAGATGATAAAGGCACCTAGGATTTAACCCATTCACTCCACTAAAAAGCCTACCTCCATAATTAACCCTTAGTGAACCCCGTTGATCCTAACAACCCTTTTTATTGACTTACCAGCTAATATTAACCCAAAACCCCTTTGTATTTGTTATCACCGTTCCTTTTGACTATCCTCAAATCGAGATTTGATTTGATGTGTTGCCTAGCTGTTATCTTTATTTTAAGTTATAGATACATTCCTTATTATGTAAACTTGATTTGTTCTTAAAAAAAACCGAAGTATATTCAGTATTAGTTCTACTAAGTGAGCTTACATGTTGAAATTCCACATCTTGAGGAAAAAGCTCGTATTATTAGTTTTCAATTGATGTAATTATTTAGGATTAGTTCAATTTTTTTAGTTAGGCAATTTGTCAGGTCAGTCTCGATTCTAACCTTCTAATTCAGCCTTTATCCACACCTTTAACCCTAGCCCCGTTACAACCCTGTTAAAGACCTTTTGATTTGTGTATCATCTCATATTACAATGGTGGAGATTTGATTTTCAGGCAAGCCTATGGGATTAACTTTTCAGGTTCGACTTCTAAGAGCTTAATTTTGAACCTTAAACACCTCGAGTGATTTGAGTGAATCTTTAGTGAGGATGTCAATCCTTTTCAATTTTGAATTAAAGGTAATTATTTAGATAAGGGGAAACACCTACGTTTTATGCTACAAATATATGACTTTGACTGTTTGAATCTTTAGGACTCTTCGCGTTAACTCATCCATGTATAAATTATCTATGAATTATGATGAGACATTATTGATAGGAATTATGAATCATGGAAAGTTTGTTTTAATTGTAAGTTGAGAATTTTACTTGAGGACAAGCAAAAGCTTAATTGGGGGGTATTTCATAAACCGTAAAAGCAACATATTTTAATCCCACATTTAGTTTGCTTTTGGATGATTTAAGCCTCGATTGATATAAAAAAGTGCTCTTAATCCTTTCTTTTCATGTCTTATACCCAGGAAAGCACCCGAAGACGAAAAGAACATAAAACGGGCCCAAAACGAAGTAAATGGGTCATATCACGAAATCCACACGGCCATGCCACATTGATCATCTAGAACACGGCCTTACCCCCGAGTCACACGGCCATGCCTCATTAAAGAAGCCCGAACACGGCTTGAAGACTAGTCACACGGGCGTGTGACATGGCCGTGTCCCTATAGTGGCAAAAAAAAATTTTATTCGGATTTGGATACTTTAGGGCGAAGAAACACATTCCAAGAGCCTATATAAACACCGTAAGTGTTACCAGAAAGAGAGGGTTAGCTAGGCCAAGGAGCCAAGCCGAAAAGGTCAGAGTTGTGGAAATCACTCGAAGATAGCAAGTTGATCCATCTCTAGAAGCCGGAATTCTACTCAAGACGGCGGATCTCTCCTTCAATTCCTTCAGGGAGTTTTAGGGATTTCTAATATTTTTTTTATCTTTTCTTCTAAGATGTTTTCTTTATTTGTTATGAACTAAACCCCTCAGATACCTAAAGGGGATGAAACCTAGATGAATCTTGTTATTATTTTCTGAACTATAAGATAAATACTTGATTTGTTCTTAACTATGTACGCTTAGTTCTTGTGTTAATGTTTCCGGGATATTAACTCAAGTCAGATGTTCTTAGGTGGAGGAGCAAAAGTCCCTGCTTAAGAATAGATCTAGCATAATTAAAGCGGAGTCGTTCGCGCGCCTAGAGATAGGGTGACTAGATTTTACCGAATTAGGGTTAAACCTGATATGGGAATCCATAGATCGATTTACTGCTATTCTAGGGGGTTATTAAGTGAGAAAGAGATTTCTGTTAATTAACCTAGGGTTAGATGTTATTCGCCTCGAGAGAGGGTTTAATATACATTAGGGAGTCCTATGGATCAAGTCAAGTGAATAAATCGTATGGTTCAGTGTTAGATAACAGTGAAGTCTAGGTGGATTCTTCCTGAGGGTATCATCTTAAATCAACTGTGTCTTCCCTCAAGTTATTTCCCAATTCATTCTTTTTGTCTTTGCTGCGTCTTTAGCTTAGTAGTCGTTAGATCTAAACAACTTCACTTATTTTAGGCTAGATAACAAAAAGAAGGTTAGTATTAGTACTTTTAGTTCCTTTGGGTTCTATAATCCAGTCTTGCCTAAGGTATACTACTGTTCGATAGGTACACTGCCTTTAATCGTTGTCAGAGTTAGTTTGTAGGTTCGATCATTCTCTTTATAAATTTTAAGACTTTGATTCCAGCGATCATTGACCAAGCACACATCCCATGGAATTATTGAATACTGACAAATACAATATCAATGGTCTATCTAGGTTAGGTGGAGATAGTACTGGTGCATTTGACAAATACTGTTTGACTTTGTCAAAAGCTTTCTGGCATTCATCGTCCCATACACCTTGGTTGTGTTTCTTGAGAAGACAAAATATGGGATCACATTTCTTAGTTAATTGTGAAATAAACCGAGCGATGCAATTTAACCTTCCATGAAAACCTCGAACTTCCTTTTGAGTGCGCGGTGGGGGCAATTCTTGTATTACTTTAACCTTGTTTGAGTCAACTTCGATTCCTCTCTCGCTGACCACAAAACCCAGTAATTTCCCAGACCGAGCTCCAAAAGTACACTTTGCCGGGTTGAGCTTCAATTGAAATTTTCTCAACCTCAGAAATAACTTCTTCAAAACCTCGATGTGTTCCTTTTCTATTCGAGATTTGGCGATCATGTCATCAACATACATTTCGATCTCTTTATGTATCATATCGTGGAGCAATGTTACCATGGCCCTTTGATATGTTGCCCCAGCATTCTTCAGTCCGAATGGCATTACTTTATAGCAAAAGGTACCCCACAGTATTATGAAGGTAGTTTTCCCAATATCCTCAGGGTACATCTTGATCTGATTGTATCCTGAAATGCTATCCATAAAGGAAAATAATGAAAATCCTACCATATTATCCACCAATGTGTCGATATGCGGCAGAGGAAAATTGTCCTTTGGTCTAGCTTTATTTAAATCTCGATAGTCCACACACATCCGAACCTTTCCGTCTTTCTTAGGGACAGGAACAATGTTGGCAACCCATTCTGAGTACTTGGCCACTTGTATAAAACCAGCATCAAACTGTTTCTGGACTTCTTCTTTTATTTTCAACACTATATCAGGCCTCATCCTTTGTAGCTTTTGCTGAATTGGCTTGCACTCTTCTCTTATGGGAAGGCGATGTACTACGATGTCTTGGTATGACCATGCAAAGACATCCTTGAATTTCCATAGTAACTCAACAAGGCCTTTGTTTTGTCTCCTCAGCTATGCGCGTCCCAATTTTCACAACCTTTCCTTCCTCCAAGGCTATGTTCTCTACCTCCTCCTCATGGGGTAAGATCTGTTTCTCCTCTTGCTTTACCATTCTTAACAAATCTGGAGATAAATCACAATCTCGATTATCTTCAAAATCCTGATGTTCCTCTAAACACATGTCCTGCTCAAAGTGGACCTCTGGATTTGTATTATCATTGCTCACATCATGGATATCTGGAGGCCTGTGATGGGTACCAAAGAATGTACAAAGAACAAATGAAATTGAGGACAATATGAATGAGAAATAAAAGATTCTGAATGAAATTAGGAAGTCAAAAGAATGAAATGAAAGAATATTTGCTCAAGTTAATTATCAAAACAATAATTTCTGAACATGAGCCTATTTCACAAAAGAAATCTTATTGTTCCTAGGCTAAAAAAACAACAAGAGCGTTCTGAATATTACTCCGTATAATTTCTAAAAACTACAGGAAGCTCCTCTGTAGTCCAATTGTTCAGAACGCTTCCTGGCTCATAAGGACGAATGCCCAACAGGTTTCTTTGCTCAACTTCTTCCCCATGTATGGCATTAATGTGGAGACCTTCCAATAAACCCCTCTCAGGGTGAATTATCCCTCCCGATGCAAAGGTTTGGGATATGTGTGGGAATGTCATTGATTCCCATTGGACTTCTCCATTCAGCCGGGCCCTTCTTCTCTCCTGCTTCTTCTCTATTTCCTTTCTCTTTTGTTTAGCATCTGGCTTGAAACCCAAGCCAAAACGATCTCTCTTCTCTTTCAGCATCGGTACTCTAACTTCCCCTTGGAGGTGTCTGCCTAGTCCTTTCCCTGGTAAGGCTCCTTTCCCCACCATCATCTGTAAGCCCATCCTCGTGGTCTTGGATATCTTAGGCACTGAGGCTTCATATCCTTCCGAGATGAATGTTGCGTTGACGAACTCTAAAGACCTGAAAGAACATTCAATGGCATTCTCATTTGTCTCTACATATGGCGTGTCATTAGTAACAGTCACTATAATGTCTTCCTCTGCATTTATAGTGACTAGTCGACCATCCGTCACCAGTTTCAGTTTTTGATGAAAGGATGAGGGCACTGTCCCTGCCGGATGAATCCAGGGCCTTCCCATCAAGCAGTTGTACGAGGGCTTTATATCCATCACTAGAAAGTCCACCTCATAGGTGTTTGGCCTAATCTGCAACGGTATCTTAATTCTCCCCATCACCCTTCTCTCGATGCCGTCAAACGCTCTCACTATGTTCTGGCATGTTTTCATATGAGAACTATCTATTGCAACCTCTTCAGTGTCGACAATGGTAAGACATTCAAGGCTGATCCATTGTCGATCAGCACGCTCGGTAGAGTATATCCCTTGCAACGAGTAGTTATATGTAGGGCCTTGGTCGATCCCATACCCCTAGGTGGAATTTCATCGTCATTGAAGGAAATAAAGTTGTCAGCACTTATGTTACTAACTAATCAGTCGAGTTTATTGACAGATATATCTTTAATAACGTAAGTCTCGTTCAGCACTTTCATCAAAGCCTCACGATGAACTTCTGAACTTAAAAGTAAGGCTAGCACTGATATATGAGCCGGTTGTTTGCGCAACTGCTCCACCATGCTGTATTCACTGTGCTTTAGGAATTTTAAAAATTCTTTAGCCTCTTCTTCTTTTACAGGCACGTTGATAAGGGTATCAAGTCCTTTCCCTAGTTCTACTGGCACATTCTTTGATTTTACTGGCTCTGTTCTGACGTTTACCGAGTCGTAACGCCTCCCATTTCATGTGTAGAATCCCTCTCTTTGAACCTCCTTGGAAGTGCTAGCTGAGTTTTCTACTCCCGATGTCATCACGTTACAATCGTAATTCCATGGTACCATCTTGTTATCTTTGTAAGGAAAGGACACAGGTCTCTGGATTACAACTTTAGGCGCGATTTATGCCCCGCCTTCTGTATTTCTCGGTCGGGAAATAATAATCCTCGGATAATTGACTGTTTGAGTTGTCAACTCTCCTTCGGTGGCATGTATGTTTCCTCCTTCTGAGCCTTCTTCATAAAATTTCAGTTCCTTATTGTCCATAAGGCTTTGTACCAACACCCTAAACTCTGCACATTCTCGAATCTCATGTCCTTCAGCTTCGTGGAACTCGCAGTAGTTCTTTAGTCCTTCACCTCCTTCCTCAGAACTTGATTCTATCAGTCCCCTTCTTACCATTTCTTTCCATACTACTCTCAACAGAGTTTTCACTTCCGAAATATCCCCTTTAATCTTTTTCACGACCTCCTCTCCAATCGCGTTTATCCCTTTATCTCTATGATTGGGTAATGGGTTCTTTGCACTGGGTGTATACCAAACTTGACAATCCCTAACTTGATGAGCCTCTCAACTACCTTTTTGAAGGCAGTGCAATTTTCTGTGGAATGCCCTGATATTCTCGCGTGGTAATCACAATGAGCATTGGAGTCATACCATTTGGGATATGAGGGTTGTATCTGCTATAAATAGTATGGGGACACTACGCGTGCCTCGAATAAACTCTGATATAGCTCCTTATATGTCATTGGAATTGGCGTAAATTGGAGCTTTTTGGAATTCTGTCTAGGGCCTGATTCTTGTCTTGTCGGCCCTTGTTGCCCGACAGTAACTATTTTCGGCTGGCTGACAGTAACTGTCTTTGAGTACCCTTTGTTATATGTACTCGTATTGTTCACCTCGTTGTCCTTTTTCCTAGGAGCAAACCTCCTAGTGGCTTCTCCCGCTTCAATCTTACCACCCCTTATGGCATTTTCTATCATCTCACCTGCCATTACTATATCTGCGAAGCTTTTGGTGGTACTTCCTATCATATGAGTGATAAAAGGTGCCTTTAAAGTGTTGATAAACAACATGGCGGTTTCTTTTTCCAAGAGAGGTGGTTGAACTTGCATGGCAACTTCCCTCCACCTTTGTGCGTATTGCCTGAAGCTTTCACTCGATTTCTTTTCCATGTTTTGCAACATGATTCTATTAGGCGTCATGTCTGTGACATGATTGTATTACTTTATGAAGGCTTGAGCTAAGTCTCTCCATGAGCTAATATTAGCACGACTAAGTTGATTGTACCACCTAGACGCTGCTCCCATTAAACTGTCTTGGAAATAATAAATCAAAAGTTGATCGTTGTTCACATAGCCAGTCATACGCCTACAGAACATAGTGATGTGGGCTTGAGGGCAACTAGTCCCATTGTACTTCTCAAATTCCGGCATCTTGAATTTATGAAGAAGCACAAGATCAGGGACCAAACTTAAGTCCTTTGCGTCAATACCATGGTGATGGTCAGCATTCTCCAAAGCCTTAAACTTCTCTTCCAACCATCTGCAGTGATCCTCTAACTGCCTTGAGGATTCAATTCTAATTCCTTCTCTCTCTGCTATGTCCAGGTCAGGAATAACAGGATTAGCGGGGTTGTCCCCTGGGTTGGATCCCATGCCCACTTGAAAATTCATGGGCACTCCCGTGTCAGCTTGCCCTTGCTGATGCCTAATTGTAACGGGTGGCCTTCTGGGATATTCCTCATGTTGTGTTTGCACATGTGTTGGAGTGAATCCTCTAGGAAAGTCCTCATTGTCTTCAGCATTAACTAGAGGATTCTTTCCTTTGTCCATTATCCCACTCATCATCTGAGCCATTTGAGCCATCATGTTCTTTTGGGCCTCCAATATCTGGTCCTTCATCTCTTGTTGGAGTTTTGCCATTTGCTCTTGCATTTGGTCTTGAATGTCTCTTTGGAATTGTTCCATTCTTTGATCCATTTTCCTTGATTTGGCACGTGTATCGTAGGGGTGTTCGGCTTTCAGATTTTCCTTCTCTTTCTTTCTCTCTTTCTCTCTCTCTCTCTTTGTTAATTTCAACTAATTAGACTCTCTCTATAAACTTAAATGCATATGATATGATGTAATGCAAATGCATGAATGCAAAGAGGTATCGAGATTTAACTTCATTTTAGAAAACTTTATTAGAAAACAAAATCCTTTATATAAAACGGACTACAAATATGCTTTCGCCCTAAGTCCTAAGGTTTTGATTTTCCCAAGCAAGAAAGCTACCTCTTGACTACGATCGGACTGCAGCTCATACTTCATGCTCAACGTATCAGCCTGTGATGCCAAAGTTTGTAGGTGATCAGCTACCTCTCGAATCTGGACTATCGCTTCACCCATGAGGTAATCTCGATTTCTAACTTAATCCTGAGAATGGTGAAGCTCTTCCTTCCAACGGCCTTCTCTTGTTTCAAGAAGCTTGATTCGAAGTTCACAACTGTGTAATGCTGCTTCTAACTCTTCAATCTTACCCTTCATTTCTTCGATCTTGCTCAGGCTTGACTTTAACTCGATCGCATTATGGCTTCAATGGTGATGAAGAGACCGTCCAAATTCAGCCACTCTAGCTTTTAATTCTTCATTTTCACTTCAGCTTTCTGACAAGCTCTTCTCTAGGGCCTCATTTTGCGCTTGCATTTCTTGAAATTTCCTCTTCCAATAGTCAACTTTGGCATTTTCCTCCTAGACCTCTTGTTGCCACTGTTCTGAAGTCTTCCCCAATCCGGCATTCTTCATCGATAGACGCATCTTCTTATATTTAGTCTTCAAGCTATCTCGATCTTTCTCAATCTTCCTTTTCTCTTTTCTTACTTTCTCGGCTTCTGATTTCTGAACATCCACATCTAGCCTCAAGTACATCTTTTCTTCTTCCAGCTTTTCTATCTTCTTCCCAAGCTCTGAATTCCTCCTTTCAAAATCTTGCTTTATCGTCTCAACTTCTGATGGGACCACACGTAAAAATTCTTGAATCGATCGAGCATCTTTTGAACTTGGCACATGGATATTGTCATTGACTCTCCTACTCCACCATCCAAGATACTGTGGAGTCGTCATTGGGCTCACATCCACTTTCTTAATGTGATGGGTCTGATTCCAAGCACTAGAGATCTCCTTAACCCTTTTCTTTTAGCTATCCCCTCTATACGAAAACTCACTTTGAGCTAATCCGTGCGTAGTCAGTACAAACTGCCTCGATCTGAATTGCCTTAATACAAGCAAAGACGTATATCCAATGGCTTCCCAAATTTCAAGTAGAGGGACCCAATCAAAACTCCCACATCGATACAGAACTTCATCAGAAACCATCCAGGGAGCTCTCCATTCAACATCTTCTTCTCGGAGATTTCGTAGAAGTGCTGTCCAATTTTCTTCAGATATGTCGTCTCTCCTTGGTGTAGCCACTATCTCTTTTAACAGCGAATATTTTTCTGAGAAGACCCGATAAGAAACCCTATCCACCTTCCAAAAATGATTATGGAACCAAGCCAATAATAACTGTGCACATCCTATGAATTTGCCTTCCCTAGCTCTCCTACATGCACTCAATGACCGAAATGTTTCCGCCAAGATCGCAGGAACAGGTGTGACTTGTTTGTCAAGTCGATTAAAAAGACCTAAGACAGCTTTATCAGCATATCCCAATGCTTTAGGGAAGATCACTAATCCATATATACTCAAAGCAAAAACATCGACTTTCTTTTTCATATCAGGATGCTCTAAAATCAAATCTTTCAAAGCTTTCCATGAGATGCACTTATACTCACCTTTTTGCTTGATTCTGGCTGTGACCCACTGTTCGCTCATCCCCGTAATATCCATCAGTTTCCTCACAAAGGTTTGAATATTAGGAGCCCTCGAGTAAGCTTTATCAACTTGAATCTTGGGACATCTCAATAGAGCTGTATACTCCTCCACCGTAGGCACCAAATCAACTCTTCCAAAAGTAAAGCAACTATACGCAGAGTTCCAATATTGGGAGATGGCTCGAAATAAATGTTCATCTACCTTAATGTCTAATAGGTAAGGCAAATCCCCATAGCTGCAGTAAAACAAATGCTTGGTCTCGTTACTCCACTGATCCCATATCTCCCTTAATTCCTGAAGATTGTTTTGCGTCACACTGATGCTAGTCCCATAGCTTGATTTGTGCCCTTCAGCTAGGCTATCTCCTTTTCCTAACTGTGTCTGCTCTGACCACTTTCGAACGGCTGCATTGTCCTCCACTTTATCAAGGAATTCATTCTCCATAACCAGCTTTCTAATTTAGAAACTGACCGTGAATTGATACCTCTTTAAAATATGAAATGACATGAAATCAAAATAAAACACAATTAATTAGTAACATGAAGTAAAATATAAAGTAAATAATCAAATGCATATCTTGGTGATTGCTAAGGTTCGATATAGTTCTACCTAGGGTAAGTACTTAGGTTTTCTATATGTGTTTTAGCTCTAAAGTTGAGGTACCTGAACCAGCAGATTCCTCGGTCCTCACCCATTATAGGCTCATATGGACCGAGTTCAGTTCAGGGGAATACATTTCCCTATGGCTGCATGGAGATGAAAATCTCACGAAGACATAGGTACGGATGTATCCTGGAAGCGGTTCACTATCCTGCACGGAGGTGAAAACTTCACGAAGGAGTAGCTTCTCGCACCTACTTAAGGGTGTGACCACAACGGTCATGCAATGCAATTCAAAGATATTTTATACAAATAGAACCACATGCAATAAAAAGGACCATAAATTTTAAACCGGATTTTTAAATTCAGACATAAGGACATGAAACTATCGATTTTACGGCTTGACTCTCTTATTGGTCCCCAGCGGAGTCACCAAGCTGTCGAAACCATTTTAAAAGTTTGATTTTAAAAACGGGGATCGACTTTTAAAAAACGAAAATGGGAGTAGCCACCAATCTTTTTTTACTTAGGTGTGATTGGATCACCTTAAAAAACGTTTTATTTCAAAATACTGATTTTGGTCTATGAAAAAAACAAGAAAAATGGGTTCGGGAGTCGGTTATGTATGAGGAAGGGTTAGCACCTTCATAACGCCCAAAAATTGGTACCTAATCGATAAAATCATGTCCTAATGCTGAAACTTTGAAAAATTTTAGAAAATGGTCCTTTTATTTAAAAAAACTAGACTTGCCTATCTCAAAGAAATAAAACACCATACCCAGTAAGTTAGGATATAACATCTCATAATTTCAAAACTAGGTACATCTTTAGTTTAGAAAATTCCTACCTCGAGACACAAAACATCATATCCAGTAAGTTAGGACACAATGTTTTGAATTCCCAAGAACAAGTTTTTTTTTTTTTTTAAAATTTGTAAGTTTTGGTTTTGAAAGTAAAGAGATATCTAATACCTTAAGTTTTACAAGAAAAATCGAAACCCAGTAAGTTAGGACACAATTATTCTCGAAGTCCCCAAACATTAAATATCACCATATATTTTTAAAAATGCTTTAATTCAAAAAGGTATTTTTAGAAAACAATGATTTGAGTATATAACCTACATATTTAATAGCAATTCTACCTAATTACAAATTATCTAACAATAAATAATAAAAGAATCATACAACATAAATATATAATGAACTATGCCAAAAACTAATAAACGGTCTAAAGAGTAAAAATAAATAAACATGTAATTTAAAATAAATAACAATAATTAAAATTTTCACGAATAACAAAATCAAATAAAAAGGGAATAATATGTTTAAACATTAAAATAAAAAATGTAATAATTTTTTTTAAAAATGATTTAATATATATATATGTATAAAGTAACAAAAATTAAAAGTACAAAAAACTTATAATAACTGTATATAATTTAATAATTTAATATATGTATAAATAATTACATATAACAAAAATAATTAGTAAATAGTATAAAGTATTTTTATATAAAAACATTTATATATAATACTAATCATAAAATTACATACATAATATAAATAAAATATGTTTAGATAATATAAATAAATTTTATAAAAAAATAAAATTTTAGAAATAATATAACATAACATAATACTATATAATAAAAAAAAAATTTAAAAAAAGTAATGTAATAAATATATACTAATAATATATAATAAATAAATTAAACCTCATAAAATAAATAATAATAATTATATATATAAAGGCTAATACATATAAAATATATATATATAAATTTTATACCATAAAAAAATTAATAATAAAAATAATATGATAAAATAATTCAGTACAATGTTAAATTAATTTAAAAAAATAAAATAAAAAGCTCGAGAATCAAATTGAAATAAAACGTAAGTTTCAGGGCTTAACCGTAAATACAAAAAAATGCTATTGGACGTAATTGTAAATTTGAAAAAATGCGGAAGGGCTTAAATAGAAATTAGACCATTCAATGAAAACGTGCGGATCCTCCCCGAGTCGGGTCAACGCGCGGATCTTGGCATGCTAAACGGCGTCGTTTTAACGCTTATTTGCTTAAACGAAAACGGCGTCGTTTTTTAAGTGCTATATAGGTCAATTTTTGGACCAAAAACTCATTTGGCATTCGATTTTAAAAAAAAAAAATTAGAGTGCTCTCTCGCCTCTATCCGGAAGAGTCGTCGGATGTCATAGGCCACGACTGCACGCGCCATACACGCTTCCATGGACGGTGACCGGAGGACTAAAATCTCCGATTTTCGGCGTTTTCGAAAGGTAATGGCTCCCTTTTCTCTGTTTTGTATTTTTTTATATAAAAATATGCATGCATAAAAAAAATAAAGAATGCGTAATTTAAATAAATCACCTCTATATTGCAAAAATCTGTTCTTTTATTTCTGTATTTTATGTGTATTTTTTGTATATTCTCTCTGGGTATTTTCTTCTGTATTATTTGTCTCTCTGTGTGTTTTTACAAGTCTTTGTAAGGCTTTTTATAGCATTCGAAATAAACAATAAATAGGGAAACTAAAATACTGCCATGTTTACTGTCGATTTCCTTTCCTTTTGCAGGTGGATGAGAAGATCTCGGCGATGGCGGGGTTCGCACGAATCGTGGCACGACCGAAGATTTTGCGTGGGTACGAGAGCCGATTGCGACGCGAGGCTGGGGCGCTGGCTTGCGGACTGAGGCGCTATCGAAGGCTGGTGGCTGCGATGATTGCGCTGGACTCCTGCTTGCGGCGCCTAGGGTTTCCAGAAACCCTAGGCTCCTGCTGGGACTGTTTACTTCTTGGGCCATGTGTTGTTTGGGTCTAGGTAGGGTGTTTCAAGATCTGGGTCAACTGTTGTTTTGGGTCAGGTAGTCTTATTTAGGTATTGGGTCACAGGTTTAAGTGTTGGGCTCGGGTAGTTTAGGGTATTTGGGCTAAATGTAACGGGCTTTTGGTTTATTGTTTTTGGGTTCTTGTAAAAGGACTGTTTAAAGACATTGTTTTTTTATTTAATATTTTTTATATTTCTTAATTCTGGTTTATTTAAGCCTGGGCAAAATGGGCCTGTGACAATTCCAATGTCTACGTGTTAGAGAAGAGCTAAATCTTGCTAACAAGTTTACAACGAAAACTATATCAAGTCTTGTGTTGTTTGCAAGATACATCAATGCTCCTATGACACTTAGATATGGTACTTCAGGATCAAGAAACTCTTTATCATTCTCGTAAGAACGAAATTGATGTTTTTTTCACATTTAGCGATCGTACAACCATCGAGATACTCAATGGATGTACTTTATCCATGTAAAATTTCTTTAAGATCTTTTCCATTTAAGTTGATTGATGGACATTGATTCTATCTTTTAAATGCTCGATTTGCAGGTCAAGACAAAAAAAATTGTTTTTCCAAGATATTTCATCTCAAATTTTTTGTTTAAACAATTTACTATTTTTTGAAGCTCTTTAGAAGTTTCAATAATATTTAGATCATCAACATAAACAATAATTATCACAAAAATCTGATTCAGGCCTTTATATGGGCAAATTGAATCATTTTTTATCAAGCAATTTTCCTAGGAAACTATATATCCTTTTAGGATTTTTTTTATATAAATGTCACTATTAAGTGAGTTATAAAAATAGGTTGTAACAATATCTATTAGATACATGTCAAGTTTTTCACGTACTGTAAAAGAAATAAAATATCTAAACGTGTTTGCATCCACTACAAGAGAATATGTCTCTTCATAATCAATGTCGGGCATTTCAAAAAATCCTTGTGCTACAAGTCGTGCTTTATATCTTACAACTTCATTTTTCTCATTTCGTTTTCGTACAAATACTCATTTACGGCCTACCATCTTTACATCTTTAGGTGTTTGGGCTATAAGTTCAAAAATCTCATGTTTAGAAAGTGAATTCAATTCTACTTGAATTGTGTCTTTCCATTTTGATCTTTTTTTTTTTTTCTATTTCTACATTTCTCAATAAATTTAGGCTCAGGATCCTTATTTTCTTTTGTTATTTCAATAGCAACATTATAAGCAAAATTGTTGTCAACAACTATATTTTTTAGGTTCCATCTTTTTCTCATATTGACATAACTTATCAAGATCTTTTTATTTTCATCATTTTCATTTTCACTTCCAGGTACTGGAATCTCATCTTGAGTTGTATAATTAGTTATGCTATGGGTTTCTTCAGGAATCCCCACCTCCACTATATGACAATCTTGAATGTTTGCTCCTTTCTTTTTACGAGGATTTTTATTTTTGGAACCGACTGGTCTTCCACACTTCAAGCATTAATTACTTTCTTTTGCACTAACAGGTTGTCCTATTGGGACATCGATTCGTATTGGAACATTTTCAACTGGTATGTGAGATTTTGTAATTCTCGTTAGGTTAGTAAATGAATCTTTGGCAGTTGATTTGTAAAATGAATTATCTGTTGAACTTCTGGTTCACATTGCTTTGTACGAGGACCTTAGACAATGATAATTCATTTCAAGTACTTTATTCATCCAGCTATTTATTCTCTCCCCTAATGTAGGGAAAACTATCTTATAATAAATAACAACTCATGCCATAACTAAATTTCAAATTAATAGTTCAAAAATATTTAATAATATAATGAGACTTATATCAATATACATTCCCAACCTCCTATGTTGGCACATCTTTGTGTGTTGTGGTTGAGCAATTAGAACATATACCGCATATCCAAAAATTTTAAGATGGGAAATATTTGGCTTTTGGCCAAAAGCCAATTGTAATAGGGACTATTTATTAAAACTTGCTGGCCTAATGCGCACAAGTGCTGCTACATGCAAAATAACATATCCTTTAGCTATAACACAGAGTTTTGTTCTCATAAGTAATGGCCTAGCTATTAGTTGGAGGCGTTTGATAAACAATTCAGCTAAATTGTTTTATGTGTGAACATGAGCTAAAGAATGTTCAACTTTTATCCTAATTAACATACAATAATTATTGAAAGCTTGGGACGTAAATTCACCAACATTAGTAAGATGAAATATTTTAATTGCATAATTTGAAATTAATCATTTAAACAAGTAATCTCGCAAATGATAAGTTGCGAGTTGATAAAACATGTGATTATTTTGTAGATCTATATACCAAAATCATATAATATCAAAACCATTCACATGATGGATGTATGAGTCCATATTCATTTCAGAAATGCAAGACATTAAATCTCAACTTTAGCTAGTGAGTTTTTAATAATCAATTATCATTGAGAACAAGCAACACATGGAAATTTTTTTTAACTAAAGAAACTTATGGTTTTTTAATGGATGTCTATATGAATTCTGAATTAATTTTCGCATCATATATGATTCAAGATGATCTAACTAGTCACGCCAAGTATTATATGTATTTGTATCAGTAAATTTCTGGTTTACTTTAACATGCTTTTTAATTGTACTAATAACACCAATATGAAAATTGAGAATTGATAATTTTATTATCATACCTTTTACTTTGTATCCACATATAACCAATATTGTGACATTTACTTTTAGAAATATCTAAATCAATGTGAAGTCCATAATGTCATTAACTCAATAAAAAAAATATAATTTGCAAACAATTATGTGTGATATTCACTTCAGGGAATATGCCAAAATCTTCAATGTCCAAATTGACTTTAATGATCAAAAGTGATTATAACATATTTATCGCAGACATTCACTTCAAGGAATGTGCAAAAAATAATTCGGTCAATAATGTAAGTATATATCATATTTCTTACCAATAAGATCATATAGATATCATCCGTTTCAAGGAATGATTAATTAATATAAATCATTGATCATTCTATTCTAAGAATGAACATTTAACAACATTTCGAATCATCTATCTTCTTATTTATTTTGCAATAATGGTAATAGGTTCCATTTTTATAATTGTTATGTATTGCTACATTCATTTTGGAGAATGGAGCAAAATCAGTGAAACAAATAACTCGTTCTTTTGTTTAGCCATAAGAATGCATGAGATCAATTCATAATACTTTTAAAATCATTTTCACAAGAGATTTGCATCATCAATTAACTTGAAAAAAAATAGTCAAGTAAAGCATGGAGTTTATTGTAAACCAATTCTATGGATAAAACTCACATCTAAAATATCAAACCTGATATAATGCTAGTGCTAGAAAAAAAGTTCATAAACCATTGTAGACATGCATGAAATTTACTTCAAAATAATACATTTCATGTTCACTAAAACCTTTCCATTTATAATTGATCATGTTATTTCTCTAAATAATTAACAAATGGAATAATATAAAACGTATGAACTATCTTTAACAGCTCTACAAAAGTAACAAGTTTCCTAGGGTTGTATAGTAGGAAAAATACAAGTCATTTACAAAAGTAAACCACATGAGTTTTTTTTTTTTTAATACTTCTTATCAAACAACAACCAATTAATATAAATGAGGTTTATAGAAATGCCAATGGCCAACTTAATATAATAATTTTTATTTTTAAATTTATGAAAATGTTTCCAACCAAAATAATTCAAGAATTAAAAATGATAAGAATTAAACTTGAAATTCTATATTAGAATCAACCCAAAAATCAATTTAGACATTCCTCAAAATTGTCTTTAGAACTATACATGTATTAGTATTGAAAATTTTCAAATTGTATAACCAAATTAAGAAGGGACATTAGAGAAACATAATCTATATTTGAACTAAATCAAATATGAACAATCATAAAATTCATTGGTTTATCAATACAAATTTGTCTACTAAATATGTTTTATTCAAATATATTATTTAATTATAGAACCTATTATAGATTCATTTTCAAGAACAAATAACATGCTTAAAATAATAAGTAGCCTATGGAATCAAAACTTAAAAAGGAATACCATCTCAAATATTTAAATCATATATCAAGCCAATTTAATATTTAAAGATACTATTGTTGAGGAAAAAAATTTAAAGATAAAGATCTAATAAGTTGATATACCTTTCTTGTTTGATATTGAGTCTTGATGATTTTATCATGAAGTAAGCAAATATAGCTCCAGTAGTATACTTTGAATCCAATCAAAATTCATCTATAGTAAAATTTCAAAATAACTTATATGATACTAATACACACTGACATCAATAACATTGAATAAAAATTATATTGATATCAAAATCCGAAAACATATGTTGGCTAGAATTTGGAATATATATTCAAATTGAAACCATCAAATAAACACGTAAAATAGTTAGTTTAATGATGATTAAGAACTGATACAAAGTCACATATTATGATGAACCTTAGGTATTGATTAATAAAAATGATTGATAAAATTATGGATCATTATTTACAAATCTACCAATTGATAACATTAAAATTAAACAATCATCATTCAAACATCACCAAGCAATTATCAAATAACATATATTAAGAAAAGTAATTTTTTTATGAACAAAAATCTAGGTACATATAAGCTTGTGATGTGATAAACATATAAGCACGTAACGTGATAAGTAAATTTACCTAAATTTCTTATCTTCTACTAAAGTTCAATAGCACCGCAAGTAATTTATAAAATTTGACATAAATTTACTTCTGATCAAAATCTATATTGAGATCAAATATTTTACCATCCTTAAAATATAGAAATAAAATAAATTAAACAAAATCATCATAATTATTCAAGAGTTTTACAAAAAACCAATATGAAACGTTAAATAAAAACTCCCTACAAAATTTTTTGCATCTTGTGTCTAAAGTTTCGAATGAAAAATCATGGAGGATAAGTATGATCTTTAATAGATAATAATTTTACTTCTAAGCAAAATTGTGCTTATAATGTATTATAAAACTAAGAGAATTATAGTAAAAATAAGAGAGGAGAGTAAACATAAAAGTGAAAGGATAATTCTAATTTTTCTTGGATCCAATAAGCTTGTACATTCCCTTTATTTATATGGCCTCAATCACTATAGGTTACAAATATATAATAAAGATAATTAAGATATCCTATAAATTCTTTAAGGGTTACAAGAGTTACAAAATAATGAATTTGGAGGTTTTGGGAGTTATATGAGCATCCATTTATCAATAGATTTATAACAATAAGTAGATTTATAACAATAAGTGTTTTTCCTCTAATTTAAAAGTTGAAAGAGGTGATTGAGTCTTAGTTCAGTTGGCATTGAAATGCAGGAGGACGTGGGTTCGAGTGTGTTGCAGCATATTATCATCCTGTTTAAGGATTGCGGAGGAGTTATGGGTAGTTCTAGGCATTGTATTAAAAACCAAAAGACTAAGAATCCTGATGCTACATTCATATGAAAGGAAGTAAAAAAAATTGAAAGAGGTTCTAGGTAAAATTTTGGATTATTATTTGATACACAAGTGATGAAGTTTTTTTAACTTCACAAATAAGATTAAATGCAGCTATGCGTCCCATTTATTTATTTTTTATTTTTAAATCTATACTATTATTTAAGCCATTGATTGAGCCAGTGTCAATCGAGCACCAATTTGATTAGGAAAATTTTAAAAATGTCTTTCCGTAATTAAAATATATTAAATTATTTGAGAGTATTTTAGTATTTTTATTTCTAAAAAATCAATAAAAATTTTATATGTAACTAGATTTGAACCCATGTTATATATATTAATAAAACAATTTTATCACTAATCCAAAGCTTTATTTTAATATTTAAATTTTAATTATATTATACATACTTTATTATCTCTATCAATTGTATATCTATATCTATATTTATATACTATTATTTAAGCCCCTAAGTTGGTGTCATGAGTCAACCGGGCACCAACTCGGTTAGGAAAATTTCAAACATGTTATTCCGTAATTAAAATAACTTATATTATTTGTGGATATTTTAGTCTTTTTATTTTTAAAAAACCAAAACAAATAAAATTGTATGTGATTAGATTTAAACTTATGCTATTTACTATAAAATAATTTTACCACTGAACTAAAGATTTATTTTAATATAATATCTACATTTTAATTGTATTATACATATTTTATAATCTCCATCAATTATATATTTATTTATATTATTATTTAAGTCTCTAACTAAGTTGGTGTTATGAGTCAACCGAGCACCAACTTAATTAGGAAAATTTCAAAAATGTCCTTCCATAATTAAAATTAGTTATATAATTTAAGAGTATTTTAGTCTTTCTATTTGAGAAAAACAAATAGAAAATTGTATATGATTAGATTTTAACTCAAGTTATTTACAATAATTAAACAATTTTACAACTAAACCATGACTTTAATTTAATATAATAATTATATCTTAATTGTAATATGCATATTCTAATGTGTTTATATATTAAACTTCATTTTACTCATAATTTAATTTAATTTTTTCATTTTAATATAGTACGTTTTGTATGTATTATTATTAATTAGTTTCAAACAATATGTTTTATTATTTATTGTATATTATTTGTAAACGCATTCCAGTATTCTAAATACACAATTTCCACACTATATTCTAGTGTCAATTAAAAACATGTGGCGCCATCTTAACTTTGGTTGTGGAGTTGAAAAAACTTACACCATTAATATATCAAATGATATCCAAAAATTTAATTTAAAATATATAAAATATTTTAAGTGGCTTATAAAGATTAAAATATTAACCAATAATCTATCAAATACAGCTTCACACACTTATATAAATCCAAAGAATAAAATTTTATTTGTAGTGCCCCCCTTAATTTTCCCTATTATAAAATGATTGTAATATTTTATGGTACTGAAATAACAGACCATGCCCTCTTAATTATCTTATCTTCATAAATATATTACATGGTGTGGCATGTGCAATACCCTAATTATGGGTTTTCTTTCCTCTTTCAATTCTAATAGGAAATAGATAATTTACCTTATTTTATCAATCATAAACCTCTCTAATAACATCAACAAAAATAAATTTTTTTAAACAAATTCTATAATTTTTGAAACACAAGAAACTTACACAAAACAGAGATGGCCCACTAGCAGCATGTCTTCTGAGATAAAAAAGAAATTTGGATTGGGCCTGCCTCCAATTTTTTGGTGTATTCTTTTATTATATTATTTTTTTTCTAATATTATAGTTGTATTATTTTTAGTTTAATTTGATAACAATTATACATTTTGGTATTTAGAGATAACATTATTGATTTTTTAATGTTTAATTCGAGGTTTGAGATTGATTTGATGAAAGATAATTGTCAATATTATCAGGTTTGAATTATTATTATTATTTTGTTAATAGAATAAATTTAATGTTAATTGTGAATTTATTTAATTTTGTGCTTATTTTGTTAAATACAACTTAATGGCTGTGATTTTCTTTTTGTTTGATAAAATTTAATTTATAATATTATTAATAAATTATGAATTTTAAACAAATAAACCATAAAACTAAATCTAACACCATTTACTTTATATACTAAAATATATAATTTTTACCAAACATAAGTACCACGTTACATTAAAAAAAAAAAAAAAACACAAACATCACAATAAAAAAAGTCCCAAACTTATATATGTGTTACGCCATTTCTATTTAAAGAAGCATATTTGGGTTGATTAAGTCTTCAACCACCAATTTGAGGTGGTGCATTACAGTATCAACATTTAGCCAATGGTCCCAACAATTGTCAACTTGGCTGGCACCAAAATGTCTCCACCGGTTAGCCACCCTTGTATGTTTTTTAGATTTGGGTCGATATTCAAACCGGTCAAATTATTAGTTTATCGGCCAAATTAATTCAACTAAAAATCAATAAAATTTTAAAAAGAATTTTTAAATTAATTAACCAATTCAACCGTCGATTTAACCAGAGATGAAGGCAGAAAATTTTTTTAGGGGGCGAAATTAAATTTTAATTTTTACGATAGTAAAAATACAACTTTACTATTTGATTAGCCTATATCTTTATAATTTTTAAAGAATTAAATCAAATTTTTATCATTTTTAGCGGGCTAAAGTGTAATTTTACTTTTACTAATTTAAAAATTTTAAAAAATTTAAAAGGCCTAATGGTAGGGCCCCTGCTAGCCCCTGACTACACCCTTGAATTTAACCGGTCCGATGCCACCAAATCGATACCTTGAACAATTTTCGATCCAACCAACCAATCCAATTTAATTCAAACATATTTATGTCAACACAAGTATTATTAAGTTGTGCCATCTCTTCATGTTTTGTGATCCATTGCCTAGAAGTACCAAGTATATTTTATCATTTATCACCATTAACTTATATTATATAAATTTTTACGTAGTTTTAGATTTATATAGTATTCATATTATTTTTAATTCCTAATTTTATTGGTTGTTTGGTCACAATTTTTTTTAATTATAATAACAGGGCAAAAGTTGAATAAAAAACGTGACTCGAACTTAAGTCCAGGGATGAAGCCAGAACAATTTTTTAGGGGGGGCTAGATAAAATTTTAATTTTTTATAGTTTATATCTTTATAATTTGTAAAGGATTAAATCGAATTTTTATAATTTTAGGGGGGCCAAAGTGTAATTTTACCTTTACTAATTTAAAATTTTTAAAAAATTCTAAGGGCCTAAATAGTAATTTTACATTTTAGGGGGCAGAACCCATGCCAGCCCTCCCTAGCTTCGCCCCTGCTTAAGTCACACTTGAGGGGATAAACACCCTTAACCATCAGACCATCACATAAAATTCTATTTGGTCACAATTTTGTTGCTTGATATCAAATTACCATTTTATTTCACATCTACCTCCTCGTTGCAAGGAACAGAAGGATGCAAGGTCCTTGCATTGTGGCAACGTTTTCCCACACCTCAATTTCTATCTTTGCTATAATCATGTAATACGTCGATAAAACTATTAAATTCATGCAAATAGTGAAATATATTTTTACAGTTGGAAGCCCGATCTTAACCTCAATTTAAGATATATTTAATTGATTGAATCTTACTTTATAATTCATAATATTACATTTTGAAATAAGATTATATTATTTGAATTATTAATATTTTGGTTATCTTCTAATTTTACATTCTCAAATAGTCATAATATAATATGCAATCTATGACCCATTTCTTTTAAATTTTCTTAAATTACGAGAGCAATTTTAAATTTTTGACCAATTTTTCATTTATTATTATAATCAAATTAAGCTCAAAAAAATTAAGACTAATTAAAACAAAAGTATCTTTTTTTTCTTATCAGTAAAACAATAGATATCATACTTTAAAATTATAATTATTATATTTACTCTAATAATTTATTTATTAGTATATTAGTTATGGTTGGTGATGTAATCACTTTTCATGAACTATTATAATTATTAATTTATAATTTTTTTCATCATCGTATATTTACTTATTAATATATGAATTGTAATAAAAAAAAATAAGAATTGTAATGATTTATTATAACTTTATGAAAATTGAGACTAAAAAATATTAAAGGAATTAAACTTGTTAAAAATATATATAACAAGAACAATTTAATAAAATGTGTTTTTAGATTATTTTACATTCTGTCAACTAAATATCTGAGTGTTACATTCTAGTTGAATGAACCAAATAACAAAATATATCACTCATAATCTTATATTCCTGTAATCCTATTACGAAATGTAATCTTACATTCCTTGAATCAAACATCCCCAAATACCTAAAAGTTGATAGCAACGAAGTGGGATAAGTTACAATGCACCAAGGTGTTCGTGAACCATTTCAAGCTTCTTATAATGGATTTGATAACATTCTATGAGAACGCTTTTTATTTAAGGGTGGAATATTATGGACAATATTATGTTGGGCATTAAAATCATTCATACGATTTGGGGTAAACGCAATGGGAAAAGTATTCTCGTAGTATTGAAAGTGGATATGCATAAAGAATATGATCGAGTTAGCTAAGATTTTTAATGTGTATGTTAAAATAAATGGGTTTTAATTGGAAGTAGAGGCAGATCATCTATTAATGTATCAATACAATGTCTTATCAAGTATTGATTAATAGTAGCCCTACATAGATGTCTTATCAAGTATTGATCAATTCAGGGCATTTGGATAAATAAAAATTGTTCACCAGAGTAAAATAGACTATATTCTGGTGACAGTTGCAAGAAAGACACTAGAGATAACAAGCAAAGCTGGCAGCAAGGAAGATAACAACCAAAGACAGATAACAGTAGAAGATAAAAGAAAACATTATGGTTTATGTATTGCATCAGAAAAAATTACTCTTCCAAAGTATATAAAGCACGATTTTGTAGACTAATAAAGGAACTAAGGAAAGAGCTCAAGAAACTGACTCAATTGCTTAACAACTTCTTCAACAAACTAACTCCTCCAAACTATTTTGATATTGTTCAACATTCCCCATGCTTTCTTATTTCCTTACCCCCCACGATCAATAACTTCTCAGCATCTTGAATGGAAATGACTTTTAACTTGCTCCTCAGCTTATGAAAAGTGATGTAGGTAATGTTTTTGTTAGAATATAAGCAATTTGAGCTGCTGCTGGCACATAATTCACCTGTAGCCAGTTTCTTAGAACCTTTTCCTTCACAAAGCGAAGGTCTAGATCTACATGTTTGGTCTTCACATGTTGGACAGGATTTGCAGCCATAACTACAGTACTAGTGTTGTCGCACCACACCTTGGGAATGTTGGTTAAGCTAATTCCAAAATCATTTAAAATTGTCTGCAACCACATAACCTCTGAGGAAGCATCAACTAGACTTCTATACTCAACTTCTGCAGTGGACATTTGTTGAGCATTGGCCTGCAATGCAACAAGTGTCCAGCAGCAGCTCAGCTTGCAAGTCAGCATCGAGACTGAACCAGAAGCAGCCTAGTGATTTTGTTTCATTTTGTTCTTTTGTAACTTGATCAAGTTAGCTTGTAACTTGATATCAAAAGTTAGTAAATTTAGATTTGAATTTGATGGATGTAATAGCTGACATTATCAGCTTTGCTTTTGTGTATTTCATAAGTTAGTATTTGGTAAACATAGTGGGAGTAGTTAAGTCATTAGGTAATCCTCAACTTTTCTTTGTAACTCATGTATATATTCAATATTCAATGAAACGGTATGATAATATACAATTTTCAGCCAATTGTTTTCTGCTCAAATTTTCCTTGCTAAGCTTCTGGTTTTCTTTCTCTCTTGTTTTGTTTTTCATTCGATCACATGCAAAAGTTCATGCAAAGTGTTTGCTAAGTTGTTGCAATGTTCCAACAACATTGAAACTTAACGTTGCTTCTTTGAACTCCAAGACATAAGATTGGCCCCAAGAAATGTACAATAACCTAAGATAAACCTTCGATCATTTGTATCACTTCCCCAGTCAGCATCGAAAAAGGCAATTAGAGTACCACAAGTTAAAGACAACATGACCAACCCATAATCAATGGTTCCATGTAAATAGCAAAGTATATGCTTAACCGCAACACAATGTTCAATACAAGGTGATTGCATAAACTGAGCAACTTTAGTAAACTAAAAGAAATATCAGGTCTTGTGTGACAAACATAAAGTAATGCTCCAACAATGCTTCGATAAAGCTGAGGATCATCAAATTTTCCCCCCATATCGTTACAAAGCTTTCGCGATGCAACCATAGGTATGGGAGTTGGATTACAATTTACCATATTTACCTTTTGTAAGAGTTCTAAAACATATCATTTTTTATTCAACACAAGTCCTTTACCAACCTTTTATACTTCAATACCAAGAAAGTATACAAGATAGCCAAGATCTTTCAAGGAGAACTTAGTATTGAGGTTTTGCACTAGTCAATCCACTTCTACTAGAGAATTGCCTATGATAAAAATATTGTCGACATAGACAATAAGATATAACAAGTTGTCTTTATCTTGAAGAACAAACACAAAAGAATCTATCTTTGAGTTTGCAAAGCCCAATTAACCAAGGTAGTCTTCAAGCTTGGAGAACCAGCTTCTGGGTGCCTGACGCAGCTCATATAATGACTTGTGCAACTTACATACTAAAAAATTTCCATTCGAAGCTGTTTTCTCAAACCCGGAGGTTGTACCATGTATACTTTTTCAAAAAAATCACCTTTAAGAAAGGCATTGTTGATGTCAACTTGACGAATCTACCATTCATTCGCCAATGCTACTAATAGCAAAACATGAACTGTAGAGGTTTTAACTATCGGGCTATAGGTTTCTTTGCAGTCATGGCCGACAACTTGGGAGAAGCCTTTCCCAACCAACCTAGCCTTATGCCTTTTAATTGTTCCATCAGCACGTTTCTTGACTTTAAAGATCCATTTGCACCCAATTGAAGTTTGATTTGGTGGCAAAGGCGCAAGCGACCAGGTACCATTATCTACAAGTGCTTGATATTCAGCCATGACAAAAGCTGTCAACTCAGGTGATTGTAAGGCGGTATAAACATTAGGTGGAACGTTCTCATCAATAACTGCAACATTTACCTTAGATTTGAAGGTGCTTGCTTTACTACGAGTCACGATAAAATGACTGTTTGTGGATACTATAGGAGCTGGTGGAAGAGAGGAAGTCTCATCTTGCGTAAACTCTTCTCTATCATCAACGAAACCATTTTGAGATAGATCAACCGACTGCAAATTAGTATGAGTAGATGAGCCATGATCAACAGATGAAGGGGAAACTGAGAATGAACTAATAGCATTAGAAGAGGAGGAAAATCCAGAACTAGCAATAGGGACACAAGTGTGCGTGACTGGTGATTCAACTATTGGAAGAGTGGAGGAAATAAAACCAGTCGCCTATGACAACGGAGGAGATGCAAAATCACTTCTTTTGGAAAAAGGAAACACATGTTCCTGAAACTTTACATGCTGTGATAAACCGTAATATAAACATATTTTAATCTCACATTTAGCATACTTTTGGATGATTTGTTCCCTGAATTGTGAAATTTGGTGCTCTTAATCCTTTTTTTTTCATGTTTTATACTTAGGAGAGCACCAGAGGATGAAAAGAAAGAGAAACGGGCCTAAAACGGAGTAAATGGGCCAAAGAACGAAATCGACATGGTCTAGGCCCGAGACCACACGATCGTGCCTCATCAACAGACCCGAACATGGCCTGGCCACGATTCACACGGGCGTGTGCCATGGGCGTGTCTCTGACGTGACAAAGAAGAGTTTCATTCGGATTAGGGTACTTAGAGGAAAAGAAAGTCATTCCAAAAGCCTATATAAAAACCCTAAAGGCCAACCTTCAACGGGGGTCCAGTGGGGGTCCAGTTAGGCGCCCAGTTAGGCCGAAGAGCCGAGCCAGAGAGGCTAAAATTGTGGAATTTACTCGAAAAAAGCCGGTTGATTCATCTCAAGAAGCCGGAGTTATACTCAAAACGAAGGATCTTTTCTTCAATTCCTTCAGGGGTTTTAGGTTTTTTCTTATGTTTTGTTTTATATTTTCTTCTGAGATATATTCTTTTATAATTATGAACTAAACCCCTTAAATACCTGAGGGGGGTGAAACCTAAGACGGATCTTGTTATTGTTTTCTGAACTATATGATAAATACTTGATTTGTTTTTAATTATGTGTTCTTAATTCTTGTTTTGATATTTTAGGATATTGATTCAAGTATTGATGTGCTTAGGCAGAGGAGAAATAGACCCTGTCTAAGAGTAGATCTAGCATAGTTAAGCAGAGTTGATCACAACCCTAGAGATAGGATGACGAAAATCTACCGGATTAGGGTCAAACCTAATATGGGAGTCCATAGATCGAGTTAATGCAACTCTAGGGGTTTTAATTAGAAAGAGATTTCAATTAATCAACCCAGGGTTAGACGTTAGTAGCCTCGAGAGAGGTATTAATATAAATTAGGGAATCCTACGGATCAAGTCAAGTGAATAAATCGTCTGGTTCAGAGTTAAATAACAAGTGAAGTCTAGGTGGATTCTTCCTCGAGTATTGTCTTAATCAATTGGTTTTTCCCACAAGTATTTCCCCAATTCTTTCTCTTTGTCTTTGTATCTTTAGCTTAATTGTTAGTTACTTTTAGATTAATTAATAATTCCCTTAATTCTTAGGCTAAATAATAAAAAGAAAGTTAGTATTAGTACTTTTGGTTCCTTTGGGTTTAACAATTCTGTCTTGCCACTAAACTATACTACTGTTTGATAGGTGTGCTTGCCTCAATCGTTGTCACAGTTAGTTTCTAGGCTTGATCATTCTTTTTATAAATTTTTAAGACTCTGACACACGATCAAGTTTTTGGCGTCGTTGCTGGGGAACTAAAATATTAAGAACGCTCGATTTTTATTACTTTAGCCATTTTTTTTTTGCATTTCATTTTTATTTTTATTTTGTTTTTAACTTTACTAATTTTCCTTCTTTTATTAGCAGGTACCTCTAGTTTATTACTAGAAGGAACCCGACAAGACCCCTGATTTACAACATTGATATTGAAGGTACTGTTCGCAGAAATCGTAGAGAAATAAGGCGAAGCTTAAATTACATAGAGGAAGAGCAAGAGAATGAAATTAATACCACCGAAAAGATGGCTGAAAATAATCCGCCACCTCCAGAGGTGGCCGAAAATCATGCTCCTCGAACTATGTATGATTATGCTAAACCTAATTTAATAGGAACTGAGTCAAGTATTGTTAGACCTACTATTGCTACAAATAATTTTGAGCTGAGACCTAACACAATTCAGATGATACAGCAATTTGTTCAGTTTGATGGTTTACAGGAAGAAGATCTAAACAATCACTTGGCGGATTTCCTAGAATTTTGTGATACTTTCAAAATAAATGGCGTTTCTGATGATGCCATCCGTCTTCGGTTATTTCCCTTTTCTTTGAGGAATAAAGCTAAACAGTGGTTGTATTCTCTTCCACGAGGGTCAATCACTACATGGGATCAAATTACTGAAAAATTTCTGTTAAAATATTTCCCACCGGCCAAAACGACCAAGTTGAGGAACGATATCTCTTCTTTTGTGTAAATGGATCTAGAAACACTATACGATGCATGTGAGAGATACAAAGATCTATTGAGAAGGTGTCCACACCATGTATTACCCTTGTGGCTACAGGTCCAAACTATTTACAACGGTGTGAACCCCTCAACCAGGCAACTAATTGATTCAGCCACCGGTGGAACCTTGAATAATAAAACACCTGAGGCTGCCTACGAATTCATTGAAGAGATGTCACTGAGTAACTATCAGTGGCAGGTCACAAGGACAAAGCCAACTAAAGTAGCCAGTGTTTTCAACCTCGGCGCAGTGACCATGCTATCAAATCAGGTAGAGATGTTAAATTTATGTGGTTCTTTGTAGGTACATCCAGTTATGCAGTGCGATACAAATGGAGGAGGGTTGAACAACACAAAATATCCACCTTACAACCCGAGCGTTGAGAACGAGCAAGTTCACTATATGGGTAACAATTTTAAATTTCAAAATAACCCTTATATTAATACTTATAATCCAGGTTGGAGGAATCACCCCAATTTTTCATGGGGCGGTCAAGGAAATCAGAGACAACAACCCCCTCCAAACTTCCAACAACAGCCCTACCCACAGGAAAAGAAGCCGAACCTTGAGGAGATGCTGACAAAATTCATCGTAGTGACAGAAACACGTTTGCAAAACATCGAAACAACACTTAAAAATCAACAAGCATTGATTCAAGGGATCGAGAACCAATTAGGGCAACTTGCCAAGATCATCTCAGAACGACCACAAGGTAGCTTGCCAAGCAACAATGAAACTAACCCAAAGGAGCAACTTCAAGCCATAACAGCTCAGGATAGTGTAGGGTTAGATGAGCCTAAGTTAAGCCAAGAGAATTTGGTAGAGGAAGGTAAGAACGAGGTAAGTCATAATAAGCCAAAAACGGTAATTAAAGAGTACGAACCTTTTATACCTTATCCTGATGCGATGAAGAAGGACAACACAGACGAACAATTCGGTAAATTTCTTAAACTTTTAAAGAAATTACATATTAATTTACCATTTCTTGAAGCTCTTTCGCAGATGCCAGATTCAAGGAAATTTTTAAAAGAGTTTTTAACAAACAAGCGAAAGTTAAACGCAGTGTGCTCAGCAATGTTGCAAAATAGACTACCACGAAAATTAAAAGATCCAGGGAGTTTTACAATTCCATGCTTAATTGGTAGTTTATCTGTTGATAATGCTTTAGCTGATTTAGGGGCAAACATAAACGTTATGCCCTATAAAATGTTTGAACAACTAGGTCTAGGGAAACCCAAACAAACTAGGATGAGCATTCAATTAGCTAATAAAACTTGTAGAATTCCTAGGGGTATAATTGAAGATGTACTTGTGAAAAATGATAAATTCGTATTCCCAGTAAAATTTGTCATTTTAGACATGGATGAGGACAATAGTATCCCCTTAATTTTGGGAACGCCTTTTTTAACAACTGTTAGGACTAAAACATAAATTCTATTAATAACCACTCGGTTAAACCTTCTTTTCAAGAAGCACCACAGAACTACACAACTGAGCCAGATCCTAGACCTAATGCCAACAAGGAAATAACTCATGAGGAACGAAGGCTTCAGATCGATGAACTAGACGAGTGGAAGACACACTTCAAGGAGAAATTAGGAATACACAAAGTAGAACCAACGCCATTCCATGGGACAAACAAGTTTAAGATCGGAGATCAAGCATTGCTAGATAAGGCAGACCCTCGAATACCTCCTTCTGACCCTAATACAAATGAAGAAATCACTTTTAAGGTACTCAATGTTTTCCCATACGGAACAGTCGAGGTAAGTAACCTACATTCGGTACTTTTAAAGTAAACGCTACTCGACTTGAACTATATACTCATAATAAAACTGATAGCATGAGGAAGGACTTTCAACTCCTCAAACCACCATGATTATGCAAATGAGAGGTAAGTCTAGCTTAAGACTATAAACGAGCACTTCTCGGGAGGCAACCCGAGAACTAACCCCATTAATTTTCACATTTTTACTTCTAGCACCTAACTAAAAACTACCCAAAGTGCAGATTTCCATACCACACGGCCTTGCACACGGTCGTGGCCGTGGCCGTATGGATGCTACGGATGTACATACTAACATGGCAGAGATAGTACGAAACAAGACGAAAAATATCTTCAAGCCACGGGCCCTTAACTGAACACTACGGCCATGCGATACGGCCGTGGCCGACACTGTTTTAGCAACACGGGCGTGGCGACCTACACATGGGCGTGGGAGAAACGAACGAAGCATAACACGACCGTGCGACACGACCGTGTGACTCGACACACCCACGATACACAGGCGTGGGGATGTACCAGATTTGAAATCTCTATTTAACACACACACTTCTCCCCTTCTTACCTACTCCCCACTTCCCTTTTTCTTCAAACACACTCTTAACTCTTCATTCTCAACTTTCTTCGTTCCCTCTTACTCTAGATCTAACCATATCCATGTCGAAGAAATGGAAAGATCCTAGCACAGTCTCCCTTTGTGAGACCGATCTACATAAGTTCATGTCGGCCGCTTCATTAACTCGACAGGAAAAGGACCTTTGAGTCCATCTAACTTTTCTTTTTATTTTCCCTTCTCCTTTATTTTCCTTTTCTTTATTTTTATTTTACTTAGTTTAATCTATTTTATTTTATTTTCTTTGATTTAGGTTCTAAAGGCTACTTGGGAATCACCACACCACGACCATAGCCACGACACCACAGCCTTAGAAATCACACTCACCCTGCTAACCATCTAACGATAAGGACTCTTCGGTCCATTAATCTTTTCCTTTAATTTTATTTTACTTTCTATTTTCTTTTTCTTTCTCTTTCTTGTCTTTAAATATATATTTAGTATATTTTGAATTATTATCATTATTTCCTGGCTAATTCTTCACGAGCTTCCCAATTTCTTCATTTAGCGCAGAGATTGTTGGCGGCCACCACACCCCGACACTCCTAACTCAAGGAAGCCATCCAAATTCAAGAATTTTCACTTCTCCCTTTCTCTTAAATTTCATATATATCTTTGTACATTGAGGTCAATGTACATCTTAAGTGTGGAGGGTGAATATTTATTTCGAGAAAGTGCCTAACTTTCTGCATTATTCTCAAATCCCTAAATGATATCTTGTCTTTAAGTAATTTTCTCATATCATGATTAGAACGAAATTTCTTTTGATTTATGATTTTTATTGATACGTTTTGGATTAAGTCGTTGATAATTATGCAGTGATGATTTAAACTTTAGGAGACTAGAGAATCAAGCATGATGAGTCTATTTTCAAAAATTAAAATTTTGTTAGGTTGTCTACCTGAATCTAATTATTACTTTGAAGTTTGAAATTTACAAAGTTGATATCAAAAACCCATAATTTTTGTGAGATCTTGAGCCTTTTAGAGCATATCTTCTTTTTGTGCTCACTTTTTTATTATGAGTTTGTCAACATTGATTTGTTATTCTAGAACTTGCTTCGATTATACATGTCAAGACCACATTATTGATTTGATATACTGAGATGATAAAGGCACTTAGGATTTAACCCACTCACTAAAAAGCTAGCCTTCACAATTAACCCCTAGTGAACTCCTTTTGAACCTAATAGCCCTTTTATTGACTCACCCACTAATATTACCCCAAAACCCATCTTGTATTTGTTATCACCATTCATTGACTCCCTTTTTGTCGAGATTTGATTTTGAGCAGTTGCCTAACTATGTTCTATTTTTCAGTTGTTAAAGTTCTTTCTCATTATTGTAATGATTTGTTCTTTAAAAAAATAAATCAAAAAAATCAAAAAAATAAAAAAAAAATCAAAGTATATTCATTATTAGTTCTATAATTAGGTGAGCTTATACATTTAAATTCCACATATTGAAAAAAAAAAGCTCGTATTATTAGTATTACAAGTTTTCAATTGATGTAATTATTTAGGATTAGTTCATTTTTCTAGTTAGGTAAATTGTCAATTCAATCTCGATTCTAACCCTCCAATTCAGCCTTTATCCACACCTTTAACTGGAGCCCCATTACAACCCTTTTTAAAGACCTTTTGATTTATGTCTCATCTCATTTTACAGTGGTAGAGATTTGATTTTCAGGCAAGCCTATGGGATTAACTTTTCATGTTTGACTTTTGAGTGCTTAATTTTGAACCTTAAACACTTTGAGTGATTTGAGTGAATCTTTAATGAGGATATCAACTCTTGTCGATTTTGAATTAAAGGTAATTAATTTGGTAAGGGGAAACACCTATGTTTTTATGCTACAAAAACTATGACTTTGATTGTTTGAATATTTAAGACCCTTTACTTAAATTATCAATGTATGAATTATCTTTGAATTACGATGGAACACTATTGATGAATATTATGAATCAAGGAAGTTCATTTTAATTGTGAGTTGAGAATTTTGCTTGAGGACAAGCAAATGCTTAAGTGTGGGGGTATTTGATAAACCGTAATATAAACATATTTTAATCCCACATTTAGCATACTTTTGGATGATTTCCCTAACTTGTGGCATTTGGTGCTCTTAATACTTTGTTTTCATGGTTTATACTCAAGAGAGCACCAGAGGATGAAAAGAAAGAGAAACAGGCCTAAAATGGAGTAAATGGGCCAAATAACAAAATCGAAACAGCCTGGGCACAAGACAACACGACCATGCCTCATCAACAGACCCGAACACGGCCTGGCCACGATTCACACGTGCGTGTGCCATGGGCGTGCCCCTGACGTGACAAAGAAGAGTTTCATTCGGATTAGGGTACTTAGAGGCAAAGAAAGCCATTCCAAAAGCCTATATAAACACCCTAAAGGCCAACCTTCAAGGTGGGTCCAGTGTGTAAGAGTATGTCCAAAGATCAATCATGAGATGGTTGTAATAACATACTTAATTTACCATGTTTATTACTATAAAGCGTTGTCATTATTATTTCAGTTTTTTTTTCTGTGTGTATAAATAAACTGTTTTATAATAATGTCCTGAGAATAATATGATTATTCTTAAAAGATCCTTAATCGAGTATTATTGTTGACTAGGACAACAATAATGCATTAAGACTAACATGTAGTTGATTGATGATAAAGAGTTGTCATTGATATGGAGTGTCAAAATCAATGCATGAATATGTGTGTTAGAGAACAACATATTGGATTGACCTGCTATGAGTATGTTTCTTGGATTATTATGTTATTGTCACAACATTACTCATAGTGATTAATATGTATATGATCCTCAGACTTGAGATCATTATTATCCCAGCATCGTGAGTTGTATATTTTGATATAGTCAAACGTACACCGTAACAGGTTGTTCTATAAAGGCTGATGTTGGATATACCACAATCTATGTAGAGGGATATGGTTGATCAATAAAGGATAAGTCCCTCCTACATAATAGGAGTAATATCTTAGGTCACTTGATTGAGTGAGACTAGAAATGCATGGCCATGCTCAAATAAGTTGATATGAGATGTCATACTAATTTGTATATCATAGTCTACTCAAGATATCAAGAAACATGGGATGGACTATGCAAGTGTGACTATCCCATGACTTGTATCTGTTCCAGAGATAAAGGACTTAAGGATTAATGCATGAAAGGTTAATCACAAAAGGTTATGTCGAATCATGACTTCTTGTAACTTAGGTAGCAATGATACATTGCTAGATGCCACTCATTGTTTGTGACAATAGAATAGTTCTAGTATTACTGCTAACGTTGCAATAACCTACAGGGTCACACCCTATGGTTGAAATGAACGGAATAAAATATAGCTGGTACTGTGTTTGGTTGTCACATGAATTAAATTAATTACAGAATTAATTTAATTGGGCAATCAAATATTGAACATATTATATGTACAAGGATGTTGTACACATAATGATAACATAATTTTATTAATATATGAATTTGATTCATATATAAATTTAAATAAATATAGTTTACCGAAATCCTTATTATAATTAATGTAATTATAATTTTCGGTTAAAAACTTTATTGTATTTATTTAATCTTATAATAGATTCAAGAGATACCAATTATAAAAGGCCCAATTAAAAGGATACCAATTATAAAAGGCCCAATGAAAAAGACACCCATTATAAAAGGTATTAAAAGGAGACAAAGCAAAAGCAGAAAACCCTAAGTGATTGCTTGTTAGGTCTAGCAGCCGTCAAGCAAATAAACCTCCAAAACAGTTTTGGAGATTTCTTCCGTTCATAGTCAAACCGGGTGGATTACGTAGAGGCCAACATCGGAAAAGGTTGTGGCTTGATTCGATAGTAGATCAAAACTCTTGTTGCCAAGGCGTCGCTGTCTACTCAGATTGAAGTTTTGGTAATTTCGAAACCTTTATTTCACCCCGATTCGTTCCTCACACATGGATTCATGGTTTGGATCGCCGGATCTAATTTTATTTTGCTACGCCATGGGCCACAGGAGTTCCAACAGTGGTATCAGAGCCACTTGTGTGATACGAACTCGGGTTTAAATACTTGGGTGATGCAATTGTATGAGATCCATATTTTGATTTTGTTGTATTTTCAATTGTTTAAATCGTTTAAGCATAACCTGGTAGTTGTTTCTTTCGATAATTGATTAAATGTTAATCATGGTGTTGTGGCCTATTCGATTTTATGTTATTATTATTAACTATTAACAAATCTGCAATAATACGATGCTGGTATTTACAGTTTCCAGTAAGAGTTAGCTGGCTATCGGAACAACCCTTGTTCCGATATGAAACCTCAAAGATTAAAATCTTAAAGACACGATTCTGTTGATAAAAGTTATCAAATCGTGAGGTTTCATTTGACTGGGGTATGCGATTCGTACCGCGGGGGCTCCGCCCCCGCACCCCCGAGGATAGGGATCTGAGGCGATCGTAAGTTTTGTTAATAAAAGAAATTTATAAACTTGATGGGCCACAAAAGGTTGAAAGGATATTTTATAATTCACCTTAGCAAAAGCATTGAATTATGTATGTTATTTTTGACATGCACGGTGTTTGAAATGCATAGTTATAGCCCAATGACCCATTCGATAAAAGGTTGTATTTTTTTATAAATATGGCTTGCGTGTCATGCCTTACTACTATTCTCTTGTATTTCTCTTCTCATCTTATTCCCTCGTATGTAAAATGAGTTTCTGCATATTGTAATTTGCAAGAGTTGCCGTAGGCCAAACGAGAAGGAAGGTGGGACAATTATTGTGGATTAATAGTTGTAGGCCAAACGAGAAGGAAGGTGGGACAATTATTGTGGATTGATAGCTTGTGAAATGGCTTACACCTTTAGGTTTCTTTTTGGTTTTCCCATTGGCTTGGGTTGAACCACCTTAGTTTATGGGCTATAACTATTGCATTTATTTATTGCTTTATTTATTCATGTATGAGATGCTATGGATGTCTAAAGCATGCCAATTATATATATATATATATATATATATATTAAAACTTGATAATAATAAACCCTATTAATTGATGAGATCAATTAGAAGACTAAATAGGCTAAAGTAGACCATAATTGGTGAGATGCAACAACCTTAATAAAATCCCTCTATTAAAATATTAAGTCAACATGGCCTTCCAATTTTTCCCTCGTTAAGGCCTCGATCAATACTATGTAGGTTCTGCCAAAGCGAAGTACTAGTATTTATCTTGGTTAAACGCGAAGAATAAACAAGTGATATTCGCTGGTTAAAAAAAAAATTGGTTAATGACTTAACTAGGTTACTCTAATAGGATTAGAAACCTAGAGGCAAGTAAATTGGATAAATCATAAGATGATTAGAACAAGAGTTGTTCACCAAATATTAGGAGTTACATATGATGTAATTAGCAAATGTTGCTTACCTAAATAACCATAATCTTAAGAGTAAAGCCAAAGCTGACTTAAGAGGTGGTGAAATATGGATCCTTAACCTACTAGAAATACTTTTGAGAAAGTTTTTCCGAAATTAATATACGAGGGTTATTAATTTTGAAATAAAATAGTGGGAATACCATTTAATAAAGTCTTTTTAATGATTGATATAAAATTGGTAAATTTACTCACATGCATATTTAATTGTTGTAGATATATTATGGCTGCAAACATTAGCACACTCTCATTGCGATCGGTCCTTGAGAAGGACAAATTGAATGGTTTGAATTTTCTTGATTGGTTCCGTAACTTGAGGATTGTCCTTAAACAAGAACAGAAATTATATGTCATTGAACAACCACTTCCTAATGAACCACCCGCTAATGCCTCGAGGACTGATAGAGATGCTTACAAGAAGTATCTCGATGACATGATAGATGTTGGATGTCTTATGCTTGCCACTATGAATCCTGAACTTCAGAAGCAACATGAGGACATGGTTGCTTATGATATGATCGAGCACCTAAAAGAACTTTATCAGGGGCAAGCACGGCAAGAGAGGTTTGATATCTCTAAGGCCCTATTCCAATGTAAGTTGGCTGAAGGAAGCCCAGTAGGACCTCATGTCCTTAAGATGATTGGCTATATTGAAAGCCTGTCTAAGCTTGGGTTTCCATTGAGCCAAGAGTTGGCCACTGATGTTATTTTACAATCGTTGCCGGATAGCTACAGCCAGTTTGTCCTCAATTTCAATATGAATGAAATTGACAAGACTCTACCACAATTGCTCAGTATGTTATGAACTGCTGAAGGCAACTTGAAAAAGGTTGGACCCAAGCCCATACTGATGGTCCGTAATAACAAGGGCAAGGGAAAGGCCAAAGTTCAAACAAAGCCCAAGGGCAAAGGTAAGCCCAAACTTGGAAAAGGAAAGGCTACACTGAAACCTAAAGGTGGGGTGTCTAAGGAAGGAAACTGCTTTCATTGTGGTGTGACTGGACATTAGAAACGGAATTGCCCTGTCTATCTTGAGGAAGTCAAGAAGGCTAAAGCAAGCGGAATGTCTGCTTCAGGTATTTATGTTATTGATATTAATTTATCAACTACTACTTCTTGGGTATTAGATACTGGTTGTGGTTCTCATATTTGTACTTCTGTACAGGGACTACAAAGGAGTAGGACTCTGGCTAGAGGAGATATGGACCTACGAGTTGGAAATGGAGTAAAAGTTGCTACATTAGCTGTGGGAACATATACTTTATCTTTGCCTAGTGGACTTGATTTATGTTTAGAGGATTGTTATTTTGTGCCCAGTTTGACTAAAAACATTATTTCAATTTCTTGTTTAGACAAAATTGGTTTTGAGATAATTATTAAGAATAATTGTTGTTCATTTTATCTCAATAATGTTTTCTATGGTTCGGCACAATTGATTAATGGCCTCTATATTTTAGATCAAACGAATCCTATTTACAACATAAATACTAAAAGATCTAAAATAAATGACTCAAATCAAACTTATTGTCGTTTGGGCCACATAAGTGAGAAACGCATATCCAAACTCCATAAAGATGGTCTTTTGAATTCATTTGTTTTTGAACAATTTGAAGTATGTGAATCTTGCTTATTGGGAAAAATGACTAAATCTCCTTTTACTAGAAAAAGTGAACGAGCTAGTGATTTATTGGGCCTAATACATTCTGATGTATGTGGACCAATAAATACACAGGCCAGAGGTGGATTTCACTACTTCATTACTTTCACTGATGATTTCAGTAGATATGGATATGTTTATCTCATGCGCCATAAATCTGAGTCCCTTGAAAAGTTCAAGGAATTCAAAAATGAAGTACAAAATCAACTAGGCAAAACTATCAAGTCACTTCGATCTGATCGAGGTGGAGAGTATTTGAGCCTAGAGTTTGATGATCTTTTGAAAGAATGTGGGATTGTCTCACAACTTACTCCTCCTGGTACTCCTCAATGGAATGGAGTATCTGAGAGAAGAAATCGAACTTTATTAGACATGGTTCGATCCATGATGAGTCATGCTGATCTACCGACTTCCTTTTGGGAACATGCACTTGAGACAGCTGCTTTCACATTAAATCGTGTTCCATCTAAATCAGTTCAAAACACACCATATGAGATGTGGACTGGGAAACATCCTAGTATGTCTTTTATGAAAATTTGGGGTTGTAAAGCTTATGTTAAACGTCAGACGTCTACTAAGCTTGAACCCAAATCTGAAAGGTGTATTTTTGTGGGGTATCCAAAAGAAACCAAAGGATATTATTTCTTTAATCCCACTGAGAACAAAACGTTTGTTGCTCGGAATGGTGTCTTCCTAGAGAGAGAATTTCTTCTAGAAAAGGAAGTGGGAGAAAGATTGAACTTGAAGAAGTTCGAGAATCACAAGATACCACTGAACCAGAGATTGAACAAAAGCGAATTCCACAAGAAATTGAGGAACAAACAACTGTTGTAGAAACACAACCACCGCGCAGATCTTTAAGATAACGTCGTGCACCTGAGAGATATGGATTTCTCATTACAACGCATGGTGACGTTCTTCTTATAGATCAAGATGAGCCTAGGACTTATCAAGAAGCGGTGACGAGCCCAGACTCTGAGAAATGGCTTGAGGCCATGAAATCTGAGATGGATTCCATGTATGAAAACCAAGTATGGACTTTGATTGACCCACCCGAAGGGGTTAAACCTATAGGGTGCAAATGGGTTTTCAAAAAGAAAACTAACATGGATGGTAATGTACAAACATACAAAGGGCGATTAGTCGCTAAAGGTTTTCGCCAAATTCATGGTGTTGACTATGATGAAACCTTTTCTCCTGTAGCTATGTTTAAATCCATCAGGATCTTGCTCGCCATAGCTGCATTTCATGATTATGAAATCTGGCAGATGGACGTCAAAACAGCTTTCCTTAACAGAAAACTTGAAGAGGATGTGTATATGACACAACCTGAAGGTTTTTTAAATCCAAAGGATGCTAGAAAGATATGTAAGCTACAAAGATCCATTTATGGATTAAAGCAAGCTTCTCGAAATTGGAATCTTCGTTTTAACAATGCAATCAAAGAGTTTGGTTTTATCAAAAATGAAGATGAACCATGTGTTTACAAGAAAGTTAGTGGGAGCACTATCACATTCTTGGTACTATATGTGGATGACATACTTATCATGGGAAATGACATACCTACCTTGCAGTCTATTAAGACTTGGTTAAGAAGTTATTTTTCTAAGAAAAACTTGGGCGAAGCCACTTACATCTTAGGAGTCAAGATCTATAGAGATAGATCAAGACGACTACTAGGTCTAAGCCAAAGTACATACATAGATAAAGTACTGAAAAGGTTCAGTATGGAAGAATCTAAAAGAGGATTCCTACCTATGAGACATGGTATTTCACTCTCGAAGGAAATGTGTCCTTCAACTCCACAAGAGAGAGAACGAATGAGTAAAATTCCATATGCTTCCGCTATTGGATCTATCATGTATGCTATGTTATGTACCCGTCCAGATGTCTCGTATGCCTTAAGTATGACGAGCAGGTATCAAGTAGATCCCGGTGAAGGTCTCTGGACCACAGTCAAGAGTATCCTTAAGTACTTAAGAAGAACTAAGGATACGTTCCTATTATATGGAGGTGAGGAAGAGTTAAGTGTAAAAGTTTACACTGATGCCAGCTTCCAAACCGACAAGGACGATTCTCGATCGCAATCAGGTTTTGTGTTTTGCCTTAATAGTGGTGCTGTGAGCTGGAAGAGTTCAAAGCAAAGTACAGTAGCCGATTCTACAACAGAGGCTGAGTATATTGCAGCCAGTGAGGCAGCAAAGGAAGCGGTTTGGATCAAGAAGTTCATTACTGGACTAGGGTTTGTGCCTAGCATATCAGATGCTATAGAACTCCGATGTGATAACAATGGAGCCATTGCACAAGCTAAAGAACCCAGATCTCACCAGTGATCTAAACATATACTTAGACGCTACCATCTTATTTGAGAGATTATCGATCGAGGGGATGTAGAGATATGCAGAGTACCTTCAGATGATAACATTGCTGAATCCCTGACCAAGCCTCTGACACAGCAGTAACATGATCGTCACACTAAGTCACTTGGTATTAGATATATGAGTGATTGGTCTTAGTGCTAGTGGGAGATTGTAAGAGTATGCCCAAAGATCAATCATGAGATGGTTGTAATAACATACTTAATTTACTATGTTTATTAATATAAAGCGTTGTCATTATTATTTTAGTTTTTCTTTTTGTGTGTATAAATAAACTGTTTTATAATAATGTCCTGAGAATAATATGATTATTCTTAAAAGATCCTTAGTCGAGTATTATTGTTGACTAGGACAACAATAATGCATTAAGACTAACATATAGTTGATTGATGATAAAGAGTTGTCATTGATATGGAGTGTCAAAATCAATGCATGAATATGTGTGTTAGAGAACAACATATTGGATTGACCCGCTATGAGTATGTTTCTTGGATTATTATGTAATTGTCACAACATTACTCATAGTGATTAATATGTATATGATCCTCAGACTTGAGATCATTATTATCCCAGCATCGTGAGTTATATATTTTGATGCAGCCAAACGTACACCGTAACAGGTTGTTCTATAAAGGTTGATGTTGGATATACCACAATCTATGTAGAGGGATATGGTTGATCAATAAAGGATAAGTCCCTCCTACATAATAGGAGTAATATCTTAGGCCACTTGATTGAGTGAGACTAGAAATGCATGGCCATGCTCAAATAAGTTGATATGAGATGTCATACTAATTTGTATATCATAGTCTACTCAAGATATCAAGAAACATGGGATGGACTATGCAAGTGTGACTATCCCATGACTTGTATCCATTCCAGAGATAAAGGACTTAAGGATTAATGCATGAAAGGTTAATCACAAAAGGTTATGTCGAATCATGACTTCTTGTAACTTAGGTAGCAATGATGCATTGCTAGATGCCACTCATTGTTTGTGACAATAGAATCGTTCTAGTATTACTGCTAACATTGCAAGAACCTACAGGGTCACACCCTATGGTTGAAATGAACGAAATAAAATATAGCTGGTATTGTGTTTGGTTGTCATATGAATTAAATTAATTAAAGAATTAATTTAATTGGGCAATCAAATATTGAACATATTATATGTACAAGGATGTTGTACACATAATGATAACATAATTTTATTAATATATGAATTTGATTCATATATAAATTTAAATAAATATAGTTTACCGAAATCCTTATTATAATTAATGTAATTATAACTTTCAGATATAATTAATGTAATTATAATTTTCGGTTAAAAACTTTATTGTATTTATTTAATCTTATAATACATTCAAGAGATACCAATTATAAAAGGCCCAATTAAAAGGATACCAATTATAAAAGGCCCAATGAAAAAGACACCCATTATAAAAGGTATTAAAAGGAGACAAAGCAAAAGCAGAAAACCCTAAGTGATTGCTTGTTAGGTCTAGCAGCCGTCAAGCAAATAAACCTCCAAAACAGTTTTGGAGATTTCTTCCGTTCATAGTCAAACCGGGTGGATACGTAGAGGCCGACATCGGAAAAGGTTGTGGCTTGATTTGACAGTAGATCAAAACTCTTGTTGCCAAGGCGTCGCTGTCTACTCAGATTGAAGTTTTGGTAATTTTGAAACCTTTATTTCACCCCGATTCATTCCTCACACATGGATTCATGGTTTGGACCGCCGGATCTAATTTTATTTTACTGCGCCATGGGGCACCAGAGTTCCAACACAGTGGGGGTCCAGTTAGGTGGCCAGTTAGGCCGAAGAGCCGAGCCAGAGAGGCCAGAATTGTGGAATTTACTCGAAGAAAGCTAGTTGATTCATCTCAAGAAGCCAAAGTTATACTCAAAATGGAGGATCTTCTCTTCAATTCCTTCAGGGGTTTTTGGGGTTTTTCTTATGTTTTGTTTTATATTTTCTTCTGAGATGTATTCTTTTATAATTATGAACTAAACCCTTCAAATACCTGAGGGGGATGAAACCCAAGACGGATCTTGTTATTTTTTTCTGAACTATATGATAAATACATGATTTGTTCTTAATTCTTGTTTTGATATTTCAGGATATTGATTCAAGTATTGATGTGCTTAGGCAGAGGAGGAATAGACTCTGTCTAAGAGTAGATCTAGCATAGTTAAGCGGAGTTGATCGCAACCCTAGAGATAGGATGACGAAAATCTACCGGATTAGGGTCAAACCTAATATGGGAGTCCATAGATCGAGTTAGTGCAACTCTAGGGGTTTTAATTAGAAAGATATTTCAATTAATCAACCTAGGTTCTATGTTAGTAGCCTCGAGAGAGTATTAATATAAATTACCAAATCCTACGAATCAAGTCAAGTGAATAAATCGTCTGGTTCAGAGTTAAATAACAATTGAAGTCTAGGTGGATTCTTCCTCGGGTATTGTCTTAATCAATTGGTTTTTCCCACAAGTATTTCCCCAATTCTTTCTCTTTGTCTTTGCATCTTTAGCTTAGTTGTTAGTTATTTTCAGATTAATTAATAATTCCCTTAATTCTTAAGCTAAATAATAAAAAGAAAGTTAGTATTAGTACTTTTGGTTCCTTTGGGTTCGACAATCCGGTCTTGCCACTAAATTATACTACTGTTCGATAGGTGCGCTTGTCTCAATCATTGTCATAGTTAGTTCCTAGGCTCGATCATTCTTTTTATAAATTTTTAAGACTCTGACACATGATCGTGCTGCGAAATAAACACTCGTTCATGAGAATCCATGCACTTGTATCCATGATGCATGAGACTATATCCTAAAAAAGTGCAAGGTGTACTTCGATGTTCTAGTTTGTACTTGTTGAAAGGATGAACATGAGGAAAATAGAGGTTGCTAAATACTCGTAGAAATTCATAATCTGGAGCATGATTATATAGTTTTTCATAAGGAGAAATGTTGCCAAAGACTTTTGTTGAAAGCCTGTTAATGAGATACACAACCGTTAAAAAAGCATCAGACCAAAACCTCAATGGTAAAAAAGCTTGTGTGAGTAAAGTGAGGCCAAGTTCCACTGTATGTCTATGTTTTTACTTTTCCATTTTGAGACGATGAGTGAAGACAAGTCAAACAATATTGAATACCATAATTAGCCAAGTAAGAATGAAGACCACGAAATTCGCTTCCTAAATCCGTCTGAATCGCAACTATAATAGTATTAAACTAATTGTGAACAAGCTTTTGAAACAATTGCACAAATTGAAAGGCTTTAGAATTTGCTCGAAGTAGATACAACCACCAATTCCTACTGTAGACATCAACAAACGAGATATAATAGAGAAAATTTTAAGTGTTAAAAGTAACATGTTTTAATCGCATTCTTAATACATTTTTGGATGACTAGCCGATGTAAAATGGTGAATTTTATGCTCCTAATCCTTTAAATTCATGTTTCTATACTTAGGAGAGCATTTGGAAGCAAAATGAGCAAATAACGAACGAAAATTGAAAAATTGGAGCAAGTTTTAGGAGCCACAAAGTCGTGTAAGCCACACGGGTTGTCACGCGACCATGTGCTAGACTGTGTGAAAATCGCAACTACACTCTGGAAACGCGGGAAAACGTAATTTTTAGGTTTTTCAAGCATTCTAAGACCTATATATACCAAATATAAGAAGAGGAGAGTAAGTCGTCATAGAATATTCAAGAAACAACTCGAAAGACACCATTAAAGCCAACTCTGAAGTAGATTTCCATCAAGATTGAAGATCTCCTTTTTTATTTATTTGAAGTTTATTATGAGTTTCTTTATTTCTTTTGTGGTTATATTGTTTTTGAGATGTTTTTATTTGTGATTATGAACTAATTTTCTAAATACCTAGGGGAGATGAACTCTATGCTGAATTCTGTCTTTTGATTTCTTTTTTACAGAATAAATATTTGGATCATGTTCTCAATTATGTGTGCTTAATTCTTGGTTTAATATTTATTAATCCATGTTTGATGTGCTTAAATTAGAGGAGAAAAAGTCACTGTTTAAGAGTAGATCTAGCATAATTAAGTGGAGTTGCATGCAATCCTAGAAATATAACGACATAAATCTACCGGATTAGAGTCAAATATAATAGGGGGATCCATAGATCGAGTTAATGCGATAATAGGGATTTTAATTATAAAGAAATTTCAATTAATCAACCTAGAGTCAATTGTTCTTACTCTCAAAAGAGATATTAGCATAATTGATGATCACTAAACTAGCTATAATTACGACAAAGGCAAGTGCACCTATCGAACAATAATATAGCTATGGTGAGTAGAGAATATCGTATCCACGAGGACTAAAAGTACTAGTAATTACTATTTTTCTATTATTTAGTAGATAAATTGGGATGATTGTTTTAATATAAATTTACTAATCTAAATTAGCTAAGAACGCGATAGAGAATGAATTAGGAAAATATTTGAATATAACCAAAGAGAAAGACAATACCCAAGAAAGAATCCACCTAGACTTCACTTATTATTCCGAATCTGAATTAAATAATTTATTCACTTGTGACTTGATTTGTAAAAATCCCTAAATTATGCTAATATCTCTTTCGAGAGTAAGAACAACTGACTCTAGGTTGATTAATTGAAATCTCTTTCTAATTAAAATCCTATTGTCACATTAAATCGATCTATAGATTCTCCTATTATATTTGACTCTAATCTAGTAGATTTATGTCGTCCTATTTCTAGGATTGCATGAAACTCCACTCAATTATGCTAGATCTACTCTTAAACAGGGACTTTTGCTCCACTGAAATAAGAACATTAAACATGAATTAATATCCCTAAAATATTAAAGCACGAAATAAGCATACATAATTGAGAACAAGAATCAAGTATTTATCATGTAATTCAGAAATCAAATAATAAGATTCATCATAGGTTTCATTTTCCCTAGGTAACTAGGGAATTTAGTTCATAATCTAAAAAGAAAACATCTCGAAGTCAGAAAAACTACAAGACATAAAGAAATCCAAATAAACTTAAAGTTAAAAGGAGACCTTCAATCTTGAAGGAGATCCGCTTCTGAGTTGGCTCCAATGGTGTTCTTCAAGTAATTTCTTTAATCTTCTCTGCGCACTCCCTTAGGTCTTCTTCTAATTGCTATTTATAGACTTTAGAATGCTCAGAAAGCCTAAAAATTGGGTTTTTCCGCGTGTTTGAGAAATAAGGTGCGATATCGACATAGGCTGGCACATGGGCGTGTGGCCAGCCCGTGTGGATGCTGAAAATAACTCTTTTTGCTTGTTTTTCGCTCCTTTCACTTCCCTATGCTCACCTAAGTATAGAAGCTAAGTATAGAAGCATGAATTTAAAGGATTAAGAGCATCAAATTCACTAATTTACATAATAAATCATCCAAAAACGCATCAAGAATGGGATTAAAAACATGTTACTTTTATGACTTATCAATAATTTAGGGATTCTATAGATTAAGATACTAAGTGAAGAAATTGTTTAATTCAAATTTATAATGAGAAATGAAATCTAGGTGGATTTTTTCCTGGGTATTGTTTCACTTCTTGGTTGTTAGTCGTTTGTTTTTTCTTTATTCGTTCTTTGTTGTGTTCTTTAGTTAATTAATTTAGTTAATTTTAGTTTTAATTAATCTATCCAATTTGTCGGTTAAATGATATAAAGACGAAAATTACTAGTACTTTTTGGTCATCGTGGGAATGATATATTTGCTCATCGTAGCTATACTATTAATTGATAGGTGCGCTTGCTTTTGTCAAATTTTTAGTTGGTTTTGTGTCAATTAGAAAACCACAGGAAGATTCTTGTGCCAAACCCTAAAGATCAATTTCTACTAACTCAAACAATTTGAGATACACAATGTTTGATGAAGAAAAGTGTAGCTTGTGGCTTTTCTCAACATGACAAGTAGCACAAAAAGAACATTCTTTATTTTTATGAATACTTTTATTACAAGAGGACATGACCATGCTCTGGACACCTTCAGCTGGATGACCAAGGTAACGATGCCACAACTAGTACTCTAAGATACGAGATTGATCTTTAAGATCGCTTATGTGAGTATTGTAGGCTTGTTAAGTGGATGATAAAGAAAGAGAAGACTTGAAATCAAAAGCAACTTCACGGTAGCATTCATTAGCAAGAAATGTATACAGTCTATCTTTTTCAAGACCCCGAAGAAGAACCTCACCAGTAGCCTCATCCTTAACAAAGCAATGAGTGAGATAAAACTTAAAAAACTCCAAATTATCTTTAGCAAATTTACTAACAGACAAAAAATTATCGGTGATATCAGGAACATGCAGTAATTGATCCAAAATAAGTTGTCGAGAAGTAGATGTAAGGAATGACTGACCAACATATGAAATATTTAAAGAAGCACCATCACCTACAGTTACCATACTTGACCTGGGATAAGGTTTCCTGACATGAAGATGAGTAAGATCATTGGTCACATGATGTGTAGCACCATAATAAAAAAACCAAGAGGAAACAGATGAGACAAAAACATCGACTGAATTTGCTTGACCAATCTCATTAGGAGATTCAGTAGTTTGAATTGCATCAGTGGACAAAGAAGACCCTTATACTTGGATGTTAGTGTAAGAGACCATAATAGGTACATAAGAATAGTAAGTTTCAAGAGAAACGGGTACACACGAACAATAACTTTCAACAAAAAAATTTGATGGTTCTGTAAGCTCCGAGAAAGCACATGAGTTAACTCCAACAACTAAAACAGGCCGAGGACCATAGGTTTGAGTTGTCACCCCAGTAAAGTTTTGGTCGAAACGATGGAAGCACCGATCCACAAAATGACCAAGTTTCCCACATAGTTGGCATTGCAATTGATTGTTGTATCGACCCTATCCTCTACGTGCGTAACAACTTGAAGCGCGAGCCGTGCGTTGTTGTACATAGTTAGAACCAGACGAGTAAGGAAAAGTACTTGATGAACGATCAAAATTGTTCACAGCAAACAGAGCATTGTTGATGCTCACAGCAGGGTTTCAAATAGCGATCCGATATCGGAATAGCGGCCGCTATATAACAGTAGCGGCGCCGTCCGAAACCGCTATTATTGAAAATAGTGGTGTGAAGCGGAGTCACACCGATAGCGGTGGACCGCGACCGCAATTTAACGGGTAACGGCCAATTGCGGCAATAACGGGCCGCTATTCTCGTTATTTTCCGTTACATTAAATTAAAAAGAATACATATATTCTAAACAAAATTCAACAGAAGTAGAATAAAAACAAAAAGGGAATATATTCCCTACCTACAAAATCAGAAATTTTCAATAAAAAAAAGTAAAAAGAAGTGTAAATAAACAGAAAAAAGCAATCAAATTCAAAAATCAAAACTTAAAAGCAATAGAAAATATGAAAATGAAATTCTATTTCTCATTTTCGGCAAACAAGTGAACAACACACACAGCAGCAGCTAGCAGGTGAGCGAGATTCTCTGATAATTTTCAAGTAAGTAGTAGAGTTACTAAAGTAGTACCTGAAATTTTGTCTTCTTGAACTCTTGATTCTTGCTTGCTTGCATGTCTTGAATCTGCAGCAGTGTAGATATTTTCTTTAAACTTTAGGGATGAAAGCAGGGTTAGGGACTTAGGGATGAAAACTCTTGAGTCTTGATTTCTCCGATGAAGGGAGAACTGGAGATTGGAGAAGGCACAAGTTGGGTTGGGATTTGGGAACAAAGAAAACTTTAGCCTTTAGGGATTTTAGAACAGAGAGGCAGAACGATTCTGCTTCTGCCGTTTCATTTTGTTTTTCTTTTATTTTTTCATTAAGAGTTATAATCAGATAGGAAAAGCGTAAAAAAAAAGAGTTCATTTGGTATTTATTAATAATAAATAAATTAATAATTTTATGAATGTTGTGTATTTATTTGGGCTTGGGTATGGATATGGATTAGGTAATAAAGTAATAATAAAATGATTTTTCTTAACCCATTTGTAATTAAATTGGCCTAATTTTAGTTTAGTCCCTTTATTATGATTAGATTTAAAAATATATATTATATAATATTGAATGATGGGTTCATACAATTTAAATTTGTGTCAAATGAGTGTCTCTCAATAGTTTTAATCACTTAATACAGATCAAGGCTTAAGATATGATTATTATACTTTAGTTTGACATAATTTAATCATGTTTTTTTTTTTTTTTGCAATATTATTAGTAAGTGCAAATCAATAACATTGTAAATTGGCATTAAAGTTATAACGTGAAATTTTTTAAGAGTTTATATTAGAGAGGATGATATTAAAAATTCTCCTTTTAATAACTCAATAATAATATACCACATCATATTTTTTTAGAGTGCATGAATAATATAATAAATTAAAAAAATATTAAATTAACTCTTATTACTATTTTCAAGTCTAAAATAAATCTAATTTTTATATAAAATTCTTAGATTTTAGAATTTTATATTATCTAAAATAATTTTTATATTGTCATTCATTTATAAAATATACTGCAATGAGAGTGTTTATATATATATATATATATATATATATATTAAATAAAAACTATAAGGAAACAATTTAAACCTAAAATACTTCAACTAAAATTATAAAACTTCTAAAATTAGGGGTGGATTCAATAATTTTTTAGGGGCTGGAATTGAATAATAAAATTTTGAGAGATCAGAATATAATTTTTACAATGTATTAATTTACGATTTCATATTTTTAAAAGGATTAAACATAATTTTATTTATTTTTAAGAGTCAAAATGTAATTTTACTACAAATTAATATTTAATTTAATAATTTAATAAGGACTTATATGAAAATTTTCTATTTAAGGGGGGCCAAAGCCTCTGCCTACCCTTTCAAATTAACCCCTACCTGAAATTATCAACATTGTGATTTAAGCCAAAATTTCATATATTTTGTAGGTCAAAACATACCATAAGTTCCTATACTCTTCACAAATTAAGAATTTAATATTTGTATTTTTATTTTTAAGAATTTAGACTCTTTATTTTTCTGATTTCAAAATTCATATCTAATTGTTAAAACTGTTAATTTTTTTTTGTTAAATTTGTTGGCGTGACATTTTGAAATAAAAAAAATATCATTTGGTAGCCATGTAACCAAAAAAATGACATTGTAATTAAAGCTGGATTTAACAAAATAGTTTTAACAGTATTAACAATTAGTCTTAAATTTTGAAATCGAAAAAATAGAGAGACTAAATTCTTAGAATTAAAAGTATGAGGACTAAATTTCAATTTTATGAAAAATATAAGGACTTATTGCATATTTTAACCTATTTTGTAAATATATTTTCACTTATGAGTTGTATTATAAAAGGTCAAAAATCAAGACAAATTAATTCATTGTGTTTTTCTTTATCAAATCCGATAGATGACTTCAATTCAATATTAGATAAATCTCTATTGATTTTAGTTTGCATAATATGAAAATTTTGAATTTTTAAATTTGATCCAATTTGAATTTAAATTTTATTAAGATGGAATGGAACAAAACAAACTATTTATACCAAAAACTTTGGAACCAAGTAATAATAGGTTATGGTGTATCGTTGTTTTTTAAAAAATAAAATATGAATGGATTATGCAATAAATTTAAATTTTCCATGTTAATAAGGTTTACTTTTTTTTTGTATTATATTGTTGATAATATAATTAATGAGTTGCTTATATTTCTAAATATAATTTTATATTTCTTATATATAATAAAAATAAAGCATGCCACGTGAAGAGTTCTCGACTAAAGGATTGGAGGGTGCACCAAGTAATGATATGGGTTGGCACTTTGGAACTCCAGTGCTAAATGCGAGAGGAAATATCGTGTGTAAACTTTGTGGTAAAGTTGTGAAAGGAGGAATAACACGATTTAAAGAGCACATTGCTCATAAAACCGGCAATGTTGCACCATGCCCTAATGTTACTGGTATGTGATACTTCATTACTATTTTTAAATGTTATTGTAAATTTATCAATAAAGATTATATAATATTGATAATAATATAAAGTGTGAATTTTTTTATTTTATTAACAGGTGTCATTAAAGAAAGTATGATGAATATACTGAAGGAAAGCAACACAAAGAAAATAGACAAAAAGAGGAGAAAAGATGAATTCTTATCTCAATTAATAGAAGAGGAGGATGAACACGAGGAATTCATTGATGAGGTTTCTGCTATAAGGCAAGCAACTCGAGAAATTATCCAATCACAACACGAGTGGCATAGAAGGGAAGAATTCAGACGAAGTACTGGTGGTTGTGATAACATTTATGAAGAAGGGCGATCTTCACATGGATCAGCTAGAGAATATCATAGAGAAAGAACAAGTAAATCCATCCAAAGTGAGTCTGAGTTTACCTTAAGGGGAGCTATACCTGAAATGGTTCGAAGCAAAAGTTCAAAGCAACCAAAGGTCAATGACTCTTTTTTAAAGAGTTTTCGAAGGAATATAGGTGAAGCGGTATCTAAAATTTTAATATATGAAAAACTTCCTTTTCAATTAGCAAGCTCTCCATGGTTGTATAACTTAATTCAAGTGTTAACAGAAGTTGGACAAGGTGTAAATCTCCCAACACCTTATGAGGTTTCAGATGTATATTTGGAGTTAGAGTATCAACTAGTTCATGATTGGGTAAATGGACTAAAGACTCATTGGAAAGAATTAGGTGCAACTCTAATGTGTGATGGTTGGACCAGAAGTTTAAATCAAATGCACATCATTAATTTCCTTGTTTATTGCAGTAAAGGAACCATTTTTTGGAAATCGGTAGATGCCTCAAGTGTTTGTAGTAGAGATGCTGAATTCTACTACAGTTTGTTAGATTCAGTTGTAGAAGAAGTTGGAGAAAATTACATTGTCCAAATAGTGACTGATAATGAGGCAGCAATGAAAGCTGCTGGAAAAAAATTAATGTTGAAAAGAAAACACCTATATTGGACCTCATGTGCAGCTCACTGTTTAGATTTATGCATTGAAGATATATAATCACATTTGGACAGTTGATTTGTTGAAGAAGTATACACAAGGGAAACAAATACTTCGACCCGCTCTTACTCGATTTGCAACTCATTTCATTCAACTTGAAGAGATAACAAAACAAAAGCAAGGTCTGAGAGAAATGTTTAATTCAAAGGTTAGTATTTTATAATTAGTTAATATAATTACTTAAATATAGCAACCTTTAATGATTTTATTAGTTCCAAATAATTTAAATTATATTATTTTAAAATTTTTCTTATGAATATATACATAAAAGTTTACGAGCCCCTAGTAAAAGTATTGAGACTTGTGGATAGCAATGAAAAACCAACAATGGGCTTTATTTATAAGGCTGTTGATAGAGCTAAATGAGCAATTCAACAAGATTGTCGATATTTCACTGAGTACGAAAAGATTATTGACAATAGATGGAATTTTATGCATTCTGACTTGCATTCAGTTGGTAAGATAAAATGTTTCATATAATTAAGAAATATTTGTATATTTCATTATTTTAAGCTTCAGATTGTTATTATTTGATGATATTCTTATAAATTATACTTAGGTTATTTTCTCAATCCTCAATTTCAATTTGGGGTGGAGCATTCTGAGAATGTACTAATAGAAACATTAGAAGGTACACGATCAGTAATTGAAAGATTAATTCCTTCTCTTGATAATCAAGTCAAAATGGTTAATCAGGTTAGATTCAAGTACTATTATTTGTAACTTACTTACATAATTTGAAATAGAATTAATTTTTCTTATTTTTACTCTATCTTTTATTTATGCAGTTGTTACTATTTAGAGATAAACATGAGACATTCGGTACTCCACAAGCACAAAGAGATTGGAAGCAAATGAATCCGGGTAAACAGTTAATTAAATTATTTAATTTAATTTATATTATTTAATTATATTGTACATTTTGAAGTTATTTTGAAATTTAAATAATATTATGCAGCTGAGTGGTGGATAATATACGGCAATGTGTTCCCAAATTACAAAAATTAGCAATTAAAGTGCTTAGTCAAACAACTCCAGCATCAAATTGCGAACGAAATTGGAGCACATTTAGTTATATTCACACCAAGGCAAGAAATAGGTTAAAGTATAAAAAAAAACTTGAGAAATTAGTGTTTACCTATTATAATATGAGGCTTAAGATAAGGCATCAAAAAAGAATGAGCACTGATGATATAAACGCTAGTTTTAATCCTATCAGCCTTGATCATATCTTTGAAGATGTTGATCCACTATCAAAATGGCTTCATGAGAAAGAGAATCCATTATTAGATGGTGAAAATGTAGGTGTGTTGCCTGTAGATGCCTCTGATGATGAAATGGATGTTAATCAATCTCAACAACAAAAGTTGTCTCATTCAAGTTCTAGTTCAACGCCAAGTCAGAGTGGCGATAGACCCGATGGTGGTGGTTTAAGTCCAATTGATGAGGATGATGGATATAGTGGTGATAGATGTGAAATTAGATCTTCTAGCCAGCATGGAGGAGAATATGGGGTTGGTACCACTAGTGGACATTTTTGTGATAGATCAGAGTTTGATGGAAATATGTTTCCTGAACCTAGGAGAGATAGAAGTGAACCTAGAGCTCCATCAAAAAGGAAAAGGCAAAAAGCATACTTCTATAGGCTCTTCATCTGATAGGAGATCGTGTTCTAGTAACTTTGGGTATAGTGATTCATCTACTAGCACTCAAGGTTTTTATCCACCAGAACAACCTTCTTATTTTCAACCTTCACATGGTTATCCACAACCATATGGTTATTATCCACCATTTCCTAATTATGGTGTGCCATACCAACCTCAAATGCATCCTCCACCACCAATGTATCACACACCTCCACCTCTCATGTATCCTCCTCCTCAAATATATCCTCCATATCAATTTTATGAAAACCAAGGTGAAAATGTTGCTTTTTTTGGATATATTTTTGGACAAAGGCCAAGAGAATCAAGTCAAGAACGCTCTCAAAGTGAAGGTGAAGGATCTGATCTTCCTCGTCATTCCACTAATTAGTGAAAACTAAATCGTACCACTACCATTATTTGTAAGGTATGCTTTTTTTTTAAAGAAAATTTTTGTTAATGTTCTTAATTTTGATGATATTAAAACATTTAAAATATATCTTTAGATAAATGAATGGAGTATATTTTATGAAAAAATAAATAAGAATCGAAGCATGTTAAACTATATATGAAAGTAAAATGAGAGTGAGAATAAGTGGTAGGAAATAGAAATAATTAATGAGAATCTATACATTTATCTATTCCTTTTTTCCTTTTGCAGCATAGAATGTTTATATCTTCACCATCTTCAAAGCTGTCAAGAAATATTGTAGACATCTCTCATGTATGAATTTTCAATTATTTTATCTATAAAAACTTTCAAACTTAATAAATATGATAAATGTTTAATATTTCCTTTTTTTTCCCTTTGTTATTAGTTAATATAGCATTCTTAGAAAATTCGTATATAAATGTAAGAATATTTAATGATTATAAAAGTTGTGTTCTCATATCATATTAATAAAAGTTCATAAGTGTTAGAAAACACTCTAAAAATCATTAAAAGTGACTTTTTATAATTATAATTATAATTATAATTATTATGTTTTATAATAAGTTGTGTGAATTTTAAAAAAGTTCACGACCGCGACACCCGCAGTGACCACAATAGTATCTGTTATGTCCGCAACCACGATAAACGCAACGCGACCGAAAACGCGACTGCGACCGCAATTTAAATCCCTGGCTCACAGGAACACACAGAGAATCTCGTAGCCTTGATTCAGAATCCATAAGACCAGAAATCACACTTTCAAGATCATAGGTTTCCTTACTAACAGTTATAGTAGCCACAAAAGAGTCATACTTAGATGGTAGACCGTTCAAGATTGTGGCAATTTGTTCAACTTTTGTTGCGGCATTTCCACAAGCAGTTAGAGTGTCATAGACTTCTTTGATTTTTGTGATGTAATCACACATTGAAAGATCTGCTTTCGTCATGTCACATAATTGAAAATGGAGATACATGACTTTGGTGGTTGTACTGGAGGAAAACAACCTCAGTAAAGTACTCCTGATGGAATGAGAAATCTTAGCACCAACTAATTAGGGCAAAATATGTGGACTGATGGTGGATAACAACCAAGAAGCAAGAGCACAATCTTGATTCTTATACCTGCGAAAATCAGGATTGACCACTACCTCCCCTGTGGTGGACATGATGACTAGTGGTGGTACAACCTCAGTTCCATCAAAAAACCCTAGGAGACCATTACCATGAACAGTAAACAACACTTGTTGCTTCCAAAGAAGAAAATTGTGATCAATAAGACAAACACTAATTTTCTTATTTGTAAAAGATAGACTGACCTGAGTAGCAACAAGAATAGATGATGGATCCATAAAAAATGAATAATCATCGAACTACCAGTCGAAAAATAGAGGCTCTGATACAATATGAAATCAACAATATTCTGATGACAACTGTAAGGAAGACACCAAAGATAACAAGCAAAGCTGGTAGCAAGGAAGATAATAACCAGAGACAGATAACAATAGAAGATAAAACAAAACTTGGTTTATGTATTGCATCAGAAAAAAAATACTCTTCCAATGTATGTAAAGCACGGTTTTATAGAGTAAGCAAGGAACTAAGCAAATAGCTCAAGAAACTGACTCAACTGCTTAACAACTTCTTCAACAAACTAACTCCTCCAAACTATTTCGATATTGTTCAACAACCAGTGTCGCATCTTCTATTTGCCGATGATTCCTACTTCTTTTTCAATGCTCCAATTAGTTTTGCCCAGTCAATCAAATGGTAGGATATCAAATCTTTCTCTAAATGGTAATAAGTCAGAGCTATTTTTTAGTAGATCCCATAGATTATGAGCATTTTGGGAGTCAAACAAGTGGAATGACCCGGAAAGTAGTTGGGGTGCAATATTAGATATCTTAATTAATCAAAGAAGTATCTTTTTCCAATCTATTCTTGATCATATGAAGCACAAGCTGGTATGATGAAAAGAGAGATTATTGCTTAGTTAACGTTGATTAAATCTATTTTGTCAGAATTTGAAACATAATTGTTTTCCTTACAAAATCTCTATAAATTGCCAATTTTAACGCATTTATTCTTTGTAAAAAATCTTCTTTTATTTCCAAGAGCAAGTTATGAGCAAATTGGGATGATCAGAGACTGTCTACAGGAATTTGGTAGAGCTTCAGCGTTGGAGGTAAATTTTACTAAGTTGAAATTGTTTGTGTCGCCAATTAATGGTGTTGAGGTATCTATGCTTAGTTCGACCTATGGTACTTCTTTAACAGATAATTTGGGGACCTATCTTGGTGTCCCAATTATTCATGGAAGAGTAAATTATGAAACGTATGCACCTCTTGTCGACATGCTTTTGAAGAGGCTGACTGACTGGAAGGGAAAGTTTTTATCTCCAGTAGGAAGGAAAGTTTTGATCCAATCCACCTCAGCAGCCATTGCATTGTATTCTATGCAAACGGCAGTACTTCTCATTTCTGTTTGTGATAAATTGGATAGGTTGAACAGTAATTTCCTTTGGGGCGGTTGGATTGAATATGCTCATAATCATTTGATCAGTTGGGATCAAGTTTGTGGCCCTAAACACATGGGTGGTCTTTGCCTCCGTAAAGCACGAACCAACAATTTGGCTATGTTAGCTAAAGCTAGCTTGCGATTGCATTTGAATCATGATGTTCTATGGTGCAAAGTCTTTCGCAATGAGTACTTCAATATTGGTTCATTTGCTGAGGCTCAATTAAAACCGACTGCTTCATCGACATGGCGTGGCTTAATTAAAGCTCGTAATGTATCGATGAAAGGGTGTAAATGGCAAATCACTTCTGGCAATATTGTTCAGTTTTAGCAAGACTAGTGGGTTGGCAATAAGCCAATTTGTCAGAAATTAGACATTCTTGATGCAATAGATAGATACGAGGCTGCCTCCGCCTTCTTATCTGATTCAGGTACTTGGAACCTAACTCATGTTGAGGATTTATTACCTGAAGCATTGAAGAACTCTATGTTGGCAGATCCTTTGCCAATTATTTGAAGCAATCTTGGTTCGGATTAAGGCTTTCAGGGGCTGACTAGCAATGGTCTTTTCACGGTGCAATCGGCAACAAGTTGGCGATGAGCTTAGATGCAAACCAGCATGTTTCCGTTAAGACATGTTGGATTTGGAGGCTTGTGTTGGAACAATGACAGCAGCTTAGCATGAACAATGCATGTAATGTACATATGATTTCATGTGGAAAACAAAAGAAGAAAAGGAAAAAACCAAAAACTTAACAAATGAACTTGAAGACACACAAATTAATGGCTAAACTTATCAACCATTTTATTGATATGTGTATATGTACATAAAATACAAGAATTGAATAGTCAAAAAGACTATTACCTAGTGAATCAACCACTCCCACTAGACTTTGACCAGTACAATCTTAGATTATACATAAAATAATAGCTAATACACTAGCCATTACATCAATTCAAATCAAACATTATGTTCTACTATCTTAGCTATTACATTACAAAAGGATTAAACTAAGTTACATAGGAGCACAATCTATCAAAATAAACAAAACTAGCTGCTGCGCTAGGTTCAGCTCCACTGCTGCGTTTGCTTGCTGGTTTCCTGTTGCATTGCAGGCCAAAAGTCTAACACTCCTCCTTGGACTGTATGCAACAAACACCAATATTGTTCCTCAAAAACTCAAACCTTGATGTACCAAGAGGCTTGGTTAGAATGTCTGCCAATTGGTCTTGTGAGCTACAATGAACAAGACTAACTTCTTTGGACTGTTCAGCCTCTCTAACAAAATGAAATTTGATCTTAAAGTGCTTTGTTTATAAACCTAAAAGTAGCATATTTTAGACCCAGATTTATGAATTATGAACTAAACCCCTCAGATACTTGAGGCGGATGAAACCTATATGAATTTTATTATTTGATTTGTAAGTTATATGATAAATTACTTAGTTTGTTCTTAATTATGTTGCTTAATCCAAATCTAATGTGCTTAGGTGGAGGAGGAATAGACCCTGCCTAAGAGAAGATCTAACATAATTAACGGAGTTGATTGAACGCCTAGAGATAGGGTTACGAGATTTTGCTGGATTAGGGTGAAACCTAATATGGGAGTCCATTGATCGATTTACTACTGTCCTAGGGGGTTATTATAAGCGAACGAGAGTTCCACTAATTAACCTAGGGTTAGACGTTATTCGCTTCGAGAGAGGGTTTAATATAGGTTAGGGAGTCTCACGGATCAAGCTAAGTAAAAGAAATCATTTAATTAAAAGGTTAGATAATAAGAGAAGTCTAGGTGGATTCTTCCCGAGGGTATCATCTAAATCAACTGAGTTTTTCCTCAAGGTTATTTTCTAATTCATCTTTTCGTCTTTGTGTCCTTAGTTTAGCTGTCGTCAATTTAGTTAAAAAGTAATCTTCACTCTAACTTTAAGGCTAAATAATAAAAAGAAAGTGAGTATTAATACTTTTAGTTCCTTTGGGTTCGATAACCGGTCTTGCCTAAGCTATACTACTGTTTGATAGGTACACTTGCCTTAATATCGTTGTCAGAGTTAGTCTCCAGGTTTGATCATTCTTTTATAAATATTTAAAGCTCTGATTTGCAGCGATCAAGTTTTTGGCGTCGTTGCCGGGGAACTAAAATATTAAGAAAACTCTATTTTTATTACTTTAGCCCTAATTTTTATTTTTCGCAATTTATTTTTCTTGTCGTTTTTATTTTTGTTTACTGAAATTTTCTCTCTTTCTTTTTAAACAGGTACCTCTAGTTTATGACTAGAAGGAACCCGAGGGGACCTTTGGTATTCGACAACGAAATCGAAGCGACCGCTCGTATGAATCGTCGAGAAACCAGGCGAGCCCTAGATTACACGGAGAGAGAGGAAGAAGATAGATCCAATCCTACTGAAGGGATGGACGAAAACAACCTACCACCACGCTATATGGGTGACAACAATGCTCCACACACAATGTTCGATTATGCGAAACGGCATTTAACAGGAGCAGAATCTAGTATTGTTAGGCCTGCTATATCTGCTAAAACTTTTGAATTAAAGCCTAACACAATACAAATGATTCAACAGTTTGTTCAATTTGATGGTTTGCAGGACGAAGATCCAAACACGCATATAGCTAACTTCTTAGAGTTCTGTGATACCTTCAAAATAAATGGCGTTTCTGATGATGCCATACGTCTTGGGTTATTCCCTTTTTCATTAAGAAATAAAGCTAAACAATGGTTAAACTCGTTACAAAGAGGGTCAATCACTACATGGGATCAGATGACCGAAAAGTTTTTGATGAAATATTTCCCACCGGCCAAAACGGCCAAATTACGGAATGATATCTCTTCTTTTGTGCAGACGGATTTAGAGACACTATACGATGTATGGGAGAGATTCAAAGATCTTTTGAGAAGGTGCCCACACCATGGTCTACCCTTGTGGCTACAAGTCCAAACCTTTTACAACGGTGTAAACCCCTCAACGAGACAACTGATAGATTTAGCCGCCGGTGGAACACTGAACAACAAAACTCCAGAAGCAGCATACGAGTTCATTGAGGAGATGTCATTAAACAATTATCAGTGGCAAGCCTCAAGGACCAAACCGACAAAATCGACAGGAGTTTTCAACATCGATGCCGTGACCATGCTATCAACATAGCTAGAGATGATGAATAAAAAGCTTGATAATTTGTGCTTATCACAGGTACATCCAGTCATGCAGTGCGATGCAAGTGGAACTGTGGCGAATCCTGAGTACCCACCCTACCAACCAGGAGCAGAAGATGAACAGATAAACTATATAGGTAATAATTTTCGATCTAATAATAATCCCTATAGTAATACTTACAATCCAGGTTGGAGGAACCACCCAAATTTTTCGTCGGGAGGACAAGGAAATCAAAGGCAGCAACCTTCTCAAAACTTTCGAAATCAGCCCTATCCACAAGAAAAGAAACCATCCTTCGAGGAACATCTTCAAGAAACTGATAGAGCAGTCAAAAGCAACGAGAGACGACTCGATGAAATTGCTAAGTCAGTCAAGGAAGTGACTAATGCAGTCGAACAACTAGCAAAACTAATGGCAGAACGACCGCAAGGACGTCTACCAAGTAACACTGAGGTTAATCCTAAGGAGCAAATTCAAGCAATCACAGCTAAAGACAATAACGAATTAGCTGAACCGAATTCAATACCAGAAAAGAAGGAAGACAAAGGTAAAACAGAGGTACCACAAGAGAAGCCAAAACCGGTAATTAAAGAATATCAACCTCGAATACCTTATCCTGAAGCCATAAAAAGAGACGATTCAGAGGAACAGTTCGGTAAGTTTCTTAAACTTTTAAAGAAATTACATATTGACTTACCTCTTCTTGAAGCTCTTTTTCTATAACATCCTGCACTAGGGTTGGTTGCAATGTATTTTATTTATTGCATGTTTGCTTAAATAAATGCATGTGTTATGGTTTGGTCAGAAATCCCGAGTTAGGTCGGGTTTAAGGTTGAAGGTTTCTTTTTAGTGTCTAAGTGGAAGGGTCTAGGTGGAAGAAAGTTTAAATAATAAATTTAGCAGGCTTGTAGCACAATGGACGCCCTGGCCGAGTGGCGTGGGGGCGTGATGTCCAACTGCTACCTCAAAGACTCGTGTTCGAGTCCTGACAATAGCGCAAGGAGAGCTTAATTTTGGTTATGGTGTCGACGCGAAGGAAGGCTCAAAAGGGGATTTGGCGATAAGTTGTGTCACAAATAAGCGCCTTGGCCTAGTGGCTAAGGGCGCTGCTGGAGGGCTGTGGGACGGAGGTCGCGCGTTCGAATCCAAGGGGTAGCATGAGCAGGTTTTATTTTGTTTTGTTTTAGCGTTGTAGCAGTGGAACGAGTGGAGGAGTGGTTAAAGGAAATTGAGAGGGGTTCCTGTCACAAATTGATGCCTTGGCTTAGTGGCCAGGGGCGTAATGGTTCGTTGCAGCTCGGGGTCGCACGTTCGAGCACCGTTGGGGACGCGCGAGCACTTTTATTTTGCTTGGCGTTAAGGCAAAGTGGAAACTCAGGAAGGAAGGTTTAAAATGAAGATGCGACGCGATCCTATCACGAAAGTCCAGCAGGTCGAGTGGTTGAGGCGCGGGAGTTTCTGCCCCAGGTCTCGGGTTCGAGACTCAAGGGCAGCGCCTGGATGGAATTATCTCCCTTTTTAATTCTGGCGCGAATTTTGGTCTGTGCATGGGCACATGCACGCGTGGAGACCAAGTTTGGTGGCCACCCTATTCCTTTTTGCTCAATTATTTATCTTTTGCTGCATAAGCATGAGGTAAAACTCTCTTATTTTATTAGGAGCATGGGCATTATATCTTGGGTGGATTAATTTATATGTATAAGATGTATGGGTTAATTTTTCTTTTAATTTATTTGTTGGAAATAGAAAGAATATTATGGGAAATAATGCTTATGTTTGGGGGATTGAAATTAAGAAAAGATGGAGACCATGGCCGGTTTGAAGGTTAGCAAAGAAGGGCATGACCGAAAATGACTCTTTTACTTTCCTTTCTTTCCAATTTTGAAGGTTTGGCCGAATGGAGTTTGGTTAAGGGAGCTTGATCGGCCTTGAGTTGTTAAGGGAGAACTTGTAGTTGTTTTCTTTCCTTGCCACATTATTTTTAGCCGAAGTAGGGAGACTCCAAGAATTTGAGGATTCGGTTTTGGAAGGAGGTTTTAGGGTGGTATTTTCGTTTGAAGGTAGGCTCATTTGGGTGCCGAGATTTGCTCCCTCTTCCTACCTTCTTTTTCGTTGGAATAGCCGAGCATTCAACCTTCTTTTGCAAGCTAGGCCGAACCCTCCCCCAAAAAAGGAGAGTGTTATCAAGTTCAAAGGTTGGTAAGTATTCTTCCTTAACTTCGATTTTGACCCATCTCCCTTATGCATGTCGAAAGCACGAGTAAGGCCCTTGTAAGGATAGGCCGAATAGGTATAGACCATGTTAATGGTGTATCCTTTGTAGGTAACCGATACTCAAAAGCTTGGAAGGTGTCTTTCGGGCTTCATTTCTTAGAGGTAAGGAGACATGGAGATTCGGCCAAGGCCTTATTTATGATTATGGTGCGCATGTCGTTTCTAACAAGTATTTTTGATAGGAAGCTCGATAAAGACAAGTGCCAACTTCGGGTTTTCGGTAAGCATGGAGGTGATTAATCATTTTCGGCCAAAGGCCATTCTTGGTATTCTTGAGTGATAACCGAATTTTGTACTATGATTTCAGGAGGCAAATCGGCCAAGAAATCAGAAGTTCGAGTTTTCGATCACTTTGCTTTGTGTTGATAAAGGTTCGGCCTAGAGCCCTATTTTGGTTATGTTATGACCAATAACTTTGGATTTGTTAGTTAATCAATAAGACCCCTAAATACTAACCCGTGATGGCCGAATAATAGGAGCTATACGAGGACAAGTTCGGGACTTTTACAATATCACGTAGATCCGGGATTTTTTTAGACCCCCGATTAAATAGGTGTGTAAGCTCTTACACACTTTATTAGTAATAATTGTTATTATGATGATATTATAACCTCTCATGTAGAAATTTTGCCTTGTGGGCATAAGCTTGGTTTCGGGTAAGTCTCCTATTACTCGATCTACGATATATGTTGTGTATGCCATCATATGCTGTTAAATGCTATGCTATATACAATTGCATGATATATGGGATCATGATACTTGTTATGTGAGCATGATGATGGTGGGATTGATGAGAGGGAGTAAAAAAAAAATCGTGTCGACGGACACCAGTGTTTTGGTAACACATTGTGACTACGGTCACCAGAGGTTTGGTACCTCCAGAGGTTTGGCACCTCATAGCGTCTCGTCCCTGTGGCTTAGTACCACCATGGGTTGGCCCCACATTTGAGATACGGGATCGACGCCAGTGATTTGGTATCACACGATGGGTTGGCCCCATCATTTGATTGTGACTTCGGGTCACCAGTGGTTTGGCACCACCAGTGGTTTGGCACCACACGTATTGACGGATATCGTGACTATAAGTCACCAGTGGTTTGGCACCACCAGTGGTTTGGTACCACACGGGGTAGAAAAGGAGCATGGATGGCTAGGTTGGGTTGCATAATTGCATGTCATACTAATATCTTGTGTATGAGTGTTATTTCTGGGTTGGGGATTTATACACTGAGTCTTGGTGACTCACCCCTTCCCCTATCATCTTGCAGGTGAGTAGAGCGCGGATGCGGAGCCGAGGAGAGCTCGAGGCGGCCATGTTGGTTTTGTGGACTTGAAATTTTATTTTGCCCCGTTTTAAGTTTATTATCCACTACAATTCGATTGGGTTGTAATATGGCCGCTTATTATTATTTTGGATGGGTAGGTAGTTGTTCTTACTTTATTATATAACTGATGAACTTACGAACGGTTATGCAAATCGGTTAAAAGTAACGTTTTCAAAAATAAGTACTCGTACGCGTTTTCAAAAATGTTACCATCGGGTAACGAAATTTTCTAAGCTATTGATCACTCTATTGTTCTAAAATTTAAATGATCAAATGGTTTTAAAGGAAGAAAGGATTTTCAACTCAATCGGATTTACCAAATCAACCCACTTGAGTTTTAACGAACACCGTTTTGTACCCTTAACAAAATTTTTTTAAATTTCTACTATTAATCCAAACCTTTCAAACTTCTTTTTATTCCGTGACATACCAGATCCGGTCATGGCTCGTGGGCCGGGTTTGGGGTGTTTCATTTTCAGATGCCAGATTCGAGAAAATTTTTAAGACAGCTCTTGACCAACAAACGCAGAATAGATGAAGAGCACCATGTGGAACTAAACGCAACATGCTCAGCAATGTTACAAAACAGACTACCGCAGAAACTAAAAGATCTAGGGAGTTTTACAAGTCCATGTTTAATTGGTAGCCTACATACTGACAATGCGTTAGCTGATCTAGGAGCAAGCATAAACATCATGCCTTACTCACTGTTTAAACGACTAGGTCTAGGGAAGCCCAAACAAACTAGGATGAGTATTCAATTAGCTGATAAAACTATTAGAATTCCTAGGGGCATTATCGAATATGTTCTTGTTAAAATCGATAAATTCGTTTTCCCAGTAGACTTTGTTGTCTTAGACATGGATGAGGATAATTCAATCCCTTTAATTTTAGGAAGGCCTTTTCTAGCAACTGCCAGAACTAAAATTGATGTTGCTACAGGTGAGCTCATACTTCGTGTAGGAAATGAATCAATTAATCTTCAAGCTCTCGACTCGGCCAGGAAAATAGTCGATGAAGGTAAGAAAGCCGTTTCAGTTAATAACCATATTATTCAATCTTCATCACAGGAAACAGCACAAAGCCTAAGCCCTGAGCCGGCTCATATAGACAATTTAGACAATCAGAAGACAGAAATCAAAAGAGAACAAGATTCACACGAAGAAAAACACGAGGAACCACAAGAAGAGCTCATGAGGACATCAAATCACTTCAAAATAGGAGACCAAGTACTGTTAGACAAAACCGATCCCCAAATTATTATCACAGACCTGAAAGCAAAGGGAGAGATCCTCCTCAAGGTACATGATATCTTCCCAAACGGCATAGTCGAGGTAAGCAATCCAAAATTCGACACTTCTAAAGAAAATGCTTCTCAACTTCAACATTGTCAAGAAAACGGAACTGTAAGCATGAGGGAAGATATTCAAACCATTAAACCTTCCTAAAATTTTCAAACATGAGGAAGTCTAGCTAAAGACTATAAACGAGCGCTTCTCGGGAGGCAACCCGAGCACTAACCTTATTTTTTCCTTTGTTATTATTTATCTTTTCCTTTTTCTTCTCTTTTTCCTTTTTAAACAAACTAAAAATGCAGGTTTTCCAGGCCACACGGCCTTAAACACGGTCGTGTTCATGGCCATGTAGACCACCTAAACCTCCACACTGACAGGGCACAGGCCGTGCAGTCAGCCCAACCACCCTCCCCAACGTATCGGATCCAACAAACCCTCCCCACGGGCACTGACAGAAAGGGCACGCCCGTGCCCACAACCGTGTGAAATAACTAAAGCTACTGACTTGCACACCACGGCCAGAACACGCCCGTGCTACATAACCGTGTGAAATTACTAAGGTTACTGACTTATAAAACACAGGGGAGACACGCCCGTGCATAATGACCGTGCCAAAAGAAAGAATTCACAAGCACGGGCATGGGAGTACCAAGCACGGCCAAAAGGGTGACAACACCCCCTATAACACGGCCGTGTGAGGTGGCCGTGTAATTCGACACACCCTGTGACCACGGCCGTGGGGGAGCACAAAATCAGAAATTCTATTTAAACCCCTCACCTCTTCTCCTTCCCTCCATCTAATTTTTCCTCTCATTTTCACTCTCTTCAGTCTCAATACCCTTCAAGATACTAGATCATTGAGCAAATCAACACCATGCCGAAGAAGCGGAAGAAGCTATGCATAGACTCCTTAACAAAGAACGATCAACATGAGTTCATGCCGGCAGCTTCGTCTCAACACCAAGCCAAGGGTCTTTGATACCAATTAATTTTTATTGTCGCTTTCTCTCATGCTTCAATTTCCTGCTCTTCTCCTTTATTTTCCCCATCTAAGCTTCTGCACTGCTATTTTCGTTTAATTTTCTTTTAGTTTCTTAATGTCAGGTTCGCCAGGCTGCTAGGGAATCACGCCGACCACCACGACAACCTCACCACTCTCACCACCGCCACCACATCCCCAATCTTAGCATTGATTCCCACCTTGCGAACCATCCCTTAATAAGGACTTCATAGTCCATTAGTATTTTCTTTTCATTTCAGTTTTCTTCTTAGTCTCCTTCACTTTAGCTTGCGTTTCTTTAATTTCATCTTTAGTTTATTTATATTATGTTTCAAAAACCCCTGGCTAATCCTTCATAAGTTCCCTAATTTCTTCATCTAGCGCAGAGCTCGGGAACCACCACCACCACCATACCGATGCCTTCGTCGTATCCTCCACGACCCCTACTCTCATCCAAGGAAACAACCCACACCTCAGGAAGTATTCAATCCCCTCCCTTTTTAATTTAAATGCATCATCTATCTTTGTACATTGAGGACAATGTACATCTTAAGTGTGGGGGATAAAAAGACCTAACTTTCTGCATTATTCCCAAATCCCTGAGGTTAAAAATGAAATAAAATTGCCAAACTTTTTTCATTATTCTCAAATCCCTGATTTAGTCTTGTTTTTATGCAAAGTTGTCATATTACTAATTAGGATGAAATTTCCGATGATTTGTGATAATTATTGACATGTTTTAGAATAAGTCATAGTTAATTATACATTGATGTTTAATTTAAAGAATACTAGAGAATCAAGAATGATAAGTCTGTTTTTCAGGAATTAAAATTTTTGCTAGGTTGTTGACCTAAATTTAAATACTACCTTGAAATTTAAAATTCATAAGGATGATATCAAAACACCCATAATTTTTGTGAGTATTTGAACCTTATAGAGCATACATTCTTTTTCATGCTCATTTTTTGATTATGAGTGTGTCAACTATGAACTGTTATTCTAGAACTTGCCTTGATTATACATGTCGAGACCACAGTTATGATTTGATATATCGAGATGATAAAGGCACTTAGGTTTTAACCCACTTACTCCACTAAAAAGCCTACCCTCATAATTAATCCTTAGTGAACCCCGTTGAGCCTAACAACCCTTTTTATTGACTCACCCACTAATTTTAACCAAGAACCCTTTGTATTTGTTATCACCAATTCTTTTAACTACCTTTTTGTCGAGATTTGATGTTAAACATGTTTCTTAACTATGTTTTATATTTCAGTTATAAAAATTCTTTATTACTATTATGTTAGTTTGTTCTTAAAAAAAATAAAAAAAAAATATTCATTACTAGCTCTATAATTAAGTGAGCTTGTATGTTTAAATTCAAATTCTCAAGGAAAAAGCTCATTTTATTAGTGTTTAAAGATTAAGTTCATTTTTTCTAGTTAGGTAATTTATCAAGTCAATCTCGATTCTAACCTTCTAATTCAGCCTTTATCCACACCTTTAACCCTAGCCCCGTTACAACCCTAACAAAGACCTTTTGATCTATTTGTCATCTTATATTACAGTGGTGGAGATCTGATTTTCAAGCAAGCCTATGGGATTAACTTTTCAGGTTCGACTTATGAGCGACCCTTTTTCTGAACCTTAAACACTTTAGAGTGATTTGAGTGAATCCTAAGTGAGGATATCAATCCTTGTCGATTTTGAATTAAAGAGGTAGTCATTTAAAAGGAAGGATGACACCTATGTTTTTGAGGTACAAAATAATGACTTATTTCGTTTGAATCTTTAAGACGCTTTAAATCAAACTATCCATGTATAAATTCTCTATGAATTAGGATAAGACATTGTTGATGAATATTATGAATCATGGAAAGTTCGTTTTAATTGTAAGTTGAGAATTTTGCTTGAGGACAAGCAAAAGCTTAAATGTGGGGGTATTTGATAAACCGTAAAAGTAATATATTTTAGACCCACATTTAATATGCTTTTGGATGATTTATCCCTTATTTTATATAAAAAGGTGCTTTTAATCCTTTCTTTTCATGTCTTATACCTAGGAAAGCACCCGAGGATGAAAAGAACACAAAACGGGCCTAAAACGGAGTAAATGGGCCTTAACATGAAATCGACACGGCCTGGCCCAAAGCACAAATGGTCGTGCCTCGACGAACACCTATAGCACGGCCTCAACCCCGTCACACACGGCCGTGCCTCAAGAGAAATCCGAACACGGTCAGGTCTCGATTCACACGGGCGCGTGACATGGCCCTGCCTCTGACGCTGGAAAGAGCAATTTTATTTGGAAAAGGATACTTAGGGAGAAAGAATCACGTTCCAAGAGCCTATAAATAACCCCCAAGTATCACCTGTTTAAGAGAGCGAAAGCGAGGCCAAGGAGCCAAGCCAGAAGGTTAGAGTTAGGAAATAACGCGAGGATAGCCAGTTGATCCATCCCAAGAAGCCGGAGTTATACTCAATACGGTGGAATTCTGCTTTGATTCCTTCAGGGGGTTTTAGGATTTTCCTATGTTTTGTTTTATCTTTTCTATTGCGATGTTTTCTTTATTCATTATGAACTAAACCCTTCAGATACCTAAAGGGGATGAAACCTATATGAATTTTATTATTTGATTTTTAAGTTATATGATAAATTACTTAGTTTGTTCTTAATTATGTTGCTTAATCCAAATCTAATGCGCTTAGGTGGAGGAGGAATAGCCCATGCCTAAGAGAAGATCTAACATAATTAAGCGGAGTTGATCGAACGCCTAGATATAGGGTTACGAGATTTTGCCGGATTAGGGTGAAACCTAATATGGGAGTCCATTGATCGATTTACTGCTGTCCGAGGGGGTTATTATAAGCGAACGAGAGTTCCACTAATTAACCTAGGGTTAGACGTTATTCGCTTCGAGAGAGGGTTTAATATAGGTTAGGGAGTCTCACGGATCAAGCTAAGTAAAAGAAATCATATAATTAAAAGGTTAGATAATAAGAGAAGTCTAAGTGGATTCTTCCCGAGGGTATCATCTAAATCAACTGAGTTTTTCCTCAAGGTTATTTTCTAATTCATCTTTTTGTCTTTGTGTCCTTAGTTTAGCTGTCGTCAATTTAGTTAAAAAGCAATCTTCACTCTAACTTTAAGGCTAAATAATAAAACGAAAGTGAGTATTAATACTTTTAGTTCCTTTGGGTTCGATAACCGGTCTTGCCTAAGCTATACTACTGTTCGATAGGTACACTTGCCTTAATATCGTTGTCAGAGTTAGTTTCCAGGTTTGATCATTCTTTTATAAATATTTAAAGCTCTGATTTGTAGCGATCATTTGTCTTGCCATGAAAAACAGGATTCTTGGCTATGGCAACTGTTGATTGGTTATCAACCAAGATTTCTGTTGGCTTAGTTTGTTCTTCATTTAAATTACATAAAAGCTTTCTAAGCCAGACGGCTTGATTAACAGCTGCAGATGCTGCAATGTATTCAGCCTCCGCTGTAGACTAAGCAACAGTCTGTTGCTTCTTTGAGCTCCAACAGAATACACCTGAGCCAAGTGTGAAGAAATAACCAGAGGTACTTCTCATATCATCAACCGAACCAGCCCAATCACTATTAGAACAGCCTGTTAGTTTGAGCTCTTTTTCACTTTTAAACTTAACTCCATGCTCCAAAGTACCTTTGACATATCTGAGTATCCTTTTAGCAGCCTTGAAATGAACAACATTACAACAATGCATGAATCTTGATAGGAGACTAACACCAAACATGATGTCTGGTCGAGTTGCTGTTAAGTATAACAGGCATCCCACTAGGCTTCAATATTCCTTCTCATAAACTCTTACATGATCTCCACTACTGGTCAGCTTTTCTCCTTGTGCAACAGGTGTGCTGACTGTCTTACAATTTTGCATGCAAAACCTGTTAAGGATCTTTAATGCAAAGGCATGTTGGCTGATAAAGATGCCATGATCAGATTGATTTACTTCCATTCCAAAAAGTATGTCATGACCCCCAAATCTGTCATTTCGAAAACCTCTTGCATTTGCATCTTGAATTCAGAAATCAATTCATCTCTGCTTTCTGTTACAAGCAAGTCATCAACATAAAGAGATACAATGAGCAAGGTTTCTCCTTCTGACCTTTTTACATAGAGTGTTGCTTCACTAACACTCTTTTCAAACCCCGAGCCTAGACAGGTAAGTGTCTATCCTGTCATACCAGGCCCTTGGTGCCTGCTTCAGGCCATAAAGTGCTTTCTTCAGCCTATAGACCTTGTCTTCATCTCCTTTTTTCTTGAATCCATCTGGTTGCTCAATAAAAATTTCGTCTTTAAGAAAACCATTAAGAAATGATGACTTGACATCTAATTGATAAAGCTTCCATTGTTTCTGAGCAGCTATAGCAAACAAAAGCTTAATGGTATCCAGCCTAGCTACCGAAGCAAATGTCTCCATGAAGTCTATCCCATATTGTGGCTGTAACCTTTGACCACAAGCCTTGCCTTGTGCTTGTTTAAAGAGCCATCAGCATTAAACTTAGCTCTAAATACCCACTTGACACCAATGACCTTCTTATGAGTTGGTCTGTCCACCAATTCCCAAGTGTCATTCTTGTGAATCATTTCCAATTCAGCTTCCATAGCCCTTTTCCACTACTTATCTTTGGTAGCTTCTTCAAAATCTGAAGGTTCAACTATTGCAACATCACATCTTTGGTAGATGTCAGCAATAGTTCTTGTACCTCTTGTAGGAGCATCATCAAAATCCTCATTGCTAGGCTCAGCTTCAACAGTTTCAAGGCTACTGTCCAGTTGATCTTCTTCAGTCTGACTTGTGCTTGAATCATTCCAGCTCCAAACCCTCTCTTCATTAAACCTGACATCTCTACTCACCAAGATCTTCTTTGTCACAGGATCAAACACCATGTAACCTTTGTTTGTGCTGCTGTAGCCAAAAAATATCCCTGGAACAACTCTTCTTTCTAGCTTAGTTCTCTTTTCTGTTGGTATGAGAGCATAGCAGACACAACCAAACACCTTCAAGTGTGAAACAGTAGGCTTGAGTCCATGCCATGCTTCAAAAGGTGTCATATCCTTAACAGCATGTGTTGGCAACTTGTTAAGCGGATACACTGAGGTATTGACAGCCTCAGCCCAAAATTTGCTTGGTAGCTTGCTCTCAAATAGCAGGCATCTGGCCATGTCCATCATTGTTCTATTCTTCCTTTCACATACTCCATTTTGTTGAGGAGTATACACTGTGGTCAGTTGGTGATGGATCCCATTTTGCTCACACAACTTCTGAAATTTATCAGACAGGTACTTTAAGCCATTGTCAGTTCTCAAGGCCTTAATCTTGCAGTCTGTTTGGTTTTCAGCTAGAGCTTTGAATTTGCTGAAGGCTTCAAAAACTTCAGACTTCTACTTCAAGAAATAAACATAGCAAAATCTAGTCAGATCATCAATAAACAGCACAAAATACCTGTTGTCATTTAAGGAATGAGTCTTCATTGGTCCACAGATATCTGAATGAACCAGCTCAAGCTTCTCTCGAGCTCTAAATGCCTTGCTAACTGGAAAGGGCAATCTAGCTTGCTTACCAAGCTGATAGACTTCACAAACAGAATGTTTGACTTCAACCTTACACAAATCATCAACCAGATTCAATCTATGCAGCAAGTCTAATGATATAAAATTGGCATGGCCAAGCCTTTTATGCCATAGGCTTGCACTATCAACCAGACTGGTGTAGGCCTTCTTTTCAAGCATATTCACATCAAGCATGAAACTCCTATCAGTCATTGCTCCTGTGATTAGCTCCTGACCATGAAAGTCTCTAACCGTGCAAGAACCATTTTCAAAAACAAGTGAATGACATTTTTCTACCAACTGTCCAACACTTAGCAAATTTTGATCTATTTCAGGTACAAAAAGTACATCAGAAATCACTTTGTTACCTGAGGTGGTGTTGATCATCACATAGCCCCTGCCCTTGGCTTCAATCAGATTTCCATTTCCAAATCTAATTTTTGAGGCAAAACTTCTGTCAAGGTCTTTGAATAGCCCTTCATCAGCTGCCATATGGTGTGTGCAACCACTGTCCACTAGCCACTCCACTTTAGCCTTGCTAGATGTTGCAAAGCATGTTCCTGTGAAGACATGCTCCTCCTGAGCTTGAAGGTCCTCAGCAGCTTGAGCCTTAATCTGTTGTCCAGGAGCCTTGCCTTTGTTTTTGCAAACCTTCTCTACATGTCCAAACTGCTTGCAACTTCTGCATTGAATGTATGGTCTGTACCAGCAATACCTTTCCAAATGTGAGTTCTTTTGGCAGTGCTTGCATGGTGGAAACTTCCTTTTGCCTGACTCTTTTCTTGGTTTCTCCTTCTTATCGAGCCAAGGCCTCTTTCCTTTCTGACTTGAGCCTTCTCTTGTCTTTGCTTGAAAGGCTCCCTCAGAATGGTCTTCCTGCCTATTGGCCCTTCTCTGCTCGAGTGCATAGAGAGAATTCACAAGTTCAGACAGAGAAATGGTTGTGAGGTCTCTTGAGTCCTCCAATGAGGAGATTTTTGACTCAAATCTCTCGGGAAGAGTGGTGATCACCTTCTCAACTACCCTACTTTCACTAAAGTCTTCACCAAGCAACCTTATGCTATTGACAGTGGCCATTATTCTGTCCGAATATTGCTTGATAGTCTCAGCTTCTTTCATCTTCAAGTTCTCAAAGTCTCTCCTCAAGTTAATTAGTTGTTGTTGCCTTGTCTTTTCAGACCCCATGAACTCCTCCCTCAGCTTCTCCCATGCTTGCTTAGGTGAGTCACAAGCCATGATTCAAGTGAATATCACATCTAACACTCCATTTTGTAGGCAGGCCATAGCCTTGTGCTTCTTGGCTCGCTCCTCACTGTGCTGCCTAATCTGAGCAATGGTGGGATTAGCTCTCAATGGAGGTGGCTCAGCATCATCCTATTGCAACAAGTTCAGTAGCCTCGATTTCTTCTTTCTTAAGCTTTCTTGCACAAAACAACAACCAACGATGGAGGCCCTCAAAGATGACAGGCTCTGATTACCATTTGTTGGAACAATGATAGCAGCTTAGCATGAACAATGCATGTAATGCGCATATGATTTCATGTGGAAAACAAAAGAAGAAAAGGAGAAAACCAGAAACTTAACAAATGAACTTGAAGACATACAAATTAATGGCTAAACTTATCAACCATTTCATTGATATGTGTATATGTACATAAAATACAAGAATTGAATAGTCAAAAAGACTATTACCTAGTGAATCAACCACTCCCACTAGACTTTGACCAATACAATCTTAGATTATACATAAAATAATAGCTAATACACTAGCCATTACATCAATTCAAATCAAACATTATGTCCTACTAGCTTAGCTATTACATTACAAAAGAATTAAACTAAGATACATAGGAGCAAAATCTATCAAAATAAACAAAACTAGCTGCTGCACTAGGTTCAGCTCCACTGCTGCGTTTGCTTGCTGGTTTCTGTTGCATTGCAGGCCAAAAGTCTAACAGCTTGATTGCCCTGAAAGGTTGCGTTTTTTCATTTGGTTGGTGTTCTTTGATAGATTAATACCAATCAAATGAGAGTGAGGAAAAACATGACCAACAATGCTTCTTGCTTGGCTTGCGGCAATGCTTTGGAATCAACTTCTCACCTTTTTCATGATTGCAGCATCTTGAAAGAGATATGGTCAGGACTGCAGGTGACTAGGTTGCAACCCGACTTCTTCTCGTCAGATTTCTGAACCTGGTTAGAAAGAAATATCACGGTAAAGTAGTTGTTAGCTGATCGGATTCCTTGGGGTGTTTTACTCATCACTATCTTATGGGGTTTATGGAAAAATAGAAACAAAAGAGTTTTCCAAGGTATAGTGCCACAAGCTTCGTCTGTTTTAGCTGTGCGCATAAATTTGCAAAAGAGATTGGTGATTTTTTGAATTTATTGGTTCACCGAATTGCTAAAGGACCAACGTGGATGCAATGGTCGAAGCCTCCAGTGGGTTGTTTCATTTTGAATTCTAATGGTTCAGTCCAGGGTAGTCGAGGATTGGTGGTAGCTGGTGGCTCAATCCAAAATGAGAGTGCCGAATGGATAAAAGGTTATCAAATGAAGATCAGGGTTACAGATAGTTTACAAGCTGAACTTTGGGGTGTTCGACAAGGCTTAATCTTGGGCAAAGAGCTTGGAATACGAAGATTGATAGTAGAAATTGATGCTTTGCTGGTGGTGAATTATCTTAATAAGCAACTTGCAAACTAGCATCCTCTTAATACTTTGATTATGAATTGCTGGCAGCTAATTAATGAAGGTTGGGTTATGGAGATCCGACATGTTTTCAGTTGTGCCCATCATTCGGCTAATCTAGCACATGCTTTGGAGGAAGATGAAGTAATCTTGGGAGTCTCCCTAAGAAGTTTGATTGGGAATGCTGTAATTCATGTTTAAACTTGTTTGTTACTTTGTTCGATGTACCAAAAAAGAAGAAAAATTAAAAATTAATATATATATAAATAAAAAAATTGATAATATTATATAGTTCTTCGAATTACTTGAATTTGACTCGCTCAATGAAAAAAAATTAAAACGAATGAAACAGTTAATAAAATAATAAAATTCTAATTATAATTCTTAACCGTTTCAAATGCTAAAAAAAGGTGCGGAACCTCCTTACATTTCTATAAAATCACGTCAAATTATGCATTTACAGTATATATCCCCACCTTGACTCTTCTTCTTCCTTTCCTTTCCCTTTTGAGCCCTAATGAAATCAATGGATAGCAGAAGAGTTTTGGTGGGGAGGAACATCATGTTCTTCTTCCTCATCTGCGTGTTTGGTTGGAGTTTGAAGCTTTCGGAAGCTCAAATGGTGCCGGCGTTATTTGTTTTCGGGGACTCCCAAGTTGATGTTGGAAACAACAACCACCTTTTCTTTTCCATTGCCAAGGCTAATTTTCCTCACAACGGCGTTGATTTTCCGACCAAGAAAGCAACTGGAAGATATTCTAATGGCAAGAATGCAGCAGATTTTCTGGGTAAGTATCACATACACAAGTTTCAATGTTTAAGTATATTCACATTTTCGCATCATATACCTTTTTCCGATGGCATAATTTCGTCCTAAATATTTTTATGGATAAAAATCCTTTCTCTTATAATGGGAAGGTAAAACTTCAACCACATCTCCACAATCATTATATACATAAAAAAGTATGTAAAATATTATCCATTCGTTGCTTATTTATGTATCTTTATTTCCAGGTTGACAACTACTTAACAATTTTCACATTAATACTAATGGAATTAACATTTGAATCCTACGTGACAATATTGGGCAGCTGAAAAATTAGGGTTGTCAAGTTCACCAGCATATCTTTCTTTGTCAAGTAACACGCATGCATCATACATGAACGGTGTTAGCTTCGCCTCCGGTGGTTCCGGAATCTTGAATACTTCCAGTCAAGTTCTCGTAAGTATATAGTAAGCTTATATCGAACATATGACCTTCAAACCTCTCCAATTATACCATTTCTTCTGGTTTTGTAGGGGCAATCCATACCTCTTTCGGATCAAGTGAACAACTTCTTATCAGTGCATAAAGTCATGCTGCAGAAGATGGGAACTAATGGTTTAGAAAAACATTTTTCCAAGTCTCTTTTCGCCATTGTTATTGGTAGCAATGATATCTTGAATTACTTTGAATCTGAAGATGAAAAGGACACCCCGGAACATCTTGTGAATTTAATGGTTAACAACCTGAAAGCAGAAATCAAGGTAACTCTTTAATCCATTATTCGAATCTCGGAAGGTTTGATCTAGATCGAATTACTCCAACTTAAAACATCAATGTGTGGGCAGAAATTATACGGATTCGGAGCGCGTAAAATTTTGGTGTCAGGTGTTGGAGCAATAGGGTGCGTACCAGCACAAAGAGCCAAGCACAGCACCCATGAATGCAATGAAGAAGTAAACATGTGGGTAGTTAAGTACAATGAAGGGCTTAAAGAAGTATTAAAGGGGCTGAAATCAGAACTTCCAGGCCTAAACTACGCCTTCCTCGATTTGTATGGTATCATGCAAAAAGTCATCCGAGATCCATCGGCTCACGGTACAAATACATCAGCACCTTGTTATTATTATTCATATTTTCATCGGGGGTCTTAATAGTTGAAAATTGACAGGGTTTAAAGAGGTACGAGCAGCCTGTTGTGGCCTTGGGGAACTGAGAGCAAAAATCCCTTGTTTGCCATTTTCAAGCTACTGTCCCAACAGGGCAGATCATGTTTTCTGGGATTTATACCATCCAACTGAGGCAATGTCTCGCATTGTTGCGGATACCGTTTTCGATGGCCCTTCCGAGTACTGTGTTCCCATGAATGTTCGGCAATTAATTGCTGCTTAAGGTATTTTTGTGGCCAAAAGAACATCAGTAAATTAATGGCCGGGGGGGGGGGGAATCGAGGCCTTCACCTCACACACACAAGCCATGTTGCAAATACTAGTGCTAATCCACTAATGTATAATGATTATAATGCTTAAAGGCTGATTGAATTTGGATCTCAATTAAACAACTTCATGTATTCATACGCATCTAACAATCAACCCAAATCACAAAAACATAAATCATCATTCTCCTGAACCTTTCTTAATATACTAATTTCATTGTTTATAAATTGATTGTGATAACATTTTTTACCATCTGAATGCAATTTAAGTAGGGGTATGAATCATGGATGAAGAATCGGATTGGAGAAGAGAAAGAATTTCATAAGTGCCGAAAAATCAAACACTAGACATGTGAGAATCTATCAAGTATGTTATAATTTACAATGACTTCAGTCACAAGGCAAAGACCCCAAGCAATTATAATACTAGAACTTCACTGGGTTCAAAGTACCAAGTCATCAACAGTCTGCTTCTTCACTTGCACCGTAATTATCATATTGTTTCTGTTTACAGTCGACAAGGTTACACATCTCATCCTAACTGGAGGTTCTCATGAGGAATGCTACAATACAACCCAATGTAGACCCAGCAAGAACCTGAACCAAAAACAAAGTAAGAACAAAGTGAAAAGCAAGGCAACATTAAACTCTTTTGAGAATGCAATAATAGTGATGACCGAAACCATTTTTAGTCGTGTTTGAGAAACTTAAAAACTTATTTAAGCAGTTTCAGTATGAGGACATCCATTAAAAAGTTTAATCCCCGGTTGTTACTCCATACTAAGCATATAACAAGTTGGCATCTTAGATAATTAGGGCGATTGCTTCTACAAAATGGTTTACCATCTATTTCCAATTCATGCATCCAACATTCCATGTTCAATTTCTGCTCTTGCTAGCTTCATACCTGAAGTGGCGTATGACCAAGTGAATCTCGTAATGGTCTGACGCTGGAGACAGGATGCTCAGGAGGTAGCTCGCATACAATTTGGTTGAGTAACTGCATAATATAAATGATTAATTCATTTATTGAAAACAATATGAAACTGACAATTGTCAGCAGGTACAAATAAAAAGCACTATCAAACAAATCAGCTTAGCTAGCTGCAGTCATAACAGATTACATGGAAATGAGTAGGAACCAAAGAACTTCAAGTTATGATGACACGATAAATAGGAATAATCATATTAGAAATTCATTCATGGATAAATATATATATACACATGTATTATTGCAAGAATCGTATCTTTTTTCATAAAATTTGTACAAACGTAAAGGGTTTTTATCCAAGAGTTATCCCCCAAACTTGGGCAGATTGCCTGATAATAATGAGGTGAAATCCATATACAAAAGAATAGAGTATGGTGATTGACAGAAAAAGTTCTTACTTCAGCCTGGCGACCAGCATGAAGTCTTACACCGCTAGCATCGTACATTACCTGCCAAGAAACCCAAAATGTTAACCAAAGAAACTAGAACGGTAATATACTAAACATAGGGAGTACATACAACGCATGCCAAAACAAGCGCAATGGCAAATGCTGATCCTCCAAGCCCTTCTTGCAATCCAATCGCAGCAGCAAGAGCAGTCACGGTAGCTGAATGTGATGACGGCATTCCACCCGAAGCAACCAACCTTCTAGAGTCCCATCTCTTATCCTTGTACCTGCATGTCTAAAAGGAGATACTGAAACACTGAGAAAGAACACGCACACGGATACGAAAACAACAATAGCAAGCGAGTAGATCACACCTTTTGCTTGAACTACATGTCATCAAAGCCATAAAAACAATATACAAACATCAAGAGAAATATTAGTTCTACTTCAAGCATCACTAATGATTCAATGATTAAAAATTCCACGGCATTTATAATCAATTATAATAAAATATTTTCAGTTGATCACTCATTTCATTTACCTAAAAGTAAAAAAAGAAAAAAGCTTTAAAATTTTAAAATAATATCAAAACCTTCAAACCATTAATTATTCTGCAAACGAAAAGCTACCCATTTCAATCCACTCAACAACCAAGACAAAAAAAAAAAAAAAAATTTCCAACTGAAACATGTTTCTAAGATATGGATCCCTTCTATTTTCTTATTTTACCTCATTTTCTAAGTGATTAAATGAAAAAAAAATCAAAAATACCAAGTAGTGAAGAGCTTGAGGAATTGAGCGAGCGCGAAGGCAAAGAAAGCGGAGAGGAGGGGGACGTTGGAAGGGATAATGGACGATGTGGATGAGATTGATCGGAACCTCGCCGAGGCATCACCGACCGTCATTACTTCCTCCATTGAAACCCAGCGATTGCGTAAAAGATCGAAACAGAGAAAAAGACGTTAAATCCGGTTTTTGCTGTCAATAAAATTTTTTATTTATATGATTTTTTATTTAAATCCTAATTTTATTGTAGGCTTTATTCACAATTTAACCCCTAAACTATACCCATTTTTTCATATTGGTACTTAAATATTTTTTTTTCACATATTGGTACCTTAATTTTAGGGTAAACTATTAAAATAATCACTTTTGTTTACCTCAGGTTATATTTTAGTCACTTATGTTTGAAATGTTACATTTTAGTCACTTAAGTTATCGTATTTTAACATTTTAGTCATTGAGCCATTAATTGCCGTTAACAGTATAACGGTAAGCTGACGTGGGATGTTAAATCATCATTTTAAACGAAAATTTTAGATTAAATTATACAATTAATCCCTATATTTTTTTCGTTTTGAGCAATTTATTTTTTTTTATGATTTTTAACTTTTTTTTCCTTATTTTCCATTCTCATTTGTTTCTCCCTTTATTTTCTTCCATTTTCCATTTTTTTAACATAGTTTTTTTATGTTTTCCATTTGTTAAAAGTAGTCCCTATACTTTTATATTTTTGAACAATTTAATTTTTTTCCTTTTTATTTTTATTCACAATTGTCTATAATAAGCAAAACAAAAAGATTAAAAAAAATTATTATGGGTTTTCATTGGAGAGCAATACAAAATTTTTTAACTTTTTTTTTTTTGCATTCTCTTTTGCTTCTCTCTCTGATTTCCTCCATTCTCTGTTTCTTTTAACATAATTTTTTTTTATATTTTTCGTTTGTTAAAATTAGTCTCTATACTTTGATTTTGGTATTGGGTATTTCTTGTACGTTCTGTTTAATCTTCCTTTTGATTAGTTTTTAATATGTTTTCAACTTAGGATAACAATTTTGTATTGATCTTCAATGAAAACCCAAAATAAAGATTTTTTTTTAATCTTTTTTTGCTTATTGTAGACAATTGTAAATTGGGGTTTTTGATATTTTACACTTATTGCTGATGTTGTACAAAGGATCCAAAAATGGATTATTGTGGTGATTTCATAGAATTGTTTGGACCTGATATTTCAATGAAGATTCTCATGATACTGGTTAACCCTTCTGGTCCCATTAGAGTTAACTTGATTTCTAGTTTTTGGCACCAATTTGGTAAACAAATTAATGTCTTTGGTAAAAATTAGCTTGGTGTTCTATTATATATTGAAAAAGAATCAGTATTGATTAATTCAATAAGATCGATTTTATTCATCTTGCGGTGATCAAAAACAGTCTTTGGGTTTACACATAGAGTATGTAATCAAATGTATTTTGCTTTAACAAAAAAGAAACAAAAATATAAAATTAAATTGTTCAAAAAAATAAAAGTATAGGGATTAGTTTTAACAAATGGAAAATATAAAAAAAAAACTACATTAAAAGAAATTGAGAAGGGAGGAAAACAGAGGGAGAAGTAGAAGAGAATGAAAAATAAAGGGGAAAAAAAAAGAAAGTTAAAAGAACATAAATGAGAAGAATTAAATTGCTCAATATGAAAAAAATACAGGGACCAATTTTATAATTTAACCTAAATTTTTTGTTTAAAATTGTGATTTAATGTACCACATTAGCTTACTGTTACATTGTTAATGGGAACTAACGGTTTAGTGACTAAAATATTACAACATGATAATGTAAGTGACTAAAACATAATATTTCAAACAAAAGTGACTAAAATGTAACTTGAGGCAAACAAAAGTAACTATTTTGAGAGTCTACCGTTTATTTTACTTTATCTATTGATTCAGCCCAATTGAGTTAACACCGTTAAAAAAACCGTTCAATATGTGGAGCCAATGAAAGCATGCCACACTGCGCATAGAATTAAGATAAATTAATTTTTTTTTATTCTCTCTTAACCACCCATCTTCTTCATCAAACCAAAAATCATTTTTATCTTCTCTTTTTCATTTCCAGCAAATGTGGAACCCATATAATTTTCCATGGAAAATACGTTTAAATATACAGAGTGTCGAAATCGTCCCGTTTTTGAAAAGGCGAGAATCGAACTTGGGTTTTGAAAATAAGAACAGGAGTCGCCACCGACCTTTTATTAGGTGTGATCGGATCACCTTTTTGTTTTAATAAAACGATTTGGTTTACTAAAACAATGTTTTTGGTCCGCGAAGTTTTGAGAAATCGAGTTCGGGAGTCGGTTACGTGCGAGGAAGGGTTAGCACCCTCGTCACGCCCAAAATTGGTACTGATTTGATCAATTAATGTCCTCATGTCGAAAGTTGAAAATTTTAAAGGAATTTAAAAATTCGACCTCTTTTGGAAATATTTGCGTTTTCTTGAATTAAACCAAGATCTTCTCGTTTCGAAGGAATAAAATATCACATCCAATACTTTAGGACACGATAGTTTAAATCCTCGAGCCCAAGATCATCTCATGGTTTTCCCGAATTGCAAATCAAGACTTTCTCATTCCAAAGGAATTAAAATATCACATCCAATACTTTAGGACACGATAATTTAAATCCTCGAATCCAAGATCATCCTATAGTTTTTTGAGCTGAAAATCAAGATCTACTCGTTCCAAAAGAATAAAATATCACATCCAATACTTTAGGACACGATATCTTAAATCCTTGAATCCAAGACCATCTCAAAACTATCGATTTACATAAAATGACGCAAACAAAAATAATCATAAAAATGTCGAAACAAAAACAAAGAAATAAAATAAAAATATTAAAAATAAAACGAGAAATTTTAAAAAACAAAACAATGTCAATAATGGTAGAATTAGTAACAATCAGGATAATAAACATTATAATATGAATACTACTACTACTAATAATACTACTACTACTACTACTACTAATAATAATAATAGTAATATAGTGATAATAATAGTAATAATAATAATACAAAATATGTACAAGATAAATAATATAACTATAGTAATAATAATAATAATAATAACAATAATAATAATAATAATAATAATAATAATAATAATAATAATAATAATAATAATAATACTACGCAATATATACAATATATTAATATAAATGTAGTAGTAATAATAATAAATAATAATAATACGCAATATATACAATATATCAATGTAAATATAGTAATAATAATAATATATAATAATAAAGATAGTAACATGATAATAATAAAATATGTACAATACGATAATGATGTAAATATAGTGATAATAATAAATATATGAAATAGACTAAGAATAATAATAATAATGATACAAATTATATATAATAATAATAATAATAATAATAATAATAATAATAAATAATAATAATAATAATAATACCTAAGAATAATGATAATAATAACACTAATAGCATAAACAATGATAATGCATATAATAAAAGCAGTGAATTTAATCAAAATAATTAAGAATGACTAAGATTAAACAAGATCGAAATATTTGGGGTAAATTTGAAAATAAGAAAAACTGGATTAGAAAAGTGAAGAAATGCGGAAGGGTCAAATGCGCAAATAGACCCTTCTGCCAAAACACGCGAATCCTGGCCTTGGGTCGGGTCGAATTCGGGTTGGCCCCCAAAACGACGTCGTTTTGGGCGTCTGGGGGCCTGATGAAAACGGCATCGTTTCTTCTGGCTTTATAAGCCCAAGTTTTTGCTAAAATCTTCATTTGCTCCATTTTTTTTAAAAAATGACCTCCCTTTCTTCATTTTATCTCTGCAGGTATAGGGGCTGGTGCGATTTCCGGTGGCCGGACTGCCGTTCTCCGTCGCCGACACCGCCGCGTCGGTCACCGCACGCGGTGGCCGGAAAGGTGAAATTTCTCCTTTTTTTTGTTTATTTTTTTTACATACGTATATTTGCAAAATAAAAAAAATCGAAACAATAAGAAATAAAGATAAATAAATGAAAATACCTTCGAAAGTAACTAATCTGATTTGTGTTTCGGATTTTTTGTTTAATCTCTGCTCTTATTTCTGTGTTTTGAGAATATTATGCTTGTATTTTTTTGATTTAAAAAAAAAAGGTAAAACCCCCGCCCCCGATACCTTCTTTTTGCTTGGCTTTTATACATGATTTTTTTATCGTTTTTGTTTTGTCTTGTCTTCTTCTCCCTGCAGGTAGATGAGCGGCGCCAGTGGTGCCGGCAATAGTGGCTAGAAACAAGGCATAGTGGATGGGGCAGACGTAGTGGAGGCCAGTGGAGGCTTGCGGCGCTAAAAGGGGGGGAAGCTAGGGTTTCAGAAACCCTAGCTTTCTGGAATAAATTTTGGGCCCTTTGGATTTGGGCCAAATGTTAGGCTAAATGGGCCCGGGCTAAATTGGGCCTGTACAGCTGCCTCTCTTTGCTCATTTTCGTGTAACGAGAATGGAGCAAAGACTTTAAAAGGCCAATTTTTGCCCGGTCTTGTCGAATCTTGACTTCTTTGGAGATAGCCTCATTCAAATCCATGGTTTCTTGTTGCTTTAATTCTCTTCACCGCAACTTTGAAAAACGATTACTGACTTCAATCTGCTTTCCTGTAAACTCAGGAACCCTTGGTCTGCTATCTTCAATCTGCTCCTGAAACATCAGGACTGCCAGACTTGCTTATCTTCGATCTGCTCATGAAACATTAGGAATGCTAGACTTGCTATCTTCAATCTGCCCCTGAAACATCAGGAATGTCAGACTTGCTATCTTCAATCTGCTCCTGAAACATCAGGAATGCCAGACTTGCCATCTTCAATCTGCTCCTGAAATATCAGGAATGCTAGACTCGCTATCTTTTATCTGCTCCTGAAACATCAGGAATGCCAGACTTGCTATCTTCAATCTGCTCCTGAAACATCAGGAATGCCAGACTTGCTATCTTCAATCTGCTCCTGAAACATCAGGAATGCCAGACTCGCCATCTTCAATCTGTTCCTGAAACATCAGGAATGCCAGACTTGCTATCTTCAATCTGCTCCTGAAACATCAGGAATGCCAGACTCGCTATCTTCAATCTGCTCCTGAAACATCAGGAATGTCAGACTTGCTATCTTCAATCTGCTTTTCTGTAAACTCAGGAACCCTTGGTTTGCTATCTTCAATCTGCTCCTGAAACATCAGGACTGCCAGACTTGCTTATCTTCGATCTGCTCCTGAAACATCAGGAATGCCAGACTTGCTATCTTCAATCTGCTTCACTATCATTTCTAGGGAACCCAAATTTGAACTTGCTACACCGTTCTTTGAGGAACCTGTCCTGTAGAATGGGTATATGCTTATGCTTAACGATTAGGATGCCATGATCAAAATGAGTCAAATACTCCTATTTAGAAATGCTATGATGCAACAATGTTATGAGTATAGTTCCTATTTAAGGCGTTATCACTCATTTCATCCCTCAAAGTTCCATCTTTGCTCGTCTTGAAGCGTCATTTTCTTGCTTGAACGTTCTGCCTCTGTGACAACTTTAAGGCTCATGAATCCTAGGGACGTAAGTGATATATCATCTTCAACCCATCCCCCGGGAAGTACACTCTTCTGCCTACCCTCATTGTGACTTAAAGGACATAGGACTTGTTTCGATTTCGGTCCATTCCCCCATAACTCGGTTTCTTTCGAATCCCTTTCTGCCAAAAATTGGCCTGTCATACCGTGGCCCGAGGATATGTTCTTATCTCTATCACAACCGTTGGATTGGACAGAGAATTCAGAGAAATACTCTCTGTTAAGGCTCTCATGTATCTCTGATCTGTATTCGTAGAAATTTTAAACAATTGTCCTGTTTCGGTCTCCTATTTTTTTTCTAGAAATTTCCAAAGTAATATGCAAAACATCTTTTGTGAGGCTATTAGTTCATCAATCCTTATTTCAATGCAACATGTAGCAATAAATTGATTTCGAATGAGTTATTAAAACTAAGGGAAAACATATCTCTTTGAAAAGAGGAAAAGATAAGAAAGGTAAGATGCCCTAGATATCATTGATTGCGTTTCTACATACAAACTTTATGAAGACTATTTTGGGTTTAGCATGTGTTTAGAAGACTCAAAGTACTTTGTTGGTGCCCCAACTTCATTTCTCGTCCATTCGGGTGTAGCAAGATCATTTGAGTCCGAGGCGCCCTTTGTGAGTTTTCGTCTTGGCTTCTCCGTTTTTTTTTTTTGAAAACTCGGAGCGCCCTTTGTGGGTTTTCACCTTGGCCCCTTCAAGCGAAGTATTTTTTGACTGAATCTGAGTTCACGGGATTGGGTAAGATTTTTCCATCCATTTCAGCCAGAATCAGTGCTTCTCCAGAGAAAGCTTTTTTCACCACATATGGTCCTTCCCAGTTCGGCATCCATTTTCCTCTGAAATCCTTTTGTATGGGAAGGATCTTTTTCAGCATAAGATCTCCCTCTTTAAACTCTCTTGGGCGAATCTTCTTATTATAAGCTCGCATCATTCGTTTTTGGTACATCTGACCATGACGGATAGCCCTTAGCCTCTTTTCTTCAGTTAAGTTCAACTGATCGTATCGAGCCTGGATCCATTCAGCTTCATCCAACTTTATTTCCGATCAAACTCGAAGAGAAGGTATTTCCACTTCAATAGGTAGGACTGCCTCCATCCCATAGACTAATGAGAAAGGCGTTGCCCCAGTAGAGGTCCTGACAGACGTTCGATAAGCATATAGTGCAAACGGTAGTTTCTCGTGCCAATCCCTATAAGTCTCGGTCATCTTCCCCATTATCTTCTTGATATTTTTATTGGCCGCTTCCACTGCCCCATTCATTTTTGGACGGTATGGTGACGAGTTGTGGTGTTTGATGTTGAATCGACCGCAAACATCTGCTATTGTGCTATTGTTCAAATTTAATGCGTTGTCCGATATGATCCTCTTGGGCATTCCATATCGGCAAATGATCTCCTTCTTTAAAAATTGACTTATCGTCGATTTAGTGACGCTAGCATATGAAGCAGCCTCTACCCATTTTGTGAAGTAGTCAATAACCACAAAGATGAATCGGTGTTCGTTTGATGCTTTCGATGAGATTGGTCTAATAACATCCATGCCCCACATGGAAAAGGGCCATGGGGAAGTCATCACGTGTAAAGGTGACGGAGGCACATGAATTTTATCTCCATAAATCTGACATTTATGGCACCTCTTGGCATAGTTGATGCAATCTCCTTCCATGGTGGACCAATAATACCTGAACCTCATGATCTGCCTGGCCATTGTAAAACCATTAGCATGTGTTCCGCAATCGCCCTCATGGACTTCCTCCAAGATTTGCTTAGCCTCAACGGCATCCACACACCTTAGTAGCACTTGATCCTTTCTCTTTTTGTACAAGATGTCACCATCTAGAACATAGTCAGAGGCCAATCTTCTGAGTGTCCTTTTCTCATTCTCAGTTGCATGCTCTGGGTATTCACGATTCTTTATATATCGCAGTACATTATGATACCAGGGGTGATCATCTCTTTCATCCTCTTCCACAGTACAACATTGAGCTGGGGATTCAAAAATACTCATCTAAATGGGTCTCATATCTTTCGGTCTATTCACTTTGATCATAGAAGCTAGAGTTGCCAAGGCATCTGCCATCTGGTTTTCATCACGTGGGAGATAATTGAAAGTGATGTCGTCAAACTCCCCGATCAATCCCAAAATTATCTTCCGATACTCGATCAGTTTGGGATCTCTAGTCTCCCATTCACCTTTAAGTTGATAAATCACTAATGCAGAGTCTCCATATACTTCTAGCACCCTGATCTTTCGCTCTACGGCTGCTCGAATTCCCATGATACAAGCTTCATATTCTGCCATGTTATTTGTGCAATCAAAATCCAATCTGCATGTGAGTGGATAATGATCACCACTAGGAGACACCAAGATTGCCCCAATTCCGTTCCCCATAGCATTAGACGCTCCATCAAAATTCAACTTCCACGGATTTTCTTCAGCATTCGCCACATACATCAACTCTTCATTAGGGAAATCAAAGCTCAAAGGCTCATAATCTTCTGAGGCTCTGCTGGCCAGAAATTCTGCTACTGCACTCCCTTTTATAGCCTTTTGATTCACGTAGACTATGTCAAATTCAGATAGCAAAATCTGCCACCTTGCCATCCTCCCGTTCAGAGCAGTTGACTCCATCATATATTTCAATCGGTCAAGCTTCGAAATGAACCAGGTCGTATGGTATAACATATACTGCCTTAGCCTTCGGGTTGCCCAGATCAAAGCGTAACATAATTTTTCGATCAATGAATATCTTATTTCACATTCAGTGAACTTTTTGCTGAGATAGTATATCGCCTTTTCTTTCCTTCCTGACTCATCGTGTTGACCAAGCACACATCCCATGGAGTTATTGAACACTGATAGATACAGTATCAATGGTCTATCTGGATTTGGTGGAAATAGCACTGGTTGTTTGACTTTGTCAAAAGCTCTCTGGCATTCTTCGTCCATACACCTTGGTTGTGTTTCTTGAGAAGACGAAATATGGGATCACATTTCTCGGTTAACTGTGAAATGAACCGAGCAATGTAATTTAACCTTCCAAGAAAACCTCAAACTTCCTTTTGAGTGCACGGTGGAGGCAAATCTTGTATAGCTTTGACCTTATCCGAGTCAACTTCGATTCCTTTCTTGCTAACAACGAAACCCAACAGTTTCCTCGATCGAGCTCCGAAAGTACACTTGGCAGGGTTGAGCTTCAATTGGAACTTCCTCAACCTTAGAAACAACTTCTTCAAAACTTCGATGTGTTCTTTTTCCGTTTGAGATTTGGCGATCATATCATCAACGTATACTTCAATCTCTCTGTGCATCATGTCATGGAACAAAGTCACCATGGCCCTTTGGTATGTTGCCTCTGCATTCTTCAGCCCAAATGGCATCACCTTATAACAGAAGGTGCCCTACAACGTTACGAAAGTGGTTTTCACCATATCCTCAGGGTGCATCTTGATCTGATTATATCCGGAAAATCCATCCATGAAAGAGAACCATAAGTACCCCGCCGTGTTATCCACCAACGTGTCAATATGAGGAAAAGGGAAGTTGTCTTTTGGGCTGGCTTTATTTAGGTCTCTATAGTCCACACATATCCGGACCTTTCCATCTTTCTTTGGGATTGAGACTAGGACAATATTGGCTACCCATTCTGAGTATTTGACCACCTGTAGAAATCCCGCATCAAACTGTTTCTTTACTTCTTCTTTTATTTTCAATACTATGTCAGGCCTCATTCTTCGTAGCTTTTGCTGTATTGGCTTGCATTCTTCCCTTATGGGGAGACGATGTACTACAATATCAGTACTTAGACCAGGCATGTCTTGATATGACCATGCAAAGACATCCTTGAATTCCCGTAGTGACTCCACCAGGTTTTGTTTCGTTTCCTCGATTATGCGTGTTCCGATTCTCACCACCTTTCCTTCTTCTAAGGATATGTTCCCTACTTCCTCTTCATGGGGTAAGATTTGTTTCTCTTCCTGCTGTACCATTCTCAACAGATCCGGGGATAAGTCACCATCTCTGTCACCTTCAAAATCTTGAGATTCTTCTAAACACATGTCATGTTCAAAATGGGCCTCTAGGTCTGTAGTATTGTTGCTTACATCGTTGATCTCTAGGGACCTGTGGTGGGTGCCAAAAAGTGTATGAAGAATAAATGAATTTGAAGACAATTATTTATGCCATGAATGAGAAGAAAAAAAACAATTTGATAGAGAAAATCACAAAATATGGATCGAAATGCATTTTATTCCAATAAAGATTTTTGAACATGAGCCTTTTTCACAAAAAAAATCCCATTGTTCTTAGGTTTGAAATAATAAGTGCGTTCTGAACATTACTCTGTGTAATTTCTAAAAACTACAGGTAGTTCCTCAGCAGTCCAATTGTTCAAAATGCTCCCCGGTTCATAAGGGCGAATGCCCGCAAAGTTTCTTTGTCCGGTTTCTTCCTCATGTATGGCATTGATGTGAGGATCTCCAATCAATAACCCCCTCTCAGGGTGAATTATCCCTCTAGATATGAAAGTTTGGGATATGTGAGGAAACGTCATTGGTTCCCACTGGACTTCTTCTCCGTTTAATCGGGCCCTTCTTCTCTCTTGCTTCTTCTCTATTTCCATTTTCCTTTCTCTAGCATTAAGCTTAAAACCCAGGCTAAAACGGTCTCTCTTCTCTTTTAATAACGACACTTGAACTTCTCCTTGAAGATACCTACCTAGTCCTCTTCCTGGCAAGGCCCCCTTACTGATCATCATTTGTAGGCCCATCTTCGTGGTCCTGGATATCTTGGGTGCCGGAATCTCATTCCCTTCACGAACGAATGTAGCGTTGACGGACTCTAAAGACCAGAATGAGCATTCAATGGCCTCCTCATTTGCCTCTACATATGGCGCATCATTGGTAACAGTCGCTATGATGTCTTCCTCTGCGTTTATGGTGACGAGTTGACCATCCGCCACCAGTTTCAGTTTTTGATGGAGGGATGAAGGTACTGCCCCCGCCGAATGAATCCAAGGTCTACCCAGTAAGCAATTGTACGAGGGCTTGATATCCATCACTAGGAAATCTACTTCATATGTATTCGGCCCGATTTGTAAAGGTATGTCTATCTTTCCCATCACTCTCCTCTCGGTGCCGTCAAACGCTCTCACTATGTTCTGGCAAGACTTCATGTGAGAACTGTCTATTGGCAACCTTTTCAGGGTTGATAATGGTAAGACATTCAAGGCCGACCCATTATCGATTAACACGCTCGGTAGTATAGATCCCTTACAACGAGTAGTTATATGCAAGGCCTTGGTTGATCCCATACCTCTAGATGGGATTTCATCATCACTGAAGAAGATGAAGTTATCAGCACTTATGTTACTGACTAATCGGTCAAGTTTATTGACAGATATATCTTTAGTAACGTAAGTCTCATTCAGTACTTTCATCAGTACCTCACGATGTACTTCTGAACTCAACAGTAAAGCTAGCACAGAAATGCGGGCTGGTTGCTTACGCAGTTGCTCCACTACACTATATTCACTGTGCTTTAAGAATTTTAAAAATTCTTTCGCTTCTTCTTCCTTTACAGGTACATTGATAAGGGCGCTAGGTTCTTTCTCTGGTTCGACTGTCGTAGCCTTCAATCTTACTGGTTTTATTCTGATGCCTACTGATTCATAACGCTTCCCACTTCGCGTGTGGAACCCTTCACTTTGGCTCTCATTGGCAGTGCCAGCTGAGCTCTCTACTCCTGATGTCATTACATTACAATTGTAGCTCCATGGTACCTCCTTGTTATCCTTGTAAGGAAAGGACACTGGTTTCTTGATTATGATCTTAGGGGCCATTTGAGCTCCACTTTCTAGATCTCTCGAGCGGGAAATAATGATCTTCGGAAAATTAACCTTTTGACTGGTCGATTCTCCTTCTGTCGCATGTATGCTTCCTCCCTCCGAGCTTTCTTCATAAAATTCTAGCTCCTTATTGTTCATGAAGCTCTGCTCTAATAATCTGAACTCCGCACATCCCTGGATCTCATGTCCTTCATCTTTGTGGAATGCATAGTAATTTTCGTGTTCTTCACTTCCTTCATCAAGATTTGACTTTATCAGCCCTTTTCTTGTCATTTCCCTCCAGACCGTTCTCAATAGGGTTTTTACCTCGGAGATGTCTTCTTTGGTCCTTTTCACTATCCCTTCTCCAATGGTATTTATCGTCTTATCCCCATGATTGGGTAATGGGTTCCCTGAACCAGGTAAATCGTCGAGCTCCACGATCCCCATCTTGATGAACTTTTCGACTACCTTTTTGAAGCAGTGCAGTTTTCTATCGAGTGGCCCGCTACTCCTACATGGTACTCGCATTCAGCGTTCGGGTCGTACCATTTAGGATATGGGGCTATAATGGCTTTAGATAAAATGGGGCTACGATGTGTGCGTCGAACAGATGTTGATACAGCTCCCCATATGTCATCGGGATTGGCGTAAATTGGGGCCTCTCAAAATTTTGTCTTGGGCCTGGCTCTTGTCCTGTTGCCCCCTGTTGCTTGGCAGTCACTAATTTTAGCGGGTTAACTGTAACTGTTTTTGAGTACCCCTTGTTATAGGTACTCACATTGTTTACCTCGTTATCCCTTTTCTTAGGAACAGATTTCCTAGAGACCGCTCCTGTTTTGATCCTTCCACCCCTTATGGCGTTTTCGATCATTTCCCCAGCCATGACTATATCTGCGAAGCTCTTAGTGGTGCTCCCTACCATGTGGGTGATAAACGGGGCCCTTAGTGTACTGATGAAGAGCATGGTTCTCTCTTTCTCTAAGAGGGGTGGTTGGACTTGCATCGCCATATCCCTCCATCGTTGGGCATACTGCTTGAAGCTCTCACTTGATTTCTTTTCCATATTCTGTAGCATGAATCTGTCAGGTGCCACATCTGTTACATGGCCATATTGTTTCATGAAAGCTTGAGCTAAATCCTCCCATGAACCAATTTAGGTGTGACTCAACTGATTATACCATTTAGCCGCAGATCCAATCAAACTATCTTGGAAACAGTGGATTAATAGTTGGTCATTATGGACGTATGCCGCCATCCTCCGACAGAACATCGTAATATGAGCTTCAGGGCAACTTGTCCCATTATATTTTTCGAACTCTAACATTTTGAATTTATTGGGCACTACCAGATTCGAGACCAAACTCAAGTCCTTCGCCTTAATACCAGGGCGATGGCCGGCGTTTTTCAAAGCCTTGAACTCCTCCTCCAACCATTTGCAACGATCCTCTAACTGCCTTGAGGATTCAGCTCTTGTCTCTTCCTTCTCTATCATATCGAAATCAGGGACAACTAAGTTAACATGGTTAGCAGGGTTATCCTCTAGGTTGGATTCAGAACCTGCTTGAAAGTTCACGGGTGGTCTGATATTAACTCGACCTTGTTGGGGCCTAATTGTGACAGACGGTCTTGGGAGATATTCTTCAAGCTATACCGGCGTGTGTGGTGGGGTGAAACCCGAAGGAATGCCTTCATTTTCTTCCCCGGTGATAGCCATGGAGCCTTTTCCTTTCTCCATAAGTCCGTTCAGTAGTTGGGTCACTTGAGTCATTTGAGCCATCAAGTTTCTCTCAGACTCCATCATCTTGTTCGTCATGTCTTGCTAGATCTTGGCCAGCTGCTCTTGTGTTTGTGCCTGCACTTGTTCTAGTATTTCTTTCTGGAGTTACTCATATCTTTGATCCATTTTTCTCGACTTAGCTCGCGTGCCGTAAGGGTGTTCAGCTTCCAGATTTCCTTTTTTCGCTCTCTGTTATAATTTTAGCTTATTAGGCTCTCTCCATGCATATGATGTGATGCGAGTGCATGAAATGCAATGCAAATGCATGAAATGAATGCAAAAATAAAGAAAGGTGTTGATTTTGATTCGGCTCTATTAGATCAACTTCACTGGAAGACAAATTTCTTTACATAGAGTGGACGATTATACATACGTTTTTGACTTAACACCTAAATTCTTGACTTCTTTAAGAAGCCAAGCTAGATTTTGGCCTCGATCTAATATTGACTCATATTGCAAACTTAATACATCGGCCTTGACCGCCAAGGTTTGTAAATGGTCGGCCACTTCCTGAACTTGAACCACAGCTTTGCCCATAACATGATTTCTGTTTCTGATTTGTTCTTGAGAATGGTGGAATTGTTCCTTCCAATGTTCATTAAGAAGTTCAACTCGAAGTTCACTGTCTCATAATGCAGTTTCGAGCTCTTCTATCCTTCTTTCTAGTTTCTCAGCCTTACTTTGGTTGGCTCTTAATTCATTTACCGAGTCGCGATTACGATACAAATACAGTTACTTTTCCAATTCTGCTGCTCGAGCTTGTAACTTTTCTTTTTCATGTTGACTCTCCAACAGACTCTCTTTCAAAATGTTCTCCCGTATTCGAGCATCTCGGCCCCTCTTTTCCCACTAATCAGCTCTAGTCTTTTCTTCTTTAATTTCTTACCACCACTGTTCTGATGTTTTGCCCAAACCGGCAGTTCTAACTGACGTACGCAGCTTCTTGTAGTTCGTTTGTAAGCTATCCAGATCTTCTTCAGCCTTGTTCTTCCCTTCCCTCAACTTCTCGGCTTCTAACTTATAGATGTCGACGTCTAGCCCTAACTGCATCTTCTCCTCCTCTAGCTGCTCTATCTTCTTTCCCAATTCACGGCTCTTGTTCTTGAAATCTCCTCTAATGATCTCTAATTCAGATGGGATAACTCGTAAATGCTCTTCTAGAGGTAAAGCATCCCTTTGGCTTGGCGTCAGGATATTGTCATTGATTCTCGTACTCCACCACACATCATATTCGGGGGTTGTCATTGGTCCTGCAGCGAGTCCCTTCATTCGTCGGGTTTGGGTCCATGCACTCGTTATCTCACGAACTCTCTTCTTATAATTGTCGCCTTTGTATGAAAACTCACACTGGGCTAGCCCATGCGTCGCAGGTATGAACTGTCTTGATCGATACTGCCTCGTTACGAGCAGAGGAGCGTACCCCGCAGCTCCCCATATCCCAAGTAAAGGAACCCAGTCAAACTCTCCACATCGGTACAAGATCTCGTCAGGGATCATCCACGGAGCTCTCCACTCAACATCTTTTACTTGTAAATTTTGGAGAATTGCTATCCATTTCTCTTCAAAAAGGTCATCCTGCCTTGGCGTAGTTGCTAATTCCTTCAAAGGAGAGTAGTTCTTGAAAAAAACTTTACACGAGACCTTTTCCACCTTCCAAAAGTGGCCATGAAACCATGATAGCAAAAGCTGCGCACACCCTATGAACCTCCCTTCACCTATTCTTTGGCTAGCACTCAATGATCGAAATGTTTCAGCTAAGATTACAGGGACGGGTGTGACTCCTGTATCAAGTTTATCAAATAAATCTGAGACAGCTTCCTCCACATATCTTAACGCCTTGGGAAAGACAACCAAGCCGTAGATGCTTAAGGCGAAAACGTCCACCCTTTTTTTCATATCAGAATGCGCTAGGATCAAATCCCTCAAATGTCTCCAAGAGATGCATTTACAATCCCCTTTTTGCTTGATCCGAGCTGTAATCCATTGCTCGCCCATCCCTATAATGTTCATCAGCTTTCTTACGAATGTCAGCACATTAACAGCTCTCGAATAAGCCTTCCCATCTTGAATATTTGGGCAACGGAGCAAGGCCGTGTACTCTTCTATGGTAGGTACCATAACCACTTTCCTGAAAGTAAAACAACTATAGGCGGGGTTCCAAAATTGGGTAATAGCCCGGAATAGGCGCTCGTCCACCTTGATATCAAGCAAATAGGGCAAATCACCATAATTACCGTAGAATAGTTGTTTCAACTCGTCGCCCCATGAATCCCAGATCTCCTTCAATTCTTGTAGGTTGTTCTGAGTCACACTGACGCGGGTGAAGTCCCACAACTCTGATTCGTATCCCACAGTCAGACTATCTCCTTTCTCTCGTTGTATCCTCTCAGACCATGTTCGAACGGTCGCATTATCCTCCACTCTATCAAGAAACTCTTTTTCCATGTGAAGCTTTTCTACCTAGTAATTGAACGTGAATCAACACCTTTTCATGATGAAATGCCATATGATTGCAACAAAACACCACCAGTCAGTACTATGTACACAAAACTCAGGATAAACAAGAAATAATCGAACACTTACTCGAGTAACCACTAAGGTTTGGCGCGGTTCTTCCTAGGGTTGGTTCCTAAGATTCATTACATGTGGTTTGGTTCTAAAGAGAGGTACCCGAACCAGCAGATTCCTCGATCCTCACCCATTATAGGCTCGTACATAACGAGTTCAGTTCAGGGGAATACATTTCCCTATGGCTGCACGGAGATGAAAATCTCACGAAGACATAGGTACGGATGTATCCCGAAAGTGATTCACTATCTTGCACGGAGGTGAAAACCTCACGAAAGAGTAGCTTCTCACTCCCACTTAAGGGTGCGACCACAACGGTCATGCAATGCGATGTGCACAAGAAAAAAGAAATCGTATGCAATGACACAAATGAATGCAACAAAAAGATAGTAATTTTCAAATCCAATTTTCAAAGATACTGACTTTCAAATCAAATTTTCAAACTTTCGACAAAGGACAGAAAATAATCAATTTACGGCTTGACTCTCTTTTTTGGTCCCCAGCGGAGTCGCCAAGCTGTCGAAACCGTCCCGTTTTTAAAAAGGCGAGAATCGAACTTGGGTTTTGAAAATAAGAACAGGAGTCGCCACCGACCTTTTATTAGGTGTGATCGGATCACCTTTTTGTTTTAATAAAATGATTTGGTTTACTAAAACAATGTTTTTGGTCCGCGAAGTTTTGAGAAATCGAGTTCGGGAGTCAGTTATGTGCGAGGAAGGGTTAGCACCCTCGTCACGCCCAAAATTGGTACCGATTTGATCAATTAATGTCCTCATGTCGAAAGTTGAAAATTTTAAAGGAATTTAAAAATTCGACCTCTTTTGGAAATATTTGCGTTTTCTTGAATTAAACCAAGATCTTTTTGTTTCGAAGGAATAAAATATCACATCCAATACTTTAGGACACGATAGTTTAAATCCTCGAGGCCAAGATCATCTCATGGTTTTCCCGAATTGCAAATCAAGACTTTCTCGTTCCAAAGGAATTAAAATATCACATCCAATACTTTAGGACACGATAATTTAAATCCTCGAATCCAAGATCATCCCATAGTTTTTCGAGCTGAAAATCAAGATCTACTCGTTCCAAAAGAATAAAATATCACATCCAATACTTTAGGACACGATATCTTAAATCCTTGAATCCAAGACCATCTCAAAACTATCGATTTACATAAAATGACGCAAACAAAAATAATAAAAAAAAGGTCGAAACAAAAACAAAGAAACAAAATAAAAATATTAAAAATAAAACAAGAAATTTTAAAAAACAAAACAATGTCAATAATGGTAGAATTAGTAACAATCAGGATAATAAACATTATAATATGAATACTACTACTAATAGTAATAATACTAATAATAGTAATACGCAATATACAATATATTAATATAAATGTAGTAGTAATAATAATAATATAATAATAATAATAATAATAATAATAATAATAATACGCAATATATACAATATATCAATGTAAATATAGTAATAATAATAATATAATAATAAAGATAGTAACATGATAATAATAAAATATGTACAATACAATAATGATGTAAATATAGTGATAATAATAAATATATGAAATAGACTAAGAATAATAATAATAATGATACAAAATTATATATAATAATAATAATAATAATAATAATAATAATAATAATAATAAATAATAATAATAATAATAATAATAATAACACTAATAGCATAAACAATGATAATGCATATAATAAAAGCAGTGAATTTAATCAAAATAATTAAGAATGACTAAGATTAAACAAGATCGAAATATTTGGGGTAAATTTGAAAATAAGAGAAACTGGATTAGAAAAGTGAAGAAATGCGGAAGGGTCAAATGCGCAAATAGACCCTTCTGCCAAAACACGCGGATCCTGGCCTTGGGTCGGGTCGAATTCGGGTTGGCCCCCAAAATGACGTCGTTTTGGGCGTCTGGGGGCCTGATGAAAACGGCGTCGTTTCTTCTGGCTTTATAAGCCCAAGTTTTTGCTAAAATCTTCATTTGCTCCGTTTTTTTAAAAAAATGACCTCCCTTTCTTCATTTTATCTCTGCAGGTATATGGGCTGGTGCGATTTCCGGTGGCCGGACCGCCGTTCTCCGTCGCCGACACTGCCGCGCTGGCCACCACACGCGGTGGCCGGAAAGGTGAAATTTCTCCTTTTTTTGTTTATTTTTTTACATATGTATATTTGCAAAATAAAAAAATCGAAACAAAAAGAAATAAAGATAAATAAATGAAAATACCTTCGAAAGTAACTAATCTGATTTGTGTTTCGAATTTTTTGTTTAATCTCTGCTCTTATTTATGTGTTTTGAGAATATTATGCTCGTATTTTTTTGATTTAAAAAAAAAAAGGTAAAACCCCGCCCCCGATACCTTCTTTTTTGCTTGGCTTTTATACATGATTTTTTTATCGTTTTTGTTTTGTCTTGTCTTCTTCTCCCTGCAGGTGGACGAGCGACGCCAGTGGTGCCGACAATAGTGGCTAGAAACAAGGCATAGTGGAGGGAGCAGACGTAGTGGAGGCCAGTGGAGGCTTGCGGCGCTAAAAGGGGGGGAAGCTAGGGTTTTAGAAACCCTAGCTTTCTGGAATAAATTTTGGGCCCTTTGGATTTGGGCCAAATGTTAGGCTAAATGGGCCCCGGGCTAAATTGGGCCTGTACACAGAGCAATTCATCACTGGTTGAGAAGAAAGCCATCAAAATTCGACCAACCAAATGAAAGCTTGGATTTGCCATGATGTAGTTTAAACAAAGCTAAAATTGTTTGATTTCTTGGTTGAAAAATGATTGTTGAGTTTTCACGAACCTGGGAGTGGGGATTGTTTAGAGGAAAAGCAGTTGGATTTGATGGAATTTGAGTTTGGGAGGGAGGGATGTTGAAGAACAATGGAGATTATTGCATTTGTGGACGCCATTATCATCTTGGCCATGCTTCAACATGAAGAAGAAAAGAAGTGGAGAGAATGTGGGAAGGAATAATTAAAAATCAAATTTAAGGTTTTTAAAATAAAGAAATATGGCATGGAAAATATAATTTATCAAATTATTATGATATAAAAATTTGTACATGTGTCGAAATATGATTGGGTTTCAAATTTTTTATTTAACACTTTTCGAGTTTTGAACTAAAAATTACAGTAGACAAAAAAAAATGTTTTGTAAATTTATCAAGGAAATTTTCTAAAATTTAAAATAAAGCGTTTTCTTTTAATATAATATATGCATAATATTTAAGATGGTGTTTTACATGGAATGAATTGAATAAAGTTAAAACCGTAAGGAAAGAAACTATAATAACTCAAGTATGCTATTAGACCATTTAATAAAAATGCAATTTGACATTTTTTTTGTGTGTGTACATACGATGTTTTGTACATACGTTTTAAAACATCGAAGGTACTTATGCTCTCTAGTGAAGATGAACAACATTGAATCCTTGTCTGATGTTTATCGATGGAGAATATGGCGATTGACTCGACTCCGGTGAGTGTAATCACCTGGAAGGATAAACTTTTGGGTGAGTCGGGTTCTGGTTTTCTAGGTGGTGCTACTAATATTGATTTAGAGTTGGAGGATGGTGATATCCTCAGATCTGTCACCAATGGAATTCCTGGCATAGATTTTTCGGATCAGATTAAAAAGATTCTGGTTAGTGATATGGAGTCTACGATGGTGGTTAAGTTATTAGGGCGTAATATAGGCTATGGGGCTTTTCACAATCGTATTCTCAATCTCTGGAAACCTTCACAACCCTTCCGTTTAATGGATGTGGCTAATGGGTATTACCTAGTTAGGTTTCAAAGCATGGGGGATTATGAAATGACGTTGACTCGTGGTCCCTGGATAGTGTTTGGACACTACCTCACTGTTCAGCCATGGATGGTAGACTTTGACCCGTCGAGACCTTTTCCAAACGAGATCTTAGCTTGGATTTGCTTTCCAGGTTTGCCTGGGTTCCTGTACCAAAAGAAAATATTAGAAACAATCGAGAGTTTAGCTGGAAAAGTTGTAAAACTAGACACAAACGCAAACAGTGGTGAGAAGGGTTAGTTCGCCCGTATGGCCATGGTAGTGGATCTTGAGAAGTCTCTAACCTCACAAGTTCGGGTCAATGGGCGTTTACAATGACTGGAGTTTGAACCTTTACCTGAGGTATGTTTTTCCTGCGGAAAATATGGCCACTTTAAAACTTTGTGAATTTCCTCTGTGACAGATCGGAGCAGTGGTGATGGCGGGGAAACTTCTATAAAATCGATGGCCAGTAGCATAACTCCAGTGTAGATGGGAGAAGGGTCGGTGGCCATGGATGAAGCTTTTGGTCCTTGGATGGTGGTTGAATGCAAATCTCGACGCAAATCAGATGGAAATCGGAGGTCTAAAGCGAAAAATAGGGGGAAAATTTGGAAGGCTCCAAATTTGGAGCTTTGTCTTCTTTGGGAAAGGAGAGTCAGATGGCAGATTTGGAGGCTTCTATTTTGGGATTTGGTAAATTAAGGGTTAATAAGAAACAGTCACTTAGGCTGTGTTTGTTTGCAGGAATTCATTTTCTGAAAAATGTTTTCCTGATTTTCTAGTGTTTGATTGGCTGAAAACATTTTCTATTTGGAAAATTTTTTCCAATACACCGGTAAAATCTCTTCCATTTTAGGGAAATTGTCTTACAATTTTCATTTCCGTAAGACATTTTCCGGGGCTCCTCCATCCATCCAGGTAAGTCTTTCCCTTTTTTCCTTCCTTCATTTCTTTTCCTTCCTCCATTCATTTTCAGGCAAATCTCTTTCTCTCATTCTCAGAAATTTTCTTGTTCCTCTTCGTTTTGCTGGGTCTTGGGTATTCTTGGAAAAATTCATCTCTGATCTCCTCAAGGTACTTTCATGATTGCTTGATCTTAGCTTGGGACTCAACTGTTAGTATTTAAGATGAATTTTTTATCTTTAGCTATAGTTTTGTTTTGGGTTTAATTGTTGATTCATCTGTTTTCTATTATTGTCTCTCACCTCCATCTTCTTCCTCTCAACCTCTTCTTCTTTGGCTCGAAACAAAGCCAATGCGGATTTGGCTTTTGGTTTTGCAAAATCATTAGCAACTATCACACCTACGAACTTACATAGATACAAGAGAGATGGAAGTTCTTCGACATTTTAGCCATGAGCATCCTCTGATTTTCAATGAAGAAAGAAGCCATGAAAGTCCTTACTAGATTCTGTTTACATCTCTCCTGATTATGGATTTCACCTACATAAGAAATGCCTTGAGTTACCTCTTGAAACCAATCACCCTTGCCACCGCCACCATTCTTTATTCTTACAATTTAACAGTGACCGTCTCCCTTGCTAAATATGCCAAGGAACCCAACATGAAGGGCTGGTTTATTGCTGTTCAATTTGCAAGCTTGTCCTTCACACTAGATATGTTTCACCACCACCCAACATGAAGGGCTGGTTTATTTCTATTGTTGTCTTTGATGTTAATACCATATAATTAACCCATTCAAATGTTTACATTCACATATCAATAAGGCAAAATTAGAGATCATTGTTACGCAAATCTGGCTCTTTAACCACGTTGTTAAAGCTATGCCAATTAGCATAGCTCAAAAAAAATTAAATATTAAATCAATATCAGCATAGTACTGTTCTCCCAGGATTCTGGTTTGCTAGTAGTCCTTTTTTATCCATTAACTCCAAAATTCTACTGAGATGCTCTTGATTTTCCACAAAGTTAGCATCTTTCTGGTTGTTAGATGACTTACGTGTTTCCAGTTGAATCTAGAATAGGTATTGAGTCTAGTTCCTTCTGCCATTTCTTTGTATTTCTTGTGCTTTTCCAACTTCTATGGCTGAAACCAAATTTTTACTTAATCAAGATTTGCATAATTGTAAATTCAATTCAAAGATTGATGTTTAATCTAATTATTTGTACCATTAGTTTGCTCACCCTATAACATTCAATAAAAGCAAGAGTTTTGTTCTATCTGTTGCTAACCATCCAACTCTAGTTTAAGGTTTTTAGTTCTATGTTGAACATTTTAGCTTTCAAATCTTCTGTTTGTATATTCTAGATGTTTATGTTATGATTTTTTATCTTGATTACTATAATTTAAAATATTTTGAACATTTTGTTGCTAAAGAGGCTTTTTCCAGTAGAATTTTAATTAGATTAGGAGGAAAATGTGCATTTCTCTAGTAAGGATAAGAGCAAACTTTCTCAAAAAACTATATTATCCAGACTTTGCTATTTTTATTGAAGTATCAATGTTTGACACATTTGACATGGTATGGAGATATGTTTCTCCAAATACAAGGGGAAACTTGAAAAAAGAAAGAAAGGATACTCAGTGTTGGATATGTACTTGTATTTGATATTCACCTTCAAGTCTGGGTAGCATAGTTAAAGAGAGCATTAGAATGGAGTTGGATGCAAAGAATTTAAGGCCATCTTTATTGACAGAGGTTTTTGTTGTTGCAGCTGCAATGGAAATTCTTCTTTTGATTGGTTTCAGTGTGTTATATTGGATGAAACTGGAAAAGCAGAAACTTATCTAGTGTTAAAGCGGAACGACCCTGGTCTTTTATGGCTAGCCATGTCCTCCCTTGAAACATGTATTGCCTACTAGTTTTATTATAAACCTTTGATATGTGTGTTAATATATACGATTAAAAGACATTCAAAATGGTGAAGAAATTGCGTAAGAGGTAAATTGTGAAATTGTGTGAATGAACAAACAGATATAGATACAGGATTTTGCGTACTTGTATCGTAATAATTCCAGAAACTATTTGTAAAGAGCTAACTTGGGTTGGAAATGTTGCAAGTCAATGATGTAAATTTCTTTTCTTTTGTAATTTATTTTTATAGGATGATATGAGAAGAGACATAAATTTATCAATGCCTCGTCGTTTAATGTTACTTGAGTAATATGTTTTTTTTTTAAATGTTACTTGAGTAATATGTTTTTTTACTTGCAGTACTCCTGTCAAAATAGGAAGAGCAGCATATTACCTACTATAATAACATATTACAGGAAACTGTTTATACTGCTTCAGAATAAGAATGTACTTCTAATCTGGAAATGAAGAAGAAAAAGAATTAGTATGGATGCATGGATAGCAACAATTACAAATAATTTATTTGACTTTGGTTGTTTTCAATTTATTACGGTTAATAATGTAGCTTAATAATTGAGTATTATTATATATTTAATTTGATTTATTTATAAATAAAAAATCATTGCAATATATGTAAAAATAATTTAAAATATAAAAATTTATTAATATGTATATAAATTTATTAATATATGTAAAAACAACTTTTCCAAAAAATATTTTCAAGAAATCTGCTAAACAACAGAAAATATTTTACACAGATTCATCCAAACACCAGAAAATATTTTCAGTAAATCATTTTCCAGAAACGTAAATCATTTTCCAGAAATCATTTTCTGGAAAACATTTTAGTGGCAAACAAAAACTCTGAAGGTAAAGAACCGTTGGTTGGTAATGGATCAATGGCTAGGGGAATTTTGGAGGGGGTCTAGTGGGCCAAGGGGAGAGCGTTGGGGTAAGGAGTAAAGCTGGATCGTTGAAAGGGTTTGGCGCTAGGCAAGGAAATAGGGTTTTGGGCCAGCTTGTGACACGAGTTGGATAAATGATGCGGATTGGGCGCAGGCAGAAGAAATGGTGCAGGCTGGCGCTGGAGCACAGCAGCTACCAGGCCTATCCTCTGCAGGTTTTGGGCCTCAACAGGCAGCGGGCCTTCCGCTGGAGATTAATGGATCTTAGTACGAGTTGGGTCAGGTTCCCCTCCCTTGGATTTGGGCTCCTATGGGGTTGCGGGCTTGGTGGAAAAAATCCCAAATGCTCCTATTTGTACCACTAAAAATGTCACAAACTCCCTTTGTGTCAATCCCGTTTTTGAAGGCCAACTTGGGGACATGATTAATTTAAGTTCTAATGGTCTTGATCCCAAACGGCATACAGTGGTTAATTTTAAAGAGGATTTGGATAGCATTTCGAAAGCTAAATTGGGGAAAGGAGGTTCAATGACATGTAGGAATTCTTCTAGCCTTTCTAGAACTCATGGTGTTGATAATAGAAAAGGAAGTACGAATAATGGAAAATCAATTATTAAATCTATTCGTGGGCGTCGGGGGAGATTTAAACCTGCAAGTACCTTGCGAGTCTCTCTTTCGGAAGCTACAAGTTCTATGGCAGCGCTTATTAGCACCCAAGTGGAAATTCCTTCAAGGAAATTAGATGGCCATGCAAGTAGTGTAGAAGCTTCTATTACTCTGTGAAAGAGGTTAGTTCTTTTTTTATCTCATATCCATTTTTTATGAATTATTCTATTTTTTCTTGGAATTGTTAGGGATGTGCGAGTTCGAAATTTATTCGAGTCTTTTAGGAATACAATCGAGAACATCGACCAGATTTGATAGGTTTATTAGAAACAAAGGTTAGTGGAAAAAAAGCTGATTTGGCTATTTCTAAGCCGGGGTTTCAAAATTCTCACCTTGTGGAAGCTGTTGGGTTTCCGGGAGGCATTTGGATTGGTTGGAGGGACTTTGTTAAGGTAGAGGTCCTTAAAATTCATCCTAAATTTATCATAACTAAAGTTTCTGTCAACTCCCTCAAGCAGCCTTTATTAGTCTCCTTTATGTATGGCAGCTTGAATAGTTAGAAGCGGAGGAATTTATGGGATTCTTTGAAGGATTTTATTCCCTTAGATGGGCACCCTTGGGTAGCAATTGGTGATTTCAATGCTATTCTTTCTTTGAATGAGAAAATGGGGGGAGAGTTGGGGGGAAGAGGTGTAACACCTATAACCCGTATCCGTCGCCAGAATAGGGTTATGGAGCATTACTGGAGTTTACAGAGTAATTTCATATAATTCATGTCATGTACTTTTCATATCCAAAACTAATCATATTGTCCCTTGAATGGACCTTCGAGGCCCAATTTAAACATTAAAATCAAGTAAGGACTAAATCGGGGATCTTAGTGAATTTTTTGCGAAATTTAAATTTTTTTCTTTAATATAGGGGCATATAATTGTTTCTCACGCATTTTTTGCAGCACTATTCTCAAATGATCAGCATGTTCATTTTCATCTCGGGAATATACTAGAATATCATCTATAAATACCACTGCAAACTTGTCTAGATATGGTCTGAAGATTTTGTTCATCATATCCATATTACCGCAGGTGCATTTGTCAAACCAAACGGCATTACAAGGAACTCATAATGCATGTACATGGTTCTGAAAGCTGTCTTTGGAACATCTGATTCCTTCACCCGTAGCTGAAAATAGCCAGAATAGAGATCAATCTTTAAAAATAAAGTGACACCTTTCAACAGGTCAAATAGATCATCAATACGAGGCAATGGATACTTGTTCTTTATTGTGACTTTGTTGAGCTGCTTGTAATCAATACACAATCTCACTGATCCATCTTTCTTCTTTACAAACAAAACTGGTGCACCCTAAGGTGAAAAACTAGGTCGAGCAAAGCCTCTGTCAATCAATTTTTGCAATCGTGCTTTCAATTCTTTCAATTCGGTAGGAGCCATTCTGTAGGGTACTATGGATATTGGTGTTGTCCCCAGAATAGGGTCTATAGAGAATTCCACTTCTCTAACTGGTGGTAAACCAAGTAATTCCTCAGGAAATATATCAGGAAATTCACAAACAATCGGCATTGACTGAATCTTCGATTTAGATACTTTAGCATCCAAATCATATGCAAGATAAGCATCATACCCTTTTCTAACATATTTTTGTACTGATATTGCTGAAATCACATTAGATAACCCATCCAATTTATCAGATTTAACATGGAGTAACTCACCATTTTGACATTTCAACACAATATATTTATGTTTACAGTTTACCACTACATCATGCTGAGTTAGCCAATCCATTCGCAAAATCACATCAAATTCATCAAAGGGAAACAATATTAGATCAGCCGAAAAATAATAACCCTTTACCATCAACGGATAGTTTTTACAAATTTTATCCACCATAACATACTAGCCCAGGGGGCTTGAAACTTTAACCACAAATTCAGTGAATTCAACAGGTAAATTTTTAATAGACACTAAATTTGTACATATGTATGAATGTGTGAAACCAGGATCAATCAAAGGAGTAATATCAGTATCAAGAAGAGAAAATGTACTAGTAATGACGTCTGGTGCAAAAGTATCTTCTCTAGCATGAATGGTGTAACACCTCTTACCCGTATTCAATGCCGAAACAGGGCTCGAAGCATTACCGAACTTATAACATAAGCAATCATAGAATTTCGAGTCATAAAATTTGCATCCAAATTAAAACCCTTCATATTCAATCATAAAGTCCTTTATACGAGCCTACAAGGCCCAAAACGTACTTTAGAAGTAGTTCGGGACTAAACCGAGAATGATAAACCGTAAAAGTAACATATTTCAATCTCATGTTTAGCGTGTTTTTGGATGATTTATTATTTAATTTAGTGAATTTGATGCTCCTAATCCTTTAATTTCATGTTTTATACTTAGGAGAGCATAGGGGAACAAAATGAGAGGAAAACGGGCCAAAATCGGACAAAACGGGCTATTTTAAGGATCTAGACGGCCAAGCCTTTTCCCACACGAGCTGAGCACATGCCCGTGTGAACCACACGGGCTGGCCACACGCTCATGTGGCAGCCCTGTCGATATCGCTCCCTGTTTCCCAAACACATGAAAAAAGCCATTTTTTAAGGTTTCTGAGCATTCTAAAGTCTATAAATACACACTAGAAGAGGACCTAAGGGGATACATTGCTAAATGAAGAAAAGACTCGGAGAACGCCAACGAATTCAACTCAGAAGAAGGATCTCTTTCAAGATTAAAGATCTCTATTCAATTTCTCTTGAAGTTTTTGGGTTTATTTATGTTTTGTTGTTTTCCTAATTTTGAGATGTTTTCCTCCCAAAGTATGAAATAAATTCCCTAGATACCTAGGGAAGATGAAACCTAAGACAGATCTTATTATTTACTGTTTTAGAATTACATAATAAATATTTGTTCTTAATTTAATTATGTGTTCTTATTTCGTGTTTTAATGTTTTCAGGATATTAATTCATGATTAATGTGCTTATTCAGTGGAGCAAAAGTCCCTGTTTAAGAGTAGATCTGGCATGATTGAGTGGTGTTTCATGCAATCCTAGAAATAGGATGACATAAATCTACCGGATTAGAGTCAAATCTAATAGGGGAATTTATAGATCGGGTTAATGCGACAATAAGGGTTTTAATTAGAAAGAGATTTCAATTAATCAGCCTAGAGTCAGTTGTTTTTATTCTTGAAAGAGATATTAACATAAGTTAGGGATTTCTACGGATCAAAACAAGTAAATAAATCGTTTAATACAGATTTAGAATAATAAATGAAGTCTAGCTGGATTCTTTCTTGGGTATTGTCTCTCTCATCGGTTTTCTTCAATATTTTCCTACTTTATTCTCTATTTCGTCTTAGTAATTAGATTAGTTAAGATTAGGTTAAAATAAATCCCTTCAATTTATTCGGCTAAATAATAAAAATATAGCAACTACTAGTACTTTTAGTCCTCGTGGATACGATATTCCCAACTCACTATAGCTATACTACCATTCGATAGGTGCGCTTACCTTTGTCTTATTTTAGTTAGTTCGTGATGTCATCAGAGAACTGTAGAAATTTTTACCAAACTTAGAAAATTTTTGCTAGAAGTAGGGCTCACACGCCTGTGTGGTCCAAGGGGCACGCCCGTGTTGTAACAGCCCGATTTAGGGGTTAATCTGAACAGTGATCTCGGGATCACTAATTCGAGATTTGAGAAATTTATTTTCATGAGATTTTATGAATTAGTATATGATTGTATAAGTACATGAGAATTTTGATACTTTAATTTTAGCGATTTCATGTTTAATTGCGAAAAAGGACTAAATTGCATAAAGTACGAAAGTTCCATTCTATAAGCTAAAGGTACCAGATAGCCATAGATTGATAATTGGAGGTCTTTAAAAGGCAATTAGACCCCTAATATATGCTTGGCCAACCATAGGGGACAAGAATTGACCAAGTTGGTCAAAGTTGGTGATGTTTGGTGGACTAATTGGTAGTTTAATATTAGAATAAAGAAAAGATGATATTCATCTTTCTCTCCATCTTTCTCCACCGATTTTAGCAATCAAAATAGAGGTTTGAAAGCTCAAAATTTTCAGCAAGCTCTCCTCCATTCTAGTAAGTGATTTTGATGATATTTTTTTATAATAGTTGTACTTTTGAGACCCCTAAAGCTTAAGCTTTCAACTGAGGGGACTATTGTGCAATATGGTGAAAATTTTAGAGTTTTTCCATGAGATCTATCATTGTTATTTGCTGCATTTTTATGGAGGAAATTGAGTCTTAGTTGTTAGATGAACAACTTTTGTGAAAGGTGTTATCTTGAAAACACCTAACTGGACCTTGATGAAAAGGTTACAAATTTGTAGTAATTATGTGAAATGTTGAGTTTTGATGATAGCTATAAGAGTATCAAATGTTCACCTAGGCTTGTTGAAGGTAAAAATGTGATTAGAATTAATTTCTGAGCCTAGGGACAAAATGGTCATTTTGCCAAAATCTAGGGGCAAAATAGTAATTTTTCTTTAAGCATGATTTTTGAAATGCTTTTATTAATGTGGTGATTAAAGTGAGCTAAATTGCTATTATAGAGTAAGAAGAATCGAGAATTTGCCTCGATCGGGGAAAGAACAAAGTCTTGGACTAAACCGAGGAGTTAGCTCATTTTGAAATTGAGGTAAGTTTGTATGTGATTAATGCAACATTTATGTTAGCATAATTGAGAAAGCTTTGTATCTTATTGATGCATGATGCTCTACTAAATTGAGTAGTTAATGTTGAATGAGATGTTGAGGTCCTAGTGAACTATATTGAATATGAAAATGCTATCACTGAGATATGAAATAGATAAGGTCCCGTATAAGACCATGTCTGGGACATGGCCTCGGCATTGAGTTGAGATCCCGTATAAGATCATATCCGGGATATGGGTTCGGTAATGAATATAAGAATCGTATAAGACCGTATCCGGGATATGGCATTGATACTTGATGTGAAAGTCCATACATGACAATATCTGGGATATGTCATTGACATTTAGAAGTGACTCCATATAAGACCATATTCGGAATATGGCATTGGCATTTAGAAATGACTCTATATAAGACCACCTCGGGGATGTGGCATTAGCTTCATACCTACATGAATGACGATGAATATGTGTCTTTGACTATCCCTAGTGATTAATGGGATAAGCAGATGAGTTTAGAAGTAGAAATGAGAATTGTACTAAAGTCATGTAAATGAGTGAATACAGGTACTCGTGAATGAGTCACGAAGAAACAATTACGATGTGTTGCACGGTATGTGCTAAATAAGGGCAATTGTAAGTAAGTATGGCAAGAAGCCTATGACTTATGTATGGTTAGTTAATGCCATGGATGGATTATATTATGAGCCTATTGTTTCTATTTATTTCCATGCAAACTTACTAAGCTTTATGCTTACCCCTTTTCATTGCCTTTTCTCCTTGTAGTATTGCCAAGATAACTCGAGGAACGTGGACGTAGGAGTTCAAAAATCTCACTATCGACATCACTTTGGTATAACAATTTAGACTTATTTTGAGTATGGCATGTATAGGACTCAAGTATTTTGTTAAGCTGTAATTGTTAGTCAAAGTGTTGGCTATGTATGTAAATAAAGTCATTTTGTAAAGGGTCTTAAGTTAGGCCAATACTTGGCAAATTTTTATGCTTGAATGAAGATGAAATTCTTGAAGTATATGCCTTGTGTTTGGATGTGTCTTTGGGTTATGAGTTATGTTGTATTGAATTGGTGGATGTATGTGTGCAATGTAGGGTGGCAAAGGGCTTGGTAGATAGCCATCTAATTGTCCACACGGGTAGACACACGGGCGTGTGTCTAGGCCGTGTGTAACACACGGTCAGCCCCATGGGCGTGTGGATCGACCGTGTGTTCCCTTGCATGCTAGGTTTGCAAGTCAATATGCTCCACGGGCGGAGACACGGCCGTATGTCTCAGCCGTGTGGGAAACACAGCCTAGGACATGGACGTGTGCCCAGGCCGTATGAAGTATGCACATTAAATGTGGAATTTAATTCGACACACGGGCTAAGAACACGGGCGTATGCCTTGGCCGTGTGACCATAGTGAGATGATGACATCATAGTCAGAATGCCAAGGTTTTGGCACACGGGCTAAGACACGGGTGTGTCAAGGCCGTGTGAGGGACACGGGCGTGTGCCCGACCGTGTGAAATTGGTCAGGATCAACCACGGGTGGGAGACATGGGCATGTCTTACTGGCACACGGGCGTGTGACCCTTGTTTTGAAGAAAAGTTTCTCGAGTTCGTAAAAGCTTCCGGAATAGTTTCGAAACCTCTCGGAGGTATGATTATGGCCTCGTGAGTCGAGAATGAGCAAGTGATGGGCTTAAATGAAATTTTATAGCCCGTTTCGAGATGTTATGTGTGATAAGTTAGGTAATGCCTCAAACCCAGTCCAGGCTTCGGATACGGGTAAGGGGTGTTACATTTATTGGTATCAGAGCTACAGTTTAGTCGATTCTAGAACTAACGTAGCATAAGTACGAGTCTAGCTATACATGTCATATGTAAGAGTGTATGAGTAATGATAGTGTGATGGCTCTTGACGTTTAAAAATCATGTTTTATGTAGTATATGGATTCTGATCCAGACCAAACTGTAGCCGATAGTGCTGCAAGTAATGCGCCAGCTCCCGCTCAAGGGACCGTGCCAGCAAATAGTAGACTCGAGACCTTGGGTTTGGGGGAAGAGGCCCAAGAAGCCTTTCTCCACATGATGAGCAACTGGTATACGAAGTATACCCGAGCAAATCCCAAAGCTCAACCCCCTCCACCCCCACCTATTCCTCAACCCGCTCCAGTCGCTCCTCAAGTGGTTGAGGCAATGAAAAGAGAAAAGCCTCTGGTCGATAAGATCCAGAAGTAAGGAGCCTAAGAATTCCGGGCTAGTAAGGATGATGATACGGAGAGAGCGGAATTTTGGCTTGAGAATACCATCAGGGTATTCGATGAATTGTCGTGCACACCTGAGGAGTGCCTAAAGTGTGCAGTATCTCTCTTGAGGGATTTAGCCTATCAGTGGTGGAACACCCTTGTGTCGGTGGTACCAAGAGAGAGAGTTAGCTGGGAATTCTTCCAAGAGGAATACCGGAAGAAGTTCATCAGCCAGAGGTTCATCGACCATAAGAGGAAGGAGTTCTTGGAACTAAAGCAAGGTCGCATGTCAGTGACCGACTACGAACGGGGGTTCGTAAGACTTAGCAAGTATGCCCGAGAGTGCGTGTCTACTGAGGTCGTCATGGCAAGAGGTTCGAGGATGAATTAAATGAAGATATCCATTTATACGTAGGAGTCCTCGAACTAAAGGAATTTGTAGTGTTGGTAGATAGAGCCTGTAAAGCCGAAGAGTTGGCTAAAGAGAAGAGAAAAGCTGAGAATGAGTCCCGTGACTCAAGGAAGAGACAACTGAGTAAGTCTCACCAATCCTCATCTAAGAAATCGAGGGATTTTGCTGCTCGATCAGTCACCCCAGCCGGGTTTTCAACCTGAGGTAAGGGCAAGCAATTTTCGGGGTTGAAAGGGCAGACCACATCAATTGCTAGTGTGGGCAACGTTTGACCAAGTAGACCGGAATGCCCACAGTGTGGCAGGCGCCACTCTGGTGAGTGCCGGGCAAATGAGAAAGCTTGTTTTAGATGTGGGTCCTTAGATCACTTTATCTGAGATTGCCCCGAAGTACTGCTAGGGGAAGACCACTGAGAAACCCGGGAAATGAGATGGGTAGCAAGAACCCAACCAGAGAGCAAGCCACAAGAGTCAAGGGTAGAGCACCAGCGAGAACATATGCCATTCGTGCTCGTGAAGAAGCATCTTCCCCCAACGTAATCATGGGTACATTTTCTTTTTATGATACTCGTGTTATAACTTTAATTGATCCGGGATCTACCCACTCATATATATACATGAAATTAGTCTCGAGCATGACCATGCCTATAGAGTCTACTGAGTTTGTAATAAGAGTGTCTAATCCCCTAGGCAAGTATGTGTTGGTTGATAGAGTTAGCAAAGGTTGCCCTTTGATGATTAAGGGTCATTGTTTCCCTGTTGATCTTATGTTGTTACCATTTGATGAGTTTGATGTCATCCTTGGGATGGATTGGTTAGTTACTCATGGAATAATTGTGAATTGTGGGAAGAAACATATTGAGTTGAAAAGTGGAAATGGGGATTTTATTCGTATTGAATCAGATAAGCCGAATAGATCACCAGTAGTGATATCAACTTTGTTGACTCAGAAGTATTTAAGGAAGGGGTACGAGGCTTACCTTGCCTTTGTGTTGAACACTAAAGAGACTGATGTGAGAATTGAGTCGGTACCCATAGTATGCGAGTACCTAGATGTTTTTCCGGAAGAGTTTCCAGGGCTACCTCTGGTTAGAGAGATTGAATTTGGGATTGAGTTAGCTCCAGGTACTGCCCATATTTCTATTGCTCCATATAGAATGGCACCAACTGAGCTGAAAGAGTTAAAAGCACAGTTGCAAGAGTTAACGGATAAAGGTTTCGCAAGGCCAAGTTTTTCTCCGTGGGGTGCTCTCATTTTATTTGTGAAGAAGAAAGATGGTTCCATGAGGTTATGCATAGACTATCGGTAACTTAACAGGGTAACTGTGAAGAACAAGTACCCGTTACCGAGAATTGATGATCTGTTTGATCAATTGAAGGGAGCCACGGTATTTTCCAAGATAGATTTGAGGTCATGGTACTACTAGCTTAGAGTCAAGGACTCGGATGTGCCAAAAACAGTATTCAGGACTAGGTACGAGCACTATGAATTTTTGGTCATGCCTTTTGGTCTAACGAATGCCCTCGCGATCTTCATGGATTTGATGAATCACATTTTTCGGCCACTTGGATAAGTTTGTAGTGGTCTTCATCGATGACATATTGATCTACTCTTGAGATGAGAACGAACATGCCAAGCATTTGAGTATGGTTCTGCAAGTTTTGAGAGAAAAATAATTGTATGCTAAATTCAGTAAGAGTGAATTTAGGCTCAAAGAAGTGGGATTTTTGGGGCACATTGTCTCGGGAGATAGAATTAGAGTAGACCCGAGTAAGATTTCAACAATCATGGATTGGAAACAGCCGAGGAGCGTAACTGAAGTAAAGGTGATACGTGACTATCTAAAAGTCGCCTCAGATAGACAAAAGTCCTATTCGGATTTAAAAAGGAAAGAGATTGAATTCAAAGTCGGTGGTAAAGTGTTCTTGAAAGTGTCACCTTGGAGGAAAGTCCTCAGATTTGGCCAGAAGGGCAAATTGAGTCCGCGTTTTATCGGACCTTATGAAGTTACCGAGAGGATAGGACTGGTAGCTTATCGGTTGGCCTTGCCACCTGAACTAGAAAAGATTCATGACATTTTTCATGTATCCATGTGATGTGTCTAAAACTAACTATGATCTTAATAAAGGCAAGCGCACCTATCATTCAATAGTATAGTTATGGTAAGACCGGTAATATCGTATCCACAAGGACCAAAAGTACTAGTAATTACTATCTTTTTATTATCTAGCCTAAGAATTGGAGTGATTTCTTCTAAACTAAAGCTTAATTAAAAACAAGACAGAAAGAATTAGGAAAATACTTTTAGACAACTTATATGATAAAGACAATACCTAAGGAAGAATCCACTTAGATTTCACTTATTACTTTTGATTCATATGATTTATTCACTTGACTTAATCCGTAGAAATCCCTGATTTATGTTAATATCTCTTTCGAGACTAAAAACAACTGACTCTAGGCTGATTAATTGAAATCTCTTTCTAATTAAAACCCCTATTGCCGCATTAACTCGATCTATGGATTCCCCTATTAGATTTGACTCTAATCCGGTAGATTTTCGTCACCTTATTTCTAGGGTTGCAATCAACTCCGCTTAATTGTGTTGATCTACTCTTAAACAGGGACTTTTGCTCCACTGAATAAGCACATTCAACTTGAATCAATAACCTGAATTATCAAAACAAGAATAATAAACTCACAATTAAGAATAAGAACAAGTATTTATCTTATAAATCAAATAATAAGATCCGTCTTAGGTTTCATCCCCTCAGGTATTTGAGAGGTTTAGTTTATATTGATAGAGGGAAACATCTTAAAATAAGGAAAACAACAAAACATAAGAAAACCCAAAAACTTCAAGAGAAATTAATAGGAGATCTTCAGTCTTGATGGAGATCTTTCTTCCGAGCTGCTCCCGATGGCTGTCTTCGAGTCTTTTCTGGCTTCTACTCTGCCCTCTTTTAGGTTGCCCCCTAGGGTGTTTATATAGGCTTTGGGACGCCTTTCTTGGCCCACAAGTAGCCTTTTGCGAATAGAATTAAACCTGATTTCGACAAGGACACTCCCATGTATGATGGCTTGGGCCGTGCTCAATTCTACTCGTCACCCACAGCCGTGTGGTCTACCGGTATACGTTGGTCCAGGCCGTGTTAATTTCTGAGGTAGGCCCATTTTGTCCCTTTTTGGCCCATTTCTCGTTCTTTTTGACTCCCTAAGCTCTCCTGAGTGTAAAACATGAAATTAAGGGATTAGGAGCATCGAATTCATCAAATCTAATGAAAATTCATCCAAAAAATAAGCCAATCATGGGGTTAAAATATGTGTAAATTATGGTTTATCAAATATCCCCACACTTAAGCCTTTGCTTGTCCTCAAGCAAAATCCTCAACTCACAATTAAAATTAACTTCCTATTCATAATCCTCATCAATAATGTTTCATCATAATTCATAGATAATTCATACATTGATAATTTAACTAAAATAGTCTTAAAGATTCAAACAATCTAAGTCACCAATTTTTATAGCACGAAAACATAGGTGTTTCCCCTTATCTAAATAATTACCCTTGATTCAAAATCGACAAGAATTAACATCCTCACTAAAGATTCACTCAAATCACTCAAAGTGTTTAAGGTTCAAATTAAGCACTCAAAAGTCAAACATGAAAAGTTAATCCCATAAGCTTGCATGAAAATCAAATCTCCACCACTATATAAATGAGATGATACACAAATCAAAAGGTCTTAAAAGGGTTGTAATGGGGCTTAAGTTAAAGGTGTGGATAAAGGCTGAATTAGAGGGTTAGAATCGAGATTGAATTGACCATTTACCAAACTAGAAAAATAACTAATACTGAATAATTACATTGATTGAAAACTAATAACACGAGCTTCTTCTAAAGATGTGAAATTATCCGTTTAAGCTCATAAAACTAATTTTTCAACTTTTTTTTAATAATAACATACAATAATAAGAAAGAATTTAACAACTGAAATAAAGAAAATAGTTAGGCAGCTGATCAAATCAAATCTCGACATAAGGGAATTCAAAGTAGGAGAAGTAAAAATTTGGTTTTAGGTTAATATTAATGGGTGAGTCAAGAAATGGTTTATTAGGCTAAAAAGGGTTCACTAGGGGTTAATTATGAAGGTAGGCTTTTTAGTGGAATAAGTGGGTTAAAACCTAGGTGCCTTTATCATCTCAGTATATCAAATAAAAAATGTGGTCTCGACATGTATATTCGAAGCAAGTTCTAGAATAACAAATCAATGTTGACACACTCATAACCAATAATAAAGTGAGCAAGAAAAGTATATGCTCTAAAAGGCTCAAAGTCCCACAAAAGGTTTTTGATGTCAGCCTTGCAAATTTCAAACTTCAAAGTAATATTTAAATTTAGGAAAACAACCTAGTAAATTTTTAATTTTGAAAAATAGACTTATCATGCTTGATTCGCTAATGTCTTAAAGTTGAAACCATCAATGCACAATTATCTATGACTTAATACAAAACATATCAATAAAAATCATAAAACAATAAAAGTTTCATTCTAATAGTAATATGAGAAAATTACTTAAGAACAAGGCATAATTCAGGGATTTTCAAATAATACTATGGTTAACCTCCCCACACTTAAGATGTACATTGTCCTCAATGTATAAAGATAGATAATAATAATATAGTAATAAAATAATAAGATAGGGAGAGAAGTGAAACTTCCTGAACTTTGGATTGAGTCAATGAAAAGAAACCTGTGAAATTCGGGCAGAGGTGGGGGAGGATACTCTTGTGGTGTGGTTATTCCTTAATAAAAAACAGCCAGAGATAAAAAGAAATCAAAATATACTAATATAAAATAAAGACAAGAAAGATAAAGGGAAATAATTTAAAAATGAAAATAAAAGAAAAAGAAAAAATGAATGGACTTAAAGTCCTTGTCTTGTCGAGTAAATGAAGCGGCCGGTATGAACTTATGTAGAGTGGTTGCGGACGGGGAGACTGCGCCAGGATCTTTTCGCTTTTTCGACATGAGGATGGTGGCTGGTGTGGTGGCGGTGTAAAGAAGGAATAAGGGAAAGGGGAAAAAGGAAATGAAGAGCGAAAGATAATGGCAAGGGAAAAAGAGGGTTTTCGGGTTGAAGAAGAAGAGAGCAAGTGGAGTAAGTGGAGTGAGGAGTCTGTAACACCCCAAACCCGGCCCACGAGCCACGGTCGAATTCAGAATGCCACTGCGGAAAACGTTTGAAAAATATTTTGACTGATAAACTAAATCATGAAAGTTTGTTGTTGTTGATAAATCATTTCGTATTTAAAACTTTAAGTAAAACTTTGATGTTACAAATTCTTCGGTTAAAAACTTTATCATATATTTTAAAAGGAAAGTTGCTAAAAATAAAACATTTTCAGTTATTAATATAATTGACAATCCAACTTAAAGCATAATAAAAATCCTTAAACACTTTAGGAGGCCCTTATTACAATAAATAAATACTTAAAATACTGAAACATAAATTGTATAAAGAAAATCCTCTTCTGCATGGGCCACCTCGTATCCTCTCCAACCCGGTCCAAGCTTTATGCATCACCTGCGATGTTTGGTAAAAATTGGGTGAGTCAAACAGACTCAGTGTATAGTTATTTCACATGTCTCCACATATGGGCTTGGCCCATATCCACACAGTCCACATTCATAAATATGCAACATGAAGCCCAACCCAACCTAGTGTCCATCCATTACACCTACCTTGGCAGACCTGCCGCCCAAGACCGTGGCTAAGCGACCGATCACCTAAGTGACCCCACATGTCAATATCCACGAGGTGACTCGAGGTCATCCTCAATCCACGATGATGCACACAGCTATCATCCGCCAGGAGGTGGCACATGGCCAACACCCCACCTTGATGAAGCACATAGCTAACATCAAGCGCCAATGTAGCACAAGGCTAACATCAGACCACGTACATAATGTACACCCTGTCCTTCAATATTCATGTCCCAAATTCCCATGCATATATATATATATATCATGACAATATTATCATTTAGATGAGTATTCAACACATGCTTACCACGATTGCACATATTCATCAGTGATAATTTAATAACATAAACACTGACCTGATTATTCGATCACCCACCTTGGGTATCCACCATCTTAGCCTTTATTTCGGTTACCATACACATCACACACATATACATAACAACACATATAAACAATCAAGAGAACAGTGTGATAACTACACACCTTGTAAACACGATGAACGACAGAATACTCAAGATTTCCGGCTTTTGCTTACAACACCGACAGTACCTTGAAGAATCGGATCCCAAAAGAAACTCCTTTGATGCTCCTTAACGTTGGCACTATCGTTGCTTACCACTAACGATCAACTTCCCGAAATCACCTTCCACACCATCAAAACTGATCGAAATAACTAGCACCTTTCAAATGATGGTTGTACATTCGGCTATGGCTCAAAGTGGAGATGAAAAAGAAAAGAAAATAAGGGCTTATAGGGTTCGGCTTTGAGCAAAGGAAATGGGAAGAAGAAAAAAATGCACAAAATGCACATATGGCTATTTCAACATTCGGTTTTGGCTTCAAAGAAAAGAGAGGAAAAGAAGAAAAAGAGAATACCAATATGGTCAAAGAAATGATAGCCAAAACAAAAACAAAGTTCCACCTAAAGCTAATGACACATTCGGCTAAGGAGAATAATTTTGGAGAAGAGGGAAAAAGATGCACAAAATACCAAAAGTTTGGCCAACTATCTTCCCCCTAATCCCATACAAAAATTCGACCAACCCCCTAGTCCATGAAACCATCCATGTTCATGGACAAAATGCCATTAAAAAGTTTCCAAACCTCATCCCTTAATCCATGCCTTTTGTCCCCTTATCATACCATATTTTCTTGATTCCATACCTTAAGTAATAACTTGCCTTATTCCCTTAGTCTACTATCCATAAATGATAAAGTCCAACCTTATCTTAATTAGAGTTTGACCAACACATGCCATATAATGCAAAAATAAAAGTCACCTTATTGCCATCCATGGGATTCGAACCTAAGACCATTAATACACTCCACACTCCACTTGCCACTTTACCAATTGACTCATTGTGATTAAAACCTCAAACTAATTTTCTTCAGGCCAATTTTGCTTAGCTCCCCTTCTAAGACTAAAAATCTAATATTTTTCTAAGGCATTCCCTTACATCCTAAAATTCTAAAAACCCTTAAAACATATCCAAACACACACTAAGCCCACTATCACTTGAATTATGCATAAACGCATAACCCTTAAATCTAGGATATTACAGTTCTACCCTCCTTAAAAATAATTTCGTCCTCGAAATTACTTACTAATGAACAATCGTACATCCTAACTCACCACACTACGCTACTGCTGCGCACTCTGATCTTAATAAAACTAACATACTTTCTACTAAATCTTGGAATCCCTGACCAGACCCAACTGGTTCCGTCACAGCCATTCTGCCTCTACCACGTCCTCGCACATTACGACCACGTCCCCTAGAACTCATGTCTACTATCGCGATTTAATCTTCCTTAAAAAGTTTTATGCATTAGTCTTTTGTTCCACTGATTATCCGCGAACAATTTTATGAAAGGAAATTTAGTAGTAGTTCTTTCGATCAATCAAAGTTTCATCTCAAGTTCAGTATTCTAATTCAGAGAGTCACATTGGTTCATTCACAACATTCCACACACTATTATGGGCATCTTTGTCCATTCCCAACCCAGGGGTAATTTCATCATTTGTCCTATAGGGGTATTTTGGTAATAAATCGGGATCAATTTGAAAATCTTTACAATTCAAGGTATTTCAAAATTTTACACAAACTCGAGGGTTATCTTAAAATTGTTTCCAAATCAGAGGTGTTGTAGAAATTTCTGAAATCGGGGTTATTTCGGTAATTTTGGAAGTCAGGGGCATTTTAGTAAATTTTCCCAAATCAGGGTATCTTACTATTTTGTAAAATAGGAGTTTTTGGTATTTTTGTAAAGTAAGAATGTTTTTACAAAAGTCGTGGGCAGTATGGTAATTTTATAAACCAAGGGATTTTGGTAATTTTACACCCAGGGGTATTTGGGTAATTTTGTAAATCAGAAATATTTCGAAAAATTTTCCAAGTATAAAATGGTTTTACAAATCAAAGGAGTAATTTTGAAAACTTAAGGTTTTTATAAAACAGTATGGCTAGTCCCTTTCGGGTTTTAATTATCGAGTTTAGCCCGTGAATAAGTCCTCTTGGTTAGGGTGAACTGTTACTACGCACCAGGTAGGATTCGAGTGGAGAGGAGGTGAGTCACTAAGACTGCCTAAATACCAAGCTCCCACCGAAACCAATCCTAGACATGCGCACAATGGTTGCCACACCCTAACTCGGCGACTTACTCATAGGTTTGTTTAATTAGGCTTTAAAATTTTATGCAATTCTGTGTTGGAGTAAGCTAATCCTAAAGTTCAATAACTTAATATACTAATCTACGTTCCCATCATACCCACATACCAATCATATAATAATTCACACAACAATTAGAGGTACTTACCTGGTGGACTTCGGGTCGGAGATACAGGTGCCATGCCAGAATAAACCTGAAAACTTCATGAAAGCCTATATTTTTGAAAAGCCCATCTTAAGAAAATGTTTTTGGCCCAAAAACCCTCAAAGCCGAGTTTTGAACCAGGCTCTGATACCAAACTTGTAACACCCCAAACCCGGCCCACGAGCCACGGCCGAATTCAGAATGCCACTGCGGAAAACGTTTGAAAAATATTTTGACTGATAAACTAAATCATGAAAGTTTGTTGTTGTTGATAAATCATTTCGTATTTAAAACTTTAAGTAAAACTTTGATGTTACAAATTCTTCGGTTAAAAACTTTATCATATATTTTAAAAGGAAAGTTGCTAAAAATAAAACATTTTCAGTTATTAATATATTTGACAATCCAACTTAAAACATAATAAAAATCCTTAAACACTTTAGGAGGCCCTTATTACAATAAATAAATACTTAAAATACTGAAACATAAATTGTATAAAGAAAATCCTCTTCTGCATGGGCCACCTCGTATCCTCTCCAACTCGGTCCAAGCTTTATGCATCACCTACGATGTTTGGTAAAAATTGGGTGAGTCAAACAGACTCAGTGTATAGTTATTTCACATGTCTCCACATATGGGCTTGGCCCATATCCACACAGTCCACATTCATAAATATGCAACATGAAGCCCAACCCAACCTAGTGTCCATCCATTACACCTACCTTGGTAAACCTGCCGCCCAAGGCCGTGGCTAAGCCACCGATCACCTAAGTGACCCCACATGTCAATATCCACGAGGTGACTCGAGGTCATCCTCAATCCACGGTGATGCACACAGCTATCATCCGCCAGGAAGTGGCACATGGCCAACACCCCACCTTGATGAAGCACATAGCTAACATCAAGTGCCAATGTAGCACAAGGCTAACATCAGACCACGTACATAATGTACACCCTGTCCTTCAATATTCATGTCCCAAATTCCCATGCATATATATATATCATGACAATAATATCATTTAGATGAGTATTCAACACATGCTTACCATGATTGCACATATTCATCAGTGATAATTTAATAACATAAACACTGACCTGATTATTCGATCACCCACCTTGGGTATCCACCATCTTAGCCTTTATTTCGGTTACCATACACATCACACACATATACATAACAACACATATAAACAATCAAGAGAACAGTGTGATAACTACACACCTTGTAAACACGATGAACGACAGAATACTCAAGATTTTCGGCTTTTGCTTACAACACCGACAGTACCTTGAAGAATCGAATCCCAAAAGAAACTCCTTTGATGCTCCTTAACGTTGGCACTATCGTTGCTTACCAGTAACGATCAACTTCCCGAAATCACCTTCCACACAATCAAAACCGATCGAAATAACTAGCACCTTTCAAATGATGGTTGTACGTTCGGCTATGGCTCAAAGTGGAGATGAAAAAGAAAAGAAAATAAGGGCTTATAGGGTTCGGCTTTGAGCAAAGGAAATGGGAAGAAGAAAAAAATGCACAAAATGCACATATGGCTATTTCAACATTCGGTTTTGGCTTCAAAGAAAAGAGAGGAAAAGAAGAAAAAGAGAGTACCAATATGGTCAAAGAAATGATAGCCAAAACAAAAACAAAGTTCCACCTAAAGCCAATGACACATTCGGCTAAGGAGAATAATTTTGGAGAAGAGGGAAAAAGATGCACAAAATACCAAAAGTTTGGCCAACTATCTTCCCCCTAATCCCATACAAAAATTCGGCCAACCCCCCTTAGTCCATGAAACCATCCATGGTCATGGACAAAATGCCATTAAAAAGTTTCCAAACCTCATCCCTTAATCCATGCCTTTTGTCCCATTATCATACCATATTTTCTTGATTCCATACCTTAAGTAATAACTTGCATTATTCCCTTAGTCTACTATCCATAAATGATAAAGTCCAACCTTATCTTAATTAGAGTTTGACCAACACATGCCATATAATGCAAAAATAAAAGTCACCTTATTGCCATCCATGGGATTCGAACCTAAAAATCTAATATTTTTCTAAGGCATTCCCTTACATTCTAAAATTCTAAAAACCCTTAAAACATATCCAAACACACACTAAGCCCACTATCACTTGAATTATGCATAAACGCATAACCCCTAAATCTAGGATATTACAGTGTCGGTGGTCGGTGGTGGAAAAGGGGAAAAGCTGTGCTGGCTAGGGTTAGGGAAGAAGGGATATGGGGAAGAAAGTGAATGGGAGAAGGGGGTTTAAATAGAGATTGGGACACATGGTCGTGGCCCACACCCGTGTGCCTTGAGCGTGTTTGGTCACACGGCCGTGTCGCATGGCCATGTGATACCTCATTCGTTTCTCCCACGCCTGTGTAGAGGTTTCCACACCCATGTTGATCTATCAGTGTCGACCACGGCTTACAGACACGGGCGTGTCGCACGCCCATGTAGATTTCTCAGTTTCAATCACGGCTCAGGGACACGGGCGTGTCGCACGCCCGTGTTACTTTCTCAGTGTCGACCACGACCATATCACATGGTCGTGGCGATGGCATTTAGTCGGAGCCCGTGTTTTGGGAAAACTTTTCCTCCTGTTTTCGATTTTTTCTGCCATGCCCATGTACCTACCCGTGGTGGTCACACGGCCATGGCCACGCCCGTGTGCTAGACCGTGTAGGCAGGGAATCCTGCACCTATTAATTTGGTTAGTTCTTAGTTAGATGCTAAAAAAATAAAAAAATATATATGTTAGTGAGGTTAGTGCTCGGGTTGCCTCCCGAGAAGCGCTCGTTTAAAGTCTTAAGCTAGACTTACCTTTCATTTGTATAATCATGGTGGTTTGAGGAGTTGATACTCCTCTCTCCTGCTATCGGTTCTATTATCAATATATAGTTTGAGTCGAGTAGTGTTTACTTTGAAAGTGCCGAACTTAGGATTAGTTACCTCGACTGTTTCGTATAAGAAGGCATTGAGTACTGTGAAAGGGATCTATTTGTTTGTATTAAGGTCTGAAGGGGCGATTCGAGGGTCTGTCTTATCCAATAATACCTGATCCCTGATCTTAAACTGGTTTGTCCCAACCCTAAGTTTGTCAAGGAGTCGCTTTGGTTCATCGTGTCTGCTCGGTTTCTTCTTGACGTGTGTCCGCCATTCATCTAGTCCATCGATCTGAAGCCTTCGCTCCTCAAGAGTTATTTCATTGTTGGCACGAGAACTATGACGTGGCTCGATTGAATATTTTTGAGGTGCTTCCTGAATAGAGGGTTGAACTGAATGGTTATTAATAGAATTTATGTACTCTCCTTTATTACTCGACGTCCTAACCGAGTCACGAGCCTGAAGAGTGATTGTTTCGTCACCTATACGTAGTGTGAGCTCACCTGTACCAATATCAATTCTAGTTTTAGCAGTTGCTAAAAAGAGTCATCCTAGGATTAAAGGTGCGTTACTGTCCTCATCCATGTCTAGAACAACGAAGTCAATTGGGAATATAAATTTATCAATTCTTACAAGCACATCCTCAACAATTCCTCTAGGAAATCTAATAGTTTTATCTGCGAGTTGAATACTCATCCTAGTTTGTTTAGGTTTCCCAAGACCTAGTTGCTTAAACATTTTATAGGGCATGACGTTGATACTCGCCCCTAAATCAGCTAAAGCATTATTAACATCTAAACTACCAATCAAAACAAGGAACCCTGGATCCTTTAATTTATCGGGTAGTTTATTCTGTAAAATAGCTGAGCAGAATGCATTTAGCTCCACATGCGACGCATCGTCTAACTTCCGTTTGTTTATCAAAAGCTCTTTTAAAATTTTTTTTGAATTGGGCATCTGCGAAAGAGCTTCAATAAACGGTAAGTTAATATGTAATTTCTTTAGAAGTTTAAGAAATTTACCGAATTGTTCATCTGTATGGTCCTTCTTCGTCGTATTGGGGTATGGCACATGAGGTTTATACTCTGTACTTACCAGTTTTGGTGTATCATGGTTTACATCAACCTTACCTTTATCTACCACGTTCTTTTGCCTTGGGTTTGGTTCATCTAACCCTTCACTATCGTGAGTAGTGATGGCATGAAGTTGCTCCTTTGGGTTAGTTTTAGTGTGATAAACTGTAATATATACATATTTTAATCCCACATTTGGCATACTTTTGGGTGATTTATCCTTAGATTTGATGAATTCGATACTCCTAATCTCTTAATTTCATGTTTTATACACAGAAGAGCCTAGGGAGTCGAAAGAACGAGAAATGGGCCAGAAACAGAGAAAATAGGCCAAAGTAAGAAATCCACACGGCCTGGAGTTTGCCACACGACCATGCCACTTTATCAGACTTGAACACGACCCAGGGCTCGATTCACACGGGTGTGTCCCTGCCGTGACCCATATTAACTTCACTCAAATTAGGATACTTGTGGGCCAAGTATGGTATCCCGAAAGCCTATATAAACACCCTAGAGGGCAACTTAAAAAAGGGAGTTCGACAGAAGGCCTCTGTCAGGGCTTTTGACAAGAGCAAAGCCAGAGAGAGCTGCAATTAGAGGATTACTCGAAGAAAGCCAGTTGATCCGTCTCAGAAGCCAGAATCACGCTCAAGACTGAGGATCTTCCCTTCAGTTTCCTTCTGGGGGTTTTAGGGTTTTTCTTTATGTTTTGTTATTTAATTTCTTCTGAGATGTATTCTTTTATAAACATGAACTAAATCCCTCAAATACCTGAGGGGGATGAAACCTAAGATGGATCTCGTTATTGTTTTCTGAACTGTATGATAAATACTTGATTTGTTCTTAATTATGTGTTCTTAATTCCTACTTTAATATTCCAGGATATTGATTCAAGTATTGATGTGCTTATTCAGAGGAGCAAAAGTCTCTATTTAAGAGTAGATCTAGCATAATTAAGCGGAGTTGATCGCACTCCTAGAGATAGGACGACGAAAATCTGCCGGATTAGGGTCAAACCTAATATGGGAGTCCATAAATCGAGTTAATGCAACACTAGGAGTTTTAATTAGAAAGAGATTTCAATTAATCAACCTAGGGTTAGATGTTAGTAGCCTCAAAAGATGTATTAATATAAATTAGGGAATCCTACGGATCAAGTCAAGTGCATAAATCATCTGGTTCAGAGTTAAATAACAAGTGAAGTCTTGGTGGATTCTTCCTCGGGTATTGTCTTAATCAATTGGTTTTCTCAAAAGTATTTTCCCAATTCATTCTCTGTGTCTTTGCATCCTCAACTTAGGAATTAGTTAGACAAACATTAATCACTTTTATTTTTAGGCTAGATAATAAGAAGAAAGTCAGTACTGGTACTTTTGGTTCCCTTGGGTTCGACATTACGGTCTTGCCACTAAGCTATACTACTGTTCGATAGGTGCGCTTGCCTCAATCGTGGTGATAGTTAGTTTTTAGGCTCGATTATTCATTATATAAATATTAAAACTCTCAGACTACGATCAAGTTTTTGGCGCCGTTGCCGGGGAACTGAAATATTAGGAATGCTCAATTTTTATTACTTTAGCCATTTCTCTTTTATTTATTTATTTATTTCTAATTTTTATTTTTAGTTTTCTAATCTCTCTATTATTTTTTCTGATAGGTTTTTCTAGTTTATGACTAGGAGGAACCCGTCAGGACCATTGCTTTTTGACAGTGAAATTGAAAGTATAGTTCACAGAAATCGGAGAGAAATAAGGTGAAGCCTACAGTACATAGAAGAAGAGCAAGAAGATGAAACCAAAACTACCGAAGAGATGGCTGATAACAATCCGCTACCTCCTATGGTTGCCGCAAATTTAGTGAATCAAAATCCTGCTCCTCGTACTATGTATGATTATGCTAAACCTAATTTAACAGGAACTGAATCAAGTATTGTTAGACCTGCTATTGCTACAAACAATTTTGAACTGAAACCTAACACAATTCAGATGATACAACAATTTGTTTAGTTTGATAGTTTGCAGGATGAAGATCCAAACAATCACTTGGCGAATTTCCTAGAATTTTGTGATATTTTCTAAATAAATGGCGTTTCTAATGATGCCATTCATCTTTGGTTGTTTCCCTTTTTGTTGAGGAACAAAGCTAAACAGTGGTTGAACTTGTTGCCACGAGGATCAATCCCTACATGGGAACGAATGACCAAAAATTTTTTGTTAAAATATTTTCCGTCGGCTAAAACAACAAAGTTGAGGAATGATATCTCTTCTTTTGTGCAGATAGATTTAGAGACACTTTACGATGCACGAGAGAGATACAGGGATCTATTGAGAAGGTGCCCACACCATGGATTAACTTTGTGGCTCCAGGTTCAAACCTTTTACAACAGTGTGAACCCCTCAACTAGGCAGTTGATTGATTCAGCCACCTGTGGAACCCTGAACAACAAAACACCTGAGGCTGCCTACGAATTCATTGAAGAGATGTCACTAAATAACTATCAGTGGCAAGTCACGAGGACAAAGCCAACAAAAGCCACCAGTGTTTTCAACCTCGACGCAGTGACCATGCTATCAAACCAGGTAGAACTGTTAAGTAAGAAAATTGATGGTTTGTGTGGTTCTTCACAGTACATCCAGTTATGTAGTACGATACAAATGGAGGAGGATGAGCAGTACAGAATATCCACCTTACAACCCGAGCGCTGAAAACGAGCAAGTTCACCATATGGGTAATAATTTTAGACCTCAAAATAACCCTTATAGTAATACTTACAATCCAGGTTGGAGGAAGCACCCCAATTTTTCATGGGGTGGTCAAGGAAATCAAAGACAACAACCCCTCCCAAGTTTTCAACAACAACCCTACCCACAAGAGAAGAAGCCGAACCTTGAAGAGATGCTGACAAAATTCATCGTGGTGTTAGAAACTCGTTTCCAAAACACCGAAACAACACTTAAAAATCAACAAGCATCAATTCAAGGGATCGAGAACCAATTAGGTCAGCTTGCTAAGCTAGTCTCAGAACGATCACAGGTTGCTTGCCAAGCAACACTGAAACAAACCCAAAGGAGCAACTTCAAGCCATAACTGCTTAAGATAATGGAAGGTTAAATGAACCCAAAATAAGCCAAGAGAATGTGGTCGAGGAAGGTAAGGGTGAGGTAAGTCATGATAAGCCAAAACCGAAAATTACAGAGTACCAACCTCGTGTGCCATACCCCAATGCGATGAAGAAAGACTACACAGATGAACAATTCGGTAAATTTCTTAAACTTCTAAAGAAATTACATATTAACTTACCGTTTCTTGAAGCTCTTTCGCAGATGCCAGATTCAAGGAAATTTTTAAAAGAGCTTTTGACAAACATACGGAATTTTGCAATTCTACAAAATAAACTACCACGAAAGTTAAAAGATCCAGGGAGTTTTGCAATTCCATGCTTAATTGGTAGTTTATTTGTTGATAATGCTTTACCTGATTTAGGGGCAAGCATCAATGTTATGCCTTCTAAAATGTTTAAACAGCTAGGTCTAGGGAAACCCAAACAAACTAGGATGAGCATTCAATTAGCTAATAAAACTATTAGAATTCCTAGGGGTATAATCGAAGATGTACTAGTAAAAATTAACAAATTTATATTCTCAGTAGACTTTGTCGTTTTAGACATGGATGAGGACAATAATATTCCTTTAATTTTAGGAAGACCCTTTTTTAGCAACTGCCAGAACTAAAATTGATGTTGGTACAGGTGAACTCATACTTCGTGTAGGTGACAAAACGATCACTCTTCAGGTTCTTGACTCGGCTAGGACATCGAGTAATCAAGGTGAAAACATAAACTCTACAAATGACATTTGGTTCAACCTTCTTCACAGGAAACACCACGAAATTACACAGCTGAGCCACATCCTAGACCTCGTGCCAACAAAGAAATAACTCATGAGGAACGACGGCTTCAGATAGATGAACTAGACGAGTGGAAGACACATTTCAAGGAGAAACTAGGAACACACGAAGCAGAACAAAAGCAAAACTATATCAAACTTAAGGATGGGCCAAACCAATTTAAATCAGAGACTAGGTATTGTTGGATAAAACAGACCCTTGGATCGCTACTTCAGACCTTGATACAAAAGAAGAAATCCCTTTTGAGGTACTGAATATCTTCCCATATGGAACAGTCGAGGTAACTAATCCCAAGTTTGGCACTTTTAAGGTAAACACTACTCGACTCGAACTATATAGTAATCATAGAACTGATAGCAGGGGTGAGGAGTTTCAACTCCTCAAACCACCATGAATGTGCGAATGAGAGGTAAGTCTAGCTTAAGACTTTAAACGAGCGCTTCTCGGGAGGCAACCCGAGCACTAACCTCATTAATTTTCATATTTTTATTTTTATCTTTACTTTTAGCATCTAACTAAGAACTAACCAAATCAATAAAGCGCAGTTTTCCCAACCACACGGCCTTACACTCGGGCTTGGCTGTGGCCGTGTGGACACCACGAAATTGCCCACCGGCGTGGCAGAGGTCGTACGAACCAAGGACGAAAAATCCCCCAAACCACGGGCGGCAATAAAATGCCATGGCCGTGCGATACAGTCGTGGTCGACACTGATTTATCAACATGGGCGTGGTGACCTCTACACGGCCGTGGGAGAAACGAACGAAGCACAACACGGCCGTGCGATACGGCCGTGTGACCTAACGCGCCCGTGGCACACGGGCGTGGGAAGCCATTAGACCCCTATTTCCTATTTAAACACCCCATTTTTCTCACTTTTCCCCAATTTCTTCTTCTCCCAAACCCTAGCCACCACAACCCTTCTTTGACTATTATCTCCCCCCTTCATTTTCCTTTCTCCCTTTCCCTCATTCCTTCTTTACACCAACATTCCCATGTCAAGGAAACGAAAGGACCCTAGCACAGTCTCCCTGTGCGAGACCGATTTACATGAGTTTATGCCGGCCGCTTCATTGATTCGCCAAGCCCAGGACATTTGAGTCCATTTAATTTTTTTGTTTTCTTTTCTCTTCTCATTTATTTTCCTTCCCTTTATCTTTCTTATCTTTAATTTTTATTATTACATTTTTATTTCCTTGATTTAAGTTCTAAAGGCTGCTTGGGAATCACCACACCACTACCATAGACACCATGACTATTTCTTTTCTTTGACTTCATTCAAAATTCTATGATTTTATATGTTGTAGATATCTATCTTTGTACATTGAGGGCAATGTACATCTTAAGTGTGGGGGGGGGAATTTTACTCAGAAAACTTTTTGCATTATTCTCAAATCCCTGAATTTTGTCTTTTCTTTCTCATATACCTATTAGAACAAATTCTGATTGATTTATGATTTCTATTGATATGTCTTGAATTAAAACATAAGTAGTTGTGCATTGATTGTTTAAACTTGAAGGCTTTAGAGAATCAAACATTATAAGTTGATTTTTGAAAATTAAAAATTTTCTAGGTTGTTTCCCCAAGTTTAGGTATTATCTTGAAAATTGAAAGTTCACAGGGTTGACATCAAAAACCATAATTTTTGTGAGATCTTGAGCCTTTTAGAGCATATATTTTTCTTGCTCACTTTTTTATTGTTTATGAGTGTTTCAATATTGATTTGCTATTCTAGAACTTGCTTTGATTATGCATGTCGAGACCACACTTTGGATTTGATAGACCGAGATGATAAAGGCACCTAGGATTTAACCCACTTACTTCCCAAAAAGCCTACCTTCATAATTAACCCCTAGTGAACCCCTTTGATCTTAATAAACCATTCATTGATTTACCCTTAGCATTAACCCAAGACTTACTCTTTTTGACTCATTAAGAATTTTTTCTATTGTATTAACCTTTTTATCGAGATTTGATTTGAGAAGTTGCCTAACTATGTTTTCCATTTCAGTTGTTAAATTCTTATTATTGTACTTGATTTCTTGCTTTAAAAAAAATGAAAGTATATCCATTATTAGTTCTATGTTTTCATGAGCTTAAACAGTAAATCTCACACATTTAGAAGAAGCTCGTATTATTAATGTAATTATTCATTATTAGTCTATTTTTCTAGTTAGGTAATTTGTGAATTCGATCTCGATTCTAACCTTCTCTTTCAGCTTGTGACCACGCCCCTAACCAAGCCACGTTACAACCCTTTTTAAAAGACCTTTTGATCGATGTATCATCTCAATTTGTAGTGGTGGAGATTTGATTTTCATGCAAGCCTATGGTAATAACTTTTCATGTTGACTATTGAGTGCTTAATTTATTGTCCCTTAAACACTTCGAGTGATTTGAGTGAATCCTTAGAGAGGATGTTAACTTTGTGATATTTTGAATCAAAGATGATTACTTAGATAATGGGGAATACCTATGTTTTCATGAATAAAATGCTCAACTTGGATTGTTTGAAACTTTGATTTTTTTTAGTTGAATTCTCAATGTATGGTTACCTATGGATTATTTCAAAACATTACTGATAGGAGTTAAAGTTGAGAAGAATGAATTTTAATTGTGAGTTGAGGATTTTGCTTGAGGACAAGCAAATGCTTGAGTGTGGGGGTATTTGATAAACTGTAATATATACATATTTTAATCCCACAAGTGGCATACTTTTGGGTGATTTATCCCTTGATTTGATGAATTCGATGCCCCCAATCTCTTAATTTCATGTTTTATACTCAGGAGAGCCTAGGGAGTCAAAAAGAACGAGAAACGGGGCAAAAACAAAGAAAATGGGCCAAAGTAAGAAATCCACACGGCCTGGTGATAAATCGTAATATGAACATATTTTAATCCCACATTTATCATACTTTTGGATGATTTAAGCATTGATTGTATACTTAGGAGAGCACCGGAGGATGAAAAGAATGAGAAACGGGCCAAAAACGAAGCAAATGGGCCAAAGCACAAAATCGACACGGCCTGGCCCCAAGACTACACGACCGTGCCTCCTTAACAGACCCGAACACGGGCCGGCTTCGATTCACACGGGCGTGTACCATGGGCGTGTCCCTGCCGTGACAAAGAGGAATTTCACTTGGATTAGGGTACTTAGAGGCAAAGAAAGCCATTCCAAAAGCCTATATAAACACCCTAGAGGCCAACCTTCAGGAGGTGTCCAGCTAGGCCAAGGAGCCAAGCCAGAGAGGCTAGAATTGTGGGATTTACTCGAAGAAAGCCAGTTGATTCATCTCATACTCAAGACGGAAGATCTTCCCTTCAAATTTTCTTCAGGGGGTTTTAGGGTTTTTCTTATGTTTTGTTTTATATTTTCTTTTGAGATGTATTCTTTTATCATTATGAACTAAACCCCTCAAATACCTGAGGGGGATGAAACCTAAGATGAATCTTGTTATTGTTTTCTGAACTATATGATAAATACTTGATTTGTCCTTAACTATGTGTTCTTAATTCTTGTTTTGATATTTCAGGATATTGATCCAAGCATTTATGCCCTTAGGCAGAGGAGGAATAGACCCTGTCTAAGAGTAGATCTAGCATAGTTAAGCGGAGTTGATTGCAACCCTAGAGATAGGATGACGAAAATCTGCCGGATTAGGGTCAAACCTAATATAGGAGTCCATAGATCGAGTTAATGCAATTCTAGGGGTTTTAATTAGAAAGAGATTTCAATTAATCAACCTTGGGTTAGGCGTTAGTAGCCTCGAGAGAGGTATTAATATAAATTAGGGAATCCTATGGATCAAGTCAAGTGAATAAATCGTCTAGTTTAGAGTTAAATAACAAGTGAAGTCTAGGTGGACTCTTCCTCGGGTATTGTCTTAATCAATTGGTTTTTCCCAAAGTTATTTTCCCCAATTCCTTCTCTTTGTCTTAGCATCTTTAGCTTATTAGTTAGATAATTTTAGATTAGATAACAATCCCTTTAATTCTTAGGCTACATAATAAAAAGAAAGTTAGTATTAGTACTTTTGGTTCCCTTGGGTTCGACAATCCGGTCTTGCCATAGCCATACTACTGTTCGATAGGTGCACTTGCCTCAAATCGTTGTCACAGTTAGTTTCTAGGCTCGATCATTCTTTATATAAAATTTTAAGACTCTGACATAGCGATCACCTGGAGTTCGCCACACGGCCGTGCCACTTTAGTAGACTCGAACACGGCCCAGGGCTCGATTCACACGGGCGTGTCCCTGTCGTGACCCGTTTTAATTTCACTCAGATTATGATACTTGTGGGCCAAGTAAGGCATCCTGAAAGCCTATATAGACACCCTAGAGGGCAACCTGAAAAAGGGAGTTCGACAGAAGGCCTCTGTCAGGGCTTTTGATAAGAGCAAAGCCAGAGAGAGTTGAAATTAGGGAATTACTCGAAGAAAGCCAGTTGATCTATCTCAGAAGCCGGAATCACGCTCAAGACTGATGATATTCCCTTCAATTTCCTTCAAAGGGTTTTAGGGTTTTTCTTTATGTTTTGTTATTTAATTTCTTCTGAGATGTATTCTTTTATAAACATGAACTAAATCCCTCAAAAACCTGTGGGGGATGAGACCTAAGATGCATCTTATTATTGTTTTCTGAACTGTATGATAAATACTTGATTTGTTCTTAATTATGTGTTCTTAATTCTTGCTTTAATATTCCAGGATATTGTTTCAAGTATTGATGTGCTTATTCAGAGGAGCAAAAGTCCCTGTTTAAGAGTAGATCTAGCATAATTAAGCGGAGTTGATCGCACTCCTAAAGATAGGACGACGAAAATTTGCTGGATTAGGGTCAAACCTAATATGGGAGTTCATAAATCGAGTTAATGCAACACTAGGGGTTTTAATTAGAAAGAGATTTCAATAAATCAACCTAGGGTCAGACGTTAGTAGCCTCGAAAGAGGTATTAATATAAATTAGGGAATCCTACGGATCAAGTCAAGTGAATAAATCTTCTGGTTCAGAGTTAAATAACAAGTGAAGTCTAGGTGGATTCTTCCTCGGGTATTGTCTTAATCAAGTGGTTTTCTCAAAAGTATTTTCCCAATTCATTCTCTATGTCTTGGCATCCTTAGCTTAGGAATTAGTTAGACAAACATTAATCACTTTTATTTTTAGGCTAGATAATAAGAAGAAAGTCAATACTAGTACTTTTGGTTCCCTTGGGTTCGACATTGCGGTCTTGCCACTAAGCTATAATACTATTCGATAGGTGCGCTTGCCTCAATCGTGGTGTTAGTTAGTTTTTAGGCTCGATCATTCATTATATAAATATTAAAACTCTCAGACTACGATCAAGTTTTTGGCGTCGTTGCCGGGGAACTGAAATATTAGGAATGCTTAATTTTTATTACTTTAGCCATTTCTCTCTTATTTATTTATTTATTTCTAATTTTTATTTTTAGTTTTCTAATATCTCTATTATTTGTTCTGATAGGTTTTTCTAGTTTATGACTAGGAGGAACCCGTTAGGACCATTGCTTTTTGACAGTGAAATTGAAAGTATAGTTCGCAGAAATCGGAGAGAAATAAGGCGAAGCCTACAGTACATAGAAGAAGAGCAAGAAGACAAAACCAACACTACCTAAGAGATGGCTGATAAGAATCCACTACCTCCTATGGTTGCCGCAAATTCAGTGAATCAAAATCTTGCTCCTCGTACTATGTATGATTATGCTAAACCTAATTTAACGGAACTGAATCAAGTATTGTTAGACCTGCTATTGCTGCAAACAATTTTGAACTGAAACCTAGCACAATTCAGATGATACATCAATTTGTTTAGTTTGATGGTTTGCAGGATGAAGATCCAAACAATCACTTGGTAAATTTCCTAGAATTTTGTGATACTTTCATCGAGATATGAAATAGATAAGGTCCCGTATAAGACCATGTTCGGGACATGGCCTCAGCACCGAGTTGAGATCCCGTATAAGATCATATCTGGGATATGGCTTCGGTAATGAATATGAGAATCGTATAAGATCGTATCCGGGATATGGCATTGATACTTGATGTGAAAGTCCATATAAGACCATATCTGGGATATGGCATTGGCATTTAGAAGTGACTCCATATAAGACCATATCCTAGATATGGCATTGGCATTTAGAAATGACTCCATATAAGACCACCTCGGAGATGTGGCATTGGCTTCGTACCAACATGAATGACGATGAATATGCGTCTTTGGCTATCTCTAGTGATTAGTGGGATAAGCAGATGAGTTTAGAAGTAGAAATGAGAATTGTACTAAAGTCATGTGAATGAGTGAATACAGGTACTCGTGAATGAGTCACAAAGAAACGATTATGATGTGTGGCACGGCATATGCTAAATAAGGGCAATTGTAAGTAAGTATGGCAAGAAGCCTATGACTTATGTATGGTTAGTTAATACCATGGGTGAATTATATTATGAGCCTATTTGTAATACCCCAAACCCAGCCTAGAAGTTAGGCCGCGTGTCATAGGGTAGTGTTTTTTTCCAAAACCATATTTCTTGCTGTTAAAACTTGTTTGAGAGTTAAAGCCTCTTTGTAGAACTCATGTTAAACCAGCATTTTGTTAATCAATTTAAAACGTCATTACTTCTAAAACCTTGTTTGTTTGCGGAAGCTTAAAAATCGTTGCAGAAAAATAGTGTTTTGAAAACAGTTATCATTTTGGAAAACCGCGATTTACTTCTAACAACTACAAATTAAAATACAACCAAAACTAACATTTAAAATCCAAAAACTTTAAGAGGCCTTATTACAAACCATACCAAAACAAAGGACTTATAAATAACTTAATGGAATGTGTGGCCATCTCCGAGTCCCTGGCAGCACTGATCCTCCTAACGCTGGGGACTACCTGCACAATAAAAAATGGGGTGAGTTACAAGAACTCAGTGTGTAATCCCCTTACTAGAGCATCAGTCAGTATACAAAACAGAAACAGAAACAGTCTGGGCGAAAGACCTTATAAGAGTAACAGTACAGTCCAGTTCAGAGCTTATGTGGGCCAAAACCCACTACAATATCATTCGGGGTCACAGCCCATAACAGAATCATTTGGGCCCAGCCCAAACAAATAACAGAACAAGTGGGCCTAGCCCAATACAATGACAGATCTCATAGTGGATATGCAATGGTATGAGGATGCATCCCAACCCAATCCAGCCAACACACCACCCGTACCAACCAACACACCATGTGGGGATTAAGTCGACCCACCCAACCAACACACCAAGCTTAGCATCGGTCGCATCACTAAGTCAACAGAACGGCTTGGCGCCGTGACAGAACGGCTAAAAGCCATAAATATCGCAACATCGCTGCCGGTTAACAGAACGGCTAAAAGCCATAAACAGAATGGATATAAACCATAATCAGGATGGCACAGAGCCATAATCAGGATGGCACAATACTATCGGTAACTGTAATAAGTTTGGCACATAGCCATCAGCGATGGTAATATAATCGGCACACAGCCACGGGTCATTCTGATCGACACAGCGTCATCAATATATATATATATATATATATATTAGGCACATAGCCACGGGTAAATACGATTGGCACAAAGCCATAAATATCGCAGAAAGGCTGAAAGCCTTGTATAGAACAGCAATGGGTTGTACACTTCATCCGTAACTTTATCCCAACCCCATGCAATATGTCGTGTATGTCATGCTCAATCATTACAAGTGTATGCAAAATGGTCATGCTCAGTAACAATCATTTAAACATGTAATAAAAGCATATCAGTGATACAACCACAGTCAAATTAGTCAACTCATAGTCTAAGTCTGCCATTTACCCACAAGGGCAAAATAGTCATCTTACCCTATAAGGGTATTTCGATAATCCTACCCTTCAGGGGTATTTCAGTAATTCTACCCTACATGGGTATTTCGGTAATTTTGCAATCTGGGGCTATTTTAGTAATTTTGCAAACCGGGGGTATTTTAGTAATTTTACAAACCAAGGGTATTTCGATAATTTCACAAATAAGGGGTATTTCAGTAGTTTTGCAAACCAAGGTATTCTAAACAGAGATAACGATGCGAAGGTATTTCGGTAATTCTATCAAACAGGGGTATTTCGATAATTTTGCAAATCGGGGGTATTTCGATAATTTCACAAACCGGGGGTATTTCGATAATTTCACAAATCGGGGGTATTTCAGTAATTTCACAACCCAAAGGTATTTCGGTAATTTTGTAACCTGAGGGTATTTCGATAATTTCATAAACTGGGGGTATTTCAGTAATTTCACAAATCGGGGGTATTTCGATAATTTTGCAAACCGGGGGTATTTTAATAATTTCACAAATCGAGGGTTTTTGGTAATTTTGCAAACATAGGGTATTTTGGTAATTTCACAAACTGGGGTATTTCGGTAATATCACAAACCGGGGGTATGTCAGTAATTTTGTCAACTCCTCAGATGGTCTACAGTCGCCTTGAGCGACTCAAGTATTCTAAACAGAGATAATGATGCGACTAGGGCTAGGGCCCATTCTCGACCCAAATGGACCCACAAGCTCATGTGGCGCATTTAGCCCAAATCTAGCCATAGATATAAGATTCACATAGACTAGTTCAATATCTACTACACAATCATACAATTTATTCATATGGGCCAATAGGCCGATTGGCCCCTTTCGGCCCATCGTGGCCCAAATAGCCTAAACCCACAAGAACACTCATGATGGCCTCAACTATCGCGTCGAAGCTTCCACACGTGCGCTCGCACGCTCGTGTGACCACCATTGCCGTGCGACCGATATTTCGGCATTTGCTGCTCTACAGCTAGAGTAGTGCGAAATACACACCTGATAGGAATCTGTAGTTAATCCGCACTCCGACCACTCCTATGCCCAAGGCCAACCAAGGTATGCTTACTCTCCTCATAGATTGCTCTATTTCAAGCCAGCTTCTCACCTTCCCTCATGCTAGCTTCTCGATGTGGGATCCCTCCTTCAGCAGAGTTTAATTCCAACACAAACTCTAGCCATCCAATCTGCAAAATAAACGCTCCCTTGCTTGACATGAGATTCGAACCTTTGCCCTCTCCTATGCTCCAGACGCTACATGCCACCACAACACAAGCTCCTTTTGTGACTTGGAACACGCGCAACTAAATATAAGCCTATGGGCCAAAGTCTAAGGTCATTTAAAAAGAAATCAAAATGAATTGCAAGCGCCAAGACTTGAACCTTGGACCCCTTGCTTTCTCTATGGCGCCACTTTCTTGTCTCCTATGTGGCGCCATTTTCCACTAGACCACTACTCATTTTGTGTCATTTTTCTCCACATTTTATTCTTAAAGCCTACTTACTAACTCCCAGGGTTTTATTCACCTAAGACCAAAATTTTTCCTAAAGCCTAGGTTTGAACCCAGGACTTCGTGGAAGCCCCCTAACCTTCCAAAATCACTCACCTAATAGGTCCAACTTGCAGTAGTGCCATTCTCTTGTTCTCAAAAATTTTAAACGCTCCTACGTCCAAGGCCCAATAGACCTAATTCTACTAGGCCCAAGTTCAGGGTGTTACATTATTGTTACTATTTATTTTCATGTAAACTTACTAAGCTTTATGCTTACCCCTTTTCATTGCCCTTTCTCCTTATAGTATTACCAAGATAACTCTAGGAACGTGGACGTAGGAGTTTGGAAATCGCACTATCGACATCACTTTGGTATAACAATTTAGACTTATTTTGAGTATGGCATGTATAGGACTCAAGTATTTTGTTAAGTTGTAATTGTTAGTCAAAGTGTTGGCTATGTATGTTATTAAAGTCATTTTGTAAATGGTCTTAAGTTAGGCCAGTACTTGGCAAATTTTTATGCTTGAATGAAGATGAAATTCTTGAAGTATATGCCTTGTGTTTGGATGTGTCTCTAGGTTATGAGTTATGTTGTATTGAATTGGTGGATGTATGTGTGCAATGTAGGGTGGAAAGGGGCTTGGTAGATAGCCATCTACTTGTCCACACGGGTAGATACACGGGCGTGTGTCTAGGCCGTGTGTAACACACGGTCAGCCCCATGGGCGTGTGGATCGACCGTGTGTTCCCTTGCATGCTAGGTTTGCAAGTCAGGATGCTCCACGGGTAGAGACACGGCCGTGTGTCTTAGCCGTTTGGGAGACACGGCCTAGGACATGGGCGTGTGTCTAGGCTGTGTGAAGTCTGCACATTAAATGTGGAATTTAATTCGACACACAGGCTAAGAACACGGGCGTGTGCCTTGGCCGTGTGACCATAGTGAGATGATGGTGTAATAGTCAGAATGCCAAGGTTTTGGCACACGGGCTAAGACACGGGCGTGTCAAGGCCGTGTGAGGGACACGGGCGTTTGTCTGGCTATGTGAAATTGGTCAGGATCGACCACGGGTAGGAGACACGGGCATGTCTTAGGGGCACATGGGCATGTCCCTAGACCAACACGAGCGTGTGGCCCTTGTTTTGAAGAAAAGTTTCTCGAGTTTGTAAAAGTTCTCGAAATAGTTTTGAAACCTCTCAGAGGTATGATTAGGGCCTCGTGAGCCGAGAATAAGCAAGTGATGGGTTTAAATGAAATTTTATAGCCCGTTTCGAGATGTTATGTGTGATAATTTAGGTAATGCCTCAAACCCAGTCCAGGCTTCGGATATGGGTAAGGGGTGTTACACGTGTGATCTTGGGACACGCTCGTGCTTCAAACCGTGTTCAATTTAGAGGTGCTCTCCGACTTGTGCCACACGCCCATGTGTTAGGCCGTGTAGCACACACGACTAAGACACACACCCGTGTCTCTGCCCGTGTGCTCAATTTTGGACATTCTGTTTTGCAACAATTAAGGTGCAAGGCACACATGGCCAGATCACATCCTGTGGGGCAGACCATTTGTCACTCACGGCCTAGACACACACTCGTGTGTCTACCCATGTGGACAAAAACAAGGCTATTTACCAAGCCATTTTGCCACCCTTACTTGCACACATCTACACAACATCACATGACACAAATTCAAGCATATAAATGCAACCAAACAACCACAACCAAGACAATAACATGTCATTCTTATACCATCATTTATCATGCTTAAAACATCATACTTAGCCTATTAAAAACATACTAATTTCACATTCACAAGAGGGCATTAACATATTAATAAACTTATGTCAACATTGGCCATCATTCATGGCTATATATAAGATTAAGCATTAACAATTACAATCTTACACATATGGCTAGATTGATAATGACACATATAACAAATTGGCCTAGTCCCTATACATGCCATAGACTTAAAATGCTTGAAATCATTTATACCCAAAATGACAGCTTGATAGTGTGATAGGATCTCTGGTGATTTCCAACCCGAGCTGGCTCGATGACACTATAAAACATGGGAAAGGAAGGGGGTAAGCTATATTATATAGCCTAGTAAGTCCGTACGAAAATAATAAGCAACTCTTACAAATATTTTATCAAGTTCAACATTTTAAACACAAGATAATACAAATTGCTATGAATCTCACAGTTATAATTTTTATTTAGTCATAATGTTTACTCTATCACTTATAAACATAATTTAACATATCTTGGCATCAACCTAACAACCATAATCTCTCCTTTGTAACATATTATAGCGATTCAACAAATCATTTGGTAATTTTAATAATTTTACAAATCGAGGGTTTTTAGTAATTTTGCAAACATAGGGTATTTTGGTAATTTCACAAACTGGGGTCTTTCTGTAATTTCACAAATCGGGGGTATGTCAGTAATTTTGTCACCTCCTCTGATGGTCTATAGTCGCCTTGAGCGACTCAAGTATTCTAAACAGAGATAATGATGCGAATAGGGCTAGGGCCCATTCTCGGCCCAAATGGACCCACAATCTCATGTGGCGCATTTAGCCCAAATCTAGCCATAGATATAAGATTCACATAGACTAGTTCAATATCTACTACACAATCATACAATTTATTCATATGGGCCAACGGGCCGATTGGCCCCTTTCGGCCCATCGTGGCCCAAATAGCCTAAACCCACAAGAACACTCATGATGGCCTCAACTATCGCGTCGAAGCTTCCACACGTGCGCTCGCACGCTCGTGTGACCACCATTGCCGTGTGACCGATATTTCGGCATTTCCCGCTCTACAGCTAGAGTAGTGCGAAATACACACCTGATAGGAATCTGTAGTTAATCCGTGCTCCGACCACTCCTATGCCTAATGCCAACCAAGGTATGCTTACTCTCCTTATAGATTGCTCTATTTAAAGCCAGCTTCTCTCCTTCCCTTATGCTAGCTTCCCGATGTGGGATCCCTCCTTCAGCAGAGTTTAATTCCAACACAAACTCTAGCCATCTAATCTGCAAAATAAACACTCCCTTGCTTGACATGAGATTCGAACCTTTGCCCTCTCCTATGCTCCAGACGCTACATCCCACCACAACACAAGCTCCTTTTGTGACTTGGAACACGCGCAACTAAATATAAGCCTATGGGCCAAAGTCTAAGGTCATTTAAAAAGAAATCAAAATAAATTGCAAGCGCCAAGACTTGAACCTTAGACCCCTTGCTTTCTCTATGGCGCCACTTTCTTGTCTCCTATGTGGCGCCATTTTCCACTAGACCACTACTCATTTTGTGTCATTTTTCTCCACATTTTATTTTTAAAGCCTACTTACTAACTCCCAGGGTTTTATTCACCTAAGACCAAAATTTTTCCTAAAGCCTAGGTTTGATCCCAGGACTTTGTGGAAGCCCCCTAACCTTCCAAAATCACTCACCTAATAGGTCTAACTTGCACTAGTGCCATTCTCTTGTTCTCAAAAATTTTAAACGCTCCTACGTCCAAGGCCCAATAGACCTAATTCTACTAGGCCCAAATTCAGGGTGTTACATTATTGTTACTATTTATTTTCATGTAAACTTACTAAGCTTTATGCTTACCCCTTTTCATTGCCTTTTCTCCTTGTAGTATTGCCAAGATAACTCAAGGAACGTTGACGTAAGAGTTTGGAAATCGCACTATCGACATCACTTTGGTATAACAATTTAGACTTATTTTGAGTATGGCATGTATAGGACTCAAGTATTTTGTTAAGTTGTAATTGTTAGTCAAAGTGTTGGCTATGTATGTTATTAAAGTCATTTTGTAAATGGTCTTAAGTTAGGCCAGTACTTGGAAAATTCTTATGCTTGAATGAAGATGAAATTCTTGAAGTATATGCCTTGTGTTTGGATGTGTCTCTAGGTTATGGGTTATGTTGTATTGAATTGGTGGATGTATGTGTGCAATGTAGGGTGGAAAAGGGCTTGGTAGATAGCCATCTAATTGTCCACACGGGTAGATACACGGGCGTGTGTCTAGGCCGTGTGTAACACACGGTCAGCCCCATGGGCGTGTGGATCGACCGTGCGTTCCCTTGCATGCTAGGTTTGCAAGTCAGGATGCTCCACGGGTAGAGACACGGCCGTGTGTCTTAGCCGTTTGGGAGACACGGCCTAGGACATGGGCGTGTGTCTAGGCTGTGTGAAGCCTGCACATTAAATGTGGAATTTAATTCGACACACGGGCTAAGAACACGGACGTGTGCCTTGGCCGTGTGACCATAGTGAGATGATGGTGTAATAGTCAGAATGCCAAGGTTTTGGCACACGGGCTAAGACACGGGCGTGTTAAGGCCGTGTGAGGGACACGGGCGTGTGTCCGGCTGTGTGAAATTGGTCAGGATCGACCACGGGTGGGAGACACGGGCATGTCTTAGGGGCACATGGGCATGTCCCTAGACCAACACTGTGGCCCTTGTTTTGAAGAAAAGTTTCTCGAGTTCGTAAAAGTTCTCGAAATAGTTTTGAAACCTCTCAGAGGTATGATTAGGGCCTCGTGAGCCGAGAATAAGCAAGTGATGGGTTTAAATGAAATTTTATAGCCCGTTTCGAGATGTTATGTGTGATAAGTTAGGTAATGCCTCAAACCCAGTCCAGGCTTCGGATATGGGTAAGGGGTGTTACACGTGTGATCTTGGGACACGCTCGTGCTTCAAACCGTGTTTGATTTAGAGGTACTCTCCGAATTATGCCACACGCCCATGTGTTAGGCCGTGTAGCACACACAACTGAGACACACGCCCGTGTCTCTGCCCGTGTGCTCAATTTTGGACATTCTGTTTTGCAACAATTAAGGTGCAAGGCACACACGGCCGGATCACATGCCTGTGGGGCAGACCGTTTGTCACTCACGGCCTAGACACACACTCGTGTGTCTACCCGTGTGGACAAAAACAAGGCTATTTACCAAGCCATTTTGCCACCCTTACTTGCACACATCTACACAACATCACATGACACAAATTCAAGCATATAAATGCAACCAAACAACCACAACCAAGACAATAACATGTCATTCTTATACCATCATTTATCATGCTTAAAACATCATACTTAGCCTATTAAAAACATACTAATTTCACATTCACAAGAGGGCATTAACATATTAATAAACTTATGTCAACATTGGCCATCATTCATGGCTATATATAAGATTAAGCATTAACAATTACAATCTTACACATATGGCTAGATTGATAATGACACATATAACAAATTGGCCTAGTCCCTATACATGCCATAGACTTAAAATGCTTGAAATCATTTATACCCAAAATGACAGCTTGATAGGTGATAGGATCTCTGGTGATTTCCAACCCGAGCTGGCTCGATGACACTATAAAACATGGGAAATGAAGGGGGTAAGCTATATTATATAGCCTAGTAAGTCCGTACGAAAATAATAAGCAACTCTTACAAATATTTTATCAAGTTCAACAAGTTAAACACAAGATAATACAAATTACTATGAATCTCACAGTTATAATTTTTATTTAGTCATAATGTTTACTCTATCACTTATAAAAATAATTTAACATATCTTGGCATCAACATAACAACCATAATCTCTCCTTTGTAACATATTATAGCGATTCAACAAATCATTTCGAACCTTATAGTAAACATGCACGTTAATTATGTGTACTCATGTTTGTGAGCATATGTCTTAACATCTTTCAATTGCCTAAACTCTTATCTTCCCTTACTTCCATAACCATTTTAATAGGCAATTATGCCAATCTTTCCTTTTTCTCATATCCGATAAATCACAATTTGTGTGAATAAAACATGCTATATCATTACTCAATTTGGCTCAAAGGCCAATCACAAATCGTCAATCGAATTTACCATGTATTTCATACATCACAAGTATAGACCAATAATCACAAGGTTTTCATAAAATCATTATCGTGGAAAATCATGAACTCACAATTTCATGAAGTCAATGCTTATAAACTTTACGTACATACCTGTACCAATTCGAAATACTTACACACTCTTTCTCTTCTTTGACATACCCATTGAACACTTGGAATACTAATCGGATACATGGAAAGTCTTGCATATAAGTGCCACATATGTAGCCAATGCTACCTCATATCTCATAACACATAGGGGCTCGCTCTCGAGCTAATACGGGCCTGCTCACACAAGCTGTCATTCAAGACGTAGCTACTCGGTGCTGCTTACACAAGCTGTCAGGTATCCACAACATATGCCAGTATAACCAGCCACCGGTAGGACGTACAGGACCAGCACCCGAGACACATAAATCACATAATTACATGGGTTCCTAGTGACATGTCACTTGTATCCTAATCTATTCCTAAGGTTCAACTGGGATTTCTCTCTTGCCGAAACTTTGTTGAATATGTTCATAGAATCAATCATACATTCAAGCAATATCAAAACATAAAATACAAATATAACATTGCATTATTTACATGCAAACTTACCTCGGCATAAAAACGGCGAAAAGGACTAAATCATCAAATACTCATTTTCTCCCGTTCTAACTCCGAACCTCGTTTTTCTTGATCTATAATATCACATTTAACTTATTTAATCATTATACTATTCAAACCAGCCCAAAATCACATTATGGCAAAAATTACATTTTTACCCCTAAACTTTTAATATTTTACATTTTAGTCCCTAGGCTCGTAAAATGATTTTCATTCAATTTCTTCAAAATTCAAGCCTAGCCGAGCCAAGTCATTTTCATATTCATAACAACCCACATTTCTCATTTATTCACATTTTTTCTACTCATTTTATAACTTTTACGAATAAGTGCTTTTTGGTATTTTCACCGAAAATCACTTAGTAAAAGTCGTTTATCATACACCAAACATGCATTTTCTACCATTAGGCATCAAAATACACAAACATCCATCATGGGTAAAATTTTAGACCTTGACATCTCTTCAAATTGATGGTAGAAATAGAAAGATCAAGTTACAACGACTTCAAAAATGTAAATAGCATTAAAAACGGGGCAAGGATGGACTTATAATCAAGCTTGGAAGTGGCCAAACCCTAGATATGGCTTACTCCTTGTTAATTTCAGCCATAAGGAAGAAGATGGACAAAAATTAGCTTTATTTTGGCTTTTTAATTACCAAATTACCAAAATGACCTTAATGAAAAACTTTAGACACATGCCAAACCATGTCCATTTTTGTCCACCAACTTAACCAATGGTCTAATTACCATTTAAGGACCTCTAATTTAAAATCTCATAGCAATTGGACACCTCTAACATATATAATTCAAGTTTTGCACTTTTTGCAATTTAGTCCTTTTGACTAAATTGAGTGCCCAAACGTCAAAATTTTCGAACGAAATTTTCAGAAAATAATTCCATAAAATTTTAAACCATAAAAATATAATAAAAATGAATTTTACTGCATCGAATTTATGGTCCCTGATCGTCGAAATCAGAGCTTTAAAATTTATAATGAAAATGATCGAACCTGGAAACTAACTCTAACAATGATTTTAAGGCAAGCGCACCTATCGAACAGTAGTATAGTTTAGGCAAGACCGGAATATCGAATCCCAAAGGAACCAAAAGTACTAATACTAACTCTCTTTCTATTATTTAGCCTAAGAATTAAGTGAATGTTTATCTAATCTAAATTTAACTATCAACTAAACTAAAGACGCAAAGACAAAAAGAATGAATTGGGGAAAATACTGTTGGGAAAACTCAGTTGATTAAGATGATACCCTTAGGAAGAATCCACCTAGACTTCACTTGTCATCTAACATTGAACCAGACGATATATTCACTTGACTTGATCCGTAAGATTCCCTAATGTATATTAAACCCTCTCTCAAAGCGAATAACGTCTAACCCTAGGTTGATTAATTGAAATCTCTTTCTAATTAAAACCCCTAGAATCGCATTAACTCAATCTATGGACTCCCATATTAGGTTTCACCCAAATCCTGCAAAATCTCGTCACCCTATCTCTAGGCGTGCGATCAACTCCGCTTAATTATGCTAGATCTACTCTTAAGCAGGGACTTTTGCTCCACCACCTAAGCACATCATACTTGAATTAATATCCCAAAAATATCAACACAAGAATTAAGAACACATAATTAAGAACAAGTCAAATATTTATCATATAGTTCAGAAAACAATAACAAGATCCGTCTTAGGTTTCATCCCCCTCAGGTATCTAAAGGGTTTAGTTCATAATAATAAAAGACAACATCTCAAAAGAAAAGATAAAACAAAACATAAGAAATCCCTAAAACTCCCTGAAGGAATTGAAAGAGAGATCCGCCGTCTTGAGTAGAATTCCGGCTTCTTGAGATGGATCAACTGGCTATCTTCGAGTGATTCTCCACAAATTTGACTTTTTTGGCTTGGCTCCTTGGCCTAGCTAACCGCCACCTTTCAGGTTATACTTAGGAGGTTTATATAGGCTTTCAAAATAGGTTTCTTCACCCCTAAGTATCCAAATCTGAATGAAATTGCTCTTTCCTGCGACAGGGCCACGGCCAGGCACACGCCCGTGTAAGTCGTGGCCAGGCCGTGTTCAATCCTGTTGAATGAGGCACAGCCGTGTGAAACGAGAGACAGCTGTGTTCTAGTAGGACGGGAGGCACGGTCGTGTGGTCTTGGGCCCAGGCCGTGTGGATTTCGTGATATGGCCCATTTACTCCATTTTGGGCCCGTTTTCCGTTCTTTTTATCCTCGGGTGCTTTCCTGGGTATAAAACATGAAAACAAAAGATTGAGAGCACATTTTTACATAAATCGAGGCTTAATTCATCCAAAATCATACTAAATGTGGGCTTAAAATATGTTACTTTTACGGTTTATCAAATACCCCCACAGTTAAGCTTTTGCTTGTCCTCAAGCAAAATTTTCAACTTACAATTAAAACGAACTTTCCATAATCCATAATTCCTACCGACAATGTCTCATCATAATTCATAGATAATTTATACATGGATAATTTAACTCAAAGAGTCCTAAAGATTCAAACAATCAAAGTCATACATTTGTAGCACAAAAACGTAGGTGTCTCCCCTTATCTTAATAATTACCTTTAATTCAAAACTGACAAGGAATGACATCCTCATAAAAGATTCACTCAAATCACTCGAAATGTTTAAGGTTCAAAATTAAGCACTCAAAAGTCGAACCTGAAAAGTTAATCCCATAGGCTTGCCTGAAAATCAAATCTTCACCACTGTAAAATGAGATGATAAACAGATCAGAAGGTCTTTAACAGGGTTGTAACGGGGCTAGGGTTAAAGGTTGGAAAAAGACGGAATTAGGAGGTTAGAATCGAGATTTAATTGATAGGTTACCTACCTAGGAATACTGAGACGATAATATCAACTGAAAAGTAATAACCTTAATACTACGAGCTTTTCTTTTGATAAATAGACTTTAACTGTATAAGCTCACTCTTCATAATACTAATACTGAATATACTTCGATTTTTTTAAGAACAAGTCATTACAATAATAAGAAAGAACTTTAACAACTGAAATATAGAACATAGTTCGGCAACTGCTCAAAATCAACTCTCGACAAAAAGGGTAATCAGAAGGATGGTAATAACAAATACAAAAGGTTTTGGGTAATATTAGTGGGTGAGTCAATAAAAAGGGTTGTTAGGATTAAACGGGGTTCACTAGGGGTTAATTTATGAAGGTAGGCTGTTTAGTGGAGTAAATGGGTTAAAACCTAGGTGCCTTAATCATCTCTGTATATCAAATCAAAGGTGTGGTCTCGATATGTATGAACGAGGCAAGTTCTACAATAACAATTCAAAGTTGACACACTCATAATCAAAAAGTGAGCACGAAAAAGAATATATGCTCTATAAGGCTCAAAAATCTCATAAAAATTATGGGTGTTTTGACATCAACCTTGTAAATTTCAAATTTCAAAGTAGTATTCAAATTTAGGTTAACAACCTAGCAAAAATTTTAATTCTAAAAAATAGACTTATCATGCTTGATTCTCTAGTATCTTAAAATTTCAATCATCAATGCACAATTGACTATGACTTACTCAAAAACATGTCAATAAAAATCATAAATCATCAGAATTTTCATCCTAATTAGTAATATGAGGAAATTACTCAAGAACAAGATATAATTCAGGGTTTTGAGAATAATGCAGAAAGTTAGGCACTTTTACCCCTCACACTTAAGATGTACATTGCCCTCAATGTACAAAGATAGATAATATCAGTTATTAGATAATCAAAAGAGAGGGGAAAAAGTCACACTTCCTAAATTATGGATGGATTCGTTGGAGGATGTGTAGAATACGTTGGAGGTGTCGTCTTTTGTTGTGGCAGTTACTAACGAGCTCTACGCTAGAACAAGAAATTGGGGAGCTCGTGAAGAATTAGCCAGGGATTATTAAGACGCATTTAAAATAAACTAAATATATAACTAAAGACAAGAAAACTAAAGAGAAGGAAAATAGAAAGTAAAATAAAGTTAAAAGAAAAGGTGGATGGACCGAGGAGTCCTTATTGTTGGATGGTTCGCGAGGTGGGTGTGACCTCTAAGGCTGTGGAGGTGCTGTTGATGGCGGAAGTGGCGTGGTTATGGTCATGGTTGTAGTGATTCCCTAGCAGCCTTTTGAACCTAACACTAAGAAACTAAAATATATTTAACTAAATTAAGCATAAGATTGTCAAAGGGAAGGAAATTGTAGCAAAAGAGAAAAGAAAAATAGAAACTAAATGGTCTCAAAGACCCTTGGCTTATTGTTTGGATGAAGCGGCCGGCATGAACTTATGTATAGGGGTCTCCTTGAGGAGACTACGCTTGCCTTCTTCCGCTTCTTCGACATGGATATGTGTAGCTCAAGAGTTTGGAGACTTTGTTATGGAGAGGGGAGAGTTCGGAGAGAAAATGGAAGAAAAGAGGATGGGTGTGGTAAGAACGGGAGGGGGTGGTTTAAATAGAGTTTTGGAGTCTGATGTTCCCCCATGCCCGTGGACCGTGGGCGTGTCGCTTCACACGGTCGCCTCGCACAGTCGTGTGTCTAGGCATGTTGATTCACCCATGCCCGTTTTACGGATTGCCACGCCCATTTTTGAGAAATCAGTGTCGACCACGGCCGCGTCGCACGGCCGTGGGCTTTTGTCGGTGCCCGTGTTGGAGTGGTTGGGTCCGTGAACTTCAAAAATTAGTTGAGTCTAATTCGTACCGCTTCTGCCATGTTAGTACAAAGATTCTTGAGGTACACACGGCCACGGCCACGGTCGTGTGCAAGGCCGTGTGGCCTGGAAATCTGCACCCTTGGTTAGTTTAAAGTTAGGTGATAAAAAGAAAGAATAAAATATAATAGATAAGATAAATAAAAATGTAGAAGTTAATGGGATTAGTACTCGGGTTTCCTCCCAAGAAGCATTCGTTTATAGTCTTAAGCTAGACTTACTTCTTATTCTCCTATTCATGGTGGTTTTAGGAGTTGGTAGTCCTTCCTCATGCTAGCAGCTCCTTTATTGTGATAAGTGTAAGACGAGTAGCGTTGATTTTCAAAGTGCCAAAAATAGGATGACTTACCTCGATTGTTCCGTATGGAAAACCATTAATTACCTTGAAAGGGATCTCCTTGCTTGTGTTAGGATCAGGTGGAGATATTCGTGGGTCTGCTTTGTCTAATAATACCTGATCTCCAATTTTGAACTTGGGTGCCTCGTAGAGTGGCTTTGGTTCTACTTTGGGTATCCCTAGTTCTCTTTTAAGGTTCGTCTTCTCCTCTTCTAGTTCATCGATCTGAGTCCTTTGTTCCTCGTGAGTTACATCTTTGTTGGCACAGGGTTTAGAATCAGATTCAATCGTGTCCTTTTGTGGTGCTTCCTGAAAAGAAGGTTTAATCAAATGGTTATCAATAGATTTGACTCTCTCACCTTGGTTCTTCGATGTTCTAGCAGAATCGAGGGCTTGAAGAGTGACTGTTTCGTCACCTACACAGAGTATAAGTTCGCCTGCATCAACATCGATTTTAGTTCTGGCAGTTGCTAAGAACGGTCGTCCTAAAATTAGGGGGATTTTGTTGTCCTCATCCATGTTTAAAATGACAAAGTCTACCGGGAATACGAATCTTCACAAGTACATCTTCAATTATTCCCCTAGGAACTCTAATAGTTTTATCAGCTAGTTGAATGCTCATCCTAGTTTGTTTCGGTTTCCATAGACCTAGTTGTTTAAACAATTTATAAGGCATTACATTTATGCTTGCCCCTAAATCAGCTAACGCATTATCAATAGTTAAACTACCAATTAAGCATGGAATTGTAAAACTCCCTGGATCTTTCAATTTCTGTGGTAGTTTATTTTGCAACATTGCTGAGCACATTGCGTTCAGTTCCACATGTGATTCCTCTTCTATCTTTCGCTTTTTCATCAATAGCTTCTTTAAAAATTTCCTGGAATCTGGCATCTGTGAAAGAGCTTCAAGAAAGGGTAAGTTAATATGTAATTTCTTTAAAAGTTTAAGAAACTTACCGAACTGTTCCTCTGTGTTGTCTTTCGTTATTGCTTGGGGATATGGTATGCGAGGTTTGTACTCTTTGATTACCGGTTTCGACTTCTTATTGGCCTCAACCGTATCTTCTTCTACCACCTTCTTTTGTTCTGAATTAGATACGTCTAACCCTTCACTATCTTGAGCTGTTATAGCTTGAACTTGCTCCATTGGGTTAGTCTCGGTGTTGCTCGGTAGTCTCCCTTGTGGTCTCTCAGAAATCTGCTTAGCAAGTTGCCCGAATTGATCCTTGAATTCTTGTGACAATGCCTCAAGTTTTGTTTCTACCTTTTGGAAACGTGTTTATGAGGCTGTTATGAAGTTTGTCAGGACCTCTTCAAGGTTCGGCTTCTTTTCCTGTGGGTAGGGCTGTTGTTGGAAGTTTTGGGATGGTTGTGATCTTTGAATTCTTTGACCGCCCCATGAGAAATTGGGGTGGTTCTTCCAAGTTGGATTATAAGTATTACTACAAGGGTTATTGTTAGATCGGAAATTATTACCCATATAGTTCATCTGTTCTCTCTCCATGCCCTGTCCGTAGGGTGGGTATTCAGGATTCACCACTCCTTCACTTGCGTCGCACTGAATAACTGGATGTGCCTGCGAAGAACCATAGAAACTATCAAATTTTTTATGTAACAATTCCACCTGATTTGATAACGCGGTCACTGCATCAATGTTGAAAACTCCGGCTGCTTTAGCTGGCCTTGTCCTTGTAACTTGCCACTGATAGTTATTCAGTGACATCTCCTCTATAAACTCGTAGGCTGCTTCAGGAGTTTTGTTGTTCAAGGTTCCACCGGCAGCTGAATCGATTAGTTGCCTTGTTGAAGGGTTCACACCATTATAAAAAGTTTGGACCTGTAGCCACAAAGGTAATCCATGGTGTGGGCACCTTCTCAACAAATCTTTGTATCTCTCTCATGCATCATAAAGTGTCTCTAAATCAATCTGCTCAAAAGAAGAGATATCATTCCTTAACTTGGCTGTTTTGGCCAGTGGAAAATATTTTAAAAAAAAAATTTCGGTCATTTGATCCCATGTAGTGATTGATCCTTGTGGAAGAGAATGTAACCATTGTTTGGCTTTATTTCTCAGGGAAAAGGGAAATAACCGAAGACGGATGGCATCATCAGAGACGCCATTTATCTTGAAGGTGTCGCAAAATTCTAGGAAATTTGCTAAGTGTGTGTTAGGATCCTTATCCTGCAAACCATCAAACTGAACAAACTGTTGTATCATTTGTATAGTGTTAGGTTTCAGTTCAAAATTATTTGCAGCAATAGTAGGCCTAACAATACTAGATTCAGTTCCTGTTAAACTAGGTTTAGCATAATCATACATAGTATATGGAGCATGATGTTCGGCCATCTCTAGAGGTGGCGGATTATTTTCAGCCATTTTTTCTGTAATATTTATTTCGGCTTCTTGCTATTCGTCTATGTAGTTTAGGCTTCGCCTTATCCCTCTGCGATTTCTACGAATGGTACCTTCAATATCACTGTCGTAAAGTAAAGGTCCTGTCGGGTTCCTTCTAGTCATAAACTAGAGGTACCTGATAGGGACAAAAGAAAGAAGAAAGAGAATTTAGAAAATAAAATAAAATTTAATTGCAAAAAATAAAAATAAATATGGCTAAAGTAATAAAAATTAATCTTTCTTAATATTTCAGTTCCCCGGCAACGGCGCCAAAAACTTGATCGTCGAAATCAGAGCTTTAAAATTTATAATGAGAATGATCGAACCTAGAAACAAACTCTGACAACGATTTTAAGGCAAGCGCACCTATCGAACAGTAGTATAGTTTAGGCAAGACCGGAATATCGAATCCCAAAGGAACCAAAACTACTAATACTAACTCTCTTTCTATTATTTAGCCTAAGAATTAAGTGAATATTTATCTAGTCTAAATTTAACTATCAACTAAACTAAAGATGCAAAGACAAAAAGAATGTATTGGGGAAAACACTGTTGGGAAAACTCAGTTGATTAAGACGATACCCTTAGGAAGAATCCACCTCAGGTTTAAGAACACAAGAATTAATATCCCGGAAATATCAACACAAGAATTAAGAACACATAATTAAGAACAAGTCAAATATTTATCATATAGTTCAGAAAACAATAACAAGATCCGTCTTAGGTTTCGTCCCCCTCAGGTATCTGAAGGGTTTAGTTCATAATAATAAAAGAAAACATCTCAAAAGAAAAGATAAAACAAAACATAAGAAATCCCTAAAACTCCCTGAAGGAATTGAAGGAGAGATTCGCCGTCTTGAGTAGAATTCCGACTTCTTGAGATGGATCAACTGGCTATCTTCGAGTGATTCTCCACAAATCTGACTTTTCTAGCTCAGCTCTTTGGCGTAGCTAACCGCCCCCTTTCAGGTTATACTTAGGGTGTTTATATAGGCTTTCGAAATAGGTTTCTTCGCCCCTAAGTATCCAAATCCGAATGAAATTGTTCTTTCCTGCGACAGGGCCACAGCCATGGTACACGCCTGTGTAAGTTGTGGCCAGGCCGTGTTCAATCCTGTTGAATGAGGCACGGCCGTGTGAATAAGGAGACGACCGTGTTCTAGTAGGACGGGAGGCACGGCCGTGTGGATTTCGTGATATGACCCATTTACTCTGTTTTGGGCCTGTTTTCCGTTCTTTTCATCCTCGGGTGCTTTCCTGGGTATAAAACATGAAAATTGATAAACCATAAAAGTAACATATTTTAGACCCATATTTAATATACTTTTGGATGATTTATCCCATGTTATATATAAAAAGGTGCTTTTAATCCTTTCTTTTCATGTCTTATACCCAGGAAAGCACCAAAAGATAAAAAGAACGTAAAACGGGCTTAAAATGAACCAAATTGGGCCAAGAGAGAAATCGAAACGGCCTGGCCCAAATACCACACGGTCGTGCCTCATTAAAAGTCCGAACACGGCCTGGCCACGATTCACACGGGCGTGTGCCATGGCCGTGTCCCTGTCGCTGGAAAGAGAAATTTCATTCGGGAAAGGATACTTGTAGGCAAAGAAACACATTCCAAAGCCTATTTAAACACCCTATTAGGAATTCTACTTGAATTAGGATACTCAGAGGCCAAGTAAGGCATCACAAAGTCTATATAAACACCCAAGGAGGCAACTTGAGAGGGGAGTTCGGCAGAAGCCGAAAGAGCAAAAGCGAGGCCAAGGAGCCAAGCCGAGAAGGTCAAAGTTAGGGAATAACGCGAGGATAGCCAGTTGATCCATCCCAAGAAGCCGGAGTTATACTCAAGACGGCAGAATTCTCCTTCGATTCCTTTAGGGGGTTTTAGGATTTTTCCTATGTTTTGTTTTATCTTTTCTCTTGCGATGGTTTGTTTATTCATTATGAACTAAACCCCTCAGATACCTGAAGGGGATGAAACCTAGATGGATTTTATTATTTGATTTTTAAGTTATATGATGAATTACTTAGTTTGTTCTTAATTATGTTGCTTCATCCAAATCTAATGTGCTTAGGTGGAGGAGGAATAGACCCTGCCTAAGAGAAGATTTAACATAATTAAGTGGAGTTGATCGGACGCCTAGAGATAGGGTTACGAAATTTTGCCGGATTAGGGTGAAACCTAATATGGGAGTCCATTGATCGGTTTACTGCTATCCTAGAGGGTTATTATAAGCGAACGAGAGTTCCACTAATTAACCTAGGGTTAGACGTTATTCGCCTCGAGAGAGGGTTTAATATAGGTTAAGGAGTCTCACGGATCGAGCTAAGTAAAAGAAATCGTATAATCTAGGGTTAGATACTAAGTGAAGTCTAGGTGGATTCTTCCCGAAGGTATCGTCGAAATCAACTGTGTTTTTCTTCTAAGTTATTTTCTAATTCGTCTTCTTGTCTTTGTGTCCTTTGTTTAGTTGTCGTCAACTTAGTTTAAAAAGTAATCTTCACTCTAACTTTAAGGCTAAATAATAAAAAGAAAGTGAGTATTAATACTTTTAGTTCCTGTGGGTTCGATAACCGGTCTTGCCTAAGCTATACTACTGTTCGATAGGTACACTTGCCTTAATATCATTGTCAGAGTTAGTCTCCAGGTTTGATCATTCTTTTATAAATATTTAAAGCTCTGATTTGCAGCGATCAAAAATAAAGGATAAAGAGCACCTTTTTACATAAATCAAGGCTTAATTCATCCAAAAGCATACTAAATGTGGGCTTAAAATATGTTACTTTTACGGTTTATCAGTCCCGAAACCACTGTTTCGACTAGACCCAAAATCGGGCTGTTACAAATAGCATATGTCCATGCTGGTGTTCGTGCTTCAGATTTAACTATTGAACCCCTTGTAGCACCTCGGCTACTACTGACATTGCCGGGGTGACGGGGTGGTCTACCTCTCGAGGCGGGATTACTCGGTTTTGGAGTCTGTTCAGTATCTTTTTCAATCCTTTCCAGGTAATCTTTGAGAAAATGATCAAGAGAACCACATCGGTAACAGACTCCACTTCTCAAACAACACTCCCCAAAATGAAATTTATTACAATGTTTACACCTTACTTTGGGGTTACCGACACTTCCCACACTTGTTACAGATGGAGACGAAGATCTCAGGTTAGAGCGTTGAGAGCCTCGCTCTTTTTTGATTTCAGAATATCCCGTAAAGGTGGTAGAACGATCATGGTACTTTTTTGATTTCTTTGAAGTAGATAATTGTGACTTGCCCATAAATATTTTACCATATACCCGAGCTTCTCTCTCTACTTGCTTTTTTTCTTTACTTAATTCCTCGGCTTTGTGCGCTCGATTGCCAGTACCACAAATTCCCTTAATTCAAGAATTCCAATCAATAGTTTGATATCTTCATTTAAACCTTCTTCAAAATGTTTACACATATCAGCCTCAGTCGGGACCCATTCTTTGGCATATTTGCTTAACCGAACAAATTCCCGCTCATATTCAGAAACAATCATGTTTCCCTGTTTGAGCTCTAAAAATTCTTTCTTCTTTTTGATCCAGAAATCTCTGACTAATGTACTTCTTTCTAAATTTTGTCTGAAAGAATTCCCAAGTAACATTTTCTCTCGGTACAACAGAAGTTATGGTGTTCCACCAATGGTAAGCCGTGTCTTTCAGTATAGATACTGAAATATTTTCCAACCAAAACTTGGCCCTCTCTGGATCATCATCGCCAGTATCACTAAATTCCTCTGCCCCATACTTATGGATTTTATCCACCGAAGGCTTACCGATTTTAACATGTTCAGCACCTTGTGGCATCTCTGGAACAGGTTGAGGAGCAGGTGGGGGAGGTTTTTGTATAGCATGATTTGTTCTCAAATATTTAATAAACCACTCGTTCATCATTTGAAAGAAGGCTTCTCTGCCCATAAGAGCTTATATCTGGACGCTCACGTAGAGCTGCGCTTGTATCTGCATTGTATGCTAGACCACAACCGATCGAATCATGTAACAAGACACTCACACAGAACTGCGGTAGTGCGCTACACATGCATAATCACTACCGATCAGGATGCTTACGAGAACTATATAACATGATGCTCGAGAGGGCTTTAACAGGATTGCTCGTTTGAGCTATATTCTATCCACAACATATGCAGGACCACATGTAATATGGGAAATCACATATATCCATCGAATTTCATTATTCAAACGAAACTTAATATTTTTTCGGATATGTTTGAACATATGATTATTTCATTTATTTTTAACATTTATATAATTCATACAATAACATACCACATTCAATTCAAGCATATAAATGAACACAATTTGGTTACATGAACTTACCTCAATAATCATTCGTATAAAAAAATCTACTAATCCGAAACTTTTTCTTTTCCTCGATCTAGCTTCGAATTTGAGTTGTTCAGATCTATATAAATGAATTTAATCATCGATTTATCACATTTCATATTCAATTGGATTCAATTTACATCCTAGGCAAAATTACATTAAACTTTTCATAAATTCCAATTTTGTCCCTAGGCTCGGAAAATGAAATTCATGCAATTTAATCCTTATTCCAAGCCTAACCGAAATTTTCATATAACATTTACAGCACTTGTATTTCACCAAATTTAGAATTTTTTCCATGGGTTTTTCCACTTTTCAATTTAGTCCCTAAACCATGATTTCATCAAAATTCTCTTTGTAAAAGTTGTTTATCTATCAACAATCTTTCATTTTCTACCATAAATTTCAAATTTTCAGCATATTCATCCATGGAAAAACTTTGTTACTTTGATAAATTTTCAAATTAATCCCCAAAATAGTTAGATTAGACTATCCTGATCTTAAAAATATAAAAATTACTAAAAACAAAACAAGAAAATATACCTAATTAAGCTTGATTAGTTTCCTTTCTCTCTCCTAGGGTTTCCATACAAATTTTGGGGAAGATGATATAAAATGATGAGATTTTTCTATTATCATATTTTAATTATTTTAGTTTTCAATTTAGTTCTTAGCCTTTTTAAATTTTTCCATGGATGAATCACCAAAAATATCTACTAACTTTTCTTTAATGGTCTAATTACCATATAAGGACCTCAATTTTTGAATTTCATAGCTATTTGATCCTTCTAACTACTAGAATTCAACTTTTGCATTCTATGCAATTTGGTCCTTTCCATAATTAAGCACATAATCGATAAAATTTTCTTATCAAAATTTTCATATAACATTCCTATCATAATACGGACCATACAATAATATTAAAATAAATTTTCTTTTGGGCTCGAATTTGTGGTCCCGAAACCACTGTTCCGATTTCATTGAAAATGGGCTGTTACAAGAGGTGCCCTTTATTTGGGCTTAGCTACAGGATTTGGGGTTTCGGGGAGCACAGTTCACTTGGTAGAGAAAGGAGATTTTTGAATGCCTGGACAGGGCCATTTGTAATAGTGCGTGGAGTGCAAACTTTCCTAACTCCTTGGTGACGCATCTTCCACACCTCAAATCTGATCATAGACCCTTAAAATTGGTCCTTATGCCGGAGCTTCAATTCTCAAGGGGGAGACCGTTTCGCTTTTTAGTTGGTTAGGTTGAGCACCCTGCTTTTTCAGATTTTGTTAAACAGAATTGGAATGTGTCCATTAGTATGTCGGAATTACATTCCAAGTTTACTAATCTTGTTAAAAGTTGGAACAATGAGATGTATGGCCATATTTCTACCCGTAAGAAGATCTTAACCCGTAAGTTTTAGAATGTTGAGCTAGAGAGTGATAGGACTAACTCAGACTATCTTTATCAAGAGGAAATGGATATTAGAGAGGAATTGGAGACTATGTTACATCACGAGGAGATCCTTTGGAGACAGAAGGTGCATTATGATTGGTTGGTTCTTGGTGATCGCAACACCAAATTCTTCTACATGCGTACTCTGAGAAGATGACGACATGATAGAATTTTTGCTTTAAAAAATTGTTTAGGTGATTGAGTTATGGATGATGAGCAGTTAAAGATTGAAGCATTCAACTTTTATTCCAATTTGTATAGGGAGCATCCTGGGCCTAGGAAAGATTTCCCTTCTAGTGCTTTCCCGAGACTAAATGATGGTGATCTTAATTTTCTTAGTAGACCAGTGACTGATGAGGAAATTAAAAAAGCCCTTTTTTGCAATGGCACCCTTAAAGGCTCTAGGGAGCAATGGGTATCATGCCCTGTTTTTTCAGAGTCAGTGGGAGCATGTTGGGAACTCGGTTTGTAAGTTCGTTAAAAGGGTTTTGAAGGTCAAACCATTGATCTGAAAATAAATAAATCCCTCATTGTGCTTATTCCGAAAGTTCAGAATCCAGAGGAATTCTCCCAATTTCGACCTATCAGTTTAAGCTCGGTCCTTTATAAATTGGTCATGAAGGTCATCATTAATTGCTTTAAAGTGGTGTTTCCGAGAATTATTGCTCCTGAGCAAATTGGGTTCATTGTTGGGAGGAACATTACTGATAATATCGTTATCGCACAAGAAATTCATCCTATGAGGTGTAATAAGAAGAACAGGAAATTGATGGCTATCAAAATTGATCTCGAGAAGGCCGATGATCGGGTTCGCTGGGATTTCATAGATACATCGCTATAAGCTGTAGGTATTCCTAATTTTTTACAAAATGTTATTATGTTTTCAATTTCTAGCTCCACTATGCAGGTATTACGGAATGGTATACCAACGTAGAAGTTTCGGCCTGTTAGGGGAGTTCGGTAGGGGTTTCTATTATCTCCTTATCTTTTATTCTTTGCATGGAGTGATTGAGGCATAGTATCCACAACACTATTGAGGTACGCACTTGGTCCCCTATTAGGCTGGCTCGTGATGGGCCTTTATCTCATATTTTCTTCCCTGATGACCTGATTCTTTTTGGTCATGCTAATGATAATCAAGCCCAGATCATGAAAAACATTCTGGAAGCCTTTTGTGCCTTTTTAGGGCACCGAGTTAATATGTAGAAGACTGATATTTTCTTTTCTAAGAGTATGGATGATCGCTTAGGGAGGCGTTTAAGCAGCTTTTTTGGTTTCCAACAAGTTACTAATTTGGGGCATTTTCTTGGTGTTCCATTTTTACATAATAAGGTTCCTAAAAGCACATTGCGCTTTGTGGTGGATAGAGTGCATAGTAAATTGTCTAGCTGGGATGCAAGACAACTCTCCTTTGCTGGTAGGATCACCTTGGCACAACCAGTTTTACTTTTGATTCCCAGTTATTTCATGCAAACGATGATGGTTCCCATAGGCATTTGTGATGAGATTGAGCGAATGGTTAGAAGATTTGTGTGGGGGTCTTATAATGGTAGATCTAAGATGGCCTTGGTTAGTTGGGAGTCAGTGTGCCAACCTAAGCACCATGGAGGGTTGGGCCTAAGAAAGTTGGAAGATCATAATACTTCATTTATGATGAAGATGGGTTTTAACATTGTTTTGAATGCTAGTACCATTGGGATTCAGGTTCTTCAAACAAAATATAAAGTTTCCAATGGATTGCCTAATAAGGTATCTAGGAGTTGGTGTTCTTTCCTTTGGAGTTCTATTTCTAAGGTATGGCCCCTCCTTCGAGAGAATCTGGTTTGGTTGGTTGGAGATGGGAATAGTATCAAATGTTGGCAAGATTCTTGGATTCCTAATTGTGGTCATTTACTAAATTTTATTCCTTTCTCTGCTAACCTTAATTTGTATTTTTCTCTTAGTGATTTTATTGCAAGTAATGGCTCATGGAACTTAGATTTTTTTTAGATTATGGGTGTCAGAGGAAATCATTGACAATATTGTGAGTGTTCCTCCACCATATCCTTCATCGGGTCTGGACCGGATTATGTGGGGAGCCACCTCGACCGGCACATTCTCACTCAAAAGTGCATATTGGAGGGTTCATGAAGGCACCTTGAATACCAAAGAAGGGTTTTGAAGGATATCTTAGAAGTTTAAAGGCCCTCATCAGATTTGCTTCTTTATTTGGCTTACCTTAAAGAAACGATTGCTTACAAATGCTGAAAGAGTAAGGCGAGGTTGTCGGAGTAGCAGCGCGTGCGAGTTTTGTGGAAATGTTTTGGAGGATGTGGCGAATATACTCAGAGATTGTCTCGTAGCCAGAGAAATTTGGGATAAAATCATTCTTCAACAAATTTTTTCTGGTTTTTACTCTGGATCTCTCATTGAATGGATAACGAATAATTTACAGATTCCGCTAACTTCCTCGATGGGGGGAATTGATTGGTTTTTCCTCTTTGGGATTATTGCATGGCGTATTTGAAAGAATCACAACTCCTTTGTTTTCCAAGGCATTTCGTGGAGTGCTGAGGAAATTATTAAAATCTTTTTCAATTGGGCTAAGCAATATTCCTTAGTCTCTTCAATCTCTAATCTTTAAGCCCTAAGCTATCTACCTAATTGATCTATATCCAACAGTTGGGTTTGTTTAAACACTGATGGTTCAGTTAGTTTTGATGAGGGCTTTGTAGCAACTAGGGGCTGTGTGAAAGATCATAAGGGTGAATGGATTATGGGGTTTGCGAAATATTTGGGTAACTGTTCAGTATTGGAAGTAGAGCTTTGGAGGATTTTTGATGGGCTGAACCCTATGGTCAATAGGTGTTTTGAGAAGGTTATTATTCAAACTGATAGTATTTAGGCCATTAATGATATCATGGAAGATGCTAGGGGAATCTCCAATTCTACCATTATTAGAAAAATCCATCAGACGCTTAAGAAGGTTGAACTGTGGAAAATTCAACATGTTCCCAAGGATGATAACCTGATTGCAGATAGATTGGATAAGAGTGTTCGTAATAGGAGCATAGGCTTAAAGCTATTTGAGATTCCTCCTTTGAGGATTTAGTTTGTTTTGTTTTTATTCTTTCACAAAAAAAATGTAATTTGAAAATAGGTCAAAGTGCGGATCTTCATTGGATACAAGGCAAAACCCGAACAAGAAATGCGACTAGCGTGACTTGATCTTAGGCCACACTTGGGATGGTGAACACCCTTTCCCATCAGGCCATCACATGGGGTTCCTTCATTAAATATTTTAAAAGATAATCATTTTTAATCTTTTCATCTATTTAGTTGTTCTTCAAGAGTGAATTTCAATGACCAGTAAATAAAAGAAATGCTTTTCTCATCCTAATTAATATAACTACTTGAAATATAAATATAAAAAAATAAATTTTGTATCTTATTCTTTTTTGCTATTTTGAGAATAAAACTTCAAATAGTTAAAATATTTATAACTTTTTTTTCACTAAACAAATATAAAAATATTTAAGAAATAAGATTGGAAACAATATGTGCTAAAACCTTCATTTCTTGAAAGTTGTGACACCTCACATTCGACCCGATCGTCAAGTCCGAATGTGAAACACCACATTCGTTGATGGAGCAACTCAAATTAAGCCATACTTTAGGTTCAAAATGAACACCAACCATTTATCAAAACAAGACAATACATTTACAAAGTTCAAAATGATTTTTAAGTCATTAAAATCAGTTTAGTCATTAAAATCAGTTTAGATACATTTTTGAACAAGTTCTAAGTGTTCAAGGGTGATCAGGACCAAGTTCAGGTCTCTAGGGGTCAAAACAGGGGAAGACCATGTTCTGACACACTTGTATCGGTAGAAGTTTGAACATCTATTGGTTGAGGTCCTTGCTACTGTTCATTTTTTCTACCAACTTACTTGTATCTATACATCTGACCACTTGTACTAGTAGAAGTTTGTTAAGACCCAAAAATAACCCTAAAACACACCTATTTTTGCCCAAAACAATACCAAATCTTTCCCAACATTATAAAACCTTGAAAACAAGTTCTAAACACTATCTAATCATAGTTAAGCACATTCAAATGTCACGGGCTAGGCTTTCAGTCTCACAATCTATGCGGTCTTAGGCGGTTCTATCGTTTCAAATACGCCTAATTTAGCCTAACTCCTGCAAAGTAATGATTCTCGCAGAATTCCTCTAAGATACAAATTTATATAGCGAAAGCAAGACAAGCCAAAATAATGCTAAAAAAAATAGAATAGCCATAAAAAAACAATGCACGAAAGGTGTTTGAGTACATGTTCTCATTTTAGTATTCACAGTTAAAGAATAGAATGCAATGGTTCAATGGATAATTTACAAATGAGGGGGAGGCTCACTATTTATAGTTTAGCTCCCCAAATCCAACGATCTAGCTAAATTTACATCGAAGGACGAGATGAAGCCTATCCCTCCAAATTAAGGGATTTACAAGATTTACATAATCAAATCAAATCAAATTTTATCAGATATTATTCCCCTTAATCTTCTAAGAAGGTAGCCTAATTTTCCCTATCTGCTACATTGAGTCACCCAGGCATCATATAGATAGGCTTTTCCATCTGTTCTTTTAATCGGGCCAGTTCTTATGGGTTAAATGATCCCCATGTAACCGATAGACTTCCATAGGACACATTTTGTGCAATGGTCTCAGGCTTTAAACTACAACCTGTGACATTCTCCCCCACCTATTGTCGCAATGTCCTCGTTGCGCCCTTGGAATGGTATTGACTTGATCCGTCCCGAAACTTTTTTGACGCCTTGGCCTGGTCCCGACTAGTCTCACTATCAAGTTGATACATATGAGTGCGGAAACAAGATTGCAAGTTTGTCCAAGTTACAGATTTGACTTAGGGCTCTAAACGTTTGGAAAGAAACCTGGATTTTGACACAACCTAAAACGCAAACGAATCCAAGTCAAATAAAAAATTTTTAAAAAAGTAATTAAAATAAATAACTAAGATAAATAAAATAGAACAATAAATCAAAGCTTAGAAAAATAAAGAAGAATGATGGAAAAGATGGAATGTGGCGTGTATAAGTCTTAAGGAGCCTTAAAAATAAGAAGAATCCACAATCCTTTTCAAGCGGCTCTAATTTCCCCTCCAAGAAAGAAAACTTGGCAAGAAAAAGTTTGAAAATGATCCCCACAATCTGAAAAGATTGTTAAAACTCTTCTAAAAGAAAACTTAAGAACAATTCCTGAAAAGAAAAACACAAAAAGAATTTTTTAACTCAAAGAGAAGTTGTTGAATAATAATGAATTGTGTAATAGCCCGTTTTTAGTGAAATCAAAAAAGTGGTTTTGAGGCCACAAATCTGATGTAAAAAAATTTATTTTAATATTATTTTTTGATCTAAAACATGATAGTATTATTGTATAAAAATTTCATTAAGAAATTTTATCATTTGTGTACTCAATTTGACAAAAAGGACTAAATCGCGTAAAATGCAAAAGTTGTGTTATATTAGCTAAAGGTGTTAAATAGCTATAGAAATTTAATTTGGAGGTCCTTATATGGTAATTAGATCATTAAAGGTGATAGTGGATGTGCATGGCTTGGCAATTTTGTTATTTTTAAAGTTAGGTAAGGTTAAAATGGTAAATAGGTGAATAAAGGATAAAAATAAACAAAACAAAGACAAGCTATCATCTTTTTCTTATTTTTCTTTCTTCAACTGAAAAACACAAAGAAAAGGGGGTTTTGGAAGCTTGAAATTTGGCTAGGCTAAATCCATTGCATGTAAGTGCGTTTTTGTTCTGTTTTTAATGATTTTTATATGTTCGGGATCATTATAGCTTAATCTAGCTAGCCCAGGGACTAATTTGCAAAATGGTTGAATTTTTAGGGTTTTACCATGAGTGCATGTTAGTTGTTTTTGAAGTTTAATGGAAGAAAATGAATCTTTGTTGTTAGTTAAACAACATTTGTTAAGTGATTTTTAATGAAAATGTTGATTAGGGGTTAAATTGTGAAATATGGAAATTTTGTGATAAATGTATGGAATTGTGAAATGTATGGGCTGCTATGAGCATATAAGATAATCGGCTAGGCTTAGGTGTGGATGAAGTTGCATGAATTTAATTTTACGAGCCTAAGAACTAAATTGTAAAGAAGTTAGAAGTATAGGGACAAAATGGTAATTTTTTTGTAACATGATTTTTGGATTAAATTGTATAGAATGAGGTTTAAATTAGTTAATTTTGATTATATAGATCAAGAAAAGAAACATTTGGAATTAAATCGGGAAAAAGACAAAGTAGTGGACTAACCGATCATTTTATCTTCGTACTAGCTTGAGGTAAGTTCGTATGTTTAATAAGCATTAACTTATATGTGTTATAAATGCTTTATTATTATATTTGTGATGATACGACTATATGAAAATATTCGATGATGTTTCGGCGATGTATGGATCCCGGTTGAACCTTAGGAATAGATAGAATACAAATGACATGTCATTAGGGGTTACCATGTTTTGGGTGTTGGTCTTGTACGTCCTACCAGTGGCTGAGTTTCTGGCATGTGTTGCGGTTAGTTTATAGCTTGTGTGAGGAGCACCGTGTAGCTACATCTTGACTGATAGCTTGTGTGAGCAGACCCAGTTATGGCTCGAAAGAGAGCATTGATATGAGATCGTAGTGGTTTTGACCACATATTGGCACATAGTGTGTGAGATACCCACGTATCCGATAGTATTCCAAATGGTTCAACGAGCACAGTGTTGTTACGAGGATTATATGAGTCCTATATGAACTAGTACAAGTATTTATGTGAAATACAGGGAGTGGTATATACATTTGACACAAGAATATATGGCTAACATGGTTAATGATTATGTGTTAAGGTTTTGGGCCAAATTGGGTTGTTTTATGCCTTAATTTTTCTTACCTAAATTGTGGTTGATTGGTAAGTTGTATTTTTAGTTATACGAACATACTAAGCTTAATTGCTTACTCTGTTTATTTTTTTGTGTTTTATAGTTGTTCGGAAGCTCGTTCAGATTGGAAGTTGTCGGAGATTGCATCACACTATCAACTGCTTATTTTGGTACTTTTGGCAATATTTTGGTTAAATGGCATGTATAGGTTATTTTGGCTAATGGTTGACTATATGTTTTGGTCATGTACTTAGCCATTTGATTTGGCTAGTTTTTCGTATATTTTGTTATGTATATATGTGTAAATGGCCAATTGAAGTGCATATGAGTAGCATAGTTGTATGTGATGGTAAAATATGTTATAAGATTGATGTTGGTAGGTTTTGAATGCCTAATTGTATCATGGTTATATGAAAATTGTTGTGTTTAGGATGATACCAACTTGGGTAAGAAATATGGCTTGGAAAATGACCTATTTTTGTCCACACGGGCAGGTGTCTCAGCCGTGTGTGACACACTGCCAGGTGACATGGCTGTGTGTCCCCTGTAATTTCTAAAGAAAGCAAGTCAGTAGCTTCACATGACCTAGCACACGAGTGTGTGGCTTGGCCGTGTAGCACAAGTCAGTATACCCTCCAGTTTTCACACGGCCTGGCACACGGGCGTGTGGTTTGGCCATGTAACCCAAGTCAGTGAGTTACATGGGCATGGACATGGGCTGGGACATGGCCGTGTGTCCTTATTTTGAATGCCTACACGGCCTGGCTACACGGGCGTGTGTCCCCTGCACTTTGAAAATTTTCAATATTTTCCTAAAAATTCCTTAAGTACTCAGTTTAGTCCCGAACCACTTTTAATGTTTATTTTGGGCCTCAAGGGCTCGTATTAGGGACTGTATGATTGATTATGAATGGTTTTTGATTTGAATGAGAAATGAACATAAAATGTTTGCTTGTTTGATCTGTAAGTCTGGTAATACTCTGTGACCCTGTTCCGGCGTTGGATACATGTTAAGGGTGTTACAACTTCATCGTTGTACAATGCAAAGGCCTTTTTATAGGATAACTAAATAAATCTAAATAATACTTTTAAGTGCACTAGAACTCTAATTAACCTAAATAAGAAGTATTTTTTAAACTAATCTTTCTTATTGACATAAAACTCCTAAATAACATAAAATACTTAATAATTATAAAAAATCAGAATAAAAATAATAATAAAATAAAATGAGCTGATAAATAGAATATTTGGCTCATATATGATGAAAATTAAGCTTAAAACCTGAACCCACTATGATTAAAACTCGAATTAAAAGCCTGAAACTCGTAATTTCCATAATAATCCCGTCCAGAAATTCTGGTCGCCAAATATTCACTAAAACTCTCATAACTTAAGCTTCCGAACTTGTAATCGAGTGATTCAAAGTGTGTTTCGAATCTAAGAGATATATCCTCAAACTCTATGAAGACATCTTAATCCAAAAATGCCTGGATACCATCCAAAAATTTGTTGCAAGTTAACTATAATCCATGACAAAAATTTTTAGTAGCTGTCACTTTATTCAATTTAATCCCTAATGTCATAAAACTAACTGTAGGACTTAATTCTAAGTTAAATCCAATACTTTTTACTCTCCTAACATAGTACTAACATAATGTAAGCTCATCATTCATAAATCTATCACTAACAAGTTTAATCTGAGGCAACTTATTATAAATTTTAAAATTGAAGAATCAGGTTACCTCAATTAAGCTTAATAGATCACAAATCTATAAAAAAAGAATTCAAAGAAAAGCTTGTATACATTAATAATTGTGGACCACAATGACTATGTAAAACCTAAGAATTTTTCTCTTTTCTGTAATAATGGACGACAATTTGGAAGAGAGAAGATGATACATGGCTTTCTCTTTCCCACTCACTTGAGATATAAATATATATTATGATCAAAGATATAATTACACTTAAGTAAACTAATTTGGATGGTTCATATTTATGTTAAATATACTGGGTGGAGATGAGTGGTCATGATCAAGTCATGCCACTAATTATGCCTTAATAGTAGTTAAATAGCTATTAGCTTTTTTGTATGATTGCTAATTAAGTACTCTTGCATTTTCTAATTTAAACTCAATAATGATTACATTTTTACAATTTAGTCTCTGTATTATAGTTAATGACTTTTTTTATTTAAATACTTGACCATTCAATAATAAATTTTCATACTAAATATGTAAATCTTTTATTCATAAATTTACTAACCCAATTTACGAAATTCAATTCCAAAATTGTATTTTTCAACACTGACTAAAACCAACTCGTTACAAAAACACTTGATTTCTTTGAAGCACATTTACAATTCGAAAGAAAAAAAATAAGCACTTTAGGAAGCAAATCAAATAAATAACATATATTATTTTAAAGTGTAGTTATTTTACTTTAATAAAATATAACTAAGAATATTATTAAAAAAGTGAGCATGGAGAATCATGTGTGTTGGTCTGATGGTTAGGGTATTCACCATCCTAGGTGTGGTCTAAGTTCGAGTTGCGCTAGTCGCATTGCTGTTAAGGCTCTCCTCTTTTAATTCACCAAAAAAAAGTGAGTATGGACATTATTAGTCGTATTAATGGTTAGGGTGTTTTTTAAATGAAGATATTCTATCCTATATAGGCGGCATTCTGACCCCGAACTCTCTTATAGGCCTTTATGGAATTATATCTAGTTGGACTTCAAATGGCAATTTCAGTATCAAAGCAACCTATGACATGCTTATAAAAAAACTCGTTAAATCCGCTGGAGGTGAAATGGAAGCTTGCTTGGTCTTTAAATTTCCCACAACGTGTTCGCTATTTTATTTGGGTGGTGTTTAAGGAATGTCTTTTTACTAATAAGGAATGTTATAGAAGAGGTTTCTCTGACGACCCTTTGTGTAAGCTCTGTAAAAGTGTTGAAGAATCTTTTTCTTCACGTGTTGAGAGTTGTAGCCAAGTTAGGGAAGTGTGGAAGTAGTTAATCCTCTCTAGGATTTCCAACCAGTTCTTCTCTTCTTCGTTAGAGGTATGGTTATCTGCTAATTTGAAAATTGCATTTGATGTTGTATTTTAGGATGTAGATTGGCCTCCACTTTTTAGGATTATTTTTTGGAGGATTTGGAAACAACGAAATTTATGTGTTCCAAGATGTCCATTTTAATATATTTAGTGTGACCAACTTGTCGTGGGGGTTGGCGATATCCATTAAGCAAGGGCAGGTTACTACAGGGGGAACAATGTGAGTCAAAGCAGGGATCAAAGATGGGCTCCATCGCCTACTGGATTCTTTAAACTAAATATAGATTGTACTCGTAATCCGAATTCGAGTCTTCCTTGTTCGATAGTAGTGGCATGGTGATAAACCATAATAGTAACATATTTTAATCCCACATTTAGTATGCTTTTGGATGATTTAAGCCTCGATTTATATAAAAAGGTGCTCTTAATCCTTTCTTTTCATGTCTTATACTCAGGAAAGCGTTCGAGGATAAAAAGAACATAAAACGGGCCCAAAACGGAGCAAATTGGGCCAAGGAAGAAATTGACACGGCCTGGACTTAAGCCCACACGGCCGTGCCTTGTTGATCATCTAGAACACGGCCTGACCCCCGACTCACACGGCCGTGCCTTGTTAAAGAAGTCTGAACACGGCTTGAAGACTAGTCACACGGGCGTGTGACATGGCCGTGTCCCTGTCGTGGCAATGAACAATTTCATTCGGATTTGGATACTTTGGGGCAAAGAAACACATTCCAAGAGCCTATATATACCCCCTAAGTTCATTCTTGAAGGGGACGATTAGCTAGGCCAAGGAGCCAAGCCGAGAAGGTCAGATTTGTAGGAATCACTCGAGGATAGCCAGCTGATCCATCCCAAGAAGTCAGAATTCTACTCAAGGCGGCGGATTTCTCCTTCAATTTCTTAAGGGAGTTTTAGGGATTTCTTATGTTTTGTTTTATCTTTTCTCTTGAGATGTTTTCTATATTTGTTATGAACTAAATCCTTTAGATACCTGAAGGGGATGAAACCTAGATAAACCTTGTTATTATTTTCTGATTTATATGATAAATATTTAGTTTGTTCTTAATTATGCAAGCTTAATCCAAATTTGATGTGCTTAGGTGGAGAAGGAATATACTCTACCTAAGAGAAAATCTAGTATAATTAAGCAGAGTTGATCGCACGCCTAGAGATAGGGTGACGAGATTTTGCCGGATTAGGGTGAAACCTAATATGGGAGTCCATAGATTGATTTACTGCTATTCTAGGGGGTTATTATTGGAAAAAGAGATTTTCGTTAATTAACCTAGGGTTGGACGTTATTCGCCTCGAAAGAGGGTTTACTATACATTAGGGAGTCTTACGGATCAAACTAAGTAAATAAATCGTATGGTTCAGGGTTAAATAACAAGTGAAGTCTAGGTGGATTCTTTCTGAGGGTATCGTCTTAATCAACTGAGTTTTTCCTAAAGTTATTTTCCCAATTCATCCTTTTTGTCTTTGTGTCTTTGGCGTAGTAAATAGTTTAGATTATATTAAAGCAACTTCACTTATTTTAGGCTAAATAATAAAAAGAAGGTTAGTATTAGTACTTTTAGTTCCTTTGGGTTCGATAATCCGGTCTTGCCTAAGCTATACTACTGTTCGATAGGTACACTTGCCTTCAATCGTTGTCAGAGTTAGTTTCCAGGTTTGATCATTCCCTTTATAAATTTTAAAACTCGACAGACATACGATCAAGTTTTTGGCGCCGTTGCCGGGGAACTAAAATATTAAGAAAACTCTATTTTTATTACTTTGGCCATTATTTTTAATTTTTGCAATTTACTTTTATTTTTTTTAGAATAATCTAGGTTTTGCTAAATTTTCTTTCTTTTTTCGCAGGTACCTCTAGTTTATGACTAGAAGGAAACCCGAGAGGACCACTAGTATACGATAGTGAAATTGAAGCTATCGTTCGAAGAAATCGCAGAGAAATCAGGCGAGCCCTGAATTACACAGAAGAAAATCAAGAAGACAGATCTAATCCTACTGAAGGGATGGACAAGACTAATCCACAACCACATGATGTGGGAGAAAATAATGCTCCACGTACAATGTTTGATTATGCTAAACCGCATTTAACAGGGAGCAGAATCGAGTATTGTTAGGCCTGCTATAGATGCTAATAATTTTGAATTAAAGCCTAACACAATACAAATGATTCAACAGTTTGTTCAATTTGATGGTTTGCAGGACGAAGACCCAAATACTCATATAGCTAACTTTTTAAAGTTCTATGATACCTTCAAAATAAATGGCGTTTCTGATGATGCCATACATCTTCGGTTATTTCCCTTTTCATTAAGGAATTAAGCGAAGCAGTGGTTGAACTCGTTACCACGAGGGTCAATCACCACATGGGAGCAAATGACTGAAAAGTTTTTATTGAAATATTTCCCACCGGCCAAAACGGCCAAATTACGGAATGATATCTCTTCCCTTGTGCAGATGGATTTAAAGACATTATACGACGCATGGGAGAGATACAAGGATTTCTTGAGAAGGTGTCCACACCATGGTCTACCCTTGTGGCTACAAGTCCAAACATTCTATAATGGTGTAAACCCTTCAATGAGACATCTAATCGATTCAGCCGCCGGTGGAACCCTGAACAACAGAACTCCTGAAGTTGCCTACGAGTTCATTGAAGAGATGTCACTGAATAATTATCAGTGCCAAGTTACAAGGACTAAACTGACAAAATCAGCCAGAGTTTACAACCTCGATACGATAACCATGCTATCAACACAGGTAGAGATGATGAATAAAAAGATTGATAGTTTATGTTCTTCGCAGGCACATCCAATCATGCAGTATGACGCGAGTGGAACTGTGGCGAATCCTTGGTACCCACCCTACCAACCAGGCGTAGAGAGCGAACAGATGAACTATATAGGTAATAATTACAGATCCAATAATAATCCTTATGGTAATACTTACAATCCAGGTTGGAGGAACCACCCAAATTTTTCATGGGGAGGTCAAGGAAATCAAGGAAATCAAAGGCAACAACCTCCTCAAAATTTCCAAAATTAGCCCTATCCGCAAGAGAAGAAGCTAAACCTCGAAGAGATGCTGACAAAATTCATGGCAGCCATAGAAAACCGTTTCCAAGAAACTGAGAAAACACTTAAAGATTAACAAAAGTCGGGTGAAAAACTTACCGAGACAGTCGGGGAACTCACTAAGTCAGTTGGACTACTTACTGAGATGATTTACGAAATACGGGCAAAGATTCTTTCTAAAGAAACAGAATAGGTAAAAGTAGTTACACTAAGAAGTGGAAAAGAGTTAATCGAACCAAAGAGACCACACGAAGATAACAAAACAAAGGATGAGGGAGTTGAGGAAGTAAATCCAGTCCGCAGAGAAAGCAAACCACCAATCCCATATCCAGCAAAGTTGAAGAAAGAACGATTAGATGCCCAATACGGTAAGTTTCTCAAACTTTTTAAACAAATACATATTAACTTACCTTTTGTTGAAGCTATAAGGAAGCTTGAAGAAATATCGACAGTGGAACTTAATGAAGAATGCTCAGCCATCTTCCAAAACAAGTTACCAACCAAATTAAAAGACCCAGGAAGTTTTACTATTCCTTGTTTAATTGGTAGCTTAAATATTAAGAAGGCATTAGTTGATCTAGGTTTCAGTATTAATTTAATGCCTTACAAAATGTTTAAACAACTAGATCTTGGGGAACCAAAACCCACTAGGATGAGTATTCAGTTAGCCGATAGATCTATTAAATATCCTAGAGGAGTTATCGAAGATGTCTTGGTGAAAATTGATAAATTTATTTTCCCTGTTGATTTTGTTGTGTTAGACATGGATGAAGACATTGATGTTCCTTTAATTTTAGGGCGTCCTTTTTTAGCTACTGCTAGGGCTGTTATCGATGTAGGTGACGGTAAACTTGCATTAAGGATAGGCGATAAGGAAATTATTTTTCAAATTTATGATGCAATACGATATTCTAAAGAACAAGATGATTCCTATTATTTTGTTGATACTACTGATCATATCATTCAAAATTCATTACAGGAAATCATACATGACGACACGATGGAACTGTGCCTGACTCAAAGAGAGGGGGAAGAAGATGAAGACGAAGAGATGAACTTGAATACATCTTCATTTAGACAAATGAAAGAAGAAAGCATTGAAGACAATGACAAATTAAAACAGAAAACCTCCATTGATGAGCCGCCCAATCTGGAATTGAAACAATTGCTGAGACACTTAGAATATGCATTCCTCAGGGACAATTCTACACTACCAGTAATTATCTCCTTAGAACTAGAACCCAAGGAAAAAGAGGAGTTGATAAAGGTACTAAGAGAACATAAAAAAGCCATAGCTTGGAAAATCTCTGACATCAAGGGTATAAGCCCATCGTTCTGCACCCACAAAATTCTAATGGAAGAAGAATACAAGCCGTGTGTGCAGCCCCAGTGACGGCTAAACCCCAACATGAAAGAAGTGGTTAAAGTCGAGGTAATTAAACTTCTAGACGCAGGAATAATTTATCCTATTTCTGACAATACTTGGGTAAGCCCTGTATAGGTAGTTCCAAAGAAAGGAGGTATGACTGTGGTGCCCAATGAAAGGAATGAGTTAATCCCTACAAGAACAGTTACAGGTTGGAGAGTCTGTATAGACTATAGGAAGTTGAACGACGCCACCAAAAAAGATCACTTCCCTCTGCCCTTCATAGATCAAATGATAGAAAGACTATCCGGGCATATGTACTACTGCTTCTTGGATGGACTTTCCGGCTACTTCCAAATCCCAATAGCTCTAGAAGATCAAGAGAAGACAACACTTACATGCCCATACGGTACATTTGCTTATCGTAGAATGCCTTTTGGATTATGTAATACTCCTGCTACTTTTCAGCGTTGCATGTTGGCAATCTTTGACGAACTTGTGGAAGACATTATGGAGGTATTTATGGATGACTTCTCGGTATTCGGTAATTCTTTCCATCTTTGCCTTAAAAATCTAAAACGAGTTTTAATGAGATGTGAGGAAACAAACCTTGTTTTGAATTGGGAAAATGTCACTTTATGGTTAGAGAAGGGATTGTGTTAGGACTTAAGATTTCTAGTAAAGGAATTGAGGTAGATAAAGCAAAAGTTGAAACCATAGAAAAATTACCTCCCCCTAGTTTAGTTAAGGCTATTAGAAGTTTTTTAGGACATGCAGGTTCTATAGAATATTTATTAAAGATTTTTCTAAAATAGCCAAGCCTTTAACAAAATTACTAGAAAAAGATGTTCCTTTCAATTTCAATTAGGAATGTTTAGATGCATTTAATCTCCTTAAGGATAAATTCATAAATGCTTCGATTATAATTGCACCTGATTGGAATTTACCCTTTGAACTAATGTGTGATGCAAGTGATTTCACAGTAGGTGCAGTTTTCGGACAACGAAGAGACAAGCATTTTCAGCCAATTTACTATGTTAGCAGAACATTAACACCCGCACAAGAAAACTACACCACCATAGAGAAAGAATTGCTAGCTGTAGTTTTTGCTTTTGACAAATTTAGGCAGTATTTAATATTGTCTAAAGTTGTCATTTACACTGACCATTCAGCTCTCCGTTATCTTTTAACCAAACCTGATGCAAAACCTCGACTCATACGATGGATTTTACTTTTACATGAGTTTGATTTAGAAATACAAGATAAGAAGGGAGCTGAGAATCTTGCGGTAGATCACTTATCTAGACTTGAGAATCCACATATCCAAGAGCTCGATGAAAGTGAGATAAACGACTCGTTTCCCAAAGAACAACTCTTTTCTATAACACACTCTGAGGTACCATGGTTTGCAAACATCGCGAATTATTTAGCTGCTAACATCTTGCCAAAATGACTAACACATCACCAAAAAAAGCGATTCTTTGCTGATGCGAAAAACTATTTTTGGGAAGATCCATTTCTTTTCCGCATATGTACAGATCAAGTAATCCGAAGATGTGTTACAAAGGCAGAAGCAAGCAAAATCCTGGAACATTTCCATTCAAGACCTTCAGGAGGACACTACAGTAGCATCAAGACGGCACATAAAATAATCGAATCAGGTTTTTATTGGCCCACTCTATTTAAAGACGCCAACAGGTATGTCGCTTCGTGTGATAAATGCCAAAGAACAGGTAATATTTCTAAACGTGATGAGATGCCTCAAAGATATATGTTATCATGTGAAATATTTGATTTATGGGGTATTGATTTTATGGGACCATTCCCTAGTTCATTTGGAAATAAATACATCCTAGTGGCAGTCGACTACATATCAAAATGGGTGGAAGCCGAAGCTTTACCTACTAATGATGCTAGTGTGGTAGTTAAGTTTCTCAAGAAACTATTCTCTCGATTCGGAACACCTAGAGCTATCATTAGTGATAGGGGCACTCATTTCTGCAATACTCAATCCGACAGGGTCTTAAAAAAATATGGAGTACACCACAAGATAGCTACCCCATATCACCCTCAAACCAGTGGGCAAGTTGAAGTAGCAAACCGAGAACTTGAACGCATTCTAGAAAAAACGGTTGATTCAAACAGGAAAGATTGGGCATTAAAAGTAGATGATGCCTTATGGGCCTATAGAACAGCATTTAAAACCCCTCTAGGGACATCCCCATACAAACTTGTATATGGGAAAAGCTGTCATCTACCATTCGAGTTAGAACACAAAGCTTTTTGAGCCATAATGTAAGACACTGTCTCCTCCAATTCTCTCAAGAAGCTCAGGAAGAACGATATAAGGCATCCCGGGAAAGACCTCTCGGCACCAGAAGATGCATTGACTGGAACACCGTAGAACAGGTCAGACTAGCGGCCGATATTCGAGCCCTCATATCGACCGAGCCATGGGAGTAGTTTTTCTCTATCATCGAGCCCACATATTTGGAACTCATACTCGAGTTCTGCACCACTTTTACCTTACAGACAGTGATGGCTCAATATGACGACCCGAGCACGGTCCAATTCCGGTTAGGGGGCACGGTACTTCGACTAAGTGTACCACAATTCGGCTCAGCACTCAGACTCTACACACAGGAGTTTATAGCAGAAAACCCACTCTCCGAGTTAAACCGTCAGCTCCAATGCAATCCCCTCCACTGCTGGAGTAGCTTAGCCCCCACCACAAACGTCTACGACCCCAGTCGCTCGAAGGCGATAGCCCTTGGCCCACCCCTATGGTATATTCACGCCATTCTCGCTCACACCATCACAGGTCGATGTGAGAGCACTAGTGTGGTAAACAAGCACGATGTCTACTACCTATCGTGCATGTCAGAAGGGCACGTTTTTGACCTGGCATACTTCATTGCCTGTGCAATTCAACATCAGACAGAGCTGCACAGGAAGGGGATTTTATTGACGGGGCCATACAGCATAGGATTGGCTCGACATTTTGACCTTCTCGACACCGAAGCTCAGACCACCTCCCTAACATTGATCGGCCATATGGTACCTCAAGGCATCCAGACGATGCTACATATGAGGATGATTAAACATTATCGAGGGACCGACCCTCCTCAATACTGATTAGTGACCTCCACAAACGAGGGGGAGCCCAAGGACATTACTGATGATGTCCCACCACCATCACAGGAGGCACCAGCTCCGAGCCAGCGGCCATCCCATGCAGTAGCTTCATTGTCGGATATCTCTGCACGCCTCGACCAGTTCGAGCTGTATTTCGCTGACAACGCTCGACGTCTTGACAAAATCGAGGCCACCCTTCAGCAGATATGCCATCACTTCCACATCTCATCACCGACACCACCACAGGACCCGGCCGCTGATGAGGACCTTTAAGTCCTTTTATTTATCTAGTTTTTCTTTTCTTATTTTAAGCTTTAAACTTTTAATTTTTCTATTTTCCTTATTTTGCATTTATTTTAATTTTTCTTCTCTTAGTTTGAAATATTTTTATATGCATTGCAAACTTTCATTATGATTAGCATTAACATCTAACCTTCGAGTATTCCTAACATATATTTATACGCCCCTGAGATTTCTAACTAGTGACTTCGTAGTATCAAATGAACACTCCATAGAAACGAACAAATCACTGGGAATGATTCAATACTACATAAGTCAACCGTAACCACGACCTCTGCCACCCCAAGGAGATCATCCATAAATTTAGGAAGTGTCACTTTATCCCCTCTCTTTTGATTATATATTAGTTGTCATTATCTATCTTTGTACATTGAGGGCAATGTACATCTTAAGTGTGGGGGGATAAAAGTGCCTAACTTTTTGCATTATTCTCAAATCCCTGAATTTAGCCTTGTTTTTAAGTAAATTTTTCATATTACTAATTAGGATGAAATTTCTGATAATTTATGATTTTTATTGACATGTTTTAGATTAAGTCATTGATAATTGTGCATTGATGATTGAATTTTAAGATACTAGAGAATCAAGCATGATAAGTCTATTTTTTAGAATTAAAATCTTTGCTAGGTTGTTGAGCTGAATCTGAATATTATCTTGAAGTTTGAAATTTACAAGGTTGATGTCAAAACACCGATAATTTTTGTAAGATTTTGAGCCTATTAGAGCATATATTTTTTTCATGCTCACTTTATTGATTATGAGTGTGTCAACTATGAACTGTTATTCTAGAACTTGCCTCAATTATACATGTCGAGACCACACCATTAATTTGATATACAGAAATGATAAAGGCACCTAGGTTTTAACCCACTCACTCCACTAAATAGCCTACCTCCATAAATTAAACCCTAGTGAACCCCGTTGATCCTAACATCCCTTTTTATTGACTGTAAATCCCGAATTAGGGGCTTGCATTTATCATGTTTCTGTGTGTTTGCCATGATGGGTGTGTTAACTTGGTGTGTTTGGGGGTCCAGGAAAGGCTCGGGGTTAAGCTGAAGCCTTGGCCAAAATTCTCTTTTTGGGTACTTTAGTGGAGAGCTGGCTGGGTCAGGACTTAAGGTTAATTGCCTGTGCTAGGTTGACACAAGTGAGGAGTTGGCAAAGTGGCAAGGAGGCGCCACTTTAGGCTCTGGTAGGTGACGCCACAAGGGAGCTGAGAGGTAGTAGGTTCAAGTCGCGTTGAGCTCATTTTGCAATTCTTTTTGGCGTCAAGGGGGAGCAGTGGTAAAGTTCAGCTGGGACACTTCAGGGTGGAGTGTTGACTGATTCAAGTAATTCAAATGTATGGCTGAGAGAAGAAAGAGGAGTTTGAATCATTCAAACTGTTTCAAATGAGTGATCAGGAGTGAATTAAGGAGAAAAGTAAGGGATTAGCATGTGGTGAAGGTGGTGGCCAAATACGGGGAGCTTAGGATGGGGGGAGACGTTTCGGTTAGGGTTTAGTGGGGTGTGCTGAAAATCTTTGAGAGTCATAAGCAAAATTCGGTTCTCATGAAGTGCATTCGGTTTTGGAGAGTTGTAGGTGCCGAATGTTTGAGGTGGCTGTAGCCAAGTCTCGTGAGTCCTTGGTGTTCTAGTGGCAACTTAAGAATCTCTTTTTGGTATAGCCGAAACCCCCTAAGACCTATGATCAATCATCATCACCTAAAGCCGAACCCTCCTATCATCTCTTCTCATTTTTCTTTCTTTTCATTTGTTTCATCTAGAAGCCGAAATCTCATTTTCTTTCACTTCTTCTTCTTGACCGAATCTCTCTTTCCCCCCACTCATACTCTGAAGCTTCACGAACCAAAAGCGGCACACCATTTCTTTTGCGATCACTTTCCTTCTTCTCTTCCTTACTGGTTTTATTTCAAACCGAAACCATCTTTTTCCCTCATAGTCATACAAAGCCGAAACCCCTAATTACTTCCATCCTCTTTTCCATTTCTTGCTTAGTCGAATTTCTTTAGTCCTTCTTCTTGATTCTTCAATTACCGAAACTTATCCCTCACCTTTTCATCACCATTTGCCACGGGTTTCTTCTTCGAGTCGAAGCATCCAGTGATTCTTGTTCCTTCTATATTTCATCTTGGCTGAATCTTCCTTGTGTGCTCCTCTTCTTCTTTCATTCTTAGGTTGGTGGATTACTGTCATTTTGCTTCTTAACCATTCCAAGCGGATCCTATTTGATCGTGGTAGGTATTCTCCTCCCCTCTCGATTCTCTTTTCTTTATTGATGTCGTAGGCATTAATCGTGTTCTTTGTTTATGGCCGATTGAAGGAGGGGCCTTATCTTGAGTTCTTTCGGCATCAAGTTTGCGATTGAAGGGTGTTAAGGGACATTCGGTTTTAGTCGACTTCAGTGCTCAATCGACGCCTTATCCAAGCCTTATAGTCTTCGGGATTTATCGATCTAGGTAAGAGACTTTTACATGTTGAGTGTATATTCTTACCTGTCCTTTGCTTCAATGCTTTAATCCAGTCTATTGACCAAGATCTTTTGATGGAATCCAATGCCAATCAGGCAAAGGAGGGGGTTGGACCTATAAACCTAGCCCCTAAGTTTAAGAAACGTGTCGTGTCAGCAGTGCGAGATTGGCCACTGGGTTGTGGACCGGCTTTAGAACAGAGTAGTAGGCAGATAGCAGTCGTTTCTGCTACCGATAGTGTCGACGTAGAGAGTATTATTTTGCGTGTTATCAGGTGTGTAAACCTCGTATACTTTATTTTAACTGTAATATTAATTGTATGGGCTGAAAAGCCGGAAAAGGCTATGTAGACAGTCGTGATACCCTTATGGGTAAGGCTAGGGATGCCAGGTACATGACTGTATCATTTTTCTTGCGTGTATGGATGTATGTGGTAATCTATTACCTTGTTGATAGCCTGTTGCATTCATTATGACATGTATGCTATGCATGGGATATGGATATGATGTTTAAGGGGAAGTGCTATATTATTGGGTCACACAGTGATCGGTGGCTAAGCCACGTTATATTATTTTGATCACCTAGTGATCGGCATTATGACTGTAACACCCCTTACCCGAGACCGTTGCCGGAGTCGAGTATGAGGCATTACTAGACTTGACTACTAATTCGGGGCATAAAAATCAAAACTGTCTAACTGCATCATGTTGACTAAATTGACCATAACTTGAGTTACAAAACTCAAAATTTAGATCCGCAAATTTTCCTTGAAACTAGACTCGTATATCTTCTTGCCATAATTTTTCTAGAATTTTTCATAAAGCCAATTAGTACAGTTTATTCATCAAAATTTCTCCCCTATTTCACTGTTTGATGGTTCTGACCAATCTTTACAAAAACTCAGTTATCTCATTGTACAGAATTTCAATAATGTTCTTGTTTATTCCAATAAAAAAATATGCTCATTAACGATTCTAACCATATAAACTATGCTCCATGATTATTTTTTTACAATTTTTAACAATTTTTCCAAGATAGAACAGGGAATCACGAAGTCATTCAGAACAAGTCTCACTAATATTTAAATATCTCATAATATAAAATCCATTTGCCTACTCTGTTTCTTTCACATCAAAATAGACACAATAAGATTTAATTCTATATCTTATTCACCTTCTAATTCAATTTCTCCTATTTTTGGTGATTTTTCAAAATCACATCACTGCTGCTAACTAAAAACCGTTTCATTGCAAAATATGATTAACTAGTTTATAACCCCCTTACTCCATTTCATTTAAACTCTATACATTAACCATACATATATATATACTAAAACCAAATCAACCAAAAACACAACCAAACATAATCATCAAGCCAAAATATAAATTCCAAGATTTACAAGATGGACAAGCCATTTTCGCATGGCTTATATACATCAACTAAATATCATTCAAAACTTAAGCTAGCCTATACATGCCTTAAGTTCAAACTAGGTTTATAAGTACCAAAAGAGTTGACAGTGTGGTTGACTTCTTCGAAGATCCTCTGAGCCCGTAGCTCTAACAAAATCTATAAAACAAACAAGGGATACACACAAAGTAAGCTTACTAGCTTCGTAAGTCTTAAGCAACTTTAATGTAACATTCAAGTATATAAGCTTTTAAATAAACATTCCTTAACATCAAACGTTCATGACTTAATATTTAATCTACTAAAACCGAATATCCCATTCCATTATATATAACTACATCGACTTTTACTTCTTTCATGATTTTCAATAACTAATTCACTCATAGTATACATATAATCGAATTCCATCTATCATATGTACATCAATTCCTTTCATCGTTACATTTATTTATCATCATAGCTTATAATCATGACATTAAAGTATACATAATACATACCTTATAGCCGAACTTACCAATTCACTTTCATAAACTTAAGCTTCCATGATTTGTTTTATAACTTTACCATTTCGTAACTAAATTCAGGAATAGATAACTTACCAGCACATAACAAGCTACACACTAAATCAAATCACATACACCGGCACCCCGCCTGCTAGACTTGAAGTCCGAGATTTAAAACACCGGCATTTAGCCTGCTAGGCATTACGCCCGAATTAATTCACCGGCACAAGGCCTGCTAGGCTCAAAGCCCGAATTTTCGACATTTTCAACATTCCAACACACATTACTTGATGCTAATAATCACAACTATCTCATTTGCAACATATTACTTTCACATATTAAATCAAACATAATTTTTCACAGTATATTCAACAAATAAATTTACTACAAATTCATACCCCTATATTCGGCCAACATGTATTTTCATGCCTCAAATTTCCAAATTTATTTTATACTAAGTTCATAAATAATTCTTTGACATAAATTTGCTTAAGGACTTACCTTAGAAGTCGATAGATTCGAAATTTTTGGCTATTCGTTCACCTTAGTTTTTCCCCGATTTAGCTCCTTCTCTTTTTGTTCCCGATCTATGAAATATCAAATAAGGTTTGGTTCAAATAATTTCCACTTAATCTAACTCAATTCAATCAAATTGCAAAGTTTTATAGTTCTTATTAATTTACCCCTATAAGTTCTCACCCAATTCAAATAAGTCCTAAACATATTATTCATAATATTTTTTTTTTTTGAAATCCAACTATTTCCCCTAGTAGCCGAATCTTAAACTTCATTTCCTAGGTTCATAAAACCATTCGGTCTAGCCACTTAGCTTCCAACCGATTGCTTCCAAAATACCCAAGCCATAACTCAAACTTATTTTCTTTAATCAACATGCTAATAAACTAAACAAGATCAAGGTTTCTTTATCAAACATAAATATGGCATATTTATTACTAATAGCCGAATCTAAAGGAAGCTTTAAACTCAAAATTTATACACGAAATTGATAGTGCATAAGCCTACTAACATAATTGTGCAAGAATTATCAAGATTGGAGCTTGCTAACTCACCTTAAGAATGCATGCAAGGTCCGGCCATGGAGGTTTGAATGGTTTTTCTTTTCTTCTTTTCTTGGTTAATAATTTCGGCAGATGGAGAAAGAAGATGGAAGGTAATTCTTTTTCTTTCTTATCATCTTTTCCTTGTTTTTATTATAATAATCAAAATATAATACCTATGTCATACCACTAACTATAATAAAAGAATTAAATAGGAACCTTAATTATCATGCCGTCCATCATCATTAAAAATGGGGTATTTGACATGCAAGTCCAATCTTTCAAGGAGCAATTCATTTAAACCCTCCTATTTGATACAACTACTTTTTTTTTCATTTTATAAAATAAACATCCACTTAGTATTATTTTATTTCACTAACCATCCATCATAAAAAATCAAAATGGCTAATTTATCACTTCAATACCTACTTCAAAGAAAACAATTCGATTTGGCTACTAATCTCACAAAAGCTATTATTTTTCCACTTATTCAATTTAATCCTTTCACTTAAGTTAAGCACTCAATCAATAAAATATTTATACGAAACTTTCACATATAATAAATCACATATAATTAGCACCAAAAAATAATATTAAAAATTTTCCGGACTCGGATTCGTGGTCCCGAAACCACCGTTCCGATTAGGGTCAAATTCGGACTGTTACAATGACTGACAGCATGACTGTCAAAGTGGCGTGTAGCGAATAGAGGGTTGATTGTAGAAATCCCCATGGTGTGATTGGCTGATACGGGTTGGCGTGTAGAGGATGGAAAAACTAGGTTTGGGCTGGGACATGGTGCATTCATTAATTTTTTTTATGTCATCTTGAGTGGGCTAAGGCTCGATATGTGACTGTGGGCCTCGAGCCGTTATGTGTTATAAGGGATTTACACACTGAGTCTCGGTGACTCACCCTTTTGCTTAACCTTTTAGGTAATCAGTAGATCGTGGATATGGGCGCCGAGGCGGACTCGTGGAGGTCATAAAGACTTTATTTTTCGTAAACTTTTTCTGTTTTACTTAAATTTTAATTTGGGGATTTTTGATGTGTAATAAGGCCTTCCTAAATTAATATTTGGTTTTATTTTATTTATTTATTGGATATCTTAGAAAAATGACACTATGCAACCTAACCACGAAAAACAAAACGAGGTTTTCTAAATACGAGTAATGCAAAACATATGTCTTCTTTCAAGTATCACTAAACTCATCGAATATTCGATTAATATGAATTTAAATTTCTTTTAATCTAACAAATCACGGTTTCCAAGACATCGCCTTAATTGGAAAGTTTTCAAATCTACGATTTTCCGAAATTAAACAAAATTTCGTTTTTTTTTTTACTTTACCCTGTAACATACCAGATCTGGTCGTAACGTTTAGACCGGGTTTGGGGTGTTACATTGACTCACCTACTAATAACCCAAAACCCTTTGTATTTGTTATCACCCTTTCTTTTAACTACCCTTTAATCGAGGTATGATTTGATTAGTTACCGAATTATATTATGCTATTTTGAATTCATTCGTTATTACTTACTTTGTTCTTAAAAAAATCAAAGTATATGCAATGTTAGTGGTGAGCTTATACAGTTAAAGTTTATTTTCTGAAAGAAAAGCTCGTATTATTAGGATTATTATTTTCAGTTGATGTAAATATTATTTCAGTATTCTTAGGTAGGTACCTGTCAATTCAATCTCGATTCTAACCTTCTAATTTCAGCCTTTATCCACACCTTTAACCCTAGCCCCGTTACAACCCTGTTAAAGACCTTTTGATTTGTGTATCATCTCATATTATAGTGGTGGAGATTTGATTTTCAGGCAAGCCTATGGGATTAACTTTTCAGGTTCTACTTTTGAGAGCTTAATTTTGAACCTTAAACACCTCGAGTGATTTGAGTGAATCTTTAGTGAGGATGTCAATCCTTTTTGATTTTGAATCAAAGGTAATATTTAAGATAAGGGGAGACACCTACGTTTTTGTGCTACAAATGTATGACTTTGATTGTTTGAATCTTTAGGACTCTTCGAGTTAGATCATCATGTATAAATTATCTATGAATTATGATGAGGCATTGTTGATAAGAATTATGAATTATGGAAAGTTCGTTTTAATTGTAAGTTGAGAATTTTGCTTGAGGACAAGCAAAAGCTTAAGTGTGGGGGCATTTGATAAACCGTAATAGTAACATATTTTAATCCCACATTTAGTATGCTTTTGGATGATTTAAACCTCGATTAATATAAAAAGGTGCTCTTAATCCTTTCTTTTCATGTCTTATACTCAGGAAAGAACCCGAGGATAAAAAGAACATAAAACGGGCCCAAAACGGAGCAAATTAGGCCAAGGAGGAAATTGACACGGCCTGGACTTAAGCCGACACGACCGTGCCTTATTGATCATCTAGAACACGACCTGACCCCCGACTCACACGGCCGTGCCTCATTAAAGAAGTCCGAACACGGCTTGAAGACTAGTCACACGGGCGTGTGACATGGCCGTGTCCTTGTCATGGCAATGAACAATTTCATTCGGATTTGGATACTTTGAGGCAAAGAAACACATTCCAAGAGCCTATATATACCCCCTAAGTTCATCCTTGAAGGGGGCAGTTAGCTAGGCCAAGGAGCCAAGCCGAGAAGGTCAGATTTGTGGGAATCACTCGAGGATAGCCAGTTGATCCATCCCAAGAAGTCGAAATTCTACTCAAGGCGGCGGATTTCTCCTTCAATTCCTTCAGGGAGTTTTAGGGATTTCTTATGTTTTGTTTTATCTTTTCTCTTGAGATGTTTTCTTTATTTGTTATAAACTAAATCCTTCAGATACCTGAAGGGGATGAAACCTAGATGGATCTTGTTATTATTTTCTAAGTTATCTGATAAATATTTAGTTTGTTCTTAATTATGCAAGCTTAATCCAAATTTGATGTGCTTAGGTGGAGGAGGAATAGACCCTGCCTTTGAGAAGATCTAGCATAATTAAGCGGAGTTGATCGCACGCCTGGAGATAGGGTGACGAGATTTTGCTGGATTAGGGTGAAACCTAATATGGGAGTCCATAGATCGATTTACTACTATTCTAAGGGGTTATTATTTGAGAAAGAGATTTTCGTTAATTAACCTAGGTTTAGACGTTATTCGCCTTGAGAGAGAGTTTAATATACGTCAGGGAGCCTTATAGATCAAACTAAGTAAATAAATCGTATGGTTCAGGGTTAAATAACAAGTGAAGTCTAGGTGGATTCTTTCTGAGGGTATCGTCTTAATCAACTGAGTTTTTCCTAAAGTTATTTTCCCAATTCATCCTTTTTATCTTTGTGTCTTTGGCTTAGTAAATAGTTTAGATTATATTAAAGCAACTTCACTTATTTTAGGCTAAATAATAAAAAGAAGGTTAGTATTAGTACTTTTAGTTCCTTTGGGTTCGATAATTCAGTCTTGCCTAAGCTATACCATTGTTCGATAGGTACACTTGCCTTCAATCGTTGTCAGAGTTAGTTTCCAGGTTTGATCATTCCCTTTATAAATTTTAAAACTCGATAGACATATGATCACATGGGATGACCAAGGTAGATGGATGTAGGGATTAGGAAGAAATACTGGAAGATGTAGTGTACTACAAGCTGAGCTTTGGGCCATTTATGATAGCCTCCAATTAGCTTAGGAGGCTAAATGGGTTAACATTATTATTGAAACAGATTGTGCTTTGGCTATCAAAGGTACTCATGGAGATCATAAAGGACATTCAAATAAAGATTTGATTTTGCATATCCAAGAACTGTGCAGGCGTGAGAGGAGAATGCTCATAAAGCAAGTGCCTAGAGAGGTGAATTTGGCTTCTGATACCTTAGCTAATCTGATGAAAGGTTCCCCAATTGGCGCGAGAATTTTTCATGTGGCTCCTCTTTTGGTTGATGATCAAATATGATTTGATATATATTTTTTATTATCCAACCCAGATCCTACCAATAGCTCGTAATTGATGTTGTTTTTTCTCATTACCAAAAAAAAAAAAAAAAAAAAAGAAGAGAATAGACTAAATTTGTAGTAATTAACAATATATTTAATTTTCTTTGACCAAAATAAGCAATTTATGTGTCCCGATACATTTTTTTTATATAAGTAAAAATTTTATTATCCAAAAAATAACAAATTCTGCTATAATAACACCCTGTCATCCTATCCCATCATGGACTATTCATGTAATCCCCATTACAAACCAATTCCCAGTTTCTATTTACATTATATTGACAACTAGCAAATTTAATATGTATAATTTCTTTCACATAGTTTAAAAGAACTTCCACTATCACGTGAGCTCCCTCATGAAGCCTTGAGTTCCTCTTTTTCCATAAAGTCTATATAACAGAATTCCAAGCCAATCGAAGCATCGTTGGTTGGTAACCTTTTTTCCCTACGATGTAAAAATATCCATTGTGTTATCTCTTGCCATGAACGATGTAACAAAATTAATCTATGGGACCTAACAATAAGATTCCAAAGTAGTTGAGCATAAACACAATCACCAAATATGTGATCACTCGTTTCATCATCCATTCCACATAGAAAACAAGTATAGACAACATGCTTCCCCAAAGCCAACAAGAGATCCCTTGTTGGTAACTTGTCAAGAATAACAAGCCAAGAAACAAAAGAATGTCTTGGAATAGAAGGACCTCGCCATATCATTTTGTACCAGATCACCTTTTGCTGCTTTGGCCTCAAACGCTCCTACGCTTTGCTTGCCTTGAAGCTGCTATGATCCACATCCATTTGTAATAGTAAACCGCAAAGCTTTATGAGTCTCTCCATTGCCTAGCTTGTACTCAGTTTTGGCTGAAAATCCCAAATATTGGAACCTTTCAAGACATAAGAACCAACCCAAGCAACCCATAAAAAGCCAGCTTGCACCAAAATGAGCTAAAGATTCTTGAGCATACATACTTTGTTCCATAAAAGCATGTCCTTGATTACTAATCCACTTTCAACCTTTGGAAAGAAAATGTGCTTCCGTCCAACTCTTGCACCTTTAGTCGAACCTTCCTTACCCTTCCATAAGAAAGCATTACAAATACGTGTCACTTTTTTTGATAACTTTCTATCGGAGGATAAAAAAATGACACCAAAAGTTATGAATACTAAAAATAATAGATTGTAATAGCTACAGTTGACCAACAAAAGAAAGAGATTGAATAGCCCAACATCGAATTCTCCTTGTGATCTTGTCCACCAAAGCATTACAGTTACTTTCGTTTAAACTTCTAGTGACTAGAGGGACATCTAAGTATCTTACTGACAGCTTTCCAAACTTAATACCAGTATGCTCAACAATAATGTCCAAGTCCCCTTGACTTAACCATGAACTAAATAGATCACTCTTAGATCTAATCATTTGCAACCCTGAAATCCAGTAAAAAAAGTCAAGAACATTTTTCACACTAAGAATGGAACTAGCAGTACCCTTAGTGAACACCAATAAGTCATCAATGAAGTAAATATGGGTGGGTTGCACTCTTTTACATCTAGGACGGTAATCAAACATCTTATGACAACTAACTTTATTAAGGAGACAAGATGATAAACCATAATTTATACATATTTAACCCCATGCTTGGCTTATTTTTGGATGAAGTTTCATTAGATTTGATGAATTCGATGCTCCTAATCCTTTAATTTCATGTTTTACACTCAGGAGAGCTTAGGGAGTTGAAAAGAGTGAGAAACGGGCCAAAAGGGGACAAAATAGGCCTACCTCAGAAATCAACACGGCCTGGACTATCCTACTGATGAACCGTAACATGTACATATTTTAATCCCACATTTGGCATACTTTTGGATGATTTATCCCTTGATTTGATGAATTCGATGCTCTTAATCTCTTAATTTCATGTTTTATACTCAGGAGAGCTTAGGGAGTCGAAAAGAACGAGAAATGGAGAAAATGGGCCAAAGTAAGAAATGCACACGGCCTGGAGTTAGCCACACGGCCGTGCCACTTTAGCAGACTTGAACACGGTACAGGGCTCGATTCACACCGGTGTGTGTCACGGGCGTGTCCCTACGATGACCTGTTTTAATTTCACTCGGAATAGGATACTTGTGGGCCAAGTAAAGCATCCCGAAAGCCTATATAAACACCCTAGAGGGCAACCTAAAGGAGGAGTTCGACAAAAGGCCTCTGTCAGGGCTTTTGATAGGAGCAAAGCCACAGAGAGCTAAAATTAGGGAATTACTCGAAGAAAGCCAGTTGATCCATCTCAGAAGTCAGAATCACGCTCATGACTGAGGATCTTCCCTTCAATTTCCTTCAGGGGGTTTTAGGGTTTTTCTTTATGTTTTGTTATTTAATTTCTTCTGAGATGTATTCTTTTATAAACATGAACTAAACTCCTCAAATACTTGAAGGGGGTGAAACCTAAGACGGATCTTGTTATTGTTTTCTAAACTGTATGATAAATACTTGATTTGTTCTTAATTCTTGTGTTAATATTTCAGGATATTGATTCAAGTATTGATGTACTTATTCAGAGGAGCTAAAGTCCCTGTTTAAGAGTAGATCTAGCATAGTTAAGCGGAGTTGATCGCACTCCTAGAGATAGGACGACGAAAATCTACCGGATTAGGGTCAAGCCTAATATGGGAGTCCATAAATCGAGTTAATGCAACACTAGGGGTTTTAATTAGAAAGAGATTTCAATTAATCAACCTAGGGTTAGACGTTAGTAGCCTCGAAAGAGGTATTAATATAAATTAGGGAATCCTACGGATCAAGTCAAGTGAATAAATCGTTTGGTTTAGAGTTAAATAATAGGTAAAGTCTAGGTGGATTCTTCCTCGGGTATTGTCTTAATCAATTGGTTTTCTCAAAAGTATTTTCCCAATTCGTTCTCTGTGTCTTAGCATCCTTAGCTTAGTTTAGTTAGATAACATCAATCCCTTTATTTTAGGCTAGATACTAAAAAGAAAGTTAGTACTAGTACTTTTGGTTCCCTTGGGTTCGACATTCCGGTCTTGCCACTAAGCTATACTACTGTTCGATAGGTGCGCTTCCCTCAATCGTGGTGATAGTTAGTTTTTAGGCTCGATCGTTCATTATATAAATATTAAAACTCTCAGACACACGATCAAGTTTTTGGCACCGTTGCCGGGGAACTGAAATATTAGGAACACTCAATTTTTATTACTTTAGCCATTTTTCTTTTATTTATTTATTTCTTTCTAATTTTTATTCTTAGTTTTCTAAATCTCTCTATTATTTTTCTGATAGGTTTTTCTAGTTTATGACTAGGAGGAACCCGTCAGGACCCTTGATTTTTGACAGTGATATAGAAGGTACTGTTCGCAGAAATAGAAGAGAAATAAGGCGAAGCTTACAATACATAGAAGAAGAGCAAGAATACGATACCAATACTACGCAGAGATGGCTGATAACAATCCGCTACCTCTTATGGTTGCCGCAAACCCGGTGAATCAAAATCCTACTCCTCGTACTATGTATGATTATGCTAAACCTAATTTAACAGGAACTGAGTCAAGTATTGTTAGACCTGCTATTGCTGCAACTAATTTTGAACTGAAACCTAACACAATTCAGATGATACAGCAATTTGTTCAGTTTGATGGTTTGCAGGATGAAGATCCAAATAATCACTTGGCGAATTTCCTAGAATTTTGCGATACTTTCAAAATAAATGGCGTTTCTGATGATGCCATTCATCTTCAGTTCTTTCCATTTTCGTTGAGGAACAAAGCTAAACAGTGGTTGAACTCGTTACCACGAGGATTAATCGTCGAACTCAGAGTTTTAAATTTATAATGAGAATGATCGAACCTAGAAACTAACTCTGACAACGATTTTGAGGCAAGCGCACCACCTATCAAACAGTAGTACAGTTAAGGCAAGACCAGAATGTCAAACCCAAAGAAACTAAAAGTACTAATACTAACTTTCTTTTTATTATCTAGCCTAAAATAATAGAAGTTGTTGTTTAATCTAAATTTAACTAACTACTAAGCTAAAGACACAAAGACAAAAAGAATGAATTGGGGAAATACTATTGGGAAAACTCAGTTGATTAGGATTGTAACATCCTAAAAATTGAGTATCGTTATGTTGCATAACTTTGGTGCTTAGCTAGTGAATGATTTAATTTGTGTGTTTACTATATAGCCTTGAGAAGGCTCGGGATTTATTCAAAATTAGAATAAATTTTAGTAAGGAGTACTTTATTGAAGTGGAACAAGTGACCTTGATGTTTAAGGAAATTAAGTGACAAAAGCTAGCATAAGATGAGCTAGTAGTAAAGTGGAGTTGGCGCCATAAGTATTGCTTGAGGGAAGAGGATCGAATCCCTTGTTATGCATGTGGAATTTTTTATTTTTGCTTCCCATCTTTATAGTGTCGGTCAAGCTAGTATTTATGGTAGGTTGGACTTTATTTTTATGGCAAGTTGGCTAATGGTTTAAGGCAAGAATTGAACATAGGGAAAGAAATCAATGGGATAAGGTATGTAGGGGACACAAGGCACATTTTAAGGAATGTGTTTTGGAAAGTTTGGAATGGCCAAACTTTGTCCATGAACTTGGACAGTTTTGGGGGCTAGGGGGTGGCCGAATTTTTGTTGATGGCATTGGAAAGGTTGTGTAGCTAGTAGTCTCTCTCATTTTGGTCATTTTTGTTTCTCCCAAAACACTTTTCTTTTCATCATTTCCTCTCATAGCCGAATGCACTTTAAGCCTTGGTGAACATCTTTGTTTTTCTTCTTTTGGTCATTCCATTTTGACCATTTTGGTCTAAATTTGCCTATTCTCTCAAGTCATTTTCCCCTAGTGCCGAAAACACCAAGACTTGAAGGCCAATTTCTTTTTTTTTTTCTTTTCTTTCTCCATAGTCGAATGCTCTCTAGCCTCAAACCTTTCTTTTTGATCATCTTTCATTCTTGAAGTAAACCAAAACCGAAACCTCTAATTGTCCTATACCTCTATTTCATCTTTTTCTTCTTACAAAATCCATTCAACATTTTCTCCCTTCTCTTTTCCTCCATGGCCGAACATTGCTAGCATCATCTTCATCAAATTTTTCTTCTTGGCCGAACCTCCCTCTTCACATATATTTTCTTATCAATCGTTTTCTTTTCACTCGTTTTGAATAATCGGTAAGAACCCTTTTCAAATCTTTATTCTCTTCTTTTCTTTAGCCGAATATATATATTAGTTTGGGAGGGTCTTTTGACTGAAAATAGCATCCTCTATCCCTTTCTCTTAGACCATCTTTTCGTCTTTATAGTGATAAAGTGAAGGCCGAAACTCAGAGTATTCATAATCATCGTGAATCGCTGGGATTTGGTTCAAAGTGTTAAGGTAAGAGTTTATATCAAGGTCTTCCATATTACTTGTTATTTCGTCAAAGATGAGTTATTAATCGATTTTATTTTAGGGACGTTATCGCTCGATTTTCATCTCGTGAACGTAGGATTTCGTGGCAAACAAGATATGGTCAAAAAGGGTGGTGAATAGTGTTCAGAAGAGGGGCGGTTTTGCTATTCCCTCTAGATTCAAGCGAAGGGCTGTTTTGGCAATCCGGGATTTTCCACCAGGTTTTGGACCCTCATCCGAGGAGAATCATTTATTTGAAGTTGTTCATAGTTCGGAGCCATTAGCTATTCAGGATTTCCCATCGGGTTGTGAACCGTCAACCGGGGAGAACCGACAGATAGTTGTTGTTCGAGATTCCGAGGGTAAAGATCTAGATCGCTTATCTTTAGTATAGATTTATATTAAGTATTAGTGTTCTAATCAAGCATGACACGTATTTAGGTATCGACGAGCGGGAAAGTATAGTTCTCACCGTAATCAGGTGTGTAATTTCACACTTATCTCATGGGTTAGATGTTATACCGTTATTAAACATTAGACTAATAATCGCAAAGTTGGTAAAATCAGAAAAAAAAATATGGTTTATTAATACTTTAGTGTAAGTGTATGAAATCAGTATTAAAATCGTAAAAGTTACGAAATCGCCCTTAATGGGCTAAAATGATAAAAAGTGATATATGGGCCTCATGCGTTAATGGGGCTTAATGGGCCGTTTTGATAGATTGCTATACGGGCCGATTGTTATATTGCTTAATGGGTCGTTTTGATAGATTGCTATATGGGCCGATTTGTTATATTGCTTAATGGGTCAAATTGTGAAATGGGCCAAATTGTGATAAATAGGCCAAATTGTGAAATGGGCCAAATTGTGAAATGGGCCAGTTTTGTAATAATTTTAATTATTTATGGGCCTTATGTTGAATTTATCATATAAATGAATGGTTATGCATTTTAAATACATGATTGCATGGGTTGGGATATTTTGATGAAGAGAAGAAGGCTTCGTGCCCAGTTTAAATGGCTTAATGCCTGTGTATTAATGGCCACTGGCCTGCGAAATATTGTATTAAATGGCTTAATGCCTGCGTGTTAATGGCCACTGGCCTGCAAATCATTGATTTAAATGGCATTTTGCCAGCGAATTAAATGGCTTAATGCCTGCGATTGGTGTGTTGGCGGGGTGGGTTGACTTGATCCCCACAGGTGTACTGGTTGGTACGGGTGGTGTGTAGCAGATGGAAATTTAAGCTTGGTTGGGAATTGCATTTCACATACATTTTTAATTACTATATTGTTATATTCGTAAATGGGCTCAAGCCCAATTAAATGCTTGAATTGTTTGGCCCAGTGGACTTGGTAAGTGGGTTACACACTGAGTTCTAAGTAACTCACCCCGTTTCCTTACCCTTCTCAGGTAATGATAATTGATGGAGGCTTGGGCCTGGGATGACTTCACGGGGGCCATACTTCAAATGATGGTTTTTATGAACTTTTAACTACTCTTTAGTATTTTTACTTAATTAATTTTTCAGTTGTGATGTAATAAGGCCTCTGGTATTATTTTTATGGATTTTTACTCGTGGATGGATTTTAATATGTTTTAGATACTAAAAGGGGACTATTTTAATTTTATAAATGTTTTCTTAAATTTACGTATAAAAAGGGGTTTTTCTTAAATATCACTAACTCGTAAAAATTTCTGTGAAAACTCTTTTATGAATTTTGTTTTCTAATTTCTTTTGAATTCTTTTAAACTTCTTTAAAAATTTAACCAATTATTTCTCTGAGATCAAATTATAAACTCTTATGTTCAAAAATCATAGATTTCAAATTAACCTCGGTTTTTGATAAACTCCATCTCCAGAATAGTTTTTAAAGATCTGTTTTCTTTAATTCATTAGATGACTAGATGTATGTTCGATTTGTGTGGCATACCAAGTCTGGTCTTAACGCATAGACCGGGTTTGGGGTGTTACAAAGATGATACCCTTAGGAAGAATCCACCTAGACTTCACTTGTTATCTAACATTGAACCAGACGATGTATTCACTTGACTTGACCCGTAAGATTCCCTAAGTTATATTAAACCCTCTATCGAGGCGAATAACGTCTAACCCTATTTTGATTAATTGAAATCTCTTTCTAATTAAAACCCCTAGAATCGCATTAACTCAATCTATGGACCCCCATATTAGGTTTCACCCTAATCCGGCAAAATCTCGTCACCCTATCTCTAGGCGTGCGATCAACTCCGCTTAATTATGCTAGATCTACTCTTAGGCAAGGACTTTTGCTCTTCCACCTAAGCACATCAAACTTGAATCAATATCCCAGAAATATTAACGCAAGAATTAAGCACACATAGTTAAGAACAAATCAAGTATTTATCATATAGTTCAGAAAACAATAACAAGATCAGTCTTAGGTTTCATCCCCTTCAGGTATTTGAAGGTTTAGTTCATAACAATAAAAGAAAACATCTTAAAAGAAAAAATAAAACAAAACATAAGAAATCCCTATAACCCCCTGAAGGAATTGAAGGAGAGATCCGCCATCTTGAGTAGAATTCCGGCTTCTTGAGATGGATCAATTGGCTATCTTCGAGTGTTACCACAAATCTAACCTTTTCGGCTTGGCTCCTTGGCCTAGCTAACCGCTCTCCTTTAGGTTATACTTAGGGGGTTTATATAGGATTTTGAAATAGGTTTCTTTTCCCCTAAGTATCCTTTTCCGAGTGAAACTCTTCTTTCCAGATACAGGGACACGGCCATGGCACACGCACGTGTAAATCGTCTTTAGGTCGTGTTCGGATTTCTTTAATGAGACACGGCTGTGTGAATCAGGATTAGGCCGTGTTCTAGTTTATCAGCGAGGCACGGTCGTGTGGGCTTAAGTCCAGGCCGCGTCGATTTTTGCTTTGGCCCAATTTGGTCCGTTTTTGGCCCGTTTCTTGTTCTTTCCATCCTCCGGTGCTTTCCTGAGTATAAGACATGAAAAGGAAGGATTAAGAGCACCTTTTTACACAAATCAAGGGATAAATCATCCAAAAGTATGCTAAATGTGGGATTAAAATATGTTACTTTTACGGTTTATCACATACCCCCACACTTAAGCTTTTGTTTGTCCTCAAGCAAAATTCTCAACTTACAATTAAAACGAACTTTCCATAATTCATAATTCCTATCAACAATGTCTCATCATAATCCATAGATAATTTACACATGGATAATTTAACTTAAAAAGTCCTAAAGATTCAAACAATATAAGTCATACATTTGTATCATGAAAATGTAGGTGTCTCCCCTTATCTAAATAATTACCTTTAAATCAAAACTGACAAGGATTGACATCCTCACAAAAGATTCACTCAAATCACTCGAAGTGTTTGAGGTTCAAAATTAAGCACTCAAAAGTTGAACCTGAAAAGTTAATCCCATAGGCTTGCCTGAAAATCAAATCTCCACCACTGTAAAATGAGATGATAAACAGATCAAAAGGTCTTTAACAGGGTTGTAACGGGGCTAGGGTTAACAATGTGGATAAAGGCTGAAATAGAAGGTTAGAATCGAGATTGAATTTACAAATTACCTAACTAGAATAATGAACTAATCCTAAATAATTACATCAATTGAAAACTAATAATATGAGTTTTTTTTTTCAAGATTTGCAATTTAAACATGTAAGCTCACTTAGCAGAGCTAATAATGAATATACTTCATTTTTTATTTTTTATTTTTTTAAGAACAAATCAATGATAAAGGATGAATTCAATTATTGGAATAAAATAATTAGGTAACTAATCAAATCACATCTCAATAGAAGGGTAGTCAAGGAATGGTGATAGCAAATACAAATGGTTTTTGGTTAATATTAGTGGGTAAGTCAATAAAAGGGTTATTAGGATCAAAAGGGTTCACTAGGGGTTAATTATGAAGGTAGGCTTTTAGTGGAGTAAGTTGGTTAAAACCTAAGTGCCTTTATCATCTCTGTATATCAAATCAAATGTGTGGTCTTGACATGTATAATCAAAGCAAGTTCTAGAATAGCAAATCAATGTTGACACACTCATAATCAATAAAGCGAGTAAGAAAAATAATATATGCTCTATAAGGCTCAAAATCTCACAAAAATTATGGGTATTTGATATCAACCTCGTAAATTTCAAATTTCAAGATATCATTCAGATTCAGGTAGACAACCTAAAAATTTTAAAATTTTTGAAAAATAGACTTATCATGCTTGATTCTCTAGTATTCTTCAAATTTAATCATCAATGCACAATTATCAATGACTTAATCCAAAACACATCAATAAAAATCATAAATCAAAGGAAATTTCATTCTAGTCATAATATGAGAAACTTACTTTGGAACAAGGAATGACTCAGGGATTTGAGAATAATGCAGAAAGTTAGGCACTTTTCTGAAATAACTATTCACCCCCCACACTCAAGATGTACATTGCCCTCAATGTACAAACATAGATATGTAATTTAAGAGAGAGGGAGAGGTGAAACTTCCTGAATTTTGATGGTTTCCTGGAGTTGGAAGTCGATAGGGGTGGTTGCTGCTACCGAGCTCTGCGCTAGATGAAGAAATTAGGGAGCTCGTAGAGAATTAGCCAGGGATTATTAAGACACATTTAAAATAAACTAAATATATAATTAAAGACAAGAAAGGTAAAGAGAAAGAAAGTAAAAATGTAAATAAACTAAGGCTAAGAGATAAAAGGGCTTGAGAATCCTTATTGGTAGAGGGTTTGCGAGGTGGGTGTGACTTCTAAGGCTATGGAGGTGCTGGCGGTGGTGGAAGTGGTGTGATTCCCAAGCAGCCTTTTGAACCTGACACTAAGAAACTAAAGTAAAATAAACTAAATTAAGCATAAGATTGTCAAAGAGAAGGAAAATAAAGGAGAAGATAAAAGTAAAACAAAAGATAAATGGTCTCAAAGACCCCTGGCTTGTCGAATGGATGAAGCGACTGGCATGAACTTATGTAAATTGGTCTCCATGAGGGGGACTGTGCTTCGATTCTGCCGTTTCTTCGACATTGAGCTTTTGAGGATCGGGAATTAGGGAAGGATTGAAGAAGAGAAATATGGAGGGGGAAAATTTTGAAGGATGGAATAGGAAAAAGTGGTTGAGAAGAGGGAGGGAGGGGTGGTTTATATAGATTTTCAAGTCAGGTACATTCATACGCCCGTGTCTCGTGGGCGTGGCATCTCACACGGCCATGTCGCACGATCGTGGTGGGCTTCATCATTTCTCCCACGCCCATGCTCAGGTCACCACGCCCGTGTTTAATTTAACAGTGTCGACCACGGCCGCATCGCACGGCCGTGGGGTTTTGTCGGTGCCCGTGGGGTGGTGGTTGGAGTCTGTGACTCTGAATTTTGATTTTCTCTGACTCGTACCTCTTCTGCCATGTCAGTACGGAGATGCTTGAGGTCCATACAGTCACGACCATAGCCGTGTGTAAGGCCATGTGGCCTGGGAATCTGCACTTTTGGTTAGTTTAAAGCTAGGTGTTTAAGACTAAGAGAAGAAAATAAAATAAAATGAAAACAATTGCGAAAGTAAATAGGGTTAGTGCTCGGGTTGCCTCCAGAGAAACGCTTGTTTAGAGTCTTAAGCTAGACTTTCCTCGTATTTACAAAAATCATGGTGGTTTAAAAATATGAATATCTTCCCTCATGCTAGCAATTCTATTCTCACTATAAGGTTTAAGTCGAGAAGCGTTTACCTTAAAAGTGACGAATGTTGATTTGCTTACCTCGACTGTTCTGTTGGGGAAGATATTGCGTACCTCAAGAGGAATTTTTTCATTCGTGTTCAGTTCTGATGTGATGATGCGAGGATCTGCTTTATCTAATAGTACCTGGTCTCCTATTTTGAAGTGGTTTGTTGTTCCTATGAGCTCTTCTGGGGGCTCCTTCAGTTTTACTTCGTGTGGTTCTGATTCCTCTTTAAAGTGTGTCTTCCACTCGTCTAGTTCATCGATCCAAAGCCTTTATTCCTCATGAATTTCTTCTTTATCGACACGGGGTCTAGGATCTGGCATCTGCGAAAGAGCTTCAAGAAACGACAAGTTAATATGAAATTTATTTGAAAGTTTAAGAGACTTACCGAGTTGCTCCTCTGTGTGGTCTTTCTTTATTGCATCGGGGTATGGCACACGAGTTTGGTACTCTGTAATTACCGGGTTTGGTAAATCCTAGCTTACCTCAACCTTACCTTCACTTACCACAAGCTCTTACCTTGGGTCAAATTCTACTAAACTTTCACTATCATGAGCTGTTACTGCTTGAATTTGTTTTTTTGGGTTAGTTTCAATGATGCTTGGCAAGCTTTCTTGTGGTTGTTCTAAAATCAGCTTAGTAGGCTGACCTAACTGATCCTCGATCCCTTGAATCGATGCTTCTTTTTTCGTTTCTATATTGTGGTAGCATGTTTCTATGTTTGTTATGAATTTTGCCAGCATCTCTTCAAGGTTCGACTTATCTTCCTGTTGGTGAGGTGGTTGTTGAAAATCTGGATTTTCTGTGGCTGCTACGAATTTTGCCAGCATCTCTTCAAGACTCGACTCCTCTTCCTGTTGGTGAGGTGGTTGTTGAAAATTTGGAGGAAGTTCCTGTCTTTGGCTACTTTGATCATCCCACGAGAAATTGGGATGGTACCTCCAACCTGCATTATAAGTGTCACTATAAAAATTATTTTGATGTCTAGAATAGTTACCTATATAATGGACTTGGTCGTTCTTCATGCCATATCCGTAGGGTGGGTACTCAGGATTCGCCACGCTCCTGGATTCGAGTCATATTGCATTACTGGGTGTACCTGCGAGAGGCTATACAAACCATCAATCTTTTTATTCATAATCTCTAGCTGGTTTGATAGCATGGTTATTGGGTCGAGGTTGTAGATATCGGCTGCTTTTGTTGGCTTTGTCCTCATAACTTGCCACTGATAGTCATTTAGTGCCATCTCCTCTATCTGTCAAAATCAAATAAAGGAAAATTTAGCGAAGTAAAAAAAATAATAATGAAAATAAATTGAAATAAAAAATGGCTAAAGTAATAAAAATTAAGCGTTCTTAATATTTTAGTTCCCCGGCAAGAGCGCCAAAAACTTGGTCGTCGAACTCAGAGTTTTAAATTTATAATGAGAATGATCCAACCTAGAAACTAACTCTGACAACAATTTTGAGGTAGGAGCACCAATCGAACAGTAGTATAGTTAAAGCAAGACCAGAATGTCGAACCCAAAGGAACTAAAAGTACTAATACTAACTTTCTTTTTATTATCTAGCCTAAAATAATAAAAGCTGTTGTAATCTAAATTTAACTAACTACTAAGCTAAAGACGCAAAGACAAAAAGAATTAATTGGGGAAATACTGTTGGGAAAACTCAGTTGATTAAGATGATACCCTTAGGAAGAATCCACCTAAACTTCACTTGTTATCTAACACTGAACCAGACGATGTATTCACTTGACTTGATCTGTAAGAGTCCCTAAGTTATATTAAACCCTCTCTCGAAGCGAATAAAGTCTAACCCTAGGTTGATTAATTGAAATCTCTTTCTAATTAAAACCCTTAGAATCACATTAACTAGATCTATGGACTCCCATATTAGGTTTCACCCTAATCCGGCAAAATCTCGTCACCCTATCTCTAGGCGTGCGATCAACTCCGCTTAGTTATGCTAGATCTACTCTTAGGCAGGGACTTTTGCTCCTCCACCTAAGCACATCAAACTTGAATCAATATCCCGAAAATATTAACGTAAGAATTAAGCACACATAGTTAAGAACAAATCAAGTATTTATCATATAGTTCAGAAAACAATAACAAGATCCATCTTAGGTTTCATCCCCTTCACGTATCTAAAGGTTTAGTTCATAACAATAAAAGAAAACATTTCAAAAGAAAAGATAAAACAAAACATAAAAAATCCCTAAAACCCCCTGAAGGAATTGAAGGAGAGACCTGCCGTCTTGAGTAGAATTCCAGGTTCTTGAGATGAATCAACTGGCTATCTTCGAGTGTTTCCCACAAATCTGACCTTTTCGGCTTGGCTCCTTGGCCTAGCTAACCGCCCTTCTTTAGGTTAAACTTAGGGGGTTTATATAGGCTTTCGAAATAGGCTTCTTTGCCCCTAAGTATCCTTTTCCGAGTGAAACTCTTCTTTCCAGCGACAGGGACACGGCCATGGCACACGCCCGTGTAAATCGTATTTAGGTCGTGTTCGGATTTCTTTAATGAGGCACGGCCGTGTGAATCGGGATCAGGCCGTGTTCTAGTTTATCAGGGAGGCACGGCCGTGTGGGCTTAAGTCCAGGCCATGTCGATTTCTACTTCATCCCAATTTGGTCTGTTTTAGGCCCGTTTCTTGTTCTTTCCATCCTCCGGTGTTTTCCTGAGTATAAGACATGAAAAAGAAGGATTAAGAGCACCATTTTTACACAAATCAAGGGATAAATCATCCAAAAGTATGCTAAATGTGGGATTAAAATATGTTATTTTTACAGTTTATCAAGGATCAATCACTACATGGGAACAAATGACCGAAAAATTTTTGTTAAAATATTTTCCGCCGGCTAAAACGGCTAAGTTGAGGAATGATATCTCTTCTTTTGTGCAGATGGATTTAGAGACACTCTATAATGCATGGGAGAGATTTAAGGATTTACTAAGAAAGTGCCCTCACCATGGGTTACCCTTATGGTTACAAGTTCAAACCTTTTACAACGATGTGAAACCCTCAACTAGGCAGTTGATTGATTCAGCCGCCGGTGGAACCCTGAATAACAAGACCCCTAAAGCAGGTTCTGAGTTTATAGAGGAGATGTTACTGAATAACTATCAGTGGCAAGTTACGAGGACAAAGCCAACAAAAGCCAACAAAAGCCGCCAGTGTTTTCAACCTCAATGCAGTGACCATGCTATCAAACCAGGTAGAACTGTTAAATAAAAAGATTGATGGTTTGTGTTAGAGTATTGTCAGGATTACCAGTCCAGGCTAAATCCCCTGCAATGACAATTACTCTAATGAGCTTGGATCTGAATTACCAGTCCAGGTTAAATTCAGACCCTAATTTGGATTACCCGTCCGGGCTAAATCCATTTTCCACATATTCTTCGGGAGGGCTATATCAGGATAGGATCACCCGTCCGGGCTATATCCTTTTTACCGTCAATTCATTTTCAGAGATCCATCGAATTTTCCTTTCATTCAACCGGGATTTCTTCTCCTTTTTACCAAATATATCAATGTTTCATAAATTTTCATACAATGAACATTCAAATTATATTCACATCAATAACATACATTTCAAGCATTTAAGAATATAATTCAAGTTACATGAACTTACAATTCGATTTTTATATCATAACGATAATCTTATTTTCATAATAAATATTTGAAATAAAACATTATATCATTTCTACCTCAACGTTTATCAATTATAATCGAGCATGTGATCAATTTATACACAAGTCATCCATTTATTATTTTTCCTCCTCCTACTCTCCACCCACATCCTTAGTATAAACAACATACTTGTAAGTAACATTATCTATAATTTTCACTATTTACTTATGTGAATATTCAAGCTATCCATCCGTGTCATAGTCACTAAATTATTTTTATCTTGAGCTACAGAACTCCAAATTAAGATCCGTAAATTTTATTTGAAACTAGACTCACATATCTTCTTACCATAATATTTCCAGAATTTTTGGTATGGCCAATTAGTACATTTTATTAGTTAAGTTCTCCCCTGTTACCCAGACCTACTGCTCTGACCTCTCTTCACAAAAATAAATTATCTCATAGTACAATTTTCATATAGTGTTTCTGATTATTTCTAATGAAAATAGGCTCACTAAGGAACACAGAAATATAAATTATAACTCATAATTCTGTTTGTACAATTTTTAGTGAATTTCTAAAGTAAGAACAGGGGATCACGAAGTTATTCTAAGCCAGTCTTACCATAATTTAAATATCTCAAAATGTAGACTTCTTTTTGATTTCTATGTTTCTTTTATATGAAAATAGACTCAACAAGATTTAATTCTATGTCTCACTCAACTTCTAATTCAATTTATACCATTTTTGATGATTTTTCAAAATTAGACAACTGCTGCTGTCCAAAACTGCTTTAGTATAACATGTTGATTTCTATTTTGTCTCAAATTCCACATTTCATACAATTCAATCCTTGCTCAATTAACCCCTCAATTGAGCTAATTTTCTCATTTAATACTTTTCTCTATCATTTTAAACTACTTCATAACCTTTGAAAATCAGAATTTTAACACTAGGCCTTAATTTCAACTCTTTCACAATTAGGTCCTAAAACTAATTTTCATCAATTAGTACAGTTTATTAGTTAAGTTCTCCCCTGTTACACAGTCCTACTACTTTGACCTCTCTTCACTAAAAATCAATTATCTCATAGTACAATTTTCATATAGTGTTTCCGATTATTTCTAATGAAAATAGGCTCACTAAGGAATATAGACATATAAATTATAACTCATAATTCTTTTTGTACAATTTTTAGTGAATTTCTAAAGTAAGAATAGGGGCCCACGAAGTTATTCTAAACCAGTTATGCAATGCGATACAAAAGGAGGAAGGATGAGCAATACATAATATCCACCTTACAACCCGAATGCTGAAGACGAGCAAGTTCACTATATGGGTAATAATTTTAGACCTCAAAATAACCCTTATAGTAATACTTACAATCCAGGTTGGAGGAACCACCCCAATTTCTCATGGGGTGGCCAAGGAAATCAAAGACAACAACCCCTCCCAAGCTTTCAACAGCAACCCTACCCACAAGAGAAAAAGCCGAACCTTGAAGAGATGCTGACAAAATTCATCGCGGTGTTAGAAACTCGTTTCCAAAACACTGAAACAACACTTAAAAAATCAACAAGCATCAATTCAAGGGATCGAGAACCAATTAGGACAGCTTGCTAAACTGATCTCTAAAAGATCACAAGGAAGCCTGCCAAGTAACACTGAAACTAACCCGAAGTAGCAACTTCAAGCAATAACTGCTCATGATAGTGAAGGGTTAGATGAAACAAAATGAAGGCAAGAGAATGTGGTAGAGAAAGGTAAGGTTGAAGTAAGTCATGATAAGCCAAAACTGGTAATTAAATAGTACCAACCTCGTGTGTCATTACCAACCTTGTGTGTTATACCCCAATGCGATGAAGAAAGATAACATAGATGAGCAATTCAGTAAATTTCTTAAACTTTTACAGAAATTACGTATTAACTTACCGTTTCTTGAAGTTCTTTCGCAGATGCCAGATTCAAGGAAATTTTTAAAAGAGCTTTTGACAAACAAACGGAAGTTAGACGAGGAATCGCATGTGAAACTAAACGCAGTGTGCTCAGCAATTCTACAAAATAAACTACCACGAAAGTTAAAAGATTCAGGGAGTTTTACAATTCCATCTTTAATTGGTAGTTTATCTGTTGATAATGTTTTAGCTGATTTAGGGGCAAGCATCAATGTTATGCCTTATAAAATGTTTAAACAGCTAGGTCTAGGGAAACCCAAACAAACTAGGATGAGCATTCAATTAGCTGATAAAACTATTAGAATTCTTAGGGGTATAATAAAATATGTACTAGTCAAGATTGACAAATTCATATTCCCAGTAAACTTTTTTGTTTTAGACATGGATAAGGACAATAATATTCCTTTAATTTTAGGAAGACCTTTTTTAGCAACTGCTAGGACTAAAATTGATGTTGGTACAGGTGGACTCATACTTCGTGTAGGTGACGGGGCAATCACTCTTCAGGCTCTTGACTCGGCTAGGACATCAAGTAATAAAGGTGAGAAAATAAATTCTATTAATGACCATTCGGTTAAACCTTCTTTTCAGGAAGCACCATGGAACTACACAACTGAGCCAGATCCTAGACCTTATGCCAACAAGGAAATAACTCATGAGGAACGAAAGCTTCAGATCGATGAACTAGACGAGTGAAAGACACATTTCAAGGAGAAATTAGGAACACACGAAGCAGAACCAAAGCAAAACCATGTCAAACTTAAGGATGAGCCAAACCAATTTAAAATCGGAGATCAGGTATTGTTGGATAAAATAGACCCTCGGATCGCCACTTCAGACTTTGATACAAACGAAGAAATCCCTTTTGAGGAACTGAATATCTTCCCATATGGAACAGTCGAGGTAACTAATCCCAAGTTCGACACTTTTAAGGTAAACACTACTCGACTTGAACTGTATAATGATCATAAAACTGATAGCAGGGGCGAGGAGTTTCAACTCCTCAAACCACCATGAATGTGCGAATGAGAGGTAAGTCTAGCTTAAGACTTTAAACGAGCGCTTCTCGGGAGGCAACCCGAACACTAACCCCATTAATTTTCATATTTTCATTTTCATTTTTACTTTTAGCATTTAACTACAAACTAACCAAATTAATGAAACATAGGCTTCCCTACCACACGGCCTTACACACGGGCGTGGCCGTGGCCGTGTGGACACCACGGATTTACACACCAGTGTGGCAGAGATCATACGAACCAAGGACGAAAAAAATCTCCGAACCACGGGCAGCGATAAAATGCCACGACCGTGCGATACGACCATGGTTGATACTGATTTATCAACATGGGCGTGGTGACCACTACACGGGCATGGGAGAAACGAATGAAGCACAACACGGCCGTGCGATACGATCGTGTGACCCAACACGCCCATGGTACATGGGCGTGGGAAGCCACCAGATCCCTATTTCTATATAAATCCCCTTTTCTGCTCACTTTCTCCACCAAACCCTTTTCCTTTCAACCCTAGCCACCATAGTTTTTCTTCCTTTTTCACCATCCTTACCACTATCACTCAATGCCCAAAGGCAAGGCCAACACTACTATTCCCATGTCGAAGAAGCGAAAGGACCCAAGCATAGTCTCCCTGGAAACACGAAAATTTACGTGTTTTTACATGCCCTTTTTAACTTAAAATCATGCTATTTCGGTTAAATTCTTGTCAAAAAATAATTAAATATTATAAAATAATTAAATTGTGCTAAAAATATGAACATGATGAATTTAATTAATTTTATAGTTAATTTTGATTAATTTTGACTATTTTCGACAGATTCGCACAAAGGGCGAAAATTGGCTCGACAGACACTACTCGAAGAACAAAACCGAGAAGCAATTCGAAGTAACAAGGTGAAATAATTTTCAGCCCAAGACGGTCCAATTATGAATATTAAATCATAATATAATTAATTTTAATTTATTCCCAATTTAATTTGGGCAAAATAAATTATTATTAATTAATTATGGAAAAAGGGTCCAGTTAAACTGCAGTGGTTGAACCGAATTCAGTGAACCGAACCAGCCACCAATTGGGCAGCCCAAACCGTCCATATGCTGGCCCAAATCAGCTTATTAGTTGATTAATTAAGCTTGCAAAGAAGCCCTTGAAGACTTGTCAAAGTTGCATTCAACCCCCTCCACAATTAGTGGCTTTGTAGATTTGCCCCATGCCATATATAGCAAAGTTGAAGCCATCAACTTTGCCACATAGGTGGCTGGCCAAGGTGTGACTCTTTGGCTGCTATTTTTAGCAAACTTTAGCTGCCACATTCAGCTATAAATACCGCCTTTGGCTGATCATTCAAAGCATCCCTCATTTCTCATTCACTCTCTCATTCTCTCATCACTTCTCTTCTCTCCATTCTCTCTTTATCTCCAAAAATAAAACCAAGCCTTCTTGTGCCGATTTCTCCTCTTGGAAAAGAGGTGTTTTCTCAGCCATTTGGAGCAGCAATTGGAGTGTTCATAAGCCACCTTGATAGCCGAGGACAATGGAGAACGAAGAATGAAGCAATCAGTCAAGCCACGGAGAAACACCTTATTTGCTTCTTGTTCCCTATCTCTTTAAATTTCGTTGTTGTTTTGAAAAACATGTTTATGAGTATTTATGCTATTGGAATGGTTAATTTAATCAGCTTAGCTTGAATTTAATTTGTGTTGGGTTGATTGCATTTTGTCCTCTTAAATTATTAAAATTGTGTTTATGCTGTTAAAGGCCTTGGTAAAATGCTTGATTAAGTAAAATCAAGCCTAGGTTATTCTGGCATTATAATTTTTTAGATAACTAAAGAATTAATTATTTAAACGCATTGAAATTGTAATTAATGGACACAATACTTAATCTGTGCATGTTTAATTCTTCTAAGGTAGCTGAAGATTAAATTAGCATTGTATTTGGCGATACATATGCCTTGCATAACTTGCAAGATTTTTGTGATTAAACTGTTTCAAGGTAAGGATACTTTGTTACCTTACATGGCCTTTTATATTCTTATTAGGTTGAATTAATCGTTTGAATCGACATAGGAATATGCGAGAGATTATTTAATCTAATAAGTATGTATGTGCAATAACATCTTTACCTTTATAAATCTGTTTAATCGGTTGAATTGACATAGGAATATGTACAAGAGATGAATGGATTTTTGATTTGTAAATATGTTCATAAGTTAGAAAATTACCGAGTTGTCGTGATTTATTCGTAACAAGTATAAGCATAAGTTTAATAATTCTAAGGTAAGAAATGTAATTAATCCAACACAATTATATCATCTTGGTTAAAATCAGTTTTTGAAATCGTGCATTAGAATTTTATATTATTTTATTTTACTTTGTTTTCTAGTTTTTAATCACTTCTCAAATTCAAATATTTTCCCTTCACCAAAGTGTTTAAAATCATTTTCATAAATAATTCTTTTACAGTCCCTGTGGGTACGATAACTCGACATTTACTTGTCACTTTATTACTTATTGCGATTGTGTACACTTGCACATTTCCACCGTTCCACTCCCCGTGCGAGACCGATTTACATGAGTTCATGTCGGCCGCTTCATTGATTCGCCAAGCCAAGGACATTTGAGTCTATTTAATTTTTCTTTTTCTTTTCTCTTATCCTTTATTTTCCTTCCATTTATCTTTCTTGTCTTTAATTTTTATTATTACATTTTGATTTCTTTGATTTAGGCTCTAAAGGCTGCTTGGGAATCACCACACCACAACCATAGGCACCACGGCCACATTCATCTATGCCCAACTTACCATTTCTTTTCCTTAACTTCATCCAAAATTCAGGAAGCTCACTTCTCTCATTATCTTATGATTTTCTATTCTATCGATATCTATCTTTGTACATTGTAACACCCCAAACCCGGCCCAAACACCATGACCGGATCTGGCATATCACTAAGTAGATTTTTAAAAGATCTCGCAATTTCGGGAAATATTTTTCTTGAGTTTAACCTTTTATTCAGGAAAACTAAATGGTAGAATAATTTGTAAAGGATATTCATTTTATAGTAATGCCTTAGTGTACTAGAAACCGAAATTTTATACCTGCTTTAGCTTAATTAAGACGTAAAATCCAAATGTTTAATAATAATAAAAGCCCAAAGTAAAACCGGAAAGTATAAAGCTAATGGCCCATGGCCTTATTACAATGAAATAAAAACCCAACTAATCCAAAATATTATATATAAATAAATAAACTAATGTCTTTTGCAGTATCCAAAATAATCTCATGCATGGCCACATTGCGTTCCTCTGCAGCCCGGTCCGATGCTCTACGTGTCTCCTGAAAAATGTTAACAACGGGGTGAGTCACGAGACTCAGTGTGCAACCCTGTGCACCATCAGACTGGGCCTTAGCCCTACAGAACAGATAACAAAATATAATAGAACAGGAACTACGCAAAGTCCATCCCAATCCTAGGTTTCCATCCGCTACACACCACCCTTACCTGCCAGTCACACCATTGGGGATTTCTACAATCAACCCACGCCGCTACACACCATCGATGGCAGTCATGCTGCAGTTAGCTGCTCATTGACAGATCATGGCAATAGCCACTACAATAGATCATGGCAGAAAGCCACTACAACAGATCATGGCAAAAGCCACTACAACAGAACACTTCCCCTTTCATTAATCACCCAACCCCGTGCAATCACAGAAACCGGCATACATGTTTATCCTATCAAATTAACAGAATCATTCACTTTATAATGACAGAGATCACTAACCTGGTGATTTGCCTTTACCCTCATCGGGTTTTCAACAGCCATGCCGGTATTTCGACATTTAACGGAGTATAACAGATTTATAGGCATATACTAATAAACAATCTAAATGGTGTGAAAAGTTACACACCTGATTAATGCGTAGGACTACCCTCTATGTCGATACCCTCACTAAACAGATCTACTGCCTTCTATCTACAACTTTGCTCAAAAGCTGGAAGAACGCGAAGATAAGACCTCTCCTTGAAATCCTAAAAACAATATGACCCGAATGCTACTGAACTCTGGCTTAGAAATCTAAGCGATTGAGTCCCCTTTAGTTTTCTTCAGGATTTGACACAAGCAGACACCACAGAAGGAATTCGGCAATCACAGGAGATGAGATCTAGGGATTTCGGTTTTAAGAAAATCCCGGAAAAGATGAACAAGAGAAATACTGATGCATTTTTGGCTTTTAGAAGAACAAAGAATTGAAAAGATGGGCAAGGAAGTAGATAGAGAGATTCGGCCAAAAAGTTTGAAAGAGAAGAGAAGATAAATGGCAGGGGTTTCGGTTTCTGACAAAAAGAAAAAAGAAGAAGAAAAGATGATTCTAGTTTGCCGAAAAAGAGAGAAAAGTTGAGGCTATTTTCAGAGAACACAGTGAAAAATTCGGCACACCCCCTTGCCTATACTAAACCAATTTACCCCCCTCTCCTGTATTTGATTTTCGGCCAACACTGCAACCACAAGATAGCTCCTATCCTTTTCCCTTATCTTAATCTATTAACTCCTCAAAAATAGCCCTAATTAGCACCAACTCCTCCCTCCTTTATCAGCATAATATCCACATAATAAAAACATTAAAAATCCCTAAATAATAGCCTTGTTGCCGTTCCCTCCTAGCTCCCTTTAGTGCCAAAATTGGCCCAACTTGATGGGCCCCAAACGGCCACAAATTGGGCCTCTCCCCTTGCCTATTGACGCCATCTATAACTCCCCTTTACTGCGCCCCTTGTTGCTGGGCCACAAGCCCATTATATCAATTAAACTACCAAGACCTTATTTTAAACCTTAGCGTGTCTAAACAGAATATTTAATCAAGGCCTCAGCCCAAACCTGAGCCCCATTTGCACCTCAAATTCTCAAATTAACACATTAATCATGTCTACGCATTAAACGCATAATCCCACTAATTCGGGATGTTACAGTTCTACCCCCCTTAAAACAAATTTCGGCCTCGAAATTTACCTGATCAGAAGAGATGGGGATACTGTTGTCGCATAACATCCTCTGGCTCCCATGTCGCTTCCTCTGCGCCACGGTTCTGCCAAAAACTTTGACCAAAGGGACAGACTTCCTTCTCAACACCTTTACGTCTCGGTTCAAAATTTGCACTGGCTCCTCCTCAAAGGACAAATCTGGCCTTACTTCGATTCCTTCCACCGGCACAATGTGCGATGGATCAGAACGATAACGTCTTAGCATCGAGACATGGAACACGTCATGTATCTGTTCCAACTCTGGAGGCAACTCCAGTCGATACGCCACTGGACCCACACGTTATAGTACCCGATAAGGTCCAATAAACCGGGGACTTAGCTTGCCCTTCCGACCAAACCTCATTACCTTCTTCCACGGTGACACTTTCAAGAAGACTTGGTCCCCCACTGCGAATTCCAACTCCTTCCGCTTAAGATCCGCATAAGATTTCTGCCGATCAGATGCTTCCTTCAACCGAGCCCGAATCAACTTAACTTTCTCTTCCTTCTCCGACACTAGTTCTGGACCCAACACCTGACGCTCACCCAATTCTGTCCGACAAGTAGGAGTACGACATCTCCGTCTGTATAACGCTTCATAAGGCGCCATCTGAATACTAGATTGATAGCTGTTATTGTATGCAAATTCTGCCAAGGGTAAATACTCCTCCCAACTACCCCTAAAATTGATGATGCAACCCCTTAGCATATGCTCCAAAATCTGTATTACCCTCTCAGAATGACCATCAGTCTGCGGATGAAAAGCGGTACTAAAGTCGAACCTTGTTCCCATTGCCTGATGCAGAGCCTTACAGAATCGTGACGTGAACCTAGGATCTCTATCAGAAATGATCGACACAGGTACACCATGCAATCTCACTACCTCAGCCACGTACAGCTTAGCCAACCTTTGCAGAGAATAATCAACACGAACCGGTATGAAGTGAGTAGACTTTGTCAGCCGATCCACAATCACCCAAATTGTATCCTTCTTAGTGGGCGTAAGAGGTAACCCACTAACAAAATCCATCGTGATTCTTTCCCATTTCCATTGTGGAATCTTCACCGGCTGCAACAACCCCGAAGGCAGCTGGTGTTCCGCCTTCACCTGCTGACACGTCAAACATTTTCCCACGAATTCCGTTACTTCTCGCTTCAGACCTGGCCACCAGAATTGCTCTCGCAAATCGTGATACATCTTAACTCCTCCAGGATGCATAGCGTAAGGGCTACTATGCGCCTCCTGAAGAATCATCTGCCTTAACTCCACATCCTTTGGCATACAAACTTTCTTACGAAAACATAGGACTCCATCACCATTCAAACTATAGTCCTCTCCTTTACCACTTCGCACTTGCCGGAGTCAAGCACTCAAAACATCATCTAGAAGTTGCTTCTCTTTGATCTGACTTGTCCACATAGGTCTTACTTGGAGCTCAGCTACCAAACTTCCATCCTCATACAGACTAAGATGAGAGAACATCGCCCTCAAATCCGCTGTCGCCTTCCTACTCAGCGCATCTGCCACCACGTTAGCCTTACCCGGATGATATTCGATCGAGCAGTCATAGTCCTTCAAGAGCTCAATCCACCTACGTTGCCTCAGATTCAACTCCTTCTGGGTAAGGAGATACTTCAGGCTCTTATGGTCCGTGTAAATAACCGACTTCTCCCCATACAGGTAGTGTCTCCAGATCTTCAGAGCGAACACTACTGCTGCTAATTCTAGATCATGCGCAGGGTAGTTCAACTCATGCGGTCTTAACTGTCGAGATGCATAGGAAACCACCTTTCCATCTTGCATCAATACACATCCTAAACCCGTGTGCGACGCATCACAGTAGACGGTAAATTCTTTTCCCGCCTCTGGCTGACTTAACACCGGTGCTTCTGTCAAAATCTTCTTCAGCTTTTCAAAGCTCTCCTGCTGTTTGTCAGTCCAAACAAACGGTACTCCCTTCCTTAACAACTTAGTTAAAGGTGCCGCTATCAATGAGAACCCTTCAACAAACCTTCTGTAGTACCCTGCCAGTCCCAAGAAACTTCGAATCTCCGCCACCGACTTCGGCGGTTTCCAATCCAATACGGCTTCTATCTTCCGAGGGTCCACCCTGATTCCCTCTACGGCAACTACATGCCCTAAGAAAGTCACTTCCTTCAGCCAGAACTCACACTTACTGAACTTTGCGTACAACTGCTTCTCCCTTAGAATTTGCAACACCACACGAAGATGTGCATCATGCTCCTCCTCGGACTTGGAGTAAACCAGGATATTGTCGATGAACACCACGACGAGCCGATCAAGATACGGTTGAAATACCCAGTTCATCATATCCATAAATGCCGCTGGCGCATTTTTCAACCCGAACGGCATCTCCAAAAATTCGTAATGACCGTACTGAGTCTGAAATGCCGTCTTATGAATGTCTCCTTCTTTTACCCTTAACTGATGATATCCCGACCTTAAGTCTATCTTAGAAAAGACCGAAGCTCCTTTGAGCTGATCGAACAGATCGTCGATTCTTGGCAGCGGGTACTTGTTCTTAATCGTTAACTTATTCAGTTGACGATAGTCCACACACATACGTATGGATCTGTCCTTCTTCTTCACGAATAGGACCGGCGCTCCCCACGGAGACACGCTCGGTTGGATAAAACCACGATCCAACAGTTCCTGGATCAGAGCTTTGAGTTCCACTAACTCCTTTGGCTCCATTCTATAAGGAGCAATAGACACCGGAGCTGTACCCGGAAGTAGCTCTATTCCAAACTCCACTTCGCGATCTGGGGGTAACCCTGGCAGCTCCTCAGGAAAGACATCTACAAAATCCTTTACTGTCCTTACCCTATCGACAGTCACCTCCTTAGCGTCCAAAGCACTGATAAAAGCTAGAAATGCATTGCATCCTTTCCAAATCATCTTAACAGCCTTCAATACAGATACTACGTTGGACAAGTAATCCCTTCTTTCTCCTAACACAACCACCTCCCCGCCTTCCGGGGTACTCAACACCATGCGCTTAGTCTCACAATCCAACTTAGCACGATGTTTAGTCAACCAATCCATTCCTAAGATAAGATCAAACTCTCCAAACGGTAATTCCATTAAGTCTGCCGGGAACACTACCCCTTGAGACTCTAAAGGTACATCCTTAAATAGTTTGTCCACTACCCTAGATTGTCCTAAAGGACTAACCACAGTCATCTTCCTAATAGTTGTTTCAGAGTCTATACTTAGGGTCTCAGATACCGAACATGCAACATAGGAGTGGGTTGACCCAATATCAATCAAGGCAAGAAAAGGGTTATCAGCAATAAGAAACGTACCGGTTATGACGTCCGGTGCGTCACCATCCTCCCATCGACGAGCTGCATAAACTAAACCCAGCTGCCTCGCGTCTACATTACCTGCACCCCTCCCAGGTGCCCCACGACCCCGACCAGATCCATTTCCTCCTCTACCTGAGCCATGACCCCTCGGTACTGGCTGACCACCTCTCCCAGCCTGATCAGAACCTCGTCCCACGGGCTGTGCCTGATTCACCTGGGGGCAGTCCTTAATCATATGCTTCGTGGATCCACACCTGAAGCATCCACCGGTTTTCCTTCTACACTCCCCATAATGTACCTTTTCGCACAAGTTACACAATCGATTCTGACTCCCAGTAGTAGTTGTCGGAGCATGAGCTGGCCCATCAGACCTAGGCCTTTTCTGAAAATTTCCAGATGATCCCGATAACCCAAAATTCCTCTTATTCCTATTCCTATCCTTATCCTTATTCTATTTCTCAGTCCGCTTAACCTCCTCAGATATCTTAGCTTTCTCAACCAAAACTGTAAAGTCCCTTTCCCGCTGCGGTGCTACTAATACCCTCAGCTCATCGCTTAGTCCATCCTCGAACCGTACGCAACGCTCATAGTCAGTTGCCACAATCCCTCGAGCGTAACTGCTCAACCGCAGAAACTTTGCCTCGTATTCAGATACATACTTACTTCCCTGTACCAAGTTCAGAAATGCCTTCCTCTGGCCGTCCACATAGTTGGCCCCAACATACTTTCCCTGAAACGATTCCTTAAAGTAATCCCAGTCAACCCGGTCTGCGGAAGTACCCTCCTTTACCGTGAGCCACCACTGATAGGCCTCGTCTCGGAGAAGAGACACGACCCCCTTCAACTTCTCCTCTAAAGTGAAGTCAAGGCCATCCATTATGCGCTCACTCGCTTCTAACCAATACTTAGCTGTGTTAGGGGCTACGCCAGAAACACCCCTAAACATCTCTGCTCCGTTGGCTCGGAGTTGTTTCGACGCAGATTTCCGAGCTCCTGAGCCTGTGCCTGCCCCAGCAACTCTTTCAAGGACCCGCAACGTTGCCTGAGATACCGCATCATCTCTGATCGCCTGGTCCCGGCATTCTCCCTCCACAGCTGGCGGATCCAGCATCTCGTTTCCTGACCCGTGGCCAGACCCTACTGGCTCTGAAACGGTCATCCTACCCTTACCACGTCCACGCGGCGGACGTCCTCGACCCCTTATACTCATCCTTCCAATCGACGTTTATCTGATTAGGAATTTTATGAATTATTAACTCTTCCCACTAATTATCCACGAACAATCTTATGAAAAGTAGTTTTAAGAGTGATTCTTTTGAATTCGAACCTATCTACAGTTTCAGTCTCAAGTTTACCTCCTAATTCTAGAAACCACATTCATCCACACCTCAACATACATATCACATCCATGAAGTCACATTCAACACATAGGGTATTTTTGTCATTTCACTACCCAGGGGTATTTTTCGAAATTTTATCCTACAGGGTATTTTCCAAAATAAAGTATCTTGAGGATTTTTGAAATAGAGGTATATCCTTTTTTTTTTAAAACATGGGTAATTTTTTTAAAAAAAAACAGGGGTATTCTGGAGAATTCGATTGCAAAAGAATGATAGTGGCGTTCAGGTGTTTGTTGTTTTTGGTTCATTTTTTTTTTCAAATTCCGTTGACTTTGTAAATCGGGGTATTTCCGCAAATTAGTGGGTATATTTGCAAATCATGGGTATCTTGGTAATTTTACAAAATAAGGGTATTTTGATAATTTCGTGAAGCAGGGTATTTTGGAAATTTTGCAACCCGGGGGTTTTTCGGTAATTTTGCAAATTTTGATAATTTTCCAAATCAAGGGCGTTTTGAAGATTTTCATATCAAGAGTGTTTTGGTAAACGTTTTCAAAACTACGGGCATTTTGGTAATTTTTACAAAACTAGAGTGGCTGGTCCCTTTCGGGTTTTAGTTAGAAACTTTTGGCCCGTTAACAAGTCCTCACGGTTAAGGTGAACAGTCACTACGCACCAGGTAGGATTCCAGCAAAGAAGAGGTGAGTCACTAGGACTGCTTAAGTACCAAGCTCTTCTGGATCCAATCCTAGACATGCGCATGCCTGTTGCCACACCCTAACCCAACGACTTGTTCACGGGTTTGTTTAGTTGACTTAAGTCTTATGAGATTTAAGAAGTTGTTTAAGATAAGCCTAGAGTCCATCAAGTTCTAACTAAGATAATCTACGTCCCATAAAGCCCATAAAGCCCACATACATATATAACACACAGTGCGTTCAGAATACTTACCTAGCGGACTTGGGCTGGAGACGCAGATGCCATGCCGAGAAAACCATCCTGTGTTATTTAAAAACAACATACATGTTTCAAAAACCCAACTTTAGAAAACGTTTTGAGCCCAAAACTCCAAAGCCGATTTTTAAACCGGGCTCTAATACCAATTTGTAACACCCCAAACCCGGCCCAAACACCATGACCGGATCTGGCATGTCACTAAGTAGATTTTTAAAAGATGTCGCAATTTCGGGAAATATTTTTCTTGAGTTTAACCTTTTATTCGGGAAAACTAAATGGTAGAATAATTTGTAAAGGATATACATTTTATAGTAATGCCTTAGTGTATTAGAAACCGAAATTTGATACCTACCTTAGCTTAATTAAGACGTAAAATCTAAATGTTTAATAATAATAAAAGCCCAAAGTAAAACCGGAAAGTATAAAGCTAATGGCCCATGGCCTTATTACAATGAAATAAAAACCCAACTAATCCAAAGTATTAGATATAAATAAATAAACTAATGTCTTTTGTAGTATCCAAAATAATCTCATGCATGGCCACCTTGCGTTCCTCTCCAGCCCGGTCTGATGCTCTACGTGTCTCCTGAAAAATGTTAACAACGGGGTCACGAGACTCAGTGTGCAACCCTCGTGCACCATCAGACTGGGCCTTAGCCCCACAGAACAGATAACAAAATATAATAGAATAGGAACTACGCAAAGCCCATCCCAATCTTAGGTTTCCATCCGCTATAAACCACCCTTACTTGCCAGTCACACCATTGGGGATTTCTACAATCAACCCACGCCGCTACACACCATCGATAGCAGTCATGCTGCAGTTAGCTGCTCATCGACAGATCATGGCAATAGCGACTACAACAGATCATGGCAGAAAGCCACTACAACAGAACACTTCCCCTTTCATCAATCACCCAACCCCGTGCAATCACAGAAACCGGCATACATGTTTATCATATCAAATTAACAGAATCATTCACTTTATAATGACAGAGATCACTAACCTGGTGATTTACCTTTACCCTCCTCGGGTTTTCAAAAGCCATGCCAGTATTTCGGCATTTAACGGAGTATAACAGATTTATAGGCATATACTAACAAACAATCTAAATGGTGTGAAAAGTTACACACCTGATTAATGCGTAGGACTACCCTCTATGTCGATACCCTTGCTAAACAGATCTACTGCCTTCTATCTACAACTTTGCTCAAAAATCGAAAGAACGCAAAGATAAGACCTCTCCTTGAAATCCCGAAAACAATACGACCCGAATGCTACTGAACTCTGGCTTAGAAATCTAAGCGATTGAATCTCCTTTAGTTTTTTTCAGGATTCAACACAAGCATACACCACAGAAGGAATTCGGCAATCACAGGAGATGAGATCTAGGGATTTCGGCTTTTAAGAAAATCCCAGAAAAGATGAAAAAGAGAAATACTGATGCGTTTTCGGCTTTTAGAAGAACAAAAAATTGAAAAGATGGGCAAGGAAGTGGATAGAGAGATTCGGCCAAAGAGTTTGAAAGAGAAGAGAAGATAAATGGCAGGGGTTTCGTTTCTGACAAAAAGAAAAAAAAAAGAAGAAAAGATGATTCTAGTTTGCCGAAAAAGAGAGAAAACTTGAGGCTATTTTCAGAGAACACAATGAAAAATTCGGCACACCCCCTTGCCTATACTAAACCAATTTTCCCCCCTCTCTTGTGTTTGATTTTCGGCCAACACTGCAACCACAAGATAGCTCCTATCCTTTTCCCTTATCTTAATCTATTAACTCCTCGAAAATAGCCCTAATTAGCACAAACTCCTCCCTCCTTTATCAGCATAATATCCACATAATAAAAACATTAAAAATCCCTAAATAATAGCCTTGTTGTCGTCCCCTCCTAGCTCCCTTTAGTGCCGAAATTGGCCCAGCTTGATGGGCCCCAAACGGCCACAAATTGGGCCTCTCCCCTTGCCTATTGACACCATCTATAACTCCCCTTTACTGCGCCCCTTGTTACTGGGCCACAAGCCCAGTATATCAATTAAACTACCAAGACTTTATTTTAAGCCCTAGCGTGTCCAAACAGAATATTTAATTAAGGCCTCAGCCCAAACCTGAGCCCCATTTGCACCTCAAATTCTCAAATTAACACATTAATCATGTCTACGCATTAAACGCATAAGCCCACTAATTCGGGATGTTACATACGTTGAGGGCAATGTACATCTTAAGTGTTGGGGGTAATTTTAAGCCCTAACTTTTTGCATTATTCTCAAATCCCTGAATTTTGTTGAACAAATCTGATTGATTTATGATTTTTATTGATATGTCTTGAATTAAAACAAAGGCAGTTGTGCATTGATTGTTTAAACTTGAAGGCTTTAGAGAATCAAGCATGATAAGTTGATTTTTGAAAATTAAAAATTTGCTAGGTTGCTTTCCCAAGTTTAGGTATTATCTTGAAGTTTGAAGTTCACAAGGTTGACATCAAAAACCAATAATTTCTGTGAGATTTTGAGCCTTTAGAGCATGCATTCTTTCATGCTCACTTTTATTGTTGCTTTGAGTGAGTTAATATTGATCTGTTATTCTAGAACTTGCTTTGATTATACATGTCGAGACCACATGTTTGATTTGATATACTGAGATGATAAAGGCACCTAGGATTTAACCCACTTACTTCTCAAAAGGCCTACCTTCATAATTAACCCCTAGTGAACCCCTTTGATCATAATAAACCATTCATTGATTTACCCTTAATATTAACCCAAGACTTACTCTTTTTTATTCATTAAGAATTTTTCCTATTAACCTTTTTATCGAGGTTTGATTTGAGAAGTTGCCTAACTATGTTTTCCATTTTAGTTGTTAAATTCTTATTATTGTACTTGATTTGTTCTTAAAAAAAAGTCGAATGTATAGCCATTATTAGTTCTATGTTTTTATGAGCTTAAACAGTAAATCTCACATCTTTAAAAGAAGCTCGTATTATTAATGTAATTATTCATTATTAGTCTATTTTTCTAGTTAGGTAATTTGTCAATTCGATCTCGATTCTAACCTCCTCTTTCAGCCTGTGACCACACCCCCTAACCAAGCCACATTACAACCCTTTTTAAAGACCTTTTAATTGATGTATCATCTCAATTAATAGTGGTGGAGATTTGATTTTCATGCAATCCTATGGTAATAACTTTTCATGTTGACTATTGAGTGCTTAATTTATTGTCCCTTAAACACTCCGAGTGATTTGAGTGAATCCTTAGTGAGGATGTTAACTCTGTGATATTTTGAATCAAAAGGTGATTACTTAGATAAGGGGGAATACCTATGTTTTCATGAATAAAATGCTCAACTTGGATTGTTTGAAACTTTGATGTTCTTTTAGTTGAATTCTCAATGTATGATTACCTATGGATTATTTCGAAACATTATTAATAGGAGTTATAAGTTGAGAATAATGAATTTTAATTGTGAGTTGAGGATTTTGCTTGAGGATAAGTAAATGCTTAAGTGTGTGGGTATTTGATGAGCTGTAATATATACATATTTTAATCCCACATACTTTTGGATGATTTATCCCTTGATTTGATGAATTTGATGCTCCTAATCTCTTAATTTCATGTTTTATACTCAGGATAGCTTAGGGAGTCGAAAAGAACGAGAAACGGGCCAAAAACGGAGAAAATGGGCCAAAGTAAGAAATCCACACGGCCTGGAGTTAGCCACACGGCCGTGCCACTTTAGCATACTCGAACACGGCCCAGGGCTTGATTCACACGGGCGTGTCCCTATCGTGACCTGTTTTAATTTCACTTTGAATAGGATACTTGTGGGCTAAGTAAAGCATCCCAAAAGCCTATATAAACACCCTAGAGGGCAACCTAAAGGAGGAGTTCGACAGAAGGCCTCTATTAGGGCTTTTGACAGGAGCAAAGCCACAGAGAGCTAAAATTAGGGAATTACTCGAAGAAAGCCAGTTGATCCATCTCAGAAGCCAGAATCAGGCTCAAGACTGGGGACCTTCCCTTCAATTTCCTTCAGGGGGTTTTAGGGTTTTTCTTTATGTTTTGTTATTTAATTTCTTCTAAGATGTATTCTTTTATAAACATGAACTAAACTCCTCAAATACCTGAGGGGGATGAAACCTAAGACAGATCTTGTTATTATTTTCTAAACTGTATGATAAATACTTGATTTGTTCTTAATTATGTGTTCTTAATTCTTGTGTTAATATTTCAGGATATTGATTCAAGTATTGATGTGCTTATTCAGAGGAGTAAAATTCTCTGTTTAAGAGTAGATCTAGCATAGTTAAGTGGACTTGATCGCACTCCTAGAGATAGGACGACGAAAATCTGCCGGATTAGGGTCAAACCTAATATGGGAGTCCATAGATCGAGTTAATGCAACACTAGGGGTTTTAATTAGAAAGAGATTTCAATTAATCAACCTAGGGTTAGACGTTAGTAGCCTCGAAAGAGGTATTAATATAAATTAGGGAATCCTACAGATCAAGTCAAGTGAATAAATCGTCTGGTTTAGAGTTAAATAACAGGTGAAGTCTAGGTGGATTCTTCCTCGAGTATTGTCTTAATCAATTGGTTTTGTCAAAAGTATTTTCCCAATTCGTTCTCTGTGTCTTAGCATCCTTAGCTTAGTAATTAATTAGATAACATCAATCCCTTTATTTTAGGCTAGATAATAAAAAGAAAGTTAGTCCAAGTACTTTTGGTTCCCTTGGGTTTGACATTCCGGTCTTGCTACTAAGCTATACTACTGTTCGATAGGTGCGATCGCCTCAATCATGGTGATAGTTAGTTTTTAGGCTCAATCATTCATTATATAAATATTAAAACTCTCAGACACACGATCACTACACAGGCAGACCACATAGCCGTGTGTGACGAGCAGAATCGAGCACGGCCTAAGCTATCGAACACGGGAGTCTCTCTACCGAACCCAAGTTTAATTCTATTTAGAAAAGACTACTTGTGGTCCAAGAAAGGTGCTCCAAATCCTATACAAACACCCCAAGGAAGGACCTAAGAGGACACACAAAGTAGAAGGCAGAAAATACTCGAAGACAGCCATCGGGAGCAGCTTGGAAGAAGGATCTCCATCAAGACTGAAGATCTGCTATCAATTTCTCTTGAAGTTTTTGGGTTTTCTTATGTTTTGTAGTTTTCCTTATTTTAAGATGTTTCCTTCTATCAATATGAACTAAATCCCTTAAATACCTGAGGGGATGATACCTAGATGAATCTTATTACTTTTTGATTTGTAAGATAAATACTTGTTCTTGTTCTTAATTGTGAGTTCTTATTCTTGTTTTAATAATTCAGGTTATTGATTCAAGTCGAATGTGCTTATTCATAGGAGCAAAAGTCCCCGTTTAAGAGTAGATCAACACAATTAAGTGGATTTGAATGCAATCCTAGACATAGGACGACGTAAATCTACCGGATTAGAGTCAAATCTAATAAGGGAATCCATAGATCGAGTTAATGCAACAATAGGGGTTTTAATTAGAGAGAGATTTCAATTAATCAACCTAGATTCAGTTGTTTTTAGTCTTGAAAGAGATATTAACATAAATCAGGGATTTCTACGGATTAAGTCAAGTAAATAAATCGTATGAATCAGAAGTGATAAGTGTAGTCTAGGTGGATTCTTCCTTGGGTATTGCCTCTTTCATAAAGTTGTCTAAAAATTATTTTCCCAATTCATTCTCTGTCGTGCTTTTAATTAGTTTTAGTTTAAAAGAAATCACTCCAATTCTTAGGCTAGATAATAAGAAGATAGTAATTACTAGTACTCTTGGTCCTTGTGGATACGATATTTCCGGTCTTACCATAACTATACTATTAAACGATAGGTGCGCTTGCCTTTATTGTGATCATAGTTAGTTAGAGACACATCACAAGAAAAAAACATTTATGATAATAGTAAAAAGATAATGAGATAAGGGGTCTCTTTGTCTAACCCCTTTCCCTCCAGAAAATAATTGGGAAATAAAGGACTTTTAAAACTTGCAAACTACTTCAACTAATAGAATCAAAAGCCATTTGTAAATCCACTATCAAAGTGCTTTTGGGCAACAAAGTGATCTTACTATATCCATTGACAATCTCTTAAACCAGCAGAATATTTTCAACAATGTCCCTCCCCTCCATAAAAGCATTCTTATTCTTAATGATAAAGAAGTTCAAAGTTTTCTCCAATCTTCTAGTAATGATCTTTGTAACACCAAAAATATATAGGATTAGAAGTATTAAATTTACTAAGAAATGAGTTCTAGTTTTAAGGGTTAAGAGCTTAGCAGACTCCTTAGAGATGTTACGTTTAGGGTTTAGGTTCAATCCACTACTCTTTCATTTCTTGTTTTAATTTTTCAATAACCAAAGAATCAAGTCCAACTAAGATATATATTAGTTTTGGTGGAAAAAAACAAGTATGGATAGCAAACCAAATTGTAAGCCATTTATTCCTTTTAGAACCTAGGTTCTAAGCATGCCACTCTCCCCCGATTTTTTTTATTGGACGGAAAGAAAGGTTAAGTACCCAATCAACCCTTAAAATTTGAAAACACTAACAATTTAATCCTATTTCCAAATTAAAAAAGAACTCTAGCTTTCCTTCTCTCAATTGAACAAAGATTTCACTTTCTTTTCCCCTATTTCTTCCCCTATTTTTTTTTCATCTTCCCTTATGCAATTATTTTCTTTACATTGCTGAAAATTTTATTTCGATCCTGAGTTTGAAATCGAGTCCCCGTTCAACCAATCTTCTAATCGACTTAGCGTAACACCGTTGAATCCCGTCTTAAATGTTGCCAAGAATCGAAAAGAATATTTCAATTTTGACATTTAGATCTCAAAATACCTGTAGGTTTTCTGTTCTCATTAATTTCAAGTTCTATTAAATAAGCTTTCACAAATCTTGTCGTTTTCCCCAAAATTATGATTTTTCTTGAAGAACGTTATTAATCCTTACGTATTTGTCAATTGAAAGACTCATTGTAGGTATCCTAAATCAGATTTTGGACATGAGGATCGTTTTTCGAGACTTTGAAAGTCAGGTGTGTGTTCTTTTACGAGAAAATCGAGGCAAAATTAAGCTTAGGTTAGACCACATGGCCAACCACACAAGCATGTAGGCCACTTGTGTAGACCACACAATCACCTTACACGACCATATCCTCCTGAAACCCTAGGTTTTCAATTCTCACACGGCCTAAGACCTTTACACGGCCTGCCACATAGTCGTGCCACCCCTATAGGTTGAAGTTTTAAATGCCACACGGCCACAGTCTCTCACACGACCTAGACACACAGTCATGTACCCTATCCACACGATCCAAGGCTTCCCGCATGGTCCGATCACATGGTCATGTATCCCCTGTAACTCAAAATTTATAGTTCTGACCTAAAATTTTATGTTTTTATCAGATTGACCCCTGAATAGGTTCTAAACGATTTTTGTGAATTAAATTGTGCAAATAGGTCCCTTATGATAAGAAATATCCTAGAATTAAGGATTGAACAATTTATTGTTGTATTTATTTATACTTGTGAATTTTTTCATGAATCATGAATAACTTATGTTACTATTGTATCTATACTTCCAAATGTATGTACGACATGTCCTATGATACTATTAATCTGAATATATGAAAAAACATGAATTTGTTATTGATTTGCCATGTGAGTGGTACAGTAAATACTATTGTATTTCGACTAGATTCAATATGTCATATTGCATTGTATAAGTTGGAACAATATGTACGGAGGAAGATTAGGCAATTTATCTGTAAGAAAAATGGCAGTGCAAGTCACAACCATGTGACAGTTCTTATCTGCAAAATTGTTGTGTATTCACAACCAAAAAGCAAGTTTCATTTGCAAGACTTTTGATGTGAAACCATATAACGCTTGTAATATCCCGGGTTAGGGGCTATTTTTGTCATGGCATGTTCTGCATGTTGTTAGTATGCTATGTTGCTATTTTTATGTTTTCGGGGCTTAATTATAGCCTAGGTGTATGCCTGAGTTAATGGAAGAATTTTGGTTTTTGGGTATTAAGTGAAGGGGGTTGAAGAAGCTGGGGTTTAAGAAAATAAATTGTGGTTTCATTGCACAAAAAAAAGAGTGGCAGAGTGGCAGAGCATGTGCCACTTGGGAGCTTGGTGTGGCGTCATTTGCAAGGGAGGGGGATGTCCTGAGTTCGAGCTGCGAAACCCCCATTTTGGCTTTAATTTTGGGACGGCATGGTGGAGAGGTAGAAGCCAAATCCAACACTACCTTGGACCAAGTCTTACCTTTCAAATGAAAGGTAGAGAGCGAATTTAGGAGTGTGACTTGGTCCACTCAATTCAAATGAGTGAATGGGAGCAATTGGTGGGATGTGGCCGAATGTTTGGGGGTTTGTGGAGGTGTTGGCCGAAACTTGGGAGCTTGATGGGTAGTGGCCGGTTATGGTATGGGTGTGGGAAGGGTAGTGCCGAATCTTTTTGGCAAATTTCTTAGCATTTCGGTCATCATCTTGGTAAACCAAAATTCTTTCTTTTTGAGAAACCAAAGCCGAAATTCTAAAGAAGTTATCTTTCATTTCTTTGTGGAAACCGAGAGTGTAAACATCTAGTGCCGAACTTGCTTGTTTTTCTTTCAATCTCTTAGTAGCCGAATTTCTCCAAGTAAGTTCTCATTTTCTTCCTTTTCAAAAAAATCGAAAGCTTAAGCAATTCCAACTTGCCGAAATTTCTTTGTTTCCCCTTGACTCTTATTGGTAGCCGAAACCCACTCTCCAAAGCTCTCTCTCCATTTCTTATTTCTTTCAAAACCGTAAGTACTCTCCCTTTACCCATTTTTGTTTTCCTTCTATCTTAACACTTGTGAGCCGAATCTTCCTTCCACTGTTGACCGAATACCAATCCCCTTCTATACACCTTTCTCTTGTGTTTCTTCTTTGGGAATAAGCCGAATTCTTTCTTCATCTTGTTCTAAAAGTTGGCCGAACCTCTCCTCTCCTAGAAGTCATAGGTTGGCCGAATATTGAGTGTGGTAAGTGATATTACTTCACTCGTTTGATTTCATTAAGATAGGCTACAAGAGATTAATGATTCTATTTCTAGGTGAAGGCCGATTGTCAAAAGAGCCACTTTTGGTTCGGGGTTTGTTTGGAAACCAAACCATTCGCAAGTGTAAGGTAATGATTAATGTTGATTCTTTGATTGATGGTCTTTGGCCGAATGGTCTTAGTGCCTAATCCTATGTTGGCCGATTGTTTTAGGGGTTTGATAATCAAGGGACTCAGAGTGATTCGTAGGGATCTTTAGACTCGGTTTACCAGGTGTGTAACTAACACACTGATACTTAGTAAGATTATTAATAAACCTGTTTGCCTGTTAAAACTATAAACAGTATGATGGACAAATGAATACCCAAATGGGGTATGTGTACGATTCGGGTAAGTCTGTTCTATTATGAGTACTATTGATGAAGCATGATATCATGATTTATGTTATGCATGTTATGAGTTGTAATGCTTGGTATGTTGGCATGATATGCATGGCTAGTATGAGATGCATAATCCCATGAGTATGACATGTATGGGTGATACGAGAGGAGGGAGCAGTGATATATTGTGCTGACGAGCACCAGTGCTTTGGTAGCACACTTTGTGACTTTGGGTCACCAGAGGTTTGGCACCTCCAGAGGTTTGGTACCTCAGCGTCTCGTCCCAGTGGCTCAGTACCACAGTGGGTTGGCCCCACAGATGATTATACGGGATTGACGCCAGTGTTTTGGTAACACACGATGGGTTGGCCCCATCACCAGATTTGTGACTACGGTCACCAGTGCTTTGGTAGCACATTGTGTCTTTGGGACACCAGAGGTTTGGCACCTCATTGCGACTTGTCCCTGTGGTTTGACCACCGTGGGTTGGCCCCACTTGAGATATGGGATCGTCTGCTAGTGATTTGGTATCACACGATGGGTTGGCCCCATCATCATTGGATATGTGACTTCGGTCACCAGTGCTTTGGTAGCACAATTGTGTCTTTGGGACACCAGTGGTTTGGTACCACATTGACGGATATTGTGTCTTTGGGACACCAGTGTTTTGGTAACACATTGTGACTATATGTCACCAGTGGTTTGGCACCACCAGTGGTTTGGTACCACACGGGGTAGAAAAGGTGATATGGATGGTTAGGATCGGGTTGCATTAATTATGTTGCTATGTATGATGTGTGTTTGTATGTTGATTCATCGGGAGCGGGATTTACACACTGAGTCACCCGACTCACCCTCTCCTTTGACATTTCAGGTGCTTCGTAGACGCGAACATGGAGCCGGGATGGACTCGGGGTGCACATGCCATGCTGAATAAAGTTTTTACTCAGACTCTATAATTTTTGGTACTTTAGCTTATTACTTTAAATTGGGTTTTATTTCGGATTGTAAAAGGCCTTTTAAGTTATGTTTTATGCTGTCTATGTTTTAAGTTGATTTTGATATGCCTTAACAAAATAACTCGGAATAAATTTTACTAAAATTTGGAAAGATAATGTTTTCAAACTATAACGCGATGTGTTTTTAAACTATACCATCGGGTATCACACTAAGTCTTTTTGATAAACAAATTCAACTGGTTTCCAATTCTAACTTGTAATTCACCTATGTTTAAAAGTGTTTTATGTATCACTAAGAAACTACTGAGGTTTTAAATGGTTTAAACTCGTTTTAACTATACATTCTGGCTAAGTTTTCAAAATCTCCGGGTTTCGAATACATCAACTGTTTTTCAAATAAGACTACCCAAATTTGTTTCAAGTACACCATGTTTTCATCCAACTTTTAAACGAAAAATCTGAACCTCTTAGAAACAATTTTCCCCGTAGCATACCAGATTCGGACGTGGTGTCTTGTCCGGGTTTGGGGTGTTACAATTGTGGTATCAGAGCCAGATTCAAAGGCTCGGCTGTGGGCCTGAGGCCCAAAATGTTTTCAAAAGACTGTTTTAAGTGTTTTTGGTTTGAATATATGGTTAGGAAGGCATGGCACCGAGTCTCCGGCACCAGTTCGCCCAGGTAAGTACCCCGTACTGTTACTTGTGATTTGATTGGTATGATATGATTGATGACTAGCAATAGTATGCTACTTTAGAGATTGAAACTGATAGGATTCTGTGAACTTGCGAGAACAAATCCTCATTAAATATTCATAAGACTTGCTTTTTAAACAAGTGGAATAAATACTGATGCATAAAATTCTTTAATCAGATACGTAGAAAGATTAGACATGAGCACTCGAGGCGGACGTGGTCGTAATACTCGTGGTAGAGGTAGGGGTAGAATGACGGTTTCTGAGCCCGTAGGATCTGGGCAGGGTTCAGAAAATGAGATACTGGTTCCGCCATCAGCTGGAGGTGGTGAGTTCCAAGATCAGACTGGGGATGACGCAGTGTCACAGGCGATGCTGCGAGTGTTGGAAAGGGTAGCTGGGGCAAGTGGTGGTGCAGGAGTTAGGAAATCTGTTCCTGAGCGACTCCGGGCTAACGGGGCCGAATTCTTCCGAGGTGTTTCGGGTGTTGCTCCTAGCACTGCTGAATATTGGCTGGAGGCAACTGAGCGGATCATGGACGATCTGGACTTGACGGCTGAAGAGAAGCTGAAGGGTGTTGTATCGCTTCTCCGGGATGAGTCATATCAGTGGTGGCTCACGGTACGGGACAGTGTGGCAGCAGAGGATTTGACATGGGACTATTTCAGGGCTGCTTATCAAAAGAAGTACATCGGGGCTAGTTACATCGACTCCTAGAGAAAGGCATTTCTGAGGCTTGTTCAGGGGAGTAAATCTGTTGCTGAGTACGAGGCTGAGTTCCTGAAGCTGAGTAGGTATGCCAGGGGCATTGTAGCCACTGAGCATGAGAGGTGTGTTCGTTTCGAGGATGGTCTGCGAGACGAGTTGAGGCTGCTGATTGCTCCTCAGCAGGAGCGCGAGTTTGCTGTCTTAGTTGAGAAGGCTAAGGTAGCCGAGGGTGTTAAGGAGTCAGTGAGGCAGAGCATGGACAGGAGTAGGCTTAAGAGGAGCTTTGGGTCTTCTGGTTCGTCGGGTAATCCGCAGAAGAGGGCTAGACCGAGTGGGCAGAATCAGTCTGCTAGGTTTGTTGCTGCTAGGCAGGGACCGCCGCAGTGTAATCAGTGTGGAAAATCTCATTGGGGTGGTTGTTGGACTGGAGGTAAAGGTTGCTTCGAGTGTGGTTCTCTGGAGCATCGCATTAGGGACTGTCCGCGTAGGATGGCCAGGATTCAGTCTGAGAGTCAGGGCCGTAATCAGTTCAGAGGTAATGGACCACCACCGCAGAGGGGCCGTGGTAATGGCAGAGGTGGTTATGGATCTGGTCGGGGTCGTGGAGCACCGGGCAGAGGTGCAGGTAGTTCTGATGCTAGACAGCCTGGATTGGTATATGCTGCGAGGCGCCGAGAGGAGGGCGACGCACCGGACGTCATAACCGGTACGTTCTTGATTTTTGGTACTCCTTATACTGCTTTAATTGATGTGGGTTCTACGCACTCTTATGTTGCCAGTAGTATAGTAGAGACAATGGACTTAGACTCTGAGATATCTTCTAGGCAGATGACTGTGATTAGCCCTCTAGGTCACTCTGTAGTGGTAGATAAACTGTTTAGAGAGGTACCCCTAGAACTCCAAGGGGTAGTGTTTGCTGCTGATCTGATGGAACTGCCGTTTGGGGAGTTCGATCTGATTCTGGGGATGGATTGGTTGGTTAAGTACCAGGCGAGGTTGGATTGCGCGGCTAAGCGTATGGTTCTTAAGACGGTTGATGGTGATGAGGTGGCTATGATAGGTAATAGGAGAAATTACTTATCAAATGTGGTATCTGCTTTGAAAGCGGAGAAGATGGTCAGGAAGGGCTGTGAAGCGTATGTGGTTCATGTGTATGCCTTGGAGGCTAAAGAGTTTGCAGTTGAGAAGGTTCGTACTGTTAAGGAATTTGCTGATGTGTTTCCTGAGGAACTTCCGGGTTTGCCGCCAGATCGTGAGGTAGAGTTCGGGATTGATCTGTTACCCGGGACTGCGCCAGTGTCTATTGCTCCGTATAGAATGGCACCAAAGGAATTGGTGGAGCTTAAGGCCCAGATCCAGGAGTTATTGGATCGAGGTTTTATCAGGCCAAGTGTTTCGCCGTGGGGTGCGCCGGTTCTTTTCGTTAAGAAGAAAGATGGCACGATGCGGATGTGCATAGACTACCGCCAGTTGAACAAGCTGACGATTAAAAACAAGTATCCGTTGCCACGGATAGATGATTTGTTTGATCAGCTGAAGGGTGCTGCGGTATTTTCGAAGATTGACCTGAGGTCTGGGTATCACCAGTTAAAGGTTAAGGAGGCTGATATCCATAAAACAGCGTTTCAGACTCGGTATGGGCACTACGAATTCCTGGTAATGCCATTCGGGTTGACTAACGCACCGGCAGCGTTTATGGATATGATGAATAGGGTGTTCCAGCAGTATCTGGATCAGTTCGTGGTGGTTTTCATAGACGACATCTTAGTGTACTCAAGGACAGAGGAAGAGCATGATGCGCATTTGAGGGTGGTGCTGCAGATTCTGAGGGAAAAGCAACTTTATGCTAAGTTCAGCAAGTGTGAGTTCTGGCTTAGGGAAGTGACATTCTTGGGTCATGTAGTGTCAGCTGAGGGTATTCGAGTAGATCCTCGTAAGATTGAGGCAGTTTTGGATTGGAAGCCGCCGAGGTCAGTGGCTGAGATTCGGAGTTTTCTGGGTTTGGCCGGATATTACCGAAGGTTTGTTGAGGGTTTCTCGTTGATAGCAGCGCCGATGACTAAGTTGTTAAGGAAAGAGGTTCCGTTTGTATGGACTGAGAAACAGCAGGAAAGCTTTGATAAGTTAAAGAAGATCTTGACTGAAGCTCCGGTTTTAATTCAACCTGAGGCTGGTAAGGAATATACCGTGTACTGCGATGCATCACATACGGGTCTGGGTTGTGTGTTGATGCAGGAAGGTAAGGTTGTGGCTTACGCTTCTAGGCAGCTGAGGCCACATGAGGTTAACTATCCGACGCACGATTTGGAGCTAGCGGCTGTAGTTTTCGCCTTAAAGATTTGGAGGCACTACTTGTACGGTGAGAGATCGATAGTCTACACGGATCACAAGAGTCTGAAGTATCTACTGACTCAGAAGGATTTGAATTTGAGGCAGCGTAGATGGGTTGAGTTGCTGAAGGATTATGACTGTTCTATTGAGTATCATCCGGGCAAGGCTAACGTGGTAGCAGACGCGTTGAGCCGTAAGGTTGTTTCGGACTTAAGAGCATTGTTTGCCCATTTGAGCTTGTATGACGACGGGAGTATTTTGGCAGAGCTGCAGGTTAAGCCTACTTGGGTTGAGCAGATCAGAGAGAAACAGTTGTTGGATGAGGTTCTGAGTGCACGAAGGTTGCAGGTGCAGGATGGTGGTTTGGAGGGTTACAGCTTGTCTGGTGATGAGGTTCTGTGTTTTCAGGGTAAGGCTTGTATGCCTAAAGATGTTGAGCTGAGGCAGAAGATTCTTCAGGACGCACATAGCAGTCCTTATGCTATGCATCCTGGAGGTAGCAAGATGTATAAGGATCTGAGAGAGCAGTTTTGGTGGCCTGGGTTGAAGAAAGAGGTAACAGAGTTTGTTGGGAAATGTCTGACTTGTCAGCAGGTCAAGGCGGAGCACCAGTTGCCGTCGGGTTTGCTTCAGCCTGTGAAGATTCCGCAGTGGAAGTGGGAGAGGATAACCATGGATTTTGTCAGTGGGTTACCGCTTACGCCAAGCAAGAAGGATTCAGTTTGGCTAGTGGTGGATCGTCTGACTAAATCAGCTCACTTTATTCCGGTGAGGGTTGACTACTCACTTCAGAAGCTAGCGAAGCTGTATGTGTCAGAGATAGTGAGGTTGCATGGTGTGCCAGTTTCGATAATCTCGGATAGGGATCCCAGGTTTACTTCAAGGTTCTGGAAGGCATTGCATCAAGCATTGGGTACTCGTTTGGATTTCAGCACGGCTTTTCACCCGCAGTCTGACGGTCAATCAGAAAGGGTTATTCAGATCTTAGAAGACATGCTGAGAGGTTGTGTCTTGGATTTCAGAGGTAGTTGGGAGGAGTTTCTACCATTAGCTGAGTTTGCCTACAACAACAGTTACCAAGCGAGCATCAGGATGGCTCCGTATGAGGCGTTGTATGGCAGGAAGTGTCGCTCACCTACATGTTGGACAGAGTTAGGTGAACGCCAGTTGTTAGGACCTGAGTTGGTAGCTGAGACTGAGGACAAGGTTAAAGTGATTCAGACTCGATTGAAGGAAGCTTCGGACCGGCAGAAGTCTTATGCCGATCTTAAGCGAAGAGATATAGAGTTTGCTGTTGGGGATCGAGTGTTTCTGAAGGTCTCGCCTTGGAAGAAGGTTCTGAGGTTCGGGAAGAAAGGCAAGCTAAGTCCGAGGTTCATTGGGCCGTATAAGGTTTTGAGACGAGTTGGACCAGTAGCGTATCAGCTTGAATTGCCAGCAGAGCTTAGTCAGATTCACGACATTTTTCATGTTTCGATGCTTCGGAGGTATCGTTCAGATCCGTCGCATGTGGTAGCAGTGGAAGAGATCGAGGTACATCCAGACTTGACTATGGAAGAGGAACCTGTGCAGATTCTTGATCGGGATGTGAAGGTTCTGCGTAGGAAGTCTGTGCCTTTGGTTAAGGTACTTTGGCGGAATCATGGTGTAGAAGAAGCGACGTGGGAACCCGAGGATGCGATGAGACAGCAATACCCGCAACTCTTTTGACCAGGTAATTTCGAGGCCGAAATTATTTTTAAGGGGGGTAGAACTGTAATATCCCGGGTTAGGGGCTATTTTTGTCATGGCATGTTCTACATGTTGTTAGTATGCTATGTTGCTATTTTTATGTTTTCGGGGCTTAATTATAGCCTAGGTGTATGCCTGAGTTAATGGAAGAATTTTGGTTTTTGGGTATTAAGTGAAGGGGGTTGAGGAAGCTGGGGTTTAAGAAAATAAATTGTGGTTTCATTGCACAAAAAAAAGAGTGGCAGAGTGGCAGAGCATGTGCCACTTGGGAGCTTGGTGTGGCGTCATTTGCAAGGGAGGGGGATGTCCTGAGTTCGAGCTGCGAAACCCCCATTTTGGCTTTAATTTTGGGACGGCATGGTGGAGAGGTAGAAGCCAAATCCAACACTACCTTGGACCAAGTCTTACCTTTCAAATGAAAGGTAGAGAGCGAATTTAGGAGTGTGACTTGGTCCACTCAATTCAAATGAGTGAATGGGAGCAATAGGTGGGATGTGGCCGAATGTTTGGGGGTTTGTGGAGGTGTTGGCTGAAACTTGGGAGCTTGATGGGTAGTGGCCGGTTATGGTATGGGTGTGGGAAGGGTAGTGCCGAATCTTTTTGGCAAATTTCTTAGCATTTCGGTCATCATCTTGGTAAACCAAAATTCTTTCTTTTTGAGAAACCAAAGCCGAAATTCTAAAGAAGTTATCTTTCATTTCTTTGTGGAAACCGAGAGTGTAAACATCTAGTGCCGAACTTGCTTGTTTTTCTTTCAATCTCTTAGTAGCCGAATTTCTCCAAGTAAGTTCTCATTTTCTTCCTTTTCAAAAAAATCGAAAGCTTAAGCAATTCCAACTTGCCGAAATTTCTTTGTTTCCCCTTGACTCTTATTGGTAGCCGAAACCCACTCTCCAAAGCTCTCTCTCCATTTCTTATTTCTTTCAAAACCGTAAGTACTCTCCCTTTACCCATTTTTGTTTTCCTTCTATCTTAACACTTGTGAGCCGAATCTTCCTTCCACTGTTGACCGAATACCAATCCCCTTCTATACACCTTTCTCTTGTGTTTCTTCTTTGGGAATAAGCCGAATTCTTTCTTCATCTTGTTCTAAAAGTTGGCCGAACCTCTCCTCTCCTAGAAGTCATAGGTTGGCCGAATATTGAGTGTGGTAAGTGATATTACTTCACTCGTTTGATTTCATTAAGATAGGCTACAAGAGATTAATGATTCTATTTCTAGGTGAAGGCCGATTGTCAAAAGAGCCACTTTTGGTTCGGGGTTTGTTGGAAACCAACCATTCGCAAGTGTAAGGTAATGATTAATGTTGATTCTTTGATTGATGGTCTTTGGCCGAATGGTCTTAGTGCCTAATCCTATGTTGGCCGATTGTTTTAGGGGTTTGATAATCAAGGGACTCAGAGTGATTCGTAGGGATCTTTAGACTCGGTTTACCAGGTGTGTAACTAACACACTGATACTTAGTAAGATTATTAATAAACCTGTTTGCCTGTTAAAACTATAAACAGTATGATGGACAAATGAATACCCAAATGGGGTATGTGTACGATTCGGGTAAGTCTGTTCTATTATGAGTACTATTGATGAAGCATGATATCATGATTTATGTTATGCATGTTATGAGTTGTAATGCTTGGTATGTTGGCATGATATGCATGGCTAGTATGAGATGCATAATCCCATGAGTATGACATGTATGGGTGATACGAGAGGAGGGAGCAGTGATATATTGTGCTGACGAGCACCAGTGCTTTGGTAGCACACTTTGTGACTTTGGGTCACCAGAGGTTTGGCACCTCCAGAGGTTTGGTACCTCAGCGTCTCGTCCCAGTGGCTCAGTACCACAGTGGGTTGGCCCCACAGATGATTATACGGGATTGACGCCAGTGTTTTGGTAACACACGATGGGTTGGCCCCATCACCAGATTTGTGACTACGGTCACCAGTGCTTTGGTAGCACATTGTGTCTTTGGGACACCAGAGGTTTGGCACCTCATTGCGACTTGTCCCTGTGGTTTGACCACCGTGGGTTGGCCCCACTTGAGATATGGGATCGTCTGCTAGTGATTTGGTATCACACGATGGGTTGGCCCCATCATCATTGGATATGTGACTTCGGTCACCAGTGCTTTGGTAGCACAATTGTGTCTTTGGGACACCAGTGGTTTGGTACCACATTGACGGATATTGTGTCTTTGGGACACCAGTGTTTTGGTAACACATTGTGACTATATGTCACCAGTGGTTTGGCACCACCAGTGGTTTGGTACCACACGGGGTAGAAAAGGTGATATGGATGGTTAGGATCGGGTTGCATTAATTATGTTGCTATGTATGATGTGTGTTTGTATGTTGATTCATCGGGAGCGGGATTTACACACTGAGTCACCCGACTCACCCTCTCCTTTGACATTTCAGGTGCTTCGTAGACGCGAACATGGAGCCGGGATGGACTCGGGGTGCACATGCCATGCTGAATAAAGTTTTTACTCAGACTCTATAATTTTTGGTACTTTAGCTTATTACTTTAAATTGGGTTTTATTTCGGATTGTAAAAGGCCTTTTAAGTTATGTTTTATGCTGTCTATGTTTTAAGTTGATTTTGATATGCCTTAACAAAATAACTCGGAATAAATTTTACTAAAATTTGGAAAGATAATGTTTTCAAACTATAACGCGATGTGTTTTTAAACTATACCATCGGGTATCACACTAAGTCTTTTTGATAAACAAATTCAACTGGTTTCCAATTCTAACTTGTAATTCACCTAAGTTTAAAAGTGTTTTATGTATCACTAAGAAACTACTGAGGTTTTAAATGGTTTAAACTCGTTTTAACTATACATTCTGGCTAAGTTTTCAAAATCTCCGGGTTTCGAATACATCAACTGTTTTTCAAATAAGACTACCCAAATTTGTTTCAAGTACACCATGTTTTCATCCAACTTTTAAACGAAAAATCTGAACCTCTTAGAAACAATTTTCCCCGTAGCATACCAGATTCGGACGTGGTGTCTTGTCCGGGTTTGGGGTGTTACAATTGTGGTATCAGAGCCAGATTCAAAGGCTCGGCTGTGGGCCTGAGGCCCAAAATGTTTTCAAAAGACTGTTTTAAGTGTTTTTGGTTTGAATATATGGTTAGGAAGGCATGGCACCGAGTCTCCGGCACCAGTTCGCCCAGGTAAGTACCCCGTACTGTTACTTGTGATTTGATTGGTATGATATGATTGATGACTAGCAATAGTATGCTACTTTAGAGATTGAAACTGATAGGATTCTGTGAACTTGCGAGAACAAATCCTCATTAAATATTCATAAGACTTGCTTTTTAAACAAGTGGAATAAATACTGATGCATAAAATTCTTTAATCAGATACGTAGAAAGATTAGACATGAGCACTCGAGGCGGACGTGGTTGTAATACTCGTGGTAGAGGTAGGGGTAGAATGACGGTTTCTGAGCCCGTAGGATCTGGGCAGGGTTCAGAAAATGAGATACCGGTTCCGCCACCAGCTGGAGGTGGTGAGTTCCAAGATCAGACTGGGGATGACGCAGTGTCACAGGCGATGCTGCGAGTGTTGGAAAGGGTAGCTGGGGCAAGTGGTGGTGCAGGAGTTAGGAAATCTGTTCCTGAGCGACTCCGGGCTAACGGGGCCGAATTCTTCCGAGGTGTTTCGGGTGTTGCTCCTAGCACTGCTGAATATTGGCTGGAGGCAACTGAGCGGATCATGGACGATCTGGACTTGACGGCTGAAGAGAAGCTGAAGGGTGTTGTATCGCTTCTCCGGGATGAGTCATATCAGTGGTGGCTCACGGTACGGGACAGTGTGGCAGCAGAGGATTTGACATGGGACTATTTCAGGGCTGCTTATCAAAAGAAGTACATCGGGGCTAGTTACATCGACTCCCAGAGAAAGGCATTTCTGAGGCTTGTTCAGGGGAGTAAATCTGTTGCTGAGTACGAGGCTGAGTTCCTGAAGCTGAGTAGGTATGCCAGGGGCATTGTAGCCACTGAGCATGAGAGGTGTGTTCGTTTCGAGGATGGTCTGCGAGACGAGTTGAGGCTGCTGATTGCTCCTCAGCAGGAGCGCGAGTTTGCTGTCTTAGTTGAGAAAGCTAAGGTAGCCGAGGGTGTTAAGGAGTCAGTGAGGCAGAGCATGGACAGGAGTAGGCTTAAGAGGAGCTTTGGGTCTTCTGGTTCGTCGGGTAATCCGCAGAAGAGGGCTAGACCGAGTGGGCAGAATCAGTCTGCTAGGTTTGTTGCTGCTAGGCAGGGACCGCCGCAGTGTAATCAGTGTGGAAAATCTCATTGGGGTGGTTGTTGGACTGGAGGTAAAGGTTGCTTCGAGTGTGGTTCTCTGGAGCATCGCATTAGGGACTGTCCGCGTAGGATGGCCAGGATTCAGTCTGAGAGTCAGGGCCGTAATCAGTTCAGAGGTAATGGACCACCACCGCAGAGGGGCCGTGGTAATGGCAGAGGTGGTTATGGATCTGGTCGGGGTCGTGGAGCACCGGGCAGAGGTGCAGGTAGTTCTGATGCTAGACAGCCTGGATTGGTATATGCTGCGAGGCGCCGAGAGGAGGGCGACGCACCGGACGTCATAACCGGTACGTTCTTGATTTTTGGTACTCCTTATACTGCTTTAATTGATGTGGGTTCTACGCACTCTTATGTTGCCAGTAGTATAGTAGAGACAATGGACTTAGACTCTGAGATATCTTCTAGGCAGATGACTGTGATTAGCCCTCTAGGTCACTCTGTAGTGGTAGATAAACTGTTTAGAGAGGTACCCCTAGAACTCCAAGGGGTAGTGTTTGCTGCTGATCTGATGGAACTGCCGTTTGGGGAGTTCGATCTGATTCTGGGGATGGATTGGTTGGTTAAGTACCAGGCGAGGTTGGATTGCGCGGCTAAGCGTATGGTTCTTAAGACGGTTGATGGTGATGAGGTGGCTATGATAGGTAATAGGAGAAATTACTTATCAAATGTGGTATCTGCTTTGAAAGCGGAGAAGATGGTCAGGAAGGGCTGTGAAGCGTATGTGGTTCATGTGTATGCCTTGGAGGCTAAAGAGTTTGCAGTTGAGAAGGTTCGTACTGTTAAGGAATTTGCTGATGTGTTTCCTGAGGAACTTCCGGGTTTGCCGCCAGATCGTGAGGTAGAGTTCGGGATTGATCTGTTACCCGGGACTGCGCCAGTGTCTATTGCTCCGTATAGAATGGCACCAAAGGAATTGGTGGAGCTTAAGGCCCAGATCCAGGAGTTATTGGATCGAGGTTTTATCAGGCCAAGTGTTTCGCCGTGGGGTGCGCCGGTTCTTTTCGTTAAGAAGAAAGATGGCACGATGCGGATGTGCATAGACTACCGCCAGTTGAACAAGCTGACGATTAAAAACAAGTATCCGTTGCCACGGATAGATGATTTGTTTGATCAGCTGAAGGGTGCTGCGGTATTTTCGAAGATTGACCTGAGGTCTGGGTATCACCAGTTAAAGGTTAAGGAGGCTGATATCCATAAAACAGCATTTCGGACTCGGTATGGGCACTACGAATTCCTGGTAATGCCATTCGGGTTGACTAACGCACCGGCAGCGTTTATGGATATGATGAATAGGGTGTTCCAGCAGTATCTGGATCAGTTCGTGGTGGTTTTCATAGACGACATCTTAGTGTACTCAAGGACAGAGGAAGAGCATGATGCGCATTTGAGGGTGGTGCTGTAGATTCTGAGGGAAAAGCAACTTTATGCTAAGTTCAGCAAGTGTGAGTTCTGGCTTAGGGAAGTGACATTCTTGGGTCATGTAGTGTCAGCTGAGGGTATTCGAGTAGATCCTCGTAAGATTGAGGCAGTTTTGGATTGGAAGCCGCCGAGGTCAGTGGCTGAGATTCGGAGTTTTCTGGGTTTGGCCGGATATTACCGAAGGTTTGTTGAGGGTTTCTCGTTGATAGCAGCGCCGATGACTAAGTTGTTAAGGAAAGAGGTTCCGTTTGTATGGACTGAGAAACAGCAGGAAAGCTTTGATAAGTTAAAGAAGATCTTGACTGAAGCTCCGGTTTTAATTCAACCTGAGGCTGGTAAGGAATATACCGTGTACTGCGATGCATCACATACGGGTCTGGGTTGTGTGTTGATGCAGGAAGGTAAGGTTGTGGCTTACGCTTCTAGGCAGCTGAGGCCACATGAGGTTAACTATCCGACGCACGATTTGGAGCTAGCGGCTGTAGTTTTCGCCTTAAAGATTTGGAGGCACTACTTGTACGGTGAGAGATCGATAGTCTACACGGATCACAAGAGTCTGAAGTATCTACTGACTCAGAAGGATTTGAATTTGAGGCAGCGTAGATGGGTTGAGTTGCTGAAGGATTATGACTGTTCTATTGAGTATCATCCGGGCAAGGCTAACGTGGTAGCAGACGCGTTGAGCCGTAAGGTTGTTTCGGACTTAAGAGCATTGTTTGCCCATTTGAGCTTGTATGACGACGGGAGTATTTTGGCAGAGCTGCAGGTTAAGCCTACTTGGGTTGAGCAGATCAGAGAGAAACAGTTGTTGGATGAGGTTCTGAGTGCACGAAGGTTGCAGGTGCAGGATAGTGGTTTGGAGGGTTACAGCTTGTCTGGTGATGAGGTTCTGTGTTTTCAGGGTAAGGCTTGTATGCCTAAAGATGTTGAGCTGAGGCAGAAGATTCTTCAGGACGCACATAGCAGTCCTTATGCTATGCATCCTGGAGGTAGCAAGATGTATAAGGATCTGAGAGAGCAGTTTTGGTGGCCTGGGTTGAAGAAAGAGGTAACAGAGTTTGTTGGGAAATGTCTGACTTGTCAGCAGGTCAAGGCGGAGCACCAGTTGCCGTCGGGTTTGCTTCAGCCTGTGAAGATTCCGCAGTGGAAGTGGGAGAGGATAACCATGGATTTTGTCAGTGGGTTACCGCTTACGCCAAGCAAGAAGGATTCAGTTTGGCTAGTGGTGGATCGTCTGACTAAATCAGCTCACTTTATTCCGGTGAGGGTTGACTACTCACTTCAGAAGCTAGCGAAGCTGTATGTGTCAGAGATAGTGAGGTTGCATGGTGTGCCAGTTTCGATAATCTCGGATAGGGATCCCAGGTTTACTTCAAGGTTCTGGAAGGCATTGCATCAAGCATTGGGTACTCGTTTGGATTTCAGCACGGCTTTTCACCCGCAGTCTGACGGTCAATCAGAAAGGGTTATTCAGATCTTAGAAGACATGCTGAGAGGTTGTGTCTTGGATTTCAGAGGTAGTTGGGAGGAGTTTCTACCATTAGCTGAGTTTGCCTACAACAACAGTTACCAAGCGAGCATCAGGATGGCTCCGTATGAGGCGTTGTATGGCAGGAAGTGTCGCTCACCTACATGTTGGACAGAGTTAGGTGAACGCCAGTTGTTAGGACCTGAGTTGGTAGCTGAGACTGAGGACAAGGTTAAAGTGATTCAGACTCGATTGAAGGAAGCTTCGGACCGGCAGAAGTCTTATGCCGATCTTAAGCGAAGAGATATAGAGTTTGCTGTTGGGGATCGAGTGTTTCTGAAGGTCTCGCCTTGGAAGAAGGTTCTGAGGTTCGGGAAGAAAGGCAAGCTAAGTCCGAGGTTCATTGGGCCGTATAAGGTTTTGAGACGAGTTGGACCAGTAGCGTATCAGCTTGAATTGCCAGCAGAGCTTAGTCAGATTCACGACGTTTTTCATGTTTCGATGCTTCGGAGGTATCGTTCAGATCCGTCGCATGTGGTAGTAGTGGAAGAGATCGAGGTACATCCAGACTTGACTATGGAAGAGGAACCTGTGCAGATTCTTGATCGGGATGTGAAGGTTCTGCGTAGGAAGTCTGTGCCTTTGGTTAAGGTACTTTGGCGGAATCATGGTGTAGAAGAAGCGACGTGGGAACCCGAGGATGCGATGAGACAGCAATACCCGCAACTCTTTTGACCAGGTAATTTCGAGGCCGAAATTATTTTTAAGGGGGGTAGAACTGTAATATCCCGGGTTAGGGGCTATTTTTGTCATGGCATGTTCTACATGTTGTTAGTATGCTATGTTGCTATTTTTATGTTTTCGGGGCTTAATTATAGCCTAGGTGTATGCCTGAGTTAATGGAAGAATTTTGGTTTTTGGGTATTAAGTGAAGGGGGTTGAGGAAGCTGGGGTTTAAGAAAATAAATTGTGGTTTCATTGCACAAAAAAAAGAGTGGCAGAGTGGCAGAGCATGTGCCACTTGGGAGCTTGGTGTGGCGTCATTTGCAAGGGAGGGGGATGTCCTGAGTTCGAGCTGCGAAACCCCCATTTTGGCTTTAATTTTGGGACGGCATGGTGGAGAGGTAGAAGCCAAATCCAACACTACCTTGGACCAAGTCTTACCTTTCAAATGAAAGGTAGAGAGCGAATTTAGGAGTGTGACTTGGTCCACTCAATTCAAATGAGTGAATGGGAGCAATAGGTGGGATGTGGCCGAATGTTTGGGGGTTTGTGGAGGTGTTGGCTGAAACTTGGGAGCTTGATGGGTAGTGGCCGGTTATGGTATGGGTGTGGGAAGGGTAGTGCCGAATCTTTTTGGCAAATTTCTTAGCATTTCGGTCATCATCTTGGTAAACCAAAATTCTTTCTTTTTGAGAAACCAAAGCCGAAATTCTAAAGAAGTTATCTTTCATTTCTTTGTGGAAACCGAGAGTGTAAACATCTAGTGCCGAACTTGCTTGTTTTTCTTTCAATCTCTTAGTAGCCGAATTTCTCCAAGTAAGTTCTCATTTTCTTCCTTTTCAAAAAAATCGAAAGCTTAAGCAATTCCAACTTGCCGAAATTTCTTTGTTTCCCCTTGACTCTTATTGGTAGCCGAAACCCACTCTCCAAAGCTCTCTCTCCATTTCTTATTTCTTTCAAAACCGTAAGTACTCTCCCTTTACCCATTTTTGTTTTCCTTCTATCTTAACACTTGTGAGCCGAATCTTCCTTCCACTGTTGACCGAATACCAATCCCCTTCTATACACCTTTCTCTTGTGTTTCTTCTTTGGGAATAAGCCGAATTCTTTCTTCATCTTGTTCTAAAAGTTGGTCGAACCTCTCCTCTCCTAGAAGTCATAGGTTGGCCGAATATTGAGTATGGTAAGTGATATTACTTCACTCGTTTGATTTCATTAAGATAGGCTACAAGAGATTAATGATTCTATTTCTAGGTGAAGGCCGATTGTCAAAAGAGCCACTTTTGGTTCGGGGTTTGTTTGGAAACCAAACCATTCGCAAGTGTAAGGTAATGATTAATGTTGATTCTTTGATTGATGGTCTTTGGCCGAATGGTCTTAGTGCCTAATCCTATGTTGGCCGATTGTTTTAGGGGTTTGATAATCAAGGGACTCAGAGTGATTCGTAGGGATCTTTAGACTCGGTTTACCAGGTGTGTAACTAACACACTGATACTTAGTAAGATTATTAATAAACCTGTTTGCCTGTTAAAACTATAAACAGTATGATGGACAAATGAATACCCAAATGGGGTATGTGTACGATTCGGGTAAGTCTGTTCTATTATGAGTACTATTGATGAAGCATGATATCATGATTTATGTTATGCATGTTATGAGTTGTAATGCTTGGTATGTTGGCATGATATGCATGGCTAGTATGAGATGCATAATCCCATGAGTATGACATGTATGGGTGATACGAGAGGAGGGAGCAGTGATATATTGTGCTGACGAGCACCAGTGCTTTGGTAGCACACTTTGTGACTTTGGGTCACCAGAGGTTTGGCACCTCCAGAGGTTTGGTACCTCAGCGTCTCGTCCCAGTGGCTCAGTACCACAGTGGGTTGGCCCCACAGATGATTATACGGGATTGACGCCAGTGTTTTGGTAACACACGATGGGTTGGCCCCATCACCAGATTTGTGACTACGGTCACCAGTGCTTTGGTAGCACATTGTGTCTTTGGGACACCAGAGGTTTGGCACCTCATTGCGACTTGTCCCTGTGGTTTGACCACCGTGGGTTGGCCCCACTTGAGATATGGGATCGTCTGCTAGTGATTTGGTATCACACGATGGGTTGGCCCCATCATCATTGGATATGTGACTTCGGTCACCAGTGCTTTGGTAGCACAATTGTGTCTTTGGGACACCAGTGGTTTGGTACCACATTGACGGATATTGTGTCTTTGGGACACCAGTGTTTTGGTAACACATTGTGACTATATGTCACCAGTGGTTTGGCACCACCAGTGGTTTGGTACCACACGGGGTAGAAAAGGTGATATGGATGGTTAGGATCGGGTTGCATTAATTATGTTGCTATGTATGATGTGTGTTTGTATGTTGATTCATCGGGAGCGGGATTTACACACTGAGTCACCCGACTCACCCTCTCCTTTGACATTTCAGGTGCTTCGTAGACGCGAACATGGAGCCGGGATGGACTCGGGGTGCACATGCCATGCTGAATAAAGTTTTTACTCAGACTCTATAATTTTTGGTACTTTAGCTTATTACTTTAAATTGGGTTTTATTTCGGATTGTAAAAGGCCTTTTAAGTTATGTTTTATGCTGTCTATGTTTTAAGTTGATTTTGATATGCCTTAACAAAATAACTCGGAATAAATTTTACTAAAATTTGGAAAGATAATGTTTTCAAACTATAACGCGATGTGTTTTTAAACTATACTATCGGGTATCACACTAAGTCTTTTTGATAAACAAATTCAACTGGTTTCCAATTCTAACTTGTAATTCACCTAAGTTTAAAAGTGTTTTATGTATCACTAAGAAACTACTGAGGTTTTAAATGGTTTAAACTCGTTTTAACTATACATTCTGGCTAAGTTTTCAAAATCTCCGGGTTTCGAATACATCAACTGTTTTTCAAATAAGACTACCCAAATTTGTTTCAAGTACACCATGTTTTCATCCAACTTTTAAACGAAAAATCTGAACCTCTTAGAAACAATTTTCCCCGTAGCATACCAGATTCGGACGTGGTGTCTTGTCCGGGTTTGGGGTGTTACAACGCTCAGGTTTGTGCAAGTGCACACATTCGTTATTAAGTAATAAAGTAAATAAAAGAGTTATTGTAACAACCCAGTTTTAGTGGTGTCGAAAACAGTGATTTCGGGACCATGATTCTGATGAGGGAGTAAATATTTTAGTATTTATTTAATGTCCATAGGATTAATTTAAGGTAGTATTAAATTTTCGTTAAGAAAATTTGAGGTTTAAGTGGTTAATAGGTAAAAAGGACTAAATTAAAAAAGGTGCAAAAGTTGAGTTCTATTAGTTAAGTGGATAAAGTAACCTTAGTAAGATGAATTAATGGACTTAGTGAGTAAATATGCCATAAATCATGTTAGTGGATAGTTATGGACATAGGTTAGTTGGAAATTTTTAATTATAATAAGGGTAAAAAGGTAAATTAGTAAATAAATTAAACAAAGTAATTAAAAGATGGATGAAATATCATCTTCTTTGTTTTTATTTCCCCAAAATCGAAATCTCCATTGTTGAAGGGAGAACATTTGGCCAAGCTCATTGCTTTTGCATGGTATGTATTTTTGTCTCGTTCGTAGTAATATTTACGTTTTTGAGCTCGTTTTAGCTTAAACTACTTAGCCCGAGGGTTAATTTGCAAAACGGTTAACGGTTGAGGGATACCTTGTGAATGAAATTGATGAATTTGTGATGGTAATTTCTAGATTATTAAACTTGGTTGTTAAATAAACTTGTTTTGTTAAGTGATTTTTGATGAATTTATGGTTAAGGATTAATTTGATAAAAGTGTAAAATTCCTTGAAATTTATGCAAAATTTTGGGTAAATATGGGCTGATTAGGTTCCCTAGAAGAATTGGTTAGCACATGTTGTTTAAGAAAAATAGTGAAATTGCAAGTTATGGTTATAATGACTAAGTTGTGAAAAAGTTAAAATATGAGGGGTAATTTTATAATTTTATGATAATATGAATTATAGATTGAATTGAATACTTGAGGTTATTTGAAGTACTTAATTGAATGAAATTATTTATTTAGATCAAGATAAACAACAATAGGACTTAAATCAGGGAAAGACGAAAGCTTTGAATTAATCTCCAACTCTACTTTTGCGACTATAGTTATCGAAATAAGTTCGTATAGAGATAAAAATTTGTCATTTGATGTTTTAAATTGAGTTATCTAATTTTACTATACTAGATTTACTTTGACTCGATGAATATGATAATATTTTGGAATGTTGATTGTTAATTAATCTCGTTTGAACCTTAAGAATTCTTACGATACGAATGACATGTGTAACACCCCAAACCCGGCCCATACGTTACGAGCGGATTTGGTATGTCACAAGAAGAAAATGTTTTGAGAACTTATGAATGTACTAAAGAATGACATTAATATAATATAGTTAAGAAAGCAAGTTTGATTTATAACTATTCGATAAAATACAAATTTCGAGAAGTTGATTGATGTAACAGAAACCGAACTTTTGAATTTTAAAACCATGAAGAAAATCGTAAAACATCATGTGATTCTACTAAAATAGGCGTTACTTAGTTGTGTTTTAAGTAAATAAATTTTGTATGTAAATATAAAATACAGCTATTTTTGAAAGATCATTTGATGAGTCAAAAATCGAGGTAGTGCTTTAAAATCGTGACTTTTGAAAATGTCGTAGATAATTTTGAAAGAAAATCCAAGTTAAATCATTTGTAAAAGTTTGCTATAAAATCCATTTATTAATCAATTCTGGAAACCATTATTTAAGTTTTTAGAAAATTTCCTTTTTAAACAATTTCAGAAAAATAATAAAAACATCCCAATCATAAAGCAAAAATAAAAATAGTCCAGAGGCCTTATTACAACTTAAATACCCAAAATAGTAAAGGTAACAAAATAATACGAAAAAGTAATTTACTAATGATTACAAACATCATTTATGAAGTATGGCCTCCACCGAGTCATCCATGGCCCCAAGTCCTCATCACTGAGCGTTACCTACAGGGATTAAGAAAAGAAAAGGGGGTGAGTTACAAGAACTCAGTGTATAATCCCCTTACCGTCATCCACTAGGTCTGAACCCATTTAGCAAAAACTTGGGCCGAAGCCCATTTATAATAACTTGGGTTGAAGCCCATTTACAAAACAGAATATATCGAATGAATCAAATGAATGTAATGCAATCCCAAACCAACCTAATAATCCATCCGCCACACACCACCCGTACCATCCAACACACCTGTGGGGATCAAGTCAACCCACCCCGCCAACACGCCAATCGCAGGCATTAAGCCATTTATAACAAATTTAAATTGTGGGCAAGCCACCAGAATCATAGAGTATCATATTATCAAACATATTTGTGGCAGTGCCACCGGAATTACTTCTCTTCCACATTTTCCCATCCCATGCAAAATTATGCATATGTAACATACATAGTAGATGATATTACAATTATAAACAACAATTAATAACTCAGAGATTCATTACAAAATTTGGCCCATTAACACTTTGCAAAATCGGCCCATTAAGGCAATCTATCAAATCGGCCCATTAAGGCAATCTATCAAATTGGTCCACTAAAGCATTTTCGTATTTAGGCCCTTTAGGGCATTTTCGTAATCTGGTAATTTTACCCACTAAGGATAATTCGGTAATCTCGCAACCTAGGGGTATTTTGATAATTTACCCTCCAAGGGTATTTTGGTAATTCCGCAACCTAGACTTAACTACTAATGTGAGGCACAAAAATTGAAATTGTCCACCTGCGTCATATTGACTAAATTGTCTATAACTTGATCTAGGAATCTTGAAATTTAAATCCGTAAATTTTCCTTGAAACTAGAATCGTATATCTTTCTACTATAAGTTTTCCAGAATTTTTGACTTAACCAATTAGAACATTATATTTCTTAAAGTTTCCCTTGTTTCACTATCCAACGATTCTGACCTCTCTTATCTTATTTTAAAATATCTCAATGTACGGTTTTCATATACTGCTCCCACTTGTTTCTAATGAAAATAGGCTCACTAAGAACTCTATACATATAAATTATAACTCATAATTCACTTTGTACAATTTTATACGATTTTTCCAAGACAGATCAGGGAACCACGAAGTCAATCAGAACCAGTCTCACTAAAATTAAGATATCTCAGAATATAAAATTTCTTTTTCTTCTCCGTTTCTTCCATATCAAAATAGACACGGTAAGCTTTGATTCGATATCTTGTTCACTTATTATTCCCTTCCTCCTATTTATCGTGATTTTTCTAAATCACGCCACTGCTGCTAACCAAACTGTTTCATTGCTAAAATACGTTACCACTACGAATATACGCACTCTCGAGTGATCACGGATGCCGGTTTTCGGTTTTTCTTCAGTATTTTGACCAAATCACAAAACATATCATACAAACTTTCAGAGAGATGTGAGATTACACACCATTTCAAACATGTATTCAAAAGGTACGGGATTACACACCTTATTCACGAGTTGTGCTATCCACCGATTTCAACACCACGAATGTGATCTCCCTCGGTGCACCAAGAATCGATCCTACCCTTTGGCTATTGAAATCCCATCCTAACAATATTTGGTGAGCGAAAGAGTTGTTAGCAAATATTCCACCTTTGGCCAAAACAAATCTTATAACATTCTTACCCCACTTGCTTGACGAGTCGATGATAACAATTTGGTTAAAATAAATCACTTGTGCTCCTTCACCTTGTTGAAAGTCCTAAGCCCAACGATGGCCATATCATAGAAAAGAATGTAACTCAGGCCCAACGAGAGAGAAAGAAGAACACACGTTTTATTAAGGAAGAACTCGAATGAAACAAAGTTATTGACAAAGAGAGAATTACTACTTACCGATTCGATGAAGAAGAGGTTTTCCCACACGATAGGGAACGAAATGATGAAGAAATAGGATGATAATGGGTTCGGCTATAGAGAAAATCGAACAAAAGATGTGATCACAAAGTGATGTCGATTAAAGAAGAAGAAAAGGTTGATGAAATGGTCAAAAGAAAGGAATGGATGGAGAAAAATGCTTTGGTGGTTTCGGCTATCAAAAGGGAGATGAGCAAAGGTGAATGTTTCGGCCAAACCAAAGAAAAAGAATGCACAAATGTGTTAGGAGATTTCGGCCAAAGCAAAGAGGGAGATGGATTTGAAAAGAAGACACAAATGTTCAAAAAGAAAAGTGTACCTCTCATGCACCAAAAACTAACAAAATGATCTAAAGAGAAAAGAGAAATTCGGCTCTCCCTTCCCCCTAACAAAACCGTCCATAGCTTGACAATAAGGTCAACATTAGCCAACCAAAACTTTCCAAAACACCTTCCTCTCTTTGGACCAACATGTCCCCTTATCTTATCCCTTTCTTTGATTTCCTTCCTTCTTTTTCCCTTATCTTCCTCCTTACCATAATCCTTAGTCTTTTATCCAAAAATTTAAAAGTCTTCCTTGCCATATTAAAGCCTTGACCGACACTTTGGATGAATAGCACAAAAATTAATCAAAAGTTTGCAATAGATGGGATTTGAACCTCAGACCATTAGTACACTCCACACGCCACTTTCCACCTTTACCAATAGACTCCTTGTGCTAGTAAAATGCACACTTATTTCCTTAAGTCTTGATGCTACTTGCCTATTCTCCTTAAATGCTTAAACACAACAATTTTCCTATAGCCCATCTTAAACCCGGAACTTCCTAGAAACCTCGTAACCTTCCAAATTCACTTAACTAATAAGTCCAATTTGCAATAACGCCATTCTCATGTTCTCAAAAATTTTAAACATTCCTACGCCCAAGGCCCATTGGGCCCAATTCTTCTAGGCCCAATTTCGGGATGTTACAACATGTCATTAGGGATTCATGTTTCCTATCGATGGCTGAGGTCCTACATTTCTTGCAGATTCTCCACAGATCATGTGAGCAGCATCTTGTAGCTAATATCCTGACCCACAGTGTAACAGCTCGTTTTTAGTGAAATCAGAACAGTGGTTTCGGGACCACAAATTCGAGTCCGAAAGAAAATTTATTTTGATATTATTTTATGGTATGCATTGTGATAGGAATATCGTATAATAATTTCGTTAAGAAAATTTTACGGATTACATGATTGATTGATAAAAGGACCAAATTGCATAAAATGCAAAATTGAGTTCTAGTAGCTATAAGTATCAAATAGCTATGTAATTCAAAATTTGAGGTCCTTATATGGTAAATAGACCATTAAGAGGAGTTAGTAGATAAGTATGATGATTCATCTTAGTAGATAAGTATGATGATTCATCCATGGAAAATTAAATAAAGAAAATGACTAAATTGGAAAGAAAAAGATGAAAAGATGATAAATTGATTAAATAATAAAAATATCATCATTTATCATAATCTTTCCCAAATTTTTTTTATGGAAATCCTAGCTAAGAGAAGAGAATTCAAGCAAGCTTATTTGGCTTAATTGGGTAAGCATTATTGTCCCGTTTTTAATTATTTTTATGTTTCCGAGATCGTAATAGCTTAATCTAGCTATCTCAGGGATTAACTTGTAAAGTTATCAAAGTATTAAAGTTTTTCCATGGATGAATATGCATGAATTATGAAATTTATGGTAGAAAATGAAAGATTGTTGATAGATAAACAACTTTTGTAAAGTGAATTTTGATGAAATTGTGATTTAGGGACTAAATTGTAAAGAAGTGAAATTTATGAAAAAAATTCTAAATTTTATGAATTAATTGGGTTGTAAATGTTATATGTAAAAAAATCGGTTAGGCTTGGAATAAGTATTAAATTGCATGAATTTCATTTTCAGAGCCTAGGGACGAAATCGTCATTAATTAAAATTATAGGGACAAAATGGTAATTTTGCCTAGGATGTGAATGGAATTGAATTGAATATGAATTGTATTAAATTGAGTTAAATTTACTCATATAGATCCGGATAGATAAAATACGGAATTGAATCGAGGAAAGGAAAAAATATCGGATTTGTAGATTACAATTCAAAAACACTTGTCAAGGTAAGTTCGTGTAACTAAATTGTATATTTATATGTTTAAATTTAATGATATGTATGTGAAATTTCGATGTACATAAAATTGATTACAAATCCGACAAAACTCGATAAATGTAAAGTCCCATTTGAATAAATAAAATTCGATGGATACAAGATTCTCGAATTGGTTGTGGTCTTGCATATGTTGCAAACACACCACAGCTTGAAAGAGCGTCCCGTTATTAGCTCTCATGAGCATCCCGATATATGGCCCTCTCAAGCTTCCCGTTATATGGTTCCTATGAGCTTCCCGTTAATAGCTCTTCGGAGCATCCCGATCGGTCATGATCCTGCATATGTTGTGGGCACACCACAGCTCTTATGAGCTTCCCTTTATATAGCTCTTTGTGAGCTTCCTGATTAATGGCTCTTCAGAGCTTCTCGATATGGCTCGCTTGAACTTCCCGATATATGGCTATTTGGAGCTTTCTATTAATGGCTCTTCGGAGCTACCCGTTATTAGCTGGCATGAGCTTCCCGATTATGGCTCTTACGAGCTTCCCATTATACAACTCGGATAAGCTTCCTGTTATATGGCTCAAGAGAGGGCTTTCCGTTTATATGCTCGTATGAGCATTCTTGAATATGAATTGACAGATTACAGTTTTATACACTTCGAGTGTACTACATGTGTATCCATCGATATTTCAAATAATTTCAACGGGCAAAGTTCCGACATGGAATAATTTGAACTTGAGATGAATTATTATGGAAATGTATATGTTATATAAATATATGATGTGGAAAACATATGTATATGAAATTTGTTACATGATGAGCTCATCTTTGTTTCTTGATATTCACATGAAGTACATGACTAACATGTTTCTTGAGATTCACATGAAGTACATGACTAACATGTTTCTTGAGATTATATGTGTTTAGGCAAATTGCCAAATTTCTTTGGATGAATTTTGCATGTTTACTTTAAATGTAAATGAATGGTAAGTTAATTTTCCGTTATACGAACTTACTAAGCATAATATGCTTACTCTTTTTTATTTTCCTCTGTTTTATAGTAATTCGAAAGCTCGTTGGGTTGGAACTTGGTGGAGATATCATCACATTATCCCTCGACTCATTTTGGTATAAATAGTAAACTTATTTTGGTTATAATGGCATGTATAGGTTAATTAGCCAAAAATGTTGGCATGTAAATGTTTGATTTATAATAGCCATTTGAATGGCTTATGATTGATATGTTTTGATGTATATATAAGTGGATTTATCATGTTAGAAGTTTTGAGCCTGATTTTACATATATGCATTTGGTTATTTAGGTAAATATGAACACTAAGTAGACATGATAATAAATTGTCATTTGAGGTGCCTAAGAGCACATTGGTTATGTGTGGTAATATGTTATGTTTAAGACATGATTTTGGCTTGATTTGAATGTCTTGAATCGGTTGGTGAATGTGTTTAAGTGTTAATGTAGGTGGAAGACAAATTGGGTGAGAAATGTGGCCTTGGAAATGGCATATTTTCGTCTACACGGTAAAGACACGGGCATGTGTCTCAGCCGTCACATGGGCATGTGTTTTGGCTGTGTGTCCTCTGCATCATTAAAATTTAAAACAGAATGCTCAGGATTTTTTCACACGGCCTGGCATAAGGGTGTGTGGCTTGGCCGTGTGACCCCTGCACCTATTTAATGAAAATTTTCATGTTCACACGGCCTAGCACACGAGCGTGTGACTTGTTAGTGTGACGCAAGACAGAGAGTTACACAAGTATGGACAGGGGCTGGACGAGGTCGTGTGCCCTATTTCGAAAGCCCACACGGCCTGAGACACGAGCGTGTTTGTAACATCCTGAAAAGGGCCTATGCATTTTTGGTTTAATTGTACGAAATGACATGTCTTATGTGTTATGAATGTGTTTTGAACATTTTTTTGGAAACCTGGAAATGTATGGAAATGTTAAGTTTAAAAGAGGAAAGTGAACATTTTTGGAAACTAAGAAAGGTAAGGAAATGATTTGGAAATGATTCAAAAGAGGAAAGTAAACATTTCGGGAAACTTGGAAATGTAAGGAAATGTTAAGTTTAAAGGAGGCAAACGAAAATTTTTGGAAACTTGGAAATGTAAAGAAATGTCAAGTTTTAAGGTTTAAAAAGAGGAAATTAAGGTAAGGTGGCCTTAATAAAATTAATAGGAGGAATTTGACACACAAACAGGCTTGGAAAAGTGGCCTGGAAATGTCACTTAAAGGCCTAGCATGTGACGCCACCTACATGTGCAATTGGGCCTAAGTTCGAGTCACTTAGGAAGCAAAATAAAATTTCTATTTTGCTACAAGGAGCAGAGAGGTGGACGGCATTAAGGCTTTTAAAAGAGGAGTTTTATTCTCTTTAAATTTCGGCTAAATAGAAGGATAAATGATGATTTATCTTAAATTATTTTCAAGGAGATAATAGGGGATTATTCTTTTAATAAAGTGATAATTCAAAGGATAAAGTTATCAAAATAGAAGAGTGGTGGCCAAGTAAGGGATTCAGAGTAGTAATTTCGGCTATAAGAGGGAAAAAATAGGGCTACTCATCAATTTTTCTTCCTTCTCTCTCTCTGCCGAATTTTCCTTGGCCAAGTAGCCTCTCTTTCATCGATTCTTTTCCTTTCCAAAATCCTTCTTTTCTTCTTTTCTTCTTTTCTCTTCTGCTGTCAAAGCCGAAACCTTTTATCCCTGTCTAAGTCTCCATAGCCGAACCTTGGTGGGACTTCAAACAAGGGTGTGTCGACTTCTTCAAGTAAGGGTAAGGATCTATTACCATTATTTTCTTTTTTCTTTAAACCGAAAGTCAAGGTTCTAATGTCATATAGATGTTGGCCAAAACTTTGAAGGAAAGCTTTGGGATTCTGTGACTGTCGACTACAAGGAGGAAAGTTTCGGGATTTCAAATCATAAAGGTAAGACATATGTATAATCGGCCAAAGTTCTATTTTAAGTACTTAGATCTATTTGTTTTAACCGAAAACTAACCAATTCAAGGGATCTAGTGATTAGCCGATTTCAAAGGAGAAGAATACAAGTTTCCGGGATTTAATTAATCATCAAAACGGCAACAAGGTAGGTTTTAAGAATACAAATCCTACTAGGATTTGGTTTTATAGTCGAATAGGCTTTATGCTAACATATTAAGGTTACCAAATGTAGGAATTGAGATTTAAAGCAATAGATCAGTTTTTCGGGATTTCAAGGAATTCGTTAAGCAAATCAGGTGTGTACCCCACACTATCTTTAATACGTTATATGGCAATATTTAATATAAGTATGTATAAGAATGTGAATATGGCTAAGGTACCCTAATGTGGTACAAAGTACTCAGGTACGTTTCCTACTCGTACTAGGATTACGAAATATGTTATATTTTAACATGTGAAAAGTGACATGAATGTGAATTTAAGTATGATATGCATGATATGAATAATATGGGGCATTCGGGTTATATGAGAAAGGGGAAGTGAATGTGGTGACTTCGGTCTCACTATCTGAATGTGGTGACTTCGGTCACATTATCTGAATGTGGTAACTTCGGTTACATTATCTGAATGTGGTGTCTCATGACACAATTAATTAATCTAGTGGCTATGCCACGAATTTTATATGGGCGATGAGCACGTCGACTGCAGCGACTGCCTTCGATGGAGTGTAGCGGAAGGAGGGTTGACTTAGTAGTCCCCACGGTGTGCAGGTTGGTACCGGGATGTGTAGCGGATGGCATCTAGGTTTGGGTTTGGGTTTGCATCATTACCTTGAATTACTATGTGAACATGATATGTATGGTATGCCTAAATCTATTAGACTTTAGTGTTGGATACACATTGAGTCTGTTTGACTCACCCTGTTGGGGAATATTTTTCAGGTGATGAGCAGTAATGGACCGGGTCGGCAGGAGCTCAAAGGTGGCCATGCACAGCAAGCAAATTATTTAATCTGGACATTTTATTTTATTTAAGTACTCTACAATTTTTATTTTGGGTTTTGTTTTATGTAATAAGGCCATAGTGAACTATTTTATTTCTGTCTTATTGTTTAATTATGTTTACAAATTTTTATTAAGTTAAAGATTAAGTAATTTAATTTTTGAATATACTCTGTATGTTTTATCACTTAAAATTAAAAAGGGTTTTCAAATAAAATCGAATTCGTTTTCAACTCAAGCCCAACCCAAAACAATATTTTTTAAAAAATCGCACAAGCTTTTCCTAAGAAGCAAAAGAATTTGAACCGGTTTTCTTGAGGAACATACCAGATCCAGACCAGGCTCGTGGGCCGGGTATGGGGTGTTTCAATTTGGTATCAGAGCCCAGTTTCAAACCCTCGGCCTGGGGTTTAAGGCCCAAAACGTTTTCAAATCGAGCCCAAATGAGTTTTTGAATATAAGCAGGTTTTCTGGCATGGCACCTAAGTCTCCAACCCGAAGTCCACCAGGTAAGTACCCCTAACCATCTGTGTGATTATGTGATTATATTATGAAGGGTAGAAATTGGAATGGAATGTAGAGTAGTATGATAAGTATGTGAACCGTAGGACTAGTATACCCCAACAAATACATAAGATTTAATATCTACTTAAACAAACCTATGGCTAAGTCACCAAGTTAGGGTGTGGAAACCCCTGTGCGCATGTCCAGGATTGGATCCGGAAGAGCCTGGTATTTAAGCAGTCCTAGTGACTCACCTCCTCTTCGCTGGAATCCTACCTGGTGCGTAGCTTCGGTTCACCCTAACCAAAAGGACTCAAAGAGTGTGGTAACCTCTGTGCGCATATCTAGGAATGGTTTCGGTGGGAGCTTGGTACTTAAGCAGTCCGCGTGACTCACCTCCTCTCCATTCGAATCCTGCCTGGTGCGTAGCTTTGGTTCATCCTGACCAAGAGGACTCGGTCATAGGCTAAACACAATAACTAAAACCCCAAAGGGAACTAGCCGTATTTTTATGGAAACTCTAGTTTTAAAACTCTTAAAATCACCCTCTTAATTTGTGAAACTATCTCTCTAAAAAAAATTTCCGAAAAATTTTTGATTTATGAAATTACAAAAATACCCCTAGTGGTAAAATTACAAAAATGCCCTTGGTTTATAAAATGTCCAACTACCCAACAGTTTTACCAAAATTTCATTACTTTATAAATGTTCAAAAACCCTAATTTCCAAAATATCAAAATACCTTGATTTTTGAAAATTACAAAACTACCCCTAACTTACAAAATTACCAAAATGACCCTAATTTCCAAATTTTTGCAACATCACCGTTTTGGAAAGTGCAATTCTCAAAAAGAACTCTCAAAGTTTTACAAAATTTGGAAATACCCCGGAAATATTAAACTTTACAAAATTTACCCTGGTTTATTACCAAAATACCCCCGAGGTCCAAAATTACTGAAATACCCCCGGATTTCAAAATTTTCAAAAAAAATACCCCGAGAATTTTAAAATTCCAAAATACTTTTTGACAAAATCACCAAGGAACTTTTTCTTTTGAAAAATGATGAAAATACCCCTGTAGGACAAATTACGAAAATACCACTGGGTAGTGAGAAAACAACAACAATGAAAATTACAACGTTTCTCTGAATGAACGAAAGTTCATAATTGTTTGATGGATGAATGAATGAATGAAAAGACTGTGTGCATGTATGAATACGAAAGAACCACTTCTAAAATTCTTTTCATAAAACTTCTTCGCAGGTAATAAGTGAAACAAGGACTAATTCATAAAACTTTTTAATCAGATCGCGACGATAGAAATGAGTACTAGAGGACGTGGCCGTCGTGGACGCGGTAGAGGAAGGATGACCGTGTCGGAACCCGTTAGATCGGGTCAAGGGTCTGGCAATGAGATGCCACCGCCACCACCACCCCCAGCTGTTAATGTTGAGCAGCAAGCTCACACGGGGGAAGATGCTGTATCGCAGGCTGTGCTGCGAGTTTTGGAAATGGTGGCTGGTGCTGGAGGAAATAAGGGAACTAAGAAATCTGTACCCGAGCGACTCCGAGCCAATGGGGCTGAAATGTTTAGAGGAGTATCTGGTGTGGCACCCAGTACAGCTGAGTACTGGTTGGAGGCAACCGAGCGAATTATGGATGAGCTCGATCTGACCCCTGAGGAGAAGTTAAAAGGAATGGTGGCACTGCTACGCGATGAAGCGTATCAATGGTGGTTAACTGTTCGGGATGGTGCTACAGCTGAGGATCTGACCTGGGATTATGTTAAGGAAGCATATCAGAAGAAATATGTCGGCACAAGGTATACTGATGAGCAAAGGAAGGCTTTTCTAGGGCTGGTTCAAGGGAACAAGCCCGTTGCAGAATATGAAGCTGAATTCCTGAGGTTGAGCCGATATGCTCGAGGAGTAGTGGCAACTGAGCATGAACGCTGTGTCCGTTTTGAGGACGGACTAAGGGATGATTTGAGATTGTTGATAGCACCACATCAGGAGCGGGAGTTTTCTGCTTTAGTAGAAAAGGCCAAGGTAACCGAGGGAATTAAGGATGCTACAAAGCAGACTATGGATCGAAATAGGCCAAAAAGAGGTTTTGGATCGTCTGGGAAGGTTCAAAAGAGGCCTAGAGTTGATGGGCCGCGAAATCAGCAAGCTGGTACAGGATGGCAGTATTGTCCTTGTGATCATTGTGGAAAGAAGCACTTAGGGGAGTGCTGGAAAAAGACGGGAGGATGTTTTAGGTGTCGGTCCAAGGACCATATGCTCAAGGATTGTCCTAAGAAACCAGATGAAAGTCGACCAGCAGCTCAGAATGTTAGTCAGACTGGTAGAGGTGGACAGCAGCCTCAACGAGGTCGTGGTTTGAATAACAGAGGTAATGGTGCTGGCAGAGGACGTGGTACACAGGGCAGAGGTGCTGCTAACACTGAGGCAAGGTAGCCGGGTTTGGTTTATGCGGTTCGCCGGAGGGAGGATGGAGACGCGCCGGATGTTATAACCGGTACGTTCTTTATTTATGGCAAGCCCTATTTTGCTCTGATTGATGTGGGCTCGACCCATTCTTATGTTGCATGTAGTGTAGTGGAAACATTAGGCCTAGACTCTGAACTTTCTGATAGGCAGATGACTGTAGTAAGCCCATTAGGCCAAACTGTAGTGGTGGATAAGATCTTTCGGAATGTACCCCTAGAGATTTAGGGAGTGAACTTTCGGGCTGACTTAATGGAACTACCCTTTGGGGAGTTTGAACTCATACTTGGAATGGACTGGCTAGTGGAGCACCGAGCCGTGTTGGATTGTGCGGCTAAGCGAATGGAACTAAGGACCCCGGAGGATGAAGTAGTAGTAATGATCGGAGAAAGAAGAAACTACCTGTCTAACGTAGTTTCGGCGATGAAGGAGGAGAAAATGGTTAGGAAAGGGTGCAGGGCGTTCTTAGCCTTCGTAAGTGCTTTGGGTGGAAAGAAAGAAGGTGTCAGTAGAGTTAGAACTGTAAGAGATTTTGAAGATGTGTTTCCGGAGGAATTACCAGGAATACCCCCAGGCAGGGAGGTGGAGTTTGGAATAGACTTGCTACCGGGAACAGCTCCTGTGTCAATTGCCCCGTATCGAATGGCACCAAAGGAGTTGGTTGAGCTCAAGGCTCAAATCCAAGAATTGTTGGATCGTGGGTTCATTCGACCCAGTGTGTCTCCATGGGGAGCACCGGTCCTGTTTGTGAAGAAGAAGGACAGAACTATGCATATGTGTATAGATTACCGTCAGTTGAATAAGCTGACCGTTAAGAACAAGTATCCTTTGCCAAGGATCGATGACTTGTTCGATCAGCTGAAAGGGGCCGCAGTATTCTCGAAGATAGACTTAAGGTCAGGATATCATCAGTTGAAGGTGAAGGAGGCAGATATCCATAAGACCGCTTTTAGGATAAGATACGGCCATTTTGAATTTGTAGTAATGCCGTTTGGGTTGACGAACGCTGCAGCCGCGTTCATGGATATGATGAACCGAGTTTTCCAACCCTACTTGGATAGGTTCGTCGTTGTGTTCATCGACGATATCTTGGTGTATTCGAAGTCGGAGGAGGAGCATGATGAGCACCTACGGGTTGTGTTGGAAGTGTTAAGGGAGAAGAAACTATACGCCAAATTCAGTAAGTGTGAATTTTGGCTGAAGGAGGTGGCGTTTTTGGGACATGTGGTGTCTGCTGAAGGAATAAGAGTGGATCCTAGGAAGATCGAAGCAGTGTTGGATTGGAAACCACCTAGGTCCGTGGCTGAGATCCGAAGTTTCTTAGGTTTGGCAGGCTATTACAGAAGGTTCGTGGAAGGGTTCTCGTCAATAGCCGCGCCTTTGACAAAGTTATTAAGGAAGGAAGTACCCTTTGAATGGACTGATAAGCAACAAGAGAGCTTTGAAAAGCTTAAGAAAGTGTTGACGGAAGCTCCAGTGTTAACTCAGCCAGAGGCAGGGAAGGATTTTGTGGTATACTGTGACGCTTCGCATACGGGATTAGGCTGTGTTCTAATGCAAGATGGAAACGTAGTCGCTTATGCGTCTCGGCAGTTAAGGCCGCATGAGGTTAACTACCCAACTCATGACTTGGAATTGGCAGCAGTGGTTTTCGCTCTTAAGGTTTGGAGGCACTATCTTTATGGGGAAAGGTCGATAATCTACACAGACCACAAGAGCCTTAAGTATCTGTTGACTCAGAAGGAGTTGAACTTGAGGCAGCGAAGGTGGGTGGAGTTACTGAAGGATTATGATTGCTCGATAGAGTACCACCCGGGCAAGGCGAATGTGGTAGCTGATGCCCTAAGTCAGAAGGTTGTGTCGAATCTAAAGGCTATGTTCGCTCACTTAAGTTTCTATGATGATGGAAGCCTGTTGGCAGAGTTGCAAGTAAAACCCACATGGCTGAATGAGGTGAAAAGGGGATAGTTGGCTGATAAGCACCTAAGTGCTAAGTTACAGCAAGTACAGAACGGAAAGTTAGAGGGTTATGGCGTCATTGACGAAGGAGTATTGTGCTACAAAGGAAAGGTCTGTATGCCGAAGGACGTGGAGTTAAGACAAAGGATTCTTCGGGAGGTGCATAGTAGCCCTTATGCTATGCATCCCGGAAGTATTAAGCTGTACAGAGATCTAAGGGAACAATTTTGGTGGCCTAATCTTAAACGGGAAGTTACTAAATTCGTGGGAAAATGTCTGACGTGACAGCAAGTTAAGGCTGAACACCAAGTTCCATCGGGATTACTTCAGCCAATCAAGGTTCCACAATGGAAGTGGGAGAGAATTACCATGGACTTCGTTAGTGGGCTTCCCCTTACGCCTACTAAGAAGGACTCGGTATGGGTAATAGTGGACCGTTTGACCAAGTCTGCACACTTCATCCCGGTAAGAGTGGATTATTCCCTTCAGAAGTTAGCCAAATTATGTAGCGGAAATTGTAAGGTTACATGGAGTACCGGTGTCAATTATTTCAGATAGAGACCCAAGGTTCACATCTCGGTTTTGGAGGGCACTTCATCAAGCTTTAGGCACTAAGTTGGACTTCACTACGGCTTTTCATCCACAATCAGACGGGCAGTCTGAACAAGTTATACAAGTGTTGGAGGATATGTTGAGAGGCTGTGTGATGGATTTCTGAGGAAGTTGGGAAGACTATTTGCCTTTAGCAGAGTTCGCTTACAACAACAGCTATCAAGCTAGCATTCGGATGGCACCATATGAAGCGTTGTATGGTCGGAAGTGTCGAACTCCTACTTGTTGGACTGAGTTAGGAGAACGTCGGGTTTTGGGTCCAGAGTTAGTGGCAGAAATTGAAGAAAAGGTTGAGATAATCAAGGCACGGTTAAAGGAAGCCTCTGATAGGCAGAAGTCGTACGCAGATCTCAAACGAAAAGAGATAGAATTTGATGTAGGAGATCAAGTATTCCTTAAGGTCTCGCCTTGGAAGAAGGTGATGAGGTTTGTTCGCAAAGGGAAGTTAAGCCCAAGGTTTATAGGGCCTTATCGGGTATCGAAACGAGTTGGACCAGTGGCATACCAGTTAGAGTTGCCACCAGAGCTGCAGCAGATGCACGACATATTTCATGTATCCATGCTACGTCGTTATCGATCGAATCCATCTCATGTGGTACCAATTGAAGAAGTGGAGCTAAGGCCAGACCTATCCTACGAGGAGGAGCCAATTCAGATATTGGAACGTGATGTGAAAGTGCTACGGAGGAAGTCAGTTCCTCTAGTCAAAGTGTTATGGCGCAATCATGGATCAGAGGAAGCTTCGTGGGAACCAGAAGAGACAATGCAACAGCAATACCCTCAATTATTTTAGCTAGGAAATTTCGAGGACGAAATTATTTTAAGGGGGTAGAACTGTAACATCCTGAAAAGGGCCTATGCATTTTTGGTTTAATTGTACGAAATGACATGTCTTATGTGTTATGAATGTGTTTTGAACATTTTTTTGGAAACCTGGAAATGTATGGAAATGTTAAGTTTAAAAGAGGAAAGTGAACATTTTTGGAAACTAAGAAAGGTAAGGAAATGATTTGGAAATGATTCAAAAGAGGAAAGTAAACATTTCGGGAAACTTGGAAATGTAAGGAAATGTTAAGTTTAAAGGAGGCAAACGAAAATTTTTGGAAACTCGGAAATGTAAAGAAATGTCAAGTTTTAAGGTTTAAAAAGAGGAAATTAAGGCAAGGTGGCCTTAAGAAAATTAATAGGAGGAATTTGACACACAAACAGGCTTGGAAAAGTGGCCTGGAAATGTCACTTAAAGGCCTAGCATGTGACGCCACCTACATGTGCAATTGGGCCTAAGTTCGATCACTTAGGAAGCAAAATAAAATTTCTATTTTGCTACAAGGAGCAGAGAGGTGGACGGCATTAAGGCTCTTAAAAGAGGAGTTTTATTCTCTTTAAATTTCGGCTAAATAGAAGGATAAATGATGATTTATCTTAAATTATTTTCAAGGAGATAATAGGGGATTATTCTTTTAATAAAGTGATAATTCAAAGGATAAAGTTATCAAAATAGAAGAGTGGTGGCCAAGTAAGGGATTCAGAGTAGTAATTTCGGCTATAAGAGGGAAAAAATAGGGCTACTCATCAATTTTTCTTCCTTCTCTCTCTCTGCCGAATTTTCCTTGGCCAAGTAGCCTCTCTTTCATCGATTCTTTTCCTCTCCAAAATCCTTCTTTTCTTCTTTTCTTCTTTTCCCTTCTGCTGTCAAAGCCGAAACCTTTTATCCCTGTCTAAGTCTCCATAGCTGAACCTTGGTGGGACTTCAAACAAGGGTGTGTCGACTTTTTCAAGTAAGGGTAAGGATCTATTACCATTATTTTCTTTCTTCTTTAAACCGAAAGTCAAGGTTCTAATGTCATATACATGTTGGCCGAAACTTTGAAGGAAAGCTTCGGGATTCTGTGACTGTCGACTACAAGGACGAAAGTTTCGGGATTTCAAATCATAAAGGTAAGACATATGTATAATCGGCCAAAGTTCTATTTTAAGTACTTAGATCTATTTTTTTTAACAGAAAACTAACCAATTCAAGGGATCTAGTGATTAGCCGATTTCAAAGGAGAAGAATACAAGTTTTCGGGATTTGATTAATCATCAAAACGGCAACAAGGTAGGTTTTAAGAATACAAATCCTACTAGGATTTGGTTTTATAGCCGAATAGGCTTTATGCTAACATATTAAGATTACCAAATGTAGGAATTGAGATCTAAAGCAATAGATCAGTTTTTCGAGATTTAAAGGAATTCGTTAAGCAAATCAGGTGTGTACCCCACACTATCTTTAATACGTTATATGGCAATATTTAATATAAGTATGTATAAGAATGTGAATATGGTGTATAAGAATGTGAATATGGATAAGGTACCCTAATGTGGTACAAAGTACTCAGGTACGTTTCCTACTCGTACTAGGATTACGAAATATGTTATATTTTAACATGTGAAAAGTGACATGAATGTGAATTTAAGTATGATATGCATGATATGAATAATATGGGGCATTCGGGTTATATGAGAAAGGGGAAGTGAATGTGGTGACTTCGGTCTCACTATCTGAATGTGGTGACTTCGGTCACATTATCTGAATGTGGTAACTTCGGTTACATTATCTGAATGTGGTGTCTCATGACACAATTATTTAATCTGGTGGCTATGCCACAAATTTTATATGGGCGATGAGCACGTCGACTGCAGCGACTGCCTTCGATGGAGTGTAGCGGAAGGAGGGTTGACTTAGTAGTCCCCACGGTGTGCAGGTTGGTATAGGGATGTGTAACGGATGGCATCTAGGTTTGGGTTCGGGTTTGCATCATTACCTTGAATTACTATGTGAACATGATATGTATGGTATGCCTAAATCTATTAAATTTTAGTGTTGGATACACATTGAGTCTGTTTGACTCACCCCGTTGGGGAATATTTTTCAGGTGATGAGCAGTAATGGACCGGGTCGGCAGGAGCTCAAAGGTGGCCATGCACAGCAAGTAAATTATTTAATCTGGACATTTTATTTTATTTAAGTACTCTACAATTTTTATTTTGGGTTTTGTTTTATGTAATAAGGCCATAGTGAACTATTTTATTTCTGTCTTATTGTTTAATTATGTTTACAAATTTTTATTAAGTTAAAGATTAAGTAATTTAATTTTTGAATATACTCTGTATGTTTTATCACTTAAAATTAAAAAGGGTTTTCAAATAAAATCGAATTCATTTTCAACTCAAGCCCAACCCAAAACAATATTTTTTTTAAAAATCGCACAAGCTTTTCCTAAGAAACAAAAGAATTTGAACCGGTTTTCTTGAAGAACATACCAGATCCGGACCAGGCTCGTGGGCCGGGTATGGGGTGTTTCAGTGTCTCTGCTCACACGGCTTGACGACACAGGCATGTGTACCCTGCACCTAGGAAAAATTTTGAAATTTCGCAAAAAATTCTCTGAGTACTCAGTTTAGTCTCGGCTTGTTTCTAATGTATGTTTTGGGCCTCGAGGGCTCATATAAGGGACTTTATGAATAATATCTGACATGGATGTTAAATAATTTGAAATGTCTATTTTTGATCTATTTATTCCAGTAATGCTCCGTAACCCTGTTCTGACGATGAATACGAGTTAGGGTTGTTACACACAGCTCATGTGAGTAAGCCCATTTCACAACTCGTGTGAGCATTATTGGAAAGGAAATGTTACTGTTATATGGTAAAGCACACTATGTGTGAGTACTCCCGAGTATCTAATGAAATTCTACATGGTTCAACGGGTAAGTAAAGGTTAATGGCAAGGTATGTATATAATTGGATAATCTATCATAATCTTATGAAAAAGGTAAATTTGATGAATGCAAATGTTGTGAATGGAAAAAAATAAGTATGTGATAAATGATATGTACATGGAGATTCACTTATGATATGATTGATTTTCTGTATGTGTTATGCATGAGCTTACTAACTTGTGATTTTGGTGGTGTATATAGGATTTTATTAAGCTTATGAGTATGGTAATGATGTTATGCATAATTCTTAAAATGAGTTTAAGATGGGTAAGTTTATGTTTGAGTTTATACAAGCTTACTAAGTACTAGTTGTTTATGTAGTTATTTTCCTCTATTTCGTAGATTATCGGAAGCTCGATCGGTTGTAAGCTTGTCGGAGTTCTATCACACCATCCAGTAATCACTTCGGTATTTTTTGAGTTATTTTTGCCAAGGTTATAAATGGCATGTATAGGACTTTATATAATGGTAGTTTTTGAATATGTTAATGATCAATTTGGTATGAATATGTCCTTTGGTCACTTTTAAGTACTTTGTAATATATGTTCCTTTTTGGTATGTTTATTATGAAAAGTGAATGGTTATAATTGATGTCATTAGGTAGCTAAATTGACTAGGTTTTGTGCTTGAGATATGGCAATATAGCTTCGTTTTGGTAAATGAGGTGCCTTTGAATGGCATATTTGTAACATCCCAAAATTGGGCCTAGTAGGATTGGGCCGATTGGGAATTGGGCTTTAGGAAAATTAGAATATTATTTATTTTTGTGTTGGCTTGGATATGAATTTTGTGTGTTAGTATAGTCTTGGGAAGGCTTGATTTTAATTAGGAAGTTAGAATAAATTTTAGTATGGTTTATTTAATGAAGTGGATTAAGTGAGCTTAGCACTTAAGTTAATTTAAGTGTATATTAAAGCACAAGAGGAGTTAGTGGCATAGTGGATAAGGAGTTTGAAGAGTTGCATGAGGTTAATGGTTCGAGTAGTAGGTATAGCATTTTTAAAGTTTATTTTTGTATGATAGCTTTAATGGACGGTCAAACATAATTATGATAGGTGGACTAATAATTTTTGGTAAGTTGAATTGTTGTTTAAGGAAAGCATGGATTAAGGGATAAGATTCATAAGGTTATGGAAAGATATCTTGAAGTTATGGTAAATTGAGGGGACAAAGGCTTGGTTTGTGGGAAATGTTTTGGAAACAAATTCATGGCCTTTATGCCATGAACTTGGACGGCAATGTGGCTAAAGGGGGGGTTTTTGGTCGAATATGCTAGTGTTGGTAAGGCTTAGGAATTGTTTTGGTCATTTCTTTCATTTGGTGCAAAAGTTGCAAAACAATTTTCTCTCAAACACTTTTCTTTTTGGCCGAATTCTACATTGTGGTAAGCCTAATACTTTTTGACCATTTGGTCATATTTGTTCAATATCTATTTCTCCTTTTCATCCTCTCAAAAACCGAAACTTGCTTTAACCTTTTGTTCTTCCATTCGTTTTGCTTAAACATCAAAAACCTCCTACACACTTTTCTTTGCCGAAACTCTATTTCTTTTCCTATGCTTTTCTTTTTGTCATATAGCCGAATATACCTCTTTGTTGTGCCAAAAATTCACATCTTCTATCTTGAATCTCTTTGGCCGAATATTGAAGGTAACATAGTTTTCATCAGGACTTCTCTAGAAATCGGTTTTGGTAAGGTGGTAAGGATTTATTTTAAGGGATTATTCTTTCGATTATTCTAAAGCCGAAGGCTATTATATTAATGGTTTTCGATTGTAGGAAAGTGAAGCAAATTCGCGTACCGGTTGCCGTAGTTAGTACTCAAAGGCATTAGGGTCAAGATCTAGCATCGTAGATTGGCTTTTTGGGATCTAGGAATTACGATAGCAACAGGTGTATAAGAACTCACTACACACTTTATTAATTTACATGGTTGTTGTTGTTGTTATTCACCTATGTGGTAGTGATTTGCTTATGGCTAAGCATGGTTTCCGGGTAAGTCCCCTAACTTGTGATTTTTGATATATGATTTGCATGCCATCACATGATGAATTAAATGCTACGGTATGATTTATGAAAATTGTTATAAAAGCATGTAATGGTGGGATTGATGAGAGGAGGGGAATGATATTATGGACTGTCGTCAGTGGTTTTGACCACAAGATGGGTTGGCCCCATCAGATTATTTGTGACCTATGGTCATCAGTGGTTTTGACCACAACGATTGATTAATTGCGACTAAGTCCCAGTGGTTTGGTACCACCAGTGGTTTTGACCACATTTGATAAATTGTGACTCATGGTCATCAGTGGTTTTGACCACACGATGGGTTGGCCCCATCATCTGATTTGTGACTCTAAGTCATCAGTGGTTTTGACCACCAGTGGTTTTAACCACACAGGGTAGAAAAGGAGTATGGATGGTTAGGTTGGGTTGCATGTGCATGATTATTAATGACTTGTGTATGAGTTACTTTACCGGGTGGGGGATTACACACTGAGTCTTGGTGACTCACCCCTTTCCCTTAACATTTTTGCAGATGAGTAGATCGCGGAGATGGAGCCGGATGGACTCGAGGCGGCCATGCTTATCGTTGGATTTGATTTACCTTACCATTGTTGAGATTAAATTATTTTCTAAGTCTTTTATTTTGGGATTTGTAATAAGGCCGCTATTATTATTTTGGATGTTTGTTACACTGTTTTATTTTACCTATGTTATATTTTATAAATATTAATTGAACCGGTTAAAAGTAACCTTTTCAAACTTAACAAAATTTAACGGGTTTTCCAAGAAGTTACCATCGGGTAACAAAATTTACCAAGTCAACTATCACTTTGATGATTTTAAAATGATACATGATCAATGTTTTCAAAAGGGTCTATCAACCCAACTATGTTTATAAAAGCCAACTAAGTTTTCAAGCCCTATTTTCCTACTTCAGCCAAATTCTACTAAGTTTTCACCGAGTTTTCAAAGTGACTCAACTTATTTTACTCCGTGACATACCAGATCCGGTCAGGACTCGTGGGCCGGGTTTGGGGTGTTACAATATTGGTTAGGAGAATTAGGTTGATTGAATTTGTATGTTTATATGTGTTTGAAAGGTGTTTAGGTCTATTGAATGTATGCACAAATTTTGAAAGGTGTTTAGGTCTATTGAATGTATGCACAAATGGAGTGGATGACTGAACAAGTTTGGTCTTAAAATGGCTTTTTTATGGGGTCAAATTACGGAGCACGCGGCCTAGGACACGGGCTATCACACGACCGTGTGACACACACGGGCTGGCTACACGACCATGTGTCACTTTTTATTTCAGGTATAGTTATCACACGGTTTGCGGCACAGCAGTGTATATTAAGTCAGTAAGTCACACGGTCTGGCACACGGTTTACGACATGGCCATGTGTATCAAGTCAGAGAGTTACACGGTCTGGCACACGGCCTACGACACGGCCCTGTGATCTAATTCAAAGAGTTACATAGTTTAAGACACGGTCATGTGTCTAATTGTTCGAACACTACACTGTCTAGGCTATGTCACAAGTTCTGACCACATGGCTGTGTAACCCCTGTTTTCCAAATTTTCAGTTTTTCCCCAAATTTTCTGAATTGTTTTCAATTAGTCCCGAATTAATTTTGAACTATATTTAGGGCATCGAAAGCTCGATTTTAGGCCCAAATTTATATGTTTGCTAGGTTTGTAATGAGTTTTAGGTAATTAATATTAAATGACATTATTAATCTATTTTGAAGTTAATTGTTCTATTTTGTATGGTAATGCTCCGTAACCCTAACTTGACGACAGATACGGGTTAGGGGTGTTACAATTATCGTCTCCACAAGGACTGTGTATGCTAATCAATTAATTGTAACATTAAGGTTAACAATTTGGTGATAAAAACACAATATTTTGAGTGATGATGTTTAAGCTAAATTAAATTATCTAAATGCAAAATGATCCCTAATGCAATTTAATCTAAATGAAAAGTATGAAATGAAATGTACGAAATGAGTTTAGCAGAAAAAACACAAAGCTCAACAATCAATAACATGAATATGCTAGGATAATTACATCTTTCAACTTAGTTCATTTTCCTCTCGTTTAACAGTGCTCAGAAAATATTCCATGGCAACTCGATCTTTCATGAGTTTGGAAACCAAATTAAGTCCTTTCAGAATCTTTTACTTAGTGAAATATACATTTTACTAACCATATTAACTTAAGGGTTTCTTAGGATTCATGTGGAGTAACAAGGAAAAATCACGTTTGAAACAATTTAATTACATAAATCTAAAAACTATGGAAGTTAATAGAGCTCGTCAAAGTTATTATGAACCTTTAATTTAGTCGGATCAAGATCTAAATTAAGCATGCACTTTCAATTATTGTGTTCATTAGCCGTTGTCTGGTCAGGATCATTTAGCTAATTCAAATGCATCCAATCACATATGAATGAAATACATAGTTGAGTTTAATTGAAAACATGATCGACTGAGGCACAAACACTATAAACATAATTTAACAAACTTCATTGAATAAATGCAATCATCCTAGCTTAACAGATTTAAGCTACCATTGTTGATGACAAGATCATAAACACATTGCAAACATGATTAAATCAAAATAATGAAGTAAAGGAAGAATAAACTCTGTTCTAATCGATAGCCTCGCGAACTCCAAATAAAGATTTTTTCTTCTGATCCTCGTGTTGCTCCTTTGCTAATGGCTCCTTAAGGTGGTTGGCTAAGAGACAACCTTATCACAGTTTTGCTGGCTAAAGTGCTAGGCGTGGAAAGAAGGAAGAGAATGAGAAAATGAATTGATGAGTAATGAACGAAGGAATGACGGATGATTTTTAAGGATTAAGGGATGAATGAAAAGATGAGAGGAGTGTGGTATTTATACTTAAGGTTGGTGGCTGAATTTACTAAAAATGACATCAAAGATCCCCTGGTTCTATCCCATTAATGGTAGGCCATAACAAGTGGAAATGAGGTTGAGTTAGTTGCTTGATTTAAGCATAGAATCATGCTAAATTTAGCCATGGGGTGGACGGTTTCTTGAACAATCTTCATGTGCTAATTTTTAATGATTTTCAAAGTGTAGGGACCTCCGAATAATTGTCTCGAAGCTGATTTTTGAGCAGGCACAGAATTGTGCCAAATTTGGGCATGGCTACCTCTTGTTGGACAGTTTCATGACCCAATAAATAACCAGACATGTCCACTATGTAACATCACTTTATCCGGGTCAAATTAACAGCCTTATGACCTAATTTTGCATGGTTTTACCATCCAAGTAGGGTGTATTCGTTCAAGTCCATGCAAGAATTGTACTAAGCTCCATATCATATCACCTCATGATCCCACTACACTATTAAAACATAGCACATTAATAAATAACGTGAAAATGATTTAATTTATGCACAAAATTTATATAATAAAGCACAAATTTGCATATTTCATAAATTCATGTCCATGATTGAGATTTAAGTAAAGTTTACTAAATTCATTAATAATTGCTTAGGATTAATGTTATTTTAAGTAAAATGGTGGTAAAAACAAATAGAAAAACCCTATACAATTTAGAGTTTAAAACCCACAGCCAAAGACGAATTCCAATCATGGGACTTGCTATGTGTCCATAGCCAAATGGCAGTTATTATATGCAAACTAGTAGTGGTTTATCAATATCTCGGTGTGTGTTGAAGAAAGGGAGTTTTGGGGAACTCCTATTATCGTGTATAGCGGTGGGGTAGGATTGATTCTGTTTAAACTTGATACTATATAATATCATTTAAATCATGTGCATACAAATCTGGAAAAAATATGTTATGATACATATGTGTGAGTATATATATATATATTGTGGGCAAATCTGAAAATCCATTATTCTAAAATCTGTATGATGAGTTTTGTGATATAATTGTTGGTTAAATTAGAAAACCAATACTTTGAATTGTTGTATGATTATGATTAATTGATGCTATATTATTTAATATGTCTTACCCATGGTCTGCATTGATTTTGTTGTAAATGAACTCACACTGAGCGTCATAGCTCACTCCCCCTTAAATTTTCATCCTTGCAGATAACCTACCAGGTTAAGATGTAGGCACGGCATCTGGAAGGTCTCAACACAATCTGTTTTATTTCCAGCTTATTAAGGCTTAGTCTTTTGATTTTTTTTAATATTCAAGGACTGTAATATTTTTCTTGAACTATGGCATAGGATTTAGGATTTAGGATTTCGGTTTGTTTTATTTTGAATGACATTTTATTCTGAATTTTTTTTTAAGGCATTATGCTAGGAGTATTATTTAGTATGCATGAATCCCCTAGTTTTTGTTAAAAACATAAGTAAATAACATCTTTTCCGATGCTAGATATTAATTAGAACTTTAAGGAATTATAAATTGAAATTTAACTAGTTTTTCTACTAAATTAAACAAAATTTTTAAAACAATTTTTTTCTAAAACTTCAATAACCTTACTAGGCCATTTTGGCGGCTGATTTAATCTTCTGAATTTGGGTCTAATGTCCAGGCCAGGTTGGGGAGGTTACAATCTTTGTAACACACTTTTAAAGAGTAGAACAACACGATATTGGTTGAAAATTAGTCACTCTTCCAAGATTAGGGACCTTAGGGACAAGAATTAGACTTGTTGAGTTAAATGCATCAACTATCATTCCAGATCTAAAGAACAATTGACTAGAATCAATAACATATTTTCCCACAATTGCCCAACAAGCCTGGAAAAACTTTGCATTATAACCATCAGGGCCCGAACTTCTATTCCCATTCATCTAAAATATCATAGCTTTAATTGCATCAATAGATTTAAGTAAGACAAGCATATCTCTCAAGTTTCTAGGAATTTTCACACCCAACAATTCCCCAAGAACTTCATCCGAAATACTAATAAGGTTAGCACCAGTAGTGCAAAGAGTTTCCTTAAAAAACTAATTAAGCTCCCCCAAAATCTTCTCCATACTTTCCACTTTATTTCCATTTTTTTCATATAAGCAATTATGGGTATTCTTTTTATTTTTTGCGACCACCTATTTATGAAAAAGTATTGTGTTATGATCACCAACATTTATTCATTAAACACGAGCATTTTTTTCATAAAAAATATCCTCAGTCTTCAACAAAGAGTAAAAATTAGACAAACAATCCTTGCTCTTTTCACCAACAAAGTAATAGGCTGATTCATTATCCCCCATTGCAAATTCTTTAGCTCTATCCTTTTAGCACAAACTCTCTTAGAGCCTCTCTAAACTAAGTCTTGTTGAAATCTTCTTAGTTTAGCAAAGATTCTATGCATAGGGTTAACTGCAACAACTTGTAACCATGATGCTCAATCCAAAAATTAAAAAATTGAGGGGTCGCGAAGGCTTAAACATTGCCTCTTTAAATGAATAAACCTTGGATAATAATTAGAAATCTTTGATGACAAAAACTCTACCGTAGAATAAGGAAATTTCACAAGCCATTGTGAATTGATGATAATCCTATCAAGTTTTCTCGACAAAAGCATTTCCACTCTCTTATTTCACCAAGTAAATATTGATCCCATAAATGGATGATCATGCACCTCAATACAATAGTGAAAATCAAGGAAATCCTAAAAATCCCAAGTTACCAATTGACTACTATCCTAATTAGAACTTTCCCTAGGCCTACTCATAACATTAAAATCTCTTGTAATAACCCATGGCTCACTCCTAATCCTACCATACGCCATCTGTAAATTGTTCCAAAGCTCTTTCCTTACCAACCCACTATTACTACCATAGATTGTTGAAAGATAAAATTGATTATCAACAGAAAAAATTTGACAAGTGACACACTGATTAGTAATAACCAATTCAGTAACATTCCAATTACCTCTCCAAAGCACCCAAATCCAACCATTATCGTGGGAAGATTAATTATTTAGATGATTCCAATCTTCTAACTTCTTATCCAAAATTACTTGAGCATTAGGACATATTAGTCGTGTTTCCAAAATACAAACAATCGCAACATTCAACTTATTCACTCTTGGCCAACCTAGTTTGCTTCAGAGGATCATTAAGACCCCTAACATTCCAAACCAATATTGTCATAACTAATCTACACCCTTTTGTCACAGGTCATGGATCAAAGCTTATGACGAATGCCCAAAGAGTATCCCGTGGAGGTCAATTGGTTAAATGAGGCTCATTTGAGCCACTTGCACTAGGCCGATTTGTGGAACATGTGGAGAAACCCATTTACTTGAAGCCTTTGTGGACCAATGAATTACTTATGGAAAATTAGGGTTTCCATGGAAAGTAATCTTAAAATATTTTTAATCTGATAAGATTTTATTTTCTAATCTTAAAAGGTTGAGTCAACCCTTTAAGAATCTCAATTGTAGATAGGCTTTAATCTCGGCAGTTGATGTTAAGCAAACTATACCGTTGGATTTAGAGGAGCTCAACTATAAATAGAGGCATTCCCCCTCATTTGTAGTCACTCAGTTGTAATCCTTCATAGTAATTTAATACTATTGAGAGCATTTACTCAAACACTTGGCATTTTTTTTTTCTTTCTTGTGGCTTTTTTGTTCTTTTGTGCTCTTTCGGTGCCTTAGAGAATTTCTATCGAGAATTCTTACTTTTGTGAGAGTTAGGCTAACTTGGAAAATTTGAAACCAAAAAATTGCCTAAGGCCGCACGGATTGCGAGGCGAAAGTTCTAACCCCGTGACAGTTGGTATCCGAGCTAGAGTTCGAAGGCACTGATTGAGATGATGAAAGGACTAGACGATCAAATTGAGTCAATAAAGACCCGTAGGAGGGCCAAGAAAGCTAGCTAATCGAAGGACATGTTGTTGGATTTAGAAAATTGAGCGGTCGATCTTAATGAGCCCTTGGGGGATATGATGTAGACATCTGAGGTAGTCAAGGGACGCACTGCTGAGTTAGACTTGATGGAAGAGAAAATTAGGGAAAAAGTGTTGAAGTCTCTATGTTCCAATGTGGAAGAGATATGAGGGCTACTCAATTCCACTATGGATAAGTTGACAGTAAGGGAGGATGCTCTCGAGGCCATGTCGATGGCTTTGAAGGAGAAAAAAATGCCACAAAGACGGATTTGAGCTCAAGAATTGAGGAGCTCGAGGGAGAGCCTGCTGAGTTCGAGTAGCTGTGGGTAAAGGAGTGTTGGGTACAACACTAAACTGTAAGATAGATGTCCTCAAACCGAAGAAGTTTAAAGGGGCAAGGATTGAATGAGAAGTGGACAACTTCTTGTGGAAGATGGAGCAATACTTTCGTGTCGTGAGCATCAAGTATGATGATTCTAAGGCAAATATTGTTACTAGATATTTTATTGATATGTCTCTTTTATGGTAGAAGCATAGGTGTACAGATGAAAAACATGGTTAGGCCGTAATTGAGACTTTGAGGAGTTTTAAAAAGAGTTTAATGAGCAGTTTTTCCCCCAATATGCTGAGAAAGAGGCTTGGTCTAACTTGTGTCAATTTTTGTAACAAGGCACAATTCGGGAGTATATAAAGGAGTTTAGTGAACTGATGCTCCAAATCACTTATCTAAGCAAGAAAGTAGCATTCTTCTATTTCATGGATGGGCTGAAGCCGTAGGTTAAATAATAATTGGAACGTTGAGGGGTCTAACAACTGTCAAAAGCCATGATCGTAGCAGAATCTTTAATCGAGCTTGTTCCAAGGAACAACAAGCTCGAGTCTTCCAAGCCCAAAGAGAAAGGCAATGGTGGGGGAGATGATGAAGGATAAGTTGAGTATAGCAACGGTAATTGTGGCAATCAAAAACAACATAATAGTAATGTGAGACCTAGTAACAACCTAAAAGAAAATAAAAGTGAGACAAAATGATTATTATGTAGCAGCCCGCATATGGTAAGAGACTATATGAAACAATTCGTATTTTTTGCCATTAAAGGGAATGATGAGTCAGAAAAAGCACCAATGAGGCTTGGTTTGATCGTGCATTGTGTTTAAACCAATAAGGCCAAAGAGAGTGAAAGAAACAAATAGAGTGCTTCTTATATTGTGATTTGCATAGGATGCAGGACTGTCTAGAGAAATCTAAATTGTCCGCGATCAGTAATGAAATTGAAGCATAGCCAAAAAGTGAGGCTTTAAAACTTGGGTCAATGATACTCAATTCTGCAAAAGCGAAGAGGGATTACAAGCAGAAAGAGTTGATGTTTATGAACATTAACATCGTTGGTCAAAGAAAGAGTGATCTTGTTGATACAAAGGCATTGGACTTATTCATATCAAAAAGATTCATAAGCAAACTTGGTCTCTTTGTTAGCAAATCGATCAAGAAGGTTAATACGGTAAATTACAAAGAGGTCACAACTATGAGAGTAGCATAAAGAGTTGAGCTACAGATCTGTCAATGGAAAGGAAATGAAAACTTCGAGGTAATTTATTTATATAATTATGAATTCATGCTTGGATTGAATTTCTTTGAAAAAGTTAATACTCTATTGGTTCCTTTTTTCGATGGTATATGTGTCTTGGATACTCGACAACAATAATGCATTATGCCGGTGAGTCGAGACATGAAGACTGGAACCAAGGTACTGTCGGTAATCCAACTAGACGAAGATGCTCATTGTGATAAGAATATTGACTCGATAGGTCGAAGTGCTATGAAAACCTCCTTGGAAAGACTATAAGTACGACAAACCAATATAAATCCTGTTGAGTTAATAATGGAGCTACCACCTATGAGAGAGGTGGGTTGTTTAATGTACACGTATAGTGCTAGATGTCAGCATATTATATTAACACCTAGGATTGTTTCCATATTTGTTACCGTATCTACGAGAAATTATTTTATGGATCCATGATCCCTTTCCAATTATTTAATGACATTTCAAAAAAAATTCCATGTCATTAATACATAATTTTTGTAATTTTTTTACCTTGAACACTGAACCCCAAACTTGAACCCTGAACCTGAATCATAAACCTAAAATCGAAACTTGAGTTCAAGGTTCGGGTTCAGGATTTTGGGTTTAGAGTTCATGGTTTTAGATTCGAGGTTTAAGGTAAAAAAAAATCAAAATTCTATATCAATAATATAAAAAAAACTTGTTGAAATATCATTAAATAATTTTAAAGGGACAATGGATGATGTGGTGGGAAGGGTCCATAAAATAATTTCTTCATATCTACATATTATCTACACACACATATATTGTAACACCCCAAACCCGGCCTAGACATTATGACCGGATCTGGCATGTCATATAGAAGGGTTGTTTAAAAACTGCGCGTTCGTTTGGAAAGTTGTATTCTTTTTGAAATTCAAGCTTTGTTGTTGGTAAAATTTAGATTTGTCTTTTATGGTTTACGTTGTTATTATTATCTTCGAAAACTTTGTTTATAACAGAAATCAGATTCAGTGAATTGCGGAAGTGTGATATTTTGAAATCGTTGTTGTCGTTTTAAGAAAATCTCGAGTTAAATCATTTATAGTTTGAATATATCAAAAATGAAAGTATAAAAGAAAAATAAAACCCATTGGACTTATTACATTAAATTAAACCCAAATTAAAATAAATCTCAGAATGAAGTAAAACGGAAATTTTTACTAAAGTTTGGAAGAAGCACTCTGATGTATGGCCACCACAGAGTCCTCCGCTATGCCAAATCCTCTAATGCTGGGGATCACCTGATAGGAGTCTGAAGCTAATCCGCGCTCCGAATGCTCCTATGCCCAAACGCTCACCAAGGTATACTTACTCTCCTCATAGACAGCTCTATATATAGCCAGCTTCTCACCTTCTCTCTTGCTAGCTTTCCGATGTGGGATCCCTCCTTCAGTAGAGTTTAAATCCAACACAAACTCTGGCCGTCCAATCCGCAAAATAAATACTCCCTTGCTTGTCATGAGACTCGAACCCAGGCTCTCCCATCAGCCAATTCACGCCACTAGCCACTAAGCCACCAGCTCCTCTTGTGTCTAACATCATGTGCAACTAAATACAAATCTATGGGCCAAAGTCCAAGTTCACTTAAAAAGAAAATCAAAATGCAAGCACCATGACTTGAACCTTGGACCCCTTGCTTCCTTGTGGCGTCATTCCCTTGTCTCTTATGTGGCGCCATTTGCCACTAGATCACAACTCCTTTTGTGTAATTTTTCTCCACATTTTATTCTTAAAGCCTACCTTCTAACTCCCAGGGTTTTATTCACCTAAAACCAAAATTTTCCTAAAGCCCAAGTTTGATCCCGGGACTTCATAGAAGCCCCTTAACCTTCCAAAATCACTCACCTAATAGGTCCAACTTGCATAAATTCCGTTCTCATGTTCTCAAAAATTTTAAACGCTCCCACGCATAAGGCCCAATGGGCCCAATTCTACTAGGCCTAAATTCGGGTCGTTACATATATATATATATATATATATATATATATATATTAGAGGTGTTTATGGACTAGGCTGGGTCAAATTTCGGTCAGGCCTAAACATAATATTAACACACTTTATGCTTACCCAAGTCTAGCTCGACTAGAAATACGAGTCTAAAATTTTGCTTAAGTCCGCCCATATTTGCAAATAGCTAACTCAAGTCCATTTTAGGTCCACTCATATTATTTCTAAAAAATAAAAAAAGATTATTTATATTGTTTTAATTTAATATTGAATAGTTTTATGTATTTTTTATTTATTAATTCTTTTTATAATTAGGGGGGAGGAATGGAGTTACTTAATATTCAACCCAAACTCTCATGTCTATAACATAATACTCTTACCACTAATTCAAGAGGCTGTTGGCATTTATTAAAATTTTATATATAATTATCTAAACAAGTTTTTTAGTAAGTATCTTAATTTTTTTTTAATATTTACATTATAATAGTATTATATATTACTATAGATTGAATTTCACATAAATATTAGTACCATTAAACACTTAATTATAATATTAATTACATAAACCCTAAACTTACTGGATACTTACCTTAATGGATGCTTTACAACATCAACCCTCTACAAGCTTTATTCCACCATAAATTAAGCTTGAACATCCACTAATCACCATTTTCTCATTTTTTCCATAAACCAAAAATATAACCAATAAATAATACAAATTATTAATAAACTTTTTCATATCATTTATCAAAAAATTTAAACTAATGGAGGTGTAGAAAACCACTTCTTACATTGTTGAAGTTTTCTCGCTCTAGCTTTATCTTCTCTCATAAAAGCTCCTTAAACCTAGGTTGAAATTGGTAAATTTGATGATGTTACCAAAGTTTAGGAGGTACTTTCATAGAGATTTTATCAAAATCTTAATGTGGGTAGCGGAAAGTTTGAGACGGATTACTGAAATAAGCAAGAAAATCAAAGAAGTGGAAGCTTCCATGTTTTTCTACTGTTTTCATTGGAGAAGAACAGAATGAGTTGATCGGTTTCCCATATTTAAAATACCAACAAATAGGCTTTAGGCACATGTTTGCATGTTTCAAGTTCATTTTATGCCAATTTGAAGCCCATTCCCATTAACACGAGGTTTAGACAATCCAAAATAAATTTTGGATATCAAATATAATATTTAAATATTGTTTTCATAATTGAAGTCTCGATAATTGATCAAATTATCTTTTTCGATAAAATTACTATTTTGCCCTATTTTATCTTTTAGCGATTTCTTCTCAAAATTGAATATTTAGACCAATTTAAGTTCATAATTCATCATAAATCTTCATTATAAATCCATAAGTAATGAAAATCATAAATTTTCTCTTTCCCGATAAAATATAAAAATTACAATTTAGTCCTTATACTATTTATTTTTTTCTAATTTAGTCCCCAAAGTGATTTTAATCACACCAAATCACATCCCAATCCATTCCATGTCAAATAAAACATAATAATTAATATTTTCCATATTCATATAACTTTGTACATTAATTCTCATATTTTTCAAAATTTACAATTTGGTCCTTTTTCACATATTCTAACTTTTATAACTCTTTTCACATATTTCCATTTTGAATATTAAATTCCTCTCATAAAATTTCTTATCTAATTCACTCCTTAATTTTTCTCATAATTCCTTGATATCCAAGCCCGAAATTATATAACGTGTCATATCAAGATTTTCGAGGCATTACACATTGTTTTTCTGGCTTGAAAGCACCAATTTATTTTTCAAATACTCCATAGATAAAAGGAAAAAATCTATGGGTTGTGCAAACTACAAAAAGGTACTGTTTATTGTTAATTATTTTTGGTTATTTATGGATTTTTTTTTTGTTTTTAGGTGTTCTTAAATGCTAATTTGGGTTGTGCTTGATTTGATTTGATTTGTATTTGTAGAATATGTGTGGTTTTTTCCAATAGGTTACAAAAGACCAAGGGCAGAGAATTAAAGAGAAGAATGAAAATGTTGTGGATGAGTTGAGAGTTAGAAATCCAAATATTATTGAATAAGTAATGAGAGATTAGTTGCCCGACACTAAGTCAGCAATTAGAACTAACTTATTAAAGATATTGAATACATCTTTGTGTCAATAATCGAATAAAAAAATCAAACGGAATTTTTAATTTTAGCTAAAACTTATTCCCATTGATCTTTCCAAAACTTTTAATTATTGTTTCCTTCTATTTAAGATTTCAATTTCAATTTAGTATTTAATTTAATTTTAGCTTTTGATTTCATTAAAAAAAACCTTTCAATTTATTTTTATTGTTTTTGCTTAAGAAGTAAAATTATTACTAATTTATATGGATACAACCCTACTTGCTGCTTTATACTAATTCATCTTTTTCAAGTCGGTTTTATTTTTATAAATTTCAATAGCCTATTCGTCCTTATGTAGTAATATTACCAAAAGAGTCTAAGCGAAATTTCCATTCTTAAAATTTAGGAGGGAAAGATTTCTTCCTCCCCATATTCACGAAAACATTGTTTTCACATAGAGAAAATTCTCTCAAAACTTTTCTTGCAACTTTTTATTTCTCCATCACGATTTTAGCATTGGCGAATGATTTTTACTAAATCCTTTTCATTTTTACAAGATTTAGAAATCATATCTCATGTTTTCTCATTTTTCCCATTTTTTGGAATTTTCTAAGTTATTAAGAAGAGACTTTTGAGTTATGTGATTCTTGATGTTTTTAGCTTAGATTCTTTAAAGAAAGGAGTTCTATAATAGTCCCTTTTTTAGTGGTGTTGAAAATAGTGGTTTCGAGACCAAAAATTCGACGAGTAAGTTCATAAATATTACTATTTAATATTTTCGAGTCAAATATAGTATTATATTAAATTTTTATCTGGTAATTTTTGCTAATTGAACTAATATTTAAGTACAAGTGGTTTATCCCTAAAGTCAAATGATTTTAGAACATGGGCTATCGGGACCTCGTTTCTATAAACTGATCCTGTAAATATTTTTATTAAGGTAATTTAATGTATATGTTTTTATATGAACTTACTGAGCTTTCGTAAAGTTTACTTAGTTTTGTTTCATGTTTCTTGTAGTTGACATTTTGAGGAACATGGCTATCAGATCTCTTCAAAGCTCACATTATCCAACATCAACTAGGTAGTTCTTTTGAATAATATTAATGGTTATGTGGCATGTAATAGGTTAAATGTATACGTGATGTCTTCGAAAGAAATGATGCGAGTCATGCAAACTCTTGTTTGTTTCATGGTTTGTAAATGTATTTATGTATGTGTGACTTGGACATGTATAAAGATGTTTGGATGAAGAACTCTTGTTGACCACTTGTGTTAGGTGTGAATTTGGAAGTTGGTATGTTTCATTAAGATTGAGATGAAAGCTTTGGTAATGAATTGTTAGATAAGATCTTTGATAGGGATATAATTGAATTGCTATGCACAATGGTTCATAAGTGAATCATCCTTGGAGTGTGGTTGATAGTTGAGCATAGAAATGATGGTATTATGGTGACTTTATGACATTTTTAAGTTATACTTGAGGATGATAGAAAATGAAGTTACACTTTAAATTTGAATATTGTTTGTAATGGTGCCTTATGGCATATTAGTTAGAACTAGGTAAATAACATGTTTTGGTATGTTTTAGGTGTGTTTTGAATTGATTGAATGAATAGTTAATGACATGTTTTTGGCCTAAGTAAGCAAATACATGTATGACTTGCATTTTTAAGGTACATTTTGGCACACACGAGCTGCCACACGATCGTGTGTCACACACGAGTATGGACATGGTCGTGTGCTCTATTTGATCTTGGTGATTTTTGTCATACACGATCACAGTCTCTCAATGGCTTGTCGACATGGCCATGTGAATATTTGCAAGTTTTTTCAATTAGGTCCAGCACAATCATAGTTAGTTACACGGTCAAGTGACATGGCCATGTGACCCTTGTTTTATTTTTTGAATTAGTCCCTATTTGTTTCTAAACTGATTTTAGAGCTTCGTATGCTCGATTTAAGCCTCGTTTTTGTATGAATAACATGATTATTGAATGAATATTTATTAATAATCTTTTTAAGTAAATTTTGAATTAAAATGGCATATTCTTGTTCTGCTAAGTGTTGTAGCATCTCGTAACCCTAATCTGACGACGGAGATGTTACAAGTTTTGAATAGAGTGAGTTGGTTAAGAAACATGTTAGAATAAAGTTTTGATAGAGATTGTGTAAGTTGTCATTGTTGAGTGCTTGGAAGATTATATAAGGAGAAAGTGTAAAGTTGAGATTTAAGTACGTTTTTTTATAGTTAGGGGTTCCTAGAACATATTTATCTTTTGAAATAATTTATTTCAAATAGGAGGTTTCAGAATTATTGGAAATTTGGATCATAGAGCTTTAAGAAGACAATTTTAGACGAGATGTATTTCAAGTTTGATTTTAGATGGGTTTTTTTTTTGTTTTATTATGTTCTTCTAACTTTTTTTTAATGTTTGGATAATGGTTTTAGCAAAGGAGGTGGTCGGCTCTGTAACACCCCAAACCGGCCTAGACGTTATGGCCGTATCTAGCAATGTCACACGATAGTATTTTTGAAGCCTCGTTGTTACGATGAAAACATTTCATGTTATTATCTTTAGTAAACCTTTGTTAGAACTTAGGAAGTCATCTTTATTCAGTTAAAACATTTGTTTTGAAACATCCCTTGTTGATGAAGCTTTAATAAAATAGTCTATGTGATCATGCATTTAGAAATTACTTTAACTTTTTGAAAGCCGAATTTCCTACGACCAACAGGTATAAATCCATAAATTAAAATAAAAAAATAAAAACTAAAATTTAAAACCAAAGTCCCAGAGGGTCTTTAAATTACAACCCAAATAATCAATAATAATCAAATCATAAATCGTAAATTGAAAACCATGAAGTCCAAAAAAGTACTGTGGTCACCGCTAAGTCCTCCGTCGCAACTATCCGTCTAAGTCTGGGGATTACCTATGCACATTAAACTAAAAGGGTGAGTTTACATAAACTCAGTGTGCAATCCCGCAAAAACAAACAAACAATCAGTATTCACAGTGCACAGTTGAACAGTCTTGGGCCTAAGCCCTTTTCAGTATCAGTGACAGTTTGGGCCTTAGTCCATCTCAGTACAGTGTTAAAAATGCAGTAGGGCCTTAGCCCATCACAATATCAGTAGCAGTAACAGTTATGCAGTAGCAAAATCCTACCCAACCAGCCTCTACACACCATCTCCGTCCAACCCTACATTTCATGTGGAGATATAATCAACCCACCCATCCCTACACTCCAAGTAGTACCGAATGCGGCACAAAATAGTAGTTTGCAGCTGAGCTGCCAGTAAATTAGGCTTAAAGCCTTTCAGTACACTTCCTTCGAATAACAACCCCCAACCCAATGCAATGCAACATACAATGGATGACATGCTATTTTGCAATTTCAGTACATATATTCAGTTCAGATATTAACATGCCTAGTACAGATATCATTCAGTCAATTTCACACATTTAGGGGTCTAAGTAACACTTACCGACCCTACAGTAGGTTCACAGTCGACTTGGGCGACCCGTGCAACCTTAAAAACATTTCAGTAAAAATGGGCCCACACGCCCATGTGACCTACCCGCGTGGCCCACTCGCCCCAAAGTGTCCTTGGCTGTGTGATCCATTTTTAAAGTAACCCATGCTAGCTCAATACTCATATATGTTTTCACTATTTACTTATATGTTCAAAAGTTGTCTACTTGAGTTAATATAACTAAATTATTTATATCTTGAGCTACAGAATTCCAATTTAAGATCTTGCTTGATGTTTTTGAAACTAGACTCAAATACATTTCTACCATAAAATTTTCAGAATTTATAGTTTATCAAATAAGTACAGTAAAATCTTTAAAGTTATCCTAATTTTTCTGTTTGACAGCTTCGGCCTTTCCTTACTAAAAATTATTTATCTTTTAGTACAGAATTTAGATGATGTTTCTGTTTGTTTCTCTTAAAAATAGACTCATTAAGGATTTAAAAATACAAATTTAAGCCCTTAATTATATTTTTACAATTTTTTATGATTTTCCAAAGTCAGAACAGGGGAACCCAAAATCATTCTGACCTTGTCGTACAAAATTTATTATAACTCATGATTTACAATTCCATTGCTTACACTGTTTCTTCCATGAAAGACTAGACTCAATAAAATTTAATTTCATATTTTATTCAACCTCTAACTCAATTTACACTATTTTTTATGATTTTTCAAAGTTAGACTACTGCTGCTGTCCAAAACAGTTTTAGTGCAAAATGTTGATTTCCTAGTTTTTAACACCCTTATTTTCTTTCTCTACAATTTTTTGCATCATTTTCTTTTATTTCTCTTATTTCTCGACAGCAAGCAATTTTGACTTTTTTTGAACCCTGTTTTCTGCGTTTCCAGTACACACCTAGTACTGTTTTGATGCCAAATCACTCCCAAGCACTTCAAGGCCTAAAATAAAGATACTCAACATCAATTTAACGGATTTACAAGCGAATTGACAACCAAGAACGAATAGAAACCCAACCTACTGCCAACGATAACCCTCCATTTAACTATTGTTAAGACGAGAACACTGAATTCACAAGTCCGAGCATCCCCCTATGCCCAAATCATAGAGAAAAAACATTAACACTTCAGTCGCTAAGAGATTCATGACAGAAACGAAGAGAAACACTTAACGAAACTGAGCGAGCACTAATCGCGTGCGAAAATGAAGGAAAATAAATGGATTAGGGAAAAATCAAGAAGAAAAAGAAGAGAAAAATGGAAAAACTCAGAGAATTTCGGTAAGAGGAGAGGGAGAAGAATAAACGGCAGAAATTTTTTGGAAAAGGGAGCCAAAATTCGGTTATGGGAAAAAAAATAAAATAAAATCCCGATAACCCCCAAAATCCCTTAATCTTCTTCCCTGCTTCCCACTTCACATTCACTACTCAGAATCCCCCTATTACACAACTCTATCCTGAAAATCTGAGCAAAAAAAAATATAATTCCCTTGCCTGCGCAGGGATTCGAACACAAGACCTCCACTATAATAACACACCACTTAACCACTAGACCAGCAGGCCCATTCTGATGCAAACTTACCAGCAATTAAACTTAAGCCCTTTGCACAAGGTTAAGGCTTTATTTATAAAAATATCAAAATTTGCTCAAGTAAGGCTTGAACTTGGGACCTCACACACACACACACCTAGAACACATAACCACTGAAGCAGATAGACATTTTGTGTCACACATACACGAAATCAAAAATTAAAATTTTGGGGCGTTACAATTCTACCACCCTAAAAGAAAATTTTGTCCTCGAAATTTACCCGGTTAAAAAAAAGAGGATATTGCTGATGCATCGTATCCTCAGGCTCTCACGTAGCCTCCTCACTGCTATGTTTACGCCAAAGAACCTTAACCAGTGGAATAGGTTTCCTCCTCAGTACTTTTACATCTCGATCCAGAATCTGAACCAGTTCCTCCTTAAAGGTCAAGTCTGGCCTAACCTCAATCTCCTCAACGGAAACGATGTGAGTAGGATCAGAGCGGTAGCGCCTCAACACCGAGACGTGAAACACGTCATGGATACGATCCAACTCTGGAGGTAGCTCCAACTGATAAGCAACTAGTCCCATTCACTTCAAAATACGATAAGGTCCAATAAACCTATAGCTCAACTTGCCCTTACGACCAAACCTCAGTACCATCTTCCATGGCGAGACCTTAAGGAATACAAAGTCGCCCACAGAATACTCAATCTCACGTCTCTTCAGATCCACATAGGACTTCTGCCTGTCAGAAGCCGCTTTCAATCAATCCCGAATCAGTCTAACCTTATCCTCTGTCTCAGAAACCAACTCAGGACCCAGAGCACGTCGCTCGCCCAACTCAGTCAAACATAAAAGAGTGCGACACTTACGACCATACAGTGCCTTGTAAGGTGCCATCTAGATGCTAGACTGGAAACTGTTATTATAGGCGAACTCCGCTAGCGGTAGATAATCCTCTCAACTGCCATAGAAATAGCACAGCTCCTGAATTTGAGCCTTAAGCTCCACAAGCTCCTTTGGTGCCATTGGATAGGGAGTGATGGACACCAGAGCTGTACCTGGAAGTAGCTCAATCCCAAATTCCAACTCGCGATTCGGAGGTAGCCCCTGTAGCTCCTCAGGAAAGACGTCTGGAAAATCCTTTACCATTCTGATATCCTTAACTGTAGAATCCCCAGAATCTAAAACACTTACGTAGGCCAAGAATGCCTCACATCCCTTACGAACCATCTTTTCTACCACCAGTGCAGAGATCACATTAGATAAGTAATTACGGTGTTCTCCAATCATGACTATCTGATAAACCGTAAAAGTAACATATTTTAAGCCACATTTAGCATGCTTTTGGATGATTTAAGCCTTGAATTGTGTAATTTGGTGCTCTTAATCCTTTATGTTCATGTTTTATACTCAGAAGAGCATCGGATGATGAAAGAACGAGAAACGGGCCCAAAACGGAATAAATGGGCCATATCACGAAATCCACACGGCCTGGGCCCAAGACCACACGGCCTGGGCCCAAGACCACACGGCCGTGCCTCATTCAACAGCCTGGAACACAGCCTGGCCATGACTTACACGGGCATGTGCAATGGGCGTGTCCCTGCCGTGACAAAGAGAAGTTTTACTCGGAATAAGATAATTGGAGGCAAAGAAACATATTGCAAAGCCTATTTAAACACCTTAGGAGGAATTCTACTCGAATTAGGATACTTAGGGGCCAAGTAAGGCATCTCAAAGCTTATATAAACACCTTAGGGGCAACTTAAGTGGGGAGTTCGGCAGAAGCCTTCTGCCAGGGCTTTTGTCGAGGGGAACCCAAGGCTTTAGTCAGGAGGCGTCCAGCTAGGCCAAAGAGGGCGGATTTATGGGGATTTACTCGAAGATAGCCAGTTGATTCATCTCAAGAAGCCGAAACCATACTCAAGACCAAGGATTTCTCCTTCAATTCCTTCAGGGGGTTTTCGGGATTTCTTATGTTTTGTTTATATTTTCTTCTGAGATGTTTTCTTTTATTGTTATGAACTACACCCTCAAATACCTGAGGGGGATGAAACCTAAGATGAATCTTGTTATCGTTTGCTGAACTATATGATAAATATTTGACTTCTTCTTAGTTATGTGTTCTTAATTCTTGTGTTGATATTTCCGGGATATTAATTCAAGTGTGATGTGCTTAGGTGGAGGAGCAAAAGTCCCTACCTAAGAGTAGATCTAGCATAATTAAGCGGAGTTGATCGCACGCCTAGAGATAGGGTGACGAGATTTTGCCGGATTAGGGTGAAACCTAATATGGGAGTCCATAGATCGAGTTAATGCAATTCTAGGGGTTTTAATTAGAAAGAGATTTCAATTAATCAACCTAGGGTTAGACGTTAGTCGCCTCGAGAGTGGGATTAATATACGTTAAGGAATCCTACAGATCAGGTCAAATGAATATATCGTCTGGTTCAGAGTTAGGTAACAAGTGAAGTCTAGGTGGATTCTTCCTTGGGTATCGTCTTAATCAATTGGTTTTACCTAAAGTTATTTTCCCTAATTCATTCTCTTTGTCTTTGCATCTTTAGATTAGTTGATTAGTTAATTTTAGACTAGATAAAAATTCATTTAATTCTTAGGCTAAATAATAAAAAGAGAGTTAGTATTAGTACTTTTGGTTCCTTTGGGTTCGACAATCCGGTCTTGCCTTAACTATACTATTGTTCGATAGGTGCGCTTCCCTCACATTGTTGTCACAGTTAGTTTCCAGGTTCGATCATTCTTTATATAAATTTTAAGACTTTTACATCGCATAAAACAACGATTAAGTTTTTGGCATCGTTGCCCGGGAACTAAAATATTAAGAACGCTTAATTTTTATTACTTTAGCCATTTTTTTATTGCAATTTATTTTCATTATTATTTTTTTATTTTTATTTTTATTTTTTTATTTGCTAATTTTTCCTCTATTTGCTTTTGGCAGATAATTTTAGTTTATAGAGAAGATGGCACTGAATAATTATCAGTGGCAAGTCATGAGGACAATTCCTACTAAAGCAGCCAGTGTTTTCAACCTCGACGTGGTCACCAGGTTATCTAACCAGCTAGAGATGATGAATAAAAAGACTGATGGTTTGTATAGTCTCTCGCAAGTACACCCAGTAATGCAATATGACTCGAATCTAGGAGGCGTGGTGAATCCTGAGTACCCACCCTACGGATATGGCATGGAGAACGAACAAGTCCACTATATAGGTAACTATTCTAGACCTCAAAATAATTTTCATAGTGACACTTATAATGCAGGTTGGAGGTACCATCCCAAATTCTCATGGGATGATCAAAGTAGCCAAAGACCGAAACTTCCTCCAGATTTTCAACAACCACCTCACCAACAGGAAGAGAAGCCAAACCTCGAGGAGATGCTGACAAAATTCATAGCAGCCACAGAAACACGTTTCCAAAATCAACAAGCATCGACTCAAAGGATCGAGAATCAGTTAGGGCAACTTGCTAAGCAGATCTCTAAAAGACCATAAGGAAGCCTACCAAGCAACACCAAGACTAACCCAAAGGAGCAAATTCAAACCGTAACAGCTCATGACAATGAAAGGTTAGTGGAATCTAACCCGAGGCAAGAGCCTGTGGCAAGTGAAGGTAAGGTTGAGGTAAGCCATGATGTACCAAACCCAGTAATTACAGAGTACCAACCCCGTGTGCCATACCCCAATACGATAAAAAAAGACCACACAGAGGAACAATTCGGTAAGTCTCTTAAACTTCCAAAGAAATTTCATATTAACTTGTCGTTTCTTGAAGCTCTTTCGCAGATGCTAGATCGTAAACCTCGTGTCGATAAAGAAGAAATTCATGAGGAATGAAGGCTTTGGATCGATGAACTAGACGAATGGAAGACACACTTCAAGAAGAGACTAAAAACACACGAAGCAAAAACGAGGCAACTCCACAACGAACTTAATGATGGGACAACCCAGCTTAAGATAGGAGATCAGGTACTCAAAATCCTCCCAGATGGAACAGTCGAGGTAACTAGTCCTAAAATCAGCACCTTTAAGGTAAACACTACTCGACTTAAACTTTATATCAATAACCGAATTGATCGCATAAGAATGGATTTTTACCTCCTCAAACCACCATGATTATGCGAATGAGAGGTAAGTCTATCTCAAGACTTTAAATGAGCGCTTCTCGAGAGGCAACCCGAGCACTAACTCTACTAACTAGTTTCATTTTATTTCTTTTCGTACTTAGGCGTAGGTTTCCATACCCACACGGCCTTGCACACGGCCGTGGCCGTGGCCGTGTGGGCACCACAAGTAGGTAAAATGGCGTGGCCATAGACGTGTGGCAACAGGACAAAATTTTTCCCAAAACACGAGCTGCATCTCTATTTAAACCCCCTTCTTATTTTCTCTTTTCCAGTTGTCTTTCTTCTTTCATTTTCCATTATTTACTTTTATTTTTATTTTTCTTTATTATTTTTTTCTTATTCTTCGTACCATTTAAATTTAGCTTAGGATACAATAAAATCATGCCGGCTGCTTCGAGGATTCAAATTCAAACGGTTCGAGGCGCTTCCCCATGTTCACCTCCAATCTTATCCGGTTTCCTTTCATTGACTTCATCCAAAATTCAGGAAGTTTCACTTCTCCCCCCATCTTATGATTTTATGATTATTTTGATATTATCTATCTTTGTACATTGAGGGCAATGTACATCTTAAATGTGGGGGGCTTAACTATAGTATTATTTGAAAACCCCTGAATTATGCCTTGTTCTAAAGTAAGTTTCTCATATTATGATTAGAATGAAATTTCCCTGATTTATGATTTTTATTGATATGTTTTGGATTAAGTCATTGATAATTATGCATTGATGATTAAATTTGAAGGATACTAGAGAATCAAGCTTGATAAGTCTATTTTTCAGAATTAAAATTTTTTTAGGTTGTCTACCTGAATCTAATTATTACCTTGAAGTTTGAAACTTACAAGGTTGACATTAAAAACCCATAATTTTTGTGAGATTTTGAGCCTTATAAAGCATACATTCTTTCGTGCTCACTCTTTGATTATGAGTGTGTCAACATTGATTTGTTATTCTAGAACTTGCTTCGATTATACATGTCAAGACCACACCTTTGATTTGATATACAGAGATTATAAAGGCACTTAGGATTTAACCCACTTACTCCACTGAAAAGCCTACCTTCATAATTAACCCCTAGTGGACCACGTTGATCCTAACAACCCTTTTTATTGACTCACCCACTAATATTAACCCAAAACCCTTTGTATTTGTTATCACCATTCCTTGACTACCCTTTTTGTCGAAATTTGATTTGGTCGGCTGCCTAACTTTCAGTAGTTAAAATTCATCCTTCATTATGTATTTGACTTGTTCTAAAAAACGAAGTATATTCATTATTAGTTCTTAATTAAGTGAGCTTACATGTTTAAATTTCAATTCTTGAAGAAAAAGCTCGTATTATTAGTTTTCAATTGATGTAATTATTTAGGATTAGTTCATTTTTCTAGTTAGATAAATTATCAATTCAATCTCGATTCTAACCCCTTAATTCAGCCTTTATCCACACCTTTAACCCAAGCCCCGTTACAACCCTTTCAAAGACCTTTTGATTTGGGTATCATCTCATATTATAGTGGTGGAGATATGATTTTCATGCAAGCCTATGGGATTAACTGTTCATGTTTGACTTTTGAGTACTTTTTCTTGAACCTTAAACACCTCGAGTGATTTGAGTGAATCTTTAGTGAGGATGTCAACCCTTGTCGGTTTTGAATCAGAGGTAATTATTTAGGTAAGGGGAAACGCTTATGTTATCGTACTATAAAACTATGACTTTGATTGTTTGAATCTTTAGGACTCTTTGAGTTGAGTTATCCATGTATGAATTATCTATGAATTATGATGAAACACTATTGATGAATATTGTGAATCGAGGAAGTTCATTTTAATTATGAGTTGAAAATTTTGCTTGAGGACAAGCAAAAGCTCAAGTGTGGGGGTATTTGATAAACCATAAAAGTAACATATTTTAAGCCCACATTTAGCATGCTTTTGGATGATTTAAGCCTTAAATTGTGCAATTTGGTGCTCTTAATCCTTTATTTTCATGTTTTATACTCAGAAGAGCACCGGATGATGAAAAGAACGAGAAACGGGCCCAAAACAGAGTAAATGGGCCATATCACGAAATCCACACGACCTGGGCCCAAGACCACACGGTCGTGCCTCATTCAACAGCCTCGAACACAGCCTGGCCACGACTTACACGGGCATGTGCAATGGGCGTATCCCTACCGTGACAAAGAGAAGTTTTACTCAGAATAAGATAATTGGAGGCAAAGAAACACATTCCAAAGCCTATTTAAACACCCTAGGAGGAATTCTACTTAGGGGCCAAGGCATCTCAAAGCTTATATAAACACCCTAGGGGGCAACTTAAGCGGGGAGTTCGGCAGAAGCCTTCTGCTAGGGCTTTTGTTGAGGGGAACCTAAGGCTTTAGTCAGGAGGCGTTTAGCTAGGCCAAAGAGGGCGGATTTGTGGGGATTTACTCGAAGAAGCCGAAATCATACTCAAGACCAAGGATTTCTCCTTCAATTCCTTCAAGGGGTTTTAGGGATTTCTTATGTTTTGTTTTATCTTTTCTTCTGAGATGTTTTCTTTTATTGTTATGAACTACACCCTCAGATACCTGAGGGGGATGAAACCTAAGATGAATCTTGTTATCGTTTGCTGAACTATATGATAAATATTTGACTTCTTCTTAATTATGTATTCTTAATTCTTGTGTTGATATTTCCGAGATATTAATTCAAGTGTGATGTGCTTAGGTGGAGGAGCAAAAGTCCCTGCCTAAGAATAGATCTAGCATAATTAAGCAAAGTTGATCACACGCCTCAAGATAGGGTGGCAAGATTTTGTCGGATTAGGGTGAAACCTAATATGGGAGTCCATAGATCGAGTTAATGCAATTCTAGGGGTTTTAATTAGAAAGAGATTTCAATTAATCAACCTAGGGTTAGACTTTAGTCACCTCAAGAGAGGGATTAATCTACGTTAGGGAATCCTACGGATCAGGTCAAATGAATAAATCGTCTGGTTCAGAGTTAGGTAACAAGTGAAGTCTAGGTGGATTCTTCCTTGGGTATCGTCTTAATCAATTGGTTTTTCCTAAAGTTATTTTCCTCAATTCATTCTCTTTGTCTTTGCATCTTTAGATTAGTTGATTAGTTAATTTTAGATTAGATAAAAATTCATTTAATTCTTAGGCTAAATAATAAAAGGAGAGTTAGTATTAGTACTTTTGGTTCCTTTGGGTTCGACAATCCGGTCTTGCCTTAACTATACTATTGTTCGATAGGTGCGCTTGCCTCACATTTTTGTCATAGTTAGTTTCCAGGTTCGATCGTTCTTTATATAAATTTTAAGACTTTGACATCGCATAAAACAACGATCACTATCTCCTTATCCTCCTTAGTCTTAGTACGACCCTCTTAGTCGCATAGTCCAAGCTAACACCTGTCCATCCCTAGAATTAGGTCGAACTCCCCAATTGAAAGCTCCACCAAATCAGCCAGGAACATTGCCCCTTGTACCTCTAAAGGAATGTCCCTATACAGTTTGCCAACTCTATCAGATTGCCCTAACGGGCTCAGTACCGTAACCTCACTCGTAGTGCTCTCAACTGAAATCTCCAAGTTTCCAGAAACAGTACAGGCTATATAGAAGTGAGTGGATCCTATATCTTTCAATCCAATATAAGGTACATCATGAATAAGGAACGTACTCGTGATGATGTCCGGAACATCTCCATCCTCTCAGTGACGTGCAGCATATACTAGAGCCGGCTGCCTCGCCTCAAACTGTCCAGGACCTCTGTCCGATACTCTCTGCCCACGACCCATACCATTACCACCCCTAGCTTGACCATAGCCTCTCGGTGGCTGTTGTACTACCCTCTGTGGCTGTGCATTACCAGTACCCTAAGCTTGCATCTAATCATCCCTCAGTGGACACTCCCTGATACGGTGATCCAATGATCCACACCTCAGACACGCCATAGTCCTCCTCCAACACTCGTCTTGATGGAGTCTACCACAATCAACACACGATTGTTGTCCAGTAGCAGCAACAGGGTGCCCAGCTCTAATTGGCCCATCAGCTCTGGCCTTTTTCTTAGGCCTCTATACAGAACTCAAGGGCTCTGAATCCCTTTTTTTCCTACCGCTCTCTCTATCGTGATTTTGGCACTCAGTGCGCTTAACCTCCTCGGCGATCTTCGCCTTCTCGACCAAGGCAGAAAAATCTCGCTCCCACTGCGGAGCTATCAGAACTCTCAAGTTACCCCTGAGGCCATCCTCAAAGCGAACACATCGCTCATACTCCGATGCCAATATACCTCGCGCACAGTGGCTCAGTCTCAGAAACTTGGCCTCATACTCGGCCACTGATCGATCTCCCTATCCCAAATTCAGAAAGTACCTCCTACGGGCGTCTACATAACTGGCTCCCACATATTTTCCCTGGAAGGTGGTCTTAAAGAACTCCCAGGTCAGACGTTCGGGCTGAGTGCCCTTCTTAATAGTAAGCCACCACTAATAAGCCTCATCCTGCAGCAGTGAGACTGCACCCTTTAATTTCTGCTCAGGGGTGCAAAATCATCCATAATCCTCTCCGTGGCCCCAATCCAGTACTCGGCCACATTAGGGGCAACTCCAGTGATACCCCTGAAGAGCTCAGCTCCATTGGACCGGAGTCGTTCCATAACCGACCCTCGGCCCCCAGATCCAGTATTGGGCCTAGCGACCCTCTCTAAAATCCTTAGCATAGCCTGGGACAATGCGCCGTCCCCAGCCAAACGATCTTGAGACCCAATCTCAGTAGCAGGCGACACTGGCGTCTCACTCGTATCCAAATTCGGTATGCTACCCAGTGAAGAGGACTCAGCTCGAGCTCCTCTACAGCCACTACCTCGGCCTCTAGTACCCCATCCATGGATACCTCGTGCGCTCATTGTCTAATCACGTTTATCTGTATTAACAATTTTATGAATCAATTATAGTTTCAGTGCTTATTAACTAATGTTTTATGTAAAACAGTATCGATTATTCAGAGTTCATTTTTGTAAATCGCAGTCTCACTATAGCTTTCAGTTTCTCTACAATTTTCAGTATACACTAACTAGAGTGTTTTCAGTATAGTTTACTACCTATAGTAGTTTCAGAATATACTATCCATAACAATTTAAGTTTAAAACAATTCAAAGTTCAGAATACTTAGAGGATTGGCGTCGGAGACTCGATGTACCACTTACTCAGTAAAACATTTCAAATCATTTTGTACCCAATTCTTCAAAACCAAATTTTAAAACCCATAATCCACAGTCAAGTTTTGTAACCTAGATCTGATACCACTAAATGTAACACTCCAAACCTGGCCTAGACATTATGGTCGTATCTAGCAATGTCACACGATAGTGTTTTTGCAACCTCGTTGTTACGATGAAAACATTCCATGTTATTATCTTCAGTAAACCTTTGTTAGAACTTAGGAAGTCATCTTTATTCATTTAAAACATTTTTTGAAACATCCCTCATTGCGAAAGCTTTAATAAAACAGTCTAGGTGATCATGCGTTTAGACATTACTTTAACTTTTTGAAAACTGAATTTCCTACAACCAGCAGGTATAAATCCATAAAGTAAAATATATAAATAAAAACCCAAATTTAAAACCAAAGTCCCAGAGGGTCCTTAAATTACAACCCAAATAATCAATAATAATCAAATCATAAATCGTAAATTGAAAACCATAAAGTCCAAAAAATTACTATGGTCACCACTGAGTTCTCCGTCGCACTGATCCGTCTAAGTCTGGGGATTACCTGTGCACATTAAGCAACCAAGGTGAGTTTACGTAAACTCGGTGTGTAATCCCGTAAAAACAAACAAACAATCAATATTCACTGTGCACAGTTGAACAGTCTTGGGCCTAAGCCCTTTTCAGTTTCAGTGACAGTTTGAGCCTTAACCCATCTCAGTAAGTGTTAAAAATGTAGTAGGGCCTTAGCCCATCACAGTATCAGTAGCAGTAACAGTTATGCACTAGCAAAATCCTACCCAACCAGCCTCTACACACCATCTCCGTCCAACACTACACTCCATGTGGGGATATAATCAACCCACCCATCCCTACACTCCAAGTAGTATCGAATGCGACACAAAACAGTAGTTTGCAGCTGAGCTGCCAGTAAATTAGGCTTAAAGCCTTTCAGTACCTCCGAATAACAACCCCCAACCCAATGCAATGCAACATACAATGGATGACATGCTATTATGCAATTTCAGTACATATATTCAGTTCATATATTAATATGCCCAGTACAGATATCATTCAGTCAGTTCCACACATTTAGAGGGTCTAAGTAGCGCTTACCGACCCTACCGTAGGTTCACATTCGACTTGGGCGACCCGTGCAACCTTAAAAACATTTCGGTAAAAATGGGCCCACAAGCCCATGTGACCTACCCGTGTAGGCCCACACGCTCGTGTGGCCCACTCGACCCAAATTGGCCTTGGCCGTGTGATCCATTTTTAACGTAACCTATGCTAGCTCAATACTCATATATGTTTCCACTATTTACTTCTATGTTCATTCAAAGTTGTCCACTTGAGTCATTATAAATAAATTATTTATATCTTAAGCTACAGAATTCCAATTTAAGATCCGCTTGATTTTTTTGAAGCTAAACTCAAATTCCTTTCTACCATAAAATATTCAGAACTTATAGTTTATCAAATAAGTATAGTATAATTTTTAAAGTTATCCCTATTTTTCTGTTTGACAGCTTCGACCTTTCCTTACTAAAAATTATTTATCTTTTATTACAGAATTTAGATGATGTTTTTGTTTGTTTCTCTTTAAAAATATAAATTTAAGCCTCTAATTATATTGTTACAATTTGTTATGATTTTTCAAAATCAGAACAGGGGAACCCAAAATCATTCTGACATTGTCTCACAAAATTTATTATAACTCATTATTTACAATTCCATTGCTTACACTGTTTCTTCCATAAAAGACTAGACTCAATAAAATTTAATTTCATATTTTACTCAACCTCTAACTCAATTTACACTGTTTTTGATGATTTTTCAAAGTTAGACTATTGCGGCTATCCAAAACTGTTTGAGTGCAAAATGTTGATTTCCTAGTTTTTAACACCCTTATTTCCTTTCTCTACAACTTTTTGCATCACTTTCTCTTATTTCTCTTATTTCTCGACAGAAAGCAATTTTGTCTTTTCACCGAACCCCATTTTCTACGTTTCGGGTACACACCTAGTATCGTTTTGATGCCTAATCACTCCCGAGCACTTCAAGGCCTAAAATCAAGATACTCAACATCAATTTAACGGATTTACAAGCTAATTGACAACCAAGAATGAACAGAAACCCAGCTTACTGCCAACGATAACCCTCTGTTTAACTATTGTTAAGACGAGAACACTGAATTCACTAGTCCGAGCCTCCCCCTACGCCCAAAGCGCAGAGGAAAAACATTACCACTTCAGTCGCTAAGTGATTCGTGACAGAAATGAAGAGAAACACTTACCGAAACTAAGCGAGCACTAACCGCGTGCAGAAACGAAGAAAAATAAATGGATTAGGGAAAAATCAAGAAGAAGAAAAAGAAGATAAAGATGGAAAAACTTAGAGAATTTCGGTAAGAGGAGAGGGAGAAGAATAGACTGCAGATTTTTTTTGGAAAAGGGAGCCAAAATTAGGATATGGGAAAAAAAAATAAAATCCCGATAACCCCCAAAATCCCTTAATCTTCTCCCCTACTTCCCACTTCACATTCACTACTCAGAATCCCCCTATTACACAACTCTATCCCGAAATCTGAGCAAAAAAAAATTCCCTTGCCTGCGCAGGGATTCGAACATAAGACCTCTACCATAATAACACACCACTAACCACCAGACCAGTAGGCCCATTCTGATGTAAACTTACCAACAATTAAACTTAAGCCCTTTGCACAAGGTTAGGGCTTTATTTATAAAAATACCAAAATTTGCTCAAGTAAGGCTTGAACTTGGGATCTCACACACACACCCAGAACACATAACCACTGAAGAGAAATCAAAAATTAAAATTTTAGGGCATTACATGCTCTTCCAATGCTAAGGGAAAAGAGAAAGTCATTAAGAATTTACGAGTCCTTGATTTGTGCTATCTTAAACTGAATTTGTGATATAAATTGTTTAAGTAATCATCGAGCTTAAGACTCTAGGATTTATATGAAATTGTTGGGTGTTGAACTAGTCCATGATATGTATTCATATTGGTGTGATATTATATGCAAGAGTATGGTTTGACATGAAATTTTAATAATGCATAATTCTGGGCTGTCAAGGTATGATTTCATGTGTTGTTTATTGAGTATTTTTAATACTTAAATGTGCATTATTCTAAAGTTTCTTATTAAACAATGCTGGATAAGGCCCGAGTATAGTTAGCATGCCATACGACGTGTTTTGATTCAGTGGGAGTATTTGGCACTTGTGTGCTTTATTGCTAGGCACTTGTGTGCATACTTATGTTTTGGCACTTGTGTGCACTTTTCATGGAGTGCTAGGGGAAAACATGTTATCACGAATTGGACTCTCATGTTCATTGTTGCTTGTGCACACCATTGTAGACTATTAGGGGATCCGTTCATGTATCCGTACTTAGATCTATATTGGATCAATAAGCAATCATTTTCTAATATAATTTGTGGTCTAATAACATGGAAAGAAAGAATTATGTTTGAGAAGAAATCTTGTAATTGGTGCTTTGAATAAGTTGTTCACAGTGTACGTGTATTCAGAATGGATTAATGATTAAATTTCCATGCTAATTCCTTATCCCTAAACGTTTTTATGGCATTTTCCATTGGTTTTGATCATACATTCCTTGACGTTGTCTTGTAAACTTAGTATGCTTACTGTTTAATGTTTTATATTGCGATTTTTTTAAATTAGTGGTCTATCGTAATTTGACACGTCAAATTAGGCTCTCTATTACACTTAAAGAGCTTATTCTCATGTAAATTAGATGTCTTTTCTTTTCTTTTTTCGATTTTTAGTTTTTTCTTAATAAATTGTTTTTATTAGTTTTAAGCCATTTTTGAGACTCAATTTGGCCAATCGTTCCACGGGGAACCAAACAAGTTGGTTCAGTGTTGTAGGGAGTTGACAGTGTCCCAAACGTGAAAAAAAACATCACCTGGAAGGAGGGTATCACAATATCGAAGCATGAAAGTTGTGATACCCTTAACAATGCTGAAATGAAAATAATAAAGGTCATCTACAGTGGTCTCGTGATAAGACCCCCAAGACTCCCAATCTCAAAACTGTTGTGGGTATCGCGATACCACTGCCTGATGGGTGAAAAAACTGCAAGGTCCATTTTGTGTCCAAACAAGCTTGTCTTCTTTTTACTTAAGGGCAAAATCGTCAATACTAGGTTAAATGTTAGTAAACTATAAATACTAATTTTTGAGCCTTTGAACTCAGATTTTTTGTGGCTCAATATTTTCTTTAAGGTTTATAGTTTTTAGGTTAGATTTTCTCTCTCTTTTCCTTTTCTTTTCTTTTTCTTTTCATTTTTAGTTTAGGTTTTCTCTTTTCTTTTTAGAGCAAATTTTACTCTTGTAGTTTTTTTTTCTTCTTTCTTGTAAAAGACCTTGTAAATGAAGATGGATGAAGCTTTTGGGTGTTATTGGTTCCACATATAATTGAGCATTTCTTATCCTTATCTCTATATTGTGCTTATTAACTGTTCAATTAAATGTCTGTTTGGATATTAAGCTTTATTATGTGCTATACTGTTAAATGGTTGTTTAATTGGTTGTTTGTTAGCTTAAGTTAATGTCTATTCTTGATTAATTGGTTGTTCGATTATATCAAAATACTTAATACATTAGAATTAACATTTCTAGCGGAAAACTTAGATAAACGAGATGAAAACCTAGATAAATGAAACCGAGAGGAGAGCTTAACCTTAGAAAGTTTGACATAATCATGCTGAGTAATGAAACCAAGAGGTAACCTTAGGTGGTATCTTTTAGTCTAGGATGAGACCGAGAGGAGATTCCTAACTAAGAGTAGCAACCAATATAATCAATGTAGGTTCATTAGTTTAATTAGCACTCAACTAATCAATCGACCCTCGCTTAATCATTTACATTATCTAAAACATTAGGAAGAAAGTTTGGCTTAGTTAGTTTAATTAATAGTTTAATTTTAGTTTATAAACCATTTTATTTGGACTTACACTAATAATTTTCGACTCGATTAGATTATTAATTACTTAACTTGATAAACACATTTACCCACTTGGAAATCATTTAGGTTTGACCCCTTGGAATACTTTGTGTTCCATCAGAACTATAAATATTACAACTAACATTGTATCCTTGTAGTTAAAACCGCTCTTTAAAATAGTTTTTTTTTCCAAAATCATTTGTTTTAACGCTCACGCGCATGGGCGGTTAGTTAGCACCATTGAGTTTCATTACTCAGCGCATGGATTTGCTTGTTTCGTGTGCAGATGAAAAGTTCCTTTAGAATTTGTCTCAAGTGTTTGCAACATCTAGAAGTCTCAGATCTCATGCTTTTGTCTCGGATCTAGAAGCCCCAAAACAAATCTAGAAAGGTTTCAATGTTTTCATGAAAAGTATTAGCCAAGTCGAATAAAAAATGTAAAAAAATAGTGGTATATAAAGATATGTTAACACAAGAAAGGTAAATGTAAACCATTTATTTTATGATTGAAAATAACATTACTATTAAATGCATTTATAATATAATAGTTATAAATATTTTAATGGATGTCTATCAAAATCGAGATAAGTTTGATCTACTTTAGGGCTTTAATATCCATTAAAAGTATAGTTTTATTTCATTTATATTTCTTATGCCTATAAATAACATTACTATTAAATGCACTCTTTTTATTATTTATTTCATAACAAGTTATCATGTAATATCCTAGATTTAGGGGTTATGCATTTGGTGCATAATTCATGAGTTAGTAGGCTCAGTGGATGGTTGAGTGTGTTTTAGGGGTTTTGAGAACCCTAGGCTGTAGTAGAATGCTTTGGGAAATTATGAGATTTTATGTTTAAAAGGGGGGAGCTTGGCTAAGGAGGCCTTAAGGAAATTTGTGTGGGAGTTTATGACACAAAGATAGCATTGGAAAAGTGGCTTGGGACGCTACCTTAGGGGCTTGGAGGGTTGCGTCAAAGGGAGCTTCAAGGGGATGAGGTTTGAATCACGTTGACGGCATGGGGGTGTTTTATTTTGCATGTTGGCGTCAAGGGAAAGGGGAAGTAATGGACGGCATGTGGACTTCCAAAAGGATGAGATAAGCCTTGATTTTCCTTTTAAATTTTGGCTTAAGATAGAAGATAATTGGGATTTTGTTTTATTTATTTTAAATGATAAGATAAGAGATAAATGAGGAGATTAATAAGGAATTTGATAAGGAGTTGAGGTGGTGGCCGAATGGGGGGTTCTTTGGGTTGGTATATTCGGTCTTGGAAGGGGGCTTAAGTGCCGAATTTTGTTGTTTCCTCCCTTAGTCTCTCTTGCCGAAACTTTGTAGTCAAGAAGATCCTCTCTTTTTTTTCTCTCATCTATTTTTCTTCTTGGCCGATCCTATTCCTCTTTCTCAAACTCTCTTCTTTTCTTTTGGTTAGCCGAATCACCATAGCCTTCACTTCTTCTTCTCATAAGTTTCTCAAAGGCCAAAATATACTTGTGATAACCGAATATTCCATCATCATTTGAAGGCTTAGCCGAACCTTGTAAGTGCTCATTTTTCAATTCGTATTTTGTATTTTAATAAGAACCATAGCCGAATATCAAAGTGTCCTTGTTCTCCTTCTTCTGTCGCAAGTCTCAAAAGCCGAAAGTCAACATCTCTTTTATCCTGTCGACATTTAGAGCTAGTGGACTATTCGTGTGGTGGTAAGTATTTTCTCCCTTGGTAATCGGTTTTGAGTTCTTCTTCATAAGTATGCCGGAATCTATAGTTGGGCCTTGGACTAAGGTTGGCCGAATGTCCATTAAGGCCATAGTGATGTGTTCTTTTGTATGTAGCCAAGGGAAGGAAGCATTAAAGGATTCGTTCGGGATCGAGTACTCAAGGGATTTTGACTACTCAAGGAACAAGTAACAGTTTTCGGGATTTCGATTTAGCAAGGTAAGTGGTTGCTAATATTCGGCCATAGGCCATATTTGGTATAAGTGATGATCGATTGTGTACTATGGTTCTTAGGAGCAAATCGACAGGAGTAAGCCAGCCTTCGGGATTCAAGATCATTTCGGTAAGGATATTTAGTAAGTGTAGAATCGATTCGATATATTTAGATTAAGGTATTAGTGATTAACTGTTTGATCTGATTAAGTATCGTTGATGACGGTGAATACCAGTCAAGGAGGACAAGAGGTAGTCCCTATCCCTAAGTTTAAGAGGAGAGCAGTCTCTGCAGTTCGGGATTGGCCACCGGGGTGTGGGCCAGAGTCAGAACAGGAAAGTAGGCAGATAGCCATAGTGTCGCTTAGTGATAGCATCGGGATTGAGAGTGTAGTGCTTCAAGTTATCAGGTGTGTGATTAACCCACCGTTTTCTGGGTATTTGTTATGTATGTGAAATTCGTATGTGTTATGTGTGTGCTAATTAGTGCAGTGGAATTTGTGATATGGATACCCCTAAGGGGCATGTCGACAATCAGGTAAGTACCAAATCTGATGAAATGTGGATGTTAATGTGTATATGTGATGATATGTCTAATAAACATGCTCATGCATCATTATATTATGTCACTATGGTATGTTGCATGTACATGGGATGGGAAATGAATATGAAAGAAGGATAGGGTGTACTTCGAGTACGTGGTTTAGTGATGGCTACGAGCCTCACAAGAATTGATGAGTGGCTCTGTGCCTCATCGTGGTTGATGAGTAGCTATGTGCCTCATCGTGGTTTTGATGTTAGCTACGGGCTACATCATGGATTGGCGCAGACTGAGGTCGCGTTGTGGATTATTTGCAATTTAGTTCGCGTGGACGGCATTAATTGCCAAATTGGTGTGTAGCGGTTGGAGGGTGATTTAGTAATCGCCTGGTGTGTGGTGGCTGGATACGGGGGTGTGTAGAGGATGGACCCTAGGCTGGGTTGGGTGCATTTTGCATAAACTTATTATCTGATATGTGAATTAATGTGGAAATGGGCCAAGCCCAATATGTGATGTGGATTAATGTGGAAATGGGCCAAGCCCAATATGTGGACTCATGTGGATAAAGTGCCTTATGATATGATATGTGATGTGGATATGGGCCAAGCCCAATAAGTGAAATCATGTGAATTATCTGTCATGTGGATTAATGTGATAATGGGCCAAGCCCAATATATGGCATTATGTGAATAACTTGTTTTATTATATGATATATGGTTTGGTTGTGGGCTAAGCCCATGTGGGTGGAATTCAGTGGACTAATTACACACTGAGTCTGTTTGACTCACCCAAATTTTACCAACATCGCAGGTGATACGTGAATCTTGGACCGGGTTGGAGTGGATACGAGGTGGCCCATGCAGAAGTTATTTTTATTTCATGCAGAAGATATTTTAGTTGTTTTACGCATTTATTATTTTAAGTATTTTTGAATAATTATTTGATGTAATAAGGGCCACTTAAAGTATTTGAAGTTGTTATTATGTTTTAATTGGATTGACGATTACTTTAATTTTTGGAAATGATTTTATTCTTAACAATTTATATTTTAAAAATGTATGTTAAAGTTTTAGATCGAAGAATTTGTAACAACTAAATCTTACTTAGAATTTTTAAATACACAATGTTTTATTAAAGACAAAAAATTTTTACGTTTTTACCTGTAAGTTAAAACGTTTTCCGCAGTGGCATTCTAAATTCGACCGTGGCGTATGGACCGGGTTTGGGGTGTTACATATCAACACAGTTCTCCTCTAAAATTTCTTCTTAATTATTTCACATAGACCCCAAACAAAATTATGACAAAAAAATTTATAACCCAAATAGAATTCAACCCAAGCCTTAGAAGTTTAAAGCTCCTTACTTGACCATTTAACCTTAGAACTTTAAGGTTCCACAAATCAGACCAGTTCATGTGGGTCAAATGAGTCTCATTTAATAAGTTGATCTCTATAGGGCATTCTATGCGCAATGGTCACGGGCATTGATCTGGGGCTGATAACAGAAAAACCTTCAACAATTCTCTTGCCTTTTGACCACCGAATTCTTAAGCACAAGATGTTGGGATTTGCAGGATTTTTTCAATATTTTTGTCTAAATTAATTTTAATTTTCATTCATGATTAATTATGATTGATTTGATTAAATTATTTTATTTATATCTTTTCGATGATGGTGAAAGATTTGATCTCAGCATTGATTTTGGTTCTCGATCATGGATTTATCGATAATATTTAGATTCAAAGCAAAATATTTGTCTGTGAAATATCTATTTAAATTGTGGAATAATTTAAAAGAAACCATCAAAATATGATGATTCTATCCAAAATTCATTATGATTGGTTGCACTAGAAGTTTCAAATTTTTAAAATTGTGAGTAAGTACAACTTTATTGTAACATCCTGAAATTGGGCCTAGAAGAATTGGGCCCAATGGGCCTTGAGCGTAGTAGCGTTTAAATTTTTGGAGAACAAGAGATCGGCTTAAATACAAGTTGGACTTATTAGATAAGTGATTTTGGAAGCTTAGATGGCTTCTATGAAGTCTCGGGATCGAACTTTGGCTTTGGGGAAATTTTGGTTTTAGGTGAAAAAAACCCTGGAAGTTGGCAGGTAGGCCTTAAGAATAAAATGTGGAGGAAAATGACACAAGTGGAGTGTGTGGTGTAGTGGCAAAGTGACGCCACGTAAGAGACAAGGGGGTGACGCCACAAGGAAGGAAGGAGGTCCAAGGTTCAAGTCTTGGCTTTTGCATTTTGGTTTTCTTTTTACTTGGACCTTAGAATTTGGCTATAGGTTTAAATTTAGTTGCGCATGGTTTAAGACACAAGAGGAGCTTGTGGCCAAGTGGTTAGCGGCGTGGATTATGTTGCAAGGGAGCCTGGGTTCGCATCTCATGAGAAGCAAGGGAGTATTTATTTTACGGATTGGACGGCAAGAGTTTCAGTTGAATTTAAACTCTACTGACGAAGGGATCCCACATTGGAAAGATACAAAGAAGAAGGGTGAAGAGCTAGCTATATAAAGAGCATTCCAGGAGGAGAGTTAACATACCTAGTTGGCGTTGGGCAAAGGAGTGCTCGGAGCGCGGTTTAGCAGCTTCAGATCCCTATCAGGTGTGTAACTCTCTCTACCCTAGTCGTAGTCGAAGTGCCGATCACGGCAATAGTAGCCACACGAGCGTGCGAGCGCACGTGTGGGGCTTCGACGCCATAGTTGAGGCCATCAGTAGTATTCTGGTGGGTTGAGGCTGCTTAGGGCCACGATGGGCTGAAGTGGGCCAATGGGCCCGTGGGCCCAATTGAATAAATTGTATGATAGTGTAGTATAAAGTGAACTAGACTAGGTGGAACTTATATACGTGGCTAGATTTGTGTTAGGTGGGCCACACGAGCGTGTGGGCCCGAATGGGCCAAAATTGGGTTTTAGGCCCAATAGTCCGGTACAACCGGAAATGGTAGCTGAGTCGCTCAGGGCGACATTAGGCCTTCGGAAAGGCCATTGCAGGTGCAAAATTACTGATATACCCTTGGAAGGGTAAAGTACCAAAATACCCCTAAAAGGTAAATTATGAAAATGCCCTTGGTGGGTAAATTACGAAATGCCCTTGGTAGGTAAAATTACGGTTATACCCTTAGAGGTTGATTAGCGTGATTATGTTGTTTATGTCTATCTAATTATGATGGTAATTCATGTTATACTTATATTTGATATATGTTAGCATACATGACATACTGCATACACGAATTATTATGTCATATTGCATGTGTATGATGAGAGGAGGGGGAAGATATGATTATTTGTTACTTTGGGTCACCAGTGGTTTGGCACCACCAGTGGTTTGGTACCACATATGTTATCTTTGTGACTCGTCCCAGTGGTCTGGCACCACAGTGGGTTGGCCCCACATATTATATTAAAAGGGATTGTCACCAGTGGTTTGGCACCACAATGGGTTGGCCCCACATATGATTATCTGTGACTTTGGGTCACCAGTGGTTTGGCACCACCAGTGGTTTGGTACCACATATGTTTATTTGTGACTTTGGGTCACCAGTGGTTTGGTACCACACGGGGTAGAATCAGGAGTTTCGGATGGTTAGGTTTTTGGGTTGCATGACATACATACTTGTTTATGAACTGTGTAAGGGCTTGTTATCTCCGGGATGGGGAATTGCACACTGAGTCTCGGTGACTCACCCCTTCCTTTACATTTTGCAGATAATTTCTAGATCGCGGATATGGAGCCGGGATGGACTCGAGGTGGCCATGCTCAATAGTTGGCTTCATTTTAAACGGTTAAATTTCGGTTTTACTTTGTTTTAAATTTTGGGGTTTTGGTTGTGTAATAAGGCCATCTATATTTTGCTTTGGGTTTAATTATTTATTTGAATTTGTGTTAAACATTAAAGCATGACTAACAAGTAAAGAAATAATAAAATGAATGTTTTCACAACCTTAATAAATTTCGAGATTTTTCCTAAACTTTACCATCGGGTAAATAAGTGAACTTGTAACAACGATAAGTCAACTCGATTCTCTTTAAAACAAACTTTGAGATGATTTTAATAAACTACTTAACGTAACTTTGGTTTTCATAAGATTAAGTGTTTTCTTCGCAAATTGACTCAACAGACTTGTCTTCCAAAAACGTTTTACCCTGTGACATACCAGATTCGGTCGTAGCGTTTTGACCGGGTTTGGGGTGTTACATTTATAGTATTTACAATAAGCTCTCAATTAAAATTATTTTGTGAGAATATTACTAATGAGAACTTGTTATAACACTTTTTCAATTTTTCATGCTTTAAATGTGCTCCTACATTAACAATGCCGTGAAAAGGGTTGTTTACTTGTGGTCGAATTATATAATGAGCTATTAAATCAAAACCCATAAAGCTCATCTGTAACACTCCAAACCCAGCCTAGACGTTATGGTCGAATCTGGTGATGTCATAAGAAATGAGTTTTGAAAACGGAATCGACTTAAAAAAACCGTTAACATATCTTAATTCGTATGCATTTTAAAATTATTGAAAAAACCAATTAATTAGCTTACTTGCCAAATATTTATTAAAGCGGAAGCCCTTAAATCGTTATAATTAAAAATGCAGTCGTGTATTTTAGAAAAAAAAAACCTTTTGTTGTGTAAACCGTCATTTTTAAGTAAAAATGCTTGTCGAAGCATGCAATTAATCGAATAAACAACCTAAATCAACAGTTGAAAATCCAAACAGTCCAGAGAGTCCCAGAAATTACAAAATCTCAATAAAACCAAAATTTAATATAAAACCAGAAATTGAAGACTTTAAATAGTTTACAGGCGAGTGATCACTGTTGAGTCTCTGCCACACCAATCCGCTTAAGTCTATGGATTACCTAACAGAACAGACAAACAAATGTGAGTTTATGTAAAATCAGTATGTAACCCAATAGAAATAAGCATGCAATCACATGGAATCATATACACAGTCAGGTGCAGATACAGAATCAGATTCAGATTACAGAACAGATATGTATAAATCCTACCCCCATCCTCTACACACCAACTCCGTCCATCCCATCACACCATATGGGGTTAAAAACACCCACCCATCCCTACACACCGTGCCGTGCCCTTAAGACACGTATCAGAATATATGCAGCCAGGCTACCAGAGTATAAGTGCTTAATGCCGAACAAAATACTTCCTCCTCATATGCAAATCCCACCCCACAAACATATATAGTAACAGTTACAGAATAACATACTAGACATGCTCATCATGCTTACGTACAGATATCAAAATAAATAGCAATTGATAAACAGTAATATGAACATATTTTAATCCCACATTTAGCATACTTTTCGATGATTTATTCCTTGAATTGTGAAATCTGGTGCTCCTAATCCTTTAATTTCATGTTTTATACTTAGGAGAGCACCGGAGGATGAAAAGAACGAGAAACGGGCCAAAAATGGAGCAAATGGGCCAAAGCACGAAATTGACACGGCCTGGGCCCAACATCACACGGCCGTCCCTCCTTAATAGACCCGAACACGGCCTGGCCTCGACTTACACGGGCGTGTGCCACGGGCGTGTCCCTGCCATGACAAAGAGGAATTTCACTCAGATTAGGGTACTTAGAGGCAAAAAAAGACGTTCCAAAAGCCTATATAAACACCCTAGAGGCCAACCTTCAGAGGGCGGTCCAGCTAGGCCAAGGAGCCAAGCCAAAGAGGCCAGAATTGTGGAATTTACTCGAAGAAAGCCGGTTGATTCATCTCAAGAAGCCGGAGTCATACTCAAGACGGAAGATCTTCCCTTCAATTTCCTTCAGGGGGTTGGGTTTTTCTTATGTTTTGTTTCATATTTTCTTTTGAGATGTATTCTTTTATTATTATGAACTAAACCCCTCAGATACCTGAGGGAGATGAAACCTAAGACGGATCTTGTTATTGTTTTCTGAACTATAAGATAAATACTTGATTTGTTCTTAATTATGTGTTCTTAATTCTTGTTTTGATATTTCAGGATCTTGATTCAAGTATTGATGTGCTTAGGCAGAGGAGGAATAGGCCCTGTCTAAGAGTAGATCTAGCATAATTAAGCGGAGTTGATCACAACCCTAGAGATAGGATGACGAAAATTTGCCGGATTAGGGTCAAACCTAATATGGGAGTCCATAGATTGAGTTAATGCAATTCTAGAGGTTTTAATTAGAAAGAGATTTCAATTGATCAACCTAGGGTTAGACGTTAGTAGCCTCGATAGAGGTATTAATATAAATTAGGGAATCCTACGGATCAAGTCAGGTGAATAAATTGTCTGGTTCAGAGTTAGATAACAAGTGAAGTCTAGGTGGATTCTTCCTCGGGTATTGTCTTAATCAATTGGTTTTTCCCACAAGTATTTCCCAAATTCATTCTCTGTGTCTTAGCATCTTTAGCTTAGTAGTTAGTTAATTTTAGATTAGATAACAAAATCCCTTAATTCTTAGGCTAAATAATAAAAAAAAAGTTAGTATTAGTACTTTTGGTTCCTTTAGGTTCGACAATCTGGTCTTGCCATTAAACTATACTACTGTTCGATAGGTGCACTTGCCTCAATCGTTGTCACAGTTAGTTTCTAGGCTCGATCATTCTTTATATAAATTTTTAAGACTCTGACACACGATCAAGTTTTTGGCTCCGTTGCCGAGGAAATGAAATATTAAGAACGCTCAATTTGATTACTTTAGCCATTTTTTATTTTTGCAATTTACTTTTATTTTTATTTTGCTTTTAACTTTGCTAATTTTTCCTTCTTTTATTTGTTCTTAGCAGGCACCTCTAGTTTATGACTAGAAGGAACCCGACAGGACCCCTAATTTTTGACAGTGATATTGAAGGTACTGTTCGCAGAAATCTTAGAGAAATAAGGCGAAGCTTGAATTACATAGAAGAAAAGCAAGAAAACGAAACCAATACTACCGAAGAGATGGCTGATAACAATCCGCTGCCTCCTGTAGTTGCCGCAAACCCGATGGATCAAAATCCTGCTCCTCGTACTATGTATGATTATGCTAAGCCTAGTTTAGTTGGTATTGAATCAAGTATTGTTAGACCTACTATTGCTGCAAATAATTTCGAACTGAAACCTAACACTATACAGATGATACAACAGTTTGTTCAGTTTGATGGTTTGCAGGATGAGGATCCTAACACACACTTAGCGAATTTTCTAGAATTTTGTGATACCTTCAAAATAAATAGAGTTTCTGATAATGCCATCCGTCTTTGGTTATTTCCTTTTTCTCTGAGGAATAAAGCCAAACTGTGGTTGAATTCTCTTCCACGAGGGTCAATCACTACATGGGATCAAATGACCGAAAAATTTCTGTTAAAATATTTTTCGCCGGCCAAAACGGCCAAGTTGAGGAATGATATCTCTTCTTTTGTGCAGATGGATTTAGAAACACTTTACGATGCATGGGAGAGATACAAAGATCTATTGAGAAGGTGTCCACACCATGGATTACCCTTGTGGCTACAGGTCCAAACTTTTTACAACGGTGTGAACCCCTCAACGAGACAATTGATTGATTCAGCCGGTGAAACCTTGAATAACAAAACACTTGAGGCTACCTATGAATTCATTGAAGAGATGTAACTGAATAACTATCAGTGGCAAGTCACAAGGACAAGGCTAACGAAAGCAGCCAGTGTTTTCAGCCTCAATGCAGTCACCATGCTATCAAACCAGGTAGAACTTTTAAATAAAAAGATTGATGGTTTGTGTTCTTCGCATGTGCATCCAGTAATGCAGTGCGAAACAAGTGGAGGTGTGGCAAATTTTGAGTACCCACCCTACGGACATGGCATGGAAAGTGAACAAATGAACTATATGGGTAACAATTTCATATCTCAAAATAACCCTTATAGTAATACTTACAATCCAGGTTGTAGGAACCACCCCAATTTCTCATGGGGTGGTCAAGGAAATCAGAGACAACAACCCCCTCCAAACTTCCAACAACAGCCTTATCCACAGGAAAAGAAGCTGAACCTTGAGGAGATGCTGACAAAATTCATAGCGTTCTTAGAAACTCATTTTCAAAACACCGAGACAACACTTAAAGACAAACAAGCATCGATTCAAGGGATCAAGAACCAATTACGGCAACTTGCCAAGATCATCTCAGAACGACCACAAGGTAGCTTGCTAAGCAACACTAAGACTAACCCGAATGAGCAAATTCAAGCCATAACAGCCCATGATAGTGTAGGGTTAGATGAACCCAAGGTAAGCCAAAAGAATGTGGTAGAGGAAGGTAAGGTCGAGATCAGTCATGATAAGCCAAAATTAGTAATTAAAGAGTACCGACCTCGTGTGCCATATCCCGATGCGTTGAAGAAAGACAACACAGACGAACAATTCGGTAAATTTCTTAAACTTTTAAAGAAATTACTTATTAACTTACCATTTCTTGAAGCTCTTTCGCAGATGCCAGATTCAATGGAATTCTTAAAAGAGCTGTTGGCAAACAAACGGAAGTTAGACGAAGAGTCGCATGTGCAACTAAACGGAGTGAGCTCAGCAATGTTGTAAAATAAACTACCACAGAAATTAAAAGATCCGGGGAGTTTTACAATTCCATGCTTAATTGGTAGTTTATCTGTTGATAATGCTTTAGCTGATTTAGAGGCAAGCATAAATGTTATGCCTTATAAAATGTTTAAACAACTTGGTCTAGGGAAACCCAAACAAACTAGGATGAGCATTCAATTAGCTGATAAAACTATTAGAATTCCTAGGGGTAGAATCGAAGATGTTCTCGTGAAAATTGATAAATTCGTATTCCCAGTAGACTTTGTCGTTTTAGACATGGATGAGGACAATAATATTCCTTTAATTTTAGGAAGACCCTTTTTAGAAACTGCCAGGACTAAAATTGATGTCGACGCAGGTGAACTCATACTTTGTGTAGGTGACGAGACAATCATTCTTCAAGCTCTTGACTCGGCTAGGACATCGAGTGATAAAGGTGAGAAAGTAAATTCAATTGATAGCCAATTTGTTCAACCTTCTTCACAGGAAACACCACGAAGCTACAAAACTGAATCTGATCCTAAACACCGTGCCAATAGAGAAGTAATTCATGAGGACAGAAGGCTTCATATCGATGAACTAGACGAGTGGAAGACACATTTCAAGGAGAAATCACAATTACACGAAGCAAAACCAAGGGAACCCCCAGATGAGCTTATGGGAACGGCAAATCATTTCAAAATAGGAGATCAGGTATTGTTGAATAAGGGAGACCCTCGAATCCCCACATCAGACCCAAATACAAACGAAGAAATCCCTCTTGAGGTACGCAATGTCTTCCCATACGGAACGGTCGAGGTAACTCACTCTGAATTCGGCACTTTTAAGGTAAACGCTACTCGACTCAAACTTTACCATGATAGTAGAACTGATAGCATGAGAGAGGATGTTCAACTCTTCAAACCACCCTGATTATGCAAATGAGAGGTAAGTCTAGCTTAAGACTATAAATGAGCGCTTCTCGGGAGGCAACCTGAGCACTAACCCCATTAATTTTTTTTTTACATTTTTATTTTTACTCTTATTTTTTCCTTTTTAGTACCTAACTATAAACTAACCAAAGTGCAGATTTCCATACCACACGACTGTGGCCGTGACCATGTGGATACTACGGATTTCTGTACTGACATGGTAGAGATAGTACGAAACAAAACGAAAAAATATCTTCAAGCTACGAAACAGAACGAAAAAATATCTTCAAGCCACAGCCCTCTACTGAACGCCACGGCCGTGCAATGTAGTCGTGGTCGACACTGTTTTACCAACATGGGCGTGGCGACCTGCCCATTGGCGTGGGAGAAACAAACGTAGCACAACACGGCCGTGCGATACGACCGTGTGACTCAACACACCCACAGTACACGGGCGTGGGGATGTACTAGATTTGAATTCTCTATTTAAAACACCCCTCTCCCCTTTTTACCTACTTCCCATTCCCCTTCTTCTTCCATATCCTTTACACCCCCTCTCCATTTTCATTTTCATTTGTTCTTCATCCCCCCCAACTCTTGATCTAACTATATCCATGTCGAAGAAACGGAAGGATCATAGCACAGTCTCCCTCTGTGAGACCAATCTACATAAGTTAATGTCGGCCGCTTCATTAACTCGACAGGAAAAGGACCTTTGAGTCCATTTAACTTTTCTTTTTCTTTTCTCTTCTCCTTTATTTTTCGTCTCTTTATCTTTCTTGTCTTTAATTTTTATTCTTACATTTTGTTTTCTTTTATTTAGGTTCTAAAGGCTATTAGGGAATCACCACACCAAGCCTTAGAAATCACACCCACCTCGCCAACCATCCAACAATAAGGACTTTTCAGTCCATTCAACTTTTCTTTTAGTTTTATTTAAATTTTTACACTCTTTCTTTTTATTTTTCTTTTCTTTAAATATGTAATTAGTATATTTTGAATTATACTTATTATTTCCTGGCTAATTCTTCACGAGCTCCCCAATTTCTTCATCTAGAGTAGAGATTGTGGACGACCACCATACCACCACCAAAGACGCCCCCTCCAACTTATCTTTCACCTCCGAATCAAGTCTCCACACTTCCAATTCAAGGAATCCATCCGAAATTCAAGAAGTTTCACTTCTCCCTATCTTTTGATTTTCGCACTATATTGTTATTATCTATCTTTGTACATTGAGGACAATGTACGTCTTAAGTTTGAGGGGGTGAATTTTATTTTGAGAAAGTTCCTAACTTTCTGTATTATTCTCAAATCCCTGAATGATATTTTGTCTTTAAGTAATTTTCTCATATTACTAATTAGAATGAAATTCCCTGTGATTCATGATTTTTATTGATATGTTTTGGATTAAGTCATTGATAATTGTGCAATGATAATTTAAATTTTAGGAGACTAGAGAATCAAGCATGATGAGTTTATTTTCAAAATCAAAAATTTGTTAGGTTGTCTACCAGAATCTAATTATTACCTTGAAGTTTGACATTTACAAAGTTGACATCAAAAACCCATAATTTTTGTGAGATTTTGAGCCTTTTAGAGCATACATTCTTTCGTGCTCACTTTTTTATTATGAGTGTGTCAACATTGATTTGTTATTCTAGAACTTGCTTCGATTATACATGTCGAGACCACATTAATTGATTTGATATACAGAGATGATAAAGGCACTTAGGATTTAACCAACTAACTCCACTAGAAGCCTACCCTCACAATTAACCCCTAGTGAACCCCTTTGATCCTAACAACCCTTTTATTGACTTACCCACTAATATTAACCCAAAACCCATCTTGTATTTGTTATCACCATTGCCTAACTATTTTCTAGATTTCAGTTGTTAAAGTTCTTTCTTATTATTGTATTGATTTGTTCTAAAAAAAACGAAGTATATTTAATATTAGTTCTATGTAATTGAGCTTATACGATTAAATTCCACATATTGAGAAGAAGCTCATGTTATTTCATGTTTTCAAGTGATGTAATTATTCAGGATTAGTTCATTTTTCTAGTTAGGAAAATTTTCAATTCATTCTCAATTCTAACCCTCTAATTCAGCCTTTATCCACACCTTTAACCTAAGCCCCGTTACAACCCTTTTAAAGACCTTTTGATCTGTGTATCATTTCTTTCTATAGTGGTGGAGATTTGATTTTCATGCAAGCTTATGGGATTAACTTTTCATGTTCGACTTTTGAGTGCTTAATTTCGAACCTTAAACACTTTGAGTGATTTGAATGAATCTTTAGTGAGGATATCAACTCTTGTCGATTTTGAATTAAAGGTGATTATTTAGGTAAGGGGAAACACCTATGTTTTCGTGCTATAAAAACTATGACTTTGATTGTTTGAATCTTTAAGACCCTTTTACTTAAATTATCAATGTATAAATTACCTTTGAATTATGATGAAACATTATTGATGAATATTATGAATCAAGGAAGTTCATCTTAATTGTGAGTTGAGAATTTTTGCTTGAGGACAAGCAAATGCTTAAGTGTGGGGGTATTTGATAAACCGTAATATGAACATATTTTAATCCCACATTTAGCATACTTTTGGATGATTTATTCCTTGAATTGTGGAATCTGGTGCTCAGAATCCTTTAATTTCATGTTTTATACTTAGGAGAGCACCGGAGGATGAAAAGAACGAGAAACGGGCCAAAAACGGAGCAAATGGGCTAAAGCACGAAACTGACACGGCCTGGGCCCAACACCACATGGCCATCCCTCCTTAATAGACCCAAACGCGGCCTGGCCTCGACTTACACAGGCGTGTCCCTGCCGTGACAAAGAGGAATTTCACTCGGATTAGGGTACTTAGAGGCAAAGAAAGACGTTCCAAAAGCCTATATAAACACCCTAGAGGCCAACCTTCAGAGGGCGATCCAGCTAGGCCAAGGAGCCAAGCCAGAGAGGCCAAAATTGTGGAATTTACTCGAAGAAAGCCAGTTGATTCATCTCAAGAAGCTGAAGTCATACTCAAGACGGAAGATCTTCCCTTCAATTTCCTTCAGGGGGTTGGGTTTTTCTTATGTTTTGTTTCATATTTTCTTCTGAGATGTATTCTTTTATTATTATGAACTAAACCCCTCAGATACCTGAGGGAGATGAAACCTAAGATGGATCTTGTTATTGTTTTCTGAACTATAAGATAAATACTTGATTTGTTCTTAATTATGTGTTCTTAATTCTTGTTTTGATATTTCAGGATATTGATTCAAGTATTGATGTGCTTAGGCAGAGGAGGAATAGACTCTATCTAAGAGTACATCTAGCATAATTAAGCGGAGTTGATTGCAACGCTAGAGATAGGATGACGAAAATCTGCCGGATTAGTGTCAAACCTAATATGGGAGTCCATAGATCGAGTTAATGCAATTCTAGGGGTTTTAATTAGAAAGAGATTTCAATTAATCAACCTAGGGTTAGACGTTAGTAGCCTCGAGAGAGATATTAATATAAATTAGGGAATCCTACAGATCAAGTCAAGTGAATAAATCGCCTGGTTCAGAGTTAGATAACAAGTGAAGTCTAGGTGGATTCTTCCTCGGGTATTGTCTTAATCAATTGGTTTTTCCCACAAGTATTTTCCAAATTCATTCTCTATGTCTTAGCATCTTTAGCTTAGTAGTTAGTTAATTTTAGATTAGATAACAAAATCCCTTAATTCTTAGGCTAAATAATAAAAAGAAAGTTAGTATTAGTACTTTTGGTTCCTTTGGGTTCGACAATCCGGTCTTGCCATTAAACTATACTGTTCGACAGGTGCGCTTGCCTCAATCGTTGTCACAGTTAGTTTCTAGACTCGATCATTCTTTACATAAATTTTTAAGACTTGACACACGATCAGCAATATACTCAAACATGCATAACAGAGTCACACTCAGAACAGAAGATCAGTCTTATCAGATCACATAATTTTAGGGTTTGGTTAGCCCTTACCGAGCCTACAGTAGGCTCACAGTCGAACGGAATGACCCGTGCGACCCTACAGAAAATTTCGGAATAATGGCCCACATGCCTATGTGGCTTGCTAGTGTGGCCCCACATGCCCGTGTAGCCCACATACCCAGATTGGCCTTACCCGTGTGGCTCACACGGCCTAGCCCCAAAATCCACACACCTATGTGACATGCCCGTGTGGGCCCACACGGCCACACTCGAGCCACCACACAGCCGTGTCTCGCACACGGCCTTCCACACGGGCGACCACGCGCCCGTGTGGTGTCGATAGTGTAGTTTTTTGGCTTTGGACAAAACCTTATTTTCTACGTTTCGAGTACACACCTGGTATGTTTTTGATGCAGAGACACTCCCGAACCACACAGCACCTAAAATTGACCAACATAAACACTGAATTAGACATTTAAAACTGAACTAAAACTGAACCCGAAATGAGCTATCCATCAATTAAGCAACCACCCCTTACGTTCGATTGAACAATGGTAATTTCCACAAAACTAAGTCCCTGACAAGCAATTTCGAGTCCCTGAATCCTCCCCTAACAGCATAACGACAACCATTAATAACGAATTTAACAAGCGAAACAGAATTTCCTTACCCAAACTCACCGAATTAGATCACGAGCGGTATTAAGCAGAAAAGAGACACAAAAACCACAAGACCCACCTATTAATTAGAAATACAGTTCAAAAAAAATAGAGAGGTAGACGAAGGAAAGAAGAAAACGCAGAGGGGAGAGCAACAGAGAAAAAGAAAACATCAGTTTTTGGGAAATTTTAGGAAAAAGAATTCAAACTAGACAAAACTGATAACCTCCCTAATTTTCCTCCAACTAACCCACTGACTCACAACCACCTCAGTATTTCAACTCCACCAAAACTCTACCAGACGACTGAGCAAAAATAATTCCCACGCTCACGCAGGGGTTCGAACACAGGACCTCCAGTAAGCTAACTCCTCACCACTCAAGCCAGCAGGCTCATTCTGATATAAATTTACAGAAAAATTAATATAAGCCAACTGATTAGGGATAAGGCTTAATCCAAAAATAACAAAATTTAACAGAAGTGGGGTTTGAACCCAAGACCTCTTTTACCTAACCAGAACACATAACCACTGAAGTAGATACACATTTATCTCAAATTTTACAAAAATAGAAATAAATTATCAGGGCGTTACAATTATACCCTCTAAAAGAAATTTCGGCCTCGAAATTTACCTGATCAGAACAGATGAGGATACTGCTGACGCATTGAGTCTTCAGGTTCCCACGTGGCTTCCTCAGTGCCATGATTTCGCCATAGAACCTTTACTAAAGGAAAGGACTTCCTTCTCAGAACTTTCACATCTCGATCCATAATCTGAACCGGCTCCTCCTTAAAAGTCAAGTCTGACCTAACCTCGGTTTCCTCAATAGAGATAACATGAGATGGCTCCGACCGATACCGCCTCAACATCGACATATGAAAGACATCATGGATACGATCTAACTCTAGAGGTAGCTCCAACTGATAAGAGACCGGTCCCGCATGCTTCAGAATCCGATGCGGCCCAATAAACCTAGGGCTAAACTTGCCCTTACGATCGGATCTCAGAGCTTTCTTCCATTGAGAAACCTTCAGAAACACAAAGTCCCCCATAGAGTACTCGATATCACACATCTTCAGATCTCCATAAGATTTCAATCTATCAGAAGCTACCTTCAGACGATCCTGAAATTAGTCTGACCTTATCTTCAGTCTCAGAAACCAACTCAAGACCCAAAACCTGACGTTCACCCAACTCAGTCCAACACAGTGGAGTACGACACTTACGACCATATAACGCCTCATAAGCTGCCATCTGAATGCTAGACTGGAAGCTGTTATTGTAGGCGAACTCAGCTAGCAGTAGATAATCCTTCCAACTACCTCAGAAATCAATCACACAACTCCGAAGCATGTCCTCCAGTATCTGAATCACCCTCTCAGATTGACCATCGGTCTGAGGATGGAATGTAGTACAGAAGTCCCACCTTGCACCCAAAGCCTCATGCAACTTCTTTCAGAACCGAGATGTGAAACGAGGATCTCTATCAGAAATGACCGAAATAGGAACCCTATGAGTCTCAAAATCTCATAAATGTAAAGTTTCACTAACTTCTGGAGGGAATAATCCATCCAAACAGGAATAAAGTGAGCAAACTTGGTCAATCGATCCACAATGACCCAAACAGAATCTTTCTTAGTGGGTGTCCAGGGTAACCCACTAACGAAGTCCATCGTCACTCGTTTCCATTTCCATAAGGGAATCTTAACTGGCTGCAACAAACCTAAAAGCAACTAGTGCTTAGCCTTAACCTGCTGGCACATCAGATATCGAACCACAAAATCTATAACCTCACGCTTCAAAACTGTAACACCCCCTACCCGTATTCGTTGTCAGAATAAGGTACGAGGCATTACCAGAATTTACGATTTTTTTTTTAAAACCGAGACCATTCCAATTCAACATATTTTCAAAATAATTCATGCACATTTATAAGATAACTTTAACACATAGGTCATACCAATGGCTGACCTTACATTCATTTCATATTAACATCTATTTTATTAGCTTATACATGCCATTGATTTCTAAAATAAAGTTTCTTAAAATACCGAAATCTTGGGGTTGATAGTGTGATGAGTCTCCCACCGATTCGACCTCCGAGCTCTTAACACTACAAAACAGGGAAAAAGGAAATAGGGTAAGCATTTTGTGCTTAGTAAGCCCATGTAACAAGAATTATACTTACCTAGTATTTTCAATACAAGCGGTAAACATTCATATACTCATTCAATGCATTATTACCCTAACATTTACAAACTCAACATTCAGGTTAGTTCAATAATTTCCATGTATTAATAATATATATATACTATGATTGATGAGCTCATCAATATCATGATTTCCATTTCCTTGTTATTTTTCCATATTTATCCCGTTGAATTACTCGAAATTTCGATGGATTTTCAGAGGTACACTTTTGTGTACAAATCCGGGTCCGTCAATTCATATTCATGTGCGCACATTTTCATTTCAGAGAGCACACTCCCGCGAACCTCATCTTTACAGCGGGATTACCAGTCCAAGCTAAATCCCCTGTAATATAAACTCATAGAGTATTGTCGGGATTACCAGTCCAGGCTAAATCCCCTGCAACAACAATTACTCTAATGAGCTTGGATCTGAATTACCAGTCCAGGCTAAATTCAGACCCTAATTCGGATTACCCGTCCGGGCTAAATCCATTTTCTACATATTCTTCGGGAGGGCTATATCAGGATAGGATCACCCGTCCGGGCTAGATCCTTTTTACCGTCAATTCCTTTTCAGAGATCCATCGAATTTTCCTTTCATTCAACCGGGATTTCTTCCCCTTTTTATCAAATATATCAATGTTTCATTAATCTTCATACAATGAACATTCAAATTATATCCACATCAATAACATACATTTCAAGCATTTAAGAATATAATTCAAGTTACATGAACTTACCTCGATACTAGTTCGTTTACAAAATCTACTAATCCGGGACTTTTTCCTTTCCTCGATCTAGCTTCGTATTTGATTTTTCCGGATCTAAATAAATAAATTCAATCATCAATTTAATACATTTCATGTTCACATGTAGCATTTTCTATAATTCTATTATTATTTTTAGTTTATTCAAAGCTGTCTACTTGAGTCACAGTCACTAAATTATTTATTTCTCGAGCTACAGAGCTCCAAATGAAGAACCGTTAATGTTTCCTGAAACTAGACTCACATATATTCTTCCCATAAAAGTTTCAGAATTTTTGGTTTAGCCAATAAGTACAGTTTATTCATCAAAGTTACCCCTGTTCTGCTGTCTGGCAGTTCTGACTCTTCTTCACTAAAAATTAATTATCTCTTCATACAGAAATCAGATGGTATTCCTGTTTATTTCTATAGAAAATAGACTCGTTCAGGATTCTAAAAATATAAATTTAAGCCCCTAATTATTTTTCTTCAATTTTTGATGATTTTATAAAGTCAAAACAGAGGAACCCGAATTCATTCTGAACCAGTCTTACAAAAATCTAAAAATATCAAAATACAGAACTTCTTTTCTTTTCTTGTTTCTTTCATATGAAAATAGACTCAATAAGCTTTAATTTCATATCTCACTCAACTTCTAATTCCACTTCTACGATTTTTGGTGAATTTTCAAACTTACTCTACTGCTGCTGTCCCAAAACTGTTTTCTTATAGCTTGTTTTACAATTAAGTCCTTTATCCAATTCTAACTTCAAATTCTTTCAATTAAACCACTAATTCATCATTTTATTCATCGTATGCTGTATTCAAAAACTCTAAAACTTCAAAAACTTCAACTTAAATTCATCAAAACTTTGTTCTAAAACTTATAAAGCATCAAAATTAAAAGAAAAGGACTAAATTAACTTACCAAATTAAACTCCAAGCTTTAAAAACTCTATTATCCCTTTTCTTCTTTCTTTTCTCTTTTTATTTCTTCCCTTCACGTTTGCTCTCTGTTCTTCTTTTTGTTTTTTTTTTTGTTTCTTTTCTCCTTTCTTTATATATATATAATAATATAATAATATAATATAATATATAATATAATAATATACTTAAAAAAAATCTCAGATTTTCATCAATACACCGCCTCAACTTTACAAAATGGCATAATTGCCATTTTGGTCCTTCATAATTTCTTTTAATCTATAATTTAACTTTTACTTTCATTTCAATCTAGTCCTTTTCATTTAATTTCCTACCCAAACGATAAAATTTTCTAACGAAAATTTAATACCACATTACTAACATTTTATAAATATTTATAAAAGTATTTCCTATCATATAAATATTCATGCAAATATATTGAAATAAATTTCTCTTTAAGTCGGATTTATGGTTGCAAACCATTGTTCCGATAACCTTGAATTTAGGCCATTACAACTCTCCCCCCCTTTTAAGGATTTTCGTCCTCGAAAATCTTACCAGTAAAGAGGTTTGGATATTGTTTCCTCATTGCCTCCTCCGGTTCCCATGTCGCTTCCTCAATCCCGTGTTTTGCCACAATACTTTCACCAAATTTATTTTTTTATTTCTAAGCTCATTTGTTTCCCATGCCAATATCTTGATCGGTTCTTCACTGTAACTCATATCCGGTTGAATCTCCACTTCTATCGGAGAAATAACATGTGAAGGATCTGACCGATATCGTTGTAGCATAGACACATGAAAAACATTATGGATTCTATCAAGTTCTGGTGGTAATGCCAACCGATAAGCGACCGGTCCAATTCTTTCTATGATCTCATATGGCCCGATAAATCTTGGACTCAATTTACCCTTTCGACCGAACCGGAGAACTTTCTTCCAAGGAGATACTTTCAGGAATACCTTGTCACCAACCTGAAATTCAATCTCTTTTCGTTTAAGATCGGCATATGATTTTTGGCGATCAGAAGCAGCTTTTAAACTATCCCGAATAACCTTCACTTTTTCTTCTGTTTCCTGGATTAAATCAACCCCATGTATCTTCTTTTCATTGAGCTCTGTCCAATATAACGGTGTTCTACACTTTCTACCATACAAAGCTTCATATGGTGCCATTTTAATACTGGACTGATAACTGTTATTGTAAGCAAATTCAATCAAAGGTAGATACCTCTCCCAATTACCTTCAAACTCTAGTATACAACATCGGAGCATATCTTCCAATACTTGAATTACACGCTCAGATTGGCCATCTGTCTGAGGATGAAATGCAGTACTGAAATACAACTGAGTACCTAAAGCTTCTTGCAATTTGTCCCAGAAACGAGACGTAAATCGGGGATCTCTATATGATATAATGGAGACAGGCACTCCATGTAGCCTGACAATCTCAGATATGTACAATTCAGCCAGTTTATCTAAAGAATAATCCATACGTACCAGAATAAAGTGTGCTGACTTTGTCAATCGGTCATTTTCCTCGAAGACAATGGTAACCCCGATACAAAATCCATAGTGATTCTTTCCCATTTCCATTCTGGTATAGTAATTGGCTGAAGTAACCCCGAAGGTACCTGATGTTCTGTTTTGACCTGTTGACATATCAAACATCTTGATACAAATTCAGAAATATCACGTTTCATTCCTGGCCACCAGTACATCTTTTTCAGATCATTATACATTTTATTACTTCCCGGATGTATAGACATAGTACCACTGCGAGCCTCGTGTAAAATCTTCTGTATGAACTCTGAATTCTTGGGTACACATACCTTACCTCTGAATAATAAACAATCATCAATCCCAACTTGAAATTCAGAATCAATACCTGGCTCATATTGTGCCCGTTTAACCTGTAACTTCACATCATTCTTCTGAGCTTCACATATTTGCTGTAAAAATGTCGGTTTAGCTCTCAATTCAGCTAAGATTGAACCATCATCAACCAAAGACAATTGAGCATTCATAGATCGTAAAGCATATAGAGATTTTCGACTCAAAGCATCAGCCACAATATTAGCCTTACCCGGATGATAATCAATAATCAAATCATAGTCCTTTATCAATTCAAGCCACCTGCGTTGTCTTAAATTCAGATCTTTCTGTGTCATCAAATACTTCAAGCTTTTATGATCAGTATAAATATGACATTTCTCACCGTACAAATAATGCCGCCATATCTTCAATGCAAAAACAATAGCAGCTAACTCAAGATCATGTACCGGATAATTTCTTTCATGTGGTTTAAGTTGTCTTGAAGCATAGGCTATTACTTTACCTTCTTGCATCAAGACACAACCTAAACCATTTAATGAGGCATCACTGTAAATAACAAATTCCTTACCCGGTTCAGGCTGCACTAATACTGGTGCTTTCGTTAGTAGATCTTTCAATTGGTTGAAACTCTGCTGACATTCATCAGTCCACTCGAACTTTACATCTTTCTGCAATAATCGAGTCATCGGAGAAGCTATCATAGAGAATCCCTGTACAAATCTCCGATAATAACCAGCTAAACCCAAGAAACTTCTAACTTCAGATACAGTCTTCGGTGGATTCCAATTAACAATAGCTGAGATTTTACTTGGATCTACCCTGATGCCTTCAGCGGATACAATATGTCCAAGAAAACCCATTTCTCGAAGCCAAAATTCACATTTACTGAATTTAGCATATAACTGTTTCTCTCGCAAAATTTGTAACACAATTCTCAAATGTTCTGTATGTTCTTCTTTATCTCGAGAATAAACCAAAATATCATCAATGAATACTACCACAAATCTGTCTAAGTACGGTCTGAATATTCGATTCATCAGATCCATAAATACTGCAAGTGCATTAGTCAACCCAAATGGCATAACCAGAAACTCATAATACCCGTACCTGGTTCTGAAAGCTGTCTTTGGCACATCTGACTCCTTTACTCGTAACTGATAGTAGCCCGATCGGAGATCTATCTTTGAAAATACAGTAGCACCTTTCAACAGATCAAATAAATCATCAATCCGGGGTAACGGATACTTATTCTTTATAGTTAGCTTATTGAGCTGTCGATAGTCAATACATAATCTCAAAGACCCATCTTTCTTTTTCACAAACAGAACTGGAGCACCCCAAGGTGAATGACTCGGTCAGACAAAACCTCTATCAACAAGTTCCTGTAACTGTGTCCTTAATTCCTTTAATTCTGTAGGAATCATTCGGTACGGAGCTATGGAAATCGGAGTAGTTCCCGGAATCAAATCTATAGAAAATTCCACTTCTCTTTCTGGTGGCAACCCTGGTAACTCCTCTGGAAACACATCAGAAAATCCGCATACCACTGGTACTGCTTGAATCTTCGACTCAGATACCTTGGTATCTAATACATAAGCAAGAAAAGCATCATACCCCTTTTTGACATACCTCTGAGCAGTAATAACTGAAATCACATCAGATAATCCCTCTGTCTGATCGGATTTAACCCGAAGTAATTCACCATTCTGACACTTCAACATAATATATTTATGTTTACAGTTTACTACTGCATCGTGCTGAGTTAACCAATCCATGCCCAATATCACATCAAACTCATCAAATGGCAGTAACATCAAATCAGCCAGGAAACAATAACCTCTTACCATCAGTGGATAATTTTTACAAATTTTATCCACCAAAATAGATTGGCCAAAGGGGTTCGAGACTTTAACCGCAAATTCAGTAGGTTTAACAGATAAACCTTTAACGCATGCAAGTTTTACACATATATATGAATGCGTAGAACCGGGATCAATTAATGCAGTAATATCAGTTTCAAGTAAAGAAAATGTACCAGTAATAACATCGGGTGCTGAGGCATCTTCTCTGGTACGCATGACATATGTCCTAGGAGGCGCTCGTGTCTCAGGCCTACTTGCAGTATCTTTTGTAGCTCCTCGGCTACCACTGACATTATCGGATGGTCGAGATGGTCTACCCCTCAAAGATGGATTACTTGGCTTCGATATATATTCAGCTTCTTTTTCGCTTCTTTCTGGACAATCTCTGAGGAAATGGTCAAAAGAACCACATCGGTAACAAGCCCCGCTCTTAAATCGACATTCACCAAAATGAGCTTTATTACAATACTGGCATCTCGACTTAGGGGTACCAACACTGCCAACACTGGTCACTGATGGAGTGGAAGGTCTTGAATTAGTGCGCTGTGAACCTCGCACTCTATCCGAATACCCAGTGGTTGAGGTAGAACGATCCTGGTACTTCTTCAATTTCTTTGGAGTAGAAAACTGAGATTTTTCCATTGACCTTTTACTAAAAATTCGAGCTTCCCTCTCAGCCTGTTTCTTTTCTTTGCTCCATTCTTCTGCTTTATAAGCTCGTTCTGCTAGTGTAGCAAACTCTCGAATTTCAAGAATTCCAACAAGGAGCTTAATTTCTTCATTCAACCCTTCTTCGAATCGTTTGCACATTTCAGCTTCCGACTGTACCCATTCTCGAGCATATTTACTCAACCGAACAAATTCTCTTTCATACTCAGATACTGATCTATTCCCCTGTTTCAGCTCAAGAAATTCTTTTCTTTTCTGATCAAGGAATCTCTGATTGATATATCTCTTTTTAAACTCGGCCTGGAAGAATTCCCATGTAATTTCTTCTTTCGGAACAACTGAAGCTTTAGTATTCCACCAATGATAAGCTGTGTCTTTTAGCAGTGAAACGGCACATTTCAAACACTCTTCTGGCGTGCAAGATAATTCCTCCAAAACCCGAGTAGTATTTTCTAACCAAAATTCAGCTCGTTCGAGATCATCATCAACTGCTGCTCGAAATTCTTCGGCCCCATATTTTTGGATTTTATCAACCGGAGCTTTCCCTTTTCTGACAGATTCAGTACCTGTACCCTGTGGAATCTCGGGAACCGGTGGAGGAACAGGAGGGGGAGCTTGAGTTTGCTGCACTGTAGGGTTAGTTCTTATGTACTGGGTAAACCATTCATTCATTATTTGAAAGAAGGCTATTTTTGCCTCCTCCCCTTGACCCTCTATACCGGGCCTTCTACTACTAGTTTCTTCTCTTTGTATTGAAGCCGGAGCATGACTCCTAGCTTCCTCAGATTGAGTTCGGTCAGATGACATTACTATAAGAAAAACACAATTTAAATGGTCAGGAGATATCACACTATCAAAAATAATTTAAATGGCATGTATAGCTAATCCGTATTCGCTATGTCGGTCCTAGAACCGGCTAAACCATAGCTCTGATACCAACAAATGTAACACCCCCTACCCGTATTCATTGTCAGAATAAGGTACGAGGCATTACCAGAATTTACGATTTTTTTTTTAAAACCGAGACCATTCCAATTCAACATATTTTCAAAATAATTCATGCATATATATAAGATAACTTTAACACATAGGCCATACCAATGGCTGACCTTACATTCATTTCATATTAACATCTATTTTATTAGCTTATACATGCCATTGATTTCTAAAATAAAGTTTCTTAAAATACCGAAATCTTGGGGTTGATAGTGTGATGAGTCTCCCACCGATCCGACCTCCGAGCTCTTAACACTACAAAACAGGGAAAAAGGAAATAGGGTAAGCATTTTGTGCTTAGTAAGCCCATGTAACAAGAATTATACTTACCTAGTATTTTCAATACAAGCGGTAAACATTCATATACTCATTCAATGCATTATTACCCTAACATTTACAAACTCAACATTCAAGTTAGTTCAATAATTTCCATGTATTAATAATATATATATACTATGATTGATGAGCTCATCAATATCATGATTTCCATTTCCTTGTTATTTTTTCATATTTATCCCGTTGAATTACTCGAAATTTCGATGGATTTTCAGAGGTACACTTTTGTGTACAAATCCGGGTCCGTCAATTCATATTCATGTGCGCACATTTTCATTTCAGAGAGCACACTCCCGCGAACCTCATCTTTACAGCGGGATTACCAGTCCAGGCTAAATCCCCTGTAATATAAACTCATAGAGTATTGTCGGGATTACCAGTCCAGGCTAAATCCCCTGCAACAACAATTACTCTAATGAGCTTGGATCTGAATTACCAGTCCAGGCTAAATTCAGACCCTAATTCGGATTACCCGTCTAGGCTAAATCCATTTTCCACATATTCTTCGGGAGGGCTATATCAGGATAGGATCACCCGTCCGGGCTAGATCCTTTTTACCGTCAATTCCTTTTCAGAGATCCATCGAATTTTCCTTTCATTCAACCGGGATTTCTTCCCCTTTTTATCAAATATATCAATGTTTCATCAATCTTCATACAATGAACATTCAAATTATATTCACATCAATAACATACATTTCAAGCATTTAAGAATATAATTCAAGTTACATGAACTTACCTCGATACTAGTTCGTTTACAAAATCTACTAATCCGGGACTTTTTCCTTTCCTCGATCTAGCTTCGTATTTGATTTTTTCGGATCTAAATAAATAAATTCAATCATCAAATTAATACATTTCATGTTCACATGTAGCATTTTCTATAATTCTATTATTATTTTTAGTTTATTCAAAGCTGTCTACTTGAGTCACAGTCACTAAATTATTTATTTCTCGAGCTACAGAGCTCCAAATGAAGAACCGTTAATTTTCCCTGAAACTAGACTCACATATCTTATTACCATAAAAGTTTCAGAATTTTTGGTTTAGCCAATAAGTACAGTTTATTCATCAAAGTTACCCCTGTTCTGCTGTCTGGCAGTTCTGACTCTTCTTCACTAAAAATTAATTATCTCTTCATACAGAAATCAGATGGTTTTTCCGTTTATTTCTATAGAAAATAGACTCGTTCAGAATTCTAAACATATAAATTTAAGCCCATAATTATTTTTATTCAATTTTTGATGATTTTATAAAGTCAAAATAGAGGAACCTGAATTCATTCTGAACCAGTCTTACAAAAATCTAAATATCTCAAAATAAAGAACTTCTTTTCTTTCCTTGTTTCTTTCATATGAAAATAGACTCAATAAGCTTTAATTTCATATCTCACTCAACTTCTAATTCCACTTCTACGATTTTTGGTGAATTTTCAAACTTACTCTACTGCTACTATCCCAAAACTATTTTCTTATAGCTTGTTTTACAATTAAGTCCTTTATCCAATTCTAACTTCAAATTCTTTCAATTAAACCACTAATTCATCATTTTATTCATCATATGCTGTATTCAAAAACTCTAAAACTTCAAAAACTTCAACTTAAATTCATCAAAACTTTGTTCTAAAACTTATAAAGCATCAAAATTAAAAGAAAAGGACTAAATTAACTTACCAAATTAAACTCCAAGCTTTAAAAACTCTATTATCCCTTTTCTTCTTTCTTTTCTCTTTTTATTTCTTCCCTTCACGTTTGCTCTCTGTTCTTCTTTTGTTTTTTTTTTGTTTCTTTTCTCCTTTCTTTATATATATAATAATATAATAATATAATAATATAATATATAATATAATAATATACTTAAAAAAAATCTCAGATTTTCATCAATACACCGCCTCAACTTTACAAAATAGCATAATTTCTATTTTGGTCCTTCATAATTTCTTTTAATCTATAATTTAACTTTTACTTTCATTTCAATCTAGTCCTTTTCATTTAATTTCCTACCCAAACGATAAAATTTTCTAACGAAAATTTAATACCACATTACTAACATTTTATAAATATTTATAAAAATATTTCCTATCATATAAATATTCATGCAAATATATTGAAATAAATTTCTCTTTAAGTCGGATTTATGGTTGCGAAACCATTGTTCCGATAACCTTGAATTTAGGCCATTACAAAAACTGGCCACCAGTACAACTCACGAAGATCGCGATACAACTTATTACCACCAGGATGCATAGCATAAGGGCTACTATGTGCCTCCCTCAAAATGGACTGCCTCAAATCAGTATCATTCGGTACACAGATCTGTCCTCGAAAACACAGAATACCATCACTATTCAACCCAAAATCTGAAGTGCTGCCACTCTCAACCTGACGAAACCGCAAACCCAGAGACTCAACCCCCAAGTGCTGATTTCGAATCTGCTCCACCCAAGTTGGCTTAACCTGCAACTCAGCTAATAAACCCCCATCATCAAACAAGCTGAGTCGAGCAAGCATCGCTCTCAAATCAGACATCACCCTATGACTTAGAGCATTGGCCACCACATTGGCCTTACCAAAATGGTACTCTATCGTGTAGTCATAATCCTTAAGTAACTTAACCCATAGGCGCTGCCTAAGATTCAACTCTTTCTGAGTAAGGAGATACTTGAGGCTCTTATGATCAGTGTAGATAATACACCTCTCACCATACAGATAGTGCCTCTAGATTTTCAACGCAAAGACCTCTGCAGCCAACTTAAGATCATGCTCGGATAGTTCCCTTCGTGTGTCTTAAGCTGAGGGGACGCATAAGCCACAACCTTTCCATCTTGCATCAATACACACCCCAAACCGACGTGTGATGCATCACTGTAGACCACAAACTCCTTGCCGGATCCAGACTGTATTAGAACAGGAGCCTGAGTCAGAACAGACTTGAGCTTCTCGATTGCTACGCATCAGTCCAGACAAACGGAACACCCTTATGCAGAAGTTTAGTTAAGAGAGACGCAATCACAGAAAATCCCTCAACAAACCACCGATCATAACCCGCCAAACCTAGAAAACTGCGGATCTCAAACACATTTTTAGGTTGTTTCCAATCAAGTATAGCCTCAATCTTCCTTGGATCTACATGAATCCCCTCAGCAGACACCACATGCCCTAAGAAAGTTACCTCTCGTAACCAGAACTCGCACTTACTCAACTTAGCGTAGAGTTGTTATTCACGAAGAATTTGAAGTACTACTCTAAGATGCTCATCGTGCTCACCCTCACTCTTAGGGTAAACCAGAATATCATCAATAAAGACCACGATGAATTGATCTAGATAAGGCTGAAAGACTCGATTCATCAGATCCATGAATGCAGTCGAAGCATTCGTCAGTCTCAAAGGCATAACTAGGAACTCGTAATGTTTAAAACGAGTTCTAAATGCAATATTATGAGCAGCCTCCTTAACCCTCAACTGATGATACCCAGAACGAAAGTTTATCTTGGAGAACACTGAAGCCCCTCGGAACTAATCGAACAGGTCATCGATCCTCAAAAGTAGATATTTATTCTTCACAGTCAACTTGTTCAACTGCCGATAATCGATGTACATCCTCATGGTCCCATCCTTCTTAACGAAAAGAACTGGAACTCCCCGCGGAGAGACATTAGGACGGATGAAACCACGATCCAGAAGCTCTTAAAGTTGAGCCTTAAGCTCCGTAAGCTCCTTCGATGCCATACGATATGGAGCAATAGACACTGAAGCTGTACTCGGTAGAAGCTCAATTCTGAACTCGACTTCTTGATTTGGAGGTAAACTCGGTAACTCCTCAAAGAAAACATCTGAAATATCTCACACTGTTCTGATATCCCCAACAGAAGAATCCCCGGAATCAGAAACACCAACATAAGCCAAGTACGCCACACACTATTTTCGAACCAATTTCTCAGCCACAAGAGCGGAGATCACATTGGACAACTAATCTTGACATTCACCAATCATAACCACCTCCAAATCATCATTGGTCCTCAGAACGACCCTCTTCGACGCGCAATCCAAACTGACCCGGTGTTCAACCAACCAGTCCATACCCAGAATTAGATCGAACTCCCCAAACAAAAGCTCCATCACATTTTGCCAGAAAAATAGCTCATTACACCACTAAAGGAACATCCCTATAAATTTTACTAACCCGAACAGACTGCCCCAACGGACTTAGTACAGTAACCTCACTAGAAGTGCTCTTAACAAAAATTCCTAGAGTTTTAGATACAGTACTAGCTACGTAGGAGTAAGTAAAACCTATGTCTATCAGAGTAGTATAAAGTACATCACATATAAGGGAAGTACCGGTGATGACATTAGGAGCATCTCTATCCTCTCGGCGTCGTGCAGTATAAACCAATGCAGGTTGCCTCGCCTCAATCTGACCAGCACATCTGCCCGGTGCTCTCTGCCCACGACCCATACCATTACCACCTCTAGCCTGTCCACGGCCCCTAGGTAGCTGCTGAACTAGCCTTTGTGACTGTGTAGAACCCGATCCCGAAGCTTGCATCTGATCAGCCCTCTGTGGACACTCTTGAATACGGTGCTCTAAAGACCCACACCTCAGACAAGCCCCAATCCTCCTCCAACACTCGCCCGGATGGCACCTGCCACAATCACTGCATGGTTGCAACCCAGCAGGAGCATCAGGGGCCCCCACTCTAATAGGCCCATCAGGTCTATCTTTTTGCTTAGACTTCTGAATAGAACTTGAGGGGTCTGAATCCCTCTTATTCTTACCCCTCTCTCGATCCCTATTCTAGCGCTCCATGCACTTAACATCCTCAGCAATCTTTGTCTTCTCTACCAGAACCGCGAACTCTCATTCGCTCTATAGATCAATCAGAACTCTTAAGTTATCCCTCAGACCGTCCTCAAAATGAACACACCTCTCATACCCAATCGCCACCATGCCTCGAACGTAGCGGCTCAACCTCAGAAACTCTGTTACAGATCTATCGCCTTGCATGAGATTCATGAACTCACGCTTATGAGCATCCATATAACTAGCTCCCACATATTTTCTTTGGAAAGTAGTCTTAAAGAAATCTCAACTCAGACGATCAAGCGGGATACCCTCCTCAACTATTAACCACCACTGATAAGCCTTATCACGAAGCAAAGAGACTGCAACTTTCAATTTCTGCTCAGGAGTGCAGTCTAGATCATTCATGATCCTCTCGATGGTCACCAACCAATATTCGTCCACATTAGGGACGGCTCCAGTAATGCTCCTAAACAACTCAGCACCATTAGACTGGAGTCGTTCAGTTACCGACCCTCGGCCCCCATCTCCAAAATGGGGTCCAGCGACCCTTTCTAAGATCCTCAACATGGCTTGGGACAGTGCGTCGTCCCCAGCCGAGCGACTTTGAGACCCAGTCTCAATAGTAGGCGAAACTGGTGTCTCACTCGTATCCAAGTTTGGCATACTACCCAAAGAGGAAGACTCAGCTCGAGCCCCCTACAGCCTCTACCACGGCCTCTAATACTACGTCCTCGAGTTCCACGAGCGCTCATAAAAAATTCAAGTTTTAATCTACATTAAAGGTTTTATGCATTAGTTTCAGTATTTATTTGCAGATGTTTTATGCATATATTATCAGAAGTTCAGTTTTTTTCCAAAAGTTTCAGTCTCTAACTATTCAATTTTGTTTCAGAGAGTACTAACTACAGTATTTTCAAAGTTTTCTATTAAAATTTCAGAAATACTTACAGGATCAGCGCCAAAGACTCGGTGTACCACATGCATCCCAATTTATCAGAAATATTTGTAAACCACTTCTTTTTAAAACACAATTTTGGAATCTAAAATTCACAGCCAAGTTTTGCAACCTGGCTTTTGTGCCACTAAATTAACTCATCACTACTCAAACTAGCTGTAACACCCCTAACTCGTATCCGTCGCCGGACTAGGGTTAAGAGGCATTACCGGACATATCGGAACATTTTACGCTCATTTCACAACATCAATCATACAACATCATTTCATAATAATAATACTCATATAGTCCCTTTAGAAAGTCTACGAGACATTAAACATGCTTTAGAGAAGGTTCTGGACTAAACCGATCTTATACGAAAACTTTTCGGAACTTAGAAAGTTTTTCTTTCAAAATAAAGCACACGACCATGTGGCTAGACCGCGTGCCTCACACGGCCTTGCCTTGGATCATGTCTCTGCCCGTATGCAACACTGACTTGGGTCACACAATCTGGTACACGCCCGTGCTTCTTGCCTATGTGGCAACTTGACTTGCTTCGGTTTGCAACCTTCAGAGACGCGGTCGAGACACATGCCCGTGTGTTCAATCGTGTGGGCAAATATAGGCCATTTGCAAGACCAATTTGCCACCCAAAATTGGGTCATACCTACAAGCATCAATTCATTTCCCAAAGGCAGCCAAAAATATACCAAATCATGCACAATTTGACCCGTAACAACATCATTAATTTCCATACACAAATCCAACTCAAACATACTAATTCTACTACCACATTCATAATCAACCATCACAAATGACAAAATGCATTTCCAACCATAATATCAAATACCATAGCCTATACATGCCATATAACCAAGTCATAAAGGGTATAAATACCGAAATCATTAGCCAAGTGTGATGTGATCTCCACTGACTTCCAACCCAAGTGAGCATCTGAAAATATATAAACATAAGAAAACACATAGAGTAAGCTTTGAAAGCTTCGTAAGCTCGTATCTTAATAAACTTAATATAACAAATAATTTCATTACAATGCCATAAGCATGATATGCTATCTCAATTGTCAAAACACAACTTATCTCAATTTTTTAACATGATTTCATATCAAATCATCACCATTCAATAATATACTTACTTACTTACTAACTTTAGCTTTCACAAGTTTATTCAATTCGATTCTCATGTAACATTCAATTCTCACTTTCATATAACCAAATAAGCACATTTTGGGAAATAACATATTTAATCACATATCTTTCTCATATGAATCACTTATCATCACTTATATCCAAATTCACCTTTCATTCTTATAGTATTTGACAATTTCACATATATCACTTTATAAATCACATCTTACTCATTTGTTCTTGTTTAATTTGTACATATTCACATTTCATTTGCATATACATCACATAACAATCTTTGCACATATATACTTACCTTTCATTATCAAATACTGTATACATTTCAACGTACCTGAATCGGAATGTCATTCACTTAATCACTTATTTCTCGAAACGCCCGTTGAACCGTTCGGAATCAATAAGGATACTCAGATAGCTCAGAAAGCTCGTACAATGCCAATGTCCCAGACGTGCTCTTACATGTAATCAAATATCGATGCCACTGTCTCAGACAGGGTCTTACATGTAATCTCTAATCGATGCCAGTGTCTCAGATACGGTCTTACACGATATCTCAAATCATTGCCAACGTCCCAAACGTGGTTTACACAAAATCATATTTCAGAATCCTATGTCATGACACATGTATCCTCTACTATTAGGGTTCGAACGGGGCTTTTCAGACGTCGTCATGTTATCGGAACTTTCTTGTATTCATGTATTCTGCTTCTCGAACAATTCAATATCATAATAACATATATATATACTTATTCAAATTACACACATTTGCATTACCATTCGGCATTGAATTCATTCATACAAATAATATGCGTTTATAACATGATTTTATAATGTCTATTAAAATATGAACTTACCTCGTTCATATTAATGACGAATTAGGTCGAATAATCTGAAATTTTGACTTTCCCTTGATCTAGATCTGAATTCCGCTTTTGCCAATCTAATTAATATCAAAATTAACTTATTTATTCACACATGTATTCAAATTTACCCAATAAAACACTTAAAATTGCAATTTGCACTTTAGCCCCTAAATTCACATTTTTTAACATTTTAGTCCCTATTTCACAAAATCACAAAATATACAAAATTTCATTACACCATAGCTTGGCCGAATATTCATTTAGCTCAAATGAGCCCATATATTTCATTTATTTCACATTTTAGCCCTTCAATTTGCTCATTTTCACAAATTAGCCCATAATAATCAATTTAATCAAAAATTCCAATACAAAACATATTTAACTAACATCAAACTTTCATATTTCACCATTTAATATCACAAAGCTCACAAAATCAACAATGGCATAATTCAAAATCATCATCAATTTCATGAATTGGGGCATGGGCTTAAGAGAACACTAAGCAACAATCACAAAAACATAAAAATTATCGAAAACCGAGCAAAAAAAATACCCGAATAAGCTTCAAAAGTGCCGAATATAAAAGCTTCATCCATAGCTTCTTTTTCTTCAACATTCGGCCATAAGATGCACATGCATGGCCATTTTTTTTTGTTTTTATTTATTATAATACAAATTATTTCTTAATTTACAAAACTAAGCTTAATGATTTTAATGATAAAACTTTTAACATAAGCCCATTACTGATGGATGTTTCCAAGGGTGAAATTACATCTTAAGGACTCCACATTATAAAAACAATGGCAATGTAGCAGTTTAACAAATAGCAAGTTACATTTGCATTTTACGTGATTAAGTCCTTTTATAAAATCTAGCACACAAACGATAAAATTTTCTCACGAAACTTTCACACATATTAATTCACATACTGTAAACACCAAAAATAATATTAAAATATTTTTCTGACTCGGATTTGTGGTCCCAAAACCACTGTTCTGACTAGGGTCTAAACCGAGCTGCTACACCAGCAGGCTCATTTTGATATAAATTTACAGACAAATTAATATAAGCCCACTGGTTAGGGATAAGGCTTGATCTAAAAATAAAAAAATTAGCAGAAGTGGGTTTGAACCCAAGACCTCTCTCACCTAACCAGAACACATAACCACTAAGCAGATACACATTTGTGTCAGATTTTACAGAAACAGAAATAAATTATCAAGGCGTTACACCATCCTACTAGATCCACTTCATTCCCTAAAGCGAATGCAACAATATATAATAAATTCAAAATTCATAATACGTAATATTGGACGTGGACATAGTAAATGTCTCTATAATAATAGTAAAAGAGGTATCATAATAATTTTCTCACCACCAAAAGTGGAAAAATAAAGATAATGTGAAGACTGATAATAATAATGGTGTTGAAATTCATACTATATTACAGCTTTTAATTGTTGTACTATTATGATATGCTAATAAGCTTTGCTTAATTTTGTGCATAAACCTATGCAAATAAAATATTTGTTTGTGTGCATTTCATAAATTGATAAAATTTATTTGCAACAAATGCATGTAGCTTCATCTTTGATTTTATTGTATGGAAAGTTACACTTTTTTCCTCTACTTTATATTGTACATATATTAGTATGGCTAAATCATACGATATGGTAAACTAGAAGCTTACATTAGCATCGTCGAATCATGTGCATGTAAACCAAAAGTTTACTAGTCCAAATATACTAGTTAGTTGGCACGATTGGTTAGACCATCTCGATTAATGATGATGCAACAAGTTAAGAATTTACTTATATTTATTAAAGAAACTGAAGATTCTTCATTTATCAAGTATTCCTTGTTCTCAAAGAAGATGAACTATTAGAATCTCACTAACAAATGTTGAAATTGAATCTCTTGCATTTCTGAAAGAAATATGGACTTATTAATCCAACAAGTGAATGTTTTGATATTATTGTAGTAGATGTATCTACAAGTTAACCACATGTGAGTTATCAAATCACAACTTATAGTTTGCGAGATTACTTGTTTAGTGATTTGTTTAAGAACAAAATTTTTAGACTATGTAATCGAGGCAATTCTTGCTAATGCTTGTAAATTTATTTCTTAGGCTTTCAATGATTATTGAATGTTAGATTGTCAGTGCGAGTAACAATTGCAAAATCCTACTATTTATACATATAAAATGGTTTAGCATAATTTATAAAGTAAACACCTCCAATTAGTAGTTAAACCATATCTTTTGAGAATGAAACTTTTTGTATATATGTATAGGTATATAATATTTTACATGAATTGACACTTGTATGCATTATACCAATAAATTATGATAAATACTCCCTAATACAATTGGCTTTTGGTCAGGAGCCAAATACAACGCATTTTAGAAGTTTTGAATGTGTGATGTATGTTTAAGTTGTTCCACCAAAATGTTAGGTATATATATTATGAATCTCCTTATATTATTAGATGTTTTGGACGAATTGGATGTTAGATCTGGTACCCTAAGTATAGTATTTATGTCTAAGTACACTTGTAATTTTTAAAATAGATTGGTTAATAAAACTATTCATGAATTACATTAATATACATTGTATTATTGTCCTTAAATGGTTTTTGCACGTTGTAGCAACTCGTTTTCAGTGAAATCGGAACAGTGGTTTTGGGACCACAAATACGAAGTCAGAAAATTTATTTTATTATTATTTTATGGTTTTCAACATGATAGTATTACCATATAAAAATTTCGTTAAGAAATTTTACCATTTACATGCTTAATTGGATAAAAAGGACTAAATCGCGTAAAGTGCAAAAGTGGGGTTCTATAGGCTAAAGGTATAGTAGCTATATAACTTTAAATTAGAAGTCCTCATATGGTAATTAGACCATAAATGAGTTAGAGGAAGAAGTTGACTTGGCAATTTTGAAATTTGGATTAATTATTAAGGTTAATTTGGAAATTAGTAATTATATGTTAAAATTAATAAAACAAAATAAAGCATCCATCTTTATTTTTCCTTTCTTCAATCAAATGCTCAAAGAAGAAAACCATTTTTGGAGACCTAGGTTTAGTAACCTTATTTTGTCCAATTAGGTATGCATTTTTGTCCCGTTTTTAATGATTTCTATGTTTCCGGGATCGTTGTAGCTTAATCTAACTGGCCCGGGGACTAATTTGGGAAACTGTTAAACTATTAGGGTTTTACCATTGATGAATATATATGAGTTTTGAAGTTTGATGTTAGAAAATGAATGGTTGTTGTTAGATAAACAACTTTTGTAAATGAATTTTTTATGAAATTGTCAAATAAGGGCTAAATTGAAAATTATAATAAATTCATGGTACAATTTGTGAATTTGTGAAATATGTGGGCTGCTATAAGCATGTATAAAAATTGACTAGGCCTGGGTAGGGGAAAATTTGCATGAATTTCATTTTCTGAGCCTAGGGACTAAATTGCAAAGAAATTAAAAGTATAGGGGTAAAATGGTAATTTTCTAAAAATATGTGTTGGAATAAATTGAATGTGAAATATTTTGAATTGGGTTAAATTTATCTGTATAGATCCAATCAAACCTTGTACAGGGTTACATCGAGGCAAAGATAAAATCTCGGATTAATCGCCTCCGTATCTACATATACTCGTCGAGGTAAGTTTGTGTAATTAAATTGAGTATTTATATGTTTTCATTGAATTATATGTATGTGATTTGTATAATTTCCATGTATAAATACCAATTGTATATCCGATGACGTACGACGATTACCGAGCCCCGTTTGAACCTTAGGAATTCGTAGGATACAAATGACATTTCATTAGGGTTACCGATTTGGTTGAGGTCCTGCATGTGTTCCAGACGCACCACAGCTCGAATGAGCTTATCGATTTACAGCTCGTGAGATCATACCGATTAACAGCTTGAAAGAGAGCATATCGATTCTGTAACACCCCAAACTCGGCCTAGACGTTATGGTCGAATCTGGCGTGTCACATTGAAGTGTCATTCGAAAATTGGACTTGTTGGTAAAACTCATTTCCAAATTCAAAACCCCTTTATTGTTATTTAACAAATCATCTAGTCAAAACGTTTGCCTTATTATCAATTATTGTTATAATAGGTTGATTTAAAATGGCGGAAGCTTTTGGAAAAATCTAATGTTTAACTTCCGTGTCTTTGAAAACAGTAATTATGGTGAAAATTACCTTCTCCTAAACTAGCAATTTTAAGTAAATAAGCAAAGCCCAATTAAAAATTTAAACAAACCTAAATGGCCTTATTACATAAACAAAACCCCACATAAATTTTAAATTTAAGTAAAAGTAGTGTAAAACAGCTGAAGTAGTGTAGCCACCTCCGAGTCCCTCACAACACCAAATCACCTATGGCTGAGGATTACCTGTACAGTAAAAAGGAAAGGGTGAGTTTACTAAAACTCAGTGTGTAATCCTCTACCAGTCAGTCAGTATGCAACATGCAGTAACAGTCCGGGCCTGAGCCCAATACAGTAACAGTGTAATAATGCAACACATTCCAATCCAACCAACACATCACTCCGTACCACCAACACACCATGTGGGGATAAAATCGACCCACCCAGCCAACACACCAATATCGCAGCAAAGCTGCCAGTACAATATCGCAGCAACGCTGCCAGTAACAGTATTGCATCAAAGCTGCCAGTAACAGAATATGTGGCAAAGCCACCAGTACAGTATACTTCCTCCATAACAGTATCCCAACCCCATGTAATATGTCATGTCATAAATCATACGTATATGCAGAATGTCATACTCAGTAACAGTCATATATAAATCATGAACACATCAATCAACCTACCCTTAGGGATATAACGGTCATTTCCATCTATTAGGGGTAAAATAGTCATCTTACCCTTTAGGGGTATTTTGGTCATTTTACCTACTTTGGGGCCTCAGTGCAGATATCAACCTCTCGAGAGGTCCGCAGTTGCCTCGAGCGACTTCGGTAACCTAAGCGGTCATAACAGTGCAAATGGGCCCACATGCTCGTGTGGCTCGTTCAGCCCAGATTTTGCCATGGCTATGTGACCTACATAACCCAGTCCAGTATATGCCACAAATCGTGGATTTCATCCGTGTGGGCCCATGAGCCCCTTCGGCCCACACGGCCCATTTCAGCCCAACATGGCCCAATACGGCCTATGCCCATGAGAATGCTCGTGGAGGCCTTTTATAGTCTATCGCCCACGCTTCGCGGGTTTGGCTTACCACACGAGCGATCGCACGCTCGTATGGTCTCAAACGCCATGTTTTTGGTTTTTTGGCTTTTGTCGTTCTACAATTACAGTAGGGTGTTTACACACATGTTTACGAAACCACTCCAAGTTTCACGAGCACTCAACCTAGATTCAAACATGACCCACTGCCAATCCTTTAATCGTTAGGGTAAAACATCCTCTTATTAACACTTAATCCAAAACCACCACCCTTACCTTGTTTGAATGAGGCGACTTTAGTCCTCCAAGACCGTTAACCAGAAATGATCACACGCCTTTAGAGATTATCTGTACCACAAACACCGATCCATTAACCAGGGTAGGCCATGTAAGTGGCCTCAAACCACAATTGATCTCCTATAAGACATAATCAGTACGGCTTAAACTCCAAAAGTGAGATAACGCATTACCTTGATTGAATGCTGAGAACGAGGGTTGCGACTATTTCGAAACCACTGACACTCCACCACTCCTCAAGGAAAACCCTAGAACCACGACGAGCAACACATCATGAAATAAAGAAAACAACAGTCGGTAATCAAAAAATGAATAAGAGGGTAATCGGTTTTAAGAAGAAGAATAGAAGCGAACATGTTTAATCACAAAGTGAGGAGTATAAACACTTACCGATACTCAGGAACACTTGCAGCACTGGAATAGCAAGAAGCAATAAAGAGAAAGTCAGCGCAGCGAGTGATAACACAAAGGTGATATTCGGCCAAACCATAATCAATAAGGAGAGATAGCTCTCAGTCAAAACAAGAAAATATTTGGAGGTAGAAGACGGAAAAAGAAGAATCAGACTAAGTCAAACTGATTAAGAGCAGAACCTAGAAGGAAAAAGAAGATAAACCGATTGGAAGGTAAGGGATATTCGGACAAGAGAGTACAGATTTAGGGAGAGAAAAGAAAAGGAAAAGTTGCCCACAAAAACGACTGACAACTATTGATCGAAAAGAAGGGACTTTTGTTGGCTAATGCCCAGCAACCAAAAATAATTCTGAAAGAACCAAAAGCTGGTAAATGGGAGGAAAGAAAAGAGAATTCGGCAGATGCTAACCCAATGCCGAAAATGACCAACATGCACCCCCAGCCGAATTCTTAAGGCTTGAGTTCCCCCAAACGGCACAACACCTCCTCTCACTCAAACTCCATGATTTTCTCCTAAAATCTCTCCCATTATCGCTCCTTGAATCTCTCCATGACTAGTTCAAACTCCATTCAAATTCTATTCAAACTCCCCTTAGCTGTGTTTCAGTCCAACTCCACTACCTACACAGCTCAAGCAATAAAATAAACACTCCATTGTGCAACCCAGGACTTGAACCTCAGACCTCCCAGTTACACAACACGCCACCTTGCCACTAGACCACAAGCTCTTTTTGTGTCATAAAACAAGCACTCTTATATATAAGGCCTATATGCCAGAGTCCAGATTCATTTAAGAGCAAAACTAAAAATTCTGCAAAAGCCAAAAGTTGAACCCAGGCTTCTCATACACTCCCATACACACCCAAATCACTTAGCCATTAAAGCAAACAAGCAATTTTGTCATAACATGCAAAAATTAAAGACTTAAATTTTTGGGGCGTTACAGATTCACAGCTCGTATGAACATACATGTATAGGATTTGATGGATTACAGTTTAGCACACTATGTGTAAGCTATCCTGAGTATCTAATGATATTCTAAATGGTTCAACGAGTAATGTTCTGTTACAATATGATATGAGTTCGATACGAACTATTACAGGTGTATACATGAAATATATGGAAATGATATTATATGATGTATTGAAACATGAAATGGATGATACATGTATAAGAAACTTGCTTAATTATTAAGTTCATCCATGTTTATTGGCTATTATATGTGTTTTACATGGCTAACATGTTGATGAATATGTGCTTAGGCATTTGGCCAAACTGAGTTGGGATATGCTATGCTTACTTACCTAAATTGTGACTAAATGGTAAGTTAAATTCTATGTTATACGAACTTACTAAGCTTAAATGCTTAGTCTTTGTATTTTCCTTATTTTATAGTGAATCAGAAGCTTGTTCAGGTTGGAAGCTTATCGGAGCTATATCACACTATCCATCGGCTCTTTTGGTACTTTCGGTTGGTTTAATTTTGGTTATAATGGCATGTATAGGTTATTTTGGCTAATGTTGGCCTATATGCGTTGTTGTGATTGTGGCCATATGATTTGGCTTGTGTTTTGGTATATTTTGGTATGTATATAGGCAGCCTTATCATGTTGATGTGTGGTTTGATATGGTAGAATCATGGAAGGTAAAATGGTGGTTTGAATATGCATTTTGTATAAGCTTTGAAGCTTGATAGAATTTTTATGAATTGGTACTTGTTTGAATGGCTTAGTGGTTGTTTTTAGTGTACAAGTCATATGTGAATTATATGACCATTTGATGTTAGTGATTGAGTGGTATAATTGGTACCAAATAGTATGTTTGATAATTGATCTACATGATAAATTTTGGTGCAAATATGCATATATGTTAGTTGATCAATTTGTTATATTGAACACATGGTTAGTCATGTTTATAAATTGTCATTAGAGGTGTCTAAGGGCATATTGGTTGTATGTGATCATACCATTTGTATAAGGCTAGAAAATGCTTGGTTTTGGTACCTTATTATGGCTTGCTTATATGCATAATGTTGAATGTAGGTTTATGCCAAATTGGGTGAGAAATAAAGCTTGTAAAATTGCTTATTTTCGTCCACATGAGTGTGTCTTAGCCTTGTGTGACATACGGCCAGGTGACACAACCGTGTGTCCCCTGTAGCTTTCAAAGGGTTGCAAGTCAGACTGTTACACAGCCTAGCACACAGCTTGGCACACAGGCATGTGAGGTTACTTCGAAGGGTACACGACCTACCACACGAGCGTGTGGCCCAAGTCAGTGAGTTACACGATGTAACACCCCTAACCCGTAACCGTCGCCGGATTAGGGTTAAGAGGCATTACTAATCATTTTCGAACAACACATATTATTCACAACCAAAAATAACAATTCACATTCATATAGTCCCTTAAGTAGGTCAACGAGACCTTAAACATGCTTTAAAATAGAGCCAGGACTAAACCGAACACATACGAAAATTTCTGAAATTTAAACATTTTTTAAGTTACAGAGGTCACACGCCCATATGGGTAGGCCGTGTGCCTCACACGGCCTTGGAAACGCCCGTGCGTCCAGGCTATGGACAAACAGAGCATACATACTAACTTGCCCACACGGCCGCCCGTGTGCCTCACCCGTAGTCGCTACTGACTTGCACCACACGGCCAGTCACACGCCCGTGTGTCCAGCCCGTGGTCGAAACTGACTTGACCCACACGGCCAGTCACACGCCCGTGTGTCTAGCCCGTAGTCGAGTCTGACTTGTTTTGAATTACAACCACGAGGGACACAGTCGAGCCACACGCCCGTGTGCTCAACCGTGTGGGCAATTATAGGCCATTTTCAAGGCCAAACTTGCCTCCCACACATTGAATCACCTACAAGCACACACCAATCCAATTTCATACTTCAATTGGCATTCAAACACACCAAATCATATTCAATTTAAACTCATAACAACATTATTCAACTTCCTATACAAAACCACCAAAATATACCAATCCAAACTATTAGCTACACAACCAAAATCATGTAATCTATCAAACATTCATTTCTTATTAATCCTACCATAAGTCATACCATTTCCATCTTGCTAATTCATGCAATAATGATCACTCACTTAGAGTATACACCTACTCTTATAAGATATTCTTTACACAAGCTCAAAACATATATCAACCATCATTCTACCAAGCAAAATCACATGGCAAGGTTTATACACTTCAAAACATGTCACATTAACTAGCCTATACATGCCATATTCAAATATACACATCTTTCAAAAGTACCAAAATAGTTAGCCGATAGTGTGATTGAGTCGCTGACGATCCTCGAATCCGAGCTAGCTTTACTGACACTATAAAATAAAGAAACACATCATACAGTAAGCTTTTAAAGCTTAGTAAGTTCGTAACATAATACATTCAATTTAATAAATCAAATATATTATACAAAGTGAATTCATCACATAGATCAACTCTCAAATGTTCACACCATATCATCTATAGCTAATATACTCACTCAACCATTCATAAACCCATACACAATTTCATCAACCACAAAGGTTCAATACATACCTTAGCCAACACATAGTTATTCACCATCCATGCTAATTTATTCCCGATATTGCATTTCGATCAACTTTTGTTATTCATTTAGTTTAATCGCACACTTGGTGCCAATTTCGTAGCCGAAGCATAATTGTCATCGCACACTTAATGCCTGTACTTTAAACCGAACTTATCTCGGTATTGCATACACAGTGCCAAATCAATAAGCCGAAGCTTCTATTGTTTCGCACACACAATGCTAATCATCTCTGTCTCGTTTCTAATTTCGCACACTTAGTTCCTCATTACTCGATTTCATATGTAATACATTTCTATTTCATTAACTATACATTCATTCAATTCTCATCACCTAGATATAAATTTAACAACTTGTATTATATCTGAACTTACCTTGGACGTCGAAATACCGAGACTTGTCGATCAATCGAGTATTTTATCTTTGCCTCGATCTCGATCCAAATCTCTCCTTTCTTGGTCTATACATATTCAAATTTAATTCATTCAATCACCAAATCATTCAATTTAGTCCAAACACACATATTTAGGGCATTTTACAAAGTAGCCCTCACATTTTTCCATTTCGACATTTTAGTCCCTAATTCATCAAATCACAAAATACACATAATTTCATTTCACCCATGCCTAGCCGAATTCTCCTTATGCTCATACAAGCCCATATATTTCATTTATTTCACATTTTAGTCCTCCAGTTTCTCATTTTCACAATTTAGCCCAAAATAGTCAATTTCATCAAAAATTCAAATACAAACTATGTTAACCCAACATTAAGCTTCAATATTTCATCAACTATCAACAAAAAGTTCAAACATTCATCAATGGCACTTCTCAAAATCACCATCAAATTCTAAAATTAAAGCATAGGTTTTATAATATACTAAGCAACGATCGCAAAAACGTAAAAATTATCAAAAACACATACCCGATTGAAGCTTAGACTATGGCCGAATGTTAAAAGCTCAAACCCTTGATCTTTTTATTTCAATTTTAGGTGGAATAGGATGATAAAAATGCCACTAATTTCATGTTTGTTTTATTAATATTAACTTAATACATAGTTTACTATTTTGCCCTTTGTTAAAACATTTTTATTTCATTCATTTAATGGTCATTTATGTCCATCTCCACTACCAAAGGGCTAATTACCACATAAGGACTTCTCATTTAATAAGCCATGCCAAATAGACACTTTAACAATCAGCACACAACTTTTACATTTTATGCGATTAAGTCCTTTTTGCTAATTAAGCACACAATCGATAAAATTTTCACACAGAACTTTCACACATGCTCAATCACATATTATAAACACCAAAAGTAATATTAAAATATTTTTTTGACCTCAGATTTGTGGTCCCGAAACCCCTATTCCGACTAGGGTCTAAACCGGGCTGTTCCAACTCTCCCCCTTAGGGATTTTCGTCCTCGAAAATCTTACCAGTGAATAGGTTTGGATATTGCTCTCTCATAATATCTTCAAGCTCCCACGTAGCCTCTTCAACTCTATGTTTGTGCCACAACACTTTCACTAAAAAATCTTCTTATTTCTCAACTCTTTGATCTCACATGCCAGAATTTGAATCGGTTCTTCACTATACGACAAATCTGACTGAATCTCAACCTCAGAAGGAGTAATTACATGCAAAGGATCAGATCTGTATCGTCGAAGCATTCATACGTGAAATACATTATGAATCTTCTCTAGTTCCGGTGGCAACAACAATCTATAAGCAACTGGTCCAATTCGTTCAATATCTCATATGGCCTGATGAACCTCGGACTCAGCTTGCCCTTTCGGCCAAATCGAAGTATTTTCTTCCACGGAGACACTTTCAAAAACACTTTGTCACTGACCTCAAATTCAATATCTTTTCGTTTTAAGTCTGCATAGGAATTCTGACAATCTGACGCTGCTTTTAAACTGTCACGAATTACTTTCACTTTTTACTCAATCTCTTTTATCAAATCAACCCCGTGAATCTTATTTTCACTCAGTTCAGTCCAATACAATGGAGTTCGACATTTTCGACCATAAAGAGCCTCATACGGTGCCATTTTAATGCTAGATTGAAAACTATTATTGTATGCGAATTCAATTAACGGTAAATACTTTTCCCACATACTTTCGAACTTAAACACACAACATCTCAACATATCCTCAAGAACTTGAATGACCCGCCCGAATCGTCCATCTGTTTGCGGATGAAATGCGGTACTAAAATACAGCTTTGTGCCTAAAGCCTCTTGTAATTTCTTCCAAAATCGCAAGGTAAATCTCGGATCTCTATCAAATACAATAGATAATGGCACCCCATGTAATCTCACAATCTCAGAAATATACAATTCAACTAACTTATCAAGTGAATAATCTGTTCTCACTGGAACAAAATGAGCTGATTTCGTCAATCTGTCAACTATCACCCAGATTGCATCTTTCTTTCTCGGAGATAGAGGTAGTCCAGACACAAATTCCATTGTGATTCTCTCCTATTTCCACTCAGGAATCATAATCGGTTGTAACAAACCGGATGGAACCTGATGTTCAGCTTTAACTTACTGACAAACTAAACACTTTGACACAAAGTCAGAGATATCTCTTTTCATACCATGCCACTAATAAAACTGTTTCAGATCATTATACATTTTTGTACTTCTCGATGAACAGCCAAACAACTATTGTGAGCTTCGTTCAAGATCAACTGAATTAACTCTGAATTCCTCGGAACACAAATCCGATCTCTGAATCTCAAACAATCATCACTATCAACTCGAAATTCTGAATCAGAATTCAAATCACATTGAGCTCGTTTTGCTATCATCTCATCATCACTTTTCTGGGCATCACAAATCTGACGTATAAACATCGGCCTAACTTTTAACTCAGCCAAAACTGAACCATCATCACATAGATCTATCTGAGTACTCATAGCTCGCAAAGCACATAAAGACTTTCAACTCAAAGCATCAACAACAACATTAGCTTTGCCCGGATGATAATCAATTACTAACTCATAGTCTTTTAGTAATTCTAACCATTTCCACTGTCTCAAATTCAATTCTTTCGAGTCATCAGATATTTCAAACTCTTGTGATCAGTAAAAACATGACATTTCTCACCAAACAAGTAGTGACGCCAAATCTTCAATGCGAACACAATCGCAGCTAACTCAAGATCGTGCGTTGGATAGTTCTTTTCATGTGGCTTTAACTGTCTCGAAGCATAAGCGATAACTTTGCCTTCTTGCATCAACACACAGCCCAAACCATTCAACGATGCATCACTGTAAACTATTAATTCTTTACCCGATTCAGGTTGAACTCACACAGGTGCCTCTGTCAATAATGCTTTCAACTGTTCAAAACTCTGCTGGCACTTTTTTGACCATTCAAATTTAACATCTTTATGTAACAACTTCGTCAACGGAGTCGCAATCATCAAGAAACCTTTCACAAACCGTCTATAATATCCCGCTAGTCCCAGAAAACTACAGACTTCAAACAATTTTTCAGATGCTTCCACTCAAGAATAGCTGAGATCTTACTCGAATCAACTCGTATTCCCGTAGATGATACAATATGTCCTAGAAAACCAACCTCACACAACCAAAACTCACATTTTCTAAACTTTGCATATAATTGCTTCTCACGCAGAGTTTGTAACACAATTCTCAAATGCTCAGCATGTTGCGTCTCATCACAGGAATAAATCAGAATGTCATCAATGAACACCACAACAAAACGATCCAAATACGGTCTGAATATCCGGTTTATCAAATCCATAAACACTACAGGAGCATTTGTTAGTCCAAAAGGCATAACTAAGAATTCATAATGTCCATATCTCGTTCTGAAAGCAGTTTTCAGTACATCTGATTTTTTAACTCTCAATTGGTAATAACCCGATCTCAAATCTATCTTAGAAAACACTATAGCTCCTTTCAGTTGACCAAACATATCATCAATACGTGGCAAAGGATATTTGTTCTTTACCGTCACTTTGTTCAACTGTCGGTAATCAATACATATTCTCATAGTGCCATCTTTCTTTTTCACAAACAATACAGGAGCACCCCAGGGTGAGAAACTCGGTCGTGCAAATCCTCTATCAGTCAACTCTTGCAACTGAGACTTCAAATCTTTCAATTCTATTGGTGCCATTCTATACGAAGCTATCGAGATAGGATCCGTTCTCGGCACTAATTCAATACCAAATTCAACTTCTCGTATCGGAGGCAATCCTGGTAGTTCTTCAGGAAACACATCTAGAAACTCACAAACTACAGGCACAGATTCAACTTTCTTTTCAGTTACTTTTGTATCAATCACATATGCAAGATAAGCTTTGCAACCCTTTTTCACATAGTCCAGAGCTTTCATTGAAGATATAACAACCAGTAACCCATTCAAATCACTGGTTCAATTCGAACTATCTCACCATTCTAACTTCTCAAATCAATACTCTTCTGTTTACAATTTACAATAGCATTATGCAAAGTGAGCCAATCCATACTCAGAATAATATTAAATTCATCAAAAGGTAACAACATCAAATTAGCCGGAAAGAAAATATCCCGAAACATCAACAGATAGTTCTTACACACTTTATCAACTAAGACACACCTGCCTAAAGGGTTCAATACTCTAATCACAAATTCAGTAGACTCAACAGGTGGAGTCTTACTTGATACTAGATTCACACACACATAGGAATAAGTAGAACCTGGATCTATCAATGCAATCACATCAGTATCAAATAGAGTAAAAGTACCAGTAATGATATCTGGAGATGACGCTTCTTCTCGTGGGCGAATAGCATAGGCTTGGGCAGGTGCCCTCGCCTCGGATCTCACAGCTGTATTGGTAGTTCCTCTTTGACTTCCACTCACATTTCCGGTGATTCTGGGTGGTCTACCTCTAGTCGTCATATTACTCGGTCTCGCACTCTGAACATTGTCTTTCTCAACTATCTCTCAGCAATCTCGAATGAAATGATCTCGTGATCCACATTTATAACAAATTTTATTATTATATTTGCCCTAGCATTCTCCAACGTGTCTTCTTCCACACTATCTACACTCAGGCTTGTTGCTTTTAACACTACCAACACTTGATTCAATCGAAGCTTAAGTTCTTGGACCAACACTTTGTCTCACACGATCTCTACTCGAATGTCCAAACGAAGCATTTGAACGATTGCTTGCATCTCTAAATCTCTTCGTCGAAGTTTGAGACGACTTACTCATCAATCTTTTTCTTTCATCTCTAGCCTCAGAATATGCTTTCTTCTTTTCTTTGCTAAGCTCCTCGGCTGTGCAGGCTCTTTCAACTAACACAACAAATTCATTTATGTCAAGTATTCCAACCAACAATTTAATGTCTTCATGCAGCCCTTCAATGAAACGTTTACACATAGTAGCTTCGGTCGAAACATATTCCCGCGCATATTGGCTCAGTCTCACAAACTCCCGTTCATACTCAGTGACTAACATACGGCCTTGTTTCAACTTTAGAAACTCTTTACGTTTCTGATCTATAATTCTTTAACTGATATACTTCTTTCGGAATTCAACTTGAAAGAAATCCTAGGTGATTCTCTCTCTCGGAACCACAGATATCAATGTCTTCCACCAGTTATATTACGTGCCTCTCAACAAGGAAACAACACATTTAATACATTCATCATGAGTCAACGACATCTCATCAAACACTCGAATGGTATTCTCGAGCCAAAACTCAGCTCGCTCGATATCACCATCAGCTGTGGCCCTAAACTCTTTGGCCTCATACATCTAAATTTTATCTACAGGAGGATTATTCAATCGGATCAGATCTACAACTTGTGGCACAACAGGTACTTGTGGGGGTGGAGGTTGTGGAGCAGCCAGATTCGTTCGAACGAACTCTGAAAACCACTCACTCATCATTCGAAAAAAGGTTTGCTTAGCCTCTCCCTCTTAGCTACTATCATTCGGCCTAGATGTGGCCGGCGCTGTCCCTTGAGCGGGAGTAGGCGCATTGCTCTCAACATCATCAGCAACTGCTCGATCAGGATCCATTTACTATATGATAACACATTTCTAACAGTCAGGATTCATCACACTATCGCAATTATATATATATGGCATGTATAGTTAGACTCACACGCGCTACGTTAGTCCTAAAATTGACTAAACCATAGCTTTGATACCAATAAAATGTAACACCCGTAACTGTCGCCGGATTAGGGTTAAGAGGCATTACTAATCATTTCCAAACAATTCATATCATTCACAACCAAAAATAACAATTCACATTCATATAGTCCCTTAAATAGGTCAACGAGACCTTAAACATGCTTTAAAATAGAGTCGAGACTAAACCGAACACACACAAAAATTTTTGAAATTTAAACATTTTCTAAGTTACAGAGGTCACACGTCCGTGTGGGTAGGCCGTGTGCCTCACACGGCCTCGGACACGCCCGTGCGTCCAAGCCGTGGCAAAACAGGGCATACATACTGACTTGTCCACACGGCCGTGGACACGCCCGTGTACCTCACCCATGGTCGCTACTAACTTGCACCACACGGCCAGTCACACGCCCGTGTGTCCAGCCCATGGTCGAAACTGACTTGATCTACAAGGCCAGTCACACGCCCGTGAGTCTAGCCCGTAGTCGAGTCTGACTTATTTTGAATTACAACCATGAGGGACACAGTCGAGCCACATGCCCGTGTGCTCAACCGTGTGGGCAATTATAGGCCATTTTCAAGGCCAAACTTGCCTCCCACACATTGAATCACCTACAAGCACACACCAATCCAATTTCATACTTCAATTGGCATTCAAACACACCAAATCATATTCAATTTAAACTCATAACAACATTATTCAACTTCCTATACAAAACCACCAAAATATACCAATCCAAACTATTAGCTACACAACCAAAATCATGTAATCTATCGAACATTCATTCCTTATTAATCCTACCATAAGTCATACCATTTCCATCTTGCTAATTCATGCAATAATGATCACTCACTTAGAGTATACACCTACTCTTATAAGATATTCTTTACCCAAGCTCAAAACATATATCAACCATCATTCTACCAAGCCAAATCACATGGCAAGGTTTATACACTTCAAAACATGTTACATTAACTAGCCTATACATGCCATATTCAAATATACACATATTTCAAAAGTACTAAAAGAGTTAGCCGATAGTGTGATTGAGTCGCTGGCGATCCCCGAATCCGAGCTAGCTTTACTGACACTGTAAAACAGAGAAACACATCACACAGTAAGCTTTTGAAGCTTTAAGTTCGTACCATAATACATTCAATTTAATAAATCAAATATATTATACAAAGTGAATCCATCACATAGATCAACTCTCAAATGTTCACACCATATCATCCATAGCTAATATACTCACTCAACCATTCATAAATCCATACACAATTTCATCAACCACAAAGGTTCAATACATACCTTAGCCAACACATAGTTAGTCACCATCCATGCTAATTTATGCTCGATATTGCATTTTGATCAACTTTTGTTATTTATTTGGTTTAATCGCACACTTGGTGCCAATTTCGTAGCCTAAGCATAATTGTCATCGCACACTTAGTGCCTATACTTTAAACTGAACTTATCTCGGTATCGCATACACAGTGCCAAATCAATAAGCCTAAGCTTGTATTATTTCGCACACACAGTGCTAATCATCTCTGTCTCGTTTCTAATTTCGCACATTTAGTGCCTCATTACTCGATTTCATATGTAATACATTTCTATTTCATTAACTATACATTCATTCAATTCTCATCACCTAGATATAAATTTAACAACTTGTATTATATCCGAACTTACCTCGGACGTCGAAATACCGAGACTTGCCAATCAATCGAGTATTTTATCTTTGCCTCGATCTCGATCCGAATCTCTCCTTTCTTGGTCTATACATTCAAATTTAATTCATTCAATCACCAAATCATTCAATTTAGTCCAAACACACATATTTAGGGCATTTTACAAAGTAGCCCTCACATTTTTACATTTTGACACTTTAGTCCCTAATTCATCAAATCATAAAATACACATAATTTCATTTCACCCATGCATAGCCGAATTCTCCTCATGCTCATACAAGCCCATATATTTCATTTATTTCACATTTTATTCCTCCAGTTTCTCATTTTCACAATTTAGCCCAAACAGTCAATTTCATCAAAAATTCAAATACAAACTATGTTAACCCAACATTAAGCTTCAATATTTCATCAACTATCAACACAAAGTTCAAACATATCAATGGCACTTCTCAAAATCACCATCAAATTCTAAAATTAAAGCATGGGTTTGATAATACACTAAGCAACGATCGCAAAAACGTAGAAATTATCAAAAACACATACCCGATTGAAGCTTAGACTATGGCCGAATGTTAAAAGCTCAAACCATTGATCTTTTTATTTCAATTTTCGGTGGAATAAGATGATAAAAATGCCTCTAATTTCATGTTTTTTTTATTAATATTAACTTAATACATAGTTTACTATTTTGCCCTTTGTTAAAACATTTTTATTTTATTCATTTAATGGCCATTTATGTCCATCTCTACCACCAAAGGGCTAAATACCATATAAGTACTTCTCATTTAATAAGCCATGCCCAATAGACACTTTAACAATCAGCACACAGCTTTTACATTTTATGCGATTAAGTCCTTTTTGCTAATTAAGCACACAATCGATAAAATTTTCACACAGAACTTTCACACATGCTCAATCCATATTATAAACACCATAAATAATATTAAAATATTTTTTTGACCTTAGATTTGTGGTCTTGAAACTACTATTCTGACTAGGGTCTAAACTGAGCTGTTACACACGAGCACGGACAGGGGTTGGGACACGGCCATGTGTCCCTACTTCGAATGCCTACATGGCCTAAGACACGGGTGTGTCTCTTGGCCTTGTGACCTCTACAATGTTGAAAAATGTTAATGTTTTCCGAAAAATTCTCTAAGCTTCCGATTTAGTCCCGACTTGTTTCTAATGCATATTTTGGGCCTCGAGGGCTCATATAAGGGACAATATGTATGATTTTGATTAGTTTTGATATGAATATTGACATGATATGAAATGTTTGAATTTTTGTTCATTTGATTTGTAAAATCCGGTAATGTTTCGTAACTCTGTTCTAGTGACGATTCGGGTTAGGGATGTTACACACGCAAAGCAAAATGGAAGCAAATGTTACTCATTAGTTATCTAATGTTTAACTAATACTAATTGGTATTACGTGGTCAGATCATAATACGAAAAGACAACTTGTATTAGTAGACAAACTTAAACATGTCCTTAGTCTAATCGGAAATGAGCAAATCGATTGAAAGGCTAATATGTCTTCTATTATGTCCAATTGAGGAGATGACTTGTCTTAGGGCATCAGAGCAGATGACTCCTAGAAGATAGAGACATAAATGTGACTGACTAGACTGACAGTACATAGAACAGGACCCAAGTGGAATAGATTCTGAATCCTTTATTTGATATATTCACTTGTGACGTTCATAGTGTGGCATATACCTAATCCCTAAGTGGATGACGGACTATGTATACATGAATCGTATGTTTTGGTGTAAGTAAAAGTTTGAGTTTGAATAGATAAGGAACATAAAGTTGGTGCGTTGGGTGTACGACTTCTGTAGTATGTAGCGTCATTCAAAACAGTGGAATTCATAGCCTGAGACATGGGTAAATGATATCATCTTATTGGCATTACATGGTTGATGAAAAGTAAACATGGTCGTGGGTCTTCGTCTTTGTGATGAATGACTTAATTACTATTCGATAGTAATTGGCTTTTCATGAAGGAAGATGTAATGGTTACCATAATATAAAATATGATCATATTAGGAAAATGGATTTTATCTCAAAGAGATCAAGGATATCCTATGAGGGTAACACACTTATGACAAGGTCATTAGACAAGCACTAAGTAGTTGCTTTCGTAATGGAATGTCATTTGGGAGAGCTCAGTCATAATACTATAGTGGAATGACTTCGTGACTAAATGAGCTTATAATTAATAGGCGAAAAGTTGGAACTTAATTATAAATTATTTGAGCCCTAATTACATATGTCCAATTGGTCCCTCCACTAACTTGTTGAAACAAGAAATAAATTGTGAGTTTGAATAGAAATGAACAGAATAATAGGAAAAGAGAAATGGAAAATATTCAAGAATGATTATAGTTTTTTTGAAATGGAAAAATGGAATCATTTGGAAATGAATGTTTATTTCCAAAAATGGAAATGGAAATGGAAATGGAAATGATCCATTTGCAATTTTATATGGATTAGTTAAAAATGATCGAAAGAATGAGTTTATGTTTTTGAGCTGTTTTGAAGCCAAAAAATGAAAATAAACCATTCAGTCACAGTGAACATGTTAAGTTATGAAATATTGAACATATTTTCTCGAAATTTTACCAGGGGTAAAATAGTCAAAAAAAATTTACCGGTGGTAAAATCGTCAAAATTTTACTGGGGATAAAATAGGAATGAGGAAATTGTCCAATATATAATGTTAAATTTTATTTTGGGAAATAGAAAAATCGAACCGAGTTGGATCACATTATAGAGTAATGGGTTAAAAAGCCTAGGAAGTACTTGTAATTGGACTCGATGTGAGAGAGGCCCAAAACCACTCATATAACATGAAGGGGGCAGCAACCCTAGTAGAAATACTAGGGTGTGTCGTTCACCCCACTCCTACTCTAAGTAGGAAGTTGTTTTTTTATTTGAAATAAATCATTGCAATTCAATAAGGATTCTACCTTCTTACCCTATAAATAGATGGCACCAGTAGAGCTATTTACACAACTTTGAGAGATTGTTACTCTGCCGAAAAATAAAGAGAATTTATTCTCAACTATTAAATATTTTTTCAGAATAACAATTCTACCAATTTCAATTAAAGAAGAGAGAATTTTCGTTTTCACCCCAAAAAAGGAAAATAACACTTTTTCTAGTTCTGTGTTATGATTCAATTTGTTCGAGCCCACACTCGAAGCAGTTTGTGGTACAAGAATAGCGGAGAAAATCGTTTGATTGAAAGCTAAGAACAATTAACGTTCGTTAAGCCGGAAACACTAATATGAATTTGGTTAGGGTTTATTGCTATAAATATCACAAATCAAGTTGATTTTCAAATATTTGAATTTTCCACTATGCAAGAAAACCATTTTCAAACCGAATTTTTTTCAATATTGGAGATTTAATTGTTATATGATTTTATTATTTTGGTTTTAAAATTTTACCAACATTAGGGGGAGAGAAATAATAGAGGGGTGAAATAATTACTTGGAATGAATTATCATTATTTAGAACCTCATAGAAAGTAATTTGAATCAGAAATTCAACATGACAATTCACTTTATTGTAAGTTAATTGCCACGTGCATTTTTCGACTTAATGAGAATAACCAAGTGTTGTATATCAACTGATGTGTTGAGGTCCTAGTAGGACAACTTGTTAGAATAAATGAAAGTAATACATGCTTGAAGCATGGTAGATTAATCAGTTCCAAATATAAAAAATCTCGTACAAGAAATAATAAATATAGATGGTCATATACTGGAGTCAAGTGCTCCTGAAGAGACCCAAGATATAACTAATTCTTCAAACTCTAAAAGAGATTTAGGTACGTGAAATTAAATAATGAAATAATAAAAATAAAGAGATCTCAATAAGTTATGTCAATGCGATAAAGTATAGAACAATGGAAAATAGAAATTTGCTGATAATGGTTTTGCACACAATAGTATTGTTGATATAATGAAAGAAAATGGGGAACTTAAATAAATTGTCAAAAAAAAAATAGACATGGAATATATTGGCTAAAATAGAAAGATGCAATTTAAGTAAAAACTAAATTTGAGAAGTTTTTAAAGCAACAGTCCAAACATCTAAATGTATAAAGTCAATGGGTTAAAAATGAGTAAGTTTTGTGAAAACGAAATAAGAATATTTACTAAATAAAAAGTATAACATTCTTTCGTGATGGATGCAATAATCTTTAGATATTTACTAAATAAACAGAAACACAAAAACATAAATTAAAAAGAAAAAAACATTCCTCATCTCTCTCCCATCCATCCTCTAACATAATATAATTTTAAAAAAATTCTTTAACTTAGAATGATATGTCATTAAGGTTATATGTAACTATTTGATCACACCAAAAAGAATGGCTCCCACCAAATAAAATATCATTTATATATTTAAAAAAAAAGGTATGATAGATTAAACTAGTGACGCCATTCTCTATAGCTCCACTAAATAAAATAACATTTTTATTTTTAAATTAAAAAAACTAAAAAAAATAACACACAAAAAAAAAACCCAACAAAATAAGGTGATGGCCTCATTCTCTAGGGTTTCACCACCATTATTTATTTTTTAAACCCCCAATTATTGAGAAATATCAATATTTTCCTAATATATATATAGGTGGTGCCATTCACTATTATTCCACTAAAAATTTGATTTTTTTAATTCTATGGCTGACGTGGCATGTTGATTGCGTCAATTTCTTTGGCACCACCTACCTTTAATGTTCATTTCAAGTCATTTACATACATAATAAAAAAATAGATATTTTTGTAATTATTCAAAAATTAGGATATTTTTATAAAAAAAACCCATAAAAATTATAGTTCTACGACGTGTTAATCTTTTAAACATTGTATAAATTTATTTTTTAAAATATTTTACGGTTACTTAAAATATGATTTGAAATGATTTTATACTTTTTCATTATCTTATGAATAAATAAAAAATAAGTATATTTCACGTGCAATAAAGCTATTAAAAAAGTAGTAGTGAAGCAAAGAAAAATATATAGATTGTGGTTGGAGGCATGGCCACCACTTATTTTATTATATCCCTTCAAAGATTGATAGCCATTTATGTCGTTGAGTTGGAGTCGAAAGTTCCTATTTTGTATGCTTGCTTTGCTGGAGACAATGGATCCTTTGAAAGGACATTCCAGTCATTTTTGGGTATTATTGGATTTGTTTAATTATTTGATGTTTTCTTATCCATTATTATATAAATTTCGACCCATTCAATCTTGTTTTATAATAAAAATCATATAATGATATTTTTAAAGAATAAAAAATATTATTAATGTAGCAAATATTAACATATAAAAATCTTTATATTACCAATGTACCAAGTATTCTATATAGATTTATGTCATACATTCATAATATTAATCAATCAAATTAAAGAAACACTTTAAAAATCTCCACACAAAATAAAAGAAAAAAGCAAATAGAAATTACTAAAATTAAGTCTTATTTAACTATTTAATAGTTATTTATACTATTTATAAATTTATTTTAAATTACAGATTAAATCAATGGCGAAGCCAAAACAATTTTTTAAGGGGCCGAATGAAATTTTAATTTTTTATAGTCTATATTTTTATAAATTTTAAAGTATTAAATTGAATTTTTATAATTTTAGGGGGGCCAAAGTGTAATTTTATCTTTACTAATTTAAAATTTTAAAAAAATTTGAGGACTTAAATGGTAATTTTTCATTTTAGGGGCAGGGCCATGCTAACCCCCTAGAATCGCCTTTGGATTAAGCCATTTAATTTTGATTTTTTTATAATATTATTCATGAAAATTATTGCAATAAGTTTTTTAAATTTAAGTTTTTCACTTTTATTTTCAAATTGAATTGAAATTCTGCACTAACTTAAGTAAGGACTTATATATTGTATAGATAAATAGATGAGTGCTTTGATTTTTTTTTTTTAGAAAAATTATAATAAGTTATGTTTTCTTAAAAGTACATTTTGATTATCTAACTTTTAAAAATTACTAAATAATCACTAATGTTATTGATTTATTATGTTATGGTCACATAACTATGAACTCTTATTAAAAATGTAAAAAAAGAAAACTTAACGTGACACGTTAATGCCATCATTTCAAATGAAATTTTAAGTCAAATAATTATATAACTAATCCTTACAATTTTATTTTTAGTGAATTTAATTTTTTTTTATTTTTTAACTTCTATTTTTTATTTCTCTATTTTCCAAGAAAAAAAAGGAAAGTTTAAAAAAGAAAAAGAAAGAGAAAGAATCCAATTTACTCAAAAGAAAATTTATAGGGACTAGTATACAATTTAAGGGTGATCATAACATAATAAATTTGTAAGGTTAATGATTATATAGTAAATTTTACAAATTTAACGACTAAGAGAAGTAAATAGTTTTTAAAAGTTTAAAGATCAGGATAAAGTGATTTTTTTAATTAGATTAAAGATGTAACTTGTTTTGATACAATGTTCTATAAATAGAAGAATAAATAAGATTCAACAATCTTGAACTCACATGTTTTTGTACTGATAACAATGTCGTTAATCAACTTAAGATCCAATCAATGACCAATATGTAACTTTAATCAATCATTAGTGACTAAATTTATGGTTTAGGGTAAATTATACCATGGTCACTTTAAAATAAAGTTTGTTCTATTTTGATCACTTCGAATTTTTTTTTCAATTTAGTCACTCTAAATAAGATAATTGTGCGTATTAATCACTATCGTCAAAATTTTCATTTTCTTTTAACGGATTGTCGGGATGGCATAGTAGCATATTGAGTGACTGTCACATGACATTTTTTGTTAACTCTTGACTAAAGTTTAGGGACCTCTCTATAATTAGTCCAAAACTTTTTCTACTAAACTTAGTTGAAATTCAATAAAAAAAATATCACATGTCAATCATTTGATGGGCATTAGCAATTTGTTAAAAGAAAACAGAAATTTTAATGATAATAACTAATTCGCACAATTATCTTATTTAGAGGGACTAAATTGATAAATAATTTTTTGGATGGTAGAAAATAATAGAGATGTGAATGGGTAGTTTAGCCTATAGTTTATTATTACTATTTTTACAGTATGATGACTTGGTCTATAATTAAGGGAACGTGTGTTGTGGTTAAGACTTTAATTAACCCTACATTTCCCAGGAAATTGGGATTTCAATCATTTTCGTTTCTTTAAACAGAACTGAAAACCCTGATTGTGCAAGGATTTAAATTCCGCCACTGGTATAAATTGTTGAAGGTGTTGTTTACTGTGGATCAGACAGAGACCCATTTGCGCGCGCGCTCAACCATACGGCCTGACGGGGGTCCCCAAACTCACCGTCACCTGCTCCGCCTTGTCCCTTTCGAGGCTCCCTCGTATGGTTTGAAGAAGAAAAAACCCAATAAAACTCTGAGAAATACCCTCTTTGTTTCTTTCCTTTTCATATCTCTCTGTCAAGTAATTTGTCCTGAAGCCCATAGAAATTTAACCCTGAAGGAAGCATCTGGGCCACTAGCTTCCTCTAGTACCCACTTCGCCCAAACTATAGCCACAATCCCTTGAGAAAACAGGCACCACACTACTTGCCTTCTCCTTCACTCCCCTCTTATCAATTTAGTATATATATCTCCTACACCAGCTGAAAATAAAAATCAAGAGCAAAGGTTGAATCTTTGGGTGGCCACTAGGTGTTTGGTAATAGAACTCAGAGAGGTTGGACATTTGGTTAAGGTAGTTTGAAGGTGGGTTATTTGAATTTCGGGGGGTAACACCCAAGGTTACACATTGTGGACATCACGGCTATATACAAAGTTTCTCGGTCTCTTTTTCATGTCCGAGCTGTACGACGTAAGGGTTGTGTGATCGAGAGCAACCCTTCGCCGCACGGCGGGCGTGGAGCTTTGCCTTCCGAAGGCGGCAGTCCTTCCGATCTCCTCTTCCTTGCTGGTGGTGGGATTGTCTTTTAGAGTTTCGGTACCCTATTTTTAGCTAGCTTATTAGTCTGTAAAATATTACTATCGAAGAAGTTTGTTTTTCGTTGTTTTTTGGGGTTTTCTTTATTTGATCTCTTATTGGATAAATAAAGAAGAGAAGTAGTAGCAAAGATGATGCAGCTCAGTATTAAGAGGGTTCCTACTGTTGTTTCGAATTACCAAAAGGATGAGGCGGAAGAGACTGCTCGCCGGAGCGGTGGTTGTGGGAAGAATTGCCTTAGAAACTGTTGCATTCCAGGTATCTGTTAATTTTACTTTTTGATCCTTGCTCTGTTGGATAAATTTTGATAGATGTATTTGAAGAACTGGGTTTTGGTTTATAGTAGCAAAGCTTCCTTTATATGCTTTCAAGAAGGAGAGTGAAAAAGATGCATTTGAAAGGGAAAACAAAGAGCCTCCAGTTGCTTTTCTTGATTCTCTCGTTCTTGGGGAGGTAAATTTTATTATTAAGCTTGTGGTGAATAAGCTTTAAGACCATTGTTATCAATTTATGATAAACGACTGTTGTGTTTACAAATAGAGAGGTTAAAAAATACTTTATGGTTTTATGGTAGTGGGAGGATCGCATGCAAAGAGGGCTCTTTCGATATGATGTCACTGCCTGTGAAACCAAGGTCTTCTTTTCGGCTCCTTTTCGATTCCCTTGCTTCGCTTGTTTATCTGAAATTGGAAAAACCATAGATTTTATGGTTAATCGAGTTGTTGGTACCTTCTAAAATTTCTCTGTTTATGGTTCTTTAGGTGATTCCTGGTGAATATGGCTTTATTGCCCAGCTGAACGAGGGTCGCCACCTTAAGAAGAGGCCAACTGAGTTCCGTGTAGATAAGGTTCTCCAGCCCTTCGATGGGAACAAATTCAACTTCACCAAAGTCGGACAAGAAGAGGTGCTCTTCCAGTTTGAAGCAAGTGAAGATGGTGAAGTTCAGTTCTTCCCGAATGCTCCCATTGATGTTGAGAATCACCCAAGTGTTGTTGCCATAAACGTATGTTAGTGTACTTATTTAAACTGTTGAACTAACTGGTTGATGAAGAAAGCCAGACTTGTATGGTTAAACATTGTTTGTATACAATTTGACAGGTTAGTCCTATTGAATACGGACATGTGCTGTTGATCCCTCGAATTCTTGAATGCTTGCCTCAGAGGATCGACCGTGAGAGCTTTTTGCTTGCGCTCTATATGGCAGCTGAAGCTGGGAATCCGTACTTTAGATTGGGTTACAACAGCTTGGGTGCATTTGCTACAATCAATCACCTGCACTTCCAGGTATCTAACCTCCCAACTTGGTACTATTCATGTACTTTTTAAACTGTTAAATAGATATAGTTTATGTCCAATCTGAAAAGAGAAGGTGGTTTTTAACTATTGCAATTGCTGCAGGCTTACTACTTGGCTGTGGCCTTTCCCATTGAGAAAGCTCCTACCAAGAAGATAACCACTCTGAATGATGGAGTCATCATCTCAGAGCTTTTAAAGTATCCGGTCAGAGGTGTTGTCTTTGAGGGTGGTAACACTCTTCAAGACTTGTCTGACGCAGTGTCTGATGCGTGCATTTGCCTTCAAGATAACAACATAGCATACAATGTCCTCATCTCTGATTGTGGAAAGCGGATCTTCCTCCTTCCTCAGGTAACAAAGTAGAAGCAGCATGGTTAGCACCATATTTATCATCTCCATCATAACTGTTAGTGCTTACAATTGAATTTGAAATGTCAACTGAACCAACAGTGTTATGCTGAGAAACAAGCTCTTGGGGAAGTGAGTGTAGAGCTTTTGGACACCCAGGTGAACCCGGCTGTGTGGGAAATTAGTGGTCATATGGTGTTGAAAAGGAGGAAGGACTATGATGAGGCGTCCGACGAAAATGCTTGGAGGCTACTTGCAGAGGTATCTCTCTCTGACGAGAGGTTTGATGAAGTGAATGCACTTATCTTTGAAGCCATTGGCGGTGGCAAAGATGCAATTGAAAATGTTGAGGAGCCTGATACCAAAGCTCAATCTATTGAAAAAGAGAATGACATCACCGAAACTTCCCACCATGCTATGGTGGCTGGGACACAACAATGCCTTGTTATGCAGTAGCATTTCATTAATAGAACCCTGTACCTTGCAGGTACTGTTTCCACAATTTCAGTTTAGTTGGAATTTCTATGGATTATGGCTGGCACTGGTAGCCTAAATAAGCAAACTCAGTTTGCACTGTTGCTATCGACTTTGTCGAAACTGCTATATGCTTATTGACTTCATGATGTACTACTTGTTTGGATCATGAAAAATACAATTTAATGTTTGCTATCATTATCATTATCATTATTTATATCTCATATTTTAATATTGAATACACAATGTTTAAGAATTTAATCAAAAGTGAAATATTATATTTGCACATGGATATCTGACATTGACAAGTAGTTTATGGACAGGAGATTTGAGTGCATAGATATTGGGAAAGCTTTTAAAATATGTTGCAAGGCCTACTTTTCTATTCATATATTTCATTTTTATTTGTTTGGTCATCAATCATTTATTTCTTTATTTCTCAAAATCAATATTAAATCTTTTTACACCACTAACATTTCTAATCTACTCTACTTCTGATTAAAATTTTCACAAACTGTTTTTTTTTTTAATTCAAATCTTTAAGAATATCTTAGTACTTAAATTTGAATTTTATCACATTTTGATACCTTTGTATTAATATATTAAAATATTAAAATGACATTAACAATCAATACCATATCATATAACATATTCATATCACATCCATGTTTATTCTAGCCTTACAATTTAAAAAAAATTAAATATTTATATATTTTCAAGATTTTTTCATTTTAAAATAATATGAATATAAAAACTCATAATTAAAAATTAAAACTGTATAAAATTACTAAAAAGAAATCGTCCAAAATGAATCTCAACAAATTGATGATTAGAATCTAAATATAATCTAAATAATTATTTATCTAGATAAAAATCTTTATTTGTTTTATTAATACTTGACACGTGATTCAATGTCATCACATTCTATACTAAAGAGAGAAAGTATATGATGAAATTCAATGCAAGTACCAATTGAATCCAAAATAAAATATCTTATAATACCAACCAAGTGTCAGTTGCGAAGTATAACCCTTTTCTAATTGACTAGCCTGTTATCACTGTGACATCGAACACCCAGTTCTAATGTTAGTAATCTGAAGCTTAAGGAAATGCACGGCAATGGTGATTAGTGAAGCAATAAGAAAAAACAGATAAAATAATTTTGTCAGCACAGCTTTCCATAAACACCCATATATGCATACTACTCAAAATATCCACAAACAGTCACCAAGCATATAACAGACAGCACCACATAGTTTATGCTATGTTACTCGGACTCAAAGATAGAATGCCGGATATAAACAGATGCCCAACACGGGTATGCTCCATCTGTTTTTTAAGGAGAATAAAACCCATGTCGACTAAAAGAGTCGAACATGATTTTTTTTAGAAAAATGAAGGGTCCAACCAACATAGGTGTTAGAGGTTATATTTAATAGGTCCTGATTTCATAAGTACTACCGTTTAAATCCTACTGCATTACGTAACCTAAAAACTAGCTACTTAGGCCATAGCACCACCAGTTTGATGTAGCATTGCATCTATTTCATCCCCTTCTTCCATTTCCAACTGTAGCAACAGAAACACACATAAAAAGTAAGAAACAACAAATAAAACAATGTATACATATAAATATATATATATATATATATATAGAGAGAGAGAGAGAGAGAGAGAGAGACCTCATCTGGAGTTTGCTCCCCTCGCAGACGGCGGCCATCAAACAGGAAAGCAATAGAGTTGAAATCCACTGATTGTCGATCACAGTACGCATTCATCAGCTTCTTCAGTTGAGTACTTCTTTTAATCCTAAAAAACACTTCATTCCCATCCTATAACAAGCAAATATATGAATAAGCATTTTGAGTAACATAACATAAAACATTATTTCAACCCAACAATGCTCTGCAACATAATCCAATCTAACCGGACAGTGACAAAAATGTTCCCAAAATGTTGTCTTTCTTATAAAGGTGTTTCAAGCACAGAAGCATGATTTTCCTTACGTTCCCATTTTTAACTAAAGCATAACCCTTTGCAGTAAACTGTTTGAATTACCAGCCTGTGCTCCGTGAGAGACAATCATGAATTCACGAAAACAGCACATAGAGATGGCATTATTATGAATAATAAAAAAAGGGTTTAATTCTAAACACACAAAATATCATAGAAAGACAATCATACAAGCGTTCACTCTCAACATTTCAATAAAAGTTTCTTCAAGTATACTATAACGAAGTAATGAGCATACTATAGCAGTTAAAGAAAATAACTTTAAAAAATTAATTCATAAATTTTCTAATTTAAGGTAAACAATAGACCCAATCAAAGAAATCTAGCCAAAAAAAAAAAAAAACCCTAATGTAAGATTTTTCTTGTATTATAAAAAAAATCACTATTAATTTAAAAATCCACAAACCACAAAAAAAACTATTAAAACAATAGGGGGGAATTGGGAAATTTTCCAACCTGGCCTTTGACTTTAAGATTAATGTGAGCCGTTTGATCAGCTGGTTTCTTGTCTTCCTCTTGGTTGGTTACGCCTGACATCTTGTTCTTCTACTTCTTGGATATAGTGTAGGGTCCGATTAGGGTTAGGTTCGGAGCTCCGAGTTAGAGATCGATTTCTTTGTTCGGCCTGGCTGGAGAAACACGCGATCGCTTTGGAAGGAGAATTTCGTTTATATATTGGTGGTTATCGGAGAAAGTAATGGACGGTTAGAACTTGGAATATTTTAGGTCAAGATGGATCCGACGGACTAGAAATCTTTTGCTTCCTTATTTACCAACGATGTCGTTTGGATTGAGGTTGTAGGTTTTAAAATCATTTTTTTTATAAATTAATAACAATTACATATTAACTATAGTATCCTAAGCTAGAGAAAAAATTATCTTTTCGTAATTGATCCGCTACCACTAAAAGTATATCTTGAAAAGCATGTAAACCAACAGGAAATTGTTTCATCAATCCGGCAAGAGCATGTGCAATTGTATTAGCCTCCCTCGAGACATATTGGATAACTACCCTCTATTATCTTCGACACAATTCAATAATTCTTATAGTTAAATTTCTATTCAGTTGACCTTGAAATCTACCCTAAATGGAATCAATAGCAAGAATTTAAAAAATTAAATATAGATGTATGAGTGGTTAATTAGATAAAAAGACTGATTTTAAAAGTTAATTATGGATTTAGGCCTTTTTTTCAAATTTAAGGAAATAGGCCGATTTTGGAGAGAGAAACTGAAAACACGTCCTGTAGGAAACATTTTCTGCTGAGGTGGCAGCCATGGAAATTAAACCAAACGAAATTAATTATGCTATTTATGAAAAAGAACTATTAGCAATAAAAAAAGGAATAAAAAAATTCCTAATATATTTAGCACCAGAAAATTTTATTATTAAAACCGATAATCAAGCTGTTAAACAGTTTCTTACTAACAAAAGTTTAGAAACAGTACCTAGAAGGATTAGATGGTATAATGAATTATGCCAATTCAATTTTGAAGTTATATACATAAAAGGTACTAATAATATGATTGCTGATTTTCTTAGCAGGCCTTATGGATAGAGGTAAACAACCTCTAAAAGAAAATGATGGATGGAGAACTATCCATAAAAAACCCAACAAGGGAAAATCACCTATAATTCCTAAACAAGGATTTATGGCTGCACCAACACAGGTACAATTTTATCCTAACCAGGGATATTATTTACCATATCCATTGGTAAACCAACCAATTGGATCACATTCACCAACACAGGTGGATTATTCTCAATTTTCTCAAAAGCCTCCTACCGATTCTGAAATTCTCAAATATGCAGATGCTTTGTTGAAAAAACAACAAAACTCTGAATTCTCGAATCTAAAGGATTTTTATAATCCAGGCTGCTTGCATCATTGCTTGCGTCATGACATTGATTGTTGCTTACATCATTGTCTGCGTCATTTGGATGCTGACTGGTTGTCATCTTCCAATTTGTCTTCATCCTTCTTGGATGTTTCTCAGATTCATTTCCTCGATCTCGTCAAGGTGCAATGATTCTGGTGAGGGTGCTGGTGTGTTCCAGTGCTCCCATACTTCTCTGATTTCCGCTGTTAACGGATAATCATCGAGTTCTATCTCTGCTATTTTTGTTAATAACATAATGGCTTCTTCATTGCTTTCTTCCCGGTTTTTTCCGGTGTCGTAAGCTAAAATTCTTCTTCCATCGGTCCAAAACATATAAGTGTCTTGATGGAGAAGGTGCCGAGCCATGCTCATAAGATCAATTCCTGCTTGGACTTGATACTTGTTGAAATTATTATAACACTCATCAATCCTTGTTTAGGAATTATTTTTGCAGGTGCAGCCATAAATCCTTGTTTAGGACTTATAGGTGATTTTCCCTTGTTGGGTTTTTTATGGATAGTTTTCCATCCATCATTTTCTTTTAGAGGTTGTTTACCTCTATCCATAAGGCCTGCTAAGAAAATCAGCAAACATTAGCGAATAATTTTATTATTATCTACTAATGGTGTTTCTATAGAAGTATTTTCTATAGATAATATAACCGATTTCTTATTAATAATAAAAGGTAAATATTGATTTAGAAAATTATTACCTAATAATATGTCTCCATACATATCAGGTAAACATAATAATTTTGGAATTATAAATTTAACATTGTTTATGTAGATTGTTATATTATTAGCTTTATAATAAACAGTAGTTTTGCTACCATTTATTCCACTAATATTTATTATCTTTTTTACAGGTTTCCAATATTCTTTAGGAAGAATATTCTTTTTACAACAACAGTACGATCTGGTCAAAAGAAAAGTTTTTAAACTATTTTGTTGGAACTTTTCAAGGTGATGTTCTACAATTTCTCAGACGATGGGAAGAATCTGAGAAAGGAAGAGAACAAAAGGGTCAACTTATTAATCAAATAAGTTCTCCTAAAGACCTATTAAAAGGATTAACTTCAATTCTAAAAATAGAATTTTGTGGTTATACTATCACTGTTATTATTATCATTATTACTATTATTATTATTATTATCATCATATTCTAACATATAATGATAATTATATTTTTCAAAAAGATCTTTATGTTCTTCATAAATCTCTTCTATTAACCTAAGATATTCAACTCTTTCAAGATTATCATCCGTTTTAGAAAATTGGTTTTTCCAATGTTCTATTAAAGTTTTATAAGAGTCAAAATCATATTTTTCTTGTTTTTTCTCTTTTTCTCTTTTTTCTTTTATTTTTTGTTTTTTATTATTATTATTATTATTAGTTGAAGATTCATCCGAAGACTCATCCTCATCTGACAAAACTAAAATAGTATTACTATTACCATAATATAAAGGTCCTAAATTTAAGTCTGATTCTATATTACTATTACTAATAATCTGATCTAATTTATTATTTACATCGGATAATAACTCTTTAGACTTGCTATTCAAATCTAAATTTGTTACTTCTCCCATATTATCTATTTTTTCTTCTACTTTACTAACCTTAGTATATAATCTATTAAAATATATTGACGTCATATCTATTAAACTATTGATACCTTTACTAAGAGCCGAAATATTATTTTCATTCTTAGAGTCTATATGCATAGTATGATTACAAGTTTTATCTTGATATAAACAATCCATTTTTTCCATTATTATTTTTCTTTTTGTGTGTTGGTGCTGGAAATTTGAAAGGAAATTTTATTTGTGTTTGTGTTTGAGGTAAACATTGTGATAGTTTTAAGGTATGTTTGAGTTCACGGTGATGCGATGGCACTCGGAAACCTAAGCATTTCATTTTTCGTGTAGGGATGGAACCATCACCTTAGAAGCCCATAACATTGCAACTCAAGCTCCCAGTCCACGGTGAAACAGTCACGGGTTCAAGTATAACTCGGGCCCCAATTGACAATGGTTATGCGGTCACAAGTTCAAGTTTCATGATACCGAAAAAGGATGTTTTATAAACCTCATACATAAGTTTGAGATTATAATCATAGGAGAAAAAACGAGATTTCCAATATAATCAACTTATTCTTTTTCTCTATCTCCATCAAATTAGTATCCTTAATGTAATAGCCCGCCCGACAAAGTCTCTATATCTGGTTACTATTTGGCATATAATTAGTAAAATAAGGATAGATATAAATAAGTAAAATGTTTGTTGTGACTAAGTATATAATTATGTGTATTGTGTCATTTGGCGAACTCTTAGTTTTGGCAGGTCCTGTGGTTTGGCAAACTCTTTTGTTAAGTATTCGCCTAACCCTAATGCTTTGGGTGAACTCGCTAAGTTCGCAGTTGTTTAGATTTGTTTATTATTTCAAAATGGTAATTTGGTTAGTTAAATTGAGATTTAGTTAGAAAGAAACTATACTATTGTAGATGATAAGACTTAAATTATGTTACGTGCACTTAATCACGGGAACCAAGAGTGTTAGTGGAATTATCTGACTTTTTCGCTAATCCTTATCTCCGTGTTAAATATATAAGGATAGCCATGGTTTTTCTGAGCACCTTTATGTTTTCGTCTTCCTTGATTTTCTCTAAAACTCTTTGAAAACTTAAGTTCAGAAAACCTCTTTAGAGTGAAGGTTCACAGTATTTAGCTAACTTATACGTTAGTACCAGCTCACTGGTAATTACTGATGAACCGTAGGTTACTCTTTAAGTCATTTACGTGTTTCTCGTTCTGCATGCATAGATATTAATATAGTGTAGGAGGAAGGAAACTTCCTGATTTTGGATTAAGTGTTGTTGGTTATTGCATGCATGATTAAATTTGGTAGATTGATGATCTGATATATTTAATTATTTTTATTTTAGCTCAAGAAGCTAATGAAGGTCCAAGCGATAAAGGTAAGAGACCTGTTTTGTAGATTGTGCTAGAGTTTCAGGTGAGTTCCATCTTACTTCCATGTATTGTAATTTTCTTTATTTTATAATTCGTATAAGGTAAGCAATCCCCATTTGTAATGGATGAAAGATGTTATGTGGTGTTGGGTGGGTAATGGTTATCCAATGTCGTCAGTCTGAGTGCAGTTTGTTTGTGAGATAAAGTAAGCATCATTCTTCATGCTTAAGCCACTAGCATTTGTTTCTGATATGATAATATGATATGATTTGATATGTGTGTTGGAAAAAACGAGTTTGGAAAACGCAGCATGATGTGTTTTCCCTTTACTAACTAAAAATACGACAAAGGTAAGCACACCTATCGATAAATAGTATAGCTATGGTGAATGGAGATATCGTATCAACAAAGATTAAACGTACTAGTAATTATCGTTATCCTATTATTTAGCCGACAAATTGGAGTGATTGTTTCAAACTAAGATTACTAAATTAATCTAACTAAAGAACTCAACAGAGAATGAATCATGAAATTAATCGAATAATAAACAATGAGAGAAACATTACCCAGGAAAGAATCCACCTAGACTTCATCTATTATTATGAATCTAAATTAAATTATTTATTCACTTGGTATCTTGATCCGTAGAACTCCCTAAATGAAAGTAAGAGCAACTGACTCTAGGTTGATTAACTGAAATTTCTTTCTAATTAAAACTCCTATTGTCGCATTAACTCAATCTATGGATTTCACTATTAGATTTGACTCTAATCCGATAGATTTTTGTCGTCCTATTTCTAGGATTGTATGCAACTCCACTCAATTATGCTAAATCTACTCTTAAACAAGGACTTTTCCTCCTCTGATTTAACACATTAAACATGAATTAATATCTCGTAAATATTAAAACAAGAGATAAGCACAGATAACTGAGAATAGTAATCAAGTATTTATCACATAAAACAAAAATCAAATAATAGAATTCATCATAGGGTTCATCTTCTTTAGGTATCTAGGGAATTAGTTCATAATTGTGAATAGAAACATCTAAAAGTCAGAATAACCAAAAAAAATAAAGGAACTCATAAAAACTTCAAAAGAACTTAAAAGGAAGTCTTCAATCTTAATGGAAATCTGGTTCAGAGTTGGCTCCAATGGTGTTCTTCGAATTTTTTTCTTCAATATTCTCTCATCGCCCCCTATTATCTTCTTCTATTTGACATTTATAGACTTTAGAATGCCCAAAAAGCCTAAAAATTGTGTTTTTCAGCGTGTTTGGGATGCAAGTTGCGAAATCAACGCAGCCTGGCATATGGTCGTGTGTCCAACCCGTGTGGCTATTAAAATCTACTCTTGTTGTCTGATTTTCACTCATTTTGCTCCAAAATGCTCTCCTAAATATAGAAACATGAATTCAAAGGATTAGGAGATTCACCGATTTGCATAAATAATCATCCAAAAATGCATTAAGAACGAGATTAAAATATGTTACTTTTATCACTTATCATAGCGGAAAATAAATTTAGAGAAAAACTAGAGTTTAAAATTTTTTTCCAAAATAAAATTTACCAATTTGTATAAATAATCATCCTCAAGCCCAGGTCTGCCGAGTGTGAGCTCGCTTTGAATCAGAAAAATTTTCACCAAAATTATCAGTGAGGTAATGTTGTAATTTCTCTAAACTTTTGGGTCAAATTATAAATCTAGAAATTTTCTAGAATAATCTCTTCAGAGAATTTTCTCTCTACAACTTTCTCATGAATTCAAGTATGTGAAAATAATGACCAAGGCTCTCTTTATATAGAGAGAGTTTAGAGAATTCAATTATGATTAAACTTAATCACTTTAATATTAAATTAATATAATATTTATCAAGATAAATATTAGATTAAATTTAATATTAATTCTTGTAAATAAACATTAAATTAAATTTAATATTAAAATAATCACTTTAATATTAAATTATTAAATATTATTAAGATAAGTATTAAATTTAGTTTAATATTAAACTATTAAAATAATATTATTTTTTGAAGAATTAATCTAAAATCAAATTCTCTGGTAGAGTCCTAGCAGAAGTGTAACTCTTCCACTGCTCAACCACCGATGACCAATCGATGTCGGCCATCGAGACGCTGTCATCGCAGCCACCAGCACCACCGTGTTTGGTGATGCAGGTGCGACACCCTTATGGCACCTCGAACTGGTTCGGTCTGGGTCAGTGACGACCTGATCGGTCCGGTCTTGCCACAGGTTGGACCGTCAACCCGGTTTCACATATCGAGCCTAGTTCGACCAATTTTCGGGTCTTGGTCTTAGTTTTGGTTTTGGGCTCCCAGTCCCAATTTATTATCTCAGGTCCAATTTTCAAGTTCAATTACTCATTGGGCCAATTGTCTGACTTGAAAATTAACTTTCAAAAATATCATATTAATTTTAATTGATTTGATTAATTTAATTTTACTTGATCAAAATAAATTTTTCCAAAAAATCACTTAAATTTTCAAAATTAATTTTTTAAGAAAATTCTTTAATCTAATTCTTTAGTTGAACAATTCTTACAACCACCTAATTTAATTCCACATTGAATAAATCAATTCAATTAAATTATTCCCAAAGTTGTAGAATTTACTTCTGATTCAAATGCAGTCTGATCGAGTTTTTGTTGAGCTAGCGGATGGACCAATCGGACATATACAATTAGGCTTTAGTGATTGCAATTATGTTCAGAAGCATCATTTCGATGATTCGTAATTACTTAATCATGGAGTCAGTCCACAAGAAGTACCATGTAACACCCCCTAACCCTTATCTGTCGTCGAAATAGGGTTACGGAGTATTACCAAACTTTTCAAATTAAATACGGACATTTAAACAAATTAATTAGCATACATTTCATAAATTAATCATATCTTCCCTTTTATGAGCCCTCAAGGCCCAAAATATATGTTAGAAATGAATCGGCACTCAAACGGAAACTTAGAAAATTTTTCGTGAATTTTCAAAATTTCTCCAAAGTGCAGGGTACACACGTCCGTCTGGCCAAGGGTGTAACACCCCTAAACCGTATCTGTCGCCGAACTAGGGATTAGAGGCACTATCGGACATAACACATCTTCCAAACATTCGCATATTACAAATCATGCAAAAAGTTATATCGACTCCTTTATAAAATTTTCAACTCAATTTGCAACCATTCACACATTCATATAACTCAAGTCCGTATATATAAAGCACAAGACCAAAATAAATCGAACATACATTATTAATCATTTAACAAAAATAATCATGTGTATTACTAATTCATGCGCAATCCACTACAATATCTTTAATCGTTTTCGAACATCCCAGACATTTCATAGCGTACCTAATCTGTATGCTCAATAACCAATCCAAACCAAATATGCCTATCCATTTTAACTCATCACAAGACAATGCGCATAAGACCATATTAGTTAAACCATATAGTTCTCAACTTGTAACATAACCAAATTCTTATAATGTTCACTTGACTAACATTGGCCATTTTCTATGTACTTTAGCCGAATCAAGACATACCAATTCCATATGCTTTAAACCATGCCAAAATTTCATTCACACAACTAAGCTAAATTATTTCATATTCGGTCATTTAATTACCTACCTTTAATCGATTATAAAGCTCATCACCTAAGCCTAATTAAAACATTCCGTAAATGCAAAACATACCAAATACAACATCACATATATATCAATATAAGTATAATACCCTAGTCGAATATTCATATATTCATTATTCACCATTTCCAAAAGTAAAATTCTCATAACATAGCATAATCCACACTTAACAAATATAACAAAATTTAACGTTAACATATAACTAGACATTTAACTCCATGATTTTAAAACACCACTACCAAATCACAAGGTAATTTATAATCATCAATTAAAACTCATTCATCAACCACACCTAATTCACTTGAATCAAATTATATCAAACCATAATTGCAAATCATACCAACTTTCAAGACTATATCATCATGCATATACCAAATACATCATAAACCTATAATATACATATTGCTTTCGAAATAGGCTTAAACCATAACTAAATTACACAACCATTAACAAATATGCCAAACACATCACACACATATATATACCATGATCGAAATTTGCATAAAATTAAGCATCATATCTACCATTTTCGCATGGCTTAATATTTACAAATTCAAAACTAACCCAAAACACAAGCTAGCCTATACATGCCCTAGGTGTAAAGTTAAACTTTTTAAAATACCGAAATAGCGATCAATAGTATTACTGATTACTCTGACAATCCCCAAGCTCGTAACTTGTTTCCAAAATCTATAAAACAACGAACAAACACACACAAATTAAGCTTGAATAGCTTAGTAAGTCATAAGCAAACAAATCATTTCAATGACATTTATAATATAATTTAATTAGGCCGAATCAAGCGACTCTTAATCACATATACATTTATCATACTAGCGAATTCATATAACATCACATAAATATTAGCATTTTAACATCATTTGGCCGAATGCACATATACTCATAAGCACATATATCTCTAACTTTTAATATCACAAATACATCATTTGGTTGAATATGAGCATTCATATATGTATAATTCACTTTATATCATGTATAATTTATATCACCATTTTAAATACCAAGCTTACCTTATTTTCATTAACATTAAACTTAGCACTTACCTGACCCTTTTAGCTCGATTTCACATTCAATCATAACTTGATAATGTTCTTTGAACCATTCAGAATTGGTAAGGATACTTGGATAGTCAAAAAGCTCGTACAATGCCAACGTCCCAAACGTGGTCTTACATGTAATCACATATCGATGCCACTGTCCCAGACAGGGTCTCACACGTAAATCAAAAGTCGATGCCAATGCCCCAGACGTGGTCTTACACGAAATCACATATTGGAATCCTATGTCATGACATATGTATCCTAACTATTCCTAAGGTTCGTACGGGGCTTTCGGATGTCGTAACTCAATCAATTCAGGCTCGTAAATAATTCCTCATGCTTGTATCAATTCGGCATACACATATATTTTCAATGAAATTCAATTCGGCACTTATATTTCATATATATTCAAAATTAATAACATTTATTTGCTTATAAACTTACCTCGGACGAAGACGGACGAATCGAAACGACTATTCAACAACTTTAGATTTCCACTGATCAAATTCTGATTTCCTTTTTTCTTGATTTAAATTAGTATAAATTAAACATATTTAATCACATATTCAATCAAATTCATCCAAAAACACATAAATGGGCAAATTACACTTTTACCCCTGACATTTCACATTTTTCACTAATTAGTCCCTATTTCACAAAATACAAAATAAACATAATTTCATTACAAAATAGCTTGGCCGAATATTCACTAAGCTCATATAAGTCCACACATTTCATTTATTTCACATTTTAGTCCCTCAATTTATTATTTTCACAATTTAGCCCAAATTACTCAAATTCATCAAAAATTCAAATACAAAACATATTAATCTAACAACATATATTTATTTTCTATCATCAAACACAAGATCCATCAAGCTTTCAACAATGACAAAACACAAAATCATCATCAAATTCAGAAATTGAAACATGGGCTTGATAGATTACATAGCAACAATCTCAAAAACGTAAAAATCATCAAAAACCGAACTAAATACATACCTTAATTGGACTTGGACAAAGCCAACCCTAAGAACTTTTTTTTCTTTTCTTTTTCTTTCAACTTTCGACTAAGATGAACACAAAATGCATGGCTTTTTAATTTTTGTTTTATTTTATTTAACATTTATTATACAATTACTAATATAACCTTAATGAAATAATATGAAAATTTTATATTATAAGCCTAATGCCGTCCATCCCAATATTCAATGGTCTAATTCCATTTTAAGGGCTTTAAAATTAAACAGCCATAGCAAATAAGCACTTCAGCAAATAGCAAGTCACTTTTGCGTTTAACGCGATTAAGTCCTTTTATTAAATCAAACACTCAAACGATAAAATTAAATCACAAAAATTTTCACACATATAAATTAACATACTGTAGACACCAAAAATAATATTTTTCTAACTTGGATTTGTGGTTTCGAAACCACTATTCTGATTAGGGTCTAAATTAGACTGTTACAAAGGGGCAGGCCCGTGTGACCCTATGACATGCCCGTGTTTCAGGCCGTGTCCTACCCCGTGTAACTCTTTGACTTATCTCACACGACCAAGCCACACACCCGTGTACTAGGTCGTGTGTCTCACACAGCTGAGACACACGCCTGTGTGGAGAATCCTGAATATTCTATTTTGAAAATTTTAAGTTGCAGGGGACACACGGCCAAATCACACGCCTATGTGATAGCCGTGTCTCTCACACGGTCTGGACACACGCCCGTGTGCCAGGTCGTGTGGACTTAAAATGAGCCTTGTACATCAAGTTCACCAACCCTGCAAATCTTGAACACCAAGCAATTCAAAAACCATTTATTCAACCAATCCAAAACAAATTCAATTATGCCTAAAACATGTTAAATAATTATCTTAATGACCTATTTAATGTATTCTCATAGGTATTTTACATATATTGTTCAAACAATCCATCATACCACCATTTAAGTTAACCCAAATTTTCATACCATTTCAACCCTTGATTTGCCTATTTCATATTCTCTTGAGTATCAACTTGAACATGCCACATATAATTATTTATAAAATAGCCATTATCATCACATAAATCATTATATTTACTATCCAAAATGACAAACATAAATCCTAGGTACATGCCATTACAAAAAAAAAATATACTTCACCACTTGAGTTCGAGATCGGCTTTGGATGCTGAATCGACAATTTGACTTCAATCTAACCTGCACACGGAAAATAAACCGTACGCTGAGTATGAACTCATTGGTATTTCTATAATCCGAATTCTTTTAAATAAATAACATAGTAAACATGTACATTTAATCTTATAAACATTAGTTAACCAATAAATCAATTTATACGCTAACCACCATTTCTCAATTTTAGCTATCTCAAATAGCCTTTCTTACTTTGTTTCACACATCATTTAACAATAATCATGTTCATTTCATGAACCCATAGCTCATGCAATTTCATGTATTTCAATTGCACAATTCATTTCATTAATCATTCCAATTCATATTCAATATCATTCAATGTCAATCAATCGACCAATATATTTATTTACCCTTATTAACACGACTCGGACTAGAACGGATACAGGATCCAACCAAAACACACCAGTATGGCACCCAGTGCCTCATCAGATAATTCGAAGTAATAGATTGACACCCAGTGTCTCATCGGCCATGCCGAAGTAAGTTGGTGCCCAATACCTCATCGAATTTATTCGAAGTAATAGTTTGACACCCAGTGTCTCATCGACTCGAAGTCGAAGTATCCCTGAACACTTTCAATCCTATGGTATGCCAATTATATCTGACTCAGCCCGATACAATTAATAGGGTTTTCAATTCACTTTTCAAAAACAACCAATATTCAATATTTTCCATTTCAACAACAACCAATATTTTCATCAATCACAAATTCATATCATCTCAATTCAATATCAAAATAATAACAAACAACACTCACCTTAATGACTTACCATAAACATTAATTTAAAATGCAACAAATTAAAGTTACTAAATTCGAATTATAGAAATACAAACCGTAATTTTTGAGTCACTACTCATCGACTTTCTCTTTTCCCTTCTTAGCCGAAGTTTCTGACACAACGTTAGCTACGGAATCAAAACAATTAAAATCATCAATACAACATCATCTCACATTATATATTTCAATATACATTCAACTTTTGTATAAATTTCAATTCAATCCCTAACCAATACTAACTTTATTTTCTTTACAATTTATTCTTTATTTTCATTCAATTTCCACTTAAAACTAAACTTAACTCTCTAATTTCACCATAATACCTTAAATTTCAAAAAAATCTCAATTTAATCTCTATTACTTCAAAACTTATAATTTGTTTACAATTCAATCCATTTTTCACTTCTAACTTAAAATTCTTTCAATTCAACCCCTAATACTTTAATTTATTCAACATGAACAACATTTAAAAATCCACTAATTTCTAAAATTTCAACATAAATCAAGTAGTATTTTATTCTAGGATTCGAAAAACTCAAAAATTACAAGAAATGGACTAAATTGGCTTTCCACTCAAACTTTGAACCTTGTAATCCCAAATTTTCGTTCTTTTTTCTCTCTTTTTCTTTCTTTCTTTCCCTTCTCAGTTTCATCCCCCTCTTTCTTTCTTTTCTATTCCTTTTCTTTTATTTATCATTTTATTTACTTTATGTTTTAGTTTTATTATTATATTATAATATAATATATATTGTTATTATATACATATGATTATTATTTTTACACATGTATTTCACTATTACCATACATTTGTCACTTATGGCTTAATTGCTTATTTAGTTCTTTAAATTTTCTTTATTCTATAATTCAACTTTTATTCTATTTGCAATCTAGTCCTTATACCTAATTACTCTTAATTTAGACAAATTCACCTAACCAAAACCTAATTAATCACACAACTAACTTCGTAAATATTTTTAATAAATATTTAGAATCTGTTTTTCAAAAATGGAGACCCGAAAATACACTTTTCGATACTCATAAATTTCGGGTCGTTACATACCATGATTAGAAACTCATTATTATATACTCTTTACAAAAAAAAATTCATCCAACTGCTTTGGCCAATGACCTCATCATGTGTGTGTTACCCTCATATGATATCCTTGATTCCTTTGAGTTAAATCTGTTCACTCAATACAATCCTATTTTATCTCATTGTCACCATTGTGTTTTCTTAATGATTAATATGATCACTGCCAACAAATGACTGTGATAAGTTACTTGTTCAAGAACAAGCAACCCGTGGCCACATTCCATATTTATCAATCCACAAAATGCCAATGAGAGGATATCATTAACTCTTTAATTGAACTATGAATTCAACTGTTGCTAGTAAATCCATGCCATACACAAGTCATGTACCCAACATATCGACTATGGGTTTGATCATTTTTAAAGCATAAGCCTCCACTTATATCAAAGCACATGAGTTGCATTTGCATGATCAGTGACTAACTTAAGATTTAGGTAAATCACACCATGAACGTCACAAGTGAATTAATTCACAAACGGATTCAAAATTAATTCATCTTGAGTCCAGTCCAATGTACCACTCTACCAATGAAAACATCTATGTCTCTACTCGTGGAGTCAACTGCTCTGATAGCCAAGACTGGTCATCTCTCCAATTGGAATTGTAGACGGCATAATAATCCTTCTCAATATTTGAATCAAATGCTCACTTTGATTTTTTTACAGGATTACGGACTCATTTAGATTATCTACTGAAGTAAGTTCTCTTTCTTGCAATGTAAACGTTCTTTACAATGCCACTTATCTTCAGTTTGGACTTTAGACAATCAATGAGCTAATATTTTCTTGTCACAATTTTGCTATGCATGCAAAATATAAAAGACAGAAAATACAAAAGATATAATAGTGAAATATGAAATTAACTTTAGTTATTTATTCATCGTTCAAATAAATAGAAAATAGTTACATATTTACTACAATATGGGCACATTTCTCAACAATGTGGTGATGGAGATGAGGAGATATGTTTGTGTAGCCTCCGATAGGGCAACTATATTGCAAACCAGATTGGCAGATCACGATAAAACATGTTATTCTGAATGAGAATGATATGAGGAGTTAAGGGGAGAACGTATGTGAAAATGACTGAGTGATATGCTTCTGATTCTGAATTCTGAGTACGTGGCTGACATGAAGATAGATTTGTCTGAGTTACTAAGTTGGCGTGCAGTATATGCTTGAGTGGTAAGCAAGTTGGCGTACTTAGTAGGTTTGTGTCTTGTATACACCATTAGGCGTACAATGTGTATGTGTGTGAATCCTTCGGAAAGGTTTAGATGTATTATCAATTATGTTATGTATGATTTACCTTTGGAACTCACTAAGTTCATTTGAACTTACTACGTTACCATTTTTCCTTCTCAAGCTTGTTGAGTAAAGGAAGGCATTGTTAGAAGGACTACGCTAGAGTGTTGCTTTTATCGTGAGCCAACTGCTTTGTGTTTGTATCATGCATGACTCGTGGGGGTGGTGCATAAGAGTATTTTGGAAATGAATTGTATGAAAAACTTCTATTTTGATAAAACTCTGTTTTACAATACTTATATTAAGTATCAATACGTGGTTTTAAATTAATACATTTTGTTTAATAAAATTATTATATTTGCACTTATACGCCAAAATGGCTTGACTGCTATTTAAATTGCCAATGATTCCATTTAAACTGAGTAAAGCAACAGCTATCAAATGGTGTGTATTTATAACTTTAAAAATTTTTAAAGCTTCTATGAAAAATGTTTTGAAATTAGTTTGATTTCAAGTAGTGACACATCATACTTTAATCCTATCATAGGGTCAGGTTTGGTGTGTTACATTTAACTTCATTGTCTAAAACCTATGATAGAGTTGGGATTCAACACATACGAAGCAACTGATAATAAAGATAAACATTATAAAAGAAATCAAGAGCAGATATCAGAAAAATCCTAATAATATATGTCGAAACCATCCCTTTTTTTCGAAAAAGGCGGGAATTAGGCTTGGGTTTTGAAAATGAATAAAAACGGGAGTTGCCACCGACCTTTTATTAGGTGTGATCAGATCACCTTCGTTTTAATAAAACGTTTCAGTTTACTAAAACGGTGTTTTTGGTCTACGAATATTCGAGAAAATAGGTTCGGGAGTCGGTTACGTGCGAGGAAGGATTAGCACCCTCGCAACGCCCAAAATTGGTACCAAATTGATTAATCAATGTCCTAATGTCGAAAAGTTTGAAAAGATTTTGAAATTTCATTCTATTTTTTTTTTACAACTTGATTGAATATCGAGTTTCCTTTGTTTCGAAGGAATAGAGTCTCACATCCAGCACGATTGGACACGATAATCTAAGTCCTTGAATTCAAGATCGTCTCCGAAATTCTCCAAGCACACATTTTTGAAATTTTGGAAAGGGTATTTGCTCATTCGGTCATACAAAAAAAACACACCCAACACGATTGGACACGATCTTTTCGAACTTCCAAACACGCAAATATCACCTTATTTAAAAATAGAAACAAAATTTGAAAGGATATCCATTTGTTCGGTCAAACAAAAAGTCACACCCAGCACGATTGGGCACAAATTTTTGAATTCCCAAACTCATGAATATTACCTTTGTGAAAACCCATTTTTTATGAATAAAAGAAATATAATAAAAGATAAAATGTTGAATTGCGATGAAACGACGAAAGCGAGAAATTAGGAAAACATGATAATAAAAGATGCAATAATAAAACAAAAATAAAAAGATAATATTAAAATAATAATAATAAATAAAAACAAAAAGATGTTAGTAATGATAGAGACAATAGCGAATACAATAATAATAATAGTAGTAATAATAGTAGTGTAGCAAATATAATAATAATAATAATAATAATAATAATAATAATAATAATAATAATAATAATAATAATAATAATAATAATAATAGAAGAAAGGGGGGACTCCGGCCGCAGGCTTCGCCGTCGGCCACCGCTCGCAAAGGTGAGTTTTTATATTTTTTTATTTCCTTCGAATGTACTGGTATGATTTTGAGTTTTTGACTTTTGGTTTGATCTTTGCTGTTATCGTTTCTTAGATCTGCTGTTCTTGTATTATTTTTTAAAAAAAAAGGGGGTCCTTAATACATTCTTTTTCATGGCTTTATAGCCGAATAACATAAATAAAAAAATACAATGTTTTTGCTCGTGGACTTGCTGTTCTTTTGTCTTTTGCAGGTCGCGGGGAACAGAGGGAAGTAGAGGAGCGATGGTAGAGGCCGAGCGGCGCTAGTGGCAGACAAGTGATCATGGTGTTGCGGCGCAAGGGAATTTTAGGGTTTCAAAACCCTAAAATTTTCTGGAAACTCTGAAAAATATGGGCCTTTTGGGCCTGGGTTTTATTTTGGGTTTTATTTTATTTATTTGGGTCTGGTTTAATGGGCCCGAGCAAGATTTGGGTATTACAGCTGCCCCTCTTTGCTCATTGTCGTGTAACGGGAATAGAGCAAAGACATAAAGAAAGCCCGAATTTGCCCGGATCCACTGAGTCTGGATTCTTCAGTGTCCCTATTATTCATGTGGCCTCATTCCGGTCCATTACATCTTGTTGCTTTGGTCCACTCCACCGTAACTTACGAGAGATAGGGCTTGTGGCTTCAACCCGTTTTACTGTTCCGTTGTATCTTCAGGGAGATAACATTCGCAATCTTCAACCTATTCCACCGCTGGTCGATGGCAACAGGACGATCTTCAACCTACTCCACCGCTGGTCGATGGCAATAGGATAATCTTAACCTATTCCACCGCTGTTTGATGGTAATAGGATAATCTTCAACCTAGTCCATCGTTGGTCGATGGTAATATGACAATCTTCAACCTATTCCACTGCTGGTTAGTGGCAATAGGATAATCTTCAACCTATTCCATTGCTATTCGATGGTAATAGGACAATCTTTAACCTATTCCACCGCTGGTCGATGGTAACAGGACAATCTTCAACCTATTCCATCGCTGTTCGATGGCAATAGGATAATCTTCAAACTCTTCCACCGCTGGTCAGTGGCAAAATCTGAAATTTTCAGCTTACTTCTTTTAGGAAGACTTCAATCTTTAGTCTGCTCCACTAACACATCCAGGGAAGAACATCCGAATTTGCTACACTGTTCTTTGAGGAATATGTCCTTCGAATGTACTTATGCTTAAATAAATGATGAGAATGCTATGACTAGAATGACTCAAATGCTCCTTACTAGATGCATGATGGACGACATTTGCATGAATGTAGAATGTCATGTGAGTGGTCTTTTTACAATGATTAGGATGCAATGATTAGAATGAATCGAATGCTCCTAATTGGATGTGAATGATATTTACATGAATGCATGAGAATGATCCCTTTGTAACGCATCATCCTGCCTTCTTGTTTGATTGATATCTTTGGGGGTCACCATTTCGGATCTTGATGAACCTGGTTAGTTCTGAATATTGACCTCACTTCAGGTTCTTGTAAAAAATTAGAAGTTTTCAGAGTAATATGCGAAACTCCTTTAATTTGAATCGTTAATGGTCCATTAATCGTTATTTCAATGAAAAGAGTTTGAAGAATACCACCATAATGGATATTGAGAGTGAAGCTTAGAGCGAATAAATTGATCAAAAGATCAAGTTTTGACAAGGTAAATTTGCTAAAGTATGAAATGAAGAAAAATAAGTGTCCAGATATCATAGCATGAGCTTTTCTGCACAAATTTTCTCGAGGATCCCTTTTGTACTTGATAGGTGTCTGGCAGACTTTAGAAGACTTTATTGATGCCCCAAGACGTGACGTCTCTCTTTCTTGTTAATTCAGGCTACAGCGAGACTACTATATGCCTCCCTTCAATCAAAAACTCGAATTGCTCATTCAGAGCCCCTTTGGTCTCAAAGCGCCCTTTTGCGGGTTTTCACTTTGGCTTCTCCAACTCGTTTTTTTTAAGCGAAGTATTTCTTGACTGAATCTGGGTTCACAGGATTCGGTAAACTTTTGCCATCCATCTCTGCTAAAATTAGAGCTCCACCAGAAAAGGCCTTCTTTACTACGTAAAGTCCTTCCCAGTTTGGCATCCATTTTCCTCTAAAGTCTTTTTGCATGGGAAAGATCTTTTTCAGGACAAGGTCTCCTTCATAGAATTCTCTAGGGTGAACTTTTTTATTATAAGCCCGTATCATTCGCTTTTGATACATTTGTCCATAACGAAGGGCTCTTAACCTCTTTTCTTTGATTAGGTTCAGCTGATCATACCGGGATTGAGTCCATTCTGCTTCATCCAACTTTAGTTCAGACAAGACCCGAAGGGAAGGGATCTCAACTTCGATTGGAAGTACCGCTTCCATCCCATAAACCAAAGAGAAAGGAGTTGCCCCAGTAGAGGTCCTGACCGATGTTCGATAAGCGTAAAGAGCAAATGGTAACTTCTCGTGCCAATCTCTGTAAGTTTCAGTCATCTTTCCCACGATTTTCTTAATATTCTTGTTAGCTGCCTCGACTGCACCATTCATTTTTGGACGATATGGTGAGAAGTTGTGGTGTTTGATCTTGAATTGACTGCAGACCTCTGCTATCGTACTGTTGTTCAAGTTCAGTGCATTGTCAGATAGGATCCTTTCAGGCATTCCATACCGGAATATGATTTCTTTCTTTAAGAACTTGCTGACTGCTGACTTCGTGACATTCGCGTATGAAGTGGCTTCTACCCATTTGGTGAAGTAGTCGATTACCACAAAGATAAATCGATGCCCGTTCGAGGCTTTTGGTGAGATCGGCTTAATGACGTCCATCCCCCATATAGAGAAAGGCCATGGGGAGGTCATGAATGGAGAGGCGAAGGAGGTACGTGCATTTTATCCCCATAAATTTGACATTTGTGGCATTTCTTGGCATAGCTAATGCAATCTCATTCAATAGTAGACCAATAATATCCAAATCTCTTGATCTGTCTTGCCATTGTAAAACCATTAGCGTGTGTCCCACAGACGCTCTCATGAACTTCTTCGAGAATCCTCTTGGCTTCAACAGTATCCACGCATCTTAGAAGTACCTGATCCTTCCTTCTCTTGTATAGGATTTCCCCGTTTAAGACATAATGGCTAGCCAGTCTTCTCAACGTCCTCTTATCATTTTCGGTTGCTTGGTTGGAGTATTCACGATTCTTCACGCATTGTAATATATCGTGATACCAAGGGTGATCGTCCTTTTCTTCTTCTTCGCTGACGTTGTAGCAATGAGCCGGAGCCTCATAAATGCTCATCTGGATGGGCTTCACTTCCTCATGCTTGTTCAGTTTGATCATAGAAGCCAAGGTAGCTAGGGCGTCGGCCATCTGGTTCTCTTCTCGTGGGAGGTAACAGAAAGCGACGTTGTCAAACTCCTTGATTAACTCCAAGACTAGCCTTCGATAACTGATTAGCTTGGGATTTCTCGTTTCCCATTCACCTTTCAGTTGATAGATTACTAGCGCAGAATCACCGTATACCTCTAACGTTTTAATTTTGCGTTCAATGGCCGCCCGGATACCCAGGATGCATGCTTCATATTCGGCCATGTTGTTCGTACAGTCAAAATCTAATTTACTAGTGAGAGGATAGTGATCTTCCTCTGGGGATACTAGGACTGCCCCAATTCCATTCCCTACCGTGTTTGAAGCTCCGTCAAAGTTTAGTTTCCAAGGAAGGCCCTTCTTTTGGACATCTTCTTCGGCGATTGCTACGTACATCAGGTCTTCATTCGGAAAATCGAAGTTCAATGGCTCGTAATCTTCTAAAGCTCTGCTGGCTAGAAAGTTTGCTATTGCACTTCCTTTTACATCTTTCTAGTTTATATAAACTATATCGAACTCAGAAAGTAGAATCTGCCATCGGGCCATTCTTCCATTTAGCGCAGTAGATTCCATCATGTATTTGAGAGGATCTAGCTTTGAGATAAGCCAAGTGGTGTGATATAGCATGTACTGTCTCAGTCTCCGGGTCGTCCAAATCAAAGCGCAACATAATTTCTCAATTGGCGAATATCTTGTCTCGCATTCTGTAAACTTCTTACTGAGATAGTATATTGCTCTTTCCTTTCTCCCTGACTCGTCATGTTGGCCTAGAACACATCCCATAGAATTTTCAAATACTGACAAGTATAATATTAATGGCCTATCTGGGCAACGTGGCATCAGAACTGGGGGTTCAGACAAGTAATGCTTGATCTTATAGAAAGCTCCCTGGCACTCCTCATTCCATACACCTGAGTTGTGTTTCCTAAGAAGATGGAATATAGGGTCACACTTTTCTGTTAGTTGCGCGATGAACCGAGCGATGTAGTTCAATCTTCCTAGGAAACCTCGTACTTCCTTTTGAGTACGTGGTGGGGGCAACTCCTCTATAGCTTTTACTTTATCAGGATCAACCTCAATTCCTTTTTTACTAACTACAAACCCCAACAATTTTCCCGACCTAGCCCCAAAGGTACATTTTACTGGATTGAGTTTCAGTTGGAATTTTCTCAGCCTTAGAAACAGTTTCCTCAAGACTTGTACATGCTCTTCCTCAGTCTTGGACTTTACAATCATGTCGTCCACGTAAACTTTGATCTCTTTGTGCATCATGTCGTGGAAGAGGGTCACCATGGCTCTTTGATACGTTGCTCCTGCATTTTTTAGTCCAAACGGTATTACCTTGTAACAAAATGTCCCCCACATGGTTACGAATGTGGTCTTTTCCATATCCTCAGGGTGCATCTTAATCTGGTTATATCCGGAGAAGCCGTCCATGAAAGAGAAAAGTGAATAACTAGCTGTGTTATCCACTAAGGTATCGATGTGAGGCAACGGAAAATTATCCTTTGGGCTGACCTTGTTCAAATCTCTATAGTCCACGCACATTCGTACCTTTCCATCTTTCTTAGGGACGGGCACTATGTTTGCTACCCATTCTGAGTACTTAACTATTTGCAAGAAACCAGCATCAAATTACTTCTCAACTTCTTCCTTTATCTTTAACAAAAAATCGGGCCTCATTCTTCGGAGTTTCTGTTGAACGGGTCTACCTTTTTTCTTTATGGGGAGCCGATGTACCACTATATCCGTGTTTAAACCGGGCATGTCCTGATATGACCAGGCGAAGACGTCCCTGAATTCTTGGAGTAGCTCGATGAGGTCCTGTTTTGTTTTTGTCGCAATGCTAGCCCCAATTTTCAACTCTTTCCCTTCTCCTAAGCTCACAATTTCCACTAACTCTTTGTGGGGCAAGATTTGTTTCTCCTCTTGCTCTACCATCCTTAGCAATTCAAGAGATATGCTACTGTTTCGGTCATCTTCAAAATCTCGGGAATTCTCCATACCCATATCTTGTTCAAAAGGAGATTCTGAGTTAATAACAGTGTCACTCATGCCATTGATATCTGGGGACCTGTTGGAAAGGACAAAGAAAAATGCAAAAACAAAATAATCTAAGAATGACCATTTGTATGAATGATTATGAATGGAATGTAAAGAGTAAAAAAAAATTTGCTCGAAAGATGTATTTTATTGAAATAAAGATGCTTGGACATATGCCTATTCAACAAAGGGTTTCTCATTGCTCCCAAGCTTAGAGCCATGAGTGTGTTCCGAACATTACTCTGAATTGATTCTAAAAGCTACAGGAATATCTTCCATGGTCCAATTATTCAGAACACTTCCAGGAGCATAAGGGCGAATCCCAGATAAATCTCTTTCTTCAGCCCTTTCTTCGGATACAGCATTGATGCTCAAACTTCCCAGCATTTCTTCTGTTTCTTCTTCTATCGCCATGTCTTGTCTAGGGTATTCCTCCTGAAACAAATGCTTTGGATAAATGAGGAAAGGTCATTGGCTCCCATTTGATCTCTTCTTCGCCTAGGCGTGCTCTTCTTCTTTCCCTTCTTTTCTCCTCCTCTCTCCTCCTTTGTTTTGCATTTGGCTTGAATCCTAAGCCAAAACGGTCTCGTTTTTCTCTTTGCATTGGTACTTCGGCCTTTCCTTGAAGGTATTTTCCAAGTCCTTTCCCTGGTAAGGCTCCCTTCCCAACTGTCATTTGGAGGCTCATCTTCGTAGATTTGGATATTTTGGGTATGGGGATCTTACTGTCCTCCGCAATGAAGGTTGCGTTGATAAATTCCAGTGATCAGAAAGAACATTCCAACGCTTCTTCGTCTATCCCAATGTATGGAGCGTCACTAGTAACGGATGCTATGATATCCTCTTCAGCATTGATTGTGATCAGCCTTCCTTCCGTTACTAATTTCAACTTCTGGTGTAGTGATGACGGTACTGCCCCAGCTGAATGGGTCCAGGGTCTTCCTAACAGGCAATTGTAGGAAGGTTTGATGTCCATCACTAAGAAGTCCACCTCGTACGTATTTGGGCCGATCCGAAAAGGTATATCGATTCTCCCCATGACTCTCCTCTCTGTACCATCGAATGCTCTCACAATATTATGGCATGTTTTCATGTATGAACTATCTATAGGCAACCTGTTCAATATGGATAAAGGTAATACATTCAGGGCTGACCCGTTATCGACCAACACCCCGGGCAATATATACCCTTTGCAGTGTGTGGTTATGTGTAGGGCCTTGGTGGATCCCATACCCCTCGGAGGTATCTCATCATCGTTGAAGAAAATGAAGTTGTCGGCACTTAGATTTCCAACTAGACGGTCCAGTTTGTTGACAGATATATCACCCGCTACGTATGTTTCGTTTAATACCTTCATCAACGCGTTTCGATGAGTTTCTGAGCTCATGAGCAAAGCTAGTACCGATATGCGAGCTGGCTGTTTGTGTAGTTGCTCCACAACACTGTACTCGCTGTGCTTAAGGAATTTTAAGAACTCCTTAGCCTCGTTCTCTGTCACGGGCTCATTGACAAGTGCTTCGGGTCTCATCGTCCCTTCTTCATTTTGCTCGGTTATCACGGATTTCCCTTTAACCAGTTTGGCCCTTGTGTTCGGGGTATAACGCCTTCCACTACGTGTGAAAAAGCCCTTATCTTGGTCTTTCTCCATAGCATTAACTGGATTCTCTTTTCCCGGGATTACTACCTTACAATCGTAACTCCACGGGACCTTTTTATTGTCCCTATAAGGGGAAGCTACGGGCTTTTGAATTATGACCTTCGGCGTGATTGATACTCCAGTATCAACCGTTCTTGGTCGTGATATAATCACCGCAGGGCGGTTGCCCCCATAGATTCTCCTAGATGATCCTTCTTCCGACGTGTGGACCTCTCCTTCTGGCGTGATTTCAACCGTTCTAGGTCGTGATATAATCACCGGAGGACGGTTGCCCCCATAGATTCTCTTAGATGATCTTTCTTCTGACGTGTGGACTTCTCCTCCTTACGGTTATCCAATCTCTTCGTAGAATTCCACTTCTTTCTTTCTTTCTCCACTTCATCAAAATCCGGTACCATAGGGTTAATAGGGTCATCTCCCGGGTTGGATCCTGAGCCCACTTGGAAATTCATGGGGGATCCAATGTTAGCTTGCCCTTGTTGAGGCCTAATCGTGATGGATGGCCTCTGGGGGTACTCTTCGTGCTGTGAAGGCTCAGGTGGCAGGGTAGAACCTGAGGGAATACCTTCATTCTCCCCTTCCGTAATAGCCATGGGGCTTTTTCCTTTCTCCATAAGTCCATTCAACAGTTGGGTCATTTGAGCCATCTTAGATACCATGTTCCTCTAGGACTCCACCATGTCTTGCTGGATCTTGGCTAGCTGCTCTTGCACCTGTGCTTGCACCTGGTCCTGCACTTCTTTTTGGAATTGCTCTAGTCTTTGATCCATCTTCTTTATTTTAGCGCGGGTGCCATACGGATGTTCAGCTTCCAGATTCTCTTTCCTTCTTCTCTCTTTCTCACTGTTATGATTTGAGTGTATTAGACTCTTTCTATGCATGTGAGATGATGTAAATGCATACGATGCTAATGCATGGAATGAATGCAAGCAAAGGAGTATCAATTCAGATTTAGTTTCGTTTCAGAAAGCTTTATTAGAAAACAAAACCCTTTACATAAACCGGACTACAAATACGCTTTTGCCCTAAGGCCTAGAGTTTTGATTCTATTAAGCAAAGAGATTAGCTCTTGATTATGATGAGGCTGCAGCTCATATTTTACGCTTAGTACATTGGCCTGCGCTGCCAGAGTTTGCAGGTAATCGGCTACCTCTCTGATCTGAACTATGGCCTCACTCATAAGGTAATTTCGACTTCTGATTTGATTATGAGAATGGTGAATTTCTTCTTTTCCACGCTCTTCCTTTGCCTCAAGAAGTTCCATCCGTAGTTCATAACCGTGTAATACTGCTTCCAACTCCTCAACCCTACTCTTCATCTCTTCGATCCTGTTTAGGTTTGACCTTAACTCGATTGCGACATTACGGCTTTGATAGTGATGGAGTGTCCTCCCAAGTTCAGTTATTCTATCTTTTAATTCTATCCTTTCATTCAGGTTTTCTGTCAAGTCTTTCTCTAAGGTTTCTTTTTGCGTTCGTATTTCTCGAAAATTTCTTTCCCAATAGTCAGCTCTAGCTTTTCCTTCTTAGACTTCTTGTCGCCATTGTTCAGTGGTCTTCCCCAATCCAGCATTCTTCATTGATAGACGCATCCTCTTGTATTCGGTCTTCAAGCTATCTCGATCTTCCTCGACTTTTCTCTTTTCCTTCTTCACTTTTTCTGTTTCTGACTTCTGAACATCCACATCTAGCTTCAAGTACATCTTTTCTTCTTTTAGCTTTTCTATCTTCTTTTCGAGCTCTAGATTCTGTCTCTCGAAGTCTTGTTTTATGATTTCTAGCTCTGATGGTATCACTCGTAAGCATTCTTCTCTAGGTCGGGAACCCTCTGTGCTCTGTTCGGGGATGTTATCATTAACTCTTCTAGTCCTCCATCCATCATATTCTGGAGCCGTCATTGGTCCCGCAGATAATCTCTTCATTCTATGAACTTGATTCCAAGCGCTAGATATCTCTTTGGCCCTTTTCTTATAGCTTTCCCCACTATACGCAAATTCACATTGGGCTAGTCCACTTATCGTTGGTACAAATTGTCTCGACCCATATTGCCTCAGTACGAGCAAAGGAGCATACCCAACAGCTCCCCAAATTCCAAGCAAAGGAACCCAGTCAAAATTTCCACATCGATAAAGGATTTCATTAGGAATCATCCAAGGAGCTTTCCATTCGATGTCTTCTTCCTGGAGATTCTGAAGGAGTGTCATCCAGCTTTCCTCGGATACGTTTTCTTTTCTTGGTGTAGCTACTATCTTCTTCAACGGATAGTAATTCTCAAAGAACACATGACAAGGCACCTTTTCTATCTTCCAGAAATGGCTGTGGAACCATGCCAATAATAGCTGCGCACATCCAATAAACCTGCCTTCACCCGTTTTCCGACATGCATTCAAGGATCTGAACGTTTCGGCTAAGATTGCAGGCACAGGTGTGATCCCTTTGTCCAGTCGATCGAATAGATCAGTAACTGCTTCATCTATATGTCTTAGAGCCTTAGGAAAAATTACTAAACCATAAGTACACAAGGCAAAGACATCAATCTTCTTTTTTACATCAGGGTGTGTCAAGATCAGGTCCATTTACCCTCGCCTTTCCTCTAAATTCTCGCCGAGACCCACTGCTCATTCATCCCTGTGATATTCATTAACTTCTTTACAAAGGTAGGGGCATTGGCGGCCTTAAAATATACTTTGTCAGCTTGGGCCCTCGGACAGTAAAGCAAGGTTGTATATTCTTCTACGGTAGGCACTAAATCTACTTTCTCGAAAGTGAAACAGCTGTAAGCAGGGTTCCAAAACTGAGTCATGGCTCGGAATAGATGCTTATCTACCTTAATGTCAAACAAGTAGGGTAGATCACCATAACTATGATAGAACAGCTGTTTTGCCTTATCGTCCCACTGGTTCCTTATTTTCTTCAGCTCGCCGAAGTCGTTTTGCGTAGTGTTGATGCGTGTAAAGTCCCATAGCTCTGACACATACCCATCGGCTAAACTGTTCCCTTTTTCTAGTTGCGTTCGCTCTGACCATACGCGGACGGCTGCATTGTCTTCCACTTTATTAAGGAATTCGTTTTCCATAACGAGCTTTCTTAACTTGGAAACTGATCATGAATTGATACCCTATGAATCATGGGATGATATGCACCAAAATAAAGTAGACAAGTTGGTATTATGAAGCAAAATATAAAGCAAATAACAAAAACCCTATCTAGGTAACCACTAAGGATTGATATGGCTCTATCTAGGGTAGGCCCTTAAGTCTCTCTATATGTGTTTCAGTTCTAAAGTCAAGGTACCCAAACCAGCAGATTCCTCGGTCCTCACCCATTATAGGCTTATACGGACTGAGTTCGGCTCAGGGGGATACATTTCCCTATGGCCATGCGGAGGTGAAAACCTCATGAAGACATAAGTACGGATGTATCCTGGGAGCAGTCCCCTAGCCCATGCGGAGGTGAAAACCTCACGAAGGCATAGCTTCTCGCTCCCACTTAAGGGTGTGACCACGACGGTCATGCAAATATGAATGCAGAGATATCCTATGAGACTCGACATTATTGCAATAATAGTACCAGCATATGCATCAAAAGAAACATGATTTTTCAAAATGATTTTCCAAATTTTCGACAAAAGGACAAAGAATAATCAATTTTACGGCCTGACTCTCTTATTAAGTCCCCAGCGGAGTCGCCAAGCGGTCGAAACCATCCCTTTTTTTCGAAAAAGGCGGAAATCGGGCTTGGGTTTTGAAAATGAATAAAAACGGGAGTCGCCACCGACCTTTTATTAGGTGTGATCGGATCACTTTCGTTTTAATAAAACGTTTCAGTTTACTAAAACTGTGTTTTTGGTCTACGAATATTCGAGAAAATAGATTCGGGAGTCGGTTACGTGCGAGGAAGGATTAGCACCCTCGCAACGCCCAAAATTGGTACCAAATTGATTAATCAATGTCCTAATGTCGAAAAGTTTGAAAAGATTTTGAAATTTCATTCTGTTTTTTTTTACAACTTGATTGAATATCGAGTTTCCTTTGTTTCGAAGGAATAGAGTCTCACATCCAGCACGATTGGACACGATAATCTAAGTCCTTGAATTCAAGATCGTCTCCGAAATTCTCCAAGCACACATTTTTGAAATTTTGGAAAGGGCATTTGCTCATTCGGTCATACAAAAAAAACACACCCAGCACGATTGGACATGATCTTTTTGAACTTCCAAACACGCAAATATCACCTTATTTAAAAATAAAAACAAAATTTGAAAGGATATCCATTTGTTCGGTCAAACAAAAAGTCACACCCAGCACGATTGGGCACAAATTTTTGAATTCCCAAACTCATGAATATTACCTTTGTGAAAACCTATTTTTTATGAATAAAAGAAATATAATAAAAGATAAAATGTTGAATTGCGATGAAACGACGAAAGCGAGAAATTAGCAAAACATGGTAATAAAAGATACAATAATAAAACAAAAATAAAAAGATAATATTAAAATAATAATAAATAAAAACAAAAAGATGTTAGTAATGATAGAGACAATAGCGAATACAATAATAATAATAGTAGTAATAATAGTAGTGTAGCAAATATAATAATAATAATAATAATAATAATAATAATAATAATAATAATAATAATACCATAATAAAATAATAATAATGTAAAATATGTACGACATAACAATATAATAATAATAATAGTAATAGTGTATAGTATAGTAATAATAAAATAATAATAATAATAATAATAGTAGTAATAGTAGTAATAGTAATACAAATGATAATGGTATAATAATAATAATAATAATAATGATAATAATAATTGCAAAATACTAAAAAGGATCAACTTGAATTTAAAACAGAATTTTTGGGGTCACTTCGAAGTAAAAAAAAAAAAGAAAGGGCCCATTTGAAATGCGCGTGAAAGAAGGGGGACCAAAAAAGAAATTAATCCCTTCCCTATGTGCTGCATTATGTGCGGGACTAAATCAGAACAGAGGAAAATATACTGGGGCAAATTTGAAAATAATGAAAAGACTGAACTGAAAGGGGGTAAAACGCTGAGGGGCTTGTGGCGCAATTATCCCATCGAAGAGAAACGCGCGGATCCTGACCTGGGTCGGGTCGTGCGCGTGGGTTCCCTCCCCAAACGACGCCGTTTTGAGGCGTGTAGGGAGGGTAGTAAAACGCTGCCGTTTTACTTGGCTATTTAAAGGCCAGTTTGATTTTTTTTTTTTTTTACTTTTCAACCCATTTTTTCAAAAAACTTCAGGGGCTCTCCCCTCTTCTCTGCTAGGGTTTGAAGAAAGGGGGGACTCCGGCCGCAGGCTTTGCCATCGCGGTGGCCGAAATTCGCAAAGGTGAGTTTTTATATTTTTTTTATTTCCTTTATATATATATATATATATATATATATATTGGTGAGCAAAAGAGAAAGATTCGAAATAAAAAGGAAAAAAATAAAAGATATACCTTCGAATGTACTGGTATGATTTTGAGTTTTTGACTTTTGGTTTGATCTTTGCTGTTATCGTTTCTTAGATCTGTTGTTCTTGTATTATTTTTTTTAAAAAAAAGGGGTCCTTAATACATTCTTTTTCATGGCTTTATAGCCGAATAACATAAATAAAAAAATACAATGTTTTTGCTCGTGGACTTGCTGTTCTTTTGTCTTTTGCAGGTCGCGGGGAACAGAGGGAAGTGGAGGAGTGATGGTAGAGGCCGAGCGGCGCTGGTGGCAGACAAGTGATCATGGTGCTACGGCGCAAGGGAATTTTAGGGTTTCAAAACCCTAAAATTTTCTAGAAACTTTGAAAAATATGGGCCTTTTGGGCCTGGGTTTTATTTTTGGTTTTTTTTATTTATTTGGGTCTGGTTTAATGGGCCCGGGCAAGATTTGGGTATTACAATATATTAATGATGCATGAACAATAATACGTTGAAGAGTATGACAATCTACGACTTGGTTCCCACGAAGAATGAAATAAAAGAAAAACTAAACTTAATGAAAAACTAAATTGAATAAAAACTAAATAGATAATTGAATAAAAAATGTTCATAAAGTGTTTAGAGCCTTCTATTTATAGCACTAGGGTTGGTCGTTGATCATTGACCTAATTCGGCTGATATTTTTACGTTAAAGTTTATTGTGCGGACGAAAACACCCTTGGCATTCCATTGGTGTCGCGACACCTAAGCCAGGCTTCTCTCTTTAAGTACTCTGTTCACTGTGTTGCAATGTTGAGGCTTCGTGTTGCAACATCGCAGGAAGTCTCGTGTCCTTATGCCTTTGAATGGTCTCACCGAATACATTAGCCTACCTTTAGGCCTACTTTGGCCCCTAAGGTCATATAAATAGCTCAAATTGCACTTTTTATTAACTATGAACTAAAATCGAAAACTAAATAAGAAAATAACTAAATTACTTTCATATAAGCTCATTAAGTATGGAAAATAGTTTAATCTGTTGCAACGAATTGCGGCAGATCAGTAAACCAAGTTGTAATGTTATATCCTCGAGTATTATTATAGACTCACCGCACGGAAGATGGAATGCGTGTGTCTTGGGTCTCCATCTTTCCACCAAAGTGCTGATAAGTGTAGGATCCGATTTCATCCCCTCGAGCATATGCGTTACTTGCAAAAATCCCGCCTCTTCCAAGTGTTGTTCAATAACACACTATGCCCTCGCACTTAAATTGAGTATGTACGTCTCAATAATTCGATCTTCGGTTTGATTATATAAACATAAAAAAAATTATAAAATTAATAATATTAACAACTTAATCCTTAAATTAATTAAAAATAAAAAAATTTAATAATATTTTCTTACCATTTGTAATTGGACGTTGGAAATGTGTTTATCATCTAAATGAATAAGCAACATTGTCATTATAAAAATCAATTAAAATCAAAGAAATTACAAAATATAAAATTAAAACAACAAGAATTTGAGAGAAATTGAATGAAAAATTGAGAATCAAATAGTTGAGAGAATTGAAAAATAGGATTTGAATGCAAAAGAAAGAAAATGAGTTGGATTTATATAACAAATAAACTAGTCGTTAGGAAAAGAAAATTAGCCATTTGAAAAAAAAAAACGTTGGAAATTAGTTGTTGGACTTTTTGACTATTGGAAAAGGTTACCGTTGGATGAAAACACATCCAGTAGGACACATTTTAGATGAGGTAGTAGCAGGGACATTGAAAGCGCGCCCTAGCAGGGACGTTGAAAAGCTTGGGTTTGGACTTGAATATTCAAGGCCTCGTTATTATGTTATTTTTATATTTTTTTGTAATTTATAACATATAAAAATTAAATTTGTAGTAATATATAATACAACGTACTCAAATTTAAACATGAAAAAATGTTAAGATGATTAAATATTAATTTAAAATATTATAAATAAAAATTAAAAAAAGATTTTAAAAACAATATGGGCGTGTACTAAAATGAATTTAGGTCAACCATTTACAAATATAGTCGGATTTAGACAAAATTTTAAGTTCATATTCTAGACTAAACCAAACTTTGACAAACATAAAAAATATATTAATATCATACTTAAAGCTGGTTTCACGGTCATAAATACCTCTAATCCCTATGTGGCAACCATTATTTAAAGATTGTTGATGAGGACTTTTTTTTTTCACACTTCAAACATAAACAAAAAATATATTTTCTCCTACTTCATAATCTTCTAATTCCTTCTCAATCAGCTAAAGTCTCTTTATCAATAACCCGAAGGACTTTTTTTTTTCACACTTCAAACATAAACAAAAAATAAATTTTCTCCTACTTCATAATCTTCTAATTCCTTCTCAATCAGCTAAAGTCTCTTTATCAATAACCCGAAGGTTGTTTTGAACCTTCCCACTAGAGACGAATCTAGGGGGCTGGTAGGGGCCCCGACCCCCCTAAAATGGAAATTTGCTATTTAGGCTCTTTAAAAATTTTTAAAATTTTTAATTAGTAAATGTAAAATTGTACTTTGGGCCCCCTAAAATTATAAAAATTTGATTTAATCCTTTAAAAATTATAAAGATATAGACTATTAAAAATTAAAATTTCATTCCGCCCCTTAAAAAAAATTTGGCTTCGCCCCTACTTCCCACCTTCATTTTTTTTGTCTTTCATAGGATAATGGCCAAATATCACTTTTGATCCCTCTATTATACCTAAAATTAAGATTTAATTCTTATTCATAAATTCTACAATAATTTGGTCTTATTTTTATAATATTTAGTCCAAATTATTAATTTTGTTGACTACTCTAATTAGTTTTTTGACGTAGATTTTTTAAACAATACTAACAAAAAACTACTTTTAGTATGATGTGTTGGAATAAGTTTATTTTTTTATAAATTATATAATAATAATTAAATTTCTATTTTAGTCTTATATTATGCTCAAATTTAAGATTTAATTTTTATATTTTAACTTTTTGATATAATTTGGTACCTTGACTTTTTTAACGTTATTAGTTAGCTCAAAAACTTTAAATTTTGATTAAAATGACGATGTAATTTTTAAGAGTTATTAATACCATTAAAATTATCTGTTAAATTCACGTTCATTGCAATGTCTTTTTTTTGTTACATAGTTACCGTGTGAGTGTTTTTTTTTTTAATTTCAAAACATCAATCCATCGAATTTAATAATATTAACAATTAAATCTGAATTTTTAAATTTAAAAAATAAAGGAACTAAATTCTTAAAATTAAAAATATAAAGACTAACTTCTAAACACTGAAAAGTATGAAGACTTAAAATATATTTTAACCTTCAAAATTTACTCATAAAAAAACAATTAATCCAACAGGAAACTTGGCAGGAAACCATACTAATAATAGTAAAAAGTGGGCTATGAGATATATCACACAATCAATAATAACCAACTAAAGTTCTCAAATCCTTTCATTCACTTTAACTTCAATTGCTAATTAAATCCAACATCTCAAACTCAAGTTCTACGGTTTCACTTATGGTACTTCCATGTTGAAAACATCCTTGATACCAATAGCCATAAAGAAACACATAAAAATGACAATAAAATAAAACAAAAAGAAGTAAAAGGATCTTTGTGGTAACCTACCTATAATTTTATTAATCTTTAAATTAAAAGATAATATTCTGGGTAAAATACCCAAAAATATCAAAAAATTTGTTTAATTATAGAAAAGGGCCGGCTTGAAAAATATTTACGGAAAAGGGCCGTTTCACCCCAAAACGCGTCCACGTCAGCGCGTTTTTGGGGGAAACGACAGCAAAGCGCGTCCCCAGGGGTGCGCTTTGCTGCTGAATCACCAGGAAAACGCGCTGACGTGGACGCGTTTTTGCCCCCGGTATGATATTCTAAGGTTTCTGGGATAGGGTAAAAATATATTTAGGGTTTTGGGCAAAATATATTAGCCAAAAAAATTAATTGAATTTTGTGACACTTGTATCTGGCAAAATAATTTTGAGAAGACGTTTCTGAACAAACAGTGACCAAAAACGCTTCAAGAAGGATGCACTGTCAGTAGGAGTACTGAAAAGAGCTCCCACGTGGACGCTCTTTTGCTACAGTAGTCTCCGGCAAAATTAATTTGAGAAGACGTTTTTGAACAAACAGTGGCAAAAACGCTTCCAGCAGGGTGCACTGTCAGCAGGAGTACTGAAAAGAGCTCCCATGTGGACGCTCTTTTGCTACATAGTCTCCGACAAAATTAATTTGAGAAGACGTTTCTGAACAAATAGTGGCAAAAACGCTTCCAGCAGGGTGCACTGTCAGCAGGAGTACTGAAAAGAGCTCCCATGTGGAAGCTCTTTTGCTACAGTAGTCTCCGAAAAAATTAATTTGAGAAGACGTTTCTAAACAAACAGTGGCAAAAACGCTTCCTGCAGGGTGCACTGTCAGCAGGAGTACTGAAAAGAGCTCCCACGTGGACGCTCTTTTGCTACAGTAGTCTCCGGCAAAATTAGACTATAAATCAGCCAAATTTCATTCTCAGGTTGCATAAGGGAAACTGAGGCGAAAGAAAAAAAACTGAAAATGAGTGAACGTATTAATGCTGTTATTTACTACGATGGTGAGGTTTGTGACACCGAAAATGGTGTTGTTTTCTTATCGGAGAACACAGCGCGACTAGGTTTTAATCGGAACGTCGATTTGGTAGAACTTCGCAAAAGAATTAGGCGTAAAATATTCGGAACAACGCCAATGAAAGTTCAGTCTATTAAGTATAGATTTTGCGCTTCGGTTGATCCGGTGAGATATGACTCATTCGACATCAAAGGTCCTCGGAGCTTTGAGGCAATGGTGGAGACTTATCTTGCCAGTGGATCACCCTATCTCGAGGTATATGTACAATTTTCATCTCCAAGTGATCTTTCTGCGACCTCAACATCTACTGCTGTTCGAGGGTAATACAAGACCCCAAGCCGACACTCTGTTAGTGGGAGGCAAAACACGGAAGTGCCCGTGTTCTGTGGTAGTATGGAAAACATAACCCCTGCACGACACTCGGTTGGTAAATGGGACATGCATATCCGTCCTTCAACATCCGATGATAGAAATATGTATTGGGGGATGCCATCAACTTCTAGTGGTTGGCAATCCACATATGATTGGGAAGGTTACGAAAGATGTTTAAGGAGGGATAATGTACTCCGCACGACATCCACCGGCGAGGGGCTCTCGTTTGTTGCAGGTTATGGACGGTCAGACGATGAATCCGATGTGGATCCACCTCGGGAGCCCGGGCCCGATGGTGCAGAAGTTGGATTATTTTCTGAACCGGAGCCTGTTCCAATTGTACCTGAAGATGTCAAGGGCGGTTCAGACGAAAAAGAAGAAGATGCGCTATTCAGGGCGTACTCGCCTCCAGCCCACATGCATAATGTCGATCTATCTCAAGATGATGCATTGGAGTTTCCTAAACTACCACACCGGACGCGTGACCGCACAACTTCTACGTTGGATTCGGACCAATTAGAAGTTGGTAACCAGTTTTCCAACAAGAATACTTTTCTTGCTGCATTGAAACAATACAGCATCAAGAACGGGGTTAACTACAACATGGTTAAATCCAAGCTCGATAAGTACGATGTGAAGTGTGCAGTGCAAGACGGTACATGTTCATGGAAAATCATGGCCTCGTTGAGAAAAAGGACAGGCTTGTGGGAGATCAAAAAGTACAAAGGTCCACATACATGTCTTGCCGGTACAGTACCACTATGTGTTCAATGTTTTTGAATAAAACTAATATTATGTAATGTTGCATTATTTAACGTACTTCGTTGACAGGTGTTACACAAGATCATCCGAAGATGGATTCAGACATGTTGGCTGACTTAATAATCCCGATGGTGAAGGCCGATCCCAAGACTACAGTGCCGGCCTTAATTGGCAATATTCGTAGCCAATTGGGGTACACGCCCTCTTACAGAAAGGCTTGGATAGCCAAGCAGAAGGCATTAGAAAAGTTGCATGGTCGGTGGGACACTTCATATAATGAAGTGTGGCAGTGGTGTCAGGTGCTGGAGAGATATGTCCCAGGCAGCATAACAGACCTTGAAACGGAACCGGCGTACTACAACGATCATTTGCTCCGTGGATGCGCAGTGTTCAAGCGTCTGTTCTGGACATTTAAGCAATGTCGAGATGCCTTTATATACTGCAAGCCATTGGTACAAATTGACGGTACCTTTATGTATGGTAGATATACGCATCGGTTATTGCTAGCTGTGGCACAAGATGGCTGTGGGAGAATCCTTCCGATTGCGTTCGCAATAACACTGGGGGAGTAAGCTGATGACTAGAACTTCTTCCTATCTAGGTTAAGGAGGCATGTCTGCCCCCAACCTGATATATGCGTTATATCGGATCGGGGCCCAGGAATACTAGCCGCAATAGAACGCCAGGGAAGCATGTGGCATCGCACAGACCATCGATATTGCCTAAGGCATGTTGTATCCAACTACTATGGGCAACATCGATCTAAAAGTCAGCGACGGCAAGTGACCAATATGGGTATGAAATATCTATTAATATAATTTCGTTTGTAATATTCAATTTATTCACAATTGAAGAGTGGTATGTAATATTCGCTATCAACATATATTGGTAGGGTACGAGATCAATAAGGACCGTTTTCAGGATATGTTGGCGAGTTTGCGCTCAGATAACGACAAAGGCGCAAACTACCTGTGCAATATTCCTTTCGAACAGTTGACACAAGCATACAACGGCGGCCTACGATATGGTCATATGACCACAAACCTGGCCGAATGCATAAATTCTGTTCTAAAAGGAACCTGTTATCTGCCGATTGCATCGGTTGTGCGAGAGACATATTTTCTTTTAGCGGCACTATTTCCGAAGCGAGCAGCGAGTTATAGAGGGCAGATGCAAGGAGGCCATGTATGGAGCCCGAAGGTCTTGCAAGAAATAAACAGGGGAAAGGCACAGGCCAACACGATGCAGACAGTGTGTCACGATCGCGACAGCCTATGGTTTCGTGTCACGGAGTTTGACAGGCCGAACTAAGGTATTGAAGATATTAAAATTAAATTACAAACACAAATAAAAAACAACTTTTATTTTATTAAAAAAATTAAAAAAATTATATTACAATCAAAAAATACAAAAGTTGATCTGAATCAGTGTTGATGCCAGTCGGAATCAGTGCCACACGGGGGTGGTCGGCAGTTACGCCCTGGATTCCTCCTTCTTCTAGCTTCCAGCGGGGGTTGTGGAACCTCGGGCAGGGATTCGGGTTCCTCCGGCAGTGGGTTTGGTTGTGGGTGTTGCGAGGACGACCCACCTTGATAAAATAATGACCCCGGAGGTGTTTGCATAAACCATGGCGGGGGTGTCTGAATCCCATATGGCGAAGGAGGCTGGTAAAAGGAAGTGCTCCCCGACGGCACCTCCTGTGATCCCTCACCAGACGACGGCCTCAAGATCGGATGGCAAGTAGGAGTAGTCGGGAACGGACTCGAACCCGGCCATGGATTCCAACCTGGGGTGGGACTGGGAAAAGGAAACATATACGGGTTAGGATACATATACGGGGTAGGGTACGCATCTGGCATAAAGGGTAAAGGTTATGATGTCGGTGTCGTCGGCTGAATTGATGGGCCCGGTGACTGTGTGGGCGGTGTTGCTGGGCCCGGTGACTGTGTCGGCTCTGTTGATGGCCCTGTTTCATCACCCCTTCTCCTTGGATTTAAAGGGCCCCGACGTTCCCTTCGTTCATGAAGTTGCCGTCGCCTCTTTTCTTCCGACAATAGATACGGCTTACCATGTATCCTAAACCATGGCATGTATTTCGACACGTACGCTAACTCAAAAACGATGATCAGTTCCCGAATAGGTAAATAGTCATACCAGTTCTTCCACGTCTCGATATGTGCTGACCAAAATCTTGGCCAATCCGTGTGCAGCTGCCGTAAGTCTACTTTGTGCTATCATCGAGCACCTCAAGTGACACGGGAATCAGTTGCCAGAATCCAAATTGTCGCAGAATCCGATTTGACTGATGCATCTCCACGGTCGCATAGGTGATCAATGGGACCTTCACGTGCCAACTGTTCGGATTTTGGAACAACTCCTCTGAAATTACTGCCCGAATTTCCGGATCCTCGTACGGTGTCCATTGAAACTATATTAACATTACCAAAATATTAATTATATACATAATAGTAGACACTAAATACGGAATACTAAATTATAAATACGAAATTCAAAACTTACTTGTGATTCTGACCGTTGGTCCAATAGAAGCCGTATATCTTCAAGCGAGGTAGGTATTCCAACATGACTCGCCGAATGGTTCCACCTAATTAAATAAATTTTTAGCATACAATTATACTATAAATCTATGAAATAATTGTAAAATATAACATTAAATTTACCTCGTTATCAGTGGGAATGAATATGGGTGGTCGAGTCGAGGACGTAAAAATAGAAATCGATACCATGCCCGTGATTGCAGTAGTGATATGCAACCTCCGATTTTTGCTTTACTCGGCCGCGTCGCCCCGCACATCTCCCGATACAACCTCGATAGCACGGCTGACCCCCAACTCAGTTCACTGGTTGCTTTGAAATTAATAAGTTTTAGCAGCCATCTCAGGTGTACGAGGTTTCTAGAAAGATCTGGCATCAGATAGCCTGCAATTATCTGAAGAATGTATGCCCGAGCATACCGTATTCTTTCTATTTCGGTCGAACCCTCCTACGGCTCCAGGAATGTGTCTTGTAACTAGGCCATATCGATCCGAACTCCTTGAATTTTATCCGGAACGGTACCCAGAAGCTCGTAGCATATGGCTCCCCAATCACCAGAAGTTGCGGACCTGATGACTACTGACCTGTCCACCGGCAATCCCAACTGCAACTGCACATCTTCCAAAGTGATGGTACACTCTCCGCATAGAAGATGGAAAGTGTGCGTCTCGGGTCTCCACCTCTCTATCAACGCACTGATCAAAGGCGGCTCCAACTTGAACCCCCAGCCTATCGTCGCCACGTGCCAAAAACCCGCTTCCCACAGGTAATTCTTGATCAACGGCGATGGGGGACCATGCATGTTGCGAATATAACATTCCAACACCCGATCTACAGACTGTTTAAAAAAATTATAAAATAAAAATTAATTAAAATTGCATAGACTTAAAAAGTATTAAATAAATATTGAAAAATTAAAATTAAAAACTTACCATTTTCAATTGCTCGACGGAGATGTGCTTGCTGTCTAGACGAAGTAATTCCCCGGCCATTTGTAATACGATCAAAAATTTTAAAAGTTTCAAAAAAATATATTAAAAAAATTAAAAAGGGCTTTTTTGTGAATATTAAAGGACTATTTTGAAATTTTAGAGGAAGTTTGAAGGACTTAAAGAGAATTTTGAGAGGAATTTGAGAAAAGAATGAATAAGGATTAAAGTGTGAAAAAATAAAAGGGTTGGGGGGTTTTTGTACTTTTTTTTTTACCGTTGGGCCCCCAACGGTCAAAACAAATTTGGCCATTTTCTGACCGTTGCAGGCTAAAGCGCGCCCCTGGGGACGCGTTTTGCTGTCGTTTCCCCCAAAAACGCGCTGACATGGACGCGTTTTGGGGTGAAACGGCCCTTTTCCGTAAATATTTTTCAAACCGGCCCTTTTCCGTAATTAAACAATTTTTTTGGTATTTTTTGGTATTTTACCCTAATATTCTTTTAAACTCACTTCAACTTATATTTTTTAATTATTTTAACAGTAATGATGTCAACAGAGAATGAAGTTCTAAAAAATGTCGATTTTTTTTTTTAAAATTACCGGATTAGGCTGGTTTTTGAAAAATTACAGGATTAGGCCAAAAACACGAAAAACTCTTCCAATTGGAAGCGTTTTAAGTGGATTTGCAAGAAAACCTTTCAGCTAGAAGCATTTTTCTTTTGGTAGGGTTATTTTTTTAGGGTTAGGATTTTGATTTTTGTTAAAGTAAGTTAGGGTTAGGGTTAAGGTTTTGTAGATTTTAGTGTTTTAGTGTTTTAGGATTTAAGGGTTTTTATATTTTTAATTTTTTATATATTCTTTAGATTTTTTTATATTTTTTTGACTTGTAAAGTTAACATTGTTTAATTCGATATTTACAACAATCGTATATTCGAATTATTCAAATTGTAAAATTTAATTCGATTCAAAATCAATACTCGAACTACTCAATTCGATTAAGTCTTAGTTTGTAAATTTTTTTGATTTTTTCGAATGCAACTGAGTTTTGATCACCTATAACTTAAGGGAGGTTGTGAAACACCCCACACCCGGCCCACGAGCCCGGACCGGATCTGGTATGTTCCTTAAGTAAACTGGTTTTCACATTCTTTGTTACTTAGAGAAAATTTGTAAATTTTAGAAGATATTGTTTTGGATTGGGCTTAGGTTGGGAAACCCATTTAATTAATTTAAAAACCCAATTTTATTAAGGTGACAAAAATAATTTTTCTTTAGGTTTATAAAATATTTTCACTTAAAATTTAATCCAACAATCATTTGTAACAAAATAAATAAAAAATAAATAAAACAGAAATAAAGAAATCCAACTTGGGCCTTATGGCCTTATTACATCAAATAAAACCCAATATTAAAATTAAATGTTCTAAAACGAAATAAAGTCCAAAATAAATAAAATCTTCAAATTGATGCATGGCCACCTCAAGGTCTACCGTCCCGGTCCGTCACTGTTCATCACCTGAAAATAGTTCCCACAACGGGGTGAGTCAACAGACTCAATGTGTACATCATACTAACATCCAACAAATCAGGCATACATGTTCATGTCAAATTCATATTCATATCAAAATAAATGATGCAACCCAACCCAAGCCTAATGGTCCATCCGCTACACACCACCCGTACCTGCCAGTCACACCGTGGGGACTACAAAGTCAACCCTCCATCCGCTACACACCATCGAAGGCAGTCGCTGCAGTCGACGTGCTCATCGCCCATATACGTTGTGTCATTAGACACTATAGTCAAATTTATACGTTGTGTCATTAGACACTATAGTCAAATATTGTAACCGAAGTTACCAAAATTCCGCAATGTGACCGTAGTCAACATATTTCGTTGGTGAGAACGTAGTCATCACCTTCAATTCTCCCTTCACATATATCCCAAATGCCCCAAATTATTTTTATAACATATTCAGCATACTTAAATTTCATTCATGTTACTGTTCACATGTTCAAGTATATCACATTCATAATCCTAACAGAAGTAGGAAACGTACCTGGGTACTTTTTTTGCCACATTTGTGGCACTTAGCCACATTCTCATTCTTATGCATATTCATATATTAAAATAACCATTGCCATAATATATTGAAAATTAGTGTGAGTACACACCTGATTTGCTTAATAGATTCCTTGAGATCCCGAAAAACCCGATCTAACTTTAGATCTGTTAATTCCTATATTCGGCCCATCATATAAAAACACATTAATAACCTATTTGGCTTAAAAACCCAAGTCCTAGTAGGGTTTGTATTACTTACCTTGTTGCCGAATTGGATGGTTGTAAATCAAATCCCAAAATTGCTAGTATCCCTTTTCCTTGGAATCGGCTAACACTAATTCATGTAATCATGTGAGTTTTTGGCTTTTGAAATAAATGAAAATAATTCCAAATACCAAAATTGAGCCTTGCCCGAATATCACTTACCATACAAATTCCAAATCTGAAGAGGATTCCTTGCCCTATATGTCTGTCGAAATCTTCATGTTAGATCTAATCTAACATATACATCATAACCTTTAATCAAATAAATTTATCTTACCTTAGATCCTTGATCCTTGTATTCGACAGTTGTAGAAACCCTTTTGATGTTGTAGTTGATTGCTCCTTTACTTCGAATCAACAAAGATTCGGCTTTGACAGTAGAAACAGAGAAGAAAATAGAAGAAGAAAAGATGGATTTTGCTTGAAGAAAAATTCGGCAGAGAGGGGGAGAGAGAACTAGGGAATTTTCGGCAAAGAGGAAGCAAAAGTGAATGAGTAGCCCTCCTACCCTCCTTTTATAGCCAAAGTTATCAGCCTAGGAGTCCCTTACTTGGCCACTACTCCTCTTTTTGATAATATTATCTCTTTTATTTAAAAGATAAAAGCCTTTAATCCATCAATTATCTCCTTAGAAAATAATCCTTTATTTATCTCTTATTATTCACATATTTATGTGAATAAAACTCCTTTATTTATCTCTTATTATTCACATATTTATGTGAATAAAACTCCTTTATTTATCTCTTATTATTCACATATTTATGTGAATAAAACTCCTTTATTTATCCCCTAATTAATCAAATATTTATGGAAATAAAACACCTCTATTTCTAGAAGGCTTGTGCCGTCCATCCCTTAGCCTTGGAAGCAAAAATAAAACTTCATTATTTGCTTCCCAAGTGACTCGAACCCAGGCCTAACATCTTGCATGTGGCGCCATTTCCATAGGCCCTAGGTGACATCTTCAGGCCACTTTTCCAAGCTTGATGGTATGTCAAATCCCACCAACTTTTTCTTTTAAGGCCCTTTAGTCCTTAATTCCTATTTTGAACTTTAAAATTTGACATTTCGGCATCATTTCTAAGTTTCCTGAAATTTTCGATCGGCTCTGTAACTTGCCATTTTTCTTACATTTCCAAGTTTCTAGAAATGTTTACTTTCCATTTTTGAATCATTTCCAAAATGTTAAAGTTTCCAAAAATGTTCATTTCCATTTCCATTTCCATTTCCATTTCTATTTCCATTTCCATTTCTAGGTTTCCAAAAATATCAAAAATTTATTCTTAGTACTTGAGACTTGACATTTCGTACAATTAAACTGAAAATGCATAGGCCCTTTTCAGGATGTTACAGGTTGAGGTCGATCAGAATTTTTAAAAAAAATATTATCTCGAGAATCCTGAGATATATGATGGGTGAGTGGGAAATTGTAGGAGTTGAAAGTGGGAAATCTTACAAGGTTTGGTGGTAACCAATAATACTGGACCCCCACACGACACTCAGTTAGTGGTTTTGATTTGAGCTCCGATCAGCCGATGTTCAATACTGGGAACACCTATAGGAGAATGACATCAAGTTCCAACGGTTGGCAATTAGTAGGTGGTTTTGGTTGTTTCGAGAACTATATAATAAAGGATGACGTGCTCCCTATGACATCCACCAACGAGGGGATTTCCAACCCCGGAGATGCTGGTGGGGTTGAGAATGAAAAGGGCATTGAATCTGATGCCAATCCAATCCGGAAGCCCGGGGCTGATGGTTTAGAAATTGCATTATTTTCTGAACCAAAGCTGGTTCCAACTAAACTAGAAGATGGAGGTTCAGATGGTAAAGGTCCGAGCGAATATGTCAAAGAAGATTCATAGTTCAGGACGTACTCACCTCCGATCCACATGCATAATGTAGACCTCTCAGCAGAAGATGGGTTGGAGTTTGCAGAATTCCCATACAGAAGACTGATCCATACGAGTTTTTTGTTGGATTCGGGTGATTTAGAAGTGGGGAAGAAGTTTTCCTCTAAAGATGGTTTTGTTGCTGCAATGAAGTGATACAACTTAAAGAATGGGATAAACTTCCATGTTGTTAAATCCCAATCTGACAAATTCAAGGCGAAATGTGCAATGCAAAACAATAAATTACATGGAAAATCATGGTTTCTGTTAATAAGAAGACGAGGTTGTAGACCATAAAAAACATATCGCTCCGCATACGTGTGTTATCATAGGTACTACGTCAAGATTTTCTTATATTTGGGGTATTGAATTCTTAATTTTAAATTTAATTCTTAATTTTAACATACTGGTGTTGTTGCAGGTATTTCACAAGATCATCTGAAATTGGATTCAGAGATGATCATGAAAATAATACTAAATATGGTGAAACAAGTCCAAGGATTGTTGTGTCGGTTTTAATTGCAAATATCCGTAGCCAGTACGATTACACACCTTCATACCGCAAGGCGTGGATTGCAAAGTAAAAGGCATTGGAGAAGATGCGTAATGGGTGGGATGAGTCATACAATGATTTGTGGTAGTGGTGTCAGGTACTGGAGAAGTACGTTCCAAGTTGCATAACCGATCTACAAACGATGCCTATGTATTATAACGATCGGTTGGTCCATAGATGTCGAGTGTTCCATCATTTCTTCTAGGCTTGCAAGTAATGTCAAAAAGCATTCCAATACTGCAAGCCACTAGTACGAATCGACGGTACCTTTATGTACAGGAGATATACGTATCAGTTGTTGTTGTTGGTTGTGGCACATGATGAAAATTGAAAAATCCTGCCAATTTCCTTTGCAGTAACGCCATCAGATAAGGAAAATGATTGAGATTTCTTCTTGTCTAGGTTGAGGAGGTATGTTTTCCCCGAACCCGATGTATATGTCATCTCCGACAAGGGACCTGGAATACTGGCCACAATTGAATGATAAAGAAGCCTTTGGGACCGAACACACCATAGGTATTGTTTAAGACATGTTGCGATGAACTACCACGGACAGTACGAATTTGAAGCTTAGAGCGCACAAGTGACTAATATGGGTATGTATTTGCCACTATTTCAATTGTTTAATATTTAACTGGCTAGCAGATGTTAGGCCTTATGGATAAACTATTCACTTTTCTCGACAGGGTATAAGCTCGTCAAACACCATTTCCATGAAATGTTGGAAAATTTACAGGCCATTAATAGTGTCGGGGTAAGGTACCTCTCTAACATACCCTTCAATTAGTAGACACAATTATATAACGAGGGTCTACGATATGGGCACATGATGACAAAATTAGTGGAATGCATCAATTCTGTATTGAAGGGAGCACATCATTTGCCGATAACTTCGGTTGTGAAAGAAACATATTTTCATTTGGCAGAACTTTTTCTAAAGGGAGTTAAAAAATATGTTGGATAGATGAAGGACGACCATGTTTGGTGCAATGACATTATGAAAGAAATTAGGAAGGCTATAGCACAAGTGAACTGTATGCATCTAGTGTGTCACTTGTGCAAATACCTATTGTTTCGAGTTACAGAGTTTGACAAACCCAACCAAGGTATTGCCGGGGGAGCGTACCATGTACACTGGAGACAACCGACCTGCAACTGTGGGAGATTTGATGTATTTCGTTTCCCATGCGCTTATGCAATTGTAGCATGTTCCTCCGTAAGTTTAGATCACAAAGCTTTGTGGACAAAGTGTACATATCGTAAAAGAAATAATACATGATGAAAAACTAGAACACATATTTAACATGTGGAGAAATGTATTCTCATCGGTCCCAGATGAAAGTATGTGGCCACCGGTATCGAGCGCTCCATTAAAGTTGTTACCCAATAGGTCATTGCATCACAAACCAAAAGGTCGACTGACATCTACCCAGGGCATACAATGTTGTCATGTCCACGCCGATGGGATATTATAAGGACAATACCTTATTAACCGATTTATTAATTTTTTAACCGAAACCTATTTGTTGATTTTTTTCATTCATACTCAATTTTTTTTTGTAATTTTTAACTACGCATTTTTGTTATACTATAGAGAGCAATACAATATACAACTTTGTTCCATTTTTCTCGTGCAGACTTGATTTAACAATATAAAATGACCATGACAACTAATTTTGGTTTAAAAATAATATTTATTTAAAAACATTTTATATCCAATATCGTTAGAATCTTATCGACTATAACTTAGTTAAACAATTAAATTTTACATGAGAAGTACAAAAAAAAAATCATTCATATCCTCGATCAGAATGTGTACTTAGGGGTGAGTGTTCAATTGAATCAAATGAAAAAATTTCGAGTTAATCGAATTGACGAATCCTATTTTATCATCCTAACTCAATTTGAAATTTTCTCGAATTATGTCGAGTGAGATGGAATTTGAATCGAGTCGGATATATTTGTTTGAGTTAAATTTAAAAAAATGACTTTGGGTCCTTATAACCACTGTCACCACCGTAATCAAATTTGCCCACCATAATAAAATTTGTTATTAACTTTCATCTCCTTATAATTTATTTATTAATATTTTATATACGAGTTAACTTTTTTGCTTGCTTAGTTGCTTCAATTATCTTCTAATTTTTGTCACTATGTATTTTGAAATTAAAATATATATTAAATATAAAAAATATTTTTTAATAAAAGTTATTTTAAAGATAAAATGTGAAATTGATACCAATATAAAATTTTAACTAAAATATTTTATAGCATCATCAATAATTCAACTTTAACAAAATTTTATAAAGATTTAATATGATTAAACAATTCAATAATATAAATAGTACAAAATGTGAAATTTAATATAGTATATATAAATTTATTATTTAAGTTTAGAGATTTTTTGGATGATTTTTTATTTGGGGGTAAATGGTGAAAAGTTAAAACTTAAGGGTAAAATAAAAAGTTTTGAGAGTTGGGGGAGTAAAATTTTGGGGGGAAAGTCAATAGGGGGAAAATATTAATATATATATATATATATATATATATATATATATATATGGGGGGGAAATGGGTTTGGGGTAGATGGGGGTGAGATGGGAGGGGAGTAAAGTTTTGAGGGAAAGGGGGAGGGAGTAAAAGTAGTAGGGGGTAAAGTAAAAAGGTTTGGGAGTTTGGGGTAAAAATGTAAAATATTATAGTTTGATATTCGATTTATTTGAATTTGAAAATTAAACTTGATTCGAACCTAAAATTTGAAAAAAATTTTAGTTGACTCGAACAACTCGAATAACTCGATTCATTTAACTCGAAATTTGAATTTTTATTTTATTTTTCAAGTCAAATCGAGTTTTGCTCACCCCTATGTGTACCACAATGGGGTGGTCGTCAGTTGCGAGTCAGATTTTTTACTTGTCCAAGCTATGTATCGACCTCCTCATTTTCATCGTTACGTCTACCTTCGAGTACAGGTTGTGGTCTCGGCCTCTCATCTTATTCGCCTTCATTTGTGGTTGATTGCAAAGTGCTCCTCGCTTGCCATTGTGTATCTTTTGTTCTAGGAACAACTTGTAACACCCCTAACCCATCTCCGTCGTCGAATTAGGGTTACGGAGCATTATCGTACAATTGGAAACATTTAACATCATAATATTTAAATAAATTAAACTCATATTATAAACCATTCAATCTCATGCATTTTGTCCCTAAGTCGAGCCTTCGAGACCTTAAAAATAGCTTTGAAGCAATTCAAGACTAATTTGAAATAAAATAGAAGTTTTAAGAAAAAGTTGCAAAATTTGGAAAACAGGGGTCACACAGCTGTGTGACATCACCTTAGGCCGTGTAGCATTCGAACAAGGGACACACGGCTGTGTCCCGACCCGTGTTCTCACTTGTGTAACTCACTGAGTTGCCCTACACTCCCGTGTGCCAGGCCGTGTGCTAGGCTACATAACTCACTAACTTGAAGCACTAAGAAACTCTCAAATAACACACGGCGTGTGATAGCCCGTGTCCTAGGCCGTGTGAACCCAAAATTTACCTAAAAACAAGCCATTTCAAATCCATTTCATAATTAACCATTCAAACCATTTGAGCACACATTTAAGGTATTCAAACACTATCCAAACACACATAAACATACCATTTCAAATATCCTAAATCACCTAACTAATATGCCATTCAAAGGCACCACAATTGTATCAAAACATCAATTATCAAAACACTTCAACATTGCCATATTGCAAGTATAAAAGCTTAGTTCCTTGGCTACCACATAACATCACATTTGACCTTTTGCATAACACTACAAATACACCAACAAAGACTTTAAATGCAAGCACTTGAAAGTGACAAAAATGACATAATTTGGTAAGGCATCAAAGTGCACCAAACCAACATAACTTCAAAAGCTTAAACATACCAAAACAAACATTACAAGATCCTACACATGCCATAATTAACCTTGGCCAAAATACACAAAATCTACCTAAATAGTTGTTGGATAGTGTGATAGATCTCTGACGAGCTTTCAACCGATCGAGCTTCCGATAATCTACAAAATAAAGGAAAGAAACTACGTAAGCAAAGAGTGCTTAGCAAGCTCGTATAAACTTAAACATAACTTACCATGTCATTTTTACAATTCATAGATTAAGCATAAATCATTACCAATACCATAAGCTTAGCTTAAGCCTATACAACATCATCAAATTCACAAGTTAGTACACTTGTTCATGATACAAATCAATTCAACCATAAGATAAGTAAATTTCTATATGTAGATAACAACCTTTAGCTCATAAATCTTTTCATAATATCATGATTCAATCCGTTTTCATACTTACCATTTCGTTTCATTTTCTTACCTGTTCAACCATCTAGAATTACATTGGATACTCGGAAAAGCTCACACGTAGTGTGCATTTACATATAACGGTAACATTTTCTTTACATCAATGCTCACACGAGCTGTGGGTCGAAATGTAAGCTACACGATGCTACTTACAAGAGTTGTGGAGAATTCGCAACAAATGCAGGACCTCAGCCATCGGTAGGACATTCAAGACTAGCACCCGAAATATGAAATCTCTAATGACATGTCAATTGTATCCTAAGAAATCCTAAGGTTCAACCGAGACTCATTATCCGTCAATTCATCATAACATGGATACATTTACATATAGATTCATTTATATTAAAACAACATAGCAAATAACTAACATTAAAACGACCATATTTCATACGAACTTACCTCGATAATTAGGGCGTAGAAGTAAAGTCAAACTAATCTGAAGCTTTAGCTTTTCCTCGATTTAAGTCTGATTGTGGTTTATCTTGATCTAAATCGATAATTTTAATCAATTAAGTACTTCTAGAATTCAATTTAATCCATAATTCATATTTATGAAAAATTATGAATTTGCCCCTAACATTTTAACTTTTCACAATTTAGTCTATAAGCTCATAACTTAAAATCTAACCATTTTAACCTAAATCCAACTTAACCAAAGTTACAAGGGACCTTGAAACAACCTATTATTACCAAAATTTCACAATAAAATCCATGAATTTATACTTTTAACAATTTAATCCCTAAATGTAATTACACCAAAAATCACTTACATGTTTATTTTACAATAAGGATTCATAATCTATCAACTACCATCAAAAATCATTCAAAAACATCCATGGAAATTCCCTCAATCTTTAACATTTTTGCAAATTAATCATTGGGCTAGCTAGATTAAGCTAAAACGAACTTAAAAACATAAAAATCAATAAAAACAGAGCTTAAATTCACTTACATGCATAAATTAAACCCTAGCTGGAACTTCAAGCTCTCCTCCCATGGATTTTCGGTTGAAACAAAATGAAAGAAAGAAGATGATGACTTTGTTTCATCTTTCTTTACTTAAATTTTCTTTTAATTATTCAATTACCATTTTAACCTTTAAAAATTATCAAATTTTCAATAAAACATTATCCATAACTATCCAATAACTACTTAAATGGTCTATTTATCATTCAAGTCCATTAACTTAAAATTTCATAGCCATTTGACCCCTTTAACTAATACAACTCAACTTTTACACCTTTTACAATTTAGTTCTTTTTATCTAATTAACCATTTAAACATCAAAAATTCTTAATTAAACTTTAATACGACCTTAATATAATCTCGAAGACATTAAATAAATAATAAAATAATAATTCACTCATCGAAATTATGGTCCCGAAACCACTGTTTCTAACACCACTGAAAACGGGCTATTACACAACTAGTTGTGAAGATGGTCCACCTTGGTGGAACAATGATCCCGGAGGTGTTTGAGACACCATCAACATAGGCGTATAACCATATTGTGTCTCATACACCTATGGCAGAATAATCAGACATCCGGTCGGTGCCCTAAATATAGATGGCCTATACGTCACCGATGGAATCATTGTCGTCTGAAATGTCGATGGCATCGATGTGTAATATGCATGGGATGGAGAATGTGGTCCAAAAATAATACTTGAAGTCGATGTAGAAACAAACAAATGTGGTGCAAGATGTGGTGCTTGTATAAAAATGACGGGGTTAGTGATCGGAGGGTGGTGCGGCCATCAATGCCTTTCCTTGCATTGGTGTAGATGATGGATCCAACTCGGCAGTTGTTCCAGACCTTGGATGCCTAAGCGTCCATCGTGGTCTCTTCTCATAACGTTGCCTATGCTTCATCTCTTCTGCTAGTAGATATGGCTTGTCATGGCGTCTAAACCATGACATGTACTCCGAATCGTAGGCTAACTCCTGAGTGATAATGAGTTCGCGAGTAGGTAAAAAGTTGTACCTATGGTTCCAAACTTGATATATTCCGTGTGGAATGTAGGCCAATTTTAATCAGTTCTCCCCCGCAAGTCAATATAGTGCAGATCTTTGATGTCTTGGGGTGTCAGCGGAATCATTTGCCTAAACCCAAACTGCCGCATAACTACATCTAATCCGTGCATCTCCACCGTAGCTTACACTACCAGTGGCACCTTCACGTGCCAGATGTTGGGATTCACCAAGAATTCAGACGAGATGCATTCTTGAATTCTCATATCGGAGTATGGAGTCTACTCAAACTATATTAAAATAATAAAAATTTTAATTATATATACTATAATTAGATATACTTTGATATTATATAATTTAAATTTAAAAAACACATACCTCCACTTCCGGTCATTGATTTAACATAAGTCGTATATTTTGAAGCTCCTCCGGTAGTCTCAAATAACTCAACCCATGGTTATATCTATTGAAATAATATGTTAACACAGTAATTTAAAATTTAAATAATTTTATTATGATAAATATATTCTCTAATGAATTTAACCTTGTTAAGAGTGGGAATTATAAGATTAGTCCGCTCGAGGACATAAAAATGGAAGCCGATACCACTCCAATGATTGTAGCAGTAGCATACAACCACCGATTTTAATTTTATGTGGTTTTGTCGCCCGACACATCTCCCGATACAATGTCGCCAACACGGCTGACCCCCAACTAAGTTCGCTCGCTTCTCTAAAGTCTACGAGTTTTAGCAGTCACCTTAAATTGACAAGATTTCATGATTTATCAGGTATTAGGAGACCCCCGATGATCATAAGGATGTACGTCCGAGCGTGTTGTTCTCTTTAAACTTCATTCGATTCCTCATTGAGCCCACCAAATTTTCTTTTCAACCAATTCATATCTATCCAAGCTCCATAAATTGTGCCTGGGACCCTTCCTAAAAGTTGCGCGCACACATCTTTCTAATCGGCCGCGACAACTGACCCAGTCACTACCGACCCATCCACCGATAACCCAAGTTGTAACTGCACATCCTTGAGTGTGATAGTACATTCGCCACATGGAAGATAGAATGTGTACGTCTCAAGTCTCCACCTTTCCACCAACGTGCTTATAAGTGTGGGGTCAAATTTACACCCCCTACCCATATGGGCTATGTGCAAAAATCTCACATTTCTCAAATATGGTTTGATTAAAGACAATGGAGGAATGGGTAGAATACGAATATATGTCTCCAAAATCTAATCTTCCAATTATATATAAAAAAAATACAAAATATTCAATTTCAGTATAATAATAAAATATTTAAATTAAATTAAATTAAATATAATAAAAAAGGTCTTACCATTTGCAATTAATCGACCGAAATGTGCTTGTCATCCAAGCGCATTAGAGACTTTGACATTACTAATTTCAATAAATACGAAAAAAATTAATTTAAGAAAACCTTATTAAAATTTTAATTAAAAAAGAGAGTTGAGAGAGGAATAAAAATTAAGTGAGAATCAAGAAAGAATTGAGAGAACTTTAAAAGAGATTTGAGAGAAAATTGAGAATGTGAGAGAAAGTTGAGATGAGATTGAATTGAAAAAGAATAGAATTTAGGGAGTTTATATAGGAAGGGAAAAGAGACGTAGGGGGGTAAACGGCTTTGAAATAGCCGTTGGAGTTGGGGGAGCCGTTGGGGATTTCTGACCGTTGGGGTGGGGTAGCCGTTATGGAAAACGCTTCCAGCTAGAAGCGTTTTTCTATAAATCCTCTGAAAACACTTCTAACTGGAAGTGCTTTTGTTTTTTAAACTTAATCCCGTAATTTTTCTAAAAATCAACTTAATTCAGTAATTTTTTAAAAAAATTGACTTTTTTTGATAAATTTTTAATAAAAAAATAATATAATGTAAATAAATTAGATTAGATCGTTTAATTTTCAGGTATAATTTCAACAATGCCTGCTTGATCTGAGGACCAACGTCAGATTTAGACAGAAAATTAAGAATGATTATTATAAATAATTGTAAAATTGTAATGTACAGTCAAAACCAGAAAAAAATGAAAATAATTTTTCTGATAGATTTTTCCCAAAACTTTTTCCTGGAAAATAGAAGAAAAGTTAAGTCCTCTTTTCTCTCCCGATTCCAACATTTGTTATCCTCTGATTGGATCACAACATCCTCCCCTCTTAAATCCAACAAAACTTACAAATCCCTCTCCCCCCAAACTCTTCAAATTCTCCCACAAATCCCCTTGATGGGAGACACCATGGAACCTTTGGTGGATGATGGGACTAAGAAGTTCACAAGAAGCATATCTCATGCAAAAGATGAGTTACAAAGCTTTAGAACATACCTAAAATGGATGTGTGTTGATCAATCAAACATTTGGACAACTTGTTTGTCTTGGTTTTTGTTCATATTTTTGGGGCTTGTTGTCCCATCTGTGTCTCATTTTTGGTTGGCTTGTTCCACTTGTGATGCTAAACATGCAAGGCCTTATGATTCGGTGGTTCAGCTGTCTTTGAGCAGTGTTTCAGCTTTGTCTTTTGTTTGTTTGACAAGGTTTGTCAAGACATATGGTTTGAAACGGTTCTTGTTTTTTGATAAGCTTTATGTTGAAAGTGAAGCTGTCAGGAAAGGATACACTGGTCAGCTCAATGCAAGTATTCTTTCATTCTTTCCCTTCAAATTCATGACCCTTTTTTTTTTTGTTTCTTTAAATTGCAATTTTTAGAATAGTTTTCATATGTGGATTTGAATGAATTTCTGGGTTTTTTTTTTTTTTTTTTTTTGGTATTGTCTGAATCTTTAGTTATTGATAGGTAAGAATGTTTAGAATTTTGTAGTTTCAGTTCCTTTGAGAATTTCAATTTCAGATGGCTACAAGAAAATGTAGAATGTTAGGTTGTTTCCTTTTGGATGATATTGAAAAAAACTTTCAATTCATAGATTAATGTGATTGAATTTTACTGTATAATATATGCAGAGATCACTGAAAATTGTAGCAGTCTTTGTTCTTCCATGTTTCATAGCTGAGACTGCGTACAAAGTATGGTGGTATGCCTCAGGTGCTTCACAAATTCCTTTCCTAGGCATTGTCTGGCTCAGTGACACGGTCGCCTGCATTACGGAGTTGTGCTCGTGGCTTTACCGGACGACTGTCTTCTTCCTTGTGTGTGTTCTTTTCCACCTTATTTGCAACCTCCAGGTTCTCCGGCTCCGCGACTTTGCTCAGGTTTTCCAAATTGATTCTGATGTTGGTTCAGTCTTGTCCGAACACCTGCGGATCAGGAGGCATTTGAGGATCATCAGCCATCGATATCGCGCGTTTATAATATGTTGCCTGATCTTGATCACTGGCAGCCAATTCACTTCTTTGCTTATCACTACAAAGGCTACTTCTGCACTGAATTTTTATAAAGCTGGAGAACTTGCTGTAAGTGTTCATTTATCTATCCATGAGATTTTCGGATCAAAACGGTCAACACATTGTTGGATGAGTGCCCTTTTTTTTGTTGTTGTAGTTGTGTTCTATAACACTCCTCACTGGACTCTGTATATTATTACGAAGTGCAACGAAAATAACTCACAAAGCACAAGCTATTACATGCCTAGCGGCAAAGTGGCATGCTTGTGCAACATTAGATTCACTCAATGCGAACGAAGATGATATGCGGAGGAGTCCGTCTGTCATTCAGAGCCATCAACCTTTCCCTCATGTGGGTACGGATGGTGAATCGGACGATGGAGATGACGTTGGTGATGAAGATGACATAGACAACAACAAGATGATCCCATCTTATGCTTATAGTACCCTTTCATTCCAAAAGAGACAAGCTCTAGGTAATAATGTCACTCCGAAGAACATTACATGTAACGATTGGGTTTTAGGACATTTCCTTCTCATTGCCTATCGGGATTTTAGTGTATTTGGAAGCGACGGCTAGATCCCGATGCATAGGGTGACTCGAGATAGACGTCTTGAAACTCGGTTGTTACAATGTCAACATGAACATAACAGTAGTATATGTGTTGAGTTGCTTGATGATATTGGTCTGTTTCATTCTTGGTTGATGACAGTGACTTATTTTGAGAACAATCGAGCTGGGATTACAATCTATGGGTTCGTACTAGATAGGAGCACACTCCACACCATTTTTGGCCTTGAGTTATCACTTGTTTTATGGTTGCTTGGAAAGACAATTGTTAGCCTTTAATTTCTTTGAGACACACATTGTACGTATCTATGTAATATATATATTTGGGAATTTTAAGGAAACTTCTCTTTTAAAAAGACTTACAAAATTCTTTACTTCAAGGGATCTGTTCAAACGGAACCAAAGTCCAAATAAAGTGGTACAATACAAACTCTTTACTTCAAGCCTTGATCAAAGTAAACTAAGGCAAATTCGATGGAATTCATGCTCAATGTTATTAGTATTTTTACTTTTTTCTTTCTTTTTATTATCTGAATATTCAGGAATTAAGATCATTTTAATGCTCTTTTTTTCCTTGCATAAACTGAACTAACAATTAATATAAGCATGAAAATGAAAGCTTTATTGAATATGGGTATCCCCAATATATTGAAACTCATTGCCCATGGATAAAGAAAAATCGTTTCAACATAAAAAAAAAAACAACAAAAACTAGATCAAACATATAATAACGGATTCGAAATTGTAACCAAGCATCGCCTATTGGTTCTATACCCAATTCATAACTAAAAAGTTTTTTTAGACCTTTTCTAATCAGGGCTAAAACTCAATAAATTAGAAATGCCAAAATAGGAATAGCATTTGATACTATTATACATGCCCAAAAAATATCATAAAGCACGTTTCATTCGAAAGTACGTGCCGTTTTGGAACTAAAGCCTAAAAACCATTTGAAAGCAAGCTTTGTTACAATCAACGAAGAGAAAACAGTCTCATTTTCTACCTATGCCGACCAAGTACAATGAGCCTAGCTATCTTATTAGAGTTGTTCATGAACCAGATGAGGTTGGGCTTCAGCATATTATTAATATATTTTATGCTTGTCTAAGTTCGGTTTGGCCCGAAATATGAATTTAAAATTTTATTCAAATTTATCCATATTTGTAAAAGATTAATCCAAGTCCATTTTAGGCGGGCACATATTATTTTTAAATTTTTTTAAAAAATATTTATTTTGTTTTATTTTAGTATTTAATAATTTTATATACTTTTTATTTATAGAAATTTTTTATAATCATCTTAACATTATTTTAATGTTTACATTAGAATAATAACATATATTTAGTATTGTTTTATTTTTTTAATGTATTCTAAATTATATAATATATAAAAATAATATAATATAAAATATTACAAACTTAAAAATTAATCGAATTAAAGATTTTAAATGCTGAAGCTTTACTCATATTTTGAAATAGATTTAATATTTTTTATTCAAATCTATTTTTAAACTTAATATTTTTATCTAATTTTTTCCCGATTTCGAGTGATACTTCGTACTTACATGAGTAGCCCAGCCCAGGTATATCTTAAGTAACAGCGAGATAAAAGCTTCAAACTCAATATCTTTACACAAAGAAATCTGAAACCCCAAGCTATTTTTTATTTTTATTTTTTATTTTGTTTCAATGCTTATTCAATCACTTGTTTTTCGATGTTTGTCCACAAGAAAAAACCGTCTTGTCATTGAATTCCCCAGGAGGTTGCTTTCGGCCTCATTTCAGTTCGTTTCTTCTTTTACTGCCCATGTTGCCACAGAAGAGATAAACCCATCTTTAAAAGTCCCACTTTTCAAAGAAAAAACAAAGCTTGAAGGAACTAAAAGGTTAAAGCTTTACTCTAAGATTCTACATGATTGTGCATCAAAAGGGCCTTTGAGTTCAGCCAAAGCTGTTCATGGGAAGCTAATAAAAAAAGCGTTTGACCCTGATTTGCATTTATGGAACTCTTTGGTGAATGCTTATGCAAAACGTGGGGTCTTTGGATATGCTTGTAAAGTGCTCGATAGAATGCCTGAAAGAGATGTTGTTTCTTGGACGGCTCTGTTCTCTGGTTTGGTTAATGAAGGGTATGGATATGATGTGTTGGATTTGTATTGTTCTATGAAGAAAGATGGGGTTCTGCCAAATGGGCATTGCTTAGTGACCGCTTTGAAAGCTTGTTCTTTGAGTTTGGATTTGTTTTTTGGTACATTATTGCATGGGGAAGGTGTTAAAGTTGGAGTTTTGTTGGATGTTTTTGTTGGATCCTCTCTTGTTGATCTTTATGCGAAATGTGGTCAGATGGAACTGGCAGAGAGAGTATTTCTGTTCATGGATAAAAAGAATGTCGTATCATGGAATGCATTGCTTAATGGATATGCTCTAAAGGGCGATGCAGGAAAGATTTTGAATTTGTTTCAAGGGATGACGGAATCTGAATTGAGGTGTAGTAAGTTTACTTTGTCAAATGTGCTCAAAAGTTGTACGTACCTGGTAAACTTAACATGGGGCTTGATTGCACATTCTTTGGTGATTAAGACCGGGTGTGAGCATGATGAATTTGTTGGTTGTTGCCTTCTTGATATGTACTCAAAATGTGGACTGGCCGAGGATACTCTTAAGGTTTTTAAAAGGATTCAAGAACCCAACATAGTAGCCTGGAGTGCAATGATTGACTGCCTTGATGGGCAAGGCCAGATTCAAGAGGCAGCTGAGTTGTTTTCTCTAATGAGATGCAAAGGGGTAAGCCCCAATCAGCATACTTTTGCCTCTATTGCTGGTGTAGCTGCTAATTTGGGTGATCGGTTATATTGTGAAGGCGTTCATGCTTGTATACTTAAACATGGATTTGAATCTGAAATCATTTTGAACAATGCACTTATTGCAATGTATATGAAAATCAGGTCAGTCCAAAATGGTTGGCAGGTGTTTAAGGAAATGAGTTTTTGGAATTCAGCTTCATGGAATTCTCTTCTTTCTGGATCTCATAATGGTAAAACTTGTGATCGAGGACCAAGTATCTTTCACAAGATGCTTGCTGAAGGTTTTAAGCCTGATATCTGTACATTTACTAGCATTTTAAGATCTTGTTCCAGTCTTTTAAATATAAAATTTGGACATCAAGTGCATGCCCATATAATAAAGAATGGCCTAAAGGATAATAATTTAGTGGGAACATCTCTTATTGACTTGTATGCCAAAAATGGATTCTTGGCGGATGCAGAGCTACTTTTTACTCAATTGATTGAGAGGGATCTTTTTTCATGGACTGCATTAATTGCTGGTTATGCTCAAAGTGATTGTTCAGAGAAGGCTATTAAGTGCTTTAATCATATGCAAAGGCAAGGTGTCACACCCAATAATTTCACTCTTGCTACCTGTTTGAGTAGTTGCTCCAACATGGCGATGTTGGAAAACGGGCAGCTGCTTCATTCAATGGCAATTAAGGCTGGGAATTCAGGTGATGTGTTTGTATCTTCTTCAATTGTAGATATGTATGCTAACTGTGGATGCATAGAAGAAGCTGAAGCTGCTTTCCAGGGCATGGTGTCAACAGATACTGTATCATGGAACACGATGTTATTTGGATACCTGCAACATAGGCAAGGATTGAAGGTTTTAGAAACTTTTAGGACGATGTTAGGCAAAGGCCTTGAGCCAGATGAGGTTACGTTCATAGCAGTTTTATCTGCCTGTAGTTATATGGGCTTTGTAAATGAAGGGAAAGAGTACTTTGATTCCCTGACCAATGTTTTTGGAATAGTACCCACAATTAAGCATTGTGCCTGTATGATTGATATTTTAGGTCGAGCTGGCAAGTTCAATGAAGTTGAAAGCTTTATCAAGGACATGAGGGTTACATCGAATCCCTTGATTTGGGAGACAGTTCTTGGGGCTTGTAGAATGCATGGAAATGACAAACTTGGTGAAAGTGCTGCAGAGAAACTCTTTGAACTTAATCCTGGTATAGCCTCCCATTACATATTACTAGCAAATATTTTTGCTGCCAAGGGTAGGTGGGAGGATGTCCGAAGAGTCAGAGCATTGATGACCCATTGTGGTGTTAAGAAAAAACCTGGGTGTAGTTGGGTGATGGTCAATGGTCAAGTGCACATCTTCAGGTCCACTGATGGTTTTCATCCAAAACACGGGGAGATCTATATAAAATTGAAGGAGCTTGTCGAGAAGTCTATTTTAGCAGGATATGTGCCTAAGACAGATCATATACTCAATGATGTCGGTGATGATGAAAAATTAGAACAGCTCTTTCATCATAATGAAAGATTAGCTCTTGCTTTTGCCCTTATTAGCATCAACTCTATGAAAACAATTCGGATATTCAAAAATTTGCACATATGTGAAGACTGCCATGATTTTATGAAGCTTGTCTCTGGTGTCATAAAACAGGAGATAGTTGTTCGTGACGCAAATTGTTTCCATCACTTCAAAAGCGGCATTTGTTCATGTCAAGACTATTGTTGATTTGTCTCTAGCCATCTGACAAAAATTTCATTCTAGCTCAGTAATTTGTTTGCAGGACTTCAGAGTTTAGACGGTAAATGCTCATGCTCTTGTTTCGTCTTATCGCTGGCTTTGGTTACGTGATTATGAACTTGTATAGCTAAGGGTTGTTTCTTAACTTGCTTGTATTGTCCTAAAATTGAATCATCCTTTAAATTTTTTACCCTAATCTTCTTAATCAGTCTCTTTCCTGTCAATTCTGATGCTGTGTCATCTTTGACCGAGCACTGCAGGATCTGGAGGTATCACATTTTCAAATGATGGCTTCTGGTCTAGGTCACAGGCAGCCAATTCCTGTAATTGGTCATCACTATGAAGGCTAATGTTGTATAGAAGTATAATTCTCTAATTATAGGCTGCTTTGTGATACAAATGGTCCTGTGATTTTCTCGAAGGTCTGTCGCTGAGAAGTGATTAGATTGACAACTAGATTTTCAATGTTTGATTTTGCAGTGAATGACTCTGCATGGTATGGGAATTTTTAGGTTTCTTGTTGGTATACTGTGTTACATTGCTTCCTTTTGTTCATACATACATACTTTCATTCATCATGCTACTTTTATTTGTGTTGTATTTATCCTCTTTTCAGTTTCCGTAGAGGTCTTGATTTCAATTCCAGGAAACAACCATATCTCGGAAAATTCATCATGGCTTTGCAGGTTGGTGAAGTTGAAAATCCCTTGCATTCTGATAATATTAATTCATTCATTCGAATCTGACCAACTGATGTTATGTGTCAACAGTTTAACAAGCTGCACATGAAATGAAACTTGATTGCCCGAATCAAGATCATCGGACCATAAAGTTTGGCTTCACCTTTGCATTGCATGTTTGGAGGTTCATCTGTAGATGACAACTTCTTGTTTATTGTTGTCTCCAGATTCATTCCTATGACACAGTTCTTCATATTGGATTTATCAGTTTTAATTTGTTGAACTGAAACAGCAGAACATCAGAACTCCTTCCATCCGACATTGTTGCTGCTGCTCACTTGGATGCTTCAGTCAAGAAGTCTTAAAATTACTCGAAATCGAGAAATCCAAAATTGTGGATATCAACGATTGCTTTCATGATTTCCAACGCTTAATTTATCCTTCAAGAACACGGTTTGCTCAGATTATACTCGAAAGGAACACAAATGTGGTGTCCGATAGAGACACTGATGATTTTTTGCCCTTGATGTAATTAACTTTTTGCTAAGCAATGTAGACCAAATCATATACTCTAACACTGATATATAAAATTATTTGGTATGTTCGAATGTATCGTTTCAATTGGTTAAAATGTTGTTCCGTGCTTCAGTAAAGTTGCAGAATTTGCATGAAGTTTGAAGTTTTCAATTACTTCATACGTGAATCACTACCGGGCCTGAGGAGTGACACTTCTTTCATCCTTTGTGCTGGTTTTTTGGGTAGGATGCCAGATCTGGTTGCGTATGGAACCACTGTTTCGAGTGTTTCAGCCACCATATTTTTGTTCCATCCTCCAGCGGGGATTTGGCAATCTTTACTATTTGTCTTTTCTACCTTGGTGGGTTTTGTTTATGTTATGATTCTGAAGGGGTTGGGGTTTTGGGCCATCACTGGATTCTCCTAGTCCCAGCTCACTCGTTCGGGTTTTATTCTTTACTTTATTGTTTGAGACGAAGGCCTACTAAAAAAGATCTCTCTTGGTCTTGGGGGCTTCGTTGTTTCACCATGCCCATAACTCATGCCTTCTGTCTGTCTCTATTAAAAATGTACTAATATAGTAAAAATATCTGCACCTTTTTTAAACAAACTCTTAAATTATTTTTGTAGGTGTGACTTAACAGAAAATGTCGATTTTTTTAACTTGTTTTCTAGGCAATTTAGGATTTTATTTTACGTTTTCAGTATTTAGACCGTAGGATTGAAAGTTGATAAAAATAAGTGTTTTTAACACAATTTGTAGGTATTGTGACCCAATAGGCTGACACGGGTTTGAGGTTGTGCTAATTGGTTTAATTGAGTGTGTAAGATGGATATATAAAGGTCCAATTGACGTGGAAGTAAGGGTCGAATGATGTACAAGCTTCCCTGGACGTCAAAGCACAAAATGAACGAGACAAGATAGTATTTGGGTGTCGTGTCACACCATGCAAGGTGTGTGGTGCAACATAAGGCCGACGTGCTGCCCAAGTATTTTGGGGTAATTTTCATCTGCGCAATCAAACTTATATGAAGACCTAGGACGTGTCGAACACCTAATTTGAGTTGTCGACACCTCTATAAATAAGACATTAAGGGTTGAATCTAATCAAGTCGTCCTAGACGCCTTCAAAAAACCCTCGTAGTTTAAAAGTAGTTGTAGTTTATTTTCTTTTCGACTTTTCATAACTTTCTTGTTTTTCTTCTTGAATCAGTTTTGATTCAATAACATGTTTATTTAATTAAAGTATTCAATTATATTTTTCTTTCCATTGTTTTTATTTCTCTATTCCAATCGAGAGATTTGTTATTTCGTTCCTCATTTTATATTCAATCTACGATTATTCAAATCTTTTTTCTTCTCCGAATTGATTATGTTTTTCACATGGTTTATTCAATCGAAGTTGAGATTATGAAAAACATGAGTGACTAAATATCTTAGGGGAGATTAACGAGTGGATGAGGATGTGATTAACAGAGGATTTGGATTTTTTCGAGAAGGATTAGTTGGTATAAATTATTTGTTTTTAAATTGTTAGGCTTGACAACCCTAATAAGTTATTATAAGCTAGACGAGGTCCGAAGATAAGTCAAATTGAGTAAATCTGTAACAGCCCGGTTTTAGCTAAATCGAAACAGTGATTTCGGAACCACAAAGCCGAGGTCATAAAATTATTTTAATACTATTTTTGGTACTTACAACATGTTATTTGATATGTGTGAAAATTTCGTGATTTAATTTTACCGTTTGTGTGCTTAATTTAATAAAAGGACTTAATCGCGTAAAATGTAAAAATAGCATGCTATATGTTAAAGTGCTTATTTGCTTTGATTAATTAAATGTAAGGTCCTTATTTTGTAATTTGACCATTGAATATTTGAGTGGACAAAGATGGACAACCATTATGTGTTTTGTTATTAATTTATAAAGGTTAAATATGTAAATTAGAAATAAAAGTTAATAAAATAAAACATAAGTAAAAAAAAAAAACACATGCATTGTCATCTTTAGTTGGCAGAATGTGAGAAGAAAGAAGCCATTGTTGAAGCTTTTAAATTTCGGCACCTAGGAAGCTTAATTTAGGTATGTTCTTTGCTCGGTTTTTGATAATTTTTACGTTTTTAAGATCGTTGTTTTGTATACTAGTTAGTCCATACTTTAATTTTCGGATTTGATGATGAATTTGTGATTTGCCATTGTTGAAAGCTTAATGTTTTTGTTGTTTGATGATGAAAAATAAATAAATGTTGGTAGATTATCATAGTTAATTAAGTGATTTTTTATAAAAATGTATATTAAGGATTAAATTGTGAAATTTGTAAATTGAGGGGTCAAAATATGAAATTAATGAAATTAATGGGCTGCTAGGGACCTAAGGAAGATTCGGCCAAGCATGGGTTTAAAGAAATTTTGTGTATTTTGTGTTGTTTTGAAATAGGGACTAAATTGAGAAAATATGAAATATTAGGGGCTAAAGTGAAAAATGCTCATTTATGTGTTTTTGGATGAAATTGATTGAACTTTTAATTAAATAAGTTAAATTTAAATTGATTTAGATCAAGAAAGGAAGAAATCAAATTTGGATCGGGGGAAGTCGAAAGTTGTTGAATAGTTGTTCCAATCTGTTCGTTTCCGTACGAGGGAAGTTCATATGCAAATAAACGTTTTTAAATTTAAATATAAATATTGTGAATTGATTTTTGTATAAATACATATATTGTCGAATTGAATTGTGTGTTGGAGGAATTATTTCGAGCTTAAATTGATTGAATTACGAAGTCGAAAGCCCCGTATGAGCATTAGAAATAGTGTAGGATACTGATGTCATGACATTAGGATTTCCAAGGTGTGATTTCGTGTAAGACCATGTCTGGGATATTGGCATCGTATATGATTCGTGTAAGACCCTGTTTGGGACAGAGGCTTCAATATGTGATAACATGTAAGACCATATCTGGGATATGGCGCTGTAATTGATATATGTGTTTCCGAGTATCCTTAATGATTCCGAATGGTTCAACGGGCCATGTCAAACGAATCCGAATGTGAATTTGAGCTAAATAATTCATGTACGTATAAGGTTTAAATGTTCGTTGAAAAATAAGGTAAGTGAAGCTACTATTGTGGTATTATGGATTTTATGAGAAAAGTGAATGTATATGTATATGAGATTAGTTCAATTTGGCCTATTCAAAATTGAATTATTCATGTTCTTGTGGTGATTTATTGCTTATGACTTACTAAGCTTTCAAAGCTTACTTTGTGCATTTCTTTCATTGTTTTATAGATATATAAAGTTAGCTCGAGCTCGGGGATCTTCAAGGATTATCATCACACTATTGATCACTATTTTGGTACTTTGATAGTTTGTACTTTTGATATATGGCATGTATAGCCTAGTTTTAATATGGTTTATTTTGACATAGCCATGCGAAAATGGCTTTATAATGATGTTTATGTTTGTGAATGATCAACCTTGTTGATGTGCTTATTTTGGAAGTATGTTTGATGAAAATGTGATTCAGCTCAAGTAATTACATAGTTGATGGATGTGTTTTTCAATTGGTGATACATGTTATTAAAACTAGATGATGTCTTTGCTTTATGATGTGAATTTGGCTATTTGAATGTGTTAGGATCGTCCCGATTAATCAACGAACAAGTAAAAATAGCAGAAAAAATTGAGAAATTGAACACACAAATTTAACGTGGAAAAACTCCTCCAAAGAGGATAAAAAACCATGGGCAAAGATAATTTTACTATAATGGAAAAAGAACGAAGAGTACAAAAGATGGAGATAAAAACTAAACCCCGAAAACCCGAAAACAAATAACCCTCAAAACGTAAACACAAAATTCTCTAAATGTGTTATGAGTTCTAATCTCTAATGGGTGTGTTTTCTAAGGTTGTAAAAGAGCCTATTTATAGGTTAAATTCATAGGTCAAATAATAATAAAATAATCTAAACTAATTAGTGTTTGATTGAAACAAATAAACAGAGTTTAACTAGAAGATTACTTCTCAAATTTGACTGAAATAGGAGTCATAATTAACAAATCTCCACCTTGACTCATATTTCCACAATGCCATCTTTACCAAAGCCTGCCACGAGCCTATCTTGAACCATGCAGGGAATTAACTGAGTCGAATTTGTGCTTAGAAACTGGAAGACTTCTGACTTGTACACTGCCAAATTAAAACTAACCCGGGTTTGATTTTCATGAACATAATGCCCTAACTTTTCAAAACCTGCATCCAAAAGAGAGTCTCTCTTTAACGAAACGGTCATACATTTTTCCCTCCTATGACCAAGTTGCCTCCGCTCTAAATGAGTTGGCTTCGACTCTGTAACGGATGAGGGACGTCCAATTTCACCGGTCACTGTAGAACCTTCCAGAATATAAAGATTGTCAGTTCTTTTACCTTTTAACAAAACGAGAGCTCCACGAGATACTTTAATGCCGCTCGACTCGATGTTCATTCTGCATCCTTTCAAGTCTAAAATACTCAATGAGATGAGATTCTTTCGTAAATCAGGTACATACCTGACATCTGAGAGTGTCCTAATCATCCCACCGTGTATTCTAATTTTAACAGTACCCATACCAATTACCTTACTAGATGAATCGTTTCCCATGCACACAACTCCACCTTCAACCGTACCGTATGTGGAGAACCATTCTCTATTGGGACACATGTGGAAAGAACATCCCGAATCTAGGATCCACTCAGACGTGAGCTTGGAGTTATCGCTCGTTGACACTAACAAGAAATCATCACCGCTTTCATCGACCAAATTAGCACCAGCTACATCTTCCTCGTTACTCTCAGCAACTCTTTTATTTCGCAGTTTATAGCAATCTGCTTTGACGTGACCTAACTTTTTATAATAGCGACACCTTTTGTCTCGTTTCTTTGATGCTATCAAAACGGAAGCTTATCTATCTGCCTTGCTATCCAAATGAAGCTCATTGTCGAGTTTGTCTCTACTCAACAAATGACCCTTCACATCTTCGAACGAGAGTTTGTCTCTGCCATAAATCAGTGTCTCTCTAAAAGACTTGTATGAAGGGGGTAAAGAGCACAATAATAGCATGGTCTGATCTTCATCGTCAATATGAACCTCAACATTCTTTAAATCATTTAAAAGAGTAATGAATTGACTGATGTGATCTCTAAGAAGCTCACGTTCGTTAATGCGAAACGTAAATAGACGTTGTTTCAACACTAAACGATTAGCTAGAGACTTAGTCACATAAAGAGTTTCTAACCTTTTCCATAAGGCGGATGAGGTTTTCTCCATCAATACCTCCTATAATACCGTATTCGTGAGGCACACCTGGATTGCAGACAAGGCCTTTTCATCAAGCTTTTCCCATTTTGTTTGATTTAGATTCTCAGGCTTTTTCCCGGAAACAACTTTTTTCAAGCCGGTTTGAACTAGAATTGCCATCATCCGAACTTGCCATAGATTGAAAATTGTCTCACCATCGAACTTCTCAATTTCAAAATTTGTTGCTGCCATATCTGAATGGGCTGATATATGAAAATTGAACTAGCTCTGATACCATTTGTTAGGATTGTCCCGATTAAGCAACGGACAAGTAAAAATAGTAGAAGAAATTGAGAAATTGAACACACAAATTTAACGTGAAAAAACTCCTCCAAAGAGGATAAAAAACCACGGGCAAAGATAATTTTACTATAATGGAAAAAGAATGAAGAGTACAAAAGATGGAGATAAAAACTAAACCCCGAAAACCCGAAAACAAATAACCCTCAAAACGTAAACACAAAATTCTCTAAATGTGTTATGAGTTTTAATCTCTAATGGGTGTGTTTTCTAAGGTTCTAAAAGAACCTATTTATAGGCTAAATTCATAGGTCAAATAATAATAAAATAATCTAAACTAATCAGTGTTTGATTGAAACAAATAAACAGAGTTTAACTAGAAGATTACTTCTCAAATTTGACTGAAATAGGAGTCATAATTAACAGAATGGCTTAATTATTAATTTATAACTTGATATAATTTGTTTTGGTATATTGGCTTGGAATTGGTAAATGATGGCATTCATATTCGGCTAATGATAGATATATTAAATACATATGCATATGACATGTTTGTATGTGGTTTGGTACCTAAAGATCAAGTTAGTTAGTTTAATGTTTGATTTTTGGTTGTAAATAAAAAGTGTTAATGGCTTATTGGATAATTAAATATATGATGTCTAGACATGATATTTATATGTGAATTAGGTATGTTTTGGTTTGTTATTTGTGTTCAAAAATGGTCCAAATTGATTTATTAAAATGCGCATAATTTGGTTATGTGTAAGAATTATATTTGATCAATTAGTGATGTTATATAATGAATCATTATATAGATAACTTATAAGTTGTAAAATATGTTTTGTTTTGACTTGATATTCAGTTATATAAAGGGCTGTATAAAGGTTTATGAAATGGTACATTTGATAATAGAATAATGAAATAAATGTATGAATTTGGATGTTTTGACTTATGCATTGGTGTTTGATTTGTAAGGGTATATATACATACTTGAATACATTTTAAATATTCGAATGACATGAATGTGATGGTAACAAAATTCGAACATTTGACTTATGAAATATGTGTGCTATATTGTTAAGGCATGTTAGTTTAAATTCGAAAATTTGAATAGGAAACAAAATTAAAATGGTTGAATTTTTTAATATGGTTTGTATGTGATATATGATTAATAAAGCATGATTGATTTTGGTTGACTATATGATTTTATATGCAAAATTGGTATATGTGAATTGTGGTATTCGAGTTTTGAGATATTATAACTTTATGCTTGAATAGTAGTAAATGATTGTTCTGAGCTGTGTTTTTGTTCGGTAATGCCTCGTAACCCTAATCCGGCGACAGATACGGGTTAGGGGTGTTACAAAATCATAATTATCCTGGTTGAGAAAGTGAGGTAGGGAGATAAGCGAATATCACCAACCAATCAATTAGTTAATTAGAAGCCGAGAGGTAATAATTAGTTAATCGGTTACTAATTCATCTCAAAACCTTAATTCGAAGTTAGTTACAAACCCTAAAACAAGTTAATCTTCCTGATTGGTTTATCAATTTAATTCATTTGTTTAATTTTCTTTATTTATTTATTTTTATTGTTCTTAATTTATTTTTTATGGTTAATCATATATAGGAAATAATTACTACTATTTAGACTTATTATTGTAAAAAAAAACGTTTTCATTATTTATTTCATCCTCTTTTGGGTATGATCCTCAAAATACTTCTGGTATTTCGTTGTAAAATTATATTACAATTTGACTTGTGCACTTGCGAACATCGCCATTCTTAACTCTTGTATTTTTGGTGTTATATTTATTCTGTAAACGACAACTCGTTTTTAGGCGGTTAACACCCTGACGTGACACTCTATTAGTAGTTTTGATTTCAACTTCGAGATTCTGATGTTCTACGTCGGGAACACTTACAGGGGTATGACCAGGGGCGAATCTAGGGGGCTGGCATGGGCCCCGGCCCCCCCTAAAATGTAAAATTATATTTAGGCCCTTATAATTTTTTAAAAATTTTAAATTAGTAAAGGTAAAATTGTACTTTGGCCCCCCCTAAAATTATAAAAATTCGATTTAATCCTTTACAGATTATAAAGATATAAACTATAAAAAATTAAAATTTCATCCGCCCCCCCTAAAAAATTTTCTTGGCTTCGCCCCTGGGTATGACATTAAGTTCCACCGGTGGACAATCCACAGGTGGTTTTGGTTGTACCTACAACTATACAAGAATGGATGATGTACTCCCTACAACCTCCATTGGTGAAGAGACATCCAACCTTGGACATGCTAGAGGGGTTGAGATTGAAGAGGACACTGAAACCAATGATGATCCAATCTAGGAGTCTGGGCTGGATGATTTGGAAATTGCATTATTTTCTGAATCAGAATCGGTTCCAACTGAACCAGAAGATGGAGGTTCAAATGATGAACGATGAAGGTTCGAACGAAGCTGTCGAAGAAAATCTACGGTTCAGGGCATACTCATCTCCAACCCACATGCATAATGTGGACCTCTCAACAGAAGGTGGGTTGGTGTTTTCAGAACTCCCACACAGAACCGGACCATGCGAGTTCTTTGTTGGATGTTGATGATTTAAAAGTGGAGAATGAGTTCTCCTCTAAAGATGCTTTTGTCGTAGCAATGAAGCGATACAACATAAAGAATAGAGTAAACTTCTACGTTGTTAAATCCCGATCGGAGAAATTCGAGGCGAAATGTGCAATGTGAGATGGTAGATGTCCATGGAAAATCATGGCTTCTAGAAGAAAAAGACGAGGTTATGGACTATCAAGAAATATACCGCTTCGCATACGTGTGTTGTCACGGGTATTGTGTCAAGACTGTCTAATATATGTCTCCAAAATTTGATCTTCCACCTATTTATAAAAGAAAAACATACAAAATTTTAAATTTCAATATAACAATTTAATAATGAAATTAAATTAGATTAAAAATAATATAAATATTATTTTTACCATTTGCAATTAGAAGACTGAAATATTTGTCATCCAAACGAATAGGAGAATTGACCATTAAAAATTAAAAAAAAAGGATTAAATTTCATAATACAAAATTAAATAAAAAAATCTTAAGACAATTTTTATAAAATTTGAGAGAATTGAAAGAAATTGAGAGTGAATTGAAAAAAAAATGGAATTGAGGGTTTTAATTTTTTTTTTGTTTTACTGTTGAAAGTGGGAAGTAGTCATTGGAATTCACTCGTTTGGGGTAGCCGTTGGGAAAAACGCATCCAGTTGGAAGTGTTTTACTGACAAAGCAGGAAAGCGCGTCTAGCTAGTAGCGTTTTCCTGCAACATTCATTGAAAATTTGTCCAACTCAGTGTGTTTTCTTGCAAAGTATGTTAAAAACTCGTCCAACTCAGCGTGTTTTAAAAAATCGGTCTAATCCCACAAATATTAAAAAGGGTCTAATATGATAAATATTCAAAAAAGCGTAATTTTTTTGACAATTCACCCTTTTTATGGTTATGGTTTTTGTCTATAAAAATCATTGATTTTAATATTAAAGTAATTTTTTTTTAAAATTTCAGTCCTTTAATTTCTGAACGAGGCAGTAGAAAATCTATACTTTAACATCAACATAAAATTTAAAACTAATCAAAATTTTCAAAAGGGTGATTGGTGTTATGTATTTCTTATCAAATTCACAACATAAAAGACAAATTAGTTAAAACATTTAAAATAGTTTTAGTTATAAATTAAAATCAAGTTAGTGACTTATTTAATTACAAAAATAGCATGAGGCCAGGGCTGTTTTACTATATTAGCCTTGAAATTAAACAAATATAAAAGATAAGGAATTTATGAAAAAATTGCAATTACCAAAAATAAAACACATAAAATTTCTTTGGGATCAGACCTACGCCCAGTCTGGCTCTGGCCGTTAACACCTCTAGTTATTACATTGTGGTTTCATTATTACTACCCCTGCCGTTTTGAAGAACTCAAGCAACCTTTAGTTCTTACTAAGAGCCCTTTACTCACGCTTTCGTTTCCCTCTCTCTCTCGCCTGCAAAACCTTTAAGTTTGGTATTCAGAACTGCTTCTCTTTACCATTTTAACCCCTGAACTTTGCCGCCATCCCGTTCCTCTTCAGGTAAACCAGCTGAACTATCTTCTAACAAAACTCTGTTAGTTTTAGCAATTGACAACGAATGTAGAAGGTGACGAATTCGATAACCAAATGGCGCCAACTGTTCGATAAAATTCCCCAGAAGCTTAAGCTTGTATTGCTTTTTTTAGCAGCAAAGAACATAAATTTTTTTCTTAAAATTCATTGGGTGTTGAAAATTTTTTATTATTATTATTATTATTATTATTATTATTATTATTATTATTATTATTATTTTGTTCAGTTTTTGATGTATGGTTTTTTGGATATATAGCGAGGAAGAAGAGGAGGTAGAAAAAATGCTGCCACAGAGACTGAAGAAGACAATCACTGATAACCCCAAGAAGCTTGCTAACTTGATTGACCTTGCAAATCTTCCTTCCCCAGTTAGAGAATTTGTGGGTCAGTCTCAGATTTCACGTTTGGGTTGCTTCTTTCGTGTTTGGTCTTATATCAAAGAGAACAATCTTCAGGTACTCTTAGGTCTCTCCTCTGTTCAATCAAATGTTTGTAAACGAATCTTGGAGAGGCTTTATTCACCCATATCTTTTTCCTATTGTTTTGCACTCCCTGGCGTTGCCTGTAGATTATTGAATAAATCTCATGGTTCATTGATAGTTGGGTCTTCCAATTCGTTATTAGCAGGTCAGAGTTGGATTGGTAAATTGTTGTGATGTTTAAGTAGGTACAAATAGCCTTTTCGCCCCCATTAATTTGAGTTTTCAAATGAGTATTTTATCTGTATCAGGTGTTTATTATCAAACATTTGGCATCTTTATATCATTGTTTCCATGAATGATAATGTTTTACTACAATTTGTGAAGATGTGTGTTCATGATGACAATGATATCATCTCTCTACAAGTTTGCATTGTATGTCCCAGGAAATGTTAATCATGTCTTGGATCATTCATTTTATCATAGAAAGTTTGATGCTATAAGATGGAATTCATGGGCACTGCTGTTGTCACCACCACTTGCTCCAGAGTCTAGAGGTTCTTAAATGATTTTATTTGTTATTAAGGCTTTCTTATGTATGTTTAATTGTTTATCATGGCTGGCAATTCGGCACTGGGCCCATAAAGTTTGTAATTCTCATTTTATGGAATCATTCTCTACTCTTTGAACCTTAATACTCATAGATTGATTTTGAACTTTTAGTCTTGATGCTCTGGTATATACACAAATTTACCCAAAGATCTCTCAGCATGTCACTTTTTCTTGATTAGGATCCAAACAACAAGAATCTTGTCAATTGTGATGAAAAATTGAGGAGTATTTTATTGGGCAAGCCTCAAGTTGAGCTGGCTGAACTTCCTGCACTTATCAAACTGCATTTTCCTAAAGTGCCAAAATAAGCCGAAGGATTCAAGTTGTGCTGCACCGAGTGTCTCTCATATCTTCGTTGAAGATCTCTAGCTGCTTCATGTTCTTTTAAATCAGTTTATTATTATTATTATTTGTATATGCTGATATTTGATAGTTTGGAGCAAATTTCTTATTAAAATTTAGGCTTTCCCTCTCAACGGAACCTTTTCTTTGAAGGATCTTAGTTTATAATGAAGAACAATTTTATTTGTTTATCTTATTCGAGTAGACAATGTCCATATCTATGGTGGGATCTCTTAGGAAGCTTTTCTGAATCTAACTGTTTTCTCTTCTTACAGCAATATCGTCTATTAGATTTTGAAATATTGAATGATTCTTTCTTGCAATTATTTTGCAAAACCACTTTTTCAAAATAAAAAAAATTGCAGAACCTCTTAGATCACAACAGAAATAGCTGTTTTCTCTTTTGGGGGGGGGGGATAACTTGATTTGAAGTTTGAACTTGTTCTTATGTTTTCTCATCTAACATGCATTCTTCCAGTTGACTTATTGTTTTATATATTTTCCTTCATTGGATGTAGTTGAAAAGGCAATAGTAAATATGATGTCTACTAATACTAGTTCTACAACAATGAAGCAGTGCTTCTATCTTCTACTTTTAGTAATTATCGGAACTCGGCTAGGGTAGTTTTGACCACATAATCAGCCAAAATGGCATTTGTTTTCTCTGTTGGGTGAAAGGCATCCCAGAATACATACTTATTGGCATCTGAACATGTAAATGGGTTCATATTATCACACAGGTAGCTCATCTCGAAGAATCCAGTCCCACAGCATGCGGTTTCTGCATCTTCAAATCCTGTAACGTAGAAAATTTATCAGAAATTTACCATAAGAGGAGAAGTATGTTAAAACACTTGCCTAATTACATCTGCATTCATACTGTGCGCACATAGGTTCAAGAACACATCCAAACACACACACACACACACACACACAGATTGCTTGGCTTTGCCTGAAAAGGTTTGTTTTTATGGTGTTATGGCTCTTCATTCATTCATTAGGTGGTATGATATTGCATGGTTTTATGCATGTTTTAAACAAAAAAGTTCATTGGATGAAACTAGTGAATGAGTTCTTGAGGCTTGCTCGAGGCAAGTGACAACATGGGGGGCATGAAAGTACCTAGTTTCTGTCTGGTTTCATATACTTGTATCCATGATTGTGTTTTTGTATATCGGCCTTCTATGTCTTAGTTCATTTATGCTTGAAGTCAAAGGATCATCTCATGGCCGTAGAGGTAAGCAATGTCTGTACTAAAACGCATGCAAAATCATTTATATTACTGAATATCTTGGGTACGAAGGAAGCCATAATCAGGGATAAGGAAAGGCTTGTAGATGCTAGGATTCCAAACAAGATTTGATATATGCTACCGTTTAAGGGAAGCTGAATGAAGCAACTGCGCTATTTACGGGGTTCAACATGGTTAATTTTACTAGACTAGTTTTGTACATAATATCTGACCCATGTGGATGGCATAAAACAGTAGTTAACCGTTTGGACAAGTTAGGTGATTGGATTCAAGTAGCGAATGTGCTCTTATTCTAGGTATTCCTTTTCTTTATATATGACCTTAGTAACAGTAGTTAACTTTTTGTAAACTATCGCTAATGGCTTACCAAAGTGACTTGGATTCCGAATCATTTCCATGAGCTTATCGTAGGGGTTTGACATAACCAGATGGATTCCACCAAGCTTCTGTTTCAACTCTGTGACTGCACCCTGTAACTTCTTGTTGAAATCTTTAGCCACATCATTATACTCATCGATACAGTCACTTCCAAAGAACATATTTGTTGTTCTTTCCAATGGTAAGCATCCCATTGGAGGAAGGCCGCCAATGACTACCTTCCGAGCTCCGAGCTTGTAAAGCTCTCTGATGAAATTGCTGGCAATTCCTATCAGAAAGCTCTGATACTCGTCAACTGAATACTCCGAAGATCTGGTAGGCAAAATGTAGTAGTTCTCTAAAAAGTCATTGGTTCCTATGCTTATTAGGTGCAATGATTCAGAAAAACGTTGATTAGCTTCATCTTTGCCTAGATATTTTCTTAGCTTGTTCTGATATTCTTTGTAGTACTCCAGTTCCTTCCAAAATGGTATGACAGACTGCAAATTCAAGAAAATGGCTTTTGTAAGTTGTAATTGATGACCTGTTGTCTATAGTTGATTAAATCTACTGAACTAGATTAAAAGAACATGTTGAAACTGAAATCTTTTGTCATTTGTTGCAGGCAAGAATCAAAATGGAATTTAACAACATTTATGAAAAACCTGATGCAAACAAAAATTTACAACTCACTGCATGACTTCTGTTTCACATGGTAAGACGGTTAACTTATCACCAATCCGTAGCTCGACTTACTAGCACATCAGAAGTAGCATTGTCATAACCAGTCCCGGCTGAAGCAAAGGAAACTCCGGTAGCGAAATCTTCTATGTCATACTTCGGGTCCAGATATGCAGGTATGGCTGGCTTGATCCTGAGGGCTTCAGAAATGAAGTCTGTTGCAATCCTTCCATTAGAAAAACGTCCTGTTGGCTGACCACCATAGTAATCCCTGCCATATGGCTCGAAGTTGCTCTTTAGAACTGTAGATACTTGGTTGTTGTTCCCTGGATCCACCGTAGAATCTCCGAAAACGATAATTGCAGGAATTGTTGCCCTTACTTTTGGTATTTGCATTAGGAGATTAACAAAAAAGAACAGTATAACAAGCTTACATGCCATATTTCAGTTTCGTTCCAACTTTCCTGGTTTGTATCATAAATAGCAAATAGGTTATTGGTAAAGCTGGTGTGAATGATTTTAATGATGGGAAGACCACTCCTACAATGTGGTATCGAGTAGTTTGAATACTAACATTGACAACCCTTTAATAGGCTGAGGCAGATGAAGTTTGTTGAGAGTTTTAATTGCTGAGAGTAGGTGAGAGGGCATTTTGTCTTGAAGCCATTGGACATGAAAACAAAGTTTTGGGTATGGTGCGTGATTGGCTTGGATCAACGAGACTTGGCATATTCCTTGATATATTTAGTATATCAATGATAATGATGGGAGAGAAGCAATATTTCTTAAAGTGTAGACAAATGGTTTTAATTTGGAGTTGGTAGATTGATAATGTATCTAATTAGGAGGAGATGGAAATTAAAGTGAGCTTAAACTATAAGATATTTTAAGAGCTTACCCTCAGTTTAGGCATTGCTAATGAAGTTTAATGTTTTTCTTTTTAAAGTAAATAAATAAAACTCGAGTAAGTATAGATACTTACATGCTGTGGAACTAAAAGGTGATTGGTTGGAGCTTTGATGGGCATGCATTAAAATATTCGATTTTCGACTTGGACTCCCTTTGCACTTTAAATTTGGTGGGTTTCAGTTAGGTGACAGCATTTATTTTTCACAGCATAAAACACACAAAACTCCATGCATACACGTTCTTGGGAATTTATCTCTTTTGTTTTGTGGAGATTGAAATTAAGAATTTTTTGTCGGGTGTGAATTAAATGTAATGAGAAACTTGGAGCCAAATGCATGATTGCTAACACCTTTGGTATAAACAAATAGAAATTTAGTTAGTTAGGTTGGAGTTTGAGACTAATTAAGTTGCTTGTAGTCTTTCTCTAATATAAACAACACAGCATTGAAGACCATTTCGCTTTGGGACATTGGATTGAGAATCACGAGTCATTTGTGACACGCTCCACTGCTATATCTCTACTTTTTCTTCTTTGAAAAGGAAAATGGAGATGATTTTTTTGGTGTGCGTGGAGGGACGTGCTTAATAAATTCTGAAAACAACAACTGCATTCATTGGTCCATAAAGAAATTAGTATCTCGTTTCCCATAATAATGGGGTTTAATAAATGCAGGTTCCTGGCGGTGGCTGTCCCATTGAAACGAGCTGTTTCTTTGTGGGAAGTTCTAGAGACAACCTTAATTGCATCCCAAACCAGTTCCTGGGGTTACACCAACCTAAGGTCTGTATCTTTTTGTAATTTTTTTATTTTTATTTTTAACAATTTATTTATTTATTTATTTTTAAAATTTAGATTCACCTATTAACACTATTAAAATTATTTTATTAAATTCAAGTTTATTAAACACTAATTTTTAATTATATTACTTTCAAGTGAATTTTTTTATTATTTCAAAATGTCGTTTTGATAAATTTAACAAATTGAATTTGGATTTTGAAATTTAAAATTTAAAAAAACTAAATTCCTTCTAAATTTGTAAAGAGTACAAAAATCTATAACATATTTTAACTTAATTTAAATTTACACATAAGATTCATCATGACTTTTTTTTAAAAATAAAATATTCTTTCCTATTCATTTAGACGAATCAATTTTAAGTATCATAATATTTATGCTTTATTCAAGTTTTCTATACGCTTTTTCTCACTTAAATATTTGAACTTTATTCTATCTCATATTAGTACTTAAACTATTGTTTTATTATAGTTTTTGGCCCCAAAAATTAATGGTGTGAAAAGGTGGTCCACTCAACTAATGAGAACATACCACATGTCAAGCACTGATTAATAATGTGGTTGTTGACCAAACAAAAAAAATATAAAAATTAATTTTTTAAAGAAATCTTAAAAATTAATAAAATAAAGAATGAACCTACACCTGTGGTGGTTAATTAATATGACAATTATTTGTTCAATCTCATTTTGAACACGATTCATAATAATATAAAAATGTAAAACAAAAATGGTTCAAAATTACAAAAAAATATTATTGAAAATTTAATTTTTTAAAAAATATATCCTTTTAAAATTAAAATATTACTAAAAAATAGATTTTTTAAGTATGTCCATGTTTGTTTTATGATCCAAGTTTGTAATTACCCCTCTCAGCAATATCGTCTCCAAGGTTTAAACCCATGTCTCTTCTTGATATTTCTTTTTTTTTTTCATGACCATAAAAAAAAAGACATTTCCTCTTGATATCTTTTTTTTTAATTTCACATTTATTTTTTTTTCATTTAATTATCCAAACAAACCTAGTTATTTAATTGCCTTATTAAGGGTCTTAAAACCAACAATCTCCAATGATTTTGTTTTCCTTTTCATTTTTTTTTGTTAGAAAAGAGGGCTAAAGTCTTGATCAAACTAAAGTAATAGTTCTCAGGAAATCAAACCTTTTCATATTTGCCTTTAGCAAGTGAATGGTGCTATGAGGAGGTTGGTTAAAAAGTAGAAGTTTTTCCTCCATCGGTAGACTCCTTGTAACACCCCTTCCCTAACCCGATCGTCAAGTCCGAGTTACGGGATGCTACATTTGTAACCAAAGCAACTACAACAAGCTTCAATACAATTCAATCATTTCAGCATGCTCATTAGTAAAAAACACATTTTCAATATGATACAAAACATTTTCTGATCTTATACGAGCTTATGAAAGGTTTTTTACTAACCCAAGGTCGATTAAGGACTAAATTGTAAAGTTTTCAAAATTTGCAAGTTGACGTTGTGACATCATTACTCAATTAGTTACGTTATGACTTCAAACATCTCAACGTCATGACGTCACTCACTATCGATACGTCTCAACGTCGTTGGGACTTGTAGTCGCGACGTCACAACTGTTTTGTCAAGAATCACTTTGGTACACATTCAATACTTTCAATCAAACATAATTTTTTTTTACAAACACATACCTATACCAATTTCATCCATGCATCAAATTATCCCAAACCATACCAAGCTGAGTTTATAACACATTTAGAATCCCTACTCAATTGGCACCAAACACATGATCAAAACCTAACTCATTCAAGCCATTCACCAATCTTAATCTATCAAATTACAATCTTTCCAAGTTCAAACCTATAAGGTTCATGTAAGCTTTAAAAATTGAGGATTCAAAAGGCATTGATATGATCACATTAGACTTATATTAGACCATATATAAACTTAGCAAACAACATAGTCTTAGCCATTAACATAACATAAGCAATCATAATTAAGGATGACCATTACAAAACACAATGGTCCTATATACATGACACAACTTTAGGAACCAAAATGAACATATTTCTATCGTTTCAATGATAGTGTGACATTTGCAAAGATTTGGCTTTGAGAGTTTCGCAAATGATCTACAAGTAGGAGAAACAACTAAAGTGAGCATTTAAATGCTTAATAAGTTCAAATGGAATTAAAACACTTACCTTGCTCATAGGTGAGCATGATATAACCTAAAGTTAGGCATACATTTAGCTAGCACATGACACTCTAAGTCACAACAAGGTATACACAAAAATCATGAGTATTAATATGCATTAAACATGATAAAAGTAACACAAACATTACCAATTTGCACCATTTCACAAAAGTTTATCACCAATTTCTCTACTTTCATTAAGATCATTACCATTTCATATTACATCATCAATTTACAAGATCAAGCCATTTCAATTTGAATCACGAATCATAATAGCACATTAAATTGGTTCATTTTTTTATTTCAAGATCTATTTTCAACATTTTGCCCAATGGAACCCTAGTAAAATAGACTCAGATACATGAGTGAACTATACCACATCAGATAGCTTATAAGAGCTTAACTATACCACACCAAGGCACCAAAATGCAAAGCCCGTAGGAATCAAATGTATAAACATTTTCAATTACATCCCTCTACCAAATCAAAGTCTCTGTAGGGACAATAATGCTCGATGATCTATAACAAATGCAAGATCTCGATATATCTTGTCATAATGTAACACCCTTAACCCATATTCGATGTCTGAACAGGGTTATGGAGCATTACCGAACTTATAAGTCAAACAATCATACATCTCATATACATTTATCATTCATATAAAAAACCATTCAAATACATTTATACAATCTCTAATACGAGCCCTCGAGGCCCTAAATAGACATTAAAAGTGGTTCGGGACTAAACCGAGTTCTCTACGAATTTTTAAGAAAACATGAAAAATTTTTCAAAGTGTAGAGGTCACATGCCTATGTAGCCAGGGGACACGTTCGTGTGGCTATGGGACACGCTCGTGTTTCAGGCCGTGTCTGACCCCGTGTAACTCACTGACTTGGGTCACACGGCCAGGCCACACGCCCGTGTGTTAGGCTATATACCCTTCGAAATAGCCTCACACGCCCGTGTGCTAGGCGTTGTGCTAGGCCGTGTGAAAACTGGGGGGTATACTGACTTGTGCCACACGGCCAAGCCAAACTCTTGTGTGCTAGGCTGTGTAAAGCTACTGACTTGGTTTCAAAAGAAGTATCAGGGGACACACGGCCGTGTCGCTTGGCCGTGTGTCACACACGGCTGAGACACACGCCTGTGTGGACAAAAATAGGCCACTTTCCAAGTCATATTCCTCACCCACATTAGTACCAACCTATACACATCAATTGGCATACAACCATGGCAGAAATAGGTACTCAAAACCAACCAATATCAAGTTTATAACATGAACATTTACACCACAACATGATATAACAAACAAATTCATTCGACCACTTTAAAACATACCAAATATACTTCAAAGGTTACCTAAATGGTCAACTACATGTATGAGGCATTATGCCTAACTTAACATTCATAACATTTTCAAATTTCAACCACTTGGCACTTTCAAAACCAATTCATCAACATGGCTTTCACATAGAAAATATTCACAATATATCGTAAGGACATTTACATCTAATTACATATAAAAACATATGTCATTTTCAAGTCAAATCGATTGGCTAATTACACCACAAAACATATAGGCCACATTAGCCAAAATGCCTATACATGACGTTTAACCCAAAATGTAAAGTCCAAAGTACCAAAATGAGTATTTGATAGTGTGACGCAAATCTTCGACGACCTCTAAACCGAGCGAGCTTCCGAGGCACTATAAAACATGGACAAATAAGCGGAGTAAACAATTTAGCTTAGTAAGTTCGTAAAACAGAGAATAAAAACTTACCATATTACCACAAATTTAGGTAAATAACTCAAAACATAACTCAATTCAATTTGGCCAAAGCCTATCATACACTCCATAATCATGTTAGTCATATATTCACATAAAAATGAAAACCATATATGAATTCATCGATTAATTGAATTCCCTGTACATGTAACACCTATGCTATGTAATCATATATCAAATATCAACCATTTCTATGTAAATACCCGTAATTGTTCATATCAGACTTGTATAATCTCGTAATAATACTATGCCCGTTGAACCATCTAGAATACCGTTAGATACAAGGGTGGTACACACGGAATGTACTGAACAGTAAATTCATCAATTCATGTACATGTATGCTCTTACGAGCCAAAATTGGTAAGCTCCTCCGAGCTGAAATACGGTAAGCTCATACGAGCTGTGGTGAGTCCGCAACACATGCAGGATCTCAACCAAAATCGGTAACCCTAATGACATGTCATTTGTATCTTATGAATTTCTAAGGTTTAAATGGGGCTCTTAGTACTATATCAGTTATGCATTCAATATTTATACACCATAATTACTAAATTCACACACATACACACACACATATTTCATTTAAAGTATATAAATACACAATGTAATTATACGAACTTACCTCTAATTAGGACGGAGTAAATCGACTGATCAATTCGTTACTTTTTCTTTTCCCCAGTTTAAATCCGAACGTGGCTTTTCCTGATTTATATAATATCAAATTTAACTAATTTAACAATGATTCTATTCAATTCAGTCCAATTTCATAATATGGTAAAATTACCATTTTGCCCCTAACATTTGACTTCTTTACAATTTAGTCCTTAGGCTCGTAAAATGAAATTCATGCAAATTTCTCAAAGCCTAAGCCTAGCCAAATTTTATAGGTGCTCAAAGCATCCCATATATCCTATAGTTTCACACATTTATCACCAACTTTTCATTTTTCACAATTTCACCCCTATTTGACCATTTTGTTAAAAATCCTTTAACAAAAGTTGTTTATTTAACAATAAGGATTCATTTTCTTCCACTAAACATCAAGAACAACAAAAATGCTCTCATGGCAACACCCTAGACTTTCAATCATATTGCAAATTTGATAAACCGTAATATGTACATATTTTAATCCCACATTTGGCATACTTTTGGATGATTTATCCCCTGAATTGTGGAATTTAGTGCTCCTAATACTTTAATTTCATGTTTTATACTTAGGAGAGCACCAGAGGATGAAAAGAATGAGAAACGGGCCAAAAATGGAGAAAATGGGCCAAAGTACGAAATTCACACGGCCTGAGCCCAAGCCACATGGCTGTGCCTCCTTAGCAGACCCAAATACGACCTGGACTTGACTTACACATGTGTGACACATGGGCATGTCCCTGAAGTGACCTTTTTGAATTCCACTAGGATTAGGATACTTAGGGACAAAGAAAGACATTTCGAAAGCCTATATAAACACCCTAAGTGTGACCTAAAAGGGGCAGTTCAGGTAGGCCGAGGAGCCAAGCTAGAGAGGCCAGAATTGTGGGATTTACTCGAAGAAAGCCAGTTGATTCATCTCAAGAAGCCGGAATCATACTCAAGATGAAAGATCTTCCCTTCAATTTCCTTCAGGGGGTTTAGGGTTTTTCTTATGTTTTGTTTTATACCTTCTTCTGAGATGTATTCTTTTATAATTATGAACTAAACCCCTCAAATACTTGAAGGGGATGAAACCTAAGACGGATCTTGTTATTGTTTTCTGAACTATATGATAAATACTTGATTTGTTCTTAATTATGTGTTCTTAATTCTTGTTTTGATATTTCAGGATATTGATTCAAGTATTGATGTGCTTAGGCAGTGGAGGAATATTCCCTGTTTAAGAGTAGATCTAGCACAGTTAAGCGGAGTTGATCGCAACCCTAGAGATTGGATGACGAAAATTTGCCGGATTAGGGTCAAACCTAATATGAGAGTCCACAGATCGAGTTAATACAATTCTAGGGGTTTTAATTAGAAAGAGATTTCAATTAATCAACCTAGGGTTAGACGTTAGTAGCCTCGAGTGAGGTATTAATATAAATTAGGGAATCCTACGGATCAAGTCAAGTGAATAAATCGTCTGGTTCAGAGTTGAATAACAAGTGAAGTCTAGGTGTATTCTTCCTCAGGTATTGTCTTAAATCAATTGGTTTTTCCCAAAAGTATTTTCCCCAATTCATTCTCTGTGTCTTAGCATCTTCAGCTTAGTAGTTAGTTATTTTTAGGTTAAATAACAATTCCCTTAATTCTTAGGCTAAATAATAAAAAGAAAGTTAGTATTAGTACTTTTGGTTCCCTTGGGTTCGACATTCCGGTCTTGCCACTAAACTATACTACTGTTCGATAGGTGCGCTTGCCTCAATCGTTGTCGTAAGTTAGTTTCTAGGCTTGATCATTCATTATATAAATATTAAGACTTTCAGACTACGATTATGTTTTTGGCGCCGTTGCCGGGGAACTTAAATTATAAGAACGCTCAATTTTTATTACTTTAGCCATATTTTATTTTTGCAATTAAATTTTATTTTTACTTTTCTAAATTTTCTTCTTTGCTTTTGGTAGGTATTCTAGTTTATGATTAGAAGAAACCCATCAGGACCGCTACTTTACGATAGTGAAATTGAAAGCACAGTTCGCAGAAACCAAAGAGAAATAAGGAGAAGCCTACAATATATAAAAGAAGAGCAAGGGAACGAAACTAATACTACTGAAGATATGACTGATAATAATCCGCTACCTCTGGTGGTGGCCGAAAATCATGCTCCTCGAACTATGTATGATTATGCTAAACCTAATTTAACAGGAACTGAGTCAAGTATTGTTAGACCTGCTATTGCTGCAAATAATTTTGAACTGAAACCTAACACAATTCAGATGATACATCAATTTGTTCAGTTTGATGGTTTGCAGGATGAAGATCCAAATAATCACTTGGCCAATTTCCTAGAATTTTGCGATAAGTTCAAAATAAATGGCGTTTTTGATAATGCCGTCCGTATTCAGTTGTTTCCCTTTTCGTTAAGGAACAAAGCTAAACAGTGGTTGAACTCATTACCACGAGGATCAATCACTACATGGGACCAAATGACCGAAAAAATTTTGTTAAAATATTTTTCGCCGGCTAAAACGGCTAAGTTGAGGAATGATATCTTTTCTTTTGTACAGATGGATTTAGAGACACTTTACGATGCATGGGAGAGATACAAGGATCTATTGAGAAGGTGCCCTCACCATGGGTTACCCTTGTGGCTCCAAGTTCAAACCTTCTACAACGGTGTGAACCCCTCAACAAGGCAGTTGATTGATTCAGCCGCCGGTGGAACCCTGAACAACAAAAAACCTGAAACGACTTACGAATTTGTTGAAGAGATGTCATTAAATAACTATCAGTGGCAAGTCACGAGGACAAAGCCAACAAAAGCCGCCAGTGTTTTCAACCTCGACGCAGTGACCATGCTATCAAACCAGGTAGAATTATTAAGTAAAAAGATTGATGGTTTATGTGGTTCTTCACAGGTACATCCAGATATGCAGTGCGAGATGAATGGAGGAGGGATGAGCAATACAGAATATCCACCTTACAATCTAAGAGCTGAAAACAAGCAAGTTCACTATATGGGTAACAATTTTAGACCTCAAAATAACCATTATAGTAACACTTATAATCTAGGTTGGAGGAACCATCCCAATTTCTCATGGGGTGGCCAAGGAAATCAAAGACAACAACCTTTCCCAAGCTTTCAACAGCAACCCTACCCACAAGAAAAGAAGCCGAACCTTGAGGAGATGCTAACAAAATTTATAGTGGTGTCAGAAACCCGTTTCCAAAACATCGAAACAGCACTCAAAAATCAAGAAGCATCGATTCAAGGGATCAAGAACCAATTAAGGCAACTTGTTAAGATCATATTTGAACGACTACAAGGTAGCTTGCCAAGCAACACTAAAACCAACCCAAAAGAGCAACTTCAAGCAATAACCGCTCATGATAGTGAAGGGTTAGATGAGCCCAAATTAAGGCAAGAGAATATGATAGAGGAAGGTAAGGTTGAGGTAAGCCATGAAAAACCAAAACCGGTAATTAAAGAGTACCAACCTCATGTGCCATACCCCAATGCGATGAAGAAAGACAACACAGATGAACAATTCAGCAAATTCTTTAAACTTCTAAAGAAATTACATATTAACTTACCGTTTCTTGAAGCTTTTTCGCAGATGCCAGATTCAAGGAAATTTTTAAAAGAGCTTTTGATAAATAAACGGAAGTTAGACGAGGAGTCGCATGTGGAACTAAACACAGTATGCTCAGCAATTTTGCAAAATAAACTACCACGAAAATTAAAAGATCCAGGGAGTTTTACAATTCAAAGCTTAATTGGTAGTTTATCTGTTGATAATGCTTTAGCTAATTTAGGGGCAAGCATCAATGTTATGCCTTATAAAATGTTTAAACAACTAGGTCTAGGGAAACCCAAACAAACTAGGATGAGCATTCAATTAGCTGATAAAACTATTAGAATTCCTAGAGGTATAATCGAAAATGTACTAGTCAAGATTGACAAATTCATATTCCCAGTAGACTTTGTCGTTTTAAACATGGATGAGGACAATAATATTCCTTTAATTTTTGGAAGACCCTTTTTAGCAACTGCTAGAACTAAAATTGATGTTGGTACATGTGAACTTATACTTCATGCAGGTGACAAAACAATCACTATTCAGGCTCTTGACACGGCTAGAACATCGAGCAATAAAGGTGAGAACATAAAATTTATTAATGACCATTCGGTTCAACATTCTTTTCAAGAAACATCAAGAAACTACATAGCTGAGCTTCATCCTACACCTTGTGCCAATAAATAAATAACTCATGAGGAACGAAGGCTTCAGATCGATTAACTAGACGAGTGGAAGCCACGTGTCAATGAGAAACCAAGAACACACGAAGCAAAACTAAAGCAAAACCATGTCAAACTTAAGGATGAGGCAAACCAGTTTCAGATCAGGGATCAGGTATTGTTGGATAAGACAGACCCTCGAATCACCACTTCAGACCTTAACACAAACTAAGAAATCCCTTTTGAGGTACTGAATATCTTCCTATACGGAATAGTCGAGGTAACTAATCCTAAATTCAACACTTTTAAGGTAAACACCACTTGACTTGAACTATATACTGATAATAGAACTGATAGCATGAGAAAGGATTTTCAACTCCTCAAACCACCATGATTATGCGAATGAGAGGTAAGTCTAGCTTAAGACTTTAAACGAGCGCTTCTCGGGAGGCAACCCGAGCACTAACCCCACTAATTAGTTTGTTTTCACGTTTTTAAATGCAAATTTCCATACCACACGACCTTGCACATGGGCGTGGCCGTGGCCGTGTGGACACCACGAATAGGTACATGGGCGTGGCAGAGATCGTCTTGAAACAGGACAAAAATTTTCCCTAAGACATGGGCTCCGACTAAAAGCCACAACCGTGCGACGCGACTGTGGTCGAAATTGCCTAAAGAACACGGGCTGAGATAAATCCACACGGCCGTGCGAGGTGGCCGTGGACGATATTATTAGCTTTTTCACATATCGCCGCCACCACCACCTCGAGATCACTCTGATGATGAGGGCCTTTGAGTCCTTTTATTATTTTTATTCTTATTTTTATTTCTATTTTAGTTCATTTTCCTTTATTATTAAACTCTTTAAAATTTTAAGTATAATTTGATTTCTTTTATCTCTGACTGTTTAAACTCTCGAGTAACTATAACAAACGTCCATTAAATAAGAACTTCCTAAAAACTCTACTGATGACTTCGCAGTTTAAAAAGGTTCAAGGTGCCACTCATGGAACGAACACACCACCGGAGTATTCTCCACCACCTTCACCTATGCCTAGTCATCATGTTCATCATTGATCATCCTCCAAGGATTTCATCCATAATTCAGGAAGTTTCACTTCTCTCCCTCTCTTATGACTTTCTTACTAATCATTATCTATCTTTGTACATTGAGGATAATGTACGTCTTAAGCGTGGGGGTCAACTATTGTATTATTTGAAAATCCTTGAATTATGTCTTGTTCTTAAGTAATCTTCTCATGTTACTATTAGAATGAAACTTCCTTGGACTCATGATTTTTATTGATATGTTTTGGATTAAGTCATTGATAATTGTGTAGTGATGATTTAAACTTTAGGAGACTAGAGAATCAAGCATGATGAGTCTATTTTCAAAAATTAAAGTTTTGTTAGGTTGTCTACCTGAATCTAATTATTACCTTGAAGTTTGAAATTTACAAGGTTAATATAAAAAACCCATAATTTTTGTGGGATCTTGAGCCTTTTAGAGCATACATTCTTTCTTGCTCACTTTATTGATTATGAGTGTGTCAACATTGATTTGTTATTCTAGAACTTGCTTCGATTATACATGTTGAGACCACATCATTGATTTGATATACAGAGATTATAAAGGCACTTAGGATTTAACCCACTTACTCCACTAAAAGCCTACCATCACAATTAACCCCTAGTGAACTCCTTTGATCTTAACAACCCTTTTATTGACTCACCCACTAATATTAACCCAAAACCCATCTTGTATTTGTTATCACCATTTCTCTTGACTACCCTTATATCGAGATTTGATTTGATCACTTGCTTAACTACATTCTTTATTTCAATTGTTAAAATCTATTTACATAATTTGTAAATTAAAAAAAATAAAAAAAAATCAAAGTATATTCATTATTAGTTCTATGTTAATTGAGCTTATACGTTTAATTTCACATCTTCAGAAGAAGATCGTATCATTAATTATTCATTATCGATTCATTGTTTCTAGTTAGGTAATTTGTCAATTCAATCTCGATTTTAACCCTCTAATTCAGCTTTTATCCACACCTTTAACCCAAGCCCCATTACAACCCTTAAAAGACCTTTTGGTCTGTGTATCATTTCATTTTATAGTGGTGGAGATTTGATTTTCATGCAAGCCTATAAGATTAACTTTTCATGTTTGACTTTTGAGTGCTTTCTTGAACCTTAAACACTTTGAGTGATTTGAGTGAATCATTTGTGAGGATGTCAATCCTTGTCGGTTTTGAATCAAAGGTAATCATTTAGATAAGGGGAAACACCTAATATTTTCGTGCTACAAAAACTATGACTTTGATTGGTTGAATCTTTAGAACCCTTTTGGTTAAATTATCAATGTATGAATTACCTATGAATTATGATGAAACACTATTGATGAATATTATAAATTGAGGAAGTTCATTTTAATTGTGAGTTGAGAACTTTGCTTGAGGACAAGCAAATGCTTAAGTGTGGGGGGTATTTGATAAACCGTAATATGTACATATTTTAATCCCACATTTGGCATACTTTTGGATGATTTATCCCCTAAATTGTGGAATTTGGTGCTCCTAATCCTTTAATTTCATGTTTAATACTTAGGAGAGCACTAGAGGATGAAAAGAACGAGAAACGGGCCAAAAACAGAGAAAATGGGCCAAAGTACGAAATTCACACTGCCTGGGCCCAAGCCACACGGCCGTGCCTCTTTAGCAAACCCAAACACGGCCTGGACTCGACTTACACGGGCGTACCACACGGGCGTGTCCCTAACGTGACCTGTTTGAATTCCACTCAGATTAGTATACTTAGGGGCAAAGAAAGACATTCCGAAAGCCTATATAAACACCCTAAGTGTGACCTAAAAGGGGCAGTTAAGATAGGTCGAGGAACCAAGCCAGAGAGGCCAGAATTGTGGGATTTACTCGAAGAAAGCCAGTTGATTTATCTCAAGAAGCTGGAATCATACTCAAGACGAAAGATCTTCCCTTCAATTTCCTTCAGGGGGTTTTAGGGTTTTTCTTATGTTTTGTTTTATACCTTCTTCTGAGATGTATTCTTTTATAATTATGAACTAAACCCCTTAAATACCTGAGGGGGATGAAACCTAAGACGGATCTTGTTATTGTTTTCTGAACTATATGATAAATATTGATTTGTTCTTAATTATGTGTTCTTAATTCTTGTTTTGATATTTCAAGATATTGATTCAAGTATTGATGTGCTTAGGCAGTGGAGGAATATTCCCTGTTTAAGAGTAGATCTAGCATAGTTAAGCGGAGTTGATCACAACCCTAGAGATAGGATGACGAAAATCTGCCGGATTAGGGTCAAACCTAATATGGGAGTTCACAAATCGAGTTAATGCAATTCTAGGGGTTTTAATTAGAAAAAGATTTCAATTAATCAACCTAGGGTTAGACGTTAGTAGCCTCAAGAGAGGTATTAATATAAATTAGGGAATCCTACAGATCAAGTCAAGTGAATAAATCGTCTGGTTCAGAGTTAAATAACAAGTGAAGTCTAGGTGGATTCTTCCTCGGGTATTGTCTTAAATCAATTGGTTTTTCCCAAAAGTATTTTCCCCAATTCATTCTCTATGTCTTAGCATCTTTAGCTTAGTAGTTAGTTAATTTTAGGTTAAACAACAATTCCCTTAATTCTTAGGCTAAATAATAAAAAGAAAGTTAATATTAGTACTTTTGGTTCCCTTGGGTTCGACATCCCGGTCTTGCGACTAAACTATACTACTGTTCGATAGGTGCGCTTGCCTCAATCGTTGTCGTAAGTTAGTTTCTAGGCTTGATCATTAATTATATAAATATTAAGACTTTCAAACTACGATCAAAATTAGTCCCCTATTTATCTAGACTAAGCTACAATGGTTTCGAAAACATAAAAATCAACAAAAATGGGACAGAACATCACTTACATGCTAGGGAATAGCTTGGCTGAAATTTTCAAGCTTCCATGGCTATTTCTTGTTTGTAGAACTGGTTGGTGAATGAAAATGTAAAAGATGATAGCTTTTTTTTTTTTGTTTTATCTTTAATTTACCTTATACCAACCTAACATTACCAGTTTCATGATTACACTCCATGTACATCCACTAACTCAATTGTGGTCTAATTACTCAATAAGGACCTTTACTTTAAATTTCTATAGCTATTTAACACCTTTAGCTAATAGAACACAACTTTCGCACTTTATGCAAATTAGTCCTAATTCACAAATTAAGCATACAAACGGTAAAATTTCTTAACGAAATTTTTATACTATAATTCTAACATGTTGTTGATATTAAAATAATATTAAAATAAATTTTACAACCTCGGATTAGTAGCCTCGAAACCACTATTCTGATTTATCTGAAAATTTGTCGTTACAACTCTCCCCCCTTTAGGAATTTTGGATAAACCGTAAAAGCAACATATTTTAATCCCACATTTAGTATGCTTTTGGATGATTTAAGCCTCGATTGATATAAAAAGGTGCTCTTAATCCTTTCTTTTCATGTCTTATACCTAGGAAAGCACCTAAGGATAAAAAGAACATAAAACGGGCCCAAAACGGAGTAAATGGGCCATATCACGAAATCCACACGGCCTGGACTTAAGCCCACATGGCCGTGCCGTATTGATCATCTAGAACACGACCTTACGCTCGAGTCACACGGCCGTGCCTCATTAATGAAGTCCGAACACAGCTTGAAGACTAGTTACACGGGCGTGTGACATGGCCGTGTCCCTGTCGTGGCAAAGAGCAATTTCATTCAGATTTGGATACTTTGGGGTGAAGAAACACATTCCAAGAGCCTATATAAACCCCCTAAGTGTTACCTGAAAGGAAGGCGGTTAGCTAGGCCAAGGAGCCAAGCCGAAAAGGTCAGAATTGTGGGAATCACTCGAAGATAGCCAGTTGATCCATCTCTAGAAGCCGGGATTCTACTCAAGATGGCGGATCTCTCCTTCAATTCCTTCAGGGAGTTTTAGGGATTTCTTATGTTTTGTTTTATTTTTTCTTCTGAGATGTTTTCTTTATTTTTTATGAACTAAACTCTTCAGATACCTGAAGGGGATGAAACCTAGATGAATCTTGTTATTATTTTCTGAACTATAAGATAAATACTTGATTTGTTCTTAATTATGTGCGCTTAATTCTTGTGTTAATGTTTCCGGGATATTGACTCAAGTCAGATGTTCTTAGGTGGAGGAGCAAAAGTCCCTGCTTAAGAATAGATCTAGCATAATTAAACCGGAGTTGTTCGCGCGCCTAGAGATAGGGTGACGAGATTTTGCCGGATTAGGGTGAAACCTAATATGGGAATCCATAGATCGATTTACTGCTATTCTAGGGGGTTATTAAGTGAGAAAGAGATTTCCGTTAATTAACCTAGGGTTAGACGTTATTCACCTCGAGAGAGGGTTTAATATAAATTAGGGAATCCTATGGATCAAGTCAAGTGAATAAATCGTATGGTTCAGTGTTAGATAACAAGTGAAGTCTAGGTGGATTCTTCCTGAGGGTATCGTCTTAAATCAATTGAGTCTTCCCTCAAGTTATTTCCCAATTTATTCTTTTTGTCTTTACGTCTTTAGCTTAGTAGTAGTTAAGTCTAAACAACTTCACTTATTTTAGTCTAGATAATAAAAAGAAGGTTAGTATTAGTAATTTTAGTTCCTTTGGGTTCGACAATCCGGTCTTGCCTAAGCTATACTGATGTTCGATAGGTACACTTGCCTTTAATCGTTGTCAGAGTTAGTTTGCAGGTTCGATCATTCTCTGTATAAAGTTTAAGACTCTGATTCCAGCGATCAAGTTTTTGGCGCCGTTGCTGAGGAACTAAAATATTAAGAAAGCTCTATTTTTATTACTTTAGCCATTATTTTTATTTTTCACAAATTATTTTTATTTTTATTTTTTTAGGTTAAATTTTGATTTTGCTAAATTTTCTTTCTTTTTTCTCCTAGCAGGTACCTTTAGTTTATGGCTAGAAGGAACCCGAAAGGACCACTAGTATACGACTGTGAAATTTAAGCTACCGTTCGTAGGACTCGCAGAGAAATCAAGCGAGCCCTAAATTACACAGAGGAAGACCAAAAAGGCAGATCCAATCCTACTGAAGGGATGGACGAGAATAATCCACAACCACATGATGTGAGAGAAAATAATACTTCATGTACTATGTTTGGTTATGCTAAACCGCATTTAACAGGAGCTGAATCGAGTATTGTTAGGCCTGCTATAGCTGCTAACAATTTTGAATTAAAGCCTAACACAATACAAATGATTCAACAATTTGTACAATTTGTTGGTTTGCAGGACGAAGATCCAAACACTCATATAGCTAATTTTTTAGAGTTTTGTGATACCTTCAAAATAAATGGCGTTTCTGGTGATGCCATACGTCTTCAATTATTCCCTTTTTCATTAAGGAATGAAGCCAAACAGTGGTTAAACTCGTTACCACGAGGGTTAATCACTACATGGGAGCAAATGACCGAAAATTTTTTATTGAAATATTTCCCACCGGCCAAAATGGCCAAATTACAGAATGATATCTCTTCTTTTGTGCAGATGGATTTAGAGACATTATACGACGCATGGGAGAGATACAAAGATCTCTTGAGAAGGTGTCCACACCATGGTTTACCCTTATGGATCCAAGTCCAAACATTCTATAACGGTGTAAACCCCTCAACAAGGCAATTAATTGATTCAGCCGCCAGTGGAACTCTGAACAACAGAACTCCTGAAGCATCCTACAAGTTCATTGAAGAGATGCCACTGAATAACTATCAGTGGCAAGTTACAAGGTAGTTAACTGTTGATAATGCGTTAGCTGATTTAGGGGCAAGCATAAATTTCATGCATTACAAAATGTTTAAATAACTAGGTCTAGGAAAACCCAAACAAACTAGGATGAGCATTCAATTAGCTGATAAAACTGTTAGAATTCCTAGGGGGATTATCAAAGATGTTCTTGTAAAAATTGACAAATTCGTTTTCCCAGCAGGTTTTGTTGTATTAGACGTGGACGAGGATAATTCAATCCCCTTAATTTTAGGAAGACCCTTTCTAGCAACTGCCAAGACTAAAATTGACGTTGCCACAGGAGAACTTATACTTTGTGTAGGCGACGAATCAATCAGTCTTCAAGCTCTTGACTCGGCCAGAACAACAATCAATGAAGGTAAGAAACTCAATCCAGTTGATAATCAATTTGTGCAACCTTCATCGCAGGCACAAGGATACAAACCGGAGCCAAGTCATAGACCCCAAGCCAACAAGGAAGAACTACATAATGAACAAAGCCTTAGGGTCGACAAACTAAAAGAGCAGAAAACACAAATCAAAGAGGAACAGGAACCGCACGAAGTAAAACCTAAGTAGCCCCCAGAAGAGCTCATAGGAACATCAAACCACGTTAAAATAGGAGACCAGCTACTGTTAGAAAAAGCCGACCCTCACATCACCACATCAGGCCTGAAAGTAAACGACGAAATTCCTCATAAGGTACACAATATCTTCCCACACGAAACAGTCGAGGTAAGCAATCCAACATTTGGCACTTTTAAGGTAAACGCTTCTCAACTTAAACTTTATCAAGAAAATAGAATTGTAAGCATGAGGGAAGATATTCAAACCTTTAAACCTCCCTGATTTTAAATATAAGGAAAGTCCAGCTTAAGACTATAAACGAGTGCTTCTCGAGAGGCAACCCGAACACTAACCCTATTTACTTTCACATTTATTTTCAGTTTCTTTTCTTTTCTTAGTTCTGAAAATTTAGTTTTTTTTTTAAAATAACACAAAACTGCAGATTTTGAAGCCACACGGCCTTGTACATAGCCGTGGCAGTGGCCATGTAGACCATCAAAATCTCTGTACTGACATAGCAGAGGTCGTACGAATCAGTCCCAACTAATTTTTTAAGTCACGGACTCAACCACTCCCTCACGGGCACCGACAAAGTGGCACGGCCGTGCCTGACGACTGTGTGAAGCTACTGACTTGCAAACCACGGGCAGAACACGCCCGTGCCTTCAAACCGTGCCAACATATTGACTTGTCACCAACGGCGTGACTGATTGAAAAACGAGCATGGAGAAACAACACGCCTAGACACACGACCGTGCAAAGTGGCCGTGTGCATCGACACGCCCTCGGTCCACGGGCGTGGGAGAATGTCAGAGTTGAGCCTCTATTTAAACCCAACCTTCCTTCCCCATTCTTTCCACTGTTCAATTCTTTTTTTTCTCTTTCCCCCTTATTTTCAGATTTCTCTCTACATAACAAATCTCAATAAACTCTTGAGCTATACCAAAACCATGCCGAAGAAGCGGAAGAAGACAAGCATAATCTCACCAAGGGTGACCCCTATACATAAGCTCATGCCGTCCGCTTCATCCAAACAACAAGCCAAGGGTCTTTGAGACCATTTAGTTTTTATTTTTCTTTTCTCTTTTGCTTCAATTTCCTTCTCTTTGACAATCTTATGCTTAATCTAGTTTAATATATTTTAATTTCTTAGTGTTAGGTTGTAAAGGCTACTTGGGAATCACGCCACTTCCGCCACCGCCAGCACCTCCGTCACCTTAGAAGTCACACCCACCTCACGAACCATCTACCAATAATGATTCTCAAGCCCTTTTATCTTCCAGTCTTAGTTTATTTTCCTTCTTAGTCTCATTTTCTTTTTCTTTCTTGTTTTTAGTTACATATTTCGTTTATTTAAATGTATCTTAATAATTCCTGGCTAATTCCCTACGAGCTCCCCAATTTCTTCATCTAGAGCAGAGCTCGGCAGCAGCCACCACCCCTATCGACTTCCAACTCCGGGAAACCATCCAAATTCAGGAAGTTTCACCTCTCCCTCTCTCTTAAATTTTATATACATCTTTGTACATTAAGGGCAATGTACATCTTAAGTGTGGGGGGTGAATATTTATTTGAAGAAAGGGCCTAACTTTCTGCATTATTCTCAAATCCGGCCTAACTTTCTTCATTATTCCCAAAATCTCTGAATTTAGTCTTGTTTTTAAGTAATTTCCTCATATTGCTAATTAGGATAAAATTTCTGATGGTTTATGATTTTTATTGATATGTTTTAGATTAAGTCATAGTTAATTGTGCATTGATGATTAAATTAGAAGAATATTAGAGAATCAAGCATGATAAGTCTATTTTTCAGAATTAAAATTTTTACTAGGTTGTTGAGCAGAATCTGAATATTATCTGGAAGTTTGAAATTTACAAGGTTGATGTCAAAACACCCATAAATTTTATGAGATTTTGAGCCTATTAGAGCATATATTCTTTTTCATGCTCACTTTATTAATTATGAGTGTGTCAACTATGAACTGTTATTCTAGAACTTGACCACACCTATGATTTGATATACAGAGATGATAAAGGCACCTAGGTTTTAACCCACTGACTCCACTAAAAAGCCTACCTCCATAAATTAACCCTTAGTGAACCCCGTTGATCCTAATAACCTTTTTTATTGACTCACCAGCTAATATTAACCCAAAACCCCTTTGTATTTGTTATCACCATTCCTTTTGACTACCCTTTGATCGAGATATGATTTGATTAAGTTACCTAATTAAATTAGTTCAGTAATTGAATTCATCCTTTATGATTTGTTCTTAAAAACAACTGAAGTATATTCAGTATTAGTTCTACTAAGTGAGCTTACATGTTGAAATTCCACATCTTGAGGAAAATACTCGTATTATTAGTTTTCAATTGATGTAATTTTTAGGATTAGTTCAATTTTTTTAGGCAATTTGTCAGGTCAGTCTCGATTCTAACCTTATAATTCAGCCTTTATCCACACCTTTAACCCTAGCCCCGTTACAACCCTGTTAAAGACCTTTTGATTTGTGTATCATCTCATGTTACAATGGTGGAGATTTGATTTTCAGGCAAGCCTATGGGATTAACTTTTCAGGTTCGACTTTTGAGAGCTTAATTTTGAACCTTAAACACCTCGAGCGATTTGAGTGAATCATTAGTGAGGATGTCAATCCTTGTCGATTTTGAATCAAAGGTAATTATTTAAATAAGGGGAAACACCTACGTTTTTATGCTACAAATATATGACTTTGACTGTTTGAATCTTTAGGACTCTTCGAGTTAACTCATCCATGTATAAATTATCTATGAATTATGACGAGACATTATTGATAGGAATTATGAATCATGGAAAGTTTGTTTTAATTGTAAGTTGAGAATTTTGCTTGAGGACAAGCAAAAGATTAAGTGTGGGGGTATTTGATAAACCGTAAAAACAACATATTTTAATCCCACATTTAGTATGGTTTTGGATGATTTAAGCCTCGATTGATATAAAAACTCTTAATCCTTTCTTTTCATGTCTTATACCCAAGAAAGCACCCAAGGAAGAAAAGAACATAAAACGGGCCCAAAACGGAGTAAATGGGCCATATCACGAAATCCACACGGCCTGGACTTAAGCCCACACGGCCGTGCCACATTGATCATCTAGAACACGGCCTTACCCCCGAGTCACACGACCGTGCCTTATTAAAGAAGTCTAAACACGGCTTGAAGACTAATCACACGGGCGTGTGACATGACCGCGTCCCTGACGTGGCAAAGAGTAATTTCATTCAGATTTGGATACTTGGGGGGCGAAGAAACACATTCCAAAAGGCTATATAAACCCCCTAAGTGTTACCTGAAAGGAAGGCGGTTAGCTAGGCCAAGGAGCCAAGCCGAAAAGGTCAGAATTGTGGGAATCACTCAAAGATAGCCAGTTGATCCATCTCTAGAAGTCGGGATTCTACTCAACACAGCGGATCTCTCCTTCAATTCCTTCAGGGGGTTTTAGGGATTTCTTATGTTTTGTTTTATCTTTTCTTCTGAGATGTTTTCTTTATTTGTTATGAACAAAACTCTTCAGATACCTGAAGGGGATGAAACCTAGATGAATCTTGTTATTATTTTCTGAACTATAAGATAAATACTTGACTTGTTCTTAATTATGTGCGCTTAGTTCTTGTGTTAATGTTTCTGGGATATTGACTCGAGTCAGATGTTCTTAGGTGAAGGAGCAAAAGTCCCTGCTTAAGAATAGATCTAGCATAATTAAAGCGGAGTCGTTCGCGCGCCTAGAGATAGGGTGACAAGATTTTGCTGGATTAGGGTGAAACCTAATATGGGAATCCATACATCGATTTACTGCTATTCTAGGGGGTTATTAAGTGAGAAAGAGATTTTTGTTAATTAACCTAGGGTTAGACGTTATTCGCCTCGATAGAGGGTTTAATATAAATTAGGGAATCCTACGGATCAAGTCAAGTGAATAAATCGTATGGTTCAGTGTTAGATAACAAGTGAAGTCTAGGTGGATTCTTCCTGAGGGTATCGTATTAAATCAACTGAGTCTTCCTTCAAGTTATTTCCCAATTTATTCTTTTTGTCTTTGTGTCTTTAGCTTAGTAGTAGTTAAGTCTAAACAACTTCACTTATTTAGGCTTGATAATAAAAAGAAAGTTAGTATTAGCAATTTTAGTTCCTTTGGGTTCGACAATCCGGTCTTGCCCAAGCTATACTACTGTTCAATAAGTACACTTGCCTTTAATCGTTGTCAGAGTTAGTTTGCAGGTTCGATCATTCTCTTTATAAATTTTAAGACTCTGATTCCAGCGATCAATTTTTGTCCCCGAAAATCTTACCAGAAAATAGGTTAGGGTATTGTTTTCTCATGGTTTCCTCGGGTTCCCAAGTAGCCTCCTCAATCCCGTGACGATTCCATTTCTTAATTCTTTGATCTCTCGTGCCAAAATTCTGATCGGTTCTTCAGTATACGATATGTCGGGCTGAATCTCAACTTCGGTCGAAGAAATTATATGCGAAGGATCCGATCTGTACCGTTGTAACATAGATACATGAAACACATTATGAATCTTTCCCAATTCTGACGGTAACTCTAGTCAATAAGCCCCCAATTCTCTTGATAATTTCATATGGTCTGATAAATCATGGACTCAATTTTCCTTTGCGACCAAATCGGAGAATTCTTTTCCAATGCGATACTTTCAGAAACACCTTACCACCGATTTGAAATTCAATATATTTACACTTCAAATCCGCGTACGATTTCTGTCGGTCTGAGGTAGCTCTCAAACTGTAACAAATCACTTTCACTTTTTCTTTGGTTTCTCTGATCAATTCAACCCCGTGTATCTTTTTCTCACTAAGCTCAGTCCAGTACAATGGAGGTCGGCATTTACGGCCATATAAAGCTTCGTACGGTGCCATCTTATTGCTCGATTGAAAGCTATTATTGTACGCAAATTCAACTAATGGTAAATATTTTTCCCAATTACCTTCGAACTCTAGCACACAACAGCGCAGCATATCCTCAAGAATCTGAATCACTTTTCCAGACTGACCATTGGTTTTATGGTGAAATACAGTGCTAAAATGCAACCGCGTGCCCAAAGCCTCTTGTAGTTTCTTCCAAAATCGTAATGTAAACCTCGTATCTCTATCCGAAATAATAGAAACTGGCACTCCATGCAATCTGACAATCTCAGAGATTTACAACTCAGCTAATCTGTCAAGTGAGAAGTCTGTACGTACCGGAATAAACTCAAATGATCTACAATGACCCAAATAGCATCTTTCTTTTTTGGAGACAGAGGTAATCCCAATACGAAATCCATCGTAACTCTATCCCATTTCCACTCTGGTATCATTACTGGCTGTAACATTCCCAAAGGCACTTGATGTTCAGATTTAACTGTACATCTTAGTACTCCCCAGATGAATAGACAAGCTACCACTGTATGCTTCGTATAAAATTTTCTATATAAGCTCGGGATTCTTCGGCACAAACTCTACCTTGGAACAACAAACAATCATTGAATTTGACCTGAAACTTTGAATCAGTAGTCAACTCACACTGTACTCTTTTAGCTTGCAATTCATTATCACATTTCTGAGCTTCACAAATTTGTTGAAGAAATATCAGTTTAGCTTTCAACTCGGCTAATATCGAACCATCATCAGACAAGGTCAACTGCGTATTCACTACTCGCAAAGCAAACAAAGATATTCTACTCAAAGCATCCGCGACTACATTTGCTTTTCCCGAATGGTAATCAATCACTAACTCATAATACTTCAACAATTCGAGCCATTTTCGCTGTCTCAAATTTAAATCTTTTTGTGACATCAAATATTTCAAACTCTTGTGATCGGTAAATACATGGCATTTTTCACCTAACAAATGGTTTCACCAAATTTTCAATGCAAAAACAATTACAACCAACTCTAAGTCATGGGTCAGATAATTCTTCTCGTGCATCTTTAATTGCCTGGAAACATACGCTATCACATTGCCCTCTTGCATTAAAACACATCCCAAACTGTTCAATGACGCATCACTGAAAATTACAAACTCTTTACCCGACTCAGGCTGAACCAACATTGGTGCTTCGGTTAACAATACTTTCAACTGATTGAAACTCTGTTGGCATTTCTCAGACCACTCAAATTTCACATCTTTCTGTAACAATCGAGTCATCGGTGTAGCATTGAGAACCCTTTTACAAATCTCTGATAATAGCTACCTAATCTCAGAAAACTTCTGACCTCAGATATGTTTTTCAGTGGTTTCCAATCAATAACTGCTAAAATCTTACTCGGATCCACTTAGATGCCATCCGTCGATACAATGTGTCGCAAAAATCCAACTTCTCAGAGCCAAAATTCACATTTGCTGAATTTAGCAAATAAATGTTTATCTCTCAACGTTTGTAGAACAATTCTAAAATGTTTAACATGTTCAGACTCATCTTGGGAATAAATTAGAATATCGTTAATGAATACAACAATGAATCTGTCTAAATACGGTCTGAAAATTCTATTCATCAAATCCATAAAAACTGCAGGAGCATTAGTTAACCAAAATGGCATAACAAGAAATTCATAATGTCTGTACCTGGTTCTGAATGTAGTTTTTGGCACATCCGAATTTTTAACCCTCAACTGATAATAGCCAGATCGCAAATCAATATTTGAAAATACTGCTTCTCCTTTTGAACTGATCTAATAAATCATCAATTCTTAGAAAATGATATTTATTCTTAACCGTAACCTTGTTAAGTTGACGATAATCAATACACAGCCTATTCATCCATCCTTCTTCTTTACAAATAAAATCGGTGCACCCTAGGGTGAAAAACTTGGTCGTGCAAAACCTCTATCCGTTAATTCTTGCAACTGAGCTTTCAACTCTTTCAACTTTGTCGGAGCCATTCTGTACAGAGCTATCGATATCGGTGATGTTCCCGGTACTAACTCAATAGTAAACTCAACCTCTCTAATCGGCGGTAACCCGGGTAACTCTTCTAGAAAAACATCTGAATATTCACAAACCACTGGTATCGATTCAATCTTCGATTCAGACACCTTTGTTTCAAGTACGTAAGCAAGGTAAGCATTTCAACCCTTTCTCACATATTTCTGCACTAACATAGTCGATATCACTACAGGCAACCCACTCGAATCATCGGATTCAATACGAAGAGTTTCACCATTCAGACATCTTAACTTAATAATCATTCTTCTACAGTTTACAACAGCATCATGCATAGTAAACCAATCCATACCCAAAATTACATCAAACTCATCAAACAGTAAAAGCATCAAATCAGCCGAAAAACTTTAACCCCGAGTCATCAAAGGACAATTCTTGCAGACTTTATCAATTAGGACATACTGACATAAGAGGTTTGATACTTTAACTACAAATTCAGTAAACTCGACATGTAAATTCTTACTAAACACTAACTTTGTACACACATAAGAATGGGTTGATCCAAGATCAATCAAAGCAGTTACATCAGTGTTAAAAAAAGAAAATGTACCGATGATAACACCTGGCACCGACGCATCTTCTCAAGCGCGGATAACGTAAGCTCTAGTTGGTGCCGTGCCCCGGATCTCACTGTTGAATCTCTAGTTACACCTCGACTACCACTCATATTTTCAGTATTCTGGGATGGTCTCCCTCTAGTAGCAATACTGCTTAGCCTCATAGATTGAGCTTTTTCTTTCTCAGACTTCTCAGGGCAATCTCTAAGGTAGTGGTCAAAGGAACCACACCTGAAACATGCTTCGCTCTTCACTTGACACTCACAATAATATGGCCTATTGCAGTGCTTGCATTTGGGTCTAGCATTTTTGACACTACCCACGCTAGCTATAGATGTAGCCTGGGGTTTAGGACTAGAGTACCTCGCACCTCTTCTTGACTAGAATGCCCCGTAGAAATAGTAGGACGGTAGTGATGTTCTTTAGATTTCTTCGATGTTGATTGATGAGACTTTCCCGTAAATCTCTTCCTCGGATCTCTAGCCCCAAATTCGGCCTTTCTCTTTTCTTTGCTAAGCTCCTCAACTTTGTGTGCTCTGTCGACTAACACCACAAACTCTTTCAATTCAAGTATTCCAATTAGAAGCTTAATGCCTTCATTCAACCCGTCTTCAAAATGTTTGCACAGAACCGGTTTAGTTGGAATGCACTCACGTGCATACTTACTTAGTCTCACAAATTCTCTTTCATATTCGAGTATAGTCATTCGACCCTATTTCAACTCTAAGAATTCATTGTGCTTTTGATCAAGAAACCGCTGACTTATGTATTTTTTTCTAAACTCGGCCTGAAAGAATTCCCATGTCATCTGTTCTCTCGGTACTACAGATACTAATGTGTTCCACCATAAATATGTGGTATCTTTCAGAAGAGACACAACATATTTAACGTATTCTGATGGTGTACATGACAACTCATCAAATACCCACATCGTATTCTCTAGCCAGAACTCGGCTCTCTTAGGGTCGTCATCAATTGTAGCTCTAAACTCTTCAGCCCCATATTTTATAATTTTATCAACAGGTGGTTTGCTCAGACGTACTGGTTCTAAGAGTTGAGGAGTTATGGAATCGGTTGGGGAACAGGTAGGGGTGGAGGTTGTTGAGCAGCTGGATTCGTTCGAACATACTCAGTGAACCATTCGTTTATCAATTGGAAGAAGGCTTCCTTAGCCTCTCATCCACGACTTTCAGACACGAGTTTAGACCTAGACGACGCTGCCCCCGAACTAAGGCAAACATGTTACTTTCAACATCATTGGAATCTGCTCGATTGGGATCCATTGCTATATGAAAAACATGATTTTAAACTGTCAAGAGATGTCACACTATCACAGGTTAATAAATGGCACATATAGTTGGACTCACATATGCTACGTTAGTCCGAGAATCAACTAAACCGTAACCTTGATACCAATAAATATAACACCCTTAACCCGTATCTAAAGCCGAAACAGGGTTATGGAGCATTACCAGGCTTATAAATCAAACAATCATACATCTCATATACATTTATCATTCATATCAAAAACCATTCAAATACGTTTATACAGTTTCTAGTACAAGCCCTCGAGGCCCTAAATAGACATTAACAGTGGTTCGGGACTAAACCGAGTTCTCTACAAATTTTTAAGAAAACATGGAAAATTTTTCAAAGTGCAGGGGTCACACGCCCGTGTTTCAGGTCGTGTCTGACCCCGTTTAACTCACTGGCTTGGGTCACACGGCTAGACCACACGCCCGTCAGCCAGGCCATGTGCTAGGTCGTGTGAAAACTGGAGGGTATACTGACTTGTGCCACACGGCCAAGCCACACGCCCGTGTGCTAGGCCGTGTAAAGCTACTGACTTGGTTTCAAAAGAAGTATCAGGGGACACACCACCGCGTCACCTAGCCGTGTGTCACAAATGACTGAGGCACATGCCCGTGTCTCTGCCCGTGTGGACAAAAATAGGCCACTTTCCAATCCATATTCGTCACCCACATTGGTACCAACCTATACACATCAATTGGCATACAACCATGGCGGAAATAGGTACTTAAAACCAACCAATATCAAGTTTATAACATGAACATTTACACCACAACATGATATAACAAAAAAAATCATTCAACCACTTTAAAACATACCAAATATACTTCAAAGGTTACCTAAATGGTCAACTACATGTATGAGACATTATGCCTAACTTAACATTTATAACATTCTCAAATTTCAACCACATGGCACTTTCAATACCAATTCATCAACATGGCTTTCACATAGCAAATATTCACAATATATCATAAGGACATTTACATCTAATTACATATTAAAAAATATGTCATTTTTAAGCCAAATCGATTGGCTAATTACACCACAAAACATATAGGCCACATTAGCCAAAATACCTATACATGCTGTTTAACCCAAAATGTAAAGTCCAAAGTACCAAAATGAGTATTTGAAAGTGTGACGTAAATCTCCGATGACCTCTAAATCGAGAGAGCTTCCGAGGCACTATAAAACATGGACAAATAAGCGGAGCAAGCAATTTAGCTTAGTAAGTTCGTAAAACATAGAATAAAACTTACCATATTACCACAAATTTAGGTAAATAACTCAAAGCATAACTCAATTTAATTTGGCCAAAGCCTATCATACACTCCCATAATCATGTTAGTCATATATTCACATAAAACCGAAAATCATATATGAATTCATTGATTAATTGAATTTCCTGTAAATGTAACACCTATGCCATGTAATCATATATGAAATATCAACCATTTCCATGTAAATACATGTACTTGTTCATATCGGACTTGTATAATCCCGTAATAATACTATGCCCGTTGAACCATCTAGAATACCGTTAGATACACTCGAAATGTACTGAACAGTAAATTCGTCAATTCCTGTACATGTATGATCTTACGAGCCAAAATCGATAAGCTCCTCCGAGCTGAAATACGGTAAGCTCATACGAGCTGAGAATCGGTAAGCTCATACGAGTTGTGGTGAGTCTGCAACACATGCAAGATCTCAACCAAAATCGGTAACCCTAGTGACATGTCATTTGTATCTTACAAATTTCTAAGGTTCAAACGGGGCTCGGTATTCTTAATACTATATCAGTTATGCATTCAATATTTATACACCATAATTACTAAATTCACATATATATATATTTCATTTAAAGTATATAAATACACAATGTAATTATACGAACTTACCTCGAATTAGTACGAAGTAAATCGACCGATCAATCCGCTACTTTATCTTTTTCCCGGTTTAAATCTGAACATGGATTTTCTTGATCTATATAATATCAAATTTAACTAATTTAGTAATTATTCTATTCAATTCAGTCCAATTTCTTAATATGGAAAAATTATCATTTTTCCCCTAACATTTGACTTCTTTAAAATTTAGTCCATAGGCTCGTAAAATGAAATTCATGCAAATTTCTCAACACCCAAGCCTAGCCGAATTTTCTAGGTGCTCAAAGCAGCCCATATATCCTATAGTTTCACACATTTATCACCAACTTTTCATTTTTCACAATTTCACCCCTATTTGACCATTTCGTTAAAAATCCTGTAACAAAAGTTATTTATTTAACAATAAGGATTCATTTTCTTCCATTAAACATTAAGAACAACAAAATATCTCTCATGGAACCACCCTAGAATTTCAATCATATTGCAAATTAGTCCCCTATTTAGCTAGACTAAGCAACAATGGTTTCGAAAACATAAAATCAACAAAAAACGGGACAAAACATCACTTACATGCTAGGGAATAACTTGGCTGAAAGTTTCAAGCTTCCATGGCTATTTCTTGTTTGTGGAATCGGTTGGTGAATGAAAAATGTAAAAGATGATAGCTTTTCTTTTGTTTTATTTTATCTTTAATTTACCTTATACCAACCTAACATTACCAATTTCATGATTACACTCCATGTGCATCCACTAACTCAATTAGTGGTCTAATTACTCAATAAGGACCTTTAATTTAAAGTTCTATAGGTATTTAACACCTTTAGCTAGTAAAACAAAACTTTCATATTTTATGCAATTTAGTCCTAATTCACAAATTGAGCATATAAACGGTAAAATTTCTTAACAAAATTTTTATACTATCATTCTAACATGCTGTTGATATTAAAATAATATTAAAATAAATTTTACAACCTCAGATTTGTGGTCCCAAAACCACTATTCTGATTTCACTAAAAACGGGTCGTTACACATAATCTCCGTATGATCACATATCCTGTACAAGCGTGCAAATGACCTTATTGACATGCGAATCATATCCTAACCGTTTACTAAGTTCACATGGGCATCAATTATACATATTTGCATTATCATACCCTGTAATCATTCATGTTCACATGTTCATACCCTATAATTTTCCACATTTACATAAAATACCATGTACCATTTCATATCAATCATCAATCTTAATCCATTTTTATTCAATTCAATTCCATTTCATTTTCTAGCCATGTATGCCAGCTTAATCAACATTTAAAGTCATGTTCAAACATAGTTATAATGGAATAAACATAAGCATACATATAACCCCAAAGAAGAGTAGTAAGTTCCATATGAACTTACCTTTTCAAAACACAATACAAGTGGATTCTTCAGTGGCTAATCCACAATTTATGTTTTTCCTTTATTTGCTCCACTTTGGCCTAATTCTTGATCTATACAAATATTTTATATACCAAATCAATACTACATATTATCACACAATGTCAAGAGATGCATGATCCTAAATAAACTCATTTTTTATTTCTCACACATTTTTCATTTTATTCAATTTAGTCTTTGTACTCAGGATAAGTATATCTTTCAATTCCTAGCTTCAAATTAAAATTAGATTTCACATACTTTCATCAGGGCCTTATAATTTCTATTTCTAACATAATTTCATGACAGGTTTTACATTTATTTTATTTGGTCCCTAATGTAACAAAGTTAACAAACAAGCTTAACTAACTAAAATTTAAGCTCAATATCTATCAATTCCAAGCCTAATTAATCAATTATCAACAATTTTAACTTACTAAAATTTCAACAATTGATCAAATTAATATATGGGCTAGCTAAATCAAGCTCATATGGTCACAAATCTATAAAAATTATAAGAAAAATGATTGATTTCATTACCTAAGTGTTGGTCGAATGGTAGGAAGAATTTTTTAAGCTTCTTCAAGGTTTTTCTATGGTGGATGGTGAAAGTGGAGAAATATGATGCATCTCTTTACTAACTTTTGCTTTTATGCATTGATTATTCACTAATTAACCTAGCTTAATGAAGTTAATCATGTCTTAATTAACATAATTATCTCTTAATCATATATATAATGGAAGATGTCATCATCCTCCACTAATTCCTACTGGAAAATGATTTAATTACCATTTTGGACCTTTGGTTAATTTCTATTTCGGTCCTCAAGCCTTTTGCCAATTAAAATTCTATAGTGATTGGACTTTTACAATTTAATCCCTAAACCCTAATTAATTATTTAATTGACAAAATTATTCTACCATTCTTCAATATACATATGAACGTTTTTAAATATTCATATTTTAGATTTATGGACTTAGTTTACGAAAATGTGGTTTCGAGACCACATTTTTCGATACCCCTAAATATCAGGCAGTTAATTCTCCCCTTTAAGAAATTTTGTCCTCAAAATTTACTTGAGAAAAGATGGGGATACTAGAATTTCATAGTCTCTTCTGGTTCCCAAGTAGCCTCTTTTGTGTCATGATGATGCCATAATACTTTCACCAATGCCTCGTGCTTGGTTCTCAATTCTTTCACTTCTCTATCTAATATCTTAACAAGTTCTTCGCCATATGTCAAATTAGGCTGAAACTCGATTTCAGCGGGAGTTAAGACATGGGAGGGATCGGATCTATATCCTCTTAGCATCGACACATGAAAAACATTATGGATTTTATCTAATTCCGGAGGTAAAGCTAATTGGTATGCTATAGATCCAATTCTTTCCAAAATTTCGTAAGGCCTAATAAATCTCGGACTAAGATTTTCTTTTTTTTTAATCGTAAGACTTTTTTTCAAGGTTAGACTTTCAAGAAGACTTTATCACCAACTTTAAACTCAATGTCTTTCCTTTTCAAATTGGGATAAGACTTTTGTTTGTCTGAAGCATCTTTTAGGAAATCTTGAACAATCCTGACTTTATCTTTGGTTTCTCTTACCAGATCAATTCCTGTAAGCTTTTTATCACTAAAATCTATCCAACACAAAGGAGCTCGGCATTTACAACCATAAAATGTAACACCTCTCACCCGTATTCACTGTCAGAATAGGGTTACAGAGTATTATCGAACTTGCAACACTTTTAAACATACATTTCATACACCACTTATCAATTCAGATTTACAATTCAATCAAAATCAATCATAGTGTCCCTTAAACGAGCCTACGAGACCTTAAAAATGCATTAAGAGTGGTTCGAGACTAAACCGATAACTCGGGAAATTTTCAACACTTATAAAATTTTTCTCCAAAACAAGGAACACACGCCCATGTTGCCAGGTCGTGTGTCTCACACGGCCACCAGACACACCCGTGTCATAGGCCGTGTGGACATTCGAAATGGGAGCACATGGTCGTGTCCCAGCCGGTGTCCAAAGAAGTGAGGTTACTGACTTGGGTCACACGGCCAACCACACACCCGTGTGTTTAGCCTGTGTGCCCTTCGAAGTGGCCACACATGCCCGTGTGCCAGGCCGTGTGCTAGGCCATGTCAAACTTGTTGGGTATACTGACTTATGCAACACGGCCAAGTCACACGCCTGTGTGTTAGGCTGTGTGCCAATTAAGGGGTATACTGACTTGTACCATACGACCGATCACACGCCCGTGTGTGAGATCGTGTGGAGTATACTGACTTCAATTCAATTTCAACACCAGGGGACACACGCCCCTGCAACATGACCGTGTGTCACACACGGCTGAGACACACGCCCGTGTGGACAAAAATAGGCTATTTACCAAGCAATTTTGCCACCAAATTTTTTGTGCATACCTACACAATTCAAATTATACTCACTCATAGCATAAATGGTCATCCAATTCAACCAAAATCAAGGTTAAAACATACCATTTCAATTCCAACAACTAGCATGATTACTATTTCATGTTTTACTCATTCAAATCATACCAACTTTACATATTCAAATAAACTAATTAAACATTTCCAAACATGCATCATCATTCACCAATTCACAATCACATAACTTCTCAACTATCAATCATTTGACATTCAAATTACCTATTATCACTAAACATCATGAATCCAACCTCAATCACACAACATAGATCATTTGTTTACATATAGACATAACCAAAATCAACCAAAATAAGCCAACTAACATGGACAATTATACAAACCAAACCTTAGACATTTACAAGCCAATTCAAAAGACCAAAATCATAATCAAAACATAACCAACGTGACCCAAGTCCCTATACATGCCATATACTTAAAATACCAAGCTCATAGGTACAGAGTGATAGATGGATAATGTGAAGTGATCTCCGTCGATCCTCGAATCTGGGCTAGCTTCGATATCAGTACAAAACACGGGAAAATACACAAAGTAAGCTATAAAGCTTAGTAAGCTCGTATGAAATAACTTAATGCAATCACATAATTATAATTCAATAATTTGTATACATCAACATGTAGCTTACATTAACTAACAAACCTTTCAAATACTCATTCACAAAACTATATACTTTCATCATCGTTTCTTGGATTCAATGCTAAAATAATTTATGCACAAACCTGTACCATCTTGTACAAATCTCATACACATTCTCGTCTTTTATTGTAACAGTCTGGTTTAGATCCTAGTCGGAATAATGGTTTCAGGACCACAAATCCAAGTTAGAAAAATATTTTAATATTATTTTCCGTGTTTATGATATGTGATTTAGCATGGGCGAAAGTTTCGTAAACTAATTTGTCTATTTGAGTGCTTAATTTGAGCAAAGGACTAAATCGCGTAAATCGTAAAAGTAGCTTTCTATTTGATTAATGGTTAAATCGATGTGGCTTTTAAATGTGGAAGATTTATGTGGCAATTTGGCCATAATTGGAGTATTGGACGACATATGATATGATATATAGCTTTTTTTATATTAGTAATGGTTTAATAAATGATAAATATTATATTATAAGGTTATAATATTAATAAAAGCTTAAAAATAAGAAGCCACTATAGCCATGTTCATCTTGGAATGCCGAAAATAAGAAAAGAAAAGGATTTTAAGCTTCCATGACTTTCAGCCTTAGTTGAACAAAATTAAGGTAAGTTTTTGCTTCGATTTTTGATAATTTCTACATTTTTGTAATCGTTGCTTTCTATACTTCAAAACCCATGCTTCAATTTTGTGAATTGATGAATATTTTGTAACATTCCATTGATGAACATGTGATTTTTTGGATGTTTGAGGATGAGATATGAAAGATATGTGTTTGATTAACATAGTTTGTCCTTGAGTTTTTGGTGATTTTGAGTATTTTGGGTTAAATTAAGAAAATAATATTTTGAGGGACTAAATTGTGAAATAAATGAAATGTATGTACTTGTATGAGCTACATGAACATTCGACTAAGCATGGGTATATAGTGATTTTATGTGTTTTGTGATTTTGTGAAATAGGGACTAAAATGTCCAAATGTGAAAATGTGAAGGCTAATTTGTAAATTGCCCTAAATATGTGTTCTCGGATTGAATTGACTGAGTTGATGAATAAATGGATTAAATTTGAATATGTATAGATCAAGAACCGAAGAAAACAGACTTAGATCGCGAAAAGTCGAAAGTAGTCAAATAGTCAAGTCCATACGTTAATCGAATCCGAGGTAAGTCGATATACAAATAAATGTATTTGATTTGAGCTATTTATGCATTTATGAAATTTAGATGGCTATGAATAATGCTCAAGATGGAATGTATGTGAAATCCGAGGATATATCGACAAGTTATAAATGTCCGAGAAGTCTTGTACGAACCTAGGAATAACGTATGTCATGACATAGTTGTCCGATATGTGATATCATGTAAGACGACGTCTGGGATGTTGGCATTGATTCAAGGTTTTGTGTAAGACCACGTCTGGGATGTTGGTATCAATATGAGATTTACGTGTAAGACCATGTCTAGGACATTGGCATCGTACTGATTCGTGCAAGACCCTGTCTAGGATAGTACCTGTAAGACCTCGTCTGGGACATTGGCATTGTATGAATATTCTGAGCATTCTAAATATCCTATTAGATTCCGAACGGTTCAACGGGCAAGTCTGAGATGCAAATGACTATGAGAAATATATAATGATTCAAGTATGTTCAAAAAGTACACCATGTATGTGTATGGAAGGTAAGTATACTATGAACATACCTAAATGGATTATGTGTATGGAATTGATGAAGTGAGGCATGGTATATGAATGAATATGCTATAATCTATTGATGTATTTGGTGATATGCATGCTAGTAAGTAAATGGCTAATTCAATTAGCCAAGAAGAATTATGAATGTGCAAATGAGCTATTAATAATTTTGTATTGATATGTTTATGTGCATTTTATGTTAAGTTTATTTGTATATGGCTTACTAAGCTTTTGAAGCTTACTTTGTGTGTGCTTATTCTGTTTTATAGATCATTAAAGCTACGAAAGGCTCGGGGACCGTCGAGGATCGTCATCACACTATCAAACTCAATTTTTGGTATTTTTGAATATGTATATAGCTAAATATGGCATGTATAAGCTAGTCATTTATGAATATGATTGGGATGTAAATAGTCATGTGATGTGGCTAGATAACTGTTGGTAATATGCATGAGTGATTATGGTATATGATGCATGTTTTGGTATGACTTGATGGCAATGAAATGGTCTTATGAATGGCAAGCTTATTGATGGATTGATGCCATAGTGAATTGGTGAAATTGTGGATGAATCATGCTTGGTTTTACATGTGATTTAGTTTTGCTAATTGGTTTATAAGTTAGCATGCTTAGAGATAAAATTGAATATGATGATATGATGAACATTTTGATGTGTTTTGGTTGCCAATGATGCATCAAAAGATGCTTAATTGTGCTTGTAGGGATGACCTATTGTGTGGGTGGCAATTTGGCCTTGAAAATGGCCTATAATTGCCCACACGGTTGAGCACACGGGCGTGTGGCTCGACTGTGTCCCTCGTGGTTGAAATTCAAAACAAGTCAGACTCGACCACGGGCAAGACACATGGGCGTGTGACTGGCCGTGTGTGGTGCAAGTCAGTAGCGACCACGGGTGAGGCACATGGGCGTGTCCACGGCCGTGTGGACAAGTCAGTATGTATGCCCTGTTTTGACACGGTTTAGACACACAGGCGTGTGACCTCTGTAACTCTAAAATTTTTTAAATTTCTGAGAATTTTCGTATGTGTTCGGTTTAGTCCCGGCCCTATTCTAAAGCATGTTTAAGGTCTCGAAGACCTATTTAAGGGACCTTTTGATATGATTTGTTAAGTTATGTTTTGAAATGTCTGTAAAAGTTTTCGATTGTCTGGTAATGCCTCTTAACCCTAGACTGGCGACGGTTACGAGTTAGGGGTGTTACATTTATTTACCTGTTGGACCATTCAGAATAGAAGTCGGATACTCAAAGATCTCACACGATAAGTACATCTACCATGGCCCGAAGTCAAATCAAGGTAACTTATCCGAAATACTAATATCATGGCCCGAAGCCAAATCAGCCAATATGCATGGCCCGAAGCCAAATTGGTATATATCGCACACACAGTGCTATTTCATGGCTCGTAGCCAACTCGCTGTATCTCCTAATGACATGTCACTAGTATCCTAAACTATTCCTAAGGTTCAACCCGGATTCCAACTGTCGAATCATCGTCGAATCATTTCCAAACTTGTCCGTAATCACATAATCTCAATTTATGTTATTTCAAAGCATATAAAATACATTTGAAATGAAATTATAACATACGAACTTACCTCGGTTGCTAAAACGGCAAATCGAGTCAACTATTCCGTAACTTTGTTCTTTCCCCATTCTAAGCCTGTATTTCTCCTTTCTTGATCTAAATATATTCAAAATTGACTTCTTTAATCATCTATTTACTCAATTCAATCCAAACTATACGTTTGAGCTAATTTATACATTAGCCCCTAAACTTTCACATTTTTACAATTTAGTCCTTATTACACAAAATCACAAATTCATACAAATTTCAAAACACCCATGCTTAGCTGAATTACCATTATGCCCCTAACAGCTCATGTTTTTCATTTATTTCACATTTCTACCACACAATTTACACATTTCTCAATTTAATCCCTATTTTGCATTTTTCTCAAAAATCACTTAACAAAACTTGTATAATTCATAACAAATATTCATAATCTATCATCAAACATCAAAACTCATACGTATTGTAACGGCCCAATTTAAGGGCTAGCCGGAATAGTGATCTCGGGATCATTAATCCGAGATTTGAGAAATTTATTTTCATGTTATATTATGAGTTAGAACATGATAGTACATACGCATAAAAATTTTGGTGCTTTAATTTTAGCGATTTCGTGTTTAAACGTGAAAAAGGACTAAATCGCATAAAGTGTGAAAGTTCCATTCTATAAGCTAAAGGTGCCAAATAGTCATATATTATTAATTGGAGGTCTTTAAAAGGCAATTAGACCCCTAGAGATAGCATGGCTAGCCATAGGAGACAATTGTGTCAAACTTAGTCAAAGTTGTTGATAGTAGGTGGACTAAAATGATGTTTTATATTAAAATAAAGAAAAAGAATATATCATCTTTTTCTCTACTCTTCTCCATCGAAAATTGGCAGCAAACCAAAGGGTTTGAGAGCTCAAATTTTCAGAAAGCTTCTTTCTTTGCTAGTAAGTGATTTTAATGATCTTTCTTGAAGAAAATTGTACTTTTGAGACCCCTAAAGCTTAAGCTTTCATATGAGGGGACTAATGTGCAATATGGTGAAGATTTTAGAGTTTTACCATGAGAGCCTCCATTGTTATTTGCTGCATTTTTATGGAAGAAATTGAGTCTTAGTTGTTAGATGAACAACTTTTGTGAAAAGTGTTAGCATGAAAACACCAAATGGGACCTTGATGAAAAGGTTACAAATTTTGTAGTATGTGAAATATTGATTCTTGATGATAGCTTTAAGGACATTAAATGTTTACCTAGGCTTGTTGAAGGTAGAAATGTGATTAGAATTTATTTCCGAGCCTAGGGGCAAAATGGTCATTTTGCCAAAGTCTAAGGGCAAATTAGTAATTTTACCCAAGCATGATGTTTGAAATGCTTTTATTAATGTAGTGATTAAAATGAGCTAATTGCTATTACAGAGCAAGAGGATTTGAGAATCCGCCTCGATCGGGGAAAGAATAAAGTCTTGGACTGAACCGAAGAACTAGCTCATTTTCGAAAATGAGGTAAGTTGCATGTGATTTAAACAACATTCATATTAGCATGTTGAGAAACACTTGACATTATATTGAAGCATGATGCATTACTAAATTGAGTAGTTAATGTGAATGAGATGTTGGAGTCCTAATGGGTCATATTGATTATAGAAATGCTATTATTGAAATGTGAAATAAATAAGGTCCCTATAAGACCATGTCCGGGACATGGCCTCGGCACCGAGTTGAGATCCCGTATAAGACCATATCTGGAATATGGCTTTAGTAATGAATATGGGAAATCGTACAAGACCATATCCGGGATATAGCATCGATACATGAGGGGGTAATTCCATATAAGACCATGTCCGGGATATGGCATTAACACCTAGAGGTAATCCCATATAAAACCATGACTGGGATATGGCATTGGCATCTAGGGGAGACTCCATGTAAGACCACCTCGAGGATGTGGCAATGGCTTTATACTTACAGTAGTGATGATAAACACACGTCTTTGACTATTCCTTGTGAATAGTGGGATAAGTAGATGAATTTAGCAGTAGAAAGGTGAAGGATATTTAAGTCATGTGAATGAGTGAATACAGGTACTCGTGAATGAGTCACGAAGAATCATTCTCGATACGTTTCACGGTATGTGCTAAATAAGGGCAATTAGAAGTAAGTATTGTCAATAAGCCTTGACTTGTGTACGGTTAGCTAATACCGTGGAATTGATATTTATTTCCATGCAACTTACTAAGCTTTATGCTTACTCCTTTTTCATTGCCCTTCTTTCTTGTAGTATTGCCAAGGTAACTTGAGGATCGTGGCCGTAGGAGTTTGGAAATCACACTATCGACAATACTTTGGTATAACAATTTTAGACTTATTTTGAGTATGACATGTGTAGGATTGGAGTATTTTGTTAAGTTGTAATTGTTAGTCAAAGTGTTGGCTATGTAAGTCATTTTGTAAATGGCCTTATGAGTTAGGCAAATACTTGGCAAACTCTTTTATTCAATGAAGATGAAATTCATGAAGTGTATGTCCCTTTAATGATCTTGTATGTTGGAAATGAGTCCTTGGACTTGCTTATGGGGTAGGAATTGTATTATTTGAGTAGAAGTATGTATATGTGCATTCTAAGGTGGCAAGGGCTTGGTATATAACCTGCTAATTGCTCACTTAGCTAGACACACGGGCGTGGGCCTAGGCCGTGTGGGAGGCACGGCTAGCACATGGGCATGCACCCAGGTCGCGTGAAGTCTGCACCTTACACTTGGGATTTGAATTACCACACGGCTGGGGTACACGGGCATGTGTATAGGCCGTGTGGATAAGTCAGAATACCAAGGTTTGGCACACGGGGTAGTGACACGGGCGTGTCAAGGCCGTGTGAAATTAGTCAGTGTCGACCACGGGTGGGAGACACGGGAATGCCTTAGGGGCACACGGGCGTGTGGCCCCTGTTTTATAAAAAAAATTATCGAACTCTTGAAAGTTCCCGGATAAATTCCAATACTTCTCGGAAGTATATTCAGGGCCTCCTAGGCCGGATATGTGCGAGCAATAGAGTTAAACGAAATTTTATAACCCTATTTTATATATTTAAGCAAGATTAGCTATGTAATGCCTCGAACCCTGTTCCGATTCGGATACAGGCAAGGGGTGTTACACATATTCATCAATGGCAACATTCAAAATCTTTAATAGTTTTGCAAATTAGTCCCTAGGCTAGCTAGACCTAGCTGCAACGATCTCAAAAACATAGAAATTATTAAAAACTGGACAAAAATTAGACTTACGTGCAAGCTTAGTACATAGCTGAATATTTAAGCTCCATTAATGGCTTTTTTCTCCTTTTATATTCGGTGGAGAAACTAAGAAAGATGATAACCTTATGCATTATGTTATTATTTTACTATGTTATTACATAAATTATTAATTTAACCTTAAGTATAACATTTAAAATTCACCTAACACATGTCCAAAAGTGTCCACTCAATTTCCAAATGGTTTAATTACCATTTGAAGACCCCCACTTTAAAAACCATATATAATAAGCACTTTTTAGCTTATAGAATTGTACTTTTACACTTGACGCGATTTAGTCCTTTTTACCGAATTAAGCATCCAAACGATACAATTACTTCACGAAACTTTCACACATACATGCTATCATGCTGTAAATACTTAAAATAATATTAAAATAATTTTTCAACCCCGAATTTGTAGTCCCGAAACCACTGTTCCGATTTGACAAAAAATGGGCTGTTACATACAAGGCTTTCTAAGGTGGCATTTTGATACTTGGTTGGTAGTTTTTATTGTATGCAAATTGAACCAAAGGTAGGAATTTTTCCCAGCTTCCCTCGAATTCAATTACAGATCATCGCAACATAGCTTCAAGTATTTTACTCGCTTTAGTTGACCATTAGTCTGAGGGTGAAACCTTATACTGAAGCTCAACCTTGTGCCTAAAGTTTCATGTAATTTACCCCAAAATTTAGAGAAAAATCTCGAATCCTGGTCCAAAATGGTGGACAGTGACACTCCATAAAACCTCAAAATTTTAGAGATATACAATTCAACCAATTTTTCTAGCAAATAATCAACTCTCACCAGAATAAAATGAGTGAGCTTCATCAAATTGTCAACATCACCCAAATTGAGTTATTTTTCGACGATAATGGCAATCCTGTCACAAAATCCATATTGACTTAATTCCACTTCCATTCAGGAATCATTTTAGGTTGCGAAAATCCTGAAGGAACTTGATGTTCTATCGTTACTAGTTGACATACCAAACACTTGGCTACATATTTGGCTATCTCCCTTTTCATGCCTAGCTACCAGTAGAACAATCTCAAGTCATTATACATTTTGTTGTCACCTGGATGCATCACATAGGTGTTATTATGAGCTTTGTGGATGATATTTGGTTTCAAACTTGTATCATTTGGCACACAATCTATTATGAAAGTATAAACTCTCGTCATCACTTATGTTGAATTCATTAGTTTGCTCACTTCCAACAAGCTTCCGCTTTGCTTCTAGGTCGTTATCACATTTTTGAAACTCTCGAATTTTTTGAAGAAACATGGGTTTAGCACTCAATTTTGCTAAAGAGAGCCATCTCACTCCAAAGCCAAATGTGCCTTCATCGATTTCAAAGTGAATATGGATTTTTCCCTCAGAGCATTAACCATAACATTGGCTTTTCCCGAATGAAATTCAATGATCAAATCATAATCTTTAAGTAACTCGAGCCACCTATGTTGCCTCAAATTCAACTCATTTTGCGTAAACAACTACTTCAAACTTTTATTGTAACACCCTTTACCTGTATTCAACGCCGGAACAGGGTACAAGGCATTACCAGACTTACATCGCAAGCAAACATACAAATCGAGTCATAAATTTGCATCCAAATTAAAACCATTTGTATTCAATCATAAAGTCACTAATACGAGCCTATGATGCCCAAAACATGCTTTGGAAGTGGTTCGGGACTAAACCGAGGACTTATGAAATTTTTACAAAACTTAGAAAATTTTTGCCATGTATAGGGGTCACACGCCCGTGTGTTTTGGGAAACAACCATGTGGTCACACACGCCCTTGTCCCTAACCCGTGTAACTCTTTGACTTGTAAGGCATGAACAAATTGAAGTCACACGGCCAAGTCACACGTCCGTGTGCTAGGCCGTGTGGTTAATTAAATTTTCATAAATAGGTGCAGACTTCACATGGTCAGGACACATGCCCGTGCTTGAGGGACACGGCTGAGACACATGCCCGTGTCTCTACTTGTGTGCTCAGTTCTGAGCATTTTGTTTCTCAAAATTAATGTGCAAGGGAAACACGGCCAAAACACATGCCCATAGAACAGGCCGTGTGTGACACACGCCCGTGTGCCTACCCGTGTGGACAAAATAAATGCTATTTACCAAGCCATTTGCCACCCTCATTAACATATACACATACACAATTCAATGGCCTGAATCATGGTATACTTAGGCAAACAAACATCCACAATCATGGCCAATACATGTCAAAGAAATACCATCATCTATCATGCTCATGACATTTCATTATGCCAAATCAAACATACCAATTTCACATACAAAAACATCACTAAGACTATTTTCCACTTACATTAACTTATCAAGATACTCTAGCATACCAATGAACCAAACTCATACATTCACCACAAGTTATTAGGCCACAATCAACATTTAGTGAACTAATATAAACTACATCACCAAGGATCTTAACACATAAATGCATATGTATATATACATATATATGTGTGTGTGTATATATATATATATATAGGCTTACAACCAATTTAACCAAAATGAGCCAATTTACCTGGCCAAAAATCAAATTAAGCCTTTGACAATTACAAGCCAATACATTTGGCCACATTCATAATGACACATATAACAAAATGACCAAGTCCCTATACATGCCATATACTCAAAATGTTAAGATCATCGATACCCAAAATGATGGTTTGAGAGTGTGATGAGATCTCCGACAATCTCCAACCCGAGCTAGCTTGGTAACACTATAAAACGTGAAAAAATAAAATGGAGTAAGTTATATAACTTAGTAAGCTCATATGCAAGAAATAAGCAGATCTTACCATTCATTGCTATGCAAGTGACATAATATAAAATAATGTTATTTGCAATAAATCTCATAGACATAATTTTACTAAATCACATTTACCAAGGATTTTCCATTTTGTGAATTCAACCATCACAAGTGTTACGTACATACCTGTGCTATCTTGTAATAATTTCACACTTATCCTTATCTTTGAAATACCCATTGAACCACTTGGAATAATATCAGATACCCGGGAAATCTCTCACACAAAGTGTCACATATGTAGCCATTGCTACCTCTTTATCAATACACATGTATATGTTCGCTCTCAAGCCATCAGCGGGTTGCTCACACAAGCTGTCAGTCAAGACATAGCTACACGGTGCTGCTCACACAAGCTATCAAGTAACTGCAACATATGCCGAAATACTCAGCCACCTATAGAACGTACAGGACCAGCACCCGGATCACATAACATAATACCCTAATGACATGTCACTTGTATCCTAATCTATTCCTAAGGTTCAATCAGGATTTTTCTCTTGCTGAATCATTGTTGAACGTGTCCATAGAGCAGTTCATACAATTTAACTTATAAAGGTGCTTATTTAACATATGAACTTACCTCGGTTACAAAAACGACGTAAAGGATCCATTCGTCAATTACTTTGTTTTCCACCCGATCTAGACCCGAACTTCATTTTTCTTAATCTATAATACCACATTTAACTTATTTAATCATCACATTATTCAATATAACCCAAAAACACCTTATGGAAAGAATTACATTTTTACCCCTAACATTTCAACATTTTACAATTTAGTCCCTAGGCTCGTAAAATGAATTTCATTCAATTTCACCACAACCTAAGCCTAGCTGAATATTACTTGTACTCCACATTTTTCATTTATTCACACTTTTCTACACATTTTATAACCTTTTATAATTAAGTCCCTATTTGACATTTTTACCGAAAATCACTTTACAAATGTTGTTTAACTAACAATAAACATGCATTTTCTATCATCAAACATAAAAATACATGCATATTCAACATGGGTAAAATTTTAGACTTTAACTTTCTCTCAAATTAGTCCTTGGAATAGGTAGATCAAGTTACAACGATCTCAAAAGTATAGAAATCATTAAAAACAGGACAAGAACGGACTTACAATCGAGCTTGAAAGCTTGGCCAAAATCCTTAGCTATGGATTCTTGAGAATTTCGGCTATGGGGACTAAACTGAAGAAGATGGACACTTTTATTTAGTTAATTTTGTCTTTATTTACTAAATTACTAAAATACCCCTAATGCATAGCTTTAAAATTTTACCTAGCCATGTCCATTTTTGTCCACCCTAAAGTATAATGGTCTAATTACTACATAAGGACTTCCAATTAAAATTTCATATCAATTAGACACCTTTAACTTATAGCATTCAAGTTTTGCACCTATTGCAATTTAGTCCTTCTAGACAAATTGAGTACTCAATCGATAAAATTTCTTAACGAAAGTTTCACACAATCATTCTATCATGCTTTAGACCTTGAAGAAATAATAAAATAAATATTTCTACTTAAAATTTGTGGTCCCGAAACCACTTTTCCGATTTGACCTAAAAACGGGTTATTACATTTATGATTAGTGAAGACGTGACTCTTTTCTCCGTAAAGGTAGTGCCTCCAAATATTCAAAGAAAATACCAGCTACGAGTTCCAAATTATGAGAAGGACAATTCTTCTCGTGTGGCTTGAGCTATGGGGAAGCTGTCGCGAAATAATTCGAATGATGTGCAAGTGTAGACAATCGTTGACAAGTAATAAGGTAGTGAGTAAGAGTTATTGTCTCTACAGGGATTGTGTAGGAAATTATTGTGAAATTTATCACTTACAAGTTGGTGATTAAAACTAATTAAGAGAGGTTTGAATTAACTAATCAACTTAACTAAAATTTAACTAAATATGCTAAAACTGAATGAAAGATATAAGCATAAGATAGCAAACAACAATTCATAAGGTTTAAGTCTATTGACATAAAAGATTTAGATTAATTGCTATCTTTAAATTACGACAATTAAAATAGTGTAATGATGTTACGAAAGAAATCCATGGCAACTCGACTTGTTATTAACCCTGATTTCACGAATGCTCGGCTTCATTCGAAGACTTAAGCTTGACCTTTCAGTCTCCATGCATATTTCTATGTCAAGTCTAACTTCAAGATTACCTTTCCAGGTATCGTCTAAGAAATTACACTTATTAAATTATTAAATTTTTCTAGCAAATGTCTATGTTCGATCAACTTAGTATTTTAATAAGTAGAAATCAGATTATGTGAGGTAATGGTAATATTTCTATACTGAAACAGTTTAATCACATTAATCCTAAGGTTATGCAAGGAAATAAAGTTTTTTAATATTATTACTAATTTGACCTAATTTTATCATAAAACGGTCAAACATGCACCATTCAGATATTGTGTCAATTAATTACAATTTGGTTCTAATTTAATAATTAATTCAATTGCATCCCAACATTTATAGTGCACGAATAACATGTTAATGATTTTATTTGAATGAATAAGCAACCGAGGCACATAACATCTGTAATACCCTAAAAATTTTTACAGTAAGATCTTATTTTTGATATAGTAAAATAAGGAAAGAAAGCGACAAAAAGGGAAATTTTGGAGTTAAGACAATATTGAGAAGTATATTATGATATATTAATTCAAGAAATGACTAAATGGTAAAAGTGAGAAAAGTTTTGTTGCCTAAGAGTAAATACTCAAAACTTGAGGGGTTAAAGTGTAAATATGAAAAAGTTAAGGACCAATAGTGAAAATATTTTAAGGGTGGAAAATGGATGAATTAGGACCAAATTGAATAGGAAAATGGATGAATTAGGACCAAATTGAATGGGTAAAGAATTATAAGGGACTAAATCATAATTTAACCAAATTATGTGATGATTCAAGGATGAAATTTTAAAAGATCACAAAGGGCAAAATGGTCAATTGGAAGAGAGAGAAATCTAGAAAGTAATGATAATGTTGATGATATTTTATAATTATTTAATTAGATAAATATTATTTTATTAATATTTTAATGAGATATTTTATTATTATTTTCTTATTATTTATTTAGTATATAAGGAAGGAAAGATGAAGAATTATCATCTTCTTTCCCATGCACCAATGTGAGAAGAAGAGAGAAAGAAAGAAAGTTTTGCTTTCTTTACAAATTGGTCATTTCACCAAAAATCCATCATTTTCACTTAAAATTCAAAAGAATTTCCATAGCCATCAAGAGAGAAAGATGACAAGGAGACTATGGGGAGCAAGAATATCAAGTTTGATTCAAGAAATAGAAGCAGGAGGAGAGAGAAAATCAAGTTAAAGATTGAAATCAATAAGATAAGGTAAGAACATCAAGATTTCAATATATTTTTAAGTTTGATATTGTGGAAAAAAGCATGAAAATGATGTTAATGTAGAGTTTTCTTATATAAGGTTTTATGTTATTAATATGTTAGTGAAGGAAAATAAGAAAAAGTGATGGGAAATATTGTATAGAAAGGAAATAAAGGTGTTACAAACTTGGTAATTAACATTTTGCACTAAAACAGTTTTGGACAGCAGCAGTAGTCTAATTTTGAAAAATCACCAAAAATTGTAAAAATCGATTTAGAGGATGAATAAAATATGGAATTAAAGCTTATTGAGTCTAGTTTCTTATAGAAGAAATGGTGTAAGTAATGGAATTGTAAATCATGAAATGTAATAGGTTTTGTGAGACAAGGTCAGAATGATTTCGGGTTCCCCTATTCTGACTTTAGAAAATCATAAACAATTGGAGAAAAATAATTAGAGGCTTAAATTTATATGTTTAAAATCTTGAATGAGTTTAATTTCAATAAAAATAAATGGAAACATCATCTGAATTCTGTACTAGGAGAAAATAAATTTTTAGTGAAGAATGGTCGAAACTGTCACACAGCAGAATATGGATGACTTTAAAGAATAAACTGTACTTATTGGCTAAACATCAAAAAGAACTTAAATTGGAATTTTTTATCTCAAGATATAAATAATTTAGTGACTATGACGCAAATGGACAACTTTGAATAAATTTATGAGTAAATAGTGAAATCATAGATAATGTTACTTATAAGCATGATATATAAATTAAGGATGTGGAATGGAGAGAAGGAGGAAAATATATATATGAATATTCAGCTAGCATGGCTAATTTGCATATTTTAGGATCAGGGACTAAATTGAATAAAAGTAAAATTTTATGGGCAATTTTGTAAAAATGTTAGAAATGACCAAATTGCATGAAATGGATTATTTTATTATTTAAATTATAAAATTGAATGAAATTATTAATTTAGATCAAGATAGGGTGAAAACATGTTTTAGGGATTAAATTGAAAAGTGTTAAAATTATGGAAAATTTTGATATCTCATAGAATTCATGGGCTGTTATCAATATATATGAGAATAATTAGGGTTGAAACAAGGATTAAATTACAAGAATTTTATTTTTCTGAATCGAAGGATGAAATCGTTATTAATTAAAAGCTTAGGGGCAAAATGGTAAATTTGCCTAGAGCATTAATTGAATGTATCAGAATATGAAATGAATGAAAATGATGATCAAATTTATTTATAAAGATCCGGATGACTCAAATATGAGACTTGACCGTGGAAAAGAAAAGACATCGGATTAGTGAAACTATAAACATGAACAAGCAACGAGGTAAGTTCGTGCAGCTTGAATTATATTCTTAAATGCTTGAAATGTATGTTATTGATGTGAATATGATTTGAATGTTCATTGTATGAAAGTTGATGAAACATTGATATATTTGATAAAAAGGGGAAGAAATCTCGGTTGAATGAAAGGAAAATTCGATGGATCTCTGAAAAGGAATTGACGGTAAAAAGGATCTAGCCCGGACGGGTGATCCTGATATAGCCCTCCCTAAAAATATGTGGAAAATGGATTTAGCCCAGACGGGTAATCCGAATTAGGGTCTAAATTTAGCCTGGACTGGTAATTCAGATCCAAGCTCATTAGAGTAATTGTCGTTGCAGGGGATTTAGCCTGGACTGGTAATCCCGCTGTAAGGAATGAGGTTCGCCGGAGTGTGCTCTCTTACAGGGGATTTAGCTTGGACTGGTAATCTCGCTATAAGGATGAGGTTCGCGGGAGTGTGCTCTCTGGAAAAAGAGTATACTCATATGTGTACGAATTGACAGACCCGGGATTGTACATTATGAGTGTACTACTGGAAATCCATCGAAAGTCCGAGAAATTCAACGGGATAAACATAGAAAATGAAAAGTACTTGAAATCATGAATTTAAACTTGAAATACATAGAAATAATAATTATTTGATATATTGAAATATGACATGGAAAATACATGTATGTGAAACTTGCCTGATAATTATGCATATTCAAGATTATGAACTACTACTGGAATAAATATACACTAAACTCATGAAAATGATGGTACATGAAATATTGTCATAATGACTTGAATAATTTATATTTATGAAGAAACAGCAAGAAAATTATATGTATCATGACATGTAAATATGAGGCTATCTTTGATACGTTGATACAAGAAAAATTATGTATATTAGGACAAGTAATAAATTCAAGTGAGACATGTCGAGAAAATAAGTTTGTCAATATTAAAGTACGCTAACCAATGTAGGAAAATTTTAGGATTTTGCAAAAAAAAAAAAAATCCCTATGATCCCGATTTAATCCCGGTTGGTTCCTAATGTATGTTTTGGGCTTCAAGGGCCCAATAGAGGGACGTTATGATTATTTTCAGAAAATGAATAATACATGACTCGTAATTATTTGAAAATTTTCAGTAAATTTCGGCAATGCCTCGTACCCTATTCCGGCAATGGATACGGGTAGGGGGTGTTACAACATCATTAATAAAATTCTAATAATCTAAGCTAAAAAAATGCAATCAATCTAACATAAACAAAATTAAGCCATTTTAATGAAATAAAAAGCAGAAATATATTTAGCAATCATGTTCATAAATTCAGAACAAAATCAAAAGAATTAAGAAAAAGGAACTAGAAGACAAATGCGGTGTTTCTCCGCTGCACAACTTGTATTTGCTTTTCCTCCTTCCTTTTGCTTTGTTCCTTCACACGAATGCCTTATAAATGCTGAATTTTTGCTACTCACAAGAACTTCTGAATACTCCTTACAACTCTTGAGTTTTCTATTTTTAGAATGATAGTCCCCCTCATTTCTCTCACGAATGGTCGACCCCTTGTGTTAAGGAAGGAAGGTGAATGACTTTGCTAAATTTAGCTACTTCTTACTTGATTCATGGTAAGGCACCTTAAAATAGGGATGGGAGTTGAACGATCATGTGAAATTTGCTGTTACTGATTTGTGATATTTTACCAAGTCTTGGGAGGCAAAATTAAATACTTTTATGGACTGTTGGACTTCCCTTGGTCTAATTGGGCTTTTTCCTCCCTTAGTGGACAGTTTGGGCCTCATATTTGGTAGCAAGCTTGTCCATTTTTGTGACCCATTTGGGAGCTGGATTAAGTTCAACTTAAAGGTCCAATAAAGGAATTTAGGATGTCCCATGTTGATTTGCCATCGACCCACGTCTGCATGGCCTCTACTGCAAGAATGCTACATTATCGAGCATTGAATAGGTGAGCTTCAAGACTAACTTTTCTTCTATTGCACCAAATTGGAAAAAAAAAATGTAAAATTAGCATGTAAATAAATAACATTACAAATTTATCTTTAATTTTGTCCTACTTTACAAATTTTTAATGAAAAATACGAAATTTTCTATCAAAATACTGAGAATTTGCATGAATTATTAGTTAGAAGGTGTTGTAAATGTCTATATAATTTTGAGTTATCACACCCCCAAACTTAATTCATTGCTCGTTCCAAGTGGTGATATATGCTAACTTGCATTAGAAACCAAATGGCCACTTACAAAATCAATCCTTCCCATAGTTACGTGTTCAGCAAAATTATGCTGTAGAATAAAAAATTTCTAAACATGCAACTTGAGTACATATATCAGTCAATTATTTTCAAACATTAATATGCTAACAAAACTATGTACTAAATATCTTCCCTTAACAAATGTGTGCTTAGTACTTCCTAAACAAATTTTATTTCCCTTGGTTGAACTCAGTAGTAATCCTAAAGTTTAATTATGCTTTCATATTGAGTTCAATAATTCCTCTCCACTAATGTAGTCAGCACAAAAATCTAAATCAATAGGTCTTTAATATGGTTGTAATATGACTTGGGTCAAGGTAGGAAAAGGATAGATCATTTTTAGGCTAAAATCTTAGACTCAGTGTACCTCAGACCTTCCAAATACAATTATCCCCAAGAACACCAACTCTTTTGAGTTTGAGTACACATGTTCTCTATACATATTTTTTTCAATAACTAGATTTTTTTTAAACAATCACTAATGCTTTCTTAAGCATACAACTCAATATTTTGAGAAATCCAATACTTCTCTCTAACTCCCCCAAATTTAATCACAAAAACATTCTAAATAGACTGAGTCTAAGATTTGGGACAGATAGAGATAAATTTTAAGGAATGATGCCATATTAATATAAGGTTTCGAAAAAAAAAACATCAGGCTATATAGCTCAAAGTATGGTTTCAATAGATAATTATTACTAGGGTTGGCTTGAAACCCTCAAACGATCCAAACAAAAATTGACTAAATCATTTTCAAATTACCATGCCTCCTAGGATTTCGCTTCAAGGAAATTACTAAGTCAATTCTAAAGACTTAAACTTTCATGCTTGCTTAGTTTTTCTAAAGAATTAAAAATTTTCATGGTATGATTTATACACAATTACTTAGTTCAACATTTTTTATCATAACTAAGCTAGCATAAAAATAACTGAAATAATAAAATTTTATACATAAAATAATATTTTACTATAACATGACTTGATGGAAAAAAATTAATTTTCGTCATAAGCCAAAAATTTTATTTCTGGTCCCCCCACTAAAGAGAAACAATGTCCTCATTGTTTAAAAGCAAATATCAAAAGGGTAAAAATAAAGAAGTGAATGAGAACTGTGCACTAGGTAGATTCCTAGGAAAGGAATGTAAGTTTAATTTGACTGCTTAATCGATGGATATGGATAGAAGATAGTTGTCCAACTGGACCTCAAATATAAACCCCAACAAATTCAATTAAAGGTTCTAATCAACTATCCAAGAAATAATTTTTGGCAAATTGAAGGATTAAGAATGTATTCTGATGGACCTCGAAACTAACTAATATTTCGACAAAGGCAAGCACACCTATCAAACAGTAGTATAGTTGTGGTGAGTCCAGAATATCATATCCTCAAGGACTAAAATTACTAGTAATAATTATCTTTTTATTATCTAGCCTAATAATTAATGGGATTTGTTTTTAATCTAAAATTTAACTAACTAATTTACTATGAACGCGACAGAGAGTGAAAGAAATAATCGAATAAACCAATAATAAAGACAATACCCAAGGAAGAATGCACCTAGACTTCACTTTTTATTCTGACTCTGAATTAAATGATTTTTTCACTTGACTTGATCCGTAGAAATCCCTAAATTATGTTAATATCTCTTTCGAGACTAAAAACAACTGACTCTAGGTTGATTAGTTGAAATATCTTTCTAATTAAAACCCCTATCGTCGCATTAACTCGATCTATGAATTCCCTTATTAGATTTGACTCTAATCCGGCAGATTTATGTAATCCTATTTTTAGGGTTGCAATCAACTCCGCTTAATTATGATGGATCTACTCTTAAATAGGGACTTTTGCTCCACTGAATAAGAGTACATAATTAAACATTAAAACAACTATCTTCTATCCATATCCATATCCATACGTGATAAGTTGCTCCATTGATATTTCTGAAAACATTAAAACAAGGATTAAGAGCACATAATTAAGAACAAGAACAAGTATTTATCACGTAATTCAGATTTATTAAATAATAAGATTCATCTAGGTTTCACCCTCTCTAGGTATTTAGGGAGTTTAGTTCATAAAGTAAAAGGAAAACATCATAGAATTAAGAAAACAACAAGACATAAAGAACCCAAAAACTTCTAAATAACTTGATGGAGATCTTCAATCTTGGAGTGAATTCGCTTCCGAGATGATCCCGACGGCTTCCTTCGAGTAATCTCTTTGATCTACTCTGCGTCCCCCCTTTTAGGTCTATCCTGGCTCGTATTTATAGACTTTAAAAGGCTCAGAAACCCTAATATTTGGCTTTTTCCGCGTGAAAACAAAGCAGGGTGCGGCAAGGACATGGGCGTGTGCTCAGCCCGTGTGAGAGTGCGCAGGCCGTGTGGGAATTTGAGTGAATTGCGATCGACACGGGCTGGTACAAGGGCGTGTGTCCAGCCCGTGTGAGTCACACGGGCATGTGCTCTACCCATGTGGTTCTGGCTTGGCCGTGTGGATCCTTAAGGTGGCCTGTTTTGTCCAGTTTTGGCCTGTTTTCCGCTCCTTTCGCTTCCCTATGCTCACCTAAGTATAGAAATACAAATTTAAAGGATTAGGAGCATCGAATTCAGAAAATTATATAAATAAACATCCAAAAACACGTTAAGCGTGGGATTAAAATGTGTTACTTTTATGATTTATCATATTCCCATGAATCCTTGAAGAAAATCGAGAAGAAAAAATCGTTTCTAAAAATCACAAGAAAATAATCTTGCATGAAAGAAATTAACTTTCAGAGTTGAAAATTTTATTAATGAATGAATTAATTTTATCAATGCTTTTAATAAACAATGAAAAGGTCAATATATAGGCTAGATAATTACATCTAAATAAAACTCTCAAGTATAATGAAATTGTAATTAATCTAAACAATGAGTAGTTTTAGTAAAACTAAACTTTCTTATTAACTAAGAAACATACAATTCTTAAACAACTTTAAATACTTAAAAATATCCTAAAATTCAAAATAAATAAATAATAAAATAATAAAACCTAATAAATACAATATTGTGCTCATATATAATAAAAATTAAGCCTAAAAATCGAACACAATATGATTTCAACTTGCATTAAAGTCTGAAACTCTTAATTTACTATAATAATTCTATCCAAAAATTCTACTTACGCAATATTCAGTAAAATGATCATAACTTGACCTCCTGGACTTGAAATCGATTGATTCAAAGTGCATTCCAAAACTAAGAGATAACTCTTCAAATGCTATGCAAATATCTCAGTCCAGAAATATCTGGATCCCATCCAAAAATTCATCGCAAGTTGACTGATATTCCAAACTTGAAAAGTGAGGCTTAGTTGAATTGACTTCAATAGATTTTACCCATCTATGCATGTATCATTTGGGGTAGACCAAACTCAATACTGATGAGTCAATTAAAGAAATGGCGGGGAGAGCTAGTTCGGGTGGATTGTTGCGTGATCATAACAGGAGATGGTTGCTCGGTTATGGCAAATTCGTTGGTAATTGTTCTATCTTCGTTGCTGAAGCTTGGGCAATGTTTGATGGCTTGAAGTTAGCATGGGATTCTGGTCATACAAAACTGCAGGTGGAATGCGAAAATATGGAGCTTGTTAACATGTTAGAACATTAGTATGATAATGATAGATTGCCAACAATTGTGAAAGAGATTAGACAGTTGTTATCCCTTAATTGGCAAGTGAACTTCAAACATATTTCTAAAAGAGCGAACCAGGTTGCAACTTGCATTGTCAGTCTATTACTTCATCGTGTGACTAAATTGGTGACTTTCCCCGCACCTTCGATCGTTGCTCTTTATCTACTTGAAAAGGATGCAGTTGCCTATTTGGAGTTTGTTTCTTTGATCTCCTTTTAATAGGAAAAAAATATAAAGGTGATTTTAAATAAATTATCTCTTTATTATGATGGCTTAAAGCCCCTCTTCTTCAATCTATACTCATACTTCGCATTTTGTGATGACATGAATTTTAAATTATGTTACCTTTAGTTTTTCGAATCTTTTTATATAAAAAAGTTAAATTATAAAATTTCATTTAATCAAATTTGCAATCAATTTATATAAGCTTATAAAATAATTTTTAAAGTTATTATAAACTCAAATTTATAAAATGTCTATGAAAAATATTGATTCAGAACTATTTTTACCTATTGGGATACTTCTGTCGATACAAGTGCATATTTTTTTTCGATAGAAGTAAGTCAAAGAGCATCCCAAACTTTCCTTCAAACTTCTACCAATACTTGGAGGCTCTTCTATCGAAATTTTAGCACTTGTACCGGTAGACTTGTATCGATTCTTCGGAACCCTTCCACTGATACAAGTAAGTCAGTGAGCATTTTTTGCTTCCCTGCACCTTCTACCGATATAACTATCGACACAAATCAAACCCTTTAAAACCCTTAGACATTTACCGATACATTAGGCTCCAACGGTCACATTTTCAAGGACTTCTATTGACACAAGTCTACAATCTGCAAGTAATACTCAAATTTATTGTAGCAACAGACTTTAATTTGCTTCCAATATCTCTAAAGTTGTTAGAAGGCATAAATACAAGTCAATAGCTCCATATTGAAGACAAAAAACAAGTTTGTAAAGTCAATTGTACAAAAAGCTAATCTTTTCTTTGTTCTTCGTACGCACACTTGGGTAATAATCTCCTTCATTCTTCCAAGTGTTGTGTTCTTATTGACTGGACTTTTATCATTGTAATATCTTCCTTTGAAAGGTGTTTTTAATCCTTATTCTTTTTTATCATGCTTGTAAGAGTTTGCTTAAGGGGAGTGGCTCTATCTTGCTATGGTAAGCTAAGGTAATGGAGGTACACAATCAGAACCAAATTAGTATAAATTATTGAGTACACATTATTTTTTATATTTATTATATCTTTTTAACCACCAATTCACCCCTCCTAACAAGTCAGATGGAAATATACAAATAAGCAAAAACAATTTTGTGTTTCTTTAAATTGTATAAAAAATCTAATGGTGGCAAAAGATTGACATAAATCTATAACTGTACAATTTAATCAAATTTACTTTTAAACTAACACACACTAGAGCTTTTCTTTTTCTTTGTGCTGGTGGTGAATTACCCAAAAACAAAAGCCAAAATCAGGCAAAGTCAAATTAGTTGAAGGAAGATTCTCATATTGGTGGAAACCATTTCTGAAATGTATAATAAAAATATTTTACAATCAAAATTTTTTATGATGTACTCTTCTCAGATTTTCATTTATTCAAATGGAAAATTTGTCTATCATTAGCTTTCATATATTTTTTAAAGAATTTTTAACAAGATGAAAAAGACATAGAAATACATATACAGGGGCTCATTAAACTAAATAAAAGGCTAGAAGAGGCTGTCAACACCCAAGTTGTTCTTATGTGATGTTCCATCAATTCTACATTGTAGGTTGACTACTCAAATAGGAAGGCAGTCAAGACTTTTTAGAAAACAAGAAAAAGTTAACTGGAAAAGAAAGGGATTTTATAACTTATCAACATTGGACTTCAAATTTTTTACAGTATGTGAATAGTGGTATTTATAAAAGTATTTATAAAAGGGAAACAATCTCTGATTGCCTTTGAGAGACATTCCATTCATCAAAACATGTTCATTAAAAAGTTCTCAAATTTTAAGTTGTGCTGATCATTTGATTATTTAAGGATTAAATATAAAATTGGTATTTAAATTTGTTCACTTTTTTCAAATTGATACTTAAAGCTTTTTTTTTTCAGATTAGTTAGCATTGTCACATCATTAAAAACAAATGATATTAGAGAAAAATATTAATTTAGTTGATGGAAAAAAATTCTGAGTATCAATTTAAGATAAAAAAAAAACTTCAAGTACCAATTAAGGAAAAATGGATAAGTTCAAGTACAAACTTTATATTTAAACTATTATTTAATTATAGAATTAGTACCCTCTTATTGTTAAGTTGCGGATATTAAATAGCTTGTACAATGCTTTATGTTCTTAAGAATCTTTTTCTAAACTATATTATCAAGTTTAGACTTTTTTTTTTTATCCAAATTTTTTATTTCAAGTACATGACTAAACATCCAAGTCATACTCATATCCAATGTATATGAGTATATTATTTTCATTTGTTCATAACTTTTTTATGGTTGAAGAAAATCATTAAATTTAATTTTGTTATATGCAACATGGATGATGGTCAACCAAAGGGCAAATATATGGTAAGAATTCTCGATGGCCATTTTCAATATGAGCTGAAGATTGTATACGTAAATGGCACAAGTAATAGTTTTCAAGTAGATCCTGAGATGCTATCTCTTTCTATTATAGAAGGCTTTGTTAGAGAATTGGGGTATGTTGATGTGCCATTTATTTACCACTGACTTTACCCACAGTTTCTTGTTGGTTAATGATGGTTACTGTGTAACTGACTTGATAGACGTTTTGGTTAAATGGGGCACTGTAGATCTGTATTTAGACCATGCTATTGATGTTCCTAAGTTGTTGGATGACAATCTTTTAGTCCTTAGATGTGAAAACCAAGGAGGTAATATTGATGTTAACAATGTTGAGACTGAACTTGTGAGGCATGAGGATTGTGTATATCATGATAGGCCTGGTAAATCCACTATTGTTGAGAGAGTATATATGAGGTTGATGATGAAGATGATAACGCTGAAAGACTGAACAATATAGAATCCGGAGACACTTTATTATTTGATGTTGAGTGTTTGAGTGAAAATGAAGATGAGGAGATTCGAGGAATCAAAACAAAACTGAAGCAATACAAACTGCCAGGATCGAAGGTCATTTAAAGGTTAGTGATGGTGTTGTGAATGATGGTTTTAGTAAAGGCGTGGACTCTGATGATCCTGGAGATTATGATAGTGATGTGCAATCTGATGACGAGTTTTCCGTTAGGAGTGTTGGACCGAAGTATGATGCTAATTGTATCTTGCCAATATGGGAACTAGGTATGAGGTTTGAGAGCAATAAAAAATTTAAAGAGGCAGTTAAGAAATATGCATTTGCAAAGGGTGTTTGCAAAGAGTCATGGTAGGTTGCGTTGGTAGTTGTCCACGGAGGTTATTTGCAAGCTACAACTCTAGAGAACATGGCTTCTGTATTAAGACATACCATCACGAACATAGGTGTTTTAGGAACAATAAGATTTCTCTGTTGTCTGCAGATTATATCAGCAAGCATTTCAAACATAAAATTTTGTCCCAACTAGGATTAAAGATTAGACAACTAAAGGAGTTATGTAGGGAAGAGTTGAAAGTTTATGCCACAATAAGCCTCTTGCCCTCAGCACCAAGTCACTGAGATGCAGGAGAAGACGCGTCTCATGGAAGAATAGCTTCTAGCCCAGCAGCGCCAGTTTCAAGAGCAACAAGAGAGCCAACGCCTGTTGGATCTGCAGAATGCTCGTAACGAGCAATTAATTGCAGAAATGCGAGCAACCAAGGCTGCTACTAAGGATTCCAACTTACCCCCTCCTCTCCATCTGAAAGGTTCGGCTCAGTCCACTGTTCGCAAGAATTAGAAGGACAATAACGATGATGAAGATATGGAAGAAGTTCAACCCACCAACCGTTCGGATCAGGGGACCCGTAACAAAGTAGCTTTATTTGAGGAGCAACTAGCAACCCTCAAGTTGGAATTGCTGCAAGGAGTCAAGGGTTCCAAGACTAACAAAGCCTCGGTGTTGACCCACAACCTCTCTGCCTCCTTCAAATTCCCCAAACTCTCTTACAATGGGGTGGGAGATCCGGAAGATCATCTTTCTCACTACAGTTACATGAATACCCGTGGGGCTTCCGATGCTGTCAAGTGCAGAGCTTCTCCATGACTCTATCCAACACTGCCCGACAGTGGTACTTGTCGCTTCCTCAAGGGTCCATTCGTAGCTTTGATCAGTTGGCTAATTTATTCATGAGTAGATTTTAGGCCAACAAGATACACCAACAGTCCTCAGCATATCCCATGTCCATCCGGTAGCGAGAAAATGAATCCCTCCGCGATTTTATGAAGAGATTTAATGCAACCACCATGATTATGAAGGGTGTGTCCGATGACTTAGCCATCCAAACCTTCATGAGATCACATGTGAGTTCCTCTGATTCCACATTATCAACCCCTTGTATAAACGGTGTCAGTAATATGAGATGGTCCATCGCTTCATGAAGGGGGATCAGATGCACATTGGTCAAGCTAAACTTGGGCCCCTGTGACCTACAACTTCCAACTTTTGAAGGTGCTCTTCTCCCCCGCGTCGATACCAACTTTTCAAGAGGTGAGACATCGTCTATTTATAATAAATCAAATACAAAATATTTATATTGCTTTGTTTTGTATTTTTAAAATGTTTAAATTTTATAACAAATTTAGTAAATATTTTAATTGATTATAATAAAAACTATAAATATTTTAAATTTTAAATTTTTATATAATTTGTTTTTACTTTTTTTAATTATTGTATTTTTAAAATGATACAAATTTTGTAATAAATTTTTAAAATGTAATAATAATATATTCTATTTCATACGTAGAAATTTGAGCATTACATATGATAAGAAACTTATATTATATAATACTGTGAGTATTCGGAATACTGAGAGTACATTTTTTTAATTTCACAAATAAAATTATATATTTATAATTTTTACCATACTAATCACCCAAATCTTATTTATAAAATTCACTAACACTATACCAAATAATTTTCAATATATAATCTAAACATAATACCCTATCTAAATTGAAAAGTAAAGACTATGTTGAATCTAAATGAACCGTTTAAAACACAATTATGTTTTGCAGATGATATCCTCAAACAATTCAACCATTTATGAGGACATAAAATAAGGACAAGAAACATGTGATGGGTTTGGGTGGTCCAATGCAACCAAAAATATCAAAGTCTATATATTAAGCCCCATAACATATAGTCTTCATTATCATTACTCTCCCTTTCTCATAACATACAACTTCTTAATGGTGAAAAGATGAAAATGCATCCTGTTCCGTCACATGTTTCTGTCAATCATTGGTCCAATATCCAAATTTATAGTCAAACTTCAATTTATTTATGGGTTTTTTCAAATCCGACTTTTTTTAATATAAATAACTCTAAAACAACAAAATATTTACGAAAATAGCATGAGATATAAATTATTATTGTCCGATACCAATAAAAAATTACCTCAACCTTTACATTATTATTAAAATTTATAATAAAATAAATAAAATATACTTGACTCGGTTCGTGTTGCTCATAGATTTTGTTTTCGAAATAATACATGATAGACAGACTCGTGTATTTAATTTATTATATATTTAATAATTATATAATAAATTAAGATATTTTTTATTGGTTTCGTATACTCCAGATACAACAATGCAAAATATTATATAAAACATCTCATTTTGATAATTAATTTGTAACTCGTGCTATTTTCATATTTTTATTATTTTTGTGTTTTTTATATAAAAATCTCAAATCCTTAAACTAGTTATGAAATTTTAATTAAAAATGTTTTTAAATATTTTTGTTTCATAAAAATATCATTTAGATAAATTTAGATTTTTTTTAAAGTTAAAAAGATAGATAATTTTTCTTTGTAAGTAAAATGTGATATTTAAAAGTAAAAGATATGATAGGTTTTTTTAAATAATTGAGAGAATTAGATTATTTGAAGTCAGAACCTAAACTCCTATGTCTAGAACATAATACTCTTATCATTAGAATAAAAACTACATAGATATATTTTTATATTCGTTTGAATAATATAATTTAATATTACTCAAATCCACTTTGTTTTTTTTTTTTCAGAAAAATAGAAGAAATTAAAGAACACAAATTTTGTTAAAATTTTGAAAAATATATTACTTTTTATTTTAAAAAATTAATTTTATTTTGTATTTTTTGAAAATTCATAAAACACATTTTTCACTTATTTTTCTTATAATAGAAACATAAAAAAAAACTATTTTTACATTATATGAACTTGAATCAGGGTAAATTAAATAATATTTTTACTTTATACGAGTTTGAACTAGCATGAACTTTTAACTTTAAATTCACATAATAAAATGACCCATATTAAATAACTTTTAAATATCAAATCTTTCATGTAGTTAATTTAAATTTATATAAACGTAATAATTAAAAAAATTATAAGAAAATAGATACTAAACATATATTCGTTATTTAAAACAAAATCGTTTTTCAATTTTCTAAAATAATAAAAAATCATTTTCTCAAAATAAAATAAAAAATATTTCGGAAATCAGAAGCAAAGTTTCTGAATAGGGCAGTTTTAATTAAATCTATAATTATATTCCCACTTTGTTTTCCTTATAATATAATGATTATTGTCTTTATACCCACTTAAAACCATGGGCAAAAAAGATACCTAATCTACTTCACAAGCTACATGAACACACATTAAATTAACCTAGTCAAAACCTTACCTAAAAAATGTTTTGTTCTTCAAAAAAAACTTTAATACAAGTTTCATTTGGAACAATCTTTACAACTCCCACTTCTCCATCTTGTTTTTTTTTTTTTTTTTTTGTATGAAATTGGGATTAGACAAATAATGATATAATTATCCTACCTAAAACATACACAATGAAAATTTTATGCCACCTAAAAGTGTTTTAATAATATATTATTTGTATGAAATATTCTATGCCTTACTTAGTGATCTTGAAAATTTAATTCCGTCATCTTTACAGCTTTATTTTAAGCTAAAAAAGAAAGATTTAATATGGTCACATGGGAAGGTAGTGAGTGAGGCTAAAAGGGAAAAAAGAGGAAAATATAGCCATATGGGGGGACAAATCAAAGTATGTAACAACAGAAAATAAATAAATAAATAAAAAGGCAATTAAAGAAGGCCTATGAGAGTTTTAATTATGATAGCAATATCTAAGAACTGAAGTTATTAATAAATAGCAACACCTTTTGCATGGTGATGATGCTTTAATATTTGTGTAAGATTGAGACTTGTTTCATTCTTGATGCCCATCTAACAACAACCCATTACCTTTGCCTTTGCTTTATTGTTTTCTCACCATTTTTCATTTGCCCTCTTTCTTCAACTTAACTACCAAATATGCCCATCTTTATTTCCTTTTCTTTAGGATTTTTTTTTTTATAATAATTCATTACATCTATTGCTTTGATTCGCTTTATGTAATAAAATTTATTTTATTTAAATTTAATTATAAATATTAATATTAATATAAAATTATCTTTTTTAAATAATAAATTTATAATTCAAATTGGTTAAGATAGACTCAAATAAAAATGTGAACAAATTCTACCGGTTTTCATCCAATGACAAGCCACGTATACTATTGGGCAATTGATATGTCTCATATCCTATTTTCTAGTTACCTTTGTACCGTCCCTCCTAATTAGGTGCTATTTTACCTTGTTGTCTGACACGAAGACTAAATTTCATGTTTTCATTACAAGTTGTCAACTTGCAATTGCTTTGTAACATCTTGATATCGGGATCGAGCTACAAGGTGCAACATTTGTTGTTGGAACAACTACAATTAACAATATACAAGTAAATCATGTACTTTAAATATTGTGTTATCATTTTCGAGTTTTATTCACGCTTACAAAAGCTCTTTTGTTAATCAAGGGTCGAAATGGATCGAATTGAAAAAGATTACAAAACTTTGGATTGACATTGCGACTTCGAGTATTTTCTCATCGCGACGTCTCTAACTAGGGTTCGTCATGACTTCAGGCTACGTAATTGCAAAGTGAACCCTGCTTTGTTTCTCGTCGCGATGTCAGGGGTTTGTCGTCAGGACATGCCAACCTATTCCTTCAAAAATCAACTTATTACAAGATTGAGTGACCTGAAAACACATATATTTAGTCTCATGCAACCAAAACATCAACTTACGAAATGATGCCAAGTGAAAATCTGACAAAATAGTAGACTCCAAAAATATTACCTATCAAAACTAACTTCAATCATTTATACTCCAAAAACCAACCAAAAACTCATTAAAATGCATAATCTTAAACCTTAAGACTCCAAACCAACTATATAAACATATTCAAACATAATTTCTAAACATTTGCATACGATCGTTTCATATACAACTTAACCATTTAAAACAGTTAACTAAAAGTCCCTAGGTACATACCACAAAACCAAAACGAATGAACTATACAAATTTTGTTGAGTCGAAAAAGTCAGTACTATATTATAGTATTAGTCTATTTCATTACCTTTTTAAGTTTTCCAATTTCAAATATAATGTTACGCATGATGAAACCTAGTAAAACGAACTCGGATACACAGGTAAACTACACCACACCAGATAGCTCATAAGAGTTTTAACTACACCACACCAGAGCATCGAAGTGCAAAGCCCGTATGCATCAAATACGTTCTCATATACATATACATCCCTCCACCACACTAGGGTCTCCGTAGGGACATATAATACTCGATGATTCACAAAAAATATTGAATCCCGATATACTCTGAATGATCTCCGTATAATCACATACCCCGTACAAGCATGCATAAAACCCTATTGATATGTTAATCGTATCCTAACTTTTTACTAAGTTTACACGGGCATCAATTACTTATATATATAAGCATTTCCATAATTGTAATCATCTTACTCGCATATTCATACTTTGTATTTGGTCACATATGCATTTTCGTACCCTGTACATTATTCTATCGCATTACAATTATTTTGCAATTTAGTATATATATCTTTTCTCGGTCAAATTCACAATCATAACCCCGTTTCATCATCAAACACACATATTTCAAACTATAAAATATATTTCGATATGATTTTCATAACCCATATCATAATTTAAGTATTTTAGTCCTATATCTCGATGCTCCATATCAAATTCAATCAAACGTTTCATATTATCATAATAGACTCACATCAATTATTCAAAAATCAATAACATGCATATAAAATTAAATATTTCTATCCCAAATCATAAAAGTACAAACCAAGATTTCGTGCGTTACTCATCAATGATTTTCGTTTTTTCTTTCCTTCTCGGTTGTTCGATGTTGTCGTTAGTTGAGAATAATAATAAAACATATCATACTATCAATTTCCAGCCAAATCAGAATCAAATACCAAATAACGCAGATTTTGCAATTTATTCAATTTAGTCCATAAAACCAGGACAAGCAGAACTTTCAATTTAGTCCTTGGGCCTAAGTTAACTACTTTTTTAGCTAAATTATTTAACCGAATTTAAATATATTTTTATAATAACTCTGTAAATATTCTTATTTAATATTAATGGACTTAGTTTACGGAAATGAGATTTCGAAACCGCATTTTTCAACACCATTGAATTTCAGGTCATTACATACTTATTACGTACTTTGAAGCAAGGGCGGATCTAGAGGGCTAACAAGGGCTCCACCCCCTTAAAATGGAAATTTTCCATTTAGGCCCTTTATAATTTATAAAATTTTAAATTAGTAATGGTAAAATTACACTTTGGTCCCCCAAAAAATGATAAAAATTTGATTTAATCCTCTAAAAATTATAAAGATATAGATATTAAAATGGAAATATTTCATTTTTACTATCATAAAAATATATAATTTAATTTCGACCCCCTCCCCCCCGAAAAAAGTTCTGACTTCACCCATGTTTTGGAGTTGTAATACTTGGCAACTTGTTGGGCTTTTGCTACTAGTTTTGTCTTAACATAATCCCGTGTTTCCTCTAGTAGGTTTGGGCTTGCTTTAAAAGATTCCTTATTTTGTTGATTGTCAAAATAGGGTACCTTAGAAGTGTTTAGACCTATCTTAGCAAGGAACATCTGGCCCAAACATGAGGTTGAAGGGAGTCTTGCCAATGCTCGTGTGAAAGGTTGTTCTCAGTACTCATAAGGTTCTTACTAGCTATTCCAAGCATGTTCCATTCGTGTCATCAACCTTCTTCTTTGAGGCTTGTAGTATCTTTTTGTTGGTCTTTTCTATTTGACCATTGACTTGTGTTATCACTGAGATTTGAGCAAGAAAAATATGGAGATTATTATAAAAATATTGAATATTTCCTTAAAATTGGGCATTATTCAAGGTGTTCATGGGTCAAGCTTAGGTATAATATTAACATAATTTATATTTGTTCAAGCATAGCGCAACGCGAAATATGGGTTTAAAATTTTGTCTAAGCCTACCCATATTTGTAAATAACTAACCCAAGTCCAGTATAGGCTTGTCAATATTATTTTTTAAAAATATATATATTTATATTAGTTTTAATTTAATAATTAATATATTTTTCTTATTTAATTTTTATATATAGTCATCTTAACATTTTTTAATGTTTACATAAGAGAAATTATTTGGTACACTATCAATGGAGTTTTTAGACTCCATAAGCAAGGTTAGGAGGTTGAAAAGTGTCTTATAGGGTAGTAAAATATTAAAAAAAATATTTTTTAAAAAGAGACACATGACAATTTTTTAAGGCTACTTGTGGAATAAAAAAAGTGCGTTGTGAGTGTACCAAATACTAACCCATTTACATAATAGTAGTATTATAGATTTAAACTTTATGTGTTATAAATTATGTACTGCATAAAAATAACATAATATAAAACATTACAAACTTAAAAAAATAGGATGCACATGCTAAGCTTGGGCCTTGAACGTTCAAGCCCAAGATTAGCCTATATTTTAAACGAGCCTAATTTTTTGTCGAAGCCCATTTTTCGGGCATAATATTTTTGTCCAAATCTTCCCAAATTTCGGGCAAGCCTTAGGGCTTGTATAGGTAGCCTAACCCATGAACATGTTTAGGAGTTATCCGGGTTGGTAAGTTGTTGCATAATTGGGTTGTTTTTTGTACTCCAACAATATATTTTCTCATTGTTATATTTCATTAAAGGAAGTGAGCTTGAAAAGCGAATTTGCTTTTGAAAACTTTTGCTCTAGTAATTTGCTAGAGATTGACCCTTTTTAACTTGACTAGCAAACTTGCAACAAGTTTGTGATACTTGGTTAAGGTAGGCTCTCTAACCTTATATTCTCCCTAAATTTTCTTGGCCACAAGCTGAGAGTCGATATATATCTATAAGTTTCTACTCTTAGTTTTCGGGCTAGTTCCAACTTTAACATAAATATTCATACTTTGTTGCATTATTGGAAGAATTGAAAGCGAATGTCAAGCCAAATTGTCATTCATTCTTCTCTAGTTCAATCAAAAAAAATACTTGCACCAAACTCATTCATCCCGAATGATCTTAACAGTTCCTCTAGAAGAGGGGTTTCATTGGCTACGATTATTTGTTGTTTATTCTCTTGGGTATGAATTTCACTTGTGCTCTCCATTGGTTGGGTCTATTGATGGGTTTCTTCGGTTATTTCTTAAGAAAAAAAAAACATTCTATTATGAAGTTTGCTAGGGCTTGAGTCTTAATCACCCTCTACGACAACAATTCTAAGCCCAATTTGCTTAATTCCATACTCCATTTCTCTATTCTTCTAGAAGAGTCAACCTTATTCAATATATCTCTCAAGAGTTGATATGTTTATATATAGGGTAGGCCTAGAAATATCTACAAAGCTTTATTGATGTGACTACCAAAGTAAGGGCTATTTTCTCTATTCTTATGTAGTTTAGTTCGCCACCTTGCAAGGCCTTACTAATATAGTAGACAAGGTTTTGGCGGGTTACCTCTTTCTTGACTAAAATTGATGCTCTTGTCTCATATGATGCAACAAGATAATAATGTAGTGTCACACTCGATTATCTCTTATGTCCCAAAATTTAAGGAAAGATAGGACTTAATTGAATAGATTGGTGAATTGGCGGGCTTTTGTAACACCCCTAACCCGTAACCGTCGTCGGTCTAGGGTTAAAAGGCATTACCAGACAATCGAAAACTTTTACGAACATTTCAAAACATAATTCGACAAATCACATCAAAGTGTCCTTTAAATAGGTCTTCGAGACCTTAAACATGCTTTAGAATAGGACCGGGACTAAACCAAACACATACGAAAATTCTCAGAAATTTAAAAATTTTTCAAAGTTACAGAGGTCACACGCCCGTGTGGGCAGGCCGTGTGCCTCACACGGCCTCAGACACGCCCATGTGCCTCACCCGTGGACACTACTGACTTGCACCACACGACCAGTCACACGCCCGCGTGTCTAGCCCGTGGTCGCTACTGACTTGATCCATACGGCCAATCACATAGCCATGTGTCTTACCTGTGGTCGAGTCTGATATGAATACACCTATGACTGAGATCAACCGAGACATCCTCAAGTTGCCCAATGGACCAATTACACGTAGCCGTGCTAAACAATTTAAAAACGCCATTTCAGCTTTAGTGGCACAAATTTGGAACGACAAAAGAAAGGACTGCAAAAACACACCGAACATTTACAATTTATTTGAAGTCGAATATACTAGCTAGTTCGGTTGCTAGTCCATTTAACATTTTATTATGCATATTTAATTTGTCTTCAGTCATTTTTATTTTTTTTATTTAGTTATTATGAGTTTTAATATGTCCTTTGTTTGTGCCTAATGTTCAAATAAAGTGTTTAAATTTTAAACTATGTTCAATTAAATTTTACAGGTGTCAAATGGGAGCATTTTAAAAGGGGTTGATACAAGCACCATGTGAAATAAAACCATGATCTTTCAAAAGTGGATGAATGGTGCTATATGGACGGCAATGCTTTGGAATAAATAAATTGGAGTGCAAATCATGATGGAATAAACAATTGTTGTATGTTGCTTAATGGAACAAATACATGACATGATGGAATAAACAATTGTTTGTATGTTGCTTAGTGGAACAAATGCATGGACGGCAAGGTCAAATTAGAATTGAAAGAATTAAAAAACATGTGCCATATTCAAGTGGACGGCAAGACCAAAGTGGGATTGAAAGAATTAGATAACATATGCCAAATTTAAGTGGACGGCACACCAAAAAGAAGCATGACCAAATTTCTCATGTGCACAAATAGAATTGTAATAGCTATGACAAGCTACCTTAGGTTTATAAATAGCTTGTTAATTTTTCATTTGTGGACACACTTGGATTTTTATTTTTGAATGAATATATTTCATTTTGGTGAGTTTAATTCATTCTCCTAATTTTTCAAGGTTCGAATTGACTTATCTAGTTTCTAGTGGCGTCAATTTAACTTTGTTACGGACTTATCATCCTCTTTCGGGTGTGGCGTTCATTTTTATACCGTTGGTTCCTATCTTGCTAGATAGTGGGTCTCGGTTTATTCAAATACCGTTGGTTCCTATCTTACTAGATAGCGGGTCTCGATTTATTCAAACTCCTTCCATCCATTTGAAACTTATAAGATTCGGGTCTTTAATATTTATTAAAGGTTCTTTCTTGTTTCAATTTCATATCTATCTCAACCTTCTAATTATTTTTTTTTAGCCTTTACTATTAAAAATATCCCTTTGATCAACTTAAAATGAAAAACTACCTAATTTACGATCGAGCAACATCTACGACTCGTTTTCTAATCCAAGGCGATTCGTATCAGAGTCTGACTTGTTTTGAAATAAAACCACGGGGGACACGGTCGAGCCACACGCCCGTGTGCTCAACGTGTGGGCAAATATAGGCCATTTACAAGGCCAAATTTCTGCCCACACATAGGGTCATCACTACAAGCAACATACTAATACAATTCATGCCAAAATTAGCCAACTTTTTAAGCATTCAAAAGCATCTCAAGCACAACATCTTGTACAACAATTTTGCTTAATCTATTCACAATCATTTCCAAGCATAATTCATCACAAACATACCATTTCCTTATAACAACCATTTATCAAAAATATATGCCTACTTTGCATCATTAAGCTTACCATTCATATGACCATTTCTTAACCATGAAACCATACCAAAAATCAAGCATCATTTAGCATGACTCTTCATTCATAAAACATCATTTTATCTAGCCATATCACATGGCTATAAACACAACCTAAACATGTTCCAAAACAAGTAGCCTATACATGCCATATTTAGCTATATACACATTCTAAAGTACCAAAGTAGAGTTTGATAGTGTGGTGATGATCCTCGACTATTCCCGAGACTTTCATAGCTCTGACGATCTGTAAAACAGGGTAAAGACACACAAAGTAAGCTTTCCAAAAGCTTAGTAAGCCATATACAAATAAACTTAACATAAATGTATATAAGCACAATAGTACAATGTCATTAGTAGATTTTCCAATGGCAATTTCATATCATTTTCTTTAGCTCATTGGCTTAGCCATTTCTTACTCACATATCATATCTCAAATATCACTTTTGCTTATTGCACATCTATACACATATATCACATTTTTATTCATTACATCGAAGTACATATACTCACATTTTATGCTTATATAAAGCATACTCATCAAACGTACCTGAAACTAATATACATTTCACCTTGTCTCTTATTTTTCAGAATTGTCCGTTGAACCATTTGGAATCTAATAGGATACTCAGAATGCTCGGAATAGTCGTACAATGCCAACGTCCCAGACGTGGTCTTACATGTACTCGAATATCGATGCCATTGTCCCAGACAGGGTCTTACACTAATCAAATACGATGCCAATATCCCCGACATGGTCTTACACGTAAATCTCAAATTGATGCCAACGTCCTAGACGTGGTCTTACACGTAAATCTCAAATCGATGCCAACGTCCCAGACGTGGTCTTACACGATATCAAATATCGGACACCTATGTCATGACATATGTAATCCTATCTATTCCTAGGTTCTTACGATACTTCTCGGACATGGATACGTTGTCGATACTTCTTCGGATTTCATATATTTGTCATCTCAAACACAATCATCAAAATAAAATTTCATATATACATATATAAATCAATACCAATGTGTTTATTTGTATATCGACTTACCTCAGATTCGAATAAATAGAAACGAACTCGGCTACTCAATTACTTTCGATTTCCCACGATCTAAGTTCATTTTCTTCGGTTCTTGATCTATACATATTCCATTTAATCCATTTATTCACCAAATCATTCAATTCAATCCAAAAACACATATTTAGGGCAATTTATAAATTAGCCCTCTCATTTTCACATTTTGACATTTTAGTCTTATTTCACAAAATCATAAAATACACAAAATCTCTATACACCGATGCTTAGCCGAATTCTCTATAGGTCCCTAGCAACCCATATTTTTCATTTATTTCACAATTTAGTCCCTCAATATTATTTTCACAATTTAGTCTAAATTACTCAAAATCATAAAAAATCCAAAGACAAAACATGTTAATCTAACACATATATTTCATATTTCATCATCAAACTTCACAAACCTCATGAATTCATCCATGGCACATTTCAAATTCATCATCAATTCACAAAATTGAAGCATGGGTTTCAAAGTACTCGAAGCAACAAATTACGAAAACGTAGAAATTATCAAAAACCGAAGCAAAACATACCTTGAATCAACCAAAAATGTGCCGAACCCTAGCTTGTTCTTTTTCTTTTCTTTCCTTATGATATTCGGCCAAAGATGATAGGAAAATGGCCATTTTTCATGCTTTTTTTTCATTTAATTAACATATTATCTAATTTACAAATTTACCATTTATTAATAACATATAAAACTTACAATATACAAGCCCATAACCGTCCACTACTATGTTTAGTGGTCTAATACCCATTTAAGGACTTCACCTTTAATAAGCCATGTCAATTCAACACCTTAACATATAGAATGTCACTTTTACCTTTTTATGCAATTTAGTCCTTTTCTCAAATTAGGCACACAAATAACAAAATTAACTCATGAAAATTTCATACATGCTTAATCATATACTGCAGACACAAAAAATAATATTTAAATATTTTTCTGACTCGAATTTGTGGTCCCGAAAGCACTATTCTGACTAGGGTCTAAACCGGACTGTTACAGCTTTACTGGGAAATTAAAAAATTTTAGTAGCTGAATTGTGAATAGTTAGATCTCAATTTTGGTTTAGTTTGTTTGGAACCGACTATCTCCTTAGTGGGAGACAATATAATTAGCAATGAATGGCTAAATCGGACCAAGGAAGCCGTGCAAAATTTGAAAATATATATGTGCGTGGAGAGGAAAGAATTCTCCTGAATTAACTAATAAGCTTTCTCTCATCTACAACATCTTCTTCGGTTACTCCGAAGAGAAAGAAAAAGAAATCCAAGAAGGCCTTGCATGAGGCAATAAACGTGAGGTTCAAGTTTGGGAAGAAGAGAACTTGATAAACTAGTAAGCCTTTAGACCTCTATATACTCATGGATTAGAGGAAAGGAAGTAAGAATTCTCAAAATGTTTCTATATAATTTTGGATTCTAGGTTTTAAAGTTGAATACTTTTGAATTAACCGACAAACGGTTGTCATGCTTAGCTGTCAAGACAAAAGAGGATCTAGCGTTTGGACAAGCTAAGTTGACGAGGATAAAGGAATTCGGGTGAGTTTTTATACTCTACCCTTAAGTGGTTGACGAATATGTTTTGTGATTATTCTGAGCTATTTTAATCTATTATTGTGAGTGAGTATGTTGTGGATGCATAACTTTTTTTAAGTATGATTGTTGAATGATAACTTGTAATCACATGGTGATCGAGTAATTGGCGTACTGTGTATATGTAAAAAAGTACCTTGCTTGTGTATATAATGCATGTTTATATTATATGTAGAGTGCAGAGGAAATTTACCTTAACGGGATAGATGAAGTTAAGAATAATTGGCGGAATGGAAGAATGGGTGGATTGTTAAAGGAATACAAGGGAGTTTGGCAAGGACATGGAATGTTATTGATTGGCTCGCTAAAGTGACACCGTGATGACGGTTTATCGACTCTAGGGAGTGATGCCACGATGACAATATTCTACAGGTCCTTCGGAGAAATACCATGGAGCCCGTCAGGACATTAAACATAGGTTCATAATGTGTAAGACCAAAGTTAGGCTATGAAAACATATGGAGTCCACTAGGACATTAAACATGGGTTCATAATGTGTAAGACCATAGTTAGGCTATGGCAACATATGGAGTCTTCCAGGACATTAAACATGGGTTCATAAAATGTAAGACCTTAGTTGGGCTATGGAGTTAGATAAAGTCTAGCAAAATGTTAATCCAAGAAGTTGACAGGACAAGAAGAGGGAGATCAATGTATAACATTGCGCGGAAAGTAGCATGATCGAATGAATATGACATGTCTAAGAACACAGGTAAACGAGATAGTCAAAGAATCCACCAAATTGTTTTGGGAAAAGGAATTGGTATATGCAATTCCTAACAAGGCTGAGGAAATAGAATAGATAACTTATTCGAAGTACGAAGCATCTGCTGGTATGAGTTTATCGGTGCCTGGCAAGTAAACTGGTATTTGGGGGTGATAATGAGAAGATCAGAGGAACCTAAGCCTAAGAGTCTACGAGTAAAAAGATAAACAGAGATGGGTAAGTTCACCAAGGTCTACTTAGAGGTGATGATCGCCCAAAAAGTTTGACTGGTAGAGTCCACCAGAGGTCTACAACAAGAAAGAATTTATGACTAGAACTACGTAATGCAGGATAATCCACAAAGGTATCAGTCGAGGAAGTTCACCAAGGGGTATGTTGGGCAAATAGTCTACCGAGAAGTAATGGAAGAGACAGTTGTTGGGAGCTATCCATTAAATTCAACTTCTCAGAAGATTGGACTAGGGGGAATAATACCTTAAGGCTACATTGCGAGGTACAAATCTGCCAAGAAAATGATGCATCTATTCAATCAGCTTATTATCAAGTTAGAACTATGAATTTGGACTAGACAAAAATATCCTCCCTTAAGGATGAATCACATTAAGGCTAAGAAAAAGGAGATGTTCATTTGAGTAAGATGGTAGATCCTAAGTTTAGCCTAGAATTGGATGAACGGATCAAGGTAAGGATCCAAAATCAAGGTGAACATAAATGAACAATAGCCAGTGGTGGTTAACGAACTTTGTAACCAAGTGTATAGTTAAACTATAAGAGTTAAGCTTGTTAAGTAGAAAAGGAATTTGGAATGAGGTGAAATCAGGCCAAGACCATGGGTAACCATTTTCGTAAAAAGATGCATTTACGTCTAAAGTAATTGATAAACCCACCAATGGTGAACATCATGAAAGGGCAAAGCTTCGACCATGCCGATAAATCTACGGAATGCCCGAAGATAGACAAGGGGTTTAAAATTTCTACCTCATTATTTTATTTCCTGTCGAACATGAAAATATTTTCGTCACACTGTTCCACAAAACCTCACTAAGTTCATTTGAACTTACGAATTTATTGCTTGTTTGCAAGATAAATGTTTTGACTCAGAAACTGAGTGAAGGGCCTAAGCTAGACTCTGCCAAATTTGAGGGATGGGTGTGAAAGTCGTTCATGTGTATAAAAGGGCATCCCTAGAGGCCACGCCTTAGGGTTTAATTTGATTGTATTTGTATTCAAATCTTAACTTTAAATTTGTAATTAATTTGTTGGAAGCAAAGTTGTAAGAATTTATCACTGGTTTGTATGAGTTTTGTTAACAATTAGATTTTGAAATCTGAAGTTGTCTAAGCATGTAATTAAAGTGGAATAAGAAGTATCATTAAGTTATTGGGTTATTATATCATCTAGTACACGGACCTAGCGGTCGGGTCGAGTATAGGGTGCTACATGTAGTCTCCTGATGAGCAAATATTTTTTTTTACATATTTTAGGCATTAATTCACTCACATTTACATTGTTCTTAAGTGATTTTAAGTTAGTTTTGAGTCAATAGGTCTATTTTCAATTAGTTATTATAAATAAGTTTTAGATTACTTTTATTATGTTATTTTTAATATTTTTAAATTATTTAGAATAAATAATATTTTTCAAGGTCTTCTTATAAGAATTATTTCGAGTTTGAGAAAGGAAAAGTATATTCGGAAGAGGTGAAGTGAGGAAAATGAAGAAATCACAATCTGCCTAAGAAGGTTGTGATGTGGATTCTTCGAGTCACATTTCATTTTATGTACTTTATAATTAACGTATGAACACAAATAAGAAAATTAAATTGTGATTTAGTCCAAAATCGAGTTTTACTCCTATTTCCATCAATCATCTTTGTGAAGTGGCAAGGTAATAAGGGGTTGAACTTAGATAGTCCTTCAATTATTCAAATGATCTTTGATAAGCCCTAGTCCATTTTTTTTTTGTGAAAAAGGATATGATAATGTCAATTACATAAAGTAGTCATTAGCTTTATCAACTTGAAGTAAATCTAATTGATGATCAACCCTGGGTCAGATTGTTATCTGAGAGTTCTGCCAAGCTTGCAGCAATTTCCTCCATTGATTCTTTGAAAAGTACTCGTTGGCCTCCATTGATTTTGAGTCTTGTGATTTGTCCTTGAAGAATTTTGTTTCGTTTCTTAGCCATCCCTTTGCCTTTGTTGATATGAACATTTCTGGATCTGGCAATTGTCACCGGAGAACATCCTATCCTGCTGGTTAACGAGGGAGTTGTATTCTTCAGGTTCTTGCTATCATGAAAAACCACCGCCGAGTGTCTTCCAGCATCCAAGCACCCCATTTCCACTTCCACTTCTCTTAGTCCAAGCCGATCCTTCATTAGAGCTACCGAGCCGGATCCAACTTCCTTTTCGAGTAAATGCTTCGTTGGTCCAGGAGATACGAGTCCTCCAGTATCTTCCACGATGGTGCTACTGTTGCCAGCCACGGCCATATCTCGCTGAAACTCTGTGCCCATTTTGAATTGGGTTGTTTCCTCTTAGACTTGAGCTGCTACCGCAGCTTTACTTTGAGTTGTGTTTCCTTCTCCATTAACTTCAACACTTGGGGCCTGGTCTATTAAAATATTGAAAGTTGCCAAATTGGATTCCAACGTTCCACTTCCGAATGTTTCTCTATTTTTTATTGCACTTTCCAATTGTATTCCATTATTGGCCTTGGTTTTACCCCACGCTAGTTGTTTTTTCTTTGTCCCATTTGTTCCATCATTTTGGTGGGACCTAAAATCCACTATCTACTCCTCTCCCCCTTTATTCTGCTCAATTTCCATATCCTTTTTGCTTTCAAACTTGGTTAAAACTTCAAATTTGGACCCCACGATTTCTTTTCCCTTATTATCTTTTTTGGAAGTTTTGTTGCCTCGTGAAAAGCGTGCTTTCCTTTCTACCACCATCCAAGGTCCGTACTCCTCATTCTCCCCCTTTTTTTCTCTACCTCTGTCGGTTTGATCGTCGTCTGACTATTCCCCGTTGTGACCGCTGTTTGCAGTGAAGGGCAGATCTCCTTTGTGTGCCCATACTTCCCTCAATTGAAGCAAATCGTCGGCAATGCTTCGTATTCCACTCTCTGCTTCATGCCATTAACCACCACATGACAGTTAATGGCTTATCAAGGTTGATATAGACGGCCATTTGAGCGAATTGGCCTCTAGTTCTACTATCAGTATTAAAATCTAATTGAACGACTTTCCCGATCATCCCTCCTATTTCTTCTAGGATTTTCTTCTTGTATAGGAAACCTGGGAGGCCTGGTAAGCGTATCTAGGCCAAAACGACGTTGGGATAAGGTTGGTCGGGGCTAAACTCTCTTGCCCAGGGTTGGACTGTTAAATATTGGCCGTAGACCAACCACGGCCCCTGAGTCAAAGCTTTGGTGTAATCATCAAATGAATGAAATTTTGCTAAATAGTATACATTCTCAATGTCCATGAGATGGATGGGTTTGGAAGGATTCCATAAGTTATTGATTCGATAAGAAAGAGCTGCATACCCTATATTCCTCCCGAGTAATTTGACAATAACTGTTAGCTCTATTTCTCTGAACAGGATTTGTTGAATCCTCTCCGAGAAATCAATAGCAGGGATGCCATTCCCTACAGATCTTTGGATATCTCCCTCCAGGATCTCAAGTTCTTCTTCATCATTATCGGCTATGCAAGGATCCACTTCTTCCTTAGTCCATTTGAACAATGCTTTGAGTGAACACCCCCAACACCTGACCAGACGACCGACCAACGGGGATGTTACACGAAACTAAATTCTGACTTGAAGTGTTATCATGTGCATAAAATCGTTTGTAGAATATTATACAATATTCTAAATTCAATAAAATCTAGCCAAAAAAAAAACTTCACATACTAGAGTAAGATATACTCCAAGAAAAAAAAAAGAGAAGAAATCCATCTCTTATATCATCCATGACATTTAAACATAATACATCATTTTCATAGTTAAAAAACATAACAAGTATGAGCATAAGAACTTGAGTCTACAAGTTGCCCCAATATGTACATGCTACAAGCAAAAGAAAACACGCTTACAACAGTTTTAAGGATTCTGGCTTAGTCCCCCTTCCACGTCTCAAAATAGCTTATATACCTGAAAAGACAAAAACAAAGAAATGAAGTAAGTTCAATACAAACTTAATGAGTGTTGGAAAAAATTAGGTTTGAAAATGGTTTTCTTGCACAGTAGAAAATTAAAATTTTGAAAAATGACCCGATTTGTGATATTTATAGCAATAAACCTTAGAACAAAATCGTACCTGTATTTTCGGATAAGTGGATCCTTATTTTTTTGGCTTTCAGGCAAACGATCTTCTCCACTATTCTCGTACCACAAACTGCTTTGAGTGTGGGCTCGAACCAATTGAATCAAAATACAGAACTAGAAAAAATTTTCTTTTTTTCTTAGGATGAAAACAAAAACTCTCTTCTTTAATAGAAACCGGTAGAATTGCTATTCTGGAAAAATATATTTAATAGTTGAGAATAAATTCTCTCTACTATTCCACAGAGTAACAATCTCTTAAAGTTGTGTAAATAGCTCTACCGGTGCCATCTATTTAAAGATAGAGAAGGTAAAATCCTTGTTTAATTGTAGAGGTTTATTTCAAATAGAAAAATAACTTCCCAAACCAACTAAAAGAGGGGGAGGGGCTAGTAGGGTGTGTTTCCACTCATATGTATTATGATGGAGATTCGGGCCTCTCATGGTATTGGGTCCAAGTATATGTGTTTTCTAGACTTTTAACTTAACACTTTATAATTTAATCCAACCTAATACATATTTGTTCTATTTTTCAAAATAAATATTAATTTTCCAATTAAATAATTTTCTCATCTCAATTTTACCCCCGATAAAATTATGAAGATTTTACCCATGGTAAAATTTCTAAGAAAATATATTTAATATTTCACAACTTAACTTGTTTACTATAACCGGACAATTTATTTTCATTTTTGGGCTTTGAAACTGCTCAAAAACATAAACTCATTTTTCTAATCATTTTTTAGTAATCCATGTACATTTGCAAATGAATCATTTCTCATTTTCATTTTCATTTTCATTTTTATTTTCGTTTTCATTTCAATTTTTACAAAACCACATTCATTTCCAAATGATTCCATTTCTCCATTTCGAAGAAAACCATAATCATTTCTGAATGTTTTCCATTTCTCTATTTTTATTCATTCTGTTTATTTTCGATTCAACACGCAATTCATTTCTAGTTTCAATGAGCTAGCGGAGGGACCGATTGGACATATGTAATCAGGGCTTAAATGATTTATAATTAAGTTCCAAATTTTTTCCTATTACTTTTAAACTCATTTAGTCACAATGTCATTCCACTATAGTATCGTGACTGAGTTCTCCATAATGACATGCCATTACGAAAGCATCTACTTAATACTCGTCCAATGATCTTGTCATAAGTGTGTTACCCTCATAGGATATCCTTGATCTCTTTGGGATAATATCAGCTCTCCCAATATGATCTTATTTTATCTTAACCATTACATCTTCCTTCATGAAAAGTCAATCACTATCAAATAGAGAACAAGTCATTCATCACAAAGACGAACGATCTGTGGCCATGTTTACTTTTCATCAACCATATAATGCCAATGAGAGGATATCATTTACCCATGTCTTGAGCTATGAATTCCACTGTTGTGAATGACGCTACGTACTGCAGAAGTTGTACACCCAACGCACTAGCTTTTAGTTCTTTATCTATTCGAACTCAGGCTTTTACTTACATCAAAGTGTACGAGTCATGCATACATAGTTTGCTATTCACTTAGGATTTAGGTATGCCACACTATGAACATCACAAGTGAATAAGTCTATAAACATATTTAGGATCTATTCTGCTTGGGTCCTGTCTGATATACTGTTAGTACAGTCAGTCACATCAACATCTCTATCTTCTAGGAGTCATCCGCCCCGATGCCCAAGACAAGGCATCTCCCCAATTGAACTTGATAGATGGCGTATTAGTCTTTCAATTGGTTTTCTCATTTTCAATTAGACTCATTTTCAATTAGACTAAGGAAATGTTTAGGTTTATCTACTAATACAAGTTGTCTTTTCGTATTACGATCCAACCACGTAATACTACTTAGTATTAGTTAAACATTAGACAACCAATGAGCAAAATTTGCTTCCATTTTGCTTTGTGTATGAAACCATTTGACAATAATACAAAACATATTAATTGTAATAAATGAATTTATTTTATTAACCAATTTATTTGAAAAAAAATTACAAGTTTACAAACGAATATACTACACTCAGGGCACCGGGTCAAATAGTGAGTTCATTAACATAACCTGCCTAACATAATATTATAGTATGATCACTACACTGGTTAGTCTAGGTATTTGCCACGGCTGGCACATGGACAAGTCTGCACATTGATATTGCACGCTCATTGTCATTGTTCACACATTGATACAACTCATATGTTGGCATAGCTCGCATGGGATTTAACTTGTACACATAAGCGGTTCGCACAACCAACATTTTACACTATACAGTAAGTTCGCATGGCATATACTCGCATGATAATTAGCTCACACATGTAGACAACTTGCGCATATAAACATTCTGCACATAACAGTTAAGTTCGTGAACATACTTACTGCGGATAGCCTTGCGTATAAACATGTTTTGGATAGTCTTGGATAACCTACAAATAGACTTATAACAATCTGACTTGGTGGACAATCTTGTATATTGTCGTAGCATAAAGATTTGGTGGATATTCCCGCGGACTGTCATAGCACAAAGACTTGGTGGACTCATATATGTGGAATCATACCTGGTAGACTCATACATGTGGATTCATACATGGTGGACTCGTACATGTGGATTCATACTTGGTGAACTCATACATGTGGATTCATACTTAGTGGACTCATACATGAGGATTCATACTTGGTGAACTCATACATAAGGATTCATACTTACAATTAGTTCCTACGGACTCTTGCTTGAAAGATAGCCCCTACGACTCTTACATGAAAGATAGTCCCTGCGAACTCTTGCTTGAAAGATAGTCCCTGTGGACTCTTGCATGAAAGATAGTCCTTGCGGACTCTTGCTTGAAAGATAGTCCCTACGAACTCTTGCATGAAACATAGTCCCTGCGAACTTTTGCATGAAAGATAATCTCTGCAAACTCTTGCTTAAAAGATAAAGATAGTCCCTGCGGGCTTTTGCATGAAAGATAATCCCTACGGACTCTTGCTTGAAAGATAATCCCTGCAGACTCTTGCATTAAAGATAGTCTCAATGGATTCTTGCTTGAAAGATAGACCCTGTAGACTCTTGCATGAAAGATAGTCCCTGTGGACTCTTGTATGAAAGATAGTCCCTGTGGACTCTTGCTTGAAAGATAGTCCCTATGGACTGTCATAACTTGCATATGCCCATGACCATAGGACTTGCATACATACATGAGGCTTAAAGTCATAGATTCTGTAGAGTCTTATACTTGTAACTTGAGCATGCTTAGCCATTCTCCGTACCATCCACCCAAACCTCCTCAAAGCAAAATAATGATACGATCCGCCTCGGGGTGAGTCGAGTCGTATGTGAGATGCCCGATCGTCTACGAGAAGTATCATTCAGTTTGCGTAAAAAGGGAAAAATGGTTGGATTTAAGTAAATGGCAGTAACTTAGGATGGAGAAAAAAATAGATGGATGAATGGAATGAAGGTCGAAACAAGAAAGAACCCTTAATAGAAGATTAAGGACCCGAATCTTATATGTTTCAAAGGAATGATTGAGTTGGATAAAAACCTCTACCCACTATCTAGCAAGATAGGAACCTCGGTATAAAGGTTTGAACGCCACACCCGAATGGATGATAAGTTCGAAACAAAGTCAGATTGACGCCACTAGCTACTAGATAAGTCAATTTGAACCTTGAAGAATAATGAGAGTAGATAACTCACAATAAGAAAATTTCATTAAAGATCAAAAGTTTTTAAAAGTAAAAAGTCCCCTACAATAGGCTGATTACAACTATTTATAGTGTTAAAAGAGGCTAACTGAATGGTCACATATGATCAACTTAATGAGCTAATAATGAGCTGAAATAAAGCTTAAAAACTCTTGGAATGCCAAACTAAATAACTCCACCCTTCAATACACTTCACTTCAGCTGAATCAATGGTCTTGAATGCTTAGAAAAAACCTTTGAAATCCCCTTGGTCAACCGAATGGACACCAGCAACTTTAATGAAAAATTAACTCATGAAGTGATCATGAAGTGATCACTTTAATCAACAACCGGTTATGGAAGATGAAAGAGGCTGCTGTTGAATTTAATGATGTATAATGCTCCCTTTAGTGAATGATAACAGCTCCTTTTAATGAAGAATAATGCTTTCCCTTGAATGTAACCGAAATTCACTTGAAAAGTCTCTTTAATTAATTTGTAACAGCCCTTGAATGTAACGATTTTTCAATTGAGAAGACACCTGCAACTAACACATTAAAACAAACATATTAAACACATTTAAACACTTATTAAACATAACACACACTAAGTAAATGAACTAAAACATATGCATCAATTATTCCAGCAACTAGTTAATTAAAGAAGCATACATAAATAAACTTAAACTCATGCATCAATAAATAATCCTAGTAACTAGATTAATTAGGAGTTACACTTATTAAATAAAATTCAACAAAAAAAAACACTTATTAATTAAACTAATATGAGTTGAATAAATGTCCAGCAACTGATTTATTAAACTAAGATGCTTAAATGCATGGTTTGAAATGCAAACTAAATTAACAAATGAGTTACTTAATGCAAAACTTAATTTGATAATGCAGACTTAAACTAACATGGGAGTTTCATAATACAAGTCATTATTTATGATGCATACTAAACTAACATGAAAGTTACATAATGCATTACTTTATTAAATGCAGAACACACAAAGTGCAAGTTAAAATTAAAATATGCAAACTTATTAATTTAAATAAAACTTAATTAAATTAAAAGTCCTTAAAAACATTGGCCCAACAATCAATCAGGCCTATGAGATGTTTCATCTTGAACTTGGGCCCCTCAAGTTTAGGCCACTCTCGATGGCGTCAAATGGAGTCAAACCATGATGTGATCAGGTTCTTATCAAATAACATATGGAACAAAGTACACAACATGACATCCTTCATTCTTTCATCTCCAGTCATCACATACCTTCCATGCTCCGCATGTAAATCATTCACATCAAGATGTCACTTATCTAACATTCAACAAGTTCACACATTTAACTAGTCGTATTGTTTACTAGCATAAACAGAACATACCAATCATTCCACCACAATCACTTAATAAACATATCATCAATATCACAAGCTTATGCTAACAACCAGACATGCATATACATACCAACACTTAACATACATCATCTTACAGCGATCTTACAACAGAGCCACATCTCGACATCAGTAGAGCATGCAACATAATTTTCCAAGAACCACATTCCAAATCACCATTCTGAAATATGCAAGACAAAAACTGAAGGTCTGAGTTCAGGAACTCACCGACAGAATACCAGAAAGTTGAATCATTCCCCATCCAATTAAATTTTCCTTTGATGCTTAGACCTCCTCCTTCAACTTTAATAACTAAACATAATCAGCTAGTTATAATAAAAACGGAAGTATGCACGAATAACATAATCGTAGTACAAAAACATGCAGCTCCATTTCCAAAGTTAAAAAAGGTTTCATTCTTCAAAATCCACAGTCGTGGTTTCTACCAAAAATATAAAATCTTTCTTTCATTTATCTATAAACGACTATACAGAAGATAAAGAAAGATTACCAGTTCACAAATTCGATAATTTATCTAGCTAAATGATGAATCTCTATCCATATGCAGGATGATTTCTCCATACTTCTCTATCTATTGCCCGAAATAACCAGAGAAGAGAATGGAGGAAAAGAAGAATGAGAAATGAAAGAATAAGAAGAATGTCCCCCGTTTCCTTCTCGTACTCCTAAATCCTCACTGTCCACCACCTCTTCACATAACACACAAAAAAAATTTAAAATCATAATCATGATATCTTCAACTCATTAACCATCTTGCTCTAATGCAAGGAAATATAGTCAAAATTTGACTAAGCTAGTTTCTTCCCAATTAATTCCCAACCGGCCACACCAAGATTCAATAATTAAGTCTAATGCCCGCTTTAACCAAGAAATTTACAATTTAGTCCAGATATAATGTCGTAGGATCAAATTGGAAATTTTAAGTTAAACAGGGTCTTTGATTCAATTGCGACTAAGTTATGGTCAAAAATTTGGGTGTGACATTGAGGGCTTTGAAGAAGGGTAAGCACTAATGCCCCATCTACAATACAATTTTTTTAAGTGTTATTATCTTGTTTTTTAATCTTTATATTTCTTTTGTATTCTTTGGGGGAGTAAGATATAGAGTAGCTTGAATTTTCTCAATGTTTGTTTGTATGTCTTTGTTGGATATCATAAATCCTAAGAACTTTCCATCGCTTGTGCCAAAAGCACACTTGACAAGATTCAATCTTATATTATGTGCCTTTAATACAGTGAATACCTTATGCAAGTCTTGTATATGTTGATCCATGAATATGCTCTTAATCAATATGTCGTCAACATAAACTTGACACTGTATCCGGTCTAGGATTTAAAGAACTTATTGGCTATGCGTTGAAAGTAGTGTTAGCATACTTTAGTCCAAAAGACATAACTTTGTAACAAAAAAAAAATCATCCTCAATGATGAAAATTTCTCCTAATAATATTTTATCATCATTATTTGATTATAACTGAAAATTTAAATGCATCAATGAATTCATATGCTTGTGTCTTGTTGATGCATCTACTAACCTATTTATATGAGGGAGATGGAAATTGTTTTGGGTAGACCTTTTTAGGTTGGTGAAACCTACATACATTCTCCGTTTATGGTTGGACTTTTTTTTTTACCACAACTTTGTTAAAGATCCAATCTAGATAGGTAACTTCTTGATGAAGTCAGATGCTAAGAATTTTCTACTTAATTTCTGATTGCTTCAATAGTAATGTGCGCAAATATACTCTCTTTTTTTATTTGAAATCAAAATTTTCACAAAGATGATTGTTTTTATATAAATATCTATATTAAAACTTGCAAGGCCTTTTTAATAGATACTAATGAATTTTAAATATGATATCATTAAATGGAAACTAAAGTTTAGTTTTACTAAAAAAATAAAAAGGCAAAAGACTCGTGCAGAAATCACATGTTAAAATTGCAATACTTTTATTTTTTAATTAGATTTATATTTTAGAAAAAATAAAATTGATTAAAAGGATAAATTTGTTTAAAATTTCAGATTTTGACCTAAATAGAATGTTTTTTTATAGATAACACCCAAAATAATTACAATATTATTTCAAAATCATCATGCATAAAACGACTATCTATCCTTAATTGATCAAGAACGTCTTCCGGGGGTTCTTGGAAAACTATTGGGATGTAAGGGTATACTTTCATCCTCCGTGATAACATATGTGTAACTACATTGACTTCTCTTGGAATCTTCTTGATGATCACCCTCCATTGCCTTCTACAAAGCTCAAGAATTCTCGAAGGGAGGTCCGTATATAGTTGCCCACACAATCTATTGAAAATGGCTTCCACGGCTTGTGCAAAATTAGTTTCGACCATAATATTCTCCCACGCCATACGTAATCCATGAAACACCCCACACCCGGCCCACGAGCTTGAACCGGATCTGGTATGTTCCTTAAATAAATCGGTTTTCAATGTTCTAAATGACTTAGAGAAAATTTGCATAATTTTCTAAAATATGGTTTTGGGTTGGGCTTAGGTTGGGAAACCCATTTAATTAATTTAAAAATCCAATTTTTATTAAGGTGACAAAATAATTTTTGGGTTTATTATTTTAAAAGAAATAAATTTACTTATCTTTAATCAAACATAATTTATATCATATTCAAATAAAAATAAACAGGAATAAAGAAAATCCAACTGGGCCTTATGGCCTTATTACATCATTCAAACCCAAAATAAAGTACTAAAATTTCATAAAGTCCAAATTCCAAATAATTTCTTCAAGCGATGCATGGCCACCTTTAGCTCCTGCCGACCCGGTCCATTACTGCTCATCACCTGAAAAATAATTCCCCAACGGGGTGAGTCTACAAACTCAATGTGTACATAGTACTAATTTCCAACAAATCAGGCATACAAGTCATATCAATATCATGTTCATACAAAATAAAGGATGATGCAACCCAAACCCAAACCTATTTGTCCATCCGCTACGCACCACCCGTACCAACCTGTACACCGCGGGGACTACTAAGTCGACCCTCCATCCGCTACACACCATCGAAGGCAGTCGCTGCAGTCGACGTGCTCATCGCCCACTTATGTTGTGTCATTAGACACTGTATTCACTGGATGTAACCGAAGTTACCACTTTTCACTTTATGTGACCGTAGTCACCACTTTACGTTGGTGAGACCGTAGTCATCACCTTCACTTTCTTCCTCCACAAATATCCCGAATGCCCCAATTATTTCATAACATATTTCACATACTTAATTTTCATTCATGTTACTAATCACATGTTCAAAATATATCACATTCACAATCCTATCAAAAGTAGGAAACATACCTGGGTACTCCTTACCACATTTGTGGTGCTTAGCCACATTCACATACTGTTACATATTTATATATTTAATGATTGCCATGCAATTTATTGAAAGTTAGTAAGAGTACACACCTTTTTCGCTTAATAGTTTCCGTGAATTCCCGTAGAGCGATCTACCGATCTAGATCTTTCACTCCTATATTCGGCCATTAATTAAAACATATAAATAAACCTATTTGGTCTTAAAACCAAATCCTACTAGAAGTAGAATTACTTACCTACTTGCCGAATTGATTTAATCAAGTCCCAACAGTTGCTAGAATTCCTCTTCCTTGAAATCGGCTAATACTAGGTATGTAACCAAGTCAGTTTTCGGTTTTTGAAATAATGGAAAACACTTAAACAATTTATGCCTTGGCCGAATATCCCTTACCTTATGATGGGATTCCAAATCTGAAGAGGATTCCTTTATAAGCCTGTTGAAATCCTATAACTTCGTGTTAGATTAGATCTAACTTTGAAAACGTGAATCATAATCTTTAACCGCATATTTATATTTATAATCCTTACCTTAGATCCTTAGATTTCCCGAAAAATCCCCTTTTGATGTTGTGGATGATTGCCCTCTTTCTTAGAATCCACAAAGATTCAGCTTAACAGTAGAACGGAGAAGAAAATAGAAGAAAAAGAGAGGGATTTTTGCTTAATAAAAATTCGGCAGAGAGGAGTTTTGCCTAGGGAGAATTTCGGCAGAGAGGAAGAGGGAGCAAATGTTGATGAGTAGCCCTCCTGTCCTCCTTTTATAGCCAAAGTTATCAGCTAGGAGTCCTTTACTTGGCCACCACTCCTTTTTTTGATAATATTATCTCTTTTATTTAAAAGATAAAAGCCTTTAATCCATCAATTATCTCCTCAATTATCTCATTAGAAAATAATCCTTTATTTATCTCTTATTATTCACATATTTATGTGAATAAAACTCCTTTATTTCTCTCTTATTATTCACATATTTATGTGAATAAAACTCCTTTATTTATCTCTTATTATTCACATATTTATGTGAATAAAACTCCTTTATTTCTCTCTTATTATTCACATATTTATGTGAATAAAACTCCTTTATTTATCTCTTATTATTCACATATTTATGTGAATAAAACTCCTTTATTTCTCTCTTATTATTCACATATTTATGTGAATAAAATTCCTTTATTTATCTCTTATTATTCACATATTTATGTGAATAAAACTCCTTTATTTCTCTCTTATTATTCAAGTTTCCCAAAATGTTCAAGTTTCCATTTTTGGATCATTTCCAAAAATGTCTAAGTTTCCAAAAATGTCTAAGTTTCCAAAAATGTCTAAGTTTCCAAAAATGTCCATTTCCATTTCCATTTTCATTTCCATCTCCATTTTCATTTCCATTTTCATTTATTTCTAGGTTTCCAAAAGTATCAAAAATTTATTCATAAAACTTAAGACTTGTCATTTCATACAATTGATCTGAAAAATGCATAGGCCCTTCCTAGGATGTTACAGTTCTACCCCCCTTAAAAAAAATTTCGTCCTCGAAATTTCCTAACTAAACAATTGAGGGTATTGCTGTCGCATTGTCTCTTCTGGCTCCCACGAAGCTTCTTCCGATCCATGATTGCGCCATAACACCTTGACTAAAGGAACAGACTTCCTTCGTAGTACTTTCACATCACGTTCCAAGATCCAAATCGGTTCTTCCTCGTAGGATAAGTCTGGCCTTAGCTCCACTTCTTCAACAGATACCACATGCGATGGATCCGATCGATAGCGACGTAGCATGGATACATGAAATACGTCGTGCATCTGCTTCAATTCTGGTGGCAACTCTAATTGGTATGCCACTGGCCCAATTCGCTTCAATACTTGATAAGGCCCTATAAACCTTGGGCTTAACTTCCCTTTTCGACTGAACCTCATTACCTTCTTCCAAGGTGAGACCTTTAGAAACACTTGGTCTCCTACTTCAAACTCAATTTCTTTCCTCTTAAGGTCTGCGTACGACTTCTGTCTATCAGAAGCTTCTTTCAACCGTGCCCGAATTAATTCCACCTTCTCCTCAGTTTCCGCCACTAACTCTGGACCCAAAACGCGGCGTTCTCCTAACTCAGTCCAACAAATTGGTGTTCTACATTTCCTTCCATACAATGCTTCGTATGGTGCCATCCGAATGCTTGCCTGATAGCTGTTGTTGTAGGCGAACTCAACTAGAGGCAAGTAATCTTCCCAACTTCCTCGGAAATCCATCACACAGCCTCTTAGCATATCTTCCAACACTTGTATAACCCGTTCAGACTGCCCGTCTGATTGTGGATGAAAAGCCGTAGTGAAGTCTAGCTTAGTGCCTAATGATGAAGTGCTTTCCAAAATCGAGACGTAAACCTTGGGTCTCTATCAGAGATGATCGACATCGGTACCCCGTGTAGCCTCACGATCTCCGCCACATATAACTTGGCTAACTTTTGAAGGGAATAGTCGATCCTCACAGGGATAAAATGTGCGGACTTGGTCAAACGGTCCACTATCACCCATACCGAGTCCTTCTTAGTGGGCGTAAGGGGAAGCCCACTAACTAAGTCCATGGTAATTCTTTCCCACTTCCATTGGGGAATCTCAATTGGTTGAAGCAATCCTGATGGGACTTGGTGTTCAGCCTTTACTTGCTGACATGTCAAACATTTCCCCACAAATTCAGTCACCTCTCGTTTCAGGTCTGACCACCAAAATTGTTCCCTTAGATCTCTATACAGCTTGATGCCTCCGGGATGCATAGCATAAGGACTACCGTGCGCTTCCCGAAGAATCCTTTGTCTCAACTCCTTATCCCTCGGCATACAAACCTTTTCCTTGTAGCACAGTACTCCTTCATCATTGACGCCATAATCCTTTAATCCTCCTTGCCGTACTTGCTGTAACTTAGCACTTAAGTCCTTATCCGCCAACTGTCCCTCCTTCACCTCCTTCAGCCAGGTTGGCTTGACTTGTAACTCTGCCAACAGGCTTCCGTCTTCATACAAACTTAAGTGAGCGAACAAAGCCCTTAAATCCGACACAACCTTCCTACTTAGGGCGTCAGCTACCACATTCGCCTTGCCCGGATGGTATTCTATCGAACAGTCATAATCTTTCAATAACTCCACCCACCTTCGTTGCCTCAAGTTCAACTCCTTCTGAGTCAACAAATACTTAAGGCTTTTGTGGTCCGTGTAAATTACTGACCTTTCTCCATAAAGGTAGTGCCTCCAAACTTTGAGGGCGAAAACCACTGCCGCGAGTTCCAAGTCATGAGTTGGGTAGTTCACCTCATGCGGCCTTAACTGTCGAGATGCATAAGCGACTACCTTTCCTTCTTGCATTAGCACACAGCCTAACCCTGTGTGCGAAGCATCACAATATACTATGAAGTCCTTACCTGCCTCCGGCTGAATTAACACCGGAGCTTCTGTCAGCACCTTTTTAAGCTTTTCAAAGCTCTCATGTTGCTTATCCGTCCACACAAATGGTACTTCCTTCCTTAGTAACTTTGTCAAAGGTGCGGCTATTGACGAGAATCCTTCCACGAACCTTCTGTAATAGCCTGCCAAGCCTAAGAAACTTCTGATTTCAGCCACCGACCTAGGTGATTTCCAATCCAACACTGCTTCGATCTTCCTAGGATCCACTCTTATTTCTTCCGCGGATACCACATGTCCTAGGAACGCCACTTCCTTGAGCCAAATTTTGCACTTGCTGAATTTGGCATAAAGCTTCTTTTCCCTTAACACTTCTAACACAACTCGGAGATGCTCATCGTGCTCCTCCTCCGTCTTGGAATACACCAAAATGTCGTCGATGAACACCACGACGAATCTATCCAAGTAGGGTTGGAAAACTCTATTCATCATATCCATGAACGCGGCCGGTGCGTTCGTCAACCCAAACGGCATCACCACAAATTCAAAATGACCGTACCTTGTCCTAAAAGCGGTCTTATGAATATCAGCCTCCTTCACTTTCAGTTGATGATACCCCGACCTTAAGTCGATCTTTGAGAACACAGCTGCCCCTTTCAGTTGGTCGAACAAGTCATCTATCCTTGGCAAAGGATACTTGTTCTTGATGGTCAGTTTGTTCAACTGACGATAATCTATGCACATCCGCATAGTTCCATCCTTCTTCTTCACAAAGAGAACCGGTGCTCCCCACGGAGACACACTGGGTCGAATGAACCCACGATCCAACAACTCTTGGATTTGAGCCTTGAGCTCCACTAACTCCTTTGGTGCCATTCGGTAGGGAGCGATTGACACAGGAGCTGTTCCTGGTAGCAAATCTATTCCAAATTCCACTTCTCTATCTGGGGGTATTCCGGGCAACTCCTCCGGAAATACATCCTCAAAATCCCTTACTGTTCTAACTCCCTTAACACCTTCCTCTTCTCCTCTTAACGCACTCACGAAGGCTAAGAATGCCTTATATCCTTTCTTAACCATTTTCTCGGCCTTCAGTGCTGAAACTAAGTTAGACAAGTAGTTCCTCCTTTCTCCGATCATCACTACTACCTCATCTTCCGGGGTTCTTAGTTCCATACGTTTAGCCGCACAATCCAACACGGCTCGATGCTCTACTAGCCAATCCATTCCAAGTATAAGCTCAAACTCTCCGAAGGGTAATTCCATTAAGTCAGCCCGAAAGTTCGCTCCCTGAATCTCTAGGGGTACATTCCGAAAGATCCTATCTATCCTCACCGTTTGGCCTAAAGGGCTTACTACAGTTATCTGCCTATCAGAAAGTTCAGAGTCTAGGCCTAGTGTTTCAACCACACTACATGCAACATAGGAATGAGTTGAGCCCACATCAATAAGAGCAAAATAGGGTTTGTCATGAATAAAGAACGTACCGGTTATAACATCCGGCGCGTCTCCCTCTTCCCTCCGGTGAACCGCGTAAACCAAACCCGGTTGCCTTGCTTCGGCGTTAGCTGCACCTCGGCCCTGAGCTCCACGGCCTCTGCCACTACCTCTGTTGGCCGACCCACGACCTCTTTGAGGCTGCTGTCTGCCTCTACCAGCCTGGTTAGCATTCTGAGCTGCTGGTTGGCTCTCATCTAATAGCTTGGGGCAATCCTTAATCATATGGTCCTTGGACCCACACTTGAGACATCGTCCCGCCTTTTTCCAACACTCTCCCCCGTGCTTCCTTCCACAATGTTCACAAGGGCGAAATTGCCAGCCCGTACCAGCCTGTTGACTTTGTGGCCTGTCAACTCTAGGCCTCTTGTGGCCTTTTCCAGATGGCCCAAAACCTCTTTTGGGCTTATTTCTGTCCACAGCCTGCTTGGTGGCGTCCTTAATTCCCTCAGCCACTTTAGCCTTTTCCACCAAGGCAGAGAATTCCCGCTCCTGATGCGGTGCTATCAAAAGTCTCAAATCGTCCCTAAGTCCGTCCTCAAAACGAACACAGCGTTCATGCTCAGTCGCCACTACTCCTCGGGCATATCGGCTCAACCTCAAGAATTCCGCTTCATATTCGGTGACAGACTTACTTCCTTGTACCAACCCCAGAAAAGCCTTCCTTTGCTCATCTATATACCTGGTTCCCACATACTTCTTCTGAAATGCTTCCTTAGCATATTCCCAGGTCAGATCTTCCGCCGTGGCACCGTCCCGAACGGTTAACCACCATTGATACGCTTCATCGCGTAACAGTGCCATCATCCCTTTCAACTTCTCCTCGGGGGTCAAGTCGAGCTCATCCATGATGCGCTCAGTTGCTTCCAACCAGTACTCAGCTGTACTGGGTGCCACTCCCGATACTCCTCTAAACATTTCAGCTCCATTAGCACGGAGCCGCTCAGGCACAGACTTACGATTTCCTGAATTGTTTCCTGCACCAGCCACCAATTCCAAAACTCGCAGCACAGTATGCGACACGGCATCTTCCCCTGTCTGAGCCTGCTGCTCAACATTGACAGTTGGGGGTGATGGTGGTGGTGGTATCTCATTGTCAGAACCTTGTCCCGATCTAACAGTCATCCTTCCTCTACCTCTTCCACGACGACCACGTCCTCTTGAGCTCATTATCAACGAGATCTGATTAAGGAATTTTATGTATTAGTATTCTTGTTTCACTTATTACCCGCGATGATATCTTATGAAGAAGAGTTTAAGAGTGGTTCTTTCGTATTCATACATGCATACAGTCTTGCATTCATTCATTCATCCATCAACAAATATGAACTTTCGTTCATTCAAAGAAACGTTGTAATTCTTGTTGTTGTTTTCGTTATTTTGCTTTTCCACTACCCAGGGGTATTTTCGTAATTTTATCCTACAGGGGTATTTTCGTAAATTTTCAAAATAAAAAGTTCCCTGGTGATTTTGACGAAAGTATTTTGGTACTTCTAAAGTTCCGGGGAAATTTTGGAAGAATTTTGAAATCCAGGGGTATTTCGGTAATTTTTGATCTCAGGGGTATTTTGATAATTTTTCCAAAAATCAGGGTAAATTTGTAAAATTTATTAAGTTAGGGATATTTTCCAAGATTGTAAAACATTGAGGGTTCCTTTGAGAGTTACACTTTTCAAAGCAATGATATTGCAAAAATTTTGGAAATCAGGGTCATTTTGGTAATTTTGTAAGTTAGGAGCAATTTTGTAATTTTCCAAAATCAAGATAGTTTGATATTTTACAAATTAGGGTTTTTTGAACATTTGATAAAGTAATGAAATTTTGTTAAAACTATGGGTGGTTTGGTCATTTTATAAACCAAGGGTATTTTTTTTTTTAGAAGAAAATGTTGTAAAATAGTTCTCATAAGTTTCTAAGAGTTTTAAAACTAAATTTTGGTTATACATTTTTTTTTATTTTTTTATAAAAGAAAAACGGCTAAGTCCCTTTCGGGTTTTATTCTTTGTGTTTAGCCTATGACCGAGCCCTCTTGGTCAGGGTGAACCAAAGCTACGCACCAGGCAGGATTCGAATGAAGAGAAGGTGAGTCACGCGGACTGCTTAAATACCAAGCTCTCACCGACCTTTCTAGACATGCGCACAGAGGTTGCCACACCACTGAGCCTTCTGAGTTAGGGCGAACCGAAGCTACGCACCAGGTAGGATACCTGCGAAGAGGAGGTGAGTCACTAGGACTGCTTAAATACCAGGCTCTTCCGGATCCAATCCTAGACATGCGTACAGGGGTTGCCACACCCTAGCTTAATAACTTAGTCATAGGTTTGTTAAGTTCATTAAGTCTTATGAGTTTCAAGTGTTTGAGTAGTCTAATCCTAGGGTTCAAGTTCCTATCACACTATTCTACGTTCCATGCCTTTGCTACCCTTTTACAATTCATAATTCACATAATCACACAGATGGTTAAAGGTACTTACCTGGTGGACTGCGGGTCGGAGACTTAGGTGCCATGCCATAAAACCTGCTTATTTCAAAGAAATTCATTTGGGCTCGAATTGAAAACGTTTTGGGCCTGAGCCCACAGGCTGAGAGTTTTAAAATTGGGCTCTGATACCAACTGAAACACCCCACACCCGGCCCACGAGCTTGAACCGGATCTGGTATGTTCCTTAAATAAATCGGTTTTCAATGTTCTAAATGACTTAGAGAAAATTTACATAATTTTCTAAAATATGGTTTTGGGTTGGGCTTAGGTTGGGAAACCCATTTAATTAATTTAAAAATCCAATTTTTATTAAGGTGACAAAATAATTTTTGGGTTTATTATTTTAAAAGAAATAAATTTACTTATCTTTAATCAAACATAATTTGTATCATATTCAAATAAAAATAAACAGGAATAAAGAAAATCCAACTGGGCCTTATGGCCTTATTACATCATTCAAACCCAAAATAAAGTACTAAAATTTCATAAAGTCCAAATTCCAAATAATTTCTTCAAGCGATGCATGGCCACCTTTAGCTCCTGCCGACCCGGTCCATTACTGCTCATCACCTGAAAAATAATTCCCCAACGGGGTGAGTCTACAGACTCAATATGTACATAGTACTAATTTCCAACAAATCAGGCATACAAGTCATATCAATATCATGTTCATACAAAATAAAGGATGATGCAACCCAAACCCAAACCTATTTGTCCATCCGCTACGCACCACCCGTACCAACCTGTACACCGCAGGGACTACTAAGTCGACCCTCCATCCGCTACACACCATCGAAGGCAGTCGCTGCAGTCGACGTGCTCATCGCCCACTTATGTTGTGTCATTAGACACTGTATTCACTGGATGTAACCGAAGTTACCACTTTTCACTTTATGTGACCGTAGTCACCACTTTACGTTGGTGAGACCGTAGTCATCACCTTCACTTTCTTCCTCCACAAATATCCCGAATGCCCCAATTATTTCATAACATATTTCACATACTTAATTTTCATTCATGTTACTAATCACATGTTCAAAATATATCACATTCACAATCCTATCAAAAGTAGGAAACGTACCTGGGTACTCCTTACCACATTTGTGGTGCTTAGCCACATTCACATACTGTTACATATTTATATATTTAATGATTGCCATGCAATTTATTGAAAGTTAGTAAGAGTACACACCTTTTTCGCTTAATAGTTTCCGTGAATTCCCGTAGAGCGATCTACCGATCTAGATCTTTCACTCCTATATTCGGCCATTAATTAAAACATATAAATAAACCTATTTGGTCTTAAAACCAAATCCTACTAGAAGTAGAATTACTTACCTACTTGCCGAATTGATTTAATCAAGTCCCAACAGTTGCTAGAATTCCTCTTCCTTGAAATCGGCTAATACTAGGTATGTAACCAAGTCAGTTTTCGGTTTTTGAAATAATGGAAAACACTTAAACAATTTATGCCTTGGCCGAATATCCCTTACCTTATGATGGGATTCCAAATCTGAAGAGGATTCTTTTATAAGCCTGTTGAAATCCTATAACTTCGTGTTAGATTAGATCTAACTTTGAAAACGTGAATCATAATCTTTAACCGCATATTTATATTTATAATCCTTACCTTAGATCCTTAGATTTCCCGAAAAATCCCCTTTTGATGTTGTGGATGATTGCCCTCTTTCTTAGAATCCACAAAGATTCAGCTTAACAGTAGAACGGAAAAGAAAATAGAAGAAAAAGAGAGGGATTTTTGCTTAATAAAAATTCGGCAGAGAGGAGTTTTGCCTAGGGAGAATTTCGGCAGAGAGGAAGAGGGAGCAAATGTTGATGAGTAGCCCTCCTGTCCTCCTTTTATAGCCAAAGTTATCAGCTAGGAGTCCTTTACTTGGCCACCACTCCTTTTTTTGATAATATTATCTCTTTTATTTAAAAGATAAAAGCCTTTAATCCATCAATTATCTCCTCAATTATCTCATTAGAAAATAATCCTTTATTTATCTCTTATTATTCACATATTTATGTGAATAAAACTCCTTTATTTCTCTCTTATTATTCACATATTTATGTGAATAAAACTCATTTATTTATCTCTTATTATTCACATATTTATGTGAATAAAACTCCTTTATTTCTCTCTTATTATTCACATATTTATGTGAATAAAACTCCTTTATTTATCTCTTATTATTCACATATTTATGTGAATAAAACTCCTTTATTTCTCTCTTATTATTCACATATTTATGTGAATAAAATTCCTTTATTTATCTCTTATTATTCACATATTTATGTGAATAAAACTCCTTTATTTCTCTCTTATTATTCAAGTTTCCCAAAATGTTCAAGTTTCCAATTTTTGGATCATTTCCAAAAATGTCTAAGTTTCCAAAAATGTCTAAGTTTCCAAAAATGTCCATTTCCATTTCCATTTTCATTTCCATCTCCATTTTCATTTCCATTTTCATTTATTTCTAGGTTTCCAAAAGTATCAAAAATTTATTCATAAAACTTAAGACTTGTCATTTCATACAATTGATCTGAAAAATGCATAGGCCCTTCCTAGGATGTTACAATCCATCATAGATTGCCCAAAGTTATTTTGACCTAAATAGAATGCTAAGACTCCGTGAACAAACCAACATTTATTCATTTTTTATTTTTCATTTTTTTTTACAATCAAAACTTACATTACAATCTAAAAGAAGATAAATGTTAACACCAAAACTTAAATCATGTACCTTAAAATGCTAGCACAAATCTTTTAACCACTTACTCTTCTAATGGGGCTTTGGTTCGCTAAATCTTCCATTATGGCCCGTAATGTTACATTTCGAAATGAGATTACATTGTTTGGATTCTTAACATTTTGGCCATCCCAAAATCTCATATTCTTGAACAGTGTTAAGATGTTGTAATATAGGGTGTAATTTCATTACAACCTCTTTCTTAGTTTATCTAAGATCTCGAGTGGAATCTATGATAAAATCGATATAAATAAATTGTTATAAATAATTATAAATCATATAAATAAATTATTATAATTAGATTCAAATTAAATTCATATGATAAAATCGATGTATAATAAAAATAAGTTATTATAATTTTATGAAAATTTTAACACTAAAAATATTGAGCTTATAGAAAAACCTATATGAAAGACAATTCAATAAAATTTGCTTTCAAATAATCTTATATTCTAAACCTAAGTGGTTTGAGATGTATTTTCACATTGTTTGGTCACTGTAATTTTTAGTCCCAAAAGTCAAAAAGAGACAAACAAGTAAAATATTTAAAGGATTAGAAGCTGACAGTGTCATCTTCGTAAATAACACAAGAAAGACGGGTACTTAACTATTAGAATAATTTATCAAGACAATTAGATATGTTATAGGGTCCCACAGCCCCCATTTATCGTTTCTGTTCTCTGCATCAAAATTCAAAGCTTCTCTCACTCTCACAAACTCCACTCTCTGCAAAGATCAAAGCTTTAGATCTGAAGTAAAATAAAAACCCAGAAATAATTTGCTTAAAATAAGATCTGGGTATGGCTTATTTACTCTTCTCCTCAGTTTCATTGTTCTCTCTCCTGCATTTTCAGCTTTGTTTACTCTTGTTTTGATCTTTATGTGAACAAAGTATGCTTTTCTTTTTTGGTTGTAGTTGGGTTTAAGAAAGATCTGAGGTTATCCTTGTAGTTGGTTTCATGAAAGTGTGTTTTTAGTGGATAATTGAGCTTTGAGTTTTCTTTGCTATTTTTAGTGATTAATGTTTAGTGAATTTTGAGAAAGAAATGAAATTGTGAAGCTGGGTCGTTTTTGTTCAAGGCTGATTGCCTGGCTTCGGCCAATCAAGGTACGGGTTTCTTTGTTTGTTGAGGAATGTGAGGTAAATAACCTAAAAACTTGTTTTAAAAATGTTGATGGTTTGGCCAGTGTGTTTCAAATTTCTAATAAATTTGTTTTATGTTACATTTGGCTAACATATTGGAAGCTCAATAAAAACTGATATCTCTATCATACTTAAGGCTTTGTTTACATTGGTTCTTGATCTGAGACACAAAAATATTCATGTTTTTTTTCCTTGTAAATTCCCATCAGATTCATTTTTTATTGGTTTTGGATTAAGATATTCAAGAGAACTTTCCCTTGCTTCTTGCAAGAAGTCGTTGAGCATTCCTTTGTCCTCCTTGTAAATTTCAATGTTTGAGCAAGAGCAACCAAATTTTCTGCAAGTTTACTTGATTGATCAATTGCACTTTCGTCCAATATGCATGATGAGTCTTTTCTTTTTACTTCTTTTGTACTATGATCTGAACTCAGTGATACTTCCTACTAGCCTGCTTATTGCAATTTCCGAAGACAAACTTCAGAAACATTATCTAGTGTGCTTACTAAATACCATGGTCGCATCTTCATTTTTCTTACTGCCTAAGATATTCTTTTATATCATTTCAATATTCCAATCCCTTACCAATTCATATCTTTTTACATTTCAAGTTTATCTTGTTTATTGCCATGAGATTCTTCAGTTAATCTAATTCTTGATACTTCTCCAAACTTAATGATATTCCATTGGTTGCGACTTCTGCTGCTAGGTGTATGTCATTTAGTCTGGTAAAGTGCTGTTTCTAGCTGGTCAAGAAGGTATATACTCATAATTCTCTAGTTCTGGGTTGTTCTTTCCTTTTAAATTGCAAGATTTAAAATAAATGTGTATTAATGTCTATTAAATGCTCTGGTGTAGGCTAGGTTGAAGTGGTAGAGTAAATGGCAGTAATGGATGCACAAAACCCTCTTTTAGGAGAAACCACTTGTGGCACTTTACTGCAGAAACTGCAAGTAATGTGGCTTCTAACTTGTTCTCTCCCATAAAATCTTTGTTTGTGGTGCATATCTGAATGTTGAAATATAGGAGGTAAAATGTTCTGCAATTGATTGAAGGAAATATGGGATGAAGTTGGTGAAAGTGATGAAGAGAGAGACAAGATGCTTCTTCAGATAGAGCAAGAGTGCTTGGATGTGTACAAAAGGAAGGTTGAGCAGGCTGCAAAATCAAGAGCAGAACTTCTTGTGACCTTGTCAGATGCCAAACTAGAACTTTCCACACTTGTATCAGCTCTTGGAGACAAAAGTTTTCTTGGTGTTGTGAGTAATCACTTAATATTTTGTTATAATCATATTTGCTCTAGATAATAGCAAGTTATTACTCTTGGTATGCAAATCAATGTTGTTTATAAGTTTGCTGTAGGATACTGTGAAGGCATCGGGGACAATCAAGGAGCAACTTGCTGCTATAGCACCAGCGCTAGAACAGCTGTGGAAACAGAAAGAGGAGAGAGTTAAGGAGTTTTCTGATGTACAATCACAGATTCAGAAGATATGTGGGGAAATTACTGGGAGTGCCAATGAGCAGGCTGGTGCTCCTGCAGTGGATGAGTCCGACTTGTCCCTAAAGAAGTTGAATGAATATAAAGTAAAGCTCCAAGAACTTCAAAAAGAGAAGGTAAATTCATTGTCTTACATGTTCTGGCATCAAGTCTTTACATGCATCAATGCCACTAACTTCTCACTGCATTGCAGAGTGATCGGCTGCATAAAGTCCTTGAATTTGTTGGCACTGTGCATGATCTTTGTGCTGTACTTGGAATGGACTTCTTTAGTACTATAACTGAAGTTCATCCAAGCTTAGATGATAAAACATGTGTGCAGTCAAAAAGCATCAGCAATGATACACTATTAAGGTTGGCTGAGACAGTCTCAGCTTTACATGAAGATAAGAAGCAGAGGCTTCATAAGGTATTTCTATTGAATGTAGTAGTTCTGTTTTTTTTTTCTTCTTCTTCTTTTCTGGTGAAAATGTACTCCCCATTTCTCTTCTTGATACTTTAGCATCAGACACAGATATATGACCAGATTGGCACCTCTTTATTACGGACATAAATATGAGCTTTGTAGTATATTCAACTTTTATACTTCTATTCCAATAGTTTAAAATATGAAATCAACATGTTCCTCTTTGACAGCTTCAAGAGTTAGCAACTAAGCTAACTGATCTGTGGAATTTGATGGACACTCCTGAAGAAGAAAGGAGATTATTCGACCATGTTACCTGCAACATCTCTGCATCAGTTGATGAAGTGGCTGTTCCCGGTGCTCTTGCTCTGGATCTGATTGAACAAGTAATCAAGTTTCTTAGTTGGTTGTTTAGGTATGAGTGAGAAGAGTTGCTAACTTGTCTTTATTTTCTATTGTCCTGAAGGCAGAGGTAGAAGTTGAAAGGCTTGATCAGCTAAAGTCAAGCAGAATGAAGGAACTTGCTTTCAAAAGGCAAGTGGAGCTTGAGGAGATATTTGCCCATGCTCATATAGAGATAGATCCAGAGGCTGCTAGGGAGAAAATTATGGCTCTGATTGATTCCGGGAATGTTGAGCCTGCTGAGTTACTAGCTGACATGGATAATCAGATCGCAAAAGCGAAAGAAGAAGCCCTTAGCAGGAAAGAAATATTGGATAGGGTTGAAAAATGGATGTCAGCTTGTGAAGAAGAAAGTTGGCTTGATGACTACAATCGGGTACTTATCTCTTCTTCAACCTCGTTTTCTCTTTGGCTTCTTGCTCTGATTTCTCTCTCCCTTTTTGGCGGGACTGGTGAGTGTATTGATTTGCAATATTGCATTGAAGATACCAGGAACTACTCTGATAATGTGGCCATGATATTTTTGCGCAACCTTTTTATCCTAACATGATCTAATTGAGAACATGGCCTGGAGTGCTGTGGTTTGATATATACCCTTAATGGTGATCCTTGAATCCATCAATTTATTTATTCCAATATTGCCTGATAAAAGTTTGGATTTGACATTTATGAGTGACTGCTAGCTCCTCAGCATGTTTAAGATGTATACCCCTGTACCTCTATGTAGGGAAAAGTACTGTCATAGTACTAAAGATGCAGATTTGATGGTGATCTTCCCTGCAATGCTCTTAGCTTATTACCTATAACTTTCTCTGAGTATTTGGTTCCACTAATATTTTCCTGCTGGAACAGGATGATAACAGGTACAATGCAAGCAGGGGGGCACACTTAAACCTCAAGCGTGCTGAGAAGGCTCGTATTCTGGTAAACAAAATTCCAGGTAGGACCATATAGTCATATGTCCATATTAATCTCCCTGAACCATCATTAGGAATTCAATTTCTGGTCATGAAGTTCCTTTCAATCTATTTTATCCGCTGCTGAGTTGATAAATTTTGTTATCTTCAGCTCTACTGATTTAGAATTAGTAATCAAATTAAAATTTTAAATCTCATTTGATTTGGAAGAAATTCATTGTGTATATACGATAAGGTTGGTCACCATCGCTAATGCACCTATTTCAAGAGAGTAAATGAAATGATCTCCTGAAACTAATAAGTTCTAGTTTCCAGGCATCCATGGCATATTTGTCTTTAACATCTACATGGTAGAGGAGAACTTTAATGATGCTACAACTCTAGATCTGTTTAGCATGCATGTATAGCCTGACATTTTCTGTATTAATTGCCTTTATTGGCCTGTTCAGGTATGGTTGACACTTTGGTTGCCAAAACTCGAGCTTGGGAGGAAGATCGTGGCATATCATTTAAGTACGATGGCGTTCCGCTCCTTGCCATGCTAGATGAATATGCTATGCTCAGGCAAGAAAGGGAAGAAGAGAAAAGGAGGCTTAGGGTAAATTTTCTATTCATTATCAGTTCCAACTCTTTTTAAACTTCAAGCATGAACCTAGATTTAGACATGAAGAAGGTGAACTTAAATGGTCTCTCGTTGTACTAAATGCGGTAACTGGTAACCTATAAAACCTACAGGATCAGAAGAAGTTCGGTGAGCAGCAAAACACAGAACAAGAACCCATATTCGGTTCAAGGTCAACCCCAGCTCGACCGGCTAGTACAAAGAAGGTGGTGGGACCTCGGGCCAATGGAACCCCCGGCAGACGGTTGTCTTTAAGTGCCAGTCAAAATGGAAGCAGATCTGCAGCTAAAGAAGGGAAGCGGGACAGCATGAGGCTGGCAGCTCCTGCCAACTTTGTTGCCATATCAAAGGAGGATGCCGCCTCCCACGTTTCTGGAACCGATAGATCACCAGCATCACCCTAATAATAAATAAATTTAGTGGTTTACACCCTTTGTCTTGTTACTAGTGTTATTACCTGATATTGTTTACTATATCGAAGAGCTGTTGTAGCAATATAGTGAGTGAGTAGAGAGTATACTGTTATTAGTGTGTAATATTGTGATATTTGACATTTTAATGCTGGTTTTCTATTCATGCTTGTCCCATGAGCTGATACAGTAAACCCTATTTATAATAATAACATTAAATTTTCATCTATAATAGCAACAATTCTTTACTAAATTAATTCTTATATCAACTCCTTGTCCCAATACAATATAAATCTCACTAATTAATATTATTAAATGCGTTATAATTTAATCACAAATACTATTATAAATCTCTAACAACCACTTATAATAAAATCCAGGAAGAAAGAGAGGAAGAATCTATTCAGTTATTAAAAAAAAATAGCTGATATGGAGATCGATGATTATCCGCTAACAACGAAGATCAAAGACACGTGGGAAAGCTGGAATGCACCAATTCCTTCACCAGAGTCATTACACCTTGATGAAATCGAGGAAATGAATCTCAGAAATATCCAAGAAGGATAAAGACAAAACACAACACGTGGAAGAATGACATCCAAAAAAGGAACATTCAATTTTGGAGGTGACGTAAAAAGAAGGCAATCTATCACCATCCATAAATGAATAAGACAAAGATGATGCAAGCATGATGGAAGCACCATTAATGCATGGCAAACGTGGAAGAAACCACAACAATTTTGATAAAGATAGAAGATTATGGAAGCAACCATCAAATCAAGAAGGCTACGTGGAAAAAATCATGAAGCCAACATTTAGGTTATCCTTATCAGGATACTGTTTGGATTTCAATTGTAAATGAATTAGAGTTTAGAATTTGTATTATAAATAGGCATTGTTGTAGCCTAAACAAGGCATCGAGAAAAATAGCAAATTTGGTTTTCTTTTGTATAGTCTCTTGCTCAAGAAATCAAAGAATTCTTTCTTGATCATCCTATTGTAAATTATCTTTGTAAATTATCTACTTTCTTCTTTGTGAAATAAAATTCTACGATATTATAATAGCCTTCCGTTTGTGCATATACCCTTCTCCCCCCGTAATACCCTTCTCCCCCCGTAATTGATAAACAAGATCCTTATGGTAAAACAAAAATAGATTCAGACCTTCAAACAGATGATTATCTGAGATCTATTAATAAAAACTATGAAAATGTTGAAAACACAACAAGAATATTAGGTAATGAAATAGAAACTATAGCTACTAATGATATAAAACTGGAAAACCCAGGAGAATCTAGTCAGCCCACACCTATACCTTACAAGATGGATGATTTAAATAAAATAAATGTTGCTCAAGGAGGAATATATCTAGATTTAACTCATATTCCTTTATCAGACTATGAAAAAATAATAGATGATTGGGCACAATCAATGACTATTGTTGTAAATAACAACAGTACAGTTTGGTCAAAAGAAAAGTTTTTAAATTATTTTGTAGGAACATTTCAAGGAGATGTTCTACAATTTCTCAGACGATGGGAAGAATCTGAGAAAGGAAAAGAACAAAAGGGTCAACTTATTAATCAAATAAGTACCCCTAAAGATTTACTAAAAGGGTTAACTTCAATTCTAAAAACAGAATTTTGTGGTTATACTAATAAAAAAAATCAAGATAGCCAATCCAGTTATATCCAAAATTAAAATTATGTGATATAAGATATTTAGAAGAATTTTCTAAAAAATTTCTTCATGAGTATCAGAAGTTAAAAAATGATAGTATAGACTTTTAGAAAAACCAATATTTTCATAAATTACCACCACCTTGGGATGAGATTTGTATAAATAAATATACTTCTTTTATAATAAAACATAGTAATGATACTGGATTAGATTTAGCAAACATAGATTCTATAGGTAATAGAATTAATTTTGCTAAAGAAAGAATAATATTACATTGTTTACAAAGTAAAGCGGCTAAACAAGTCAAAAATAAATTAAGTCATAAATATTGTACAAAGATGTTAGAAAATGAATGGGAGTTTGGATGTAACCCTATACGTCCTAAAACCTATAAAAAACACAAAAAATATAAATTAGCTAGATGGAAACCAGGAAATAAAAATTATACTCGTAATAATAAAAAGAAAAAATTTATAGGAGAAAAACTTCTAATAATACTAAAAAAAACAAATATGCAAATGTTTTATTTGTGATGAAGAAGGTCATATAGCAACAAATTGTTCTAACAAAGGAAAAAATGCTAGGAAAATGATTAAAAATCTTGAAGAACAAGACTTAGAAATATGTTTTAGTGAGGAAATAAATCTTGTTGAAATATTATATGAATTAATATCAGAAATAGAGTCTGATACTGATTTTGATGAATATATTTTCATGTTAGGAAATAATTCTAAAAATAAATTAGAAGAAATTCCTAATTCTGAACAACAGGATATTAAATTAGGAAATTTAATCGGAGAAGAAACAGACTTTTCTGATGGTATAATAGAAAAAATTAATAAAAATCATATTTCTAAAGAGGAAATTTATAAAATTTCTAAGTTTAAAATATGGTCACAAAGACATATAGAAAAAATTAGCGGTAATACAGTCGCTAAAGATACTAAATGTGGATTAACAAAAATTCCACTATTTACTAAAGAAAGAATAAAAAGGATTAAGAAAAAATATTCTCAGGTTAGATATATACATTTAGGAATAATTATGATAACAATTAGAGCTTTATTTAGAAAAGGTCATGATGTTCCTATTATTCCAGTATTATTAGATAAAAGATTTGAAAATCCAATAAAAGTACTTATTGGAGGAATTCAATCTAATCTACATACAGGAGTTATAGGATTTAAAGTTAAACCAAATTATTTTATATCCATAACAGACCCTCTAATAGAAGAGTGTTTATGTCTTAGAATTCAGACAAAAAATTCTGATATTAGTAATTTAGTAGAAGATTTAGCAATAAGCTGGACTTCTATTAATGAATATACTAATACAGCAGAAGTAGAAATAAAAGAAATAAATAATAAAATAATTGAACTTTTTGAGCCTAATAAGTTTACTACAGCAATTCAACCAAAATTATTACATTTAAAAGACCTATCAATTCCAAAAAACTAGATGATAGAAAAAACTAATAATGCTAGTACTTCTAAACCAATTAGTACTAAAGAATATATATCATCTGGAGATAAGTTATATTTTAAAAACAATCTAATAACTAATACAGATGAAAATTTAGTTTTACCCTCTAGTTCTCAACCAGAGGAAGATGAAGAAAATATAAGTACTTCTACTCCAATAGGTATGGAAACAGTTCATATTCTTATTTTTCCTACTACACCCAGTAGAAATTCTAGAAATACTAGAATGGAAGATATACAATCTTCAATAGAAAATATTACTAATTTTAATACATATATTAAAATTACATTACATAATAAAGAATACAAATCATATTCTTTACATGCTTTATTAGATACAGGCGCTACAACTAGTAGCTGTAAAAAGAATGCTATTCCTGTAGAAAATTGGAAACCTGTAAAAAAGACAATAAATATTAATGGAATAGATGGTAATAAAACTACTACTTATTATAAAGTAAAAAATATACCAATCTACATAAATAATGTTTTTACCATTTTCTATTAATAAAAAATTAGTTACGTTTTCTATAGAAAAAACTTCTATAGAAATACCTCTCGTAGAAAATCCTAAATTTATTTGTACTAATAATTGCTGATTTTTTTAGCAGGCCTTATGGATAGAGGTAAAAAACCTCTAGAAAAAAATTGGAGAATGGACAACTGTCCATAAAAAACCCAACAAAGAGAAAACAATAAGTCCTAAACAAGGATTTATTACTGTACCTGCTCAAGTACCATTTTATCTTAATCAGGGATATTATTTACCATATCCAATGGTAAGCCAACCATTTGGAACACAATCACCAAACCCGGTGAATGATTTTAATTGGTCTCAAGATCCTTATTCAGTATACCAAAAAAGTTATGCTGAAATTATAAAAGAAACAGAAAATTTATTGAAAAAACAACAAATTCCTGAAATAAAAGATTTTTATAATCCGGGAATACCCCTGGAATATTATAACTTTATAAACAAAATATGGAAAACTCATATTACTGAGCAAAGAGCAAACTTTAGAAGAGCTCTTACACAATTTTCAAATTTCTTAGTTGAAAAAACAACTAAAAAAATGAATCCCATGATTTATTACTTAAATCCGTTTTATACAGAGATTGGGATGAAATCCTAATCGAATATATGGATATTAAGGGGATAAACAATCTTCTTAATATATTTCAATATTTTATTAATAAAGGAACAAACAGTTTTATTATTAATAAAATGTTTAGAATATGTCTATATATTAAATGTAGACAAATTCTACCACCAGATATTTTCTCAAAAATAAATAGAGCTATTTGCAACTAATAAGCTCAATTTAAAGAAATTTTTTCAAAATACTTTTTTACAAGTTTATATTTTTACTAATGATATAGGAGAACAATTTCCTACTATCAAATTTAGGCTTGATCACGAACCATTTGATATAACCAGTATTGAACGGGGATTTGTTAAAGAAATAACAGTCCAAAATCTTTCTTTTCATTTATTAAAAGATTTTCCTGCTATAGTAAAATCTAAATTAATAAATTTTACTAATATAGACGATTGTCTATTATTTTCATATAGAAATAAATAGTTTTATTGGTATTGCTGAAAAAGAAAAATTTTATCAGCCATATCAAATTTGGATTATCCATACTATGTTTTGGGGAAAAGCCCTTTCAGCCGCAGATGAAGATCAACAACACTTGGCAAAAGTTATTGACAAGTGTTACAATAATTTTTCTCATTATCAAATCCAAGCTGAAATTGATTTAATGATCAAGGCCCAGTTTTTACTTCAACTAAATACCTATTTACTCTGGACCGATGGTAGAAGAATATTAGCATATGATACTGGAAAAATTCAGGAAGAAAGAGATGAAGAATCTATTCAGTTATTAAAAAAAATAGCTGATATGGAGATCGATGATTATCCGCTAACAACGGAGATCAAAGACACGTGGGAACACTAGAATGCACCAATTCCTTCACCAGAGTCATTACACCTTGATGAAATCGAGAAAATGAATCTCAGAAATATCCAAGAAGGATAAAGACAAAACACAACACGTGGAAGAATGACATCCAAGAAAGGAACATTCAATTTTGGAGGTGACGTGAAAAGAAGACAATCCATCACCATCCATAAATGAATAAGATAAAGATGATGCAAGCATGATGGAAGCAACCATTAATGCATGTCAAACGTGGAAGAAACCACAACAATTTTGATAAAGATAGAAGATTATGGAAGCAACCATCAAATCAAGAAGGCTACGTGGAAAAAATCATGAAGCCAACATTTAAATTATCTTTATCAGGATACTGTTCGGATTTCAACTGTAAATGAATTAGAGTTTAGAATTTGTCTTATAAATAGGCATTGTTGTAGCCTAAACAAGGCATCGAGAAAAATAACAAATTTGGTTTTCTTTTGTATACTCTCTTGCTTAAGAAATCAAAGAATTCTTTCTTGATCATCCTATTATAAATTATCTTTGTAAATTATCTACTTTCTTCTTTGTAAAATAAAATTCTACGATATTATAATAGCCTTCCGTTTGTGCATATACCTTTCTCCCCCGTAATTGGTATCAGAGATCTTTATTATATCTAATAGACCGTATTTTGCATTTTCAAGCTGATTCTTGACTCATGCTTCATCATCATCGCTTTAGCCAGATTTGTAAAGAGTCCAGGAAAAAAGGGATAAAAACAATGTTTCTGGGAAAAGGTAGAAGGTAGGGATTAGTCTATTAGATATAAAAACTCCCAACCCAGAATCCAAATTTGATCGATGGCAGGAGGTGAGACAAACCCCCCATCTTTTATTGTCTTAAGACTATTGACACTGTATTTTAATAAGAAACAAATCATTTTTACTTCTCCCAATCTCTTTGAAATTTACAAATAGAAAAAGCTAAAAAGCTTCAACTTAAGTATAAACTATGTACTATGTAATATACTTTTGGGGCTTTCACTTGTACATAATTTTAGGTATATAACAGTAGTTAATTTTAGCATGAACATCAAGCATTCAAGCTGTTGCTAATAAATTTATACCCGGTCGAGAGATCATATCCTCTGTGTAGCTCAAATCACTACGAACCATAACCTTCGAATCGAGTTGGACAATTTCAGCATTCTGAAGTGTAAAACCATGGGGAAGCGGCAAAGGGAACCCATTTCTAAGATGTAAGTTCAGATCTGGCATGAAGAAGTTTTCGAGGACAGTTGACATTGCAGCCTAAAACAATATTCACCACACTTTTCATTAGATGCATAAAAATGATCTTGCTCGGAATGGTTCAAATATGATTCATTAATAGTGCTTCCATGCATGTTTATACTTAATGAAGTATCGAATGCATAAAATTTGGCAACTATTTTGATGTCTAAGTTGTATCAGAAACACAAATGGATTGAACTCCAATTTGGTTATTGTTATAGCAATAAGCTGATGCAAACACTAATGGATTGAAAAGAGGCTTGAAATGGATAATACCTGAAGGAGATGCATGTTAAGATTACCAATATTGCTCCATGCCAAAGATGATGTGAAGTTGGTTAGCTTAATGCTACCAGTAAGATTGTTCCTATGAATTTCTGCAGAACATGATGCACTTATCACCTGCATATAATTATTACAATCGTTACTGTCCAAAAGCTTGTAAAAAGATCAAAACAGAAACTGGCTTCCCGAGTTAAGAGAGGATATGAATAAATGAATTAAAAGACGATAATCATATCAACTAAGCATACCAATGAGATGCAAGCGATGGAGACGACTTCACTGGAATCTAAGACCTCGAAAGTCAAATCTGCATAAATAGTGGTGTCCACGTCATAATCTGCAATTCGTATGACTGGTGGAGAAGTCACTGTTACATGAAGCTTCATATCATCATTTGGATATTGCTCATACAATTGAGGTATAATATATCTCCATCCAGCAGTGTTCGTCAGTGACTCAGGTATTTTGTTGAGAGTCCAATGCATATGATCTGCCTGACCACCAAAAGAACATATATGCATTAGTATAACTATCAAATTGACATTAAGGGTGTGCTTGATTGGGTGGAAAAGTGAAGGATGGGAGGAGGGAGTGAAAAAGTGAAAAGAAAAGTGAGAGGAAAGAAAATAGGAGGGTTGATAATTTCACATCCTAATGCATAAAAACCAATCCTTCCAAATTGGAATCAGGAGAGGAGAGAAAATAGGAGAGAAGTGTATGTTAGTTCAAATTATACATTTTCCAATTATTTTATTTTCTTTCCTTTTATCATTCAACTCTACCAAGTAATGAAGGGAAAGAAAATTGCTTGTTCTTTCTATTTTTCTGTCTTTCCTACCAACCAAGTACACCATGGAAAGAAAATTTATATTTTCATCCTTCTAGTTTTCCACCCCTTCGGAAAGCCTAAATGTACATTTTAGATGCAATTTTCTGAAATCTCAATATAAGCTTCAATCAAACCGAAGTTAGCTCTAGGAAATTTGAGGATGATTGCAGGTTTCATACTGTGAAAACTTACATGGAAGTATACTGATGCAGCAGATTGAAAAACTTTTTCATGCAATGAGATTTCAACCATCTTTGCTAAACCATTGCAGGAAAGGAAATTCCGTGCTCTTTTACTGTAATAGTTTGAAACTGAAATTTCATCTGCTCCGTTGAATAAACCATTAATTTCAAGCTCTACGGAAGAATTAGTTAATAAAGGGTCATCCATGAAAGTCACATTCAATGCAACAACACTATTAACTTGCAGTTGTTTTGGAAGCGACTGCAACAATGAGTCAAGCTTTATTATTCCTTCTTTCATCTTCTTGATAATCGCATCTTCAACTTCAGACATGATTTTCCCTTGGAAAGCATCAATGATCCTGGTTGATAAGTTGAATAAATACAATAAGTATCATAACAGGAAAGATACGGATCTCAAGCAGAACCTAAAGAACAAAATGGTAAACCTAAAAGATTCATGTATGTGATTTTTAACTGATGCCTAATTTAGTTTTGTAGAATACTATTAACAAGCTATAAAAAAAATCCTATGGTTTAATGACAGAATAATGACTGATTCTACGTATTTGGAGGGTCCTTGAAGGATCATATCCCCATTCTTACGTCTGAACATATGTGGTACGTGGATGCTTCAATAAAAATGAAGAGTTGGATTAGCATAGTTGTCCGAATAGGCAACGATAGCATACCCTTGATAAAGCCAAGAAGCTCCACCATCTACATTTATGGAGATATCTTTCACTTGACATTCATAGTCCGATAAAAATAGCTTGAGAGTTCCTTCTTGGTTTATAACAGCCGCTTTAAGCCACACCACCATGCCTAGAACCTATGAACCAGCAAATATAAACATCAAGTCTACAAACCATCCTAACAATCAAAATTTTAAATAGACGTTAGTTTGTTACTGGTTCTTTTAATATACTAATTATTTGATAAATACCAAACTATGACAAGGCAAAGGTTAACATAATGGATAAGCACAAGGTTCTTTGATGCAAGATGATATGAACCAAAACCAGCACCATATAAAGAGGGGCCTAATAATGGGCATATGCATCTCAAATAACCATAAAAAAACTACGTAAATTTCCCAACTATAAAACTTCAAAACAGTATAACCTGGACAGGTTAAAACATACAAATTATAAATTATTCAAGCAGAACCTTCTTTCCGAGCTTAACAAAACTGAAACAACTATGGGAATTTTGTTAAATTTTTCAAAAGTTTCTTCACCTTTGAAAGATTATATCTCTGTACTCATGAATATTTAAACAAAAATGAAAAGTGTAAGCCAAAACAGAAGCAAATCGACAGTATCAATTACTTTGTTCTTTCAAAGTTCCCAACTGTTATCCCATACCTCAACAGTGGCAGTTCCTTGATCAGAAATAGTGACTATCCATGTTTTGTAAGAATACTTCCACTTCATATTCAAATTAGCAGTAGCACCAGAAGCAACTAAAACAATACCGGAGTCTCCAGTTGCAATCGATGAAAAAGGAAAATCGACACTGTAAATTACGATATCAGAAAGACTCATACGAACTTTCCCAACAACCGGGATTTTTGCAGACTTTTCGATATCAGACAGTTGAAGCGGAATTATAGAAGAAACAGCTTTCTCAATCAGCAAATCTTTAGCAAAATCAAGACCTTTAGTGGATATAACAGCAGATATGTATCCTTTTTGGTTGGATTCAAGTTGGGTATTTGCAGGAATGAGCAGGAATGAGAAAAATATGAAGCGTATAGCATTTTCCATGGATTTGGAAGACATCTCCATATGGGGAGAAATGGGTTTAAGAGGATAAGAAACCTAAAACTTGCTCAAAGGATTTTAATAAACTTAGAATTGCTTATATGATTGGGATTTTTCTCCTAGTGACAGAGAACTGGGGATTACTTCCAAAAGATGGAAGCTATGAAAGAAACAGGTGGAGTTAGGAGCAGTGATGTATATGAAGCCGGTTGATTAAATCGGTTTGGAATTTTGTTCATTATTTTGATGTGTAAGAAGATTTGACCAAACATTCCCTGTTTCTATCTAACAGCTTACATCTTGTTAAAATAACCATACAAGCATCCAACCCCAATATTCGCATCAATTATAAGTACAATATTTTCACTTTTTTTCCCTAAAGAAACAAACCCACCGTACTCTGCTTACATGTTTTAGAGATAAAGGTTGTTTTCCTACAGAGGGAATGAAAATATGAAAAATAATTAAGGATAAATTACATCAACAGACACTTAATTTTGAAATAGTTGATAAAATAGTTACCTAAATTTTATTTCAGTCACTCAACTTTAGAAAAATAGTAAAAAAAATCACTAACGTTATTGAAAAGTAACAAATCAGTCACTCATTAACATTTTCGGTCACAAGTTCAATGGGATAGCTGACGTGGCCAGTTAACTTGCCACAAGTAGTCAAAGGGTCAAAGAAGAAAAGAAAAGATGATTGGTCATTTTCTGTCTTTCTTCTTTTTCTTCTCATCTTTCTCTTCATCTTCTTCTCCCTCAACCTCTTTCTCTTTATGCTTCTTTTATTTTTTCTTGTTCTTCTCTCCTTTCTCTTCATCTTTTTTTTCTCCTTCAACCTCGTCTTTTATCATCTCCTGAATTTGGGTCTTTCTTTCAATCCAAATGGGTTGTTACTTGACAAAAACCAAAAGGTCAAACCCACAACAGAAAATGGCTACAAATCAAGAGCCACAAACAACATTTGTTAAACAACCCCAAACCACCCGTGTAACACCCCTTGACCCTTAGTCGTCGCCAAAATAGGGTTACAGAGTATTACCGGACCTTTCAGATCAAATACGAACATTTCATAATTAACCACAAAAAAAACATCATAACTCAATAATATTGTCCCTTTTATGAGCCCTCAAAGCCCAAAACACGTGTTAGAAACAAATCAGAACTAAATCGGGTACTCTAGAAATTTTTCGTGAAATTTCAATTTTTTTCTAGGTGCAGGGGTCACACACTCGTGTGGCCATTAGACATGCCCGTGCCTCAAGCCGTGTCCAAGCCCATGTAGCTATCTGACTTAGGTCACACGGTCAGCCACACGACCGTGTGCTAGGCCGTGTGCCTCACACGGCTGAGACACACGCTTGTGTCTCTGCCCGTGTGAAATTACCTGAGCATTCTGTTTTGAAATTTTAAAGTTGCAGGGGACACAAGGCCAAATCACACGCCCGTGTGTTAGCCGTGTGTCTCACACGGCCCAGTCACATGCCCGTGTGTCTGGCCGTGTGGACTCAAAATGAACCTTAAACATCAAGTTTACCTTTCCCTACAAACTTAAACACCAAGCAACTCAAAAACCAATTATTCAACCAATCCAAAACACATTCAAATACATCTAAAACATGTCAAAACTATCAATATAATGACCTAACCAATTACCCTTATAGATACTTCACATATATTATCCAAAACAATTCAATAAAACACATTTCAAGCCAATTCTAGTTTTATACCAATTTCAATCAAACATATCATTTGATAACCTCCATAAAACACATATGTTCATATATATAACCAACTAGTTTCAAATTACAACACCATTTACAATCATTTCCCAAAATGACAAACATAAGACATCCTAGGTACATGCCATTACCAAAAAGAAATATACTTCACCACGTTTGAGTTTGGGATCTCGAATGGATTCTGAATCGGCAATCAAACCTAACCTGCGCACAGAAACAAACCATACGCTGAGTATAAACTCAGTGGTATTTCTATAATCCGAATGCTTAAAAGTAAAATAAATGAACATATACATTAAATCATACAATAACCATAAATATATAATTACTTAATTTACAAAGATGCATTTATAACACATTCAATTCTTATCATTTACTATCCCAGATAACTTTTCACAATAAGATCCACAAGTCCATGTATCTCATTTGTATTTCACTTTCAATTCTTTCCATTTCCAATCGTAATATCATTTCATTCAATTATCCCTATTAACACGACTCGGATTTGGACGGATACACGGATCCAACCAAAACACACCAGTTTGGCACCCAGTGCCTCATCGGATAATTCGAAGTAACAAGTTGACACCCAGTGTCTCATCGGCCTTGCCAAAGTAAATTGGTACCCAGTACCTCATCGAAATTATTCGAAGTAATAATGTGACACCCAGTGTCTCATCGACTCGAAGTTGAAGTATCATTGAACTCTTCCAATCTTATGGCATGCCATCTATATCCGACTCAACCCGATATAGTTAATAGGGTTTCAAATCACTTTTCAATTTCAATCAGTATTCATATCAATTCAAATAATCACATATACTCATGAGATCAATTCAATTCAAATCAATATCAAAATATCATATAATCACCTCAACTACTTACCATGAACATTAAATCAAAATACAACAATTCAATAGTTAGATTCGGATTATAGAAATACAAACTAGAATTTTTCGAGCTACTCCTCATCGACTTTATCTTTTCCTTTCTTAGTTGAAGTTTCCGGCACAACGTTAGCTACGGAATTGAAACAATTGAAATTCATTAATACAATACAATTTCACATTGAATATTTCAATTTGTACTCAACTTTTGTCTAAATTCCAATTTAGTCCTTAAACCGAGACTAACTTTGTTTCTTCAAAACTAATTCCATATTTTCATTCAATTTCCACTTTAGACTAAATTCATCTCTCTAATTTCACTTAAATCCCTAAATTTCAAAATTTTCTCAATTTAGTCCCTATAACTCAAAACTTATACTTTATTTTGCAATTCAATCCCTTTTCCATTTCTAACTTAAAATTCTATCAAATTAACCCCAAATACTCAAATTATTCAACATGAACACCATCTAAAAATTCAATATTTTCTAAAATTTCAACATAGATTAAGTAGTATTTAGCTCTAGGACTCTAAAAACATAAAAATTACAATAAAGGGGACTAAATTGACTAACCAATTTGAGCTTGAACCCTTAAAACCCTAATTTTCCTTCTTTCTTTTCTCCTTTCTTTTTCTTTCCTTTTTCCCTCTATTTCATTTCAATTCTTTGTTTTTTATTTCTTTTTTTATTCTTTTATTTACTTTATGTTTTATATAATAATTTAATATAATAACATTTACTTAAATTATAAGTAAAAATATAATTATTACAAATATATGTATATAAATATTACACATGTCACTAATAATACCAAACACTTGTAAATTATAGGTATAATTACTCAATTAGTCCTTTTACTTTTTCTTTAATCTATAATTAAACTTTCATCATTTTTTCAATTTAACCCTTACACCTAACCTTAATTCAAGCTAGCCAAAACCTAATTAACCACACTACTAACTTCGTAAATATTTTTAATAAATATTTACAATAAATATTTACGAATTCGTTTTACGAAAATAGAGACCCGAAAGTACACTTTCCGGTACCCGTAACTATCGGGTCATTACAACCCGCATCCCTAAAAAACCAAGCACTCAAGCACTATGGAAGCTAGTGGTTCCAATCAAACATGAACAGACTATAGGATTCAAAGAAAAAGAAAGGACCAATAAATACAAATTTCAAAGCATTAGATGACATAACATGGTACTAATTCAGATTTCAATATCCATAGGAACAAGTAAAATAGGTCCATAATACAAAAATCCAAATGGATATTCAAAAGAAGAATGAACTCAACATTACACATTTGAAGTTCAATGACAAACAATATAAATAGAGGTAAATAAGTAGGGGCTTGATTGTATTGCTGCATGAAACTTAGTTCATATCTATGGGGATCTCACTTTTTCTTGGCAGCCTCTCCAGCCTTGGTCTGCAATATGGGCAAAGTCATAAATAATAGATAAAATAACTTCAAGAAAAAATAGTTGAAAAACAAACACCCCAATTACCTTGTAACATCCCGTTTTCAGTGGAATTGGAATAGTGGTTTCGAGAGCACAAATCTGAGACCGAAAGAAAAATTATTTTAATATTATTGCATGGTCTGCATTATGGTAGGAAAGACATATGAAAATTTTCATTATGAAAATTTTACCGATTATATGTTTAATTCAATAGAAAGGACCAAATTGCATAAAATGCAAAAGTTGAGTTCTAGTAGCTAAAAGGATCAAACAGCTATGGAATTCAAAATTTGAGGTCCTTATATGGCAAATAGACCATTAAGAGGAGTTAATAGATAAGTTTGATGATTCATCCATGGAAAATTAGAAAAAGAAAAGGACTAAATTGGAAATTGAAATAATTAAATATGATAATAAACTAATATCATCTTATTTTATCATCTTCCCCAAATTAAAATACATGGAAACTCTAGCTAAGAGAAAGTGAGTTCAAGCAAGTTTTTTTGGTTCAATTAGGTATGAATTCTTGCCCCGTTTTTAGTAATTTTTATATTTTTGAGATCGTAATAACCTAATCTAACTATTTTGGGGATTTATTTGCAAAGTTATCAAAGTATTAAAACTTTTTCATGGATGAATATGAATGAATTATGAAATTTATGATAGAAAATGAAAGGTTATTGATAGATAAACAACTTTTGTAAAGTGAATTTTGATGAAATTGTGATTTAGGGACTAAATTGTAAAGATGTAAAATTCATGGAAAAATTCTGGATTTTATGAATTACATGGGCTGTAAATATTATATAAAAAATTTGGCTAGGCTTAAAATAAGGATTAAATTGCACGAGTTTCATTTTTCGAGCCTAGGGACGAAATTGGAATTAATCAAAAGTATAGGGGCAAAACAGTACTTTTACCTAAGATGTAAATTGGACTGAATTGAATATGAAATGTGTTAAATTGATTTTAAATTTATTTATATAGATTCGGAAAGATCAAATAAGGAGTTAGATCGAGGAAAAGAGAAAGTGACGGATTAGTAGATTATCATATACGAGCAAATGACGAAGTAAGTTCGTGTAACTATATTGTGTATATTTTTATGTTTGAATTGAATGTTGTATATGTGAATTGTGTAATTGCTAATTGTATGAAAATGACTACATATCCGATATAGCCCAATAAATGTCAAGTCTCGTTTGAATAAATGAAATTAGATAGATATAGGATTTTCCGAAATGGTTGTAGTTTTGCGTATGTTGCAGACACACCATAGCTTTCATGAGCATCCCGTTATAAGCCCTCTCGAGCTTCCTATTACATGGTTCTTGCGAGCATCTCGATCAGTATTGATTTTGATGTGTTGCGGACATACCGCAACTCTTTATGCCCGATATATGGCTCTTAATAAGATTCCTGATATGGCTCGCTTGAACTTCTTGATATATGGCTATCCGGAGCTTTCTGATAATAGCTCTTTGGAGTTACCTGTTAAGCTCACATGAGCTTTCTGTTTTAAACTCTTATGAGTTTCCTTTTATTAAACACGTATAAGCTTCCTGGTACATAGCTCACATGAGCTTCCTGTTATATATATGGCTCGAGAGAGTGCTTTCTGAATATGTGCTCTAATGAGTACTTTTGAATATGAATTGATGGATTACAGTTTTGTACACTTTGAGTGCACTACATGTGTATCCACCGATATTTCAAATAAATTCAATGGGAAAAGTTCTAACATCTCTAAACTGAACTTGATATGATTTGTCTTGGAAATGTACATGTTATATGGAAATATGATATGAAAAGCATATGTATATGAAAGTTATTACTTGATGAGCTCATTCATATTCTTGGTATTTATGTGAATTACTTGACTAACATGATTAGTGAAGTTGTGTTTTAGGCTTTTATCTGGATTTCATTTGTATGTTTATTTTAATGAAAATGAATGGTAAGTTAATTTCTTGTTATATGACTTACTAAGCTTCGATTGCTTATTCTGTTTTATTTTCTCTGTTTTATAGTATTCGAAAACTCGTAAAGTTCAGGCGTGGGTCGAAGCAACATCACTATCCTTCAACTCATTTTGGTATAAAATGGAAAACCTTATTTTGGATATAATGGCATGTATAGGTTAATTAGTTAATGTTGGCACAATAATGTTTTGGTTGTAACTAGCCATTGGAATGGCTAGTGTTTGACACATTTTGATGTAATTTTATAAGGCCTTATCATGTTTGATATGTGTATTGAATGTGCTTAAATGATGTTGTAGGTGGAAGGTAATTTGGGTGAGAAAAGTGGCCTATAAAATGGCCTATTTTCGTCCACACGGGTAGTGACACGGGAGTGTGTCTCAGCCGTGTGTGACACACGATCATATGCATGCGCGTGTGGTTTGGCCGTGTGTCCCCTGCATCTTAAAAATTAAGAAACAGAATGCTCAGGTAGTTTTACACGGGTAGAGACACGGGCATGTGTCTCATCCATGTGTGTCACACGGTCTGGCACACGGGCGTGTGACTTGGCCGTGTGAATCTTACACCTTAATTATGTAAGTCAGTATGCTCACACGGCCTAGCATACGGGCGTGTGGCTCGACCGTGTGACCAAGTCAGTATACCCCCATATTGAACATAGGCTGGGACACAATCGTGTGCTTCACATCGAATGCCCACACGGCCTGAGACACGGGCGTGTCACTTGACCGTGTGAGCCACACGGCCTGGCCACAAGGGCATGTGTCCCCTGCACCTAGGAAAAATTTTAAAATTTCACGAAAAATTCTCTAAGTTTCTGTATTAGTCTCGACTTGTTTTTAACGTGTATTTCGGACTTCGAGGGTCCATTCAAGGGACATTATGATTGAATATGTTTGATTTCAATCATGAATAGTGAATGACATGTGTGAAATGTATTTGATCTGTAAACTCCGGTAATGCTTCATAACCCTATTCTGGTGACGGATACGGGTTAGGGGTGTTACATACCTTCTTTACACCTCTGACTTTCTTAGCCTTGTTTTTCCTTTTCTTCATCTGTTTCTAGACTTTCAACCTTGGTATCAAGTCCATTCTATCATCAGAAGAAAAAAACTTCAGAATCAATGCACAAATTACGTATGTGCATTAGCACATGCACTCAACTTGTACGGCGGAGGGCGTTGGCCATGGTGGTGTCGGTGCCGTGGAAGCGTAGTCGTCTTTGAGTTCCCAGATTTTGACCATTGGGAATCGTTTATACGAAGCTCCTTCCATTTTCTCGTATTCTTCTTCTCCTCTTCTTATTTTCTTCTTCTTCTTCTTCTCTATTTCTTCTCTTATTCTTCTTTTTCTCTTCTTCCTCTATTGCCCAGGGCTCTTAAATGGGTTTAAGGTTAAAAAGGATTTTTAAAATGATAGCTAACCCACCATTAAATGCCATGTCATTTTATCATTACGTCTATAACGGAAAATGGTTAAAAGAACTGTTTTGTTATTTTTCCAAAGTTGAGTGACTGAAATGAAACCTATGTGATTGTTTTGTCAGCTAACCAAAGTAGAGTGACTGTTGGTGTAATTTACCCAATAATTAAATTTTGAGTGTTGTTAATTTAGAAGCAAATTGATGGAAAAAAAAATGAATGTCCTTCCAAATTGGAAAGACAGAAAAGAAAGAAAATGAAAAAGATGGGTATCGTAGATAAAAATTATGTATTTAAAAAAAAATTCTTTCTATTTTTCAATTCTACGAATACACACTCATGGAAAGAGAATTCGTGTTTTTCATCTTTCGGTTTTTTATCCCTTCAATTTTCTTTTCACTCTATCAAGCAAAGATTAAGTATCGGGATGACAAAAGATACAAATCTTACAAGTTCCGATCCGATCCGTTAAGGTTTTTTTCTGAAAATATGGTTCGGGTCATGTCGGGTTTGAGGTAAATTCACTCCACCTCATGATATTTATAAAAATGCCACTAATATATATACATATATTAAGTTTTTACTTTAAATAAATATATTAAATTTTAAGTCTAAACTAAAAAAAAACGTATTTGCTTCAAAATAAAACAATTAAATTAAATTCGAGCGGATGCAGGGTGGAGTTGGGTTTTCTACTAAATTTCAAGTTTGAATTCGGGCGAATTTTTTTTAAAAAAGTTGAGGTCAAGTCGAGTTCAAAACGAATTGATCAAGTTTCAAGTTTACATCAGGATAGACAAAAATCCGCCCCGTTACCCTCCTACCCAAGTATCTTTTTGTGTCATCCCAAAATAGAGTGTAGACTTGTTTCTTGGGTCATCCAACATAACTAACAAATTGCCTCATCTGTTACACTCCTCCGACAGCGTTTGTTGTTCGTAATTATTAAATAAGAGCCAAATGAAGAGATGAACTCGTTGCAGACCTTTATATCTCCAAATGATTTTCCATGCTTCATCTTTTGGATTCCATTTTTCTTGTGTGTAGTGCCTATAAGCATCCGAGACTGAAAGTTGGCCAAATGTTGACCATCGCTATATAGATCGGTCAGACATTGGTGGGCAAGTGCCAGCAATTTTTAATACAATCGTTGAAGGTAGCAAACAAATAGCCACTTCCAATTACCCATTTCATCTGTACCCCATCATGATCAATTCGATGCTGCCATAGTGAGTCCACGTCAAGGAGCCATGTGTCCAAGCAAAACCGAACTGAGCCACTATCTCCTAAGGACCAACGTATGTTTGTTTTTAATTCTTTCCGAACTTTTGAGATTGAGCGTTATAGGAGCAATTTGATCGTTCAATACTTTCTCGACTAAGATCATCAACTTTGAACTTCAATCTCATGACCTTGACCCAATAAGCAAATTGATTCGATAGTAATTGGAAACCCAGTTTGAACAATGATAAGTTTTGGTCCCTAACTTGTCTCAGTTTGAGACCACCATTGTCTATCAGCATGCAACCTTGATTCCATCCGCTAAGAGCTGGCTTTTGCTTCTCAATCGTAGGACTCCCCGACAAGCTTCTCAATTTTGAAACATATACATTCAAGAATGTGTGTAGTAATTATAAATGATTTTGTATTATCACTCTTCCTGTCATAGATAATTTTCAAAAAATCACACATTAAGACATAAGTGAACTTATCAATAACAAATCGATAAATCTCCTTTTAAACCCTTCTATAAAATAAAGGAACTCCAATATATCAACTAAGATACTGTAGCGTTTATAATTCTGGCTTTACACTGATAACCTATGTGACACTATTCTTAATGTTTTCTAAAAAAAAAAAGTTGAGAAAAAGGATTATACAAAGAAAATATGCGAGATATTCGACCTTCTCTTTGAAAGCTTGATTTATCTCTTGTTCACAACGTCTTGGTTAATACAATAAACTAGCCTTTCCATACCCACAACAAACAAATACAATGAAAAAGGATCTTGTCAAATTGCTCTTGACGGTTTGAAGGCCCCAATCATCCCTTCATTCCATACAATTTGCATTGTCGAATGCATAATAAGGTCAATCATTTTCTTCTAAATACTTGCACTTAGATAGAATTTTTAACAAAATCTCATTGGATTTTGTTATAGGTTTTTTTGAGATCCAATTTAATAGTTATTCATGTGCTACAGATTTTGGATCAGTAACTTCTGTGATTAAGATAATGACAATACTATTAAAAGACTCTCTTCTTTCTAAGAGCTTTGAAGGGAGATCTCCTCATTCATGATATTAGAACATAGTAAAATGACAAATTCATTGGATAGTTTCGGGAACTTACCTTTTATAGGAAAATTTCCATAAATTATCCCCTCACCTATATATAGCTTGGTAAAAAAGTTCATAGGTTCCTGTTTGAGTCACTCCTTACCAAAGCACCATTTTTCGTTCAACACCTCAATTCTATTATCTCTCATTCTAGTCAGAAACTATTTATGCTTCGTTTGGTTATTAGTGTAATAATATAAGGAAAAAGTTTGTTTATTACATATGTTATAATACTTAGTACAAATTTAAACTTGAAATTAGAAAGATAAGCAAAAACTCTTATAAAAAATAAACCAATTTTTTTCTTCCTCTTTACTAAAATAAGTTATGGGATTGGCTAAATATCACCAAATGAATTAGTTTATTGCCAACTCATATATTAAAGCATATGTAAAAAATGACTACTCCTACCAAAGGTAACATTAGTGCATACACGATCATGGATTGGGCTGAGTTAGGGTCAGACCAATGTGAAATTTTAGGCCCATTTTCTCAGGTTCGACCCGAAAAATGGGCCTAAACTTCTGTCTAAGTCCGGCTCATATTAAAAATGCTAAATTCGAGCCCAACTTAGCCCTCCCGTATTAATTCTTTTTAGATTTTTTTTATATAAAAACAATTTTAAAAAATATAATATATCAAATATACTAAAAAAATTAAAATAAATATTTCCCAATAAATTGAAAATACATTTAACAAAATCTTTATACTTAAATAACACTAAAATAATTACAACTTAGCGAGCATATGCCTCTAAAATAGTAACAAAATTAACAATAAAATAAAAGCTATACAATATTCAAACAATAAAAATAATAACAAAATTGTAGCAAAACAACAAGAAAACAATAGCAAAACTACAAATTCGGGTCAGATCAGGTAGAACCTGGGCCAAAAAAATCTTACCCAAGGCTCGGCCTGTTTAGAAAACAGCCCTTATTTTTTTGTCTAAGTCTATTTTTCCAACTTATATTTTTACCCAAACCCTCACACTTTTCGAATAGCTGTCAAATCTGAACAAGTAATGTGTTGATGAGATCTACTACTGTAGTCTATTAACCATTCACATCTAGCCTTTTATTGCCACAATAGTTCTTCATAACTCTTCCTCAAGTTCCTCTCTAAGCTTGATTTTTACTCTTCTCATTTACTAGATTTAAAATTGTGTAGGGCTCATTAGCTTGATATAATTTTTTTCTTCCGATCAAAAATATTCCCACTCAACTCGTTGTTGCTCTCCTAAGCAGCTTTTATAAAGTTCTCCAACGTTTGTGGCATATTACCATGATCTCTCCAATTAGACGCCAAGAATCATGTAGCTAACCCACAAAGAGACAAAGTGGTCTTATTGTCTGGTGTTTGTTCTCTTTAGACATTTTAATCAAGATTAGCATGTGGTATGATTTGAGTTTAGGAAGGCGAATCACTGTAGTGAATAGGGTTATATTTTCAAGTATCGGTAATAATTTCATTTCTTAAATAAAAAAATAAATAAAGTAAATATGATCGGAAGTTTTCATAAAACTAAAAACTAAAATAAATTTAAAACTTAGCAAAGAAAGCAATAACTAAAATCAAAGGAAAATAAATTTAATTATCTTATTCTATAAAACTACGATGACTACTTAATTTGATTTTCATTTTGAACTTCAATTATTTAATTACAATCAATTAAATAATAATTTAAATTAATCACTAAGTCATCTCTTGGTTCATGCAAGAAAATGCATTCATTATGGATAGTAATTCATATAACCTAATTCTTTATTCATCATTTTCATTCATTCAACAAATCAGTTCAAACGAAATCTATAAAGGGTTGTGTTGAGCTAGTCGAAAAAGCGATTGGACATATATGCTTTAGGACTCAAATAATTTGTATTTAAGTTTCGATTCCTCGTCTTTTAATTACAACATTATTTAGTCATGAAGTTAATTCACTAAAAGTATCATAACTGAACTCTCATTTATTATATACCATTACAAAGCAATTTATGATCTGCTTGTCCAATGATTTCGTCATAATTGTGTTGTCCTCATAGGATACTTATCTCTTTGGGTTAGATTAGTTCACCTTATATGATCCTATTTTATCTAATGATAACCATTACATCTTCTTTTCGTGAAAAAATCTATTACTAACACATAGTAATAAAATCATTCATCTTAAACAAATGACTCATGGTCTTGTTTCTTTTCATCATTCATGCAATGCCAAGGAAAGTATATTATTTATCCTTTATCGAGGTATGAATTCTACTGTTGTAAGTAAAGTTATGTCATATATAAATCATATACCCAACATACCAACTTTCGGTTTTATTACCAATTGAACTCAGACTTTCAGTATATTAAAGTATACAAGTTACATTTACATAATCAGTTACTTACTCGGGATTAATGTAAGTCACGTTATGAATGTCACAAATAAATAAATTCATAAACGGATCTAAGGAAAATTCAATTTGGGTCCTATATAATGTATTGTTAGTTTAGATAATCACATATAGTCTCTATCTTTCTAGGAATCATTCGTGTCAATACCTAAGATAAACTATCCTCCCAATAAGACTTGATAAATAATATAATAGCCTCTTGAATCAAATTTCTTAATTTTAATTATTTAGACTACAAACTATTTAGATTACTTACTAATACAAGTTGTATTATTGCATCTTGATCACCGGTGCATCAAATTGCTCATCTCCGACGTCAAGTGGATCATAATCCCGCCGTCAAACTTTCTTATCAACTCTCCAACCTTCCATCGGTATTGTTTAAACATAAAATTTTATATCTTCTTTATTCTTCGCAAAACAGTGAAAGCGATAACATAAAATTATTTTTAAAAAAATCCTTTTCAATTACGTTTTTTAATCAAATTACTATATGAAACTAATTATCAATTTATTCCTAGCAAACATTCTTGATAATTTGTTATTTCATATTTCCATTGTGATAAGGTCTATGTATGAGTGCAGAATTAATAGATTGCCTGTTGCTTCTTCTGAAGGGACACTGCACTCCATTGTTACTTGGTAGACTGTCCATTGAAAACTTACACCAATTCTAGGAGAGATTCAGAAACTACAACATCAACGTATTCTTTAGATCTTCCAGTCAAGTCTGAAAGGCAATTCAAATGCCAATCGACTGATCATCGGCAGACCGTGAAGAACAAAAATGGAGAAAAAAGAAGATGCACATTCATCCAGGGTCTTGTACATATGAAACAAAGAAACATGGTAGTGCTTAACAAATAAGCTTATGTGGCCAAAGATTTGGTGAAACAAAACCAAATTGAGAAATTCTCATATAAGAATCATAGTTGCAACAACTCACTCTCCGACTGTTCCTAATCGAATTCTCGCTTCAGAATCAATGTCTCTACTCTTTCTCCCTCTTACCCTCTCTTACTCTTCCAGCACTAAAATTACAACGTACTATGCCGTGGACTCGGTAGCACAGAACAGCTACTTAACACAATACAATTACAACAAGCACACATTCGTCAAAGGCAAGCCCAACAATTACAAACTGAAAGTGCAACTCTCGATAATCATCGAGCAGCCTATCCATTGAATATCGTTCTGCTACTATAGGTGGAACATATGCGTCGAGTGACTGAAATCCTCTCGTTGATCAATTTAAGTGTAATTAACTAGAAAAGGTAAAGCTTCACATCTGTTTCATAGAAAGTAATCGGGAGCAGGCTTTTTGGCGGGAGTACCTCTTGATTCCTGCATTGATAATGAACTTCAGTAAGCCATACTACTAATCTACTTATCCAACAGTGCAAGCATAGTGAGAAGAAAAACTTTGAATAGACACCACTTATTACAGCGGTCAGTAATATGGCACAGATTGTAACATCTTTCATGACAAAAAAAAAAAAGGAATTCTGAATAGTTTTATGCTATCTTTTTTCTTTTTTCTTGCATTTGGAATCAATTGCAAGTTAGTACCAACCTGAGGTGCTGCGTCAAACACGCGAAACTGCTTGTTAAGATTTTCATCCAGCTCGAGAATTGCAGCAACATTACCACATCTGTGCAACATGAAAGAACCTGTAAGCTGCAGCATAATGGAAATGGAAATGGAAATCTCAAGTGATAAATTACCTATAACAGTAATTGGGAGCTGACCAGACTGTAACTATCTGGTTATTAAACATCCATTTGTAGCCTTCCATAACCAATTGATGTGCACGGCATATATAGTCAATGTTGTTTGTGTGGTTGAACGAAGTGACAACACTGCCGCCAAACAGGAAACCAGCACCACGGGGACTCAAACCCCATCCATCAACAATATCCTCAGGGTCAGACCACAACAGGTCACACATGGCACCATCATGTGGTACTTCTTGCTTCCGATCAATTGTTCGAATCTGTAAGAGATTGTATTAGTACTGCAAACATAAAGCTTCTGGAAGAAAATTACCAAATAATTCAAGATTGCTTCCTAGACCTGATCCAAAGTTGATATTGCAGGAGAGAGACCACCATGGACGCTAAAGATTTTGTTCTCGATAAGAGCTGAAAGACTAGCATACAATAATCGACAAGATAAAAGATCATCAGAAAAAGACAATATACATATTCAAAAGAAGAATATAGGTTGTGCAGCATGTAACTTAAAGGGGCCGAAAGAAAGGGCATTGTAAGCTGAGAACCAACGGGACTTAATCCAGACAACAAATATGGAACAGTAATATTTTTCAAATTTGATTTAACTGATTATTTATAAGCAACTAAATAGCTCCCTCCATAATTCTTTAGTAGCACAAAACTGATCATTTATAACAAGACATCAAAGATACAGTATGAAACAAACCCTATAAAAAGTAACTATATTGCCACTTGATAATACTGAAACATCACTGCCCCTAGCAACTGCAGCTGTCCTTGATAATTTATACATTCTAATAATGGAAAAACAGACAAACCTTAAGTAATCAAAGATTTCAGTGCAATATCTCCAAACATTCACCGAGCCATATTTACGCAGGCATTCGTCATAGAATCCATATACCTGTCAAGAAATAGCAGTAACTGAACACTCTGAAAACACAATAATCTAATACAGAGGTCAAAATAAAATTGTTTAACCTGTGTGATCTGACGGCTTTCATGGTTCCCTCTAATGAGTGTTATGCGATCCGGATATCTGACCTGATGACACTCAAATTATCAGATGAAGAAGAAAATTTCAACAAACCTTTCTGAAAGAACATGGTGATCTATAGTTTACCTTCAAGGCCAATAGAAGGAGAAAGGTTTCCACGGAGTAAAACCCTCTGTCAACAAAATCTCCAAGAAACAAATAATTTGTCTTAGGGCAATCACCTCCTACTTTAAAAAGCTCTTTCATATCATAAAACTGCCCGTGGATATCACCACATATCTATGCAAAAAATCAAAAGTAATATAAGTTTTCTGAATTGCATAAGGTTAGCATCCAGATTAAAAACAGATTCACAATTTCTATAAACTATTTCCAAGTAGCTATATTCCCAGCCCAAGCTTTCCCCGGAAGTAACAGTGACCTAATCCTCCATTGTACATATGTACAAACATCGTATACCATAGACTTACATTAATCCAGCAAAACACCCTGCAAAAGTTCACGAGGAAGGAAAGGATAGTATTTACATTTAAGAGAGTCAAAACAACCTAATGCCCCTAGAAGTACTGTTACATTGATATAAAAACTCGTCACCACCATATGTATTTTCTAACTTGGCCAAACTTTTGAGGACCGAAATCCTACTTCCATCATTTGACTTCCACCCTTGTTTAATTCTCCAATAGATAAAAAAAAAATTTTCTTTGGTTCCTTTTAACCAAATCCAATCATTCTAACAGAACCCCTCCCAGCTTCTAGTCCCGTAAAAGAAAAAGGCCTATTTTCTTCAATCAACTCTCCTCCCCTCCAAAACCCTAGTCAATCCCATCTCATTTCTTGACCCGGATACAAATAGACATTATAATTCATACCCATAAGCACCAAGCCTTAAAATGTGAATAAAAATGAAAAAGCAAAAATCCCAATAACCAAAACAATCGGATAAACTCCTATAACCAATAAACACAAAGCTGAAACCTTTACTTTCACTAAACCAAAACACCCCCCAAAAAAACCCATAGCCTAAAACAAACCACCAATACATATATACAACCCAACTTTAAGAACATGTAAAAAACTTACAGTTACAGGTGCATCGACCCTTTGAACATTACTCTCTTCAACAAGGATTTCCATGGCTTTGAGACAAAGAGCTTTCACTTCGGATTCTTTCAAGGGTTCACACTTCTTTAGCTGCTCTATTTGCCTGTCTAGGTCAGACATGGTTTGGTTTGCAGAAGACCCAATAGTTAGAGGAGGTTCAAAGGCTAAAAGCCTCCTAAATCTATGAATCTCGGGGGCCTTTCGTTAACTGAGGAGTTGGTGAAATTATTTTAGAAGGGCGGTTCGATTCCTTTTTGGAGTTCCTATTTGTTTACTTGAGGTTTTTGCTATGGTGCCACTCGTGTTTTGTTGCTTTACTAGTTTAGGTATTGTATTTAAGGTAATTTCCAAAATTTACCCAAAGTTCTTCGTCTTTACCTTTGAAAATATATTGTTAAGCAATGACCAGTTGATGAGAATATGAAGGGACGCAAGATAACTGGTCCATATTGTCGGAAGAATTTCATTGCTGATAATTGGTATTCTACTGCTCCCTCTAATACATTTTTTCGTTTTATGCTTCCTTTCCTCCTCATTATGGGATTAGTGCTTCTTCTTTATTTCATTAATAACAAATTTTCCTCCTTTTCTTATCAGTTTTTTATTCATAAACAATTTTAATTTTTTAAGTCCATTAAAAGTCTGATTAAGTCCAAATTATAAATTTATTCTTAATGGATTAAATTTTATAAATACTTTATATTAATTTTTAAATTATTTTAATATTGTATTTTAAATATCATGTTGCAACACCAATCCAACGAGGCTCAATTATCGATCAAAAGTGTTTTTGGTTCCTACACTACAAATCAACATGATTAGTAGCCTCTAATTGACCTAATTTGGTCTTTTAACAGGAAGACTATAAATATTAGTGCTCAGGACTTGATTAGGGGACTTCAATTCCTTCGTTAATTTTCTTGTTCTTAAATTAGGGTTTTATTTGGCGGATTTTTCTCTTCAACTTTAATTTTAATTCAATTTTAGTTTATCTTTTGTTCTTCAATATTTGTACTAGTTTATTTTTATTCCTGCTTTGATCAATTTAACATCCACATATTCTTCACGAGTTTTCTTGATCGCACTTCAACGATTCATCAATGGATTTATATTCTCTTTTCCCTCTTTTTATTTTCGCTTTCAATTGAATGTTTGAAATACAATTAGGGAATTGTGCATCTAGAATGGTCATGAACTAAAAACCTAGGGGTATTGATGAGCGAAAGTAGGAGTGATTAGATAAAGGTTTAAGGTTTACCCGGAATTAGTTGGATTGGGTTAAGTGCGATTAAACCCTAGGGTTGACAACCCTAGGAAGTAATTAAGCAGATAAAGTCAAAAGAATAGTCTACCAAACACCCCTTAACTATCCCAATGTAACACCCCTAACCTCTCTCCGTCGTCGGATTAGGGTCATGGGTATTACTAATCAATCAGAACATTTATTAACATCATGCAATGGTGTAAGCTAATTATTAACAACAATATATTATACAGGGGCAAATCATGCCAACCTAATGCTTTCATAATAGTGTCTTATATAGTTTATTAATGAATCATGCTATGCAATGCTAAACTTGGTCTTCCACTATCTACACTCTTAACACTATTTATCCCCTCTTGAAAGCTAGAGGTTGGATACATAACAAGACTATTCCAATTATTAGTATCAGAGTATTGAACCATACTCTGGCTACTACTATTACTACATTCGATGCTATTAGTAGAATGACCTACTTCACCTAATTCAGGTTTGCTATTTCATTCAAAATCAGAGTAAAAATACTCTTACAGACCTTAATACGAGTCCATGGGACCCTAAAATAGCCTATAAATGATAGGGGCTAATTTGAAATAATTCTGAAAGTTTAGAGAAAATTTCAAAAATTCTAGAAACAGGGGTCACACGGCCGTGTGGAACACCCCAAACCATGTAACTTTCGAAGTTGGGACACACGGTTGTGTCTTAGCTTGTATCTCTGCCCTTGTAACTCACTGACTTGGGTTACACAGCCGTGTGACAGACTGTGTGGCTCTTGACATAGGTGTGTGACTATCCTACACGCCCGTGTGCCTGGGCCGTGTACCTCTCGAATTTATTTCACACAGCCGTGTTACCAATCGTGTGTCAGCCCATGTGGAAACTAGACCTATATTATTTTTCAACACGTTCAGGGCACACGCCCGTGTGTGACACACGACCGTGTGATAGATCGTATCCCAGGTCGTGTGTACCTAAATGTACCTTAAAACTCAATTTTATCATTTCATGCTTACTTGGACACTAAGCAACTCAATTACCAACCATTTAACCTATTCAAAACACAATTAAACATGCTCCAATTATGTCAAATCAATCATCTAATATGCCCAACCAATGTACCTTCATTGGTACCACATTTTATATCTTTAAACATATCAACAAAGCATCAACCATTCAAAATTTATATTCATACCAAATTTGCCATAATTGAACTAACTTTCATCTACTTAAATTACGAAATTTTAAGCTCAACACATAGCAAACATTAGGCTAAGCTATCATACCAACATTGCCTCAACCATAACCATATATATATATATATATATATAAACAATTAACCATCATTTCATTAGAAAACAAAAATATCATCACATCATAAACAACATCAACAAAAGACCCCCTAGGTACATGCCATTACAAAATAAAACATCACCACACTTGAGTTCGAGATCGTTGTTGGATGTTGAGTCAACGATAAGCTGAAAGTACCTAACCGTTAACCTGCACATAGAAAACAAAACCATACGCTGAGTATAACTTAGTGGTATTTCTATAATCCGAACAATTTAAACTTGATATGAGTAATTAAAATGTAAGAATGCAACAAGTAATGTTATGAACATATGTTTCAATTTAATAATATAATTTTGCTCATTTTTTATTCACATCCACTAGATTCCACATGTTCAAGTACATGACAATGACATTTCATATAGCATTTGATAATTTCAACTCATGCAATGGCATAGTTCATCTCTTTATTCAATACATGAATTCATTTCAATATTTATATCTTATTTCGTCATTTCATATTTCATTTCTCATCTTTGTCATCTCAATATCAACACATAAATTTTATCATTTAATTTCCGCTATTAACACGATTCAGACTCGGACGGATACACGGATCCAACCAACACACCAGTTTGGCACCCAGTGCTTTATCTGATAAATCTGAAGTAATAATTGTGCCCAGCGCTATATAAGTTGTCACCCTGTGTCTCATCGGTTAAATCGAAGCAAATTAGCACCCAGTGCCTCATCGACTCAAGGTCGAAGAATTCCCTAAACTCTTCCTATCCTATGGCATGTCATCTATGTCTGACTTAGCCCGAAACAATTAATAAGGTTTCTTTTCACTTTTCAATGCAACCAATGTTTCGATTTCATATATGTACATTAACACATATATCATAAATTAAATTTGGTAGCAACCATAATTTCTCAATACACATATTTTTCAATTATGTAACATTTGCTTTCATAAACAACCATCGATTCTAATATTTCAATCGAATAACAAATCTCATCTTAATGTTTATCATGACAATTGTATCAATATGCAACAGCTTTTAGTTTAGTTCAGATAATAGAAATAAAAATCGTAAATTCCGAGCTACTCGACGTCAACCTTATCCTTCCCCTTCTTACTTGAGGATTTCGGGAGGACGTTTGCTACGGAATAAAATAACTACAATAGATTAATAATAAACAACTCAATTTTCATTAAATTTTAAATTTTACACCACATTTTGCTTAATCCTCAATTTAGTCCCTAAATCAAGACTAATTTTAATACCCATAATTAACCTCAAATTTTATACTAATTTTACTCTAAACTATATTTAGCTCCCTATTTTCAATTCTACCCATATATTACAATTTTTTCACAATTTAGTCCCTATTGCTCAAAATCAACAATTAACTTCACTATTTAGCCCTTTTTCATTTATATTTTTAAAATCTATCAAATTAATCCCTAATACTTAAAATATTCAATAATGACAACATCTAAAATCTTAAACAATACTAAAAATTATAACATGAGTCAGATAACTCTAAGTATCAGAATTCCAAAAATATAAAAATTACAAGAAAAATGATTAAATTGGTTAGCCAATTGAAGTTTGAATGTTTTAAGCACTTAGTGTCGTCGGCCGCTTCTTCTATCCTTTTCTTTCTTTGTTTCTTTCAATTTGTTTGCATGTGAAAATAAAAGAAAATGGTTTTGGTTTTGTTTCAAAGCACTATCTATTATTATTATTATAACTTATATATTAGATTCATTTTATTTAATCTTATTCTTATTATCATTATAACATATATATATATATATATAATGTACATTCATTAATGACTGTCCACTACCATATAAATAAATGCATATTTGCTACTTTAGTCTTTTTAGTTTATTTCAATCTATACTTCAACTTGTAACTTTAATGCGATTTAGTCCTTGTATCTAAACAACTCCTAATTTCACGAAAATTACTTAACCAAAATCTAATTTATTATTAAATTAATTTTGTAAATATTTAATAAAAATATTTATAGGTTCGTTTTACAGAAATAGAGTCTCGAACCTCACTTTCCGTCACCCCTAACTATCAGGTCATTACACTCAATTTAAGTTGTAAGGTCGAAAGATAAGTAGATTAAGTCGACCAATTAATTTATTAATGCCGAAAGGTAATAATTAAGTTAATTGCTAAGCTTAGTCAATAAAACCTAAATTTGAAGTTAATTACGAACAAGGAAGTGAGTTAATCTTCTACTTGTATAATTTGATTGAATTTCGATTGTTATTTAGTTTATATTTTATGTTCTTAAATATAATATTTATTTGTCTATCGTACTATAATGATTAAGTTAATACTGTTTAGACGTAGTAGTTTGTAAATGCAATTTAATTTAATCAAACTTCTTTTGGGTATGATCCTCGGAATACTTCCTTATATTACGTTGTAACACTAAAACTATATTACAATTTGACTTGTATACTTACAGATATTGCGCTTTAATTAACATAGTTATTTGCATATTTATAAAGCTCTGACGCGCGTGCGTCAATGCGTGGTCAAATAATAAAATCTTAAAGTTGTATTTTCAACCCTATCAGTGCCATCTATTTATAAAGAAAAGAGATAAAACCCTTGTTGAATTGTAGAAATCTATTTTTTTTTTAAAAACGAACTCTTAAGAGTTCGTGGGGAGGTAGCCCTAGTTAAACAAACTAGGGTTTTCTGTCCCTCTTTTGGGCCTCTCCCGTATCAGGTCTAATTACAAGTACTTCCTGAACTTTTGACCCAGTACTTTATAATTCAACCCAATTTGGTATTTTTTTTCTATTTTCTAAAATAAACATCTTAAATTAATTTAAATGAATTAAATTTTCCAATTAAATAATTTTTACAATTCATTTCTAATTTCGTTAAAATCATGACGACTTTACCATAAAAGAATCTATGAGAAAATATACTTAATATTTCTACATTCAACGAATTCACTATGACCAAATAATTTATTTTCATTTTCAAACTTTATTTAATTCGAAAATCATAAATTCATTTCTATGTCATTTTCATTTTGGAGAAAACCATATTCATTTTCAAATGCTTCTCATTTCTCCAACTCTATCATTTCTATTCATTTATGTTTATTTGATTCAACATGCAATTCATCTCTAGTTTCAATGAGCTAGCGGAGGGATCTATTGGACATATGCAATAAGGGCTCAAATGATTTACAATTAAATTTAAGCTTTTCGCCTATTATTTATAAACTCAGTTAGTCACAAAGTCATTCCACTATAGTATCGTGACTAAGCTCTCCCTAATGGCATATCATTACAAAAGCAAATCGATCAGTGCTCGTCCAATGACCTTGTCATAAGTGTGTTACCTTCATAGGGTATCCCTAATCTCTTTAGGATAAATCAATCTCCCCAATATGATCCTATTTCATCTCAAGGTAACCATTACATCTTCCTTTATGAAAAGTCAATTACTATCAAATAGTAATTAAGTCATTCATAACAAAGACAAATGACCCATGACCACATTTACTTTTCATCAACCATGTAATGCCAATGATCAGATATCATTTACCCATATCTTGGGCTATGAATTCCACTGTTGTGAATGACGCTACATACTGCAGAAGTCATATATCCAACGCACCAGGTTTCGATTTCTTATCTATTTGAACTCAGGTTTTTACTTACATCAAAGTATTCGAGTTATGCATACATAATTCGTTATCCACTTAGGATTAATGTATGTCACACTTTGAATGTTATAAGTGAATAAATCCAAAAATAGATTAGGATCTATTTTTCTTGGGTCCGGTTTGATTTACTGTTAGTCTAGTTAGCCACATCTATATCTCTATCTTTTAGGAGTCATCTGCTCCGATGCCCAAGATAATGCATTTCCAAAATTGGACTTGATAGACGACATATTAGTCTTTCAATCGGTTTGCTCATTTCCAATTACGCTAAGGATATGTTTAGGTTCGTCTACTAATATAAGTTGTCTTTCCATATTACGATCCGACCATGTAATACCGCTTAGTATTAGTTTAATCAATAGACAACCAGTGAGCCAATGTTTACTTCTATTTTTCTTTGCATACAAAAACCACATGAGGACAATTATAGAAAGTATATTAATGTAATCCATGAATTGTTTTATTAACCAATTTATTCAAAAAAATTAAAAGTTTACAAACAAATATACTACACTCAGGGCACCAGATCCAACATTTTATTCTTGTTGTCACAATACTCGAAGAGGTGTCTACTCCCTTAGCCACTCATTCCAAGCACACAACTTGTAACTCAACAACCATTTAGACCAACACATACTTTACAACATTGTGTTTAAGATATACAATACTATTTTATAAGAATGCTAAATATTTAAAATATTATGCTATAATTTTTTAAAAAGTAACTTCACAAACTAGCTCCTAATAAACATCTTTAGTAGAAATGATAATAAATAAATAACTTCCTTCGATCATTATTTTGAATTTTTTCATGTTTATATAACACAATACTAATTTTAACTACAATCTCACTTCAAAATATTGACACCTGCCATTCTTTTTCTTCTTGTCACTTGCTCTTGGTTGTTCCTTCTCTTGTTGATAGGTGTTCATTTAGTAGTTTTTTTGCCCTTTGTTCTAATCTTATATATTTCTTTTTAAGAATTTGTCAATCATTGTACTTCATTAAAACTAAAAAGTTAGCCAATTAGATAATATTATTAAACATTATCATTAAATTATTAATTTAGAAACCAGTTATTCATAAAATTTATGCAAAGAATTAACAAAAATAATCAACTTTACAATTTAGATTGTAATAAATTAGCAAAATTAACAATTTTCTTAGTTTTCTTAAAGTGCGAGGACAAAATTCTAACAAATTATAGTATAGGGTATAAAGTAGAGTGGTGAAATTCATAGTTAGACTCTTTTTCTTTTTTATTTATTTATTTATTTATTTATCTTTTTTCCTTCTTTTGGTTCTATTGGAACATTTACTATCTGACTCAATATTTGTAACATTCTAAAATTTTAGTATTGGATTTTGTGCTGCTTCAAAATGAGTAGGGTAAAATTTTTGAATAATTTATATTGTATTATTTATAGAATACGGGTAATAATAAATTATTTGAGTGAGTTTGGACGAAAAGATAAAGATTTAACTTTTTAGTAATTTTCGAGTTATTTAAGGTTTATGGATAAAGTAAAAGTATAATGAATATTTTTGTACTAAGAACCAAAGTACATTTTGCCTCTTTTAGTAAAAATGCCAATGAATTCATAGGTTAAAAGTACTATGAAGGTTCTTGTACTAAGATTGCATTTTCTTTTTTTATTCAAAAAATAGGCAGATTAGTCCTTGTATGTTAGATCAAAGAATAAACTAGTCCTTTCTATTAAAAATTTGATCTATTTCTACTGTTAAAAACTGCTTTGCTGACAAAATAACTAAATAATTACACGTGGTATGCCAAGCGTGCCTCATTCTAATATATAGGGATTGATTTTAATAATAGAAATGGATGGATTTTTTTAACAGAAGAATTAGTTTACTCCTTAATTTAATTTAATGTATAAGGACTAATTTACTCATTTTTTAAATAAATGTAACAAAATACAATCACTCTTAGTATAATATAAATATTTAAGCCAATTTATTTCAAAATTGGGCCATTTAGTCCAATACGGCCGAATATTAACCAATTTAGTTTAATTTGGGTCGTTGATGAATTTATCGGCTTTTTGAAGATCCGCAACTTAAAATCTAAAACCTCAATTCAGACGAAGCTTCCTATTTCTAATTAAGATCTCAATTACCGTTATTTTCTTGGATTTCTTTGTTTTTTTTCAGAAACCAAGGAGAAGGTAGTTGGAATTCTATTCGATCTCCAAAATTTATTTTGGTTCTTTGCTGAGCCTCATATCTAAGTTTTCAGGATTTTTTTCTGCGGGAATTATTGTGTAAAACCGAGATCTGAGATATGGGTTTCTTGGTAACAACCCTAATTTTTGCTGTGATTGGGATAATTGCATCTCTTTGTACCAGAATCTGCTGCAACCGAGGTCCCTCTGCTAATCTGTAAGTCCCCTTTAAAAAATTTCTCTCCCTCTCTCTTTTAAAGAATTAAATTTGCTATTCTATTAGACTATTAGCTTCTTCTTTTTTTAATGTAAATTTCATATGCTAAAAATTTTAGTATTTTTTTCTCAATCTGGGTTTCATGTTCCTTTAATTATGTTTAAAGGGCATATTTCGATTGGTATATGAATGAAATATGCTTTAATTTGGCAATAGAAGTGAATAGCGAGTTATCACTGTGAACCAATGTTCAGCTGTAGGTGATGTGGTTGTTAACTCTGAACTTGAATGAATTTTATCTCCTATCATTGTGTTGGGTGGTAATCTATCAAGCTGATCTTTAACGATTTTCATTATGTAGTACCATTTTATGTTACTCTGAGTGTTCATTATTTCTTGAAATGCCTGTGCTCAAATCCAGACATGATATCCAAGGGCTCTCCAAATATATGTTAAAACTTGAAAAAAATGAATATAACCATATCGAACCATGATATACCATATAACTTGTTTTGTCATCTAGGTTCTAAAGATTGGGTTGGGAATTATTTTGTTGGATTGTTATCCCCTGCCAATGAGATTAATGCCTTCTTAGATTTCCTTGTAGCTACTCATTGAAAACCATTTTTCTTGTTGCTTTTTGCAGGCTCCATCTAACATTGGTTATCACAGCAACTGTCTGTTGTTGGATGATGTAAGTTTATGTTTGTTTTACATTTTATCTTTCTTCATAGTAGCTTGATCTTTATTTTATTTTTTAGACACAGTTCATCTTAAAAGTTTGATGATTATTAACATTGGAATCTGGTAGCCATGTTAATTTTTTCCCAGATTTTGTTTAGATAAACAGTATAATATAATGTCAATTCTCAATTCCTTTCTTCCTCTTATTTGTGCAGTTGGCAATTGCTTTTCTTCAAGGCGTGTGTGTGTCTCTATGTATATATATTCTAGTATTAGGATATTGACATATGGTAAATTTGAATGGCATTGCAAAGACCTAATTCTAAGCTGTTTATAAAGAATTGTCATAAAACTTGGAATAATTTATTGTCTAGCATTTTGATTAGATTCTTTGGCTATGAATTCACCGAATAGGATACCTTTTAATGGCTGAGCTTGTTATGTACCATGATTTGTTATGTTACGTAATGCTGCCAATGTATGAGAGTTTGATGTATGTTTGTGGAATAAGGTGGGTTAAGGGTTTCCATGGCAGATGATAAAGCTCCTAATTTTATCATTTAAAAGAACAGTAAATATGTTTTACTTCTTCCTTTGGGACTCTTGAATGCTTGTATAGTATTCATACAAATGATGTACGTCTTACATTCATCACATAAATATGCGTCCTTTCATAGATTATTGAACCTCCAAGCATGCATTCTTCCTTTCTTCCCTCCCTAATACTTATTACGTACTTCTGTTTATGGCGCCTAATACCTCAATACCTAAGAAGTAAGTTTGCCTAGTCGCTCGCTTGCATTCCAGCAGTGCTTTTTCTTTCTGGCGGCAGAATTTGAGTGAGGAACTTGACTTTATATTAAGCCAAGGTTTTAGGACCTCATACGTTTTCAGGGAAGACCTATGTGGGGTATCTTTTGGGTGTGGGATGCTCGTTCGTCAAGTTATTCTGATGAAACTAATTTTATCATGTAGAGCACTTAGTAGTAAGCAAACATTGTCTTATTTAATTGTCTTTCTAGTTTATAATATCAATTCTTTTTCTTTGATAGGTGGGCAATTGTATATCTTGCACAAATGAAACCACTCATTGTCCCCATTTTGAGTGAAGGGGAATGAAGTTCTTTACACATTATGTTTCAGAACCGAGAATGTGATTGTGAATCGACCACTGAGGAGCATCTGAATTGAGCTTATGATGGATGATTTTTGTGTCTTCTGGTGTTTGGTTCTGTATGTAACCCGAATTTGAGCATGAACTTTAAAGTTTGTGTTGGCACTTGTTATCAGTTTCTCATTTGTTATATTATCATCTTTTATTCAATTTTCATAAAAATTAGTGCTCTATGGGACATTGAGAGATTTTGGTAAAATAAAAGATTATACATCTTTTGAGAATAATAGCAATGCCTTGTGTTGTTTTGATGTATCAAATATATAGATAATTTGAACATATTTGTATTCAATCTTCACACTCAATTTCCCTACCATCTAACCTTGAAGGGAAAAAATATAATTTAATTGATTAATATGTTTGTATTTAAAGATGATATTTAATAAGCTGATCACCTGAATTTCTATTTAGAAATCATTCAGCACTAGTTGAACAAGATTTTATGCCCATAATTTTTAAGATAATATCTTGAAACGTTTAATTTTCAGTTGAGACTCATCCTCTTTTCAAATTTTGCTTCTCAGCTCTTATTTCCAACTATCTTAAAATCGTATTTTCGACATCAATTTGATTAAATTTTTTTTAAATAATAATTAGTGAAAAAATATTTGAGGTAATATATGAAAAAGAAGACCAAACGCCGTCGTTGTGACGTTCTATTGTTAAAAACCTGAGTCCGCTAAAAGAAAGTGTCATCCTATCTGTTGCAACTTGCAAGTGGTCTCTCAGAAATATTTTCCCAACACATGAAATTCTGAAATTTTACTGAAAATCTATCTAAAACCCTAAAAGCTTCTCTCTTTTCTTCTCCAGTCAATCAAATATCATTTAAAAAGAAAACCCTTTTTTTTGGCAGTTTTTTCCCCTTGTTTTCCTTGTCAAAAATGGCAACACTTCAAGTAACAAGCCCAAAGGAATTGATATCAATAACCGCTTCTTCTTCTTTGTTTTCTTCAAGACTACGTTCTTCATCAAAAAGTTCATTGAAGAAAAGCTTTTTGAGGACGCGTCACCGTTTTGGAGGGATAGCCTGTTCATTTGCTCCAATAGAAACTGCCAAGATAAAGGTAGTCGGTGTTGGTGGAGGTGGTAACAATGCTGTTAATCGAATGATTGGTAGCGGTTTACAGGTTGGTTTTCAGCTTTCTCATTTGCGTTTTGTTTAACGTCTGCAAATTTTGTGAAATTTTGTGGGCTCTTTTGCCTCAAAACTCAGGAATGTTGTTTTTTTTTCAGAGTGTTTTTAGCTTGAGATTTGAAAAATGGAGGATTGTTGGGGATTTCCCCATTTTTGGACTCAAAAACTTGAAATGGTTTTGCTGGTGGGTTAGCCTGTATTTTGATTTGATGGCTTCTGATTGTCAATTTGAGAAGTTAGGAAATTGTGTTTAAGAATTTCAAGTTTCCCTTTGTACAAAATCAGTGACATTTGGACAATTAGTTTTTCATGATTAGTTTATGGTTTTTATGTGAATTTGCCTTTGTTCTACGTGAGCTAAAAACTTGTCTCTCGTTGTCCCTTTTACTGAGATTTTGGTAGGTTGAATTTAAACCGCATGTATGAAGGTAATGGAAATGATAATTGAAAGGACTTAGGTGTTGAATACATTAATATAGCCACAATGTTTTATTTTTTATTTTGGAGGCAATTACTGATGTTATTGTTGCTTTGTTCTGGAACTAGGGTGTTGATTTCTATGCAATAAACACAGATTCTCAAGCACTGTTACAGTCTGCTGCCGAGAACCCACTTCAGATTGGAGAGCTTTTGACTCGTGGACTAGGTCGAGCACTCTTGTTTGATCAAATGGAAACATCATTTTGTTTCTTGTGGTTGGTTGTAGGGCTATCTACTTTGCTTTATATTTGGTTGATGATGTGAATCAATTGACTGACATGTAGGCACTGGTGGAAATCCACTTTTGGGTGAACAAGCTGCTGAGGAATCTAGAGATGCCATTGCAAATGCTCTTAAGGGCTCAGATCTTGTCTTCATAACTGCTGGCATGGGCGGAGGCACTGGGTCTGGTGCTGCTCCAGTTGTTGCTCAGATAGCTAAGGAGGCTGGTTATTTGACTGTTGGTGTGGTAACCTATCCCTTCAGCTTTGAGGGACGCAAACGAACTGTGCAGGCATGTCCATTTAACTCCTCCATGCAATGCTCTGGATAGTGGGAGATGTTATAACTGTCAATAAGTTGATGTGCTGCTAAACTTTTGATCATTTTAATGTCTAAATAATTGTCTTTATCTCTATATTTGCAGGCACTGGAGGCTATTGAAAAGTTGCAAAAGAATGTTGATACTCTCATAGTGATTCCCAATGACCGTCTGCTTGATATTGCTGATGAGCAGACACCTCTGCAAGATGCTTTTCTTCTTGCTGATGATGTTCTGCGCCAAGGTGTACAAGGAATTTCAGATATAATCACGGTCTCTGATTCTCTCATATGCAAGCTAGATATTCTTAGATTGGACCCTTTTTAGAGGTTTTAGATTCAGCTTCACCATTCCAGTTAACAATCATGACCTTTGGTCTTGCAATAACTATTGAATATATATGGCGATGCATTTATCATCTTGGCCATAAATGATTAAATGCTCGAACCATTTGAAACTTGGTTTTATGATGTTATTCCTGTGAAGTATTTATGGTTTTGAGTTTTGTCTATTATTGAAATTTCTTCATTTCATTTTGCAGATACCTGGATTGGTGAATGTGGATTTTGCAGATGTTAAGGCAGTCATGAAAGATTCTGGAACTGCGATGCTTGGGGTAGGAGTTTCGTCTAGCAAAAACCGTGCGGAAGAAGCGGCAGAGCAAGCAACTTTGGCTCCCCTAATTGGATCATCAATTCAGTCTGCTACTGGTGTGGTATATAATATTACTGGAGGAAAAGATATAACCTTGCAGGAAGTTAATAGAGTATCACAGGTATTATGTTGTTAGGAACCATTGATTTCTTGTTTGCTGATTCGATTTTATCATGTTTATGGAAATTGAGATGCATGCATTTTATGTTATATTCTTCTAATTTCGGATATAGTTATAGTCTGTAGATATTAACCAGAAATTCTTTTTGTAATCTGTATTAGTTTTTGTTGATTTTCAGGTTGTGACTAGTTTGGCTGATCCTTCGGCTAACATCATATTTGGTGCTGTTGTCGATGACCGCTACAATGGGGAGATCCATGTGACTATTATTGCTACAGGCTTCTCACAGTCATTTCAGAAGACATTATTAACTGACCCCAAGGCTGCAAAACAGAATGACAAAGTTGCAAGGGGACAAGAAAGAAAGGGGATACCCTTACCCCTCAAACCATCTTCCCCTTCAACTGTTCCGTCCGGATCATCTCAACGAAGGCTATTCTTTTAATTTCCCTGATCTCTTCTTTCTACCTGCTTTTTGCTGTTAGTTGTGTAAAGATCTTGAAGCTCATGAGTCTTAAGTTGCTATTTGTTTTTTATGATTGTGCGCCTCTTCAATAATTAATGAGTTTTAGTAGTCCAAAGTAGATATGTCCATGTTTAAATAGCAAACTAGTATGAAGACATGAACCTGAAATGCCTCTAGATAAAGAGCTTGTGAATTTTATGACATGGATTCAATTTACGTAGCTCATTTTTCTTGAAATAAGGCGTGGCTAGGAAGATCATGATAACTTACACGAATTTCTATGGTAAGTTCAAAGGAGAGGGGAAGTTGCGAGTTTTTAGTTGTTATTTTAAAAATCGAACCGGTTCAACTGGTTTAATTATAAAAAATAATTATTATATTTTTATTCGAAGGATGATGTAACTTTTGGCTATTGAATTTGACAAGTAGGTCTATATTAGTCCTTGAAATTTTTTTTTATCTGCTTTGACCCTTGAATTTGAAAATCGTTATTCATTTAAGTTCATTGTGTTAATGACCTTAAAAAAAGGGATAATGTAACTTTTGGTCCTTAAACTTGGTAAGTAAATTCACATTGGTTGTTGAACTTACAACTAGATTCACTTTGGTATTTGGCATTTTTTTTTAGTTTACTTTTAACACTTGAACTTGACAATTAGGTTCATTTTAATCTTTAAACTTGGAAATCTAAAAGGTTGATAATGTGACACTCTGAGTTTGAAAAGTAAAAAAAAAAAAAAATAGAAGACGATTTGGCATAATCTCAAAGTGTATATACAACGTTTAATAATCGAACTGATAATTAAACAAGTTAGACCAGTAATTCTTAATTTAACTAGTTTGATCAGTTTGATCGTCAAATCAATAATAATTAAATAAATAATTCAAAATTGATAAAATCTAAAAAAAGTAAAAATAAAATGCAAAATCGGTTTTACTTGTCTTTTTAGATTTTTATGAATTTTTAATTATTTATTTAATTATTGTTGGTTTGATGGTCGAACTGATCAAACTAATTGAATCGAGAATTGGTGGTCTAACATGTTCAACCATCGGTTCAATTGTTAAAATATTGAATATGACACTATGATATTGTATTACATCATCATCTAAAATATTTTTATTTTTCAAGTGATGATGTGACACTCTTCGGGGATTAAAATGGACCTAATTGTCAAGATTATGTGCCAAAGTAAACAAAAAAAGTGTTGGTACCAAAGTGAACCTAATTGTCAAGTTCAAGGCAATGTGAACTTACTTGTCAAGTTCGGGAATTAAAAGTTACACTATCCCCACTTTTCACGGTCATTGATATAATGAGCTTAAATAAATATCAATTTTAAAGTTTGAGGATCAAAATGGATAAAAAAATAGTTCAAGAGCAAATATAAACCTACTTGTCAAAAATATATCTTGTAACCCACTTAAAAGTGCTTTTTGACTTTTAATATAGGTCTTATTTAGTGAAATACGCAAAGTTTTCATAAATGTGACAAATTGGGAAAACAAATTTTTTAAAAAGTTTTTCTATAAATAATACTTTTTTGGACATGTCAATGGTCAAATATTACTATTTCCATCATTTAGGTCCCGAGTTCATTTTTTATTTCAAGTAATTTTTTCATTTCTTGTTGTTTGAAGCTTTTTTTTTATTTTTAATATTTTGTTAATCTTTTTAATTAATAAACATGTTATTTTTAAGTTTTTATTTTATTTTTAATTAATAACTTTTTGTTTATATAAAATAATAAATATGTAATTATATAATAAAAATATATTTGATATATTTCATTATATTAAAATATTTTTAATTAATAACTCTTTTATTTATATAAACAAAATAATAAATATGTAGTTATATAATGAAAATATATTATATTACGATTATGTTAAAAAGGTAAAATTAGGAATTTATGCCAATTTCAAGAAAAATTGGGGATATAAGTCAAAATTTTAATTTTTAGGGAAATAGGTCATTTTTCTACAAAATGAGTTTTCTTTTGATGGTCAAATGTTAGTATTTTTGTCATTGAGTCTTAAGTTTGATTTTTCTCTTAAGCACATTTGTATTTTTTATTTCATATTGTTTCAAGCTTTTTCTTAAATTTTTAATTAATAAGCTTATTGTTTTCAAGTTTTTATTTTTGTTTTTAATCCATCTTTTTAATTAATAACTCTTTTATTTATATAAATAAAATAAATATGTAATTAATAATGAAAATATATATTGTTGATATTTATCTATATGTTAAATATATTTATCTTTAAAAAACATCAACTAAATTTTTTGATCTATTTTTCTTTATATATAATTTTTATATGCCAAATATTTATTTTATCCACCTACATTGTAGGTATGATGATTTCTAATATTATAAAATCAAATAATTATTTCAAGTATCATTATTATTTTTATGTAAATTATTTCAAATATCATTGTTTTTTTCACCTTGGTGAATTCTAATTTCATAAAATCAAATTAATTATTTCAAATATCATTATTTTTGGTAAATATAATTTTTGTATGTGATATTATGAATGTGGTAAATTTTAGTATTACATATTTTTGTATGTGTATTTGAAATAATTATTTGAACTATTTCACACATAGAAATAATGACATTTGAAATATTTTACACATAAAAATAATAGTGATATTTTCAATAATTATTTGATTTTATGATATTAGAATTTAGCATTATCACAATGTAAATGGAAAAAATAGATATTTGACATATACAAATTATAAAAGAAAAAAAAATGAAATTAGTTAATACTCTTCAAAAAATAAATATTTTTAATATAACAGCATCTATAAATATATATATATATATATATTTTCATTATATAACTACATATTTATTATTTTATTTATAAAAATAATGGAGTTATTATATTAACATAATGAAATATAAATATAAATATATTATTTTCATTATATAATTACATATTTATTATTTTATTTATATAAATAAAAGAATCATTAATTAAAAAGATAAATTAAAAACTTAAAAATAAGATGTTTATTAATTAAAAACAGTAACTAAATATTAAAAATTAACAAAAGAATTTGAAAAAAAAAAAAAACAAATGTGCTTGATAAGATTCAAACTTGGAATTTAATGATGAAAATAATAATACCTAATTAAAGAAAGCAATTTCCATAAAGCTTTTCTTTTTAACCTGTTTTTGTCACATCTATAAAAAAGTTTAACCTATTTTCTTAAATAATCAAAATTTTGACTTATATCCTTAAATTTTTTCGTGAAATCGACATATACTCTTAATTTTACTGATACAAATAAGAGTGAAAGGTGGAAAGAGTATTTAAACCTACATTCTTCTCCTCCACGGCTCCCATCGAGTATTCTTCATCTTCACATCAACCTTTTTTTTTTTTTTTTGTTTTAATTCTCTCCTGTTGATTCATCTTCACATCACTTTTGAGTTATTCTTTGTTTATTTTCTTTTGATTTTCCTTTTTGGATTTAAATGAAAAAAAAAGGAGACCTTCTATCATTGACTCTTAAAGAACTTATGATCAAAATCTAATATGTTTTTGCATCAAGGATTAGGTTTTCAATTACTTACAAGGTAAATCTGTGAAGAAAATTCTCAGGTTTTAGTTCTTTTAGTTTACAATTTGCTTTGGATCTGTTTTCCGCCGCATTGTTAATTTTAGATTTTGTTTTTGTTTTTGTTATTTTTTTCTAATTCTTTTTGTATGTGGGCTGGGCAACTTGAATTGGCTTTTTTTATTTTTAATATTTCTAGATTTGGGCCGGTTGGTTTAGTTTTTATTGTTTTTTTTTATTTTGGGTCATGAAATTTGCGCCTTTAAAAATAAAAACCAATTCAATTGGTTTTCGATTCGTAGCTCATTCACAGTGACCCGAAAAATATTGATTGCACTTGAGTTTGAACATTTAAAGCCCGAGCTTGATTCAACTCATTTTTAAATTAGTAATATTTTATGTTTTTTTATTTTTATATATTGTTTAATTTATCACACACAAAAAAAATCAATATGATGTAAACATTAGATATTAAATAAAAATAAATTTCAATAAATAAAAATATAAAATATTAAATATTAAATTAAAAAATATAAATATGTATTTTTTGAAATTTTAAAAAATAATGAGTGAAATTAAAATAAGTTTAGATTAACCATTTACAAATATAGATTGACTTGAATAAAATTTTACACCCATATTTTGAGTCAAGGTGGATTTAGACAAATATAAAGTGTGTTAATATCATGCATAGGCCCGACCCAAACTTGACCCATTAATAATTCTAATCATTTCATTAAATATAGATGGCATTTCATTAAATATAGATGGACTATAATGACACATTCAAACAACATCATACCAGCAAATCCAACGTTGCTAGAGAAGTTCCACATCGTTAACGTGTTGGAGATGTTCAGTTAAACCTACTGTACTTGTTTTAAGGCCAATCTAGATCCAGCATAGAGCTAAGCCCCGCCCATATTGCAGGCTGAGGCAGGCAATGCTTTAGATTCAACAACAAAAGAAGAACATAAGATAGATAGTTAAAATTTGTCTACAATACTAAAATTACTTGTAAATTTACATATTTCGTGCGGCTCAGCTTCTTCACACAAAGCACGAAAAAAATAAAAGGAAAAGGAGTGGGACAAAGCCAAATAAGAAGTTCCCAACATGGAGGCAATAACTGAAAACCAATTCCACACACGACACCCGCATACAACAATGGCTAGCTTGTTTTGTTTGCAATCGTTGGTATTACAAGTATTTGATCAGAAGGTAAATGGCAACAACCAGAATCACGATACCGATAACAGCTAACAGCATGCACATACAGGAACAACCACCTTTTGTACGCTTGTTCAAAATTGCCAGGTTTTTCTGCACCCTCTGTTATCAAAGAACACATAATTCTTAGAATCCACCATTATTGTATAATTTCATTTTGTTAGGAAACTCATGTATATACCGTATAGTGTTAAAGAGCTAGAAAGTTAAAACTTTTCTTGACTTTAAGCAGTAAGGAAAAACAAGAATCCATTTGAACAAGCAAATTGCAAATAATCCATCATTTCTCACACCTCGGACTGAAACTCTTATCATTATCAGACATTCCATCTTGCTTTAATTTGCTTCAAGTCACAGCAGCCAAAGAATGCTACCCAAACAGATTGGTTCTAACATAATTCAGTGGTTAAAAGTCATCTAATTCTTAGTTTACTTGAGGAGATCTTTATCTATTCAAACACAGCTTGAATGACCATGAATTCTATCATTCCTCCCTGACGAGATTCATCACCAAAGATTTCCCACCACATGACATGTTTGGTAGATTCTGAGGCTTAAATTCATTACCATGAAGTGAAAAAAAAAAAAAAAAAAAAAAAAAGAAGAGAAGCATACCACTTTACAGGAATGCCTATCTCTAGTAGGGGTACCGGATAAATATATTAAACAGCAGTCATTGGATTTTGTTTCATACAAAAAGAAAAGGAATATATTCTGCTGTGCATTTAAAATGTTAATTAATTATAAGTGTTTTACCCGTAGGCGAGAATCAGTAACATCCACATGTTGGTCCAGGTCATCCTGCATAGAGGGAGTACACATATAATGTAAAATTCACAAAAGATGAGTAATCTTCACTAAGCACTTATTTTAGAGGCAAAACAGTATAGAAGAAAAAAACAGTAAAATACGATGAGTCTGGTATGCAGATCAAGTTCTTCATTGACTGCCAATGCAATATGCTTTGTACTTATAACTGTCTCCTCCAACTTCTCAAGACCCTCATCTTGCTCTGCTTCAAAAAGACACCTTCATAAGTAAAGGAACTAAAGCCACTTCACAAGTTACCAGGGATGCCATTTGAAACTAAAATACTTGCCTTTCATTATTTGTCGTTGAAGACCAACAAGGCCAGAGTTATCCAAACCTACCGTTCTACTCATGGCATCTTCCTTCGTTTCTGGCCCCAACAGGCTATCTCGGTTTGCAAAATTTGACATATTGAATGCAGAAGCCATCTGATTTGCTTTTGATCTCAAATTTGCAACCATATCCTTGCGACGGTTCATCTCCTTCTCTGTTCTGTGACCAAAAATATGAAGCATTGACAAAAAGACAGTTTATTCTTCGTACTATAGCATATTCAATTTGCAAAGAACATCAAATTGACATATTAAAACCCCAGAAGTCATATGATCAAAATCAAATGCACCTCAATTAAGATGACTTACAAGGGCTTCCCAGTAGGTCTAGACATAAGGGACTGCAATCCATCAAGTCTAGTCCCTAAAATCGTAATCTTTCTTCTTATAGCCGATGCATGACGCTGAGTTTCTGGTCCGGATGCAGGTAAGGAAATTCTTTCAGATATCATGCCATTGATATCATCAGCAATTCTTACTGCTTCGTTATATTCTTTTATCCAAGGTTCTGATGAAGCTGCCATTGACCTTGAATGGTAATCAGGTTAAAAGATTATTTAAAGGACCAAAAAAGCATAAAGTATACACACAATCAGAGAATGAAAGAACAACAAATAAGAGCTAACAGAAGCTGAATTGAGCTTTCAAAATTAACCAGGAATGATTATGAGAAGAACCTTTCCCTTCTATTTTATCCCTTCAACGGCTTCTGTTGAAGAATTAGAGCATTACTCGCAAGAAAAAAAAGTAAAAATTTCTTCTAACAACTAGATATGATCTTGTACTGAAAACAGGATAAATATCAATAAAATCCAAAAAGAATTAAGCAATCAAATTATGCCCAATTGTTCACCTTGTAAAATTAACTTAGGGCCATCGACAGAATTCCGCTTTTCCTTTAGATCATGCTAAAATAAGTCGAATTCAAAGAAAAATCTATATGTAATGGGTTCTTAAGAGACCTTAATTAAACTTTAAGAAGAAAAAAACCCTTTTTCGAACAGGGTATGATCTCAATTATTCACAGCTGGATGAATATTTATATAAAAGAAATGAAAAACTTAGCAATCGAATTAACCTCAATAGAATAAATATATACAGAGAAGGAAACTTGAAGCAATACCCAACAATAAATTCCCAAATTCCGATGAAATTAAACAAAGCCCATAGCATAAAATGAGAATTTAATGAAAAATAAACGAAACTCATCAGTAACTTACAACGAGGAGAAGTGAAATTGAATGAGCAGCTAATCAAACCCCAAAGAAAACGAAAAGCTTGAAAGATCGGGTCAAGAGAGGGAGATTGGATTGAATATAAGTAACAAAACAGAAATTGAAATTTCCTGAATTTGATTGAAATTTTGATTGTTGAATTGGGGGATTAAACGACAGCGTAGAGCCGAATTAACATCAGCGTCGTTTAGCACATTATTAGGGGCATTTTCTTTCCGTTAAATAAAAAAGTAGCCCTCCTCCCCACCCCTCCCAAATAAAAAAGGGGAATTGTTCATTTCCTTATTTTTCTAGGAGAAGCATAATGGGGAGGGGGAGGTTGGTTTCGTATGGCATTCTTTAAGATTGTTTTGATGATTTAGGAGAAGCATAGAAGATTCTTTGGTTAGTTTGAAAGTATTTTAAAGTAATTTTATCAAGTGGAGAAGATTTATTTGCTCCTCCAAACGTGTTTTGAGGAGTAACTAAGGCTTGGTGGGTTTCCTGCAGTGTTTTTGGGTGTAATCGTAGTGCTAGTTGTTTTGTTTTGAAATCTCAAGTGGATTCAATATGATTTGGAGTGTTGCCTACATGTTGCCCGTGTAAGAGATAAGTGTTGATTATGATGATCATACAATGTTTGAAGCTGATTCCTTTGGGTGAAGTAGTTCCTCAACTATAAGAAGCATGATCTCCTTATTCTCTTTTCTAGTCTGGGTTGTTGACTCGAACGAGGTGGCATACAATAATTTCTCCCTAATTGATAGAAATTATAAATTACCCATAAAAGTTCATGGATATGTAACACCCCTAACCCGTTTCCGTCGCCAAATTAAGGTTACAGAGCATTACTGTACAATTAGAAATATTAAAACATCATAACATTTAGTAACATAAATATATCATAAACCATTCAATATCATACATTTTGTCCCTAAATCGAGCCTTCGAGGCCTAAGAAATAGCTTGGAAGCAATTCGGGGCTAATTTGAAACAAATTAGAAAATTTAGGAAAATTTTGTAAAAATTGAAAAATAGGGGTCACATGGTCGTATGACATAGCCCCAGGCCATGTAACTTTTGAACAAGGGACACACAGCCGTGTCCCAGCCCGTGCCCTCACCCGTGTAACTCACTAAGTAATGTCCTAAGGCCGTGTTACCCACCCGTGAGCTAGACCGTGTCACACGCCCGTGTGCCAGGCCGTGTGCTAGGCCGTCTAACTCACTGATTTGAACCCTAAGTGATCCTTAGATGAAACACGGCCATGTCGCCAGACCATGTGCCTCACACAGCCGTGTGACAACCTGTGTCCTAGGCCGTATGAATCCAAAATTTACCTAAAATTAAGCCATTTCAAAACCATTTCCTACCTAACCATTCTTACCATTTGGGCACACAATCAAGGGGTTCAAATATCATCCAAACATACACAAATATACCATTTCAAATAACCTAATTCACCTAACCAATATGCCATTCAAATGCACCACAATTGCATGCAAACTACACTTAACATCAATATACTATATGGCCATTGTAACACCCCTATCCCGTATCCTTTGCCAGATCAGGGTTACGGAGCATTACCGGACTTTACAAATCAAATAAATAGACATTTCATATAATATAACTTTCATGTTAAAAACTAATCGAAATCAAACATTTTATCCCTTATACGAGCCCTCGGGGCCCAAAATATGCGTTAGGAACAAGTCGGGACTAAATCGGGTACTCAAAGAATTTTTCTGAAAAAGTAGAAAAATTTCAAAGCTGCAGGGGTCACACGGCCGTATGACTTACACGGTCAGGAGACACGCCCGTGTCTCAGGCTGTGTGGGCATTCGAAACAGGTACACACGACCATGTCCAGCCCATGTCCATACCCGTGTAACTCTCTGACTTGGGTCACATGGCCAAGTCACACGCCCGTGTGCTAAGCCGTGTGAGCATACTGACTTGCATTCCTAAAAGATACAAGAGACACACGATCGTGTCACCTGGCCGTGTGTCACACACGGCTAGACACGCGCCTGTGTCTCTACCGGTGTAGACGAAAATAAGCCATTTTCTAAGCCACATTTCTTACCCATATTGACACCAACCTAGCCTCAACAAATTGCACATCAACAAGACATAACAATGCATTCAACACAAGCTAAAATCAAGTCTTAAATATGTATTATCACCACATACAACTAATAAACCCTTAGGCACCTCAAATGACAACTTAGAAAAATGTCAACCAAGTATCCAAACTTACCTAATTAGTTTATCTAACCAAGTTACTAAAGTTCACTATAACTCAATTACATACAGACATATATCACTTATACTAACATCACAATCATACCTTAATTTCATACCAATATGTAAGTTGGTTATATAAAGAAAATATTGTTCATAATATTTTCATAAGCTAAACTTTGACTAAGTCCGTACGAAAGCCTATGCATGCCATATAAACCGTATTTAATGTTTCAAAAACTACAGAGATAAGCTGGATAGTGTGACTTGAGAGCTGATCCGATTGTCCAACCTTCTAAAAATCTACAAAAACATTAAAACAATACAAATAAGCTTAATGAAGCTTAGTAAGTTTGACGGGTTAACCAAAATCTTACCGAACCTACTATAACAAGTCAAATAAATAAAATCATTCATGTCAATTCCTTGTCATTCACTGTCAATTTCTTGTCATTCACAACTTCTATTGATAAATACATCCGTATTCAAATCAAAATAAAAATAAATAACATGTCTTTCAAATTCATTTAATAAATTACCTTACCGAAATTTTTTCCATTCGAAGAATGACTTACGGATAATAGTACATCGTCAACAGAAGCTCATAAGAGCTGGTCCATCTGAATATGCAAACAGAAGCTCGTAAGAGCTGATCCACCCAATTACGCCAAATAGAAAGTAAAACGCGAGAGTTCGCAACAAATGCTAAACCCCAGTTTACTTGGGTAAAATGCTGATATCTCCCTCCAATACCATCATACACCAAATTATGAATGTACTCAAATCCCACGTTTAATTCAAACCGAATATCAAATTCAATATTATAATTCCAACAATAATTCATTTCCAACAATAGAATAAATACATAATACCATTCATCAATTTATACAAACGTTAAATTTTTAACCATACGAACTTACCTGGATTGGATTGTAGTAATTGTAGAAGTTTTTGGACTATTCCACTATTGTTCCTTTTTCACGAGTATCTACGGGATTTTGATCTAAAATATTAAATTATTCATTTATTAGCATGTATTCCATTTCCAATTCATTTAACAATTAATACCCTTTTTTTTGAATTTACACAATTACCTCAAACTTTTACAATTTTTGTAATTTAATCCTTTAATTAGTTAATCTATCAAATTAACTAATTTTCTCAATCAATAATCTATCCAAATATTCTAGGCCTTCATACAGCCTTTAAAAACCCAAAAATTCACTATCAAACCCTAATATTTTAACCTTTTCACAATTTAATCCTAAAACCAATATTTAACAAAATTACTTTATAAAATCAAAGCTCTAAATCCATGTTATTCATCAAAAACATATAATATTTATCAATATCAAATTCCATAGCAATCTCAAAAACATAAAAATTACAAGAAACAGGTAATAACTGAACTCACATGAAGCAAAAATATGAAGATCAGCATAAACTCTCTCTCCTATGGTTGTTTAGGTTGAATTTGAAGAAGAAATGTCTAGAAAACTTTTAAATTCAGTTTGTTTGTTTTTTCATTTCAAGTAAATTACAATTTTGCCATTGAATCATTTTATTTTATTCTTTTTCCTTAATATGCTGCCTCATCTTTTTAATTTTGGTATAATTGTTTATTAAGTCCTCCCTCATTTATTAATCAAGCCATTTAATCAGTTAAATATTATAATTAACATGTTTTTCACCTTTTTCAATTTAGTCCTTTTAATTAATTAACTATCGAAACGTTAAAATTTTTCAACGAAACTTTAATACTACCTTAATGACACTCCGTAAATATTTATAAAAATATTTACAGCTCGATTTATAGAAACGAGGTCTCGATACCACACTTTCTAAAACCACTTGACCTAATAAATTATTATAAAACACAAATTACCAATTCAAAAATCTTTTTAAAACCATATTTGACTCGTAAATATTAAATAATAATATTTACGAACTTACTCACCGGATTTGGTGGCCTCGACACCATTGTTTCCGACACCACTAAAAAAATCGAGCTGTTACAACCATGCACATCAATTATCTAAAAGTGATCAAAGGAACTTAACATAACAAACATTACAAGTCCATCAAGCATACATAAACATCAAGGCACAAACATACCAAATTACCATTTACACATTCTCCAAATACCATAACAAAACATCCTATACATGCCATTATAAACCTTGGCCAAAATGCTCAAAAACTACCAAATTGATTACTGGATAGTGTGATAGGTCTCCGACGAGCTTCTAACCAAAATAAGCTTCCGATGATCTAGAAAATAAAGAAAAGAAACTACGTAAGCAACGTGGGCTTAGTAAGCTCGTATAAACCTTAAACATAACTTACCATTTCTAAAACACAATTCATAAACTAATTATAAACCAAAACCAATGCCACAAGCTTAGTATAAGCCTATACAACATTATCAAACTCACAAGTTAGTATACTTGTTCATGATCTAAATGAAATCAACCATAAGATATGTGGTTTACCATGTATAAACATAACATTCTACATCATCAATGTTACCATAATGTCATGATTCATTGCATTTGCATACTTACCATTTCCCTTTCCTTTTCTTATCCGTTGAACCATCTAGAATTACATCGGATAGTCGGGAAAGCTCACACGAAGTGTGCCTTTACATATAATCGTAATCTTTCCTTTACATCAATGCTCACATGTAACACCCTAACCCGTATCTGTCGCTATATTAGAATTTCAATGCATTACCGATCTAAAGTCTGACTCAGAATAAATATTAGTACACATGTCCTTTAAAAAATTTCAAAAATTCATGACTAAACATACATCAATTACAATCTACTTATTTCTATTTATATATATATATATATGTATATATCAGTTAACTGATCATTAACATTTCAAGAGACCAGTATACGCATGATTCACTTATTTTATTAAGCCAATTAATCTATAATCCACACCGAATATGCATATATTCTAACATCACAAAAAGATCTAGATTATACTAATCTCACATTAATTGCCGAACATATGTGTATATATGTATATATATATATATCCAAACGTATAAATAACCACATTATACATATATGTGACTATTTTGACTAGTTTGAGCAATTCAACTTTACCTAACCTATAATACCATTGTTGCATATCATGAGGTGCCATATATCAAATTATACCAACATTCCATTTGATCTCCCTAAAAAAAAATATAAACCTTAATTCATTCAAGCCACCTTTTTATAATTCACATACAACACAAAACATTACACTTTCATACTAAGCAAACATCAAGGCCGAATTCGTTCAAGACCAAATCACCATAAATTAGCCATTTTCGTATGGCATAAGTTTACATGCAGTCCATCTAAATTCAATTCCAAGATATCTTAGCCTATACATGCCATAATAGTTAAAATTTGTCATTTCAAAAGTGTACCAAAAGGGATGATAGTATGGTGAGCTTCCGAGATGATCCCGAGTGCAAGCCAAGCTTCAAAAAGAGTTAACTACAAATACAAAACAACCAAATACAAGGTAAGCTTTCATAGCTTAGTATGATTAAGCAGTTTGTACATTTATATAAAAATAAACCCATACAATACTTTATATTTGATTTGTTAATAATGATATCCCTATCAATCCTCACCATTAAAAGGTACTTTAAAGTAGCATATCCACCATGTACATTTGTAATGACTTCCCTAGCTCATCGTTTCATAATTTGCGATTTAGCACAACTATCATAGGATCTCAAATTTTCCTACTTACATACCAAGCCATTAAAATCTCATGATAATAGGTATAACACGTACCTTTAATAAGTATTTCCTTTCTTGACTTAACTGTTCGAACATAACAAGTAACAATATACTTACTTATAATATATATATATATATATATATATATATATCCATATACTTTATATCACAGTTAATAGAGAATATCTATCAAATTCCATACCTGTACACTTGGTAATACGGTTTAGTAACGTATCGCTCACATAGAGCTGTTACTTACACTTCTCGTAACGTATCGCTCACATAGAGCTGTTACTTACATTTCTCGTAACGTATCGCTCACATAGAGCCGTTACTTAATCATACACACACACAGTGCTTAAAATAATTTATCATGCATTCGCATATACAATTTCATATACAAATCCAATCGACCACAATTTCACCCATAGGCATATTCCTATATGAATAATATTTTTGCTTAAGCAATCAAATTTTATTTTGCATTCGGCTTAAGCAATATCAAATCACCCACAAACCCTTTAATCTATTTTCATTCATCTATTTCACTATTTCACCTAATTAAAGGTATCAACAACATGTAAATACACATTTATGCCATTACCTTAACATCCAAATATCCATACATTCGGTTAAACCCACCAAAACCATATATACATTCGGTTACACACATTTTATACACTTACTATCATTCGATACAAAGCATATGATAAGGTATAACATTCAATTTAACGTCAATTGCTTATATCATACCTCAGATATCAACGAGTTCAACTTCTCGGTTAATCGTTCAGTTTGGTTTTGCCCCGATCTAATCCCACCTCCTTTTGTTCTTGATCTAAGAAACATCAAATAAAGCTTGTTCACATTTAATTCTATTCAATTTAATCCCAAAATTCATAATATCAAAGTTTACTATTTTACCCCTCAATTATTTAAGCTTTACACTTTAGTCCCTATAATTCAAAACACAAAATATCATGAACTTGGCCACCTTCATCAAGGGCCGAATGTTCACCACCCTCCTTCCATCTCATTTCTTCTATTATTTATCCAAATAATCCTTCCCAAAATTCTTTTTATTAAAACCCCCCTAATACCCGAAATTCATCTAGAATTCTAAAGAGATTTTAATAATCTAGTTCGTTTATAATATGTACCATTTCAAATCACTAAATCACCACAATTTCCATACACGGTTACAATCAAAATTACCATAAAAAAAAAATTTACAAATGGGCTACTCAATATGCATGACAACAAATCCAAGAACATTGAATTTAACAAAAACAAAGCTTAAATACCAACCTATTTTGAGCATGCACCAACCGAAAATGAAGAGAGCTTGAAGTCTCTTTTTCACCTTAAAAAATTCGGCCACTTCTAGAAAAAGATGAACTCTTTTCTTCTTCTCTTTCTTTTGTTGTGTTTTTTTTATTATTCCTTTATTTTACTCAAATTAATATTAATAAAAAAAACACCATTAACTAAAGACAATTAAATTTAATACACAAGCTAATGATCATGCCGTCCACTACCATGAAGTGTGGAAAATTGACATGCAAATCTTCACTTGAATAAAACAATTCAATTGACTTTCCTAATTTATGCACACTACTTTTACGACTTAAGCTATTTGATCCTTTTTATTAAATTAAACATCCAAACAATTAAATTATACTACCATATTTTTACTCATGCACAATTACTTAACATAGACACCAAATCAATCAAGAAAAATATTTTTCTAATTCGGATTCGTGGTCCCGAGACCACCATTCCGATTAGGGTCGAATTCGGACTGTTACATCACACAAGCTGTGAAATGGGCCTGCTAACACGAGTTGTGGGTCGAAATGTAAGGTGCATAATGCTGTTCACATGAGCTGTGGAGTATTCGCAACAAATGCAGGACCTCAGCCATCGGTAGGACATTCAAGACCAATACCCGAAACATGAAATCCCTAATGACATGTCATTTCTATCCTAAGAATTTCTAATGTTCAACCGAGACTCAATTTCCATCAATTCATCATAGCATTGATACATTTGTATATATATAAGTTTGTTTATATCAAATCAACATAATGAACATTCAATTTAACTAGCATGAAAACAGTTATAGTTCATACGAACTTACCTTGATAATTAGGGCGTAGAAGTAAGATCGAGCTAATCCGAAACTTTAGCTTTTCTTCGATCTAGGTCTGAATGTGGTTTATCTTGGTCTAAATAGATATTTTCAATCAATTAAATACTTCTAATATTCAATTTAATCCATATTTCATATTTATACAAAATTACCCATTTTCCCCTAACATTTTAACATTTCACAATTTAGTCCTTAGGTTTATATCTTGCAATTTAACCATTTTAACTTAAATCCAACTTAACCATAATCACAAGGGACCTTGGAACAACTCATATTTACCATCATTTCACAAAAAAACCCTATAATTTATACTTTTAACAATTTAATCCCTAATTCAAAAATTCATTAAAAATCACTTAACAAAGCTTGTTTATTTTTCAATAAAGATTCATATTCTATTAATAACATCAAAAATCATTCAAAAAAATTCATGGAAATTCCCTCAACCTTTAACAATTTTTCAAATTAACCCCTAGGCTAGCTAAACTAAGCTAAAACGAACTTAAAAACATAAAAATCATTAAAAACGGGGCTTGAATACAGTTACATGCAAACAAAAGAGCTTGATCGAATGCCCTAACTTGTTTCAATGGTGTTTTTCGGTGGAGATGTGAACAAATGAAGAAGATGAACCTTATTTCTTTAGTTATTTTAGTTTTATTTACCAAATTACTATTTTAACATTTAAAATCTATCATAATTTCATCAAAACCATATCCATAACTATCCCCTAATTCATTAAATGGTCTAATTACCATTTAAGTCCATTATATTTTCTTTCCATAGTCTTTTAGCCCTTTTTACTAATAGAACTCAACTTTTACACATTTTATAATTTAGTCCTTTTTACCTAATTAACCAGTTAAACATCAAAATTTCTTAACGAAATTTTAATACGACCTTAATATAATCCCATAAACATTAAAACAATAACAAAATAATAACTCGCTGGTCAGAATTGTGGTCTTGAAACCACTGTTTCTGACATCACTGAAAACAGGCTGTTACAGATATTCGACGAAAGTTGCACACATATAATAAATCATTGGAAAAAGATTTTAAAATATAGTTTTTGTAATGGTATAAATTGAGATTTTAATCATGGTACATTTAATAGTCTGGCTTCATGGCTAATAATGAAAGATGGGCGTCAAATCCCTCAAATTTAATTTCTTACGCCAAAAATAAAAATAAACCTATTGCGAACCAATTTTATTGTCTCGATTTAATTTAGTGAGATCGAGAGATAAACTGAACTAAATCTCCTAATTAGGTAAAATGATGACCAGAAGATAAAATTGAACCAATTAGGAGTTTGAGTCATTTTGGTCCATAATCCAAGAATTAACTAGCAATACAGATATCAATCGACCACTTTAGCTCATTGAATTGATATTTGTGCTCTTTTGTCTATTATTCAATTTAATTATCCTAGGTGTAGCTTATGTAATTAACCTTTGATGATGATTTGTCATAATGTAATACATAGTGATTAATTAGCTAAAATTCTTAATTACATGCGCTATATTGTCGGTCACCTTATCGTCCAATCTCTCTTGGGTTCAAACATTGGAATGTTCTAAGTGTTCCATTGTAACACTTACAAATATTATAACTAACCTGTCACACTTGTAGTCAAGTCTCTTTGATTTTTAATATTTTGTGCTAATTCTCTGCTTGGCATTCGTACACAGTGGCGCGGTAACATAGAATGGATCTTGATTGTATTGATGGATGATATTTTATGATGATGTGGAACTTTGAGCTCAATTATCGTGTTTCTGATACAAAATTGATGTATTTCTTATTTATTATGATTGTGCGCACATAATTTATTTGAAATTATTTAAAACAAGAAAGTCTTTATAAGATATTATTGTAACCATAATTTGATATGCATCTTACTTAAAGATATGTTATATTGAGTTGTAATGTTAGAGTACATATAAGTATGAGACTTGAATTTATATATAATTGTCATAACTCACATTTGTAATTCAATAATAATAATACAATTTTTTGTCCCTAAACTTGATAGCTAGATCCACTTTGGTATCTATATTTTTTTAATCCATTTTGATCATTAAACTTGAAAAATATAAAAGTTCGATGGTGTGGGATACTATGAGATTGTGCTACATTATCACTTAAAAATTTTAAAAGTTTATATAAATTTTCATGTGATGACATAATATAATTTTAAGGTGCCACATACAATGTTCTAATAATTGGATAAATAATTAAATTAATCAAATTATTAATTCTCGATTCAGTCTGTTTACTTCTTTGACACCAAAGACAAATTCACTATTTATAACGTAGGATTAAAGGAAGTTTAATAGCACAATTGGTTTTTCGTTCAAAAAAATATCACAGCTGGCTTTTGAGCTTTCACTGCATGCGTAATGTAGTAGCTATACATAAAATAATGTCCAATTTAATTATCTTGTACTATGTGCACTATTTATTTCACAGGATGATTATAACAATAACAAATAAATGTGAAATCTAAGTTTTGTATACAACTTTTACCATTTGATTAAATTATTTTGACTTTTTTTCATTTTTATTTTCTAAGCAATAAACAAAATCGAGGGTTCGTTCTTTGTCCTGGATGTAGAATAGTTTTAAAATTCGTGACTAATATTTACCCCTTTAATGAGCCTACAGAACATGAATGATTAGTTACTAGGTTCGCTCCGGTAGATATCTTAAGAAATAAAAAAATTAAATAACTTTAGAAAAGTTAAAAGTTAATCTACTAAGGCTGTGTTTAGCAATGTTATGGATAAACACTTTTAGTTTGAAAAATACTTTTAGAAGAAAAGTTATGCTAAACAAACAACTTTTGGCTAAAATTTTTTATTTTTCCAAAAGCACTTTTGGCCGAACGGAGAAACTAAAATTTTTAAGTTTTCTTCTCCCAAAAGTACTTTTGAGAGTTTAATTACTTTTTCATCCCCCATCCCTTTCCTTTCTTTTTTTTTTCGCTACAAGAAGTAAGAAACTCGTTATTTCGCAATATTATTTTTTAAAATAATACAAATGTGTTAATATTTAATTAAAAATATTTAGTGGTTATATTTAAATATTTAAAATATAATTTATATATTCTAATTAAATTTTATAAGTAATTAATATTAATTGCTTAAAAATATTTGAAAATCATATTTCAAACTAAATTACCCAAAAAGGCCCATTTCCAAGCAAGTTTACGAAAATGAGCCAATTAAAACGTTATTTATAGGAAAGGACCGTTTTTTTGCAAAACGCGCCTACGTGGCCGCGTTTTAGGTGGAAAGTGCCAGCAAAGCGCGCCCCTAAAGGAGCCTTTTTTTCCACGTCAGCAAAATGCGCGCTTTGCTGGTAGATTTTCAACCCCAACGGCTAAATTTTTTTGACCGTTGGGGGGGTTCCAACGGTAAAGAAAACTATAAAAACCCTCTCCACTTCTATTATTTTCACACAAAATTTCTTAACAATTTAGCAAAAATTCTCTACAATTTCACCCTAGAGCTCTCAAATTTCTTATTAAAATTTTCAAAGCTCTTTATAATTAGTTATTTACTCTTATTTTTTTCTAAATTATTTTTTTTATAATTTCAAAAATATTTGATCGTGTTAGCAATGACCGGGGGATTAATTCGTCTCGATCATAAACATATCTCTGTCGAACAAATGAAAATGGTAACGGTTTATTTTAAAATTTGAATATTATTTAATATTTTTTCATTTATATAATTTTAAGTAATTTTAGTTTTTGAATATTATTTAATATTTTTTTTTCATTTATGTAATTTTAATTAAATTTTATTTTATAATTTTTTATAACAGTCTGTAGATCGGGTGTTATAATGTTATATTCGTAATATGTCTGGTCCGCTATCATCGTTGATAGAAAATTACTTAAGGGAAGCGGGTTTTTGGCACGCGGCCACTATAGGCTAGGGGTGCAAGTTGGACCCGAAACTCATCAGCGCGTTAATAGTGAGGTGGAGACCGAAGACGCACACATTCCATCTTCCATGCGGAGAGTGTACTATCACTTTGGAGGACGTCCAGTTACAATTAAGATTGTCGGTGGATGGGTCCGCACTCACCGAGGTCGTTCAATCTGCTGATTGGGGAGCCATATGCTATGATCTTTTGGGTGCGATTTTGGATAATATTTACAGAGGTCGGATCGAGATGAGCTAGTTACGAGACACATTCTCGGAGCTGTGGAATGATTCGACTGAATTAGAAAAAATACGATATGCTCAGGCATACATCCTTGATATGGTTGGAGGTTATCTGATGCCAGACTTGTCACGAAACCTCGTACATTTGAGGTGGCTGCTGAAACTCGTTGATTTTAGAGCAACTGGCGAACTTAGTTGGGGGTCTGCTGTGTTGGCAACATTGTACCTGGAGATGTGCGAGGGACGCCACCAAATAAAGCAAAAATTGGAGGTTTCTTATCACTACTACAATCATGGGCTAGGTTTCTCTTTCCATTTTTACGTCCTCGAGTGAACCACCCATATACATTCCCACTCATAACAAGGTAAAATTTTTATTTGATTTTACAATTATTCTATAGATTTAAAATAAACTTGTATGTTGGAAATTTATTTAATTAGGTGGAACCATCCGACGAGTTATGTTGAAATACCTACCGCTCTTGAAGATATACGGCTTCTATTAGACCAACGGTCGAAAGCGCAAGTAAGTATTAAATAAAATATATATACATAAAATAGTCGTTTCATATTTAGTATTTAGTATTTAGTATTAACTAATATTTTTATCCCGTTCATATAATTTCAATAGACACCATACGAGGATCTGGCAATACGGGCAGTAACTCCGGAAGAATTCTTTCAAAATCCGAACATTTGGCATGTTAAGGTCTCATTAGTCAACTATGCTATTGTCGAGATGCACCGGACGGATAAAGTGTTACGACAATTTAGATTCCGAAAACTGATTCATGAGGAACCTGAGGTGCTCGATGAGTAGCACAAAATCGACTTACGGCTAATGAATACAAATTGGCTGTTCTTCTGGTCAGAATATATTGAAATTTGGGAAAACTGTTATGATCATATACCTGATCGCGAACCGATCATCGTCTTAGAGTTAGCGTGCACCCTGGATTACATGCCATGGTTTAGGATTCATGACAAGCCATATTTGCTGTCGGAAGAGCAGAGGAGTCGGCAAATCCGTGTGGAAAGGGAACGACGGGGCCCTTTAAATCCAAGGAGAGTGGATGACGGCACGGGCCCATCAACAGCGCCCACACAATCACCGGGTCCAATGCATCAACCTACGACACCTACATCACAGCCGCTTCAGATTATGCCAGGTGCGTATCCTAGCCCTTATATGTATCCTAGCCCATATATGTTTCCTTTTCCCAGTTCTATGCCAGGTTGGAATGTATGACCCGATGCATCTCATTCCCTGATGACTCCGACTCAACCGATAATATATAGGCCATCATCACCGGAGGGATCGCACGAGGCACCGTCGGAGAGCTCATCTCATTACCATTCCCCATCGCCTTATGGATTCAAACACCTCCGCCGTGGGTGATGCAAACACCTCCACATTCTTTATTCTACCAAGGTAGGTCATCCTCTCAACACCCAAAATCGGAGCAACCACAACCCCCGCCAGAGCAACCAAGGAGGAATCCAACGCGTAATCGTCGTACACCCCCATGTGGCACTGATTCCGACCAGCATATACATTGATTTGTTTTTAATATATTTGTAGAAGTTGTTTCTGTATTGTTTCATTTAATAAAAAAAAGTTTTTTATATTTTAATAGTAAATTAATTTTTTATTTTATAATTTTAATAAAATATAAGATCTTTTGAAAAGGCGGAATAAAAATAATGCAACATCGTTTCATTGCAGCAATTATCAACCATTTCGGTTTGGACATGATCGAATTGTATGACCTGGGTTCCTACACCATCCACACAACTTCTGTTGGTTTGTTCTTTCCCGGATATCCATATTATTACGTATTCTACTCGAGCAAGGTCGACCTTTTGGTTTGCGATGCAATTCTCTATTCGGTAACAACTTAAACGGAGCAAGTGATACAGACGACCACTTACGTTCATCTAGGACCAATGGGAATACGTGTTTCCACACATTGTACATATTTTCTACTTTGTACACTTTGTTGACATATCTCATGGGATCCAAACAGATATTCTGACAAGCTACAATTGCATGAGCGCATGGATAACGAAGTGCATCAAACGTCCCACAGTCGCAAGTCTTATTTATCAAGTGTACATGATATTGCCCGCCGGTAATACATTAAGTGGGTCTGTCAAGTTCTGTCACACGAAACCATAGATTGTCACGATCGTGACATATAGTGTGCATCGTGTTGGCCCGTGCCTTCACCTTGTTAATTTCTTGCAATACCTTCCGTAAACATACATGGCCTCCCTGCATTTGGCCTTTATAACTCGCTGCTCACTTTGGAAATAATGCCGCCAAACGAAAATATGTCTCTCGCACAACCGATGTTATCAGCAAATGACGCGTTCCTTTTATAACAGAATTAATGCATTCAGCCAGGTTTGTAGTCATATGACCATATCGTAGGCCGTCGTTGTATGCTTCTGTCCCCTGTTCGAAGGGTATGTTACTGAGGTAGTCTGCGCCTTAATCGCTAACTAAACGCAAAATCCCCAACATCTCATGAAAACGGTCATTATTGATCTCGTACCCTGCCAATATAAGTTGATAGCGAAAATTACATACCAATATTCCATTCAGAATAAATTGAATATTACAACTGAAAGTATATTAATAGAGATTAAATACCCACGTTGGTCACTTGCTTTCGTTCAATCGTAGACTGATATTACTCGTAGTAGTTGGACGTAATGTGCCTCAGACAATATCGATGGTGTATGCGATCCCATAGCTTTCATGTCGCTCAATTGCGGCTAGAATTCCAGTGCCCCGATCCGATATAACGCAGATATCAGGTTGGGGGCATACATGCCTCCTTAACCTAGAAAGAAAAAAATCTCAATCATCAGCTGACTCCCCTGGTGTTATTGCAAATGCAATTGGGAGGACTCTCTCACCGCCATCTTGTGCCACAGCTAGCAATAGCCGATGGGTATATCTATCATACATAAATGTACCGTCAATTTGTACTAATAGCTTGCAGCACACAAATATATCCCGACATTGCTTAAAGCTCCAAAACAGACGTTTGAACACTTGGAATCCATGGAGCAATCGGTCGTTGTAGTACGAAGGGACCGTTTCAAGGTCTGTTATGCAACCTGGGATGTACCTCTCCAGCACCTGACACCACTGCCAAACCTCATTATATGAAGCATCCCACCCACTATGCATCGTTTCCAACGCATTTTGCTTAGCTATCCAAGCCTTGCGGTAAAAGGGTGTATACCTTATTTGGCTACGAATATTGGCAATTATACATGACATAGAAGTCCTGAGATCCGCCTTCAACATTAGTAGTATTAAGCTAACTATCAGGCTTGAATCCATCTTGGAATGAACTTCTGAAACACCCGTTAATGAAGTACGTTAAATAATGCAACATTAGGTAATAACGTTATTATTCAAAACCATAGACACCCAGTGATACTGTACCGACAATACAGGTATGTGGACCTTTGTACTTTTTTATCTCCTACAAGCCTGTCTTTTTCCTTAAAGAAGACATTATTTTCCACGAATATATACTATCTTGTATTGCATACTTGGCCTCAAACTTTTCGGATTTGGATTTAACCACGTTGTAGTTAACCCCGTGATTGATGCTATATTGTTTCAAAGCACCAAGAAAACTATCCTTACTGGAAAACTCATTACCAACTTCCAAATCACCGGAATCCAATATCGAACAAGTACGGTAACGCATTTTGTGTGGTAGTCTTGAAAACTCCAACGCATCATCTGTCAATATATCGACATTATGCATGTGGGCTGCAGGCGAGTACGCCCTGAATCACTGATCTTCTTCTTCTTCATCTGAATCCCTTTCAATGTCTTCAGATTCGGATGGAACAAGCTCTGGTTCAGAAAATAATACAACTTCTGCACCATTGGGGTCGGGCTCTTGAGGTGGTTTCGCATCGGACTCATCATCCAACCCACCATCACCTGCAATGCACGAGGTCCCCTCGCCGGTGGACGTCGTAGGGAGTACATCATTCCTTCTTGTGGACGTTTCATAACGTCCCCAATCATATGTGAATTGCCAACCACTAGAAGTTGATGTCGTTCCCCAATACGTATTTCCAGCATAGAACATCGACCCATCGATGTGCATGTCCCATCCATTAACCGAGTGTTGTGCATGAGTTGTGTTTTCCATACTGCCTCCAAACACAGGCGTTTTCATGTTTTGCCTCCCACTAACGGAGTGTCGGCTATGGGTTATATATTTCTCTCGAACAACAGTTGATGTTGAAGTCGCAAATGTTTCATTTGGTGATGAAAATTGAACATATAACTCAAGATAGGGTGATCCACTAGCGAGATGAGTCTACATCATCGCCTCAAAACTATGAACACCTTTGATATCAAATGAGTCATATGTCACGGGATCAATAGAAGCACAAAATCGATACATAATAGAAGAAACCCTACTTGGCGTTGTTCCGAAGATTTTGCGCCTAATTCTTTTACGAAATTCTGTAAAATCTATCCTCTGGTTAAAAACTATTCGCGCTGTGTTCTCTGATAAAAAACAACGTCGTTCTCGGTGTCACGGACTTCACCATCATAGTAAATAACAACACTAATACGTTCACTCATCTTCAATTTCTATTCTGCTTAGCCTATCTAATTTTTCTTGCCGAAACTTGTGCAACCTGAGAATGATATTTGCCTCATTTATAGCCTAAGGCCAAGCATGAACTACTGTAGAAAAAGAGCATCCACGATGGAGCTTTTTTCAAAAATTTTGTTGACAGTGCATCCTACTTGAAGCGTTTTTGATACTATTTGTTCAGAAACGTCTTCTCAAAATTATTTTTTAGGAACTACTGTAGAAAAAAAAAGTCTACGTGGGAGCATTTTTCAGAAATTTTGCTGACAGTGCATCCTGCTTGAAGCGTTTTGACACTATTTGTTTAGAAACATCTTTTCAAAATTATTTTTTCAGGAACTACTGTAGCAAAAGCGCATCTACATGAGAGCTTTTTTTTGTATTTTTGCTGACAGTGCATCCTGTTTGAAGCATTTTTGACACTATTTGTTCAAAAACGTCTTCTTAAAATTATTTTTTCAGAAACTACTGTAGCAAAAGAGCGTCCACATGGTAGCTTTTTTCTGTATTTTTGCTGATAGTACATCCTGCTTGAAGCATTTTTGATACTATTTGTTCAGAAACGTCTTCTCAAAATTATTTTTTCAGAGTAAAAATAGTCAATTTTGTTAAAAAAATAAACACAATGTTATTTTAAAAAACCCTAAATCCTAAACCCTAATTTACTTAATTTTAACCCTAAACCCTGACTTAATTTATTTAAAACCCTAGAACCCTAATTTACTTAATCTATTCCTAAACCTTAAACCCTAATTTAATAAACCACAAACCCTAATTTAATTTATTTAAAACCATAGAATCCTAATTTACTTAATCTATTTAAAAAACATAAGCCCTAATTTAATAAACCTATAACCCTAATTTATTTTATTTTAAACCCTAACTTAATTTATTTAAAACCTTAGAACCCTAATTTACTTAATCTATTTAAAAAACATAAACCCTAATTTATTATACCAAAACCCCTAATTTAATTTATTTTAAACCATAATTTAATTTATTTAAAACCCTAACTTAATTTATTTTAAAACCATTAACCCTAATTTAAATAATTTTTATAAAATAACACTAAATCCTGATTTATTCTTAAAAACTCTAAAACCTTAACTTGTTTTAACAAAAACCTAAATACTAAACCCTAACTTATTTTACCAAAAGCCTAACCCTAAAACCCTAAAAAACCATAGGGGCTATACATGCAAATATCCCTTGAGGAAGCGTTTTTGCCACGTTAGTAAAACGCTTCCATGTAAGCGTGTTTTGCTGATGTGGTGGAAAATGCTTCCCCAAGGGAGCGATTTTCTAGTTTTTTCTCCCTAAAACGCGGCCACGTAAGCGCATTTTGCAAAAAAATGGCCCTTTCTGGTAAATAATGGTATAATCAGCCCATTTCCGTAAATATGCAAAAAAAGAGCCTTTTTAGGTAATTTAGTCCATATTTCATATATTAAAATATTAACAACAAGTTATAATAAACTATTTGTTATATTCATATTAAAATATCATAATATTAACTAATTTAAACATTATTTAAATATATATCTATTACTTTATAATATTGTGTCTAAAATGATCATTTTATTTTTTAAAAATACTTTTTAACAATAATACTAAATATTTAAATCTTAAAAAAATTAAAAATACTTGTCAAAAACATTCTCTATAATACTTTTTATTTAAATTACGAAAATATCTTTCTGTTATTAAAATAATATTATTTAAAAGTATTTTAATCTTTTTATTTAAAAACCAATAAAAAATTTGCATGTGGTTGGATTTAAACACATACTGTTTGACTATTTGAGTAAATAAAACATTAACTATACCACTAAACCAAAGCTTTGTTTTAACTAATTCTTTGCGTTTTACTTTTATTATGCATACTTCATTATCTCCATCAATTGTATACTATACTATTATGTAAGTTTTCGACTGAGTTGATTTTACAAATTAATTTGATATTAATTGAAGATTGATGACAACACTATGATAAACAATTGTAGTGCGTTCAATATTTTTAATATATTGTTCTTACGTGTTTGATTTTCATTTTACTCACAATTTAGTATAAAATTTTTCATTTTAATATTGTACATAGTGCATATGTTATTATTATTATTATTAATTTTAAACCTTATGTTTTAATTATTTATGATATGTTATATTTAAATGCGCGCACACACACACACACACACACACACACACACATATTTATATATATATATATATATATATATATATATTTTAAATACATAATTTTCACCCGTATATATACACATATATGATACGAAGAAATTATAAAACTTATGTTGATCCCTTGAAAAACTCTACAAAAGCATTGTATTCTCGGATAACCTTATCATCAATACCATTTCTCAAGAGTTGCGATGTCACATCTCGAAAACTGGACTAGAAGGAATGGAGTAGTGAAACCAAGAGTGGTCACGTCCTGTTTTTAAATTAAACATTGTGAAATTATGTTATAGAATTTGATTTGATTCAGTGGTTAAATGTTTTAGATTGTGTGCTTGAGGTCCTCTGTTCAAATCCCTTCCTTGAATCTTTATTAATTTTTGCCCCAACCTTTATCAGTGAACATTTGGTTTATAAATTATTTTTGTTCAACTGATGATAGAATGAGCCTGCTGGTTTAGTGGTAAGGCTTCAGCTTCCCTTAGGGTCTTGTATTCGAATCATGTGTATGTAAAGTGGGAAATATCTTTGTTTCTCTTACACTGTGTAGCCAATGTGGCAGAATTTGGGATAAATTCAAGTTCTGGGGAAAACTTGATAAGTGGGTAGTTAAGGGATTTACTGGGATATGGGTAGTTTTTTGAAATTATTCCAAAATTTCTCTCCAAAAATCTCCCACTCCCACGTCCCACGTCCCCCATTCTCCACTTCTCTTTTTTCCCCAATTTTTGTTTCCAGTTTACCTGTTATTGAAATTTTCTTTTTTAACATCATTTCTTTTGTTTTCTTTCTCTTTTGCGCATATTACCATTTTTCCTTTCCTCATTAGAAAACTTAGGTGTATTGTTTTTCTTTTATTACTTTGATTTATCATTTGTTTCCGCTTTGCTACGGTTATGGACGCTTAGTTTCTACGTTGTGCCGTCATTACTGTTGTGCCATTTTTATGGTGGGCATCGTACACTATTTTCTTTCCTTATTATTTGTTATGAATCGTTCTTGCACGTGAAGGATGGGTGGTTTATTTAAGTTTTTAGCTTCAGTTGTAATCGTTTGTGTCGAAACCATTTTTTCGTGAAATGGGGTCGACTTTAATTTTAGAAATGAACGAAAAACGGGAGTCGCCACCAATCCTTTTTTGCTGAGGTGTGATCGGGTCACCTCGAAAAGTGGTTGTTTCAAATAAACAGTTTGATTTATCAAAAAAACGATTTTGGTCTACGAAAATCAGAAAGATAGGTTTAGGAGTCGGTTACGCACGAGGAAGGATTAGCACCCTCGAAACGCCCAAAATTGGTACCTAATTAATTAATCAATGTTTTAGTGTCGAAGATTTGAAAACTTGAAAGAATTAAAAAATACGATCCTTCTTTTATGGTGATGCCTAAAAAAATCGTTTGGATAAATTGAAAATGTGTGCCAAAGGCTGTCTCGTCTCAAGGTAAAATGTCATATCCAATACGTTAGGACACAACACCTCGACCTTCAAGGCTAAACTTGCCTTTTATTCAAAACTCATGTATTTAATTTTGAAAGGATATTTGGTTACTTAGAATGAACGAGAAAATCGAAAACCCAATACATTAGGGCACGATTTCTCGAGTTTCTAAATACGTAATATTGCATTGGTTTAGAAAATCTTATCTCGAAATAGCAAAACATCACATCCAATAGGTTAGGACACGACGTCTCAAATTCTCGAGAATAAGCTTTTTATTTAAAATTTATGTATTTGCTTTAAAAAGGATATTTGGTTATTTAGATTAAACGAGAAAAATCGAAACCCAATTCGTTAGGGCACGACCTCCCGAATTTCTAAATACGGAATATTGCCTTTATGAAAGAAATCAATTTTGTATCGGGTAAAAGTTAATATAACACAAGTTTGTAATAAAATGTAAAAACAAATTACAATACTAATATGTGTAGCAAAATAGTAATAAATGCGTTAGTGTGAGTGACAACATAAAGGACGAAAATGAAATAAATGAATAAAACGAATAAGCTAAAAAAAATAAGAAAGAAAATAATAAGCAAGCTAAAAATATTTAATATTAAAAAAAAGTAGGAAATGAGAAAACGAATGAATAATATGTACAATTAATAATAATAATAATAATGATGATGATGATGATGATGATGATGATGATGATAACAGTACAAGTGATGAATAATTCAACGTTTGAAATGATATAAAAGGATATAAATAATAATAATAATAATAATAATAATAATAATAATAATAATAATAATAATAATAAAATGAGTGTAAATAATATGTAAATAAATAAAAAGGAATAAAAGTAATAATAACAATAATATTACATTAATATAATGGTAATAAAAAGATTGATAAAAATAATGAAAATAATAATAGTAATAAAAATAAATATGCATATAATAGCAAAATATGATAATATTGAAAAAATAATAATATATTTATAATATTAATAAAAAATAATAATGCTCATAAAATATAAATAATAAAACATGTTAATAATAATAGTAAAAAGGTAAAAAGAGATAGTAATAATATTAATAATAAAATAGTCGAATAAATATAATAATAGTTATAATAGTAGTAATAAAAATACTAATAATAAGAATAAAATAACAATAATAGTAATAATAATGGTAATTAATAATGACCATAATAATAATAATAATAATAATAATAATAATAATAATAATAATGATAGTAGTAGTAATAAAAACAATAAAAAAATAATAGCAATAATAATAATAATAATAGTAATAGGAATAAAATAAAAATAAATAATAATAGTAGTAGTAGTAGTAGTAATAATAATAATAATAATAATAATAATAATAATAATAATAATAATAATAATAATAATAATAATAGGGATGTTAAATTAATTTTAATAATAAATAACAAAAATAACTAAAAAGGACTAAATTAAAATCAAAACAAAATTTTAGGTGAAAATCGAGAGTGAAAAATAGGGTGGATGATCAATTTGTAACGCGCGCGAAGGGAAGGGGACCAAAAAGGAAATTTATCCAGGCCTCCAAAACGGCATAGTTCCTTTAAGGGATTAAATTGAAATAAAAATAAATTATCCAGTAAAATTAAAAGAAAAAACAAAAAAAGGACTAAATTGAAAATGGTAGAGAAAGAGGAAGGGTCAAAAGCGCAAATAACCCTTCCGCTAAAAAAAACTCGGATCCTAGGCGGGTAGGGTCGGTCGGATCGGGCCAAGACAAAACGACGCCGTTTTGGGCGTTTGAGGCCAGTCCCAAAACGACGTTGTTTTGGGGGCCTATATAAGTCCGATTTTTTTAAAAAAAAAATTCACTCTTCTCCTTTTCAAAGAAAAAAAAAACAGATTTCTCTCTCAAATCCTCTCCCCATCTTCGATCTTTGGCCCAGTCTCCGTCGCCGTCGGTGCCGCCGTGCACGGCGGCCGGAACTTAAAAGTCACCGTTTTTTGTTTAAGCGATTTCAGGGTAAGCTTTTTTTCTTTTTTTTTTTATTCTTATATATATATATATATATATATATATATATATATTGTGTAATAAAAGAAAAAAGATTCGAAATAAAATAAAGAAAAAATTAAAAAAGGTAAAAATAAATGAAATCACCTCCTAAAGTTACTGATCTGATTTTGCGTTTTGGTTCTCCTCTCTTTTTTTAATGCTTAATCTCTGCTTCTTTTCGTATTTGAAAATCTATTGCTATTGTATTGATAATCTGTTCGAATCCTTACAAATTGTTTAGATTGGCTTTTTATAGCCATTTTTTTACAACTTGTTTGATAACATGTCTTTTCTATTTATTTTTGCAGGTGCAAGTGGCAATGATGAAATGATGGTGGCGGTGCTGCAGTGGTTAGAGGGCAGAGGCGGCAACTGTTAGGTTTAGGGGAAAATTAGGGTTTTCTGATTTTAATTTTGGGCTAGGGTCTGTTGGGCTTGGTATTGGGCTAATTTTAATTTGGTTAGGTTTAGGCTTTTATTGGTTTGGGTTGTTTTGGTTTGGTTTTTTTTGTTGGGTTGGTTTGTTGTTTTATGGGCCCGGGCAAAAATGAGTTTGTACAGCTGCCCCTCTTTGCTCGTTATTGTGTAACAAGAACAGAGCAAAGACTTTTAAGAAAGACCAATTTTGCCCGGTCTCGCTGAGTCTTGACTTCTTTGGTGCTCTTTTTCTTCAGGTAGCCTCGTTCTAGTCCACCGCATCTTGTTGCTTTGATCCACTCCACCGCTTCTTCAGAGAGATAGGACCTGTAGCTTCAATTTGCTTCTGCTGCAACTTCGAGGGGATGAGATTTGTTTATTTTTAACTTGCTCCACTGTATCTTCAGGGAGACAAGATTTGCAATCTTCAGCCTATTCCACTGCTGGTCAAGGAGATAAGACTATGGCTTAGATCATGTTCCACTACTGTTTAGAGAAATAAGATTTGCCGTTCGATCTTGTTCCACTACTGCTTAGGGCAACAAGATCTACAGTCTTCAACCTATTCCACTGCTGGTCAGGGAGATAGGATGGTGGCTTAAATCATGTTCCACTACTGTTTAGGTTGACAAGATTTACCTTCGATCTTGTCCCACTACTGTTTAGGGCTACAAGATCTACAATCTTCAACCTATTCCACTGCTGGTCAGGGAGATAGAATGGTGGCTTAAATCATGTTCCACTATTGTTTAGGGAGACAAGATTTGCCTTCGATCTTGTCCCACTATTGTTTAGGGCGACAAGATCTACAATCTTCAACCTATTCCACTACTGGTCAGGGAGATAGGATGGTGGCTTAAATCATGTTCCACTACTGTTTAGGGAGACAAGATCTACAATCTTCAACCTATTCCACTGCTGGTCAGGGAGATAGGATGGTGGCTTAAATCATGTTCCACTACTGTTTAGGGAGACAAGATTTGCCTTCGATCTTGTCCCACTACTGTTTAGGGCGACAGGATCTACAATCTTCAACCTATTCCACTGCTGGTTAGGGAGATAGGACTGGTGGCTTAAATCTGTTCCACTTCTGCTTAGGGAGACAAGATTTGCCGTTCGATCTTGTTCCACTACTGTTTAGGGCAACAAGATCTACAATCTCCAACCTATTCTACTGCTGGTCAGGGAGATAGGATGGTGAATTCACCGATATTGCTACATTGTCCTCTAAGGAACCTGTCTTGTAGAATCGGTTTAATATGTTTATGTTTATGCCAAATGATTAGGACGCTATGCTCAGAATGAATCAAATGCTCCTAAATGAATGTATTATGGACGACATTTGCATGAATGCAAAATGTCATGAGAACAATCCTTTTTTTAAATATACAATGATTAGGATGCAATGATCAAAATGAATCAAATACTCCTAACTAAATGATATCATGTATGACATTTGCACGAATACAGAATGTCATAAGAATGATCCCTTTTTTATATATATATACATATACAATGATTAGGATGCAATGATCGGAATGAATCAAATACTCCTAACTAAAGGTGTTTTGCATGAATACAGAATTTCATGAGAATGATCCATTTTTAAATGCTTAGGGTTGTCATTGCTCGTTGTTCTTCCAGGTTGTATCACTTGACGTAATATCCTGTCTTCTTGCTTGGGTGGTATTTTGACTGAAAACCCAAAGAAACTATCGTATTTTACTCAACCGGTTTGCCCCACTGTAACTTCAGAGTCCCTTCCACTGTACCTTCTAGGACATAAAGTTTGTACCTCCCACTGCAACTTCAGGAGAATAACATTTGGTTTCTTCCATCCCTCCTGCAGCAACTCTGAGGTATAGGATTTGTACCATATTTAATCAATTTGATCTGTTACACCATTTGCTGGGTGTAATGACCAGATGTATATGTCTGATATTTGCATGAATGCAGAGTATCATTTTTCTTTCCCCTAGAATGATCCCCTTGTACACTTGGGTTGACATTGCTCTTTATTTGTCGAGATTGTATCACCGATGAAATGTCTTGTCTTTTTGTTCAACCAATAAAAAGCCCAAAGAGATAATCATCTTTCTCCAATATTTCCAAACCTTAGGCTTGGTGAGTTCTAAATAATATTCCTGTTTCTGGTCCTTGTATTATTTAGAAGCTTCCAAAGTAATATGCAAAACTCCTTTTATGAAAGTATTATTAGTCCACTAATCATTATTTCAATACAAAATGCTTGAAAAAGATCATAACAATGGACCAGAAGGAAATTAATTAGGAGCATAGCTCGAAGCAAGTAAGTTAATCAAGAATAGAAAATGCAATTAAGAAGGAAATTTATAGGGACATATTTTGAAAAGAATAAGGTAATCAAAGATAGCAAATTCAAAATGGGTAAAATAGAAAGTTAGGTGCCCCAGATATCGCAGCTTGAGCTTCTCTGTACCAACTTCTTGAAGACCAGTTTGAGCTCAATCTGTGTTTAGGGGATCCGGAGTACTTTGTCGATGCCCCAACCCGTAGCATACTTCTTCATTGTTAATTCAGGAATAACAAAACTACTATATGCCCCACTTTTATTTGAATTGCCCTTTACGGGTTTTCAATTCAAAACCCATTTGGTCTCAATGCGCCCTTTTCGAGTTTTCACCTTGGCCTCTCCTTTTCCTTTTCTTTTCCTTTTCTTTTCTTTTCTCATATTTTTCTTTTCTTTTCTTTTTTTAATGAAAGCTCTTGATTTGAACTCATAAGGTTAGGCAAGCCCTTGCTATCCCTCTAGGTCAAAATCAACGCCTTTCTAGAGAAGGCCTTCTTTACCACATACAGTTCTTCCCAGTTTGGCATCCATTTTCCTCAGAAGTCCTTTTGCATGGGAAGGATCCTTTTCAAAACTGGGTCTCCTTCATGGAATTATTTAGGGTGAACCTTCTTGTTATAGACCCGCATCATTCGCTTTCGGTATAATTGACCATGAGGATGGCCCTTAGCCTCTCTTCTTCGATCAAGTTCAGCTAATCATATTGGGATTGGATCCATTTTGTTTCATCCGACTTCAACTCTGATAAAACTCAAAGAGAAGGAATCTTGACTTCAATGGGCAAAAACCGCCTCTATTTCATAAATAAATGAGAAAAACATTGCCCCAGTGAAGGTCCTAACAGACGTTCGACAAGCACAGATGCCAATCTTCATGAGTCTCAATCTTTTTCCAGGCGATCCTTTTTTTTACCGTTCATTTTGGGACGATATGATGTTTAATTTTGAACAGACTGTAAACTTCTGATGTCATGCTGTTGTTCAAATTTAATGCATCGTCAAATATGATCTCTTTTGAGATTCCATACCGACATAGAATTTGCTGACTGTCGACTTTGTGACATCGGCATATGAAGTAGCTTCCGTCCACTTGGTGAAGTAACCGATGACCACAAAGGTGAATCGATACCTGTCAGAAGCTTTTGGCGTGATTGGCTCGCTGCCATCCATGCCCCACATAAAGAAAGTCAATTTTATTATTCTTTGTAAGGAGGGATTTGTTTCTTATCTTATTCTACCATCCTTAACAAATTAGGAAATGATCTACAGTGTCAGTCATCTTCAAAGTTCTGAGATCCCTCTAGACACATATCTTGCTCAAAAGTAGACTCTGTGTCAGTAGCAGCGTGGTCATGTCATTGATATCTAGGGACCTGTTGTAGGTACGAAAGAATATTCAAAGGACAAATGAAACTAGGAATAATTGCTTATGTGGTATGAACATGAATGAAATAAATGAATAAAAGAATATTTTCTCAAAGTGAGACACAAAAATGTATTTTCATTGAAATAAAGATTTTGGACACAAGCCTATTTCACAAAAGGACTCTTATTGCCTCTAGGTTTAAGGCAATAAGCATGTTTTGAATATTACTCTAAATTAGCTCTAAAAACATAGGGATCTCTTCCACAGTCCCATTGTTCAAAACTCTCCCAAGTATATAAGGGCTTGGAAACTTTTATTCCCCAATTTCCTCTTCGGATATGTCATTCAGATTCCCAACATTCTTTTCAGGCTTTAGACCTCTTCAAGGAAAGCCAACTCTTTGTTATCCATTAGACTTTGCACCAAAGCTTTGAATTCGGCACACTCCTGGAATTCATGGCCTTGTTCTGCGTGGAACTCACAGTAGCTCCTCCTCCTTTCGGGTACCTCCTCCGAAGTCTGAATGATTAATCCCATGTCTACCATTTGTTTCAAAACCCATTTCAATGGGGTTTTTACTTCTGCAATATTCTCCTTGATTCTTTTCCCCTTATTCTCTATTATCGTATTTACCCCATTATCAGCATGGTTGGGTAATGAATTTTCTACAGCAGATGGATTGTCAAATTTCACAATGCCCATTCGGATGAGCCTTTCAATTAATTTTTTGAAAGTGATGCAGTTTTCTATCGAGTGTCCCGTGGTCCCTGCGTGGCACTCGTATTGGGTGTTCGCGTCATACTATTTGGGAAACAGAGGTTGCATAGGTTTTTAGTAGAAAGGAGATACCACATGGGCATCAAACAGATTTTGGTACAACTCCCTATACGTCATGGGGATGGGAGTGAACTGGAGTTTTTCTGAGTTCGGCCTCGAGTTGGATTCTTGCCTTGAAGGGTCTTCTTGGTACTTTTCCTTGCGTCTATCTTCCCACTCCTTACGTCGTTTTCAATCATTTCGCTGGACATTACTATATTTGAAAAGCTCATTGTAGCGCTTCCCAACATATGGTTAATGAACGGGGATTTCAGAGTATTGATGAAAAGTATCGTCGTTTCTTTTCCAGAAGAGGTGGCTAGACTTGCATTGCCACATCTCTCCATCTTTGGTCATATTGCTTGAAGCTCTCACTTTGCTTCTTTTCCATATTCTGCAGTGTAAATCTGTCAGGGGTCATGTCTATTACATGGCTATATTGTTTCATGAAAGCCTGTGCCAAGTCATTTCACGAGTGGATTTTGGCACGGCTCAGCTGGTTGTACCATTTGGCAGCCAACCCAATCAGGTTGTCTTGGAAGTAGTGGATTAATAATTGGTCATTATTAACATACCCTGTCATCCTTCGACAGAACATTGTGATGTGAGCTTTAGGACAACTAGTCCCATTATACTTTTCAAACTCCGGAGTCTTGAATTTCGGTGAGAGTACTAGATTTGGGACCAAACTCAGATCCTTGGCATCAATGCTGCAATGGTAATCAGCATTCTCCATTGCTCTGAGTTTTTCCTCTAACCACCTGGACCGTTCTTCGAGTTGTTTTGGCAGTTTCACCCTTGTTTTTTCTATTGCCATTTCGTCTAGATCAGGAACTATAGGATTGGTTAGGTTGTCCCTCAGATTAGAACCTGAGCCTGTCGGGTAATTCATTGGTGTCGGGATACCGGCTTGATATTGTTGGGGTCCGATAGTGACGGGTACCACTTGCGGATACGCGTCTGGTCGGGTCTGAACGTTTATTGGGGTAAAATCCGGAGGGTAAGTGGGATCTTCATTATCATCCCCTGAGTTGACCGCAGTGCCTTTCCCCTTCTCTCGTTCTCCGGCTAGCAACTGCGCTAATTGATTCACCATGCTTCTTGGAGATTCCAAGATTTGATCCCTCATCTCCTATTGCACCTTCGCTAATTGCTCTTGTAATTGCGCTTGCAACTGGTCTTGCATTTCTTTTTGCATTTGTTCTAACCTTTCTAATCTTTGATCCATTACTCTAGATTTGGCGCGAGTACTGTAACGATGTTCGATTGGTTGGCTTTTGTCAGTTTCCAGATTAACTGAAATAATTTTGTTTTAATCAGAGTCTCTTTGTGAAATTTAATGCACATGATGCAATGCAGTGCAATGCAAATGCATGAGATGAATACAAAAAGAGACGTTGACTCTGATTCAATTCTGTTAAAACAACTTTTCTAGAAAACAAATTTCTTTACATAAAACAAATTACATATACGGCTTTACCCTAATGCTCGAAGCCTCTTCAAGAACGTCAGGGCATGACAGTTCTCGAATAATCTTTGTCGGCTTGAATCTTCGGGCAACGACGCAAAGGCTTGTTTTCCTCCGCGGACTATCAGTCTTCTTTCGTTGTGTTTACTTAGACCCTATTCGGACAGCCATACTATATTCCACTATATCAAGAAGTTCGTTTTCCTATGACAAGCACTTCTATTTAGCAATCGAATATGAATCAATACCTCCTTTCTAAGATGATGCGATGTAATGCAATGCAATGTAATGCAATCATAAACAAAACAAAACACGTTAGAACAAGAAAAATAAATAATAAAATAAATCACCTGGATGGGTGACCACTAGGGTTTGGAGTGGTTCTACCTAGGGTGGGTTCTTAAGGCTTGTTATATGAGGTTCGGTTCTAAAGAAAGGGTACCTGAACCAGCAGATTCCTCGATCTTCACCCATTATAGGCTCGTATAGACTGAGTTCGGTTCAGGGGAATACATTTCCCTATGGCTGCACGGAGATGAAAATCTCACGAAGAAATAGGTACAGATGTATCCCGAAAGCGATCCACTATCCTGCACGGAGGTGAAGACCTCACGAAGGAATAGTTTCTCACTCCCACTTAAAAGGGTATAATCGAGCAGTGATTTAATGCAATGCAGAGACATATAAAAAAAAATCATACCAGAAAAGCGAACCAAAATAATAAAAGTCATAACAAAGATGAATGATATGTAACGAAAGGATCGTATATTTAAAACAAGTTTTCAATTTTCGACAAAAAGACAAAAAGTAATCAACTCGTGGCTTGACTCTCTTATTTGAATTCCCCAATGGAGTCGCAAAGCTGTCGAAACCATTTTTTCGTGAAACAGGGTTGACTTTAATTTTGGAAATGAACGAAAAACGGGAGTCGCCACCAATCCTTTTTTGCTGAGGTGTGATCGGGTCACCTCGAAAAGTGGTTGTTTCAAATAAACAGTTTGATTTATCAAAACAACGATTTTGATCTACGAATATCAGAAAGATAGGTTCAGGAGTCGGTTACAGACAAGGAAGGATTAGCACCCTCGATACGCCCAAAATTGGTACCTAGTTGATTAATCAATGTTTTAGTGTCAAAAATTTGAAAACTTGAAAGAATTAAAAAATACGATCCTTCTTTTATGGTGATGCCTAAAAAAAATCGTTTGGATAAATTGAAAATATGTGCCAAAGGCTGTCTCATCTCAAGGTAAATTGTCATATCCAATACTTTAGGACACAGCACCTCGACCTTCGAGGCTAAACTTGCCTTTTATTCGAAACTCATGTATTTAATTTTGAAAGGATATTCGGTTACTTAGAATGAACGGGAAAATAAAAATCCCAATACATTTGGGCACGATTTCTCGAGTTTCTAAATACATAATATTGCCTTGGTTTAGAAAATCTTATCTCGAAATAGCAAAACATCACATCCAATGCGTTAGGACACGACGTCTCGAATTCTCGAGAATAAGCTTTTTATTTAAAATTTATGTATTTGCTTTAAAAAGGATATTCGATTATTTAGATTAAACGAGAAAAATCGAAACCCAATTCTTTAGGGCACGACCTCCCGAATTTCTAAATACGGAATATTGTCTTTATGAAAGAAATCAATTTTGTATCGGGTAAAAGTTAATATAACACAAGTTTGTAATAAAATGTAAAAACAAATTTCAATACTAATATGTGTAGCAAAATAGTAATAAATGCGTTAGTGTGAGTGACGACATAAAGGACGAAAATGAAATAAATGAATAAAATGAATAAGCTAAAAAAAATAAGAAAGAAAATAATAGGCAAGCTAAAAATATTTAATATTAAAAAATAGTAAGAAATGAGAAAACGAATGAATAATATGTAAAATTAATAATAATAATAATAATAATAATAATGATGATGATGATGATGATGATGACGATGATGATGATGATGATAACAGTACAAGTGATGAATAATTCAACGTTTGAAATGATATAAAAGGATATAAATAATAATACTAATAATAATAATAATAATAATAATAATAATAATAATAATAATAATAATAATAATAATAATGAGAATGATGATAAAAATAAAATGAGTGTAAATAATATGTAAATAAATAAAAAGGAATAATAGTAATAATAACAATAATATTACATTAATATAATGGTAATAAAAAGAATGATAAAAATAATGAAAATAATAATAGTAATAAAAAAATATGCATATAATAGCAAAATATGATAATATTGAAAAAATAATAATATTTATAATAATATTAATCAAAATAATAATGCTCATAAAAATATAAATAATAAAACATGTTAATAATAATAATAGTAAAAAAGGTAAAAAGAGGATAGTAATAATATTAATAATAAAAATAGTCGAATAAATATAATAATAGTTATAATAGTAGTAATAAAAATACTAATAATAAGAATAAAATAACAATAATAGTAATAATAATGGTAACTAATAATGACCATAATAATAATAATAATAATAATAATAATAATAATAATAATAATAATAATAATAGGGACGTTAAATTAATTTTAATAATAAAATAACAAAAATAACTAAAAAGGACTAAATTAAAATCAAAACAAAATTTTGGGTGAAAATCGAGAGTGAAAAATAGGGTGGAGGATCAATTTGTAACGCGCGCGAAGGGAAGGGGACCAAAAAGGAAATTTATCCAGGCCTCCTAAATGGCATAGTTCCTTTAAGGGATTAAATTGAAATAAAAACAAAATTATTCGGTAAAATTAAAAGAAAAAATAAAAGAAGGACTAAATTGAAAATGGTAAAAAAAAGCGGAAGGGTCAAAAGCGCAAATGACCCTTCCGCTAAAAAAACACGCTGATCCTAGGCGGGTCGGGTCTGTCGGATCGGGCCAAGGCAAAACGACGTCGTTTTGGGTGTCTGAGGCCAGTCCCAAAACGACGTCGTTTTGTGGGCCTATATAAGTCCGATTTTTTTTAAAAAAAATACATTCTTCTCCTTTTCAGAAAAAAAATAGATTTCTCTCTCAAATTCTCTCCCCATCTTCGATCTCCAGTCTAGTCTCAGGCGCCGCCGTGCATGGCGGCCGGAACTTAAAAGTCACCATTTTTTTTCAGCAATTTCAGGGTAAGCTTTTTTTCTTTTTTCTTTTATTCTTATATATATATATATATATGTGTGTGTGTGTGTATATATATATATATATATTGTGTAAATAAAAGAAAAAAGATTCGAAATAAAATAAAGAACAAATTAAAAAAGGTAAAAATAAATGAAATCACCTCCTAAAGTTACTGATATGATTTTGCGTTTTGGTTCTCCTCTCTTTTTTTAATGCTTAATCTATGCTTCTTTTCGTATTTGAAATTCTATTGCTATTGTATTGATAATATGTCTGAATCCTTACAAATGGTTTAGATTGGCTTTTTATAGCCATTTTTTACAACTTGTTTGATAACCTGTCTTTTCTATTTATTTTGCAGGTGCAAGTGGTAATGATAAAATGATGGTGGCGGTGGAGAGGCGGTGTTGCAGTGGTCAGAGGGCAGAGGCGGCAACTGTTAGGTTTAGGGGAAAATTAGGGTTTTCTGATTTTGATTTTGGGCTAGGGTTTGCTGGGCTTGGTATTGGGCTAATTTTAATTTGGTTAGGTTTAGGCTTTTATTGGTTTGGGTTGTTTTGGTTTGGTTTTTGTTTGTTGGGTTGGTTTGTTGTTTTATGGGCCCAGGCAAAAATGGGTTTATACAGTTTGTAAGATACTTTGTAGGTGAAGGATGTGTGATATTTTCTCCTTTGGCGAATAGTGAGCTTTAAGAACTGCTACTTTATTTGTGGTAAGTGATCGAGTGTGTTGTAGGGGTTGTTTTGGGTTGTGTACAGGCCGATTATATTTTTCACTTATGGTCAAATTAGTGTTTGAATTTCACGTACCGATTGTTAATTAGTTCATTCTGAATGTCGTTTTTAGATGTTAGAATCACAATTGTTTTGTTGGCATCAAAAAATGATTAGGTGTGTAACGAAAAATCCGAAGTGAATGACGCGAAGTCAAAAATTTGACTATCAACGCCACACAGCAATGTAACAGGCCGTGTGTCAGACCATGTGAATACAGTCTAGGTCAACTGGGCCATGTGGGCCACACAGACATGTGGGCTCATTTTCTGAAATTTCACACTATGGCCTTATTTGTCATGCGAATCGAATTTAGCTCTTTCGTAGGGTCCGTATGGTATAAATATGACTATAAATTCTGATATCTGATGCTCTATTTTTGTTTAATATGACTTACGATCGCACGAGAGGTATGTTATACATTATAGCATGATGTGTTTAATGCTAATGTGATCTAAAATCTGTTGTGAATAGCATGTATGACATTTACACATTTGATATTTGTTTATTTATTGCAATTTTGACAGTTAAACCACAATATCTATGTGGCAGCTCAGCTGCACTTTTATAAGTGGCATACCACCACGACCTGGTGTGATTGGATGGAAGAACTCTTGTAGTCCTAATTGGTGTGATTGGTTGGACGGAGTTTATGTGTAGCAAATGGGGGTAGGATCTGTGATTGCATTTGTTTTTTAATCTAAATATGCATTTGTTTCCGAATCTGAGTATGCATCTGTATCCGATTATGAAATACATTTGATGTTGTATATGAGAATATGTTTGAATCTATATTTGAAAATGTATCTGTTTATTCATGTATATCTAATTAGTTGCTTGGGATGTGTTACACACTAGGATTCTAGCTCACCCGTTTGCTTAATACATTTCAGGTGATCTTCAAACTTAGGACCGAACGGTATGCAAGAGTTCAGATTGATTTCTCACTTAAGTTGGTTTGATTATTTTTAATTAATTAAGCTTTCCAGACTTTTGGGTTTTTGAACTAAGTTTTCAGATTTGGTTTGTTTTTAGGTTTTTGCTTTGATCGTTGGTTTTTTTTTGTATTTTAATATGAAACTGCAAAATAATACGATTTACCAAATTATTAAAACTCTAAAATTTCCGTTGCGAAACTAAATAAGTTATTAAGTTATTTCACTATACGAGAAGTGTTTCGAACATAAGATTTGACTAAAATTTGTAAGAGTTTTTTAGTGAAATAAATTAATATTTTCAAAATAACATGTAAGAGATTTGCTAAAAATTAATATTTTCAAATCATGTGAGTATTAAAGTTAGAGAGCAAATTTATGAAAGTTTCCACTGTTTTAAAGTAAATGTTTAAGAGATTGTGTTGTGAAATAGATGTTGTCAAACTTGTGATTTTCTTGAAACTTGTATAAGCTAAGCTAAATTAAGATTTCAGATCATACAATGTTTAGGCTATAATTTTTAAATTAGTTTTTCATATGAGTTGATATAACTTCTCCAGATTCAGTCATAACATCTAGGCCGAGTTTGGGGTGTTACATGCAATAAGATAAACAACCAGCGGTGAGGCCAAAGGTCCTGAAATTGATTCGTGAAGCTGGAACTTCTTGGTGGCCACTAATTTTTTCTTCAAAACAACTCTATATCGACCAAAACTTATTGTAAAATGAAGAACCAAGTAACTTTCCACGTAGGGCTTTTGTGGATTATATTGTAATATATCAGTTTATACATCAAACCCGAAGTGACAAATATTGCAAAAACAACAGGCAATGAAGCCCATCTGGATACAATTACTCATGTAGAAATGGTTTTTACAGGATTGTATATGGTCGAATGAAGAATATTCGAGACTCTAAGGTTCCATCTATGTCCCCAAAAGTTTTGCAATAAAGTGGCTCGAACCGGTGTTTTAAACTGTAGCTCCAGTTACACACCAGCAAGCAAGATCTTAGTTGGTATTGCAACCACAACTAACAAAAACTGAATTGTAAAATAAGTATAGAAAAAGTGAATGATCAAAAAAACATGTAAATAAAAATAGTGCTTAAAGTTGTATGAACAAAATAGTAAAACCAGCAATATAGCTTTATTCATAGCCTCTCGGATCATAGTAGGAACTTTTGGTTCACTTTCCTAGAATGAGATTCCATCATTTTTAATATTTACAGAGTATTGTTTGGTTTTGAATGGTAAACAAGCTATGAAGATGAAAATATGATGTTTTAAAGGAAGTGATGAAAGGGGAGCTTTATCGAAGGCAAATAAAAGAAGCTTAAAATTGGCCATCCATGAAAGGAAAAACATATGGGCAACTCCAAAATGGAAGGTGTGAATGTTAAAAAGGAGAAATGAAAATAGAATAATGACAGGGAAGATTGAGACAAGTCTTGAGAAGCCCTTCAAGATTTTTGATGTAATACAATAACTGTATAATATTTGACGATAACGTGGTGTTTGGCATGGGGATCACTTCACAACACGAGAATTAATTTCATCATTTTGTTTGGTAAGTAGTTAGTGATACTACATTTGAAAGTCATCAAATTACTACATGCATCTATAATCTATAATATATATAAAAGCACGAGTTTGATTTTTTTTTTAAAACTGATCAGCATCTCTTTTATTTTCTATTATATTACTAAATTAACTGTAATCCTACACTTGGATAATTAAAAAAAAAGGAAGGTAAGGGAAAGAAATGTAAAAAAAAAAAAAAGAGCAAGGAAATATTTTTTTTTTGGATAGCTAAAATTAATAAAATAAAGAAAAGGAACGTAATTTTAACATTTTCTAAATAGTTAAGATATAAAAAGTTATTACATTTCCTCTCACTTTCTCCAATTTTCTATCTAGTTTTTAAAAATTTTAATTTTCTTTTTAATTGTTAGAATTTGGACTAAGTTGACAAAATGTACAAATATTGAGTGTGACATCCCAACCGACAAACCCTAGTGCTCAAGTTTTGCTGTAGGAGTAAGTATTTCAGAATAGGTTTCGGGTAAGTAAGGTGTTGGATTTAATTAAGAGGTTGAAGTCTACGGGCACACCCTTGGGCGAAGTCTTAGTTAGACGAGTAAGTCAGAAGGAAGCAGGGGCGTGGTTTTAACCGCCCAAACAATACTTTTGCGGATAGATTGCGCGAACTGTTAACATTAGGATATTGAGTGAAAATGCCTCAAAGAGTGAGACATCTCTAGGAGTGGAACTTGGTAAAATGTTAAGGAATTCCAAGTAATAGGGATATCGTCGAAAGGCGTTGTATGTCAAGTTTGGCTAATTAAGGTGCTGGTTATATTTTAATGAGATGTATAAGAGCGAATGATGGATTTGACCCGAAAATATTTATTTATACATGTAACTATGGATTGTTGAACATGTTTCCTTACAGTTGTAAACCACCTATATGGCAGATAGAGTAAGATTGAGACGCGTGTCAATTTTTCATAAGGACAAAGGTTGTATATTTAAAAAGTCAAAAATTAAAAATAGGAGTTTTTTTTCCACCTTCTTTAGGAAGTATTTCCCTAGTTTAGATCTAAACCAATCTAAAGTACTTCATTCCTTCACGAAAGTTGAAGGTTGATATGGATTTCCAGCTATGGGTGCTTCATATCAAGGTAAGGTTTATAATCTTTCATGCTATGTTGTAAAAGAGTAAGTCTGTTTCTACTGGGTAAAGCTCAGGACCTAAAGCTTTATTTGGGGGATTTTTGCATTTGAAATGATGAAAAAATGGGATATATAAGTGAGTCTTGATGAGTTTCCATGTTCTGGAATAGTAATTACTGTTGATATTTCGATTGAAGTTTGGATCTAGAATTTGGAGCTGAAAAGGGGTAAAAGTCAAGTGAGACTTTAAATTGACTTTCACATGCATTGTATGCCTTTTGGAAACTTCTATGCTAAGTTACCAAAGCATGAGACTAAAACTAGTAAAGTGTAATGCGACAAATCTGATAAGAAAAATGACACTTATGAATCTGAATGACTATGAGGGGCTTTTGTATGAAAATAAGAGCAAGTCTGATAGGAAGTGCATATGTGTTTGGTAAGCATAAGAATGTTTGTCATGAGTGAGTCAATGCATGATGAGTCTGTGTCTGTCTCTAAAATCATCAAAGGGGTCCGTCGGGACTAAAATACGAATATCTAAAAGGACAAGTCCATGGCCATGGCATTGAAGACCATATCGTGTGAGACCGTAATTAGTGAGTTACGACATCATATGGAAAGAATACCATATTGTGTAAGACCATGATGCGTAGTTGAATGCACCAAAATATGTCCTACTCCCTGTAAAATAACGAAAATAATAGTAAAGGGTAAGTAGGGTCGAATCCACAGGGATCGGATTATACAAATGCCTGTTTCTCGAGATCCTGGGCAGAATCGTGCCCAAGAAAACCTGCGATCCTGGGAAAATAAAAAAAAAATAGAATTAATAATTTCGGTTTGGAATAAAACAGAATATAAAATGAATTGAAATCGTGAAAGTAAATTGCGAAAATAAAAAGGAAAATAAAAGAGTTTAAAGAAGAGTGAGTTTTCTTATTTGGCGAGATTCTAGCCTTCGGTTGTCTCGTTCCTCCTTGGGTTCAATCTTCGGCTTTTGGATGACCCTTCTCTACCCAAGTAAGCCAGTTATAGTGGAAGAGGACACCTACGACCACCAACTCCAAGAGTTTTACCTTGCGAATTTAGGGAGCCTGACTCTAGCCTGCTATTGCTCTTGTGGAGTCATTTACGCTAGATCAACGTTTCTCAATGGCGAATCCCACGCCATTTTGTCTCTTGGGCTCGCTAACCTCTGACGCAGTAAGCTCACGAACCGACGGTGCAATCCTCCTAAAACACACAAAGCGGCCGCCTTTGCATAAGTTGAAATGGTTACTTTTAAAGGGACCTGGACGGAAGCGTCAGCCCCGTAATGCAGAGAAACGATGAATACCTGGGTGAGAAAGTTAAGAGCGGGTTCTAAGCCTCAAGAACCCCTTGGGGAATTCGACAACCTTCAGCTAGATGGAATTTAGTGGTTCATAATTGTGGTGGGAAAGAAAATAAATATAAAAGTATGAAAAAGGGAATTTTTATTGAAAGAAAAATAAAAGAAGCACAAAAGACTTATGGGAGAGGAGTGTACAGAAAAAGATGAACAACCAAAATGAGTCACTCCATCCCCTATTTATAGTGCTTAAGGGAGATGGACTAGTCCTACTCAAACTCCCAAAGATAATTACAATTTAATTAAAGATAAATAGAGATAAATAAAGAAATTAAATAATCCTAAATAATTATCCTAACATTAATTATCCTAATAAAAAATAGAGTTTGATAAAGCAAAGTCTCTTCTTTTTGCATTTCAATCCCTCTGCCCTCCATGTTTGCACTTTTGGCACCATCTTTTCCCTTTGTCGCACATTGGTCCATTTTTATCTTTAATTTCATAATTTTGGCCCTCAATTTTGCATTGGTCTCCAATTTAGTCCCTACGAGATAAAAGTCCATAAATAGCCCAAATTAGTAGAATCATATTCAAAATTAATATACAATTAGCACATAAAAACATGTCATTCTAGAGTGTTATCAGACCATAAGTGGTGGGTTATGGCATCATATGGAAGAATTTAAGTAAGGTTATTTACCTAATATGGTTTCTTATGTGTCCCAAGATGATGAGGAATAAACCTCACTAAGTGTGAGTCTAGACAAAACCCTATCGCCTAAATCACCAAGAATAAGACAGTCTTTGTGGCAAAACTCTGGACAAGAAAGCCTTCGTAGTGAGTATTGAATGTTAAAGAACCCCTTTGTGGAAAAACTCTAGATAGGAAAGCCTTTGTAGTGAGTACTGAATGCTAAGGAATGCCTTTGTGGCAAAACTTAGGAAATGTAAGCATATGTGGCGAACCTCTGCAAGGAAATGCCTTTATGGCAAATCTCTAGACACGAAAGCCTTTGTGGTTATCATTAAAAAGGAATGTCTTAGTGGCGCGGTCTAAAGAATGGCCCTTGTGGCAACCATTTGAAAGAAATGCCTCTATGGTGGACTCTGAATGAAAAGAAAGGAATCCATGGCGAACTCTAATAAAACAACGCATGAATTCTTTTGAAGGAATGATAAGTATGGCTAATTCTGAAAAACAAAGTTCTGTATGAAGTGTTAAGGTGAACATCGTATAGTATCAAGGTAAGAACAGAAAAGCTTGAGAGCGCCAGTGTAAGTGGTGAGTCAAGAGTATTCTGTTTGTTAGGCCTTTGAAGTGGGAATAGTTAAGGGAATCATGAGAGGTAATTTATGATCTTGGCGCATAGCGTGACACCTATGGCATGATGAATGGAACCTTAGAGATGTATTTTTCAGAGACAAACCGAAGAAAGGATACAAGGAGATAGAAGAAAATGGAGTTTTCGAATATGACTCAGGTAAAAGAAGGTTTTCTCACTAAGTTCAGATGAACTTACTTCTATGCTTTTATGTCATAGGTAAGCTGAGATGGGATTACGCCAAGAGGGACAATGCCAGGGCTATGCCAAGGGTGTAATGAGTTGGGCTATTATGCAAATAGAGTGAACTTGGGTTGGGGTGATCAAGTTTGATGGATATAATGTAGACCACTGAGAGAATCGTTTATAAGGCTTAAGATTGTATACAAACCATGTGAGTAATACGGTCGAGCCGGTAATAGCACCTAGAAATAAATGATTAGAACTATGTAACTAAGCATACTATCATCATGTGAAGCCCATCATGGTCAATATAATTATATATTGTGCCTCATATGCAAATTTAGTTGAAAGATATTTCAATTGGGTTGTAAAATTTTATAAGTCAGCAAAAAATCTGTAATGGAAAATGTAATAACTGAGATTCGGATCAGGTTTAGGGTGCTACATTGAGGGTTAAATTTGTTGAATTTTTTTAGAATTAGGACCAAATTGACAAAATGTGCAAAGTGCTAAGGGTTAAATTTGTTTTATACCAATCAAAAGACTGTCACGTCAGCATTTCGTCTAGTGATTAAAGGCATTTAATGGTAGAATGACTAAAATTGATAACTTATTTAATAGGAGTGACTAAAATAACAAATTTTTTAAATGGGTGACCAAAATAAGAACATGTGTAAACTTAGGTGACTAAATAGATAGTTTCCAAAAATGTTAGGGTGACCAATGTTAACAATTTATCTAACTCAAGTGACTAAAATAACAAATTTTTAAAATAACTTTGTTTTACAGTCAGGGTTCATAATTGTCCCTCTAAAAAATGTCGTTTCCAAAATTTGAACCTTGTTCTCTCTTGGAAATGCGGCTTATTTTTGAAATATTAAGAAAAGGGATGGAACAAAAGCATGGAAGATGATAATTATTTTCCCGGTTATAAGATTTCCGATGTCACCACAATCTACATTTGGTAGCATACAATTAATCTAACCTCATAGATGAGTCATGAAGTTATGTGACAATAGCATTTCTATTTTCAACTTCAGTTGATATCCTTCAAGTATGCTCTAAAGCATAACTAATCAAAGCAAGGGAGAAAGGCTGAGTGCAACATTTGAGAATGGTCATCAAAGCTCTTTCATCCACATGATTTGCTCATAGCGAAGTCTAAAAGATTTTGTGAGTGCCGAAATTAAATTGTATATTTTTATTATAGTAAAAATAATAAGTTATATTTTTATAATTTTTAAAAAATCAAATCAAATTTTATAATTTTGAAAGTATCAAAGTGTAAATTATCATTATTAATTTAAAATTTTATAAACTATAAAAAAATTTAAATAAAAAATTTTCTATTTTATGAAAGTTGGATAATGATTTTCTATTTTATATGTAACATGTTTTGTTTCATATAACAAAAGTTGGATCATTTCATTACTATATTCCTTTAAATAGCACTTTTTTATTATTATGTCTCAGGGCAAATATCCAAAATATGCCCAAATATTTAAAAAATTACAGAAATGGGCCAGTTTGTAGAAAATTTACGGGAAAGGGCCATTTCCCCCAAAAACGCGTCCACGTCAGCGCGTTTTTGGGGGATAAGGGGCTAAAGCGCACCCGTAGGACACGCTTTTGCCACCTCAGCAAAAACACGTCCACGTAGGCACGCTTTTGCTGTCCTACAGGGCGCGCTTTAGCCCGTGTTTTTAAAAAAAAAAACTACTCTCAAATATTTTAAAAACTTACGAGAATAAACCTTTATAAAGGCTCAAAGTAACAACACCATTTTTTAAGATGTCATCAATTAATAAGGAAATAACTTACAAAGGAAAGCTTTATATAAACCCAAAGTCTCATTCCCTTGTTTTCTTGAGTTAAAGTGGAATATGAGATATGTGTATTTATAAAGAAACAAAACAACTCAAATATATTTTTCATAATCACAAGACAATTTTTCATATTGTATAAAGTATTTTGATGCTTATACTTAGGATATTTACCCAATATATTTAATATATGTCATTATTTAATTATTTTTGTTTGTGTCAAGCTCTTTATGGATAACTAATGAAAGATGGTTCATTGAGAGACACTCTCTCTATTAGTACCGAAATAAGTAAGTTAATTTTAAATATTTCAAAGATCAACAAAATGGTCCCTCTATTAAATTTTTCTTCTAGATATGCTTGATTATAGAATTTTTAATGTTTTTTAAATTAAATGATAAATATTTTATAAATATATTTTTAATATAATTTTATAAATAAGTAATGTTAAAAATTAAGGTCACATCATGATATGTGTGAACTTTTTTAAAAGAGTAATAAATATATTTTTAATATAATTTATAAATAAGTAATGTTAAAAATTAAAGGTCACATCATGATATGTGTGAACTTTTTAAAAGAGTAATAATATATTTATTTTTATAAAAATAATAATTTTTTAATTATCTTCCAATTGGATTTATACGTAGCTGAATGGTGGATTTGGTGGCTTTCTTTTAATGTTTTTTCCTTAGGATTAATATGGTTTCCTTAGGATTAATTTGTATATCTTTGAGTTTAATTTCAATATATTGAGACTTTTTCTTCCTTTCTTTGTAAAAGTTTACAAATCAATGAATGCAGTTCATCCTCAAGCTAAAATATTAAACAAACCATAACCATGCGAATCAAAGGTTAAGTAGCGCAGATAAGCTAAACAAAAAGATATTTATAATTTATGTTGGGATTAAGCTTTGTTTACTCAAGTTTTGTAGAAAATTATACTTCATCTTGTTGAGAAAGAAGCAAATTTTACAGTAGAGTTTTTATTGAAGATCAAGGTGTAATGATCATTGTAGTACTAGTCATCTTTATTGCTGTTCGGTGCCTCAGTTTCATCTTTCTTCTGTGAATTCCTGTAGATAACAACTTAATTTTATTTATATAAATTTTGAGTTGTGTTTCTCTTATAGTGCTTAATATTACGAAGGCTTACTGTTGAGACTTGATCCAACGGGAGAGCTGATAAAGCTGCACAGTTTTCATTACAGGCATGGCAGACAAGAAGATGGAGGTTGCGTGGCTGTACCACCATGCAAACCTGAATAATGCTGAGTAGCCGCACATTACTTCAAAACACATCAATCACTTTAATTTAGCAACGTATATCTATATTACTGGAATTAGAGTTGGATATGGTAGGAGTAAGTTTGAATTAAGAATAAAAAGAGGGGTCAAACTTAGAGTTGGCTGACCTGCAGTCATGTTGCCTGATATCACTTCTGGGGGTTTCTTTGTGTCTAAAGATGCCTTTAAAAGAAATTGTCATGTGATCTATGAAAAATATATTTGAGTTGTTTTGTTTTTGTTTTTTATAATATAAGAAAATGTTAAATAAATTTAAAAAAAAAGAGAAATTGTTTTGTAAAAAAATCATATATAGTGTAGCATATCATCTCATGTTGTTAGTTAAAAGAGGAAAGAATCCCATTGTTTAGGAACAAGCTGCAAAACTATTCATGAGTCTATAAATACACATCTCATATCCCACTTTACTCAAAACAAGGGAAATGAGACTTTGGGTCTATATAAGATTTCCTTTGTAAGTTATATTTCATTATTAATTGATGACATCTTAAAAAAATGGTGTTGTCACTTTGAGCCTTTATAAAGGTCTATTCTCGTAAATTTTTAAAATATTCGAGAATAGTTTTTTTTTTTAAAAACACGGGCTAAAGTGCGCCCCGTCGGATGCGCTTTTGTCCACCTCAGCAAAAACGCGCCTATGGGGACGCGTTTTTGCTGAGGTGGACAAAAGCGCATCCTACAGGATGCTCTTTAGGCCCTTATCCCCCAAAAACGCGCTGATGTGTACGCGTTTTTTTGAAAAACGGCCTTTTTCCGTAAATTTATTATTTTTTTGGTATTTTTGAGTAAATTGCCCTATGTCTCAAGTACATGATAGAATCATAACTCTAAAATTGGTTATTTAGCATTGATTATAACTCCAAAAGGATTTGGAAAAGCAATAAAAAGAAAAAAAAGCCTAACTAGTGAAAATGAAAGCTTGTTAGAATGTGGCTTGATTGACAACAAAGGAAAAATATTTGATCTGGAGGTTCATCCATCCACTAATCTTCAAACAAAGTTATACATTCTTTTCATCGATAAAATCATACATGAAGAAATTATAAAACTTACGTTGATCTCTTAAAAAACTCCACAATCGCATTGAATTCTTTGATAACCTTTTCATCCACACCATTTCTCAAGAGTTGCGTATAAGATAACCAACCAGCAGTGAGTGCTATATTTGCCAGGGCCAAGGGTCCTGAAATCGCCTCGTGTAGCCGGAACTTCTCGGTGGCCACCAATTTTTTCTTCAAAAAAATCTCTATATCAACCAAAACTCCTTGTAAAACGAAGAACCAAGTAATTTCCCACGTAGGCTTTTTGCGGATTATATGATAATATATCAATTCATGCATAAAACCAGAAGTGACAAATGTTGCAAAAACAGCAGGCAATGAAGCCCATCTGGATCCAATTACACGGGAAGAAATGGTTTTTATAGGGCTGTATATGGTCAGACGAAGTGCCTCTGAGACCCTAAGGTTCCATCTACGTCCCCAAAAGTCTTGCAATGAAGTGGCTCGAACTGGTGCATTGAACTGTGGTTCGAGTTCCACACAAGGAAGACAGATCTGAGCTGGGATTGCAGCCACAGCCAACAAAAATTGAATTGTAAGATAAGTATGGAAGAAGTGAAGGATCAACAGTACATGTTTATGAAGATATTGCTTAAAGTTATAGGAATAAAAAAGTAATGTCAGCAACGAAGCTTTATTTATAGCCTCTAGGATCAAACTGGGAACTCTTGGATCATTTCCCTGAAATGGGGTTTCACCCTTCAGAACCTTGACTGAGTTTTCTTTGATTTTGAAGGGTGAACAAGCTGCGAGGATGAAAAGAATAAAGTTTGCAGGAGGGGGTGAAAGGGGACCTCGATCAAAGGCAAATAAAAGAAGCTTGAAATTGGCCATCCATGAAAGGACAAACACATGTGCTGCTCCAAGATGGAAACCATGAATGTTAAAGGGGAGAATTGATAATAGAAAGATGACAGGGAAGATTGAAACAAGCCTTGGGAAGCCCTTTGATATCTTTGCTGAAATGTGATACGAATAAGACAATGAAAATGTTGTTAAGACCCATAACTTAATCAAGTTATTGAGCTCACTCTCCATTTCTCACCCTTTTAGTTTTCTTGATGTGTAATACGACAGTATATATAAGGAATTGGACAATTAATTAATATAGTTAATGCTGTCAGAAGAAAAAACAACTTTTTTTAAGGGTTCTTTTGCTAAAGACATGAAAGCCCGGGAGACTAGGAATGGCCAAATTGCAGAGCAGTCTTATAGTTTGCCAAATTAAACTTAATTTCTGTAAATTATGACCTCCGTTTTTATTTGACAGCTCCATACTAATAAATTAAATATTAATTAGTAATTAAAATCGCCAACCGACTCCGTAGATATCAATAATCTTGTTTAGTGGTTTGGAATACGTGTTAATCTTTTTATTTATTCAAGGGTAAGAAAGAGTACACTCATTGTATTAAAAATAGTAATTATAATTATTATATTTTTTTTGAATTTAGGGCTTAAAAGTTTAGAGTTTTTATCAGTGTTTGTATTTTTTTTAGTTTAAGGTTTACATTTAAATTAGGGACAGTGAACTTTAACGGTCCATTATTAAGTACTCAATTAAGTACAAAAAGGAAAAAAAATGAGAAGAACTTAGTTGCTTTGTTTGAAAAAGTTTAATGATCTTTTTGATATATTTTAAAAGTTCATGTGCTTAAAATATAAAAAAAAGCAAAAATTTAATGGCTTTTTGCATGTTTAAACTTAATTATTTTAGTTATATATTTTTATTGTAATTATAGGGGTAAGTATTGATGATTCTAGGGACGAAATTAGAAATTTTTTTTAAGAAGTTAAAATTAAATTATAATTTTTATGATAATAAAATATAACTTTAAAATTATATCAAAATTTTATTAATTTAAATTTTTTAAGAGAATCAAGTCAGATGCGAGCCCTTCTAAATTCGCTTTTGTCTATATCTCTGATGAAATCGAAACTTCCGCAGCTACCTCTGACGCTCTTCACCTACCTTATCTCCTAAATTCGCTTTTGTATATCTCTCTGATGAAATTGAAATTTCCGCAGCTACCTCTGACGCTCTTCACCTACCATAGCTGACCATTTTTAATGAGAAAAAAGAGAAAACTGTGATATACGAGGCACAGTGTAGCTACAATGAGAGATACAGATGCTTTGTACTTCAATCCTCTCACATTTTTCCCTCCAATTTTCCCTTTGCATTAATTCCTTCGTTGCGCTCCACCAAATACAGTGGCAACTGGCAAACAGATATTTCTTATTCAAGTCTTCGAAATAATGTTACAAAACAAACATGCATTCAAAGGATCATCTACCATCACCTTCGCATATTGTCTAATGATTTCACAGGGTCGAAAACGATTTAAATTTTTAGTACTTTTATCATTCTATTGTTAAATATTTTTTATATTAATTTTTGGGTAAATTACAACAAAAGTTGTTAAATTATTAGTGAGGTTATATTTTGGTCAATCATCACGAATTTTTCAGCCAAAATTTAAATAACTTTTTTTTCGATCTCTGACACTGACTCAAAATAAACTTAAATCTAAAGTATATTCTATTTTTTGATGGTTACTGATTTACTGTACCAATCATCGAACCGTCACTTAAGCTTGCTAGCTGAATTTAAAAAAAAACTTAATAACTTAGTGATTCAAATAAATTTTTTTAAATAATTCAATGAACACACGATAGTGATCACCAATTGAAATTAGACATTCCTCTCCCATCTTGTATTTGCTAACACAAAAGCTCTTTAGTACCTAATGTTTGAGTTATTTTTCCTTAATTTTTTGTCATGGCATTTCATTCTAATTAGTTAGCTTTTAGCTTCTAACTCCGGAACATATTTTTACATTGTATCATTTTAATTCACATTTTTAAATATTTATATATCAAGCAATACCTCTGACCCAAATTATTGATAAAAATTAGAAAGTATAAAAGAAAAAATAAATTACGTTAAATAGGTTTTTAAAGAAAAAGAAAAAGCATTACAATCTAACGAGTAATCGTCACTACATAAAAGTTCAATTGATTTATTATATCAACTAAAGTCATAATACTATATACATTCCACATTAGTAAGTACAAAAAGTATGATTAAGTACATTTGAAATTTATTAACTACATATTCATCAAGATTATTTGTGTCACATTAAAATAATTTATGTACTTGTGAGTTCATTTATGAAAAGAGGAAGAATAAATGTGTATTTTGACACTATGGATTAGTTTGTCAATGCTTTCGAAAAGTGCTGTGGAAAAGTGCTTTTGAACAGTTTGGTTTAAAATTTGAGTGTTTAGCATTGCTGTCAAAAAGTGCTTTTGAGAAATAAAATATCCATTTTAAACATGTTATTATCAAGTAACAAATGCATTTAAATAAAATTTAAATTAGTTAGTATTATTATATTTTAATAAAAATAAAAAAATTACTATAACTTGTTAATATTTTCATATAGGAAATATAATTTTAAATATTTTAAGTAATAAATATTAATTACTTATAAAATTTAATTAGAATATATAAACTGCATTTTAATATTTAAATATAACCATTAAAAATTTATAATTAGTATTTAAAAAAATTTTTTTTTTTTAATTAATGATTTTAACACATTTGTAATTAAGCACCAAGAAAAAAAAAAGGGAAAGTACTATGTTATTGAAGGGGTGAAAAAGTAATTAAGCACTAAAAGTGTTTTTGGGAGAGAAAAAGCTAAAAATTTTAACTTCTCCTTTTCAGAAGTGCTTTTGAAAAGCACTTTTGAAAAGCCAAAAATTTCAGCCAAAAGCAGTTTGTTCTGCACAGTTTTTCTTCTAAAAGTATTTTTGGAGCCAGAAGTATTTTTTTTAAGCACAGAAAAACAAGTATGATGGGTTGTGTCGTATGGAAGTTCCATAAACAACTTTTGATCTCTCTCCACTCAATCAAGTTTGAGACAATGAGAGAGAAAATTATGTATGCATTGAATTTCTACAAGACCTACAGTAAATTGTAGTCCAAAGCACATGACTCAAGATGTCTCGAGGTCTATATGTATTTTATTTATAAATGTATGGTTGAGAAAATTTTATTTTATGAAAATTATTATGTTTATGAATCACAAAATTAGTTAAAGATCTTTAGGTTGTCTTTATTTATAGAAAACAACTTTCTAGAAATGATTTTTAGAAAATTGATTAATTTTCTAGAAAATTTGATATTTTTTAGTGTTTGGATGATTTTGTGTAAAATATTTTTCATTATTTGATAAATTTTTTAAAATATTTTTTTAAAGTTGATTTCCATGAAACAAACACAACATAAATCATATTTGTTACAAAATAGTATAGGAACATTTCCTTTTGACAAATGAAATTTATTTTATAATAAGATAATACTTCATATCTTATATAGACTTAATAAGAACGAATGATTAATTAAAAGTTACATATATTAAACATATGAGACTAGATAGTGGCATATTGAAGTTGGAAGAAATAAACGAAGCCAAAACATGCTTTCAACTAGAGGTGCTTGGGGGCCGGGACGAGTCCAACAAAAAATTTAGGCCCATTTGCTAGGCCTGGCTCGGCCCTAAACTTTTCCAAGCTTGACTCGAATAAAAATGCTTAAACCCAGGCCCGACCCAGTCCAACCGTATTAATTTTATATTGTTTTTATATAATTTTTAAATATATATAATACATCAAAAATACTAAAAACATTAAAATAAATATTTCCCAACAAATTGAAAATAAAATTTAAAAATTATGTATACTTAAATAACACTAAGATAGATACAACTTAACAAGCAAATGCCTTTAAAATAATAACAAAAATTAACAATAAAACAAGTGTTATACAATATCCAAACAATAACAACAAAATAGTAGTAGCATAATAGTGAAATGGTAGCAAAATAGGGAGAAAACAACAAGAAAATAGTAGTCTTTTGTCCTTTTGTGAATTTGGGCCGAGCCTGGGCCAAAATGCCTTACCCGAGGCTCGACCCGTTTTTTAAACGGGTCCTATTTTTTTTACCGAGCCCTTTTTCGAGCCTATATTTTTACCCAAAACCACCCACTTTTTGGGCGGCCCGACCTATGAGCAATTCTACTTTCAACAAGTACTCATATTTATGTTATAAAATATTTATTATTAAAAAATATTTTCTTTTCCAAAAATAAGTCACGTGAGTGGCTAATGCAATTCTTTTTTGAGAATAGCTAATGTAAAATCTTTATGATATTGATATCATGCAAACCAAAACCCTAATATTGCACAAACAATTATTTTGGGACCTTTAGAATGATATATTTTCACAAGTCCAAGAATTATCTAATGCAGAATTGGAGTTAGCCATTGGGTTTGACGAAATAAATTAATTTCACCCTCTTGACTTTTTCCTTTAATTACACAAACTCTTAACAATGTAGGCTATAATTTTTATGTGTATTTTGTTTGTGTAATTCTAATAGGTAGAGGAAAAATCAATTTATAATGATCAACCTTTAATCATGTACATCCATTAAGTAACTGAATAAATGGATAGAATTTAACTTTGTTGCACAAGCGTTAGTAAAATAACAGTAATATAAACTTTTATATTAATTAGAAGATCGAACAAGAACTATATTAATACATATATAACTAGAAAATAGAAAACAAAATTAAATTGAAATATTATACTAGTAGTTGAGGCCTGTTTATACAGTCTCCTTAAGACAGATTTGATCGCTCCTTCGGTGCTGGAGAAACGTCAATCGATTGTCTCGCAGGATACAGCAACAAGATGAGCACAGTAGTAGCATGACTGCAGTAATCAATGAATAGTGGCCTTGCCTTCATCTATCATCGAAAAACAGATTGAATAATATGAAGAGAAAGGATATCTTGAAAACTTTGGAAACTATTTCAGTGTGTATCTTCCCTATCAGATTATTAGTTTTTTAAAATAAATTCAAAGGGAGAATTTTTTAAAATATTTGACTAATGGAGCCAAAACGTGTCCATGAATCAAGGAGAATTTAACATTAATTAAAGGCATTAACTCCTTTTGATTCCAAAAAGATAAGCTCTGCTGAGGAAAAGATAAGCCCAATCGATCCAGATATTTCACGTAGCCCACGTCCTGCGATGCACCCCAACCCCGACAGGTTTGGATTTGCACCCCCTACGTGCGAGGGAGAGTATTAATTTAGTCATTCAATAACCACCAGGTTGGTTCTCATATATAAACATATTCCACTTTTGATATCTAACCAATGTGGGACTAAGCTTTTCATTTTCCTCAACTTAATTCACAAGTGGCTTACTTTGAGCATCATTTTCTCATTCATTACTCAATTTTAAGCATATGATATACCGTTGTAAAGATCTCATAGAGTAGAATATAAAACCATAGTCCTATGATTCAAATATCCACCTTTACTAATCGATTATATGCCTCAAAGCTTCCAAAGTATCTATTTTTTCCAACAAACTTCTTTAAAGTAAAACACTCGTCATTATTATCATATTATAGTGAATTACATAAGTAAGTTATAGCAGTTGTATATGTTGCTACCTTAAGTTGCCCATTTGCTTAAAATGACTTGCAACGGATGTGCTGAACCGCAATGGCCACTATGACTTGACACTGCAAAAAATTGGGCAAATGAAGTAGAAACAACACCAAGGTTTGTTTATATAGTTTGGTTTCCCTACGTCTACGAGCCTATCTCAATGAGCAATTTCATTATCTTTTATCACTATTACAACAAGTGATTCACACTCTATCACTCCCCAAATATAGAGATATCACATTTGAACCTAAAGACTATAACACTCGCCTCCAAATTTCCCCTTGAGAACTTGGATAGTAAACACTCAACAATGTTTACAATAACATGTTTTCACTTTCTCACAAAAAATTCCTTAATGAACAAATTAGAATGCACTCAATAAGCTCTCGTTACATAACCTATACAAGTCTCAAACATATATCAATTTCGGCTTGCTAACATAGAATCAATCGAAGATCTAATTTCCAAAATAGCTACATAGTATCCATCGATTTTTCATGTTTCAAGGGTTTATTTGATTCACACAAATCCAATCCAATATCCAAATTACCAAGGATTGGTTTTCAAAATAGACCAAAGTATCTTCAATATAACCACACATAATCAGGTCCAAGGACTTTCTTCATTAAATTGTCAAACCAAATAAGACTGCCAAGTGCCACTCAGCAACTTTCAGCTCATTTTGCCTAATTTAAGTTACATATTTCCTTATATATACTACAACATTAAAACTTAATATAATAGGACCTTAAGTATCACATCATGATCGCAATGATATTTTATAAAGATTTTTCTATTTCAAATAATTTCAAAATTTATGTGCACACAATCATAATAAACAAAAAATACGTCAATTTTATATCAGAAACACAATAGTTGAGCTCAGGGTGTCACATTATCATAAATATTATACATCAATACAACTAAGACTCATTCTATGTGCATGTTTTTTAAATGTCTTTGATTGTAAGAATTTAGTTAATGGATTTGCAATTATGAGATTAGTTCTAATGTGTTTTATAAACACTTTTTGTTTCTGAACTTTGTCAAGCTCAAATCTTTAAGGACTGAAATTTAGAAAAATTTTAAGACTTAATTGTATGAATGGTAAGATGGCGAAATCTACAAGAAATTTTGGGAAAAATTTGTGACTGACGAGTAAATAGTTAGGCTTCAATTCTAGTTTGGTTAGGATGAAATTGGCTGGTTTCATAGTGGGAAATATAATGATTGATAGTGATTGGCTAAAATGGAGTAGGAGACCGTGCAAGCTTTGGTTGTATATATATATGAGTAGTGAGAAGAAAATTCTCCTGAATATTAGTTAGAAATCTCTTTCTTGTCTGCAATGTCTTCTTCTATTGCACTGAAGAAGAAAAAAAAGAGGTTCGAGAAAGATCTGTATGAGGTGCCAAATGCCAAGTTTGAAGTTTGGGGAGACAAGAATTCAATAATCTGGTAAGCCCTAAGCCTCATTGTACTCGTGGATTAGAGAAAAGGGAAGTAAGGATTCTCGAAAAGTTTTGTATAATTAAGGATTCTGGGTTTTTAAGGTTTGAGTACCTTCAAGTTATCCGATAAATGATTGTTATACTTAGCTACGAGGACAAAGGAAGCTTTGGCATTTGGACAAGCTAAGTTGTCCAGGATAAATGAAGTAAGGTGAGTCTATGCACTTGACTTTTGGATGATTATTGATGTTGTGTTATTTGTTTAAACCAAATTCGTGGCTACTTTTAGTTATGTATTAGACCATGGTCGTGTATTATGATGTAGGTTAAGTAAGTTGTGCATGCATATGATTGCAAGTATATTTGTTGAGTGTTATATGGTTGCAAAATGTCGAATAGATGCATGTTGAAATGTATGTGATAGCTACTAGCTTGATGAATTGCATGAAATACATGAATATAGTGTATGTAGAGTACGGAGGTATTTTACCTTGACGGGGTAGATGAAGTTAGGAATATCGGTGGAATGGAAGAATGGGCGGATTGTTAAGGGAATACATAGGAGTATAGTTGTGCCGTGGAATGATATCATCTAGCTCGCTAGAATGAAACCGTGACGATGGTTATTGACTGGTCCTTCGGGATGACATCGTAACAATGGTTTAAAGGTTCCATAAAGTAACACTACGACGACAGTCTGCAGGCTCTATCGGGTGAAACCGTGACTATGGTATATAGTTACTACAAGGTGACATCTCAAAAGATGTTCAAGGTGTAAGACCATAGCTCAAGTATGGTAAAAAAATAAAGTTCGTCAAGACATTAAACATGGGGTTACAATATGTAAGACCACAGCTCGGGTATGACAACAAATAAAGTTCGCCAAGATGTTAAACATAGGGTTACAAGGTGTAAGACCAGCTCGGATATGGCGTCAGGTGAAGTCCGCCAAAAATGTTGGGTTAGGGAGCTGACAGGACAAGGTAAGGAAAATAGAAGTATGACCTACTCGGAGAGTAGCATGAATGGACGAGTACGAAGCGTTTGAGGACGCGGGTAAACGGGAAAGCCCAATGCTCCACCAAATTAGAAAGATAGAAAAAGTGAGTAGGAACATCTAAGAATACAAGTAAGCTATTGACAAGGGATAACTATGTAGAGATATGAGTCCACGAATTTTAGCGAGTAAACCAAAATTGGGGGTGATAGTGAAATGATCAAGCAGAAACTAATTTTAAGGGTCCGCGAGTAAAGGTTAGCCAGTAACTAGACGGGCTACAAGGGTTAACAGAAGAAGAGAGCTTTCAAGGGCTACCTTGGACGGGTAGTTCGTTGGGAAGTAGTGGAGGATATGGCTTTTTAGGAACTATCTATTAATTTAAATTTCTAGAAGATTGGAACACGGTGAACTAGTAACTTAAGGCTAGTTGTAAAGTATGAATCCGCTAGGGTGATGGGGCGTCTAATCGGTTAGCTTATCATTATGTTTAAAATGATGAGTTGGATTAGAAGGAGTGTTAAAGCGGAAAAAATCTCAAGGTTAATCTAGCCTGGGATAAACGGATCAGGGTAAGGATTTGAATTTAAAAAATAAGTGAAAGTCAGCCAGTAGTAGGCAACGAACCTTATACCCAAGTGTATGGTTGATTGTAAGAGAGTAAACTTGCCAAAGTATAAAGGAATCTGACATGAGAAGAAATCAGGATAGAACTATAGCGGACCATTTCCGTAAAGGTCACATTCACATCCAAGATAGAGAATAAGTCCGCTAGTGATGAACGGTAGAAAAAGGACAAGGTGTAGACTATGTCGGTGAAATTTGCGAAAGGCCAAAGATAAACAGGGAGTTGAAATCTCTTCTTTAAAATTTTATTTCTTGAAGACTTCGAATTATTTCCGTTATATTGGTTTCACAGAATCTTACTGAGTTCACTTGAACTTATGAATATATTGCTTATTTGCAGGATATAGGTTTGACTTGAGAATCAAGTGGAGAGACCAAGTCATGCACCTCTAGCTTATGGGATAGGCATGAATGTCGTTCATGTGTATAGAGGGGCTCCCTTAGAGGCCATGCCTCGGGGGTTAAGTCGAAGAAAATAAATTTAAAGTTTAAATTTAGAATTGGAAATATTGCTAAGATTGTAGGGCAGTAACTTTTAGAAAATATGTTTATTAATACAGTTTAATATGTAATTTGAATGTTTAAGAGTGTGAGGAGATTCAAATCTGAAATATCATCAAGTTATTCAGTTCTTTGCATCATCCAGTACCTGAACCTGGTGATCGGGTCTGGTATAGGGTGTTACAAACTTGTTCTTTAACGATAAGATATTTCAATTCCATATGATTTGCACATTAGAATATTTGTCAATCTTGGAGAAAAATATTATTGTGAAATTGTCACGATAAATTTTCAATGGCTTGGTAATGGCGTCAACTACCCTATGTCCGAAAATAAAATTCCACAACCATAATGTATGAATTGTAGCCTCAAAACATCCCACTAATTTCACTTTCATTATAAATGATGCAATGACAGATTGTTTAACACTTTCCCAAGATATGGCTCTATCAACTAGATAAATATATAGCATAAAGTGCACCTCCAACTATTAAGATATCTAGTAAAATATGAATCCAAATATCAAATCACTTTCAACCAATTGGATCTTTTATACATGAGTATGTAAATCTTTATCACATAAAGAACTTTGAAGGCTAGGAGTTTTGAGGAACATGTATAGGGTATGAGAATGCGAAACATGACTCATCTACTTCACCAAGCCAAGTTGGAGATTGTTATGATTTAGTGCTCTAAGTGTAGTATATTCATCAATTTATACTCATCATTTTTCAAAAAAATTGGTTTAAATAAAATTTCATTATACATTAATATCATTTGTATATGTCCTCAACGGTTTTTGCTTGCTAAGCAAAATGTAAGAAAATATTGGCTCATTGATTATCTAATGTTTAACTAATATTAATGTAACAATCTGTTTTTTAATGGTGTCAAAAATGATGATTTTGGAACCCCATTTTCGACGAGTGAGTTCATAAATATTATATTTAATATTTACGAGGTTAGTGTAAAGTTTAATTAAAGTTTGGTCTATTTAATTTTTTTCACTTGGATAGTTAATTAAGGTACAATGATTAAATTATAAAAGTGGTAAAAGTTATTCACTAAGGATTTTTAATTAATCGAAGGACCGATTGAGTAATTGGACCCTTCCAAATGTGCCAAACAGTGGTGGATGAGCTAGAATCCACTAAATTTTGGTTAATCATGCATAATTTTTATTAATTAAAAATTAATAAAATTAATTTTGATTAATTAGTTAATAATCAAGTATAAAAGACAAATTAAATGAAACAAAAAATCATTTTATTTTCTTCTCTTCATCTTTCTCCATCGAAACCACCATGGATGATAAGCTATCAAGGGTCTAAACATTTGGTCCTCAAATTTCTATGGTAATTTCAAGTCCCTTTCTTATAACATTTATGTTTTTAGGTCCTGAGAGCTTAATTTAGTTAGCCCATGTATCGATTTGAAAAAAATTTTAAAGGTTTAAAAAGTTGTCATTTATGAATGCTTAAAGAAATTTGTATTAAATTGTTAGATTTTAAGCTTAGAAGTGAAAAAGGACAAATTTGTAAAGTATAATTGCTAGTTTTTGAATATAGGAGCTAAAGAGTGTAAATTTCAAAATTGATGTTAAATTTCTATAAATATAGATAATAGAGGACTGTAGAAGGATGAAATTTAGATTGGTTTCGAAATCAAAGCTCAAATTTGAAAGTTATGACAATTTCGATTTTAGAGACTAAATTGCATAAAATACAAACTTTTAAAGGCATTTGAAAGATGAAATTGAATTGACATATGCATATAATATGATGATATAAAGTATTTAGAATTGATAAATTGAAATGAATTGTTGCATAGATTGAGAATTGAACCAAACCGAAGACAACCGGAGAAAAGACAAAATTACTGATTAGTTCTTGAGATTCAACTTGTTTGTTGATTTAATCAGGTAAGTTCATATGGCATAGTTATATGTAATTGTAGTGTATATTTGTTTAAATTATTAATTTGTTTATATGTAAATGTAATTTGAATTGTTCATGTTTTTGTACAAAAAGGTGATATATAGACTAAATTGTAAAGAAATGGTTATATGTGTTAAATGGGCCCGAGTGAGCGTATTAAAGGATATGATACGATTGACATGACAATAGGCTTATTTGCGTTCTTATACGGGTTTAGCACTTCGGTGCTCTCTACTTAGTGCTTCAGCGTTCTCTGTTTAGCACTACGATTCTTTCTGGTCTGGTGTAGTTGCCCGTGTATTCGAATCTATTTATTATATTTCATCGGGCTAATTGATTAATGAAATAGAAAAATAACAATGGAATACTACAAGTTTAATGTTCAAATTGTTATATGATGATTAGATAATGCAAATGGTATTGAATTGTGGATTCTATGTGTATGATATTAAATTGAATAGAATATTAAATGTTGAACTAATTATATGATTCGGTTATATGATGAACTCACCTTATTGTTGTAAAATGTTATGTCATGTAAATTGTGTCAAGTTAGTTAGTTTAATACGTTTAATTGTAAATCGAGGTAAGTTTATCATTTTAACACCTATGAACTTACTAAGCATTTGAAATGTTTACCTAGTTGTCTTTCCTTTTTTTGTAGATTGTCGATTTGTAGGACATGTCGATCGAATCACATCGAAGCTCACACTATCTTGCTATCGACTCGATAGAGTTTTGGTCATTTTAATCTCGGTTATGTGGCATTTTGATAGGTGTTACATATATGAGTTTTCTTGAAAATGATAGTTAGGTTTGAATCTTGGCTAATGGTTGAATTTGAGAAATTTAGTGTTCATATTTATGTCTGTATGTTTGGTAATATGTTAAGTTATAAATGTGGTACATGTATGACACATTGCTTGATGAATTGATATGGTATATGAGGGTATAGAATAGCTTAAAAGCATGATGAAATAAGTTGAATTTGGTCAGGCTGGATTGATAAGTTGACGCCAAATTGTGGAATAGTTGCATTGGACAATTTTTGCAAATGGTTAAATACATGAATTGGAATTGTTTTGGTTAGTTTCTATACAGGTATAAGTGTGCCTTTAAGTACCATTTGAGTGTGTTAATATCTTAACATGAAAGGGGTACAAAAATGCAAGTTTTTGACATTTTTGGCTCAAAGGCATCAAAACCTTAGAAAGGGGTATTGGTACAATAGTGATTTTTCTTAAAATTTCAAACATCAAACTTAAAAATGGTATTGATATAGAGATGAAATGTTGCTATCTTGCCAAAGGTATTAGTACTTTATGCCTGGTATCAACACTTTTATTTTTAATTGAATTTTTTTAAAACATCGAAGCTCAAAATGGTGTTGGTACTGATATGGGGTATCGATACCCATTCTGAAAACTTTGAAAACTTTGAAAATATTGCAATTTGGTCCTATTTCATGCTCAAGTCTACAAAAAAGCTTTCGTAAACTCGATTAAGGCCTAGATTTAATTGTGTATCATAATATCTAGGTGTTCTAGACACGGCTGAACATTTGAATGATTTATTTATTGTGTATTTGGTCTAAATTTTTTTAAATGTTTCAAAAAGTCCCTATTTATCTCAGATTTGTCTTTAAAGCATTTGTATATTCATATAAGACCCAGGAAAGAATGTCTATGATATTCAATGTTGTATCATTGTTGATTGCATGAATGATGATTTTACTTTAAGTTTATCAGTAGTTGCTCTGGCAATGATTGTAGGATCCTGAAGTTCGGACCCGGCGATCGGGTCAGGTAAGGGTCTTACAATTAAGTTGCATTATATGGTTGGATCATAGTGCGAGAAGACAACTTATATTAATTGCTAATCTAAATAGTCCGTAGTCTAATTGAAAATAAGTAAATCGATTGAAAAACTATTATATATATTCTATCAAGTATAATTGAAAAGATTCTTTGTCTAGGGCATCATAGCGGATGACTCCCAAAAGATAGATACATAGATGTCATTGTCTAGACTGACAATGTAACAGTCCGGTTTAGAACCTAGTCAGAATAGTGGTTTTGGGACCACAAATCCGAGTTAAAAAATATTTTAATATTATTTTCTGTACTTTCAATATGTGATTAAGCATGTGTGAAAGTTTCGTGAATTAATTTTGTTGTTTGTGTGCTTAATTTGAGAAAAGAACTAAATCGCATAAAATGTAAAAATAGCCTTCTATTTGAATAATGGCCAAATTGATGTGTCTTTATAAAGAGGAAGTCCTTAAGCATTAATAATGTTAATGGACGGTAAAGGTCATTGAATATACATGTTTTATATGTTATATTAAAAGGTTAAATTTGTAAAAGGATTAATAATGTTAATAAAATAAAAACAAAGCTTAAAATAATGGTTATTTTGGGTGTTATCCACCGAAAACAAGAAAAGAAAAGGGGTTTTAAGCATTTTCAAACATTCAGCCATTGAAGTACTTAGATTAAGGAATATTTTGTTTCGGTTTTTGATAATTTCTACGTTTTTGTAATCGTTGCTTCGTGTACTATAAAACCCATGCTTTAATTTTGAAATTTGATGAAGAATTTGAAATGTGCCATTGATGAATGCTTGAGCTTTGTGATATTAGTTGATGAAATATGAAATATATGTGTTAGATTAACATGTTTTGTCTTTGGATTTTTGGTGAATTTGAGTAATTTGGACTAAATTGTGAAAATAATATTTTGAGGGATTAAAATGTGAAATAAATGAAATGTATGGACTTGTATGGTCATGTTAAAAATTCGGCTAAGCATGGGTACAAGGAAACTTTGTGTATTTTGTGATTTTGTGAAATAGGGACTTAAATGTCAAAATGTGAAAATGTGAGGGTTAATTTGTAAAATGCCCTAAATTTGTATTTTTGGATTGAATTGAATGATTTGGTAAATAAAAGAGTTAAATTTTAATATGTATAGATCAAGAACCAAAGAAAATGGACTTAGAATGAGGAAAGTCGAAAGTGATCGAATAGTCAAATTCGTCCGTCTATATCCGTAAGAGGTAAGTCTATATACAAATAAATGTATTTAAGTTGAATTATTCATGTTCATTTAATATTGAATTGTGATGAATGGCTTTGGATGAGATACGTGTGAAATCCGAGAAAGTACCGACAATGTGTTAACGACCGAAAAGTCCCGTACGAACCTTAGGAATAGTTAGGATTCATATGTCATGACATAGGTATTCTGATATGAGATATCATGTAAGACCACATCTGGGACATTGGCATTGATTTGAGATTTACGTGTAAAACCATGTCTGGGACATTGACATCGTATTTGATTCGTGTAAGACCCTGTCTGGGACAATGGCATCGATTTTTTATTACATGTAAGACCACGTCTGGGACGTTGACATTGTACGAGTATTCCGAGTATCCGAGTATCCTATTTGATTTCGAATGGTTCAGCAAGCAATTCTGAGAAAATAAAGGCTATGTATAATGTGTGATCGTTTCAGGTACATTTGAAGTGTATGCTATGATTAAGTATGAAAGGTAAGTATATGTGAATGTGCACAAGTGAGATATGTGCCTAGACTTGTTGAGACAAATGTGATATATATATATATATATATATATATATATGATTATGGAATGAGCAAAAGAGATACTTTGAGGTATGAATTGTTGGTAAGCAATGGCTAAACAAATGAGCCAAAGAAGAATTATGAATTTGCAATTGAGAATTATTAATGATCTTGTATTTGATATGATTATGTATGTTATATGTTAAGTTTATTTGTATAAGGCTTACTAAGCTTTTGAAAGCTTACTTTGTGTGTGTTTGCATTCTTTTATAAGTCATTAAAGCTACGGAAGGCTTGGGGATCCTCGAGGATCATCATCACACTATCAATCTCTATTTTGGTACCTTTTGAATGTGTACATATTTAAGTATGGCATGTATAATCTAGTTGAAATGGTTGATATTTTGAGTTGTATATATATAAGCTATGTGATATGGCTTGTAAATGAATGTGCATATGGTAATATTTTATCTATGTTTTATTATGCAAAGTTGGCTTATTAAAGATGAAAAGATGTCATAATGAATTGGTAAGTTTGTGGTTGAATTTTGCTTAGGAATTCTTGTGATTAGATTGAGCTAAATGGTACATAAGTTGGTGTGTTTGATATGCTCTTGAATGATTAGAAAAGATGGTCATTTTGGTATGTTTTGGTTACTTTTGATGCTTGGATTAATGCTTAATTGTGCTTGTAGGTATAACCCAAAGAGTGGGTGGCAAATTGGCCTTGCAAATGGTCTATAATTGCCCACAAGGTTGTGCACACGGGCGTGTGACTGGCCGTGTGGTGCAAGTCAGTGTCGACCACGAGTGAGGCACACGAGCGTGTCTTAGGCCGTGTGGACAAGTCAGTATGTATGCCCTGTTTTGCCACTGCTTAGACACACGGGCGTGTCTGAGGCCGTGCCTACCCACACAGGTGTGTGACCTCTGTAACTTCGAAAAATGTTAAGTTTTTGGAAAAATTTTGTATGATTCTGGTTTAGTCCCGACCTCTTTTGAATGCATGTTTAAGGTCTTGTAGACCTATTTAAGGGACTCTTTGATTTGAATTGTTAAATTATGATATGAAATGTTCGTAAAAGATCCGATTTGTCCGGTAATGCCTTTAACCCTAGTCCGGTGATGGTTACGGGTTAGGGTGTTACAGACAATACATCGGACAAAACCCAAGTTGAATTTATCTTAGATCCATTTATGGATTTATTTACTTGTGATATTCATAGTAGAGCATATCTTAATCTTGAGTGGATGATGGACTATGTATGCGTGACTCGTATACTTTGATGTAAATGAAAGTTTGAGTTCAAACAGATAAGGAACCAAAAGTTGGTGCATTGAGTATACGACTTCTATATGATGTAGCATCGTTCCACAATAGTGGAATTCATAACCCAATAAAGGGTAAATGACATCCTCTCATTAGCATTACATGATTGATGAAAAAGGAACGTGGCCACAAGTCATTTGTCATAAGAAAAATGATGTAATATCTATATGTTAGTAATTGACTTTTTCATATCAGAAGATTTAATGGAAACCATGAGATAAAATAGGATAACATTGAGAGAATGGATCTTTTCTCAAAGAGATTAAAAATATCCTATAAAGGTACACACTTATGACAAAGTCATTGGACAAGCATTAAATAAAGTAGCTTTTGTAATGGTATATAATAAGAGAGAGTTCAATCATGGTACTATAATGCAATGACTCCATGATCAAATAAGTTGTAAGTAATAGGCAAAGAGTCAGAACCTAATTACAAATTATTTGAGCCCTAATTATATATGTCCAATCACTCTAGGAGCTTATTCTCAAGCAAATTAGGTGTTTTTTTTTTTCTATATTTTTGTTGATTTTTAGTATTCATTATTAATAAACATTTTTGTTTAGTTTTGTTCTTTTTGAGACCCAAATTGGCAAAATGGTGCCATGGAGGACCTAACAAGGTGTTTGAGTTGGTGTAGGGAGACAAGAATGGCTCGACCTTGAGGAAAACAACATTCAACGTGGGTGTCACGACACTGATGCTTAGAAGTCACGACACCGAGTCCCTTTGTTTCAAGGGTGCAAAAATGCAACGAGAAATAAACCTAGAGCCGACTATCAAAAGAGTCGTACATTGAGGGTATGATGTCGTGACACCGAGCCTCTAAGGCTGTGATATCCTTGAAGGTATTAAAGTGAAGAAATCATGGCCACCATCGAAGATTTCGCAACATCGAGAACCCCCAAAGCCAAAATCGTGCCCACTGCCATGGATGTCGCGACATTGATGCCTAGGTGTCGCGACACTGAAGTTTGACGGATAAAACACTGCAGGGACAATTTTGTGTCCAAACAAGCTTAATTCATTTCTCATTTAAAGGCATACTTGTCAATGTAAGGTTAAATTTTAGTACACTATAAATACTACCTTATAAGCTTTTAAGAGTAGATTTTGGTGGCTAAACATTTGTCTTTAGTTTTCATAGTTTTAGGTTAGGTTTCCATTCTTTTCCTTTTCTTTTCATTTTTAGATTAGGTTTTCTCTTTTCATTTTAGAATAGATTTTATTTTTTTTTTGTTTTATTTCTTCCTTTTTTTTTGAAAACTAATCAAAAGGGAGATTATCAAACTCTTGGATTTCATTGGATTTCCATCAATTTTTGACTCAACAAAGTTTGTATAGTTCATTCATTTTGGTCTCGTAACATATACCTAGGGACATTTAGCTAAATGTTCAAATGGTTAAGTTGTATATGATATGATCCTATACAAATGTTCAAATGGATCACATTGCGACGACGTAGCTCGAAGTCACGACGAACCCTAGTCACAGAATCTGTAACACCCCCTAACCCTTATCCGTCGCTAGAACAGGGTTACGGAGCATTACCAAACTTTTCAGATCAAATATGAACATTACGTAATCATTTAGCATTTACATCATAATTTAATCATATTGTCCCTCTTTTGAGCCCTCTAGGCCCAAAATATGTGTTAGAAAGAAATCGGGACTAAATCGGGTACTCCAGGAATTTTTCGCGAAATTTCAAAAATTTTCCCAAGTGCAAGGGACACACGCCCGTGTGGCCAAGGGACACGCCCATGTGGATATGAGGCATGCCAATGCCTCAGGCCGTGTCCTACCCCGTAAAACTCTCTGACTTAGACCACACGGCCAGCCACACGCCCGTGTGCTAGGCCGTGTGTCTCACACGACTGAGACACACGCCCGTGTCTCTGCCCGTGTGAAAATACCTGGGCATTTTATTTTGAAAATTTTAAGTTGCAGGGGACAAACGGCCAAATCATACGCCCATGTGTTAGCCATGTGGACTCAAAATGAACCTTAAACATCAAGTTTACCCTTCCCTGCAACCTCGAACATCAAGCAACTCAAAACCAATCGTTCAATCACTATAAAACACGATCAAATACCTTAAAAACATGTCAAAGCAATCTTCCTACTAACCGAACCAATGTACCCTCATATGTACTTCACATATATTATCAAAACAATCCATTAAAACACCATTCAAGCCAATTCTAAATTTATGCCAATTTCAATTCAAATTAACCTATATTAAGATCATTTATATACTAACTTAAGCATACCATATTATTAGTCTCAAAATAACACACATATTCATGTATATAAGTAACCAATATCATCTTATAACATCATTTACGTTCACTTCCCAAAATGTCAAACATAAGACATCCTAGGTACATGCTGACACTAAAAGAAATATACATCACCACGTTTTGAGTTAGGGATCATTGTGGATGCTGAATCGACGGTCAACTTTTAAGTACCTAACCTGCGCAAGGAAAACAAACCATACGCTGAGTATAAACTCAGTGGTATTTTTTATAATCCGAAATATTTTAAGTAAAATAATTTAACATACATAATTAATCATACATTAACAATAGTCATTCAACTAATCAATTCATAAACAAAATCGTTTATAACATATTCAATTCATATCATTCGCTATTTCAAATAGCTTTTCACAGTACAATACACAATCCATATGTCTCATTTCCATTTCACATTCGGTATTTTCATATACCTTTCATAATATCACTTTTTTTAATTTCCCCTATTAACATAACTCGGACTCGAAAGGATACATGGATCCAACCAAAACACACCAGTTTGGCACCCAGTGCCTCATTGGATAATTCGAAGAAATAAGTTGACACCCAGTGTCTCATCGGCTATGCCGAAATAAATTGGTACCCAGTACCTCATCGAATTTATCCGAAGTATTAATTTGACACCCAGTGTCTCATCGACTCGAAGTCGAAGTATCTCTGAACTATTCCAATCCTCTTGCATGCCATCTATATCTGACTCATCCCGATACAGTTAATAGGGTTTAAATTCATTTTTCGTATGCCACAATCATCCAATACTCAAATATCACAAATTCACATACATTCAATTCATTATCATAATGATAATAACTCACCTCATTTACTTACCATAACATTTAATCAAAATACAACAAATAATAATTACTAGATTCGGATTATAGAAATACAAACCATAATTTTCGAGCTACTCCTCGTCAACTTTATCTTTTTCCTTCTTAGCCGAGATTTCCGGCACAACATTAGCAATTAAGCTTTGAACCCTTGAAAACCCTAAATTTTTTTCTCCATTCTTTCTCTTTTTCTTTTCTCCCTTTTTCCCTCTGTTTCGTTTCTTGCTTTTGTTCTTTTCTATTTTTATTTATTTGTTTTACTTTAATTATTTAATTATACTAATATAATATAATAATATAATAATATTTACTTAAATAATAAGTAAATATATAATATAATTTAATATATGAATTTTATTTTGACACATGTTTTCATCTACACCATCCACTTGTCAATTAAGGTTTAATTGCTTATTTAGTCCCTTTACTTTTTCTTTAATCTATAATTAAACTTTCATCCTTTATTCAATTTAATTCTTATACTTGATTACTCATAATTTAAATAAATTCACCTAATCAAAACCTAATTAACCACACAACTAATTAAAAATATTTACGAATCTGTTTTACGAAAACGGAGACCCGAAAACACACTTTCCGACTACCTGTGACTATTGAGTCGTTACAGAGTCACGTCACGACGAGAAAATCCTTGAAGTCGCAACATTAAATCAAAATTTTGTAATCATTACAATTTGATCCATTTCGACCCCAGGTTAATAAAAGAGCTATCATAGGCTCGTATAAGACCTGGAAATGATAATGCAATGTATGCACATGATTTATTTGTATTTAATTGTATAATGATATTGGATTGCATATTACTAATTGTAGTTGCTCTAAGAACGAATACGACACTTTATAGCTTGAACCTAACAATTGGGTCAAGTATAGGGGTGTTACAGCATCAATGTCGACATTAAGCATGTGGGGTGGAGGTTCATACACTGTAAAATTTGGTTGTGTTCAGAACCACTCCTTTTCAGTTCAGTAGGAATGACTTCTAGTTCAAAAAATAATGCAATTCCTAAACCATTTGGCCCAAACTCCCGGATTGGATCATCATCAATTTCTACTTCCTTCATTCTGAGCTTCCTCTTTGTTCTCAACTTCCTCTTCATTATCAACCCCAGTTGCAGTTTCATGTCCAGAATTGGATGTCCCTTTGTTGGTGCAAGTTGTAAAGAGAACATCATTCGTTCTCATCAATCCTATGTTAAAACCAATATTACTTATGGATTGTCTGATCTGTCGTAATTTAATATGTCAAATCAAGCTCTGCATTACACTTAACGAGCTTGTTTTCGAGTAATTTAAATGTTCTTTTTCTTGTTTTTCCTTAGTTTTAGTTCTTTGTTTTAATAAGTGAATTAATGTATTTTATGCTACTTTTGATACCCGAATTGGCTAAATGCACCATAGGGCCCTAACGGTTGATCGAGTGTTGTAGGGAGTCAATAGTGGCCCGAACATGGACGAAAACATCACCTAGAAGAGTGTATTGCAATGTCGAAGTATGGAAGTCGTGATACCCTTAACAGTGTTGAAACGAGAAGAACTGGGACCATCTATAGTGGTATCGCGATACCCAACCTCTTAAGGACCCCCTATTTCAAGACTGTCGTGGATATCGCGATACTAAACCATAGGTATCGTGATACCCTTGTCGAGCGAAGACAAAATATTCCTGCAGGGGGTAGTCCTTGTCCAACTCCAACACCAATCAAAAACACATGTTGAGGGACATTTTGGGCACAATTTTTTAGGTTGTAATTAGATAAAAAGCCTTCTTTTGGCTGAGAGAAAGAAAAGACTTTAGATTATTCATTTTTTTTCACCTTTTTTTAGCTTAGGGTTTAATTGCTTTCTTCATCTTTTAGGGTTAAAGCTTGTTCTTTTCTGGTTTTATGCTTAGTTAGTTAGTGGTTAGTTAACATTGTAGCTTGGTGTTAATTGCGTTTTAATACCTTAACTTTCTTTGTATTCACACTCTAATCCTTAGTTCAATATCTTTCAGCTTAGTTTCATTTTACCTATTAAAAATCCTTTCTTTGGTGTCTTTATTAATCTTTCTTGCTGCAATTGTTGTTTTTTCTAAGCTTTTGCAAGAAAGTTTGGGTTTTTATTGCTTTGCTTTGTGATTAAGAAAGCTTGGGTTTTAAATGTCAAAATTTAACTATGAAAATTTTCTCCTGCCATGTCACTCAAAAACGCTACCTGCAGGTTGGAGTGCTCAAACTTCGGTTAAAATCAAATTAACCGACCGAACCGATCTAATTTAGTTAATTAGTTGATGGTTGAACTTAATGCGATCGAAGATCGGTTAATGGTTTTTTGGAATTTCAGTTACCGATTAATTCGGTTCAAAATTGGGTAATTAACTGGATTTAATAATTATGTAATGCTTCAAGACTTACAATTTCAATTAATTCGATTAACTTTCAAAACAAATGAATATTAGCAATATATTCTTTTATATGTTTTATACATGTTTTAACCAAAAGACAAAAACATCAATTTCAATTAATTTTGTTAATCAACCAAATTAACCAAAATATTTCGGTTCAAATAATTTTTTTTAAAATTTCGATTTAATAATCCAACCAACCGTTTCTAACATCCCAACTGCAAGGAACATTTTTTTCCAAAATTTCAAACGAAATGACCTAAAACCTTAAATGGCACACATATGCCTAATTTTGCCGAAAATTAAACGGCAAACATAAGATCAGAAATAATTCTTACTCAGCCACAAGCCACAATAGTTCAAAATCTATCAAATTTAACAATAAGTTGACTTGGTGGTGGGATACGTTTTTCTTGAAGTGCTTTATATGCATAATTAGATAACGAAATATGACCATGACCTTTCACAAACACTTAAAAAAAACATTTGAACATGCACACTAAAATCTGCGCATTAGAACAATCATAATCTGGAAAAATAAAAGCAGAAGATCTGCACCTTTACCAACCAAAATAAGCTGCATTTATAAAGTTCAAAGATACTCTAAATTCCAATACAAAAATAATAACTCTCAGGGATCCAGATTAAATGTTCAATGCTAACACAATTTTTAATGTTCTGGAAATGTGAAAGGCAAAAACTAAGGGCGGCATTCTGATATGAAAGCTGAAAACTCATGCAATATATTTTTAAGCAGCTCCCTTCCCCTTCTTTCTCTGGATCTTCTTCATGTAGAACTCCAGCTCTTTGCCCTCCAAGATGTAACTGAAAAACCCATTTCACTAATGTTAGAATGAAATCAATCATAGCTTGAAATACGAACAAAATAGTTGGTGGATGGGAAAGCTATTAGTTATTCAAAAAATTATTCTTTTTCTAGCAATTCCATTTGATAAGCCTAGAATAAAAAGAGAGGTTGAGGCTATAGAACATACCCATCTGCACGGCCACATTGACCAGGCCGTGAAGAGATACAAGCCAACAGTCGACCACTGCCAAATTGTTCCTCGATATGTGGGTCAAGCGCACGATTTTGTTGACGCTTCTCCAGCTTCCTCAATACATGGTTGCTTTTCTTCACCTCCTCAGTAGCAGTTTCACCTTCCTATACACAAAATAAGTTGAACGGCATAAAAATACAAGCAGTGCCATAGTCAGTCAGATATTTATAACATCAAAAAGATAAAATCTTTATGCTCAAGCAGAAGCCCTGAATACAATATTAACCACTATTTCTACTTTTATGAACCCAAGTTGGAGAAGGTGCAGACATCAACTGAAATACATATGCTCGCTTGATGGTAACAACCTCTCTTGTGCACAGACAACAAAATAGCAATATCAAAATCAGTTTAGACAAGTGAAACAATGCAAAGACAAGAATAGCCACTTGCAGGAAAGGGCAAAAGAGAATAACAAAATAGTTCCATTCTAAGTAAAACAGATTTATGTTTATTGGATCATATCCAGGTTCAATTACAATGACACCAAAACATTAAAGGAAGAATACAAACCAAAACAACTACCAAAGCTTTTAAAAATGATTCACACATTGGCATAGGAAGTAATGATAGATGTGAACCGAACAAATAAACGATCTCATACCTCTCCTTCTTTCTTGGCTGCAGCTGATTTCTTCTTGCGACCAATGTCAATGCCATAGTGCTGGAGATACCACTGCTTGAATGGAGCAGCATCAACTTGAACAATAGCACTCTTCACCAGAGTTTGAGTGCGAACCAGCTCATTGTTGGATGCATTGTACACCACATCCAAAATCCTGGTCTTACGAGTCACAGCCTCACTTCCCCATGAGTAGTTTCCGGTGTCGAGCCTCAGAGCACGCCACTTCACATTCCCCACCACGAACCCTAATCCTCCTGACTGTCTTGTTGCTTGACAGCTTTGTGTTAGCAGGTTGCCTTCCAAGCTCATACCTTAAAGAAACCACTAAAACTTAGATTACTCGACAAACCAATATTGGAAACATTAAGTGAAAAGCAACCCAATACGAAAGAAAACCAGGCATCTAAACAAACAAGAAATAAATTTTAAATATAAAAACAAACAAAGTTCAATAAATTGCTTTGAAATCCTCATATGACAATAAAATGAAGCTAAATCTAAAAGTAAAGGCCAAAACTAGATTACAAAATCAGGTAAAACACAAACAGAATCCCATTCTTTTAATCATTCAAAATCAACTTTCTAAGCAACCAGAAAAAAAAATGACCAGGAAAAGTAAAAACAGAAAACAAAAAAGGCAAAGGAAATAAAGGGTTTCGCTTATTACTTTCTCTTCTTCCTCCAAGCCTTCTTTTTGCCACCAGTGGCACGCCTCTTGTGCATTGAATCACGAGAAATACCTATAGTAAAACGACATTAAACACATTAAGCAAAGAACACTAATTACATAATTCAAAGAGAAATGAAATTTTACAGGAATTTGATACATACCCATTTTGGCTGAAGAACAGTTCAAGCCTTAATGGGGTATTTATTTATTTTTTTATTTTTAAAAAAAAAGTGAAGCAACAAGAAGGAAGCTCAGGAATGACGGGAGGAGAGTTGAAGCAGGGAAGGGATATACACACCAGAAAACCCTAGTTTTATGAAATTACCTTTACATCCTTAATGGATTTTGGGCTGGGTTTAAGTTTGGAAGGGTGTAGTAGTCAATGGGTAACATGTTGGGCTTCATATTAAAAGCCCAACTATTATTGAATGCTTTGAACCATGTTGTCATAAGGGAAAACTTAATTCATGTTTGTTTGTATGATTTGTATTGCTTTTTAATTTCTTTTATATCTATTATTAAACATAATCTTTAAATTGCCAAAGAAAAATATAATATTAAAATGTTTTTTAAAAATAAAATCCATTTTTAATTTTCTTTTCTTTTCTCTCATGTATAATGTGATTTGTATTCAATTAAAGTGAATAAGAGATTAGATGAATTTATGCCTATGCACCAATGAATAGAATTTGATTCTCACTTTCCAACATTTATATAAAAATTGTAAAAATATTTCAACTTAAGAGATTGATGAAAATTAAAGATATATATATATATATATATATATATATCAAGTATGAAATTTTCTTATATTTATCAACATGCAATTAATAAATAAACCCTCAACCAAATTAAAACCATAAGAAAATATACGAAGAAGAAGGAAAAACTATAAGCCCAAAAAACAAAAACAAAGCTCAAAGACTAGCCATGACCTAAAACCATTATCTTAAACCTTAAACCACATTTACAAGGAATAAATAATAAAACCCTAAACCATAACTATAACATTAAAATTAAAATCTTAAAGATTAAACCCAAACATAAATTAACAAAATTAATATACGAGGAATAAAGTTAAACAAAAGCAAACCTTAATCCCTATTTAACGAAACCATATATGAGGAACAAGGATAAATGGATGTGCAAATTTTAGTATTAATTAAGAGTTTCTGTAAATTTTATGAAGTGATCTTTTTTTTTTTTTTAATAAAGTCTATTTGAATGGACAGTAACATTAAAATTAATGGTGATAGTGAGATTATTATTGCAGTAGTAAGATTGAAAACAATAATAAATTACGCATTTAGATTCAATCGTAACATATGTGATGAGATGAATTATATTGAAAAAAAAAATACCATTAAAGACATTATTTAAATTTTATAAATATAACAAAATGTGTTTTATTGATATTTATTAAATTAATAATTAAGTCAAATTTATTTATCAAAACGATAAATAGTCAAGCTTTTTAGAATTATATTTTATATAAGATAATATAACATTTTTCCCACTTAGGCATTTAAACTTTTCTTTTTTAGAAGTGGTATTTAATCTTTCATTCCGTTAATAATTTTGGTCCAATCAATTAAAAAGATGTCAAAACCAATCAAAGTTTAGCATTTATAATTAAATTATAGTTTAATATTATATATCTCTTTCTACTTGTTGATTCAAAGATACAAAATCAAGATGTTATGATTTAGCTCTTCAGATACTTGTTTAATAGTTTCCTTGAATTTGCTTTCTTACCATGGGCCAAGCATAAAAGGCTTTTTCTTCTCATTTTGGTTTTCTTTCCTCCATTAAAGCTGCATAATAGGATATTGGTTTTGTTAGTGAGCTTTAATCTTTGACCTTGGTGGTGGCACTCTATCTTTCGGCTTCAATTATTTTTGTTGAGATGTAGTGATAATAGGTTTGGGGAATGGGGTCTGAATTGTAATAGTTTCCTTGAATTTGCTTTCTTACCATGGGCCAAGCATAAAAGGCTTTTTCTTCTCATTTTGGTTTTCTTTCCTCCATTAAAGCTGCATAATAGGATATTGGTTTTGTTAGTGAGCTTTAATCTTTGACCTTGGTGGTGGCACTCTATCTTTCGGCTTCAATTATTTTTGTTGAGATGTAGTGATAATAGGTTTGGGGAATGGGGTCTGAATGATGTTCAAGGTAAGATTTGGGTTGTTGGGATTTTTATCATTATATGTTTTTTAAGGGTTTACGAAACAATTTTGGTTTCTATCACATATTCAAATGCTTTAATTCGGTGGTTGTCAAAGGAAGTTGTGGTAGAATGAACAGATTTTGTGAGAAGAAGAGATTATTGACAAAATCTGGGAAATGACAAGAAGATAAATATATAATTTAAATTTTTAATTTAATTTTCAAAACAATATTATTGGCTATGGAAATTTTCTTAATGTTGTAAACATATCCATTTTGGGGGAAAAAAAAAAGTGCTGAGGGCATTTTTTGGTTTAAGCCATAGTAATTAAAAAATTGCTTTTATACAACTCTTTTTTCGAAAAGTTAATTAAAAATGATAGTATTGTTTGAACTACTATTTTTTTTATGTTTAATTTAAAATAAATATATCTTTATCCTTTAAAAATGCAAGTATTCATTGAATAATTATAATAAAATAGTAGGAAATAGAAGTTGCGGTGGAAGGGGGCTTGGAAAAAAAAGGCTATGGTGCCCGTTCTCATTCAAACCATACCAGACTACCACTTCTCTATCCTATAATAGTTTTCAAGTTAAACACACCATAATAGAGGTCGTAAAGTGGGGGGAAAACTTATTATAAAGTGTCCTAACCTGCCATTTCTACCCAAAAATGACTTCCTTTCTTATACTAGTAAGTTGAAAGTAATCATAATCATAGGTTAAGGGCCTATGATTAGTATTTATCAACTGATGAAGGAATTTACTTCTGAATAAATGGGGTCACAAGTTAGTCCATGCTCGCTCAAGGCCACCTTTGCATACAACATATAATCCATTAATAAGCAAGGTATCAAAGTGGCCACAGTCAGAAAATCAGTACTTTGGATCGAGTTGATCAAAGATTTGTTTTGTCTTCACAACTAATCAAAATTTGATTCATTCTAACTACTGAACCAGACAGATAATATAATTGAATCAACACAAGAAAAGAAGCAATTTCATCTTTCTGCTTGTAAAAAGCTTCAAATCTCTGACAAAACTTTCAGTCTACATTCTCAACACTTGCAAATTCTACAAACAACAGGAAAAATGAAAAATGGCCCACCTACTACTTAGTTACCTGTAGGAAACCTACCTTTACTTGGTTTTACCAAGGACTTGCAGAACGAAGAAAAAGCTCCTTTCAGCTCATCCGGAATAGGGATAGAAAGGGGTAGTGCTAAAGGACGAGGTCCTTTGTGGTGTGCACTCTCGTTTCTCGCAGAAAATGAATGTGCCAATGCTGGTTGCTGCTTGTTAAGCCCTTCGATGATAAATGAGAATGCCCCAAAGGTGAGACAGCTCTGTAGAAGTGCCTGAGGTGCACCTGCATAACCAACCATTTCAAGCCAAAATGAGGTTCAAACTGAAACTGATATTTTTATAACATAAGAATAAGACTTGAGATTCTCGTACCTGGGAAACTTAGAGCAAGTCCAGTGCAGCATCCGGCTACACCAGCATTAATAACTGCAGAGAATGGTAATAACTCTATATCAGCAAAACAAGCACAAAAAAAAAAACAAAAAAGAGGCAATGTTACTCTGATTTTACAAGGCATACCATCATCCTTTCCCCGAAGCCTCTTCAAAAAGCAAACAACCAAGCTGTGAACGCCGGACAAAACTGCAAATGTCTGTAAAGAGAAAATAATGTGATATAACCGAAAGATTTGTTCACTCAAGAGGGGAAAAACTAGAATTGCATTATTTTGTGATCATGAGATTCTCATACCTTGGCATAAGATCCTGCCTCCACAAAGGATCCTTTAAAGCCTTTCTTTTTAATCAATCCTGACCCTAAGACAGACATAGAAAGAGAAAAATTAAAGTATAGACCTGATTTCAAAAACACAATGAGCCACAGAAAAAAGAAATGTTAATTACAAGTCCAAGATCAGATGGTCTAGTCGAAAATACTGCCCAAAAGAAAGCTCAGCCACTATTGGTCAAGCCCTAACCTTGAAACAAAATTTTCAGGACATTGAACATGCATTTTAGGACAACCAAGAACCTAAATGAAAACATAAAATCCTACTTCTCACACAAAATAAAATACGTAATAGCTCAATCTTTTAAAAGTCTAAAGTTCTCAAAAGGGTTAATGTTCAAGCTTAAAGACAGAAGCCAAAGGAAATTATTCAATCTAAATTACAATTAGAAATGCATAAAAACAGAATAATCCACTGTTCAAATATAATGACTATCTTCTCCACTCAATTACTATCAATATTCCATAGGTACATACATTATTCTAAGTTTAAACTCATATGTACTAAAATAAAAAAGTTCATGCAAAAAAATAAAATTACACAAAGAAAAAAAAGTTCTGATCTGATTTAAAATTTCCGAAAACCTAGATTCACAAATAACATCAAAACTAAAATTACCAAGAAATTCAATGGAAAAATTCCCAAAAATTTGTTCTTTACCAAACTTACCAACAACGCAAAAAAAACCCTGAGAGAGGGAAAAATCATAAAATATTTAGCACGGAAAAGAGAAAAATGTTACCGTAGCCAAAGATGGATCCCATGAAGGCACCGGCGGCGGAGTCTCCTGCGAATTGGAAGAGGCATACGGCAGGGGAATTGGAATTGGAGGGTGTTGGGATTATGGCTTTTGAAGAATTAGGATTAGGGTTTGTTTCAATATCAGATTCAGCTGAAGTGTTTGGAGAATCCGAAGTAGCCATTTTTGTCCAAAAACTACTATGAGTTCTTTTTTCCCCTTTCTCGACGTACCTATCTATCTTTTCTTTACAAGATATCCGATATTTTGTTTTGCTTATCTGCAAACGACGGCGTTTTATGAAGCTTCCATATATATATTTTGTTTTTGGTAAATTATACCATTAATCACTAAATTACAGGTATATTTTTGTTTTATTTACTTAACTAAAAAAGGTTACAATTTAGTCTAAACTATTCAAAAATTTTATTCAAGTCACTAGGCTCTTAAGTTTTTTTTTTTTTTAAGCTCCACCAAAAAGCTCCGATTCGATATTCGATACGATAGATTAGTACCCATTGACGAATAGAAGAACATACTTTATATTCAAGTTAATTTGAAGGTTAGTATAAGAAATCGGAAAATGAAGTTGTTTGAGTTTTTGTTCACATGTTCGTAATATCTAAAGTTGTTTCACGAAAAAAAAACTAAACTATAAAAGAGAAAGAGAAAAAGAGCTTTCGATTTTAACAGCTGAAATTTTTTTAATAATTCAGTAGCCAAAATAAAAAACCTACCCATAATTTAGTGACTAGTAATGTAATTTAACCTAATATTTTTATTGGACACGAAATCATTTTATATCTAAGCTTAAACTTGTTACCCATATTCAACCCAAATCAAAACTAATTCAATCCATTACAAAATCCAAATACTCAACCCAAAACTAATATTTTACAATTCATTATTTTATTTAATTATAAAAAAATATTTTTCCATTAAATAAATAATTGTAGAGAGATAATTCTTTCTTTTGCCTTTTATATAGCCTTTAAGAAACCTTACAACCATTGATAATTTTAGGCCAAAGAAATAATTTTATGAAATAGCTCATTTGAAATAATTTCTTAAATGAAAAGAAAAAGATAAAAGGAATTTTTAAATTGAAGATCTAAGTTCAGCATGAAAACCCAAAGTGTGGAGGAGGTTTCAAAGGCAAATTTCAATAGAAAATCTATTATTAATACCCCAAAGAATGCGTTGCTAACCTGACATCGTAGACTCAAAAAAAAAATTATTAGAGATGATGCATTCAATACAAGAATAGTAGTATTTCGATCAAAAATAAAAATAAAAATACAAGACTAGTAGTATGTGTCCCTCTTGCTCTAACCCATGTCGAACATATATATCCGGATATGAGTATAATATTGACTTGTAACTTTTACACACCAAAAAAAAAAAAACATTTTTAAAAGAATTAAATTGTGTAAGATACATACCCGTATCCGACACTCACAAACAACATAGGTATACATATCTTCATTCTGACCAAAGTAAGGTCAGATTTGTTTTAGATGAATTAGTAATGTTCTTGATATATTGCTCCGAATTCTGCTCTCCAAGCCTGATCATCATATGGAATTGCACTGCTGTTGTGTGATGCTGCTACATCTGAATCTTCTCGATATAATGGTTGCAGTGCAGATTCTGGCAATCTGCTCTCTGCAAGGTACTGTTTCATGGTCACCATTTCCATCTTGTGTTTTCTTTTCAACTTATCCACTTGCTTTTTCAACTTTTCATTCTCTTGCTGAACATTACTAAAGTTCTCCTGTTAAAAAAAAAAAATCAAGTTAGGATCAATTCTGCAGCTCCTTTTATTTAGCAGTATAGACGTAGAAGTTAGTTTACCTCAGCAATTGAGGCAGCTTGCTCAGCTTCTCTCAGTCTAACTAGGAGTTCTCCAGCAGCATGAACTGCCTCTGCTGTGTCTCTTAGCTGGATTCTGAGACTTTTGTTCTCTTTTTTCAATTGTTCTTTCTCCCTTTCCCTTTCCACTCTAAGAGCTGAGAGCTCAGCTGCCAGGGATTTGGCAAAACGTGCACCATGACCTTTGCTTCCTGCCTTTGCTGCTGCCTTCTTTATCTCTGCTATGCCTTCCATTATCGCCCGGTGCTTCGAAACCAGATCATTGTATTTTTCTTGAAGATCAGCATAGTGTTCAACCATTCTAGCATGACCAAGGACAGCTCTGCTAAGAGCATCATCTAACTCCTCGGTGCACTTCTTCTCTAATTTCAGTTCCATCTCTACTTTTTCAGCACGGCAGCGGTTAGATTCCAGATCCATCCTGAGTTCATCGGTCAGGGATATCCAGTCACTTTCCATTTCCATCCATCTTTGTCTTTCTCGCTCAAGTTCTTCCTCGCTGTTATTACGACAGTCTACACTTTTCCGCAATTGAATGGAACGTGACAACAAAGAGGACCTCAGTATTTCAGTAGACTTGTTTGGAGATGGAGAAGCAGTATATGACTGCAATTTACTCTTCAATGTCTGAATCTCCTGAAGAAGTGCTTCCTTTTCAGTCATATCAAAATATTCTTTTCCATTTTCACCATTGTTGGACTGCTCATCAAACGGTATTATTTCATTCTTCAGAGGCTCAGGAGCATGTTCAATTGCAGAATTTTCTCTTTCAAGTTTGTATTTTTCCACCTGTAGAAGTTTTAAGCCATCAGATTTAATACAGTTATGCATGTTCTTATTTCTAAAGACTAAAGAGGTCAATAAAATTATTACCAGCTGGGTTAACTGCTCAATTTTGGCTGCTTGCTCCTTACAAACACTTTCAAGTGTTTTCTCTTTTTTGGAGGCTTCTTCCACCTGAATTGGAAGCAACAAAAAACTAATAAGTATGGAACAAGCAAACCATAAAAGAGAAAATGTTCCCTTGAACCAGAGCAAGTCTTGAACATACTGTGTTCCCGCCATCTCTCTGTTGGTTATCAACCGTTACAATCCATGTCTTCAAGCTATCCTGAACCTCATCAGGGTGGTTATTGTCAAACTTCCTTTGGCAAGATGAACAAAACAAAGGAGTAGAAGAACCATCCGGAGATGGTTTGTCATTTGGTAATGTTTGAACAGAAGCATTGGCCTTGTCTGCTTCTGGAGAAGGTTTCAGCATCAGGTGTTCGAAAGAGAAGGCAACTGAAGATCTGTTGGGAACTGAACTATGCTGGTGTTGATCAATAATCTGCAGGCCCCTTTGAAGGCTTGCAGCCAAAGACTCTGTAGGTCCTGAAAACGTCTTGCTTGTACGTAATGAGGACCTGATGTGGTCACTATATTGGAGCGACTGTCGTAATACCTCTGACTCTGAACTCTCTGATACATTTTTCTGACTGGCCAAAAGTGCTGACGGAACAGCCATGCTTTTCCTTAGATTATTTGCAATTTTGGGAGATTCAGACAATGTAGGCTCTTCGAGGATTGAAGACCGGCGATGTGGGCTGATGGAGATGCTATTTCTAATTGAAGGATCAACAGCCTTCAAAGTTTTTGATGTAACTAAAAGGTCATCAGCTGGTTCAGGACTGGACATGGGAGGAAGTTCCACTTCCTCAATTTCTTCTATCTCTGTTTCTTTTGGGCAATGAATGTCATCTTCACTCAGCAAGTCTGTCTCACAACTTTCTTTTACAGAAGACTGAATGGAACCTCTCTTGTCCGATGGATCTCTTAAGTTTGTCTCACAAGAGCTATCTAAATAATCTAGCTGCTGACGTAGTTCCTTTACATCTTCCTCGCCAATATTAATCTCTTCCTCGTATTCATTATCTATGCGTGGAAGGATCAAAGAGCGGTTAAGGCTTATTCTTAACTGGTTCAAGCTTTCACGTGCATTCCACCCTTTAAAATATCCACTTTTACTCCCAACTGAGCTATATGCATCAGACTTTGCTCTTATAAGCTCTTCCTGTAATTGATATAACAGCAAGTCAAGTTATGATTAAGTACAATAAAAAGGGCAACTAATGTAGAAACTTTTTGACCTTCAGTTGACGAATCTGATCACTCAAGCCATTTACATCATCTTCAGATATTTCATTTATTACTGGCTCGTTTCTTACAGCTTTAACCCTTTGCCCAAATCTAAGAGTGCTCAGTATTTCACTTGTATTTCTGCAGTCAAAAACAATAAGCTTAGCTTAAATAATGACCTCAGAAAAAAAATTGCAGCTTATCGATTAATAAGGTTCTGTACATAAAGAACAAAGTCAAAAAATGTAATTCGACTAGAATACCTGTTGTCTGCAGAAATATTGCAAATAACTGTGAGTTTGGCATTGCCACCAAGGGATTCTCTCAATATACGTGTTAAACAGGAACCCCCATATGGAACATCTTCACGTTTTTCAGGTTGAGTTTCTTTTGCAAGAGTGTTCACCAAATACCTACACCGATGAAACAAGAAAAGATTATATCAATCAGCGCTAGCCATACGCAATAATAGCTTCCAGATTATATAAAGGTTATTGAACATACCCAAGTTGTGATAAGGACTTCTTGACATTTTTGCCTTCCTGTAAATGTTGTCTACCAACATCTTCAAGTTTGTTTCTATCCAATCCTGCAAGGTCAATCAGACTGATTCTGCTTGTTTTTGAACTGCTGAAACATTTTGATGAAGCTCCCTGCTGTATGAATCAATGATGATCAGCTCATTAATTCTAGAAAAGCAGCACTTATATTCTAGATGTGCACGAGTACATTTCATAACATTGATCATGGAAGTGAACAACATCAACAGTAAAATGTCATAAAACAAAACCAGACTGGTTGACACCCAAAAGAAAAGATTAGCAACTAAATCTTGTCTTGACTTCAGTTATATAAAATCAAGATTTGGCTCTGTACCTTGCACCAAGATTCAATGAAAAAAGTAAAAACAATGTGAGACCGAGAGCTCTTGGAATTTACAGTTGTTGCTCCAACCTTCCTACTTGAAAGCCCCTGTAACACACATAAAGAGTAATAAACACATGCATGGAACGAAAATTTCAAGTCAATAATATATCTATGGTCTTCTTTATTCTTTATTATATTTATTTTTTATCACTGATAAAATTTCTCCTATCAGTTCTATTATTAAAGCTTTTGCCAATTGACACCAACTAAATTAGATAATTGACTAGAAACTAATAATAGGTATCCATTTATAAAAAATTACCTACAGTTTTTTAGTTAAAATTTATATATACACTATCCAATTTAGCGATAACAAGTTTAACATCATTAAAACACTATTGTTAAATAGACTTATGAGTAAAGATTATACTAAATATACATATTTTAAAGAAAATGTGTTAGATAAATATGCATTGAAAACATTATTTCAGCTTGTATGGTTGCCTGCCTACCTTAATCAAAACTTGAGTTACATCCTCATAGCTAGAAACATATTCTTCTGTCAAATTCTCAACGTACAATCCATTCTTTGGATCGTCCTTTATCTGGAAAGCAATGTCCAACAAACCAATTATGCACCACCCTGAAGCAATAAACCCTGGGAAACTGTTTGAATGGGAAAATAAGTATAGGCAAACATTTACCTCAAGGTTCCTTTGAGTTGGATCGAGTAAATCCCCAATTTGCTCATTGTAAATCTGAAATTAAACGTACAGAAAGCATTACATTATGTCTAACAAAAGGTCCAGACATTGTTTTATACAAGCATTCAGATTCAGGACGGCAAACTAGACTACTTCAATCCAGTACATACCTCAAGAAAGGAGCAACGACACTGATAATTTGTCTGTCTCCCATCGGAGTTCTCTTGTTCCTACAAAATTTAAACATATGAAGCAATGAACTACACTTCCAAACTCCTAAGTCCTAATACTCATTTTCTAATAAAATTCAGAATAAGGAAAACAGAAGAGCATACCCTTTGAATCTCAGAGAACAGCATTTGGAAGATACGAGGAACAATCCCCTGGTGGCTCGCAGGTGAAGGGTCCTCAACCATGGCGCTTGGTGGACCCCACATTGTATAAGTCTTTCCACTTCCAGTCTATTGACAAGTAATTTTGCATAAACCATGGTTACTTTATACACAACTCACCGTCAAATTTTATTGTTATGAATGCTTATCAAACAGATAAAGAGCTTAAAATATATTTATATATTCTAAAGAGTACCTGTCCATATGACAAAATTGAAGTGTTGTAACCAGCTAATGCATTTTTAACCAAAGGAACACCAATTAGCTGAAAAACATTCTCCTGGTAGCCACCAAAAAAATACAGTTTATTATGAGTCAACACACCCCTTTTTCTAAAAAGGAAAAATATAAATGAAGATTTGAAAATTGCTTCTGCTGACTAACCTGACTGGAATTTGCATCAAGAACAGAATCGAATGTGAATTTGCGGTCACCGACTGATAAAGAATCTGAAGAAACCTTCCTCACTGTTCGATCCACTTCTTTTTCTTGACCATTTATGGGTCTAATTCTCACTACCACCTATTTGTTCACAAAAAAATATGATAATTGAGTCAAACTTAAAAAGCAAGTTCAGTTTTCAACTTTGCTAAAGATTGAAAAAAACCCAAAAAAAGCTCAAAATCAAGTTTAGAAATATGCTAAATGCTTTAAAATTATGAGAACTGTGTTACACTGAAATTGAGTTTACCTTGACGGATGGATCTAAATTCGTCAATTCTCCATTTTGTTCTTCGGATTCAACCATATCTTTCTGCTTAAATTCCAAACAATGGTTCAACATATATCATTTGTTTTAAAAGAAGAAGAAGAAGAAGGAAATACTGATGTTGTTTAACTATACCTTCACGGAAGAGTCCATAGAAAGCGGAATTTGGGGATGAGCGTCAGATGGGTTAACGAAGGAGTCAGAAGCAAGCAATTTGGAGAGTGGAGATTTGGGGGAAAACTGGGCAGAATTATTTATTTGAATAATGTTGGGATCTGGTGGAGGAGTGTTTTCAGAGTTGGATTTCTTGATGCTTTTCTTAAGTTTTGATTTAGGAAGCAGATTTCGAAGCGAAGAAGTCGAAATGCTTCCCAAAAACCGGCCATTCTCGGCAACGGCGGCTTCTGCAGTTGATTTCATTGTTTTCACTCTCGTATTTTGGGAGTTTTCAGAAAAAAAGGAGAAGGTATAGACAAGAAGAAGAAGAAGAAGAAGAAGAAGAAGAAGAAAGATTTGAGATCTCTGAGAAAGAGAGAGAGTGAGGGAAGGCTTCGAATTTGAATTTGAATTTGAATTTGTAGAGAAGCAGAAAGGGGGTGATGGGGAGTTTTTGTTTGTAAGAAGCGGATGGAGATGACCGTTGGGGTTTTCGAATTCTTAAACTTTAGATCTAGCTGTGTTTTATTAGCTCCAAATGACCATAATATCCTTCATACACTTTGCTTTTCTCGTTAGGGTCGGTTGTAAAACGTTTTAAAGAAAATATCCTCTCCAATTTTCTGTGTTTGGTTCAAATATAACAATTTGATGAATAGAAAATAAACATTTTCTTATAAAAGTGATTTTATTTTTATTCAAAAATTAATAAATTAAACTTAATATTATTATATTAATAAATTATTAAACATACATATTTAATTATCTATATTTAGTCATATAATAATTATTAATATAATAATATAATTTATTATTTAATAAACTATTTAATATTTCAATTTTATTTTAATAATAAATTTTAAAATAATAAATTTAAATAATATTCTTCACATATTATTGAAAATATTCAATATTAATATTTTAATAATAAATATTTATTACTATTATAATATATTAATAATAAATGTATTGTATATAATGTTAAATATGTCATAAGTCTATGTATTCTTCACAAATTTATAATTTAGTCTCTCTAATTTTATTTTCAAGAATTTAATCCCTCTATTTTTCAAATGTCAAAATCAAGTCCAATTGTTGACATTGTTAATTTTTTTTGTCAATTTTGTTAATGTCACATTTTTAAATAAAAAATACTCACTTAATAGTCATGTAACTAAAAAATGACGTTGTAATGAATCTGGATTTAACAAAATATTTTTAATATATGCAAAAATAATATAAAATATAAAATTTATAGATATAAAATAAATTCAATTAAACAATAAAAAGATGAAAATCTCATATGTATATTTGTTTCATTGAAAATAGCTTTTAAAAAAATATTTCTAAGAAATTTGTCAAACAACAGAAAATATTTTATACAGATTCATCCAAAACACCAGAAAATATTATATTTTCAGAAAAGTAAATTATTTTTTTTGAAATCATTTTTCAGAAGTAATTTTCAATGAAACAAATAAACCTTATTATCGAAAGAAAATCGAATGGGTTCGATTACTACAGCAGTTCCTTAACTATATTTTATTTCTTTTTATTGAAAGAGAGTAAAATAATTCTTCCCTTTAAATATTTATTTTGGTGTTTTGTGTTTAAGAGATAATAGCAATTTTAGTTCTTGATCTTTACATTTTTATTCAATTTGGTCTCTACTCTTTTTATTTAGAAAAAATTAGCTCTCTAAATTTTCATTACCGACATGGTATTATAATTCCGAATATTATGAAAAAAAAAACTCTCCAAAAAATAAAAAAATTCTTAAAATATATCCAAATTCATTAAAATACTTGTATAATTTTATGAAATTTTTATGTTTTGATTTTTTTTTCATCTTGAAGAGTTTTTCCATAATTTTTGAAATTAGAATTTTTATTCATATATTCTTTTTTTAATATTTTTAAAATATTTACTAACACGACATATAAGATAAAATAGTATTACATCAACAATGAAAAATTGAGAGCCAATTTGCTTCAAATAAAACAATAGGGGCCAAATTTAATAAAATTGTAAAAGTTAAAACTAAATCGTACCTCATAAATACAACACAACAACAAGCATTTTATGGGATAACTAACGAATGAACTATTTGCTCATTCATGTAACGTACAGAGACTAATTTACTTATTTTTCAGTAGAAAAATCAAAATACAATCTAAATATAATATAAAGATCGCTATGATACTTTCACCGATAATTCGTATTTGGTATCACTTAATTTTTTCCCAGCCTATTATAAAGGACGGGCCATTAAAATACACTTATAATATGAACTCATTTACTTATAGTGTTTTATAAATGTTTTTATCATCGCCGATTGAGTTTTACCTCAATTGGCATCAGTATTGTTGTCTTTATAAGAGGATGTGGGTTCAAGTGTGCTAAAATGCATTATCCTCTTATTTAAGGTTAAAGATAATAATATTAAATTTGATAATATTATCACTTAATTCGTATTTGGTAGTTCTAGAGGTTATATCGAAAAATAAAATTTGATAAAAGATAATATAATATTAAATGAAACAAAACAAAATAAAAATAATTAAATTTATTCCATATTAAGTGATAAGTAAGTCCTCTCTATTTATCATTTTCCATACTTTTTTATAAAAATTATTCTATCCAATAATTATTATCATAGGTTATCAAACGTATTTAAAAAATTAAGTTATTTAAAATATTAACTTTTAATAATCAAACAGAGCCTAACTTGAAACTTTATTTTACTTACGATTTTATTATCATGTAGAGAAATTATTGTCAATTTATTCACATTACCAAATTTCTTCAAAAACATGTCAAGCAATTTTCAAGGTAACACATGTTTCATTTAGGATATAATGAAATGTTAAAAGAAATTAAAAGGTATAATCTCAAACTTTTTTATAGTGAGGGATCAAAATAGTGTTCCATTTTGCAAAACAGAAATTTTATCATTTTGATAATTAGGGCATTATAGAATATAAGGATTTAATATGCAATTTTACCAAATCAAAAGGGTCAAAGCCTATACCTATCTTTTTGGTGCCGCCCTTATTTATAAATTTAAAGTAAGTTTAATTAATTTGTACACTAGTGGATAGATGGGTTTGAATTCATCTTCAACTCTTCTCACCCATAAATGAAAAAAGAAAATTGATTGTAATTAGTCAAATAATGAAAATTATTATATTAAATAGATTAAAGCATGCATTTGTAATTTAATTTCAAGAGATTTAGTTTCTTTATTTCACAAATTTTATAAAAAAAAATTCAAAGTAACCATAACAACTAGACCTAAATTTGATAAAATATATAAATTAAATTCGGTAAAGATATATATCTTACTGTTTTATTCGAAAAGATAACATTATTTATTTAAAAATATAGTCTTCTATTAAAAAACTAAATTAATTTGAAAGAAAAAGAAAGTTTTGAGATGTTAAAAGTTGTGAAAGAATCATTACAAGTAAACATTACTTTTAAGGGAAAAGATTGTACGAAAGAGTAACACCATTTCATTTGTATCTATTTTCTAATAAATTTATGCTACATTAGCATCTTCATCCTGAATTTCTGCATTTTCATCCTTAAAAAAAATCAAATTCAAATTAAAATCTTGAAATTCAATATAAAAATACTGATGTGGTATAAAACTATTGAAAAGGGATAATATCCCTATTTCATACAATTTTTTCTCTTACTTTTAATATCATTTTCTTTTTGGTTTCTAGAAACATTACGGAAGCAACGGGCAATTTAATCAAATTGAAAGCAAAAGGCTCCAAATTCAATCCGAAAATATTCAAAAATATAGCCGTTGTGGACGGTGCTTGGGGGGTCAACAGCTGTCATGTTAATCAAAGAATTTGCTGAGACGATTGACGACCACCAGGATAATATCATTAACCACCAAACTTGGGTAGTCCCGAAAATCAGGTCCAGTGAGATATCCTCCCAAATTTGGTATGGGTAGTTCTTAATGAATGAGTTAAATCCAACAGAACTGGGATACCAAGAGCTAAGAAATCAACATGATGGGGTCTTTGAGAAAGCAACACCGATATTTTTCTTTTCCAGCCTTGTAAACAATGGAGAAATCAAATGGCAAGAGCTTCATCAGTAAGCCTTGTGGTTCCACTTTTGCAAGAAATTTTGATCATAAGTGGAAAATGAAAGACACTAAAATGGTCAGACTATAGAATAACATCACAACCCACTGTAAATGACAACCCAAAGATAGGAAATGTGGTTAAGGCTTGCTTGAGTTGAAATGGGGATCACTGAAAGGCATTCTTCTTTTTAGGTCAATTAGGTTTCTGACTAACAAGCCGTAACCTTGAAGAAACCTACCTATAGACCCAAGAATTTGCGTAATCCCCCTTAATTGATTGTAAACTTGTCTTCATGCATGCTGGTCACCGTTAATCTTGAATGCAAAAGCATCTACATGCTTGACGCTTGTTCACTCATGAGTACTAACTAATTAAGGCAATACATTTTTGTACAGCAAATGAGAAAAACAAAAGATCACCCATGTGTTTAAGCAACCCCAATGAAGTGGGGAAAATAATCTAGCTTTATATTAATTTTCATACAACCAACCCTAATACGTTTATAAAGTAGTGTAAATATTTAAATTTTTAAATAAAAAAAACAAGTAATATTCTGGAGGGTTTGTTTTAAAACTGACCCTGAAAACTTCAAAAATTTTAATAATAAAATCAATCCAACTTGCCCCATTTTTAAACTTGAGATTGTTAAAAAAAATAAAATCTTATAGTCAATTAAATGAAAACCACAGGGTTTCAACTCTTTTATCAACCATACTCGAGAAAAAGATGTTCGAATGAAAGAATATTTGATTAGCTATGGTGATAGGATAGATTACTTAACACAATACTAATAATATTAATTTTGTTTATTTGGTTCAATTGGTTGGATGTAAAATTCTTTTATTTGGAAACTGTCCTTAATTGCAAATAAGGATGAACAATATTTTAAATTTTGCACTGCGTGAAAAGGAGAGTATGAAAGTAGGGCAAAAATTAAGGCAACACCATAGCGACGACAGCAATAATAATGACGTTAAATCTTCTCAATTAATAAATAATTTTAATATATAAAATAATTTATAAAATACCACTAAAGCTAGAACCCAAATGATGTTACTTGCATTGAGCTATCAATATTCTCCTTCAGAAGCCTTCGTACATGTGACAGTAGATCAACAAGTACAACCAATTGATTCATTCCACCTCCCGCCGTCTTTACTAAGCAATCAACAAACCTTGTTGCTTTCTCTCAAGACATGTAGAAATTTAACTTACCAGTCTCTATTACATCTGTAATACCCAAATTTTGCCCAGGCCCATCAAGTATTAAACAAAAAAAAAAAAATAACTATAAAATACAAAAAGTCCAATAGTAACAGTCCACTTACAAGCCCAAATAAAAAACAGGCCCAAAACCCAGTTATCAAACCCTAAACCCAATAGCTAAACCCAGCCCAATAGACCCTGACCCAAAAACCAAGCCCAAATTTAAACCCAAACCCTAACCCATTGACAGAAAAGAAAAACAACAATAGGGAAAAAAGCCCTAATGCGTCGCCGACCTTTGGTCGCCCCCCGGACACCACGAGCGCCGTCTCAGATCCGCGAGTCCCCCTACGCGCACGTCTCGATGCCACCACGCACACTGACCCCGTTGCACGCCAGACTCCACCAGCATCCTCGCGCCTCGATCGACACCTACCTCGCCCGTACCCTGCAAAGAAAGCAGAGAGATGAAGAAACAGAGGAGCATGGGGCAAATATTATATTAATAAAAGAAGAGGTTATACCTCTCGGCTATAAAGCTGTTCAAATCAATGTAAAGAGGGCTTTTTTTTTTTTGGTTCCGAGAGAAGGGGGAATTAAAAAGAAAAGAGAGTACGAAGGGCAAAAAAAAAAGGAAAAAAACAAAAAACAAAAGTCTCTGAAAGTTCGATTACAACAGAATCGAAGCAATCTTGTAGCAAAGGCTCCCCTTTGGACGAATTATCATCAATCAAAAAGAAAAATTTTAAAGGTTGATTCCGATCTGGTTTAATTAGTTTAGTTTTCTGCCATTTGATTTATTTATTCATTTTATTGTTACAAAAAAGGGTTTTTACGAATCAAATAACAAAAGAAAGAGAAGGGAAAGGGACTTTACCTGAGTGCCGTAGGTGCGGCGTCGAAGGTTCGCCGGTCATCGATCTGTGGTGGCGTGGTGGCGCGATGAATAGCCAGAGGAAGCCCAAACGTCGAAAATGGAAAGGGAGAGAGGGGGTCTGCTGAAGTTTTTTTTGTTTTTTTTTTGAAATAAAAGTCTGAAAATGTGAATAAAAAAATGAAATTTGGGTTTATTAATGATAAAAGAAACGACGCCGTATCAGGGGGTAGGGTCCGCGTGTCGACCCGTTGGGCGACCCGGATCCGCGCCCCTCTGCGCTTTAAATGGAATATTTACGCGTTTGGTCCCTCTCCTTCGCGGACTTGTTCGATCAAGCCTTGATGCCTGCCTCCTCGTTCTTTTAAATTCGGCCTTTCATTTTATTTTGCATGCAATTTAGTCCCTAATCGCCTTTTCACTTTATTTTATTACTATTTTACCCCTCTAATTTCATCTTGATTTCGATTGGGTCTCTTTTTATCATTATTGTTATTATCATTATTATTATCATTATTATTACTATTTACTATTATTATTTAGTATTATTATTATATTTATTATTACTGTTGTTATATTGTTATTATATTACTATGTTAGTATAATTATTATTATTATTATTATTACTATATGAATATTATTATTTATTGTACATATTTTGGTGTTATTATTACTGCTATCTTATTATTATGATTTTATCATCATCATACTACTGTTATTGTGTTATTATTATTTCTATTATCGTGCTATGACCTGTATGTATACCCATCAGTATTATCTTAGTTATATTACTATTTTTACAATGTTCTTTTCTCGTTTATTTTAGACTTGTCTTCTCTTATTTTTCGCTTCCCTTATTATTATTCATGCATGTCAAACATTTTAGATTAATGATTTCAATGTCATGTATTATGTGTATCATTCATGCATGTCAACATTATCGCTTCCCAAATTCATGTTACATTATCGTTCTCTTCATCGCGTAATTCCATCTGCGCTTTGAATCATATTTCTTTAAAACCTAATCTAAATCTTTTATCAATTTCATCCAAAAATCGAAATTTTCAAAATAAGGCAATATTCTGTGTTTGGAAATTCGAGAGATCGTGCCCTATGTGTTGGGTTTCGGTTCTCTCGCTTGGCCAAACAATCGAATATCCTTTTGATACTTTAATGCGTGAGTCTCGGGAATTAAGGGACGATCTTGGATTTGAAGATTAAAATTATCGTGTCCTATGTATTGGATGTGATATTTTATTCCTTCGGAACAAGAAAATCTTGATATTAAATTCGAGAAAAACTAAAATATTTTAGAAAGAGATCGATTTTTAAATTCTTCCAAAGTTCTCAAACTTTCGACATTGGGACATTAATGAATCAATTTGGTACCAATTGTGGGCGTGATGAGGGTGCTAACCCTTCCTCGCACGTAACCGACTCCCGAACCTATTTTCTAAAATTTTCGTAGACCAAAAACATTGTTTTAGTAAATCAAAATGTTTTATTAAAACAAAGGTGGTCCGATCACACCCATTAAAAGGTCGGTGGCGACTCCCGTTTTTTTTCTATTTTCAAAACCAAGGTCGATTCCCGTTTTCAAAAATGGTTTCGACAGCTTGGCGACTCCGCTGGGGAACCAATAAGAGAGTCAGGCCATAAAATTGGTTACTTTTTGTCCTTGTGTCAAAATTTGGAAAATCGTTTTCAAAAATCATTCTTCTCTTGATTTAAAATAAAAAAGCTTATCCTCGAGAGTACAAAGTGTTGTGCCCTAACTCACTGGGTGTGACATCTCGTTACCTCGAGATAAGAATTTTCAAAATGACAATGATCCGAATTGTGCCCTATCTTACTCTCGAGAATTCAGGGTGCTGTGTCCTAACTTACTGGATATGGCATTTCGACACTTCAAGATGAGATGGCCTTTGATGATCATTCCAATTCATTCGAATGTTTCAAAATCAGTATTAATAAAAATAGTCGTATTTTTCAATTTGATCTCTGTTTTCAACTTTGTGGGTGCTAGGATTGTAATAAGGTTGAGTCTCGTGGAATATTTCTGCACTCACATCGCATGACCGTTGGGTCACACCCTTTTAAGTGGGAGTGAGAAGCTACTCTTTCGTGAGGTTTTCACCTCCGTGCAAGATAGTGGATCGCTTTCGGGATACATCCGTACCTATGTCTTCGTGAGATTTTCATCTCCGTGCAGCCATAGGGAAATGTGTTCCCCTGAACTGAACTTGGTCCATATGAGCCTATAATGGGTGAGGATCGAGGAATCTGCTGGTTCAGGTACCTTTACCCTAGAACCAAACCGCATATAGAGAAACCTAGGAGCCTAACCTAGGTAGAGCACGCCAAATCCTAGCGGTTACCTGAGAAGGTGATTTATTTCTTGTTTGCTTTAAGCTGTGCTTGGAATACATACTTAATTTATTTCATCACCCTTAATTTATTTCTGCACATCATATGGCATGACCATCGTGGTCGCACCATTAAGTGGGAGTGAGAAACTAAGCTTTCGTGAGGTTTTCACCTCCGCATGGGCTAGTGGACTGCTTCCGGGACACATCTATACCTATGTGCTTCGTGAGGTTTTCACCTCCGCATGGCCATAGGGAAATGTGTTCCCCTGAACCGAACTTGATCCATATGAGCCTATAATGGGTGAGGATTGAGGAATCTGCTGGTTTGGGTACCCTTCTTTAGAACCGAACCTCATATTGTGAGCCTTAAGAGCCTGCCTTAGGTAGAGTCATTCCAAACCCTAGTGGTCACCCGGACAAGTACTTTGTTTATTACTCCTGTGCTAATGTGTTTTCTTCTGTTTTGATTGCATTGCATTACATCATCATAGAAAGGAGGTGTTGATTAATATTCGATTCCTAAATAGAGGAGTTTGTCATAAGAAAATGAATTTCTTGATAAAATAGTTTGCAATACGGTTGCTCAAATATAGTCCAAGTAAATAACGAGAGAAGGCTGACAGTCCACAAAAGAATACAAGACTTCGCTCGATGGTTCAAGCCAACAATGATTATTCAAGAGTCGTCGGATCTTGACTTTTGGGTTAAGAAGCCTATAAACAATCACAGAGAATAAACGAGTGAAGAGATACGGCCTGAACCAAGCCACAAAGAGCCAGAAGATGCATCTACGAAGAAAGTGCACAAGATATGGCCATGATATTCGGTCACGAAGGAAGGATTAGTGTTTTGCTTAGACTATGAAGACAAAACCGTATATGTAATCCGTTTTATGTAAAGAGCTTTATTTTCTAGAAAAGTTCTTCTAATGGAATTGAATTCATGATCAGCGCCTCCCTTTCTTTTTGCATTCATTCCATGCATTGGCATTGCATTGCATCATCTTAGAAAAGAGGTGTTGATTCGTGTTTGATTGCTAAATGGAAGAATCTGTCATAAGAAAATGTGTTACTTGATAAAATGGAGCTCAACATGGCCTAGGTAAACAACAAGGCAAGACATTGTATGGAGATTCAAGCCGACAAGGATTGTTCGGGAGCCATCCGAAGATTATGAGCACCACGGAGGACACATGAGTAATGAGGTACGACCTAGATCAAGCAACGAAGAGTTAGAAGACACATTTACTAAAGTTCACGGGACACGACTATAACATCTGGATAAGAAGAAGAAGATTTGTAGGAAGATTCAAGTCGACAAGGATTGTTTAGGAGTCATCAGAAGACTACGAACCTCGCAAAAGGTAAGTGAGTGATGAAGAACAACCTGGATCAAGCAAACAAAGAGCTAGAAGAGACGGGACACGACCACAATATTCGGGTATGAAGAAGAGGATCGGTGTCTTCACCTAGACTGAGAGGAAGAGGCCGTATATGCGGTCCACTTTATTAAAGGAACGTATTTTCTAGACAAATTCTTCTAGTAGGAATTGAATTCATAATCAACGCCTCTCTTTCTTTTTGCATTCATGCCATGCATTTGCATTGCATTTCATGCATTTGCATTACATTGCATGCATTTGCATTACATCGTATCACATGCATTAAATTGGTAGAAAGACCCTGATTAAGTTAAGTTATTTCAGTTAGCTAGAAGACATAGAGCAAAGGTTGGAAAGAATAGAGGAAATGCAAATACGGATGCAAGAGCAATTGACCAAAATTCAACAAGAGATGCGGGAACAAATGCAAGAACTGCAAAGGAATATGATAGGTCAGCTAACTTAGTTAATAGCTGGAGGATTTGAAAAAAGGAGTGGCCAAGGGGTCAACAGTGCGGATGATGACGAAGAAATCATTTATTCCCCGATGAATATTCCGCTTCAACCAGATACACAGTCGCAAGGGGCACCCATCATTATCGGACCCCAATGTCAGACCAATACCTCGACCCTGTCAAACTTCCCAACGGGCTCATGTTTTAACCCTAAAGATGATCGAGTCAAACCGATTGTTTGGGCAGAGGCAAAAGAAAAGAGGGAGCGGGCATTGAAGACCTCGAAAAAGAAGGAAAAGGAAAGGGGTAGCACGAATAAGCATGACGAGAGCTATTCAAAGCTAATGGTAATAAGACAGCCATGGACAATGACTACCAGTCAACAAGGTCCCCTTAGACAAGATCCCAATCCAAAGCCTAGCACGGAAAGGCTCCAGTTCACACCCATCCCGATGACATACAAGGAGCTCTATCAAAATTTATTTGATGCACATGTGGTGTCTCCTCACCATTTGAAACCGTTCCAACCCCCGTACCCCAAATGGCATGACCTGAACGCTCAATGCGACTACCATGCCGGAATAGCGGGTCACTGGATAGAAGACTGCACCACTTTCAAGAAACTAGTCGAAAGACTCATCAAAATAGGAGTTATAAGATTCGATGACCCTTCTGGTGCAGAAAATTCGTTGCTCAACCATGCTGTTAAAAGAATAACTATTGGGAGTACCATGATAAATGGGGGTATGAGATCAGGAGTACATCCAATTCAGGGCTCCAGTGCAAAACTTGATACTGAGGAATCGGAATCTGGAGAATGAACCGAAGAATCAAAGTTTCCAAGACCTTGCATGTTTGGGAGTGCTTTGAACAATGGGACTGTGGAAGGGATCCCCGTGTTTTAGCTAATCTCGAGTAATAGACAAAACATGCTTGTTGCTTTAAGCCTAGAGGCCACAAGAAGTCCTTTTGTGAAATAGGCTTGTTTCCAGAATTGTTATTTCAATAAAATGCATCTTTATTTTCACTCTTTGCATTTCATACCCCACATCGTTTCATTTTCATATCATACTTTTAATTTTCCACCATCATACCCATAACGGGTCCCCCGGATATCAATGACATGAGCGACGCTGTTAGCGACTCTCTTTTTAACGAGATATGTGTCTAAAGGGATTGGAGGACTGTGGAGATGGCAGAGGCCACAACTTATTTTCTAAATTGTTAAGAATGGTGGATCCTATCCTACGAAGTGTTAGCAAACACTACAAGGGAGATGAAAATGGAAGCTTAGCTGGCCGCAGAAACAAGGCACAATGAGTTATCTCCAAGAATTCAAAGGTATTTTCGTATGATCACGCCGGGACTACTGAGGCATGAGTATGCTGTCCAAGCTAAGGAAGTCACAGAAGAAGTCCATAAGGATATTTGAAGATCACATGCTGATGATTCTACCCGGACTAAGCCAATCAAGAGGTTCGAGCCACTAGTCTACCCAGAAAAGAAAATTGCATCAAACGCCAAATCAAGGAGGATAGAACTTATGTGCCTCTTCCATTCTTCCTACACATGGGGCATGAACGTTATCAAGCCAATCTCCTCGAAAGCTTCTGGTCCGCATCGATTCATCTTTATGGATGTCGATCTCTCCACTAAGAGGGTGAGGGTCGCTTCGTATGCCAATATTACAAAGTCGATAGTCATTAGACCAAAAAAGACAAAAAGAAAAAATATATTAACAAAGTTTGCGGTCTTTTCAAATGCGAAAGGATCATATTTAACCGCACAATGTCAAAAGTTTGCGGTCTTTTCAAAGAGCAAGTGCCACGTCATAGTACAAAAAAAAAACAAAAAAAGGGGCAACAAAACAAAGATTGTTAGGAACATGACCTGAACTTGTGAATATTGGCATATAGAAGTTACGTTTACCCTTTATGCTCATTAAACATCAGCCAGGACCTCTGCTGGGGCAGCCTCTTCCTCATTAGGTTTCGCCTAGTGAAGTCAAAATCCTCTGTTCCCTAGGCACGGGCCGAGCCAAAATTGGATAAGGCAGAATGGATCCAATTCCAATGTGATCAAGTGAATTCGAAAAAATGTTGAGAGCTATCTGTCACGATCAGATAATGCGAATCACCGTAGAAAATTTCATGATAGGGCTTTGAAAGAAAATTATCACGCAAAAGAGACTTCAGAGGAAAGCGAATGCCAAACTAGGAAGGACCTTATACGGCAAAGAAGGCCTGTCCTAGGAAAGCATGAATATCGACCGAAATGGATGGCAGGGATTTGCCCAATCTGAAAAAAATCAGAAAATTCAAAAAAAAATCAAAAAACAAGCAAGAAGGAAATCTTCAGCAAAAGAAGAAAGAAAAAGGAGAGGCCAAAGGCGAAAACCCACAAAGGGCGCCATGGGACCAAAGGTGGGTTTGAGTTGAAAACCCGAAAAGGGCGGCTCAAATTTTGATAAAAATAGGGCACACAGTAGTCTCGCTATGCTTGAAGCAACAATGAAGAGGTATGATACGTCTTGGGGCATCGACAAAGTACTCTGGGTCCCTTAAGCACATATTGAGCTTAAAATGATCCTCAAGAAGTTTGAACAGGGAAACTCGAGCTGCGATATCTGGGGTACCTAGCTTCTATTCTACCCATTTTGAGTTTTCTATCTTTGTCATTTCAAAATACACTTTAAATAAATTTCTTTGCATTTGCAAGCTTTGATTAACTTGTTTGTCTTGAGCTATACTCCCAATAAATTTTCGTTTCATCCATCATTATGATCTCTTTCATTTTGCATTGAAATAATGATTATTGGACTAATAATACCTTCATGAAAGAAGTTTTGCATATTACTCTGGAACCTCTAAACAATACAGGAGTCTGAAACAGGATTATTGTTTAGGATTCACCAAGCTTATGGGTTGGAAACATCATGAGTCCAGATTGAGTTTATCTCTTCAGATCTTTGTCAAAAATGGCGATTGAACAAAATGAAAAGTTATTGCGCCAATAATACAATCCTGACGAAAATGGGAATTATGAACCCAAGTATTGCCAAAGGAAAATGATGTTCTGCATTCACGCGAGCATCATGCATATACGTCTGGTTGGGACACCCGAAGAGTGATCAATAGATGGAAGGATACAGATCTTGTACCCTCAAATAGCAATGAGATGGGTTGAAGAAGAAACAAATCCTACGGCTTGAAATTGCTTTGGGACGAATGAAAGGGTTTAGATCCTATACCCCTAGGTCACAATGAGGTGAACCTTGAAGTTACAATGGGGCAAATTTGTTGAGCAAGATATTTGTTCTCCTGGATTTTTCATCATGAATACCAGCTGGACAAAATCGTAGCATAAGACATCAGCGATGACCACCTTAAACTGTTAGAAGGGGATCGTTCTCATGAAATTCTACATTCATGCAAACACATCTATTTAGGGGCATTCGATTCATTCTGATCATTGCATCCTAATCATTGTAAAAAAAGAAAAAAATCATTCTCATGACATTCTGCATCCATGCAAACGTCAACCATAATTAGAAACATTTGAGTCATTCCGATCATAGCATCATCATCATCATTTATTTAAGCATAAACACATTCTGCAGGACAGGTTTCTCAAAGAATAATGTAGCAAGTTCAGATCTTGTTCTATAGAGATGATAGTAGAGCAGATTGAAGATAGAAGTCTTCCTGAAGGTTGAAGGAAGCAAATTAAAAAGTCTGCAGGATATTTTCCCTAGTGGACGATGTAGCAACACTAGCAAGATGGTCCTGTTGCCACTAAACAGCGGTGGAACGGGTTGAAGATTATCCTATTACTATCGTACAGCGGTGGAATAGGTTGAATATGGTCCTGTTGCCACTAAACAGCGGTGGAATGGGTTGAAGATTATCCTATTACCATCGAACAGCGGTGGAATGGGTTGAATATGGTCCTGTTGCCACTAAACAGCGGTGGAACGGGTTGAAGATTATCCTATTACCATCGAACAGCGGAGGAATGGGTCGAATATTTTCCTGTAGCCACTAAACAGCGGTGGAACGGGTTGAAGATTATCCTATTACCATCGAACAGCGGTGGAATGGGTCGAATATTTTCCTGTTGCCACTAAACAGCGGTAGAACGGGTTGAAGATTATCCTATTACCATCGAACAGCGGGGGAATGGGTTGAACATGGTCCTGTTGCCACTAAACAGCGGTGGAACAGGTCGAAGATTGTCCTGTTGCCACTAAATAGCGGTGGAACGGGTTGAAGATTGTCCTGTTGCCACTAAACAGCAGTGGAACGGGTTGAAGATTGTCCTGTTGCCACTAAACAGCGGTGGAATGGGTTGAAGATTGTCCTGTTGCCACTAAACAGCGGTGGAACGGGTTGAAGATTGTCCCGTTGCCACTAAACAGCGGTGGAACGGGTTGAAGATGGTCTTGTTGCCACTAAACAACGGTGGAACGGGCTGAAGATTGTAGATTTTGTCACCATAAATAGTGGTGAGACGAGATCGAAGGCGAACATTGTGTCTCTAAACAATGGTGGAACGTGATTTAAGCCATAGTCATGTTGTCTTGACCAGCAGTGGAATAAGCCAAAGATCGCAAAAATGACGAAACAAGAAAAACGGATTGAGGCTACAGGCCCTATCTCTCGGAAGTAGCAGTGGAGTAGAGCGAAGCAATAAGTTACAGTGGAGTTTGAAGCTACCTGGCGGAGAAAAAGCACGCGAGGAACCAGTACTTGGCCAGGAGAGGGCAAAATTGGTTTTTCTATTGTCTTTGCTCTATTCTCATTTCACGACAATGAGCAAAGAGGGGCAGCTGTAATACCCAAATTTTGCCCAGGCCCATCAAGTATTAAACAAAAAAAAAATAAAAAACCATAAAATACAAAAAGTCCAATAGTAACAGTCCACTTACAAGCCCAAATAAAAAACAGGCCCAAAACCCAGTTATCAAACCCTAAACCCAATAGCTAAACCTAGCCCAATAGACCCTGACCCAACAACCAAGCCCAAATTAAAACCCAAACCCTAACCCATTGACAGAAAAGAAAAACAACAATAGGGAAAAAAGCCCTAATGCGCCGCCGACCTTTGGTCGCCCCCCGGACACCATGCGCGCCGTCTCAGATCCGCGCGTCCCCCTACGCGCACATCGACTTCACACACGCGTCATTCCTCGAGCCCACGTGTGTCACTCCAGCGCTCTCCCCCACGTCTCGATGCCACCAAGCACACTGACCCCGTCGCACGCCAGACTCCACTAGCATCCTCGCGCCTCGATCGACACCTACCTCGCCCGTACCCTGCAAAGAAAGCAGAGAGACGAAGAAACAGAGGAGCATGGGGCAAATATTATATTAATAAAAGAAGGGTTATACCTCTCGGCTATAAAGCCGTTCAAATCAATGTAAAGAGGGCTTTTTTTTTGGTTCCGAGAGAAGGGGGAATTAAAAAGAAAAGAGAGTACGAAGGGAAAAAAAAAAGAAGGAAAAAAAAACAAAAAACAAAAGTATCTGAAAGTTCGATTACAACAGAATCGAAGCAATCTTGTAGCAAAGGCTCCCCTTTGGACGAATTATCATCAATCAAAAAGAAAAAGTTTAAAGGTTGATTCCGATCTGGTTTAATTAGTTTAGTTTTCTGCCATTTGATTTATTTATTCATTTTATCGTTACAAAAAAGGGTTTTTACGAATCAAATAACAAAAGGAAGAGAAGGGAAAGGGACTTTACCTGAGTGCCGTAGGTGCGGCGTCGAAGGTTCGCCGGTCACCGATCTGTGGTGGTGCGGTGGCGCGATGAATAGCCAGAGGAAGCCCAAACGTCGAAAATGGAAAGGGAGAGAGGGGGTCTACTGAAGTTTTTTTGTTTTTTTGAAATAAAAGTCTAAAAATGTGAATAAAAAAATGAAATTTGGGTTTATTAATGATAAAAGAAACGACGCCGTATCAGGGGGTAGGGTCCGCGTGTCGACCCGTTGGGCGACCCGGATCTGCGCCCCTCTGCGCTTTAAATGGAATATTTACGCGTTTGGTCCCTCTCCTTCGCGGACTTGTTCGATCAAGCCTTGATGCCTGCCTCCTCGTTCTTTTAAATTCGGCCTTTCATTTTATTTTGCATGCAATTTAGTCCCTAATCGCCTTTTCACTTTATTTTATTACTATTTTACCCCTCTAATTTCATCTTGATTTCGATTGGGTCTCTTTTTATCATTATTGTTATTATCATTATTATTATCATTATTATTACTATTTACTGTTATTATTTAGTATTATTATTATTATATTTATTATTACTGTTGTTATATTGTTATTATATTACTATGTTAGTATAATTTTTATTATTATTATTATTATTATTACTATATGAATATTGTTTTTTATTGTACATATTTTGGTGTTATTATTACTGCTATCTTATTATTATGGTTTTATCATCATCATACTACTGTTATTGTGTTATTATTATTTCTATTATCGTGCTATGACCTGTATGTATACCCATCAGTATTATCTTAGTTATATTGCTATTTTTACAATGTTCTTTTCTTGTTTATTTTAGACTTGTCTTCTCTTATTTTTCGCTTCCCTTATTATTATTCATGCATGTCAAACATTTTAGATTAATGATTTCAATGTCATGTATTATGTGTATCATTCATGCATGTCAACATTATCGCTTCCCAAATTCATGTTACATTATCGTTCTCTTCATCGCGTAATTCCATCCGCGCTTTGAATCATATTTCTTTAAAACCTAATCTAAAATCTTTTATCAATTTCATCCAAAAACCGAAATTTTCAAAATAAGGCAATATTCTGTGTTTGGAAATTCGAGAGATCGTGCCCTATGTGTTGGGTTTCGGTTCTCTCGCTTGGCCAAACAATCGAATATCCTTTTGATACTTTAATGCGTGAGTCTCGGGAATTAAGGGACGATCTTGGATTTGAAGATTAAAATTATCGTGTCCTATGTATTGGATGTGATATTTTATTCCTTCGGAACAAGAAAATCTTGATATTAAATTCGAGAAAAACTAAAATATTTTAGAAAGAGATCGATTTTTAAATTCTTCCAAAGTTCTCAAACTTTCGACATTGGGACATTAATGAATCAATTTGGTACCAATTGTGGGCGTGATGAGGGTGCTAACCCTTCCTCGCACGTAACCGACTCCCGAGCCTATTTTCTAAAATTTTCGTAGACCAAAAACATTGTTTTAGTAAATCAAAATGTTTTATTAAAACAAAGGTGGTCCGATCACACCCATTAAAAGGTCGGTGGCGACTCCCTTTTTTTTCTATTTTCAAAACCAAGGTCGATTCCCGTTTTCAAAAATGGTTTCGACAACATCACTTATGAATCAGTCGAACTTCTACTGAATTACCATTTGCTGCTCCGTTCCTAATAGTATCAATCAACAAGGCATTGTTGCTTTCCACCTCAACCTGTCTGAAACCCTTCATCCATGCTAGCTTCAAGTTTTCAAGGATAACTCGAGCTTCAATTTGGAAATATCAGCCATACCTGTTACCATTTCAAAACCCACTAACCACCCTCCGCTTGGTCCTCTCAACGTTCCTCCTACTGTTTCCCTTTGTTTGCTTGTCGACATCAAGCCATCAATATTAATCTTGACCCATCCCAGTTCAGGCATTTGCAAACTATTTTCTGTCATTGACTTGCATGCCATTTACTCTATGCTACCAATTTTTCCAAACGATCTTGCCCATGCCGTAGCCGAGGCTATCAAATTTTGGCTACTCTTGCTAGAATTGTTGAAGATAAAGTTATTATAGTTCTTCCAAAGGAACCAAGTGACTATTGTACAAAACATCGACCATTCTCCTCCACCGAATTTTAATTTCCCTTTGTTTGTGATATTCCAGTGAATCCATCTCTCAAGTGTTGAGTTAAAGAAAAAAATTCCAATTTTTCCTAGGAATCAATGCTTTCCAAATAGATTGAGCAAAATCGTAGTCCTTACCACATGAATTGTCGTTTCTACAGACCAACCACATTGTTCGTAAATAATAATCGATCTCATACCTCTCCTTGTATGTTCCTTGTTGGTCAAAAGTCTATTTCAGATAAGCAGCCATAGAAAAACTCGCACCCTTTGAAGTGCCACAACTCTCCAAATTAATTTTTCATATCCAAATTTCCTTGGTCCACTAGTGTTAAAAAGATGCTTATACGTTTCTGCAAGGGAGAAATTCCTGCCAGCAGCCACTGTTAAGAGATTTTATCAAAACTTGAATACTTCAACGGTGTGTTGCAAGCACATATTCGAACAACAATATCTCTGGGGAGCATCGTGGATAACCATTCTGTATTCCATTCTCTTTCTGGCGTCACAAGGTCACACATGCGAAGAGTTTCATCTAGGGATTCATTACCAATATACTGCAATTTTAACGGACCCGAATCCCTTAACCAAGTATCATTCCAAAAATTTACCAAGCTCCCATCACAGATAGTCCAAATGAGACCCTGTTTAACCTCATTCCATACACTCATAATGGATCACCATATGAATGAACAGTTACTTCTACGTATGTCTTCCAAGATGATTTCATGAACATTGCATTTATTGCGTAGAACACGAACCCACAACTTCTCCATGTTAGCGACCAAATTAAATTGCAACTTTAAAAGAAAAAGTTTGTTTTGGTCTTGCAACTTCTGAATCCCTAAACCTCCATTCAACACCGTCATACAACAATCTTTTTAGTTAACGAGTGATGGATTTCTACCTGAGCATGATGTTCCCCACAAGAAACCACGAGCTAGCTTTACAATTTCCTTGCAGATCGTGATTGCAATTCAAGCTATAGCCATAAAATAATTGGGAATCGTAAGTAATACTGACTTTACCAATGTGAGGCCATCAACAAATGACATCTTACTAGCATCCCAATTATTCAACTAATTCTAAATCTTATCCAAAATAAATTAGAAAGTATTAGTTCCAACTCTGTTGTGAAAAAGTGGCATACCGAGATATTTTCCCAAGTCGTTAACTCTGGAGAAACCTAGCTTTCCACATATAATTATTGCTACTTCCTCAAACACATTGTGAGAGAAAAATCACTAAGTCTTCTGTCTATTAACTTTGTGGCTAGAGAAAAGACAGAATTGATCCAGAACATGTTTCATACAATCCATTCCATTTTCATCGGCTCTATAAAAAGCACTAGATCATCAGCAAAAAATAGATAAGACACACTTGGTCCTCTATGTGATAACATTAATGGTTCCCATCTGCCTTTCTCAATAGTTATTTAAATCAAGTGACCCAATCATTCAATGCCAAGTACAAAAAGGAACGGAGAGAGTGGATCTCCCTGTCGCACCCCTCTAGTTGGCTTGAAACTCTCTAAAAGGGATCCATTCCAAATCAGTTGCATTGTTGATAAAGAAACGCACTACATAATTATTCTAACCAATGGTTTTGGAAGCCTAGCATCCAATAGAGTGCCATTTAAAAAATCCCATCACACCCTATCATAAGCCTTCTCAAGATTTACCTTGATTGCCATCCAACTCTTTTTGCCTTTAATATTCTTCATTGTGCGAATCGATTTCTAGGCAACAATAATGTTATCAGATATGTTTCGTGATGCAATAGAACTTGATTGATTCTGTTTTACCAGCACCTACATAGCTTGTTGAAGACGAATAACAATAGTTTTGTAATAATTTTATACAAAATCGTACATAAGCTAATGGGCCTGTATTGATTGATCAACTCTACACCAATGCTTTTAAGAATAAGGACCAAGAGAGTTTTGTTAAGTTTTGGGTCTTAAGCTCCTCCTGAAAAAACATGTTGAACCATCTGAAAGAAACTACTTCCTACGATATCCCAAATTTCTTGGTAAAATTTGGCATGAAAACCATCCACACTCGGCACTTTGAACGAAGCCATGCTAAAAACAGAATATCGAATCTCCTCTATATTGACCTTAGAACATAGATCACTAACGATATGAATTCCAGATTCGAAAAACGCCTCTTGACAGGAAAGCTCCTAATCGAGTATGGGTCCACTATATATAAAGCAAAAAAATACTCAACCGTATGCCTCCTAATTAAGGATTTCATATCATAGCACCACTCATTACCCTCTATTTTTAAACCTACAATTCGGTTCTGTCGACGCTTCTTCATTGTGCGATTATGGAAAAAAGTTGTATTTATGTCCTCATTTAATAAGCACTCACTCTTAGACTTTTGAAACCAAAATACTTTCTCTTGGTTTAGTATGTTTTCAATTTCAAGTCGCACTTCTACTTCTCTCAATCTAAGCCTCTGTTATTATACCATTCCAAGGCTTTTTGTATACATTCCAGTTTCGTCTTTGCTTTCCTTTTCCTAGCAAAAATGTTACCAAACACTATTCTATTCCAAACTTGATCGACTAAGTAAAGTACTCTAAATTCATCACAATGTTCGCATCATTACTCTAAAATTGTAACACAACATATTGGAAATCAGGGTGCGTCAATGAGCTATCAAGAAAATGAAAGGGTTGGTCTAATCCAAACACCAGTGTAAATAGGCTAAATAAGACATATATGTCGATTTTTTTATTTGGCCTTTTAGGCTATTTTTTTGAAATTTAGGGAAATAAGCTTTTTTTGGAGAGAGTGTGTGAAAGTGTGTCCAATTAGGCATGCTGTCACACTCTTTCATTGGATTTTTTAGGGTTAGGGTTTTTTAATTTTCTAATGGTTAAGGTTAGGGTTTTTTTAGAAATTAGGGTGATAATACTCTAGAACGTCATATTTTTATATGCTAATTGCATATTTATTTTGAGTATGATTCTACTAATTTGGGCTATTTATGGTCTTTTATCTTGTAGGGACTAAATTGGAGGCAAAAGCGAAATTAAGGGCCAAAAGCGTGAAATTAAAGATAAAATGGGTCAATGTGCGATATGGGGAAAAGTTGGTGCCAAAAGTGCAAGCATGGAGGACACAAGGGTTGAAATGCAAAAAGAAGAGTTTTTATTCTATTAGACTCTATTTTGATTATATTAGGATAATTAATATTAATATAATTATTAAGGATTATTTAATTATTTTATTTATCTTTATTTATCTTTGATTATTTGTAATTATTTTTAGGAATTTAAGTAGGACTAGTCTATCTATCTTAGCACTATAAATAGGGGATGAAGTGACTCAAATTGATGTTTTTCTTCTTTTGTTGAAAAACACTCTCTCCCCAAAAGTCTTTTGTTCTTTCCATATTTCCTTTTAATAAAATCTCCATTTTTATTATATATTTATTTTCTTTTCCACCACAACCATGAGCCACTAAAACCCATCTAGCCAAGGGTTGCCGAAAATCCCCAAAAAGGGTTCTTGAGGTTTAGAATCTGTACTTAGCCTTCTCAACAGGGTATTCTTCGTTTCTCTGTATTACGGGGCTGACGCTTTCGTCCATGTCCCTTAAAAAGTGATCTTTTCAACGTGGGCAAAGAACGGCCGCTTTGTATATTTTGAGAAGGTTGCACAGTCGGTTCGTTAGCTTACTGCGTCAGAGGTTGGCGAGCCCAAGAGACAAAATGGCGTGGGACTCGCCATTGAGAAACATTGGTCTAACATAGATGATCCCACAAGAGCGATTGTTGGCAAGAGTCAGGTTCCACCAAATCGAAGTCTAAATCCTTGGAGCTGGTGGTTGTAGGCGTCCTCTTCCACTATAACTGACTTATTCGGGTTGAGAATGATCATCTAAAAGTCAAGGATTGAACCCAAGGCAGATCGAGGCAACTGGAGGCTGGAATCTCCCCATAAGAATTTTCTTAACTCAACTCTATTTCCTATTTTTAATTTTCGCAATTCCAATTCGACTTCTCAATTCTATTTTTTATTTTATTTTCATTTCCAGATCAAAATTTTTAATTCTGTTATTTTTATTTTTCCAGGAACGCAGGTTTTCTTGGGCACGATTCTGCCCAGGATTTCGAGAAACAAGCATTCGTATAATCTGGTCCCTGAGGATTCGACCCTACTTCCCCTTTACTGTTCTTTTTTCACTATTTTGTAGGGAATAGGATATTTTTTATGCTTTCAAAGACGCATCATAGGGTTAGGGTTTTAGGGGTGAAATTGCTAAAGTTTATAGGTAGATTTAAGGGGTTAAGGATGCGGTAACGCGGCTCAGAACATATACATTTCATATGTCATACTAGGACATGACCATTACCTCAGAAACCCATCTTATGAAAGTCAAGTTTCGGGGTGATAGTGCTTGATATGGTCACAAGTCAAAGTCTAAGTAGAGGTCCCAGTCGACGGCCGTGATGCAGTCATGAGTTCGAGTATAATCAGGGGCCAGTTGACGATCGTTATATGGTCACGAGTTCAAGCTTTTTGGATACCCACAAATGATGCCTTATATATGTCATACATAAGATTGAGGCCATAATCATAGGGAAAAACGAAAGGATTTCCAGTTTAATTAACTTAATTGTTTTCTCTATTTCTAGACAGCCAATATTTTTAACCTTTCATTCTTATCCGAAGGCTGACACTAAGATGGACACAAGAAGGCTCTCAGGAGTAGAGGTCAAACTCGGGTTAACGTGACAGTGGTTGTAGTTATTAATGGGTTGTTTAATAATGACAATCGTTGTTGCCCAGAAAGAACATCTCCTTTACTCCACTAAAACAACCGTTCCTCGCCTGAGTCTCCTCTTGTATCAACAATGATGTTGACCTTTAGATAAGAAGGAAGGTTAAATATACCGGTTGTGTGGAAATGAAGAAAAGAATTACGTCGATTACAGCGGGAAGCCCTATAGTTTTTCCTATGATTATGACCTCAAACTTATGTATGGTACTTATAAGGCAACATTTTCAAGTATCCGAAAAGTTTGAGCTTGTGGCCGCGTAACGATAATGAAATGACTCTCCCATTATACTTTGATCCATGACCACATAACGACCGTCAATTAAGACCTCTACATAGACTTCCACCCATGACTGTACAAAGCAAAGTAACCCCGAAACTCGACTTCCGCAAGATAGGTTTATGAGGTAATAGTCCCATCTCGGTAGGATATATGAAATCTGTGCATCTCAGAGTGATATAGTACCACCGATGAATCAAGACTACCTCGAACTAGAAATTATATTAATGATGAAAATTTTTAACACTGAAGCGAGGAAGAAAACAAAAAGAGAGAAATATTTTAAAGTAGAGGGATAGAGGCTGGAGAAGGAACCCTCTTTTATAGGCGTGAGGGAAGGGTTGAGTTGCGAGAGTCGTATGCATTTGTTTAGATAACCATTTAAAGATTTTTTTGTTTTAAATATCCAATTCGCTTTAAATTGAAATGAGTTGACGAGTGAAATCTGTCATTTACTATGATGGTCAAATCTATAATATAGAAGTCGAGGTCGTATTTGTAAGAGCCCAGGCTGTGGAATTGGTTTTCAACCGTACCATTCAATTGCATGAGTTATAAATTAGAATAAGGAAGAAAGTCGGGGGTTTGAGTTAGGGAAGAATTTCGAGCTTGTAATGTAGATATCTGACATTGGTTATCCTCTTTAAGTACGAGCTATTTGATGTGAAATGTGAACTTGAGTTGGAGGCAGTTATATCATTGCATTGCTCAAGCGAAAATGCTATAACAGAGTTATATGTCGAGTTTGTCGAGGCTGATGGAACTAGTCCATCTTCAGCCACCGTTACGACTAATGTTAAAATCGAAGTTGAAGCAGAAAGTCTTAACACACGGTTGTGCAGTGGGTTCACTAGTTTGTTATAAAGCTCTTATTATAATGTCTTCGAACCATCAATGGGTAGACATTTCTCGATTTCTGGCATCGATTTAAACTTCAGCGACCACTATTAGTCAGGGTATAAACGTAACCTGAACCTCGACACTTGGGCACGACATTTAATCAATGTTTTCAATTTCAAATTCGGTAGATCGATGTCCTTGGTCGGGAACACTTATATGAGGAGGCCATCAACCTACATTGATTTACAATCTGATATAGATTTTTTCGAGCACTTAGGGTATAAAAGAACCAATGACTTACTCATTACGATTGGGTCCGACCAGGGTAAATCTAACCCTTTAGTTGAAGATAATAATGAAGGCACAAAGTTGGAAGAAGATGCAGCCGAGGAATAAGGGGCAACAGATCCAGCTGACGAATCAGAGTCAAACCTCGATCCAATTTGAAAATTCGGTCCGGATGGTTCAGAAGTAGCACTTTTTTCTGAACCCGAGTAGGTTCCAAATGAGCCAGAACCTTGCACTTCTGGCAATACTCTGAATCCAAATCTATGATTTAGGGCATATGAACCTCTGCCCACATTACCAACATCGACCTCTTCACCGAGGGTAGTTTAGAGTTTCGCAGTTATCGCATAGAATACCCGACCATGAAAGCTCATCGTTAGATGTCCGAGTATTGAAATTTGGCATAGAATATCATAACAAAGATGTTGTTCTAACTGCACTAAAGCGGTATAGCTTTAAGAATGACATGAATTATCATGTCACAAAATCTCGTTTGAAGAAATTCAAAGGAAAGTGCGCAATGCAAGACGGGAGGTGCCAGTGGAAAATCATGGCATCTTTTCAAAATAAGACATGTTTGTGGATTATAAAGAAATATTCTAGTCTATATACTTGTGTTGCAGAAGGTGTGCGATGCGATCACCCGATATTTTGACAAAATGTGTCTTGATTGAGGTCTTTATTTTTCCCAATAACGTAACTTTAACTCATATTTTGCAAGTGTAAGTCAGGATCATCTGAGACTAGACTTTGACATGATATCTGACATTATTCTACCTATGGTGAATACGAGTCATAAGATTCTTGTCCTGATGTTGATTACCAATATTCTTAGCCAACACAATTACATGCCATCATACTATAAAATATGGGTTGTAAAACAAATGGTTATGGATAAGTTGCATAACGCCTAGGACAGGTCGTACAATGATTTATGGTAATGGTATCAAGTATTAGATCAGCATGTATCCGATTCTGTAATCGATCTAGAAACACACCCAGCGTACTTTGAGGATCATCTGGTCCTTGAGAAAAGAGTATTCCACCGATTCTTTTGGATCTTCGATCAATGTAGGAAAGCTTTTTAGAACTGCAAGCCATTGGTGTAAATTAACGGCACTTGACTGTACAAGAGATATGAGCATCGGTTGTTGATGGTCATTGCCCAATATACTAATCAAAAGGTTTTGCTAATAGCATTTGCAAGAACTTTGGGAGAAAAGGCAAATGATTGAGATTTCTTCCTTAGCCAATTGTGTCGTCATGTTTGCCCCCAACCCAACATATGTGTCATCTCCGATAAGTGACCGAGAATCTTGGCCGCTATTGAATGACATAGTAGTGTTTGGGATCATGCACACCATAGGTACTGTATGCGACATGTCGGCTCTAACAGCCACTTAAAATGGTGTTCGAAAAGTGAGCGAGATTAAATCATTGACATGGGTATGTAGTTGCCATTATTTCCACAATCATGTTATACAATATTTCGTGAGTTGTTTACATTCATGAGTATAATTTTCTCTATAGGGCACTAGCTCATCCAATATTATTTCTATGAAATGTTAGATAATTTGAATGCCATCAACAGCTACAGCATGATGTACCTCACCAATACACCATTTAATCAATAGATGAAATCGTATGATAGGGGTCTACAGTACGAACACATGAGGATAAACTTAGTCGAATGCATCAATTTCGTATTGAAGGACATTTGTCATTTACCGATGACCTCAATTGTCAAAGAAATATACTTTCAACTGCATGCATTATTTCCAAAACGAGAGGTAGCATATGATGGGCAGATTACGGGCGAACATGTTTGGTGCAATGATGTAAATAAAGAAATTAGATAAAATACAATGAGAGTGAACACTATGTATGTAATGTGTCATTCGTACCAAAACCTACAATTTTGGGTAACGGTGTACGCTAGGCCCGGCAAGGACATGTTAGGGGCATCATATCGTGTCGACCTACCAGAATGGACTTGTGATTGTGGGAGAATCCAGACACTTCAATTCTCATTCGTACATGTAATTGTCACATGTGCGAATGTACGAATTTAGTACACACCTTATATTAGTTACGTGTATAGAATGGAATGCATACACATTGTATGAAGACCTGACCCACCCATTCAAAATGAGAGTATGTGGCTGACAGTGTCCAGCACGCTGTTCGAGTTGGCCCTGAACACTAACTTGCATTGTGTCTCAAAAAGTCATCCGAATTCCACTCGAATAAGAACCAATTTGGAAATTCGGGAGAAGGACACTCAACAGAGGTTATGCGGGTACTTTAGAAACCTAGGACATACGAATGCAACATGTTCTGTGTTCAGGGGTACATTGGGGCCTCAGCGTCACTGACATTCATTTTTTTATGTATGATAAAAGATTGATTATAATGCTTCTTTTTTCTTGTGTAAAGTTTTTTTAACTTGCATTTCAACTGTATTTGCCACGGTTTACTAACATTTACATTTACATAGTCTAGTAATTGTTATTTTAAGCGCATCTTTAGGTACCAATTACAATTTCTCAAGGGCTTGAACTTTTTTCCATTTTTAAGAGTTACTCTCTGTACATTTATTTATCACTAGTTTGTTAAATGTGCCTATCCAAAGTTACATATTTCATATCAAATATTAAATATATGGAAATTTACGTATAATTTGCATTAGAATTTAACAAAGACAAATATAAGTTGCAATAGAAATATAAAAATGAATTATTGTTTCTTTATTGATGTCATCTATATTTACATCACAATAAATAAATAAAAAAACATCACTGGCATCGTCGGACCGAATGTGTGCCGTAGAGCTATGGCTAACGGTTGCGCGTAGGATTTTTACGCGCAACTAGTGGCTTCAGCTCCTCTATTGGATCGTGACCATCATCCTTGTGCTCCTCGTCTTCATCTCTACACTCGTGCATATCTTCGAACACATCGTCTCCACCTTTAGCTTCATCTTCGTCTCCATTGCCTTCATCCATGCTAGAGTGCAGTGTCGTCCTAGCCTCCCATCGTGTGTCCTCCACTCCACGAGAAGGTGGTTGCACCAATGACCCACCTCGATAAAACAATGACACGGTGGGTGTTTGTGACGCTATCGGTGAATAACCATACGATGTCACAAAATCTGGATACGTTGGCATTGACCCATATATTGATGATAACATCGATATCACCATCAGTGTCGTCATAGATGACGGTGCTTGTGTTGATAGTTGGGTCGACGTTTGCATTGGCATTGACGTCGGTATCAATGTTAGCATCGATGTTGGCATGGGAGCGTAAAATGTTGGGGACAGAGGTGCCTTGAAATATGTACCTGCGGGAGGGGTAGAGGTAGGGTGCTGCGGTGGTACTTAGTGTTGTGCTTGTGAAAAATAACATAGGGTTAGTGAAATGAACAGGAATAAGTGGAGTGAAGTGATAGGGAATTAGCGTAGACATCAGTGGCGCATGTTGGGTCGGAGTCGATGACGATCCCATCGTGACACCTCTTCCAGACCTACGTTGTTGGGACGCTCGTTGTTGCCTCTTTTGACGAAATTGCCTACTCTTCACCTCCATCGATAGCAGATACGAGTTACCGACGACACTGAACTAGAGCATGTACTCCAAATAGGCAGCCATGTCCGATGAGAAAAATGATTCGCGAATGGGTAAGAATCCCGTCCTACAATCCCAAATGTCGATGTACTCATTATGGTAATCTTGCCAATTCTCGTTGTTCTTCCCCTTAACCGGCTATGCCGGTGTGCATTAAAACAACTAATTTATGAAACAATTTTTAAAGCCTGGTTTTATTGCAAGTATACAAGTCAGTTGTAATATTTATAGTGTTATAATGAAATACCCAAGTATTCTAAGGATCGAACCCAAAAGAAGAGGCGATTGAGCAATAACTAACATACACAATAGAGACTAAGTGACTAATAATACAATTTTATATTGCGGTGATTCATAAAAGATAATTTTGTAAGAAAATTAAATATTCTAATTTAGGGACTAAATTGCAAGAAATGTAAACTAGCGAGACTATATAGAAAATGACTAATAGGGATTGGTTGACTTCGATGTAGTTCACCAAATCTCGAACTAGGGACATAAATCACGTAAATTACCAAGTGACTTTATTTTATCTTCCGATCTTAATTTTACCAACTTAGACGAATTAGGTCCTCCAATTTATCTTCTGATCTCGCCGATTAATCCGAGACTGATGAACATGTGCACGACAAGATTACACTCCGGTCTCATTTTATCTTAATATTCCCTTAAGGGTGTCACTACCTAAGTTATTAGTTCTATTCAAATTAGTCCAATTTGTTACGATTTAATCTTTTGCCCCAAATATTTTAGTTTATCCACATCTCCATCAACCAACGTCCTTAAAGAGTTAGCTACACATGCTCAAAGTTAAGAAAATAAACATAATAATGGAAAATAAAGTAGCCATAAAAGTAAAACTTGAGAAAAATGTGAAAGCTGAGATTTTTATACAAGAAAACTTACATAACATGAAACCAAAAGCATTTAACAAAGAAATCAAAAGCAAGAAACATAAAAGGAACAAACTTTAACAGATTTGAAGTGAAATAAACTGAAATACATTAAACTAGAGCTTAAAAAGTCTTGAAAGCAAGGTATAGGGATTGAAAATGTAAGTAAACCTTAGCTACAGTATTAACTAACTTAACTAACATAAAGAACATCGAGAAAAAGAAGTAACTGCAGAAAAATAAACTCTAATCTAAGGTAGAAGAAGAGAAAAATAAAAATCCTAGAAAAGTGCAAAGAAAGCTAAAGAAAACCTAGAGAAAACTAAACCTAAAACTAAGCTATAACGTGTCTCTATCCTCCTTAGCAATTTTTGGCTATTTTGAAGGATGTTCTGATGAATTTTTTATGCCAAAATTACCCCTACACGGGCCTTGTGTGATTGGTGGATCAAGTAAACAAAGGTTGCCTTTTTTGTCCAAGTTTGTCCCTTTGATGAAGGCGATATCGCGATACCCAGAAGAGGATATCGCGATATCTCGGGCAGTGATGAACTTGGGGGTCTTCCTTGAGAGGTGGATATCGCGATACCCAAAGAGGATGTCGTGATACCATTGACGGGTCTCTTTAATCTTCTATACTGCAGGAGGTGTCGCGATTTCGAGGGTTCGATATCGCTATACCCTTGCCCTAGATGCTGTTCTCTCTCGTTTTTGACCTCTGACATGTCCCTACATCATTCAAACACATGTTAGACCTCCTAATGGCACTTTCGGCCAATTTGGGTAAAAAAATAGACAAGAACGAGATATTTTCACTTATTACCCAAAAAAATATAAAAATAATGAAAATAACGAAAAATTAAGCTAAAAACTCTATTTTTCTCGAGAAGAAGATCCTTAAGTGTGTCAAAAAAGCCTAATTTTCCACATCAAATTGTGGCAAATCACCTTTGCAGATCCAGCTTGTGCAGTGTTTCCATGTCTCGCAGTGGCAGTGGAATTTGTTGCCACCTAAACTATCGCATCAATCAATCCAATTCATGCATTTCCACTGTTGCATACACTATCAATGACACCTTCACGTCCCACATACTCTGATTAGCCAGAAATTCCATCGGAACATAGTCTATGATATCCAGCTCGACATATGACATCTATTTAAACTGCAGTGCACAATTGTAAATTCTGTTACGTACGAAATTTTATTTTACAAAGCATTGCGTAATTGTAATAAGTTTGAAAAAAATAAGTAACTAATCTCGACTTTCGAGTGTTGATTTAACAAAAGTTGAATATCTTCGAGCTGTTCGGGTATTCCTAAGTATTTCGACCCATGGTTTCACTATACAAGCGATATGTTAATTCAAACATATAATAAATAAACAACATTTATTATACAAATTACATATTTATTAGGAAATGATTTTTACTTTGTCACCAATGGGAACATATATGGGTTGTTCACTCAGGGACATAGAAATGGTAGTCGCCACCAGACCCACAATTGTAGTAGGAGCAGGAAACCATCGGTTGACATCTTATCTGATTCCATCACTCGACACAACTCCAGATACAATGTGGCCAACACAGCTGATCCCAATATCATTCGTTCACTTTCTTTGAAGTCAACTAGATGTAGTAGCCACCTTATGTGTACCAAATTTTGAGTTTTATCGGGCATTAGAATGCCCTCGATTAACCTTAAGATGAATTCTCATGTGTATTTTTCTTTGGCAACGTTGGGCGTGTTCGGAAGAAGATCTTTGAAATTGGTTTCCAACCACTTCATATCTATCCGACCACCATAAAATTTATTCAACACCTTTCCCAAAAATACCTTGCAAATGTCCTCTTTATCGGGAACGATCGTTGACCTTGTGACGACTAGCCCGTCCATCGGTAAATCGAGTTATAAAGCTATGTCCTCAAGTGTGATTGTACACTCGTTGCATAGAAGATGGAAAGTGTGTGTCTCGGGCCTCCATCTTTCCACCAACGCGCTGATGAGTGTGGGGTCAAGTTTACAGCCCCAGAGCATAGGGGATGCATGCAAGAGTCTCGCGTCTTGCAAGTAATGACGAATTTCAGTATCTAGGCTCTTTGACATGTTATGTATGAACCTTGCCAAAACACGATCATCTACCTATTTATATCGAAAAAAAATGATCTAAAATATTGTCAAGAATAAAATAATTTAAATTTATTCAATTGAAAATAACAAAATTTAAATTTTCATCTTACTATTATCGCTTGAGCGGCGGAAATGTGTTTGTCATCGAAACGAATTAAAGAGGTTGTTATTCGTAAAAATTTAATCGAAACGAATAATATACGAAATAATTAAATAAAACTATAATATTTTTAAACAAACGTATCGGAAAATTTAGAATAAAATTTGAGAAAATTGAGAGAGTTGAGAGTCTAGAAAGAATTGAGAAAGTTGGATTTAAGTGAAAAGAGTGAAAAATGGTCTGGTATTTATAGAAAAAAAATTACCCTTGGACCCAGACACATTTTTTCTGTTACCTTACATTAAATGCGCCTAGTTGAACGCGCTTTCAATCTCTCTCGAAAGATGATTTATTTCCTTGAATTTAAAAAAAAAAGAGTCTAAAAGGCCCCTGTAAATACTCATTTTGGTTACTAATGCTTCTATAAATGCTAGTGCCAAGAATTATCATTTCTCGTAACAACACTCACCGGTGCTCCTTAATTAGCATGAAGTGCTTCTTGCAATTAACACAAATTATTTAAAGTCAGAAAAGAGATACAACTAAGCAAAAAGTTGTAGAGCTAATGTTGGAAATTGGTAGGATTTTTATGTTCACTCCACTATTAAAATGTTCAACCGAGCATGGTTTAGAGGCTTAAATGTGAACATTGTTAAGAAGTTTGATTTTTAAGCTTTCCTTTTTGGTTAAACAGATACTATGCTCAAGTGTAGAGTTGAAAATTTTTTCGAGGGAAAATTTGAATTATAAATTTTTAAGAGAGTTAGCATGTAATCTTATTGTTGTTGTATTAACGTAAAATTTTATAATTTCTCAAGGGATTAAGTTATAAAATTTCTTATCTTTGGAAGGGCTAAAATTGAATTTAAATTATTAAAAAAATGTTAAAATGCATTTTTAGCATTAGATAAACTTTTTTTATTAATTTTTGAAGGGATTAAAGGAACAAATTTTTATTTTAGCCTGCCGTTATTGCCGCCCTAATTACAAATACTTATTTGAAAAAATATTAGATTTTAAGGTTTTAAGTTTAATCAAAAGAAATATTTTAATATTTTGGGTTTATATTTGACATATTAATAGAATTATGCATTTAAATTTCAATGACACACTAATTTTGGGGCATTTTACCCAAAAACGTCCAACTTTAACATTATTTACGGAAATAGATCAACTTTTTAATTATTTACCGGAAAGGCTCGAATTCCCCGAAAGCGCATCCACGTCAGCACGAAGTCAGGTGCTGTGTCAACAAAACTAGTCCCTAGGGGAGCGTTTTTGCCACATCAGTACAAATCGCGCCCTCGTGGACGCATTTTAGCCCGTGTTTTTTTTTTCCAAAAAAAAAAACCTTATTCTCAAATTAAACTTTCAAAAAAGGTCATTTTTTTAAATATTATAAAAATAGACCAATTTTTTTTAAAAATTTACGAAAATAAACCTTTATAAAGCCTCAAAGTGGCAATACCATTTTTTTAAGGTATCACTAATTAATATGGAAATAAAGCTTACAAAGCAAATATTTATATAGACCCAAAGCCTCATTTCCCTTGTTTTCTTAAGCAATGTGGGATATGAGATATGTATATATATAGACTCATGAATAGTTTTGCAGCTTGTTCCTAAATAATGTGGGATTCCTTCCTCTTTTAACTAATAACATGAGATTAAATACTACACTATATTTTATATTTTTTTACTTAGAGTTTAATTTTTTTTACAAAAAGTTAACATTTGTTACATTATAAATAAAACTTTTAAACTAAGTAAAAAAATTATAAAATATAAAATGAGTATGGTAAAATATTAAAAAATTACTAATAGTTGAGTGATCATTTGTAAGTTTTTATAATTCGATAGCTAAAAAATATAGTTACGTGACTACTAATGTAATTTAATCTAAATATAAATATGAAAAATAATTATTATTTTTATGTATATTATATTTCTATAAAAAAACTTATTTAACATAATTATGTACTATGTTTAAATAGATTATCTATCTAGTTAAAATATATCTGAAATAAATTTTTTGGCATTCATTAGGTGATGAAAATTAAATTAAAATTAGAATTAAAAAAATTAATGAGTACAGTAAAATATTAGAAATAAATAAATAATTAAAAAGATATACCAATTTTTTAAAATTACAAAAAAATACTATTTAAGTACCAAATACTCACCATTTATTTATTAATCAAACATTCATAATATAAAATAAAATAAATAATAAAAAAATTAAAAGTATAACTTCAAAATTTAAATAATAGAAAATTATTTTAAAAATTAGAGTTGCATTGATATTAACTTCAAACATTTAAAATTGAACAGAAGATTATTGCATGTACAAGTTTCATATGTGCAATTTGTTCTTTTTTTAATAGTTCTTTTGTGTATGTTAACAATTCTAAAATGCAACAAGATTAAAGATCTCAAAAGATAATTTTATAATATGAGAAAATGTTAACAAAATATAAAAAAATAGAAATTGTTTTGTAAAAAAAATATAAAATATATTATAGCATTTAATCTCATGTTGTTAGTTAAAAGAGAAAGGAATCCCACATTATTTAGGAACAAGTTACAAGCCTATTCATGAGTCTATAAATACACATATCTCATATCCCACATTGCTTAAGAGAACAAGGGAAATGGGACTTTGGGTCTATATAAAGATTTGCTTTATAAGTTTTATTTCCGTATTAATTGATGATACTTTAAAAAAAATGGTGTTGCCACTTTGAGCCTTTATAAAGGTTTATTCTCGTAAATTTTTAAAAAATTTGGTCTATTTTTATAATATTTAAAAAATGACCTTTTTTGAAAATTTAATTAGAGAATAGGGCTAAAACGCTTCCACGAGGGCGCGATTTATGCTGATGTGGCAAAAACGCTCCCCTAGGGATGCGTTTTGCTGACACAACACCTGACATCGCGTTGACGTAGACGCATTTTTAGGGAATTCGGGCCTTTTCGGTAAATAATTAAAAAGTCGAACCATTTCCGTAGATAACGTTAAAATTGGGTGTTTTTGGGTAAAATGGCCCTAATTTTGAGATGGCCTCAGGCAATAATGCGAGTTTTTCGTAAACCTCTCCTAATTTTATTTAAAATAGGGTAAATTTTATTTATGGTCACTTTTATTTACTTTAGGTTATATTTTAGTCAGCTAACGTAGCACGTTAAATCATCATTTCAAACAAAAATTTTAAGTTAAATTATACAATTGGTCCTCATATTTTTTGGTTTTGAGCAATTTAATATTTTTTTCTTTTATGTTTTTTTAACTTCCTTTTTTCTTTCTTTATTTTTCCATTCTCTTCTGCTTCTCCCTCTATTTTCTTATTTTCTCCATTTATTTTAATGTATCATGAAGTCGAATTGACAGTAAAAATAGAAGTAATAAGTCAAAAGCCATCATTATTTATAATCAAAACCCATAAACTCATACCATCTGCTAACTATCAAAACCCTCCACCACCACCCATCATCTTTATTTCATCCACTAACACCTTCACCACGACCATAACCTCATTCATGACAAACCCAAAAATATCATCCTCTCACCAAATAAACCCACGTTCGAATCAATCAAGAATTCAAGTAAAAGCCCCAAAAATCACAGAGAACTAAAGTTTAGATAATGATAATTGATGGAGAAGCACATATTAGAAAATTGAGTCAATCTAATGGCCGGTGACAAAGATTTGATCTTGGGTAGTCCAAAAGTTAAGGATTTTTTGAGATGTTTTTGAAAGGAGGTGTAACACCCTTTACCCGTGTCTGAAGCCGGGACTGGGCTTGAGGCATTACGTAACTAATCTTACTTGATATCTCCGAACGGGCTATAAAATTTCAATTAAACCCAACCCTTGCTAAAACTTGGCCCACGAGGCCCTATGCATACCTCCGAGAGGTTCCGGAATCAATCCGGGAACTTTCATGAGCGTGGAAAACTTTTCCTCAAAACAGGGGCCACACGCCCGTGTTGGTTTGGGGACACGCCCGTGTGCCCCTAAGACATGCCCGTGTCTTCCGCCCGTGGTCGATCCTGACCAAAGCACACGGCCTAGACACTCCCGTGCCTTCTACCCGTGGTTGATCCTGACCAAAACACATGGCATAGACACGCCCGTGTCTCCTACCCGTGGAGCTCTCTGACTATGACATCATCAACCCTTAATTAGTGCACGGCCAAAGCACATGCCTGTGTGGCTGGCCCGCGATCACCTCTGATTAATCCACACGGTCGGTTGCATGCCTGTGTGCTACAACCGTGTGGCGATTTAAATTCCAAATCCTAGGTGCAGACTTCACACGGCCTGGGCACACGCCCAAGGACTGACCGTGTGTCACACACGGCCTAGACACACGCCCGTGTACCTATCCATGTGGGAAAGAACAAGACTATTTGCCAAGCTCTTTTCATTCCATTGGTTCAAACCATATGAATTCGTTCAACTTATCAATAAACAACTCATAACCCAAAGGCACATCTAAGAACTCATCAAGACATACATACACAAGGGCATACATTTCATGAAAATTCATCTTCATTAAGCAAAAGAATTTACCAAGTATTGGCTTAACTTATAAGGCCATTTACAAAAGGACTTAGTAACATACATATAACCAACACTTTAGCTAACAATTACAACTTAACAAAATACTCGAGTCCTATATATGCCAAACTCAAAATAAGTCAAATTTTTTATACCAAAGTGATGTCGGTAGTGTGATTTCCAAACTCTGACGATTCACGTTGCTCGAGTTATCTTGGCAATACTACAAGGAAAAAAAGGCAATGAAAGGGGTAAGCATAAAGCTTAGTAAGTTTGCATGGAAATAAATAGCAATAATAAGCTCATAATATAATCCATCCATGGCATTAACTAACAATACACAAGTCATAGGCTCTTTGCCATACTTACTTACAATTGCCCTTATCTAGCATATACTGTACCACACATCGTAATCGCTACTTCGTGACTCATTCACGAGTACCTGTTTTCACTCAATCACATGACTTCAGTAAAATTCTCATTTCTACTTCTATACTCATTTACTTATCCCCTTAATCACTAAAGATAGTTAAAGACGCATATTCATCGTCATTCATGTAGGTACGAAGCCAATGCCATGTCCCCGAGGTGGTCTTACATGGAGTCACTTCTAAATGCCAATGCCATATCTCGGATATAGTCTTATATGGATTTTCAAATTTAATATCGATGCCATATCCTGGATATGGTATTATACGGGATCTCAACTCGGTGCCGAGGCCATGTCCCGGACATGGTCTTATAGGGACCTTATCTACTTCATATCTCGATGATAGCATTTCCATAATCAATATGGTCCACTAGGATTACAACATCTCATTCAACATTAATTTCTCAATTTAATAGAGCATTATGAATCAATATAATGTGAAACATTCTCAAACATGCTAACATAAATGTTGAATCTATCACATACAAACTTACCTCGATTTCAAAATGAGCCAACTCGTCGGTCTAGTCCGAGACTTTGTTCTTTCCCCGATCGAGGCGGATTCTCGGTTCTTCTTACTATATAATAACAATTTAACTCATTTTAACCACCACATTAATAAAAGCGTTTCAATAATCATGTTTAGGCAAAATTACTATTTTACCCCTAGACTTTGGCAAAATGACCATTTTGCCCTTAGGCTCGGAAATTAATTCTAATCACATTTCTACCTTCAACAAGCCTAGGTGAACATTTAATACTATTATAGCTATCATCAAAACTCAACCTTTCACATAATTACTACAAATTTGTAACATTTTCATCAAGGTCCAAGACAACACAATTTTCAAAAGTTGTTCATCTAACAACTAAAACTCAATTTCTTCCATAAAAATGTAGCAAATAACAATGATAGCTCTCATAGTAAAACTCTAAACTTTTCACCATGTTGCACAATAGTCCCCTCATTTGAAAGCTTAAGCTTTAGGGGTCTTAAAAGTACAACTATTATCAAGAAAATGTCATTAGAACACTTACTTGTGAAGAGATGAGTTTGCTGAAATTTTTGAAGCTTTCTACCCTCTATTTGCTGCAAATTTTCGGTGGAAGAGTGAAGGAGAAAAGATGATATCTTTTCTTTCCTTATTTTATTAATACTAGTCAAATTAGTCACTAACTTTCAACTACTTTGACCAATTTTGTCCATCTTTGTCTCCTATGATAGCCTATGGCCGGCCAAGTATTTAAAAAGGGCTAAATTGCCTTTTAAAGACCTCAATTTATCAATCTATGGCTATTTGGTACCTTTAGCCTATATAATGGAACTTTCACACTTTATGCGATTTAGTCCCCTTTTCGCGATTAAGCAAGAAATCGCTAAAATTATAGTACTAAAATTCTCATGTACATATGCCATCATGCTCTGACTCATAAAATGACATGAAAATAAATTTATCTAATCTCGGATTAGTGATCCCGAGATCACTGTTCCGACTAGCCCCTAACTTGGGCTGTTACAAGAGGTCATGGTAATGGTGAAGGTGTTAGTGGATGAAATGAATATAATGGGTGGTGGTAGAGGATTTTGATAGTTAGCAGATGGTATGGGTTTTGGTTATAGGCAATGATGGCTTTCGACTTCTTGTTCATTTATTCACTGCCAATTCGACTTCCTAATATGTTAAAAGAAACGAAGAAGGTAGGAAAATAGAGGGAGAAACAGGAGAGAATGAAAAATAAAGAAAAAAATTAAAAGAACATAAAAGAAAACAAATTAAATTGTTCAAAATGAAAAAAAATAATGAAGATTAGTTGTATAATTTAATATAAAATTTTTGTTTAAAATGATCAGTTGTATAAGATCAGTTCTTTCTATGGGATCACAGGCCTCTTTATTAGTTCCTATTTGTGGTGCACAATTTGTTGGAATGTAGGCAGTGGTTATGATCGATTTGATAGAAAGAAGGGAATAATATGTATTTTTCGTTGGGGGTTTCTTGGAAAAAATTGTCGCATCTTTCTACGATTCCTTATGAAAGATATTCAGTCCATCAAAATAGAAGTTAAAGAGGGTATTTATGCTCATTGTGTCCTTTATATGGAAATCAGAGGCCAGGGGGGCCGTTCCTTTATGTACTGATGAGAATTTGACTCGGCGTGAAATTGAACAAAATGCTGTTGAATTGGCCTATTTTTTTGTGTGTACCGATAGAAGTCTTTTGAAATGAATTGCAGAATAAAAGCTTTCTCGCTGGGAGGAAAAAGCTCAATCCAAGAATCCTCTTTTTCTATAGCAGAACTAAACTGAAGTTTCTTCAGAATGCCCATTCAACTTAGTGTTACACCATTAACAACAATTAATGGCTTAATGACTAAAATGTTACAACACGGTAACATAAGTGACTAAAACGTAAAATTTGAAACATAAGTGACTAAAATGTAACCTTAGGTAAACAAAAGTGACCATGAATATAGTTTACCCTACTTCACCCTATAAAAAATTACTTAACCCTAACCGGACCTAAAATATTGCATAAGTTTTTACATCATATTAATTTTTATAAGAATAAATAAAATATATTATAAAATATTATAAAAAATATATAAAAAAATAGTCAAAATATTAGAAAGTTTTAAAAATGTTAAAAAATGAGAATAACTTATATTAAGATCATCCTGAAAAACATAATTTTTAGGCACTAATAAAATAGTGTCACATCATTAAATTTTAAAGATAACAAAGTATTATTATACGAGAATAACTTATATTAGGATTATCCTAAAAAACATAATTTTTAGACACTAATAAAATAGAGTCACGTCATTAAATTTTAAAGATAACAATGTATTATTGTATACCCATCTATATCTACTATATTCTCCAACCTAATTTAACTTTAATTAAATTACTTAAAATAATTAATTTTTTAAATTAAAAACAAACATATTTTCTTCTTTTACAATTTTTGAGCATTTTTTTTCAAAAGTTAAAATTTATTATTAGGACATCTGTGAGTTGGGCCAAGCAGTTTGATTTAGCTCACAACAAAGAGTCATCAAGACAAATCGTTAATGCGTCCAACCTTCCTCTATCAGGTGATTGGATTTTTTTTACATACTGATGGATCCTCTAAAGTTGCTGCAAGTTTTGCTGGTGGTGGTGGTGTAGTGCGAAATCAGTTTGGAGATTGGATCTTCGGGTTCAACCATTATTGAGGGGATTGTTTAGTTTTTGATGCAGAGCTTTAGGGTATTCTTAATGGACTGACTCTCCTTAAAAGATGAGGGTTTAATAAGGTTTTGATCCATATAGACAATCTTGAGGTGGCTAACGCTTTCCAAGATAGGCATTTGGTAAAGCAACATCAACTTTAATGAGAAGGTGTTATCATGTATTAGAGACTTTGGATCGATGGAATATCAGACACATCTCAAGAGAGGAAAATCAAGTGGCTGACTGCATTGCTAATATGGCTCCCAAAATGAAAATTGAAGTGCAAGTCTTTAAAGACACCCTTGAACACCTTTGAACTGTTTTATGTGCTGATAGACTTGGTTTTCTAGCTTTTGATGATCTAAGTTAGTTTTCTTTTGCATTGTATTTCTCACAAAAAGAGAGAGATTATTTTAAGTAATTTAATTAGAGTTAAATTAAGTTGAAGAAGATAGTAGATATAGATGAGTATATAATAATACTTTGTTATCTTTAAAATTTATGCCACGTTTGGTTCACTGTAATGGAATGGAGCTGTAATTGAATAGAGGTGTAATGGAATAGAGGTGTAATGGAATAGAGCTGTAATAAGTAATTCAACTGTTTGGTTGAATAGAATGGAATAGAGCTGTAATAGCATTCTTGTGTTTGGTTGAATGGAATGATGTTGTAATAGCATAAGGAAAAGAACTAAAATGACCAGAATACCCTTAGCAGAATTTTTTTTAGGTAGATGATTATTGTTATTGTTATTGTGACTTGAGTTTTACTTTATATGATGTGTGTAAGTGTTAGCATTTTTTTCCTTCCTTTTATCTGATCTACTATTATTAGGACTAAATTGGGAACTGTGACTATAATAGATGGCCCTTCCTATTTCAAGAAGTCTCTAGCTGATGCTAAAAATCATTTTGGTTATTTAGTTGTCAGAATAAATTTATTATGCGTTAAAGTTGGAACTGAAATATTATACCTAATGCTTCTTGTTGAAAATATTACTTGTGCTTGTTTTGGTTCCACAAAACTTTCTGCTTTCTCTAAAAGAATGATATTCCCCTTGTGCAGGCTTGGCTTACTACCATCTCATTGGCTATTTGTAAGGTTAGTCTTATATGTCACTAAAATCTTCCATGTAAAAACTTTGTTCCATATAGTGATATATTTGTTCCCAAATGCAAGGAGAAACAAAAACATAAAAAACAAAGAATAAGGGAAATTTTAAAAAGTTTGCAATGAATTCCAAATATTTTAGAACAGAAAACGAAGCTATTGGATAGATAAATTCCTTTCGATCTGATCAGTTAATGAATTACAAAAAAAAGTGTTGCTTAAATAACTTTAATCTGATGCGACCAGCTGGAATAAATATTATAAGAGCACACAACAATACAACCATGTGGGACAACAAAATATAGATGATTCATTTATGGACCTCTTATAACATTGTTGAAAATTTGTTATTTCATTAGTTAGAAGCATCCTATTGATCTTCAATAAGTTGAAACCACCACAAAACAAGGGCATTATCAAATGCAGGTTATTTCATAACAATGGTAATCAAAATCATATCAAAGTGAAAAGAACAAGTAGGCATTACCAACTGCTGGAAATATCGATATAAAGGCGTTGAGATACTAGCAGGAGATTTCCACAATTTCTGATAACTAGGCAGTTCACCTGCATAAACATTACAAATACATTTGCAATAGAAAGACAATAAATAAAAGTAACTGAAGTATAAGAGAGGAACCTTGAACATGAAATTCAGCTTTTCGACATAAAACAAAGAATACCCATGTTTTTTTTTCTCAGTATCAATCCCAAATTTAACTTTATGATCATCCAACAAAAGAAAAGAGGGATAAAGAGAGAAACTAACGAGGTAAAACAGGGGAGTTTAAGCGAGAAACAGAAGAAGAATAGTTGGTAAAACTTATAATGTAAGGTTACAAATGCAAAATGGCAAGGTACAGCAACGATGATAAAGATAATTCTTTCCATACCTCTGGCTTCAGGTCTCTGTGAATGATATGGTGGGACTGCAATACTTCCAAACCGGCTCCTGCAAAGGAAACGAATGGCTACTCCTGATATAATGTTTTAATGAAGAAACCTTGCTATGACAGATAAAAATAAAAATAGCTACCTAGTTGCTGTATGAATCTCCCAGCTAATTGCTCTTGAACTCTTCCATAACGTCGAATGTAAGAGGCTAGGTTTCCTCCAGCACAGAACTCAAGGACCAGGAACAAACCAAACTGCCCAGTCCCCAGTAATTGCTACAAAACAACCAAATTTCCAAGTTGACAAAGAGAAATCGAATCAGTTAATCCATCAAACCGTGAGATTAAAGAGAATATATCAAATGGGTATTCCAGAAATGACCGGAAAATCATAAACAACCCACTGTTGGAATCGAAAAATGAGAAGAAAGAAAAGAGAGAAAGCCAAAAAAAGGAACAAACCTGTAAAGCGTGAAGAAGGCGAATGATGTTAGGGTGATTAACAGAAGAGAGAAAATTAAGCTCGCAATCCAAGTAGTTGGCGAGGTGTTTGTTGATCTTGGAAAGGAAAACTTGCTTCACTGCCACTTCTTCACCGCTTGATTTCGTCTCAGCTTTCCAAACGATGGAAACAGAACTTCACGTAGCTTTGATTTTAGCAAATAGTCTCTGATCGTGAAGGGTTCCAATAGATCGCGAAAGAGAAAGTTTGAAGGAGATTTTGGGAAAATTTTTTTTCATTTCTATTCGGCGATGTTTGGAATAGCCATTCAGAGCTTTTAGCGCTGAATCCCTATTACGCATTCGAAGGAATAGAAACGTAATAGGTAATACGACCGAATGAAAAAAACGATGAACCAAACAAAAGCAATTAGGTGGGCCCAGGGAATAGGGGTGTAATGGCATAGCCATTACACCCAACCAAACATGGTGTTAATGATATGACACTATTTTATTGGTGACTAAAAATTATGCTTTTTAGGATGACCCTATGAGTTATTTTCATTATACAAATGTAAAAGTATAAATAAAGCTATATTTAGAATTAAGAAGCAATGAGTTTTGTTTTCAAATTTAAATGAGTTTATAAATTCAACTTATATGTTAAAAAAATAATTTTTCCAAATTTTTCAATGTTTAATAAGATAAATCGAAACTAAATCAAGTTAATGTAGTTGAATCATATTATCCAACCAAAATCAAATCAAATTATAATTTTTTTTTAAATCGAACTGAATTGATGGTTCAACTCAGTTTGTGGATTTGGTTATATTTTTTTCTCAGCCCTGCCTGTAAGATTTACTTTTGAGTAAATTACACCAACAATCACTCAACTTTATCACTCAACTTTCGGAAAATAACAAAACATTAAGACCCTAGTTGGGTTGGGCAATAAAAGAAGAAGAAGAAGAAGAAGAAGGTGAGCTCTTTTTAGGTGCTTTCCAAACATCTTTTGATCTAGATTGTTGAATGAATGATTGGATGATTGAGATAATGTGGTGGTGGTTTGGAGGTCAACGATAGTGACGCCAAAGATGGTTGTGGTGGAGGCATCGACAGCAAGATTCTTGGGATGGAGAAGAAGAAGAATAAATATATTAGGCCATTTACGTAAAAAAATAAAAAACATTGGGTCATTTATTAAAAACAAAAAAAGAAGGATGAAAAATAAATAGCCACTAACTTTACCTTATCGAATGCGGCAAGGTAACTAGCTAAGTCAGCTAATGGGTAACTGAATTGAAATTTGAAGGACTCTTTTGTCAGTTTTCTCTTTAGTTTTATTTATTTTTTATTATTTTTTAACACAATCTTTGTTCTGTCTGTGCAAAGCAGTTCTCTTGTTTTGAACTCCCCCGCTCTCTTCTTCACCCACATTGACACACACAAAACGAAGAAAAAAGAGGCTCAGTTCTTAACCCCAAAAAAGAAGTCCAAAAAGTTCCTGCATATTGGAACTGTGGATTGTGTCCAGATATCAGATTGGAGCCACAGATTACAACATAAGTCTTTTTAATTTTCTTTTTTCTTGAAAGAAGTCATAAAGCGAGCGGCCAAGGTGAATACAATTCATATTTTCTTATTGTTTTTATTTCTTTGAACTGAGAACAAAGTTGGGAAAGTTTCATTAAGTTTTTGATATTTTACTATATATATATATATATATATATATTCCTTGGATTCCAGTTCCTATGAAGAAAAGTTCGTTGCTTTATTGGACTCTGAGTTTAACTGTTAATGGGTGTCAGTTCAGTTTCAAGCCTGGGTTATTTCTGGGTTATGCTTTGGAAGCTGTTTAGTGAAAGGGGTTTCAGCTTTTGGGCTTGTTGCTTTGTTAGTTTCTAGTTTCTGGGATTAGTATTGAAGGATTTTTTTTTTTTTGCAAGTAAGGTCTACAAAGGTTTCAGATTGGGGGTTTACCTCTCAGCTATTTACATAATTTTTTAGAGGTGGGTGTGATTTCAAGTTGCCAACATAACACACACACACACACACACACACACACAAAAAAAATCTTTGACACTTTGGATACTGGATTTTAATAATCTTGGTTTCTTGTAGTAACTCAAGAGGTTAATAGCCCGGCGTCGATTTCAAATTCTCATGTACTAGGGTTTTTCTTGAAGAACTGAGGGTTTAGGTTTGAATCTTGATACTTGTTTGTTAGTTTCAGCTTTGAGTTCTATTTGGTTAAATCCGAAAGCTTTCTTCTCTTGGAATTAGTTTGGAGAAAAATTAATCTATCTTTTGATCTCTGGGTGAAGCTGATTTCGAAAGGGTTACTTTGTTTTCCTCTGCCAAGTTAATTTTCTTGGTATTTTCATGGATTCTCCACAGTCAGTTGTCTCACCATTCAAAAGCTATGTTGTAGCTGAGTCTGAGCAGCAGCAGAAATCTGAATTTTTCACTAGGAACTCTGGTGGCTTATCAGATGGTTCTGAAGTTAACACAAAGGAAGCTGTCGTTTCCGATCAACCCAATTTCATTGGTGTTGTTGAGGTTTATGTTTATCAGGCAAGAGACTTCCATAACATCTGCATTTACCACAAGCAGGATGTCTATGCTAAGCTTTGTCTCACCAGTGATCCTGAAAGCACAGTTTCCACCAAGATCATCAATGGTGGTGGGAGGGATCCGGTGTTCAATGAAAACCTTCGCCTCAAAGTTCGAACCATTGATTCCTCTCTCAAAATCGAGATATTCATGATGAGTAGAGTTAGGAACTATCTTGAAGATCAGTTGGTGCCACTGTTTGAAGTAATCCTCAAGAATGGAAAGCTAGAGAAAGAATTCTCTCTCTTCCACCGATCTGTTCCATTCACCTGCTGGTTTTGTCCAACTGTCTCTTGCATATGTTGGATCATCACCTGAAGTAATGGCTATTCCAACAATGCATATGGATTTAGTTGCAGAGAAGACCGTGAAGGATTCAGAAATAAGTGAGTGTGAATTAGAGAAGATTGAGTTTCCAGATCCAAAAATTGTGAATGAAGACCAAATGATGGTTTCTGGGTATTTTGGGATCCCATGTTCCAGTTTAGACACTGAAAGTTCTGGAAGCCTGGTCATCTCCAATGCTGAAAACCGAGTTAGTTTGGATATGGCTGTTAATGTAGTGGAAAGCTTCTCAACTGCTACAGTCAATTCCATTCCAGTTCCCAAGCTAGAGTCTCCTCCAAGCAGTGTGTCAACTAATTGGGTCTCATCTCCATCAGCTGATGGTCCAGCTGCTTCGAAAACTTCTATGGAGGAACACATTTCAACCCCAAAAGAGAAAACTGCTGATGCTAGAGACGCTGACAGTAGTTCCTCCAGGGCACGTAGTGATTCCATTGAAAAACCTTTTGTTTCTGTCAACATTGAGCCTGAGCAGAAGGTGGTGCAGCAAGAGATAGTGGACATGTACATGAAAAGCATGCAGCAATTTACTGAGTCATTGGCTAAGATGAAACTACCTCTGGACATTGACAAAGGAGCAACCAAATTGGAGAATTCGAGTACTACAACTGATAAAAAAAAAATACAGGCATCGAAAACCACAGGCTGTCGGGTGGTCTATGGAAGTAGGGCATTTTTCTAAGCCTCCTCTGATCAAAGGAAGACATACAGGTGACTTTAGATTTAATGGTGTGTAACATGTATCATTGTAATGTATTGTGTTTCTTTGTACATGGTTTAGATGAGTGGGAAAATCATGACTTGCACTGTTAACTAGCTTTGTATCATTGCAACTGCTGGTGTATATGGACCTTTTATAACATGTCTTTGTTACTTGCTACTGATTTCAACTTTTTCAATAATTGCAAATTACATTGCGTGTATGTAAACCATATCCAAATTATGCATGTTATCATCTACTGTAATAATTGAACCCACTTTCACATGGTGATTTCAGGCACATAAAAAAGGGGGGGGGGGATGTGGTGGTGGTGGAGGACCATCCAAGATTTTGCTTTTGCCTGTTCTGCATAATTAGAATTCAAGATATCAGTGAACCTATATTCCTTTAACAAAATATTACAAACATGACACAAATACACGATCATATAATGTAGGCCACAAAATATTCAAGATGGATGGCTTATTGAACTTAACATGGAGGGGCTTCTTCCTGCAAAATCGACGAAATGATAAGATTGTTCTGGTGCTGAAGGGAGAATGGAATATAAGAACATACTGAAGTGTCTACTAACAATTTGATCCTGGAGTATCCCAAGTTTCAGGTATGACAGTGTGAAGTATACAGCAATCTGGGTGGCCTGATTCCCAGGAAGACATCGAAGAAACCGAACGATCATCGTGTGCAGACAAAGCCTCATCGATTGTTTCCAAGACCTCTGATGTAGTTGGTCTATCTAGTGGTGAATAAGATGCACACTTCAGAGCAATATTTAGCAAAGGAAATGCCCACTGCAATGCTGTTCTAGTGACCTCCTTGTCAAAAACCTCTCCAGTCCATTCTTCCCTCACCATGGACTTCACCCACTGCGGAAGGTCTACTCCGGTTTTTTCCACTGTCTTACCAGTTAGTAACTCCAGTAGGATGACTCCAAAGCTGAAAACATCGCCTTTTTCGGATAAACTTTTCTCGGGTGCTTTATAACCATTGGAGAAAAGGGAATTCTTTTTGGGGTCTAAAAGCCTTGAAATCCCATATTCACTTATCAATGGTTCCATGCTGTCACCCAGCAATATGTTTGAGAGCTTTAGATTTCCATGAGGAATGATCTCGTCTGCATCATTTGGATTCTGATATATGAATGCCAAACCCCTTGCAAGTCCACTTGCTATTGTCAGTCTAAGTCTCCACGGAAATTCTCTTTTCCCTTCAATGTAGCCTGCAAGTTAAACAGTTTTTAAGAGAGAGTTTCAATAGAGTAACTATATAGACTAACATTCGAAGTCCGAAACTTTGATCACGAGATGACTGGCCTCATTGATCTTAAGTTTCTCGACATACCTTGTAGCAAGTTTAGGAGGCTTCCATTGTTCTGATACTTGTAGAACAGAAGCTTTTCTTCATTTGTACAATTGTAGCCAACAAGGGGTAGGATATTTCGATGCTTCAAGTTCCCGATCCGCGTCATTGTTTGGCTGAACTCTTCAAAAGACACTTGCAACTTCTTCAATCTTTTGACAGCATAAGTGGCATTGTTCTTAAGTATTACCTTGTAAAGGCTACTGCAAATGCCCTGGCTTTGTAAATCAGCCGAGGCTTCGAGGAGATCATCTAGTTTAAAGCTTTGATGGTCCTCAACAAAAAAAACAAGCTCTTGGTTTCTAACCTCTTGCTTCACTTCCTGTATAGCATTGATCGGAGAGAGTTTGAGCGGTGTTTCTATAAGCACCTTTTGTGCTTCTTTCTCTTTCGCTATTTTATCGGCCCTCTTTCTCATGTAGTATAAGAACACAAAGAGGAACCCAAAGCCAAGATATAAAGGGATCAAAACAACCAATAGATCGATGGAGTTATCTTCACTGGAATCTTTTGAGGCACCTGCAGCTTGTTCATCCTTTCTTCTTGTGTTTAAATGATCATCATTTTGTAATGAAACTGGTTTCTTTAAATACTTATTAGAATGGTCGAATTCCTTTCCAATATATGGACCGATGTTGGTAAAATGATTGTTAGAGATGTCCAAACTCTTGAGATACTTCAACTTGGTTAGAGTGTGAGGAACTCTCCCACTTAACGAATTGCTGCTTAAGTTGAGATACCTCAGCCTAGTGCAGTACGATATCGAGCTCGGTATCGTTCCGTGTATAAGATTCCTTGATAAGCTAAGAACTTGAAGCTTTCGAAGTTTGCAGAGGGCATCTGCATCTATTACACCATTAAGATTCAGATTTTCAAGCCTTATTTCTAATATTGAGGTAGCCTGCAGATTGCACTTCACACCGTTAGGCTTATGCAAGCATGGATTTTGTGACAAGTGGTTCCATTGAATCCCAAGTTCGTTTTGTGGATCAACAGATCTAATGAAGCTAAAAAAGGATTTGGATTCATAGAACTCACCTCCCATACAGGTTTTGATTAATGCAGAAACAACTGCAATGCATGTTAGCCAGTTGAGAAACAGATCAAACCCTCCCTTTCTCTGCATTTTTGGACAGTTTCTTCAAGTCAATGGAAACTTGGTTAAAAGTTACTTCAAAGGCATCATTGTTCCTTCCTCCTTGTTTTTGATATATCTGAAAAAGGACATTTTTTTCTGTCTTAGTTTCCAAAGCTTTCTATTAAATTATACAAAAAAAAATGTGGATGAACTTCGAGTAACTCGTCATCTTCAATGACATGCTACACTCGTACTGGAATATTATTAAGCTATGTTACTCCTACTGTTCATTTTTTTAAAAGTATTCGTGCTCATGTGCATAACTATATAGGATACATATATTCACACCCAAGTCCGTGACCACTCCAATATCATGCTCGCAATATCAGTATTGTTTTCAATAAAGCTGCAGACAAGAATCTAAAACTATTAGTTAATGTGATTATTTTGGGTGAGGAAATCTGTGAGCAATATCATAATGAAGGAGTAAGTGATAAGATATTGGGACAAAACCTATGTTTGGCCACTTCGAAGATTTTCTTCATTTTGGCCACATTCTGTTTTTCTCACCATGACAACAAAATTACGTTGATAACCACAAAGCAACACTGAGTCAGCCGTACACAACCTAACTTTGAGTTTATCCACTTCTTACGCCTAAAACTCGTAAGTGAAAAAGTAGAAATAAAAGCAAATTACAAAAGCTAGACCCTCCCCTCTAACGGAGAGCTCGCAAATAGACAACCTATAATCTCGATGTTGGACCAATTTGATCAAATGGTCAGCTTCTTAATTTTCCTCTCTACAAATGTGCCTGATATCTCATTGTTTAAAATGTAATAGTATTTGATGAATACTTCGAACCAATAGAGAGTGAGACCCTTTAAAAGATCCCTCCTAAATAGCTATAACTGCTTCAAGATAATTAGATTAAATTAATCCACTTTCATAAAACTCTTAACTTTAAACAAGCTTACTTAGAATTTTTGGCTACTAAATTTACACTATCTTATGAATCTAAATATAAATCATCTTTGCAGTTCAAAATTTTTTAAAGTGTGCCAACAATATGATTTTATTAAGATAAAATTTAAAAACATGGGAACTTTGTTTCTACACCAAACCCTATCAAATTTATTTAAAATTTGCTCCCTCAAAAGTCCTACTAAATTTTCTTTATATGTTCTAATTTGATATTATTGTAACTATAATGATTAGAGTTGAAAGAGTTTCGACTAGCATATACTCTTTTAATGGGTTTATGCAGATTGATCACTAAATTCACTCCAATAGAAAAACACATTGAAAGAGCTCTCAAATCACTAATTAGAAGCATAGTATCATAAAATTAAACTATGTTATTTAAATGAATTTAATTAGTATGGTTTCAACAATTATAGTTTAAAAAATTTAAAGGTTATGATTTGCTTAGAGTTTTTGGACTTTTGTAGATTGGGAATTTAACCAGTAGACTTTTATTTTTAAGAATTTAATCTCTTTACTTTTCAAATTTAAAATTTTAAGTTTCTTTGTTAACACTATTAGAATTCTTTTGTGTTGGTGTGACATTTTGATAAAAAAAAAAACTTGGCATCCACGAAACAAAAAAAATCATAACAAACTTGAATTTAATAAAGAATTTTAATAGTACTAACAATTTTTAAAAAAATTCACATCATTATTTTAGTTAGAATAAAATATTTAGACTAACTAATGAAATTATAAAAGTTAAGGCATTAAATTATGTCAAAATTAAAATATATAGAATAAATATCAAATTTGAGCAAAATATAATGTTAGCTTGATTGATCACCGGAAATAGCCAAGAGGACGGGGTGAATTGGCCTTTAAAAAATTTGCGGAAGCTTGAAAGAAAGGATAGAAAAATTGAACATAATGATTTATAGTGGTTTGACCCCAATTGCCTACTCCACTAACTTTGCTTTCCACAACTACTGACTTTCTCAAATTCACTATTTTGACAATCTTTGGGGATAGGATTTAACTTTACAACTTCCTTAAGATTTCTATCCAAATCTTAATGTTGCAACTCTCTTAAGGTTTCTACCCAAACGTTAAGACTCAACCCTCTCAAAGAGAATAACAAATAAGCAAATTAAGAAATAATCCTCACAAGATTAAGATGCTTGCCAATTAAGCACAAATATAAAGAAAAACACTTGAGTTGAATGAATACAATGAAAACTCACAAGTGTTTACAAGAAGAAGATAAAGAATTGAAGCACAAAGTGATTGGTAATGAATTTTTTGATATATCTTGAAGCACTTGATCTATTGTAATCTCACTTCATGTTGTAAGACCTTTGGAAATTGGAATTTATACCCTCTAATTGATTTCCAACCATTGTGGTTGTTGAAGAATTAAATAGAGCCATTGGAGATGAAAATATCATAACATTAAATTCACCTGCAACCACGAGTATCAATACTTGCTAACAAAGTATCAATACTTTTAGCAATTAATGCAAAATTTAGAGACTGTTGGAGCTAGAGATATTGATACCCAAAATAAATTATCGATACCAAATAAAAGGTATCGATATTGGATTGATACTTAGCTAGATTGTTTGAAAGTTAAAATGCCAATTTAGTATCGATTTTTTGGAGAGGTTTCGATATTTTAAAAACTATCGATACTGACCAAAAGGTATCGATACTGTTTGACTTGGAACAATACTGTCTTGTTTTAAAACAATTTTAACTTGATTGAAAATGTTTAACTTGATTGAAACCATTTTAACATGATTAAAAGTTGATTCAAAAAGTTTTCTAAGAGTTTAACATAGTAGGTTCAAAATTATATCTCTTAGACATCATTTGAAATACAATTTTGCCAATTTTTGTTCAACTTTAACTTTTATCCAAAAATATTTTAATTTGTTATATCAAAACACATTATCAAATAAAGCTTGGTTTAACAATCTTCCTCTTTTTGATATAACACATCATTTGGTAATTTTGTTTTTGAATAAGTTGCTTCCCCTTTCTAAAAGTCATTTTCAATTTAAGACATGTTTTTGTTTTTGAAAAATTGGTACAAAATGTTGAGATTAAATATATTATCAACCAATAACCAATTTACCTTTTTTTCTCCCCCTTTTTGTTATATAAAAAAATAAATAAAGCTTAAAAGGAAAAGAAAGTTGTTAGTCCAAAGATATATTTTAAAAATAAAGAACAAGTGAACTAACATTTGCAAAATAATCATTAAAGTATCTTAACATACCAAATAAACATTAAGGTGTAATCACATATGTAACACCCGAAACCCAGCCTAGAAGTTTAGACCGAATCTCGGATGCTACATTGATCACCGAAGTGATCATAGGTAAATTTTTACAAAACAATTTTCATGTCGAATTGTAATATTTAATCGTTTAAAACCAGTTATTAAAATTTCAGTTAAGATAGTATATGTATATGTAAGCGTAAATAAAACAATTAAAACTAACCCAAAATTCGTACAACTTTATAAAATCTTACAGTTGAAAAATTGTTTAGCTAAATATAAATTGATAATAATTTATTTCCCCCGAAATTGTCTGAGACCTCCACATACCGAGTCTAGCATCAAAATTTTGAAATGTACCTGCAAAGGAAACACTAAGAGGGGTGAACTACTCGAGCTCAGTGTAAGTCCGATACAAGTCTAAAATACAGATACAAAATTCAAAACAGTAGCACAACAGATTTCCAGTTACCCATGGAGTTAGAAAGTACACTTGGAACTAATGTCCCAACAGAACTTAACAGCCATGGCACACCAGATTCACACAAAAGTCTCAGCACAAATTCTAAACAGACAAACAGATTACAGACAACTAGTCTTTCAGTCAGAACACACACAGAGACAGATGCGGATGGAATGCAGTCAAATAAAAAACCCACCCATCCAACCAACACATCTCTCTGTCCCTCAATCACACCCAAAAGAGTTGTTAAAGCTCATCCAACCAAACATACCAATTAGGACCTCGGAAGGCCCATCCAACCCTACACACCACATATGTAGACTAACCCACTCAGATAATAATATGCAGTAGAGCTAGCGTATATGCTATACTGTGCAATGCAGTAGATCGCTGTATAGGCGAGTTGCAGTTTAAATTGCCAGATCAGATAATGGTACGCAGTCGAGTTGACGTACGTATAATACAGTGCAATGCGATAATCTGCTGTACTAACATGTTGCAGTTAAAACTGCCAGATCAGATAATAGTGCGTGCGATACAATGCGATAAATCGCTGTACGTATAAACTTGCAGTTAAACTGCCAGATCAGATCAAATACAGTCTTCCTTCTCTTCACAACCCAGCCTAAAAAACTTTATGCAAATGCATGAATGCATTCAAGCTTACAAAACAGAGACATTTGCACAGTCGGTCAGTCGGAACAGATAAACAACACACCCCACAGACTAGCTTTAAAGTTACACATCACACACAATCATCACAGATATCGAGTCATAAACACCCTCACTAAACTTAGCTAAGGGTCGGAGCACACACAAATACATTTTCGGATCAGATACGCACCTGGAACCAATTTAAGTGCCTTAGGACTACACGCCCGTGTGCTGGCCGTGTGGAAGGTCAAAAGCCAATGTAAAAAGGGGCACACGACCGTGTGATAGAAGCACACGCCCGTGCGAAGAGAGGCACATGGCCGTGTGACTAAGGCACACGCCTGTGTGGACCAGGGACATGGCTGTGGGGACAGGCCATATAACTCTCTGTCCATTTGCACTAAAATTTGAGTACAGGGCAAACATGGCCGTGTGAGGGTCTCACACGCCAGTGTGCCCACCAAACACGGCCGTGTGTCCCGAAACACACGACCGTGTGTCCCGAAACACACGCTCGTGTGGAATCCCTAATTCCCAAATTAGTCACACGGCCGTGTGACACCAAATCACTCAAAACCTAATCCCCAAACTCACACTCCCGTGTGCCCGAGGGACACACACGGCCGTGTGGCACCCAAATTTCACTCGAAACCCTAATTCCCAAAAGCACACGACCGTGTGAATCGTCACACGCCCATGTGGATGCCTATGTGGTCACGAAACCACCCTAAAATAGCCCCGAAAAATGTGCTTTTAACCGTAAAACAATTTTCGATCCTCGTTAGATCAAATTATACAAAACCATACACATTTCAAGCATAAAACAATGATATCACATCCATAGTTGACTTTTCGCAAAGTTGAATTAGAATTCGCAAATAAAATAGAAAAGTTCGAAACCCACACATGTTTCGTGATCGAGATCGTCCTGATGTCGACTCAATGACCAGAAAATTGAAACTCTCCGCGAATCATAACACCACCGTTTCAAAAAAAAAAAAAGAGCAAAACAAAACCAAAGAAGAAGAAAAGCAAAAAGAACGTGGAAAAAGAAAAAAGGAAACAAACATAATACAATAGAATAAAATAATAATAATAATAATAATAATAATAATAATAATAATAATAATAAAACAAATTAAAATCAATAATAACCAAAACTAAACAATTTAATTAAAATATTTAACAAAACAAAACAAGACAATAAAAATATTCCTCCAAAGCGCACGCACAAGGACTCGAAAACGCGTCCCAGAGATACACAAACACACACTCAACCACCAGACTAGCAGATCCATTCTGTCACTTACATGCAAGACTAACAAAAAAAGCACTCCTTTCCCTCAGACCTTAACCACTAGCATCAGAACTTCTAACCCCCAAAATCCGGGGTGTTACAACATAGAAATAGGAAAAGAAAAATAATTAAAAGGATGCAATCACTTTGACAATTTCTAATGATTTCATACACCTAATTGTATAGAATTAAAGCATGATGTATATGAATCATAAAATAAGAAAAAAATTGAACATTTACATCAAATAAAGTCTAATTTAGCATACTCAAAGGCAATAAAAAATTTGTATATTACACCAAATAGGTCAAAATAGATTAAACATGCAACATTAAATCCCTTAACTAATTGCATATAAGAGCCATAGAAATTATTTGTTCATGCTTTTTCTATCAATTTTAAGTCATAATACATTTTGAAAACATTAAAGTGTAAAAATTAATTTGAACACAAAATCAAGGCAAGATAGTAATACCTAATTCTCTCCTAAGTGTCCAAAATTTTTATTTATATAAAGGTTTTGTAAATATTAGCTAATTGATGCAAAGTGTCTACATACTCTAGAATAATATCACCTATTTGGACGTGAACTCTAATGAAATGATGTCTTATTTCAATGTGCTTAGTTCTAGAATGTTGGATGAGACTTTTAGTGAGATAAATAGCACTAGTATTTTCAGACTTGATAGAAATAGTATCGATATAAATTCCATAGTCCTTAAGATGTTTCATCCATAAAACATGATATAACAACTACTAACTGATAGGTGCTAAAAGTAATAGGTTTTAATCTCATTCTTAGTGCGTTTTTGGGTGAGTATTTGATGTTAATGGTGAAATTTATGCTTCTAATCCTTTAAATGCATATTTTTATACTTAGGAGAACATTTGGGAGTAAAAGGAGTGAAAAACGAGTGAAAATTGGAAAATTGGAGCGAGTTACAAGAGCCACACGGGTTGGACCATTTCATATGGCCATGTGGCAGGCCGTGTTGATTTCATGAACTGCACTCCAAACAGCGAAAAATGCGATTTTTAGGGTTTTTCGAGTATTCTAAGACCTATATATGACAAAAATAAGAAGATAGGAGAGAGCAGTCATAGAATATTCAAGAAAACAACTCGAAAAACAGCATTGAAGCAATTCTAAAGTAGATTTCCATTAAGATTGAAGATTCCCTTTTGATTTATTTGGAGATTATTATGAGCTTCTTTGTTTCTTATGGTTATACTGTATTTTGGATGTTTTTATTTGCTAGCATGAACTAATTTTCTAAATACCTAGGTAGATAAACCGTATAATGGATTCTGTCGTTTGATTTTTATTTTAAGTAATAAAGACTTAAATCTTGTTCTCTATTATGTGTGCTTAATTCTTGGTTTAATATTTCTAGACTATTGATCCATGTTTGATATGCTTAAATTAGAAGAGGAATAGACCCTGTATAAGAGTAGATCTAGCGTAATTGTGTGGAGTTGTATACAATCCTAGAAATAGGACGACATAAATCTACCGGATTAGAGTTAAATCTAATAGGAGAATCTATAAATCGAGTTAATGCGATAATAGGGGTTCTAATTAGAAAGAAATTTCAATTAATCAACCTAGAGTTAATTACTATTTTTCTTCAAGAGAGATATTAGCATAATTTAGGGATTTCTACGGATCAAGATACTAAGTGAAGAAATTGCGTAATTTAGATTGATAATGACAGATGAAATCTAGGTGAATTCTTTCTTGGGTATTGTTTCACTTTTTGGTTACTATTCAATTATTTTTCTGATTTGTTTTTGTCGCATTAATAGTTAATTAATCTAATTAATTTGAGTTTTAATCAATCACTCGAATTTATCAGTTAAATAATAGAAAGACAATAATTACTAGTACTTTTAGTCTTCATGGGAACAATATCTTTGCTCACCGTAGCTATACTATTAATTGATAGGTGCACTTACCTTAGTCATATTTTTAGTTGGTTTACGACTGCATCACCAGCAGAAATGTATTTTGCTTCACTGGTGGACAATGCAACACTTGTAACGCCCTGATTTATTAAACCATGTTTCTATGAATTCTGACATAAGTAAGTATCTGCTTCAGTGGTTAAGTGTTGTGGGTGTATGTTGGAGGTCTTGCGTTCAAGTCCCACTTTTGGAAATTTTGTTATTTTTGTTCCTAGCTTTATTCTTAATTGCGGGACTTATATTATATTTTCGGTCAACTCCTATCAGAATAAGTCTGCTAGTCCAGTAGTAAGGTGTTATTTTATTCTATGGTCTTGTGTTCGAATCCCCAAGTGTGCGTTTGGCAATAATTTTTGCTCTGATGTGTGTGTGCCGTTTGTGTAGTAGAAGTTGGATGGAATTGATACTCCATAGTAGTTGGAGGAGAATTTTGAGGGGTTGGGTGGTTAGTGAGGATAGTGGGGAGTTGAGGGCATTATTTTAAAATTTATTTTTATTTTTTTCCCAAAAAATCCCCTCTTTTCCATGTTTTTCTTTCTGCCAAATTCCTCTAACATTTTCTTTTCCGTCTTCCTTTAGCCTCTTCCTTTTGTTTACTTTCTTCAATTCTATCATCATTCTACTAGATTGAATCACTGTGGCCTGTATTCTTTTATTTCTTCTCGCGGTCTGGTAAGTGGGGTTTATGGGGTTTCATTCAGTTTAAGGGTAATTTTGAAGTTCATTGTGGAATCAGTGTTGTTGTCTTTTTGTTGACTATATTATTGCGTTTGTTGACAACGGTGAATCGTGTTTCTCCTTGTGGATTAGTGGTGCTAGGAATCGTTATGGAAGTTGGGTAAGTGTTTGAACGTTTGAGATTTTCGTTGTGGCTAGTGTATTATGTTAGTTATTGGGGGAAAATGTGGCTAATTATAACGTTTATTGTCGATTTTTAGGTACTGGTGGTCTCGTAGTTGCTCCCGTATCAAAATCGAGCTAGGTGTGTAATGAAAAACTCAAAAAATGGTGATCGGCAAAAGCCGTAATTAGAGCCTGTCGACGCCACACGGCCGTGTGGTAGGGTAGGGCACACGACTGTGTGACACAAGGCCTAGGCCATTTTGGGCGTGTGGGTCCAAATTTTAGAATTTTTCCCTAGGGTCGTACATGTCGTCCCGGTCGATTGTGGGCCTTCTATAGGGTCGGTATGTGCGGTATAAGCCTTAAAGCATTAAATTTGACACTATGTTAGATTGAAATTGACGTAAATAACATTTACACAAGTATTGTGTATTATGATATGTATGATCTGTTCTATTATGTATGAGCAATGCATGTGATATACGTTCTGGTATCTATTATTCTGTTTTATTTGATGATCTGTTTGTATCTTGCTATGGGGAGGGCTATGTATTATGAGGAGGAAGTATTTTGTGAAAGGCGATATTTCGCCAATATACTGGCAACAATGCTGCGATTATTCTGAAAGTGTTGTATGAACACTATGTGGTGTGTAGGGCTGGGTGGGTATTTTGTACCCCACATTGTGTGTTGGGATGGTCAGAGCTGGTGTGTAGATGATGGGGGTAGGATTTTGCATATTAGTATCTGTGTGAATCTGTTATAATTCTGATTCTGTAAAAGATTTACGTCTGCATCTGTTCTACCATGAGATTGGATCTGAATTTATGTTTGTGTATGCATTACACATTGAATTATCAAAACTCAGTCTCTGTTTGTCTGATAATTTCAGGTTGCCTTCAGACTTAGGCGCGTCGATGCGACGGGAGCTCGGTTATGTCCACGTTGTTGTAAAACTACTTTACTTTAATTTGGTTTACTTAAATTTTCTGTTTTGAGAGTTTTGTATAATTTGGACTCTCTGGACTTTTGGGACTATTTTTTTTTTGTTTCAGATTTTTATTTTGGTATTCTAGAATAATGATTGATAAAACGGTTTTTATGAAAACAACAATATTTTTTGAAAGTAACGGTTTTCAAGGAGACAAAATCGATTTACCAAAATATAACGGTTTAAGAAACTTCGCTGGAAATTATCTGATTTATTAGAAAATGTAAATAATTGACGGTTTTAATTGATAAGTTTAACAACACATTTTTAAATAAGTGGACTCTTTTAGTAATAAGTTACACGAAGATTTCAAAATGAAAAGGGTCAGATTATAACTTTTCTTTGTAATATTATGAAATTTGGCCATAACGTCTAGGCCGGGTTTGGGTTTTACATTTAGTGGTATCAGAGTCAAGTTACAAAACTCGGGCTATGAAAATTTTGGGTTCAAAATTGTATTTGCAAAAACTATTTTTTTGAGTAATGTTTATTTTTAAATCTGAAAAGTGAGTATGTGGTATACCGAGTCTCTGACGCCGATCCTGTAAGGACTTCTAACTTAGATATACTTTAGTTAGAAAACTCTGAAACGATTAAAACTACACTGAATTAGTTAGAGACTGAAAACTTCTGAAACTTTTGATAATTTTTTTGAAGCATAAAATACTTACTAATATATACTGAAACTGACACATAAAACTTTGTAATATAGATAAAACTTTGAAAACAATGAGTGCTCATGAAACACATGGTCGTGGTACTCATAGATGCGGTGGGAGCCGTAGAGGGACTCGAGCTAAGTCATCCTCGATGGGCAGTATGCTTAATTTGGATATGAGTAAGACATCAGTTACACCTATAGCTGAGACTAGGTCTCAAAGCCGTTCGGCTGGGGACGACGCATTGTCCCAAGCCATGCTTAGAGTGTTGGAGAGGGTCGCTGGACCCCATTTTTGTTCTAGGAGCCATGGGTTAGTAACTGAACGACTCCGGTCTAATGGTGTTGAGCTGTTTAGGGGCGTGACTGGAGTCACCCCAACTGTGGCTGGATATTGATTGGAGGCCACTGAGAGGATAATGAATGATATTGACTGCACCCTTGAGCAGAAATTGAAGGGTGCAGCATCTCTACTTCGGGATGAGGCATACCACTGGTGGTTAACGGTTGAGGAGGGTACTCAGCCGGATCAGGTTAACTGGGAATATTTTAAGACTTCCTTCCAGAGGAAATATATGGGGGCGAGTTTTGTGGATGCTCGCAGACGTGAGGTCATGAACCTCACTCAGGGGGATAGGATAGTGGCCGAGTATGAGGCCAAATTTCTAAGATTGAGCCGTTACGCTCGTGGGATGGTGGTGTTTAAGTATGAGAAATGTGTCCGTTTTGAGGATGGTTTAAAGGAGAATATGAGAGTTTTGATAGCTCCGTAGAGGGAGCGGGAGTTCATTGTTTTTGTGGACAATGAAATGATCACCGAGGAAGTTAAGCACGTTGAACGCCAGAATAGTGACCGTGAGAGTGGTAAGAATAAGAGGGATTCAGAGTCCTCTAGTTTTGTTCAGAGGCTTAAGAAGCAGGCTAGATCTTATGGGCCTTCTAGAGTTGGAGTTCCAGTTACTCCTATTCTGTCTCAATCGTGTAGGGATTGTGGTAGATGCCATCTTGGCGACTGTTGGAAGAGGTTGTGAGCGTATCTGCGATGTGGGTTGATGGAGCGCCGTATTAGAGATTGCCTACAAAGTTTTGATCAGATGTAAGCTTTAGCATCGGGTTTTGTTCAGCCTCAGCATGCAGTTCAGCAGCCGCCTAGGGGCCATGATTCGGCCAGAGGTGGTAATGGTATAGGTAAAGGATAGAGAGCATTGGGCAGAGGTGCTAATCAAACTGAGGCGAGGCAGCCTCTAGTGATTTATACTGCTCGACGTGGTGAGGATAGAGACATCGCTGATGTGATTACGGGTATGTTCTTTATATTTGATGCCCCTTATTTTGCACTGATAGACATAGGGTCAACACCTATGTAGCTAGTTCTGTTTCTGTAAACTTGGGGATTCCTCTTGAGAGCACTTCTGGTGAGATTTCTATACTGAGTCCGTTGGATCAATCTATTCAGGTGAATAGACTGTATAGGAATATACCGTTGGAGGTACAAGGGGTTGTGTTTTCGGTTAATTTGATGGAACTATCGTTCGAAGAATTTGATCTAATTTTGGGAATGGATTAGCTTGTGAAGCATTGAGTCATCTTATATTGTTCTACTAAGAGGGTAGTTTTGAGATCTGAGAATGATGTGGAAGTGGTTATGATCAGCGAACGTCAGAATTACTTATCCAATGTGATCTTTGCTCGTGTGGCTGAAAAATTGGTTCGAAAGGGATGTGAAGCATATTTGGCTTTTGTAAGTGATTCAGCTTTTGTGGACTCTTTTTTTGGGAACATCTGAACAATTAAGGAATTTTTAGATGTTTTCTCCTAGGAATTACAGGGTTTGCTTTCAAATCGGGAAGTTGAGTTCGGTATCAAGCTTCTGCCGGGTACAGGTCCGGTGTCCATCGCTCTTTATCACATGGCACTGAAGGAGCTTATGGAGCTGAAAGCTCAGCTTCAGGAGCTCTTGGATCGTGGGTTCATCTGTCCTAGTGTGTCTTCGTGGAGGCCACTAGTTTTGTTTGTAGAGAAAAAAAGATGGTACCATGAGAACGTGTATCAACTATCATCAGTTGAACAAGTTAACGGTGAAGAACAAGTACCCACTTCTGAGGATCGACAACCTATTTAATTAGTTTTGTAGGGCTTCTGTGTTTTCAAAAATAGATCTCTGTTCTGGGTATCATCAGCTTAAGGTTAAGGAAGTTGATGTCCTCATGACTGCTCTTAGGACTCGTTATGGACATTACGAGTTCCTAGTCATGCCCTTTGGTTTGACGAATACTCCAACTGCATTCATGGATTTGATGAACTGAGTTTTCCAGTCGTATTTGGATTAGTTCGTCATAGTCTTCATTGACGACATTCTCGTATACTCTAAGACCGAAGATATTCATGATGAGCATCTTAGAGTAGTTTTTCAGATTCTGTGAGAGAAACAACTCTACGCTAAGTTGAACAAGTGTGAATTCTGGTTAAGGGAAGTAACTTTTCTGGGGCATGTAGTTTCTGCTGAAAGGATCAGAGTTGATCCTAAAATGATTGAGGCTGTACTTGGTTGGAAACAACCTAGGAATGTTTCTGAAATCCGTAGTTTTTTGGGTCTTGCAGGCTATTATCAGAGATTTATCGAGGGGTTCTCGTTGATTGCATCTCCTCTGACTAAGCTATTGCGTAAAAACGCCCCTTTTGTATAGATTGATGAGCAACAATCGAGCTTTGAGAAGCTTAAATCTGTTTTGACTCAAGCTCCTGTTCTGATACAGCCTGAATCTAGTAAGGAGTTCGTGGAATATAGTGATGTGTCGTATGTCGAGTTGGGATGTATTCTGATGAAAGATGGTAAGGTTGTGGCTTATGCGTCCTGACAACTTAAGTCACATGATCGTTATGTTAGAGTCTTAAAAATTTATATAAAGAATGATCGAGCCTAAAAACTAACTATCACAATGATTGAGGCAAGCGCACCTATCGAACCCAAAGGAACCAAAAGTACTGATACTAACTTTCTTTTTATTATTTAGCCTAAGAATTAATGGAATTATTAATTAATCTAAAATTAACTAACTATTAAGCTAAAGATACAAAGACAAAGAGAATGAATTTGGGAAAGACTTGTGGGAAAAACCAATTGATTAAGACAATACCCGAGGAAGAATCCACCTAGACTTCACTTGTTATTTAACTTTGAACCAGCCGATTTATTCACCTGACTTGATCTGTAGGATTCCATAATTTATATTAATACCTCTCTCGAGGCTACTAACGTCTAACCCTAGGTTGATTAATTGAAATCTCTTTCTAATTAAAACCCCTAGAATTGTATTAACTCGATCTATGGACTCCCATATTAGGTTTGACCCTAATCCGGTAGATTTTCGTCATCCTATGTCTAGGGTTGTGATCAACTCCGCTTAATTATGTTAGATCTACTCTTAAGCAGGGACTTTTGCTCCACTGCCTAAGCACATCAGTAGTTGAATTAATATCCTAAAATATCAAAGCAAGAACTAAGAACACATAATTAAGAACAAATCAAGTATTTATCATATAATTCAGAAAACAATAACAAGATCCGTCTTAGGTTTCATCCCCCTCAGGTATTTGAGGGGTTTAGTTCATAATTATAAAAGAATACATCTCAGAAGTAAATATGAAACAAAACATAAGAAAAACCCTAAAACCCCCTGAAGGAAAATTGAAGGGAAGATCCTCCGTCTTGAGTATAACTTCAGTTTTTTGAGATGAATCAACTGGCTTTCTTCGAGTAAATTCCACAATTCTGGCCTCTCTGGCTCGGCTCTTCAACCTAACTTGACGCCTAACTGGACCACCCGTTGAAGGTTGGCCTCTAGGGTGTTTATATAGGCTTTTGGAATGGCTTTCTTTGCCTCTAAATACCCTAATCCGAATGAAATTCTTCTTTGTCACGATAGGGACACGCCCATGGCACACGTCCGTGTGAATCGTGGCCAGGCCCTGTTCGGGTCTGTTAAGGTGGCACGGCCGTGTGGTCTTAGGCCCAGGCCGTGTTGATTTCATGATATGGCCTATTTACTCCGTTTTAGGCCCTTTCTCGTTCTTTTCATCCTCTAGTGCTCTCCTGAGTATAAAACATGAAAACAAAGTATTAAGAGCATCAAATTACACAATTCAGGGAATAAATCATCCAAAGGTATGCTAAATATGGGATTGAAATATGTTTATATTATGGCTTATCAAATAACCCCACATTTAAGCATTTGCTTGTCCTCAAGCAAAATTCTCAACTCACAATTAAAATGAACTTCCTTGATTCATAATATTCATCAATAATGTTCCATCACAATTCAAAGATAATTTGTAAATTGATAATTTAAATAGAAGGATCCTAAAGATTCAAACAATCAAAGTCATAGTTTTTGTAGTATGAAAATATAGGTGTTTCCCGTTACCTAAATAATCACCTTTAATTCAAAATCAACAAGAGTTGACATCCTCACTAAAGAATCACTCAAATCACTCAAAGTGTTTAAGGTTCAAAATTAAGCATCAAAAGTCAAACATGAAAAGTGAATCCTATAAGCTTGCTTGAAAATCAATTCTCCACCACTGTAAAATAAGATGATACACAAATCAAAAGGTCTTTAAAAAGGGTTGTAATGGGGCTCGGGTTAAAGGTGTGGATAAAGGCTGAATTAGAGGGTTAGAATCGAGATTGAATTGACAATTTACCTAACTAGAGAAATGAATTACTCCTGAATAATTATATCAATGAAAACTTGTAATACTAATAAAACGAGCTTCTTCTTCCAGATGTAGAATTTAAACATGTAATCTCACTTAATTATAGAACTAATAATGAATATACTTCGATTTTTTTAATAACAAATCAAGTCATAAAAGATTAATTTAACTACTGAATTATAGTTAGGCAACTGATCAAATCAAATCTCGATATAAGGGTGTCAAGAGGAATGGTGATAATAAATACAGACAGGGTTTTTGGGTTAATATTAGTGGGTGAGTCAATAAAAGGGGTCACTAGGGGTTAATTGTGAGGGTAAGCTTTTTAGTGGAGTGAGTGAGTTAAATCTTAAGTGCCTTTATCATCTCAATATATCAAATCAATCAATGTGATCTCGACATGTATAATCAAAGCAAGTTCTAGAATAACAGCTCAATGTTGACACACTCATAATCACAAGGTGAGCACGAAAGAATGTATGCTCTAAAAGGCTTAAAATCTCACAAAAATTATGGGTTTTTGATATCAACCTTGTAAATTTCAATTTTCAAGGTAATAATTAGATTCAGGTAGACAACCTAACAAAATTTTAATTTTTGAAAACAGACTCATCATGCTTGATTCTCTAGTCTCCTAAAGTTTAAATCATCACTACACAATTATCAGTGACTTAATCCAAAACATATCAATAAAAAAAATCATAAATCAGAAGAAATTTCATTCTAATCGTAATATGAGAAAATTACCTAAGAACAAGATATAATTCAGGGATTTTCAAATAATACTATAGTTAACCCTCCCACACTTAAGATGTACATTGTCTTCAATGTACAAAGATAGATAATAGTCAAATACTAATAACATCATAAGATAGGGAGAGAAGTGAAACTTCCTGAATTTTGGATGGAGTCAATGAAAAGAAACCGGATAGGATTGGCAGAAGTGAACGTCGGGGAGTGCCTTGAACCGTTTGAAATTGAATCATCGAAGCAGTCGGCCTGATTTTATTGTATCCTAAGCTAAATCTAAATGGCATGAAGAATAAGAAGAAAATAATAAAGAAAGTAAAAAGAAAATAAAAATAAGAATAAAAGTAAAAATGGAAAATGGATATGCGTTTAAAAAGAAAGGGGAAAGGGGACGAAGACTTTCGGGGGGAAGTGAGCAGAAGAAGGGGATTTTAAATAGAGGAACGACCCATTCCTATACCCTGGGCGTGTTATGTCACACAGCCGAATCGCACAGCCGTGTTGAACTTCATGCATTTCTCCTACGCTCGTATAAAGTGTTCGCTCACACGTGTTGCTTAATCAGTGTCGCCCACGGCTTATAAGCACGGGCGTGTCGCACGCCCGTGTTCTTTAGTCACTTTCGACCACGGCCGCATCGCACGGCCATGGCGTTTTATCGCAGCCCGTGTTTTGGGAAATTTTCATCCTGTTTCTGCACGATCTCCGCCATGCCCATGTACCTATTCGTGGTGTCCACACGGCCACGGCCACGCCCTTGTGTAAGGCCGTGTAGTAGGGAAACCTACGCCTAAAAATTTTCGTTAGTTTTTAGTTAGATGCTAAAATTCGAAAATATGGACGTTAGTGGGGTTAGTGCTGGGGTTGCCTTCCGAGAAGCGCTCGTTTAAAGTCTTGAGCTAGACTTACCTCTCATTCGCACATTCATGGTGGGTTGAGGAGTTGAAAGTCCTTCCTCATGCTATCAGTCTTATTATCAGTATATAGTTCAAGTCGAGTAGCGTTTACTTTAAAAGTGCCGAATATAGGATTACTTACCTCGACTGTTCTGTATGGGAAAACATTGAGTACCCTAAAAGAGATTTCTTTGTTTGTGTTAGGGTCAGGAGGACGTATTCGAGGGTCTGCCTTATCTAACAATACGTAATCTCTGATCTTAAATTCGTTTGTCCCACGGAATGGTGTTGGTTCTGCTATTTGTATTCCTAATTTTTCCTTGAAGTGTGTCTTCCACTCGTCTAGTTCGTCGTTCTGAAGCCTTCGTTCCTCATGAGTTATTTCCTTGTTGGCATGAGGTGTAGGCTCTGGCTCAGTTGTGTTGTCCTGTGGTGCTTCCTCAAAAGAAGGGTTAACCGAATGGTTATGACTAGAATTTATGTTCTCACCTTGATTATTCGATGTTCTAGCAGAGTCGAGAGTCTGAAGACTGATTGATTCGTCACCTACACAAAGTATGAGTTCACCTGCACTGACATCAATTTTTGTCCTTGCAGTTGCTAAAAAGGGCCTTCCTAAAATTAAGGGGATACTATTGTCCTCATCCATGTCTAAAACGACGAAGTCTACTGGGAATACGAATTTATCAATTTTCACAAGAACATCTTCAATTATACCCCTAGGAATTCTAACAGTTTTATCAGCTAATTGAATGCTCATCCTAGTTTGTTTGGGTTTCCCTAGACCGAGTTGTTTAAACATTTTATAAGGCATAACGTTTATGCTTGCCCCTAAATCAGCTAAAGCATTATCAACAGATAAACTACCAATTAAGCATGGAATTGTAAAACTCCCTAGATCTTTTAGTTTTCGTGGTAATTTGTTTTGCAACATTGCTGAGCACACCGCGTTTAGCTCCACATGCGATTCTTCATCTAACTTCCATTTATTTGTTAAAAGATCTTTTAAAAATTTCTTTGAATCTGGCATCTGCAAAAGAGCTTCAAAAAACGGTAAGTTAATATGTAATTTCTTTAAAATTTTAAGAAATTTACCGAATTGTTCGTTTGTATTGTCCTTTTTCATCGCATCAGGATAAGGTATACGAGGTTGTACTCTTTAATTACCGATTTTAGCTTGTCATGACTTACCTCGTTCTTACCTTCTTGTACCACATTCTCTTGGCTTGCCTTAGGCTCATCTAACCCTACACTATCCTGAGCTGTTATTGCTTGATGTTGCTCATTTGGGTTAGTTTCAGTGTTGCTTGGCAAACTGCCTTGTGGTCGTTCAGAGATCAGCTTAGCGAGTTGGCCTAATTGGTTCTCGATCCCTTGAATCGATGCTTGTTGATTTTTAAGTGTTGTCTCGGTGTTTTGGAAACGAGTTTCTGACACCACGATGAATTTTGTCAGCATTTTCTCAAGGTTCGGCTTCGTTTCCTGTGGGTAGGGCTGTTGTTGGAAGTTTGGAGGGGGTTGTTGACTCTGGTTTCCTTGACCACCCCATGAAAAATTGGGGTGGTTCCTCCAACCTGGATTATATGTATTACTATAAGGGTTAATTTGAGATTTAAAATTGTTACCCATATAGTGAACTTGCTCGTTCTCAGCGTTCGGGTTGTAAGGTGGATATTCTGTGCTGTTCATCCCTCCTCTATTCGTATCGCACTGCATGACTGGATGTACCTGCAAAGAATCACATACGCCATCAATCTTTTTATTTAACAGTTCTACCTTGTTTGATAGCATGGATACTGCGTCGAGGTTGAAAACACTGGCTGCTTTTGTTGGCTTTGTCCTTGTGACTTGCCACTTATAGTTATTCAGTGACATCTCTTCAATAAATTCGTAGGCAGCCTCAGGTGTTTTATTATTCAATGTTCCGCCGACGGCTGAATTGATTAATTGCCTAGTTGAAGGGTTCACACCGTTGTAAAAAGTTTGGACCTGTAGCCACAAGGGTAATCTATGGTGTGGGCACCTTCTCAGTAGATCTTTGTATCTCTCCCATGCATCGTAAAGTGTTTCTAAATCCATCTGCACAAAAGAATAGATATCATTCCTTAACTTGGCCGTTTTAGCTGGCGGAAAATATTTTAATAAAAATTTTTTGATCATTTGTTCCCATGTAGTAATTAACCCTCGTGGAAGAGAATGCAACCACTGTTTGGCTTTATTCCTCAAAGAAAAGGGAAATAACCGAAGACGAATGGCATCATCAGAAACGCCATTTATTTTGAAAGTATCGCAAAATTCTAGGAAATTCGCCAAGTGATTGTTTGGATCTTCATCCTGCAAACCATCAAACTGAACAAATTGTTGTATCATCTGAATTATGTTAGGTTTCAATTCAAAATTATTTGCAGCAATAGCAGGTCTAACAATACTTGACTCAGTTCCTATTAAATTAGGTTTAGCATAATCATACATAGTTCGAGGAGCATGATTGTTGGCCACCTTTGGAGGTAGCGGATTATTCTCAGCCATATCTTCGGTGGTATTAATTTCGACTTTTTGCTCTTCTTGCTAATTTCGGTTTCTGCGAACAGTACCTTCAATATCACTGTCGTAGATCAGGGGTCCTGTCAGGTTCCTTCTAGTCATAAACTAGAGGTACCTATCAAGAACAAATAAAAGAAGAAAAATTAGCAAAGCTAAAAGAAAAATAAAAATAAAATAAATATTAAAAAATAAAAATGGCTAAAGTAATAAAAATTGAGCGTTCTTAATATTTTAGTTCCCCGGCAACGACGCCAAAAACTTGATTGTTTTGTTAGAGTCTTAAAAATTTATATAAAGAATGATTGTAACATCCTAAATTTATGGGCCTATGCATTTAGTGTAGGGATAAGTTTAATAGGTTAATTTAAGTGATAGGGGTCCAAATTGGGCTCAGGATTAGGCAAAGGCCTTGATTAAATTATTAGATTGGGCATTAAAGAGTTAAAATGTGGTAATTATGTTTAAAATGCCAACATGGGCTTGTGGCCCAACAATAAGTGGCACTGTAAGGGAATTAGAAGTGACGCCACACACAAGGGATTTAGGGGCCCAAAAATTTAAGTTTAATGAAGCCCAAGTTTTTTAATTTAAGTGAGTTAAATTTCGGCAATTAGGTTTAATGAGGTGGACGACTACAAGGCTTAAAAATAGGAGATTTATATGGATTTAATAATTGATAATTTAGAAGATAAAAAGGAGAAAAGTTAGGAGCTTATCTTCAAGGGAAGTGATGGCCGAAAATCCACCACCTAGAGGAGTGCAAAATTCGGCTACTGCATGGCAAAGAGGGTGCCGAATTTTTCCTCTCTTTTAGCTTGAATTTTAAGGGCATTTTCGATTTTTAGTAGTAGGTGCCGAAATATCTATAAATAGGGGGGCTAGCTCCTTGATTCTGACATTTAAAAACCCTAATTCTCTCTTTCCTTGTGTCGAAAATCCCTAGCCTCTTTCTCTCCAATTTCTTTTCTTTAAATTCTTCAAAAGCCGAAACTTCTTTTCCATTCTTTTTCCCCTTTGAGCCGATTTCTCTTTAAAAGTTGAAAACTCTATAGTTTTTCTTTAATCATCCCATTTAAGAATTAGTTTTATTTATTCCGGCATTTAAAACTTCCTTTGGCATTGCCGAATCCTCTCTCTAGTGCTAGCCGAACCTCATGTGCTAAGGTAAGTGTCAATTTTTGATTAGTTCTCATGATCTATTCCCGATTTTTGAAAGGAAAAAAGCCGAAAAGCTAATAGTTTAATGGTTCTATGGTGGACGACAATTTCGGGATTTGAAGGAATCTTGGTCAACTAGATCTAAAAGCCGAAAATAGCTGGTCTCCAATTTCAGGATTTTAAGGTAAGAAGATTTGTTATTCAAATATATAAAATTGGGTAGAACACTAACCATGGCCGAATATAGGAGAGGCCCTATTTTCACATCTTTCCGGCTTTTTGAGCAAAGTTGTAGATCGGTTTAGCAAGGGTATCGACATTAACCAGGTGTGTAGATCTCTAACACACTACTAATAAACCTGTATGTATATCTATTTATGTATGTTATGGGCTAAAAAGCCGGAATAAGGCTGTATAGACAGTCGAATGGAACCCTAAAAGGGTTAGGCAAGGATGCCAGGTACGTAAACATAGAACTCCCTATGTGTATTGAAAAATATATAAGTCTGCATGATGTTTTCTTTATGTATGTATGCAAGGGGTGGGATATTGATATGATGAAGGGGAAGTGCATGATAGGTCACACAGTGATCGTTATGGTGTGTAGCGGATGGAGGGTTGATTGTAGAAATCCCCACAGTGTGATGGTTGGTACGGGTTGGTGTGTAGAGGATGGAACCCTAGGATGGGATGGGTTATTAATCATTTATTATTTTGATGTATGATTATGATTGTTGCCTTATGGGCCAGGGCCCATAATGTGTTTGTGGGCTCAGGTCATTGTGTGCTTTGAGATTTATACACTGAGTCTTGGTGACTCACGCTTTTCTTTTCTCTACTCTCCAGATGAGCAGTAGATCATGGACATGGGAGCCGAGACGGACTCGAGGGGCCATCAAGTTCTATTTCTACAAATTATTTTCTTTTGGAATTTTATAAGTTTATTTTATTGTTGCTTAGGAACAATTATGTAATAAGGCCCCTAGTTTTTTTCAACTAAGTAGTTCAATGTTATGCAACTTACGGATTTATGTCAAAGGCTTTTACATTTATTAATAAAAATACAGAGAGGATTATTTTTTTCAAAAAGTCTCTCCTTTATTCAAATTTAAATAATTTAACTTGTGTTTACAAAAATGCGATAAAGTGTTATGTGTTCGATAACATGCCAGATCTGGTCGAAACGCATGGGCCGGGTTTGGGGTGTTACAATGATCGAGCCTAAAAACTAACTATGACAATGATTGAGGCAAGCGCACCTATCGAACAGTAGTATAGTTTAGTGGCAAGTCCGGATTGTCGAACACAAAGGAACCAAAAGTACTAATACTAACTTTCTTTTTATTATTTAGCCTAAGAAGTAAGGGAATTATTAATTAATCTAACATTAACTAACTATTAAGCTAAAGATACAAAGACAAAGAGAATGAATTTGGGAAATACTTGTGGGAAAAACCAATTTATTAAGACAATACCCGAGAAAGAATCCACCTAGACTTCACTTGTTATTTAACTCTAAACCAGACGATTTATTCACTTGACTGGATTCGTAGGATTCCCTAATTTATATTAATACCTCTCTCGAGGCTACTAACATCTAACCCTAGGTTGATTAATTGAAATCTCTTTCTAATTAAAACCCTTAGAATTGCATTAACTCGATCTATGGACTCCCATATTAGGTTTGACCCTAATCCGGCAGATTTTCGTTATCCTATGTCTAGGGTTGCGATCAACTCTGCTTAATTATGTTAGATCTACTCTTAAGCAGGGACTTTTGCTCCACTGCCTAAGCATATCAATACTTGAATTAATATCCTGAAATATCAAAGCAAGAATTAAGAACACATAACTAAGAACAAATCAAGTATTTATTATATAGTTCAGAAAACAATAACAAGATCCGTCTTAGGTTTCATCCCCCTCAGGTATTTGAGGGGTTTAGTTTATAATTATAAAAGAATACATCTTAGAAGTAAATATGAAACAAAACATAAGAAAAACCCTAAAACCCTCTGAAGGAAAATTGAAGGGAAGATCCTCCGTCTTGAGTATAACTTCAGCTTCTTGAGATGAATCAACTGGCTTTCTTCAAGTAAATTCGACAATTCTGGTCTCTCTGGCTCGGCTCTTTGGCCTAACTTGACGCCTAACTGGACACCCCGTTGAAGGTTGGCCTCTAGGGTGTTTATATAGGCTTTTGGAATGGCTTTCTTTGCCTCTAAGTACCCTAATCCGAATGAAACTCTTCTTTGTCACGACAGGGACACGCCCATGGCACACGCCCGTGTGAATCGTGGCTAGGCCCTGTTCGGGTTTGTTAAGGTGGCACGGCCGTGTGGTCTTGGGCCCAGGCCGTGTTGATTTTGTGATATGGCCTATTTACTCCGTTTTAGGCCTGTTTCTCGTTCTTTTCATCCTCCGGTGCTCCCCTTAGTATAAAACATGAAAAACAAAGGATTAAGAGCATCAAATTACACAATTCAGGGAATAAATCATCCAAAAGTATGGTAAATGTGGGATTAAAATATGTTTATATTTTGGTTTATCATCACACGAGGGGAATTATCCGACGCATGATATCGAGTTAGCTGTCGTTGTTTTTGCTTTAAAGATCTAGAGACACTATCTGAATGGTGAGAGGTGTATCATCTACACCAATCACAAGAGCCTTAAGTATCTCCTTACTCAAAAGGAGTTGAATCTTAGGCAATGTAGATGGATTGAACTGCTTAAGGATTACGACTACACTATAGACTACCATCCCGGTAAGGCCAATGTGGTGGTCGACGCTCTTAGTCATAGGGCAATGTCTGATTTGATGACGATGTTTGCTCTTCTAAGTCTGTTTAATGATGGGAGTTTATTAGCCGAGTTGTAAGTTAAGCAGACTTGGATTGATTAGATTTGGGATAAATAGTTAGGGGATAATTCTTTGGTTCTATGGTTCCGTCAGGTGGAGGATGGTAATACTTCTAAATTTGGGTTGAATAGTGATGGGGTCCTGTGTTTTCGAGGACATGTTTGTGTATCGAATGATTTTGATTTGAGATAGTCTATTCTGAGAGAAGCGCATAGTAGCCCTTATGCTATGCATCCCGGTGGGAATAAGATGTATCGGGATCTTCGTAAGTTATACTGGTGGCCTGGTTTAAAACGGGAGGTAACAGACTTTATTTCTCGTTGTTTGAATTGCCAACAAGTTAAGGCTGAGCATCAGTTGCCTTCGGGTTTGCCTCAACATGTTAAGATTCCCATGTGGAAATGGGAACGTGTGACTATGGACTTCGTTAGTGGGTTACCTTTAACACCTACTGAGAAGGATTTTGTATAGGTAATCATGGATCGGTTGACCAAGTCTGCCCACTTTATACCTATTTAGACAGATTATGCTCTTCAGAAGTTGGCTAAGCTATACATTCCTGAGATTGTAAGACTTCATAGGTGTACCGATTTTGATTATTTCAGATAGAGATCCTCACTTTACTTCTCGATTTTGGAAAAAACTTCATGAGACTCTGGATTTGAGATTGGACTTCAGTATTGCGTTCCATCCTCAGACTGATGGTCAATCTGAGAGGGTGATTCAGATGCTGAAAGATATGCTTCGGAGTTGTGTGATCGATTTCTGAGATAGTTAGGAGGATTTTCTGCCTTTAACCGAGTTCGCTTACAAAAATAATTTTCAATCCAGTATTCAGATGGCACCTTACGAGGCTCTATATAGTCATAAGTGTCATACTCCTTTGTGTTGGACTGAGTTGGGTGAGTGACAGGTTTTGGGTCCTGAGTTGGTTTCTGAGACTGAAGATAAATTCAGAATGATTCAGGATCATCTTAAGGTGGCTTCTAACAGGCAGAAGTCTTATGCATATCTGAAAAGGAGAGACATCGAGTATTATGTGGGATATTATGTGTTTCTCTAGGTATCGCCATGAAAGAAGGTCTTGCGGTTTGGACGTAAGGGCAAGTTAAGCCCTAGGTTCATTGAACCGTATCGGATTCTAAAGCGTGTGAGACCGTTTGCTTATCAGTTAGAGCTACCTCTAGAGTTAGACCGTATCCATGATGTGTTTCATGTCTCTATGTTGAGGCGATATCGGTCGGACCCATCTCATGTTGTTTCTGTTGAGGAGATTGAGGTTAGACCAGATTCAACTTTCGAGAAGGAGCTAGTTCAGATTCTAGATCGAGACATTAAAGTTCCTAGGAGGAAATCTATTCCATTAGTGAATGTTCTATGGCGGAATCATGGCACCGAGGAAGCCACGTGGGAACCTGAGGACTTGATCTGTCGACAGTATCTGTATCTGTTTGAAATAGGTAAATTTTGATGTAGAAATTTCTTTTAGGGGGCAAAGTTGTAATGCCCTGATTTGTTAAACCCTATTTTTATGAATTTTAAAATAAGTAAGTATCTATTTTAGTGGTTAAGTGTTGTGGGTGTGTGTTGGAAGTCTTGGGTTCAAGTCTCACTTTTGGAAATTCTGTTATTTCTTTTTCTAGCTTTATTCTTAATTGCGGGACTTATATTATATTTTCGGTCAACTCATATCAGAATGAGCTTGCTGGTTCAGTGGTAAAGTGTTAGCTTATTTTGTGGTTCAAGTCTCACTTTTGGAAATTCTGTTATTTCTTTTTCTAGCTTTATTCTTAATTGCGGGACTTATATTATATTTTCGGTCAACTCATATCAGAATGAGCTTGCTGGTTCAGTGGTAAAGTGTTAGCTTATTTTATGGTCCTGTGTTCGAATCCCCAAGTGTGGGTTTGGCAATAATTTTTGCTTCGGCATGTGTGTGTCGTTTGTGTAGTAGAAGTTGGATGGAATTGATATTCTGTAGTAGTTGGAGGAGAATTTTGAGGGATTTGGTGGTTAGTAAGGATAGTGGGGAGTTGAGGCATTATCTTAAAATTTATTTTTATTTTTTCCCTAAAAATCCCCTATTTTCCATGTTTTTCTTTCTGCCAAATTCCTCTGATGTTTTTTTTCTTCCTTTAGCCTCTTCTTTTTGTTTGCTTTCTTCAATTCTATAATTTTTCTACTCGATTGAATCATTGTGACCTGGATTCTTTTGTTTTTTCTCGTGGTTTGGTAAGTGAGGTTTATGGGGTTTCGTTCGATTTAGGGGTAATTTCGAAGTTCATTGTGGAATCGGTGTTGTTATCTTTTTGTTGATTATATTATTTGGTTTGTTGACAGCGGTGAATCGTGAGGATCGGAACTTCCTCCTTATGGATTAGTGGTACTAGGAATCGTTATGGAAGTTGGGTAAGTGTTCGAACGTTTGAGATTTTCTTTGTGGCTAGTGTATTATGTTGGTTAATTGGGAAAAATGTGTCTAATTGGAACGTTTATTGCAATTTTTAGGTACTGATGGTCTCGTAGTTGATTCCGTATCAAAATCGAGCCAGGTGTGTAACGAAAAACTCGAAAAACAGTGATCGGCAAAAGCTAAAATTGGAGCCTGTCGACGCCACACAGTAGTGTGCGACACACGGCCTAGGCCTTGTGTGGTCCACACAGGCTAGGTCATTTTGGGCATGTGGGCCCAAATTTCAGAATTTTTCCCTAGGGTTGTACATGTTGTCCCAGTCGATTGTGGGCCTTTCGTAGGGTCGGTATGTGTGGTATAAGCCTTAAAGCATGAAATTTGTCACTCTATTAGATTGAAATTGACATAAATAACATCTACACAAGTATTGTGTATTATGATATGTATGAGTTGTTCTGTTATGTATGAGCATGTTTAGTATTTGTTATACGAGCATGCATGTAATATACGTTCTGGTATATGTTATTCTGTTTTATTTGATGATATGTCTGTATCTGGCTATGGGGCAGGTTATGTATTATAAGGAGGAAGTATTCTATGAAAGGCGATGTTTCACCAATATACTGGCAGCAATGCTGTGATTATTCTGAAAATGTTGTATGAACACTATGCGGTGTGTAGGGCTAGGTGAGTGTTTTGTACCCCACGTGGTGTGTTGGGATGGTCAAAGTTGGTGTGTAGAGGATGGGGGTAGGATTATGCATATTTGTATCTGTGTGAATCTGTTATAATTCTGATTCTGCAAAAGATTTATGCCTGCATCTGTTCTGCCAGGAGATTGAATCTGAATTTATGTTTATGTATACGTTACACACTAAGTTATCAAAACTCACTCTCTGTCTGTTTGATTATTTTAGGTAGCCCTCAGACTTAGGCGGGTCGGTGTGACGGGAGCTCAGTTGTGTCCACATTATCGTAAAACTACTTTACTTTAATTTGGTTTACTTAAATTTTCTGTTTTGAGAGTTTTGTATAATTTGGACTCCCCAGACTTTTGGGACTATTTTTTTGTTTCAATTTTTTGTATAATTTACTTTACTTAAACTTCGCTGCAAATTATCTGATTTATTAGAAAATGTAAATAATTGGCGATTTTAACTGATAAGTATAACAACACGTTTTTAAATAAGTGGACTCTTTTAGTAACAAGTTACACAAAGATTTCAAAATGAAAAAGGGGTGGATTATAACTTTTCTTCGTAATATTCCCAAATTTGGCCATAACGTCTAGGTCGGGTTTGGGGTGTTACAACACTATTTTATTTTTTTGAAAACCATGATATGAGCATGTTGCCTAGGAATTGACAAGTATCAGATGTGCTTTTCCTATCTAATTTGCAACCTCCAAAATCTGCATTCGAGAAAGCATGCAAGCTAAATGACAAGTCTCTAGGATATCGAAGGCTTAAATTAGGTTTGTTTCTTAGGTACCTAAAGATTCTTTTAATAACTTGTAATGAGATTTCTAAGGACAAGATTGATATCTAGCACACAAGCAAACACTAAACGTAATGTTGGGTCTACTTGCAGTATGATAAAACAAAGAACCAATCATTGACCTATATAATTTTATATATACACATTTACCTTTTTCATCTTTGTCAAGCTTTGTAGAAGAGCTCATAGGTGTAGCTTGTGATTTGAGATTGTCCATCCCAAACTTCTTGAGCATTTCCCTTATGTAATTAGCTTGATTGATGAAGATGTTATCCTTCCTTTGCTTAATTTTGAGTCCCAAAAAGAAGTTTAGCTCTCCTATCATGCCATCTCAAATTTACCTTGCATTAGGTTTGAAAACTCTTCACAAAGAAAATCATTAGTAGCACCAAAGATAATGTCATCAATATAAATTTGTACAACTAATAAATATGTCTTTTCTTTTGATAAAAAATGTTGTATCAACCTTCCCTTTACAAAAACTTTTTTCAACAAGAAAATTTGATAGTCTTTCATACCAAGCTCTAGTAGCTTGATTTAAACTATATAAGACTTTTGAAAGTTTGAAAACATAATTTGGAAATTTTGAATATTCAAAACTAGGTGGTTGTTCAATATACTTCATTATGAAATAATTTAGAAAAACACTTTTTACGTCCATTTGATATAATTTAAAATGATTAAAGCATGCAAAAGCTAAAAGCATCCTAATGGCTTCCATCCTATCTACGGGAGCATATTAGCGTGTGTGGTTTGTTGTAATAGACAATCGAATCACGCATAAATCCATTTAGTCTTGTTATTCAAGAGTTTGGTCAATTGTATTGGTATTCCATGAAATCCCTCATTCGGTGCCATTCGACAAAATCACGGAATAACTATTCTGATCTCTCCTCTCAGAATAGCCATTCGACACTTCAACAAATAAGAAAGTATTTTCTTATTCTAAAAAAACCCATCACCATTTCATTAATTTCCAACCTACATTTCACCATTATACAACATGATTATCACAAATAAATCTAAAATGAAAAGCAAAAATAGGAGTGATCTTTAGTTCATTTAATCTGAAACAAAAAAAAAAAAATAAAAAAGAGAGATTCAACATGGTGGACAAAACTAAATAAAAAAAAATCTAAAAAAGGAAAAAAGAAGGAAAGAAGAGAGACTTTTGGTTCCATGGTACCCAACATTAAATAAGAAATAAATCTAAAACACAGAGAGAGGGGCTTGAAGCTTATTGATTTTTTCTTCAATGATTTTCTAGGTTTGCTTTTGGTTACTTGTTTTGGGGCTTATAGCTTATGGAGGGAGATAAAGTGGGAAGGGAGAATAAAATGTCAAAAAATTGTGGTTGCCAACGCGACCAAAGATGACAGAATGTGTGTGACAACTTCAAAATCTTTTTGTAGATCTATTGTATTAGGGGTTGATTTAGAGAAAACTAACAAAAGAATAAAAAAAAAAGGATGTTGAAATCATCCAAATCTGAAATTTTGTGAAAGAAAGGTTGCTAGATGATGGCGACACGGTGCGACGGTGCATAGTGGTGAACGATGGTTTTCTAGAAAAAAGATAAACGTTCATCTTTTTCAAAGTGAGAGGGAGAGGGCATTTCAGGGAGAGAATAAACTAGAGAGAGAGAAAAAAAGTCAAAAATAAAACAAAAAATAACTTATATATTAATTAAAATTACTATATTTATTAAATATTTTACTATTTTATTCAAGTAATATGAATATGCATAATAATTATATTAAAATATGATTAAATTATTTATTATTATTTTATTAAATTATATTTAATAATAATCCTATTAAAATTTAATAACAATAACAATAATCATCTACATAAAGAAAAAATCTACTAAGGGTACTCTAATAATTTAAACATTTTTCCTTATGCTATTACAACATCTATTTCATTCAACCAAACAATTGAATTACTGATTACAGTTCTATTCCATTACAACCTTATTTCATTACAACCCTATTTCACTCCCTTTAACCAAACGTGGTGTAAGTTTCATCATAATATATTCTTTCTTCTTGAGTGTAACCTTGAGCAACAAGTTTAGCCTTGTTCCTCACTATGTTACCACTTTCATCTAGATTGTTCCTATAAACTCATTTAGTACCTCTACTAGATTTTTTTAACTAGGTATTGCAACTAGGGTCCATACTTTACTTCTCTCAATTGATTTAATTCATCTTGCATGACCAATATCCAATATTCATCATTTAATGCTTCTTTGATATTTTTAGGCTCAATGCATGAAATGAATGCTACATAATTACATGTATTTCTAAGAGAAAATCTAATAGTTACCCTTTTGAATGGATCTCCCAAAATATTGTTATCCTTCACATAGTTTTATTCTCTTGAATGATGGATTTCCCTTTCCTCTAGGGTGAGCTCCTTTAGAGCATCATGTGTTTATTCTTGGATTCTTTCATTTGATGATTGATCACTTTTCTTATCATTGTTCCATATTTCTACATGGTCATCATCATCACAAAATTCCTTTCTAGGAAGAAATTTAGAATCATCGAAAACAACATGTATGGGCTCTTCAATGACAATGCCTAAAATGAAAACTTCTATTTTTCAGTACCAAAAATAAAACTTTTGAAAGTTGAGTGCCCAATTGTGCAATTTATCCTAAAATATATTTGCTTTCAATATTTGTAAATGACAATAAGCAGAAATATGAAATATGATTACTTTTAATATATTAAAAAATAAAAATAAAAAAAATTATTTGTATTCTAACGTTGAAAAATTAATAATTAAATAATTAAAAATCATAAAAAAACCTAGGTAATTTCTTTTTAATTATTAAACAATAATAATTATTTTATCTTTTAATTATATGTCATTTTCTAGAATTAATTTTAAACTTTTTTAGAATAAAAGGGAAAAACTTAGAGGTTTACAATGAATTGGGGGTTTACAAAGAATTACCTAGAATTTTATAGAAAAAAACTTGAATTTTTACAAGAAAAATATTTTATCTATTTTATTATCTTTTTTCCCTCTTTTAAAAATAATTTTAGTATTTTTTTCAAATAACAAGGGAAAAACTTAGGTTTTTCCAATGAATTACCTGGGTTTGTACAGGGGAAAACTTAAGTTTTTAAAAGGAATAGAGTTATAAGGAAAAATTGATGTTTTCATTTTCGCAGTTGAATAGCTCAATTTCTTGTAAAAATTCAATTTTTTTTCTTTTTTTAAAAATAAAAATAATTAAAAAAAGAAATCATTGACCGAAATGAAATTTTATTAAAGTTGAGTGATTAAAATGAGTGCACAATAACATTGAATTAATGGTGGATGATTAAAATGAGAATAGTTTTTAACGATAGTGCCTAAAATGAAAATAGTTTTTGATGGTGATGCCTAAAATGAATTTTTTTTTTATTTTTAAATGTTAAAAATAAAAACTCATGAAAGTTTGAAGACCAATTATGTAATTTATCTTATATTTTCAGAAAGATGATCATCATAAAGCACTAATCTCTCTCTCTCCATCATAGGCCAATCGTGTAGTTTCCCTTATATATATATATATATATATATATATATATATTTCAATCATTGTTGAGGTGGAATTGGCTTCTCTTGGAGTAGTCTTCAAAGTATCGCTCTTTAGGCAGCTGACCTAAACCTCAACAATTAAAGGGATTATTCCATGTCGAGGTTTTGTCTTCAGTCTTCGTGGAAAGCTGTATACAATTCACGGAGGGGGCACATCGGTCGGTGGAGATAGGTACTTGCAATTCACACACTTAATACTAACACCTATTTTGAGTATTACAGGTATCTATCTTTAATGTGAAAAATATAACGTCGGTAATGACAATATATCGCAAAGAAAAGAGAAATAAAATAAAGAACACACAGATTTTACGTGGAAACCCTTTCGGGAAAAAACCACGGGCAGAGAAGAAGAAAATTCATTATGTCGAATTCGAATCTATTTTTACAAGAGGAATAGACTATGTCTATTTATAGGCTTGTAAAGCCATATTCTAATAGGAGTGTAGTAAGATTGAAACTCCTTATTCTAATCAATATCAAATAGATGGAGTTTAATAAGGTTTAAAAAACCTTATTTAAAATAAATTAAAAGAAGTGTAGTTCTATAGGGATTCTTCTTTTATTTTATTTTACCATTGTATTTTATTTAAATAAAGATCCGGGTCACTTAATTCTAACATTCAATAACCGAGGCAACCCCCTCCGTAAACCATACATAGTTCTCCGCGAAGGTTGGAGACAAAACCCCAACACGAGGATAATACCTTCAATTGTTGTGGTCTAAATAGACTGTCTAAAAGACGACACTTCAAAAACTTAAATTAATATTTAACAACGTGGTTTTTTTACAATCAAGATATTCTCCATGTAGATTCAAAAAAGAGTTGAGATAATATAATTTACTTTAAATTAATAAAATTTAAATATAAAACTTTAATATATTTATTTTAATTTAAAATTAATAACTTTTATCCATTTAACTATGTAAAAAATAATTACATTGAAATATACTCTGTTAACCTAAAACTTAGATGTTAAATTCCAAACTTTTAAACTTTTAATTTGATTTTTTTATAAAATTTAATAGAAGAAAATTTTCAACGTTTAATAATTTATAAATAAAATTATAGTTGACGAATGTATAAAGGAATGATTATATAAAAATATAACTTATTAATTAATTGACTAAAAAATATTTTTATAGATTTATAATACTTGATTAAAAATACATCAAATTAATTAATATACTTTTATTATTAAATATTATAATATTCATATTTTAAATAATCACATAAAATACAAATAAAAATAAAAATAAAATAGCAAAATATTATATATTTAATTCCTATTGATATTAATATTTAAGTTTTTGTTAGACTAACTTTATTTATATTTTAAATCTAAATTTAAAATTTTATATCACTATAAAGTATCATAATAGAAAGTATTCTAATTATATTTATATGAAAGCTAATAAATTATTTGATTACACTAAACTTGGGATAAATATAAAAAAAGCTTAAAACATGGTTTCGCCTCTAAATTATATTACTTTTAAAATTTTAATATCTAAACTTTTGTTTTTATTTAAAATGGTATCTAAAGTTACAATCTGTTAACTGTTTTAGTCCAATGACAATAAAAAAACCGATTCACATGTGATCCAATTACAACGACTAATTTATCTAAAAATACCCATTTCCAAATATTTTTACGGAAATGGGTGATAAACCGTAAAAGTAACACATTTTAATCCCACGCTTAGCGTGCTTTTGGATGTTTATTTATAGAATTTGGTGAATTCGATGCTCCTAATCCTTTAAATTCATGTTTTTATTCTTAGGAGAGCATAGGGGAGAGAAAGGAATGGAAAACGGGCCAAAACCGGACAAAATATGCCTTCTTAAGTATCCACACGGCCAAAGCTGTAACATCCCGAAATAAGGCCTAAACGGAATAGTGGTTGCGAAACCACAAATTCGAAGTCAAAAAAATATTTAAACATTATTTTCCGTGTTAATTATGTGTGAAATTTTCGTGATTTAATTTTATTATTTGGGTGTTGAATTATTAAAAAGGGCTTAATCGCGTGAATTGAAAATTTGATAGTTTAATGTGTAATGGCTAAATTGTTGATATCTTTTTAAATAGAAGCATTAAAGTTGTAATTTGCCCAACTTTAACTATAGTGGACGGCATGATTATGCTTCAGTGACTATATTATATGAAATTATATATTATAAATGTTATTATTATTAATTATACATTATATTAAGCTTATAATAATAAGACATAATGGGAAAGAGAAAGATTACTCATTCTTTCATCTTTAATGGCCGAATGTAAGAAAGAAAAAGAAAGAAGTGAGCAAACAAGGGTTCGGCCATGTCTAAGCTAAATTAAGGTAAGTGTTTTGTTCGGTTTTTTATAATTTTTACGTTTTTGAGATCGTTGCTTCAAGTGCTACAAAACCCATGTTTGAATTTTTAATTTTGATGAATATTTTGAGTTATGCCATTGATTACAACTTGTGATTTTTGTTGTTTGATGGTAGAAAATAAAAGATATGTGTTAGGTTAACAAGTTTTGTGTTTGGATTTTTTGATGAATTTAAGTAGTTTGGGTTAATTAGTAAAAGTTATAAATTGGTCATAAGTGTGTGAATTAGTGAAAATTTGATATTTCCATAGAAGGGAAAAATGTTCAGCATGTTATAAAACATAAGAATAAGGGCTGAAGTTTAATTTTCGAGCCTAGGGGCAAAATTGTAAATATGTAAAAGTTTAGGGGAAAAATTGTAATTTTTCCAAAGTTAGAGTTAAGGACTGTTTTAGTAAATGTGAGTATTAAATAAGCTAAATTTGCTATTATAGATCAAGAAGAAAGAAATCCAGAGTTAGATCGAGGAAAGAAAAAGATAGTAGACTAAATTGATATAGTTGATCGTATTTTGTTTCGAGGTAAGTTTGCAGTAAATAAATGCAATATTCTATTATTTTACATTTAATAATATTAAATTCTAGCATTTACATATTTATTCTGTAAATTTATTATTTAAAGACTCAAGTATGAATTGATGGAAAAGCTATCTCAGAAAGTTTCGATTGAACCTTAGGAATGTGTAGGATACAAATGTCATGACATTAGGGTTTAAGGAAATCATGTAAGACCATGTCAAGACATGGCATTGATATGTTACTATAAGGCAAAGGTCCCATGTAAGACCATGCCAAGGCATGGCCTTGATCAGTTCATAAGGCAAGGATACCACGTAAGACCATGTCAAGACATTGCAATGGTTAAGTTTCATAAGGAAAGGTACCCGCGTATCCTTAGTATTCCAAGTGGTTCAACGGGAAAATTCAAAGAGTATACCAAAGTAAAGGTAAGACAAGTTCAAGCTAAAAAGGTAAGGTAAGACAAATTCATGTTAAAAGGTACAGGTAAGAATACAAGTTTAAGTATATTGAGTTAAAAGCTTAAGTGATCTTGATAAGAAAAGAATAAGATAATTCATTAAGAATGTTGTTATCTATTTACATGTAAACTTAATAAGCTTTAGCTTACTCCCATTCTTTATTTTTTTTATAGTATTACAAGCCAACTCGGGGATCGAAAGGACGTCGGAGATCATTACACACTATCAAAGATTATATTGGTATTTTGTGACTCGAACGTTTTAAGTTATGGCATGTATAGGGACTTAGCCATTTTGTGTGTATGACCTTATGATATGGCTTAATATTGGCTTGTAAATGCTTGGTAATGATTAGCCATTAAAATGGTTAATTAAGAACATGTTTTGGATGTTATGAAATGCCTAGTTGATAGTTATTTTAAAGAAATTATGTAATTATATGTAGGGGAATAGTTGGACAGTAGCAGTGACGTGATTTTGAAAAATCACCAATAATAGTAGAAATGTAATTAGGTTGTGCATGAGATATTAAAGCTTATTGAGTCTATTTTTATATAAAAAAACGGTGTAGGAAAAAGAGTTGTATATTATGAGATAATTGATTTTTAGTAAAGAGAGGTCAGAACTGTCAAACTGTGTAATAGGGGAGACTTTAACTAATAAACTGTACTAATTGGCCACACAAAAAATTCTAAAAAAATTATAGTAATAAGATATATGAGTCTAGTTTCAAGGAAAATTTACGGATCTAGATTTTGAGTTTCATAACTCAAGTTATAATTGATTTAGTGAACATGATGCAGATGGATAGTTTTAATTTTTATGCTCCGAACTAGTAAGTTAAGTCTAGTAACGCCTCGTGCTCGACTCTGGCAACGGTCTCGGGTAAGGGCTGTTACAAAAGCCCACACCACATGGGCTGAACGCATGCCCGTGTGAATCACACGGGCTGGACACACGCCTGTGTGCCAGCACGTGTTGATCGAGAGCCTTGCAATTTCTCACACGGCCTGAGCCTCTTCACACGGGTTGAGCACACGCCCGTGTCCCTATCGCACCCTGTTTTGTTTTCATGCGGAAAAAGTAAATTTTTAGGGTTTCTGAGCCTTCTAAAGTCTATAAATACACATCAGAGGAAGACCTAAGGGGGAAGACGCAGAGTAGATCGAAGAAATTACTCGAAGGAAGCCGTCGGAATCATCTAGAAGGCGGATTCACACCAAGATTGAAGATCTCCATGAAGTTCTTTAAAAGTTTTTGGGTTCTTTATGTCTTGTTGTTTTCTTAATTCTATGATGTTTTCCTTCTACGTTATGAACTAAACTCCCTAAATACCTAGGGAGGATGAAACCTAGATGAATTTTATTATTCAATAAATATGAATTACGTGATAAATACTTGATCTTGTTCTTAATTATGTATTCTTAATCCTTATTTTGATTTTTTCAGGAGTATTAATTCAAGTTTAATGTGCTTATTCAATGGAGCAAAAGTCCCTGTTTAAGAGAAGATTCAACATAATTAAGCGGAGTTGATTGCAATCCTATAAATAGGACGACATAAATCTGCCGGATTAAAGTCAAATCTAATAAGGGAATCCATAGATCGAGTTAATGCGACTATAGGGGTTTTAATTAGAAAGAGATTTCAATTAATCAACCTAGAGTCAGTTGTTCTTAGTCTTGAAAGAGACATTAACATAATTTAGGGATTTCTACGGATCAAGTCAAGTGAATAAATCATTTAATTCAGAATCAAAATAATAAGTGAAGTCTAGGTGGATTCTTCCTTGGGTATTGTCTTTATTCATTCGATTATTCTCTTCACTCTCTGTCGCGTTTCTAGTCATTTATTAGTCAATTAGTTAGTTAACTTTAGATTAAAAATAAATCCCTTTAATTATTAGGCTAGATAATAAAAAGATAGTTATTACTAGTAATTTTAGTCCTTGAGGATATGATATTCCGGACTCACCACAACTATACTACTGTTCAATAGGTGCGCTTGCCTTTGTCGAAATATTAGTTAGTTTCGAGACCATCAAGTTTTTGGCACCTTTACCGGGGACTAAGATATTAGGAACACTTAATTTTTATTACTTTAGCCATTTTTATTTTTATTTGCAATTTATTTTATTTTAATTTGCTAATTTTTCTTTTATTTGCCTCTGGCAGGTAATTTTAGTTTATGACTAGAAGAAACCCGTCAGGACCCTTGCTTTTTTACGGTGGAATAGAAAGTACCGTTTGTAGAAACCGTAGGGAGATAAGGTGAAGTTTACAATATATAGAGGAAGAGCAAGAGGACGATACTAATACTACCGAGGAGATGGCTGATAATAATCCGTTTCCTCCAGTGGTTACCGAAAATCCTGCTCTTCGTACTCTGTACGACTATGCTAAGCCTAATTTAACTGGGGCTGAATCAAGTATTGTTAGACCTGATATTGCTGCAAATAATTTTGAACTGAAACCTAACACTATTCAAATGATTCAGCAGTTTGTTCAGTTTGATGTTTTGCAGGATGAGGACCCAAATACTCATTTAGCTAACTTTTTAGAGTTTTACGATACTTTCAAAATTAATGGCGTTTCTGATGATGTCATTCGCCTTCGGTTGTTTCCCTTCTCGTTGAGGAACAAAGCTAAACAGTGGTTAAACTCGTTACCACGAGGATCAATCACTACATGGGAACAAATGACTGAAAAAGTTTTACTTAAATATTTTCCGTCGACTAAAACGGCTAAGTTGAGGAATGATATCTCTTCTTTTGTGCAGATGGATTTAGAAACACTATACGATGCATGGGAGAGATACAAGGATCTACTGAGAAGATGCCCTCACTATGGGTTACCATTATGGCTACAGGTTTAAATCTTTTACAACGGTGTGATCCCCTCAACTAGGCAATTGATTGATGCAGCTGCCGGTGGAACCCTAAATAACAAAACCCCTGAAGCGGCTTATGAGTTTATAGAGGAAATATCACTGAATAACTATCAGTGGCAAGTCATGAGAACAAAGCCGACAAAAGCCGCCAGTGTTTTTAACCTCGACGTAGTCACCATGCTATCAAACCAGGTAGAGCTTTTAAATAAAAAGATTGATGGTTTGTATGGTTCTTCCCAGGTACATCCAGTGATGATGCAGTGCGATACAAATGGAGGAGGACGAACAATACAGAATATCCATCCTACAACCCTGGCATAGAAAGCGAATAGATGAACTATATGGGTAATCATTCTAGACCTCAGAATAATCCCTATAGTAACGCTTATAATCCAGGTTGGAGGAACCACCCAAACTTCTCTGGGGTTGTCAAGGAAATCAGAGACAACAACCCCTTCCAGGCTTTCAAAAACCAACCCTACCCACAGGAGAAGAAGCCGAACCTTGAGGAGATGCTAACAAAATTCATCTCGGTGTCAGAAACTCATTTTCAAAACACCGAAACAGCACTCATAAATCAGCAAGCATCGATTTAAGGGCTCAAGAACCAAATAGGTCAGCTTGCCAAGTTGATCTCAGAACGACCACAAGGTAGCTTGCCAAGCAACACTGAAACTAACCCAAAAGAGCAACTTCATGCTATTACTACTCACGATAGTGAAGGGTTAGATGCACCAGAATCGAGACAAAAAAATGTGGTAGATAAAGGTAAGGTTGAGGAAAGCCAAAATAAACCAAAATTGGTAAGTACAGAGTACAAACCTCGTGTACCATATCCCAATGAGACGAAGAAAGACCGCACAGATGAACAATTCGGTAAATTTCTTAAACTTTTTAAAAAATTAATATTAACTTACCGTTTATTGAAGCTCTATCGCAGATGCCAAATTCAGTAAAATTCTTAAAAGAGCTTTTAGCAAACAGACGGAAGTTAGACGATGTGTCGCATGTGGAGCTAAATGCATTGTGCTTAGCTATTTTATAGAATAAACTACCCCGCAAATTAAAAGATCCAGGGAGTTTTACGATTCCTTGCTTAATTGGTAGTTTATCTATTAATAATGCTTTAGCTGATTTAGGGGCAAGTATCAATTTTATGCTTTATAAAATGTTTAAACAGCTAGATCTTGGGAAACCCAAACAAACTAGGATGATCATTTAATTGGCTGATAAAACCATTAGATTTCCTAGGGGTATAATTGAAGATGTGTTAGTCAGAATTGATAAATTCATATTCCCAGTAGACTTTGTTGTTTTAGACATGGATAAGGAGAGTGACGTTCCTTTAATTTTAGGACGACCCTTTTTAGCAACTGCTAGGACCATTATTGATGTTGGTACAGGGGACTTAATACTTCGTGTAGGTGATGACATGATTAAACTCCAAGCACGTGATTCTGTCAGAATATCTAGTGATCAAGATGATACAAGTCCTGTTAATGTAAGTGAACTTAATGTTCAATCTTCTTTGCAGGAAATCCCTCGAAAAATGATGAGAGAGCCATGGTCTAGCTCTCATATTGAGAACAGAACTGCTCATGAGGAACGAAGAGTCCAGATCAAGGAACTAGATGAATGGCAAACACAGTTTAAGGAGAAATTGCAAGTACACGATGAGCCAAAGCAGAGCCATGACGAGCCTAAAAATAAGACGAGTCAAATTAAGGTTGGAGACCGAGTTCCAATGGATGATACAGATCCTTGTATTGCCACTTCTAAACCTAATGGAACAACCCCTTTCACGGTACTTAATATTTTCTCATACGGTACAGTTGAGGTAACTAATCCTAAGTTCGGCACTTTTAATGTAAACACTACTCGACTTAAACTGTATATTGATAATAGAACTGATAGCAGGAAAGAGGAGTGTCAACTCCTCGAACCACCATGACCATGCAAATGAGAGGTAAGTCAAGCTTAGACTCTAAATAAGCGCTTCTTGGGAGGCAACCCGAGCACTAACCCTACTAATTAGTTTATTTTTACTCTTATTCATGTTTTAATAAAGGTTTTTAACCCACACAGCCTAGACACACGGGCGTGTCCCTGGCCGTGTGGATGTGGGGACTTAGTTTTTAAAACTCAAAGAAATCAATAGGAGGCTCCACGGACATGACACATGGCCGTGTGTGATATCACACGGGCGTGTCAAAATTCCACACGGGCATGCCATAGGCCGTGTGAAAACTGGAGCTCAATTTTTCAAAATTCAAATTTTTAAACAAGTCAGAGGGCTCCACGGCAGGCCCTACATGGCCGTGCGAGAAGCGAAGGGCTCCGCACATGGCCGTGCGACACAGCCGTGTATACCACATGGCCTAGACACATGAGCATGTCTAAGGCTGTGCGAACACGGGCTAGGGAACAAGCCACACGGGTGTGTGACACGGCCGTGTGGCCCAACAAGGGCTGTTACACGACCGTATCACTTATAAAACCCCCAAACCCTTCTTCTTTCTTCTCCCTCCCCCTTTCCAAATTACCCCCAAACCTTAGCCTCCCCAACCTCCACCGCAACTCTGGCCACCGGCCACCGACGACCCCCTCCTTTTTCCCTCCCAAAACCCCCTCCATCCTACTTCCGGCCACCATAGATCCCCTCCCCCCCTTTTTGCTTCACTCTTCTTTTTCCCTTATTCTTTCTTCCCTTTCCCTTCTCTTTACACCACCGCAGCCCAACCTCGACCACCGCCCCCATTACCCCTTTCTTGCGCACATACCAACCCTTGAAACCATCGTCCTCTCCGCCCAACACGCCGCTACCCTTCGCCGACTGCTCCTCCTTTTGACCGGTTCCTTTTTCCCCTCTTTTATTATGATTATTTTTAATTATTTATTTTTCAATTATTCTTTTTCTTATTTTCTTTAGTTCTTATTTTCTTTGATTATTATTTCATTATTTAGATGTTAATTTTTGCTATCTTTATTTTTCGTATTATTACTAAATCATTGATATTCCTAGTTTGATAACTTTAATGTAGCTTGATTATTCATTATATTAGGCTTTTCGTTATCTTTTTATGCATTAATTGTTTAGTCTATTATTTTTAAATTGATTAGTTCGTAGGCTGTTAGTTTAAACTACTAATCTACTAATTCTTGCATAATTAGGCATTAACACATATAGGAATAGGTATTAGTAATATTTTATTGAATCTTCTAAATTGCTTTTGTTTCTTAGGCACACAATGACTAATAGTCGAGGCAAGGCCAAGGTCACCATTCCCGCTTCGAACAAGCGAAAGGGTCCCGACGCGGTCTCCCCTTGCGCGACCACTTTACAGCAGATATGCCACCACTTTCTCATAGACCAGTTCATGTCGGCTGCTTCATTGACTCAATTCCAAAAGGTTCAAGGTGCTATCGGAGTATCCTCCCCCACCTTCTCCTCTGCCTAAGTTCATCATGCTTCTTTTCATGGCTTCCATCCAAAATTTAGGAAGTTTCACTTCTCTCCCTATCTTATTATTTTCTTCTTACATTGCTATTATCTATCTTTGTACATTGAGGACAATGTACATCTTAAGTGTGGGGTGATTGATTATATCATTATCAGAAAATCCCTGAATTATGTCTTGTTCTTAAATAAATTTTCTCATATTACTATTAGAATAAAATTTCTATTAAATTATGATTCTTATTGATATGTTTTGGATTAAGTCATAGGTAATTGTGCATTGATGGTTTAAACTTTAAGACATTAGAGAATCAAGCATGATAAGTCTATTTTTCAGAATTAAAAATTTATTAGGTTGTTTCCCTAAATTTAAATATTACTTTGAAGTTTAAAATTTGCAAGGTTGACATCAAAAACCATAATTTTTGTGAGATTTTGAGCCTTTTAGGGCATATATTTTTCTTGCTCACTTTATTGTTGGTTATGAGTGTGTCAATATTGATTTGTTATTCTAGAACTTGCTTCGATTATGTATGTCGAGACCACACCCTTGATTTGATATACTGAGATGATAAAGGCACCTAGTTTTTAACCCACTTATTCCATTAAAAACCTACCTTCATAATTAACCCCTAGTGAACCCTTTTGAGCCTAATAAATCGTTTCTTGACTCATCCATTAATATTAACCCAAAACCCAATTTTTTGCTTCTCCTACTTTATTGACTCCCCTTTTGTCGAGATTTAATTTGATCAGTTGCCTAACTATTTTCTTTAATTCAGTTGTTAAATTCGTCTTATTATTGTAAATATATATATATATATTATTACTAGTTCTTTGAGCTTAAGTAGTTAATTTCACATTTTGAGAAGAAGCTCGTGTTATTTTTCAATTGTAATTATTCAGTATTAGTTTATTTTTTCTAGTTAGGTAAGTTGTCAATTCAATCTCGATCCTAACCCTTTTATTCAGTCTTTATCCACACCTTTAATCCAAGCCCCGTTACAACTCTTTTTAAGACATTTTGATTTGTGTATCATCTCATTTTATAGAAGTGAAGATTTGATTTTTCATGCAAGCATATGGTAATAACTTTTCATGTTTGACTTTTGAGTGCTTAAATTGAACCTTAAACACTTCAATTGATTTGAGTGAACCTTTAGTGAGGATGTCAACTCTTGTCGATTTTGAATCAAAGGTAATTATTTAGATAAGGGGAAGCACCTATGTTTTCGTACAATAAAATTTGTGACTTGAATTGTTTGAATCTTTAAGATTCTTTTAGTTAAAATTATCAATGTATAAATTACCTGTGAATTATGACAAGACATTATTGATGAGAATTATGAATTGAGGATGTTTAATTATAATTGTGAGGTGAGAATTTTGCTTGAGGACAAGCAAACGCTTAAGTCTGGGGATATTTGATAAACCATAAAAGTAACACATTTTAATCCCACGCTTAGCATGCTTTTGGATGTTTATTTATAGAATTTGGTGAATTCGATGCTCCTAATCCTTTAAATTCATGTTTTTATTATTAGGAGAGCATAGGGGAGCGAAAGGAATGGAAAATGGGCCAAAACCGGACAAAACAGGCCTTCTTAAGTATCCACACAGCCAAAGCCCACACCACATGGGCTGAACGCATGTCTGTGTGAACCACACGGGCTGGACACATGCCCGTGTGCCCGCCCGTGTCGATCGAGAGCCTTGTAATTTCTCACATGGCCTAGGCCTCTTCACACGGGTTGAGCACACGCCCGTGTCCCTGTCGCACCCTGCTTTGTTTTCACGCGGAAAAAGCAAATTTTTAGGGTTTCTGAGCCTTCTAAAGTCTGTAAATACATATCAGAGGAAGACCTAAGGGGGAACACACAGAGTAGATCGAAGAAATTACTCGAAGGAAGCCGTCGGAATCATCTAGAAGGCGGATTCACTCCAATATTGAAGATCTCCATCAAGTTCTTTAGAAGTTTTTGGGTTTTTTATGTCTTGTTGTTTTCTTAATTCTATGATGTTTTCCTTCTACATTATGAACTAAACTCCCTAAATACCTAGGGAGGATAAAAACTAGATGAATCTTATTATTCAATAAATATGAATTACGTGATAAATACTTGATCTTGTTCTTAATTATGTATTCTTAATCCTTGTTTTGATGTTTTCAGGAATATTAATTCCAGTTTAATGTGCTTATCTAGTGGAGCAAAAGTCCCTGTTTAAGAGAAGATCCAACATAATTAAGCGTAGTTGATTGCAATCCTAGAAATAGGACGGCATAAATCTGCCGGATTAGAGTCAAATCTAATAGGGGAATCCATAGATCGAGTTAATGCGACTATAGGGGTTTTAATTAGAAAGATATTTCAATTAATCAACCTAGAGTCAGTTGTTCTTAGTCTTGAAAGAGATATTAACATAATTTAGGGATTTCTACGGATCAAGTCAAGTGAATAAATCATTTAATTCAGAAGCAGAATAATAAGTGAAGTCTAGGTGGATTCTTCCTTGGGTATTGTCTTTAGTCATTCGATTATTCTCTTCACTCTTTGTCGCGTTTATAGTCATTTAGTTAGTCAATTAGTTAGTTAATTTTAGATTAAAAATAAATCCCCTTATTTATTAGGCTAGATAATAAAAAGATAGTTATTACCAGTAATTTTAGTCCTTGGGGATACGATATTCCGGACTCACCACAACTATACTACTGTTCGATAGGCGCGCTTGCCTATCAATGGGCCATCAATGGGCCGATTTTAGCATTATTTATTGGAAAGGGTCGATTTTGACTAAATGCGTCCACGTAGGAGCATTTTAAAGGGAAATTTCCACAAATCACTTCTCTGGGGAAGCGTTTTTGCCATGTCAGCACAAAACACACTGACGTGGACGCGCTTTGCTAATGTGGCAAAAACGCTTCCCCAGGGGCGCAATTTGCTCCGTGTTTTTTATAGGTTAGGTCTTTTTCCATGTTTAGTCCCTAGGGTATTTTGGTTTAGGGTTTTTAGGGTTAGGATTTTGCTAACATAATTTAAGTTTAGGGTTTAATAATTTAGGGTTTAGGGTTTTAGGAGTTTTTAAAAATAAATTAGGATTTAGTGTTCTTTTTTTAAAAATTAATTAAATTAGGGTTTATGGTTTTTAAATAAATTAAGTAAATTAGGGTTTAGGGGTTTTAAATAAATTAAATTATGGTTTAGGGTTTAGGGTTAAAATTAATTAAATTAGGGTTTAGTTTTTTAAAAATAATATTGTGTTTAGTTTTTTTAACAAATTTGACTATTTTTACCCTGAAAAAATAATTTTGAGAAGATGTTTATGAACAAATAGTGTCAAAAATGCTTTAAGCAGGATGGACTGTAAGCAAAATTACTGAAAAAAGCTCCCACATGGACGCTCTTTTTCTACAGTAGTTCTTGAAAAAATAATTTTGAGAAGACGTTTCTAAACAAATAGTGTAAAAAACGCTTTAAGTAGGATGCATTGTCAGCAAAAGTACTGAAAAATGCTCCCACGTAAACGCTATTTTTCTACAGTAGTTCCTGAAAAAAATAATTTTGGGAAGAATTTTCTGAACATTTAGTGTAAAAAATGCTTTAAGGAGGATGCACTGTCAACAAAATTATTGAAAAAGGCTCCCACGTGGACGCTTTTTTTCTATAGTAGTTCATGTTTGGCCTTAGGCTATAAATGAGACAAATTTCATTCTTAGGTTGCATAAGTTACAGCAAGAAAAATTAGAGAGGCTAAGCAGAATAGAAGTTGAAGATGAGTGAATGTATTAGTGTTGTTATTTGCTATGATGGTGAGGTCCGTGACATCGAGAACGATGTTGTTTTTTTATCGGAGAACACAACGCAAATGGTTTTTAACCAGAGTATAGATTTTATAGAATTTCGTAAAAGAATTAGGTGTAAAATCTTCGAAATGACACCAATTTTATAGAATTTCGTAAAAAAATTAGGTGCAAAATCTTCAAAACGACACCAATGAGGGTTTCTTTTATTAAGTACCAATTTTGTGCTTCGATTGATCCAGTGACATATGACTCATTTGATATCAAAGGTGCTAGTTGCTTTGAGGCGATGGCGCAGACTCATCTCGCTAGTGGATCATCTTATCTTGAGTTATATGTAAAATTTTCATCGTCAAATGAAACATTTACGAGTTCAGCATCTACTGCTATTGAGAGGAATACACGACCCCTACATGACACTCCGTTAGTGGGAGGCAAAACACTGAAGCACCCGTGTTTGGTGGCAGTATGGAAAACACAACTCCTACAAGACACTCGATTAGTGGATGGGACATGCACATTGGTGGGTCAATGTTCGATGCTGGAAATACGTATTGGGGAATGACATCAACTTCTAGTAGTTGGCAACCCACATCTAATTGGGGACATTAAGAAACGTCTACAAGAAGGGATGATGTACTCCATACGACGTCCACCGGTGAGGGGACCTCGTACGTTGTAGATGATGGTGGGTTGGATGATGAGTCCGATGTGGATCCACCTCGAGAGCCCAGCCTCGATGGTGCAGAAGTTGCATTATTTTCTGAACCGGAGCCTGTTCCATTTGAATCTGTAGACATTGAAGGGGGTTCAGATGAAGAAGAAGAAGATTCGTGATTCAGGGCATACTCGCCTCCAGCCTACATGCATAATGTCGATATATCGACAGATGATGCGTTGGAGTTTCTAGATCTACCACACAGAACGCGTGACCGTACAGGTTTGTCATTAGGTCAGGGTGAATTAGAAGTTGATAATGAGTTTTCTAGTAAGGATAGTTTTCTTGGTGCTTTGAAACAACATAGCATCAATCACGGGGTTAACTACAACGTGGTTAAATCCAAATCTAAAAATTTTGAGGCTAAGTGTGCAGTGTAAGACAGTACATGCTCATGGAAAATCATAGCTTCTTTTAGGAAAAAAGACAGGCTTGTGGGAGATAAAAAAGTACAAAGGTCCACATACCTGTGTTGCCGGTACAGTATCAATGGGTGTTTAGAGTTTTTGAATAATAATGTTATTACTTAATGTTGCATTTTTTAATGTACTTCATTAACCAATAACCTCGGTTGTGCGAGATACATATTTTTGTTTGGCAGCACTATTTCCAAAGCGAGTAGTGAGTTATAAAGGCCAAATGCAGGGAGGCCATGTATGGTTTTGGAAGGTATTGCAAGAAATTAACAAGGCGAAGATGCGAGCCAACACCATGCACACAGTGTGTCATGATCGCGACAACCTATGGTTTCGTGTGACGGAGTTTGACAGATCGAGACAATGTATTACCGGCGGGCAACATCGTGTACACCTGATAAATAGGACTTGCGACTGTGGGATGTTTGACGCACTTCATTATCCGTACGCTCATGTAATTGCAGCTTGTTAGAATCTCCATTTGGATTCCATGAGATTTGTAACACCCCTAACCCGTATCTGTCACCAGAATAGGGTTACGAGGCATTACCTATCAAATCACAACATACAACATACATTTGTGCATCCATTCTCAAACACCATTTAATCATAATCACATTGTCCCTTATAAGGGCCTACAAGACCTTATACATGCTTTAGAAATGTTTCAGAACTAAACCGATAAAATACAAAAATTCTTGAAAGCTTAGAAATTTTTCAAACATACAAGGGTCACACGCCCGTGTGAACAGGCCGTGTGCCTCACACGGCTCCTGACACGCCCATGTCCCAAGGCGTGTTAAAACAGGGCATACATACTGACTTGGGTCACACGGCTGACCACACGTCCGTGTGTCTAGCCCTTGTGCCCTTCGAAATGGCCACACACGTCCGTGAGCCAGGCCGTGTGCTAGGCCGTGCCAATCCTATAGGGTATATTAACTTATACAACACGGCCAAGTCACATGCCTGTGTGCTAGGCCGTGTGCCATTGAGGGGAGTATACTGACTTGTGCCACACAACTAATCACACGCCCGAGTGTGAGGTCGTGTAGAGCATATTGACTTCAATTCAATATCAACACTAGGGGATACACGACCGTGTATCATGACCGTGTGTTGCACACGGCTGAGACACACGCCCGTGTCTCTGCCCGTGTAGACAAAAATAGGCCATTTGCAAGGCCAATTTGCCACCCTATCTCAGCTCACCTAAACAACCAAAATAATACCATTTCATCACATATATAGGCAACCAAAACATGTTATTTCATATACAAATCATGCCATTTAAAACCCATCTATTTCACTACTCAAATCATAATCCAAAACTTACTAAAACAATATACTATTACCAACAATTTTAATCTATTTCAAACATGTATCTTTTTACCAATACATACCATAAAATCAAGCCTCAAAATCATACCAATTCAACATCTCAATTTCATACCAATACATGCCATTTCTTAAACCACATTGTTACCACATTTGCATTCCAAGCCAAACCACAAATACATAACATAAGTCAAATACACATTGTAACACCCCCTACCCGTATCCGTTGCCGGAATAGAGTACGAGGCATTACCGAGGAGTACAAAACACTTACAGACAATTTAAACCATTTATCGCTCAAATACCAAAATTGATTATAAAAGTTTCTTTAACGGACCTTCGAGGTCCAAATCATGCATTAGGATCGGGTCGGGACTAAATCAGAACCGTATGAAACTTTTCTCAAATAAGGCTATTTTCCAAACCATATTTCTCACACATTTGATCCTTATTCTTCACCCACATTTAATACATACAAAAAACCAATTTAAGATATTCAATCGAGCCTTATACTTAATACCATTTATTAGTCGTACACTTCATATAATTAACAAGAAGCGTATGTGGGCTCAATTCCCATTAAATTTCTCTTGCACTTCATATAACATATAACAATCATACCTCTGTATTTCATGTATATTTTTATAACAATTTGTCTTGGTTTCAAACTACTTCATATTGGAGTTTTACTTATCAAATCATTTGAAACATCATCTTTACACATATAGTGCACTTGAGGTGCACAATTCTATAATTATAAATAAATACATTTATCAAACATATGCCATGTTTTTATATATATCATAATCTCATATTTCCACGTATCAATTACCATCATTTCCTCGTATTTCGACAAATACGTGTAACCATTCATAAACATGCTATTCACTAACTCTTCTTGCTAATCATAATTTAAATTGACAAATCACTTATTGAGCCCAATTTCAATGTTCACTAAAATCTATCATATAAATTTGGATGTACATATCCACCAATAAATTCCATGTACAGGTATCATCATCTCATATTTCCACATACATTTACTTTCCACATTATGAACTCAAATAACATATACAAGACATACCAATGTATTTGAAATACATTTCCATAATATTTCATTTAGAATTCAGATTATTTCATATTAGAACTCTTCTCATTAACTCATTTAAAATACCAATTTATACGGATAATACACTCAAGGGTGTACAAATATATAATCACAAATGAACTCATTCATCAACCAAGTTTTATGTTCATGTCTCATCAACTCGTATTTCCTTATATCACATAATATATACCATGATTGATGAGCTCATCAATGCCATGATTTCCATTCCCTTGTTATTTTTCCATATTTATCCCGTTGAATTTCTCAAAATTTTGATGGATTTTCAGAGGTACACTTTAGTGTACAAATCTGGGTCCGTCAATTCATATTCATGTGCGCACATTTCCATTTCAGAGAGCACAATCCCTCGAACCTCATCCTTATAGCGGGATCACCAGTCCAGGCTAAATCTCCTGTAATATTATCTCATAGAGTATTGTCGGGATTACCAGTCCAGGCTAAATCCCCTGCAACGACAATTACTCTAATGAGCTTGGATCTGAAAGACCAGTCCAGGCTAAATTCAGACCCTAATTCGGATTACCCATCTGGGCTAAATCCATTTTCCACATATTCTTCGGAAGGGCTATATCAGGATAGGATCACCCGCCCGGGCTAGATCCTTTTTACCGTCAATTCCTTTTCAGAGATCCATCGAATTTTCCTTTCATTCAACCGGGATTTATTTTCCCTTTTCATCAAGGATATCAATACTTCACCAATTATCATACAATAAACATCCAAATCATATTCATATCAATAAAAATATATTTCAAGCATTTAAGAATATAATTCAAGTTACACGAACTTACAAGTCGATTTTTATACCATAACGATAATCTTAGTTTCACAATAAATATTTAAAATAAAACATTATATCATTTCTAATTCAATGTTTATCGATTATAATCGGGAATGTGATCAATTTATACATAAGTCAGTAATATATTTTCCTCCTCCTCCTCTCCATTCCACATCCTTAGTATAAATAACACATTTGTAAGTAACATTATCTATAATTTTTCACTATTTATATATGTGAATATTCAAGTTGTTCATCCGTGTCATAGTTACTAAATTATTTTTATCTTGAGCTACAGAACTCCAAATTAGGATCCGCTAATTTTCCCTGAAACTAGGCTCACATATCTGCTTACCATAAAATTTTTAGAATTTTTAGTTTATCCAATAAGTACAGTTTATTCTTTATAGTAACCCCTGTTCCGCTGTCCGATAGTTCTGACCCCTCTTCACTAAAAATTAATTATCTCATTGTAAAGAATTTGGATAATGTTACTATTTGTTTCTTTTAAAAATAGAATCATTAAGGATTTTAATCATATAAATAATAACCCATAATTATTTTGCTCCAAATTTTGATGATTTTCTAAAGTCAGAACGGGGGAACCCGAAATCATTCTGACCTTATCTCAGAAAACCTATTATACTGCTGTCCAAAACTGTTTTAGTGCAAAGTGTTGATTTCCATTTTGCCCCAAATTTCACAGTTCATACAATTCAGTCCTTCTCCAATTAACCCCTCAATTGGGCTAATTTTTCTCAATTAATACCTTATTCTATCATTTTAAACTACTTCCTAACCCTTGAAAATCAGAACTTTAGCATTAAACCTTAATTCCAAACTTTTTTACAATTAGGTCCTAAAACCAATTTCCATCAATTTTACTTGATAAAATCATCATATATCAAAATTAAAGCTTCAATTCTATATTTATTCATTACATGCTTCCAGAAATCATCCATAGAAACTTTAAAAATTAGCCATAGAATCAAAAACTAATGATATAGTAAGTTGGACCCAATTGTAAAAGTTTAAAAACATAAAAATTTCAAGGAGAAAGCAAGAATTAAACTTACATGAAGCTAGAGTATGAAAACCAGCTTGAACCCTTTTCCATGGTTGTTTTTCAGCTGATGAAAATGAAAAGAATTCTAGAAATCCCAATTTGGTCCTATTTTTATTTAGCTAATTTTTGCAATTTTCTAATTTTACCCTTATTTCACCCATTTCCTAATTTTTCTTAGCTATTGCTGCCCAAAATATCTCCATTGGGCTTATTTTCACTTTAGGTCCTTCCTCATTTGAAAATTAAGCTATTTAATCCTTCTAGCAACTTTTACACCTTTTTCAATTTAGTCCTTTTTATTTAATTAACCACCCAAACGTCAAAATTTTCTAACGAAATTTTAATACTACCTTATTGATATTCCGTAAATATTCATAAAAATATTTATGACTCGGTTTATAACACAAAGGTCTTGATACCTCTTTTTTTCAATTTCTTGACCAAATAAATCTTTATAAAACACAATTTACTATTTCAAAAATCTTTTAAAAGCTACATTTGGCTCGTAAATATTAAATAATATAATCTACGAGTTCATTTGTTGGATTTGGTGGTCTTGAACCACTATTTCTGACATCGCTGAAATTTGGGCTATTACACACATTTTATACCAACCATGCCAAAACATAAGGCCACGTTGTATCCATCAATCAAAATCATTATTAAGCCATTTCAAATGACCATATACATATCTAACAACCATACCAAAATTACCATAGCCTATACATGCCATATGACCAATATCACAAAGCTTATAAATACCAAACCATAGCTGGATAGTGTGATGAGATCTTCGATGACTTCCAACCTGAGCAAGCCTCCGAAACTCTGTAAACATAGGAAAGAAAACAAAGTAAGCTATAAAGCTTAGTAAATTCGTAAGATATTAAACTCAACTTATTGAATAAACACATGTTAAACATTTACATAAATTATAATGTCCTCATATACTTTCACCTTTATAACATGAATTCATTTACATAGTTAACCAAGAGTTTCACATGTTTACTCATATCATTGTTCATATAGATCTATCACATTCTCACCAATTCATTCACATTTACATGTACATGAACATATATATATATATAAATAACTTGATTCAATCCAATATCCAACCCATCTTATTTAGTAAATATGAATCATGTTAAATATCATCTAATAACGGTATTTCACACAATATGTGTCATATGTATATTTAATTAACACAACTATGACTCATATCTCACATATCATTCAATTCATACCTCATTATAGCCAAATAAACACATTTTGGCATGAAACATACTTATACATAGATCTTTCTCATTTTAGATACACAGTACATTATAAACTCACCAAATTACCTTTATTTGATTCTTGTATAAGTTCTATACTTACCTATATTACTTAATTCAATTGTACTTTCATTCTCGTCTTGACTATGCCCGTTGAAACATTCAGAATTGCTTAGGATACTCGGAATTCTCGTATAACTCGTACAATGCCATATCCCAGATATGGTCTTACATGTTATCATATATCGATGCCAATAGCCCAGCTATGGTCTTACACGAATCTCATATCGATGCTAATGTCCCAGACATGGTCTTACACGAATCTCATATTGATGCCAATGTCCCAGACATGGTCTTACACAAATCTCATATCTCGGTAATCCTAATGTCATGAAATTTATATCCTGAGCTATTCCTAAGATTCGTACGAGACTTTTAGACTCGTAACTCTGTCGATTCATGCTCGAACTCATCCATTCAATATTCAATTCAATTCAATGATAAATAAACATTTATAACACAATTTAAGAATGTTATTTAACATACGAACTTACCTCGTACACTGAAACGACGAATTAAATCAACTAATCCGATACTTTGTTTTCCCTTATTCTAGATCCAAATCTCATTTTTCTCAATCTATATAATATCAAAATTTACTTATTTAATCATTAATTCATTCAATTTAGCACAATTTACTCATTAAGGCAATTTCACACATTTGCCCCTAAACTTTCACACTTTTACAATTTAGTCCTTATGACATAAAATTACAATTTTCGTGCAATTTCATCCTACCCATGCTTTTTCGAATTATTCTTGTTGCCTTAGCAGCCCACATTTTCCAAATAATCACACTTTTAACCATATAATTTTAATATTTCATAATTTAATCCCTAATTTGCATTTTCATAAAAAATCACTTTATAAAATATGAAAATCTAACATCAAATATTCATATTTCACCATTAAACACCAAAGAACACATAAGCTCATCAATGGCAACTATCAAAATCTTTAACAGTTTTGAAATCGAAGACACGGGCTAGCTAGTACTAGTTGCAGCGATCACAAAAACGTAGAAATCATTAAAAACCAAGCAAAAATCGTACCTTAATTGAAGAATTTATCAAGGCCGAATAGAAATCCTTGAGTTTCTTGTTTTCTTCTTGCCAAATTTGGCTAAAGAAGATGAGAATATAAAATGAATTTTGGTTTTGTTTACTATAACATTTATTAACCATTTACCATTTTAACCTTAAAATAAATTCAAAATTTCATTTATGCCAAACCATTAACATCCACTAACATAGAAATGCTCTATTTATCACTTAAGGACATTTAATTTAATGTTCTATAGCTATTTGACACTTTTAGCTAATAGAATACAAGTTTTACACTTTACGCGATTTAGTCCTTTTTACCGAATTAAACATTCAAACAGTAAAATTTATTTGCGAAATTTTCATATAATAATTCTATCATGCTGTAAACTATAATAAAATAATAAAATAAATATTTTGAGTTCGGATTTATGGTCCCAAAACCACTGTTTCGATTTGACCCAAAAACGGGCTGTTACAACTCTCCCCCTTAGGGATTTTCGTCCCCGAAAATCTTATAAGAAGATAGATTTGAGATTTCCTTTCACATAGCCTTATCAGTTTCTCACATAGCCTCGGATTTTTCAACTCTTTATTCTCACAAGCTAAGATTTTGATATGTTCTTCGCTATACGTCATATCAAGCTGAATTTCAACTTTTAAAAGTGATATTATAAACCAAGGTCTTATCTATATCTTCGCATCATAGATATAAGTTGATAAGCTACTGTCTTTATTTTCTCAATAATCTCATACAGCCCGATGAATCATGAACTCAACTTCTCTTTATAACTAAATTAAGAAATTCTATTCCACAGTAGTAGTTTCGCGATCACCCAGTTCATTAACTGAAATTCAATGCTTTTATGTATCAAGTCTGCATATGTTTTCTATCAATCTGATTGCTTTCTAACTGTTATGAATTACTTTCACTTTCTAAAACACAATGACAAAACATACTTTCAAGAATGTGAATCACTTTCTCAGATTAACTATTAGTTTAAGGATGAAAATACGATATTACAATACAACCTCGTACCCAAAGTTTACTTTAGTTTCTTCCAGAATCACAATATAAATTTCGGATCTCTATCTGGCACTCTATGAAAACTGACAATTTCAGAAATGTATAACTTAGGTAGTCTATTAAAAGAGTAATCTGTACGTACTGAGATAGAATGTGTAGACTTTTTCAAACAATTAACAATAATCCAAATCTCATCTTTCTTTTACAAAATTCCTCGAAAAATCTGTTTCATCTCCACTCTGATATTAACACAGACTGTAACAGTCCCGAAAGTACTTGATAGTCAGCTTTAACCACTGTGCTAGATGACACCATTGTTGTAAAATCTCTGGATTTCTAGGTACACGAACTCTGTCCCGAATCATCAAATAATCATCGGTTCTAATTTGAAATTCTGATTCAAAAGTTAATTTACTTTGAACCCCTTTTTAACTTGCAATTCACTGATACACTTCTAAGTTTTACAATTTTACTGAATAAACATCAATTTGGCTTTTAACTTCACTAATATCAATCCATCATCCCATAAGATTAATCATGTATTCATCGCTCATAAAGCACACAAAGGTTTCCTGCTCAGAACATCCATAACTGTAATCGTTCTTCCCTTAATGATAATCAATTACTAACTTAAAGTCTTTTGACGGTTCAAGCCACCTTTGCTATCCCAAATTCAGATCTCTCTGTAATATCAAATATTTTAAAACTTTTGCAGTCAACAGATAGGTTACATTACACACCAAACAATCAATGTCATTGACTATTCAATGCGAATACAATGTCAACCATTTCTAATTCACGTGTCGAATAACTCTTTTCATGCATCTTTAACTGCATACAACATAAGCAATCACTATTCCTTCTTGTACAAGAACCTATTTCAAACCATTCAATGACACATGACTAAAAATCATAAACTCTTTACCCGACGCAAGCTGAACCAGAACTGATGCTTCAGTTAACAATGTCTTCAACTGATTACCACTTTATTAATAAGTATCATATCATGTAAACTTTACAAACGCGATGATTTCTTCAATAAAAACAACTTTAATTTACAAAAACATTTCTCAATAGAACTGTTCCAATAAATATAATTCAGTATCACGTCTTCTAGAATATGAATTCTTCATTCGGACTATCCATCTAATTAATCGTGAACTTACAAGATATATTTTCCGAACTCGAGGACAAACTTAAACACATATACTCAATTAATCTTTCAAGCAAATAATCTCATCAGGCTAAACAACTGAATCGATCTTGGCTGTCAAACAATAACTTTTCAAAGAAAACCTTTCTTCTTGTTGTCAAGATAACTCAAACATACATTTTATTGCAATTTCTTCAGGATACTAATCAAAGATCTTTAAAAACGGCCTAATTCCAACGTAACATAACATCCCGGTTTCAACTCATGGATATTTATCAAGATTACCTGGGAATGATAACCGATATACAAATTTGAGCTTGATCTTTCACTGTTTACACTTTTTCCGATGTCAACCCTCTTTTAAGAAACTATAAAGGATTATATAATAAAGCTATCTCAACTATTAATCATCGAAGCGTTGAACTATGTTGAAGCCACTTCCATCATATAAAAATCATAATGCCATTATAAGGCCAACGTCTGAACCGTATAAATAGGTAAAATCCCAGCTGTTAATAATACATTTTGAACACAAAAGAAAATCAAATATGGTTTCCTCAGCAACCAATATAGAAACACAACCTCTATAATTTGATGACGGTACCACTGTATTCTCGTGATCAAACTAGAAATTATAATTATAACAAGTATAATCATCTTCTTCAAAAGAACATCTATTGTAGATATCTCATTCTTAATAAATTAAACAATAAAATGCTAAGGAAGTCAAGATAGCGAAATCTCAAAATGTGGAACTATACAGAATTTCTGAAAATCACAACTCATATAGAATGGTAGAAATCTCGAGAATATCCCAGAAAATTTCCAAAAGGAAAAACGCCATTCACAAGTACTGAAATCCACAGTGACAGAAGCAATATAATCTTCATATACATTCAACAGAGCAATAACCGGTAGAAACAGAATACTAGCATCATGCGAATTTTACCGTCGACTTTCCTATCAACACAAGAGAATAGAATACTAGAGAAAGATAGAGCAATGCTAATCATAACTCAAACAGACCAACAATGCTTTCGTTTATCAGTATGTTTAGCTAGTGTTCTCATATGATAAGAATTTCATTTGAAAATATACAGCTACATATACTTTTGAAAGTAGATGAACACATAGAGTACCCAGAAGGAATCGTCATAAACTATTCGACTATAACCGCTGTACTCAACTATCTTTACAATTCAAACATTATTCTACTGTCTATCTCTGACATCACTGATTTCTAATTATCCCATCACTAACAGAAATCAATTTAGAAGAACTTCCAGTTAATATATTCTTTAGATGTCATACTTGAATATTTTGTTTCATTGAATTCAACTTCTTCTTTAAAAGTGACTTTGCATTATCCGAACGGCCTTCAGAAGAATCCACAATTTCTTCTGTATTGTCTTTACTTGCTGACTCATTCCCTTATCTGATCACAGTGTTAATCCTTTAATTTTGAAATTCTGTAATTCCACACTTGTGAGTTATTCAATCTAAATATTACTGATTTCATTGTAAAACTATACTAATGGGGGGTGAGGGTCGTAAAGCTTCAAATTTAACTCTCACATATACATGCACATAACATAACCTTTATCAAATAACAAATATCATGCACTCTCATTCATACCTTTGTGAGTTTCAACTCATCATAAACACATTTTCACTCAAATATTAAGTACCACATTTTGCACTATCAAAATTAGCTCGGTTGGAAAGCACGTCTATCTAATTAAAATAATTTTCGTCAAAGTCGAGAGAAATCACACTATCACAGGTTAAATATGTCATGTATAGCTAGACTCACATATGCTACATTAGTCCTAGAATCGACTAAACTATAGCTCTGATACCAATAAATGTAACACCCCTAACTCATATCCGTTGCTGGAATAGGGTTACAAGGCATTACCTATCAAATCACAACATACAACATGCATTTGTGCATCCATTCTCAAACACCATTTAATCATAATCACATTGTCCCTTATAAGGGCCTACGAGGCCTTATACATGCTTTAGAAATGTTTCAGAACTAAACCGATAACATACAAAAATTCTTGAAAACTTAAAAATTTTCCAAACATACAAGGGTCACACGCCCGTGTGAACAAGCCGTATGCCTCACACGGCTCCAAACACACACGTGTCCCAAGTCGTGTGAAAATAGGGCATACATACTGACTTGGATCACACGGCTGACCAGACGTACGTGTGTTTAGCCCGTGTGCCTTTCGAAATGGCCACACACATTCGTGTGCCAGGCTGTGCAAATCCTGTAGGGTATACTGACCTCTGCAACACGACCAAGTCACACGCCCGTGTGCTAGATCGTGTGCCATTTAGGGGGTATACTGACTTGTGCCACATGGCCGGTCACACGCCTGTGTGTGAGGCCTTGTGGAGCATACTGACTTCAATTCAATATCAACATCAGGGGATACACGGCCGTGTCTTTGCATGTGTCGACAAAAATAGGCCATTTGCAAGGCCAATTTGCCACTCTATCTCATGCTCACCTAAACAACCAAAATAATACCATTTCATCACATATATAAGCAACCAAAACATCCATCTATTTCACTACTCAAATCATAATCCAAAACTTACTAAAACAATATATTATTACCAACAATTTTAATCTATTTCAAACATGTATCTTTTTACCAATACACATTATAAAATCAAGCCTCAAAATCATACCAATTCAACATCTCAATTTCATACCAATACATGCCATTTCTTAAACCACATTGTTACCACATTTGCATTCCAAGCCAAACCACAAATACATAACGTAAGCCAAATACACATTTTATACCAACCATGCCAAAACATAAGGCCACATTATATCCATCAATCAAAATCATTATTAAGCCATTTCAAATTACCAATTACATATCTAACAACTATACCAAAATTACCATAGCCTATACATGCCATATAACCAATATCACAAAGCTTATACATACCAAACCATAGTTGGATAGTGTGATGAGATCTCCGACGACTTCCAACCTGAGCAAGCCTCCGAAACTCTATAAACATAAGAAAGAAAACAAAGTAAGCTATAAAGCTTAGTAAGTTCGTAAGATATTAAACTCAACTTATTGAATAAACACATATTAAACATTTACATAAATTATAATGTCCTCATATGCTTTCACCTTTATAACATGAATTCATTTACATAGTTAACCAAGAGTTTCACATGTTTACTCATATCATTTTTCATAAAGATCTATCACATTCTCACAAATTCATTCAAATTTACATGTACATGAACAAATATATATATATAAATAACTTGATTCAATCCAATATCCAACACATCTTATTTAGTAAATATGAATCATGTTAAATATCATCTAATAACGGTATTTCGCACAATATGTGCCATATGTATATTTAATTAAACAACTATAACTCATATCTCACATATCATTCAATTCATACCTCATTATAGCCAAATAAACACATTTTGGCATGAAACATACTTATACATAGATCTTTCTCATTTTAGATACATAATACATTATAAACTCACCAAATTACCTTTATTCGATTCTCATATAGGTTCTATACATACCTGTATTACTTAATTCAATTGTACTTTCATTCTCCTCTTAACTATGCCTGTTGAAACATTCGAAACTGCTAAGGATATTCAGAAATCTCGTATAACTCATACAATGCCATATCCCAAATATAGTCTTACATGTTATCATATATTGATGCCAATAGCCCAGCTATGGTCTTACATGAATCTCATATCGATGCCAATGTCCCAAACATGGTCTTACATGAATCTCATATTGATGCCAATGTCCTAGACAAGGTCTTACACAAATCTCGTATCTCGGTAATCCTAATGTCATGACATTTATATCCTAAGCTATTCCTAAGGTTCGTACGGGACTTTTGGACGTCGTAACTCTGTCGATTCATGCTCGAACTCATCCATTCAATATTCAATTCAATTCAATGATAAATAATCATTTATAAAAAAATTTAAGAACTTTATTTAACATACGAACTTACCTCGTACGCTGAAACGACAAATTAAATCAACTAATCCGATACTTTGTTTTTCCCTTATTCTAGATCCAAATCTCATTTTTCTCAAGCTATATAATCAAAATTTACTTATTTAATCAGTAATTCATTCAATTTAACACAATTTACTCATTAAGGCAATTTTACGCATTTGCCCCTAAACTTTCACACTTTTACAATTTAGTCCTTATTACATAAAATTACAATTTCATGAAAATTCATCCTAACCATGCTTTGTCGAATTCTTCTTATTGCCTTAGTAGCCCACATTTTCCAAATAATGACACTTTTAACAACATAATTTCAATATTTCACAATTTAATCCCTAATTTGTATTTTCATCAAAAATCACTTTATAAAATATGAAAATCTAACATCAAATCTTCATATTTCATCATTAAACATCAAAGAAAACATAAGCTCATCAATGGAAACTATCAAAATCTTTAACAGTTTTGAAATCGAAGACACGGGCTAGCTAGTACTAGTTGCAACGATCACAAAAACGTAGAAATCATTAAAAACCGAGCAAAAACTGTACCTTAATTGAAGAATTTATCAAGGCCGAATAGAAAACCTAGAATTTCTTCTTTTCTTCTTTCCAAATTCGGATAAAGAAGATGATTATAATATAAAATGAATTTTGGTTTTGTTTATTATAACATTTATTAACCATTTACCATTTTAACCTTAAAATAAATTCAAATTTTCATTTATGCCAAACCATTAACATCCGATAACATAGAAATGGTCTATTTATCACTTTTAAGGACCTTTACTTTAATTTTCTATAGCTACTTGACACTTTTAGCTAATAGGACACAAGTTTTACGCTTTACGTGATTTAGTCCTTTTTACCGAATTAAACATTCAAATAGTAAAATTTCTTTACGAAACTTTCATATAATAATTCTATCATGTTTTAAACTATAATAAAATAATAAAATAAATATTTTGACTTCGAATTTGTGGTCCCAAAACCACTGTTCTGATTTGACCCAAAAATGGGTTGTTACAAGATATGTCGACGATGTGTACAAAATAGAATACATGTACAATGTGTGGAGACACATATTCACACTGGTCCCAGATGAACGTAAGTGGTCGTCTGTATCGCTTGCTCCGTTTAAGTTTTTACCGAATACAGAATTGCATCGCAAACCAAAAGGTCGACCTTGCTCGAGTAGAATACGTAATAATATGGATATCCGGGAAAGAATGAACCAACAGAAGTTGTGTGGATGGTGTAGGGACGTAGGTCATACAATTCGATCATATCCAAACCGAAATTGTTGATAATTACTGTAATGAAACTATGTTGCATTATTTCTATTGCGCCTTATTCAAAAGAACTTCTATTTTATTAAAAATATAAAAGTAATTTACTATTAAAATGTTAAAAATAACTTTTATTTTATTAAATGAAACAATATAAAAATAGTTTGTACAAATATATTAAAAAAATTCAATGTATATGCTGATCGAAATCAGTGCCACATGGGGGTGGTCGACGATTACGTGCTAGATTCCTCCTTGGTTCAGCTTTCGGCGGGGGTTGTGGTTGCTCTGGCGGGGTTATGGTTGCTCCGGTTGTGGGTGTTAGGAGAATGACCCACCTTGATAGAATAAAGAATGTGAAGGTGTTTGCATCACTCACGGCGGAGGTGTTTGAATCCTATAAGGCGATGGGGATTGGTAATGAGAGGAGTTCCCCGAAAGTGCCTCGTGCGATCCCTCCGGCGACGATGGCCTATATATCATCGGTTGAGTCAGAGTCATTCAGAAAGGAGATGCATCGGGCCATGCATTCCAACCTGGCATAAGACTGGGAAAAAGAAACATATAAGGGTTAGGATACATATAAAGGTTAGGATACACACCTGGCATAATCTGAAGGGATTGTTTTGTGGGTATTGTCGGTTGAAGCCTTAGGCCCGGTGATTGTGTGGGCGCTATTGATGGGCCCGTACCGTCATCCCTTCTCCTTAGATTTAAAGGGCCCATCGTTCCCTTTCGACACGAATTTGCCGATGCCTATGCTCTTTTGATAGCAAATATGGCTTGTCATGAATCCTAAACCATGGCATGTAATTCGGTGCGCACGCTAACTCTGGGACGATGATCGGTTCGCTAGCAAGTATATGATCCTATCGATTTTCCCAAATTTTGATATATTTCGAGAAGAATACCGGCCAATTCGTATTCATTTTTCGTAAGTTAATTCTGTGCTCATTATCGAGCACCTCAAGTGCCTCGGGAATCGGTTGTCGAAATCCAAATTGCCGTAATACTCTATCTATCTAGTGCATATCAACAGTAGCATAGTTGACCAATAGGACCTTAACATGCCAAATGTTCGGATTTTGAAAGAATTCTTCCGGAATTATTGCCCATATTGTCAGATCCTCGTATGGTGTCCATTGAAACTATATGAACGTGATAAAAATATTAGTTATATACATAATACTAAATACTAAATACTAAATATAAAATGACTATTTTATGTATATATATTTTATTTAATACTTACTTGCGCTTTCTACCGTTGGTCTAATAGAAGCCGTATATCTTCAAGAGAGGTAGGTATTCCAACGTAACTCGCCGGATGGTTCCACCTAATTAAATAAATTTTTAGCATACAATTTTATTTTAAATATATGTAATAATTGTAAAATCAAATAAAAATTTTACCTTGTTATGAATGGAAATGTATATGGGTGGTTCACTCGAGGACGTAAAAATGGAAAATGAAACTGAGCCCATGATTGTAGTAGTGATAGGCAACCTCCAATTTTGGCTTCATTTGGTGGCGTCGCCCCACACATCTCCCAATACAATGTTGCCAACATGACAGACCCCCAACTTAATTCGCCAGCTGCTCTAAAATCAACGAGTTTCAGCATCCACCTCAGATGTACAAGGTTTCGTGACAAGTCCAGCATCAGATAACCTCCAATCATCTCAAGGATGTATGCCCGAGCATATCGTATTCTTTCTACTTCAGTCAAATCATTCCCCGACTCCGGGAATGTGTGTCGCAACCAGCCTATCTCGATCCGACCTCCGTAAATATTATTTAGAATCACACTTAAAATATCGTAGCATATGGCTCCCCAATCAGCAGATTGAACAGACCCGGTGAGTGCGGACCCATCCATCGGCAATCCTAATTGTAATTGGACGTCCTCTAAAGTGATAGTACACTCTCCGCATGGAAGATGGAATGTGTGCGTCTCAAGTCTCCACCTATCTATTAACGCGCTGATGAGTTTCGGGTCCAACTTGCACCCCCGGCCTATAGTGGCCATGTGTCGAAAACCCGCTTCCCTTAAGTAATTTTCTATCAACGGTGATGGAGGACCAGACATATTACGAATATAACATTGTAACACCCGATCTACAGACTGTTATAAAAAATTATAAAATGCAAATGAATTAAAATTACATAAATGAAAAAAATTAAATAATATTTAAAAATTAAAATTAACCCATACCATTTTCATTTGTTCGACGGAGATATGTTTATGATTGAAACGAATTAATTCCCCGGTCATTGCTAACACGATCAAATATTTTTGAAATTATAAAAAAAATAATACTAATTTAGAAAAAAATTAAAGTAAATAATTAATTAAAGAGAGCTTTGAGAAATTTAATGAGAAATTTGAGAGCTTTAAGGAGAAATTTTAGAGTTTTTTTTGCTAAAATTTTAAGAAATATTGTGTGAAATAATAGGAGAAGGGGTTTTTATACTTTTTTTTTTTTACCTTTGGACCCCCCAACTGTTAAAAGAAAATAGTCGTTGGGGGACAAAAACACGGAGCAAAATGTGCCCCTAGGGGAGTGTTTTTGCCATGTCAGCAAAGCGCGTCCACGTGAGTGCGTTTTGTGTTGACATGGCAAAAACGCTCCCCCAAGGACGCAATTTGCTGGAAATTTCCCCTTAAAACAATCCTACGTCGACGCGTTTTGCCAAAACCGGCCCTTTTCGATAAATAATGCTGAAATCGACCCATTTCCGTAAATATACTTGGAAATGGGACTTTTAGGTAAATTAGTCAATTACAACATGTCACATTATTATTTCAACTAATTAAAATGTGTCAAGTGGCATCCATATGGATTGAAATTAAAAATATATTTAAATTCTCCAAAATTCTAAAAAATAAAAATATATAATAAAAATAAAAATAACTTAAAAAATTAGAAATTAACCATTGACTTTGACTATCGTTGACTGATCGTTTATTGGTGTTGACCGATCATCAATTAGAAATTAATTTGAAAATTTTTAAATATTTAATTTTTTTTTTCACTTTAAAGTAATAGTTGATGCAATTGTTTTTAAGTCCTTAGCTTTGACTAGTTGAATTTTCTTTTCTAGACACTATGCCACGTAGTAGCCCATGATTGGTCCACATGTCAACTTTTGTTAGGAATTAACATCGTTAGTCAGAGTACAAAAGTGTTAAGACGGAAAACAGTATAAGTACCAAAATAAAAATTTTGAAAGTACAAATATCACATTGACAATTTTATTAAAAGTACAGGGATAAACATTGTCATTATCCCATAATATGATATTAAAACAATTTATAAATAAAGTAATGTTAATAGTAGCTAACAAAAATGTAGAAAAGATGTTATAATAATACACGTTTGATTGCATCGGAATAAATTATTAATTATGTACCATATTTTCTATAATATAAAAGTGAAATTACATTTAAATTTTATAACATAATAGTTAATAGATTCAATAAGCGGAATAGTCTAGATTTTTATTAATATGTTAAGTGATAATTATTTTTAACATTAATCTCATCATATCTAGTTTTCTTTATATAATGTCTAGAACTATTCATAGCCCCTATCCAATCTCGAACATTTTGTAAATTTAGAATTTGATCGCTATACTTTTATTTCTAGAAACTTAGTTCTTTACTTCTCAAATTTCAAAATTCAGGTCTAACTATAATATTGTTAAAATTATTTTGTAAAATACAAGTTCATTGCAATGTTATTTTTTTTAAATTACATTGCTACCAAGTGTGTTTTAATTTATTTCAAAATGTCATACCAATAAATTTAACAAAAAAAATTAACAGTTTTAATAATTGGACTTAAATTTTGAAATTAAAAAAGTAGAGGAGCTAAATTCTTGGAAATAAAAGTATAAGGACTAAATTCCATGAAGTGTACATGGACATATAGCACATTTTAACATAAATTTTCTTTTGATAGAATCTAAATAATTTATAGTACAAGTGAAAAATGTTATGCATCAAATAACAAATGATATATAATATGAAATTTAATAATAAAATATAATTTTAAATATTATAATTACAATTTTAAAATAATTAAGCAAAAATTAAACATTTATATAAATATCATAATCTTTAAATACCTAATTGAAAATATATTTATGCGGTAGAAAAATTAAAATAGAATGATTACATAGTTAATTTTATTATATTATGTTTTAAATTTTATTATACATATTTATATGTTGAAATTAAACTTAAATTTTGTCTACCATTCTCTAGCACGGGTTTTCATCTGTCTCATTGGAACTTGCCTAATGGACATTGTTGTCCATCTTCCGTCTCTTCGAAACACAATAGTCGACCTCTGGCACCCGACTAGAAGAATTGCCATTACAGATTTGGGTGAGAAGCGATATCTGTTTAAAATTTTTTTTATGCGGGTGATATGAAATGGGTGTTAGATGGATTGTCGTGGTTTTTTTAATAATAATCTTCTTCTACTTCACAAAATACGACTAAATGATGATCCCTTAACAACCAATATCAACCATGCTGTGTTTTCGTTCCAAATACATGATTTGCCATCAGGTCTGATGGCAGAAACAATGGCAAGGCGATTTGGGTCTTTCTTGGGCAAGTTTCTCGGGTATGATACCAAGATCCCATCTTTAGGGATACAACAGTATATGCAAATAAGGGCAAGGTTGGATGTGAGATTAGCCCTTAAATGGAAAAAAAAAGGTTCAGTTCGGAGATAAAATGTACTATGCCATGTTTCAATATGAAAAATTGAGTCTATTTTGTTTCATTTGTGGAAAGCTTGGCTATGGGGAAAGTTTCTATCCGATAAGAATTCGTGTGGACCCGGATAAGATTGTTTACAGTTGGGATATCAAACTAAGAGCATCAACAAGAGGAGGGCCATCGAAGATTAGCAGATGGTTACAGTTGATGATTGGAACGAGCAGCTAGATTCTAGAAAAGGAAAGAGGTTTGACCATGCATATTTTAGGGGATTTCTTATGTAATATGGGTCCTTTATTTTAATCAGGGATTTGCTACTACTAATGTGGGGATGTTGTCTATAATTAATGTGGGTTCTAAAGATGGAATTGGGCCAAACAATCCTAGAGATACTATTACTGGGCTCATGGATTTGGAGTTTGATGGAAAAAGTAGTCCCATTCATATTAATGATGTGAAAAAGTGTCAAAGGACTTTGGTTAGTATTTCTGCGGTTTTAGGAGATTCAATTGTGTCACATGGACAAAATGATTTATCAGCTAGCTCTACTAGGCATGAAAATCGAGCATTATGAAAATCTTCAACTGGAACGTCCGTGGACTAGGGAATCCACGGGCAGTTCACCATCTCAAGAATCACTTGAGAGAAGTTCATCCCTAGATTTTGTTTCTGATGGAAACAAAAATAAGTGCAAAGAAAATGAAAAGTGTTTAACGAAAATGTGGATTTCATAATGGTATAGAGGCAGGTGCCGAGGGTTCGAAATGTAAGTTGTGTCTAAGTTGGAAGCAACATGATATGGTCATTCTTCGAAGTTTTTCCCATCACCATATCGACGTTGAAATTCATGAAGAATAGGATGGGTTGAGCTAGTGATTTACCAAGTTCTATGGAAATCCAGATGAACGATTGAGAAGATATTCTTGGGATTTGCTTTGTCAGTTGGGTAGTGATCAAAGACTCATTTGGTTGGTTGTTGGTGATTTTAACGAAATTGCTTTTTCTTTCAAAAAAAAGGAAGGTCGTATGCGGGCAGAGACAAATAAAGAAAAATATGTCAGCTATTCGTTTGACTTTATCCGATTGTGATCTTAATGACCTGGGTTTTTTTCAAAGGTGGTATACTTGGGAGAGAGGCATATTTGCAGAAACAAATATATGTGAGTCTCAAGCGAAGAGTTGCTAATCAGGCATGGTGGGAACAGTTCTCTGCATTTTTTATAACTCACTTATGTCACTCAATTTCTGACCATTGTCCTCTTTTGGTAAATACAAGGGGACAAAATCACTCACATCATGGGAATGGCAGAAGGTAATTTCGATTTAATGTGGATTGATGCTTAGAAGATGACTACGAGGAAGTAATTAGGAATTATTGGGAGTCTATTTCGAAAAAACTACATACGAAACTTGAAGGTTGCGCAAACTTCTTGTTTGGAATTCAACAGTTAATAGAGATCGGAAAGCGCATAGGCCAAAGCTAGTCGATAAGATGAAGGTACTACATAAGGTAGAACCGACTAATAACAATCCTGTTGAATTGACCGAAATCCAGTTAGGCTTGAATCTAGAGACGGACAAAGAGGGAATATTTTAGGAACAAAGGGCTCGAACCAACTGGCTCTCCCATGGAGATCACAATACTACTTTCTTTCACAAAGTGGGCACAGAGAGGAGAAAACGAAAAACAATTAAAGGGCTTGAGGATGAAAATGGAAGATGGCTATCTGATCATGATGGTGTTCTAAAAATAATATCTAGGGTATTTCAATAAGCTATTCACGGCATCCGAAGAGGGAGAGGCTTCTCACATATTTTAAAAATGTACAACGCATGATATCAAATGAAATGAATGAACAAACGTTACAACCGTTTTCTAAAGAGGAGGTCTAGAGTGTAGTCAAGACTATGGGGCCATTAAAGGCTCTCGAGATTGACGAATTTCCACCTCTGTTCTTTAGAGATATTGGTACATCTTGTGACCGGAGGTTACTTCTTATTATCTTGATGTGCTTCGAGGTGATGTTGCGATTGAGGATATCAATGCCACACATAATTTTGATTCCCAAGGTTAGTAAACCTAGTACTATTATGCAATTTAGACCTACTAGCCTTTGTACTATTATATACAAAATTATTGCTAAGGTCATTATAAACAGAACGAGTGATTTCCTAAATTTCTATGTTCATGAGGCACAAGGGGATTTTATACAGAGTAGGCAAATTTTTGATAATGTCTTGATCGCCTATGAGATTTTTCACATTTTGAAAAGAAAGAAATAGGGTAAGAAAGGTAATTTTGCTCTAAAGCCCAACATGTGCAAGGCCGTGATGATGTAAGGTTGGGATTTCATACAAATTTGGTGACGTTGATGATGAAATGTGTAGCTTTTGTCACCTACACAATGGGAATCAATGGAGGCTATAGTGACAGTTTTTTGCCGTCAATGGGTTTAAGCCAGGGAGATCCACTATCCTTTTCTGTTTCTGCTATGTGCTGAAGTGTCATCAATGATCCTGGTCAATGCTCAAAAAGAAAATTTGATACAGGGGGTTTGTGTAGGGAGAGGGCGTATGACCGTTAATCATTTATTTTTTATGAATGATAGCATCCATTTTAGGGAAGCTATAAAGCGAAGAGCGGAGAGCATCCATCTGAGTGATATCGGAATATGAGAAAGCTTCTGTCAGATGATTAACAATGATAAGTCTTAGATTTATTTCAAGGCAAATGTGGATGAAAGTGACAGAAACACTGTAAGTAGTACATTGAGGGTTTGGGTGTCTTTAAATCCTGAAAAATATCTCGGCTTGCCTATGATGGTGAGGAGGAAATAAAAACGGACTTTTGCGCATTACGTGGGTAGAATTCATAGTAGATTGGAGAGTTGGAATTTGCGATTCTTATCTGTGGGTAGGAAAGAAACTTTGATTAAGTTAGTTTTGCAAGCTCTACCTGTATATCCGATGCTATGTTTTCTTTTCTCAAAAACTGTGTTTTAAATTAGAAAACGGCTTAATAATTTCTGGTGGAGAACTTCTAAATCGTTAAAAGGCATTCATTGGAGTTCTTGGAGGTATTTATGCCTGCCTAAGTCCATTAAGGGCTTAGGTTTTCGTGATTTAGCATTGTTTAATATTTCTTTATTAGCTAAATAGTGCTGGCGCATTTGGCACGTTATTTTTCATATACGGATTTCTTATCTATGAGATTAGGTTCTTATCCTTCCCTTACCTGAAGAGGCATAATGAGTGCTCGAGGTTTGTTGGAGAAAGGGATGGGCTGGCGCATTGGTGATGGCGAGTCTGTGAATATTTGGAAGGATCCTTGGATTCTGAGACCTGGATATAGTCGAATTTGATGTCAGAAAATTAATATAAAGTACACGAGAGTGTCTCAACTAATTAACCATGAAAGGGGTACCTGGAATGACACAACCATTCGTGAAATTGAAGCTGAGGATCAAGTGCAAGCCATTTTGTCTATACCTCTGGCCAGGACAAAACTACTAGATTCTAGAATTTGGAGGCTGGACAGATCGGGGGTGTATACTGTGAAGAGTGGTTACAAGGTACTTATACAAGGAAATTCAGAATTACAAAAAGATTCATCTAGTCCTATGACTACCTCCGCAAAGAACTTCTCGGATTTATGGGCATTACAACTTCTAAAGAAGATTAAAATTACAATGTGGAAATTCTACAACAATTTTAATGCCTACGTATGCTAACTTAAACAAACGATATATTTCTACTCCTATTCTTTGTCCGTTGTGTCACACAGATTTAGAATTTGTTGACCACTTACTGCGTGTTTGCCCAGTAACAAGCCAGTTTTTGACTTCTTTGCGATTCACTGTGCGCTTTATGTCGAAACATCTAGATTACAAATATTGGTCAGTAGAGGTTTTCCAAACAACAGATGACAGAAATAGAAAGCTGGTGATTCTATCTGCTTGGTCTATTTGGTTTGCACGAAATAAATTAATTCATGAGGGTACAAGACAAACATTGAGTGATCTGGTGGTGTTCATTTTAGGCTACTTGGCTGAAATTGAAGCCCTTGAAATAGTGAGATACGCTAGATGCTCCTCTACGCAAATTCACTGGAGACCACCAGATTTGGATTTTATAACAGTCAACTTTGACTCATCTTTTAATTTACAGGAGAAAACATCTATCTCAGGCATTATTGCAAGAAATGAAAGAGGGCTGATTATGGGGCCTTGTACTTACCCTCATATTAATATCGCCGATGCCTTTGTTGCAGAAGCCTGGACATACGAGCAGGTGATTCGATTTGCACAGGATATTGGCTTTCGTCGAGTCCAGATTGAGGGAGACTCATTGATGATTATAAAGAAATTGCATGCAAATACGAATGATAGATCAGTTCTTAGCCTGATCTTAGCAGATATCAAACAAAGGTTGGGTTTTTTTGAGCAAATTACTTTCCATCATGTTAAGAGAGAAGGAAATAATGCGTTCATACCTTGGCCAAGGAGGGGCGCCGAGATCCTGAGGGTCGATTCTGGATCGAGGAAGCCCCGAAGATAGTTGAGCGAGTCCCGGAGATAGACATGGTGAACTGCTCCTTTCTGCATTAGGTTTCTTGGAGATAGACATGGTGAACTACTCCTTTCTGCATTAGGTTTCTTTGGCTTTAGTTCGTCGGAAATTTTGATTCTTTACTCCGATGAATAAATTGAAGCTCCGCTTTCTTCTGGGTTTTGTTGATGGCTTCATGCATTTCTATTTTTCTAGAGATCAGAGAGCTTTAGCTGGTTCTCTTTAAGTTTTTTGAGGGAAACTGGTTCTGACGATTTGGGTTTCATTTCCTGTTCTTTCTTTAGGGTCTGTTTGTTTGGTTGTAATTGATTTTCCAGAAAACATTTTCTTCTTTTCCAGTGTTTGGTTGCCTGAAAAGCTTTTCCATTTGGAAAACATTTTCCAAACACGCGTAAAATGGCTTCCTAATTTGGGGAAAACGTCTTACCGATTTCTAAAGCGTAAGACATTTTCCACAGCTCCTCTCTTCACTCTCTTCATCGTTTCTCACTTCATCATCTCTGTCATCTCTGTCATCTTTTCCATTAATCAGTCCTTCAATTCTTCAGAACTCGCCTGATTTGAAACCCTAGAACTTTCTTTTTTCTCCTTTGACGAATCAGTTCCCCGAGCAAAGACCCCCTTCCCACGTGACCTCCATTTCTGCACTCCTACACCGATTCAAGAACAACGACGCCCTCATTGAGCACTCCTACTCCATTTCTGATCTGCGGGCTAAGCAATTTGTATATTTGTGTCGTTCCAGAATATGAGATTGATCCAAAAGAACTTGATCCAAAAGAATATGAGATTGATCCAAAAGAACTTGATTTTACTAACAGCGTCAACATTACAAAGGTAATCTCTTATTTTATTATATGTAACTGATCATGGTTTCATAACTGTTTAAATCATAGTTATGTAAAGGATTACTTTTATTGGGAAATTCTTGGACTAAGCGTTTGGTCCTTTTCTTCCACACATTATGATACATGAATTCTTGGTTTTTCTCAGGAGGGCATTTCGAGATGAGCTTGCATTATTTCAGAAAATTTGACATCCAAATGTAGTTCAATTTCTTGGTGCAGTAACTCAAAGTAGTCTTATGATGATTGTGACAGAATATTTACCCAAGGTTTTAATCGGCATCTTATTTGCTACCATAGCATCTATGGACTCTTTTGTATGAATAATTTACTTCCCTCTGACATTTTGGCTTGCTGATGTTATAAATTTGCTGCATAATTGAGGTGTCATGAATTGTTTTTGTTTGTATGAAATGTTGGTTAAGGCATTGATAGGGAACTATAATGTCACATCTTTCCTCTGTTTTGTTAATTTTGTTTGTGGATGAATAATAGGATTTTAAGACATTCACCTTAAATCAATCTAAAATTATCATTAGAATTTGTCTTGATTGCTGTTTGTTTTGCAGGGAGATTTACGAGCCTTCTTGAAGAGAAAAGGAGCCTTGAAACCAATGACAGCTCTGAGATTTGCACTTGATATTGTAAGGTTTGTTATTGTAGTTGGAAATTATTATTCTTGAATACACGTTAACAAATGGCTATTTTCCTAGTCATAAATGGACAATTTTTTTTTGTCAAATTTCATTTTAGAGTTACTGCTAATTGTACACGAGTATATCTGTTGCACAATATCCGGTCTTTGTGAAGAATATGAATAGGGAAATCTAAAAGCTTAGGGAAATCTAAAAGCTGCAAAATGATTATACGTTCTAGTGCAGGGAAAAAAATTAGTATTTAAACTTAAGACTGCGCTTGCTGGTCTTAGATGATTGTAGTTGAGATGATCACTACAAAGCTTATGTTTAGAGTTAAGTGAGAAATAAAACTGATTAATGCATGAAACATTCTTTTGCTGGCTGATAGTCTCTTCCTTGTGAAATCGAATATTAACTTATCTTCTATAATCTTTTGCAGGGGAATGAATTATTTACATGAGAACAAACCGGCACCAATAATTCACCGTGATCTTGAGCCTTCGTAAGTTTTCTTGTTTAGATGGGTTTTCTTTTCCTAACAAAATTTAGATCTGGAACAAAGTTAGCTTTAGGCTATTGTAAAGACGTTTTGTCCCCTTGAATTTTCTGAAATGGTCAGAACTTTTTATGTGCTTACAATTGAAATAACAGAAACATTTTGAGGGATGATTCGGGACATCTGAAAGTTGCAGATTTTGGAGTTAGCAAGCTGCTAACCGTTAAAGAAGAAAAACCTCTAACTTGTCTAGACACATCTTGTGAGTTCTCTTTCTATTTGGTTATGTTTATCCTCAATTTTTTCTGTTTTACAAATTCAAACTGAAATTTTTTTACCTTTATTTTTTTCCTGTAAGCTGAAACATATTTGATCTTATTGATACAGGCCGATATGTTGCTCCAGAGGTGTTCAAGAATGATGATTATGATACCAAAGTAGACGTGTTTTCATTTGCTCTGATCTTACAGGAGGTAAATTGTTTCGGGTTTTTGATAATATGATCAACGTGATTCATAGTCAAATGCCTTGATGATTATTGAGAAGAATATTTATGAAAAAGATATTTGTTTTACACGGTGTTAAGGAGGGGGAAAACAGATATTATGATAACTTTACCAGTTTTTACAGTTCTTAAACCATGGTTAAGAAATATTTTAATTTTGCAAGTTTTTTGTACTCATTCAATGAGTGGTAGTTGAGACATTGCAGGAAATCTTGAATGATAGCAAATATTTTGGCATATATATATATATATATATATATGTGTGTGTGTCTCTGTGTGCATGCGCGAATGTATAACCTGAATATTTTAACATGATTTAAAATTTCAATTACGAGTCTAGCTTTTCTGAGTAGTTGGGGCTTTTCTGACTAGTTTGTCCATATTCGGTGGTGCTTCACTGGATAATATCGTGTAGAAGCAGACAAGGTATGTATTTGAAAGAGTGAAACTTGTTTAAAATCGTGTTGCAGCTCAAATAAGTTCTATTTCCTGTTTATTGGAACCAGGAGTGATATTTATGCATGAATATGTAAATGCTGGTTGGAATATGTATTGGACACGAGTATATTTTCTCTTCCATACAAATATACTAACAGACAGTAAACACTGTGGTATCTTTGATGTTGTAAGAACTTGAGCTGGATAAATTCATCACACACACTGTGCCTTTCTCCGAGATCAACAAGGCATTTGAGTTAATACTTGCGGGTGAGGGACTGAGATGTGTGATTCGCATGGATGCATAATGAATAGATAGCCTGGATTGATCATCCATGGATGAAGGGCTTTTTTGTAGGGTTTGGATTTCCTCATAGGTTACGGACACAATATACACCACATATTTAATATTTTTAAAAGTCCTTGTTTCTTGTTTAATCAATTACCCTTAAAAATTTAAGTGGCTAAAAAGTTGTCTGAGATTTTACATACTTTGAGCTTGAGTTTTTCCTTTTGTATATGCACATGTGGAAAGTGTGATTAAGGAAATAAATAAAGTATGGTACATGGTTTTGCTGTTTGTAATGGTAATCTTCTTCCTTTTTTCATGCCTTTAATTCTCTATTCTTTGCATTCGAATTGCTATAGGTTCAGCTTACTGACACTTGTTTTGTTACCCCATTACTCCTACTTTTCTATTTGTGACAATAATATCTGAAAACATTCGCAATTTATTAATCAAGCTGTAAATTATCACTAAATCATAGATATATTTAGAATATTTAAAACATTTTTTTCCTTTTTATTATACAATATAATTTCAAACTCACACTCATACACTTACATTACCATATTGATAAAACTTAAAAGATCAAACCTTAATATAAGATACGAGTGAAGATCAAACCTTGTAAATTATTCAATCCTTGTTTTTTTTTTTGTTTTTTTAACACAATTACAAAATCTAACTTTGGTTGTTTTCATTTTATGACGGTTAATAATGTAGCTTAATAATTGAGTATTATTATATATTTAATTTATTTTTTTATTTTTAAATAAATCATTGTAATATATGTAAAAACAATTTAAAATATAAAAATTTATTAATATGTATATAAAATTTATTAATATATGTCAAAACAGCTTTTCCGGAAAATATTTTCAGGAAAACTGCCAAACAACAGAAAAATATTTTACACAGATTCATCCAAACACCAGAAAATATTTTCTGTAAATCATTTTCCAGAAAAGTAAATCATTTTCCAGAAATCATTTTCAGAAAAACATTTTACTGCCAAACAAACGGACCCTTATTTTTTCTTGTTTTTCTTTGTTTCTGCATTTAATTTGGTCTGCACTTTTCATTATGGTTTGTTGAGTCCCGATGTTAGAGTGTATGAGACATGTTTTATTTGTTTCCCCTGATATTTTTTAATGTCAGCTAGTTTCCATTTAAAAAAAATTAAACTTAAAATTTATATGGATGTAATATATAACATATATAAAAGGCATGTGCTAAGGGTTTCCTTTTTGACACCTATCCAAAGTTATTTTTTTCCCTTTTTCCCTTCGTTATGTTAAATTTCAATTTTGGTCTCTTTATTTTACTAGATTACATAAAAAGTGTCCAACTTTATGTAACATGTAACGCCCCAAAACTATTAAGTCTTTAATTTTTGCATGTTATGACATAAATCGTTTGTTTGCTGTAATGGCTAAGTGATTTGGGTGTGTATGGGGGTGTGTGAGAAGCTTGGGTTCAAACCTTGACTTTTGCAGAATTTTTAGTTTTGCTCTTAAGTTAATCTGGACACTGGCATATAGGCCTTATATATAAGCGTGCTTGTTTTATAACACAAAAAGAGCTTGTAGTTTAGTGGCAAGGTGGCGTGTTGTGTAACTAGGAGGTTTGAGGTTCAAGTCTTGGGTTGCACAAAGAGTGTTTATTTTGCTGCTTGACCTGTGTAGGTAGTGGAGTTGGACTGAAACACAACTAAGGAGAGTTTGAATAGAATTGGTCATAGAGAGATTCAATGAGGGATAAGTTTGAATAGAATTCGGCTAGGGGTGAATGTTGGTCATTTTCGGCATTGGGGTAGCATCTGCCAAATTCTCTTTTTTTTTCCTCCCATTTACCGGCTTTTGGTTCTTTCGGAATTATTTTTGATTGCTGTGCATTAGCCAACAAAAGTCCCTTCTTTTCGGTCAATAGTTGTCAGTCGTTTTGTGTGAGCAACTCTTCCTTTTCTTTTCTCTCTTCTTCTCTTCCTAAATCGGTACTCTCTTGGCCGAATATCCCTTGCCTTCCAATCGGTTTATCTCTATTTTCCTTCTAGGTTCTGCTCCTAATCGGTTTGACTTGGTCCGATTCTTCTCTTTTCGTCTTCTACCTCTAAATATTTTCTTGTTTTGACCGAGAGCTATCTCTCATTATTGATAGTGGTTTGGCCGAATATCACCTTTGTGTTATCACTCTCTGCACCGACTTTCTCTTCGTTACTCCTTACTGTTCCAGTGCTGCAAGTGTTTCTAATTATCGGTAAGTGTTTATACTCCCCACTTTGTAATTAAACCTGTTCGTTTCTATTATTCTTCTCAAAACCGATTACCCTTTTATTCATCTTTTGATTACCGACTGTTGTTTCCTTTCTTTCATAATGTGTTACTCGTCGTGGTTCTAGGGTTTTCCTTGAGGAGTGGTGGAGTGTTAGTGGTTTCGAAATAGTCGCAACTCTCGTTCTCAGCTTTCGATCAAGGTAATGCGTTATCTCAATTTTGGAGTTTAAGTTGTGTACTGATTATGTCTTATAGGAGATCATTTGTGGTTTAAGGCCATTTATATTGCCTACCTTGGTTAGTGGATCGGTGGTTATGGTACAGATAATCTCTAAAAGTGTGTGATCATTTCTGGTTAGCGGTATTGGAGGACTAAAGTCGCCTCATTCAAGCAAGGTAAGGATGGTAGTTTGGATTAAGTGTTAATAAGAGGATGTTTTACCCTAACGATTAAAGGACTGACAATGGGTCATGTTTGAATCTAGGTTGGGTGCTCGTGGAACTTAGAACGATTTCGTAAACAGGTGTGTAAACACCTCACTTTATACTGTAGAAGGGAAAAAGTTGAAAAGCCAAAAACACGACATTTGAGACCATACGAGCGTGCGATCACTCGTGTGGTAAGCCAAACCCACGAAACGTGGGCGATAGACTGTAAGAGGCCTCCATGGGCATTCTCATGGGCTTAGGCTGTATTGGGCCACGTTGGGCCGTGTGGGACCAAGGGGCTCGTGGGCCCACACGGATGAAATCCACAATTTGTGGCATATACTGGACTGGGCTATGTAGGTCACATAGTCGTGGCAAAATCTGGGCTGAACGGGCCGCATGAGCGTGCGGGCCCCTTTAGGCCCATTTGTACTGTTATGACCGTTTAGGTTACCGAAGTCGCTCGAGGCGACTGCGGACCTCCCGAGAGGTCGATATCTACACCGAGACCCCAAAGTAAGTAAAATACCCCTAAAGGGTAAAATGACTATTTTACCCCTAATAGATGGAAATGATCGTTATATCCCTAAGGCTAAGTTGATTGATGTATTCATGATTTATATATGACTGTTACTGAGTATGAAATTTTGCATATACGTATGGTTTATGACATGACATACTGTATGAGGTTGGGATATCGTTATGGAGGAAGTATACTGTACTGGTGGCTTCGCCACATATAATGTTACTGGCAACTTTGCTGCGATACTGTTACTGGCAGCTTTGCTTCGATATTGTTACTGGCAGCTTTGCTGCGATATTGGTGTGTTGGCTGGGTGGGTCGATTTTATCCCCACATGGTGTGTTGGTGGTACGGAGTGGTGTGTTGGCTGGATTGGGATGGGTTGCATTATTCCATTGTTTTGATATGGTATTGGGCTAAGGCCCACACTGTTACTGTATTGGGCTAAGGGCCACATTGTTACTATATTGGGCTAAGACCCACATTGTTACTGTTACTGAATAGGGCTCAGGCCCAGACTGTTATTGCATGTTATATACTGACTGATTGATAGGGGATTACACACTGAGTTTTTGTAAACTCACCATTTCCTTTTAATTATACAGGTAATCCCCAGCCATAGGCGATTTGGTGCTGTGAGGGACTCGGAGGTGGCCACACAACTGCAGCTGTTCTACACTTGCTTTTATTAAAATTTATAGTTTATGTTGGGTTTTGTTTATGTAATAAGGCCATTTATGTTTGTTTAAGTTTTTAATTGGGCTTTGCTTACTTATTTTAAACTGCTAGTTTAGGAGAAGACGAATTTTCAAAATAATTATCATTTCCAAGACACGAAATTTAAACATTAGATTTTTCAAAAGCTTTCGCGATTTTAAATCAACCTACTTTGACAAGAGTAGATAATAAGGCAAACGTTTGACTAAAATGATTTGATTAAATAATAATAATAAAAGGGTTTTAAACTTAGAAACGAGTTTTTACCAACAAGTCAAATTTTCGAAAGACACTTCAATGTGACATGCCAGATTCGACCACAACATCTAGGCCGGGTTTAGGGTGTTACATTTAGTGGTATCAGAGTCAAGTAACAAAACTCGACTGTGGAATGGGTTGTGAAAACATTTGAAATTTCTGGAAAACTGTTCTTGAAGTGCTTAGGAAGGTTTACAAGTGTGGCACACCGAGTCTCCAGCACCGAATTCGTAAGTTTTCTTTATACTGTAGACTGCAATGAACTGAAATACACTGAGAGACTACTATAGATAGTAGGACTGTACTGAAACTCTTTAGTTAGAGTAAACTAAGACGGTAGGAAACTAAAAACTGTAGGGAGACCTTGGTTTGCGAAAACAAAATTTTGACTATTGCTTTTCATAAGACATTTGTTAATAATTACTGGAATTACAAACTGATACATAAAACTTCTTAAACAGATAATACGTTATTTGATATGAGCACTAGAGGTACTCGCGGAAGGGGTACACGAGGCCGCGATAAAGGCCAAGGAGGTGCTAGGGCTGGGTCTTCGGCATCAGGCCACATGCCCAATGTTGAGGCTAGGGAGGCACCAGCTTCACCGGTGACTAAGATGGGATCATACGATCGAGCGGCTAGGGATGATGCACTATCCCAAGCTATTCTCCATATTCTGGAAAGGGTCGCAGGGACCAATACTGGTGCTGTGGACCGTGGGTTAATTTCAAAACGAATCTGGTTGAATGGAGCGAAAATTTTCAGGGTATTTCTGGAGTAGCCCCTAATGTGCCTGAATACTGGTTGGAAGCCACAGAGAGAATAATAGACGACCTCGACTACACTTCTGAACAAAAATTAAAAGGTGCAGTATCTTTACTGTGAGACGAGGCCTATTAGTGGTGGCTTACTTTGAGAGAGGGTACTCAGGCCAATCGGTTAATGTGGGATTTCTTTAAGGCAACATTCCAAGGAAAGTATATGGGCGTAAGTTATGTAGACGCCTGAAGAAGGGAATTTCTGAGCTTGACCCAAGGGAATAAAACTGTGGCAGAATATGAGGCAGAATTCTTGCGACTAAGTTGCTATGCTCGTAGGATAGTGGCAACTGAATATAAACGCTGTGTGTGATTCGAGGACGGCCTTCGAGATAAGTTACGAGTCTTGATAGCTCCGCAGAGGGAGAGAGATTTTGCTGCCTTAGTAGAAAAAGCGAAAATCACCGATGACGTGAAATGCTCTGAGCGCCAGAATCGTGAGAATGATAGGGGCAGATATAAGAGGGATTTAGAGCCCTCAAGTGTTTCTAGAAGGCCTAAAAAGAAGGCCAGGTTTGATGGGCTAGTTCGAGCTGGGGTTCTTGTTGCAAGACCACAACCCTGTGCTGATTGTGGGAGACATCACCTGAGTGAATGATGGAAGAAGATTGGGGCATGTTTCAGATGTGGATCTATGGAACATCAAGTCAAGAATTGTCCTCAGAGGTCTGTTAAGATGCAAGCTGTAGGTCAGGGTTATGTTCAGCCAACGAGAGGTGGTCAACAGCCACCGAGAGGCCGTGGGCAGGCCAGAGGTGGAAATGGTGTAGGACGAGGTCATGGAGCGCCAGGCAGAGGTGCTGGTAACATTGAGGTGAGGCAGCCTGCACTGGTCTATGCTGCTTGTCGCCAAAAGGATGGTGACGCTCCAGATGTTATAACCGGTACGTTCCTAATTCATAATGTACCTTACACTGCTCTGATTGATATAGGTTCTACGCATTCATACATTGCATGCACTATGTCTGGCACTTTGGGTATCATGTGTGAGAGTACTGTTAATGAGAGGACTGTGTTAAGTCTACTAGGACAGTCAGTAAGAGTAGACAAGTTGTTCAGTGATGTGCCCCTAGAGGTTCAAGGAGTTATATTTCCAGTGGATTTGATGGAGCTACGGTTTGGCGAATTCGACCTAATATTGAGGATGGATTGGCTGGTAAAACACCGTACAAGTTTGGATTGTGCTGCTAAGCGTATGGTGTTGAAGACTACGGATGATGAGGAGGTGACTGTGATTGGGGAGCGAAGGGACTTTCTATCTAATGTGATCTCTGCATTAAGGGTCGAAAAACTGGTTCGCAAGGGTTGTGAGGCGTTTCTAGACTATATTGGTGTATCTGATTCTGAGGGTCCTTTTGTTGGAGATATTAGAATGGTTAAGGATTTTTCTGATGTATTTCCTGATGAGTTCCCTGGGTTACCTCCGAACCGCGAAGTAGAATTTGGTACTGAGCTCCTGCCTAGAACAGCTTCAGTGTCCATCGCTCCTTATAGGATGGCACTGAAGGAGCTGGTGGAGTTAAAACAACAAATTCAAGAATTGCTGGACCGAGAATTCATTCGATCTAGTGTGTCTTTATGGGCAGCACCAGTGTTGTTCGTAAAGAAGAAGGATGGTTCCATGCGCATGTGCATCGACTATCGGCAATTGAATAAATTGACTATCAAGAATAAGTATCCTTTACTGAGGATAGATAATCTATTTGATCAGCTGGAAGGAGCTTCGGTTTTCTCCAAAATAGATCTTCATTTTGGGTACCATCAGCTGAGAGTTAAGGAGGCTGATATGTATAAGACTGCGTTTAGGACTCGTTATGGTCATTACGAGTTCCTAGTAATGCCGTTTGGTTTGACAAATGCACTAGTTAGCTTCATGGACCTAATGAACCGAGTATTCCAGCCCTACCTGGATCGGTTCGTGGTGGTATTTATAGATGTCATCTTAGTGTATTCGAGAACCGAGGCTAAACATGATGCACATCTCCAAATTATTCTGTAGATTTTAAGGGAGAAACAACTGTACGCTAAGTTCAGCAAGTGTGAGTTCTGGCTACGAGAAGTGACATTTCTGGGTAACGTAGTATCTGCCGAGGGGATTAGGGTTGATTCTCAAAAAATTGAAGCCGTACTGGATTGGAAACCACCTAAGACCGTATCTAAGATTCAAAGCTTTTTGGGTCTGGCAGGGTATTACAGGCATTTTGTGGAGAGGTTTTCCTTGATTGCTGCACCTATGACTAAGTTGCTGTGTAAAGGGGTACCGTTTAACTGGACTGATAAGCAGCAAGAAAGTTTTGAGAAACTGAAGAATTCTGACTGAGGCCCCTGTCTTGATACAGCCAGAGTCTGAGAAGGAATTCACTGTCTACAGTGATGCATCACACGTTGGTTTGGGTTGTGTGCTGATGTAGGAGGGTAAGGTGGTTGTTTATGTGTCTCGTCAGCTTAAGCTTCACGAGCCGAATTACCCTACTCATGACTTGGAGTTAGCCATAGTGATATTCGCATTGAAAAATTGGAGGCACTATTTATACAGTGAGAAGTGTATTTTCTACACAGATCACAAGAGCCTCAAGTACCTCCTCACTCAGAAGGAGTTGAATCTTAAGCAGCGAAGGTGGATAGAGCTGCTTAAGGATTATGATTGCTCGATTGAGTACCACCCTGGTAAGGCTAACGTGGTAGCTGACGTACTGAGCCGTAGGGCTGTATCTGATTTGAGAGCAATGTTTGCTGGTCTCAGCTTGTTTGATGATGGTAGCTTGTTGGCTGAACTGCAAGTTAGACCGACGTGGACTGAACAGATTAAGGGTAAACAGTTGTTGGATGAGTCACTGGTTCCTCGTTTCCTACAGGTTGAGAATGGGGAAACTTCAGATTTTGGGCTGAATAGTAAAGGAGTACTATGTTTCCGTGAAAGATTCTGTGTACCGAGGGATTTTGATCTGAGGCAATCTATCCAACAGGATGCGCATAATAGTCCATATGCTATGCATCCTGGCGGAAACAAGTTATAACGAGATCTTCGTGAGCTATATTGGTGGCCAGGACTGAAACGCGAGGTTACTGATTTTGTGAGTAAGTGCTTGACATGCCAACAAGTTAGAGCATCAGCTACCTTCAGGGTTACTACAACCAGTTAAGATTCCACTTTGGAAGTGGGAGAGGGTAACTATGGATTTTGTGAGTGGGTTGCCCTTAACGCCTTCTAAGAAGGATTCGGTATGGTTATTGTAGACCGGTTGACTAAATCTGCCCATTTTATACCAGTTCGCACTGATTATTCATTATAGAAGCTGGCAAAGTTGTATGTGGCTGAGATTGTGAGACTGCATGGGGTACCGGTTTCTATCATATCCGACAGAGACCCTCGATTCACATCTCGATTCTGGAAGAAATTACGCGAGGCTTTGGGTACTAAGTTGAACTTCAGTACTGTGTTCCATCCTCAGACAGATGGTCAATCAGAGAGGGTGATTCAAATATTGAAGGACATATTAAGAAGTTGTGTAATTGATTTTCGAGGCAGTTGGGAAGACTATTTGCCTCTAGCAGAGTTCGCGTAGAATAATAGCTATCAGTCCAGTATTCAAATGGCACCGTACGAGGCGTTATATGGATGTAGGTGTCGCACTCCTACCTGTTGGACTGAGCTAGGCGAGCGGCGAGTTCTGAGGTTAGAGTTAGTTTCTGATGCTGAAGAGAAGGTAAAACTGATTCGAGACTAGTTGAAGGAAGCATCTGATAGACAGAAGTCTTACGCTGATCTTAAACGCTGAGAGATTAAGTATTCTGTGGGGGACTTCGTATTTCTCAAAGTCTCCCCGTGAAAAAAGATACTGAGGTTTGGGCGGAAGGGTAAGCTTAGCCCTAAGTTCATTGGGCCTTACCATATACTGAAGCGTGTGGGACCAGTCGCCTATCAATTTGAGTTGTCTCCAGAATTAGACTAGATTCACGATGTGTTCCACGTTTCTATGCTGAGGCGTTATCGCTCTGATCCTACACATATAGTACCAGTCGAGGAGATCGAAGTTAGGCCAGATCTGACCTTCGAGGAGGAGCTAGTGCAGATATTGGACCGTGAGGTTAAAGTACTGAGGAAGAAATCTATTCCACTAGTCAAAGTGCTTTGGCGTAATCACAGTTTAGAAGAAGCCACGTGGGAACCTGAGGAGGCGATGCATCGGCAATACCCTCATCTATTCTGACCAGGTAAATTTCGAGGCCGAAATTTTATTAATGGGGTAGAACTATAATGCCCCAAAACTATTAAGCCTTTAATATTTTTGCATGTTATGGCATAAATTGTTTGTTTGCTGTAATGGCTAAGTGATTTGGGTGTGTATGGGGGTGTGTGAGAAGCCTGGGTTCAAATATTGGCTTTTGCAAAATTTTTAGTTTTGCTCTTAAATGAATCTGGACACAGGCATATAGGCCTTATATAAAAGCATTCTTGTTTTATGACACAAAAAGAGCTTGTGGTCTAATGGCAAGGTGGCGTGTTGTGTAACTAGGAGGTTTGAGGTTCAATTCCTGGGTTGCACAATGGAGTGTTTATTTTGCTGCTTGAGCTGTGTAGGTAGTGGAGTTGGACTGAAACACAGATAAGGAGAGTTTGAATAGAATTTGAGTGGAGTTTGAACTGGTCATGGAGAGATTCAAGGAGGGATAAGGGAAGAGATTTGAGGACAAAATCAATGAGTTTGAGTGAGAGGGGGTGTTGTGCCGTTTGGAGGAACTCAAACCTTAAGAATTCGGCTGGGGGTAAATGTTGGTCATTTTTGGCATTAGAGTAGCATCTGCCGAATTCTCTTTTCTTTCCTCCCATTTACCAGCTTTTGGTTCATTTGGAATTATTTTTGATTGCTGTGCATTAGCCAACAAAAGTCCATTCTTTTCGGTCAATAATTGTCAATCGTTTTGTGTGAGCAACTCTTCATTTTCTTTTCTCTCTTCTTCTCTTCCTAAATCTGTACTCTCTTGGCCGAATATCCCTTGCCTTTTAATCGGTTTATCTCCATTTTCCTTCTAGGTTCTGCTCTTAATCGGTTTGACTTGGTCTGATTCTTCTCTTTCCGTCTTCTACCTCTAAATATTTTCTTGTTTTGACTGAGAGCTATCTCTTCTTATTGATGGTGGTTTGGCCGAATATCACCTTTGTGTTATCACTCTCTGCACAGGCTTTCTCTTCGCTGCTCCTTACTGTTCCAGCTTTGCAAGTGTTTCTAATTATCGCTAAGTGTTTATACTCTCCACTTTGTGATTAAACCTGTTCGCTTCTATTCTTCTTCTTAAAACTGATTACCCTCTTCTTAATCTTTTGATTACCGACTGTTGTTTCCTTTCTTTCATGATGTGTTATTTGTCGCGGTTCTAGGGTTTTCCTTGAGGAGTGGTAGAGTGTTAGTGGTTTCGAAATAGTCGCAACTCTCATTCTCAGTTTTCGATCAAGGAAATGCGTTATCTCACTTTTGGAGTTTAAGCCATGTACTGATTATGTCTTATCAAAGATCATTTGTGGTTTGAGGCCACTTATGTGACCTACCTTGGTTAATAGATCAGTGGTTGTGGTACAGATAATCTCTAAAAGCATGTGATCATTTCTGGTTAGCGGTCTTGGAGGACTAAAGTCGCCTCATCCAAGTAAGGTAAGGATGGTGGTTTTGGATTAAGTGTCAATAAGAGGATGTTTTACCCTAACGATTAAAGGACTGACAGTGGGTCATGTTTGAATCTAGGTTGGGTGCTTGTGGAACTTGGAGCGGTTTCATAAACAGGTGTGTAAACACCCCACTGTAACTGTAGAACGGCAAAAGTCGGAAAGCCGAAAACACGGCGTTTGAGACCATACGAGCGTGCGATCGCTCGTGCGGTAAGCCAAACCCACGAAACGTGGGCGATAGACTGTAAGAGGCCTCCATGGGCATTCTCATGGGCTTAGGCCGTATTGGGCCACGTTAGGCCGTGTGGGCCCAAGGGGCTCATGGGCCCATACGGATGAAATCCACGATTTGTGGCATATACTGGACTGGGCTATGTAGGTCACATAGCCGTGGCAAAATCTGGTCCTGAACGGACCGCATGAGCGTGTGGGCCCATTTGGGCCGAGTAATGGGCTTTGGGCCCATTTGTATTGTTATGACCGTTTAGGTTACCGAAGTTGCTCGAGGCGACTGCGGACCTCCCGAGAGGTCGATATGTGCACCAAGACCCCAAAGTAGGTAAAATGACCAAAATACCCTTAAAGGGTGAAATAACCTTAAATGGTGAAATAACTATTTTACCCTTAATAGATGGAAATGACAGTTATATCCCTAAGGGTAGGTTGATTGATGTGTTCATGATTTATATATGACTGTTACTGAGTATGACATTCTGCATATACGTATGATTTATGACATGACATACTGCATAGGGTTGGGATACCGTTATGGAGGAAGTATACTGTACTGGTGGCTCCGCCACATATACTGTTACTGACAGTTTTGCTGCGATACTGTTACGGGTAGCTTTGCTGCGATATTGGTATGTTGGCTGGGTGGGTCGATTTTATCCCCACATGGTGTGTTGGCTAGATTGGGATGGGTTGCATTATTCCACTATTTTGATATGGTATTGGGCTAAGGCCCACACTGTTACGGTATTGGTCTAAGACCCACACTGTACTATTACTGAATAGGGCTCAGGCCCAGACTGTTACTGCGTGCTATGTACTGACTGATTGATAGGGGATTACACACTGAGTTTTCGTAAACTCACCCTTTCCTTTTAACTGTACTGGTAATCCCTAGCCATAGGTGATTTGGTGCTGTGACAGACTCTGAGGTGGCTACACAACTGCAGCTGTTCTACACTTGCTTTTATTAAAATTTAAAGTTTATGTTGGGTTTTGTTTATGTAATAAGGCCATTTATGTTTGTTTAAGTTTTTAATTGGGATTTGTTTACTTATTTTAAACTGCTAGTTTAGAAGAAGACGAATTTTCAAAATAATTACCATTTCCAAGACACGAAATTTAAATATTAGATTTTTCAAAAGCTTGTGCGATTTTAAATCAACTTACTTTAACGAGAGCAGATAATAAGGCAAACGTTTGACTAAAATGATTTGATTAAATAATAATAAAGGGGTTTTAAACTTAGAAACAAGTTTTTACCAACAAGTCAAATTTTCGAAAGACAGTTCAATGTGACACGCCAGATTCGACCACAACGTCTAGGCCGGGTTTAGGGTGTTACATAACACCTCTAGCCCGTCTCTGTCGTCGGATTAATGTTACAAAATGTTACTATACAAAACATAATATTTAAAACAAAATAGAACAAATAATTCAACTTAGGTGTAAATTCCAATATTTCATTCCATTCATAGAAAACATACACATTTGGGCCTTAAATTGAGCTTTCGGGGCCCTAAATACAATTTAAAAACATCATGGGATCGTTTTGAAATAAAATAGAAAAATCTAGAATATTTGAAAATAAAGATCACACGGTCGTTTGGTTACTCCACACACCTATGTGATTACTTTACATGCCCGTGTATGTTGACTGTGTAATTAACTGTACCGGGTAATATGTGGTCACACGATCGTGTGACCAGACCGTGTTTCTCACTGTGACCATGTAGCTCAGGGTCACACGGCCTTGTAACTCACTATATCCGTGTGGACCAATCTGCAATGAAAATAAATAAGACACATGACCGTCTGTCACACACGGCCGTGTGACAGCCCGTGTCTCAGGCCGTATGCTCTAAAATTTGCATTCAAATTCAATTTTACCAAAAATGTTTGCTTGAGCCCCAAGCATACCATTTGCCAACCTTTAGACCTATTCAATACACATCTAAACAAGACCAAAACATGTCAAAATCGTACATTTACAACTTATTTTCACCAATCAACCAATGTACCCTCATTGGTACCACAATATACACATCTAAACAATTCAACTAAATAACATGGTTTTATACTCTCAACCTACTTCACACACTTACAATTCATCTCTTATCATCTCATATAAACATAGTTCAAATCATATTTTTACCTTATACTTAAAAAGTGACCAAAAGATGCATACTTGCCAAGCATTATAAGTCCAAACAACTATGTACCCAAAAAGACATATATACATTATGAAAACTAAAAAGCATACACAATACTTTCATTATATAAAAGCCCTATACATTCCATTTATAATCATAGCCAAAATAACCAAAAACTACCAAAGAGATTGCTGGATAGTGTGATAGGACTCTGACAAGGTTCCAATCGATCGAGCTTCCGATGATCTACAAAATAGAGGAAAACAACGACGTAAGCAACTAGTGCTTAGTAAGCTCGTATAAGAGAAACTTAAACTTACCGTTCCTCAACATTAATCATTCAATCATGCTAATTAAATCATATAAGTACTTGATTTTCCTATCACAACACTCCACATCATTAGTGAAGAACTTAAACATATAACATCAAAGAAACATGACGTATATCATGAAATAGATTGCATCATTTCACCTTTCCCACATGTTTGATTAGTAATTTTTTTCATCCATATGCAAGTACCAATTTTACCATTTCATAAGATCATTAACAACAATTATTTTTTATTCATGCCTTTCGTTAGCCTTTACTTACCCGTTGAACCATCTAGAATTTCATGGATAGTCAAGAATGTTCACACATAGTGTGCCTTTTCATGTAACCATAACCTTTCCTTTCCAATAGTGCTCACATGAGCTGGAAATGAGTCTGCTCACATGAGTTGTGGGTCGGAATGTTAAGTACACGATGCTACTCACACGAGCAGTGGAGAATCCGCAACAAATACAGGACCTCGGCCATCAGTAGGACATTTTGGACCAGCACCTGAAACCATATAATCCCTAATGACATGTCATTTGTATCCTAAAAGTTCTTAAGGTTCAAACGGGACTTTTACATATATCCGAATCCTTTAATTTCATTATATCGTACCATTCCATTCCTGCTTCATGAAGTATACATTTCACAAATACCAACTTTAAGTATACTAATGTTACAATTTATTCCACAATATAAATTACCAAATAAGCTACAAATCAAGATTAAATTCACATAATTATTCATAATAAGACATTCAAAACATCAAATAACAATTTTTATCTCTATACGAACTTACTTCAATCACTATGGTTGTTACAACTAAGTCGAAAGTTAATCTGAGACTGTAGCCTTTCCACGATTCAAATCCGGTTGATTTTTTTTTCTTGATCTAAATAAAAATTTCATTAAATTAAATCATACCAACAACTTAATATCATAAATTCTAGCTTATAACCCATTTTATTAGGAAATTACAAAATTACCCCTAATATTTTAATCTTTTATAGTTTCATCCTTAATCCCGAAACTTGAAATTCAACCATTTTTAATGGAAACCCAAATTAGCCAATTTTTCATTATACCTATATCAACCCTCATTTTTCCTCATTTTACAAAATATATATGAAATTTACCATTTAAACAAATTAATTTCTAAACCCTGAATTCACTAAAAATCATTTAACAAAACATGTTCATTTGACAACTAATTTTAATTATCTATCAATTAACCTCACAAACACATCAATTTCATTCATGGCATATCCTTCAACCTTTAACAGTTTTGCAAATTAACCCCTAGACTAAGTAGATTAAGCGAAAACGAACTCGTAAACATAAAAATCATTAAAAATAAGGCTCAAACACATACCATGCACCAGGAAATTAGTTTGGCTGAACCTAGCTTCTCTTTTGCTATGGTGTTTCGGTTTGAAACAAGAAAACGTAAAGGTTGAAGATGACCCATTTTGTTTTTCTTTCATTTGTTTTAATATTTCCATTAACTTAATTACTAATACAACCTTTTAAAAACTATTAATTTACACAAAAATCAATCCAACATCATCCACTAACTTAATTATGGTATAATTACCATCCAAGTCCATAGATTTACCTTTTCAAAACTATTTGGTTCATTTAACTAATAGAACCCAATTTTTACATCATTTACGATTTAATCCTTTTTAACTAATTAACCATTTAAACTTCAAATTTTCTTAATGAATATTTAATACAACCTTAGTATAATCTCATAGAAATTAAATAAACATTAAAATACTAACTCACTCGTCAGAATCGTGGTCCCAAAACTACTATTTTCGACACCATTGAAAACATGATGTTACATAGTTTGAGCAAAAAGGATCACTATTAAAAGTTAGGACAAGTGAAACCTGGATGTTTTTAAATTGTATTTAGGGCCCCAAAATCTTGATTTAAGGCCCAAATGTGTATGTTTACTATGAATGGAATGAAATATTGGAATTTAAACTTAAGTTGAATTATTTGTTATGTTTTGGATTTAAAGGTTCTATTTTGTACAGTAACATTTCATAACCCTAATCTAGCGACGGAGACGAGTTAGGGCTGTTACATTTTAATTTTATCCTTATATTACACTCAAATTCAAGATTTAATCTTCATACTTTATAGTTTTACATAATTTGTTACCTTAATGTTCATATTTCATTAGTTATTTATATAAAAAGAAAGTACTAAGCGATTCTGTACTACATGTGTCCTTTTCTCTCTTTTTTTTTTGCCCTATAAGATAACGGTAAAATTTCACTATTGATCCCTCTACTTTGCTAAATTTTAGGATTTAGTCTATATTTTAATTAGACATAATTTGAGCATCTACTTTATCAATGGTATTTGTTATTCTAAATAAATAACAGCCTTCATTGAAATATTGTCGTGAATTTTTCTTAAGAACCTTTCTAACACATACAAAAAAAAAAATACAATTTCGGTATGATAAGTACACATTTCTAACACAAAAAAAAATGGTAAGATAAGTTTGGAATTTGTATTTTAAGAGAAACTTTGGCCTAAATATTTTAATCAAAATAATAAATTATTTGGAATAACTAAAAATAGAAAAACTAAATTATATCAAATTAAAACATAAATATTAAGTCTTAAATTTAAAGATAGAAAAGGACCATGATTATAATTTGACATAAGACGATGATTTATCATCTAATTTAATAAAAAAGTATAACTTTCATAAAATATTTTTAATTAAAGTACAGATAATTACAATCATAATTATAATTCTAATAAGCATTTAATACAACATACATAACAGGTATCATTAAAACTAATAAATATATTCTAATTCCTTTATTATTGTTTGGTAGAGAACAATATATACAGTCCGATGCTCCAAAGTTTGACTTGATAGATTTTAATTTAATCATATCAATAGCACGCCAATAAAGAGTGCTTTATTTCCGAGGCAATGGCAACGGTCCAAATAGTTAATTGACCTTTTTAGCAATCACAAAATCCAATACTCTCCACTATCTTTATATCATTTTCTCCATATCCATTTCCCCAGTTAATTAAATTTTTTAAATTGCTCCACTTTCAATTATACAAATGTAACATACATGCTGCTAGAAAAAGCTTTAATTATTTTGTTCCTATCTTTTATTTATAAAGATGGAAAATAAAAGAATAAATTACATCATGTATCCCATTTTCTTAAATGGGGAAACTTTAAAAACTTGTAAACCTTGACTATCTAAATGAGCTAATTTAATCAATTGATTGGATTTCTGATTTTTATCTATAGGGACATGACAAATACTCCAATGATGAAACTGAGATAACCACCGAAGAGTTCTCCCAATTTGAAATACTCATATTTAATAAAATTTTTAATAAAAATGATGTCTTCTTTATCGATTGCTAACAACTTTGGGGCATCGCTAGCCTTAAAAAAATGGTAGTAGAGTTGTTGGAAATATACTACTGCAAACAAAATCGTTAGTATTGACAAGAAACTAAATTAAGTGTAAATAAATAAAGCAACCACTGTGCTGTGGAAGAACCACTGCCTTAGAAGCAATTTCACCCTGATCGATGTAATAAAAAATGGACCTCGCCCCCCAAGGTTAACATAGTCCTTCCAAATTCGTACACCCGAATGAGGAAGATGGAATTCAAAAGGAGTACTCTTTTCGTAAAAGTCAGGAAATAAATTGGAAGAAACTCGGGTAAACCACACTAGGTTCAATTCCCAAGAAAGATTAGAGGGGTCACAGATGATACCGCTTGAAACCTAATCTCCTAGACATAATATCACACTAATGTAATTTAGTAAACACCAGAATTTTTAGAGAACAAGAACGGAAGAGAAAAGAGCGAACTGAGTTTTCTTGTTTCTTTGTGTTGTGAAAAATGAGTAGAATAGTCTGCTATTTATATTGTTTTCAAAAGAGGCAAAATGGTAGAATAATAATGTAAGTTTCCAAACTTAGTAAAGGATTTTCCTCAATAGAAAATATTCTACAATAGTAAGAGGATTTTCCTCAACTGGAAAATATTCTACAATAGAAATTATTTTAAAAAAATATTTCTGATTTTGCGTTACCAACATTCCCCTACTAATGCAAAAGAATTGAAAAATTTTGTAATCATGAGAAAAGGTAAAATGTGAGAAGAGCAATAGCGAAATTAGCCGCTTAAGCACTAGTATATTGTGGATTTGAACTAGTAATAGTGAAATGAGTTATTCTTCTCTTTAACAAGTGAACGAATCTTGAACTTGTTAAGCTAGGGGTTAACTCATGACACATGACTAACCTTAGGTCCAATTGAGTTCCACGATAGATCAACAATTTAGCTAATATACCTTGGGATGCTAGTAAGTCCTTTAGAAAAATGACCTAACGTCTTTCATGGAAGGTGACTAATCCTTCACACTTACTTAGGTGATTTCGTCAAAGTCTATCTCAGTATAGACCACCCAGATCATTCAAAGGTAGAGGAACTCAAAGTTGGTCGCTAGGTTGCAACATGGGGAATTCATGTTGCAACAGAGGGAGCAGAATACTAGGATTGCTATACTACCTTGGATGTCGCGACATAGCCAGGGGATGTTGCGACACACTATTGAAGCTAGCCCTAAACCATGCATATTGTCTTCGATATCGTGACATAGGGACTAGGGTGTCACGATGTCAGTCATATACGGGAAGCATTTACGAGTTAGGGGTGTTTTGGTCCACACAATGAAAATTAAACACGAGAACATCAGCTAACCTAGGATTGAGTATGACGTCAACCCTAAGTCTATAAATAGGCTTTTAAAACACTTATGGAAGGACAACTTTTACATTCTAAGTTTTTCTTTGTAAATTTAGTCTTTTAGTTTTTCCTTTCTTTTAGGATTTAGGTTTATTTTAGTTCTTTTCTATTTTGTGTTCATCAGAGAATGTGAGTTCTAATTGTGATCAAACTATTATGGATTCTGCGCTTCAATCAAAACAGTTTAGGATTCTCCTAAACCTTTCTCTTGATTTATTATTTATGCTTATCTTTATTTTCAAGACTATTGTGTTCATGAGATCCACAAGGAACTAATCCTTTTATGGGGGTTAGTGAGTGCAGGACTGATTAATTAATTATTCTGTAGGATTTTCTTAGCGGAGCAACTGTTTGGGAGAGTAAGAACTTAAACCTTAGGCTTGACAACCCTAGAATGTAACACCCCTAACCCGAATCCGTCGCCGGAACATGGTTACAAAGTATTACTGGAATTTACAGATCGAATAACATACATTTCATATCATATAGCATTCATATCAGAAACCAGTCAAGATCAAGCATAATGTCCCTTATAAGAGTCCTCGAGGCCCAAAATACACATTAGAAACAAATTGGGACTAAACTGGGTACTCAAATTTTTTTTCAGAAAATATTAAAAATTTTCAAAGGTGCAGGGGACATACGCCAGTTTGGCCATGCCGTGTGGCTCACACGGTCAAGAGACACACTTGTGCCTTAGGCCGTGTGAGTATTCGAAATAGGGGCATAAAGCCGTGTCCCAATTCATGCCCAAACTTAGGAGCTCTCTGACTTAGGTCACACAGTTAAGCCACACGCCCGTGTGCTAGGCCATGTGAGCATCCTGTTTTGTGAAAATTTAAGATACAGGGGACACACAGTAGTGTCACCTGGCCGTGTGCCCGTGTGGACGAAAATAGGCTATGTTACAAGCCATATTTCTCACCCAATTTGTTACTAACCTAGCCCCAATAATTCACACATCTACAAACTATATCATGGCATTCAACACAAGCTAAAATAAGTGGCTAATCTCAACAATTTACATATAGACCAACATTAAACAAAATACCTATACATGCCATTATGCCAAAATCAAAACATTCGGAAGTACCGATAGAACTAATGGATAGTGCGATATATCTCCGACAAGCTTCAAACCTAATCGAGCTTCCGATAATCTAAAAAGTAAAGGAAAAAAACTACGTAAGCAATGAATGCTTAGTAGGCTCGTATAAAATTTAATCATATCAATCCATTTTAAATAAAAAATTGATTCATATCCAGAATGATCCAATATTGATATCATAATATTCATTAAGTATATTCAATAACTTTAACTCTTCCAAATTTCTAAATATTCATTTGCATTTCTTTACTATCCACACTCATTCCATATGTATAACACACCAATCATAAACATACCATATCACCATAACCACAAGCTAGTGCATTTGAACATAGCCCTTTTCATATTAATCACATGATAAGCCAATTCATAAGAAATTGCATAACTTAAAACTTACCACTCTTTTGCACTTACCCTTCCAACGCATCATATAAATAAACATATTACCATTTAACCAATAGCTTGGAATTTGTCTAAGCATCAACAACAACACTTGTTAGCATACTTGAACATATTTCATATAAATTCAACATTGATAAACTTATTTTATCAACATATCACACTTGAGTTTATTACTCATCACAACTTACATAATTTCCATGTATCAACATATCAAGATATTGATATATATATTCATATCATGATACATATCATTCTATTACTGTTTCTTTATATACATATATCATCCAAAAACAACTCCTGTTATCTTACCATTCGAAGAACGACTTACGAATATGAGTACAACGTTAACAGAAGCTCGTAAGCTAAATAGAAACTCATAAGAGTTGAACAAAAGCTCGAAAGAGCTAAACAGAAACTCGTATGAGTTAAACAGAAGCTCGTAAGAGCTGAACGGAAACTCATAAGAATTGAACAGAAGCTCAATAGAACTGAACGAAATCTCATAAGAGTTAAACAGAAGCTTATAAGAGCTAAACAGAAAGTAAAACACGAGAGTTCACAACAAATTATTAACCCCGTTTTACTTGGGTAATTCGTCGTCATTTTCCTCCAATGCTGTCATGCGCCATATAACGACTGTACTTAAATCCCGCATCCAATCCAAACTGAGTATTAATTTCGATAATATTTTTCTAAAAATAGAACATATATATATATATATATATATATATTACCAATCACCAATTAACATTCATTTTAATCAAAATTATACAGAATACAGTTCATACGAACTTACCTAAATTGAATTGTAATAATTATAGGAGTTCAGGGACTATTTCGCTATTTTTCCCTTTTCACGAGTATCTACGGGATATTGATCTAAAATATAAAATCACTCATTCATTAGCATATATTTCATTTCCAATTCATTTCACAATTTTTACCCTTTAATTTTTCAAATTTACACAATTACCCTAACTTTTACAACTTTTGCAATTTAGTCCCTTAACTAGTTAATCTATCAAATCAACTAATTTTTCTTAATTAATAATTTATCCAAATATTATACGCTATCATACAACCCTTAATAAAACAAAAAAATTAATACCAAACCCTAATATTTTTAACCTTTGCACAATTTGATCCTAAAATCGATATTTAACAAAATCACTTTATATAGTCATCATACAACAAAATTAAAGCTCTAAACCCACTTGATATAAATTAATAATTTCTTTAAATATATTAATTTAGACAATAAAATAATTCATTTCATGCAATTTGGTCATTTTAATATTTTTACAAAATGGCCCCTAAAATTTTACTTTTTTTTCAATTTAGTCCCTAAGCCTAAAACATGCAAATTAACCATTTCTAATGCAAACCCATGCTAGCTGAATATTCATGGCATTCAATAAAACCCATTTTTATGCTTTTCTATCACTATTAAACTTAAAAATAACATAAAACCTTAACATCCATACCTTATGCTCTTGAAACCAAACTTTAACTTAACTTACTCTATCCTCTAACTTCTATTTCTTGAAACTAACTTGATATTCTAGCTCCCCATGGTCTCCTTATTATCTTTATCTCTTGGTAGCAATTAAAATTCTTTTGATTTCTAAATGAAATGGTGAATTTTTTGTGAAAGGACCAAATTATAAAGAAAAGAAAATTTTCTTTCTTTCTTCTTCTTCTCATGTTGAGAACATGGAAAGATGAAGAGAATTCTTCATATTTCTTTCCTTATATACTAAAAAAAAATTAATAAAATATAAATAAATTTAAAATCAAATATTAATAAACTAATATTTATTTATTTAATTAATCTAAAATATCACCAACATCATTATTACTCTTCAAAATTATCTTCCTTGCTAAATGACCATTTTGCCCCGTATGATCCTTCAAAATTCCTCCATTGACTCGTCACTCATTTTAGTAAAATTAAGATTTAACCCCTCATACTTTTTCCACTTATTCAATTTGGTCCTAATTAATCCATTTTCCTTTGTTTCTAGATCTTTCCACCCTTAAAATTTTGCACTATTGGTCCTTTAACTTTTTCATATTAACACTTTAACCCATTAAATTTTGAGTATTTACTCTTGGGCCACAGAACTTTTCTTACTTTTGTGATTTAGTCCTTTCTTGAATTAATATATCATAATATACTTCCCAAACAGATTTTGTTGACATAACTCAAAATACCCCTTTTTGTCACTTTATTTCCTTATTTTATTATATCAAGAACAATATTTCACTTTCTTATTGTAGTAACTTTCGGGGTATTACATAGAAAGTCATTTGGGTAGGAATTAACCCAAAATTGGTATGATCTATCCGTGAACACCTTAGCCCTGAACCAGACTGGACAGTGAGGTCGAGAGATAAGTAGTTCTTGCCAACTCGTTAGTTTCGTTGAAGATCGAGAGATCCTGCTAGGATAGCAAATAGTTGATTGAATAAAAGCCCGAAATAGTAATTAATTATGATCACCAAAGCGAGCTAATCATCCATGCTTAGATTTGATTAAGTTAGAATTTAGTTTTCCGAAGTTCCTTTTATTTTTGTTATCTTTATTTCATTAGTTATAAAAACCCCAAAATATTTCTTTTCATGTTTTATCATACTTTAATTTATTTAAACTACTAATTACTTCTATTTGTGTTTAGATTGACATTAATTTAGTACTCGCCTCTTTTGGGTACGATCCTCGGAGTACTTACCTACTTTGTTGTAACTATATTACAACCTGACTCGTATACTTGCCGAGACTGCCTCAATTCCATAACTTTCAGTTGCATTATTCATACTTTGGACGTTGGTATGTCCGAAGGCGACCAAGTTGTTGGCGCTGCTGCTGGGGAGGCAACGCTACTAGATTAATTTTTATTTTTTGCGTTTAATAGAATAATTAGGAAATTAATAAATTATAGATACATATTTTATATTTACTAACATCGTTTATTTTATTTTTGTTTTCACTATATGGCTCGTAGTAGCGGAACACTTATAGAGCCAACTACTGATCTAGAGAGATTAATTTTTCAAAATCATTGACAGTAACAGCAGATGCATAATCAACCACCTGCTGCAGGCAATTTACCTCTATAAGACAACCTATTGTTTGACAAATTTAACAATAATAACCTAGAGGACTAACCACCACCACCACAACTACCCGCAAATGTACCTATGGCACGCAACGAAAGAACCGTAAGGGACTATGCGCTACGAAATCTGGAAAAGGTTCAAGGAAGCATCACAGGGCCAACCATCACGGCTTACAATTTTGAAATAAAACTGGCCATAATCCAGATGATCCAGAACAATTTGTAGTTTAGAGGCGCAATGATGAATGACCCAAATCAACATTTAAAATGGTTCCTTCAACTTTATGGTACATTTAAATATAATGGGGTCACTGATGATGCTATTGATCTTCGGCTGTTCCCCTTCTCCTTAATCGATAACGCCTTTTCTTGGTTAGATTCACAAGCACCAGGATCCATCATGACATGGGATGAACTTGTAAGAAAATTTCTACAAAAGTTTTTCCCTATTAGCAAGATGGTCTAATTGAGAAGAGAGAGATCGCAATGTTTAAACAATTAGAGGAAGAGAGCTTTCACGAAGCTTGGAAGCATTTTAAAACGCTAATACAGAGATGCCCATATCATGGATTACCTGAGTAGTTGAAGCTACAAATGTTCTACAATAGGTTTGATGTGCATGCACATTCAGGACTAGATGGAGTTGCAGGAGGAGCCTTAATGAACAGAACATAAAAAGATGCATATGAGTTGATAGAAAACATGGCAATGAATTCTTGTTAGTGGCCAATTGAACGCTATACATATGGCCAAAAACCATCTACGGTAAAAGCTGTCCAGGAGGATGATAAATATTAGCAAATTGTGGATAGACTCAACCGCATAGAGTCTTCATCTAGTCTATATATAGAGGAGACAAACCGCTCTTTCATTATGTTAACAATCCAACTGAGGATGTCAATTTCATCAGAAATAGAGGTGGAAACCCTTATTCAAACACTTTTAATCTCGATTAGAGAGATCACCCAAACCTACTATTGGACAAAAATCAAGGAGAAGGTAATAGTGCACAACCAATTAAAAAATACTAATTATCAACCTCCTTATTTGCAGAAGCTTTAGAAGAGGACCAACCCAAATGACCATATTGTATGTCGTTAATGCTTGGATCAGATTGATGGGGAAATACAATCAATAAGAACTAAAGTAAAAAAGGTGCAGTTTGAGTGCACTAACACTACAAAAACATTGACTAAGTTGGAAGATCAAATGAGCCAATTGGTGAGTATGGTGTGAGATATCAAAAGCCGAATTGGCACAGGAATCCCGAGCAACAACACATAGAATAATTGATAACTCTTGAAAAGAGTTATATTTCTTGCCTTTAGATCTAGCTAATTTCCTATACTTAGGTACATTTAGTTGCATTTTAGGACATTCCATTAGTATTTTTCTTGTTTTAGCATTACATTAGGAGCTTGGAATGTACTTAAATGTTAGTTATTTTTAATTACTTGTGGGAGGGCTGTGTGGTGTGGTGGATTGACAGGTGCAGGATAAGGAACAAGAAGTAAATGAGTGAAGGTTTGCTGGGGCAAAGGGTTGGACAGTTTGTCAACACGAATGTTGTGGCAATGCCAAGAAGATGTCTAGTCAGCACTCAAAGCGTACTGGTCTTAGGCCCAGTTGAACTTGTACCAGATATATCTACCTAAAAAAGAGGGAAGAAAATCATGGGCTGTTGGATTTACCTTAGGGAAAACGATTATAAAAGCCAAAGGAGGAAACCCTAAAGTGGGCGAAAAAACAAAAAGAGAAAAAAAAGAAAGATACTTAGGCAAAAAAATAGAGGGTAGCGACTGAGTAGAGATAGGAAGAGAAAGACGAAGGTAGCCCCTCTCAGCCACCACAGGACATTGCATCGATGGAGTGTGGGCTGGATAAGTGAAAGCTATCTTCTCGAAGTTCTTCTATTACTTCTTGATGACTCTTCGTGAATTGATTTGATGGAAACAATGTTGAATGATACTTTGGATTTGAATTTTAATTGCCAACCCATGAGCTAAATCTTATAGGGTTAGGATTACTTGATGAAACTCTTATTTTCTTTAATGACTGAAGCGTAGATCTGCTTTAATACACTGTTTCATTCAATGGTTTTTTTTTTCCAAAATTGCATGTTTGCAAACCCTAGACATAGATGAATGTACATGTTCATTAAATTAATATAATTTTGACGAGGTTAGGTTAATGAGATTGAAATTGAATGATAGAGCAAGTGTTTGAAATCGAACGGCCAAGTCACACGCCCGTGTGCTAGGCTATGTGCCAATTAGGGGTTATACTAACTTGTACCACACGGCTAGTCACACGCCCGTGTGTGAGACCATGTGGAGCACACTGACTTCAATTCAATTTCAATACCAGGGGACGCACGGCCGTGTAACATGACTGTGTGTCACACACTGCTGGGACGCACGACTGTGTCTCTGCCCATGTGGCAAAAATATGTCATTTGCAAGGCCAATTTGCCACCCCAACTTGAAACACCCCACGGCCGAATTTAGAATGCTACTGAGGAAAAAGTTTAAAAAAATTTGACATAAGGGTGAAAATATAAAAATTTGCTGTCACTTGTAAAACATTGTATATTTGAAATTCTAAAAAAAATTAGGTTGTTACAAAATATTCGGATTGAAAACATCAATGTAAGTTTTTAAGATGTAAATTGTTTTAAAAATAAAAACTTTCCCAAATATTATCTCGATTGTCAATCCATCTTAAACATAATAAAAATCCTCAAAAACTTTAAGTGGCCCTTATTACAACAAATAATGATTCAAAAGTACTGGAAATATAAAGTGCAAGAAATAAATAAAAACATCTTCTGCATTGCCACCTCGTATCCGCTCCAGCCCGGTCCAAGATTCACGAATCACCTGCATTGTTTGGTAAAAATTGGGTGAGTCAAACCGACTCAGTGTGTAATTAGTCCACAGATTTCCACGAATGGGCCTAGCCCAAAACCACACATCCACATATCATATAATAATGCAAAATGCACCCAACCCAGCCTAGGGTCCATCCTCTACACACCCCCGTATCCAGCCACCACACACCAGGGGATTACTAAATCGACCCTCCAACCTCTACACACCAATTCGTCAATTAATGCCATACACCAAGTGGTCTAGCCACTGGTCCACGTGAAATAAATCACAATATAATCCACAACGCGACCTCAGTCAACATCAATCCACGATGTAGCTCGTAGCTAACATCAAACCACGATGAGGCACAGAGCCAATCATCAATCCACGTGAGGCTCGTAGCCATCACTAAACCACGTACATAAATGTACACCCTGTCCTTCTTTCATATATACAAATCCCTCCCCATGCTTATGCAACATACAATAGAGATATGATAAGATAATGCATGAACATGTTAATCAGGCATACAGCACATATACAATAATAACCACAACTTTGTCAGCATTTAACACTGACCTGATTATCGACATACCCCCTAAGGGTAACCGTCTCATTATTTCCACTGCATTAATCATTATGCTTATAACACATACTATTATTTATCATAACCGGGAAACTGCGAATTAATCACACACCTGATAACCTGAAGTGTTACGCTCTCAATACCGACGCTGTCACTAATCGAAACTACCGCTATCTGCCTATACTCCTGACCTGATGCTGGGCCACACCCCGGTGGCCAATCCCGTACTGCAGAGACTGATCGCTTCTTAAACTTAGGAGTAGGGACTACCCCTTTCTCCCCTTGACTGGTACCCGCATCCATCGAAAGTCACTTAATCAGAATAACTGGTTAATCATCAATGTTATAGTCTAAACAAACTAAATCCAAACTTACAGAGTATTCTTACCAAAATGATCTTGAATCCCGAGACTCTCCTTATTTCTGTCGAACTGCTCCTAAAAGCCATAGTCAGAATCGGTCATCACTTAAAACACTCATAATATGGCCTTTGGCCGAATGTCATAACCCACTTACCTTGCTCGTCTAAATCTCGGAAACCACCACTTGTCTATGGGGTTGTCGAAATCCCTATATGCTATATGCTAGATTCGACTTCAACACAAGAATACTTAAGGAAAAAGCCCTTGGCCGAAACTAGCCCTTACCTTGAGTAGTCGAACGTAAGAGATCCCTTTAATGCTCCTTCACATTGGCTACAAATAAAAGATACACAAGATTATGGCCTTATGAACATTCGGCCATCCTTAGAAATCAAGGCTTAACCATTGATTTCGGCACACCATATGAAAAGAGATCAAATTGAATGTTAGATAAGGAATTTCTTACCACTAACCCACGTTTGAAGAGACCAAGAGAGAGTAGTCGACAGCCCCTCCCTTAGAGAATCAGCTTTTGAGAATGATAGAAAAAGAATGGTTTCGGGAAAAGGTGATAACACGAATTGAAAGAAGGAGAAGAGAACTATCAGCCACTTTCGGCTTTTGAAAGAACCGTGAGAGAAAAGAAGAGGAGAAGAGGTTGAGCAATTCGGCAATGGTGACAAAGGAGGATTCGGCTTCAAATGAAAAGAAGAAAAAGAAAGAATTCCTATGACTAACAATTTCGGCAAAAAGATGGATACTTACACTAATTAAAATTCGGCACTACCTCCTACAACACCCCAAAGCCGCATATACACATCCCCTAGAGTCCTATATTCGGCCACCACCCTTTTCTCCTCTCATATCCCTTATTTCCCTCCTATTTTCTCTCCATACTACTCATTCAAAATAAATTGAATGAGTCAACCCTTATCACTCCTCCTTAGCCGAATTTGAAAAGAATAAGACCAAGTCTTATCCTCATCCACTCAAAGTCCAAGTGCCGTCCAACTGCCCCTCCTCCTTGACGCAAAAAGAAACCCCATAATGGTTCCTCTGCAACTCGAACCTCCTTCCTCCTGAAGCCCCTTTTGACGCAACCTTCCCCCCTTGCACCCTTGCGTCTCCATGCCACTTTACCACATGGTTTCTTGTGTCCTAAACTCCACCATTTATTCCTTTAAGGCCTAACTCCCGCGGCTCCCCTTTCTATGCTTGAAGTCAAATATTTTTCTAAGGCATTCTCCTGCATTCTAAAGTTCCCGAAATCCTTAAAACACATCCAAACACACACAAAGCCTATTATCACTTGAACTATGAATTCAACGCATAACCCCTAAATCCCGGATGTTACACAACTTCAATGTACCTACACAAGGGAAAATAGTACCATTTCATCATACAATTAGGCAACCAAAATTATCAACCAAATGCACAATTCATACCATTATAATTTCAGCTATTCCAATTCTCAAATCACTACCATTTACTTAGCCAAATACATGCCAAAACAATATCAAACAATATGGTTCATTTACCATAATTCACATAACCATTATAACTTCCATAATGTCTTGGTTACAACCATGCCAAAACAAACCAAAATAAGCCATCACTCATGGCTATATATATACAAACCAAAACATATACATTTACAAGCCATTTCTAATAGCCAAACACACATCAATATTAACATCATTTACAAGCCAAATCTCATGGCTATGATCACAACCAAAATACCACATCTAGCCTATACAGGCCATACCATAAATGTATAATCCAAAAGTACCAACTTAGATGTTTCATAGTGCGATGATGTTCCCGACGACTCCTGGATCCGAGCTAGCCTTGATTCACTATAAAACATAGAAAAATAACACGAAGTAAGCTTCATAGCTTAGTAAGCTCGTATGTGAATAACTTAATTCATCGAATAAATGCAAATCAAACAATTACACATGACAAAACCATATATACATTAACTACAAACCTTTCTCATGTCTCAAAACATGATCAAATACAAACTCATCGAACTTTCACTATTTAATACTCGAATAGGTTTTGTACGTACCTGTATCGCCTCGTACTAACCTCTTTCTCAACCACATCATTCGTTTACCCGTTGCACCATTTGGAATAGAAATTGGATACTCAGGAGTCTCATACATTAAGTACCTATACCATGGCTCGTAGCCAAATCAAGGTAACTTATCCGAAGAACTATTATCATGGCCCAAAGCCAAATCATTCGATATGCATGGCCCAAAGCCAAATCGATAAAATATGCACCCAAAGTGCTAATATCATGGCACGAAGCCCACTCAACATATCACCTACTGACATGTCAATAGTATCCAAAACTATTCTTAAGGTTCAACCGGGCTTTCACACTTTTTGTTTCTATCATCAATGCATCCGTAAAGTTGTTTTCACAATTCATACATTATCCATAATCCAGTTTTAAGAATTTATGCAATATTAAAACGTTTTAACATACATTTATAATGTAATCATCACATATGAACTTACCTCGTATTTGGAATTGACGGATCGGGTCGACTACTCAATAACCTTGTTTTTCCCCCAGTCTAAATCTGAATTCTTTCTTTCTTGATCTATATGAATTCAAAATTAACTTATTTATTCATCTACTCATTCAATTAATCCAAAATACACATTTGGGCATTTTTACACATTAGCCCTTAAACTTTCACATTTAATCAATTTAATCCCTATTTCCCAAATACAAAAAATTCACACAATTCAACAAAACCCATGCTTGGCCGAATTATATATAGGTCCCTAGTAGTCCAAAACTTTCATTTATTTCACATTTAACCACACAATTTGCACATTTCACAATTTAATCTCTGTTATTCATTTTCATCAAAAATCACTTAACAAAACATGAAAAACTATCATCAAGCTTACATATTTCAACATTAAACATCAAAGAACACATAGATTCAACAATGGCAACTCTCAAAATCTTTAACAATTTCTAAAGTAAAGGTACGGGCTAGCTAGATTGAGTTGCAACGATTACAAAAACATAGAAATCATCAAAAAACCGAGCAAAAATGGACTTACAATTTGATCTTGAAGTGGTCAAATATTTCAAGCCCCAAAATGGCTTCTTCTCCTTCAAATTCGGTAATGGAAAAAGATGAAGCAAAAATTTGGCTTTGTTTTGTTTTATTCACCATTATTTATTAATTACTAATTTAACTTTAGTAATATAACTTAAAAATCATTCAATGTTTGTCCAAAATTGTCCACTCACCTTTCAAATGGTTTAATTACCATTTAAGGCCACCATATTTTAAAACGAAAGCTATTTGACACCTTAAACTAATAGAACATGCATTTTACACTTTATGTGATTTAGTCCTTTTTATCAAATTAACCAACCAATCGACAAAATTAGCTTAAGAAATTTTCACACATATTAAATAACATGCTGTAAATACTGAAAATAATATTAAAATAATTTTTTGACATCGAATTTGTGGTTCCGAAATCATTGTTTCGTTTTAGCTAAAACCCAGCTATTACACTAATAACTTGACCAAATTATACCTTTCTAATCACTGTGGAGACGATCTCACTCATCACTTTATTACTTGTGAATATGATGTGCAAATAGTGTTATAAAAAAATTTAAAAACAAAGATTGAATAATAATAAATTAGCTTCCAAACCACAATTAATATTACAAATTTTAATACCAGACAATAATTTTTGGACTAAATTTCATACCAGACAATAATATACAAAGAATGAAAGAATTAACAAGTTTTTGGACTAAATTTCAATTGTTTTTTGATTAAGAGCTTTATATCTCCATTTCTCTTTCTCTAAAAAATCAGCATCCAAGAACCTTGAAATAAATACCCAAAGCCTATAAATTTCTTCAAAACTAGTAAGGAATCTAATTGCAGTTGTAACAACATCTATCCCAGGTTGAAACTTATCTTTTTCCTTCATTTCTTCATGTTTAACACTGAACCAAATGTGTTGTAAACGCCCAATGCACAATGAAATATTGTTCTTATAAGCCAGTTTTTGTACTAATGTAGGATCAATCCTTTCCCCTTTCCAATCAAATACATTGAAAGCCACTATTGGACCTTGGTCAAACATTACTTTTGGACCATAGATTTTGAAAGCAGAGATTCCAGTTTTTGAATGTGGATGTTGGGGACTCATCAATGCATTCATCAACCAGTTAATCAAGCTCCTTGTTCTGCTACTCATTAATACAAGACCTAATGAATCTGCATGGTCCAAGGCCTTGTATTGTAGGGTGTTGTTGGTTCTTGAATCTATTATTTCCTCGATGTTATACAATGGTGCCTTTTCATTGGGTGCTTCAAGCTTCAATGGTGGAACAAGGCTCACAATCCTAGCATTTATGGTTAAAACTTTCAAAACAGATGAACCAATGGATTTCTTAAGAAACAAGTAGCAAAACCCTGATGGGTTTTCACAAAAAAAAAACTTTAAAAAATAAACAAATAAGGAAATTAGAGTCAAATAATGAAAGCCTTAAAGTCTCCATTTCTTTAGCACCTTATGCAGTTGTATCAAGCAATACATGCCATCCATTTTCTTGAGCTAAACTCATCAAAGTATATGAATATCTAGACCTAGTAACATTTGATTGAAGTGGAATGGCAAATAACCCTCTGTTTTACATTATCTTCTTCCTTAACTTCTCTATTTGAATTTGCAGATTAGGCCATGAAAAACAAGTTGGCATGTCTGGTATGAAATTTAGTCCAAAAACATATAAAAAGGGGGAGTGATTATCTAGGACACAAAATTAAACACTATCATTCAATTGAATCAAAATACATCTACAGACAAACAAAAAAATGTAAACTTATGCTAAAATCATCGATTAAATTCTATTTTTTTCCTTAACAACCCATTTCCTTATTTTCTGCACATATCCTTTTATGGATTTATCATTCCTTTATAAATAATCATTAACCCAAAACCAAATCTTTCACCATATCTCTCACTCTTACTCTTTTTCATATCAACTTTTTGTAATAGTCAAATTAAAGACATGGTATTAAAGGGCATTGCTTTGCCCATTATTACATTGTTACTAGCTTTGGGAATCCATGCTGGGTTTTAATAGAATATTAGCAAAACCAATTTACCAAAGGGCTTCATTTTTGGGACTACCTTTTCTGCTTTCCAGGTTGGATTTTTTTTTCTAGTAAACTATCCATGAAAGTTTCAGTCTGTTCTTACCTTTAGGGAGGAAGATGAACGCCCTTGCCCAACTAGTGCAGTTCAGATTTCGATAATGAAAAGCAAAAATGGGTAAATCAAAGATCCACACCGGCGATTGGTGTGCGGCAAGCATTAGATCGGGGTGGCAAGGAAAGGGGAAGCGGAAGAGGCTTCGTTCGCTAGTGAAGAGAAAAAATTTGGAAAATGTCTTACCAAAATGAAAAGGCTAAGACGTTTTCCTAAAATAAACCCTTCTTTTCTCGTGTTTTGGAGATGGTTTTACGGTGGGAATTTATTTTCCACCAAGCAAATAGTGGAAAAAAATAAAAATGATTTCTGTAAAAATTTTTACAGGTAAACAAACACAGCTTTAATGATTAACAAGCGGGAAGGGAAAATAGTTTCAAAGCTTCGCTATGGTAGTGTTTGAAAAAATTCAATTCAAAAATAGCTTTCTAGCAGGAAATTAAAAATTTGAAATTCGAGTTAGTTTATGATATTTATAGTAATATTTTTTTTTCTTGAAAAATACCTATGCTTAATGCTACACGAATCCTAGACGTTCCCGACTTTCAAACAAACAACATTCTTTGCTATTCTAATACCATGAATCACTTCGAGTGTGGGCTCGAACAATCACAAACCAAACACAATCATAATCTCAATATAAACCGATAGAATTGTTATTCTCAGAAAATAAAATTCATAATTAAAAAATAAATACTCTCTACTTTCTGGAAAAATAGCATTATCTCGAAGTTATATAAAACCTCTATTGTGTCAATTGCTATATCAGTGCCATCTATTTATAGGGAGAGATAAGAGAGTCCTATTTTGAATTAGTAAACTAAAAAAAATATTTATTTAATAGAAAAACCAGTCGTTAGTTGAACTAGAAGAGGGGATGACACTCCCTAGTAAAATATGAGGGGAATTTGAGCTTCTCCTATATTGTCTTAACCCAACACTTTATAATTTAATCCAACCAAATACATGTTTTTCTATTTCCCAAAATAAATCTTATTTATTAATTAATTTAACTAGATTAATTTTTTAATTAAATAATTTTCTATAACTCAATTCTAATTCCGTTAAAGTCATGACAACTTTACCGTAAAAGAATCTATGAAGAAATATATTTTATTTTCATATTCAACGAATTCACAATAAATAAATAATTTAATTATATTTTTAAAATTCAATTATTTAATTAAATAATAACTTGAAAAACTTAAATTAGTTCTCAAGTCATTTCTATACTTAGTGAAAAACACTTTTATTTGCGAATGCGACCCATTTCTCTAGCTTTATTATTTTCATCCATTTCTGTTCATTTAAGTCTACATGCAATTTCCTTAAAAAAAATTCTACATGCAATTCATTTCTAGTTTCTATGATCTAGCGGAGGGACCGACTAGACGTATGTAATTAGGGCTCAAATAATTTATAATTAAGTTTCAGCTTTTCGCATATTCATTATAAACTCGTTTAGTCAAGAAGTTATTCTATTATAGTATTGTGATTGAGCTCTCTCCAATTATAATTACATACCATTACCAAAGCTACTCAATTAGTGATCGTCCAATGACCTTGTCATAAGTCTCTGCATCACTTTGTCATATGTGAGTGGGTTATCATCTTTATGTCCGACAAAATCAGTGTTAAAAACACTTCCGCCAGACTGGAAGAACTTAGGCCTACGAGAAACCCTCCCACTGCGACGAAGAACCCTGTGCTGCTGACCATTTGTAGGTCTACTATTAGGAGTTAGTTCTGGAACCATTTCCATATGGTTTTGTATATTCCTCAAAAGTTCCTCGAGTACTTCTTTACTTCGAGGTTTAAAGTCATTCATATAACTTTCTTCAAGGAAGGTAGTATAAGATGACACTATAACAATTTACTCTTTCGGGTTATAAAACAAACTGCCCTTTGTTCCCTTTGGATATCCCACAAACATGCACAATTCTATTTGCGAGTCTAAATTCATCTTATCTTTATCCAATACGTGGGTCGGGCATCCCTAAATTTGCAAATGATTAAGATTCGGCTTCCTGCTATGCCACAATTCATATGGAGTTTTTGATGTTTCCTTAGTTGGCACATCATTTAGAATATAGCAAGTCATTTATATCGTATATCCCTAAAAGGAGATTTGCAACTTTGAGTAACTTAAATTGAGCATACCATGTCTAACAACATTCAATTTCTTCTCTCTGCAATGCCATTCTGTTGTGGAGTGCCTGGCGTGGTTAACTAGAATAGAATCCTATTCTCTATGATGTACCCTAAGAACTCACCAGATAAATATTCCCTACCTCGAACTGACCAAAGTGCCTTTATGGACAAACCTAGTTGTTTTTCCACTTCTGCATGAAACTGTTTGAATTTATCAAAGGTTTCACTCTTGCGGTGCACAAGGTATACACTGTAACATCCTAAAATTTGGGGGTCTGTAAAATTTGGGTAATTGCATGTGTTGTGCTTGTTATGTTGTTATTTAGGCGAGTTTGGGGGTCTTAGGGAGGCTTAGGGTCGTGTTGGGGCCTTGGTAAAATTTTTCTTTTTGGGCACCTAAGGGGGGAGAGCTAGTGGAAGCAGGCCTTAAGAAAAATTGTTGTGTCTGGATGTCACAAGTAACAAGGTGGCCTAGTGGTTGGTGTCTCAGGGGAGCATGGAAGGGGGGAGAGTGTTCGAATCCCATCTGCTGCAGCAGGGAGCTTTATTTTTGTGTCCAAGGTGGAGAGGTGGTGGAGTAGGCGTGGGACTCTACCAAGGAAGAGTTGAATTGGTCAAACGGGTTTAAATGGATGGTGTAGAGGAGAGTGAGGAGTGGGACTTGGTCAACCATTTCAAATGGTGGATGGAGAGTGAGTAGGGGAGGAAATCAATGAGAGAATCCTGGGAGTGGGTGTGTGAAGTGTTTGGCCGAAAGTGGGAGAGGTGCTTAGGGAGCATTTTTGGTTTTTGTTAGTGTGTGTTTGTGTGCCAAATTTCCTTGGTTCCTTAGGCATTTTCAGCATATTCGGTCATAAGTGGATGTGGGAGAGTGACGTTCTTCAAGTGTCATTTGAGAGAGTAAAACCGAAACCCATTTTGGAAGTCTTTCTTTTTCTTTTTAATTTTTGGTCATCTTGCTTCACTTTTTCTTTACCAAAAACACAACACACCCTTACTTCTTCTCTTTTTCTTTTTTCTCTTCAAGCAATTACGTTACTTGCTGATTGCTTGAGCAGTATTAGTCAACTTCGTTTCCTAACCTTTCCTTGCTGTAGCCGAATCTCTCCAACATTCCATTTCTCCTCCTCTTGACCGAATCATCTCACACACCCTTCAATTTTCTTTGTTTTCCTTATACCATAGCCGAATTCTCTTCTAGACTTTTTCTCTTCTTTTAGTCGAACCTCTTCTACATTTATCAAGGCCACTTGTGTTCTCTGTTGATCTTTCATTCGGTGTAGCCTTTATGATCAAGTCTTCTCTTGCTCTTCATTAAATCGGTTTGCCCTTATTTCTACCTATTGCCGATTTGCTATAACCTAAGGCGTGGTGTCCTTTTGATCTTGGAATCCTGCTTCTTTCGGTTTTGAGGCTGAAGGTATACACTCCTCCCTTGTTCGAATCATCTGAAATCATAAGGTAGCAGTTATTCTTCTCTTCTTTCTTTTCTTTCGGCCTTATGTTGTTTATAGCCAAGCGACTATTTCTCGTTATTCTAGTCTTCACTAATCCCCTCTTATCTTCTCTCAACATGCCATAGCCGAATTTGTGGAGGGTCGGTTCTTCACTAATCAAGGTAGGGAGTTCTCTCTCTAGTTTAATGTTGACTTCTCTCGTTTCGTTCACTTTGCTTTAACCAAATCTACAACTTTATTTAAGCCGATTGTTGTAGGGATCGAGCAACTCTCTTCTTTGCTCATTAATCTTTCGGACTTCAGGAAGTGGTGGTAAGAGTCGAAACCACTTGTTAGACAACCGTTGGCTTCACTGTGGTACCTTACTGATCGAATTCGGATAAGCAAATCATAGTTGTTCGTGATAGTGAGGGTAAGTGTTAGCAAATCATTGTTTAGATGTGGGTTATAGATCTCCCATTGTTTGGCTGTAAGCTAATTCTGCGATATATTGTCTTAGGTGACGTCGATTGGGAGTGTCTAGTTCTCCATGTAATCAGGTGTGTAATCTCACACCTTTATTCGTTTTTCAATGTATTATTCTGTGTATTGGTTAAAAACCGAAATACCCTTAGTGGGTAAGATCACGAGGTATACTTAACAGGTAAGTTTGGAAATAGCCAGGTGAGTAAATTTATGATTATACCCTTCGGGTAGATTTGGCATGACTATGTAATCTATTTATCTGCGATATTGATACGTTCATGCATGCATTAAATATTATGCCATAGTATATTGCATGTGATTGGGATGATTTTGATGATTGGGGAAGTGTATTTCGGTGGCTCTGCCACAAATTTCGGTGACTCTGTCACATTTTGTCTGGTGGCTATGCCACGTATATTTTGATAATCTGGTGGCTCTACCACAACTTCGGCGATGAGCAGCGTGACTGCCATCGAGGTGTGTAGTGGATGGAGGGTTGATTGTAGAAATCCCCACAGGTGTGTTAGGCTGGATACGGGTGGTGTGTAGCGTATGGAATATTAGGCTGGGCTGGGTTGCATTGCATGCATTATCTGTTTTACCATGCTAATAGGGCTAAAGCCCAGTTTGTTTCTGTATGGGCCTCAGGCCAGTTTGCTTCTGTATGGGCTAAGGCCCAGTCTGCTTCTGTAGGCTCATACCCAGTTCGTGACCGTTTGGGGGATTACACACTGAGTTCTCGTAACTCACCCTTCTACTTAATCTTGCAGGTGATCCCCAGCATGGAGGATTTGGAGCCGAGGCGGACACTGTGGTGGCCATACATCGTAACATTAGTAAATTTCGTTTTACTTTGTTATAAATTTTACCTTAATTTGGGTTTATGTTTTGTAATAAGGCCTTTGGGATTTTATTTTGGTTTTAATTTTTAATTCGGTTATTATCTATTGTAAATGTTCAAACGATGTTTCCTAAAACGTTAATAACTATTTTCCAAAATGTTAACAAACGATTTTCAAACTATAATAGATTAAACACTGGGTTCTCTTAAATGTCGAAAACAGTTTTCAAAACATCACATGTTCGAAATTCACTGAAGCTGATTTCTGTTAGTAACAAGATTTTACCAACAAATCAAACTCAATTCTCCTAATAAAAGTAGTTTTTAGATTAACAGCAACTTTTCGGAAATGGACATTGAGTTAAACAGGTTTTTATAAACAAACATCTAAACCCGAGGTTTTAAAAAGAGTACGGAATTTTCTACGAGAACCCAGCTTAAACCAACCTATCCATGTGACATGCTAGATCTGGCCGTAACATTTGGGTCGGGCTTGGGGTGTTACATACACATTCATATCTGGAATAGTCATCAATAAGGGTTACATAATGCTCATAACCACCTCTTGCACTTTCGCTATTGGGGTTGCAAACGTCAGTGTGCACAAGTTTTAAGGGTTTTCCAGCCCTCATTCCTTTTACATTAAAAGGTTGCTTAGTCATCCTACCTTTCAAGTAAGATTCACATTGTGGAAGGTCAACTTTTTTAAATGAACTTAACATGCCGTCTTTCACAAGGCTAGTGATTCTTTCTCGGTTAATATGACCAAGTCTCAAATGCTAATGGTACGCCTTATTAGGGTGAGGGGTTTAAATCTTTTATTTGATATTTCAATCTCAAGCAGTGTGTACATCTTTGGTTTGATAAAATAGAGATTATTTGACATCCATCCATTACAAATAAGATTGTGATTTCTAAATATTGCAATTCCATTATTAAAAGTCACAGTCAAGCTGTCTTTATATAAACATGCAATAAAAATTAAGTTTCTTTTGAAACTTGGTACATAGAAAACGTCTCTTAAAATAATCTTTCAAAAATTAACAAAATAAAGATGTACATCTCCCACAGCTTCAACTGTCGCACTTGTTCTGTTCTCTATTCGTAACGGTAAGTTCTTATCTTTGAGATCTTTCATCTCCTCGAACCTTTATAGAGAAACAAAAACATGATTAGTGGCTTCCAAATCAATGACCCAATGGTCTATTGAATCATTACTAAACAAGATTCTATCATTAAGAGTTCCATACCTTTTCCTTTGGTAGCTAGGTATTCTTTCTACTCTTTATTGTTTGCCTTAAAGTGCCCTTTCTTGTTATAGACAAAGCATTTATACTTAGATAAGTCTTTAGGCTTCCTAGTTCTCTTTCTTTCCACCTGTAGTGGCCTAGAGACCTTAGCCTTGCCTTTCTTAGCATGCTTTTCGTTCTCTTTTGAGGAAGAAGCGACAACTTGTTTGCTTCTGCTCTTCAAATCGATTAACTGCCATTCAACATCAACTCATAGGATTGTAGTTCCTTCATGAGCTGTGTAAGCCTTAGGTTCTTGTTAACAAGGTTATAAGCGGACCGAAAGCTAGGAAAATTCTTATATAAGCTTTTGAACACCATCTCAATTTAGGTGTTCTGGTCCAAATTGGTCTCATTGTCCATGGCCTCAACAAAGTAGCCCATAAGCGTGATCATATGTTTTTGATTGGAGTACCAAGCTTCTTCTGGGCATTCATCAAGTTAGTTATAGCAGACTATTTTCTTGCACAATAGAAAATTAAAATTTTGAATATAGACCCGATTTGTGATATTTATAGCAATAAACCATAGACTGAAATTGTACCTGTGTTTTCGAATAAAAGGATCTTTGATGGTTTCCAACTTTCAACCAAATGATTTTCTCCGCCTATTCTCATGCCACGAACTACTTTGAGTGTGGGCTCGAACCAATTAAATAAAAAACACAGAACTATGATAACTTTTCTTTTCCTTTTGGGGTGAAAACAAAAATTCTCTCTTTCTTAATAGAAACCGATAGAATTGTTATTCTAGAAAAATATATTTAATAGTTGTGAATAAATTCTCTCTATTTTTTGGCAGTGTAACAATCTCTCCAAGTTATGTTAATAGCTCTACCGGTGTCATCTATTTATAGGAAGAAAAAGTAAAACCCTTGTTGAATTGTAGAAGTTTATTTCAATTACAAAAATAACTTCTTACTTAGAGTAGGAGTAAAGTGGATAGAATCCCCTAGTATTCCTACTAGGGTTGCCTCCCCTTCATATTCCATGAGGGGATTTTGGGCCTCTCTCACATCGGGTCTAATTATGAGTACTTCTCAAACTTTTCGACCTAGTACTTTATAATTTGATCCAACCCGATTCTATTTTTCTATTTCCCAAAATAAACTTAAATATTTTATAGTAAATAATTTTCTCATCCCAATTTTACCCAGATAAAATTATGAAAATTTTACCCCTGGTAAAAATTTCGAGAAAATATGTTTAATATTTCACAACTCAACATGTTCATTGTGAGTGAATGATTTATTTTCATTTTAGGGCTTTAAAATAGCCCAAAAAATAAACTCATTCTTCCGATAATTTCTGAGTAATCCATGTGCATTTGCAAATGATTCCATTTCTCCACTTCGGAGAAAACCATAATCATTCCTGAATGTTTCCCATTTCTTTATTTCTATTTATTCTGTTCGTTTTGATTCAAACAAGCAATTCATTTATGGTTTCAACGAGCTAGCGAAGGGACCGATTGGACATATGCAATTAGGGATCAAATGATTTGTAATTAAGTTTCGGCTTTTCTCCTATTAATTATAAACTCATTTAATCGCAAAGTCATTCCATTATAGTATCATGACAAAGCTCTCCCTAACAACATACCGTTACTGATCGTGTATGTCAGAGTCTTAAAAATTTATAAAAAGAATGATCGAGCCTAAAAACTAACTGTGGCAACGATTGAGGCAAGTGTACCTATCGAACAGTAGTATAGCTGTGGCAAGAATGGATTGTCGAACCCAAAGGAACCAAAGGTACTAATACTAAATTTCTTTTTATTATCTAGCCTAAGAATTAAAGAAATTTTTATCTAATCTAAAATTAACTAACAACTAAGCTAAAGATGCAAAGACACAAAGAATAAATTTGGGGAAATACTTGTAGGAAAGACCAATTGATTAAGACAATACCCGAGGAAGAATCCACCTAGACTTCACTTGTTATCTAACTCTGAACTAGACGATTTATTCACTTGACTTGATCCGTAGGATTTCCTAATTTATATTAATACCTCTTTCGAGGCTACTAACGTTTAACCCTAGGTTGATTAATTGAAATCTCTTTCTAATTAAAACCCTTAGAATTGCATTAACTAGATCTATGGACTCCCATATTAGGTTTGACCCTAATCCGGCAGATTTTCGTCATCCTATTTCTAGGGTTGCGATCAACTCCGCTTAATTATGCTAGATCTACTCTTAAGCAGAGACTTTTGCTCCACTGCCTAAGCACATCAAAAATTGAATCAATATCCTGAAATATCAAAGCAAGAATTAATAACACATAATTAAGAACAATTCAAGTATTTATCATATAGTTCAGAAAACAATAACAAGATCCGTCTTAGGTTTCATCCCCCTCAGGTATTTGAGGGTTTAGTTCATAATAATAAAAGAATACATCTCAGAAGTAAATATAAAACAAAACATAAGAAAAGACTAAAACCCCCTGAAGGAATTGAAGGAGAGATCCTCCGTCTTGAGTATAACTCCGGCTTCTTGAGATGAATCAACTGGCTTTCTTCGAGTAAATTCCACAATTTTGGCCTCTCTGGCTCGGCTCCTTGGCCTAGCTGGACGCCTAACTGGACCCCCAACTAGACTCATAACTGGACTCTCCTTGAAGGTTGGCCTCTAGGGTGTTTATATAGGCTTTTGGAATGGCTTTCTTTGCCTCTAAGTACCCTAATCCGAATGAAACTCTTCTTTGTCATGTTAGTGACACGCCCATGGCACACGCCCGTGTGAATCGTGGCCAGGCCGTGTTCGAGACTATTAAGGAGGCACGGCCGTATGGTCTTGGGCCCAAGCCGTGTTAATTTCGTGCTTTGGCCCATTTGGTCCGTTTTAGGCTCGTTTCTCGTTCTTTTCATCCTCTGGTGCTCTCCTAAGTATAAAACATGAAAAGAAAGGATTAAGAGCACCAAATTACACAATTCAGGGAATAAATCATCCAAAAGTGTACTAAATGTGGGATTAATATATGTTTATATTATGGTTTATCAAATACCCCCACACTTAAGCATTTGCTTGTCCTCAAGAAAAATTCTCAACACACAATTAAAATGAACTTCCTTGATTCATAATATTCATCAACAGTGTTTCATCATAATTCAAAGATAATTCATACATTGATAATTTAAGTAAAAGGGTCCTAAAGATTCAAACAATCAAAGTCATGGTTTTTGTAGCCCGAAAACATAGGTGTTTTCCCTTTACATAAATAATTACCCTGAATTCAAAATCGATAAGAGTTGACATCCTCACTAAAGATTCACTCAAATCACTCAAAGTGTTTAAGGTTCAAAATTAAGCACTCAAAGGTCGAACATGAAAAGTTAATCCCATAGGCTTGCTTGAAAATCAAATCTCCACCACTGTAAAATGAGATGATACACAAATCAAAAGGTCTTTAAAAAGGGTTGTGATGGGCCTCGGGTTAAAGGTGTGGATAAAGGCTTAATTAGAGGATTAGAATCAAGATTGAATTGGCAATTTACCTAACTAGAAAAAAAATTAATCCTAAATAATTACATTAACTAAAAACTTGTAATACTAATAACATGAGCTTCTTCTCAAGATGTGGAATTTAAACGTATAAGCTCAATTACATAGAGCTGATATTGAATATACATTTTTTTTAAGAAAAAAATCACAACAATAATAAGGAAGAACCTTAACAACTAAAATATAGAATATAGTTAGGAAACTGTTCAAATTCAAATCTCGACAAAAAGGGAGTCAAGGAATGGTGATAACAAATACAGAATGGGTTTTAGGTTAATATTAGTGGGTGAGTCAGAAAAAAAGATTGTTAAGATCAAAGGGGTTCACTAGAGGTTAATTGTGAGGGTACGCTTTTTAGTGGAGTGAGTGGGTTAAATCCTAAGTGCCTTTATCATCTCTGTATATCAAATCAATAATGTGGTCTTGACATGTATAATCGAAGCAAGTTCTAGAATAACAGCTCAATGTTGACACACTCATAATAAAAAAGTGAGCACGAAAAAGATGTATGCTCCAAAAGGCTCAAAATCTCACAAAAATTATAGGTTTTTATGTCAACCTTGTAAATTTCAAACCTCAAGGTAATAATTAGATTCAGGTAGATAGCCTAACAAAATTTTAATTTTTTTGAAAATAGACTTATCATGCTTGATTCTCTAGCCTCCTAAAGTTTAAATCATCACTGCACAATTATCAATGACTTAATCCAAAACATATCAATAAAAATCATAAATCAAAGGAAATTTCATTCTAATTAGTAATATGAGAAAATTACTTAAAGACAAGATATCATTCAGGGATTTGAGAATAATGCAGAAAGTTAGGCACTTTCTCGAAATAAATATTCACCCCCACACTTAATATGTACATTGCCCTCAATGTACAAAGATATATATGAAATTTAAGAGATAGGGAGAGGTGAAAATTCCTGAATTTGGATGGTTTCCTTGAGTTGGGAGTGTCGTGGTGTGGTGGCCGCCGACAATCTCTGCGCTAGATGAAGAAATTGGGAAGCTCGTAGAGAATTAGCCAGGAAATAATAATAATAATTCAAAATATATTAAATATATATTTAAAGACAAGAAATATAAAGAGAAAGAAAATAGAAAGTAGAATAAAATTAAAAGAAAAGATTAATGGACTGAAGAGTCCTTATTGTTAGATGGTTCGCGAGGTGGGTGTGATTTCTAGGGCTGTGGTGGGGTGGCTATGGTCGTGGTATGGTGATTCCCTAGCAGCCTTTAGAACCTAAATCAAAGAAAACGAAATAAAATGGATTAAACTAAGAAAAATAAAAATAATGAAACGGAAAATAAAGGAGAAGGGAAACTAAGAACAAAAGTTAAATGGACTCAAAGGTCCTTTTCCTGTCGAATTAATGAAGCGGCTGTCATGAACTTATGTAGATCGGTCTCACAGAGGGAGACTGTGCTAGGATCCTTCCGTTTATTCGACATGGATGTGGTTAGATCTACAGTTAGAGTGAATGAAGAGGAATGAGAATGAAAAAGAAGGGAAGTGTGAAGGAAGAAGAAGGGTGGGGAGTAGGTAAGAAGGAGAGAGAGGTGGTCTAAATAGATTTTTCATGTCTGGTACATCCCCACGCCCGTGTACCGTGGGTGTGTCGAGTCACACGGCCGTGTCGTACGGCCGTGTTTTGCTTCGTTCGTTTCTCCCACGCCCATGTGTAGGTCGCCACGCCAATGTTGCTAAAATAGTGTCGGCCATGGCCGCATCGCACGGCCGTGGTGTTCAGTTGGGGTCCGTGGCTTGAAGATATTTTTTGTCTTGTGTCGTACTATCTCTACCATATCAGTACGTACATCTGTTGCCTCCATACGGCCACAGCCACGGCCATGTGCAAGGCCGTGTGGTAGGGAAATCTGCACTTGGTTAGTTTATAGTTAGATGCTAAAAAGGAAAAGTAAAAGTAAAAATAAAAATGTGAAAATTAATGGGGATAGTGCTCGGGTTGCCTCCCGAGAAGCGCTCGTTTATAGTCTTAAGCTAGACTTACCTCTCATTCGCACAATCATGGTGGTTTGAGGAGTTGAAAATCCTTCCTCATGCTATCAGTCCTCTTGTCAATATGTAATTCAAGTCGAGTAACATTTACTTTAAAAGTGCCGAATATATGATTACTTACCTCGACTGTTCCGTAGGGGAAAACATTGAGTACCTTAAAAGATATTTCTTTGTTTGTATTAGGGTTAGGAGGAGGTATTCGAGGGTCTGCCTTATCTAACAATACTTGATCTCCGATCTTAAATTCGTTTGTCCCACGGAATGGTGTTGGTTCTGTTTTGTGTATTCCTAATTTCTCCTTGAAGTGTGTCTTCCACTCGTCTAGTTCATCGATCTGAAGCCTTCGTTCCTCATGAGTTACTTCCTTGTTGGTATGACGTCTAGGGTCTAGCTCAGTTGTGTAGTCTCGTGGTGCTTCCTGAAAAGAAGGTTTAACCGAGTGGTCATTAATAAAATTAATTTTCTCACATTGATTACTCGATGTCCTGGCCGAGTTAAGAGCCTGGAGACTGATTGATTCGTTACCTACACAAAGTATGAGTTCACCTACGCTGACATCAATTTTAGTTCTAGCAGTTACTAAAAAAGGCCTTCCTAAAATTAAGGGGATACTATTGTCCTCATCCATGTCTAAAATGACAAAGTCTACTGGGAATACGAATTTATCAATTTTCGCAAGAACATCTTCAATTATACCCCTAGGAATTCTAACAGTTTTATTATCTAATTGAATGCTCATCCTAGTTTGTTTGGGTTTCCCTAGACCTAGTTGTTTAAATAATTTATAAGGCATAACATTGATACTCGCCCCTAAATCAGCTAACGCATTATCAATAGATAATCTACCAATTAAGCATGGAATTGTAAAACTCCCTGGATCTTTTGATTTTCATGGTAGTTTATTTTGCAACATTGTTGAGCACACTGCGTTTAGTTCTACATGTGATTCTTCATCTAACTTCCGTTTGTTTGTTAAAAGATCTTTTAAAAATTTCCTTGAATCTGGCATCTGTAAAAGAGCTTCAAGAAACGATAAGTTAATATGTAATTTGTTTAAAAGTTTAAGAAATTTACCAAATTGTTCGTCTCTGTTGTCCTTCTTCATCGCATCAGGATAAGGTATACGAGGTTGGTACTCTTTAATTACCAGTATTGGCTTTTTGTGACTTACCTCAAACTTACCTTTACTTACCACAGATTCTTGCCTTGGCTCAGGTTCAGATTCTACTGACCCTTCACTATTTTGAGCTGTTATGGCTTGAAGTTGCTCCTTTGGGTTAGGCTCAGTGTTACTTGGCAAGCTACCTTGTGTCATTCGGAGATCAGCTTAGTGAGTTGCCCTAACTGGTTTTCAATCCCTTTAATCGATGCTTGTTGATTTTTAAGTGTTGTGTCGGTGTTTTGGAAACGAGTTTCTGACACCGCATGAATTTGGCAGTATCTCTTCAAGGTTCGGCTTCTTCTCCTGTGGTAGGGCTATTGTTGGAAGTTTGTGTAAGAGTATGCCCAAAGATCAATCATGAGATGGTTGTAATAACATACTTAATTTACCATGTTTATTAATATAAAGCGTTGTCATTATTATTTCAGTTTTTCTTTCTGTGTGTATAGATAAACTGTTTTATAATAATGTCCTGAGAATAATATGATTATTCTTAAAAGATCCTTAGTCGAGTATTATTGTTGACTAGGACAATAATAATGCATTAAGACTAACATGTAGTTGATTGATGATAAAGAGTTGTCATTGATATGGAATGTCAAAATCAATGCATGAATATGTGTGTTAGAGAACAACATATTGGATTGACCCGCTATGAGTATGTTTCTTGGACTATTATGTAATTGTCACAACATTACTCATAGTGATTAATATGTATATGATCCTCAGACTTGAGATCATTATTATCCCAGCATCGTGAGTTGTATATTTTGATACAGTCAAACGTACACCGTAACAGGTTGTTCTATAAAGGCTGATGTTGGATATACCACAATATATGTAGAGGGATATGGTTGATCAATAAAGGATAAGTCCCTCCTACATAATAGGAGTAATATCTTAGGCCACTTGATTGAGTGAGACTAGAAATGCATGGCCATGCTCAAATAAGTTGATATGAGATGTCATACAAATTTGTATATCATAGTCTACTCAAGATATCAAGAAACATGGGATGGACTATGCAAGTGTGACTATCCCATGACTTGTATCCGTTCTAGAGATAAAGGACTTAAGGATTAATGCATGAAAGGTTAATCACGAAAGGTTATGTCGAATCATGACTTCTTGTAACTTAGGTAGCAATGATGCATTGCTAGATGCCACTCATTGTCTGTGACAATAGAATCATTCTAGTATTACTGCTAACGTTGCCAGAACCTACAGGGTCACACCCTATGGTTGAAATGAACGGAATAAAATATAGTTGGTATTGTGCTTGGTTGTCACATAAATTAAATTAATTAAAGAATTAATTTAATTGGGCAATCAAATATTGAACATATTATATGTACAAGGATGTTGTACACATAATGATAACATAATTTTATTAATATATGAATTTGATTCATATATAAATTTAAATAAATATAGTTTACCGGAATCCTTATTATAATTAATGTAATTATAATTTTCAGATATAATTAATGTAATTATAATTTTCGGTTAAAAACTTTATTGTATTTATTTAATCTTGTAATACATTCAAGAGATACCAATTATAAAAGGCCCAATTAAGAGGATACTTATTATAAAAGGCCCAATGAGAAAGGCACCCATTATATAAGGTATTAAAAGGAGACAAAACTGAACATGAAAACCCTAAGTGATTGCTTGTTAGGTCTAGCAGTCGTCAAGCAAATAAGCCTCCAAAACAGTTTTGGAGATTTCTTCCGTTCATAGTCAAACCGGGTGGATTACGTAGAGGGCGACATCGGAAAAGGTTGAGGCTTGATTCGACAGTAGATCAAAACTCTTGTTGCCAAGGCGTCGCTGTCTACTCAGATTGAAGTTTTGGTAATTTCGAAACCTTTATTTCACCCCGATTCGTTCCTCACACATGGATCCATGATTTGGATCACCGGATCTAATTTTATTCTGCTACGCCATGGGGTACCGGCGTTCCAACAGTGGTATCAGAGCCACTTGTGTGATACGAACTCGGGTTTAAATACTTGGGTGATGCAATTGTATGAGATACATGTTTTGATCTTATTATATTTTTGATTGTTTAAATCGTTTAAGCATAATCTGATAATTGTTCCTTTCGGTAATTGATTAAATGTTAATCATGGTGTTGTGGCCTATTCGATTTTATGTTATTACTGTTAACTATTAACAAATCTGTAGTAATGCGGCGGTGGTATTTATAGTTTCCAGTAAGTGTTAACTGGCTAGTGGAACAAGGGTTGTTCCGATATGAAACCTCAAGGATTAAAATCCTAAAAACACGATTCTGTTGATAAAAATTTATCAAATCGTGAGGCTTCATTTGACTGGGGTATGCGATTCGCGCCGCGGGGGCTCCGCCCCGCACCCCTGGTCCATACCGCGGGGGCTCCGCCCCCGCACCCCCGTAATAGGGATCTGAGGATGGCTCCAGCCGCGGGCCTTCGGCCCTCTTCCTCCGACATCCTCAGACCCCCGCAAAAAAAAAAATTGTTAATAAAAGAAATTTATAAACTTGATGGGCCACAAAAGGTTGAAAGGATATTTTATAATTCACCTTAGCAAAAAAGCATTGAATTATGTATGCTATTTTTGACATGCACGGTGTTTGAAATGCATAGTTATAGCCCAATGACCCATTCGATAAAAGGTTGTATTTTTTTTAAAATACGGCCTGCGTGTCGTGCCTTACTACTATTCTCTTATATTTCTCTTCTCATCTTATTCCCTCGTATGTAAAACGAGTTTCTGCATATTGTAATTTGCAAGAGTTGCTGTGGGCCAAACAAGAAGGAAGGTGGGACAATGATTGTGAATGATAACTTGTGAAAGGGCTTACACCTTTAGGTTTCCTTTTGGTTTTCCCATTGGCTTGGGTTGAACCACTTTAGTTTATGGGCTATAACTATTGCATTTATTTATTGCTTTATTTATTCATGTATGAGATGCTATGGATGATAATAAACCTTGTTGATAATAAACCCTATTAATTAATGAGATCGATTAGAAGACTAAATGGGCTAAAGTAGACCATAATTGGTGAGATGCAACAACCTTAATAAAATCCCTCTATTAAAATATTAAGTCAACATGGTCTTCCAATTTTGCCCTCGTTAAGGCCTCGATCAATACTATGTAGGTTCTGCCAAAGCGAAGTACTAGTATTTATCTTGGTTAAACGCGAAGAATAAACAAGTGATATTCGCTGGTTAAAAAAAATTGGTTAATGACTTAACTAGGTTACTCTAATAGGATTAGAAACCTAGAGGCAAGTAAATTGGATAAATCATAAGATGATTAGAACAAGAGTTGTTCACCAAATATTAGGAGTTACATATGATGTAATTAGCAAATGTTGCTTACCTAAATAACCATAATATTAAGAGTAAAGCCAAAGCTGACTTAAGAGGTGGTGAAATATGGATCCTTAACCTACTAGAAATACTTTTGAGAAAGTTTTTCCGAAATTAATATACGAGGGTTATTAATTTTGAAATAAAATAGTGGGAATATCATTTAATAAAGTCTTTTTAATGATTGATATAAAATTGGTAAATTTACTCACATGCATATTTAATTGTTGTAGATATATTATGGCTGCAAACAGTAGCACACTCTCATTGCGATCGGTCCTTGAGAAGGACAAATTGAATGGTTTGAATTTTCTTAATTGGTTCCGTAACTTGAGGATTGTCCTTAAACAAGAATGGAAATTATATGTCATTGAACAACCACTTCCTAATGAACCACCCGCTAATGCCTCGAGGACTGATAGAGATGCTTACAAGAAGTATCTCGATGACATGATAGATGTTGGATGTCTTATGCTTGCCACTATGAATCCTGAACTTTAGAAGCAACATGAGGACATGGTTGCTTATGATATGATCGAGCACCTGAAAGAACTTTATCAGGGACAAGCACGGTAAGAGAGGTTTGATATCTCTAAGGCCTTATTCCAATGTAAGTTGGCTGAAGGAAGCCCAGTAGGACCTCATGTCCTTAAGATGATTGGCTATATTGAAAGCCTGTCTAAGCTTGGGTTTCCATTGAGCCAAGAGTTGGCCACTGATGTTATTTTACAATCGTTGCTGGATAGCTACAGCCAGTTTGTCCTCAATTTCAATATGAATGAAATTGACAAGACTCTACCACAATTGCTCAGTATGTTACGAACTACTGAAGGCAACTTGAAAAAGGTTGGACCCAAGCCCATACTGATGGTCCGTAATAACAAGGGCAAGGGAAAGGCCAAAGTTCAAACAAAGCCCAAGGGCAAAGGTAAGCCCAAATTTGGAAAAGGAAAGGCTGCACTGAAACCTAAAGGTGGAGTGTCTAAGGAAGGAAACTGTTTTCATTGTGGTGTGACTGGACATTGGAAAACGGAACTGCCCTGCCTATCTTGAAGAAGTCAAGAAGGCTAAAGCAAGCGGAATGTCTGCTTCAGGTATTTATGTTATTGATATTAATTTATCAACTACTACTTCTTGGGTATTAGATACTGGTTGTGGTTCTCATATTTGTACTTCTGTACAGGGACTACAAAGGAGTAGGACTTTGGCTAGAGGAGATGTGGACCTACGAGTTGGAAATGGAGCAAAAGTTGCTGCATTAGCTGTGGGAACATATACTTTATCTTTGCCTAGTGGACTTGATTTATGTTTAGAGGATTGTTATTTTGTGCCCAGTTTGACTAAAAACATTATTTCAATTTCTTGTTTAGACAAAATTGGTTTTGAGATAATTATTAAGAATAATTGTTGTTCATTTTATCTCAATAATGTTTTCTATGGTTCGGCACAATTGATTAATGGCCTCTATATTTTAGATCAAACGAATCCCATTTACAACATAAATACTAAAAGATCTAAAATAAATGACTCAAATCAAACTTATCTTTGGCATTGTCGTTTGGGCCACATAAGTGAGAAACGCATATCCAAACTCCATAGAGATGGTCTCTTGAATTCATTTGTTTTTGAACAATTTGAAGTATGTGAATCTTGCTTACTGGGAAAAATGACTAAATCTCCTTTTTCTGGAAAAGGTGAACGAGCTAGTGATTTATTGGGCCTAATACATTCTGATGTATGTGGACCAATAAATACACAGGCCAGAGGTGGATTTCACTACTTCATTACTTTCACTGATGATTTCAGTAGATATGGGTATGTTTATCTCATGCGCCATAAGCCTGAGTCCCTTGAAAAGTTCAAGGAATTTAAAAATGAAGTACAAAATCAACTAGGCAAAACTATCAAGTCACTTCGATCTGATCGAGGTGGAGAGTATTTGAGCCTAGAGTTTGATGATCTTTTGAAAGAATGTGGGATTGTCTCACAACTTACTCCTCCTGGTACTCCTCAATGGAATGGAGTATCTGAAAGAAGAAATCGAACTTTGTTAGACATGGTTCGATCCATGATGAGTCATGCTGATCTACCGACTTCCTTTTGGGGACATGCACTTGAGACTGCTGCCTTCACACTAAATCGTGTTCCATCTAAATCGGTTCAAAAGACGCCATATGAGATATGGACTGGGAAACGTCCTAGTATGTCCTTTATGAAAATTTGGGGTTGTGAAGCTTATGTTAAACGTCAGACGTCTACTAAGCTTGAACCCAAATCTGAAAGGTGTATTTTTGTGGGGTATCCAAAAGAAACCAAAGGATATTATTTTTTTAATCCCACTGAGAACAAAATTTTTGTTGCTCGGACTGGTGTCTTCCTAGAGAAAGAATTTACTTCTAGAAAAGGAAGTGGGAGAAAGATTGAACTTGAAGAAATTCAAGAATCACAAGATACCACTGAACCAGAGATTGAACAAAACCAAATTCCACAAGAAATTGAGGAACAAACAACTGCTATAGAAACACAACCACCGCGCGGATCTTTAAGAGAACGCCGTGCACCTGAGAGATATGGATTTCTCATTACAACGCATGGTGACGTTCTTCTTATAGATCAAGATGAGCCTAGGACTTATCAAGAAGCGGTGACGTGCCCAGACTCTGAGAAATGGCTTGAGGCCATGAGATCTGAGATGGATTCCATGTATGAAAACCAAGTATGGACTTTGATTGACCCACCCGAAGGGGTTAAACCTATAGGGTGCAAATGGGTTTTCAAAAAGAAAATAGACATGGATGGTAATGTACAAACATACAAAGGGCGATTAGTCGCTAAAGGTTTTCGCCAAATTCATGGTGTTGACTATAATGAAACCTTTTCTCCTGTAGCTATGTTTAAATCCATCAGGATCTTGCTCGCCATAGCTGCATTTCATGATTATGAAATCTGGCAGATGGACGTCAAAACAGCTTTCCTTAACGGGAAACTTGAAGAGGATGTGTATATGACACAACCTGAAGGTTTTGTAAATCTAAAGGATGCTAGAAAGATATGTAAGCTACAAAGATCCATTTATGGATTAAAGCAAGCTTCTCGAAGTTGGAATATTCGTTTTAACGATGCAATCAAAGAGTTTGGTTTTATCAAAAATGAAGATGAACCATGTGTTTACAAGAAAGTTAGTGGGAGCACTATCACATTCTTGGTACTATATGTGGATGACATACTTATCATGGGAAATGACATACCTACCTTGCAGTCTATTAAGACTTGGTTAAGAAGTTGTTTTTCTATGAAGGACTTGGGCGAAGCCACTTATATCTTAGGAGTCAAGATCTATAGAGATAGATCAAGACGACTACTAGGTCTAAGCCAAAGTACATACATAGATAAAGTACTGAAAAGGTTCAGCATGGAAGAATCTAAAAGAGGATTCCTACCTATGAGACATGGTATTTCACTCTCGAAGGAAATGTGTCCTTCAACTCCACAAGAGAGAGAACGTATGAGTAAAATTCCATATGCTTCCTCTATTGGATCTATCATGTATGCTATGTTATGTACCCGTCCAGATGTCTCGTATGCCTTAAGTATGACGAGCAGGTATCAAGTAGATCCCGGTGAAGGTCACTGGACCACAGTCAAGAGTATCCTTAAGTACTTAAGAAGAACTAAGGATACGTTCCTATTATATGGAGGTGAGGAAGAGTTAAGTGTAAAAGGTTACACTGATGCCAGCTTCCAAACCGACAAGGATGATTCTCGATCGCAATCAGGTTTTGTGTTTTGCCTTAATGGTGGTGCTGTGAGCTGAAAGAGTTCAAAGCAAAGTACAGTAGCCGATTCTACAACAGAGGCCGAGTATATTGCAGCCAGTGAGGCAGCAAAAGAAGCAGTTTGGATCAAGAAGTTCATTACTGGACTAGGGGTTGTGCCTAGCATATCAGATGCTATAGAACTCCGATGTGATAACAATGGAGCTATTGCACAAGCTAAAGAACCTAGATATCACCAGCGATCCAAACATATACTTAGACGCTACCATCTTATTCGAGAGATTATCGATCGAGGGGATGTAGAGATATGCAGAGTACCTTCAGATGATAACATCGCTGATCCCCTGACCAAGCCTCTGACACAGTAGAAGCATGATCGTCACACTAAGTCACTTGGTATTAGATATATGAGTGATTGGTCTTAATGCTAGTGGGAGATTGTAAGAGTATGCCCAAAGATCAATCATGAGATGGTTGTAATAACATACTTAATTTACTATGTTTATTAATATAAAGCGTTGTCATTATTATTTCAGTTTTTCTTTCTGTGTGTATAGATAAACTGTTTTATAATAATGTCCTGAGAATAATATGATTATTCTTAAAAGATCCTTAGTCGAGTATTATTGTTGACTAGGACAATAATAATGCATTAAGACTAACATGTAGTTGATTGATGATAAAGAGTTGTCATTGATATGGAATGTCAAAATCAATGCATGAATATATGTGTTAGAGAACAACATATTGGATTGACCCGCTATGAGTATGTTTCTTGGATTATTATGTAATTGTCACATTATTACTCATAGTGATTAATATGTATATGATCCTCAGACTTGAGATCATTATTATCCCAGCATCGTGAGTTGTATATTTTGATACAGTCAAACGTACACCGTAACAGGTTGTTCTATAAAGGCTGATGTTGGATATACCACAATCTATGTAGAGGGATATGGTTGATCAATAAAGGATAAGTCCCTCCTACATAATAGGAGTAATATCTTAGGCCACTTGATTGAGTGAGACTAGAAATGCATGGCCATGCTCAAATAAGTTGATATGAGATGTCATACTAATTTGTATATCATAGTCTACTCAAGATATCAAGAAACATGGGATGGACTATGCAAGTGTGACTATCCCATGACTTGTATCTGTTCCAGATATAAAGGACTTAAGGATTAATGCATGAAAGGTTAATCACGAAAGGTTATGTCGAATCATGACTTCTTGTAACTTAGGTAGCAATGATGCATTGCTAGATGCCACTCATTGTCTGTGACAATAGAATCGTTCTAGTATTACTGCTAACGTTGCAAGAACCTACAGGGTCACACCCTATGGTTGAAATGAACGGAATAAAATATAGTTGGTATTGTGCTTGGTTGTCACATAAATTAAATTAATTAAAGAATTAATTTAATTGGGCAATCAAATATTGAACATATTATATGTACAAGGATGTTGTACACATAATGATAACATAATTTTATTAATATATGAATTTGATTCATATATAAATTTAAATAAATATAGTTTACTGGAATCCTTATTATAATTAATGTAATTATAATTTTCAGATATAATTAATGTAATTATAATTTTCGGTTAAAAACTTTATTGTATTTATTTAATCTTGTAATACATTCAAGAGATACCAATTATAAAAGGCCCAATTAAGAGGATACCTATTATAAAAGGCCCAATGAGAAAGGCACCCATTATAAAAGGTATTAAAAGGAGACAAAACTGAACATGAAAACCCTAAGTGATTGCTTGTTAGGTCTAGCAGCCGTCAAGCAAATAAGCCTCCAAAACAGTTTTGGAGATTTCTTTCGTTCATAGTCAAACCGGGAGGATTACGTAAAGGCCGACATCGGAAAAGGTTGAGGCTTGATTCGACAGTAGATCAAAACTCTTGTTGCCAAGGCGTCGCTGTCTACTCAGATTGAAGTTTTGGTAATTTCGAAACCTTTATTTCACCCCGATTCGTTCCTCACACATGGATCCATGATTTGGATCGCCGGATCTAATTTTATTTTGCTGCGCCATGGGGTACCGGCGTTCCAACAGTTTGGAGGGGGTTATTGTCTCTGATTTCCTTGACCACCCCATGAAAAATTGGGGTGGTTCTTCCAACCTGGATTATAAGTATTGCTATAAGGGTTATTTTGAGATCTGAAGTTGTTACCCATATAGTTCATTTGTTCGCTTTCCATGCCATGTCGATAGAGTGGGTACTCAGGATTTGCCGCACCTCCACTTGTTTCGCACTGCATTACTGGATGTACCTGCAAGGAACTACATAAACCATCAACCTTTTTATTTAACATCTCTACCTGGTTTGATAGCATGGTGACTGCGTCGAGGTTGAAAACACTAGCGGCTTTTGTTGGCTTTGTCCTTGTGACTTGCCACTGATAGTTATTCAGTGACATCTCTTCAATGAATTCGTAAGCAGCCTCAGGTGTTTTATTATTCAAGGTTCCACCGGTGGCTGAATCAATCAATTGCCTAGTTGAAGGGTTCAGACCATTGTAAAAAGTTTGGACATGTAGCCACAAGGGTAATCCATGGTGTGGGCACCTTCTCAATAGATCTTTATATCTCTCCCATGCATCATAAAGTGTTTCTAAATCCATCTGCACAAAAGAAGAGATATCATTCCTTAACTTGGCCGTTTTAGCCGGCGGAAAATATTTTAATAAAAATTTTTCGGTCATTTGTTCCCATGTAGTAATTGACCCTCGTGGAAGAGAATGTAACCACTGTTTGGATTTGTTCCTCAAAGAAAAGGGAAATAACCGAAGACGGATGGCATCATCAGAAACGCCATTTATTTTGAAGGTATCACAGAATTCGAGAAAATTCGCTAAGTGTGTGTTAGGATCCTCATCCTGCAAAATATCAAACTGAACAAACTGTTGTATCATCTAAATAGTGTTAGGTTTCAGTTCAAAATTATTTGCAGCAATAGCAGGTCTAACAATACTTGACTCAGTTCCTGTTAAATTAGGTTTAGCATAATCATACATAGTTCAAGGAGCGTGATGTTCTGCCGCCTCTGGAGGTAGCAGATTATTCTCAGCCATCTCTTCGATGGTATTAGTTTCGATTTCTTGCTCTTCTTCTATGTAATTTAAGTTGCGCCTTATTTCTCTACGATTTCTGCGAACAGTACCTTCAATATCACTGTCGTAAATCAGGGGCCCCGTCGGGCTCCTCCTAGTCATAAACTAGAGGTATCTATCAAGAACAAATAAAAGAAGGAAAATCAGTAAAGTTAAAAGCAAAATAAAAATAAAAATAAATAGCAAAAATAGAAATGGCTAAAGTAATAAAAATTGAGCATTCTTAATATTTTAGTTCCCCGACAACGACACCAAAAAGTTGATCGTGTATATCAGAGTCTTAAAAATTTATAAAAAGAATGTTCGAGCCTAAAAACTAACTGTGACAACGACTGAGGCAAGTGCTCCTATTGAACAGTAGTATAGCTATGGCAAGACCGGATTGTCGAACCCAAAGGAACCAAAAGTACTAATACTAACTTTCTTTTTTTTATCTAGCCTAAGAATGAAAGGAATTTTTATCTAATCTAAAATTAACTAACAACTAAGCTAAAGATGCAAAGACACAGAGAAGGAAATTGGGGAAATACTTGTGGGAAAAACCAATTGATTAAGACAATACCCAAGGAAGAATCCACCTAGACTTCACTTATTATCTAACTCTGAACCAGACGATTTATTCACTTGACTTGATCCGTAGGATTCCCTAATTTATATTAATACCTCTTTCGAGGCTACTAACGTCTAACCCTAGGATGATTAATTGAAATCTCTTTCTAATTAAAACCCTTAGAATTGCATTAACTCGATCTATGGACTCTCTTATTAGGTTTGACCCTAATTCGGCAGATTTTCGTCATCCTATTTCTAGGGTTGCGATCAACTCCGCTTAATTATGATAGATCTACTCTTAAGCAGGGACTTTTGCTCCACTGCCTAAGCACATCAAAAATTGAATCAATATCCTGAAATATCAAAGCAAGAATTAATAACACATAATTAAGAACAAATCAAGTATTTATCATATAGTTCAAAAAATAATAACAAGATTCATCTTAGGTTTTATCCCCCTCAAGTATTTGAGGGTTTAGTTCATAATAATAAAAGAATACATCTCAGAAGTAAATATAAAACAAAACATAAGAAAAGCCTAAAACCCCCTGAAGGAATTGAAGGAGAGATCCTCCGTCTTGAGTATAACTCCGGCTTCTTGAGATGAATCAACTAGCTTTCTTCGAGTAAATTCCACAATTCTGGCCTCTCTGGCTCGGCTCCTTGGCCTAGCTGGACGCCTAACTGGACCCCCAACTGGACTCCAACTGGACTCTTCTTGAAGGTTGGCCTCTAGGGGTGTTTATATAGGCTTTTGGAATGGCTTTCTTTGCCTCTAAGTACCCTAATCCGAATAAAACTCTTCTTTGTCACGTTAGGGACACGCCCATGGCACACACCAATATGAATTGTGGCCAGGCCGTGTTTGAGACTATTAAGGAGGCACAGCCCAATTTCGTGCTTTGGCCCATTTGGTTCGTTTTAGGCCCTTTTCTTATTCTTTTCATCCTCTGGTGCTCTCCTAAGTATAAAACATGAAAATAAAGGATTAAGAGCACCAAATTACACAATTCAAGGAATAAATCATCCAAAAGTATGCTAAATGCGGGATTAAAATATGTTTATATTACGATTTATCAGTTACGAAAGCATCTACTCAATGTTCGTCTAATGACCTTGTCATAATTGTGTTACCCTAATAGGATATCTTTAATATCTTTGGGATGATATCTACTCTCTTAATATGATCCTATTTTATCTCATGGTAACCATTACGCCTTCCTTCATGAAAAGTCAATTACCATTAAATAGTAATCAAGTCATTCATCATAAAGACAAACAACCCGTGGTTATGTTTATTTTTCATCAACCATGTAATGCAAATGAGAGGACATCATTTACCCATCTCTTGAGCTATGAATTCCATTATTTTGAATGACGCTACATACTACAGAATTTGTAAACCCAATGCACTAGCTTTCAGTTCCTTATCGATTCGAACTTAGGATTTTATTTACATCAAAGTGTATGAGTCACGCATACATAGTTTGCCATACACTCAGGATTTAGGTAGCCACACTATGAACTTCACAAGTGAATAAATCCGTAAATGGATTCAGGATCTATTCTGCTTGGGTCTAGTCCAATGCATTATCAGTCCATTCAGCCATATCTATGTCTCTATCTTCTAGGAGTCGTCTCATCTGATGCCCATGAGAAGGCATCTCCCCAACTGGACTTGATAGATGACATATTTATCTTTCAATCAGTTTGGTCATTTCTGATTAGACTAAGGATATTTTTAGGCTCGTATACTAATACAAACTATATTTATGTATTATGATCCGACCACATAATACCACTTAGTATCAGTTTAAACATTAGACAACCAATGAGCAACATTTGCTTCTATTTTTCTTTGCAAAAAATCACATGAGGACAATAATATAAAGTATATTAATTGTAATAAATGAAATTGTTTTATTAACCAATCTACTCAAAAAAATTACAAGTTTACAAACGAATATACTACACTAAGGGCACCAGATCCAACAATTCTCTCAAACCCCAAGCTTAACAAATGCTTGTCAATTCTGTCATACTAGGCTTTAGGAGCTTGTCTTTGTTTCATTATCATCAGCTATGAAACTCTCTAGCTGTTCAACATATATATCTTCTTTTAGGAAACCATTAAGAAAAGCAAATTTTGCATCAAGTTGATGTATTTTCCACTCCATTCGAGGTACCAAAGCCAACAACAACCTGTTGGTGTCTAGCCTTGCCAATAGTGCAAAGGTTTTAAAGTAGTCCGCACCATACTGCTGATTTAATCCTTAAACTACCAACCTAGATTTCAATCTGATCACTGTTCCATGAACATTCAATTTGGTCCTAAACACCTATTTTACACCAATGACCTTCTTGTGAGTTGGCCTATCAACCAACTTCCAAGTTTGGTTCTTATGAATCATGGACATTTCTGCCTACATTGCTTCTCTCCATCCATTTTCCTATGCAACTTCTTTATGATTGGCAGGCTCCAACACGAGAACATCACACCTTTCATAGAATTCTGAGATAGGTTGAGTGTCTCTCATAGGATGCTATCCATCCTCGAGCCTCTCAGCTTCTGATGCATTCCAAGTACCTTCATCATTAAACTTCACATCCCAGCTCCTTTCTTGATACTGTTATTGTAACATCCCATACCCGACCAAATTGTAGAGTCCAGGAACCAAGTGTAACAGTTTAACCCGAATAGCATAACAACAATTCTAACTCGAATTATTCACAACTTAAAAATCACCAAGCTTAATTTATATTTACCTTATAACTTAACTCTAATATCTTTAGTTATCAACAAGTTTCAAAATATAACTTCAAATAAACTTTCTAAAACTTCTAAGGTTCTTGTAAACAATTTGCCTTATTGGGCATGTATATGTTTATATATACATGTACAACGACTTGGAATTTAAAAATTTAATAAAAGTTCACTTATTTGAACCCCGAGGTATAGCCTCTAAGGAAGCCCCTCTATATACATACACAGTTTCTAAGTTTCACCCAACTCTTAGCAAAATTGGCTCAATCCTTTTCACATATCTAGGACTATGACTATCCTGCATTTCAACAGAAAATTTATAAGTTCGACGAACTTAGTAAGTTTCATATAAAGGGAAGTAATGTGCAAATATAAATCTTTTTGGCTAAGATTTAAGCTCCTTGACATCCATGTTCCTTATTTTTTTGGCCAATGGTTGGCAACATTCAATTGATCCTCACTACTACGTAATTCCTCAGAAATTCCATGTTTTCCACATCTTTGGGTAGCTTTGTCGTCCATCCTTTCTCGGTGTTCTCTTCCACTAAATAGATCTTGGACTGGCCTTTTTATCCATTCGACGGATCCTCAATCAAATTTTGATATGTACACAACCATACTAGTGTGTACTTACACATGCATATTAACTATGCATGGGATCCGCAGCTTTCCTGGCGGACTGGTATATGCGTGTACTATAGAATACCCTTTTTTCTTAGGAAGCTTCTTATCTTTCCAGCTTAATTAAATTAAAACATAACCCTGGCTTACTTAGTGTTCTGTGACTCATATCCCTTGGTTTTTCCAATTACATTCTTTATAAGATTTAGTACCCCAATCATCTGTGAATTCCTCTTTCACCCTTGACCTTCCTCATGAATCAAGAGCGTTTAAATTTCAAATCCCTATTTCTAACTTTTATGACAGATTTTCCTTACCTATCCATAGTCCAACTATGTTCTCACACCTTATGTGTTCCTCGCATTCAATTTCCCGCTAGACAATCTCGTGTTTAACATATCATCGGACTATCCCATGTTTATTGTCTCATCGGACTATCCTATGTTTAACATCCCATCGGACTATCTTGTGTTTATCATCCTATTAGACTATCCTATGATGTCATAGCGTCTTTCAGCTATGGTCTTACATATTATAACCTCATGTTTACTATCCCGACGGACTACACTGGTGGCCATAGTGCAACCATGGTATTACACATGTTTATCATGATGCCATTGCGTTGTTCAACCATGGTCTTACTCATTTCTGTTATGATGCCATAACGTCATTCAGTTATGGTCTGACTTGGTTTAGGCGTATAGCCTCAAATCAGTTCTATGGACTCACCATGATCTTTACTTTTCCCCTCACATTCCATCCGTTCCTCTATTCGCCAACCTATACGTTGAGTTCGAACACCATAGTGCCCCATCCGCAAGGCTTGCAGCTTTGCGCATCACGGTTTGCACTCGGCAAAACCATATGGCGGTATCTAACAAACTCATCCCCTTTTCCCCATTCTTAACTTTGCCTAACCTAGTGCTAGTCCCCCATTTCATATTATGCATGCTCTAAACTTACATACCATGTAGAACCTCATTAAGTGATATCCTACGTCAGTTATTCATGCAGTTATCATCTACTCTTACTATCCGGGTTAACATGGTGATCTCTCGTAACTGCAGCTACAACTAGAGGACAGAATATAGAGACTCACCTTGTTTTTTTACCTTCCTAGGTTAGCCTCTCTGAACACTAATGCTTCCTTCATCCTGACGCCTAAGCATAACAATCATGCTTAGGTTAATCTAAAGGTGTTTAACCTTGAAGACCCAGGTTCCACAATTACCCAGAAACTTTGAGTTTTCTTACTTTACGTCTTTTCTTTAATCTATGAGTTCAAAAGGTTAAGGATTACCATTTCCCAATCCTTCTACTTCTAGAATCAAATCTGCACGATGGCTGCAACATACATGACTTCCTTCAACTATATCATCATCTTCTTCAGAGTGACTGAAGAAGACTTTGCTTAGAGAAAAAGGTTTGGGAAGCATAATTAAGGGGAAATCCCTTCCCCACACCCACACCTATATTTATGCTCTCTAGAAACGGTTTCCACAGAGCATTATCGCCTCTAAATCCTAATTATTATGTCCCCCACTTTGAACCTTCTAGAAGTGTCCTAATCGAACCAGGGTTGGATTACAACCATTCAAATTTCAACCATCAAATTTTTTATTTTTCCTGGTGGGGTCTCACGATCTGCTGATCCTCTCAATCTAGTCTTAATTTTCCTTATTTTTGGGCCAGGCAGTGATGTCCGGGTGTTACAGCTATAATTAACAAAGATACTAGAATATGACCTATTTTCTAACTTCCTTCTTTTTATAACTAGAATAAGTGCATAACATATGCAGCCAAAGATTTTCAAACGTGACTTTGAAGGCTTGAATCCAAACCAAGATTCAAAGGGTGTCACCCCTTTAAAAGCTTTAGTTGGCAGCCTATTGAGCAGATACACAAAGGTATTCACAGCCTCTGCCAAAAAACTTGTTGGCAGTTTCCTTTCAAACGTCAAACACTTGACCATGTCCATCATAGTTCTATTCTTTCTTTCAAAAATGTCATTTTACTGAGGAATATAATTGTTTACTAGTTGATGCTCAATGCCAGCTTCTTTACAAAATCTCTGATACTTCTTAGATGTGTATTCAGTCCCATTGTCTGATCTGAGTATCCTTAACTTGAAGCAAGACTGGTTCTCAACTGCAGCCTTGTACTTCCAAAAAACTTGTGCCTCTTTCAACTTGTGCTTCAAAAAATGAACCCAACAGTACCTTGTGCTGTCATCAATGAACAAAATGAAGAAGTTGTTGCCATTGAGTAAAGATGTTTTCATAGGTCCACATACATCAGTATGGGCAAGATGCAGCTTGCCAATAGCTCTCCATGCCTTGTTTGTTGGAAATGGGAGCCTACTTTGCTTTCTAAATTGACACGCTTCACATACATCACTTTGGTTAACCTCTTTGGACAAGTTTTCAACCAACCCAAACTTATACAACTGACTAAGTGACCTATAATTGGCATGCCCCAATATTTTATGCCATAAGTGAGACTCATTAACAAAACTAGTATAGCCATTTGTAGTCATTAAGTTCCAATCTAAAAGAAAAATCCTGTCATTCATAGCAACTGACACAAGTTCCTGACCTAGTGGATCAAATATCATGAAACCCTTATTCTTAAAAGAAAAATATAGTTTTTTTCTAACAATTGACCAACACTAAGCAAATCTTGATCAATTTCAGGTACATAAAAAAGAACATTTGAAACTATATTTGTACTTGTAAGAGTGTTGATCAAAACATCTCCCTTTCTCTTTGCTTCGATGAACTAGCCATTTCCAATTCTGATCCTCGAGGTGAAACTTCTGTCAATCACTTTGAAGGTGCTATCATTTGAGGTCATGTGGTTTTTGTAACCACTATTAATCAACCAGCTCTTCTTAACATTGTTACTGGTTGCAAAATATGAAGCAGTAAACACAAGCTTCTTCTGAGCTTGATTTCCATCAGTTGCTTGAGCTTGCACATTCTGCTATTGTTGTTGCTTCCCTTTGTCCTTCCAGACTCTCTCCACGTGTTCAAGTTTTTTTTAAGCTCTACATTGAATGTCTAACTTGAACCAATAGTACTTCTCTAAGTGTGTAGTCTTTTTACAATGAGAGCATTGTGGATTTTTTTTCTTTCCACTATCTCTAGACTGTCTCTTATTGACTTCTCTATTCTTTTATTCCAGTTCTTCTTTCCTTTGCTACTTGAAGAACTCAGACTTTCTTTGCTTCTGGCTTGAAATGCACATTCTAAGTGCTCCTCTTGCATGCTTGCTCTTCTTTTCTCTTGAGCATAGATAACATTTGTAAGCTCTGACAGAGAGATTGTTGACAGATCTCTTGAGTCCTCTAGAGATGAAATCTTGGACTCATAGTTCTCAAGGAGAGTTGTGATGAATTTTTCAATAATTCTTCTGTCACTAAATTGATCTCCAAGCAGTCTGATGCTATTGACAATAGCCATGATCTTGTTTGAGTATTGCTTGATTATTTCAGTTTATTTCCTCTTCAAGTTCTCAAAATCTATCCTTAAGTTGATGAGCTATTGTTGCCTTGTCTTCTCTGACCCTCGGTACTCTTCCTTCAGCTTTTCCCAAGCCTGTTTGGGAGTTTCACAGGCTATAATCCTAGTGAAAATCACATCAGACACTCCATTTTACAAGCATGACATGGCCTTGTACTTCTTGTCACATTTATCACTGTGCTGATCTAAGCCATAGTTGGATTGACTCTCAAAGGTGGTGGATCCCTGTCAAAGTGGACCACATCCCAAATATCATAGGCCTGGAGGTAAGTCTTCATCTTCACTACCCAGATGTGGTAGTTTTCTCCAGCAAAATAGGAGGTGAATGTGGTAAGAAGCTTCCTGATGACATTATAAAAGCGATAACAAAAATAGGGTCTCTTTCTCAATAAAAAACACAGACAAGAAAAACAAAGGCCCTCAAAGATAGCAGCTTTCAATACCAATTGTTGGTGTTCATAGAGAAAACAAAACAGAGAACTAGAAAAATATAACCAAAAGAAACTAATGCAAATTGATCTCACAGTTCATTTCATCAAGTATTACATATTTTAAAGTCAATCAACTATCAAATACAAACCAAATGCTAACTACTACCACTAACTATCTCGAAAATTACAAAACATAACTTGTACATAAACTAAACATATCAATCAACACCTAACAAATCAACACATAAACTGACCAAAGTTCAATCTTAAAAAAAATGAATTACATTTGGACTAAACTGAACTAGCATGCACCAAAAAACATTCAGCTGCATAGTTAGCATCATTCAACACTTTGCAAATGAGAATTGTAATGCAGATAATATCATCCTACAAAGTAGGACTTGGCGACAATAATAAAGAGTAGTGTTAGACAAAACACGTTAGCGAACAAAATAAATTAAATATAAATAAACACATATAAAGTAGTGATAGAATAATCTATATTTAATTTACCAAATATGAAAAAACAATCAAATAAGAGTTTAAATCAGAATGAGGAATATGGATTTTACGAAATGTTGAGGCCTGTGAAACACGGTTTCCTTAAGACAGATTTGGCCGCTCCTACGGTACTTGGAGTAACGTTGGTTGAATGTCTCCCAGGATACAACAACAGTAGTGATCACAGTAGTAGCACCTCTACAATGATCAATGAACAAACAATACCTTTTTCTATCACTGGAATGTTTGAAAATACGAAGAGAAAAAGGAAAAGTTTTGAGAGCAACTAAGTTTCGGTAAGAGGAAAATATCAGAGTAATTTCTTGTAAAAAATTCCTTTAGAAATCATGGCCTTTTATAGGCATGGAGAATGTTGGAATTTTGGAAAAAATATCCACAAAATCTACCATTAAATCAATTTGATTAAAAAAAATTAATCAAATTTTTTGGAATCAAATCAATAAGATAATCCTTATATAAGTAGATTATGTCTGCTGAGGAAAATAAATTTGTGTTGGGCTAAAATATTTGTAAGCTCATTTGGGCTTGATCGATCCGAACATTTTGCGTCACCCACATCGTGTGGGTGCACCCCAACCTCGTCGGGTTTGGACTTGCACCCCCCTTGTGCGCGAGGCAAAGTTTCAAGCTTAGTTATTCAACTGTCCTTCAAGAGAGTTCACATATACAAACACATCTCACACTTGGTATTTAACCAATGTAGGATCTAAGCTTTTACTTTTCCTCAACAATATTTCCAAGTAGCTTAATTTGAGCAGCAATTTCTCATTCATCACTCAACCATTTTGATCATATGATATACCGTTGTAAAGGTCTCATGGAGTAGAATATAAAAACATAATTTTATGATTCAACTCTCCACCTTTACCTATTGAGAATATGCCTCAAAGTTCCTATAAAAGTAATTTTCCAACAAGTAGTTCTCTCATAATAGAAATAGATCAAGAAGAACCATGATGGGCATTCGTTGGGTGCCGCCAAAGAATGATTGGGTTAAGATTAACTCGACGGTGCTGTCAAAGGAGTTGAACAAAAGGGCCTTTGTTGGTGGAGTTATTCGTGATAAGCAAGGCAATTGGATAAAAGGTTACTGCAGAAACATTGTTATATGTTCTGCTCTTCAAGTAGAAACATGGGTGGTTTATGATGGTCTTAATATGGAATAGGAAAAGGGTTTCAAGAAGATACTCATAGAAAGTGATAACTTGCATGTGGTGCAACTTCTAAATATAAAAGAGGTGAACTCCAATGTTGGGCTGGTGCGAAGTATTGTTGAACTAAGGGATATACATTGGACTATCAAGTTTTCTCATGTTTATAGATTACAGCTGATTTTATGGCTAACTTTGTTGCATCTTTGGGTCCTGGACTTCATTTGTTTGACCGGCCTCCTACGGGTGCCATAAACTTAGACCACGTTTGGTTCAGTGTAATGGAATGGAGCTATAATGGAATAGAACTATAATGGAATAGAGTTGTAATAGAATAGAATTGTAATAGCAATTTAATTGTTTGGTTGAATGGAACGGAGTAGAACTATAATAGTATTCTTATGTTTGGTTGAATGGAATAAAGTTGTAATAGCATAAGAAAAGAAGCTGAAATGACCAGAGTACCTTTAGCAGAAATTTTGTTAAAAGGATGATTATTGTTATTAAATTTTATTAGGATTATTACTAAATATAATTTAATAAAAAATAATACATAATTTAATCCTATTTTAATAAATCTATTATTAAATATAATTTAACAATAATAATATATAATTTAATAATATTCTTAATATAACAATTATTAAAATATGAATTAATAAAAATAATATATAATATTACAAAATATAATATACAACCTACTTTATTATTTTTAAAATATAATGCATATTTAATGTGCTATAATATTATTAGTAAAATAAATAATTTAACATATATATCATAATCTATATTTTACTTATAGAATAATTTAAAAGAGTAATTTAAAGAATATCTTGTTTGTAACATCCCAATTTAGGGGCTAGTCGGAACAATGGTTTCAGAACCACTAATCCGAGGTTGGAGAAAATTATTTTAACGTAATTTTATGAGTTATAGCATGATTATATAGGTGCATGAAAATTTTGGTGCTTTAATTTTAGCGATTGCATACTTAATTGCGAAAAAGGACTAAATCGCATAAAGTGCGAAAGTTCTATTTCACAAGCTAAAGGTGTCTAAAAGCCATAGAATATTAATTGGAGGTCCCTAGTGTGCAATTAGACCCTTAGATATAGGGTGGACAGCCATAGGGGACAAGGAGTTGATTAATAAGTCAAAGTTGGTAGGAATTTGGTGACTAAATTGATGTTTTATAATAAAATAAAGAAAAGAAAAATATCACCTTTTGTCTCCATCTTCTCCACTGAAAATTAGCAGCAAAATAGTGGTTTGAGAGCTCAAAAAATTTTCAGCAAGCTTTTCTTCTTGCAAGTGCATTAATGGCCATTCTTCGTTAATTTTTGTACTTTTGGAACCCCTAAAGCTTAAGCTAGCGAAAGAGGGGACTATTTTGCAAAGAGGTAGAAAGTTTAGGATTTTTCCATGTGAGCATTTATGTTATTTGCTGCATTTTTATGGAAGAAAATGAGTCTTAGTTGTTAGATAAACAACTTTTGTGAAAGGTGTTTCCATGAAAACACCTAAGAGGACCTCTTTGCAAAGGTTGTAAAATAGGTGTTAAATGTGTGAAATAATGAGTATTGAGAGTTTCTATAAGAGAAATAAATGTTCACCTAAGCTCGTTAAAGGAAGAAATTTGATTAAAATTGATGTACGAGCCTAGGGGTAAAATAGTTATTTTGTGAGAGTCTAAGGGCAAAATGCTAATTTTGCCAAAGTATGATTTTGAAATGCATTGATTAATGTGATAATTAAATGAGCTAGTTTGCTATTGTAGATCAAGAAGAACGAGGAATTAACCTTGACCGAGGAAAGGGTAAGGTATCAGATTAGGTCGGCAAATTGGCCTATTTTGAAATCGAGGTAAGTTTGTGTGCAATAAATTCAACATCATGTTATTAAGTTTCTAAATGCTTGGTGTTAGTGATGTTGTATAATATTTCTATGAATTTGAGTAATGATGCTGAATTAGAAATGATGAGAATTGTGATGTAGAAGTCCCGGTTGGACTTTAATAAATGAGTGAATAATATCATCAAGATTTGAGATGGGTATGGTCCCGTACAAGACCATGTCTGGGACATGGCCTCGACACCGAATTGAGATCCCGATAAGACCATATTTGGGATATGGCTTCGGCATCGAATATGAGAATCGTATAAGACCATATCTGAGATATGGCATCGACAATCGATATGAGATCCCGTATAAGACCATATTTGGGACATGGCATCGGCATCTAGAGGTGACCCCATGTAAGACCATATCTGGGATATGGCATTGGCGTCGTATTTATGTGAATACTGATGAATATGTATCTTCGAGTATCCCCAAGTAATCCAATGGGTAAATAGCTAAGTTTATAATAGAGATGAGATTAGTGCTAAAGCTATGTGATGAAGTGATACAGGTACACGTGAGTAATTCATGAGAAATGTTTACGATATGAGACATGATATGAAATTGTTAAGAGTAAGCATGAGTAAGTTATGGCAATGTGTTTAAGACTTTGTGATTTATTCAATGCAATGGATGGATGCCATTATGAGCCTTTATGTTGTTATTTATTTCATGCAAACTTACTAGGCTTTATAGTTACCCCTCTCATTTTCCTTTTCCTTGTAGTATTGCCAAGATAACTCGGGGATCGTATGACGTCGGAGTTCGAAAATCACACTATCAACTTCTCTTTGGTATAGCAAAGTTAGATTTATTTTGAGTATGGCATGTATAGGACTTGGTTATTTTGTTATGTCATATTTGTTAGCCATGGTGTTGGCTATTAATGTTGTTCAATTCATTTTGTAAATGGTCATTGGAAGTTGGCCAATACTTGACAAGTTCATATTTATAAATGATGATGAAATTCATGAAATGCATGTTTGTGTGGATGTCCTGATTTGGTATAAGTGTGGTTGCTTGTAGGGTGGCAAATGGCTTGGTAGATAGTCTTACAAATGTCCACACGGGTAGACACACGGGCGTGTGTCTAGGCTGTGTGTGACACACAGTCAGCCTCATAGGTGTACTGATAGGCCGTTTGTCCCCATGCTTGCTAGGTTGACAAGTCAAAATACCCAGTAGTAAACACACGGGCTGAGACACGGCTGTGTGTCTCAACCGTATGGGAGACACGGCCTAAGACACGGGCATGTGCCCAGGCCGTGTGAGGTCTGCACCTAAAATTAGGAATTTAATTCAACACACGGTCTAAGGACACGGGCGTGTACCTTGGCTGTGTGACCTTATTGAGATGCTGGCGTCATAAACAGAATGTCAAGGTTTTCACACATGGGCGAAGACACGGGCGTGTCATGGCCATGTGAGGGACACGGACTATAGACACGGGTGTGTGTCAGGCCGTGTGAAAACCCCCGTAGGTTCGAATTGGAAAATAAATCCACACGGGTGTGGAACACGGGCATATGATATGCCACACGGGCGTGTCTCACCTTTCACACGGGCATGTGGCCCTGTTTTGTGTCAATTTTTTTTAAAAGTTTCCAATTTGGTCCCGAATCATTCCAGTTGCAAGTTTAGGGTCTTGTCGACCTATAATGAGGACATTATGGTTTTGAATGAAAATTTTTAATTTGGAATAAAGTTATTAAGGATCGATGTTGTATGATTGAGTAAGTTAAGTATGGTAATGCCTCGTACCCGGTTTAGGTGTCGAATACGGGTAAGGGGTGTTACATTGTCTCAAATATTTTTACTCAGAAATAGATGTTGAAATACAACAAAAGAACTAATAAAATTGTTATGTTGTATATATATATTTTTAACGTATTTTCATTAATTTATTTATGCTGCTAGACGTGTATAATATAAGAATCTCATGTAAAAGTAAAAATGAATATTATAGATTTAATATTTGTAATCACAAACTCTCATGCAACTTCATTTTTACATGTGCCAAACTTCATAAAGAATATTGATTGAAAGTATCTATTCACCAAGAATAGCATTAAGGTTCCTTTAAAATATTGACCGAGAGTATTCTATAGAATCAAATATGATAATACAAGGATATTTTAATATAATATATATTAATGGAAAATTATTGAACATATAAAGCTTCCCTGCATCAATGAATGTATTTTAGAAGCTGGAAAATGCAAAGCAAGAATACCAATAGATTGAATATACTTGAATAACATGCAACCATTGACTCCTCTTCTTGAAAATTTGTAAAACTTTTGCAGTTGCAATCAATGGAAACTCAGTCTCCCAAGCTACCCATTTGTCCAATGCTCCATAAACTCTCTTTTTCATTGGGAAGTTGAGAAACCTACTTTTACATATAGAATCAGTGTATATCTTTATCTTTAAATACCAAATACATACTATAACTAAAAACTATACCCAACATAAAGAATGCTCTATAAATTTTCCAATACATGAACTTATACAGACACGCAAATATGCATCAGGCATAACAAGGTGATAGATGCAGGTGAGAAGATTATGGGGATGTTATAAAAAGACTCTATGCTTGCATCAAGCTTTTGAGTTATTGAGGGTTTTTTTTTCCAATTTTTATGCCAATCTCATCTGCACGTTCTATGGATCAAAAGCACAAAATAACACTCAAGTACATGCAACATTCTAACTCCTAAAAACCATGGATTTAAAAATAGGACTAGTGGTTGAACTAATCAGACCACTGGTTCCCGGTTCAACCGCCTGTCCGGTTTTAATTAAATGAATTATTAAAAATTCATAAAAATTTTAACAAAATTATTTAAAAAAATTATAAAACCGGTTCAAGCACTGATTCAACCAGTTCTTTATCTTTGTTCAATCGGTCCCGAATGGTTCGCTTAAAAGCCAGTTCAACCCCTTTGTCAAACCGGTATATTGGCCAGTTTCTGGTCCGACTAGTAGGTCTGGCCCGGTTCCAACAGCCATGCTAAAATCTCCAAAATGAATTTATGGGCACCAGACTTGATCTTATAATCTACAAGTTCGTGTTAAAAAGGGATCTGATTACCATTTCGGAGCACAATCAAGACAAAAAAAGAACATGTTTCTTTTCACATCTGAGAAACAAATATTTTAGCTTACTACATGAGAAACGGTGAACTCACAATCTTGTTAAATCCAATAAATTAGTTACAGCAATAGGAAAATGACCAACAATGGATACAACATACACTTCCCTGTAAAAGAAAATAGTAATAATAACAATTCAAGGTCAGGGTCAATACAAGCCAACAGAATAACATATAATAGTGAATCAAGGCAGAAAAGTAGTCACTTGAATATCTTTCAAGTAGCCTCTAAAATGAGATAAGATACAAATCGAAAAAAAGAACACATAGAATGAGAAACCAAAAAGTGTTTGAATTCAATCATGGCAGAACAGTATTCACCTTGGCATCTTTCCCCTAATCCGTAATGTAAGATATAACATAAATGTGAATGAAACATAGAATGTTGAATCAATGGTGAAATACATTTGCATTGTTCATTAGATAAACAAAGGCATTAGAATTCAATCATGGCAAAACGGTATTCATTTCGGCATCTTCCCCCCAAACCGTAACATAAGATATAGATACAAGTTGGAATGAAATATAGAACAAGAATCAATAGCAAAAGGCATTTGCATTGTTCATTAGATGGCATTTGTGAAGCAAAGACACATCCCTTTCACTAATAAGCATATTAAGGAAAAACAGAATGCATAGCATATATGATACATACAGTTCAGTAACAACTCTATAGTCTTCTTGAGTCGAACATGTTACACCAGACCAAAGCGGTAAATCACCATCACCACAAGGATTGTCCCCGATCCATGCATATACAACTCTCCATCCAAGTGATGCTTTTATCTCATTTAAGGCTTTTACCGCAATAAAACTAACCAAATATCAACCCATTGCATCAGAACATATTTATGCTCTATTTTAATTTTCTTAATGATGATAGCTTCAATTCTCACAAAATCTGGAGTATTAATAAACATCAGATGTTCCTAAAAACCAACTTTAAATTTCTAATTGATAAATTTAAGCTGCTCCACAAGAATTCAAGCTAAATGAGTAGTGTGTTAAAAGTTGGCTAAAAAAGACGAAAACACAAGTGAAGAACCAAGCAGAGCACAATTACTAAAAGAAACAGTTAGTTTGGACCCAAAAGAACATTGGAGATTTTACTTTATATAAAAATGACACAAGTGAAGATGTTTGGGATTTACATTCTGTAAAATCTACCTGCATATCTGCTCATATAATTCACATCTGATACAAGACTTGAGTTTAGAAATTCAATTGAGAGAACTTTACTCATTCAAATTGCATCTACATGCATGTCTATCCTCATGAGTCGAATAATTGATAAGGTGAATTTGGCCAATACCTGGCATTCCTTATGTGACTCGGCTTTTGAAATAACCCTAAAAATAATAATTTTCTTAAGATTTGGGCATCGTTTGAGTAGCTCCTCAACCCTCCTCCCTTTTTCTTCTCCTGAAAAATACAAAACGGTATACATATACAAACAAATATCTGGTAGGGGAAAACATATGCAAAATTGATTAGCTTCAGGTACTGTACCTGAAGGAGAATCAAATTGGATGAACTGATTCACTTTGTCTGTGATTTTAGCGGAATCTTTGAGAGGAGGAGTTTGACTCGAAGAATGAATCGATCTCCTCATGAACAGTTGCAGAATCCATTTCAATTCCCCTTGGACAAATCATCAGAAACAAAAAAAAAATCAATCAAAATGCAAAACAAACCCTAGTTGAATTGAACTTACAACAAAATCCAGTTCATTTGGCCTTCAAGTTGATTTGCTTCCTTTTAGGTTGATTTGAGCTTGAGATTTTCGAATGACCAAAGAAAAAAAAATTGAAACCGTTGAGAAATTTCAGTCTAAGAAAGGGTATTTTCGGAGGAGAAAATAAGGGTCATTCGATGGAGAGGTTGGAATAGCCAATTCGACACCTGCTCCCCTGAATGGCTATTTGGCAATTTTTAGAATGAGCCTGGAATCGCCATTCGACATTTTGAGCATTCAACCAACCAAACGACTGTTTTCCTATAGAGTTTTGAACCGTATCATAATGGAATAGTCATTACATTGAACCAAACAGAGTGTTAATTTTAAGTGATATTCTTGGAATTTCCCATGAAAGGGATTGTGTAATTTGAACATTTTAGTTGGATAATATCCTTTTCTTTTCAAAACAAAAAAGTAATTTTTTAAAAAATATATAAACATATCTGTCTTCGATAACTACATCTGAATTCAATAAACGTAAATTAAAATATTAAGTAATCATTTAAAAAACTTAGCAATTTGCAGTCATATAATTTGATGCCAAATTCTGCAAGTTTTTTTTCTCTCTTTTTTTGGAAATGGAAAACCAGTGAGGCAAGATAAGGGGTAGGCTATGGCAATAATTTCCCAACAAACTTGAGTGTGACAATATTAAATTAATTAAATAAAAAGGTTTCTTTCTCACCCACCTTCGTGTGATAAAATATATGTCCCCTGCTCCAATTCAAGAGCTGCTTTTACATTATATTGAAAGGTTATGTGCTTTCATTCCCATAATTTCTTTGCTTGCCTCCTCCATTTAACGCTTTCAATGATGTATCGACCCTTTATTTAGTTTTGCTTTAGCTTTACTTCAAATACAATCCAAACCCAACTTCGTGTGATAAAATATATGTCCCCTGCTCCAATTCAAGAGCTGCTTTTACATTATATTGAAAGGTTATTTGCTTTCATTCCCATAATTTCTTTGCTTGCCTCCTCCATTTAACGCTTTCAATGATGTATCGACCCTTTATTTAGTTTTGCTTTAGCTTTACTTCAAATACAATCCAAATCTGAAATGATTTTTTACTTGTTTCATACTTAGACTTCTCAACCTTTTTTATTTTAAATATTGTATCAGATGGGAAACAAAAAAACCAACATTTTACACAAAAATCTTCCTCACAATGCAAACTTAATATTGTATGATTGAAAAAAAATTATGTACAAAATTAAACATAAATCAAACCCTTCACTCTCCAAGTTATATCCAATTAAACAAATTGAAAGAGAAATTTGAAGGGCAAAAGGCAATCCTATAGCTAATTGAGTGATATACTACATTAATTAATTAAGCTTTTTCATCATCGTCATCATCGTCATCATCAACAACTTCATAAAAAAATGGATCCTTAAGCAGCTCGGCGGCAGACGGCCTCGACCTAGGCTGAGCCAGGCATCTCTCGATGAATGCTTTAACATCTTCATCTCTAACCTTGCTCATGGCTTGAGGCCTCAAACCACTTGAAACTTTCTTGTAAATCTTGGCTACATTTTCACATTCACTATAAGGGATTTCCAAGGTCACCATCTCTAGCAGACACATCCCGAATGAGTATATGTCGATGAGCTCGGTGTAATGTTCCTCGTACAACTCCGGCGCCATGAATTCCGGTGTCCCGAGGATTGAATGCGCTAAATGGCTCTTCCCCACAATCGCAGCCATTCCCAAATCACCAATCTTAACCTATACTGCTCATCAAATTGCTAAGATTTTACACATTAAAATCTACTTTACAAAACCAACCGGGATCGTAAAGCATACCTGACCAGTGTTGCCATTCACAAAAACATTGCTGCAATTAAGATCTCTGTGGATAATACAAGGATCGTGAGTATGCAAATAATCCAAGCCTTTCAAAATCTGCTTTGACCATTTCTTCAATGCCTTTATTGAAACTTGCCTATGTTTTTTCCTATACTCCCTCAAATTCCCGGAAGTGCAAACTTCAGTTATGAAGTTCAATGTGTTATGTTCCTCGTCTCGCCAAACATTGTACAACGAGATTATGTTCTTGTTGGTTAACGATCTTAAAAGACGAACCTCCGAATAAAGCCTGTCGATCATCGAGGGATCGTTGGAGAAGTTTCTTAGTTTGACTTGGTTCCATGCAACTTCAATGCCTTCTTCTTGATCAAATGCTCGGTATACTTTTTTGACAGCTCCCGATCCCAGAAGTTCACTGTAACGACCGTAACGGCCGGTCGGATCGATCTCGACAAAGGGTTCGGAATCCTTGTCGGATTGGTCTTGATTCACACCAGGCATCTGATCATGAAAATCATGCAATTACATAAGTGAAAAATATTCAAAAAAGAAAAAGATCAAGAGAAGAATCTTAAAAACCGTGAATAACCCATAAAACCTAAGACTCGTTAAAGCTAAACAACAATTTATTTCATCAAAAACTAAAGCTTCAAGTCTGAAGAGAAAAAAAAGAATAAAAAAGGGTTTATTGAGAACTCACCATTAAAAAGAACAGATGCGGAAGAAAAATAGTGTCACCAAACACATAATAAAGGGTTTTGAAGATAGTATTTATAGGAGAGATTCTTTTAGATTACAAATTAGGTGGAACAAAAAGAATATAAATGGCATTTTATCAAAGCTGTGGACTTTCAAAATTTAATTAAATTATTTGAGTCAATTTTAAAATTTAATTTAATTATTTTATTTTAAATGGAAAAGTTGAATCAATTATTAAATTTGATCGCATTGACATATAGTTTACATATGCTTCATGGATAATATTTTATAATTTTTTAAAAAATTGTCAAAATTTTAATAAAAATAATGATTTAGTCATTTTTTTATATTTAAAGTGATAAAAATATTTAAAGCTAAAATGATAAAGGAACTAAATATTTCAGATTAATTATGCGAATATAAATTTATAAAATTTTTACGCCAAGAGTGCTCTGCATAGAGTCCTAGAGAAAGCAGTAACTGCTACGGCTAGGGATGGCGGAAAGCGGTGGTGACGATTGAAAAGAGAGGGATGAGATTTCCCTTCTAGCAGAAGAACTTGTACAATTATCTGTCAAAGAGTCGACTGTAACTCCAAGTGAAAAACCATCTCTGATTTGCATAATTTGGACAAAGAAGCTGTACAACCTAGAAAGTTTTAGGGCACAGATGAAAAGTATATGGAAGACAAAGAAGAAATTTGATATTCAGATCGTAGGGCAGAATTTATTTTTGATTGCATTTGATTTAGAAGAAGATCTGGAAACGGTTATGGAGGGGAGGCCTTCGCTTTTTCGAAAAAGCCTAATTTTATTTAATAGAATCACCCAGCCGATGGAGAGGGCCCAAATTAGGCTCAATTCTTCACCGTATTGGATAAGGATAGGTTCGTGTTTACCAGAATTTGATAAAAAAAGATTTACTACATGCCATTGGTGTTACTTTTGGTGGAGTGATTAGATCTGAAATTAATGGAGATTTATGTTGCCTCAGAATTAATCTTGATGTGTAGAAACCCCTTTGACGTGGTATTTTTATCTCAACTAATAATATGAATAAATCATGGATTTCTTTTAAGTATGAAAAGTTACCCATGTTCTGTTTTGGATGTGGAAAAATGGGGCATGGTATTGACTGTCATGAGTCTGATCCTGCAGAAAAAAAAATAAAATTAGAATTGATCCACCATTCACGTCGGCTTTAAAAGCAGAATCGAATTTAATTGGAAAGGAAAGTATGAAATTTAATGCTTTCTCAAAAAAGGGGAGGGCCCAGTGTTCTTATACAGGAGGTGCAGAGATACAAGCAATGAAAGGGAAAACAATTGAAGAGGGAAATAGCATGAACGAGTTACTGTTTAAAAAGCTACAATGGAATGATGGGGAGGAAAAGATTAAGCAAAATGAGGACAAATCTAAAATTATAGAAGATGTTCAGATAGATGTTAGCAATAACAAGAAAATAAACATTCCAGATTTAGCTACGAAGGCAAGATGGAAAAGGATAGACCTGGCACAAAAGATGATGAAAAGAAAGGACGAATGTAGCACAAGGAAGAGGAAATCTCCAGAAGTTGGAATTGAGAATTGTTGTGAATAAGAAGTACATGAAGATGGAACAAAAAGGCTGAAAAAAGAAGGAAAAAAGCTCAATGGAGAAGTTTTATCAGAAGAAGTATTTGAAACTATGGAGCAAGATGATGCTTCACAATTTATGAGATCAGCGGCTGCCAAAAGGCAAGCCGACTGGACACAATGAAAAGCATAAGTTGGAACATTCGTGGGTTGGGGAGTCCACGGGCGACTAGGAGGCTGCGGTACTTCTTAAAGTAACAGAATCCCACATGGTCTTCTTAATGGAGACAAAAATTGATAAGCAATGCATGGAAAAGGTCAGGAGGAGTTATGGCTTTTCGAATGGGATCGAGATTGAAGCTGAAGGCTCACGTGGAGGCATATGTCTAGTATGGAAGGAAGATATCAAAGTCACTTTAAGGAGTTTTTCTAAGAACCACATTGATGTAATGGTTAAGGAGGAGAATACTAATGTAGAATGGAGATTTATAGGGTTCTATGGCTCACCTTATATTAATTGCAAGAATGATTCTTGGACTCTACTAAGGAAATTGGGAGAAGACCAGAGTCACCCATGGCAAGTAAAGGAGAATTTCAACGAAATAATGTACACATTTGAGAAAGTTGGAGGGACGCCAAGAGACGAAAGAAAAATTGAGGCATTCCAAGAGACTTTAGAAGATTGTCAATTAGAAGATATAGGGTATTCGGGGGTCTGGTTTACATGGGAAAGAGGAAATTTTGCAGAAACAAATATCAAAGAAAGACTTGAAAGAGGAGTTGTGAATGAGAACTGGAAGAGTCTTTTTCCAACAGCAGTATTCACCATCTACCCCAGTCAATGTCAAATCATTGTCCACTTCTTTTAAATACAAAAGGCAAAAACATCTATGTGGGAAATTCACAATTTAAATTTGAGGCGTGGTGGACCACCGAGGAATCTCTAGAGGAAGAAATAAAGGCATCGTGGGAATCCACTATAGGCACAATTTTAGAGAAATTGGAAAAGCTACAAGAAAACTTGAAAGAATCGGCAGGATCAATCAAAAAAGAGAGAGAGGGGTTAAAGAGAAAGTTGACTAAGGAATTGGAAATGTTAATGGCAAAAAAGAGAGATGATGATACAATAGCGAAGATTATCAAAACCAAGGTCGATTTGAATATGGAAATAGACAGAGATGAAATTTACTAGGAACAGAGGGCAAGGGCAAACTAGCTTAAAGTAGAGGATAAGAATTCGGCCTTCTTTCATAAGTTTGCCTCATCTCGGAGGAAAAAAAATACAATTTCAAGGTTGCAGCTTGACGATGGAGGAGAGGTTACCGAAGAAAGTAAGATCGCCGAAGCTGCTACCCTATACTTTCAGAAGTTATTTATGTCAAATGGAGTTGGGGATCTATCTCATCTATTGCAAGGAATTGAGATAAGTATTTCGCCAGATATTAATGCTGCCCTATTATCAGATTATACAGAAGAAGAAGTGTTTTTCGATGTAAAGGGAATGGGGGCAACAAAAGCACCAGGACCTGATGGATTTTCGGCATTATTTTTTCAATGATATTGGCATATTATAGGTACAGAAGTTATTACTTTTTTGTCTTGGAATTCTAAACAATGATCAGAATCTTGGAAAGTTAAACTCCACAGATATTGTACTCATTCCAAAAACTCAAAACCCCGCCAATCTAGCCAACTTCAGACCAATTAGCTTGTGTATTGTTCTATACAAAATTGTGGCAAAAACAATTGCCAATAGGTTGCAAGAAGTAATTGGGGGATGCATAGATGCGGCTCAAAGTGCTTTCATCCCTGGAAGGCTAATTTCTGATAATGTTTTACTCGCTTATAAAATTCTACACAAGTTTCAGCAAAAACGTACGGGGAAAAAAAGGATATATGGCGGTCAAACTTGATATAAGCAAAGCTTATGATTGGGTTGAATGAGGTTTTCTAAAGGAAGTAATGATGCGGATGGGTTTTGGAAAAGAATGGGTGGAATTAATTTTGAAATGTATTACCACAGCGTCGTATGCGGTTAACATCAATGGAAAGATAGAAAGAATTTTTCAAGCTACTAGAGGTTTAAGGCAAGGTGATCCTCTTAGCCCTTTTCTTTTCCTATTATGTAGTAAGGGATTGTTGGCATTAATGAGATTGGCTATGAAAGGGGGTCTGATAAAAGGAGCAAAGGCAAGTAGGAGAGGGTCAGCGATTTCACATCTACTCTTTGCAGATGACTGTATACTGTTTGGGGAAGCAACAAATAAAGGAGCGAGGCTGCTAAAAGGAATTCTAAGGAATATGAAAGATGTTCTGGCCAATGTGTAAACTTTAATAAATCTACAATTTTCTACCGCTCGAACACATTGAAAGAAAATAAAAGGGAGATATTGACAATTTTAGGAGTACGGTCTTCAACAGATATGGAAAAGTAATTAGGTCTTCCCAATGTGGTTGGCAGACGAAAAAATGAGTCTTTCCAAAATATTAAAGAAAAGGTCCAGACTAAAATCAAGGGATGGAGTAGCAGATTTTTATCACAAGGAGGCAAAGAGGTTTTCATTAAATCAGTACTTCAAGCTATTCCGACCTATGCTATGTCTTGTTTTCTACTTCCAAATTCCCTTTTGTGGAGAAATTGAGAGGATCATTGCTAATTTTTGGTGGCAAAAAGCACATGGGAATAAAGGCATTCATTGGTGTCAATGGCAACATATGTGTCAATCAAAAGACGAGGGAGGAATGGGATTTAGGAGTATGGCTAAATTTAATGTGGCTTTATTAGGTAAACAAGGTTGGAGAATTCTAAACAATTCGAACTCGCTTGTCGCACAAGTATTAAAAGCAAAATATTTTTCGAATGAGGGTTTTCTAAATTTGCGTTTGAGGTAAACCGGATAGCTTACCTTTACTGATTTCTTCTATGACTGCTGAGAAATACATGAGAAAAGGGTATGAGTCCTATCTTGTATTTGTGTTGAATACCCAAGAGTCAGAAGTAAAGATTGAGTCAATGCCTATGGTATATGAGTATCCAGACGTGTTTCCAGAAGAGTTACCTGGATTGCCTCCAGCTAGGGAAGTTGAGTTTGGTATTGAGTTGGTCCCTGGTACGGCACCTATTTCGATTTCCCCGTATAGGATGGCACCGTTAGAGTTAAAAGAGTTGAAGGTTTAGCTACAAGAGTTAACGGATAAGGGTTTTACGAGACCGATTTATTCTTCGTGGGGTTCTCTCGTACTTTTTGTGAAAAAGAAAGACGGGTCGATGAGATTATGTATAGACTACCGATAGCTCAACATGGTTACAATTAAGAACAAGTATCCTTTGCCAAGATCGACGATTTGTTTGACAAATTCAAGGGAGCCACAATGTTTTCTAAGATAGACCTGAGGTCCGGTTATTACCAGCTGAGATTTAAGGAACAAGATGTACCGAAAACTGCATTTCGGACGAGGTATGGCCATTATGAGTTTCTCATCATGCCCTTTGGCTTAACAAATGCTCCCGCCGTGTTTATGGATTTAATGAATCGTATTTTCTGCGTAACACCCCTAACCCGTAACCATCGTCGGTCTAGGGTTAAAGGCATTACCGAACATATCGAAACTTTTATAAACATTTCACATACAAGATATAACATCATCATATCATAGCCAAACATATACATATAGTCCCTTTTAAAGGTCTACGAGACCTTAATTAAGCCTTGGGAAGGGGTTGGCATTAAACTGAGTTCATAAAAAAATTTCCGAAATTCAAACCTTTTTCAAAGTTACAGAGGTCACACACCCATGTGGGTAGGCCATGTGCCTCACACGGCATCAGACACACCCGTGTGTCCAAGCCGTGGCAAAACAGGGCATACCTACAGACTTGTCCACAGGGCCGTAAACACACCCGTGTGCTTCACCCATGGTCGAAACTGACTTGCATCACACGGCCAGTCACACGCCCGTGTGTCTAGCTCGTGGTTGACACTGACTTGTTTTGAATTACAAATTTAAGAGACACTGTCGAGCCACACACCCATGTGCTCGACCGTGTGGGCAAATATAGGCCATTTGCAAGGCCAATTTGTCACCCATTTAGGGCCAATCCTACAAGCACAAACAAACACATTTCATACCCTCAAAATGCAACCAAATCATACCAATAATGTCCATCTTTTCTAACCATTCAAATGCATATCAAACATACCAACTTATGCACCATTTATCACATTTTAACTTTAAACATGTCTAAACAAACACCGTCCAAAAACTTACCAATTCAATATACTAACCATTCATCAATAATATACCAACTTTGCATCTCAAAACATAATTGACATTTACCATATTCACAACCATTATCAAGCCATATCACATGGCTAATTGCATCAAACACATAGACATCAATTGCCTAAATTACAACTACTCATCAAACAATCATAAAGCCTATACATGCCATATAACCAAGTCATAAAGTGTATAATTACCAAAATCATTAGCCAGATAGTGTGATGCGATCTTCGCTGACTTCCAACCCGAGCAAATCTCCGAAAATCTATAAGCATAGGAAAAACACACAGAGTAATCTTTGAAAGCTTAGTAAGCTCGTATCTTAATAAACTTAACATAACAAATGATTTCATTACAATGTCATAAACATGATATGCTATCTCACATGTCAAAACACAACTTATCTCAAGTTTATAACACAATTTCATATCAAATCATCACCATTCAATAATATACTTACTTATTTACTAAATTTAGCTTTCCCAAGCTTAGTCAATTTGATTCTCATATAACATTCCATTCTCACTTTCATATATCCAAATGAGCACATTCTGTAAATAACATATCTAATCACATATAATTCTCATACAAATCTCATATCATCACTTATATTTAAATTCACCTTTCTTTCATATAATATTTGACAACTTCACTTACACTACCTATATATCACATTTTTATTCATTTGTTCTTGTTTCATTTCCACATATTCATATTTCATTTACAAATACATCACATAACATGCTTTGCACATTTATACTTACCTTTCATTATCAAATATTGTATACCTTCCAACGTACCTGAATCGGAATGCCATTCACCTAATTACTTATTTCTCAGAATGCCCATTGAACCATTCGAAATCAATAAGGATATTCAGATAGTCGGAAATCTCGTACAATGCCAACATCCCAGACATGGTCTTACATGTAATCACATATCGATGCCACTATCTCAAACAGGGTCTTACACGAAATCAAATACGATGCCAATGTCCCAGACATGGTCTTACACGTAAATCACAAGTCGATGCCATCGTCCCAAACGTGGTCTTACACGAAATCACGTATTGGAATCCTATTTCATGACATATGTATCCTATACTATTCCTAGGGTTCGTACGAGGCTTTTCAATTGTCGTCACGTTATCAGAATTTCTCGTATTTATATATTCTTCTTCTCGAACATCTCAATATCATAGTGACATATATATATATCTTACTCAATATACATACATTTGCATTACCATTCGGCATTAAATTAAATCATAATAATATTATGCATTTAAAACATAATTCTGTAATGTCTATTAAAATACGAACTTACCTCGTTCGTTGTAACGACGAATTAGGTCGACTAATCCGATATTTTGATTTTCCCTCGATCTAGATCTGAATTCTGTTTTTCTCAATCAAATAAAGCACAAAACTTGGCCAAATATTGTAGCTTCCATGACTGTTCATCTTTCTCATTTTTTGTGGAAGATAATGAATAGACTGATGAAATTTGGTTTTATTTTATTTATTATCATTATTTACCTTTTTACTAAATTAACCTTTAAAATTAATCAAATTTACACAAATGCCAAACCAAATATCATCCACTAACTCACAATTGGATTAATTATCACATAAGGACCTTTCCTTTAATGTTTTATAGCTATTTGACACTTTTAACTTATAGAACCCAACTTTTACGCTTTACGTGATTTAGTCCTTTTTACCGAATTAACCACTTAAACGATAAAATTTCTCTACGAAAATTTCACACAACTTTAATATCATGCTGTAAATATTAAAATAGTAATAAAATAAATTTTTCAATGTCGGATTGTGCTCCTAAAACCACTGTTTTGACTAGGATCTAAACCGGGTTATTACATTCCGATCGTACTTGGATAAGTTCGTTGTGGTTTTTATCGATGATATATTAATTTATTCTCATGATGAATGAGCACACGGAGCATTTGAGAACTATTTTGCAGACTTTAAGAGATAAGCAGTTGTTTGCTAAATTTAGCAAAAGTGAATTTTGGCTTCGAGAAGTCAGATTCTTAGGACACATCGTGTCGGGCAATGGAATTAGAGTTGACCAGAGTAAGATATCGGTTATCATTGATTGGAAACTGCCCAGGAATGTGTCTGAGATTAGAAGCTTTTTGGGCTTAGCAGGATACTACAGACGGTTTGTCAAAGGATTCTCTATGATTGCTACTCCTATGACAAGGTTGCTATAGAAAGATGTCAAGTTCGAATGGACAGAGAAGTGCCAACAGAGTTTTGAGAAACTAAAAGCATTGTTGACTGAAGCTCCAGTATTAGTGCAACCGAAACCGGGAAAGGAATTTGTGGTGTATAACGATGCGTCCTTAAATGGACTGGGGTGTGTACTTATGCAAGAAGGCAAGGTAATAGCTTATTCTTTGAGACAGCTAAAGCCACACGAGAAAAACTATTCGACTCACGATTTAAAGCTGGTCGCTATAGTATTCACACCAAATATTTGGAGACACCATTTGTATGGCAAGAAATGCCGAGTATTCACCGACCACAAAAGTCTAAAGTATTTGATGACTCAAAATGAGTTAAACCTACGGCAGCGGAGATGGTTAGAGCTGATAAAGGATTATGAGTTGATAATTGACTATCAACCTGGAAAGGCGAATGTGGTCGCTGATGCTTTGAGTAGGAAGTCATTGTTTTCCTTGAGGGATATGAATACCCAGTTGTCTGTGACTAACGATGGTTTGATTTTAGCCGAGTTGAGAGCGAAACCAATGTTAAGAGATCTACGAAGCTCAAAAAGGTGATAAAAAATTGCAAGCTAAGACAAATCAGTGTGAGACGGGTATAGAATCAGATTTTTGGATTAGCTCAGATGGCTTTTTAATGTTTCAAGACATAATTTGTGTACCCAAAAATGACGAGCTTATTTAGAAGATTTTGCATGAAGCATATAGCAGTTGTATGTCTATCTATCTGGGTAGTGTGAAAATGTATAATGACATGAAGAAAATGTATTGGTGGTCGGGAATGAAAAGAGACATCTCAGATTTTGTCTTTAAGTGTTTAATTTGTCAGCAAGTGAAAGACAGACACCAAGTACCTTCGGGTTTACTTCAGCCCGTGATGGTTTCCGAGTGGAAATGGGACCGTATTACCATGGATTTTGTGTCTGGTTTGCCGTTGACGCCAATGAAGAAAGATGCCATTTGGGTTGCGGTTGATAGGCTTACAAATCGACTTATTTTATATCGGTGCGTACCGATTATCCACTTGAGAAAAAGGCCGACCTATATGTTTCCAAAATTGTGAGACTTCACGGGGTACCTTTATTGATCATTTTCGATAGAGAATCGAGGTTCACATCACAGTTTTGGAAAAAGTTGCAAGAAGCATTGGGGACGAAACTAAATTTTAGTACGGCTTTCCATCCGCAGACCGATGGTCAGTCGGAAAGAGTGATTCAAATTCTTGAAGATATGTTGCGATGTTGTGTTCTTGAGTTCCAAGGCAGTTGGGAAAAGTATTTACCACTGGTAGAGTTTGCCTACAACAATAGCTATCAGTCAAGTTTGAAAATGGCGCCTTATGAGGCTTTGTATGGGCGTAAGTGTCGAATGCCCTTGTATTGGTCCGAACTTAGAGAAAATCAGATACACAAGGTTGACTTAGTCAGAGAAATAGAAGAGAAAGTAAAAGTGATTCATGACTGTTTGAAGGCTGCTTCGGATAGACAGAAATCCTATGCGGACTTGAAACAGAAAGAGATTGAGTTTCAAGTAGGTGATAAGGTATTTTTGAAAGTATCTCTGTGGAAGAAAGTCCTCAGATTTGGTAGGAAAGGAAAATTAAGTCCACATTTTATTGGACCTTATCAGGTGACTGAGAGAATTGGACCGGTAGCTTATCGACTAGTCGTGCAATTCGAGCTAGAGAAGATCCACGATGTATTCCATGTGTCTATGTCGCGCTGTTATCGTTCTAACCCATCACATGTAATTTCACCAACAGAGGTTGAGATTTGTTCAGACATGACCTATGGTAAAGAGCCGGTTAAGATTTTAGATCGAGAAGTCAAGTAATTGAGAAATAAAAGTATAGCACTCGTGAAAGTACTATGGCATAGAAATGGGGTTGAAGAGGCCACATGGGAGCCCGAGGAAACTATGAGAGAGCAATACCCGAACCTTTTTGCTGGTAAGATTTTCAGGGACGAAAATCCCTAAGGAGGAGAATTGTAACTGCCCAATTTTGGGGCTAGCCGGAACAGTGGTTTTGGAACCACTAATCTGAGGCCACAAAAATTATTTTAATATTATTTTATGTGTTATAGCGTGATTATATTAGTGCATAAAAATTTTGGTGACTTAATTTTAGTGATTGCATGCTTAATTTTGAAAAAGGACTAAATTGCATAAAGTACAAAAGCTTTGTTCTACAAGATAAAGCTATTAAATAGCTAGAGAACCTAAAATTAGAGGTCTTTAATGTGCAAATAGGCCTTTAAGAGGGTGATGGCCGGCCATAGGGGACAAGAAAATGTAAATTGGTCAAAGTGGGTGAAATTAGGTGACAAATGTGACTAGAAATAAAAATAAAATAAAGAGAAAATGATATCATCTTTTTCATCTTCCACTACCACTGAAAATTTCAGCAAAAGAGGAGCTTTGGAAAGCTTAAAAATTTTCAGCAACTTAAACCCTTGTAAGTAAGTGATTTTCATGGTCAATCTTGATAATTTTTGTACTTTTAGAACCCCCTATAGCTTAATCTAGCTAAAGAGGGGACTATTTTGCAAAATGGTTGAAAGTCTAGGGTTTTTCCATGAGAGAATTAGTGTTGTTTACTAATTGTTTATGGAAGAAAATGAATCTTGGTTGTTAAATAAATAACTTTTGTGAAAGGGGTTTCCATTAAAACACCTAAAATAGACCTTTTTGTAAAGGTTGTAAAATAGGTAGCAAATGTGTGAAATAATTGGTATTGTGAGTTTCTATAAGAGTAATAAATGTTCAGCTAGGCTTATCAAAGGAGGAAATTTGATTAGAATCGTTTTACGAGCCTAAGGGCAAAATCATTATTTTGTGAAAGTCTAAGGGCAAAACTGTAATTTTATCCAAAGTAAGAATTTTGGAATGTCTTTAATTATGTAGTGATTAAATAAGTGAATTTGTCATTATAGATTAAGAAAATTGGAGTCCGGACCTAGACCGAGGGAAAACCAAGCTAGTAGACTAATTCAATCTAGTCGTCCACTTTTTGTATATTGAGGTAAGTTGTATGTGAATAATACAACTCTATTGTTATTATATTTTTAACAATTGATATTGCATAAAATTTTTTATTATTTCTATGAATATGCATGACAAAAGTTTATGTGATATACTCCCGGTTGAACCTCAGGTATAGATTGGATACCCAAGCCACGACATTTGAGCGATATGTGCGCTAGTGTAAGACCATGTTTGGGACATTACACCGGCGTTGATATGTGTGCTAGTGTAAGACCATGTCTGGGACATGGCGTTGGCCTCGATATGTGAGCCAGCGTCAGACCATGTCTGGGACATGGCATCAGCATTTTACTATCTTGTGTGATCTTGTCGGGTATCTATTAGTATTCCAACTGGTTCAACGGGAAATTTAGAGCTTGTGTTAAAAGTGAGAAAAGTTACGGCTATGTTGTAAGTATACAGGTACCTACATGAAATTCTTAAAAAATGAGCTCAAATTATGTTGTATGATTAGTAAGGGTGAAAATGAGTAAGTTATGCCTTTAATCATTCGAGAATTATGTACAAGTTTATGATATGTTATGAGTATGATAATGCATGGTAATTTTTGTTAATTATTTACATGCGACTTACTAAGCTTTATGCTTACTCTCTCTCATTTCCATTTTCTTATATGCTGCCAAGCTAGCTCGGGGATCAAAGGACGTCGAAAGCTCGATCACACTATCAATCCCAGACATTGTCTTACACTAGCACACATATAACGCCGATGCAATGTCCCAGACATGGTCTTACACTAGCGCACATATCGCTCAAATGTCGTGGGGTTTGATACTCTAATCAAAAATTTAGTAGACTCAACAGGTAGAGTCTTACTTGATACTAGATTCATACACACATAGGAATGAGTAGAACCTAGATCTATCAATGCAAGTACATCAGTATCAAATAAAGTAAAAGTACCAGTAATGACGTCTGGAGATGACGCTTCCTCTCGCGCACGTATAACATAGGCTCGGGTAGGTGCTCTCGCCTCCGATCTCATAGCTGAATCAGTAGTCCCTCTTTGACTTCCACTGACATTCCCGGTGTTTCTGGGTCGTCTGCCCTTATCCATCACATTGCTCGATCTCACATTCTGAACATTTTCCACTTCAGCTAACTTTGGGCAATCTCTAATGAAGTGATTTCGTGATCCACACTTGTAGCAAGTTCTATTGTTATACTTGCCCAAAATTCTCCTACATGTCGTCTACCACACTGTCCACACTCAGGTTTGTTGCTTTTGACACTTCCAACACTTGATTCAATTGGAGCTTAAGCTTTTGAACCAACACTCCGTCTCAGACGATCTCTAATCGGATGTCCAAACGAAGCATTTGAACGATTGCTTGCATCTCTAAATCTCTTCGTCAAAGGTTGAGAAAACTTACACATCGATCTTTTTCTTTCATCACGAGCTTCAAAATCGGCTTTCTTCTTTTCTTTACTCAGCTCCTCGGCTTTGCAGGCTCTTTTGACTGACACAACAAATTCATTTATGTCAAGTATCCCAACCAACAACTTAATATTCTCATTCAGCCCTTCTATAAAGCGTTTACACATAGTAGCTTCGGTCGAAACACATTCTCGCGCATATTGGCTCAATCTCAGAAATTCTCGTTCATACTCTGTAACTGACATACGACCTTGTTTTAACTCAAGAAACTCTTTACGTTTCTGATTGATGAATAGTTGACTAATATATTTCTTTCAGAATTTAGCTTAAAAGAAATCCCAGGTGATTCTCTCTCGGAACCACAGATATCAATGTCTTCCACCAGTTAAAAGCCGTATCTCTCAACAAAGAAACCACACATTTTATACATTCGTCAGGAGTCAACGACATCTCGTCAAATACTCGAATGGTATTCTCGAGCCAAAAATACAGCTCATTCAGCATCATCATCAACTGTGGCCCTAAACTCTTCAGCTCCATACTTACGAATCTTATCCACAGGAGGCTTATTCAATCGATTCGGATCTATCACTTGTGGCACAACAGGTACTTGTGGGGGTGGAGGTTGTGGAGCAGCCGGATTCGTTCGAACGAACTCCAAAAACCACTCACTCATCATTCGGAAGAAGGCTTGCTTAGCCTCTCCTCCCTCACTGCTATCATTCGGCCTAGATGTGGCCGGCGCTGTCCCTTGAGTGGGAGCAGGCGCGTTACTCTCTACATCGTCAGCAACTGCTCGATCGGGATCTATTTGCTATATGAAAACACATTTATAACTGTCAGGATTCATCACACTATCGCAATTTCATATATGGCATGTATAGCTAGACTCACACGCGTTACGTTAGTTCGAGAATCGACTAAACCGTAGCTCTGATACCAATAAAATGTAACACCCCTAACCCGATGTCGTCACTGGAATAGGGTTAAGAGGCATTACTGAACATTTGAAACATTTTACATCCATTTAATCAACACAAAGTCAATCACCAATCAAACATATGCAAATACAATAATATATTCCCTTATCGAGGTCTACGAGACCTTAAACACTCTTTAGAATAGGGTCAGGACCAAACTGAATACATACGAAAATTCTTGGAAATTAAAAATTTTTCTAAATTGTAGAGGTCACACGCTCGTGTGGGTAGGCCATGTGCCTTCCACGGCCTCGACACGCCCGTGTGTCTAAGCCATGTCAAAACAGAGCATACATACTAACTTGTTCACACGGTTATGGACACGCCCGTGTGCCTCACCCGTGGTCGCTACTGACTTCACCACACGGCCAGTCACACGCCCGTGTGTCTAGCCCGTGGTCGATCCTGACTTGTTTTGAATTTCAACCACTAGGGACACGGTCGAGCCACACGCCCGTGTGCTCAACCGTGTGGGCAAATATAGGCTATTTTCAAGGCCAATTTGCCACCCACACAAGGGTCATCCCTACAAGCACAATTAAGTATCTTTCTATGTATTAATAGAAACCAAAAACACATCAAATGTTCATCATAACAACCCAATTCAATCTCATTTCTAGCATACCATCTTATATGCTAAATAACTCAATCAATTCACATGTAAAACCAAGCATGATTCATCCACAATTTCACTAAATCACTATGGCATTAATCTATCAATAAATTTACCATTCTTAAGACCATTTCATTGCCACCAAGCCATACCAAAACATACTTCATATATCATAATCATTCATGCTTATTACCAACATTTATCTAGCCACATCACATGGCTATTTACACATATCAAACATGTTTCAAAACAACTAGCCTATACATACCATATTCAAATATACATATCTTCAAAAGTACCAAAATAGATTGCTGATAGTGTGATAGAGAAGCTGACGATCCCAGGATCCGAGCTAGCTTTACTGACACTATAAAACAGAGAAACAAATCACACAATAAGCTGTCAAAGCTTAGAAAGTTCGTAACATAATACATATTTCTCATTAATACAATTACATTATACCAAAATCAATCCATCACATAGATTAATTCACAATCACATATACCATACCATCTAAAGCTAATATGCTCAATTAACCTTCCATAAACTCATTTATAATTTCACCGACCACATAGGTTCCGAACGTACCTTAGCCGACACTTAGTTATCGATCACATATGCTACTCAATTTTCAATACTTCATTTCGATCAAGTTTCATCATTTCTTTGGTTCAATCGCATACTTAGTGCCCAAATCATAGCTGAAGCTTAATTACATCGCACACTTAGTGCCTAAATCATAGCCGAAGCTTAATCTGGTTTATGTTGGTGTAAGTAAGGGTGGTAGAAAGGGCTTGGTAAATAGCCTTGTTACTGTCCACATGGGTAGACAACGGGTGTGTATCTAGGCCTTATGTAATAGCCTGGTTTAGACCCTAGTCGAAATAGTGGTTTCGAGACCACAAATCTGAGGTCGTAAAAATATTTTTAATATTATTTTCTGTGTTTACAGTATGTGAATTAGCATGTGTGAAATTTCTTGTGAAGATTTTTATCGATTATACGCTTAATTAGAAAAAAGGATTTAATCGCGTAAAATGTAAAAGCTGTGTACTGATTGTTAAAGTGTTAATTTGACATGTCTTATTAAAAGAGAGGTCCTTATGTTGATATTTCACCATTAAATAGTTAATGGATGATAATGGCATGGCATTGGTTGTTATTATTAATGTTCATTAAGGGCAAATTGGTAAAATGTTTAATAAGGTAATAATAAAACAAAAACATGAAATTAGATGAGTGTTCATCTTCCACACACCGAAATTAGAAAAGAAAGGCGGGTTAGTGAGCTTTGAAGGTTTTGGCAAGCTTAGGCTCAAATTGGTATGTGATTTCAACTCGATTTTTGATAATTTCTACGTTTTTGTGATTGCTGCTTTGTGTTCTTTCAAACCCATGCTTAAATTTTAGAAATTGATAGAGATTTTGATATGTGTCATTGATGAACATGTGAGCTTTGTGATGTTAGTTGGTGAAATATGAAAGCTTGGTGTTGGGTTAACATATTTTGTCTTGGAATTTTTAGTGAAATTGAGTAATTTGAGCTTAATTGAGAAAAGTGTAAATTGGAGGACTAAAATGTGAAATAAATGAAATGTGTGGGCTTGTATTAGTATGGGAAGAATTCGGTTAAGCTTGTGTGAGTAGAAATTTGGTGTATTTTGTGATTTTGTGAATTAGGGACTAAAGTGTCGATATGTGAAAAGGTGAGGGCTATTTTAAAAAATGCCCTAAAAATGTGTGTGTGGATTAAATTGAATGAATTGGTGATTGAATGGAATGAATTTGATTTTGTATAGAACAAGAAAAGAGAAGTTCGGATCGAGATCGAGGCAAAGACAAAGTGCTCGATTAATCGACCATTTTGGTATTTAGACGTCCGAGGTAAGTTCGGACATAATATGTGTACTTAACTATGTATAATGTTATGAAATTAATGGTATGATATTATTGAATTGTAAATACTATGTGAGGAATCGAGTTATGTGGCACTAAGTGTGCGTATTTGGAAATATGACCAAGATGATTAGTACTGTGTGTGCGAAATAATATAAGCTTCGGCTTTGTGGTTGGCATTGTATGTGCGATACCGATTCAAGATCGGTTTGATATAAAGGCACTAAGTGTGCAATGTAAATTAAGCTTCGGCTATGATTTGGGCACTAAGTGTGCGATTGAACCAAAGAAATGATGAAACTTGATTGAAATGAAGTATTGAGTATTGAGTGGCATATGTGATCAATAACTAAGTGTCGGCTAAGGTACATTCGGGACCTACGTGGTCGGTGAAATTAGAAATGAGTTTATGGAAGGTTAATTGAGCATATTAGCTTTAGATGGTATGGTATATGTGATTGTAAATTAATCTATGTGATGGATTGATTTTGGTATAATGTAATTGTATTAATGAGCAATATGTATTATGTTACGAACTTTCTAAGCTTTGAAAGCTTATTGTGTGATTTGTTTCTCTGTTTTATAGTGTCAGTAAAGCTAGCTCGGATCCTGGGATCGTCAGCTTCTCTATCCTGGGACAGCGCCGGCCACATCTAGGTCGAATGATAGTAGTGAGGGAGGAGAAGCTAAGCAAGCCTTCTTTCGAATGATGAGTAAATGATTTTCAGAGTTCGTTCGAACGAATCCGACTGCTCCACAACCTCCACCCCCACAAGTACCTGTTGTGCCACAAGTGATAGATCCGAATCGATTGAATAAGCCTCTTGTGGATAAGATTCGTAAGTATGGAGCCGAAGAGTTTAGGGCCACAGCTGATGATGATGCCGAACGAGCTGCAGTTTTGGCTCGATAATACCATTTGAGTGTTTGACGAGATGTCATTAACTCTTGACGAATGTATAAATGTGTGGTTTCTTTGTTGAGAGATACGGCTTATAACTGGTGGAAGACATTGATATCTGTAGTTCCAAGAGAGAGAATCACCCGGGATTTCTTTCAAGCTAAATTCCGAAAGAAATATATTAGTCAACTATTCATTGATCAGAAACGTAAAGAGTTTCTTGAGTTAAAATAAGGTCATATGTCAGTTAAAGAGTATAGACGAGAATTTGTGAGATTGAGCCAATATGCGCGAGAATGTGTTTCGATCAAAGCTACTGTGTGTAAACGCTTTATAGAAAGGCTGAATAAGGGTATTAAATTGTTGGTTGGGATACTTGACATAATTGAATTTGTTGTGTTAGTCGAAAGAGCCTGCAAAGCCAAGGAGCTCAATAAAGAAAAGAAGAAAGCCGATTTTGAAGCTCGTGATGAAAGAAAAAGATCGATGTGTAAGTTTTCTCAACCTTTGACGAAGAGATTTAGAGATGCAAGCAATCGTTCAAATGCTTCGTTTGGACATCCGAGTAGAGATCGTCTGAGACAGAGTGTTGGTTCAAAAGCTTAAGCTCCAATTGAATCAAGTGTTGGAAGTGTCAAAAGCAATAAACCTGAGTGTGGACATGTGGTAGACGACATGTAGGAGAATTTTGGGGCAAGTATAACAATAGAACTTGCTACAAGTGTGGATCACGAAATCACTTCATTAGAAATTGCCAAAAGTTAGCTGAAGAAGAAAATGTTCAGAATGTGAGACCGAGCAATGTGATGGATAAGGGCAGACGAGCCAGAAACACCGAGAATGTGAGTGGAAGTCAAAGAGGGACTACTGATTCAGCTGTAAGATCGGAGGCGAGAGCACATACCCGAGCCTATGCTATACGTGCACGAGAGGAAGCATCATCTCCAGACGTCATTACTGGTACTTTTACTTTATTTGATACTGATGTAATTGCATTGATAGATCCAGGTTCTACTCATTCCTATGTGTGTATGAAACTAGTATCAAGTAAGACTTTACCTGTTGAGTCTACTGAATTTGTGATTAGAGTATAAAACCCCTTAGGCAAGTGTGTTTTGGTGGATAAAGTGTGCAGGAACTGTCCATTGATGTTTCGAGATGCTTGTTTTCCGACTAATTTGATGTTGCTTCCATTTGATGAATTTGATATAATTCTTCGTATGGATTGGCTCACTTTACATAATGTCATTGTGAATTGTAAACGAAAGTGTATTGAATTGAGAAGTCAGAATGATGAGATAGTTTGAGTTGAATCCAGTGACTTGAAATGGTTACCAGCTGTTGTATCTGCGATGAAAGCTTTGAACTATGTGAGAAAGGGTTGTGAAGCTTATTTGGCATATGTGATTGATACAGAAGTGTCAGAAAAGAAAGTTAAACCTGTGTCTGTGGTTTGTGAGTTCTCAGATGTGTTTCCTGAAGAGTTACCGGGATTACCTCCAATACGAGAAGTTGAATTTTGAATTGAATTAGTACCGGGGACTACTCCTGTCTCAATAGCTCCGTATAGAATGGCACCAACAGAATTGAAAGAGTTGAAGTCTCAGTTGCAAGAGTTGACTGATAAAGGATTTGAACGACCGAGTTTCTCGCCCCGGGGTGCTCCTGTGTTGTTCGTGAAAAAGAAAGACGGCACTATGAGGATGTGTATTGATTACCGACAGTTGAACAAAGTAATGATAAAGAATAAATATTCGTTGCCTCGTATTGATTATTTGTTCGATCAACTAAAATGAGCTATAGTATTTTCGAAAATAGATTTGAGATCGGGTTATTATCAGTTGAGGGTTAAAGAATCAGATGTACCAAAGACTGCTTTCAGAACGAGGTACGAGCATTATGAGTTTTTAGTTATGCCTTTCGGATTAACAAATGCTCCTGCAGTGTTTATGGATTTGATAAACCGAATATTCAGATCGTATTTGGATCGTTTTGTTGTGGTGTTCATTGATGATATTTTGATTTACTCTTGTGATGAGACGCAACATGCCGAGCATTTGAGAATTGTATTACAGACTCTACGTGAGAAGCAATTGTATGCAAAGTTTAGCAAATGTGAGTTTTGGTTGCATGAGGTTGGTTTTCTGGGGCATATTGTATCAGCTGTGGGAATACGAGTTGATCTGAGTAAAATCTTAGCTATTTTAGAATGGAAATCTTCGAGAAATGTGTCTGAAGTTCGTAGTTTTCTGGGACTAGCGGGATACTATAAATGTTTTGTGAAAGGCTTCTCGATGATTGCGACTCCGCTGACAAAGTTGCTACAGAAAGATGTTAAATTTGAGTGGTCAGAAAAGTGCCATCATAGTTTTGAGCAGTTGAAAGCGTTATTGACGAAAGCACCAATGTTAGTTCAACCTGAATCGGGCAAAGAATTCATAGTTTACAGTGATGCATCGTTGAATGGTTTGGGCTGTGTGCTGATGCAAGAAGGCAAAGTCATTACTTATGCTTCGAGGCAATTAAAGCCATATGAAAAGAACTATCTAATGCACGACCTTGAATTAGCCGCAATTGTATTTGCATTGAAAATTTAGCGTCACTATCTATTTGGTGACAAATTTCATATTTATACCGATCACAAGAGCTTGAAGTACTTGATGACTCAGAAAGAATTGAATTTGCGACAGAGAAGATGGTTAGAATTGTTGAAAGATTACGAACTTGTGATTGATTATCATCCAGGCAAAGCTAACGTTGTTGCTGATGCTTTGAGTCAAAAGTCTTTATGTGCTTTGCGAGCTATGAATACTCAGATAGATCTATGTGATGATGGTTCAGTTTTGGCTGAGCTGAAGGTGAGGTCGATGTTTATACGTCAGATTTGTGATGCCCAGAAGAGTGATGTTGAGATGATGACTAAGCGAGCTCAATGTGATTTGAATTCCGATTCAGAATTTTGAGTCGATAGTGATGATTGTTTGAGATTCAGAAATCGGATTTGTGTTCCGAAGAATTCAGAGTTAATTCAGCTGATTTTGAACGAAGCTCACAATAGCCGTTTGATTGTTCACCCGGGGAGTACGAAAATGTACAATGATTTGAAATAGTTTTATTGGTGGCATGGTATGAAAAGAGACATCTCTGACTTTGTGTCGAAGTGTTTAGTTTATCAGCAAGTTAAAGCTGAACATTAGGTTCCATCTGGTTTATTACAACCAATTATGATTCCTGAGGGGAAATGGGAGAGAATCACGATGGACTTTGTGTCGGGATTGCCTTTATCTCCGGGAAAGAAAGATGCAATCTGGGTGATAGTTGACAGATTGATGAAATTAGCTCATTTCATTCCGGTGAGAACAGATTATTCACTCGATAAATTGGCTAAATTATATATTGCTGAGATTGTGAGATTGCACGGGGTGCCACTATCTATTGTATCTGATAGAGATTCGAGATTTACCTTGCGGTTTTGGAAGAAATTGCAAGAGGCTTTAGGCACGAAGTTACATTTTAGTACTACATTTCATCCGCAAATGGATGGACAATCTGAGCGGATCATTCAGGTTCTCGAAGATATGTTGAGATGTTGTATTCTTGAATTTGAAAGTACGTGGGAAAAGCATTTACCATTGATTGATGTTGCGTACAATAACAATTTTCAATCTAGCATTAAAATGGCACCGTATGAAGCTCTTTATAGTCGAAAATGTCGAACTCCATTGTATTGGACTGAGCTGAGTGAGAATAAGATTCACAGGGTTGATTTAATTAAAGAGACTGAGCAAAAAGTGAAAGTGATTCGAGACAGTTTGAAAGCAGCTTCAAATCGTCAGAAATCTTATGCAGACTTGAAACGGAAATATATCAAATTTGAATTTGGTGACAAAGTGTTTTTAAAAGTATCTCCGTGGAAGAAAATACTTTGATTTGGCCAAAGAGGCAAGCTGAGTCCGAGATTCATCGGGCTGTATGAGATCATTTGAACGAGTTGGGCCAGTTGCTTATAGATTGATGTTGCCACCCATGTTGGAAAAGATTCATAATGTGTTTCATGTGTCAATGCTTCGACGGTACAGATCTGATCCGTCTCTTATAATTGCTCCTACTGAAGTTGAGATTTAGTCAGACTTGTCATACAGTGAGGAACTGACTCGAATTTTGGCACAAGAGATCAAAGAGTTGAGAAACAAAAGAATTTCCTTAGTGAAAGTGTTGTGGCGCAAACACGGAGTTGAACAGGCTACGTAGGAGCCTGATAACGTTATGAAAGAACAATATCCACACCTATTCACTAGTAAGATTTTCGGGGACGAAAATCCCTAAGGGGGGAGAGTTGTAACAGCCTGGTTTAGACCCTAGTTGGAATAGTGGTTTTGAGACCACAAATCTGAGGTCGTAAAAATATTTTAATATTATTTTTTTGTGTTTACAGTATGTGAATTAGCCTGTGTGAAATTTTTATGTGAAGATTTTTATCGATTGTATGCTTAATTAGCAAAAAGGACTTAATCGTGTAAAATGTAAAAGCTGTGTGCTGATTGTTAAAGTGTTAATTTGACATGGCTTATTAAAGGAGAGGTCCTTATGTTGATATTACACCATTAGATAGTTAATGGATGATAATGGCATGGCATTGGTTGTGTAACACCCCAAACCTAGCCTAGAAGTTAGGCCCGAGTCTAGTGTGTCACATTGAAGTGTTTTAGCGAAAACCTTGTTTTCATTGAAAACCCTTCATAAGGAAAAATGTTGAGTACAAACCCTTTTTAGCTGCGGAAGTTTTATTTAAAAATGAACAATTTATAAAACTTGGTATTTAATATTGGAGTTGCGGAAACGTAATAATTGAAAACAGCCATAGCTTAGGAAAAACTTGTTAAGTTATGATGAAAGCCCATGTTTTAAGAAAACGTCCATATGTTATAGTTATTTTGAAAACCATGTTATACTTTAGAAATTTATTTAAGTTTAATAATTAGGCAGTTGAAACAATAATGAAACCCAAATGTAAAGTCAAATTGGAGATACAATGCTCTTTTTACAATCCAAGCCAAAATAATTTCAAAATACTAGGAATTTTAAAGAAAATCCAAATAATAATATCTTGCTAGCTGGCCACCTCTGAGTCCCTCCATACAGTATTCAGCGATATTAGGAGCCACACCAGCAATACCTTTAAAGACCTCAGCCCCATTAGATCGCAGTCGCTCCGAAACTGACCTATGACTACCCGTACCATTATTGGGCCCAGCGACCCTTTCCACAATCCTCAGCATTGCTTGCGACAATGCGTCATCCCCCGCGACCGGATCATACTGTATAACCTCAACCTCGAGTGAAGCCGAAGCCTCTCCTACTTCAATGTTGGGCATATGGCCTGATGCCGACGATCCAACCCTAACACTTCCACGGCCTCTACCGCGACCCCTTGCACCTCTTCTAGCCCTCATCGTTGATTCTCGTATTATCTGAATTAGGAATTTTATGAAATTTTAGTTAGTTTCAGTAATTAAGCCGATGTTTTATGATAGTATTAAGTAAAGAGGTTGTTTTTGTAAATCCTCTACAGTTTCAAGTTCCTACGGGCTTTAGTTTCACTCTAACTAAAAAGCTTTAGTATAATCATATAAAGTAGCCCACTATCTACAGTATTCAAATTAAACAAGCTTAATAATAAGAGAACTTACTTGGTTTGACGTCGGTGACTCGGTGTGCCACACAGCAAGAATTCTTAAAACATTTCGATCCAGTCCAAAAATAGTTTTTTTTTAAAACCAAAGTAATAAGGCCCATTTCACAGCCCGAGCTTTCCAATCAGGCTCTGATACCACTAAATGTAACACCCCAAACCCAGCCCGAACGTTATGGTTGAATCCAGCGTGTCACGTTGAAGTGTTTTTGCGAAAACCTTGTTTTCATTGAAAACCCTTCTTAAAGAATTCTGATTAAAAACCCAGATTATAGTTGTATTCCAAAACGATATGTATTTGGAAATCTATCTTTTTTATTATAAGTTAACAAGTATTAAAAATAAAACTTTTTACCAGGAAGCTTAATTTTGAATAAAAATCGTTGTTTCTAGAAAAACTTGATATAAATCCAATAGAAAGTAAAGCAATCAATGTAATGATAAGCAGAGGGAGGCCTTATTACAATTTGAACTTAAAATAATTAAAATACTTAAAACTATAAAGAAAATCAGGAAAAATGAAAATGTCTTGCTAGCTGGCCACCTCTGAGCCCCTCCATTCGTCGAACCGCCTACTAAGAATCACCTGAGAAAAATAAAAGAGGGAGTGAGTTTTCGAAAACTCAGTGTGTACGAACCTCGTCAAACAAATAGCATACATATCATATTATTAACATAATAATATCATACATGCAATGCAGTGCAAACCCTCCCCAAATAATCCATCCGGTACACATCGTCTCCGTCCAACCGAAACACTTCTGTGGGGATTTCTAAATCGACCCACCCATCTGATACACATCAAGGGTAGCCCGGTTGCGGTACTACCTAACGTTGCAGCAAAGCTGCTAATCATATAATGGGCTTAAAAGGCCATCAGTGGATCCACAGTTGTCAAGCAACCATGCGATCCTCATATACTTCCTCCGTTCCATAATTCCCACCCATATGCATCCTAAACAGAATATCATATGAATGCAGCAAATGTACATGTAACATCCATAAATCTTACAATCAACACATAAGGGTATTTTAGTCATTTCACAAATTAAGGATATTTCAGTAATTGTGCAATTTAGGGGTATTTTTGTAATCCTACCCTACAGGGGTATTTTAGTAATTCTTAACAGTATAGGTCTTAATTACAAACCTTGGCCCATAAACAAGTCCTCGCTGCTAAAGTGAACCGACACTATGCACCAGGTAGGATTCTAAAGAAGAGGATGTGGGTCACTAAGACCGCTTAAGTACCAAGCTCTCCCTAGATCCAATCCTAGACATGCATATGTTGATTGCCACACTCTACCCTAGCGACTTGTCCACAGACATGTTTGATTATTAAATTAAGTTTTATGCTATTTAAGAATTCATCAGAACTAAGCCTAGAGTCCATTAAAACCCTAGCATGCATTTCTAACATCCCACAAGGCCCACTAAGCCCAATCATGTCCATTTAGCCCATTAAGCCCAATCATGTATATGTAGCCCATTAGGCCCGATCATAATCAAATCATACAACCATCCATATCAATCCATCATTCAATTTCACATATCAACTCTTACCGATTTGGGTCCACGAGCTCGGTAGGCCCATTTAGCCCTTTTTGGCCCAGTTGACCAAACAGTAGCCCGAGACCATGAGATCGCTCTCTTGGTCCCGATAGTCGTATCGGTGTTCCCACACGAATGTTTACATGCTCGTGCTATTGCCGGTGCCAACCTTTCGGCGTTTTGGCTTTTCGGCATTCTGATTTTTCGGTATTTTGACTTTTACCGATTTGTCATGTGTGAAGTGTATGTACACACCTGGTAAATGAGACGTGTTGCACTATCCTCAGCCTTGAACCTACAACCAATACCAACCTCCAATCAATCATACACTTAACCACAATATTTACCAAAAACCGAAGCTTTACCATAACCTTACCGCGTGCCACCAGTCCTAATAGCCCTTCCTTAACTACTACTCACGAATATCCCCTAGATCTGCATCAATCTTAATCGTTAAAGACAAAATAATAGGTGACTTGTATCCACTTAAGTCACCCTTTCCCTTACTATAGACTATTCGACCAACTTATCCCAAAATCAAGAACACTTATCCAAAAGCCGAAGCGTATGGATAGCTTTTCGGCAGAGACTTGTAGATCCAAGCTTGATTCTAATTTTTCCAAGATTTGATCCACCAAAAATCAAAGGAATGATGACAACACGACAAAGATTTGGTCACTAGAGTATTCGGCACAAGGTTTGGGGCAATGAAGAAATCGGCTCTAAGAGCAAAGGTTTTCAGGTTTTGCAGTCACGAATATTCGGTCCCCAACAATTGAGATGAAGGTGGAACGGCACAAGCAAAGGAGAAAGAAGAGAATGATATTCGATTTAAGGCTTTAGGAGAGAAGAAAAGAAAACACATAAGGAAGAGGCGAGGTTTAGAACAGAAAAAGTGAAGGAGAATTCGACAGAGCACTAAAGTTGCTGAAATAGCACAAAGGGAATTCCAATGGCCGAAATAGCACAGAGGGAATTCGGCACCCCCTATTTATACACAAAACTGAAACTCTGCCTACCCCCCAAAGTCCCTATCGGCTCCAACTCTTCCCTATCTCATCTCCTCGTTTTTCTCCCGGATAACTCCCCAATCCTTTTCCTAAATTTTCTCTTCTGATCACTCTCCTTAGAGTCCATCATCACACCACTTCCAACCTTCTATAAGGCCAAAATTAAACTCCTAAAAAAATACTAAGCTAGGATTCGAACCTAGGATCTTCTTACTAGCCCATAACGCCACCTTCCTATACCCTAAGTGGCGTCACTTAGCCACTCCACCACAAGGCTCTTTGATGCCATTTTTCCCTATTTTTATTTAAAAGCCCAACTACTCACCGCCCTGGTTCCTTTAACAAATAATTAAAAATTCCTTCTCCTCAAAGTTTGAACCCAGCACTTCTCCAACACCCCTAGACAATCCAAAATAATTAAACCCTTAAAGCCAACATGTCATTTGTCATTTTCTTGCTTAAAAAATTTATGAGACCCAAAGCCCAAAGCCCAATTCATCTAGGCCCAAAATTCGGGGCGTTACAGGTTGTTATTATTAATGTTCATTAAGGGCAAATTGGTAAAATGTTTAATAAGGTAATAATAAAACAAAAACATGAAATTAGACAAGTGTTCATCTTCCACCAACAGAAATTAGAAAAGAAATAAGGGTTAGTGAGCTTTGAAGGTTTCGACAAGCTTAGGCTCAAATTGCTATGTGATTTCAACTCAGTTTTTGATAATTTCTACGTTTTTGTGATTGTTACTTTGTGTTCTTTCAAACCCATGCTTAAATTTTAGAAATTGATAGAGATTTTGAGATGTGCCATTGATGAACATGTGAGCTTTGTGATGTTAGTTGGTGAAATATGAAAGCTTGGTGTTGAGTTAACATATTTTGTCTTGGAATTTTTTGTGAAATTGAGTAATTTGAGCTTAATTGAGAAAAGTGTAAATTGGAGGACTCAAATATGAAATAAATCAAATGCGTGGGCTTGTATTAGTATGGAAAGAATTCGGTTAAGCTTGTGTGAGTAAAAATTTGGTGTATTTTGTGATTTTTTGAACTAAGGACTAAAGTGTCGATATGTGAAAAGGTGAGGGCTATTTTGCAAAATGCCTTAAAAATGTGCGTGTGGATTAAATTGAATGAATTGGTGATTGAATGGACTGAATTTGATTTTGTATAGACCAAGAAAGGAGAAGTTCGGATCGAGATCGAGGCAAAAACAAAGTGCTCGATTAATCGCCCGTTTCGGTATTTAGACGTCCGAGGGAAGTTCGGACATAATATGTGTACTTAACTATGTATAATGTTATGAAATTAATGGTGTGATATTATTGAATTGTAAATACTATGTGAGGAATCTAGTTATGTGGCACTAAGTGTGCGTATTTGGAAGTATGACCAAGATGATTAGCATTGTGTGTGCGAAATAATATAAGCTTCGGCTTTGTGGTTGGCACTGTGTGTGCGATACCGATTCAAGATCAGTTTGATATAAAGGCACTAAGTGTGCGATCTAAATTAAGCTTCGGCTATGATTTGGGCACTAAGTGCGCAATTGCACCGAAGAAATGATGAAAGTTGATCGAAATGAAGTATTGAGTATTGAGTAGCATATGTGATCGATAACTAAGTGTCGGCTAAGGTACGTTCGGAACCTACGTGGTCGGAGAAATTATAAATGAGTTTATGGAAGGTTAATTGAGCATATTAGCTTTAGATGGTATGGTATATGTGATTGTGAATTAATCTATGTGATGGATTGATTTTGGTATAATGTAATTGTATTAATGAGCAATATGTATTATGTTACGAACTTTCTAAGCTTTGAAAGCTTACTGTGTGATTTGTTTCTCTATTTTATAGTGTGAGTAAAGCTAGCTCGGATCCTGGGATCGTCAGCTTCTCTATCACACTATCGGCAATCTATTTTGTGACTTTTGAAGATGTGTATATTTGAATATGGCATGTATAGGCTAGTTGTTTTGAAACATGTTTGAGATGTGTAAATAATCATGTGATGTGGCTAGATAAATGTTGGTAATATGCATGAATGATTATGATATATGAAGTATGTTTTGGTATGGCTTGATGGCAATGAAATGGTCTTAAGAATGGTAAATTTATTGATGGATTAATGCCATAGTGATTTAGTGAAATTGGGGATGAATTATGCTTGGTTTTACAGGTAAATTGATTAAGTTATTTAGCATATAAGATGGTATGCTAGAAATGAGATTGAATTGGGTTGTTATGATGAACATTTGATGTGTTTTTGGTTTCTATTGATACATGGAAATATGCTTAATTGTGCTTGTAGGGATGACCCTTATGTTGGTGGCAAATTGGCTTTGAAAATAGCCTATATTTGCCCACACGGTTGAGCACACGGGCGTGTGGCTCGAACGTGTCCCTAGTGGTTAAAATTCAAAACAATTCAGGATCGACCACGGGCTAGACACACGGGTGTGTGACTGGCCGTGTGGTGAAGTCAGTAGCGACCACGGGTAAGGCATATGGGTGTGTCCACGGCCATGTGGACAAGTCAGTATGTGACCGTGTCCGAAAGTCTGAATTTTTTATATAATGAATGATCGAGCCTAGAGACTAACTATGACAACGAATAAGGCAAGTGCACCTATCATTTGGTAGTATAGCTATGGCAAGACTGGAAATATCGTATCCTCGAGGACCAAGAGTACTAGTAATTACTATCTTTCTATTATTTAGCCTAAGAATTAAGAAATTTGTTGTTTAATCTAAAACTAACTAATTACTAAGCTAAAGATGCTTAGAAAAATAGAATGAATTGAGGAAATACTTTTGGGAAAACCAATTAATTAAGACAATACCCGAGGAATAATCCACCTAGACTTCACTTGTTATCTAACTCTGAACCAGATGATTTATTCACTTGACTTGATCCGTAGGATTCCCTAATTTATATTAATACCTCTCTCGAGGCTACTAACATCTAACCCTAGGTTGATTAATTGAAATCTCTTTCTAAGTAAAACCCCTAGTGTTGCATTAACTCGATCTATGGACTCCCATATTAGGTTTGACCCTAATCCGGCTGATTTTCGTCGTCCTATCTCTAGGAGTGCGATCAACTCTGCTTAACTATGCTTGATCTACTCTTAAACAGGGAATTTTCCTCCACTGCCTAAGCACATCAATACTTGAATCAATGTCTTGAAATATCAAATCAAGAATTAAGAACACATAGTTAAGAACAAATCAAGTATTTATCATATAGTTCAGAAAATAATAACAAGATTCATCTTATGTTTCATCTTAGTTCATGTTTATGAAAGAATACATCTCTGAAACACCCCAAACCCGGCCCACAAGCCCCGACCGGATCTGGCATGTTCCCTGAGTAAAACTCGTTTTGTCGGCTTGTAAAATGTGGTGGTTTTGAAGAAAATAGATTTGTGTTATGATCAAGTAGAAAATCGTGTTGTTATTAAAGTGTGTATTTCATTAAAACGTTACCTTCATGTTTCAAAAATTATAAGTGAAAAGAAATGCCAAATTTTAAAGCTTATTATTAAGTTGAAAACCGTAGGTGTTTAGGTGTTAAAACAATTGAAGTTGTTTTACGAAAAATGTTTGGTCATTTGTTTGATGTTGATCGTATTAGATTAAGAAATTAAACGCATAATTAAACAGTTAAATAGTGGCCTTATTACAACCAAAACAAAACCCGAAATAAATCCTGAAAACATAATAGGAAAAACGTGATAAGTTTAATTATAAGAAAACCCGAAAATGCGGAGCTGAGCATGGCCACCACATAGTCCTCGCTGACCGATCCACAACGCTAAGTATTACCTGCAAAAAGTTAGCCCACGAAGGGTGAGTCAACAGACTCAATGTGTAACGGCTACACCACAACCCAACCGATCATAGCCTTATCGATAAAGTCCATTTTTAGTCATATTCGGCCATAAGCCCATACATAACATATCGGATCATAGCATACCAACTCACATGTAAATAAAATGGAAATGCAATCCCGAGCCCACCTAGATATCCATCCTCTACACATCACCCGTACCCACCAATCACACCGTGGGGATTACTAAATCGACCCTCCATCCGCTACACACCATCGAAGGCAGTCGCTGCAGTCAACTGCTCATCGCCCTTATAATCGTGGCATGGCTACCAGATAATATGACAGAGTCACCGTATTCATAATATGTGACATAAGTCACCGGATAATGTGGTAAAAACCACCGGAAGACTTCCCCTTTATCATTATCACCCATATGCCCATGCAACATACATATTATTCAAATATCATGCAATGTACCTTACCCCATAGTCATAACGAAACCACATATATTTCATATCAATGTTTATAACATTATTAACGGAGTATTAAGGGTAACGTACCTGAATGCACTGTACCATGGAATGGTACCCTTAGCCATGTTCTTCATATTTCCATTAACACATATTTAACATTAATACTATTAATCTATTGGGAATTAGTGTAGGGCTACACACCTGATAACAGTGAGAACAACACTCTCGAGACCGATACACTTGCTAGCAAGGATAAGAGTGATCTGCTTATCCCTTTCCGATGCTGGCCCACAACCCGGTGGCCAGTCACGTACGGTAGAAACCGAGCGTTTCTTGAATCTAGGGGTAGGAACTACCCCTTTCTCTCCTCCACTGGTACTCGCATCCATTGAGGAACACTTAATCAAAACCGATTAATCAATATACAAAATCCAAAACGAATATAGTCTATAACTTGAACACCCTTACCGAATAAATCTGAATCGCGAGACTCCTTCTTATCTTTGTCAACCTCCCCCTACATACCATAGTTAGAATCGGCCACCCTTCAAAAGAATAATATGGCCTTTGGCCGAATGTCACATCTTACTTACCTTGAATAACAAAATTCCGAAAGATCACCTCCTACTGTCGGCTACAAAAGAATCCCAAAAGATATCCTTCATGGTTTCGACCAAAGAGATGTAAAGATTAGTGTCTTAGATTTCGATAGGCTAAAATAAGAAAAGAGATTTGGACCAGAAAAAGATCCCTTACCGAAAAGAGTGACCGAACGCTAAGATCACTGGCTCTAAGAAATCGACAAGAGAAGAAATCCCGAAGTAGATGAGTCATTCCAGAGGAGAAAGATGATCGGCTTCCGGCTTTTAATGAATAGAGAGCAATCGGTTTCAAAAGGTGACAATGAAGTGGAACTTTTCGGCTTTAGAAGGAAATAGCAAAGAGATATAGATTCGGCACAATCGGCTAAGGTTAAATGTGTTTTCGGCTTTTGATGAATTGTGAAAAGAAGAAGTGAAGGGGTTGGAGTGTGATGCGATTCGGCTTTGGTGACAAGAGGAAGGTTCGGCTTTTAACAAAGTAATGGAGAAGAAAGGTGTGAGGCTTAAAGAGATTCGGCAATGGTGAGATTGAGAAGGGTGCTTCGGCTTTTAGAAGGTGAATGAAGAAAGAGTAAGATGAGAAGAGAATGCACAAATGGTTTCGGCTTTTGGTCAAGAGAGAAAAGGGTGGACAAGTGATCTCCTATTTCGGTTTCAACAGAAAAAGAACACAAGCTTCCGGGACAAAGAAATTGCACAAAGAATGCCTAAACCTCACTATGCATATTCGGCTTCCTTCCCCCCTTCAACATGACCGAAATTGTCATCCAAGAAGTCCCTTGGCCGGCCAACTCTTCTCCTCTCTCTCAAATCCCTTGTTTTTCTCCTATTTCTCCTCTTCTCCTCTCATTCAAAATAGTTTGAATGAGTCAACACTTATCTTCCCTCCTTAGCCGAATTTTAAATGAATTTGACTTGATCTTCCACTCATCCAGTCAGAGTCCTTGTGCCGTCCACCACTGCTCCTCATTGCCGCAAAATAAAAGCTCCAAACACTACCTGTGCTGCTCGAACCTAGGATCCCTCACACTCCCTGAGGCGTCACTCCCCTAAGCTCTAAGTGGCGCCTCCCTTGCCACTTTACTAACTCAGTACTTGAGTCTAAATCCACATACAAATTTTCTTAAGGTCTAAGTCCCTCAGCTCCCCTTTAAGGATTACAAAATCAAATATTTTTCTAAGGCTCCTACCTTCCTCCCAAGGCTCCCGAAGCCCCCAAAACACATACAAACCACACACAAGCATGCTACCACATACATTCAAGTTAAAACGCATAACCCCTAAATCCCGGATATTACAGTTCTACCCCCCTTAATAATTAATTTCGGCCTCGAAATTACCTGGCTAAAATAGGTGAGGGTATTGCTGTCGCATTGCTTCCTCTGGCCCCCACGAAGCTTCACATCCCGTTCCAGAATCTGAATCGGCTCTTCCTCGTAGGACAAATCCGGTCTTAGCTCCACCTCCTCAACTGGTACTACATGCGATGGATCTGAACGGTAATGACGTAGCATCGAAACATGAAACACATCGTGCATCTGCTTCAATTTCGAAGGCAGCTGTAACTGATATGCCACTGGTCCAACTCGCTTCAAAACCCAATAAGGTCCTATAAACCTGGGACTTAGCTTTCCTTTGCGACCAAATCTCATCACCTTCTTCCATGGCGAAACTTTCAGAAACACTCGATCTCCCACAGCAAACTCTATCTTTTTCCGCTTAAGATCTGCGTAAGACTTTTGTCTATCAGACGCCTCTTTTAACCGTGCCTGAATCACCTTAACCTTTTCTTCCGATTCAGCCACAATCTCCGGACCCAAAACATGACGTTCCCCCAGTTTTGTCCAACACGTAGGAGTGCAACACTTCCATCCATACAATGCTTCATACGGTGCCATCCGAATACTTGCTTGATAGCTGTTGTTGTACGCAAACTCCGCTAAAGGCAAGAACTCCTCCCAGCTTCCTTTGAAGTCTATCACACAACCCCTCAACATATCTTCCAACACTTGGATTACTCGCTCAGACTGGCCGTCCGACTGCGGATGAAATGCCGTACTAAAGTCTAACCTAGTGCCTAATGCCTGATGCAATGCTTTCCAAAACCGAGACGTAAACCTCGGATCCCTGTCTGAGATAATCGACACCGGCACTCCGTGCAGTCTCATAATTTCTGCCACATACAACCTCGCCAACTTTTGCAAAGAATAATCAACCCGCACTGGTATGAAATGTGCAGACTTTGTTAACCGATCTACTATCACCCATACCGAGTCTTTCTTAGTAGGCGTAAGGGGAAGCCCACTAACGAAGTCCATGGTGATTCTCTCCCACTTCCACTGCGGAATCTTTATTGGCTGAAGCAACCCCGAAGGTACTTGGTGTTCAGCCTTGACTTGCTGACACGTTAAGCACTTCCCTACAAATTCTGTAACTTCCCGCTTTAGACCAGGCCACCAAAACTGATCCCGTAGATCTCTGTATAACTTACTTCCTCCAGGATGCATAGCATAAGGGCTACCATGCGATTCCTGAAGAATTCTCTGCCTTAGCTCCTTATCCTTCGGCATACAGACCTTACCCTGGAAACATAACACTCCATCGTTATTCACACCATAGTCCTCCAATTCCCCATTCTACACTTGCCGTAGCTTAGCACCCAGATCATTGTCTACCAACTGTCTTTCTCTCACCTGACTTAACCATGTCGGCTTCACTTGTAATTCTGCTAGCAAACTTCTGTCGTCATAAAGGGTAAGATGTGCAAACATCGCCCTCAAATTCGACACTACTTTCCGACTTAAGGCATCTGCCACCACATTTGCCTTACCCGGATGATACTCTATAGAACAATCGTAGTCTTTCAATAATTCCACCCACCTTCGCTGTCTTAAATTTAGCTCCTTCTGAGTCAACAAGTACTTCAGACTTTTGTGGTCCGTGTAAATCACTGACTTTTCTCCATATAAATAGTGCCTCCATACCTTAAGAGCAAAGACTACCGCAGCTAATTCCAAGTCATGCGTCAGATAGTTAACCTCATGTGGCCTTAATTGACGAGACGCATAAGCGACCACCTTCCCGTCTTGCATCAGAACACATCCCAATCCTGTGTGAGAAGCATCACAGTACACCACAAAATCCTTCCTGCCTCAGGCTGAATCAGAACCGGAGCTTCTGTCAAAACCTTCTTAAGCCTCTCGAAGCTCTCTTGCTGCTTATCTGCCCATACGAAAGGTACCTCCTTTCTTAACAACTTCGTCAGAGGTGCTGCTATTGATGAGAACCCTTCTACAAATCTTCTGTAGTAACCTGCTAACCCCAAGAAACTGCGAAACTCAGCCACCGACTTAGGTGGTTTCCAATCTAGCACTGCCTTAATCTTCCAAGGGTCTACCCTTATTCCTTTCGCAGACACCACATGCCCTAAGAACGCAACTTCCTTCAGCCAAAATTCGCACTTGCTGAACTTGGCATAAAGCTTCTTTTCCCTTAACATTTGCAATACTACCCGGAGATGCTCATCATGTTCTTCCTCAGACTTGGAATACACTAGGATGTCGTCTATGAACACAACGACGAACTGATCCAGGTAGGGTTGGAAAACCCGGTTCATCATATCCATGAACGCAGCTGGGGCGTTCGTCAATTCGAATGGCATTACTAAGAACTCATAATGCCTGTATCTTGTCCGAAAAGCTGTCTTATGGATATCTGCTTCCTTCACCTTAAGCTGATGATATCCTGACCTTAGATCAATCTTTGAAAACACCGCGGCCCCCCTAAGCTGATTGAACAAGTTGTCTATCCTCGGCAAAGGGTACTTGTTCTTGATGGTCAGCTTATTCAACTGCCGATAATCTATGCACATACGCATAGTCCCGTCCTTCTTCTTCACGAATAGGACCGGTGCTCCCCATGGAGACACACTGGGTCGGATAAACCCACGACCAAGCAACTCCTGGATCTGAGCCTTGAGCTCAACCAACTCCTTTGGTGCCATTCTGTACGGAGCGATCGATACTGGCGCGGTACCAGGTAACAAGTCAATCCCAAATTCCACCTCACGATCCGGAGGCAATCCTGGAAGTTCTTCCGGAAAGACATCCACAAATTCTCTTACAATCCTGACCCCTTCAACAGGTGCTTTCTTAGCCTCCAAGGCACTAACCAACATCAGAAAAGCCAGACATCCCTTTCTTACCATCTTCTCTGCCTTAAGGGCAGATACTACATTCGTCAAATAATTCCGTCTCTCGCCCATGACCATAACTTCATTGTCGTCAGAAGTTCTCAATGACATGTGCTTAGCAGCACAATCTACATTCGCACGGTACTTCACTAACCAGTCCATGCCTAAGATTAGATCGAATTCCCCGAATGGTAACTCCATTAAGTCAGCCAGAAAATGCGCCCCCTGAACTTCTAAAGGCACTTCCTTAAAGAGCTTATCTACTACTACAGTCTGCCCTAAAGGACTAAGTACAGTCATCTTCCTAGGTACATTCTCAGAGTTCACATGCAGAGTTCCAAATACTTCACTAGTGATATATGAATGAGTTGACCCTATATCTATCAGAGCAATAAAGGGTAATCCAGAAATAAGAAACGTACCCGTTATGACATCAGATGCGTCACCATCCTCCCTCCGATGAACCACATATACTAGACCTGGCTGTCTTGCCTCTGTGCTACCACTACCTCTGCCTGGTGTTCCGCGACCTCTACCAGAACCATTACCTCTGCCATTCGAACCACGACCTCTCGACGGCTGCTGTCTACCTCTGCCAGTCTGATTAAGACTCTGACCTACTGGGCAGTTCCTACCTGTTTCCACAGGACAATCCTTAATCAAATGATCTTTGGACCCACACTTAAAACATCCCCCTGTCTTTTTCCAACATTCTCCCAGGTGCATCTTTCCGCACTAAGCACAAGTACGGTACTGCCCTCCCACAACAACCTGCTGACCTCGCGGCCCATCAACTCTAGGTCTCTTTTGAAAATTCCCGGATGACCCTGAAGATCCATAGTTCCTCTTATTCTTACCCTGGTCTCTATCTCGGTTCTGTCTCTCAGTCCGCTTAACTTCTTCAGCTATCCGAGCCTTATCCACCAAGATTGCAAAGTCTCTTTCCCGCTGCGGGGCAATCAACACTCGCAGCTCATCTCTCAGTCCATCCTCGAATCTGACACATCGCTCGTAATCAGTAGCTACAATCCCCCTGACGTACCGGCTTAACCGCAAAAATTCCGCTTCATACTCCGCTACCGACTTACTTCCTTGCACTAGATTTAGAAACGCCTTTCTCTGCGAGTCTATGTAGCTAGCTCCGACGTATTTCCCCTCAAACTTAGTCTTAAAATACCCCCAATCCACTCGATCTGTAGGGGTACCCTCTCTGACAGTGAGCCACCACTGGTAGGCCTCATCCCGAAGCAGCGAAACAGCACCTTTCAGCTTCTCCTCAGCAGTGCAGTCCAAATCGTCCATGATCCTCTCGACTGCCTCTAACCAATACTCCGCTACATTCAGAGCTACCCCAGATACTCCCCTAAAAACCTCGGCTCCATTTTCTCTAAGCCTCTCAGATACTGACTTTCGAGCCCCATTTCCCATACTAGCTCCTGCCACTCGCTCTAAAACTCGCAGCATAGCCTGCGATACTGCGTCATCTCCTCCTGTCTGTTCCTGAATTTTCGCCCCTTGAGCCGGTGGCGGTGCCTCATTTTCGGAACCCTGACTAGACCCGACTGGTTCCGACACAGTCATTCTGCCTCTACCGCGCCCACGAGTATTACGACCACGTCCCTTAGAACTCATGTCTACGTCGCGTCTTATCTGTTTTTACAAAATTTTATGCATTAGAGTTTTTTCACTTCTTGTTTAAAGAGAAGTTTTATGCAATAGAGATTTAATCAGTGGTTTTTCCGAAGGAGTATACATACACCTAGGGTCCATGTCTCTATAGTATAGTTTCCTATGTCTATCTTTCTAAAGTACCATACATTTAAATCAATTTACCAACCAAAGTACTTACCTGGCGGACCTGGGTCGAGAACTCGGGTGCCATGCTTCCATAGAACCATGAAAAATTCCAACAAAACCAATTTGACTCAAACTTTGAAAACGTTGTGGGCTTCAAAACCCAAGGCCGAGTGTTTAGAACTGGGCTCTGATACCAAGTTGAAACACCCCAAACCTGGCCCACAAGCCCCGACCAGATCTGGCATGTTCCCTGAGTAAAACTCGTTTTTCGGCTTGTAAAATGTGGTGGTTTTGAAGAAAATAGATTTGTGTTATGATCAAGTAGAAAATCATGTTGTTATTAAAGTGTGTATTTCATTAAAACGTTACCTTCATGTTTCAAAAATTATAAGTGAAAAGAAATGCCAAATTTTAAAGCTTATTATTAAGTTGAAAACCGTAGGTGTTTAGGTGTTAAAACAATTGAAGTTGTTTTACGAAAAATGTTTGGTCATTTGTTTAATGTTGATCGTATCAGATTAAGAAATTAAACGCATAATTAAACAGTTAAATAGTGGCCTTATTACAACCAAAACAAAAACCGAAATAAATCCTGAAAACATAATAGGAAAAACGTGATAAGTTTAATTATAAGAAAACCCGAAAATGCGGAGCTGAGCATGGCCACCACATAGTCCTCGCTGACCCGATCCACAACGCTAGGTATTACCTGCAAAAAGTTAGCCCACGAAGGGTGAGTCAACAGACTAAATGTGTAACGGCTACACCACAACCCAACCGATCATAGCCTTATCGATAAAGTCCATTTTTAGTTATATTCGGCCATAAGCCCATACATAACATATCGGATCATAGCATACCAACTCACATGTAAATAAAATGGAAATGCAATCCCGAGCCCACCTAGATATCCATCCTCTACACATCACCCGTACCCACCAATCACACCGTGGGGATTACTAAATCGACCCTCCATCCGCTACACACCATCGAAGGCAGTCGCTGCAGTCAACTGCTCATCGCCCTTATAATCGTGGCATGGCCACCAGATAATGTGACAGAGTCACCGTATTCATAATATGTGACATAAGTCACCGGATAATGTGGTAAAAACCACCGGAACATTTCCCCTTTATCATTATCACCCATATGCCCATGCAACATACATATTATTCAAATATCATGCAATGTACCTTACCCCATAGTCATAACGAAACCACATATATTTCATATCAATGTTTATAACATTATTAACGGTGTATTAAGAGTAACGTACTTGAATGCACTGTACCATGGAATGGTACCCTTAGCCATGTTCTTCATATTTCCATTAACACATATTTAACATTAATACTATTAATCTATTGGGAATTAGTGTAGGGCTACACACCTGATAACAGTGAGAACAACACTCTCGAGACCGATACACTTGCTAGCAGGGATAACAGCGATCTGCTTATCCCTTTCCGATGCTGGCCCACAACCCGGTGGCCAGTCACGTACGGCAGAAACCGAGCGTTTCTTGAATCTAGGGGTAGGAACTACCCCTTTCTCTCCTCCACTGGTACTCGCATCCATTGAGGAACACTTAATCAAAACCGATTAATCAATATACAAAATCCAAAGCGAATATAGTCTATAACTTGAACACCCTTACCGAATAAATCTGAATCCCGAGACTCCTTCTTATCTTTGTCAACCTCCCCCTACATACCATAGTTAGAATCGGCCACCCTTCAAAAGAATAATATGGCCTTTGGCCGAATGTCACATCTTACTTACCTTGAATAACAAAATCCCGAAAGATCACCTCCTACTGTCGGCTACAAAAGAATCCCAAAAGATATCCTTCATGGTTTCGACCAAAGAGATGTAAATATTAGTGTCTTAGATTTCAATAGGCTAAAATAAGAAAAGAGATTTGGACCAGAAAAAGATCCCTTACCGAAAAGAGTGACCGAACGCTAAGATCACTGGCTCTAAGAAATCGACAAGAGAAGAAATCCCGAAGTAGAGGAGTCGTTCCAGAGGAGAAAGATGATCGGCTTCCGGCTTTTAATGAATAGAGAGCAATCGGTTTCAAAGGGTGACAATGAAGTGGAACTTTTCGGCTTTAGAAGGAAATAGCAAAAAGATATAGATTCGGCACAATCGGCTAAGGTTAAATATGTTTTCGACTTTTGATGAATTGTGAAAAGAAGAAGTGAAGGGGTTGGAGTGTGATGCGATTCGGCTTTGGTGACAAGAGGAAGGTTCGGCTTTTAACAAAGTAATGGAGAAGAAAGGTGTGAGGCTTAAAGAGATTCGGCAATGGTGAGATTGAGAAGGGTACTTCGGCTTTTAGAGGGTGAATGAAGAAAGAGTAAGATGAGAAGAGAATGCACAAATGGTTTCGGCTTTTGGTCAAGAGAGAAAAGGGTGCACAAGTGATCTCCTATTTCGGTTTCAACAGAAAAAGAACACAAGCTTCTGGGACAAAGAAATTGCACAAAGAATGCCTAAACCTCACTATGCATATTCGGCTTCCTTCCCCCCTTCAACATGACCGAAATTGTCATCCAAGAAGTCCCTTGGCCGGCCAACTCTTCTCCTCTCTCTCAAATCCCTTGTTTTTCTCCTATTTCTCCTCTTCTCCTCTCATTCAACCTCCCCTTTCTTATCTTTGTCAACCTCCCCCTACATACCATAGTTAGAATCGGCCACCCTTCAAAAGAATAATATGGCCTTTGGCCAAATGTCACATCTTACTTACCTTGAATAACAAAATCCCGAAAGATCACCTCCTACTGTCGGCTACAAAAGAATCCCAAAAGATCTCCTTCATGGTTTCGGCCAAAGAGATGTAAAGATTAGTGTCTTAGATTTCGATAGGCTAAAATAAGAAAAGAGATTTGGACCAAAAAAAGATCTCTTATCGAAAAGAGTGACCGAATGCTAAGATCACTGGCTCTAAGAAATCGACAAGAGAAGAAATCCCGAAGTAGAGGAGTCGTTCCAGAGGAGAAAGATGATCGGCTTCCGGCTTTTAATGAATAGAGAGCAATCGGTTTCAAAGGGTGACAATGAAGTGGAACTTTTCAACTTTAGAAGGAAATAGCAAAGAGATATAGATTCGGCTTGATGTTTAATGAACAATCGGCTAAGGTTAAATGTGTTTTCGGCTTTTGATGAATTGTGAAAAGAAGAAGTGAAGGGGTTGGAGTGTGATGTGATTCGGCTTTGGTGACAAGAGGAAGGTTCGGCTTTTAACAAAGTAATGGGGAAGAAAGGTGTGAGGCTTAAAGAGATTCGGTAATGGTGAGATTGAGAAGGGTGCTTCAGCTTTTAGAGGGTGAATGAAGAAAGAGTAAGATGAGAAGAGAATGCACAAATGGTTTCAGCTTTTGGTCAAGAGAGAAAAGGGTGCATAAGTGATCTCCTATTTCAGTTTCAACAGAAAAAGAACACAAGCTTCCGGGACAAAGAAATTGCACAAAGAATGCCTAAACCTCACTATGCATATTCGGCTTCCTTCCCCCCTTCAACATGACCAAAATTGTCATCCAAGAAGTCCCTTGGCCGGCCAACTCTTCTCCTCTCTCTCAAATCCCTTGTTTTTCTCCTATTTCTCCTCTTCTCCTCTCATTCAAAATAGTTTGAATGAGTCAACACTTATCTTCCCTCCTTAGCCGAATTTTAAATGAATTTGACTTGATCTTCCACTCATCCAATCAGAATCCTTGTGCCGTCCACCACTTCTCCTCCTTGCCGCAAAATAAAAGCTCCAAACGCTACCTGTGCTGCTCGAACCTAGGATCCCTCACACTCCCTGAGGCGTCACTCCCCTGAGCTCTAAGTGGCGCCTCCCTTGCCACTTTACTAACTCAGTACTTGAGTCTAAATCCACATTCAAATTTTCTTAAGGTCTAAGTCCCTCAGCTCCCCTTTAAGGCTTATAAAATCAAATATTTTTCTAAGGCTCCTACCTTCCTCCCAAGGCTCCTGAAGCCCCCAAAACACATACAAACCACACACAAGCATGCTACCACATACATTCAAGTTAAAACGCATAACCCCTAAATCCCGGATATTACAGTCTCAGAAGTAAGTATAAAACAAAACATAAGAAAAACCCTAAAACCCCCTAAAGGAAATTGAAGGGAAGATCTTCCATCCTGAGTATGATTCTGGCTTCTTGATATGGATCAACTGGCTGTCTTCGAATAACTCCCACAATTCGGGCCTCTCTGGATTTGCCCTTCGGCCTCCCCCTTTTAGCTCACACTTAGGGTGTTTATATAGGCTTTCGAAATGTCTTTCTTTTTTCCCAAGTAACCTAATCCAAATGGAATTAAAACGAGTCATGGCAGGGACAGGCCAGTGTAAATCAAGCCCAGGCCATGTTCGAGTCTGCTAAAGTGGCACGACCGTGTGGTGAACTCCAGGCCGTGAACTTCTTACTTTGGCCCATTTTCTCCGTTTTTGGCCCGTTTCTCGTTCTTTTCATCCTCCGATGCTCTCCTAAGTATAAAACATGAATTTAAAGGATTAGGAGCATCAAATTCCACAATTCAGGGGATAAATCATCCAAAAGTATGCTAAATATGGGATTAAAATGTGTACATATTACGGTTTATCAAATACCCCCACACTTAAGCATTTGCTTGTCCTCAAGCAAAATTCTCAACTTACAATTAAAATGAACTTCCTCAATTCAAAATATTCATCAATAGTGTTTCATCATAATTCATATATAATTCATACATTGATAATTTAAGTACAAGGGTCCTAAAGACTCAAGCAATCAAAGTCATAGTTTTTGTAGCACGAAAACATAGGTGTTTCCCCTTACTTAAATAATCACCTTTACTTCAAAATTGACAAGGGTTGACATCCTCACTAAAGATTCACTCAAATCACTCAAAGTGTTTAAGGTTCAAAATTAAGCACTCAAAAGTTGAACATGAAAAGTTAAATCCATAGGCTTCATGAAAATCAAATCTCCACCACTATGGAATGAGATGATACACAGATCAAAAGGTCTTTTAAGGGTTGTAACGGGGCTTCGGTTAAAGGTGTGGATAAAAGCTGAATTAAAGGGTTAGAATCGAGATTGAATTGACAAATTATCTAACTAGATGGATGAACTAATACTCGAATAATTACATCAATTAAAATTTCATAACACAAGCTTCTTCTCAAGATGTGGAATTTAAACGTATAAGCTCAATTAACATAGAACTAATAATGAATACACTTCATTTTTTTTAAGAACAAATCTAGTAAATAGATTTTAGCACTTGAAAGAAAGAATGTAGTTAGGCAACTGATCAAATAAAATCTCGATATAAGGGTAGTCAAGAGAAATGGTGATAACAAATACAAGATGGGTTTTGGGTTAATATTAGTGGGTGAGTCAATAAACGGTTTGTTAATATCAAGGGTTCACTAGGGGTTAATTGTGAGGGTAGGCTTTTAGTGGAGTAAGTGGGTTAAATCCTAATTGCCTTTATCATCTCTGTATATCAAATCAATGATGTGGTCTTGACATGTATAATCGAAGCAAGTTCTAGAATAACAAATCAATGTTGACACACTCATAATCAATAAAGTGAGCACGAAAGAATGTATGCTCTAAAAGGATCAAGATCTCACAAAAATTATGGGTTTTTGATATCAACCTTGTAAATTTCAAACTTCAAGGTAATAATTAGATTCAGGTAGACATCCTAACAAATTTTTAATTTTTGAAAATAGACTCATCATGCTCGATTCTCTAGTTTCCTAAAGTTTAAATCAACAATGCACCATTATCAATGACTTAATCCAAAACATATAAATAAAAATCATAAATCAAAGGAAATTTCATTCTAATAGTAATATGAGAAAATTACTTAAGAACAAGACATAATTCAGGGATTTGAGAATAATGCAAAAAGTTAGGAATAAAATTCACCCCCCACACTTAAGATGTACATTGCCCTCAATGTACAAAGATAGATATTCCAGAAATTAATAGCATTATTATAGAGGAGAAAAGGAGAGGTGAAACTTCCTGAATTTGGGTGGATTCCTTGAGTTAGAAGTGTAGAAATTTAATTCAGAGGTGAAAGATAAGTTGGAGGAGGCGTTTCTAGTAGTGGTATGATGGCCGCCAACAATCACTGCGCTAGATGAAGAAATTGGGTAACTCGTGAATAAATAGCCAGGAAATCATAAGAATAATTCAAAATATACGAATTATATATTTAAAGACAAGAAAAGGCAGAAAGTGTAAAAAGTAAAATAAAATAAAAAGAAAAGATTAATGGACTGAAAAGTCCCTATTGTTAGATGGTTCACGAGGTGGGTGTGATTTCTAAGGGCGTGGTGTGGTGATTCCCTAACAGCCTTTAGAACCTAAATTGAAGAAAACAAAATGTAAGAATAAAAATTAAAAACAAGAAAAATAAAGGGAATCAAAATAAATGAGAAAAGAAAAGAAAAATAAAAATTAAATAGACTCAAATGTCCTTGGCTGGTCGGGTCAATAAAGTGGCCGGCATGAACTTATGTAATTCGGTCTTGCACGGAGAGATTGTGCTATGGTCCTTTCGTTTTTTTGACATGGGAATGATTTCGTTGGCCCTATCTTTGGGCATTGAGTGATAGTGGTATGGATGGTGAAAGAGGAAGAGAAATTATGGTGGCTAGGGTTAAGAGGAAAGGGGGTTTGGTGGAAAAAGTGAGCAGAAAAAGGGGGTTTATATAGAAATAGGGGTTTGGTGATTTCCCACGCCCGTGTATCATAGGCATGTTGTGTCACACGGCCGTATCGCACGGCCGTTTTGTGCTTCGTTCGTTTCTCCCACGCCTGTGTTATAGGCCTCACGCCTGTGCTAATTTGACAGTTTCGGCCACGATTTCAAGGCATGGGCGTGTCGCACGCCTGTGTTGTTTTAACAGTATCGACTTTTGTCCAAAGGAACGCCCGTGTGATTCTTGCCCACGCCCGTGGTGTTCCCACAGCCTTAGGAAATGGGCGTGTGCACACCCATGTGATTTTGACAGTGGTAGTTTATCTTAGCCTGTGTTTTGGGAAAAAGTTTTTCTCCATTTACTCGCACAGCCTCAGCCACGCCCATAGCTCTCCCCGTGGTTTCCACACGCCTTAGCCACGCCCGTGTGCTATGCCGTGTTGACGAGAAATCCTGCGTCTGTTAAAATTGGTTAGTTTTTAGTTAGATGCTAAGACCAAAAATATAGATGTTAGTGATATTAGTGCTCAGGTTGTCTCCCAAGAAGCACTCGTTTAAAGCCTTAAGCTAGACTTACCCTGTTTTCATTCCTGAATGAAGGTTCACGGAGTCTAAGCTCCTCTCTCATATCCCTAAAATCTTTACCATTATAAATTTTCAGTCGCTGACCATTTACCTTGAATGTGCCACGAGTTGGATGAGTTACCTCGATTGTGTTGTAGGGAAAAATAGTTTTGATTACGAATGGACCTGACCATCTTGATTTCAGCTTTCCAGGAAACAATTTGAGCCTTGAATTGTATAGCAGGACTAAATTTCCTACTTCGAATTGTTTCGGTTGCTTTAAACGAGCATCATGGCGTCGCTTTGTTGCCTCCTTATATAGTCGTGAGTTCTCATAGGCATTAGCTCGCCATTCATCTAGCTCGTTCAACTGCATCATCCACTTCTCACCTGCAGGTTTAAGATCATAGTTTAAGAATTTTATAGCCCAAAAAGCTTTTTGCTCTAACTCAAATGGTAGATGACAACTTTTTCCGTAGACAAGTTTGTATGGGGATGTTCCTATGGGAGTTTTAAACGCTGTTCTATAGGCCCATAAAGCATCATCTACTTTTAATGCCCAATCTTTCCTGTTTGATTCAATTGTTTTCTCTAGAATACGCTTAAGCTCTCGATTTGCTACTTCCACTTGTCCACTAGTTTGAGGGTGATAAGGGGTAGTTGTTTTGTGGTGTACTCCATATTTCTTTTAGACCTTGTCAAATTAAGTATTACAAAAATGAGTACCCCTATCACTAATAATTGCTCTGGGTGTTCCAAATCGAGAGAAGAGTTTCTTAAGAAATCTCACTACCATTCTGGCATCATTAGTAGGTAAAGCTTGAGCTTCCACCCATTTTGACATATAGTCCACTGCTACTAAGATGTATTTATTCCCAAATGAGCTAGGGAATGGGCCCATAAAATCAATACCCCATACATCAAAAATTTTGCATGATAGCATGTATGTTTGAGGCATTTCATCGTGTTTAGAGATATTACCTGTTCTTTGACATCTATCACATGAAGCAACATACCTGTTAGCGTCTTTGAACAAGGTAGGCCAATAAAAACCTGATTCGAGCGTTTTATGTGCTGTCCTGATCCCGCTGTAATGTCCTCCTCAAGGTCCTGAATGGCAATTTTCTAAGATTTTGCTTGCTTCTGCTTTTGTAACACATCTCTGAATTACTTGATATGCACATATACGGAAAAGAAAAGGATCCTCCCAAAAATAGTTTTTCGCATCAGCAAAGAATCACTTCTTTTGATGATGTGTTAACCTTTTTGGTAGGATGTTAGCAGCTAAGTAATTTGCAATGTCTACAAACTAGGGTACCTCAAAGTTAAATATAGCAAATAGTTGTTCTTCAGGAAATGAGTCATTTATCTCACTCTCATCTAGTTCTTCGATATGTGAATTTTCAAGCCTAGAAAGATGATCTGCTGCAAGATTTTCAGCTCCTTTCTTATCTTGAATTTCCAAATCAAATTCATGTAAGAATAAAATCCATCTTATGAGTCGAGGTTTTGCATCGAATTTAGTTAAAATATAACGAAGAGCTGAATGGTCAGTGTAAACGACAACTTTAGATAATATCAAATATTGTCTAAATTTGTCAAATGCAAAAACCATAGCTAGCAATTCTTTTTCTATGGTGGTGTAATTTTCTTGTGCGGCCGTCAATGTTTTGATAGCATAATAAATTGGCTGAAAATGCTTGTCTCTTCGTTGTCCCAAAACTGCTCCTATTGCAAAATCACTCGCATCACACATTAGTTCAAAGGGTAAATTCCATTCAGGTGCAATTATAATTGGGGCATTTATTAATTTATTTTTGAGGGTGTTAAATGCATCTAAACATTCCTAATCAAAATCGAAAGGCACATCTTTTTCTAGTAGTTTTGTTAAAGGCTTAGCTATTTTAGAAAAATCCTTAATAAATCTTCGATAAAATCCAGCATGTCCTAAAAAAATTCGAATAGCCTTAACTAAACTAAGAGAAGGAAATTTTTCTACGGTTTCAACCTTTTCTTTATCAACCTCAATCCCTTTACAAGAAATTTTGTGGCCTAGCACAATACCCTCTCAAACCATAAAGTGACACTTTTCCCAATTAAGCACAAGGTTCGTTTCCTCACATCTTATTAGAATTCATTTTAGATTTTTAAGGCAAAGATGGAAAGAATTACCTAATACCGAAAAATCATCCATAAATACCTCCATAATATCTTCCATGAGTTCATCAAAATTGGCTAGCATGCAGCGCTGAAAAGTAGCAGGAGCATTACATAATCGAAAAGGCATTCTACGATAAGTAAACGTACCGTATGGACATGTAAATGTTGTCTTTTCTTGATCCTCAAGGGCTATTGGGATTTGGAAGTAGCCAGAGAGTCTGTCTAGGAAGCAGTAGTACATATGCCCAGATAATCTTTCTAACATCTGATCAATAAATGGTAAAGGGAAGTGATCCTTTCTCGTGGCGTCATTCAACTTCCTATAGTCAATACGAATCTCCAACCCGTGATTGTTCTTGTAGGAATCAATTCATTCTTTTCGTTAGCTACAACAGTCTTACCTCCTTTCTTTGGAACAACCTGCACAGAACTTACCCAAGTACTGTCAGAAATAGGATAAATTATTCCAGCATCTAGAAGATTAATTACCTCAGCTTTAACAACTTCTTTCATGTTGGGATTCAATCGTCTTTGAGGTTGTACACATGGTTTATACTCATCTTCCATTAAAATTTTGTGGGTGCAAAACGATGGACTTATTCCTTTAATGTCAGAAATTTTCCAAGCTATGGCTCTTTTATGTTCCCTTAGTACCTGTAGCAACTCGTCTTTCTCTTTGGGTTCCAGCTCTGAAGAGATGATTACTGGTAGCGTAGAATTGTCCCCGAAGAATGCATATTCTAAGTGATTTGGCAACTGTTTCAATTCCAATTTAGGTGGCTCTTCAATAGAGGGTTTTTGTTTTAGTTCGTCGTTGATTTCAAAGCCCTAGTCTTTATTTTGTCTAGAGAAAGATGTATTAGAATTCAACTCATCGGTATCATCATCTACCCCCTCACATTGGGTAAGAAACAGTTCCATCGTATCGTCATGTACGATTTCCTACAAAGAATCTTGAATAAAATGATCAATGGCATCAATAAAGTAACAGGAATCATCTTGTTCTCTAGAATATCGTATAGCATCGTAAATTTGAAAAAAGGGGCTAAAAAGGGGCGCCCCAAAATTAAAGGTACCTCAACATCCTCATCCATGTCAAGCACAACAAAATCAACAGGGAATATAAATTTATCAACTTTTACCAGAATATCTTCAATAATTCCCCTAGGATATTTAATAGATCTGTCAGCTAACTAAATACTCATCCTAGTGGGTTTTGGTTCCCCAAGACCAAGTTGCTTAAACATTTTATAAGGTATTAAATTAATACTAGCACCTAGATCAGGTAGTGCTTTCTCAATGTTTAAACTACCAATTAAACAGGGAATAGTGAAACTTCCTGGATCTTTCAATTTGGTTGGTAGCTTATTTTGGAGGATGGCTGAACATTCTTCATTAAGTTCCACTGTTGATATCTCTTCAAACTTCCTTTTATTTGTTAGAAGCTCTTTTCGGAATTTTGCGTACGTCGGCATCTGCGAAATAGCTTTGACAAAAGGTAAGTTAATATGTAACTGTTTAAAAAGTTCAAGAAATTTACCGTATTGTGCGTCTAAGCGATCTTTCGTCAACTTTACCGGATATGGGATCGGTGGCTTAAATTCTTAATAAACTGGTGTTACATTCTCGATTTCCTCACTTTTTTCCTTATTAGCTTCTTGTGGCATCTTCTTTTCTGCTTCAACCAATTCCTTCCCACTCCTTAATGTTACTGCCTTCACTTGCTCTTGTGGTTTTGGTTCGGTATTATTAGGTAAATGACCTGGTTGCCTTTCGGGAACTAACTTGGTTAGCTGTCATAATTGATTTTTAAGCCCTTGAATTAACGTTTGCTGATTATTCAATGTCGTTTCGGTATTCTGAAAATGAATTTCTGACGCTGAAATGAATTTTGCTAGCATATCCTGAAGGTTCGGCTTTTTCTCTTGTGGATAAGGTTGTTGTTGGAAGCCTAAGGGGGTTGTTGTCTTTGATTTCCTTGACCATCCCATAAGAAATTGAGGTGGTTCCTCTAACCTGGATTATAAGTGTTACTATAAGGGTTATTTTAAGGTCTAAAATTATTACCCATATAGTGAACTTGCTCGTTTTTAGCGCTCGAGTAGTAAGGCGGATATTCTGTATTGCTCATCCATCCTCTATTCGTATCGCACTGCATAACTAGATGTACCTGTGAAGAACCACATAAATCGTCAATCTTTTTATTTAACAGTTCTACCTGGTTTGATAACATGGTTACTGCGTCGAGGTTGAAAACACTGGCTGCTTTTGTTGGTTTTGTGCTCGTGACTTGCCACTGATAGTTATTCAGTGACATCTCTTCAATGAATTCATAGGCAGCCTCAGGTGTTTTGTTATTCAGGGTTCCGCCGGCGACTAAATCAATCAACTACCTGGTTGAGGGGTTCACACCGTTGTAAAAGGTTTGAACTTTGAGCCACAAAGGTAACCCATGGTGAGGGCACCTTCTTAATAAATCCTTGTATCTCTCCCATGCATCGTAAAGTGTTTCTAAATCCATCTGCACAAAAGAAGAGATATCATTCCTCAACTTAGCCATTTTAGCTGGTGGAAAATATTTTAACAAAAAATTTTCGGTCATTTGATCCCATGTAGTGATTGATCCTTGTGGTAACGAGTTCAACCACTGTTTAGCTTTGTTTCTTAATGAAAAGGGAAACAACCGAAGACGAATGGCATCATCAGAAACACCATTTATTTTGAAAGTATCGCAAAATTCTAGGAAGTTCGCCAAGTGATTATTTGGATCTTCATCTTGCAAACCATCAAACTGAACAAATTGCTGTATCATCTGCATTATGTTAGGTTTCAGTTCAAAATTATTTGCAGCAATAGCAGGTCTAACAATACTTGACTCAGTTCCTATTAAATTAGGTTTAGCATAATCATACATAGTACGAGGAACAGGATTTTGATTCACCGGGTTTGTGGCAACCACAGGAGGTAGCGGATTGTTATCAGCCATCTCTTAGGTAATATTGGTATCGTCCTCTTGCTCTTCTTCTATGTATTGTAAGCTTCGCCTTATTTCTCTTCTGTTTCTGCGAACAGTACCTTCTATATCGCTGTAAAAAATCAAGGGTCCTGACGGGTTCCTTCTTGTCATAAACTAGAAAAACCTATCAGAAGTAAAGACAAGAAAAGAAAAATTAGAAAAAATAAAATAAAATAAAAATAATGGCTAAAGTAATAAAAATCAAGTGTTCCTAATATCTTGGTCCCCAGCAACGGCGCCAAAAACTTGATCATGTCCAAAAGTCTTAATTTTTTATATAATGAATGATCGAGCCTAGAGACTAACTATGACAACGAATAAGGCAAGCGCACCTATCTTTTGGTAGTATAGCTATGGCAAGACCGGAAATATCGTATCCTCAAGGACCAAGAGTACTAGTAATTACTATCTTTCTATTATTTAGCCTAAGAATTAAGAGAATTGTTGTTTATCTAAAACTAACTAATTACTAAGCTAAAGATGCCGAGACAAAGAGAATGAATTGGGGAAATACTTTTGGGAAAACCAATTAATTAAGACAATATCCGAGGAAGAATCCACCTAGACTTCACTTATTATCTAACCCTGAACCAGACGATTTATTCACTTGGCCTTATCCGTAGGATTCCCTAATTTATATTAATACCTTTCTTGAGGCTACTAACTTCTAACCCTAGGTTGATTAATTGAAATCTCTCTCTAATTAAAACCCCTAGTGTTGCATTAACTCGATCTATGGACTCCCATATTAGGTTTGACCTCAATCCGGCTGATTTTCGTCGCCTTATCTCTAGGAGTGCGATCAACTCCGCTTAACTATGCTAGATCTACTCTTAAACAGGGAATTTTCCTCCACTACCTAAGCACATCAATACTTGAATCAATATCCCGAAATATCAAAGTAAGAATTAAGAACACATAGTTAAGAACAAATCAAGTATTTATCATATAGTTTAGAAAATAATAACAAGATTCGTCTTAGGTTTCATCCCCCTCAGGTATTTGAGGGGTTTAGTTTATGTTTATGAAAAAATACATCTCAGAAGAAAGTATAAAACAAAACATCAAGAAAACCCTAAAACCCCCTGAAGGAAATTGAAGGGAAGATCTTCCGTCTTGAGTATGATTTCTGCTTCTTGATATGGATCAACTGGCTGTCTTCGAATAAATCCCACAATCCGGTCCTCTCTGGCTTCGCCCTTCGGCCTCCCCCTTTTAGGTCACACTTAGGGTGTTTATATAGGCTTTCGGAATGTCTTTCTTTTTCCCTAAGTAACCTAATCCGAATGGAATTAAAACGAGTCACGGTAGGGACACGCCCGTGTAAATCGAGCCCAAGCCGTGTTCGAGTCTGCTAAAGTGGCACGACCATGTGGCGAACTCCAGGCTGTGTGGACTTCTTACTTTGACCAATTTTCTTCGTTTTTGGCCCGTTTCTCGTTCTTTTCATCCTTAGATGCTCTCTTAAGTATAAAACATGAAATTAAAGGATTAGGAGCATCAAATTCCACAATTCAGAGGATAAATCATCCAAAAGTATGCTAAATGTGGGATTAAAATATGTACATATTACGGTTTATCAGTATATATGCTTTGTTTTGACATGGCTTAGACACACGGGCGTGTCGAGGCCGTGGAAGGCACACGGCCTACCCACACGGGCGTGTGACCTCTGTGGTTTAGAAAAATTTTTAAATTTTTGAGAATTTTCGTATGTATTCGGTTTGGTCTCGACCCTATTCTAAAGCATGTTTAAGGTCTCGTAGACCTCAATAAGGGACTATATGATTGTATTTGCATATGTTTGATTGGTGATTGACTTTGTGTTGATTAAATGGATGTAAAATGTTTCAAATGTTTAGTAATGCCTCTTAACCCTGTTCCGGTGACGGTATCGGGTTAGGGGTGTTACACCGTATGTGACACACGGTCTACCCCATGGGCGTGTAGTTAGGCCGTGTGTCCCCTATGCACCCTAAGTTGGCAAAACATAATGCCCAGTAGTAACCACACGGGCTACAACATGGCCTTGTGTCTCGACCGTGTGGAAGACACGGCCATAGAAATTAGGCGTGTGCCCAAGCCGTGTGAAGTCTGCACTTGAATTTAGGAATTTAATTCGCTACACGGCCTAAGGACACGGGTGTGTGCCTTAGCCATGTGACCTTATTGGATTGCTGACTTCAAAAACAGAATGTCAAGGTTTTTGCACACGAGCCAAGACACGGGCGTGTCATGGCCGTGTGAGGGACACGGGCCATGAACATGGGCGTGTGCCAGGTTGTGTGAAAACCCCTGTTGTTTCGAATTGAGAAATAAACCCACACGGACATGGGACACGGATGTGTCCCTATATGCTTAGGCCATGTGAGTTACACGGTCCTTCAACATGGCCATGTTATTAGATCACACGGGCATGTCGCCTTGCCACACGGGTGTATGCCCCTGTTTTAGTGAAATTTTCCAAAGTTTTCTAAAGAACTCAGTTTGGTCCCGAATCATTTCTAAAGTGTGTTTTGGGCCTCGTAGGCTCATATTAGGGATTTTAAGATAGAGTTTGAAAGGTTTTAAATTTGAATGAAATCTCATAACCCAGAATTGTTTATATGCATATTTTTAAGAAAGGTAACGCCTTATACCTTATACCAGCATCGAATACAGGTAAGGGGTGTTACACAAAAATACAGGATGACTCAATGAGAAGTGCTCTTATGAAAATATATAATGACCTGTTTATTTTTGTGCCTGAGCTTCCAGATTTCGTATTTGAACCATGGAGTCCACTATTGAAGAGGGAGCGAAGCGATTCATGCAAAAACAAAGACGATGGAGCAAAAGATAAGTCGAATTTAGAGGGATCTGCAAATAAATAAAAATGGGGGATATTGACTTTATTTTATTTCTGTTCTCAGGTTATTAGGATTAAGTTTTATTAGGAATTTTAATTTTCGCATAATAACACAAGAGGTGGAAATCATAAATAAAAATGAATAAGTTGCAAAGTATAAAGTGTGGCAATAGATATATACATGTCTAGGAATGGATCTAGAGAGAGCTTGGTGCTTAAGCAGTCAAATTGACTCACCTCCTCTTTTCTAGAATCCTACCTGTTGTATAGTATCTATTCATTTTTAACAATGAGGACATTGTTCATCTTAAGTAGGGGGGACCGAAAAACTGAAATTATTTCCTCTCAAAATAAATTTTTCTTTTAGTTATGATTAGGATATATTTTGTTCAAAAACTTGAAATTTTGTTAAGTAAGGTAAACTTTAGTATGAATAAAATTCTATTATTTCAATAGTTGTTATGTTGGCTAAATTATGACATAAATGTACTATTAATAAAGCATACAAATCATACCATAAAATTTTTTGTTCCTTAAGAAAGTTAGGCATGCATGAATATTTAAGTCTCTAGAATTGACATAGTAGTTTCTTGAGGCGAAATCCTAGGAAGCATGGAATGTTGAAAATGATTTAGGCAACTTTTGTAACAGCCTGATTTTGGGGCTAGTCGGAATAGTGGTTTCAAAACCACTAATTCATGGTTGGATAAATTAGTTTTAATATTATTTTATGTTTTATGTATGATTATATGAGTGCATAAAAATTTTGGTGCATTAATTTTAGCGATTGTATGCTTAATTGCGAAAAAGGACTAAATCGCATAAAGTGCGAAAGTTCTATTTTACAAGCTAAAGGTGTCTAATAGCTGTAGAATATTAAATGGAAGCCCTAAATGTGCAATTAGACCTTTCTAAGGTTAATAGCTGGTCATAGGGGACAAAGAAATAAATTTTCAATGAATTAGGTGAGGTTTTGGTGGTATTTTGTCTAGAAATAAAATAAAATAAAGAGAAGAAAAGATATCATCTTTTCTTTCCCTTCTCTCCACCGAATTTTCTCAAGAAAAATAGCAATGGAAGGTTGAAAATTTTCAGCAACTCCTTACCTCTACAAGTCATCTTGATGATTATTTTTGATGATTTTTGTACTTTTGGAACCCCTAAAGCTTAAGCTAGCTAATGAGGGGATTGTTTTGCAAAATAGTTGAAAGTTTAGGGACTTTCCATGTGAGTGTTTATGATGTTTTCTGGGTTTTTAGTGAAGAGAATGAATTATGGTTGTTAAATAAATAACTTTTGTGAAAGGTGTTTCCATGAAAGCACATAAAATGACCTTTTTGTAAAGGTTGTAAATTGAGTAGTAAATGCATGAAATGATTGATATTGGGAATTGTTATAAGAGTAATAAATGTTCAGCTAGGCTTTTTTAATGAGGAAAATTGATGAAAAATAATTTAAGAGCCTAGGGGCAAAATTGTAATTTTGCCAATGTATAAGGGCAAAACGGTCATTTTTGCCAAAGTAGAAATTTTAAAGTGTTTGAATTTATGTAGTGATTAAATGAGTTAATTTTATTATTATAGATCAAGAAGAACACGGAATCAACCTTGATCAAGGAAAAGGCAAGATTTCGGACTAAACCACAAATTAACATATTTTGCACCGAGGTAAGTTTATGTGTAAACGATACATCCCTATTACCTATGTTTTAATTATTAATGCATTGTGTGGATGTAATTGATTATTGGTGAGAATTATTGAAATAGTAGAAAATGTGAAAATTCTCGGATGAACTTTCGGAAGAGAAATATGGGTATGAATGAATATTCATAAATATGTAAACTTTGGTGGGTTGTGTGCGATACCACCTTGTTGTTTATTAACGATGGGCTGAGTGCGATACCATCGTATATTTATTATCATTTTGGTGGCTTGTGTGCGATACCACCATAATTATCATTGTTGGTGGGCTGTGTGCGATACCACCCTATTATTTATTAATGGTGGGCTGTGTGCGAAACCACCAGGTATCTTGTATTATTCCGAAGGGTTCATCAAGAAACTTGGCTAAGTGAAATTATATGTGGCTTTGTGGTGATAAGTGTAGGGTATAAGTACAAGTAAATGTGAGCAATGTATATGATAGGTGGTTGGGATGTGGTAAGAGTTGAGATGAGTAAGTATGATTATGAGAATATGAATTGTTCTTACATAATATGTAATGTTTTTGATTGATTAGCATTTGATATGATGCTTATTGTTTACATATAGACTTACTAAGCTTAAAGCTTACTCCCTTCTCTTTTCCATTGTTTTATAGTGTCAAAGAGCTAGCTCGGGATACGGAGATAAGCAAAGGATCACCCACACTATCAGCACATCTTGGTATAGTTAGATTTAGCATTTTGAGTATGGCATGTATAGGGACTAGACTTAATTGAATGTCATATTGTTTTGGTCAAATGTGTTGGCTCATTCAAAGATGAACTCTTTTGTATAAAGCCATAGTTGATGGCTCTTTCTTATTAATCTATGAAAAGATGAGGTTATTCATGAATGTGCAAAATGTATGATTAGTTTACTTAGTTTAATTATGCATGAATGGGTTGAAGGTTTAGTGTGATGTATGTTTGTATGAGTTGGGGTGATAGAAAGATCTTGGCAAATAGCCTTGTTCTTGTCCACACAGGTAGACACACGGGCGTGTGTCTAGGCCGTGTGTGACACACAGTCAGCCTCGTAGGCGTGTGGTTAGACTGTGTGTCCCCATGCATGCTAGTTTTGCAAGTCAGTATACTCAGTAGTAACTACACGGGCAGAGACACGACTGTATGTCTCAGCCATGTGGAAGGCAAGGCCATGGACATAGGCGTGTACCCAGGCCGTGTGAAGTCTGCACCTGAATTGGGAATTTAATTCACCACACGACCGAAGGACATGGGCGTGTACTTTGGCCGTGTGACATTTTTGGGGTGATGAAGTCAGAAACAGAATACTAAGGTTTTTGCATATGGGCTAAGACACGGGCATGTCGAGGCCGTATGAGTGACACAGGCCAAGGACACGGGCGTGTGTCTGGCCATGTGAAAACCCCTGTAGGTTCGAATTGAAAAATAAATCCACACGGGTGTGGAACACGGGCATGTGATATGCCACACGGACGTGTCCCTTCCTTCACACGGGCGCGTGGACTGTTTAATGAAAATTTTTCTAAGTCTTTTAAGGATCTTTTAAAGAATTTGATTTAATCCCGAACCATTCTTAAAGTGTGATTTAGGCCTCGTAGGCTTGTTTAAGAGGTGTTATGAAAAGTTTTAATTTGGAGTGGAAAGTTATGTCTTGGTATTGCATGATTGTTGGTGTATAAGTCTAGTAATGCCTCGTACCCTGTTCGGGCGTCGAATACGGGTAAGGGGTGTTACAACTTTTGTTTGGACAGTTTGAGCCTTTCAAGACAACCATAATAAATTTTTATCCTTTGAAACCCAACTTTAAGACTATATGGCCTAAATTTATTTGAACCCTTGCAATATTTAGCCATCACTTTTCTCTTAATTATCTTTAAATTGTCCCAAACACTAGACTCAGCACTATTCAGAATGTTCCTTGAAAATAAGTTTGGGTGAGTTGAAAAGAAGTATCAAATGCTCAAAAAAATTGTAGTACATACAGCAAAATGCTCGTGTTAAAAAAAGAGAGAGAAGAGCATACGTACTTGAAAGAAAATAGATGTACAAAAGAGCATGTGAGAGCAATATAAGTTGGTGTATTGAAGGTAAATATTCTGAAGGTCCGATTGAAGCTGAGTCTAGGGTTTTTTGCCTAAATTTATCTATCTTTTACCTACCTCTAGTCTAGTCACGTTACACCCTTTTTAAAGACCTATTGATTCAAGTTTCTATGCTACCTACATTAGTGGAGAGAAATTGCTATGTTCAACATATGAAGGCATAAGTTAAACTTAATGATTGCATCTTAATCTTGAATAAGGGAATAAAATCAAATTGGTAGGGATTTAACATGTCTTTATTAGAAAGCATTTAGTCTATTTTTGCTATCATAAGGATAATTGAGATTAATTTGAATGATATGCATAAATATCAAATTTCTTGTTTTTGAGCATAAGTATACCAAATTCATAATTTTGGGAACAGCGTTATTTTGAAGGAAATTTTCAAAGGTGTTTTTGAAAAATTCTTTTTAATTTGTGCATTACTCGAGACGAGCAACTAATTAAGTTTGGGGGTGTGGAAACATAAAAATATAAACACTTTTTCATGTCCTTTTTAACTCAAATTCTTGCAGTTTCGGTAAAATTCTTGTCGAAAAATATATAATTATTATAAAATAATTAAATTGCATTCAAATTATTAACATGTTTAATTTTAATTAATTTGTAACAAATTTTGATCATTTTTGACAGATTCGCACAAAGGGTGAAAATTGGCTCGGCAGACACTGCTAGAAACGAAAAACCGAGAAGCGATTTTGAAACATCAAGGAAAATTAAATTTTGAGTCTAAGACGGTCCAAATTATGAATATTAATTCATAATATAATTAATTTTAATTTTAATCCAATTTAATTTGGGTTAAATAAATTATATTAATTAATTATAAAAAAAGGCCTAGTTGAGCTTAATTGAGAAAACCGATCCAACCGAGCATTGGGCAGCCCAAAACCATCCCACATGCTGACCCAATCAGCATGTTTGGCTGATTATTTGGCTTTCAAAATAGCACTTGAAGACTCCTTCAATTTGCATTCAAGTACAAGAGGAGAAGGAGGAGTAGAGTAAACTGGTCAAGCCTTGAAGAAACACCAGATTTGATTCTTGTTCCTTATCCTTTTAATTTTATTGTTGTTATTATGAACATGTCTACGAATAATTGTGATGTTTATATGTTTAATTTAATTAATATGGCTTAAATTTAATTCGTGTTAGGTTGATTTCATTTTGTCCACTGAAATTATTAAAATTGTGTTTGTGTTGTTATAGGACTTGGTAAGATGTTTGATTAAGTAAAACCATGACTAAGTTATTCTTGCATTACAATTGTAAGGTAACTAATGAACTAATTATTTAAACGGATTGAAATTGTAATTAATTGACACGGTACTTAATCAGTGCATGTTTAATCATCTAAGGTAACTCAAGGTTAAGTTAGCAACGGTATCTAATGATACATTAGCCTTGCATAACTTGCAAGATTTATTGTGATTAAATTGTTTCAAGGTAGAAATAAATTGCCACCTCATGTTATCTTTTATGCGCTTATGAAAATTGAATTAATTGTTTGAATTGGCATAGATATATGTAAAAGAGATTATTTTGAGTTCATAAGTATGTATGTGCATTAACACATTTGCTTACTAACATTTGTTTAATCGGTTGAACTGGTATAGAGGTATAGTCAAGAGATAAATGGATTTTGGTAGGTGAGTATGTTCATAAGTTAGCAAATTACTGGGTTGTCGTGAATTTATTCGTAGCAACATGGACATGAGTTTAGTAATTCTAAGTTAAGAAATGTAATTAATCTAACACAATTATGTCATCTGGATTAAAATCATCTTTTAAAATCATGCATTAGAACTTTTATTTTATTTTACTTAATTAAAAATCTTAGTTTTTAATCACCTCCTCAAACCAAAATATTTTTCTTCATCAAAGTGTTTTTAATTGCATTCATAAATAATTTTTTTTACATTTCCTGTGGGTACGATAACTCGACATTTACTTGTCACTTTATTACTTGTTGCGATTGTGTACACTTGCACATTTCCGTCATTTCAGTGACCAAGTTGAGTAACCGGGATGAGGTGCTTTTAGTCACCTCCTCAAATGAAAATATTTTTCTTCATCAAAGTGTTTTTAATTGTATTCATAAATAATTCTTTTCACAGTCCCTGTGGGTACGATAACTCGACATTTACTTGTCACTTTATTACTTGTTGCGATTGTGTACACTTGCACATTTTTGTCGTTCCAGTGACCAAGTTGAGTAACCGGGATGAGGTGCCTGGGTTGTCATCTCATTTCGCGTCAAAAGGTTTGGTGACGAGCCGAAGCCTGTAACACTCCGCTAATTGGGCTTCCTTGAAATAAATCGATTAAGGACATATGAAATTGTGTAACCGGGATGAGGTGCTTGGATTGTCATCTAATTTCACGTCAAAAAGTTTTATTATGTATCGAATTCGTTAAAAATAAATAAAGAGAACGTGTTGGGTTGAGTAATCGGGGTGAGGTGCTTAGGTTGTCATCTCACTTCGCGTCAAAAGACTTGATTACGTTTGAAAGAAATAAATAAAATAATAAATAATAAATAATAAATAAAAGTATATATTGGGTATGATCGTTTTGTATGTTTAGTTAAGCCTAAATTTAGTGAAACAGTGAATTTGACATACTGTTCGAGAGTTTATAAAATGCTTATTGATTGAGTTTAGCAATTGATTATTTTTTATTCATTTGATGTATGCTTGACTAGGAAAGGGGCTTTTGATTTTGAAAGGGATTGATGAATTATTTTTAGTGGATATCATGCTTGAGGACAAGCATCGGCTAAGTAGGGGGAATTTGATAGTAAGATAAATTCGTATTTTTAATATATTTATTTTTAGCTAATTATCAGATAAAATGGTATTAAATTTAGATTTTTCTTATAAAAAATGAAGTTGGTGTGCTGAATTCAAACTCTTACAGAATGGGGCTAAATTGGAACAAAAAGCAAAGAAGGGGGCTTGATTGAAAGATTGAAGATATAAAGATGACTAGATAAAGATTGAAGGGTTGAAGATTTTTTTAAAAAAGTGGCTGGATAAAGATTGAAGGATTTTTTATATTGTTACAACTCTATAATTAGTTGAAATTTGATTTTTAAATTTTGAATTATTTAGTGATAATATTTATAATTATTTAGTGATAATATTTAGGAAAAATCTAGCTAAATTTTAGCACTAGAAGTGTGTATAAATACTTAGTAGCTATAGCTAATTAAACACACACTTTTGCCTTTGGCATTTAATAGAATTCTGTATTTTTTCCCATTCCTGCGTCATACTCTATTCTGCCATTTCAACTCTTTTTCTTTTGCTTTCGACCTGTTGATTATTTGCCTACCAAGCCCTTCCCCTTCCCCTTCTCACCTTCCACAATTCCATTTAAATCATTTATTTTCAAGCATGATACTTTTCATGATTAACTAAACCCTTTTTTTAGCTTTAGCCCGAAAATTGCTCCAACAAAACAATCTTGAGATACGAACCCGCTCAAAAAACCTTTCAACGCAATATTTTTTATCTCTCCGGTATATGGGATATTACAAATTCGTCCCTTAAAGTTGATTAAGCTTCAATTCAAAAAGTGCACGTTAGGTTGGAGTTATTTGGCGTACAGTTGTGAAGACGAATCGGCCGTGCTGTGTTCAAATCCCCGTGAACAAATTGGCCTGTCTAGGTGGAAAAAGCCAGTTTGATTCCGTCAGGGGAGATAGAGATTATATTTAAATGACCTAAGCGGTTGAGGCCGTTGATTCGAGTTGGGCTTTTCAGATCGCAAGGTTGTCGAAATCTTAAATTGCGAACACGTGTATCGCAGTTAGAAATTTGGCAAGAGTCAGTTTGCAGGTCGTACCGGGATCGACTACATAAGGAAAAGTTGGTTGTCGGGACGTTCTTGGCCGCTATAACTAGCTTATTGCTTGGAAGGAAAAACCTATTTTAAGGATCGATTCAAGATTGGAGTACACCGAGGCTAAGGCTAAGCCAATAAAAATATTTCATTTGTCCATTTATTTTATTTTATTAAATTTATTTTTACATTTTTGAATATATTTTTATTTTATTTTTCGTATTTCTTTATTTTATTATCTTAATCAATTTAAACTCCCATTTTTATTTTTATTTTCAGCATTTCTAGGCACAGGTCGTGAGCACGACTGCGACTGCAACAATGATTCTGGTCACAAAAAGGAGAAATTAGATAGCCAGTCCTTGTGGATTAGACCCTACTTCTCTATACTGCTAATTACTGTTATTTTATCGTAGGAATTTAAATTTGGTGGTTTCGATGCCCAACAAGATTCACAAAATTTGAAGTATATATATATATATATATATATATATATATATATATATACTTGTTTAATAAATAATAAATCCATTCGTACATATCTTTCCTAAATTATAAAGCACTCGGAAATACAAAAGGTATATAGCTTGTGAAAATTACACACAAAAAAAGGTTAAAAGGCGGGGAAGAAAACTGTGAAGCTCATAGGCTGTGCTGAATCAGGCTTCCATGCATGTATGGGTTTAGGCTTTTTAACAAATACTATTGTCTATCGTTATTATTATTAGGCTTTTAAGTGCTAAAAAAGGCCATAAAAAATAATTCAAAAAACAGTTTAACTCCTTACTGAAAAGTATAATTAATTAAATGCTAATTAAAAGTTAGTAATTAATAATTTTAATGATATAACAATTGATGTATCATTTGAAATAAAAAAAATACTAACGTGGATGGTTTAATTGAATTTCAATTTTAGCCTAAAAATTATTAAAATATTATATAATTTGAAAATTATAAAAATTATAGAATATTTATAATATTTATTAAATATAAAAATTTTAAAAAAATTATAAAAACTATTTAATATTATAAATATTATTAATATGTCATGAAAATATGAAAATGTTAAATAAATATTATAAAATTTAGAAACCAATTAAAAGTATAAAAAATTGTAAATATTAAAAATTATACAAAAAAGTTATTTTTTATTTTTATTTTGAAGGCTTGGATTAGATTTTAATGATGAGCTTGAAGTGTGATGATAATTAAACTTGTACGGATTGTTGAGTAAAGAGTAAGATAGATAATGGATTTTGTGTTTGGTGACTTAAGGTGAGTAATAAGTAATTAGTTATCATTGAATAGAAAAGACGAGTTAAGACAAAAGGCACGGGAGAAACAAGAATAAATAGTAATTTTTATTAAAAAAATTTAAAATGGTTAGAAATTATTAAAATATTATAAAAATTCTAAAAAAATATAAAATATAAGTTATTAAGAAATACTAAATTTTATTAAAAAAAGTACTACTTATTTTTATAAATTTTATGAATTTTCCTTATTTTTATAATTTTTTGAGAATTTTTATATAAACTTTAAAAATAATCTAAACCCTAATAAAATAGTTTAAAAAAATCAATTCAGTGTTCATATAATAATTAAAAATTAATTAAGCCCTCTACGTTTGATGACATTTTAGTAGTCACATAATCAAATTGTCAATGTCAGATGCCAGTTAGTCATTACGTCGCTTGCCATGTCAGCACTTAACGAGTTATTAGGAGTTTCGATGAAAAATCATATTCGATAGATTTAATTGATTGTATTTTTTAAAAAAACACTCAATTAATTTTTAAATTATTTTTAGAGGGCTTTTTAGTACTTAAATTTTTTTTCCAATGATGTCTATCGTTATTAGAATAAATATTATTAATTTTTAAATAAGAAACATTATTTTTAAAATACATCTATAATTAAATTCAAATAATTTTTAATAATAGAATAAAATTTTATATAAACCCCGGCCCAAAATGAAACTCAATTCCCAGATGGTATGCATTATTTTTTCTTCTGCTATTTATTTGTTAGGGATTTTTTTTTTAAAAAAAATTAGTCCAGAATTTTAACAATTCAGTAGTTGATCTCTACAAAACCGAAGGGAATGTCATCGGAAAATCTCTCGGCGACGCCGTCGCTGAGTAGTATTGAATCGGCAATCAAACTCATTGACGTCAAAAAGGACGAACTGAAGAGAGCGTTCGATGATCTCCAAGCCAACTCTCAGCGCCTCTCTTCTTTCTCTATCTCCTGGTCCGACCTCGACTCTCACTTCACCGCTCTTCAAAATTCCGTCACTCAACGCTTCCGCATCCTCCTGTCTCGCGAAGCCATTCACAACCCAATTGATCACGTCCCCACTCAACCACTCGCCTCTAAACAGGGAGACCCATCTGCTCCACACCCGTTAACCGAACAAGACCCAGTTGACTCGGTGGTTAATCAGCCATTAACTCATCTTTTACCGTTGGATAGTGATAAACCATCGTCTTCAAATTCGTTGAGCGTGCAGTCCAATGGTTCGGTTCCGCCATCAGGCAACATTGACTCGGTGGTGACTCGACCAGAACTGAAGCAATTTTGTGAGAGAATGGATGGCAAGGGGTTGAGGAAATACATAAACGACCACGTAAAAGAGCGGGAAGCCATCCGAATGGAGCTTCCCGATGCACTGCAGAGTGCTGCGGACCCTGGGGCAATGGTTTTGGATGCAATGGAGGGGTTTTACGCTGAGAATTCGCAGTCTAAAGGTGAGAAAGACCCTGAATTTCTCGGATTAAGGAGGGTTTGTGTGGTTTTATTGGAGCAGTTAATGGAAACTGGTTTAAGTTTCAGTGAAGAAGTGAGGGAGAGAGCAAAGAAGTTAGCTTTAGAGTGGAAAGGCAAGGTTAGGTTGCGCAAAGATAACTCTTTGGAGACATCGGCGTTTTTGCATTTAGTGGCAACTTATAGTTTGGGAGCTATGTTTGATAAAGAGGAGCTTGTTGGTTACTTCTTTACCATTGCTAAATTTCGTCAAGCTACCATGTTGTGTAGGTCAATTGGTTTAGGGGAGAAAGTTCATGGTAAGATCATTAGTTTCTTGATTGAATGCAATGCTATTTTAGGGTTGAGTATTTTGCTTGTTTCCCATGTTTTATGTGCATATAAATTTCGTTAATTGGTCCGCGGCTGAGTGTTCTATTATGAATGCTTGATATAGATTATCAGGTGTGATAGAGCTTTTATGAATTGGAGTTTTCATGTATGGGTTGATATGTCAAGCCTGGATATGTCTATCTGTTTAAGGTATATTATTCGCGGTGTCGCTATTGGTTTCTTGGTTGGATTTGATTCTTTTTACAATCACTTAGGCTTTTTTTTTTTGGTTGGTTTTATGCTTCTTTTTCCACCATTTATGTGAATTTAAAGTTCTCTTACCGCATACCGGTGATCGGTTATTGGTTAGATGTATTTCAGTGTTCTAATTCCTGCATCATATTGGAAACATAGAACTTTGAAATTCTAGGGAGTTGTGTGATCTTTTGTCATTCTATTGTTGGAAGCCTTATATTTTCATGCAATTGCTTAGGAAATTATGGTACTTTTTCGCTGTATTAGAAAGAAATTATATCTTATTTTGATAGAAGACTCATATTGATTAAAAAGTTTATTGTTAGAATGGTTTAGTCAGTAGTCACCAGCAAGAAGCAAGTGAAACACATAATAAACATAGTGCCTTCCTAAAAGATGAAAATTAGTTTCATGGGTAGATCTTCTTGTTCCATCAAATCAAGGTGTGCATGTGTAATTGTGTAGTATATTGTTCTCTTATTCAATAATCAGCTCAAGTTGTAATTCAGGGTCATTGGTCATATTTTTTCTAGAATTTACATAATTTTCTGCCCCATTTGAGTTTTAGAAATCTCTCTCCCTCATACTAGTAGCTTCTGACGAAAACAGCCTTACCTTATGTGTTGCAGATTTGATTCAAAAACTTTTAGATAGTGGCAAACAGTTGCTTGCTGTGAGATTTATATTTGAGTTTGGGCTAGCAGAAAAATTCTCACCTGTGCCTCTTTTGGAAGAGTATCTGAATGAGACAAAGAAGCTTGCTCAGCAAGTATGCCAGAATGGAAAGAATACTCTCAAGTCACAGGTAAACTTTCATTTCCTACAAACCTTTCCAAGTATGAGACTTGAGTATTCGGTTTTTATTTTATTTTATACCAATTACATTTCCTCATGCAGAATGAGGCTGCTAGTAAAGAAATCGGTGCCTTGAAATCTGTCATTAAATTAATTGAAGAGCACAAGCTAGAAACTCAATATTCGCAGGAGCCCCTTCAGAAACGTCTTGAGCAGCTTGAGAAGCAGCTGGCAAACAGAAAACCCCCTGCAACACCTGCTGCACCCAAGCCTCAGCAGCCGCAGGCCAGTCAGCCGGTGGCTCAGCAGGCGAAGAAGAAGAAGAAGCAGGCACCAGGAAAGCAGCAACAGAGTGGCAACAAGCATCCTAAAACAACTGCTAGTGTTGTTCATGCAGCACCCTTATTGAGTGCTGCTGGTTCAACTTCTGCAGTTGCTCCATTCCAGCCACCTGGTTTATTGCTGGATCATTCTGCTGCATATTTGAGCTCATCACCCATTCCTTTTGGCTTCCCAGGTCCCACTGCAGTTAATCCTTATGCCGGCCCATCAGCTGCAATTTATGGTTTGGCAGGAGCACCTATGGGTTTCCCTGTGAATCCAAACTCCTCTGCATCTCATTTATATAATTATGATAGGCTGCCTACTTACGGTGCATATGGTTTTCCACCACAATTCCATCCATCTTACCATCCAAAGTAGCTTGTGGCTTGGCATTACTAGGATATTTCTTATATTTGTTGACCGACTATTCTTGACTGGTTGAGGCTTCATTTATTGATTATTCTGCTAACTCGTCATCAGAAGGTTTATGTAAATTATGGTTTAGTTTTCAATCTAGAAAACTGTAGCACCCTTAATCTTGTTTATATGAAATAAAACAAGAAAGACAAGATTGCTTGGATTTGGAAATCATTTTTTGGTTGTATTGATGCAAATACATGTGCTTACCTCATCCCGCCCGCCGCGGGTTTAAACTATTAGCCGTTCTAGCAATGTGGTTAACCATAGGAGGTTAGCCCATCCGGCTTTGTTTCTTTTCATCACTGAGTCAGCCTGTCCTCACTATATTTACCATTTAATGCTGACCATATATGGGAATGTCTGATAACTGGTTATTTTGCTCAACAACATCAGGGCTTTTACAGTCCTAGCCTAGGTGATTAATGTTGAAGCTGATCAATATTTTTATTCCTCTCTGAGACAAGATTGTTCATTTATGAAACTTCTCCACTATAAACACTTAAAGGGAGGCTCTCCTGTCTTCTTTTCATGTTTAATGCTGACATTCATGTTCCTTTTGTCTGGTTTTCCACAGTACTCTGGAATCCCAAATATTCTTATTTTTTTATATTGAAATAAACTCTTAATATACATCAATTTTAGGATAGATGACTTATTTGGGTATAATAATAGAACTATAAATGTATAAGGATTTATATAAGAAAAATGAGATAATTTAGGGTTCCTTTTTAATTTTTTTTTTTAGCTTTATGCGTTTTACTCAAATTCCTTTGTCTCATTCTACAGTGATTCAAGCTATAATCATGAATGCTGATAAGCTTTTGCAGAAACAAAGTCTATTTGGTACTTACAATAATGCTCATTTTTAACCTTTTTGAGACAATGTCACCGAATTCTTACTTTGGTCCCCATGATAATAATTATATGTCCTTAATGTTTTTATAGTAATGTTGTATTTTATTACAAGCAACAACATCATTTAAAAGAAGAAATGTGTTTTGGCAAACATCTAGATGCGATTGATTTATGCCGTAATTTGTAATTGTGATATTTAAATAAAATTTGAAGTTAAATTCCAATATCTATAATATATATATTTTTAAAAAAACATAGTTCTTTTTTTATAAAAAAATTTTCTTGGATAAATTTTCAAAATATCAACTTAGTGTTATAGTTAAAAAGGTTGTCTTTTGCTCATGGCTTATCTAAGAGCCTAATATAAATAATTATCAAATAGATTTAGATGTATTAAAAAGGTAAAGGAGACTTCCATTTTGAAGCTCAATTTTTTCCCACTATTATTAAAGGAGTTGCTAGTTATCTCTAATTTTAGAAGGTTTTTACATTAAATTATAGAGATTGAAGAAAAGGGGGAAAAGAAACCTAATGGGGAAAGGTTAGATCTTTGTTAGATTTGGGGTTTGATTAATATAGCTTAAACCTATTTAGTAATTTTCTTTTAATGTCACTTGTTTCACATTTTATGCTCTCATATTTTCACTTCAAATTTTGTTAAAGATAGTGGTTTTAGCATTTGTCAATTAATATATTAGGGTTTATTCATTCATCATGACGTTTTCGTTAATTTTTTTTGAATAATTTTAATTTTAATGAAATGATATCATCCAATTATTAGAATTGTTTTTAACAAGGAATAACATTTGGCACATTGTAATTGTGTTAGGGGTTGACAAGTCTTTTATAAAGTGTAGTAAAATATTAAAAAATAAACATATGACAGTTTTTGAAGGCTATTTGTAAAATATAAAATAAAAAATATATATTATCAGTGTATCAAATATTATTCTTTTAACAATAAACTAATTTTAATAATTAAGTAATATATTAGCAGGTTGTTAGTTTTTATTTGTTTATTTTAATAAGTCTTAAAAGTATATCTACTACAAAGAGTCTTGACTCATAAAGAAGTGATTAAAAGTTTTTATCATATATTAATTTAATAGAGGTTCAAATCCTATCCTACAACTCCCATTTACTATGAGGATGAAAAGTACAAAAAAATGGAAAACTATTTTTATAAAGAATTAAAAAAAAACTAATAAATTTTCATATGGAAATAAAAAAATTAATCATTTTTTATTGAAAAGACTATATGTAAGAGGGTAGTTTTTTTTCCTTAAATTGCATTTTATGATTTTATATAAAATATACACCCTTATAAATATAATAATATAACTTAATTTATATAATAAAAAATTTAATAATTTTTTTGCTGAATTGCTATATAATTAGCTCCTAATAAATATAATAATATAACTTAATTTATATACAAAAAATTTTAATATTTTTTTACTGAATTGCTATATAATTAGGTCCTAATGTCAATTCAATTAAAATTTAAAATAAAAATATAGATATAAATCAATAGTTAAATTTTGAACTAAACAATCTTTTCATTAATAAACAATTTTGAATTTTAAATAAATTAAATATGTATGAAATTACAAATGTATCCTACATAAGAAATCAATGTCAAACTATGTTGCGCTCTAGTGACAATCATCACATACTTTAATGACTTGAACAATTTTGAAGCTTTAATTTTTAATTAAAGACAACTCAAAAAAACAAAAAATGTAAAAACTTAATTTACTTATATACCCCTCCCTCCTTTTTTTCCCCTTCTAATTGACATAAAAATCAAATCCATTTTGACTCTTTTTCTTTGGCTGCCTTGTTTTCCTCTTTGACAATGGAGGAACAAATATTAGCTTCTTCTTCAGCTGCTGCTGCTACTCAGCACGATCTATCGGCTTCAGCTGCTTCTAGTGGAGCTCGCTACAAGCTGGTGGCTCCGGCTAAGCTACCGATCTCAAGGTCGGCTTGTATTACTATCCCACCTGGGCTTAGTCCTTCTTCTTTCTTGGAGTCTCCTGTTCTTCTTTCAGATGTTAAGGTTAGACCTCCTTTTTTTTTATGTCTTTTTGGGGTTGGATCGGTTTTGGGTTGTGTTTGTTTCCTGAGAAAATAGAGGAAAAGCTGGCTACTTTATAAAAATTCACTGGTAAATTTAATTTCTTTTCTTTTTATTTTTCTTAAATAAAAAGCCCAAGATTCATTTTTTAATTGACTGAGGAAATCAACAATGTGAGCTTCGAAGTTTTGATTTTTATCTTTTGGAGTAGCCTTTTAGTGGGGATTTTTTTTTCTGTTTGGTTGGCTAGGTTTTTGAATGAAGTTATTGGATTTATTTTAAGCTAAAGAGATGCTTAAGCAAAAAAAAAAAGGTTACTTAGTTTGCTCTTTTTTTTTTGGGGGGGGGGGAGGTGTGGGGTGTTCTTTAAAATGCTTGATTTTATATTTGAAGTGGTTGATGTTATTGGGGACCTTAAAAGAAAAGAATAAAAAGATTCCGATGCTTTGATATTGCAATCATCAGATAAATTATGAGATATGGCAACTTAATGTCCATGGATTTGTATATTGTGGAAGGAGGAATAAAGCTTTTCTTTATATATGTGTATATATATATATATATATATATATATATATTGTAAGTATAAATCTTGATTGAACTTTTTTTTAAATACTGCTGTTTTTTTTACATAATGAATCTTCCTCTATTGGTCGTGGGAATTGTGGCTTTTTACATTTTCAGTGGTTGAACTGGTTGTATGGGTGAGGACGTTCTAGAGAATTTTCCCGTTTTTGTAATGTAAGAATATAAGATAGATGCTGATGATGAAATGAATGGATTGATGCTTCTTTAAAGGCAATTGTTTGATTTGGATCAAAGGATTGGTTTTTGTTTAATGTGTGGTGCAATGCAAGGAGGCAGTGAAATGAATGGGTGGAAAATATAAAGTTGGTGAGTCAAGTTGAAGGGAAGAGACATGATTGCCTGTGACTCAATGGTCGGTTTTCTTTTTCTGGTATAAAGGAGGCTTCTTGAAGCGGTTCTAGATCGCGTAAGGGTGGCTGCATAAACCAATTGAGGAGATCGGTTGGAGGTTTTACAAACTTGTTTTCCACATCAAGTGTAGGGTTTACTGGAAGTACATGAATATTTATTGAAAGAATTTTGCTTTTACTCACCTTTATTTGGTTTGTTTTGGAATCTTCTTCTTAAGTTCTCTTTGGAACTAAGTAATCATATCGGCATTAATTTGTTTAATCTTATATCACTAGCTCAATTTGAGCTTTATATACTTGTTAATGATCATGAGAATAGTAACTGGAAATTTATCAGTTGTTGTTTGTCGGTGAATGAAAGTGAAGTAGTTTTGTAGAACTACACTGAGTAATTTGTTGTTTGCTATTTGTTCTTCCAGGCAGAGCCTTCACCGACTACTGGTTCTCTCATTAAGCCTCAGGCAGTGCATGGCTCTGTTAATTCTAGTACATATTCAGTGACTGCTGCGTGTTCTAATGCTTTTGATGAAAGAAATCCAAGCTGCTTTGAGTTTAGACCCCATCCTAGATCAAATCTGGTAATTTCCTTTCTTGTTTCGTTGCCCCCTGTAGTTAATGGGCAATCATTTCATATTTCTATATAGCCATAGTTGTATGGTTAGGTGGTCATCTAGAATCCTGATTTCATGTGCCATTGGGAACTAATGTTTTAGGTAGCTGGTGAGAACACCTAAAATTAGCATCCTATTATCTCTTCTTTATCTTGATTTTTCATTACTGACATCGTTATCAATGTTCATTATGGCCTGCTGCTTGTGTGGTCTATATCATCCTTGTCTAAAGGTTTTTGCTTATTCAAGGCACCTGCAGATTTAAACCATCTTAGAAGCGAACAATCTCTGCAGATCCAAGGTCAATACCAGACTATATCATATAATTCATCAGCTTTGGTTAAGAGCGAGATGGCAGGCTCCTCAAATGAGTTGAGTCTCTCGGTACCATTTCATACAGCTACTTCTGTGGCTACTGCTCCTGCTGAAGTCGATGTAGACGAATTAAACCAGAATGGGAACTCAAATAGTGGGATGCAGTCAGGGCAGACTGATCGTAGAGTAAGTGGCTCATCCACGATATCAGATGATGGATACAACTGGAGAAAGTATGGACAGAAACATGTTAAAGGAAGTGAATTTCCACGCAGTTATTACAAATGTACACATCCTAATTGTGAAGTGAAAAAGCTATTTGAGCGATCTCATGATGGACAGATTACGGAGATAATATACAAAGGTACACATGATCATCCTAAACCTCAACCTAGCCGCCGGTATTCTTCTGGAAATACCTTGTCTGTACAAGAGGAAAGATCTGACAAGGTGCCACCTTTGACTGGTAGAGATGGTAAGAAAAGCTACGCATTTAGTTTTTCTATATGTTGATTGCATCTTAAGTTATGACTTAATCTTTCATTTTTCCCCGTTTTAGACAAGTCATCCAACATGTATGGCCAGATGGCTCATAGTATTGAACCAAATAATACAGCAGATTCATCTCCGGTCACAGCTAATGATGATAATGTGGATGATGTTGATGATGATGATCCTTTCTCAAAGCGAAGGTATTGTTATTGTTCACAAGGAGGTTTAACTTTCTACTCCGTGGTTTTGTCTGCTTGCTAAGTGATATTATCGAATATGAGCAGGAAGATGGATGGGGGGATTGATATCATTCCTGTGGTGAAGCCTATCCGGGAACCACGTGTTGTTGTACAGACTTTGAGTGAAGTTGATATCCTTGATGATGGGTATCGATGGCGCAAGTATGGGCAAAAAGTAGTGAGAGGAAATCCTAATCCTAGGTATGTATCATTAAATGAAATATGATAGAATTAGAATGTTATAAATTGCAAATCTTACCATTTAATAAAGTCATGTTTCAACATATAGTTCTTTAAACACTATATTGGTTAGCGTAAAATTCCGAAGTGCTTCGTCATAAATTAGAGAAGACAATGGATATATGTATGGATCTTCAATTCTGTTTATGCTAAGCGATATTTGTATTTTGTTGTTTTGCTTATAGGTCCAATTCTTGCAGACATAGAGGCACATACTTTAGGATCTTCTATTCAGTTTATGATACTGTTGACCGAATTCTTTGATTATGGTGTATTACATTATTTGATCATATTTTTTTTTTTTCTGCTTACTTTTTACGTAGGAGTTATTATAAGTGCACAAGTGCTGGTTGCCCTGTTAGAAAACATATTGAGAGGGCATCTCATGATCCGAAAGCAGTTATAACCACGTATGAGGGAAAACACAATCACGATGTACCTACTGCAAAGACCAGTAGCCATGATATAGCCGGACCAGTAACTGTAAATGCGCTATCAAGGATTAGATCAGAAGAAAATGATGCCATTAGCCTTGATCTTGGTGTTGGGATTAGCCCTGCTCCTGAGAATAGTTCGAACGAGCATCAGCAATTGCATTCTGAATTGGTCCAAAGCCACCATCAGACTGGTGGTTCTAGTTTCAAACTACATCAAGTGACTCCAATGACAGCATACTATGGTGTTCCTAATGGTGGCATGAACCAGTATGGATCTAGAGAAGCTCCGAGTGAAGGTCTCACTGTTGACATTACACCACTAAATCATTCTTATGCATATTCACAGACCATGGGAAGAATACTAACAGGTCCATAAATCTGTTAACAATGAAGGTGACAAGCAATAAAACATGAACTGTATTTCTTTTTTCCATCTTTTTGGCTGGTAAAAGAAAAGTAGAAATATTATTTTGAAAATATGTCTTGTTCTCTCTCTCTCCCTATATATATAAATATTGGTTTACTGTCTGAGCTGATCTTGTTAACTGGCGTACAAACTGCCTTCTGCTGCAAATCAGTCATTGTATTAACTTTGGTATTTGTACTAATGTGGAACTGGTATATGTATTATTTTCTCACAGAGAAGTGTTGTAAAACAAGTTCTTGAAATGGAAATTGTAAGAAACATGTTTTTCCATTTTGTCTTCAACTTCTTAGATAGATAACTTGTGATTTATACAATGTATACCTGTGTTTTTCTTGACCATTGCCTCTCAGATACCGTGCCTCAAATCAAAGCTTTACTACACATTTTGATGGATTATTTTTCAAACATTATCCAGAGAAAAAAAAATGATTGCTAGAGGCTTGCTTGAGACATAGGCAAATGATTGACCAAACATGTGAAGAATCCAAGGTTAGATCTTGGACATAATGATTGTTGATTGAAGGGTGAGATTCAATTGCAGACAACTTGTTCTCGGTACTGGAGTATAAAAGTACAAAATAAGCTATAATTTCTATTTGTTTGGAATGCATTAACAACTACTTTTGTTCTTGCTGCATGTGAATTGTGAACCATTTGAAACGAACCTTTTAGAAGAAGAAAAGAAAACATGCTTAATATTTGTCACATTCTAGACTAGAGTCAAATCTTTCATAAAGTGTCTAATTTGTTCTCTCACTGGTATGGATAAATTTCTGGTTTGAAACTGCTTTACAGCACACTTAATTGACTTAAAAGAATTTTTTTTGTATTAAGTTTTACTCGAGATTTCCTTATTCATTCTCGACATATTTGAAGGTTTAATCTTCCAAATAGGTTGAAAACTTATATAAAGAGAATTATATATAGAAGTTGGTCGCTATGCTTATGATGGTAATATTTTGAATTGAACAGATATTTATAGTTTTTTTTTATAAGGTAGCCTTGGCTTGCAGTCTTGTTTTGAACTTGAGTAGGGTAGACACTATAAATGCACTGTTGATAGAATCCAAAACCCTTTAAAGTCTCCCATTTTGTCTTTGTTTTGGGCAGGGATGGTATAAGAATGTAGCCACGTTGTGACCCATATCTCCACTTGAACCCATCAATTTTTTACCATGTCTAAACAATACATCAAACTGACATGAGATTAAACTGCCACGTTTTTGGCAGGGACTGTGATTGACAATGATTACAACGTATAGAATCTGTAACTTAGTTTAATCGGTTATTTCAGGGTTTGAATTTCAGTGTCTGTAATTTATATATATTTTCAACCCTTCAATTTAAGGATATGATAGGCCGTTTAAACTTGTGAAAGTAAGGGTATTATCCGGATCCGAATAATATAATGTGGAACAAGTGTAAGTCAGAAAAAAGTGTCTCCCATTGCCTTCCCTTGACAAGTTGTAAAGTATCCATGTCAGAGAGAGGGAAAACAATGGAAGAAATGCTGGCAGTTTGGGTTTCTTTGAAGGAGAATGTCAACTGTGTAGCTAAGCTGAGTGATGTGGTTGGAAGACCAGAAAAAAACTGTGGGAATTCAAGAACCCAGAACCCAGAGAAAGAGCTTGTTCATCAACTCAGAAACCCCTTTCGAGAAGCACTTTTTAGGCCAATCCATCCTAAAACTCAGTTTTGTGGTATGTCTTTTCTCTTCTTTTTGCTCACTTTTGCTTCACCCTGTGTTCCTTTAATGGCTTCCATCTTTTGTCTAAGTCTTCAAAATGGTTTCTGGCTCTGCTATTAGAAATAGTTGCTACATATTTTGCATGCAATCTAACCCTGCAATGCAAGTTTTCTTTCCTATCAGAGCTCAATGTTGGTGACCCATCAAGGAACATCATTGAGTTGATTTTTCAAAGAGCGTCAATGGATCCCTCAAAGTCAAAGCCATCATGGAAGATCAAAAGGGTACTAAAAGTGAAGAACTCCATAGAAGTTCTCAAAAGGTTCGAGGATTACAGAGAAAAAGTTATCAAAAAAGCCAACCAACAACACGAGAGACATCCAAGGAGCACCATAGATGGAAACGAGCTGTTACTTTTCTATGGCACTACAATGGCTTGCTGCAGGAAGCCGAAACCGGTGCCGGAGCTCTGCAAAGACCCGAGCTGTCGAGCGTGCCGGATTATTCATTCCCGATTTGACATGGAATTCACTAGGAAATATGGGGTTAGGTTGAGTACGAGTAGTGAAGAAGTGTGTGACAACATGGTATCTTTCAAGTTGAAGAAGTTGAAAAGGGCTGTAATTGTTTGCAGGGTGATTGCAGGGAGTATTGGCAATACCATTGATAGAACGCGTGAAGATTTTGATTCAATTGGACGTATAGGGCCTCACTCCAACTTGGAGTATTTGGTTGTACCAAATCCCAGTGCTATACTTCCCTGTTTCCTCATAGTTTTTAATTGAATTGCTAACATTTTCAGCCTAATTCAACCTCTTCTTTGTGTTTGATACTTGTATTTAACACATATATTCTGACATCATTCAAACACGTACATGAAAGAAGCATACTTCTCTCAAAACACTTAGAGTCGAGTGATATAGATCAGTACATTTTATGTTTCCAAAGAAAAACATATGGTTAATTGTTAAATAAAATAAGTGCATGGAGCATTTGTATTAAGATTTAGATTGTATTTTGTCCTCTTTACTAAAAATATAGGTAAATAAATCCCTATACATTAGACTAAAGCGTAAATTGCTTATTTTAGAAATTTCATCCAATTCTACTGTTAAAAATCGGTCACTGTATCAAAATGAGCTATATGTGGCACGCCACGTGTGATTGTCTAATTATTGTGTCAGTCAAGTTAGTTTTAACAGTAGAATATGAAATTTTTAACAGAAAGTATTAGTTTGCTTTTTCATTTAATGTACAAAGGCTAATTTGACTATTATTCAGTAAAAAGGGCAAAAAGCAATTTAATTCCTAGTACAAGTGTCATCATGGTACTTTTACCCTCTTTTTATATAAAACAAATGGTTAGATATTTTTAGTTTACTTGAAACTTAACATGCATAATCTAAATAAATAAAATATAAAATATTTATTATTAATATAGTATTTTGGATTGATATAACATAGATATCGTGTCTATTCAAAAATTCATATTCATGACAAATATAATTTGTAGATGCCACTTTTTGAAAGTTGGATTGAGACAATGGTTTACGATGTTGTGCTAACAGGGTAAATGTAACATCCCGAAATAGGGCCTAAACGGAATAGTGGTTGCGAAACCACAAATCCGAGTCAGTAAAATATTTTAATATTATTTTCAGTGCTTATAATATGTGAATTTACATGTGTGAAAGTTTCGTGAATTAATTTTATTGTTAGTGTGCTTAATTCAATAAAAGGGCTTAATCGCGTAAAATGAAAATTTAGTGGTTATTTTTAGAAGGACCAAATAGTGGATGTTCTTTTAATATGGAGGTTTTATGTTGCAATTTTCCAATAATAAAAGGTGGTGGACGGCATTGAATGATGAAATGCAATTATGTGTTTTTATTATATTAAAAACATTAGTTGAAAGTCTATGTTATATGTATTTTATAATCTATTAGTTATAATAATAGAAACATGAGAAAGTGGCTTTATTTTCATCACTTCCTTCACGAAACAAACAGAAAGAAGAAGAAACTTAGCTTCAAACCATTCGGCCATTTCATGCTATATTAAGGTTAGTAATTGAGTTCTGTTTTTGATAATTTTTACGTTTTTGAGATCGTTGCTATGAGATCTACAAAACCCATGCTTGAATTTTTGATTTTGGTGAATATTTTGAATTATGCCATTGTTGAGAACTTGTGATTTTTGATGATTGATGGTAGATTTTGCATGTTTATGAGTAGAGGAATGATTTTTATTAAGTGATTTTCGGTAAAAACGAGCTAATTAGTAAAAGTTGTTATTGTTCATAAGTATATGTTATAGTAAGAATTTGAAGTTGCCATAGAAGGGAAAAATGTTCAGCATGTTAGAAAACATAAGAATAAGGGCTGAAGTTTAATTTTCGAGCCTAGGGGCAAAATCGTAAATATGTAAAAGTTTAGGGGCAAAATTGTAATTTTGCCAAAGTTAGAGTTAAGGATTGTTTTGATAAATGTGAGTATTAAATAAGCTAAATTTGCTATTATAGATCAAGAAGAACGAAATCCAGAGTTAGATCGGGGAAAGAAAAAGATAGTGGACTAAATCGATATAGTTTATTGATTGTGTTTCGAGGTAAGTTTGCAGTAAATAAATGCAATATTCTGTTATTTTACATTTAATATTATGAAATTCCAGCATTTACATATTTATTCTGTAAATTTATTATTTAAAGACTCAAGTATGGATTGACGGAAAAGTTATCTCAGAAAGTTCCGGTTGAACCTTAGGAATGTGTAGGATACAAATGTCATGACATTAGGGTTTAAGGAGATCATGTAAGACCATGTCAAGACATGGCATTGATAAGTTACTATAAGGAAAAGGTCCCATGTAAGACCATGTCAAGGCATGGCATTGGTGAATTTATAAGGCAAAGGTCCCATGTAAGACCATGCCAAGGCATGGCATTGGTGAGTTCACAAGGCAAGGATACCACGTAAGACCATGTCAAGACATGGCAATGGTTAAGTTTCATAAGGAAAGGTACCCGCGTATCCTTAGTATTCCAAGTGGTTCAACGGGAATATTCCAATAGTAAACCAAAGTAAAGGTAAGACAAGTTCAAGCTAAAAAGGTAAGGTAAGATAAATTCATGTTAAAAAGGTAAGGTAAGATAAATTCATGTTAAAAGGCAAGGTAAGAATACAAGTTTGAGTATATTGAGTTAAAAGCTTAAGTGATCTTGATAAGAAAAGAATAAGATAATTCATTAAGAATGTTGTTATCTATTTACATGTAAACTTACTAAGCTTTATGCTTACTCCCATTCTTTAATTTTTTTTATAGTATTACAAGCCAACTCGGGGATCGAAAGGACGTCGGAGATCGTTACACACTATCAAAAGATTATATTGGTATTTTGTGATTCGAACGTTTTAAGTTATGGCATGTATAGGGACTTAGCCATTTTATGTGTGTGACCTTATGATATGGCTTATTATGGACTTGTAAATGCTTGGTAATGATTAGCCATTAAAATGGTTAATTAAGAACATGTTTTGGATGTTATGAAATGCCTAGTTCTTAGTTATTTTAAAGAAATTATGTAATTATATGCAGGGGAATAGTTGGACAGCAGCAGTGACGTGATTTTGAAAAATCACCAAAAATAGTAGAAATTGAATTAGGTTGTGCATGAGATATAGAATTAAAGCTTATTGAGTCTATTTTCATATAAAGAAAACAGTGTAGGAAAAAGAGTTGTATATTATGAGATAATTAATTTTTAGTGAAGAGAGGTCAGAACTTTCAAACTGTGTAACAGGGGAGACTTTAACTAATAAACTGTACTAATTGGCCACACCAAAAATTCTGAAAAAAATATAGTAAGAAGATATATGAGTCTAGTTTCAGGAAAAATTTACAGATCTTATTTTCGAGTTTCCTAAATCGAGTTATAATTAATTTAGTGAACATGACGCAGATGGACAGTTTCAATTTTTATGCCCAGAACTAGTAAGTTAAGTCTAGTAATGCCTCGTGCTCGACTCCGGCAACGGTCTCGGGTAAGGGGTGTTACATTTATTGGTATCAGAGCTAGAGTTTAGTCGGTTCTCGGAATATTCAGTATGAGTAAGAGTCTAACTATACATGCCATACTTATATTTTGGTAGTGTGACGACTCCTGACAATTTTAAAAATGTTTTTCTTTTATAGTTATGGATCCCGAACGAGATGGTGTAGATGATGTAGAGAGTAATGCGCCCGCTCCCACTGAAGGGACGGTGCCACCAGATAGTCATGAAAGGCCCGTTATAGTTAGTCAGGGAGGAGGGGCTCGAGAAGCCTTCTTCCAAGCTATGAATGAATGGTTTGCTGAGTTCGTTCGTACGAACCCGGCCGTTAGACCTCCACCCCCTCATGAGCCACAGACCACCCACATAGCTCCCCCAGTTATAAATATAGTTATAAGAGAGAAACCACCCGTTGACAAGATCAGAAAACAAGGGGCTGAAGAGTTTCAGGCTACCATAGATGATGATGCAGAGAAAGCTGAATTTTGGCTCGAGAACACTATCAGAGTCTTTGATGAGTTATCCTGCACACCGGAAGAATGTATTAAATGTGTGGTGTCACTTCTTAGAGATTCGGCCTACCAGTGGTGGAAGACACTTGTGTCAGTAGTACCAAAAGAAAGAGTTACTTGGGATTTCTTTCAAGAGGAGTTCCGTAAGAAGTACATTAGTCAGAGGTTTATTGACCAGAAAAGAAAAGAGTTCCTTGAGTTAAAATAGGGTAAGATGACTGTGATCGACTATGAACGTGAATTTATTCAACTTAGCAATTATGCTCGAGAGTGTGTGTCTACAGAGGCTATCATGTGCAAAAGATTTGAGGATGGGCTCAATGATGATATCCGACTGTCAGTTGGTGTTTTAGAGATAAAGGAGTTTGTTGTTTTAGTTGAACGAGCTTGTAAGGCAGAAGAGTTGTTAAAAAGAAAGGGTAAAGCTGAAATTGAGATGCAAGACACGAAGAAAAGACAGATGAGCAAGTCATTTCAGTCTACATCCAAGAGGCCTAGAGAGTTTTCTACGAGACCTAATTTTTCAACCGGGTATTCTAGCCGAAACAGAGGTGGAAGATTTATAGATTCAAAAGCTCAAACCACTTCGATTGCGAGTGTTGGCAGTATTCAGCCTGATAGGCCCGAGTGTCCTCAATGTGGTCGACGTCATCCAGGTCAATGTCGAGCAACTAAGACTGGTTGTTTCCGATGTGGTGCACCGGATCATTTCATTCGGGAGTGTCCCGAGATGGTTAAAAAAGAAGTAATACCGAGTGCAAGATCAGGTAATGCCCCCGTTAGAGGCAGATCTCAGAGAAATTCAGGAGTAGGGGCAGGTAGAGGTACATTTAGAGATACAGCAACAAGATCAGATGTTAGAGCACCCACAAGGACTTATGCTACCCGTGCTCGTGAAGAGGCATCTTCCCCCGACGTAATTACGGGTACATTTTCTCTTCATGATGTTAATGTTATTGCTTTGATTGATCCGGGGTCAACCCATTCCTATGTTTGCATGAAATTAATGCCTAGTATGAACATGCCCATAGAGTTTACAGAATTTGTGATTAAAGTATCGAACCCATTAGGTCAGCATGTGTTAGTAAACAAAGTATGTAAAAAATGCCCTTTGATGATTAGAGGTTACTGTTTTCCGGCTGATCTCATGCTATTGCCATTTGATGAGTTTGATGTGATTCTTGGTATGGATTGGTTAACTGCACATGATGTGATAGTGAATTGTGGAAAAAGATTCATTGAGTTGAAATGTGAAAATGGTGAGTTCCTTCGGGTTAATTCAGATGAGTCAGATAGTTCAATTTCCATGATTTCTGTTATGTCTGCTCAGAAATGTTTAAGGAAAGGATGTGAAGCTTATCTTGCTTTTGTGTTGAATACTAAAGATCCAGAGTTGAAAATTGAATCAGTGCCTGTGGTAAATGAGTTCCTTGATGTGTTTCCGGAAGAACTACCAGGTTTGCCTCCTATCAGAGAAGTTGAGTTTGGTATTGAATTGATTCCAGGTACCACACCTATTTCTATTGCTCCTTATAGAATGGCTTCAATAGAATTGAAAGAATTGAAAGCTCAGTTACAGGAATTAACTGATAAAGGCTTTGTAAGACCTAGTTATTCATCATGGGGTGCGCCAGTGTTATTTGTGAAAAAGAAGGACGGTTCCATGAGATTGTGCATAGACTATCGACAGCTTAACAAGGTAACCATCAAGAACAAATATCCATTACCTAGAATAGATGATTTGTTTGATCAATTGAAGGGAGCCACTCTGTTCTCTAAGATAGATTTGAGATCCGGATACTATCAGTTGCGAGTTAAAGAGTCAGATGTTCCAAAGACTACTTTTCGAACTAGGTATAGTCACTATGAGTTTCTTGTGATGCCATTTGGCTTAACTAATGCTCCTGCTATTTTCATGGATTTAATGAACCAAATTTTTAGACCTTATTTGGACAAGTTTGTAGTCGTGTTCATTGATGACCTTATGATATGGCTTATTATGAACTTGTAAATGCTTGGTAATGATTATCCATTAAAATGGTTAATTAAGAACATGTTTTGGATGCTATGAAATGCCTAGTTCTTAGTTATTTTAAAGAAATTATGTAATTATATGCAGGGGAATAGTTGGACAGCAGCAGTGACGTGATTTTGAAAAATCACCAAAAATAGTAGAAGCTGAATTAGGTTGTGCATGAGATATAGAATTAAAGCTTATTGAGTCTATTTTCATATAAAGAAAATGGTGTAGGAAAAAGAGTTGTATATTATGAGATAATTAATTTTTAGTGAAGAGAGGTCAGAACTGTCAAACTGTGTAACAGGGGAGACTTTAACTAATAAACTGTACTAATTGGCCACACCAAAAATTCTGGAAAAACTATAGTAAGAAGATATATGAGTCTAGTTTCAGGAAAAATTTACGGATCTTAATTTTGAGTTTCGTAACTCGTGTTATAATTAATTTAGTGAACATGACGCAGACGGACAGTTTCAATTTTTATGCCCAGAACTAGTAAGTTAAGTCTAGTAATGCCTCGTGCTCGACTCCGGCAACGGTCTCGGGTAAGGGGTGTTACAGTAAAAGTGAGTAAACTATTGTAATAGAAAACAACACTAGGTTTAATTCCTGAAAAAGTTGGGGGGGTCACAAATGATCCCATATCTCCCTATAACGTAATTTAATAGCACAATGTATCACTACACTTATACCCTACAAAATATTGGAAGAAAAATAAAAGCAATAAAGAACACCAGAAATTTAATGAGGTTTGAAAAATTATGCCTATGCCTCTGGACACTACCAAATATATTTCATTACAAAAGATACAAGTGAATCATTGAAAAAAGTTACCTTATGAAGAATACGACAAGTTTGAGATGATTCAAAGATGAATAAGCAACCCCTATTTATATAGTACAAAATCTCCACAACTTTTTATTTTTTAGATGTGAGATTGTGCTATTTTCAACAAATCTCCACCTTAGCAACTTTCTATATCTTCAATCTCCTTGCAAAGCAACATTTGTTAGTGTCTTCAAATTTCAACCTTCAAGTTTTAACATTGATCAAGTCCAAACATAGTTGGAACTCGCAGTCACAACCTTAGTCATCATATTGGCAAGATTTAGTGGTTGAAAGTTTCTAGATCTTTACTACACCTTCTTCCAGAATATTTCATACAAAATGCAACCGGACATCAATGTGCTTCGTCCTAGTATGCTAAACTTGATTCTTTGCTAACCGAATAACACTTTGACTATCGCAATGTACTTTGATATATTTCTGCTTAATTTCTAGTTCACCAAGCAACTTTTGAAGCCAAATTTCCTTTTTTACAACCTCTGTGATTGCCATATACTTCACTTCTGTAGTAGATAAAGCAACCGCTGACTGTAAAGTAGACTTCCAACTAACTAGTTCTTTTGCGAGAGTAAATACATAACCAATTGTTCATCGTCATTTGTCTAGATTACCAACATAGTTTGAATCACAACATCCAACCATACCCTGATTATCTTCCTGCTCAAAAATCAATCCAATATCCATTGTATGTTGGATATATCACAAAATCTATTTTGTAGCTTGACAATGCTCCTTTCTTGGATTATACATATACTTGCTTACGACCCCAACTACTTGTGAAATGTCAGGTCTTGTACATACCATAGAATACATTAAGCTATCAACAACATTTGCATATGGTATATTTAACATGTATTCTCGTTCAACATAATTCTTTAGCGAGATAAATACATTAAGCTTGAAATGAGGAGTAAGGGAATGCTAATAGGTTGTGACTTTTCATTCATGCCAAAATGCTTTAGCGGTTTTCTTAGTTATTGTTTCTGAGTCAAACAAAGCGTTTTCAACTTTCTATCCCGAGTTATCTCCATGCCAATAATCTTCTTTGCTTCCCTTAGATCATTTATGTCAAACTCTTTTATTAACTATTTCTTTAGCTTGTCAATCTCTATTTGACTTTTGGAAGCTATCAACATATCATCAACATAAAGAAGAAGATATATGAGAGAACCATCTTGAAGTTTTTGAAAATACTCACAATGATCATATTTGCTTCTTATGTATTTCTATTTTGTCATAAGCTTGTCAAATCGCTTGAACCACTGTCTTGGAGATTACTTTAAACCATACAATGATTTTTCAAGTTTACACACTAAATTTTTTTTTCCAACATACTTGAATCCTTCTGGCTAAGTCATATAGATTTCTTCCAAATCTTCATGTAAAAAAAGCAGTTTTTACATCCAAATGAACTAGTTCCAAATCCAACTGGGCCATCAAAATCCAATAAAATTCTAATGGAGGAACGTAATAGCCTGATTTTGGGGCTAGTCGGAATAGTGGTTTTTAAAAGACCACTAAACCGAGGTCAGGGAAAATTATTTTGATGCTATTTTATGTGTTATAGCAATAATATAATGCTATGTGGAAATATTGGTGCTTTAATTTTAGCGATAGCATGCTTAATTTTGAAAAAGGACTAAATCGCATAAAGTGCAAAAGTTCTATTTTACAAGGTAGAGGTACCTAATAGCTATAGAATGTTAAATTGGAGGTCTTTAAAGTGAAATTAGGCTAATAAAAGAGAGATGGCCGGCCATATGACACAGGGGGACAAGAGCATTTAATTTTTGGTCAAAAATTGGGTGAATTAGGTGAGAAAAGATGAATTAAAAATGGTAAAAAGAAAAACTATCATCTTTCACTATTCACTCATCTCTTTCCACCGAAAATTGAAGAGAAAATAGAGCTTTTGGGGTTCAAACTTTCAGCCAAGCTATCTGTAACACCCCTAACCCGTATCCGTCGCCGGATTTGGGTTATGAGGCATTACCGAACTAGACTCAGTTCATCACAGTCATTTATCACCATTTATAAAACAGGTTATAATTCTTTAACATTTCAATATTATACGTATTCATGATTCATTTCTTTATTAAACCAAGTACGCATATTTGATTCTCAATATTCAACAAATAACTCATGCATAATCCATACTCTTATTACATGCTAATTAAGACTTACAAATACCAATACCAAAATATACATGTTTCATACTTCTAGAACCTGAACCATCTGGCCATCGAATCTATGACATTCAAACATTTTAAAAATATATCCATGCATCTATCATTCGTTATAAATATATATATATATATATATATCAAATACGTGTCAAAATATCTAAATCATTAGTCGAATATCAACATATAATTTCATAATTTATGCACACATGCATATCAAAACATATATATATACCCATAATACTCTATTAAAATCTATTCACATATGTGAAATTAGAACATAATAATAGTACAACCGAATATGCTCATAATGCTATTGTAACATACGCATGAATCCTAGAAACAAAAGACATATCAAACTATGAATATCAATTTAATATTATCTTACTAAATTTATGAGATCTTGTGACTATGTTAATTCACAAACGGTGCATAATATTCTAAGTAGAGAAATACACACGACATAATATGCATGCCTATACATATATACATATTACACATAAATGATAATTTCCATATAACCACATACACTTGAAATGTCTTTAAGCTACGCTCATTTTATCATAGCCACATTTATCTTCCAAGCATAATATGCACGCATCTTATAACAAAGATTGAACAAAACATTATATCAAACATACAAATGATGCTTAACCAAAAGAAATAGCCTTATTCGCAAGGCTATATATATATATATATACAATTACAAAACCGAACATCATTCATTCAAGCCATAATTCAACCTATACATGCCTTTGATTCAAAAAGTAAACTTAAGTACCAAAGAGAGTGATAGTGTGGTCGACTTTCTTTATGATCCCTTGAGCCCGTAGCTGAATCAACGATCTATAAAACAGAACAATTAAACAAAAACGGAGTAAGCTCACTAGCTTAGTAAGTCTCAAGCATTATTATAATTCTTAACCAACCAAGCATAGTATAAACCAATTCATGATATTAACATTTATACTTTATTTGCAAATACTTATAACAAAGCATCATCACTTCACATAACTTAGTAGCTCTAAATTCTTCACCACATACTTTAATTTATCACATAACTCTACTTACATGAACATTTTAATCATACTCAAATTTCGCATGTCTATTAACCACTTGACATAATATATTTCACATTTATAACATCACAACCAAGTAAATAACACATTCTTTCATCGTTCTATTCAATCACAACCATAGCACATGTATACATAGCATTAACGTATAAAATACATACCTTGTGGTTGAAATAACAAGTTCATTTCCAAGACTTAAACTTACCTTAATTGCTTAAAGACCTTGTGACTATGTAAATAAAGTACAAACGAGAAATTAACCGGTATAGAACCTGCTAAGCCTTAACTGAACTTCACATACTGGCCCTAGGCCTACGTAACTCAAAGTCTGTAACTTAAAACACCGGCGTTAAGCCTGCTAAGCAATAAGCCTGAATGTGTCACCGGCACGAGGCCTACTAGGCAATAAGCCCGAATATGTCACTGGCACGAGGCCTGCTAGGCAATAAGCCCGAACTGTTTATCAAATCAATTCATCAACTTACATTTCTTACACATACATCACTATCAATTCATATTCACAAAACCAATTCACTTGTCAGACCAAATATACTAATTCATATTATCTTGCAAAGCATAATCATCCCAATATAGAACATTCACATTCGGTTAACACCTATCTCTTACTCAATTTAATCAATTAATTTCTTTTCACACTTTCATAATTATTACTTAATGAACTTTAACTTAAGAACTTACCTCGACTTTCGATAGACCGTGTAAATCGGCTATTCGAGAACCTTCGTCTTTCCCCGATCCAATTTCGTTTTCTTTGCTCTTGATCTAAAACACATTAAATTCAGCTCATTCAAGTACATTTCACTTCAATTTAGTCCCAAAACACATAAACATGTAATTTACCATTTTACCCCTAAGGTTTCACATTTTTACTATTTAGTCTTAATTACTCAAAACACAAAATACACACAATTTGCCAAGGTTATACAAGGGCCGAATATTCCTAGGGACTTTAAAAGCCCTCTCTTTTCACTTATTTTGCATTTTAGCCCTTTCAAATTTTCATTTTTACAAATTAGTCCAAAATACTCAAATTCACTAAAATTTCCAATACAAAATATACTAATCTTTAACACATAATTAATATAAAATCATAAAATATCAATAATCACAAGAACATAGCATTGGCCGAATATCAAACATGCTTAATTTCAAAAATTCTAACATGGGTCAGTTACTGTTCAAAGCAACGATCTCAAAAATGTAAAAATTATTGAAAACCTATTGAAAACTAACCTTAAATTTTGAATCAGAGATGGCCGAACCAAGTTGTTCTTATTTTCTTTCTCCCTTGCATGTATTCGGCCTAAGTTAAAAAGATGAACCACCCTCTTTCTTTTATGTTTTGTTATCATTTATATTAAGTTATTAATTAATTACCATTTTAACCTTTATTATAAAATAACTAAACAACATAATATAAGGTTATTGTTGTCCATGGCCGGCCACTAACATATAAAATGGACAAATTGCCCTTTTAGTGCATCATATCAAAAAGCCATTGACACTTGAGTACTTTTCACTTTAGTAAGCAACTTTTACGCTTTACGCGATTAAGTCCTTTTTCTAAATTAAACACATAAACGATTTAATTTTCATACGAAACTTTCACACACATCAATTCACATATAATAGACACAAAATATAATATTAAAATATTTTCTGGACTCAGATTCGTGGTCCCGAAACCACCGTTCCGATTAGGGTCAAAATCAGTCTGTTACACTATCTCCCTTGTTAGTAAGTGATTTAGATGATTTTAATTGACGATTTTTGTGTTTTTGGAGTCCCCAAAGCTTAAGCTAGCTAATGAGGGGGCCAATTTGCAATATGGTTGAGAGTCTAGGGACTTGCCATGAGAGAGTTTATGTTGTTAGCTGAGTTTTTATGGAAAAAAATGAATGTTAGGGAGATGAGAAACAACTTTTGTGAAAGATGTTAGCATAAAAACACCTAAATAGGACTTAAATGAAAAGATTGAATTTGTGTCATAAATGCATGAAATAGTTGAAATTGTGAGTAGTTGTAAAAGTAATAAATGTTTAGCTAGGCTTTTTTAATGAAAAAGTGAGTTGAAAAATGATTTACGAGCCTAGGGGCAAAATCATAATTTTGCCATAGTACAAGGGCAAAATGGTCATTTTTGCCTAAGTGTAAAGTTTGATGCATTATGATCCTAGAATGATCTAAATGGATGAATTTTATTGTTATAGATCAAGAAGAGCTTGGAATTAACCTTGGCCGGGAAAAAGACAAGGTTACTAAATAAACCGCAAATTGAAACGTTTTGTACCGAGGTAAGTTTATGTGTAAATAATGCATCTTATATACACATTGTTGTTATTGATTGGTGTATGGCATGATGGAGAACATGTATGATTCATGTGGATTGAATTTAATAGTTATTGTATAGTTTCGTACGAATGACGAAATAGTAATGTAAGTGTATAATAACAACACTTGACGGTGGGCTAAGTACGATACCACTTTATTACCTAACTACAATAGGCTGTATGCAATGCCATCTTTTATTATATTATTGAGTGGGCTATGTGCGATACCACTATAATTACCCTTTTCGGTGGGCTATGTGCGATACCACCTTATTAACGATTGATGGTGGGCTAAGTGCAAAACCACCGAGTGATTTGGCATTGTGGTTGGATTTGTGAGAAATTATGATGTGTTGTGTCATGAGAATTCATGGTGTTAAGTGCAGGGATGCAAGTGAATGAATGTAAGCATTAAGTTTGTGATGTGGTTGGAAGGTGGTAAAGGATAACATGAGTAAGCATGATTGTGAATGTGGATTGCTTTTGTTTAGTATAATGTTAATTGTTGTTTAGCACATACTATGATGTTAATTGTTTATATGTAAGCTTACTAAGCTTAAAGCTTACTCCCTTTTTCTTTTCCCTTGTCTTATAGAGTTATAGAGCCGGGTCGGGATACGAAGATAATTTGAAAGATCGCCCACACTATCAGTTCACCTCGGTATATCTAGACTTAGTACATTTTGTGTATGACATGTATAGGGCTAGACTAGTTAGAATGTTTTGTTATTTTGGCCAAAAGTGTGTTGGCCCTTTTGATAGATAAACTATTTTGTATATTGCCATGGTTGATGGCTCACTTTGTTATATATGAAAAGATGTAGTTATTCATGGAAGTTTATATTACAAAATATGAGTTGTTTAGTGATATGATGAATGGATTCATGTTGTGTGAGCAAAAGGGATGAAAAAAAAACTTGGCAACTAGCCTTGTTCTTGTCCACACTGGTAGGCACACGGGCGTGTGTGACACACGGTCAGTCCCATGGGTGTGTGACTTGTCCGTGTGTCCCTTGCATGTTGGTGTTGTAAGTTAGTGTCGACCACGGGCTAACCACACGTGCGTGTGCCTAGGCTGTGTTACCCTTATAAGGTTGCTGACGTCACAAATAGAATACCCAAGTTTTTACACACGGGCAAGGACATGAGCGTGTCTAGGCCGTGTGGAGCACACGGGCCAAACACACGGGCGTGTGTCCGGCCGTGTGAAAACCCCTGTAGGTTAGTAATGAAAATAAATCCCACACGGGGTAGGGACATGGGCGTGTGTGACCACACGGCCTTCCCACACGGGCGTGTCCCATTTCACACAGGCATGTGGCCCCTGTTTAGGTGAAAATTTTAAGATCGCAAAGGTTTTCGGTAGGGTTCCGAAACCCCTTATATGTATGTTTGAGGCCTTGGATGTTCTTAATGGGGTTGTTGTGATGGCAATAGAGATATGTCTAGTTGGGACTGAAATTTATTGATTAAAGTTGTGTGGTTAAGTGGATTAAGTCTGGTAATGCCTCGTGCCCAGTTCCGGCATATAATACGGGTAAGGGGTGTTACATTTAGTGATATCAGAGCTATGGTTTAGTCGGTTCTCGGACTACCGTAGCGTGTGTAGGAGTCTAACTATACATGCCATGAGTGTATAATGATAGTGTGGTGGCTTTTGATGATTCTAAACTTTGTTTTTATATAGTATATGGGTCCCAATCAAGAGGTTGCTGATGACGCAGCTAGTAATGCACCAGCTCCCGCGCAAGGGACCGCGCCTGTACAGATTGGACCCGAGACTACGGGCTAAGGAGTCGAGGCTTGGAAAGCCTTTCTCTAAACACGGAGTATGTACGAGCAAACCCTAATGCTCAACCTCCTCCACCCCCTCCTATACCTCAGCCAATTCCAGTGGCTCCTCAAGGTATAGATTTAGTGAGGATAACGAAGCCCCCAATAGACAAGATTCAGAAGCAAGGGTTTGAGGAGTTTAGAGTTAATATAGATGATGACCCCGAGTGGGCGGAGTTCTAGCTTGATAACTCAATGAGAGTATTTGATGAACTCTCCTGTACACCTAAGGAGAGCTTAAAACGCGTCGTGTCTTTGCTGAGGGACTCGGCATACCATTGGTGGAAAACATTGACATCAGTGGTTCCTAAGGAGATAGTAACGTGGGACTTCTTTTTGGAGGAGTTCCGAAAGAAGTATATAAGTCAGTGATTTGTTGACCAGAAACGGAAGAAATTCCTTAAGTTAAAGCAAGGAAATATGACTATGGTAGAATATGAGCGTGAATTTGTTAGGCTTAGTAAGTATCACAAGAATGTGTGTCAACAGAAGCTATCTTATGCAAGAGGTTTGGAGATGGGCTGAATGAGGATGTCAGACTTTTAGTCGGGATTTTAGAACTAAAAGAATTTGTGGTATTGGTGGATAGAGCCAGTAAGGCTGAAGAATTGAGTAAGGAAAAGAGGAAGGCCATGAGTGAGGCCCAGTGTAACACCCCTATCCAGTATCCGTCGCCAAATTAGGATTAAGGTTAACTGACAGATCGGAAACATTTATAGAGATTTCATACAGCCGTTCATCAATCTCAATCATAGTGTCCTTTAAATGGGTTATCGAGACCTTAATCATGCTTTAAAGTAAGGCCGGGACTAAATCGGAACACATACAGAAATTCTCAGAAAATTTAAAACTTTTAAAGGTATCAAGGGTTACACGCACGTGGGGTCAGGTCGAAACTGACTTAACTCCACGGCCACCAAGCACGCCCGTGTACCTTGGCCGTGGTCGAAACTGACTTGGCTCCACGGCCACCTAGCACGTCCGTGTGCCAAGGCCGTGTACTCTTAATCAGCTACTGACTTAGTCCCACGGTTGATAGGCACGCCCGTGTGCCAAAATAGGCCATTTGCAAGACCAAATCGCCACCCACTTTGGGTCAAACCTATAAGTAAATACCAATACAATCCATGCACATTTAATAACGATGAACATGCCAAAATATTCACTCAATCTATACATTCAAAACCAATATCAACCATGCCTACTTACAAGACTAAAACTTATGTATACACAAGCATAATCCATCCATTTACTTACCTTAAACTTGACCATTTCTTACACTATCAAACCATACCAAACATACCTCATAAATCACATTCATTAAAGCATATTGCCAACACATAACTAGCCAAATCACTTGGCTAAGTTCACATCTCTTACTTATCCAAATAACTAGCCTATACATGCCATATCTAGCTATATACATTCCAAAATGTACCAAAATAAGTTGAGTAGTGTGATGACGATCCTCGACGGTCCCCGAGCCTTTAGTAGCTTTGACAATCTATAAAACAGAGAAGAACACATAGAGAGAGTAAGCTTTCCAAAAGCTTAGTAAGTCATATACAAATAAATTTAACATAAAAGGCACATAGACATATAGGAACATTGGCACAATTAGCTTTCATAACAAATTTATCACATGTATGCTTTGGTCCATGTACTTGTCCATATTTTGCCACATTCATCAATTCAAAAATCTTATATACTCATAGTTATTTCATGCATACTTTCACACATCATATTATTATTCCCATATACATAATCATCATAGCAAGATCACATAGATACTTACCTTATATACACTATTAGTGTATAAATCAACGTACCTGAAATGGATTTACAATTCACATAGTCATTCGTATCAAATACTTGCTCGTTGAACCATTGGGAACCTAATAGGATACTCAAAAAGCTCGGAATATTCGTACAATGCCAACGTCCCAGACGAGGTCTTACATGCACTCAGATATCGATGCCATTGTCCCAGACAGGGTCTTACACGAATCAATACGATGCCGATGTCCCAAACATGGTCTTATACGTAAAGATCATATCGATGCCAACGTCCCAGACGAGGTCTTACACGAAATCTCAAATCAATGCCAACGTCCCAAATGTGGTCTTACATGATAAAACAGAACAGATACCTATGTCATGACATAGCTAATCTTATCTATTCCTAGGTTCGTACGGGACTTCTCGGACATTGTCACTATATACATCTTATCTCAGAATTCATATACATAGCATCTCGTAAGCATTCACTGTTATCAATAGTCATATGAATATGCACAATTCAATACAAATACATTTATTTGCATAATGACTTACCTCAGATTTGATTTAACGGAAATGGAAACAGCAACTCGGTTACTTTCGCTTTCCCGTGGTCTAAGTCTGTTTTCCTCGATTCTTAATCTATACATATTCAGAATTAACTCTTTTATTCACTAACTCATTCAATTCAATCCAAGGACACACATTTAGGGTTATTTGCAAATTAATCCTCACTTTCGCACAATTTATCAATTTAGTCCATTTTTCTCAAAACATCAAATACACAAAATCATCACATATCTATGCTTAGCCGAATGCTTATGAACATCATACAAGCCCATAATTTCCATCAAATTTGCAATTTAGTCCCTCAAATTGCTATTTTCACAATTTAGCCCTATTTAGCTAAATTCATCAAAATTTCAAGAACAAAGCATATTCATCTAACACATATCCTTCATTTAACATCATAAAACATCATGAAACATACCATTTCATCAATGGCACAACTCACACGTATCATCTATACACAAAATTGAGACATGGGCTTGATAGTATACGAAGCAATGATTACAAAAACGTAGAAATTATAAAAAAGCGGATCAAAAACTAACATTGAATCAAACCAAAACCATGGCCGAACCCTTGCTTACTCTTTTCTTTCTTTCCTTTCAATATTCGGTTAGGTGAAGGATGATAATGGCTTATTTTCATGTTATTTTCATTATAACATACTATTATTTCATTTGCTAAATTAACCTTCCAATTAATAAATAAAACAACTATGCATTAAGGATATATTTGTCCTTATCCATCCATTAACTAAATAGTGGTTTAATTGCCACATAAGTCCTCACACTTATAAGTCATAACAAATATGTATCTTTTCATAAAACATGCAAATTTGCATTTCAATGCAATTCAATCCTTTTCATCAAATTAAACACACAGACGAGCAAATTAACTTACGAAAATTTAGCACATGCTTAATCACTTATCAGAGGCACAAAAAATAATATTAAAATATTATACGAACTCGGATTTGTGGTCTCAAAACCACTGTTCTGACTAGGGTATAAACCGGACTGTTACACCCAGGATGCAAGAAAAAGGCCGATGAGTAAATCCTACCAAGCTCAATCGAAGAGGTCCAAGGAAGCAAACCCTCGGACGACTACATCAGTTGGATTTTCACAAAAAGAGTGAGGCAACACCTACTCGGGTTCGAGAGTTCAAGCCACCTCGATGGCAAGTGTGGGAAATCCAAAGTCCAAACTGGAGTGCCCAAGTTGTGGCAGACATCACACTGGGGAGTGTTGGGGAAACAACCGGAATTGTTATAAGTGTGGTTCCCCAGACCATTTCATCTGAAACTGCCCTGAGAGGGATGATAAGGAAAGGAAGCAAGGGATAAGATCCAACAATATATCCTCGAGGGGTAGACCACAAAAGAACCCGGGAGGTGAGACTAGTAGTAGAGGGGCGTCACGAGACTCTGCGGTGAGACCAGAGGGTCGGGCACCTGCAAGGACTTATGCCATTCGCGCTCGTGAAGAGGCATCATCTCAAGATGTAATAACGGGTACTTTTTCTCTTCATGACACATTTGTTATTGCTTTGATTGATCCGGGGTCTACCCATTCTTATATTTGTATGAGATTGACATCTAGTTTGAGTATGACTGTTGAGTCTACGGAATTTGTGGTAAAGGTTTCAAACCCGTTAGGTAAACATGTATTAGTTGACAAGGTGTGTAGGAGTTGTCCTTTGGCAATTAGGGGTCATTGTTTTCTGGCAAACCTTATGTTGTTGCCGTTTGATGAATTTGATTTGATTCTTGGCATGGATTGGTTGACTACCCATAGTGTTTTAGTGAACTGTGGTAGTAAATATATTGAATTGAAATGTGAAAATGGAGATGTTATTCAGGGTTGAATCAGGTGGGTCAGATAGTTTACCGGTGATGATCTCTTCCTTGGTGGCTGAGAAATATTTGAGAAAAGGGTGTGAGTCTTATCTAGCTTTTGTACTGAATACTCAAGAGTCTGAAGTAAAGATTGAAATGGTGCCGGTGGTATGTGAGTATCTGGATGTATTCCCAGAAGAGTTACCCGGATTGCCTCCAGTTAGAGAGGTTGAGTTTGGAATTGAGTTAGTTTCAGGAACGTCATCTATTTCGGTTGCTCCGTATAGGATGGCACCACAAGAGTTGACAGATAAGGGTTTTGGAATACCAAGCTATTCACCGTGGGGTGCTCCGGTACTATTTGTGAAGAAGAAAGATGGGTCGATGAGATTGTGTATAGACTACAGACAACTCAACAAGGTGACGGTGAAAAATAAGTATCCTTTACCAAGAATAGATGATCTATTTGATCAACTGAAGGGAGCTACGGTGTTTTCCAAGATAGACCTGAGGTCTGGCTATTACAAATTGAGGGTTAAAGAGTAAGATGTTCTGAAAACTGCATTTCAGATGAGGTATGGCCATTATGAGTTTCTAGTCATGCCGTTCGGTTTAACGAATGCTCCTACGATTTTTATGGATTTAATGAACCGCGTCTTTCGACCGTATTTGGACAAGTTTGTGGTTGTCTTTATTGATGACATATTGATTTATTCTCGGGATGAGAGCGATCATGCGGAGCATCTGAGAATTGTTTTACAGACTTTAAGAGACAAACAGTTGTATGCTAAATTTAGCAAGAGTGGATTTTGGCTCCGAGAGGTCGGATTCCTAGGACACATTGTGTCGGGTAATGGTATTAGAGTTGATCCGGGAAAAACCTCGGCTATTGTGGAGTGGAAAGTACCGAGAAACGTGTCGGAAGTCAGAAGCTTTTTGGGTTTAGCGGGGTACCATAGACGTTTGTGAAGGGATTTTTCATGATTGCTACCCCGATGATGAAAATTTTGCACAAAGATGTTAAGTTTGAATGGATTAAGAAATGTCAACAGAGTTTTGAGACATTGAAAACATTGTTGACTGAGATGCCGGTTTTAGTACAACCTAAGTCGGGGAAAGAGTTTGTGGTCTATAGTGACGCGTCGTTTAATGGTCTCAGTTGTGTGTTGATGCAAGAGGGTAAGGTAGTCGCTTACGCCTCGAGGCAGCTAAAACCTTACGAGAAGAATTACCCGACTCATACCTCGTCCAAAATGTAGTTTTCGGCACATCTTGCTCCTTAACCCTCAATTGGTAATAGCCAGACCTGGGGTCTATCTTGGAGAACACCGTAGCTCCCTTCAGTTGATCAAATAGATCATCTATCCTTGGTAAAGGATACTTATTTTTCAGCGTCACCTTGTTGAGTTGTCTGTAGTCTATCACCGGTAAACTATCTGACCCACCTGATTCAACCCGAATAACATCTCTATTTTCACATTTCAATTCAATATATTTACTACCACAGTTCACTAAAACACTATGGGTAGTCAACCAATCCATGCCAAGAATCAAATCAAATTCATCAAACGGCAACAACATAAGGTTTGTCGGAAAACAATGACCCCTAATTACCAAAGGACAACTCCTACACACATTGTCAACTAATACGTGTTTACCTAACGGGTCTGACACCTTTACCACAAATTCCGTAGACTCAACAGTCATACTCAAACTAGATGCCAATATCATACAAATATAAGAATGGGTAGACCCCGGATCAATCAAAGCAATAACAAAGGAATCAACCTAGAGATGATGAGTTAATCCGAAAAATTTTACATGAGGCACATAGTGATTATTTGTCAATACACCCGGGCAGTACGAAAATGTACAATGATCTGAAGAAAATTTATTGGTGGCCGGGTATGGAAAGAGACATCTTGGAGTTTGTAACAAGATGTCTGATTTGTCAACAAGTGAAAGCTGAGCATCAAGTACCTTCAGGATTGCTTCAGCCAGTGATGGTTCCCGAGTGGAAGTGGGATCGGATCACCATGGATTTTGTAACGTGGTTACCTATGACTCCGAAAAGAAATATGCTGTGTGGGTTGTCGTTGATATATTAACGAAGTCGACTCACTTTATACCGGTGCGTGTTTATCATTCACTGGATAAGTTAGCCGAGTTGTATATTGCGGAGGTCTGGAGTGCCTGTATCTATTATCTCGGATAAAGATTCGAGATTTACTTCGAGGTTTTGGAAGAAGTTGCAGGAGGCCTTGGGTATAAGGTTGAATTTTAGTACTGCATTCCATCCACAAGGCAATGGTCAATTTGAAAGAGTAATTCAAGTTCTTGAAGATATGCTTCGATGCTGTGTATTAGAGTTCGAAGGTAGTTGGGAAAGATACCTACCTTTGGTTGAATTTTCTTACAACAACAGTTATCAATCGAGTATACGGATGGCACCTTATGAAGCCTTGTATGGTCGTACGTGTCGGACTCCTTTGTATTGGACCAAGCTTAGTGAGAAGCAGATTCATGGGGTCGACCTGGTTATAGAGACCAAGGAAAAAGTGAAAATGATCTGGGATAGTCTGAAAGCTGCTTCAGACCGACAAAAGTCATATGCGGATTTGAAAAGAAAGGAAATCGAGTTTAAAGTGGGCGACAAGGTATTCCTAAAAATGTCCCCGTGGAAGAAAATATTGAGGTTTGGTCGAAAGTGGAAATTGAGTCCACGATTCATAAGGCCGTATGAGATTACCAAAAGGATTGAGCTAGTGGCATACCGGTTGGCTTTGCCAGTAGAGTTAGAGAAAATACACAATGTGTTTCATGTATCAATGTTAAGGCGTTATTGCCCCGATCCTTTGCATGTGATTCCTCCAACAGAAATTGATTTACGCCCAGATATGACATATGAGGAGCCGATTAAGATCATGGCTCGAGAGGTGAAACAGTTCAGGGATAAGGACATAGCCTAAGTAAAAGTGTTATGGCAACAACACAGTGTAGAAGAGGCTAAGTGGGAACCAGAAGAAGCAATGAGAGAGCAATATCCAAAACTCTTCACCGGTAAGATTTTCAAGGGCGAAAATCTCTAAAGGGGGAGAGTTGTAATAGCCCGATTTTGGGGCTAGTCAGAACAATGGTTTTGAGACCACTAAACAGAGGTTAGGGAAAATTATTTTGATGTTATTTTATGTGTTATAGCATTAATATAAGGCTATGTGGAAATATTGGTGCTTTAATTTTAGCGATAGCATGCTTAATTTTGAAAAAGGACTAAATCACATAAAGTGCGAAAGTTCTATTTTACAAGGTAGAGGTACCTAATAGCTATAGAATGTTAAATTGGATGTCTTTAAAGTGCAATTAGGCCAATAGAAGAGAGTTGGTCGGCCATATGACATAGGGGGACAAGAGCATTTAATTTTTGGTCAAAAATTGGGTGAATTAGGTGAGATGGATGATTTTTGTGTTTTTGGAGTCCCCAAAGCTTAAGCTAGCTAATGAGGGGACCGATTTGCAATATGATTGAAACTCCCCAAACCCGACCCACGAGCCTTGACCGGATCTGGTATGTTCCCCGGTGTAAATCGTTTCAAATTCTTTTGTGACTTAGGAAAAACTTGTGTGTTTTGAAAGAAAGATTGTTTTGGGTTGGGCTTGAGTTGAAAACGAGTTTATTTGAGGTGACAAAATATTTAGAGTTGTATTTTAGATCAAATTGACTTAATCTTTAATAATTAAAAATGTCGTAACATAGTAAATAAAACTAAAAATAAAATAGTTCACTATGGCTTTATTACATCAAATAATTTCCCAAAAAAATGAATTTAAGTGCTTAAATAAAATAAAAGTCCAAATAATAAAAATTTTCCTTGCTGTGCATGGCTACCTTTAAGCTCCTGCCGACCCGGTCCATTACTGTTCGTCACCTAAAAAAGGTTCCCACAACGGGGTGAGTCAACAGACTCAATGTGTACACAACACTAAATCATAATCGAATCAGGCATAACAATTATTACACATTCATATCATAGCATACAAGTTATGATGCATTCCCAAAACCCAAACCTATTAAGCCATCCGCTACACTCCCCCGTACCAACTTGTACACCGTGGGGACTACTAAGTCGACCCTCCTTCCGCTACACTCCATATCGCGGTCTTAGGTCACCGCATTCGTGGTCTTAGGTCACCACGTTCAGATTACTGTGGTCTTAGGTCACCACATTCAGATTACTGTGGTCTTAGGTCACCACATTCGGATATCACGGTCTTAGGTTACCGTGTTCGTGGTCTTAGGTCACCACATTCACTTCCCCTTCAAAATAAAACCCATATGCCCCATATAATAGTAATATGCATAAATATGCCAGAGTTCACATTCTTATTCTTATTCTCATGTTACAATTAACATATTTCATAATCCTAGTAGGAGTAGGAAACGTACCTGAGTACTTTGTACCATAACATGGTACCTTAGCTACTTTCATATTCTTAATACCATATATATTAATTAAACTTAGCCATATAAGGTAGTATGAAATAGTGTGGGGTACACACCTGATTTGCTTAAGGTTTTCAATCCAAATCCTGAAAAGCTTGATCTAATGCCTTAGATCTTAGATCTCTACATTTAATCAATCATTCAATACTTAGTAAAGAACCATTCGGCCATAAATCCAAATCCTAGTAGGATTAGTACACTAAAACTTACCTTGCAATTTCCAAATCCCGAAAGTATTCCTTGCCTTATATGTCTGTCGAAATCCCTATAACTTCATGTTAGATCAATTTCTAACATTTATTCATAACAAATAACCCTCAGCCAAATGTTAAATATGACTTACCTTGTGGATTTTAAATCCCGAAATTCACCGAATAACTAGGGAACACGCGGCCTATGGTGTACCTTCGGGAAAAGAACTTCTCCTTCCTTGTAGTTGACACTTAGTAAATCCCGAAAGATCTCTTCAAGGTTTCGGCAACAAGAATATTGATGGGATTAGTCCTAGATTTCGACAAATCTAAAAGAAAAGAATAGAAATCAAACTTGTTCTTACCTTTGAAGGAATCGACAGCACCTAAGCTTGAAGCCACTTAAGATATTCGGCTATGGCCTTAAAAGGCTTACTTCCGGCTTTTGGAGGGATTAGAAAGAAAAGAGAAGGAAGAATAAAGATGGAGGATTCGGCTAGAACACAAGGTATTTCGGCTTTGGCTAACCAAGAGAAGAAGAATAAAAACTGTAGGAAATTCGGCAGAGAGAGGAGAATTTGCTTAAGAAATTCGGCAAAGGAAAAATGAATGAATGAATGGCCTCTCTTTTCCTTTTATAGCCGAATTTACTAGCTAGAATCCCTTATTTGGCCACCACTCTTCTATTTTGATAGCTTTATCCCTTGAATTATCACTTTATTAAAGGAATTTAATCCAACAATTATCTCTTGAAAATAATGATAAATAAATCCCTTATTTATCCTCTATTTATCTCTTAAAAATAAAAGAATAAAAGCTCCTAATTTATAGCCATGTGCCGTCCACCTCTCTGCTCCTTGTAGCAAAATAAAATTTCTTTTATTTGCTTCCCATGCAGCTCGAACCTTGGCCCAATACTCCTGTATGTGGCGCCATTTCCAGAGGCCCTAAATGGCATCTCCAGGCCACTTTTCCAAGCCAGTTCTTGTGTCAAATTCCCTCTATTAATTTTCTTAAGGCCACATTGCCTTAATTTCCTCTTTCTAAACTTTAAAACTTATCATTTCCTTACATTTCCAAGTTTCCAAAAATGTTCGTTTGCCTCCTTTAAACTCAACATTTCTAAATCATTTCCTTACATTTCCAGGACATTTCCCTACATTTCCAAGACAAGGCATTTCCTTACATTTCCAGGACATTTCCTCACATTTCCAAGACAAGACATTTCCTTACATTTCCTTACATTTCCATACATTTCCTTACATTTCCTTACATTTCCATACATTTCCTTACATTTCCATACATTTTCTTACATCTTAGGGTTCCTAAAACTCCTCAGATCACATCCAACACACCCACTGAGCCCACTATCTCATGAATTACGCAAGAACGCATAACCCCTAATCTAGGATGTTACAATGATTAAGAGTCTAGGGACTTTCCATGAGAGAGTTTATGTTGTTAGCTGAGTGTTTATGGAAAAAATGAATGTTAGGGAGATGAGAAACAACTTTTGTGAAAGGTGTTAGCATGAAAACACCTAAATAGGACTTAAATGAAAAGATTGAATTTGTGTCATAAATGCATGAAATAGTTGAAATTGTGAGTAGTTGTAAGAGTAATAAATGTTTAGCTAGGCTTGTTTAATGAAAAAGTGAGTTGAAAAATGATTTACGAGCCTAGGGGCAAAATCATAATTTTGCCATAGTACAAGGGCAAAATGGTCATTTTTGCCTAAGTGTAAATTTTGATGCATTATGATCATAGAATGATCTAAATGGATGAATTTTATTGTTATAGATCAAGAAGAGCGTGAAATTAACCTTGACCAGGGAAAAGACAAGGTTACGGAATAAACCGCAAATTGAAAGGTTTTGTATCGAGGTAAGTTTATGTGTAAAGAATGCATCTTATATACACATTGTTGTTATTGATTGGTGTATGGCATGATGGAGAACATGTATGATTCATGTGGATTGAATTTGATAGTTATTGTATAGTTTCGTATGAATGACGAAATAGTTATGTAAGTGTATAATAACAACACTTGACGGTGGGCTAAGTACGAAACCACTTTATTACCTAACTATGATGGGCTGTGTGCGATGCCATGTTGAGTGGGCTATGTGCGATACCACTATAATTACCCTTTTTAGTGGGCTATGTGCGATACCACCTTATTAACGATTGATGGTGGGCTAAGTGCGAAACCACCGAGTGATTTGGCGTTGTGGTTGGATTTGTAAGAAATTATGATGTGTTGTATAATGAGAATTTGTGGTGTTAAGTGCAGGGATGGAAGTGAATGAATGTAATCATTAAGTTTGTGATGTGGTTGGAAGGTGGTAAAGGATAAAATGAGTAAGCATGATTGTGAATGTGGATTGCTTTTGTTTAGTATAATGCTAATTGTTGTTTAGCACATACTATGATGTTAATTGTTTATATGTAAACTTACTAAGCTTAAAGCTTACTCCCTTTTTCTTTTCCCTTGTCTTATAGAGTTATAGAGCCGGGTTGGGATACAAAGATAATTTGAAAGATCGCCCACACTATCAGTTCACCTCGGTATATCTAGACTTAGTACATTTTGTGTATGGCATGTATAGGGGCTAGACTAGTTAGATTGTTTTGTTATTTTGGCCAAAAGTGTGTTGGCCCTTTTGATAGATAAACTATTTTGTATATTGCCATGGTTGATGGCTCACTTTGTTATATATGAAAAGATGTAGTTATTCATGGAAGTTTATATTGCAAAATATGAGTTTTTTAGTGATACGATGAATGGATTCATGTTGTGTGAGCAAAAGGGATGAAAACAAATTTGGCAAATAGCCTTGTTCTTGTCCACACGGGTAGGCACACGGGCGTGTGTGACACACGGTCAGTCCCATGGGTGTGTGACTTGGCCGTGTGTCCCCTGCATGTTGGTGTTGTAAGTCAGTGTCGACCATGGGCTAGCCACACGGGCGTGTGCCTAGGTCGTGTGACCCTTATAAGGTTACTGATGTCACAAACAGAATACACAAGTTTTTACACACGGGCAAGGACACGAGCGTGTGTAGGCCGTGTAGAGCACACAGGCCGAACACGCCGTGTGAAAACCCCTGTAGGTTAGTAATGAAAATAAATCCCACACGGGGTAGGGACATGGTCGTGTGTGACCACACGGCCTTCCCACACGAGCATGTCCCATTTCACACGGGCGTATGGCCCCTGTTTAGGTGAAAATTTTATGATCGCAAAGGTTTCCGGTAGGGTTCTAAAATCCCTCGTATGTATGTTTGAGGCCTCGAAGGTTCTTAATGGGGTTGTTGTGATGGCAATAGAGATATGTCTAGTTGGGACTGAAAGTTATTGATTAAAGTTGTGTGGTTAAGTGGATTAAGTTCGGTAATGCCTCGTACCTTATTACGGCATAGAATACGGGTAAGGGGTGTTACAAGGAATGCTTCATAACAGGAGAAAATACCTCATTGTAAGAAATTCCCTCATTTTGAGCACAACCTTTTGCCACCAATCTTGCTTTGTAACAAACATTATATTGGATAGAAAATCTTTCTTTCGTTGCAAACATGACCGCCATCAAATGTGTGAATGTTTGAATAGAAAATACTACAGCAAGTGATAAGAAATTAAATAGCAGTGCATGCAAGTATACATGTCAAATTGTAATATAAAAGTGCTACAACAAAACACTGGTAAGTATTCTAAGAATAGTACCCAAGGGAGGATGGATTAAATTTAAAATTACTTTTACAGAAATAGGTCTAAACTGTAATCACCAACAAATTAACTCCCAGAGTTGAAAATTTTATTAATGTAAAACAACTGTGTATCTAATGATAAATGAAGAGAGCTTTATATAGGCTAGCTAAGCACATCATAATAAAACTCTCAAGTATACTGAAACTCTAATAAATTTAAATAGTTTTAAACTAAACTTTCTTATTGACTAAGAAAAATAAAACTCATAAATAACTTAAAATACTTAAAAAATATAAAAAAATTGGAATAAATAAATAATAAAATAATAAAACCTAATAAATACAATATTGGACTCATATATAATAAAATTTAAGCCTAAAAATCGAAATCAATATGATTTAAACTCGAATTAAAAGCTTGAAATTTGTAATTTCCATTATAATCCCTCCAGAAATATCACTCATGTGAAATTTTACTCACACAGTCTTCATTAAAATAGTCATAACTTGAGCTCCTGAACTCAAAATCGAGTGATTCAAAGTGAGTTTTGAAGCTAAGAGATAGATATTCAAACGTTATGAAGACATTTCAACCCACAAAAACCTAGGTCATGTTCAATAAGTTGTTGCAATTTGACTGATTTTCCAAACTTGAAAATTAGCAGCTTTGATGAATGGAATTTAATAAATTTCATCCGAGAATGTATCATTCTCATTTTCTCAAAAAATTTCATCATCTAACCTTGTCTTTGGTTGAATAAGAAAGAATATTTATCACACCTGGAATGGGTTAATTGAACTCCTTTCAAAGGATCAAAAAATTTCAGAATGTATGAAACAAGTCCATTAGACAAATTCAAGTTAAGGTTAGTGAAAACATAATCATTCCCCTCTTTTGGATAGGTTTTCCCTTTTTTTTTTTTGCATTCTCTTTTTCAATGTGAATTGAACTCTTTAATTTTACCTCATAGGAATTTTCACACCAAAGTTGGATCATCAAATTGACTTTTAACACTAAATGTCTCTTTTCTCTCAGTATTTTTACATGAATCATCCTCCCCTTTAACTTCTCACAAAAATTTTGAACACTGAAATTATCAAAATACAACTTCTTAGGAGGTCAATAAAGGTTTAACTTGTCCAAATTAATAGGCTCTAAGAAAAAAATTCTCACTATCAACTTTTTTTGATTCACAAAGTTCACTATCACTATCATCATAGTTCTCACTATTACTATCAATGTCTTTGACATCAAATTTGAAACAAGGTTTAATGCTAGATCTAGACTTAATAATGTCTTCTTCATCTAGCCTGCATTTGGGTGGTCATTGGTAAGTATGGGTGTTGGCCGAATGGTTGGAAAGGGGTTCTTTCTCGTTTGTTTGGCCGAAAGGCCGTCTCCTTTGCTCTATTTTGGGAATCGGTTCTAACTTGGTGCTATCTAGGGACCCACGGTTTCACAAGCCAACCTTCTAGTGTTCGGTTTTTGTTGATCAAGGTAAGGTATTCTCTTTTTAGTTTCTTTTCATCTCCTTTACTTTTATTCAACAAACCGACCACTCATTCTTCCATAATTCGTTCTTTCATTTTTCATGGCTAGTAGCCGAATATCAGGAAGAGAAGTGCTAAGGCTTCTTTAGTTGCCGAGAGTTCTTTTCCAAGCGGTCTTGCTTGTTCGCGTTAGTAACAAAGGTAAGGAGTTACCCTCTGATTCTATTCGATTGGTCACTTTTTGTTGTTCGCTGCCATAGTCTGATATCGTTGTTAGATAGCCGTTGTTTCCGTTATAGTACTGTATTGATCAAGATTCTTTCATGGATGCGAGTGCCAGTCAAGCTGAGGAGGGAAGTGTATTCGTAGCCTCCGCTCCTAAATTTAAAAGACGTGCTGTATCGGCGGTTCGAGACTATCCGCCAGGTTGTGGTAGAGAGCCGACGTCTACCTGGGATAGACAAATAGCCGTTGTCCCTGAGTGAGAGCGTCGACGTAGAGAGTATAGTTTTACACGTTATCAAGTGTGTAATTCTCACACTTTGTATATTAAAATACGATTATAATTGTGCTGGCTGAAAGCCGAAAATGATGGTATTGTTAGTCGAGATACCCTTGTGGGTAAGGATGGAGACACCGGGTAAGTTCCGCTATGATTTTATGATCGAAATATGTGTATGTATGAAATAGTTGGCAGTTGTGCATTTGAAGCATGATCGAATTCATCTCAATATGTTAACATGTGCATGGAGTTGGGATATGATGTGAAAGGGGAAGTGTTCTTAGGGACTGTCACAGTGGTTTGGTACCACAGTGGGTTGGCCCCACATAACTTATTCAGTGACTATGTCTTAGTGGTTTGGTACCACGATTGTAACAGTCCGAATTTGACCCTAATTGAAACGGTGGTTTTGGGACGACAAATTCGAGTTCGAAAAATATTTAAATAATATTTTTTGTGTTTATTATATGTGAATTAGCATGTGTGAAAATTTCGTATAAAAATTTGATTGTTTGTGTGCTTAATTAGACAAAAGGACTTAATTGCGTAAAATGTAAAAGTTGCAAACTATAGTGAAAAGTGCTTAATTGATAGTGGCTTTTTAATATGAAGTCCTAAAAGGGCAAATATCCCATTATCTAAGGTAGTGGACGGTTTAAGACAACATTACCCTTAGTATATATGTTAGTTTTATTTTAATTAAAAGGTTAATTTAGTAATTGAAAACACAAAATAAAGCCAACATCATTTTGCTTCTCTCTTGGCCGAATATTAGAGAAAGAAGAAAGGCTTTGGTTCTTTTGATTTTCAGCATTTCTAAGCTTAAATTCAAGGTATGTTTTCGGTCAATTTTCTATAACTTTTACGTTTTTGTAATCGTTGCTTCGAGATCTTTAAAACCCATATCTCAATTTCACGAATTGATGATGTTTGTGTAAAATGCCATGGATGCTATGTTGAGTTTCATAATGTTTATGGTGTTAAATGATAGATAATTGATGAACATACTTTGTTCTTGAATTTTTGATGAATTTAGCTAAATAGGGCTAAATTGAGAAAATAAATCTTTGAGGGGTTAAAATGCAAAATTAATGAAATGTAGGGACTTATATGACCATGGGGAAGATTCGGCCCTTAGGGATTGATTTCAAATTATGTGTATTTTGTGTTTTGTGCAATAAGGACTAAATTGTAAAAGTTGTAAATGTCAGGGGTAAAATGGTAATTTGCCTATTTATGTGTTTTGGGACTAAATTGAGATGAAATGTGCTTGAATGAGCTTAATTTGTATATGTTTAGATCAAGAACAAAGAAAAACGGACTTGGATAGGGGAAAGGCGAAAGTTATCGAATAGCCGGTTCTTGTCGTCCGACGATACCCGAGGTAAGTCTATAAGCAATTTAACATCGTTAATATCATTTATAACCTTGATTATATGCTGAATTATGAAATTATAGTTATAAAATTTGTCAAAGCCGAATGTTGTTAAATTTTAACTGAGATGACATGTTTGAGTGATATGAATAATGTGTGATTTATGTATTTTGGGCAGCACGTAATGTGTATGAGATGGTAATAATATCGTTATTCGGGGTTCGAGCCTAGCAGGCCTTGTGCCGATGAATTATATCGGGCTTATTGCCTAGCAGGCTAATTGCCGGTGTTTAAACTTCAGACCTCAGGTCTAGCAGGCTTAATGCCGGTGTGTATTTCAGGCTTTGATGCCTAGCAGGCTTAATGCCAGTGATTTATAATACGAGCGTAAGCTTACAAAATGGTGGAGTTATGGTGATAAATGAACAAGCTAAAGCTTATTCAAGGGAAGTAAGTAATTTGGCCACAAGGTATGCATTGACTTAAGTATGTGTTTATATATGATGTTAGCGATTGAGTAAATTATAAATAATGTATTATGCATTTGGTATCTTGGATATGTGGAAATTTGATATTGATTAGATGTTGTTCATTGATCAACATTCGAGTATTGAATGATTTTATGAGTATGGATGCACAAGTATATTCGGCTATTTGGAAATTTTATAGATAGGTAATCGACCATGTGGAATTAACCCTATAGTTATGTGTATATTCGAATGCATGGGATTAGGTTGAACCTAGTACCTATTAAATGTGTGATATATGGTTTCGATGATTAATGTATACTATGTGTTTGAATTAAGATTATATAAAGAGTAGAGTATAATAGTGAATAGTTGATTATATTGTTCTAACTGCTTAAGGCTTACTAAGCTAAGTAGCTTACTCTGTGTGTTTGTTACTCTGTTTTATAGATTTTGATCAAGCTACGAGCTCAGGGGATCATCAGCGAAGTCATCCACACTATCATCTTATTTGGTACTTATAAGCTTAGTTTTTGAATCAAAGGCATGTATAGGTTAGACTAAAGTTTTTAAACCCATGAATTTTGTCTTGTATATAAGTATAGCCATGTGAAAATGGCTAAGTTAAGATACTTTGATCTTGAATGTATATGGTAATGATGCATGATCTTATTGTAGTATAATTAGTAATATGAGTATGCGTGAATGAATGTATAGTTAACCTTTGCACATATGTGAATGTGTTTGATTCACTAATTTAGGAAAAATAGTTATTAAAATGATATATTCAAGTTTACATCAAAGAGAAAATGTTATAATGCATATAGCATATTGGGTTATGAATGGCATTGGTGCATGTGTATCAAATTCGATTTAAGTGGTTTGGTAATGAAATAGTCAAATCATGGTAATATGATCTTGATAGTATTTGGCCATGATGCTTGGTTTTTATAAAGATACAACCGGTAATGCATGTATGCATAAGTTGGTATTTTATATGGCTTTCGTGTATATATACCATGCATTTTTGGTTTAGTAGATGGCTAATTGGAGGTAGATCTTATAATGCAGTTTGAATTGAAAGATATTGCATTTGGGAATTGATATGTTCGAAATTTCATTTAAAGGGGCTATGGTTGATAAATGTTAAAATCAATTACACAAGATTTAGCATGTCTATATAGATATATATATATATATACACACATATTTAGCTTTGATGTTAGTTAATTTGTTTAGGTTTATTAATAATGGATATGTGTATATTCAGCCATTGCATATTAGGTGACCAACTGAACAGTGGTAAATTTATTTAATGAGGCATGCTTCTAGGTGAATTCGGCTAAATGGTTATAATATGTATTTTTCTTTTCTTTAAAATACTAAGTATATTATGAAGTTACATTACACATTATGTGTTCGATTATGTCTGTTTGAGTCGTAAACATTTGATATGTTTTGTATTATGTGTTGTAATGCCCTTTAACCCTAATTTGGTGACAGATACGGGTTAAGGGTGTTACAACGGTGGTTTAACACCCCGTATATATGATTCTGTGACTCGTCTCAGTGGTTTGGTACCACAGTGGGTTGGCCCCACATATATAGATATATCCGGGATTGTCACAGTGGTTTGGTACCACGGTGGGTTGGCCCCACACACATTATCAGTGACTCTGTCATAGTGATCTGGTATCACGGTGGTCTGGAACCACAGTGGCTTGGTGCCACGGGCGTTTGGCTGATTCAGGTGATGTAGAGGATGGAAAATTAGGTTGGGCTGGGTTGTATTGCATACATTATTAACATGATGAATTATGTGGGCTTAGGGCCCAGGTTGTGTTTTATGGGGAATTACTCACTAAGTTTCGGTGACTCACCCCTCTGCTTAATTTTGCAGGTAATCACTAGATCGCGGATTTGGAGTCGAGGCAGACTCGAGGTGGCCATGCTACATGTTTCTCGTAAAATTCATTTCCTTTTAGTTAAACTAAATTTTATTTTGGGATATTATTTTGTAATAAGGACGCTATAACTTACAATTTGGGTTTTGATCATATGCTGATAATGCATGTTTTTTTTATAAACTGTCAAAAAAGAGGTTTCTCTAAGACTAAGAACTTTGAACAAATAGCTTTCAAATGGTTAACGAAAGATGGATTACAGGTAACTAATTAATTCGGAGTTTTTTTTATTAAAACCGCAACTTTGTTTTCAAATATCACACTTATGATTTTCCTTGATTTCGGTTTTTGAAAAACGAACTTTCTACAACTTGGTTAATTAGTTTACTAAAAGATGGTACAAAACCTTCAATCAAAATTTTTAAATCGGTTTCAAGAAGAAGACACTCAACGAAAAGTTTCTTAATTCTGACGGTTCGCTAAAACTTTCAAAACCACCTTTACTATAACAAGCCAGATTTGGCCGTAGCGTATTGACCGGGTTTGGGGTGTTACAATTGTGGTATCAGAGCCAGGTTCAAAAACTCGACTGTGGGTATGAGGTTCAAAAATGTTTTCAAAAATTGATTTGGAAAATGGTTTAAAAAAATACATGTTTTCTGGAAGCATGGCATCCGAGTCTCCGGCACCAATCCGCACTGTAAGTTTTCTGATTCTAGCTTGAATTCTTATGACATATTGTGGTACATAGTTTTAACTTTAGAAACAGAGACCTTAGAAATATTTCTCGCAGGAACTACTCTTAATACTACTTTCATAAGATTGCTCGATAATAAACAGTGGAAGAAATACTAATTCATAAAACCTTTAATCAGATTAAGTCGAATCAGTAGTCATGAGCGCTAGAGGACGTAGACGTGGTATGCGCGACCGTGGTAGAGGCCGGGGTGTTGGGTCTGAACCTTCGGAATCAGGGCATGGGCCGGAAGGTGAAGTGCCAGCATCACCAATTGTAGAAGCGGAATTTCAGGATCAAACTGGTGGAGACGATGCTATGTCTCAGGCTATGTTATGTGTTTTGGAGTGGGTTGCTGGAGCGAGCATGGGATCAGTGGCTCAAAAATCTATGTCTGAACGACTTCGAGCTAATGGGGCTGAAATGTTTAGGGGCGTTTCTGGTGTGGCTCCTAGTGTAGCTAAGTACTGGCTAGAAGCGGTTGAGCGCATTATGGATGATCTTGACTGTACTGCGGAAGAGAAGTTGAAAGGGGTGGTGTCTCTCCTCCGAGTTGAGGTGTATCAGTGGTGGCTCACGGTAAGGGATGGTACGGCAGCTGAACGCATTACCTGGGACTTCCTTAAGTCTGCGTTCCAAGGAAAGTATATTGGGTCGAGCTATGTGGACGCTCAGAGGAAGGCATTCCTAAACTTGGTCCAGGGGAATAAGTCAGTGGCTGAGTATGAGGCGGAATTCTTACGTCTAAGTCGTTATGCCTGAGGTATTGTTGCAACAGATCACGAGCGTTGTGTCCGATTTGAGGATGGTTTGAGGGACGAGTTGCGAATACTGATAGCTCCGCAACGAGAAAGAGAGTTTGCTATTTTGGTTGAGAAGGCTAAGATAGCCGAAGAGGTAAAGCGATCTGAAAAGCAGAATCAGGATAGGGGCAAGGGTAGAAATAAAAGGAATTTTGGGTCGTCAGGATCTGCACGGAATTTCCAGAAGAGGCCTAGGTTGGATGGGCCGGGTCGAGCTGCGAGGCCCGTTGCTGTTGGCCGATCTCAATTCTGTGCTCGATGTGGGAAATTTCATTCGGGGGAGTGCTGGTTAGGTAGTAGAGGATGCTTCAGGTTTGGATCCATGGATCATCGGGTCAGGGACTGTCCGCAAGAGCCAAACAGAGCGCGACCAGTAGGTCAGGGTTATGTTCAGTCTGGAAGAGGTGGTTAGCAACCACAGAGAGGTCGTGGTCTGGCCAGAGGAGGAAATGGTTTTGGTCGAGGGTGTGGGGCACCGGGCAGAGGTGCTAGGAATATAGATGTAAGACAGCCTGGGTTGGTTTATGCAGCAAGACGCCGAGAGGATGGTGATGCACCGAACGTCATAATCGGTACGTTCTTTATTTTTGGTTTGCCCTTTACAGCACTAATAGATATCGGGTCTACACATTCTTATGTTGCAAGTACTGTGTCTAGAACTTTGGACATAGAATCTGAGATTGCTTCTAGGGAGATGACTGTGATTAACCCTTTAGGACAATCCGTAGTGGTGAACAAACTCTTTAGAAATGTGCCTTTAAAAGTACAAGGGTTAGTCTTCCCGGCGATTTGATGGAACTGCCGTTCGGCGAGTTCGATTTGATCTTAGGCATGGACTGGTTAGTTACGTATCAAGCAAGCTTAGATTGTGCTACTAAGCGCATGGTGTTGAAAACTCCTGAGGATAATGAGGTGCTAGTGATAGGCGAAAGAAGGAATTATCTGTCCAATGTAGTGTCTCCTCTTAAGGCTGAAAGGATGGTAAGAAGAGGATGTGAGGCTTTCCTAACTTTTGTCAGTGCGTTGGAAGCCAAAGAATTGTCGGTAGGAGATGTTAGGACAGTGAGGGAATTCTCTGATATTTTTCCAGAAGAGCTTCCAAGGTTACCTCCGGATCTCGAGGTGGAGTTTGATATTTATCTTCTTCCGGGAACAGCTCCAGTGTCCATTACCCCATATAGAATGGCACCGAAGGAGCTGGTGGAACTTAAAGCCCAGATTCAGGAACTGTTGGACTGGGGTTTTATTTGACCAAGTATGTCACCTTGGGGAGCGCCAGTGTTATTCGTTAAGAAAAAGGACGGGACGATGCGGATGTGCATTGACTACAGGCAATTGAACAAGTTAACGATCAAGAATAAGTATCCATTGCCAAGGATTGACGACTTGTTCGATCGACTGCGAGGCGCTTCGATCTTCTCAAAGATAGACTTGAGGTCAGGTTATCATAAGCTTAAGGTCAAGGGAGTAGATATTCATAAGACAGCTTTTCGAACTCGTTATGGTCACTACGGGTTCTTAGTGATGCCGTTTGGGTTGATGAATGCACCAGCTGCGTTTATGGACATGATGAACCGGGTGTTCCAACCTTATCTGGATCGGTTTGTCGTAATGTTCATAGACGATATCTTGGTTTATTCAAGAACGGAGGAGGAATATGATTCGCATCTTCGGGTGGTTCTGTAGATTTTGAGAGAAAAACAGCTATATGCCAAGTTCAGCAAGTGTGAATTTTGGTTGAGGGAAGTTACTTTTCTGGGATATGTTGTGTCTGCTGAGGGGATTAGGGTTGATCCCCGAAAAATTGAAGCCGTGTTGGATTGGAAACCGCCTAATTCAGTAACAGAAATTTGAAGTTTTCTTGGTTTGGCTAGGTATTACAGAAGGTTTGTTGAGGGGTTCTCGTTAATAGCTGCACCGTTAACCAAGATATTGCGGAAAGGGGTACCGTTTGTCTGGTCAGATAAGCAGTAGGAAAGCTTTGAGAAGTTGAAGAAGATTTTGACAGAGGCACCAGTGTTGATTCAGCCTGAGGCTAGGAAGGAGTTCGTTGTCTACTGTGATGTGTCGCACACAGGGTTAGGATGTGTGTTGATGCAAGAGGGGAAAGTGGTAGCGTATGTGTCTCGACAATTGAGACCACATGAAGTGAGCTATCCCATGCATGATCTGGAGTTAGCTGCAGTAGTGTTTGCTCTGAAGATTTGGAGACACTACCTGTATGGGGAGAAGTCGATTATCTACACAGACCACAAGAGCCTGAAATATCTCCTTACCCAGAAGGAGTTGAATTTAGGGCAGCGGAGGTGGATCGAATTGTTGAAAGATTACGACTGCTCAATCGAGTATCACCCGAGTAAGGCTAATGTGGTGGCGGATGCGTTGAGCCGTAAGGTAATATCGGACTTGAGAGCAATGTTTGCGCATATCAGCTTGTATGATGATGGAAGTTTGCTAGCGGAACTTCAAGTGAAGCCTTCTTGGGTCAGTCGGATTAGAGAGAAGCAGTTGTCGGATGAATCGCTAAGTTCTAAATTTCAGCTAGTGGCAAGTGGTGAGACAGCAGATTTTAGTATGAACAGTGATGGGGTATTGTGCTATCGTGGAAAGGCTTGTATGCCAAGGGATTCCGAATTAAGGCAGAAGATTCTGCAGGAAGTGCATAGTAGTCCATACGCTATGCATCCTGGTGGGAGTAAAATGTATCGAGATTTGCGTGAACAGTTTTGGTGGCCAGGTCTGAAGCAGGAAGTTACCGAGTTTGTGAGTAAGTGCTTGACGTGTCAGCAGGTGAAGGCGGAACATCAGTTTCCTTCGGGGTTGCTACAGCCAGTGAAGATTCCACTTTGGAAGTGAGAGAGGATAACGATGGACTTTGTTAGTGGGCTACCTCTTACGCCCACTAAGAAAGATTCAGTGTGGGTAGTTGTCGATCGGTTGACGAAGTCCGCTCACTTCATACCGGTTTGTGTTGACTACTCCCTACAGAAGTTAGCCAAGCTGTATGTAGCAGAGATTGTGAGGTTGCATGGGGTACCAGTGTCTATCATATCAGACAGAGACCCCAGGTTTACATCGCAGTTCTAGAAGGCGTTGCATCAAGCATTGGGTACAAGATTGGATTTCAGCATGACGTTTCATCCACAGACTGATGGTCAGCCTGAGAGGGTAATTCATATCTTGGAGGACATGTTGAGAGGTTGTGTTATCGACTTCAGGGGTAGTTGGGAGAATTTTCTACCGTTGGCAGAATTCGCATACAACAATAGTTATCAATCCAACATTAAGATGGCACCCTATGAAGCGTTGTATGGTCGTAAGTGTGTACACCTACCTGCTGGACAGAGTTGGGTGAACGGCAGTTGTTGGGTCCTGAATTGGTTTCAGAGACAGAGGAAAAGGTTAAATTGATTCGGGCTCAGTTGAAGGAAGCTTCCGACAGGCAGAAATCTTATTCTGATCTGAAGCGTAAGGGTATAGAATTTCCAGTGGGTGATTAGGTTTTTCTGAAAGTTTCACTTTGGAAAAAGGTTTTGAGGTTTGGACGGAAGGGCAAGTTGAGTCCCAGGTTCATCGAGCCTTATCGAGTGTTGAAGCGTGTGGGACCAGTGGCTTATCAGCTCGAGTTACCTCCGGAATTGAGGCAGATACATGATGTATTCCATGTCTTAATGCTAAGGCGGTATAGTTTGGATCCATCTCACACAGTGCCTATAGAGGAAATTGAAGTGAGACCTGGTTTATCCTTTGAAAAGGAACCAGTTCAGATCTTAGACCGAGATGTTAAAGTATTGCGAAGAAAGGCAGTTCCGTTGGTTAAAGTTTTGTGACGGAATCACGATTCAGAGGAAGCCACGTGGGAGCCGGAGGATGTGATGCGACAGCAATACCCTCACTTCTTTTGACCAGGTAAATTTCGAGGCCGAAATTTCTTTAAGGGGGTAGAACTGTAACATCCTGGGATTAGGGGTTCTACTTTTTTATGTTTTCTGTGTGTTTGGCTTGCTCTGCTGGCTAATTTGGGCTCAGGGTCAAGCTAGAGCCTTGGTAAAAATTTTGTTTTTAGGCACTTTCGGGGAGAGCGAGTTGAGGCAGGTCCTAAGAGTATTTTCTTGTGTTTGTTGACACAAGAAAGGGTGTGGTATAGTGGCAAGAAGACGTCACTTAAGGTGCAGGGGTGTGGCATCACAAGGGGGCAGCAGGGGGAAGGAGTTCGAGTTTCGTCAGCTGCATCCTGAAGCTTTATTTTTTGTGCTTAGGGAGCTAAGGTGTTGGCATTCGGCTGGACTCTTCATGGTGGTTGGTTGAATAAGTTAAAGTATTTGAATGAGTGGACATGAGGAGTTGGTGATGTTTGAATTGGTCAAACCGATTCAAATTGATGAAGGGGAGTGAAAGTAGGAGCAAAGCATGGGATTTGATGTTGGTGGAAGTGATGGCCGAATGTGGAAAGCTTGAAGGGGGAGAATTCGGTTTAGTGCTAGCTAGATGGTGTGCCGAAATTCTTGAGGCTTGAGGCATTTGTTTCAATTCTTTTGTTTTGCATATTCGGTCATTTGTGTCACTCTCTGTTACCAAAACCGTAGCACTTCATTCTTTCTTTCCATCTTTTGTTTCTTTCTTCTCTAAAGCTTTCATAGGTAGCCGAATACTCCTCTTCTCTCAATTGGAAGCCTACTCTTATTAGCTATACCTTAGCCGAACCATTCTATCATCTCCTCTATTGCCAAGCCGAAACCTTCCTTCTCCTCTACCATTTTCTTTTCTAGCCGAATCATCTTCTAAAACTTATCTCTTCTGTTGGCCGAATCACAGTTGCTTATTTTCTCTTTACTTCGCATTTCTTTTGTTCTAGTGTTAGAAACCAAAACTCTCTTCTCATCTTCCTCTTCTCTCTTCTTTATTCATATCTTGTGGAAGCCGAATCTTTTTGGGTGTCAACTTGTAACACCCTAACCTGTACCCATCGCCGGATTTGAGTTATGAGGCATTACCGAACTATACATAGATCATCGCAGGCATTCATCGAAACTCATTATTTTATCAAAGCAAAGCTCACATGAAGTCATTTGCGTATCCAATTGAATCTAAAATGTCTATAAAGTACATGCATTGCATCTATAATTCTTATAGAACTTATAAGTACATAAAGTACAGTTCACATCTTACAAAATTCGTTTACTGAAATCAATACATCATACATATTCTAACTTACATATACTATACCACATTATTTCAAATACTAGATTATCAAATAAGCTGTAACTGTTCTAAACATTTTAACATAAGAAACACACATATATATAACATTTCTTACTTACTAACTATATATGCTGTTTCACAAAACCACATTTGTACCTATTATAGACATAAAGACCATGGCCGAACATACATATATATAATCCATAATGTAATTCTCATTTTGAATTTATTAAGCCAAAACCAAAATGAACAATTAAAATCACAAAAATTATTACTATTAGCCTACCAATCACACAAGTTAATATAACTAGTCGAGTTCCATAATTACAAATGATCCAGATTTTAGTAAGGAATGCATGTATAGTCCATGAACCAAATCATGCATACAATGCAACAATCATGATCTGTAGGTATATAAATTCAGGATTCGGTACATTAACCTAAACATATAACAAGGTTACTACCAAACTACTATGAATATATATATATATACATGAATCATCAAGTATTGCTACTATCTCTTATTAGTCCAATACACAACTAATCATTTCACACATATATGTCATGACCAAACTATATCCACAATATACATCTAGACTATAGCTGAATATATCCAAAACTAATATTCATCCATGCGCATTATTTGACCATTTAAATAAGCCGAATATCTCTACTTCAACTAACATCAAATATAAGCCATATTCGCATGGCTAATATATACATAGAAAAAGTTATCATCTTAACAAAATCACAGTCTTTTCTATACATGCCTTTAACCGAAAACCCAAATTAAAGAGTACCAAAATAGGTTGATAGTGTGGACGACTTTCTTGACGATCCCTTTGAGCTCGTAGCCTTAACCAGATCTATAAAACAGAGGGGAACAAGTACACACACACGGTAAGCTTGCTAGCTTAGTAAGTCTTAAGAAAACATATACATAAATAACATATAACCAACCATTCAAATTAACATCTTCTATCACCAATTCAAACATAAGTGATACATAATTTTACCTATAAAGCCAAGGTAACTGAATGTCATTGATGCATTTGACATAAAAGCTTAACCTTTCTTACTCATACACACCAATCACCAAGTATATCAAAGACATATGTAAATAACATATGCTTATCCAATAGACTTAATCCATTCGAAATTTTAAGAATCAATTACCACACGATATAACATGTATATATATACACACATCTATCATAAATCAATGTATAAGACAATCACTTCCTCATATACTAGTTCATTATTTTCTTGAGTAACATGAATATGAAATACTTACCTCTTTGTTGAATTAATACATTTCATGTTTCAAAGCTGAAATTTCTTGATATATTCATAACTCGGTTCTCATATACTCTAAGCTCAAATCACATTCACCGGCACTGGGCCTGCTGGACTCAAGGTCCGAAGTTAATCACCGGCATTAAGCCTGCTAGGCAATAAGCCCGAATTATTTCACCGGCACATGGCCTGCTAGGCTAAAAGCCTGGATTGTTTCACCGGCTCGTGGCCTGCTAGGCTAAAAGCCCGAATAACATATCAATAATTCATCAAATCGCTATCTTGACATTTATATTATTACTAATTCATGTACATAAACCACAATCACTTATCATATCACATGAACTGGTTTCCATTTCAAATTCAAAACACATTTAGTCCAATATTGGACCTTAACATTCGGCTATCATCTATTTCAATACTCAAGTAAATCAAATAATATTATTGAACATATTCATAATTATCTCTTACATGTACTTAAACTTAAGAACTTACCTCTATTGACAATGAACGACTTAAACCGGCTATTCCGCAACCTTCGTCTTTCCCCGATTCAAATCCGATTTTCTTTGTTCTTGATCTAAATATATCAAAAATAACCTCATTCAAGTACATTTTATTTTAATTGAATCCCAAAACACATAAATGGGCAATTTACCAATTTACCCCCAATATTTCACATTTTTTCCATTTGGTCCTATTTGCATAAAACACAAAATACACAAAATTTCACAATAACACTTAAGGGCCAAATACTCCTAGGGACTATACAAGTCCATTTCTTTCATTTATTTTGCAAATAAGTCCCTCTAAAATTTTATTTTTACAATTTAGCCCTAATTACTCAATTTCACTAAAACTTCTAATACAAAACATGTTAATCCTTAACATATCTTTAATTTAAAATCATCAAACATCATAAACCATAAGAACACATCAATGGACGAACCTCATATACACATGATTTTTAAAAATTCAAGCATGGGTCGGGTAATTTACGAAGCAACGATCACAAAAACGTAAAAATTAACAAAAACCGAAATCAAACTAACCTTGATTTTAAGCTTATAAGTGCCGAAAATTAAAAGAAATGGAACCCCTTTTTCTTCTTCAACATTCAGCCAAGAACACCAAAGATGATAATGATTTTTTTTTCTTTTGTTTTATTTTAACATATAATAAGTTAATAACTAAATTACTAATATAACCCTTTTAATAAAAATAAAACTAACATATATAATAAGGGCAATGGTGACTTTAGCCACCCACTAACTTTAAAAATGGGCTAATTGCCTTTTTAATACCCCACTTTAAAAAGCCATCATCAAATAGGCACTTTTCACTATAGCTTCAAACTTTTAAATTTACGCGATTAAATCCTTTTTGTCAAATTAAGCACACAAACGATAATATTTTTCTACGAAACTTTCACACATATTAATTCATAATGAGCACAGAATATAATATTTAAAAATATTTCAGACTCGGATTCGTGGTCCCGAAACCACCGTTCCGATTAGGGTCAAATTCGGGCTGTTACACAACTGAAGGCATTCTTCCATTGTTCTGCCAGTAGCCGAATATAGTCTTTCCAATCGGCATTTTCTTGTTTTTGGTAAGGATCCTTCTTCTCCTATTCCTTTTCATTCTTTTCCTTTTCTCTTGTTGTTTGTTAAACCGGATGTGTTGACTCGTTTCTTTTGGGGCATCGGCCGATTGTAGAGGGGCTCATTCTCATATTCGCTTCTTCATCTAGCCTGCATTTGGGAGGTCATTGGTAAGTATGGGTGTTGGCCGAATGGTTGGAAAGGGGTTCTTTCTCATTTTTTTGGCTGAAGGGCCGTCTCCTTTGTTCTGTTTTGGGAATCGGTTCTAACTTGGTGCTATCTAGGGACCCGCGGTTTCACAAGCCATCCTTCTAGTGTTCGGTTTTCGTTGATCAAGGTAAGGTATTCTCTTTTTAGTTTCTCTTCATCTCCTTTACTTTTTATTCAACAAACTGACCACTCATTCTTCCATAATTCGTTTTTTCATTTTTCATGGCTAGTAGCCGAATATCAGGAAGAGAAGTGCTAAGGCTTCTTTAGTTGCCGAGAGTTCTTTTCCAAGCGGTCTTGCTTGTTTGCGTTAGTAACAAAGGTAAGGAGTTACCCTCTGATTCTATTCGATTGGTCACTCTTTGTTGTTCGCTGCCATAGTCTGATATCGTTGTTAGATAATCGTTGTTTCCGTTATAGTACTGTATTGATCAAGATTCCTTCATGGATGCGAGTACCAGTCAAGTTGAGGAGGGGAGTGTACCCGTAGCCTCCGCTCCTAAATTTAAAAGACATGCTATATCGGCGTTTCGAGACTATCTACCAGGTTGTGGTAGAGAGCCGAAGTCTGCCTAGGATAGACAAATAGCCGTTGTCCCTGCTAGTGAGAGCGTCGAGGTAGAGAGTATAGTTTTACGCGTTATCAGGTGTGTAATTCTCACACTCTGTATATTAAAATACGATTATAATTGTGCTGGCTGAAAGTCAAAAATGACGGAATTGTTAGTCGAGATACCCTTGTGGGTAAGGTTGGAGACACCGGGTAAGTTCCGCTATGATTTTATGATCGAAATATGTGTATGTATGAAATAGTTGGCAGTTGTACATTTGAAGCATGATCGAATTCATCTCAGTATGTTAACATGTGCATGGACTTGGGATATGATGTGAAAAGGGAAGTGTTCTTAGGGACTGTCACAGTGGTTTGGTACCACAGTGGGTTGGCCCCACATAACTTATTCAGTGACTATGTCTCAGTGGTTTGGTACCACGGTGGTTTAACACCATGTATATATGATTCAGTGACTCGTCTCAGTGGTTTGGTACCACAGTGGGTTGGCCCCACATATATATATCCGGGATTATCATAGTGGTTTGGTACCACGGTGGGTTGGCCCCACACACATTATTAGTGACTCTGTCACAGTGATCTAGTATCACGGTGGTCTGGAACCACAGTGGCTTGGTGCCACGGGCGTTTGGCTGATTCAGGTGATGTAGAGGATGGAAAATTAGGTTGGGCTGGGTTGCATTGCATACATGATTAACATGATGAATTATGTGGGCTTAGGGCCCTGGTTGTGTTTTATGGGGAATTACACACTAAGTCTCGGTGACTCACCCCTCTGCTTAATTTTGTAGGTAATCATTAGATAGCGGATTTAGAGCCGAGGCAGACTCGAGGTGGCCATGGTACATGTTTCTCGTAAAATTCATTTCCTTTTATTTAAACTAAATTTTATTTTGGGATATTATTATGTAATAAGGCCGCTATAACTTACAATTTGGGTTTTGATCAAATGCTGATAATGCATGTTTTTTTATAAACTGTCAAAAAAGAGGTTTCTCTAAGACTAAGAACTTTGAACAAATAGCTTTCAAATGGTTAACGAAAGATGGATTACAGGTAACTAATTAATTCGGAGTTTTTTATTAAAACCGCAACTTCGTTTTCAAATATCACGCTTATGATTTTCCTTGATTTTGGTTTTTGAAAAACGAACTTGCTACAACTTGGTTAATCAATTTACTAAAAGACGATACAAAACCTTCAATCAAAATTTTTAAATCGATTTCAAGAAGAAGACACTCAACAAAAAGTTTCTTAATTCTTACGGTTCGCTAAAACTTTCAAAACCACCTTTCCTATAACAAGCCAGATTTGGTCGTAGCGTATTGACCGGGTTTGGGGTGTTACAGTTATTATGTTTTCAAAGTGTGAGTGGTTAATAAATTCCTTTAAGTATGCTACCTGTTATGATTTTCAAGAATTTTGTTTTTAAAAGTAAGTTTTCTGTAAAATCCTATTTTTAACTCCGATACTCTGTTTTCAAGGTTAAGTTTTCATGCGATGCTTTAAAGATATGTTTTATACAAGCTCCTAAGCAAGCTTATGTTTTAAAAAAAACATTTTAAATGTATTGTTTTATAAGCTGTGTTTTCATGAGCTTTTGTGCGAGCTCTTTACAAGTGTTTTCCATCAAGCTCTCTACGCGAGCTCTCTATGATAAGTAAGCTCTCTACGCGAGCTCTCCATGATAAGTAAGCTCCCTATGTGAGCTTTCAGTGATATGTCTTTGTGCATGCTCCTTTACTATCCATGTTGAATATATTGGTATACTAAAGGATTGTCAGTACTCACCTGTCTATTTCTGTGATATTGGGCGTTAAGGCCCTGAGGCATGTGGGTAGATCAGGGAATGTCGAGCTATGCTCTTTTTACCGGGACATCTTGGTGTACATGAGAGTGTATTGCCTCGTGCTGCACTTATGGGACATGTTATAAGGACTCTTTGAGTCATTATGAGGCGTTATTAGGAGATCCGTATATCCAATGAGACAAAATTATGATAAGTGTGGGCAAGAGCATATCTTATGTTCCTTAGCCCTTTTAATAAGTCAATTTTGTGAACATGTGTCACACTATATAAGATCTGTTTTTTAAAGAAGCACAAGCTAAGTTTTTAAGTTCAATTTTCAATAACACATGCAAAACTAATTTACAAACTTATGTTTCTGATAGGATCTATGAACTGGGTCTCGCAACCTTTCCCACGAACCTAGCACACGAAACGATTTTAAGACTAAGTCTTATTTCTATTTTTAGCTCTGTTTTAAAGCATACATTGTTGATTCTTGATTATTCACTGAGTTCGCAATAAACTCACCCACTCCTCTCTTACTTCGCAGGTAAGTAGGTCACAGATAGCAGTGGCGAGGCTCATCCCTGAACAGATATTAGCGAACCTGTAAATTAGGCGATGGGGTTTTGTTTTATTTAGGTTTAGATTGATCATAAGTTGACTCTATTACTGAAATAATTTCTTTTAAAGTTGAAGTTTATTTTATCTTTGCGAACCATGTCTTAGAATATTTTATTATCCTTTATTACAAACAAAGTTTATATTTATTCATACATGAGTGTTCTGTATAGTTTCTTTTGTCATAAAATGTGAGTCAGTTTATTAGTACTATTTTCTGCAACCTCGAAAATTACATGCGTACTGTTGGAACGCCGGTACCCCATGGCGCAGTAGAATAAAATTAGATCCGGCGATCCAAATCATGGATCCATGTGTGAGGAACGAATCGGGGTGAAATAAAGATTTCGAAATTACCAAAACTTCAATCTGAGTAGACAGCGACGCCTTGGCAACAAGAGTTTTGATCTACTGTCGAATCAAGCCACAACCTTTTCCGATGTCGGCCTCTACGTAATCCACCCGGTTTGACTATGAACGGAAGAAATCTCCAAAACTGTTTTGGAGGTTTATTTGCTTGACGGCTGCTAGACCTAACAAGCAATCACTTAGGGTTTTCTTGTTTAGTTTTGTCTCCTTTTAATACCTTTTATAATGGGTGCCTTTCTCATTGGGCCTTTTATAATAGGTATCCTCTTAATTGGGCCTTTTATAATTGGTATCTCTTGAATGTATTACAAGATTAAATAAATACAATAAAGTTTTTAACCGAAAATTATAATTACATTAATTATATCTGAAAATTATAATTACATTAATTATAATAAGGATTTCGGTAAACTATATTTATTTAAATTTATATATAAATCAAATTCATATATTAATAAAATTATGTTATCATTATGTGTACAACATCCTTGTACATATAATATGTTCAATATTTGATTGCCCAATTAAATTAATTCTTTAATTAATTTAATTCATGTGACAACCAAACACAATACCAACTATATTTTATTCCGTTCATTTCAACCATAGGGTGTGACCCTGTAGGTTCTTGCAACGTTAGCAGTAATACTAGAACGATTCTATTGTTACAAACAATGAGTGGCATCTAGCAATGCATCATTGCTACCTAAGTTACAAGAAGTCATGATTCGACATAACCTTTCGTGATTAACCTTTCATGCATTAATCCTTAAGTCCTTTATCTCTGGAACGGATACAAGTCATGGGATAGTCACACTTGCATAGTCCATCCCATGTTTCTTGATATCTTGAGTAGACTATGATATACAAATTAGTATGACATCTCATATCAACTTATTTGAGCATGGCCATGCATTTCTAGTCTCACTCAATCAAGTGGCCTAAGATATTACTCCTATTATGTAGGAGGGACTTATCCTTTATTGATCAACCATATCCCTCTACATAGATTGTGGTATATCCAACATCAGCCTTTATAGAACAACCTGTTACGGTGTACGTTTGACTGTATCAAAATATACAACTCACGATGCTGGGATAATAATGATCTCAAGTCTGAGGATCATATATATATTAATCACTATGAGTAATGTTGTGACAATTACATAATAATCCAAGAAACATACTCATAGCGGGTCAATCCAATATGTTGTTCTCTAACACACATATTCATGCATTGATTTTGACACTCCATATCAATGACAACTCTTTATCATCAATCAACTACATGTTAGTCTTAATGCATTATTGTTGTCCTAGTCAACAATAATACTCGACTAAGGATCTTTTAAGAATAATCATATTATTCTCAGGACATTATTATAAAACAGTTTATTTGTATACACAGATAGAAAAACTGAAATAATAATGACAACGCTTTATATTAATAAATATGGTAAATAAAGTATGTTATTACAACCATCTCATGATTGATCTTTGGGCATACTCTTACACGTACCCCGGTAGAAATAGTCTTTCTATTTAGCAAACCTAGGCAAATTGTGAGAACCCATATATTTTTGCGAACCCTATCAAAGTATGAAAACCCATGCATGCATGACTTTTTTGTTTGCAAAGTCTATTTGTATGCGAAGCCATATTGTATATTGCAAACTTAGGTACTATGCAAACTACTGGTATTTAGCGAACCTATACTACTGTATGTGAACCTATGCTATTGTGTGGACTCAAACTTTGTGTGTTGCGAACTCATGTTGAATGCTATTAAGTGAACTTATGTTATTTGATGTATGTGAACTCTTAAGTCTCTATATTGTTTGACATGTGAACCTTTCCTTTGATGTTTTGTAAGCTCGAATGTTTATATGCTATGTATAAGTTAATTCCACTATTGTATGATAACATATTTTATGTTGTAAATAAGCAGTGTGTTGGAGGTTTGGTTGGGAGTTAACGGAGAGTCACTTTGGTGGCTAATGTTGTAACATCCCAAATTAGGGGCTGTAATTTCGCTTAAAATTTGTGTTGTGCTTGAGCAGCTAACTATTTGAGTGTATTGGGGGTTCCAAGGAGGCCTGGGTTCGGGTTGTTAGTTGTAGGACTTAAGTATATTTGTGTGCATTTAAGTGACACAAGAGAAGCTTATGTCTTGGTGGTGTGGCGTCAGTGGGATAGCAGGGAGGTGTGGGGTTTGAATCCCATGAGTAGCAAAAAGGGTGACTTTTATTTTATGTCTTGAGGGAGCAAGAGGTAGAGTTTGGTTAAAACTTTGCAAGGGGAGTTGAAGACTGGTCAAGAATTTCGAATAGGAGGCTGAGAGTGTTTCAAGGAGGATTCGGTGGAGGAAATCAAAGGGATGGATGTGTGAGGGAGTGTTGGCCGAATGTGGGGAAGTTGAATAGGGAATTTCGGCCAAGGGTTGTCATTGGGGGAGTGCATATTCGGTTTTGAGTTAGGGTGAGTGTGCCGAATTTTCTTTGGATTGTTTTGAGAGAGTGTTTACATTTTGGTACCTTTGGACATTTTGGGTCTTTCTTTTCATTGTTGACCTCTGCCGAATTCACCTTGTCTTCATCTTTTCTTCCTCCTTCATTTATCTTGCTAAGTGCCGAATCAATAAGCCTTTACTTTCACCTTCTTTCCTTTCTTCTTCTCATTATCCTTCTTACTTTGTCATCTCGTAGATATTTCTCGCTTGCTGCCGAATCTCTTTTCTCCTTTCGGTTTTCCTTGGTCGAACACAACCTCTGTTTCCCCTCTTGTTGCTTCTCTCTTCACTTTGCAAAGCTAGCCGACTGTGTAGGCCGAATCTATTTTCTTCCTTTGTTTTTAGTCTTTCCGAATCCCTTCAATTTTGAGGTAAGTGGTTATGTTAGCCGATTATTGGCCGGCTTCTCTTCTATACTCGATTCTATATCTCTCGAGCCGAAGGGCTATTTTGTTTCAATTGTGGCCGTGGGTATTGTGTAGCTAACACCTCCTCTTCGTTCAAACGTTGCTAGGGGCTCGTTTTGCTTAACCAAGGAGTCAACTGAATACCCTTCCCTTGTAGTAGATCTCTCGATTGGTGGTAAGTAACGTTAGTTGATTAGATGGGTTTAATCTTATGGAGATGTGTTATTAAGGGATTGGAACTAATTGATTAAGTACTATTGTTTTCATAGGTGCCTAATCTTGGGAGCTTCATCTGACAACCCAAAGCAGGTGTGTAACCCTACACCCCCTTTTTAGTTCTGTCAACGCGATGAGTGAAGGGGTGTATTCACACTCTGATGATTTGTGAAACGGCTAAAAGCTGAAATACCGATGAGCCGAAACTTTGACATCCGAGATCACTCGAGCGTGCGAGTGCTCGTAGTGAAAATCCGAGCCACAAACATTGACAATAGACCTTTGGGAGTGCCACGAACTTTCTCGTGGGCTTAGGCTGTAACAGGCCTTGTTGGGCCATAGTGGGTCGAGTGGGCCCAATAGGCTGATGGGCCCACAGGGGCAAAATCCATGGTAAGAGCCGATTAATAGACGTGGCTGTGAGGTTCGCAGAATCATAGCCAAAAATGGGCTGAATGGACCACACGAGTGTGTGGGCCCACTTGGGCCGAAAATTGGGCTTTGTCCAAATGCACTGTTTCGATCAAAAAGGGTATCCGTGTCACTCAAGGCGACAGTAGGCCTTCGGAAAGGCCGTTATAGGGGTAAAAATTATTGAAATACCTTTTACAGGTAAAATTACCGAAGTACCCTTGATGGATGGAATTACCGAAATGCCCCTAAGGGGTGAAATGACCATTTTACCCTTAACCAACTAAAAGACCATTGTACCCTTGTAGTGGTACTAGCGCTGTATGTGTATTAATTGTATGATTGATTATGTCTGAGATGCACTGCATACATGGTTTAATTATGACATGACACTGCATTGGGTTGGGTTTTTTGATTTGGAGGAAGTACTGTTATAGTGGCATCGCCACATATTCTGATCCTAGTGGTTCAGCCACGTATGTCGTTGTTAGCAGCTAGGCTGCATTATTGGAGACTTGGCTAGGTGGATCGACATGGTATTGGAATGGTGGAAATGTGCAAGTGTACACAATCGTAACAAGTAATAAAGTGACAAGTAAATGTCGAGTTATCGTACCCACAGGGACTATAAAAGAATTATTTATGAAAATGATTTAAACACTTTGGTGAAAGAAAAATATTTGGATTTAAGAAATATCTAAAAACTAAAAAAAAAGAAAGTAAAATAAAATAAAACAAAGTTCTAATGCACGATTTCAAAAGCTAATTTTAATCAAGATGATATAATTGTGTTGGATTGATTACATTTCTTACCTTAGAATTATTAAACTTATGCTTATACTCGTTATGAATAAATCACGGCAACTCGATAATTTGCTAACTTATGAACATATTTACATGTTATTGCACATACATACTTATTAAATTAAACAATCTCTCGCATATTCCTATGTGATTCAACCGATTAATTCAACCTAATAAGCATATAAAAGATCATGTGAAGTAACAAAGTATCCTTACCTTGAAACAATTTAATCACAGAAATCTTGCAAGTTATGCAAGGCATATGTATTGCCAAATACAATGCTAATTTGATCTTCAGCTACCTTAGAAGAATTAAACATGCACAGATTAAGTATTGGAATCCATTAGCTATCTAAACAATTATAATGCCAGATAACTTAAACATGATTTTACTTAATCAAATATTTTACCGAGGCCTTTAACAGCATAAACACAATTTTAATAATTCAAGAGGATGAAATGCAATCAACCCAACACGAATTAAATTCAAGCTAAATTGATTAAATTAAACATTCTAACAGCATAAATATTCATAAACATGTTTGTCAAAACAACAACGAAATTTAAAGAGATAGGGAACAAGAAGCAAATCCAGTGTTTCTCCGTGGCTTGACTGATTGCTCCGTTCTTCGCTCTTCGTTGTCCTCGGTTATCAAGGTGGCTTATGAACACTCCACTTGCTGCTCCAAATGGTTGGGAAAACACCTCTTTTTCCAAGAGGAGAAATCGGCACAAGAACACAAAAGGGAAATGGGAAAATGGAAATTGAGAGAAAGTGAGAGAGGAGAATGTTGGAGGCTTGAGGTGTGTTTTGAATGAGCAGCAAGGGGGTGTATTTATAGCTGATCAAGGCTGCTAAAAATAGCAAATAGCAGTAGAAAAAGAGGCCTCCCTTGGCCGGCCATCCATGTGGCAAAGTTGAAGGATTCAACTTTGCTAAATATAGCATGGGGCAAATCTACAAGGCCATAATATTTGGAGGGGTTTGAATGAAATTTTGAAAGGTCTTTAAGGGCTTCTTTGCAAGCTTAATTAATCAGATAATAAGCTGATTTGGGCCATCATTACGGATGGTTTGGGCTGCCCAATTGGTGGCTGGTTCGGTTCAATCGGTTCGGTTCAACCAGTACGGTTTAACTGGACCCTTCTTCCATAATTAATTAATAATAATTTATTTAGCCCAAATTAAATTGGAAATAAATTAAAATTAATTATTTTATGATTAAATCTTCATAATTGGAACGTCTTGGGCTGGAAATAAATTTTCCTTGATACTTCAAATTGCTTCTCGGGTTTATTCTTCGAGCAGTGTCTGCCGAGCCGATTTTCGCCCTTTGTGTGAATCTGTCGAAAATAGTCAAAATTAAACAAAATTAACTATAAAATTAATTAAAATTTGTCATGTTCATATTTTTAGCATAATTTAATTATTTTATAATATTTAATTATTTTCCGACAAGAATTTACTCGAAACTGCATGAATTTGGGTCAAAAATGCATGGAAAAGTATATAAATTTCTGTGTTTCCACACCCCAAACTTAATTCATTGCTCGTCCCGAGTAATCCACAAATTTGAAAAGAAATTTCTCGGAAACACCTTTGAAAAATTCCTTCAGAACAACTTTTTTTCTCAAAATTATGAATTTGGTATACTTAGGCTCAAAAATAAGAAATTTGATAATTATGCTACTTAAGTATACATATCGTTCAAATTACATCCAACAACTATTATACTAGCAAAATTAGACTAAGTGTTTCTTTAATAAAGACATGTTACTCACTACCAATTTGATTTTAATTCCTTATTCAAAATTAAACTGCAATCATTAAGCTTAACAGATGTCTTCATATGTTGAACAGAGCAATTTCTCTCCACTAATGTAGGTAACATTGGAATTTTGAATCAATAGGTCTTTAATAAGGTTGTAACGTGGCTGGGCTTAGGGGTAGGTAAAAGATAGACAAATTTTTGGCTTAAAAACCCTAGACTCAGCTTAAAATCAAGCCTTCGGAATTTTCACCCTTGATACCCAACTTATGGTCTTTCGACCACTTATTTCCTTTTGAGTACATGGTTTTTTTACAAAGTTTCGAGCACTTGCTTCATGTACTACAATTTTCGAGCAATTGATACTTCTTTTCAACTCCCCCAAACTTATTTTCAAACGATCTTCTGAATAGTACTGAGTCTAGTGTTTGGGACAATTTTAGAAGTAATGAAGAGAAAATTGATGGCTAAATATTGCATAGGTCCAAATAAAATTAGGCCATATAGTCTCAAAATTGGGTTTCAAAGGATAATTTTATCATGGTCGGCTTGAAATGCTCAAACGGCCCAAACAACAGTTGCCTAAATCATTTTCAACATTCCATGCTTCCTAGGATTTCGCCTCAAGAAATTACTAAGTCAATTCTAAAGACTTAAACTTTCATGCATGCCTAAATTTTTCGTAGGGAACTAAAAATTTTATGGTACAAATTTGCATGATTTATTAAAAATACATTCATATCATTATTGAGCTAACATAATAACTTATTGAAATAATAGAACTTTATTAATACTGAAGTTCAGCATACTTAACAAAATTCAAATTATTGAACAGAAATATATCCTAATCATAACTAAAAGAAAATTTTATTCTGAGTGGAATCAATTCAAATTTTCGGTCCCCCTACTTAAAGTGAACAATGTCCTCATTGTTTAAAGTGAATAGATACTATACACCAGGTAGGATATTTAGAAAAGAGGAGGTGAGTCAATTTGACTGCTTAAGTACCAGGCTCTTTCTAAAATCCAATCCTAGACATGTATATATCTATTGCCACACTTTAGCCTTTGAGACTTGTTCAGATTTTATTCATGCTTCCTATCTCTTGTTTTATTGTGCAAATATAAAAATTCCTAATTAACCTAATCCTAAAATACTTAAAAAAAAAAAAAAACGAAAGTTGAAGTCCTCCCCCTTTTTTTATTTTTTTGCCAATCCTTCCGAATTTGACTCATCTTTTGCTCCATTAGTATTATCTTTGCATGAATCGCCTTGCTCCCTCTTCGATGATGACACCCATGGTTCAAATATGAAATCTGGAAACTCAGGCACAAAAATAAATGGGTCATTATAAATTTTCTTGAGGGACTCCTCATCGAGTTATCTCTTATTTTTGAGTATCGCCAGTAGGCTTGTTGCTGCCATTGCATGTGTTGCATTAAGTCCATCAGTTTCAACAGCTCATCACGACGATCTGGGCTAGGCGGTGGAGCTCTAAACATTGAGGGCTAGATATCAGGTTCAACTTCTGGTTCCATTTATTCTGCCTCATTAGGGACTTCAGTTGATTGCTCTGGCAGGATTTTTGTGGGTTCATCTTCTGCTTCTTCGGGATCCTCACTTTCTTCAATTCATTGCTGAAGAACAGAATATCCGGCCACTCGATAAAGATCCCAATCGGTGATTGTGCCTTGACTATACTCTGTCTTCTTTACGCCCGCAAGGAGTTTTGCTTTTAAGCACAGAATTGTGATTGTAAAGGGGAAATAGGCAGGGCCAGAACGTCTAACGGCACAATTTCGCATTTCTCTCAGGATGATTTTGCCCACATCAATGGTCTTTCCAGTTAGAATCGAATATAATAGGACCATTCGCTCCAATGAGATTGTAGTCCCATGTGAACTAGGCATAAGGCTGAAACGGATGAAATAGAACCATACCTTCACAAGTGGTGTCAAATACTCTCTTCGACACGTGTGGATTCCTTGCTTTGACACAGTCCACTTAGATACTGGAACTGTGAGTTCTTTGAGGATTTCTTATGGATTTTCAGGCTTAATATTGCTCAACAGAGAGGAATATTCATCGTTGTTGAAATCAGGTAATTCAAAGAACTCATTAATAGCATTAGAATTTATTGGTACCTTGATTCCGCGGATTGGAACTTCAGTCAATTCGCTTGAAGTTAAGTTCGCGTAGAATTCTCGAACTAATTCCTCATCCATACTTGGTCTCTTTTCACAAAACAATTCCCAATTGAGGGCTTCAGCAACTTGACAAATAGGTGCCATAAAATCTCTGTAGTTGCTTTCCTTCAATGTGAAGCCTTTCTCTGGATGCATCTGTTGATTTTTGAAGATACTTTCGTATCTTGCTTTGGCTTCTTCACAGTGAAATTTGTTTTGTGTTTTATCAATTTGAGCGGAGGCACGAGTTCTTTTGCGAGTCATAACTAACCTGAACATCAGATGGAAAAAAAATTATTTTCTCAAAAATTTAATTAATAAAAATTACTAATATTTCAATAAATTGAAAAATTAAATAATTGAATAAAAATTAAACTCAAGAGAGAAATATTTTTCTTACCACCTTCCTCGTAAAAATTAAGAACTCTGAAAAATTATACTAATGAACAAAAAGATGGAAATTTAAAAGGAAAGGTTAAGGCTTTTGGCTTAGGTTGGGTGAAGGAAGAGTGCCGCCTAAGCACACAAAGCAGCAAGGCGCACGGCTGATGGAGTTGGAGCAAGTAGCAACGCGCGAGGGGGCTGCAAGCAGATGGCGCGCAAGGCCTTGCGGCAGGTACGTCACGGACTGGTCGGATGTGCGGGGCGATGGTGCGCAACAAGCACGTGGGCTGGAGGCAGCAGGCACGAGGCCACGACTTGGGCAGCTGCTGGGGCGTGCGGTATGTGCTGGAGCTGCTGGCTGAATGCTTGTTGTGGCTAGGGGCTTGCGGCACTTTGAGGGGTTGGTGTTTGGGGTTTTGGGTGATGAATGAATGGGGAGAACAAGGGTGCAATTTATAGAGGGAGAAGTAGGAATTAGAGTAGAACTCTTAGAACAATTAAAGAATTAAAAATAAGAGTTCAATTCTAATTTTACTCAAGATTAACAACAATTAATAATTAAATATACACATATGAAATTATCAATTGCTATTAAATTATTAAGATAAACATAAAATAAAATTAATCCTAAGCTAAGTTAAATTGATAAAAATTAATATATAAATTATAATGAATATAATTATATATTAAAGTTTATCAATGATTTATAATTATGGTATTAAGTAAAAATACTTATTCTAGATGCCTTTTAAAAATATTTACAAAGAGAGGCACCTAGTTTTTATTATTCATGAAAATAGCAACCAAATTTTAAAAATAATTCAATTAAGTCCCTAGACTTAATGAAAATTTGAAATTGAGTTGCAATTTAAGACTTGGGTCAAAATTGACCTTTTTATTTGAGAAAACCAAAAATTTATTTTGTCATTTGGGGGCTAATTTCTTGGAAAATTATGTAGAAATCAATTCCCAGGAAAGATTGGAGGGGTCACAAGCGGTCCCGCTTAAGTTCCAATCTCCTAGACAGAATTTATTTAAACATAATAAACCCAAAAATATACCCTAAACAATTTATTGAAGACAAGAAAATCTAAAGATCAGATAAACTGAACAAGATTTGATCCCGTTCAGGTCTTTCTCCGTAGTAATGTTTCAAACGCTGAGTATTAACTTGAAAATTACCTCCCTTACCTTGGAGTTCAACAACCCCGTATGGATACACGCGATGAATCATAAATGGACCGGACCAACGTGATTTTAACTTACCTGGAAAAAACTTCAATATGGAATTAAATAACGAGACTTTCTGACCTGCTTCAAACTCTCGAACTCGAATATGCTTGTCATGCCATTTCTTGAGTCTTTCTTTGAGTAATTTGGCATTTTCATATGAGAACATTCGAAATTCCTCTAGCTCGTTGAGTTGGAGCATTCGTTTCTCTTTAGCCAGCTTGAGATCCAAATTGAGTTGTTGAAAAGCCCAGTAGGCTCTGTGCTCTAACTCTAGAGGTAGATGACATGCTTTCCCAAAGACCAACTGGTAGGGTGACATTCCTAAGGGTGTCTTGTATGCTGTTCTGTAAGCCCATAAAGCATCATCTAGTCTCTTAGACCAATCTCGTCGGTTCGGGCAAACTACCTTCTCGAGTATGCCTTTGATCTCCTTATTTGCTAGCTCAGCTTGCCCATTTGTCTACGAATGGTAAGCTGTATGATACGAGCACGCCCGGGGCACCAACATTTTTGCAAGTGACGAAACTCGAATCAAATGCCCCAAGCGTTGAAAAAGTTGATTTGCACCTTGGTGCATTTCCAATTGAACCAGATTAGTCCATTTGGGTTCAATTTGAGCTCACTCGAGCTCATCTCAGCTCATTGAGCTGATTCTTTAATTTTATTGCTTTAAATAAATTGAGTCTTTAAATTGTTGAAAATTAAATTGCTGTGTCTAATTAAATAAATTGAACATCTTAATTTATTTTAATTAATTTTTCTACAGCAAACTAATTTGTCAAAAATATTTTATTGTGCCTAAATTAATTTTTTTCTTAGATTAATTTAATTTGTCCATTTAGTTACATGTTTTAATTAGTTTTAATGCAAGAGTTAAATGTGCAGCAAAATTTTAAGTTTCCAGCCAAATTAATTTGATTGTGGCTGTTGCATTTAAAAGTATTTGTGGCTGCCAAAATTATTGTAATCCAAGCTGATTAATTGTGGTTTTAATGTGCAACAATTTTCGGCAATTAAAGAAGCAAGCATGCCATGTTTGATGCAAGTAGATTAAAGAATGAAGAATATTTAAAACGAGCATCTTGGACAAGCATGGGACGACACCAAGTGGAAGGACATTGACTTGAATAAATTAAGACACCATGGGAAGCATGCGTGAAAGGCTATGAAGAAACTATAAAACAACCAAGAAATGTGCAATTGTGTGATTAGTAGAAGTGGTGGACGACACTATTTGGAATGTATGGGAGAGCTTTGGGATTATTAAAATATAGGAGTATGGGGTGGCAAAGCATGGAGCATAATAGTTGAAATTAAAGGAATCTCATGACAACTCTTATTTCCATGCGTGGGAATCATACAAGGAATAAACAATTGAGACCACCAAGGAATGGTGGGACGGAAAGGATTAAAATAATAAGGGAAGATGGAGCATGAATGAATTTTAAATTGCTAGAATTAAACAACACATGCAAAACTTATGCCTTTCATGAATTTTAAATTATTCTTCAAAGCATGGACGGCACAAAAACATAAGATGGTGGCTGAATTCTTTTTCTTTTAAAAGTCAACTAAGAGGACAAGGGGACAAAAGGCTTTTAAAGATTATGGACGAAAATGCCTTTTCATGGGATTTAATTTTCATATCTTGGACAGCAAATTGAAGGCACCCACGTGAATTAAACAATTTCAAGCTTGGTATTTTTTTTTTGGTCATTCGGCTAGTAGCTATAAATAGGTTGGTTATTTTCATTTGTAATATACAGAATTTTTATGAATGAAATTTTATGAACTTTGTTCATTTGAGTGAGTTTATCTCCTCTTCGTTTTCGTACAAATTTCGTTAGACTTATCAAGCTTGCTTGTGGCGTCTTCGACTTGTTTGAACTTATCACCAAATTTCGTTTGGTGTGGCGTTCATCAACCTATCTTCATCTATCCACCTTAACGATATAAGAAACGGGGTGACACTGTTATATAGTGTTGAATTTTTCTTATGTTAAGTTCGTATTTCCATTTCCACCTTCGAATCCATTTATTCACCTTAAACATTATAGAACCCGGGGTGACACTCTTTAGTGTTGAATCGCTTCTCGTTTAAGTTCTTTTATCTATCTCCATTGAATTATCCTTTTATCTATCTTATTTTCATTTTCGATTCCGCTAAACCAAACCATCACCTAATTTATTCACTTAAGCTTCCGCAAATTCATCCATATTTTCCGATTATCTTCCGAAGGCTTGATCCCTCCTTGTAGACGATTGGGCAACCCGCATACGTTTTGACTCACCCTGAGCCGGCCCGTATCACTGTAGCAACCTTATGTTTCACTCCATGTTTATCTAGCAACCATTTTAAGCACTTGTTCACAAAATGGGTCCCTTCATCGCTGATAATAGCTCTTGGGGTTTCGAACCTTGTGAACACATGTTTCTGCAAGAACTTCATCACAACCTTGGCATCGTTTGTCGGATAAGCTTCAGCCTCGACCCACTTAGACACATAATGTACTGCTACAATATGTACTTGTGACCAAAAGACGGAGGAAAAGGACCAAGAAAGTCAATACCCCAAACATTGAACAATTCTACCTCAATGATATTCGTTCGAGGCATCTCATTTCTATTGGTGACGTTTCCAACCCTCTGGCATCGATCACAACTCTTTACATAAGCATATGCATCCTTGAATAGTGTTGGCCAAAAGAATCCGACTTGCAATACTTTGGCCGCTGTACGAGTACCTCTGAAGTGTCCCCCACTTGGAGCTGAATGACAGTGGTATAAAATCTTCGATATTTCATCTTCTGCCACACATCTCCTAATCATCTGATCTGCACACTTTTTAAACAAATATGGCTCTTCCCAAAAATAGTACTTCACATCGTGAAGAAATTTTTTCCTCTGCTGATACGTTTTATCAATCGGCATCAAACCACAAGCTAAATAGTTAGCAAAATCAGCAAACCAAGGAATATTATGAACATGATTTACCTTCAGTATGTGTTCATCTGGAAATGTCTCTTGGATCGGTAAGAGTGGAGAATTTCCCTCTCGCGGCTCCAATCTGGATAAGTGATCTGGTACTTGGTTTTCTACTCCCTTCGATCTTGAATTTCTAGATCGAACTCTTGAAATAGAAGCACCCACCGGATCAATCTCGGCTTAGCATCTTTCTTGGCTAATAAGTACTTAATCGCGGAATGGTACGTATAGACAATCACTTTGGTACCTACAAGATAATATCAAAACTTGTCGAAAGCAAACACAATAGCTAGTAACTCTTTTTCTATTACTGTATAGTTCAGTTGAGCTCCGGTTAGTGTTCTACTTGTGTAGTAGATGGGATGAAAAACTTTGTTCCTTCGTTGTCCTAAGACAACTCCAATGGCGAAGTCACTTGCATCACACATCAACACGAATGGTGAATCCTAGTCTGGTGTGACGATTATGGGTGCCTTGACTAATTGACTCTTCAGATCGTCAAAGGCTTTTAAGCATTCCTCATCAAACTTGAATATCGAGTCTTTCTCCAATAGCCACTTTGGAGAAGTCCTTGATAAATCTTCGATAGAAACCGGCATGGCCCAAAAAGCTCCTAACACCTTTTACAGATGTTGGAGGTGGGAGTTTCTTAATAACATCTACTTTTGCTTTGTCCACCTCGATCCCATGTCTCGTTATCCGATGCCCCAGAACAATTCCTTCTCGTACCATAAAATGGCATTTTTCCCAGTTGAGTATGAGATTTGTTTCTTCGCATCGCCTCAGTACCTTAGCTAGATTGGCTAAGCAATCATCGTAAGTATCTCCAAATATTGAGAAATCGTCCATGAAAACTTCCAAATACTTCTCAACCATGTCAGTAAAAATAGACATCATACATCTTTGAAATGTAGCTGGTGCATTACATAAACCAAATGGCATGCGTCTAAATGCGAATGTACCATACGGGTAGGTGAATGTCGTTTTGTTTTGACCTTTCGGTGCTACTGTAATCTGATTATACCTTAAGTATCCATCGAGAAAACAGTAATAGTCTCGTCCTGCGAGTCTATCCAACATCTGGTCCAAAAACGGCAAAGGGAAGTGATATTTCCTAGTCGCCTTGTTCAGCTTCCGGTAATCGATGCAGATTCTCCATCCCGTAACTGTTATCAACTCGTTGTTCTCATTCTCCACGACCGTGATACCTCCTTTCTTCGGCACGCACTAGACTGGACTCACCCATGAACTGTCTGAGATGGGGTAAATTATACCCACATCCAACCACTTGATAATTTTCTTTTTCACTACATCTTTCATGATGGGGTTCAGTCTCCGTTGTCCATCAATCGTTCCTCTCTTGCCATCTTCTAATATGATCTTGTGCATGCATACAGATGGACTAATACCGCGAATATCGGCTATGGTCCATCCAATAGCCTTCTTGAATTGTTTCAACACTATAATAAGTTTCTCTTCTTGTTCAGTAGTTAATTCTGCTGAAACAATCATAGGGAGAGTAGAGGCGTTACCTAAATAAACATATTTTAAGTGTGAAGGTAATACCTTGAGTTCTAAATTAGGTGGCTCCTCGATTGATGCTTTTGGCTGCATGTAATCTCTTTTCTTTAATTTCAAAGATTCAAAATGGGATTGCGGATTAAATCCCTTTTGATTAGCTTCTAGCAAAGCTAAGTATTCGTCCTCCTCTTCATCATTTGGGGGATCCGATGTCAAATTTCTTTCCAGAGGGTCGTCAACACAGTTAAGTTCATTCTCTACTATTAATTCCTCTAAATCGGCTACTGCAGAACAATCATCCATTGTGTCAGGAAATCGCATTGACTTAAAAACATTAAATGTTACCTGATCATCCTGAACACGCATAGTCAGCTCGCCCTTTTGCACATCAATAAGGGTCCTTCCAGTTGCTAAGAATGGTCTTCCTAGGATAATTGGCACTTCTTTATCTGCTTCAAAGTCTAGAATTACAAAGTTAGCAGGAAAGATAAATTTATCTACACGTACCAATACGTCCTCAATTTTTCCTTCTGGATGCTCTAAGGATCGATCTGCTAGTTGAAGTGTAACAGTAGTTGGTCTAACTTCTCCTATCCCCAACTTCCTAAATATTAACGTAGGCATCAAGGGCTTCTTTGCAAGCTTAATTAATCAGATAATAAGCTTATTTGGGCCATCATTATGGACGGTTTGGGCTGCCCAATTGGTGGCTGGTTCGGTTCAATCGGTTCGGTTCAACTAGTGCGATTTAACTGGACCCTTCTTCCATAATTAATTAATAATAATTTATTTAGCCCAAATTAAATTGGGAATAAATTAAAATTAATTATATTATGATTAAATATTCATAATTGGAACGTCTTGGGCTGTAAATAAATTTGCCTTGATACTTCAAATTGCTTCTCGGGTTTATTCTTCGAGCAGTGTCTGCCGAGCCGATTTTCGCCCTTTGTGCGAATCTGTCGAAAATAGTCAAAATTAAAAAAATTAACTATAAAATTAATTAAAATTTGTCATGTTCATATTTTTAGCATAATTTAATTATTTTATAATATTTAATTATTTTCCGACAATAATTTACTCGAAACTGCATGAATTTGGGTCAAAAAGGGCATGAAAAAGTATATAAATTTCTGTGTTTCCAGGTCCCCACATGGAGAGCTGGTTGTGTAACACCCCAAACCCGGCCCATACGTTTCGACCAGATCTGGTATGCTATGGGTTGTACATTGAAAACTTTTGCTTTGTTGGTTTTGGAAACCGTAAGTTAATTAGACAATATTTGAATAAATAGGTGACCTTTTGAAAATAAAACCTTTTGACAAAATTTCATAAGTTGCAAATAGTAAAAAGCTACTTAGTTGAATATAAAATATGGGGCATTATTAGATAAATATACCCACAATTAAAAACTTAAAGAAAAACCGAAATCATCTATAAAGATAAAAACTTGATGGCCCCTCGAGTCCGTCTCGGCTCCCATGTCCACGATCTACTGCTCATCTGAAAAGTAAGGAAAATAAAGGGCGAGTAACCAAGACTTAGTGTGCAAATCCCGAAAACACATAAAAGGCTTGGGCCCACAAACATATTATGAGCCCTGGCCCAAACATAAAGGCAACAATCATAATTACATGGTAAATAATAAATGATGAATAGCCCAGCCCATCCTAGAATTTCATCCTCTACACACCAGCGCGTACCAACCATCACACCTCGGGGATTTCTACAATCAACCCGCCAACCGCTACACACCATATCGACAGCTGTGCTGCCTGTCTTAAAGACTGATCACTGTGTGACCTATGTGGCAAAGCCACCGATCGCCATGCGACCTTAATAATACATCGTAGCATTTCGACAGCTGAGCTGCCTGTCATAAAGACCGATCACTATGTGACCTATGTGGCAAAGCCACCGATCACTATGCAACCTTCTTCCCCTTCATCATATCAATCCCATCCCATGCGTACATACATGCAAAATCAAACAATGTATTACCTAAGAGATTTCAGTTTATCGCATACATCGATACACATAGATAGATTTCTATGATTACGTACCTGACATCCTTTGCCTACCCTTTCTGGGTAATACTACTGTTCACACAGCCTATTTTCCAGCTCTTAGCCCACAACACATATATATACATATAGATTTAATAGTGTGTTAGAGATCTACACACCTGATTACCGTTAGAACGAGACTTTCTAAGTCGACGCTATCCGTAGCCAACGCCACCGCTATTTGCCTAAGGTGTTGTTCAGAAGTCGGTAACGAAACATTAGGTTAAGGCACAACTAATGAAAAGAAAACGGTTGATCATCTTAAGGAGAATTGAAATCCTTACCTTGAAATCCCGAAAAGTGATAAACCTTAGAGGCTAGCAGTTTTCGACTTTCAGATCTAAGAGATCTTCTTCACAAGTAAATACAAGGATCAACCACTCATTAGTCTTTCGGCTTTTCCTTCCAAACCCGAGAAAAAGAGAAGAGTAGAGGAGAATCGTTACTTACCCCACACAGAGAGTTTCAGCAACTTCCAAAAGATTTCAGCTTTTATGGAGAAATCGGCACAAGAGGAAAAGAATGGAAAAGAGAGTGAAGTGAGAGGTTTCGGCTTTTAAGAAATGTCCGAAAAAGAGATGAACAAGAAGAGGCTTAGGCATTTTTGGCTTTTAGAAGAAAGAAGAGAAAAGAACAATGGAGTTTTCTGCTTTTAGAATCAAAGTGAAGATGAGGGAATAGAGTTAAGAGTTTCGGCTTTTACTCAGAGAAGAAGGAAAAGAAAAGATGGAAACCCTAAATGCCGAAAAATAAAGAAGAGAACCCTCACTTGGCTATTTAAAGTTTCAGCACTCCTTAGCCATATCAGAAACTGATTTCTTCACTCCTCTAAGTGATGGAATTTCGGCCAACACCTAGCCTTGCAGATAATTCCTATCTTTTCTCCTTTATCTTCCATATTATCAACTCTAATATCTACATTATCCTATTCACATAAATCCTCCTATTTTTGAGCCTTGTTGCCGTCCACTCCACCTAACCCTAATGCCAAAAATTAGCTAACTTAAGTTAAAAGAATTGGGCTCCATAAAACTTAAATTTGGGCCCCTTACTCCCTTGTGTGGCGTCACCTCCTTGCTCTCTAAGTGGCGCCACTGACCACTGGGCCACAAGCCCATTTTGATATTTTAAACACAGATACCACCTTTTAAACCCTAAAGTGCCCAAACAAAAATTTCACCAAGGCCTTGACCACATCCTGAGCCCAATTTGGACCCATAACAGTTAAATTAACATATTAAACATATCCACACACTAAACGCATAGGCCCATTAATTCAGGATGTTACAGGTTGGTACGGGCTGTAACACCCCTAATCTGTATCCATCGCCGGATCTTAGTTAAGAGGTATTACTAAACTAAACCCAATCCATAAACATTATTCAATAAAGATCATTTGCTATTCATGTGGTCATTTACATTACCTTAACTAAATATGTACAAGCTTTACTCTCTTTTTATAACAAGTTATCAATCACTTAAAAACAATTTCAATTAGTAAGGTCACATTATCAAAATCAAAGACTATTTCGTAGATAGCCCCACATATAAACCAGCTCATTACACATAAACGACTAACATGAAATATTAGTTACTACAATACACAATCACCACATTCGGCTACACAATTAAAAACTTCAACCGAAAGGTCATTCAAGCTATATTGTTATATCTCAAGCATAAACACATAAATAATTATACTTTCATAAAAGGATTAACCCCATGACCGGACATACACAAAATCAAGTACCACAATTTAGCCATTTTCGCATGGCATACATCCATTAAAGATTCGTCTTATACAAATCCTAAGAAAACAAAATAGCTTATACATGCCATAATCATCAAGGATTAATCCATCAATAAGGGGTACCCAAATAGATGATGGTATGATGAGCTTCCTAATTGATCCACGAGCTTAAGTTGAACCTTCCAAAAGTGATCTACAAATCCTAGAAACAACTGAGAGAAAGTAAGCTTCACAGCTTAGTAAGATTTCAGCTTGCTAAACTAAGTACATTTATTCTACTAAAATTTTCAGTAAGCAATTCACATACATAACAACAAGGCTGAACAATCAAGATTTCAAGAACCAATTCATGGATATCGTATGATTAAGCGCACTTCTATATATAAACTTACCATTCGAAACTTAGTCTTTCATACATAATTCCAAGGTACTATTTCCCAACGATACTATATACCCATTTGCATTTATAACATAGTCCTTTAAAGCGAACCACATACCTGCACGTTGATAAATAAGTTTAACAGTGTTTCGCACGATTAGTACCCTCGATAAAATCACTATGTAACGTATCGCTCACACAGAGCCGTTACTCAATAATCCAGTAACGTTTCGCTCACACAGAGCCGTTACTCAAAAATCCCGTAACGTATCGCTCACACAGAGCCGTTACTCAAAAATCCAGTAACGTATCGCTCACACAGAGCCGTTACTCAAAAATCCCATAACGTATCGCTCACACAGAGCCGTTACTTATTCACCTGCAAACTTAGTGCTCAATCATAGTTTCGTACTCATAGTACATTTTGTAAACTCGTAATTCATATAAAAATACCAAATCATTCATGTAATCGAGCCAACAATCATCTAAGCATAGAATCGCCCATGCATTAATTCATGAAAATAATTATATTCCCATGTTCAATGTAACTAAAATATCTAGCACATTACCCTCATACTATGTCTTTATTTCGAATACATTTCTTGCCTTCACTTAGAGTATACACATGTTTATACACATTTGCATTCAGATTCAAGGTGGTACGAAATTCATATTACTCATTCAGCATCTTAACTTACCTTGCATAATACAAACAGTTAAATAATCTCCACAACTCATTCGGCAATATTAATTCAATCATCCAATAACCATTAAACATTATCAATGTACAAAGAATTGGTTTAATTAACTCGTTTGCTTGAAATCTTACCTCGAAGAATGACGTTTCAGGGTTTTCCGGCTACTCGTCTAGTTTAGCTTTTCCCCGGTCCTTTTCCAAGTCTTTTCTTCCTTGATCTAATTCAAATTTAAAAGAATCTTATTCAAGTCATTTCATTCATCTCAAATCGACACATAACATACAAATATAAAAATCTTATACACTTTTACACTTAAGCCGAAATCTCCTCAAGCTTAATTAGATCTTTTTGTTACAATTAATTCATTCATATTATATAACTTATCAATTTGTACAATTACCCCACTAGTTTCACTTTCTTGCAATCAAATCCTTAAGCTTAGGACAAAAGATAGCTATAAAATTCGAATAAGCCCCTTAAGGCCGAATTTTTAATAGGTCCCTTCTAGCCTCCATTAACCATTCTTCCAACCTTCGAACCCTTCTACTATTTTATTTATGCAATTACACCCTTAATATTAATTTCAATCAATAATTACCTTAAAGTTTAAGCATTCATCCTTGACCAATTATCCTATTTCACGATATACATATATATATAACCAAACAATTAATCAAGAAAGAAAACGCCACACTCATGGCCATCTCAACATTCGGCCGAATATACAAAGGCATCTTCATGCCCAAATTGAAACAATCCTTCCTATCATTTCTACAAGCTTAAGTTGCTACTCTCCTATTCATCTAAATTTTCCATCTCCATTCATCTAATACTCATTAACGTATCCAACTATAATCATCTCTCATAGCCGAAACTCAACATATCAACTTCAAAACAAATTCAGCATGTTTTCGGTGATATTCAAAGTAACCAACTCATTCACATATAAATTACTAGATTAAAGCTCAAATTCTCACCTTCCCAACCACATGCAATGGCCGAATGATGGGGGAATGAAATCTTTCCTTTTCTTTGAAGTGAATTCGGGGAGGAAGATGAAGGAAGGAAAGAGAAATTCAATTTCTTTTCATCTTTATTTAGTTAAACAATATAATACATATATTATTATTCATAAAATATATTATTTACATTATAATATACAAAAATAATCCTCCCCCATCATCATTGCCGTCCAATAGCCTAAAAGATGGAAATTTGACATGCAAATCCTTGAATTATATAAACAATCTAATTTACTCTTCTAATTCATGCTTACAATTTTTGCCACTTTAGCAATTTAATCCCTTTATAAATTAAACATCCAAACTTTTAAATTTTCCTACGACCTTTTTACTCATGCATAAACGTTTAACATAGACATAAAATAAATAAATAAATTATTTTTTTTCTAATTCAAATTCATGATTCCGAAACCATCGTTCCGGTTAGGGTCGTATTTGGGCTGTTACACGGGCGGTGTGTTGGCTGGGTGGGTCGACTTTGTCCCCACATGGAGAGATGGTTGGTACGGGTGGTGAGTTGGCTTTTAAGAGTTGGGTTACATGTCTATTTGCATTGGTATGATTTAGGGCTTAGGCCCAGGCTGATAGCGTATGGGCTTGGGCCCAGACTGTGACCGTAATAGGGGATTACACACTGAGTTCTCGTAACTCACCCTTTTCTTTAAATGTGCAGGTAATCCCCAGCATTAGAGGATTTGGAGCTGCGAGGGACTCGGAGGTGGCCACACGTCCGATTGGCTTTTAAGTTAAACCTAGCAACTTTATTTTATTTTTAGATTAATTTATTGGGTTTAAAATTTTGTAATAAGGCCATTTGGGATTTTTTTAACTTTTATATGGTGTTTCTTTAAAATTTCAACCTCATAGTCTATTAAACATGAGATTTTAAAACAATAACTACTATTTTCAAAATATCACGTATTCGCAACTATTTTGAATTAAATTTCTGCAACAAACAAGGCTTTAAAATAATAATATTCTGCGAGAGAATGTCTTTGTGTAAATCGTGTTTTAAAAAGTAAACAACGAAAGCTGAGGGTTGAAATGGTAGAAAGTTTTAAATGGTTAGAAGGGTTTTCGATGAAAGCATAGTTTTCAAACATCACTTTGACGTGACACGCTAGATCCAGTCAAAACGTCTAGGCCAGGTTTGGGGTGTTACAAATGTAGCTCACCAGACTTGGGTCGGACCTACTCGACTGGGTTTGGGGTGTTACAGTCATATAAGACCTGACTTGTAACACCCCTAACCCGTATCCGTCGTCGGAATAGGGTTAAGAGGCATTACCGGACAATCGAAAACTTTACAGACATTTCATGATACAATTCATCAAACGCAATCAAAGTGTCCCTTAATTAGGTCAGCGAGACCTAAAACATACTTTAGAATAGGGCCGAGACTAAACCGAACACATACCGAAATTATTAGAAATTTAAAATTTTTTCTAAGTTACAGAGGTCACACGCCCGTGTGCCTTCAACGGCCTTAGACACGCTCGTGTGTCTAAGCCGTGTCAAAATAGGGCATACATACTGACTTGTCCACACGGCCACATGACACGCCTATGTGCTAGTCCGTGTGAAAATTAGGGAGGTTATTGGTTTGGTTACACGGCCGTGGACACGCCCGTGTGCCTCACCTGTGGTCGCTACTGACTTGCACCGCACGGCTAGTCACACACCCGTGTGTCTAGCCTGTGGTCGAGTCTGAATTTCTAGAAATACAACCACAAGGGACATAGTAGAGCCACACGCCTGTGTGCTCGATCGTGTAGGCAATTATAGGCCATTTTCAAGGCCAAACTTGCCTCCCACTCATTGAATCAGCTACAAGCCTCACTTCAAAACCGATTCACACCTCACAATGCAATCAAACATACCAATACAACAACAATTCATCTTCTATTATACTATCTATAACCATACTCAATCTTATCTCAAGTAAGTCCATCTAAAATACCAAGTTCACAACTCAAATCGTATAAGTCCAACATCATGTAAATCTTACTACAAGTTCACATTTTATCCATCATTCTCATCAACCAATCAAATATAAAACATACCATTTCCATACTCATCATTTTCATAGCTCATATAAGCATCAACATCATTCAAATTCCAAGCCAAATCACATGGCAAGGTTCAAACATCACAAAATGTACCATATCTACTAGCCTATACATGCCATATACCAACTATATACATCTTTCAAAAGTACCCAAAATAGATAGCCGATAGTGTGATAGAGATGCTGACGATCCCTGGATCTGAGCTAGCTTTACTGACGCTATAAAACAGAGAAACAAATCACACAGTAAGCTTTTAAAGCTTAGTAAGTTCGTAATATAATAGAATTAACTCATTGAATCAAACCAAACTACAAATTGAACCATCACATAGATAAATTACCAATAATACACAAACTCAACTATATCCAATACTCACATAGCCATCCATTCATCTACTTTCAAAATTTACCAACCACATAGTTTTCATACATACCTTTGCCAACACCTAGTTTACCACCAATCTTACCATCAATGTTCGATACTTCATTTTGATCAATCTTTTTTATCTCTTTGATTCCATCGCACACTTAGTGCCCCTTTCAGCCGAAGCTAAATTTTCATCGCACACTTAGAGCCTCAATATAAACCTAACTCAATTCGGTATCGTACACACAATGGAAATCAGTAAAGCCAAAGCTTTTATTACCTCGCACACACAATGCTATTCAACTTTGACTTGATTTCAATTACGCACACTTAGTGCCACATTTCTCAATCTCATATATATAACATTTCTGATTCAATAATTATACATTCATTCAATTCACATCACATAGATATAATTTAACAATCAGTATTATACCTGAACTTACCTCGGACGTCGAAATATCGAAACTAGATGATCAATCGAGTACTTTATCTTTGCCTTGATCTCGATCCGGATCTCTCCTTTCTTGGTCTAATCACATTCAAATTTATCTCATTTAATCACCAATTCATTCAATTTAATCCAAACACATATATTTAGGGCATTTTACAAAATAGCCCTCACATTTTCACATTTTGACACTTTAGTCCCTATTTCATAAAATCATCAAATACACAAAATTTGCCTGTACCCATGCCTAGCCGAATTATTCTTATTCTCATACAATTCCATATATTTCATTTATTTCACATATTAGCTCCTCAAAATATAATTTTCATAATTTAGTCCAATTTACTCAAAATCACCAAAAATCCAAAGACAAACTATGTTAATCTATCACATAACTTTCATAATTCATCACCAAACTTCACTAAGCTTATGAATTCATCCATGGCTTGTAACACCCCAGTTTTTTAGGCCTAGTAGAATTGGGCCTATTGGGCTTTGGGCTTTGGGTCTCAAAAAAATTTTAAGTGAGCGAGGAAATGACAATTGGCATGTGGGCTTTGAGGGTTAATGAACTTGGAGTGTTTAGGGGTGTTGGAGATGTCCTGGAATCAAGTAAGGGTGTAGGAAAAATTTTGGTTTTAGCCCCAAGGGAACTATGACTTCAGTTAGTAGGGCTTTTAAATAAATGAAGAAGAAAAATGACACAAAAGAGCTTGTGGTGTAGTGGAAAAGTGGCGCCACTTAGGGAGCAGGGAGGTGGCCTCATTAGCAGGCAGAGAAGTCCAAGGTTCAAGTAGTGGCATGGTATTTTATTGCGGTATTTATTTTGCTGTCAGGACGGCTAGTGTTTGTGTTGCAGTGAAAGTCTGATGGATGAGAGGTTTGAAATGGTTATGGAGAGATTGTAGGAGCTTATCTTGGAGAAAATTTAGGATGAGATTGAGGAGTTATCAGGGAGAGAAGTTAGGAGCTGAGAAGTGTGAAGAGTTGGTGCCGTTTTGGGAAGTGGAAAGTGTATAAATTCAGCTTAGGAGGGTAAATGAGTGCCGTTTTTGGGTCTTTTAGGGGGTATTACGAATTTTCATTATGGCTTTCGGCATTTGGAGAGTTTTGCAAATAGGTCAGTCTTTCTTTTTTTATCGAATATCTTGTAGTTATCCTCACACAAGCACATTTGATCTTTTTCTTTTCTTCTTGTTACTTTTTCAAACTTTTAAAGCCGAATAATTCCACCCTCCCTTTGCCGAAATTCTTTTTGTGCCGTCACTATTTCTTCAACCTAGCCAATTCTTGTGTAAGTAATTTACTCTTTCAATTGATCTTGTTAGAGCCGACTTCTCCTCTCCCTCACTCTTTTTAAATCGATTTTGGTAGGGGATTGATATCAAATCTCTATTCTTCAGATCTCTGTCGAATTACTCTTTATGCGTTTCGGGATTTGGGTAAGTATTCTTCACTTTTGGTTTTGAACGTTGGCTGAATGGTCGTAAGTAATGTAAGGGTGACTTAAGATGGATATAAGTCACTTATGGTTCAGTTTTTAATAATTAAGATTGATGCAGATCTAGGAAGTACCCGTGATTAGTGATCGAGGAAAAGATATTAAGGCTTGGTGTTTCAAGTAAGGTTAAGGTGAGACTTCGGCTTTTGGTAAAGTATTCGATAAGTATATGTGATTAATCATTGAGTTACATCGCTTGTAGGATCGTGGCTAAGGAGTTCGCAGCGTGTATTGTTATCAGGTGTGTACATACACTATACACACACAATGGATTGGGAAATCCCGAAATCCCGAAAGTTTGGCTTCGGTAGTCTTGCGAGTGTGCGAACTCTCATATGAGGGAAATTGAATTGATAACAGAGACCCCATAAGCGATCTCATGGACTTGGGTTGTGTTTTGGCCAAACGGGCCAGGATGGGCAAAATGGGCTTGATGGGCCGTAGGCTCAAAATAGGCGAATTTGATGATGTGGTAATAAGTGATGAACTAGTCATGCTGGTTACATGGCTTGGAATTGATTTGGGCCAGATGGGCCATATGAATGTGATTTGGGCCTAATGGGCCATACAAATGTGATTTGGGCCTAATGGGCATACGAATATAATTTGGGCCTAATGGGCCATACAAATGAGATTGGGCTTGGTGGGCCATATAAATGTATGTGAATTTGTTTAGGCTTTGTAAGGGGTCTTGGGCTTAGTATTTGGTAAATTGCTTAACCTTACATAAAACTTAAATAATTAACTAATTGTGACTGTGGACAAGTCCTAAGGTTAAGGTGTGGCAATGGGTATATGCATGTCTAGGATTGGATCTAGGGAGAGCTTGGTACTTAAGCGGTCTTAATGACTCACCTCCTCTTCTCTGGAATCCTACCTAGTGCATAGTATCTGTTCACTTTAGCCATCGAGGAATTGATAACGAGCCAAGGTAAGTATTGGACCCATAACAATGAGAAATGGTAAAACTGCCCCTAAGGGCGAAAATAACTAAAATGCCCCTATGTGTTGACTGTAAGATTTATGGATGTTACATGTACATTTGCTGCATTCATATGATATGCTGTTTAGGTTGCATAAGTGTTGGGAATTATGGAACGGAGGAAGTATATGAGGATCGTATGGTTGCTTGACGACCGTGGATCTACCGATGGCTTTTTAAGCCCAATATTTGATTAGCAACTTTGCTGCAACGTTAGGTAATACCGCAACCGGGCTACCCTTAAAGTGTATCGGATAGGTGGGTCGATTTAGAAATCCCCACAGAAGTGTTTCGGTTGGACGGAGACGAAGTGTACTGGATAGATTATTTGGGGAGAGTTTGCACGGCATTGCATGTATAATATTATTATGTTAACAATACGATATGTATGCTATTTGTTTGGTGAGGGTCGTACACACTGAGTTTTCGAAAACTCACTCCCTCTTTTATTTTTCTCAGGTAATCCTTAGTAGGCGGTTCGACAAATGGAGGGACTCAGAGGTGGCCAACTAGCAAGACGATTAGACCTATTTTTCTTAATATCTAAATTCTAGATTTTGAGTTATTTATTTTAAGTTATTTTATTTTGGATGGTAAAAAGGCTTTCCCTCTAGTTATTATTCCATTACTTCCACTATGCATTATAATTTTGAAACGAAACTTGGATTGATTTCCTTTAAGCATATTTCAAGTTCTTGAAAATAAGTGTGTTTTAAGAACGAGCTTTCGCTATGAAAGGAAATTTTTTTTACATAGTAACAAGGTTTGGCTACACCTCTTTTTGAAAGCAAGCTGGATTTTACTTAACTTTTCTTTAGAAGGGTTTTCAATGAAAACAAGGTTTTCGAAAAACATTTCAATGTGACACGCCAGATTCGGGCCTAACTTCTAGGCTAGGCTTGGGGTGTTACATGGCACATTTCAAATTCATCATCAATTCACAAAATTTAAGCATGGGTTTTGTAGAGCATGAAGCAACGATTACAAAAACATAGAAATTATCAAAAATTGAGTCAAAAACATACCTCAATCAAGAGTAACAATGGACGAATGCTTCAAGCCCTATTTCTTTCTTTTTCTTCTTCACATTCTGTTAAGAAAAGATGATAATGATCATCTTTAATGTTTTGTTTTATTATTATTAAGTTTAATTATCATTTTACCTTTTTGCCCTTAATGAAATAACATTTAAATTCCACTAACTTAGGTATTTTTGTCCATCCATTTATCACATGGAATAATAACAACATAAGGACTCACACTTTAATAAACCATGTCAAATTAGTACTTTAACAATCAGCACACAACTTTTACATTTTATGTGATTAAGTCCTTTTTCATAATTCGACACACAATCGATAAAATTTTCACACAGAACTTTCACACATGCTCAATCACATATTATAAACACCAAAAATAATATTAAAATATTTGTTTGACCTCAGATTTGTGGTCTCGAAACCACTGTTCCGACTAGGGTCTAAATCGGCTGTTACATGACTTCCATATAATTTGCTTACAAATTGGTTCGAGCGTAGGTTGAGCCATTGAATCAAGCCACCTTGGGGTGATCATGATCAACTAGTAAGAACACGGATTTCCATCCAATATGTACATGAACCTGATTCCTTAGACATTCATGATCTCTTGTAATTTGGTGTAGTAGATTAAACTAGTTTTCGCATTTGTGGAGCTTGAATACAAGCACTTTAGTTAGATTTTGGTTAAGTTTTTAGTACTTTATTTAAATTCAATAAAATGTGTAATTTGAGTCTTTTCTTGACTGTAGGGGTCGAATGAGGCCTAAGGGTGAGCTAATATTGTTTGTGAGTATGTAGGAGACCATTAGGAGGTGTGCTAACTTAATACTGGTTATTTTTTTGTAATACGGAGAGTTGGATATTGCAACATAGGGAGCAGAATAGAAGAATTTCAAGACTGCCTTTGATGTCGCGACATAGCCTCAGGATGTCGTGACACACCCCCTTGAAGATGAGCATACTGCCTTCGATGTCGCATAACAGACTCTAGTGTGTCGTGACATTGACTCTATACGAGAATAAATTATGAGCTAGGGGCGTTTTGGTTCGTACAATCAAACATTAAGCGCAAGAACGACAGACTGACCTAGGGTTAAGGACAACAACCACTCTAAGTCTATAAAATAGGCTCATTTAACACATGTTATGGGCATATTTTCATATTGTATAATTTTCTTCATAGTTTTAGTTTTTCAATTTTGTTCTTCACTTTTGTTAAGAGATCAAATTTTTGAACTTGGTTAAACTCTGTGAGGAGTCGACATTCTATTCAATACAAATTAGGCTTCTTCTAAACTTTATATTCTTGAATTGTTATTCATGTTTATTTTATATATCAGGTTTATGCAGTTTATGAGATCTATGAGGAACTAATCCTCCTGTGGGGGATTAGTGAGTGGAGGTATGATTAATTAATTATTTTGTAGGGTTCTTTTAGCAGATCAGCTATTCAGGAGAGGAAAAACTTAAACCATAGGCTTGATAACCCTAGGAAGTCATCAAGGTGGGAATTAACTAAAAATTGGTATGGCCTATCTATGAACATATTAACCCTGAATCTGTTTGGATTGTGAGGTCGAGAGATAAGTAGTTCTTGTCAACTCGTTATTCTAGTGGAAGATCTAAAGATCCTGCTAGGGTATCGACTACTTGATTGAACAAGAGGCTCGAAGCGATAGTTGATTTTGATTACTGAAGTGAGCTAATCACCCATGCTCAGATTTGATAAATTCTACTATTTGATTTCTCGCTATTTATTTATTTATTTATGTTATTTTATTATTATTAAAAAAAATCCCAAAAAAACCTTTCTTTATATTTCGTCGTAATATAATCTATCTAAAGCAAGTGAGCTAATCACCCATGCTCAGATTTGATAAATTCTACTATTTGATTTCTCGCTATTTATTTATTTATTTATGTTATTTTATTATTATTATAAAAAAATCCCAAAAAAACCTTTCTTTATATTTCGTCGTAATATAATCTATCTAAAGCACTAATTAGACCTTTTTGTGTTTAAGTTAAGAGTTAATTTAGTGCTCGCCTCCCTTAGGTATGATCCTCGGAGTACTCACCTACTCTGTTGTAACTATATTACAACCTGACCCGTATACTTGCGAATACCAGCTTTTCTAACGTATTTTATCCATGATTTCTACTCTGGATGTTGGTACATCCGGAGGCAGTCAAGTTGTTGGCATTGTTGTCGGGGAGACAACGTTAGTGATTAGATTTTAATTGTTGAATTTTAATAGAACAATTAGGAAATTTTTATATTTAGCTACGATTTTATTTTCTTAAATGTGCTAACTTTCGTTTCTCCTTTTGGTTTCAGTGTATGGCTTGCAGTAGTGGAACACCTATAGAGCCAACTACTGATTCCAAAAAGATAATACGTAGGAATCGTCGATAGCAACAACAACAACAACAGTAGATGTAGAACCCACCACCTACTGTAGGCAACATACCTCTCGAGAATTCGCTATTCAAAAACGCTAATGATAACCCATTAGACTTACCACCACCACCGCAACTACCCATAAATATTAATATGGCACGTAACAAGAGAACTTTCAGAGAGTATGCACTACTGAATCTGGATATTGTTAAAGGGAGTATAATAAGGCCAACCATCACGTAACAATTTGCATGATCTAGATGATCCAAAACAATCATTCTGTCTTCTTCTAGCTTTGTGACACTTTTAAATGTAACGGGGTCACGGATGATATTATCTATCTTCAGTTGTTTCCCCTCTTATTAATAGATAACGCCTGTTCTTGGTTAGATTTGCAGGAACCAAGATCCATCACGACATGGGAAAAACTTGCAGGAAAGTTCTTACAAGAGTTTTTCCCCAGTAGCAAGATGGTCCAACTAAGAAGAGAGATTGCCACATTCAAATAGTTAGAGGGAGAGAGTTTACTTTAAAATAAAGCCAGCTATGATCTAGATGATCCAAAACAATTTGTAGTTTCAAGGAACGATGATGGAAGACTCGAATCAACATTTAAAACGGTTCCTCCAGCTTTGTGACACTTTTAAATATAATTGGGTCACGGATGATACTATTTTTATTTAGTTCTCCCTTCTTATTAATAGATAACGCCTGCTCTTGGTTAGATTTGCAGGAACTAGGGTCTATCACTACATGGGAAAAACTTTCAAGAAAGTTCTTACAAGGATTTTCCCCCATTAGCTAGATGGTCTAACTAAGAAAAGAGATTGCCAAGTTCAAATAGTTAGAAGGAGAGAGTCTTCACGAAGCTTGGGAGCATTTTAAGGCACTGATTCAGAAATGTCCACATCACGGACTACTCGAGTGGTTACGACTACAAATGTTCTACAATAGGTTGGATGCACACGTAAGGTCAGGATTGGACGGAGCCACAAAGTGAGCCTTAATGAACAGAACGTACGAGGATGTGTACGAATTAATAGAAAATATGGCGATGAACTCCTGCTAGTGGCTAACTGAACGCTATACATATGGACAAAGGCCATCTGTAACATCCTGAAATTGGGCCTAGTAGAATTGGGCTCAATGGGCCTTGGGAGTAGTAGCGTTTAAAATTTTTGAGAACAAGAGAATGGCACTAAGGCAAGTTGGACCTATTAGGTGAGTGATTTTGGAAGGTTAGGGGGCTTCTATGAAGTCCCGGGATCAAACTTGAGCTTTAGGGAAATTTTGGTTTTAGGTGAATAAAACCCTGGGTCTTGGTAGGTAGGTTTTAAGGATAAAATGTGGAGAAAAATGACACAAGTGGAGTGTGTGGTGTAGTGGGCAAAGTGACGCCACATAAGAGACAAGGGGGTGAACAAGGAAGGAAGGAGGTCCAAGGTTCAAGTCTTGGCTCTTGCATTTTAGTTTTCTTTTTAAATGGACTTTAGAATTTGGCTATAGATTTAAATTTAGTTGCGCATGGTTTAAGACACAAGAGGAGCTTGTGGCCAAGTGGTTAGCGGTGTGGATTATGTTGTAAGGGAGCCTGTGTTCGAATCTCATGACAAGCAATGGAGTATTTATTTTGCTGATTGGACGGGAAGAGTTTGAGTTGAATTTAAACGCTACTGACGAAGGGATCCCACATCGGAAAGATACAAAGAAGGAAGGTGAGAAGCTAGCTATATAGAGAGCATTCTATGATAGGAGGAAGGATACCTTGGAGGGCGTTTGGGCACAGGAGTGGTCGGAGCGCGGATTAGCACCAGATTCCTATCAGGTGTGCAACTCTCTCTACTTTAGTTGTAGAGCGGCAAATGCCGAAGTGCCGGTCACTGCAATAGTAGCCACACGAGCGTGCGAGCGCACGTGTGGGGCTTCGACGCGATAGTTGAGGCCATCAGTAGTATTCTTGTGGGTTGAGGCTGCTTGGGCCACGATGGGCTGAAGTGGGCCCAATGGGCCCGTGGGCCCAATTGAATAAAATGTATGATGGTGTAGTATATAGTGAACTAGACTAGGTGAATCTCATATACGTGGCTAGATTTGTGTTAGGTGGGCCACACGAGTGTGTGGGCCCAATGGGCTGAAATCGGGTTTTAGGCCCAATAGTCCAGTACGACCGAAAATGGTAGTTGAGTCGCTTGAGGTGACATTAGGCCTTTGGAAAGGCTATCGTAGGTGCAAAATTATTGAAATACCCTCGATGGGTAAAATGATCGATATGCCCCTGAAGGGTAAAATGACGAAAATGCCCCTACATGTTATATGATTATTCTTGTATGTGATTTATGATTGTTATCGTATGATTATTATTTTATGTTGCATTCATGTGTTATTATGTTGCATGGGGGATGGGATTATTAATACGGAGGAAGTGTTAATAGGATCGCATGGTCGCTTGACGACTGTGGATCCACCGAAGGCTTTTTAACCACCGAGCAGCCATGCTGCATCGATAAGTTAGTGCCGCAACCGATGCTACATAATGGGTGGTTCGATTAAATCCCCACAGGAGTGCAGGGTTGGACAGGAGACGGAGTGTAGGGTTGGTATGGGCATTAATGCATTGCATATGTGGTTTTTAACATTGAGATGGGCTTAAGCCTAGATAAATATGATTTGTGACATTTATGGGTTAAGGCCCAGCTGAGGCTTTTATGGGCTAAGGCCCAATGCCACCATTACTGAAATGGGCTCCGGCCCGAATTGTTGTGATTCATGTTCTTACTGATGAGGGTTGTGCACACTGAGTTTTCGTAAACTCACCCCCCTCTTTTTAATATTTTTCTCTGGAAATCCTCAGTAGGAGGTTCGACGTGCTGGAGGACTCAGAGGTGGCCACACTACGAGCAGTTTTGGACTCTAGTATTTTACTTATTTTTAACTTGGGTTAATATTTTGTAATAAGGCCTCCCTTAAATTCTGGTTTTAGTTTTGGATTTTTAGTTTATTATGTTTTAAATCTGCTAAACTTTGAATCACGATTTTCCAAAATAATATCTGCTTTCAAAATACTACGCTTTCACAAATAGGTCGTAAACATCACGTTTTCATAAGTCAGTCATTTTAATTAAGCTTCCGCAATAAACAAAGTTTATTTTTTAAAGGTAATAACTTTTTAAAAAATTTCGATTAATAATAAACAAACGCAAACTGGGACTTTAGTTTTTAATGTCAGGAAAGGTTTTCAATTGGAACCATGGCTTCTCGAAAAGCACCCCAATGTGACACACCAGATTCTGGTCTAACTTCTAGGCCGGGTTTGGGGTGTTACACCAGCTATAGTGAAGGTGACTGCCTCTGGATGTACTAACGTCCAGAGTGTGAATACTGCAATAAAATATAGAAATACGAGGCGATATCCTCAAGTATATGGGTCGAGTTGTAATATATTTTTGCAACGAAGTAGGTGAGTACTTCGAGGATTGTACCTAAGGGAGGTGAGTGCAAGATCAATTTTAACCTAAACACTAAAAGATCGAATTAGTACTTTAAATTAGTTATAGTATGAAAGCATAAAATAAATGATTTTTAGGGTTTTTATAATAATAAAACAAAATATCATAAAAGAAATAAAATTCAAGAGAGAAAATGAGAATGAATCTGATACGGTCCGTCTCGGGTTAGGAGGCGAATCGTAAATGTTGCCCGATCATAAATTAGGTAGTTTTTCTTTTAACTAAGAAAAGGGATAATTTTATTGGAAATAATATCTTTGAAAGGTAAAGATAGGTGCGAGGTTGAGATGGATAAGTATTTGAAACAAGAAAGAACCTTTAATAAAAATTAAAGACCCGAATCTTATAAGTTTCAAATTGATGGAATGAGTTTTGAAATGAAACCGAGACCCACTATCTAGTGAGATAGGAACCAACGGTATAGGTAAATGAACGCCACACCCGTGAGGATGATAAGTTCAAAACAAGGAAAGACGACGCCACTAGAAAACTAGATAAGTCAACTCAAACCTTGAGAATTAGGAGAGTGAATATTCACCAAAAGAAATGCTTCTTTCATTCAAATTCAAAGTTCCTTTACAAAATGAAACTTGCAAAATATTTATAGACTGTTCCAATGATAGCCGAATAAGGAAGGAATAAACTTGAAGATTCCAGAAAGGCAAGAGGGCTTCAATCTCTATTTATGCGCATGAGTAGTTGACTTGGTGAGGCATTTGTGAGCATTCGGCTAAGAGATGGGCTAGTCACGTTGGAGACAAGATGTCATGTAAGACAAAAAGATCATGAAGGTATGGTCACTTGACATTAAAATAAAGCACTTGAATGATGTGGCCGTTCAACCTAAACTCCACCAAAGTTTGCTGCCGTATGCCACTTGTATTTGCCATAAGCTTGATTATCCTAAAAAGTGCTTAAGCCGTCCACTATGCATGCTCTCCCCTTTGCTTATTATTTTATGCGCACATGGCCTAATTTAGGTGTGGCCGTCCACTTCCATGGTGACTTATTTGCATGTTTTATCATTTCAATTTAAAAATCCCATCCTTCAAGCACTACCCCTTTGCCGTCCACTATGGTCTCCACTATGTTTGTACATTTCATTTGTTTATAGCTCCCATCTTGTCGTCCATACTTTGAAGCACTAAGTATTTTTTTATTCACCCCAAAATCATGCTCATTCCAAAGCCATACATGCTTTATTCTTGTGCCGTCCAACATGCCATTGAATAATACATATTTAATTCATCATGCCATTTGCAATTCACTTTAAAAATTCAGCCCTTTTGTGCCTTGCATTCATGCTTTGCCGTCCCATGCCTAGCTTCCATTAAAAATCTTCAATTGTTTATTTTATTCCACAAGCATGCCGTCCATCCATCTTATGCACCCACACGCACATTGCTCTTCAAATCCCACTATCATGTATCAAGTAATTCCCACATGTTCATTAATTATTTATTCCATCATTAGCTAAGCCTCCAAGCCGTCCACTCTCCCATGCCTTAGTGGTATTTATTTATTCCTTGTAGATATTTTAAGTCCCCCATGATGCTTTGCAATTCTGAAAAAAAATCTTCATAGCCGAATATCCCTATTACAAAACAAAAGTGCACATTTAAAAATTATCTCGGATAAGCATAGTTAGCACACACTTCACTTTCTTTATTTGAAACACACTAACATTTAACGATGACAAAATGAGATAAGAAAATGCAACAACTTCTGAAAATAATTCAACATCCGTAATTTAAGGTGTTAAATAAACTAGCAGTCGGATTAGCTAGTATATTCAACTTCAAGTAAGTTGTAATAGTTTAACATGTTTTTGGGCTCTTTTCTAACGTCATTCCAAATTTGTGCCACCAAAACCATTGCGGCATCTTTGAATTGTTTGGTACGGGAACGTGTAATCGGCCCATTAGGTAGCTTCATCGGGTCATGTTTGACGTCCATCATAGGCTTCGTAGGTGAGTTCGTATCATTCCCTCCCTCTTTAAGTTGATTCGTCCTCGAATCATCACCTATATCGAAAGGAGAAAGATCAGAAACATTAAAACTCGCGCTCACATTATAATCACCTGGCAAGTCCAATTTGTATGAGTTGTCATTTATGCGTTCAAGGACTTGAAATGGACCGTCCCCTCTTGGGAGAAGTTTAGATCGCCTTTGCTTGGGGAACCTTTCTTTTCGCATATGAACCCAAACCCAGTCCCCTGGTTCAAAGAGAACGCGTCTACGACCTTTGTTAGCTCGTTGGACGTATTGCTTGGTTCTTGCCTCAATATTCTCGCGCACCTTTCGATGCAGTTCCTTTATGTAGTCCGCCTTTTTCCTAGCATCAGAATGGATAAATTTTTCTGAAGGCAGTGGCAATAAATCAAGAGGAGTGAGAGGGTTAAACCCGTAAACAATCTCGAAAGGCAAAAATTTAGTTGCAGAATGAACAGTTCGGTTGTAAGCAAATTCGATGTGGGGCAGACAGTCTTCCCACTTTTTGAGATTTTTTTGCACCAATGCTCGCAACAAGGTTGATAGGACTTGGTTCACTACTTCGGTTTGTCCATCCGTTTGAGGATGACACGTGGTTGAGAATAGTAGTTTCGTCCCTAACTTTCCCCACAGAGTTCGCCAAAAATAACTTAAAAATTTTACGTCCCGATCAGATACGATCGTCTTCGGAACTCCATGCAATCATATAATTTCCTTAAAAAACAAGTTTGCAATATGTACAGCATCGTCAGTCTTAGAACAAGGGATAAAATGGGACATTTTAGAAAAACGATCAACTACAACAAAAATCGAGTCCTTCCCGGTTTTTGATCTTGGTATTCCAAGGATGAAATCCATGGAAATGTCGACTTACGGAGTGTCTGGAATAGGAATGGGCGTATATAAACCGTGAGGCTGGACCCGTGATTTTGCTTGTTTGCAAGCAATGCAATGTTCACAAATCCGTTCGACATCCTTTCTCATTCCTGGCCAGAAAAAATGTTCTTGAAGAGTGGACAATGTTTTGTCTCTTCCAAAGTGACCCATAAGGCCACCACTATGTGCCTCTATTACAAGCATGTCTCGCATAGAACCTTGCGGTATACATAACTTGTTTTCCTTGAAAAGGAATCCTTCATGCCTGTAAAACTTATTAAAAGCACCACTCTCACAAGCATTATAGACATTGCCAAAATCAGCATCACGAGCATACAATTCTTTAATGTGATGGAAACCAAGTAATTTAGAATCAAGAAAGGTTAATAAAGTGTACCTTCGTGATAACACATCCGCTACTACATTTTCCTTACCTTTCTTATACTTAATTACGTACGGAAATGATTTTAAATACTCGATCCATTTTGCATGCCGTTTGTTGAGCTTGTGCTGACCTTTAATGTATTTGAGTGCTTCATGATCTGAATGAATAACAAACTCTTTCGGCCTTAAGTAATGTTGCCACGTTTCAAGCGATCTTATTAGAGCGTACATCTCTTTGTCATACACGGGGTAATTGAGTGCAGCTCCGTTCAATTTCTCGCTGAAGTACACCACTGGTCTTCCGTTCTGAGTTAGAACGGCTCCGATCCCTACACCTGATGCATCACACTCAATTTCAAAAGTTTTAGTAAAGTCAGGAAGGGATAACAATGGAGCTTTAACAAGACATTCTTTAATGGCATTAAAAGATCGTTCTTGCTCATCGGACCAATGGAAAGCTGAATTCTTCTTGATCACGCTCGTTAAAGGAGCGGCTATCGTGCTGAAGTTGGGTACGAATCGGCGGTAAAAACTAGCCAACCCATGGAAACTTTGTACTTGGCTAACCGTTGTTGGACGGGGCCATTCTTGGATTGCTCTAACCTTCTCTTGGTCCACCTCTAATCCATTTGCACCTATGACATATCCTAAGAAAATAACCTTGTCAGTACAAAAAGAACATTTCTCGAGATTGGCGTACAATACCTCTTTCCGCAGTGTTTCTAAAATCGCACGTAGATGTTGGAGGTGATCCTCCAAAGATTTACTGTACACTAATATGTCATCAAAATAAACAACACATGATTTGCTAATGAAAGCTCGCAAAACATGATTCATAAGTCGCATAAAAGTACTTGGAGCGTTTGTAAGTCCGAATGGCATTACCAACCATTCATACAAACCTAACTTTGTTTTGAAAGCCGTTTTCCACTCATTGCCTTCCCGCATCCTAATTTGATGATAGCCACTTTTGAGATCAATCTTTGTGAAGATTCGAGCTCCGCTCAACTCGTCGAGCATATCATCGAGTCGGGGTATCGGGTGTCGGTATTTAACGGTAATCTTGTTGATGGCGCGACAGTCGACACACATTTGCCACGAACCATCTTTCTTTGGCACTAGTAACACCGGTACCGCGCATGGACTAAGGCTTTCTCGGATATATCCCTTTTCTAGCAATTCAGTGATTTGCTTTTGGAGCTCTTTTGTTTCTTTGGGATTGCTCCGGTTCGCAGGTCGATTGGGCAGAGAAGCTCCCGGCACCAAGTCAATTTGGTGTTCTATGCCTCTAATGGGTGGTAAACCACTTGGTATCTCCTCTGGAAAGATGTCCTTGAATTCCTGAATCAGAGACAACACAGAAGAAGGAAGATTCTCGGGTAAGTCATTAGTGTTCAAAAATGATTCCTTGTATAGTAAGAAATACATCGGTTGTCTCACACACAAAGCTTTTCGAATATCTCTTGCTTTTGCAAAAACACTCATTTTTCCATTTTCTTTTTCTTCCTTCGTTTCCTCTTCTTTTTGTTCACACTCTCTTGTTTTATCACTTAATTTCTTGCCCCTCTTTTTTTTTTTTTAAAATTCTTCTCTTTTTCTTTCTCATTTTTCTGCTCGCTTTCTTTTGATTTTTCTATTGATGCCTTCATCTTCAACTGATCTTCGTAAACTTGCTTGGGTGTTAGCGGAGCTAGTGTCACGTTCCGGCCCAAGTACTTAAAAGTGTACCGATTAGTGTAGCCGTCGTGGATTGCTCGCTTGTCAAATTGCCAAGGTCGTCCAAGCAGGAGATGTCCCGCTAGCATCGGAACCACATCGCACAAGACCTCATCTTGATACTTCCCTATTGCAAAGGAAACCAAAACTTGTTTTGTAACCTTGAGTTCTCCCGCATCGTTAAGCCATTGTAGCTTATACGGATGGGGATGTTTGGTGGTAGTCAATCCAAGTTTCTCCGCCAATATGGTGCTGGCCACATTAGTACAGCTTCCTCCGTCAATAATGACGCAACAAATCTTCCCTTGTACTTGGCAACGCGTATGGAAGATGTTTTCGTGTTGTTGTTCATTTTCGACACCTTGTAAGCTGAGGCTCCTTTTTACCACCAAGATCTCTCCAATTTCGGCTTGTTCTACTTCTTCCTCGTCTTGGGATGTCTCACTGGCATCATCTTCCTTTTCACTTTCGGATTCGATCTCGCCATCATCTCGGATAAACATAGTGTTTCGGTTTGGACATTGACTTGCAATATGTCCTCGTCCCAAACATTTGAAACACTTAATGTCTCGGGATCGATTCGGAAGAGCTTCCATTTTGCCTTTGCTCGTTTCACCGATCGGCTTGTTAAACTTGGGTGTGCCACTTGTTTCTTTGGCTCAGTTCGGTATGTCCCTTTTGTTGGTCACTTGCCCCCACTTAGATGTTGAAGCATGATTGGGGTTTGCTCTAGGAGTAGCTTTTCGTTTTAGCTATTTTTCGACCTTTATTGCCATGTGAACCATCTCGATAATATCGATGTAATGGTGTAATTCTACAATATTTGCGATATCTCGATTAAGGCCAACGCTAAAACGTGCCATGGTGGCTTCTCGTTCTTCTTCTACATTGGCTCGGATCATGGCCACTTCCATTTCTTTGTAGTAATCCTCCACGCTTCGGTGACCTTGAGTTAGGCTTTGCAACTTTTGATGCAACTCGCGGTGGTAGTAGGTTGGGATGAATCTTTTCCGCATTAGTGCCTTCATTTCCGCCCATGTGGATATTGGGCGTTCACCATCCCGTCTTCGATTCGTCGTTAATTGATCCCACCAAATAAGGGCGTAATCAGAAAATTCAATGGCAGCAAGTTTCACCTTCTTATTTTCTGAATAATTATGACATTCGAAGTTTAATTCCACCTTCTTTTCCCACTCAAGGTAGGCTTCCGGATCGGACCGCCCTTGGAAAGCAGGAATCGCCATTTTAATGTTCTTCAAGTCGTCATCGACCCATTCTCGATCTCTTCGCTCAAGGACTCGTGGTCCTCTTCTCCGTTCATCGTGTTTGAAAGTCGGGTTGTTGTCGGCTTCACTTGGTTCGTAGACGTCGTTGTCACGTAACCAAGGTTGTTCTCGTCCCCTTCTCGGAATTGGAGGGGTGTTTGCTCGAGGCCTCCGTTCATCTCTTCGGTCCAATCGTTCGTTGATTGAGTGGAATAATCGTGTGATTTCACGCATTACTGTTTGCAAATCCTGATCTCTCCCTTCGGGATCATTCCTTCGGGGTTGTAATCCTCTTCCTCCTCCGGCGGCGTCGGATGCTTCGTCGCTTATTATTCGACGTTCGGGGCTCCTAGACATGTTTTAAACAAAATTAATGAATCCTCACTACAATCCTCACTTGTTCACTCACAAAGAAATTATCAACACTCACACTCGTGTTTTCACTCAATATCTGGCTTTTTCCTTAATGTAATCACTCTTGCCTTTTACCACTCGAATTCACTCTTCTAGATTCTAGAAGGTTGTCTTCGACTTACTAGCAACTCGTAGGTCGTTTCAAGAGTTAAAAAGGTAAGATTGGTCTCGGAAATGGGTAGGCTTAGAAAGGATAGAAAGGTTGACAGGTGGTGGGTCAAAAAATAAGGCTCGATAGTAGAGGTGGTGAAAAATGATGAGTTTAAAAATCCAGATACTACGATTTTTTTTTGAAACTTACTCGGAAAAACTTGAGATGACCAAACGTGCCTAATTTAATTAGCTCTGATACCAGATGATACGATCCGTCTCGGGTTAGGAGGCGAATCGTAAATGTTGCCCGATCGTAAATTAGGTAGTTTTTCTTTTAACTAACAAAAGGGATAATTTTATTGGAAATAATATCTTTGAAAGGTAAAGATAGGTGCGAGGTTGAGATGGATAAGTATTTGAAACAAGAAAGAACCTTTAATAAAAATTAAAGACCCGAATCTTATAAGTTTCAAATTGATGGAATGAGTTTTGAAATGAAACCGAGACCCACTATCTAGTGAGATAGGAACCAACGGTATAGGTAAATGAACGCCACACCCGTGAGGATGATAAGTTCAAAACAAGGAAAGAACGACGCCACTAGAAAACTAGATAAGTCAACTCAAACCTTGAGAATTAGGAGAGTGAATATTCACCAAAAGAAATGCTTCTTTCATTCAAATTCAAAGTTCCTTTACAAAATGAAACTTGCAAAATATTTATAGACTGTTCCAATGATAGCCGAATAAGGAAGGAATAAACTTGAAGATTCCAGAAAGGCAAGAGGGCTTCAATCTCTATTTGTGCGCATGAGTAGTTGACTTGGTGAGGCATTTGTGAGCATTCGGCTAAGAGATGGGCTAGTCACGTTGGAGACAAGATGTCATGTAAGACAAAAAGATCATGAAGGTATGGTCACTTGACATTAAAATAAAGCACTTGAATGATGTGGCCGTTCAACCTAAACTCCACCAAAGTTTGCTGCCGTATGCCACTTGTATTTGCCATAAGCTTGATTATCCTAAAAAGTGCTTAAGCCGTCCACTATGCATGCTCTCCCCTTTGCTTATTATTTTATGCGCACATGGCCTAATTTAGGTGTGGCCGTCCACTTCCATGGTGACTTATTTGCATGTTTTTATCATTTCAATTTAAAAATCCCATCCTTCAAGCACTACCCCTTTGCCGTCCACTATGGTCTCCACTATGTTTGTACATTTCATTTGTTTATAGCTCCCATCTTGTCGTCCATACTTTGAAGCACTAAGTATTTTTTTATTCACCCCAAAATCATGCTCATTCCAAAGCCATACATGCTTTATTCTTGTGCCGTCCAACATGCCATTGAATAATACATATTTAATTCATCATGCCATTTGCAATTCACTTTAAAAATTCAGCCCTTTTGTGCCTTGCATTCATGCTTTGCCGTCCCATGCCTAGCTTCCATTAAAAATCTTCAATTGTTTATTTTATTCCACAAGCATGCCGTCCATCCATCTTATGCACCCACACGCACATTGCTCTTCAAATCCCACTATCATGTATCAAGTAATTCCCACATGTTCATTAATTATTTATTCCATCATTAGCTAAGCCTCCAAGCCGTCCACTCTCCCATGCCTTAGTGGTATTTATTTATTCCTTGTAGATATTTTAAGTCCCCCATGATGCTTTGCAATTTTGAAAAAAATCTTCATAGCCGAATATCCCTATTACAAAACAAAAGTGCACATTTAAAAATTATCTCGGATAAGCATAGTTAGCACACACTTCACTTTCTTTATTTGAAACACACTAACATTTAACGATGACAAAATGAGATAAGAAAATGCAACAACTTCTGAAAATAATTCAACATCCGTAATTTAAGGTGTTAAATAAACTAGCAGTCGGATTAGCTAGTATATTCAACTTCAAGTAAGTTGTAATAGTTTAGCATGTTTTTGGGCTCTTTTCTAACGTCATTCCAAATTTATGCCACCAAAACCATTGCGGCATCTTTGAATTGTTTGGTACGGGAACGTGTAATCGGCCCATTAGGTAGCTTCATCGGGTCATGTTTGACGTCCATCATAGGCTTCGTAGGTGAGTTCGTATCAGAATCAAATCTTGATTATGGGTAATTAACTTGCTTCTGTAATTCCCATCAACTGTCAGTTCGAGTTCCTCATCAATTAACTAGTCGCTAACCTAGTAGGATCTTCCAATCTTCTACTAACATAACGAGTCAGTCAGGACTACTTATCTACTGATCTCACAGTCGAGACTGGCTGTGAAGGTGTTCATGGATGGACCATACCAGTTTTGGGTTAATTGCCACCTTGATGACTTCCTGGGGTTGTCAGGCCTTGAGTTTGTTTCACGTTCTTTCTTTATTAAACAGCTGATCCGTTCGGTAACCCTACAAAGCAGTCAATATATCATACCTCCACTCGCTACTCCCCCATAGAGGGATTAGTTTCTCATGGTTTTCATATAAAACATAGAATCAATATAACAAGAAAGCATGCTAATTAAATCAATAGTATATAGTATATGAAAGAGCCTGATTGTAATGAAATCAATCGTGAATCCATAAAATTTGAATGCTTTTCACAATTTAGATCTCTTGAGCCCAACGAAAAATAACAAAGATAAATTCTAAAACCTAAAAACGAAAGAAAAACTAAACTAATTTCACAAAAGAAAATCTAGTCTAAGTGAATGATGTCTTTTACATGTGACAAATGAGCGTATTTATAGATCTCAGGTGGCCTTCGTCCGTAACCCTAAGGTTAGTTGATATTCTCATTCTTTTATTTTGATTGTACGGACCAAAACTGAAACACCCCCAAACCCGGCCCACGAGCCTTAACCGGATCTGGTATGTTCCTTGAGTAAAACATTTCAAAAACTTGTTTGTTACTTTGGAAAAATTTGAGTGGTTTTGAAGAAAATTTGATTTGTTTTGAGTTCAAATTGAAAATGATGTTATTCTTGAAGTCTAGATTTTAATAAAACTTAATTTTAGTACTGGAAAACAATAAGTTAAAAGTATTCAATTTATTTTTGAGAAATGTTACTTAAACCTTGATTTAATAATAATCATATCATAATGAAATCAAATAAAATGCATGCATAAAACAGTTCAATAGTAATGGCCTTATTACAACTGAAAAATACCAAATAAATCTCGAAAATAAAATAATAGAAAACGCAAGTTCAACTGTTTGAAGTCCCGGAAATATTCACATGGCCACCACATAGTTTCCGCTGACCCGGTCCAAGTCACTGTGTGTCACCTGAAAAGATATCCCACAACGGGTGAGTCAAACAGAATCAGTGTGTAACAGTCAACGCAAAGTCCCAACCGATTTAGGCATATCAAATCATACATACATATTTAGCAAATAGAAATAATGATGCAATCCCGAACCCAAACCTAAATATCCATCCTCTACATATCACCCGTACCAACCAATCATACCGTGGGGATTACTAAATCGACCCTCCATCCGCTACACACCATCAAAGGCAGTCGCTGTAGACGACTTGCACATCGCCCTTATAAATTGTGGCATAGCCACCAGATAATGTGACAAAGTCACCAGATAACAATATGTGACATAAGTCACCACATTCAGATTATGTGACATGAGTCACCAAATATTGTGGTAAAAATCACCAGATCACTTCCCCTTCATATATCACCCATATGCCCATATGTCATACAAAACATGTAAAATCATGCCATATATCTTATTCCATGTTCATAACGAATTCACTTATATGTCATATTCAATCTTCATAACACTATTAACATAGTATTAAAAGCGAACGTACCTGGTAACTCTGTACCATCGTATGGTACCTTTAGCCATATCTTTCATATTTTCATTAACACATATATTAAATTAATACCGTAAATCTATTTAGGAAACAATGTAAGGTTGCACACCTGATAATAGTGATTACGATACTACCGATACCAACGCTTTCGCTAATAAGAATAATAATGAAATGTTTATCCCTATCGAACTGCCCCTAAAAGATCATAATCAAAATCGATCAACCTAAAAAAAAAATATGGATACCATTGATAGAAATCCTTACCTTATACTATGAACCAAGTCTTGGTGATTCACGAAGATTACGAACACTTCCGAGTTTTCGACTTTTCTTTATTTCTCGATTGTTCAAAACAAATGCAAAGAAATTGATTGATAAGAAAATATGTGAGAAGAGGGAGATTCGGCTATGAAGAGATGATCAATAACATTCGGCCATGGTGAAAATATTAGGGAGGGAGTGATGTTTGAGAGTTTTTGCAAGAAGAAAAGAAGAAGAAAAGAAATAGGAGGTAAAGTGTTTATGTTTCGGTTTTTATGAATGAAAAATGAACAAAGGAAAAGTTTTGAAGTTGATGTGCATTCGGCAAAGAGGAAGAAAAGAAAAGAAAAGATAATCTTCAAGGTTTTTGGTGTTTTCGGCAATAGGGAAGAATGACTTGAGAGGTTTGGCAAATTAAGTCCAAATGGTCAAAATGAAAATGACCCAAAAGAAGAAAAACGAAAGATGCTCACAAATGCTCAATGTGCATTCGGCTAGGGAGAGAAAAGATGGAGAGAAAATGCTTTGAGAGAAAACAAAATGACCAAAAAGAAATGTGCCCAACAAGCACCTATCCTTACCCAAAATTCTTCAAAAAATTCGGCCACCCCCTAGCCCCAAAAACCGTCCAAGTATATGGACACAAAGTCAAAGTTTTTACCACACAAAACTTTCCAAAACATTCACCTTACATCAAGCCTTGTGTTCTCTCATCATTCCTTAATCAAGATGATTCCTTTCCCCAAGTTCAAGCTTACCTAATCTTTTAGTCATCTTACCATAAAAAAATTAAAGTCCAACATACCAAATATAAAGCTTGGCCGACACTTGATGTAAATGTGCAGAAAAATAAAGTCTCCAAAATGCACTCCATGATATTCGAACCACTCCCCTCAAGCAACCATTCATGCGCCATTTCCACCATGCCACTAACTCTTCTTGTGCTAATTTAAGACACTTAAATTAACTTAAGCATCATAATCACTTGATCCACTTCACTAAATTCTCCATACTAAAAATTATTCTAAATCCAATTTAATTCCAAACCTTCACAAGACTATATTAGGCACATAATAAAATCATATCCGAGCTAACACAATCAACAAGATGATACTCAAATTTTAGGATGTTACAACTCTACCCTCCTAAAAAAAAAATTTCGTCGTCGAAATTACCCGGCTAGAACAAGTGAGGGTATTACTGTCGCATTGCCTCTTCCAGCTCCCACGAAGCCTCATCCGATCCATGGTTACGCCATAACACTTTGACGAGAGGAACTGATTTCCTCCGTAACGCCTTCACATCCCGTTCCAGAATCTGAATCGGCTCCTCCTCATAAGACAAATCTGGTCTTAGTTCCACCTCCTCAACTGGCACTACATGAGATGGATCCGATCGGTAACGACGTAGCATCGAAACATGGAACACATCGTGCATCAGCTTCAATTCTGAAGGCAATTCTAACTGATATGCCACTGGTCCAACCCTTTTCAAGACCCGATAAGGTCCTATAAACCTGGGACTTAACTTTCCCTTGCGACCAAATCTCATCACCTTCTTCCACGGTGAAACCTTTAGAAACACTTGATCTCCCACAGCAAACTCTATCTCCTTCTACTTAAGATCTGCGTACGACTTTTTCCTATCAAATGCCTCCTTCAACCGAGCCCGAATTACCTTAACATTTTCTTCAGATTCTGCCACAATCTCCGGACCCAAAACTCGACGTTCCCCCAGTTCTGTCCAACACGTAGGAGTGCGACACTTCCGTCCATACAACGCTTCATACGGTGCCATCCGAATACTGGCCTGATAGCTGTTATTATACGTAAATTTCGCTAGAGGCAAATATTCTTCCCAACTTCCTCTGAAATCTATCACACAACCCCTCAACATATCTTCTAACACTTGGATCACTCGCTCAGACTGGCCGTCCGACTGCGGATGAAATGCTGTACTGAAATCTAATCTGGTGCCTAAAGCCTGATGTAGTGCTTTCCAAAACCGAGACGTAAACCTTGGATCCCTATCCGAAATCATCGACACCGGCACTCCATGCAACCTCACAATTTTCGCCACATACAACTTCGCCAACCTCTGCAACGAATAATCAACCCGTACTGGAAAGAAATGTGCAGACTTCGTTAATCAATCCACTATTACCCATACCGAGTCCTTCTTAGTAGGCGTAAGAGGAAACCCACTAACGAAGTCCATGGTGATTCTCTCCCACTTCCACTGCGGAATCTTTATTGGCTGAAGCAATCCTGACGGAACTTGGTGTTCAGCCTTGACTTGCTGACACGTCAAGCACTTCCCTACAAATTCTGTAACTTCCCGCTTAAGACCAGGCCACCAAAACTGTTCCCTAAGATCTCTGTATAACTTACTACCTCCAGGATGCATAGCATAAGGGCTACCATGCGATTCCTGAAGAATTCTCTGCCTTAACTCATTATCCTTAGGCATACAGACCTTACCCTTGAAGCATAATACTCCATCGCCATTAATACCATAATCCTCCAACTCCCCCTTCTGCACTTGCCGCAACTTAGCACTTAAATCATCGTCTACCAACTGACTTTCTTTTACCTCATTCAACCATGTCGGCTTGACTTGCAACTCCGCCAACAAACTTCCGTCGTCATACAAGCTGAGATGTGCAAACATTGCCCTCAGATCCGACACTACTTTCCAACTTAAGGCATCTGTCACTACATTCGCCTTGCCCGGGTGATACTCTATGGAATAGTCGTAATCTTTCAACAACTCCACCCACCTTCGCTGTCTCAGATTCAGCTCCTTCTGAGTCAGCAAATACTTAAGACTTTTGTGGTCTGTGTAAATCACTGACTTTTCTCCATATAGATAGTGCCTCCATACCTTAAGGGCAAAAACCACCGCCGCCAACTCCAAGTCATGCGTCGGATAATTAACCTCATGAGGCCTCAATTGTCGAGACGCATAAGTGACTACTTTCCCTTCCTGCATCAGAACACATCCCAATCCTGTATGAGAAGCGTCACAGTACACCACAAAATCCTTCCCTGCCTCAGGCTGAATCAAAATCGGAGCTTCAGTCAAAACCCTCTTAAGCTTCTCAAAGCTCACCTGTTGCTTATCCGTCCATACGAAAGGTACTTCTTTTCTCAACAACTTTGTTAAAGGTGCGGCTATGGATGAGAACCCTTCTACGAACCTTCTATAGTAGCCTGCTAACCCTAAAAAGCTACGAACCTCCGCCACAGTCTTAGGTGGTTTCCAGTCTAACACTGCCTCAATCTTCCTAGGATCCACCCTTATCCCTTCTGCAGACACCACATGCCCTAAGAACGCAACTTCCTTAAGCCAAAATTCACACTTGCTGAATTTGGCATATAGCTTCTTTTCCCTTAACACTTGCAACACTATCCGAAGATGCTCATCATGCTCTTCCTCAGACTTGGAATATACTAGGATGTCGTCGATGAACACAACAACGAACCGATCCAAATAAGGTTGAAAGACCTGGTTCATCATATCCATGAATGCAGCTAGGGCGTTCGTCAATCCGAACGGCATTACTAAGAACTCATAATGCCCGTATCTTGTTCGAAAAGCTGTCTTATGGATATCCACTTCCTTCACCTTAAGCTGATGATATCCCGACCGTAAATCTATTTTTGAAAATATCGCCGCTCCCTTAAGCTGATCGAACAAGTCGTCTATTCTAGGCAAAGGGTACTTGTTCTTGATGGTCAGCTTATTCAACTGACGATAATCTATGCACATGCGCATAGTTCCGTCCTTCTTCTTCACAAACAAAACCGGTGCTCCCCATGGAGACACACTGGGTCGGATAAACCCACGGTCAAGCAACTCTTGGATCTGAGGCTTGAGCTCACCCAACTCCTTTGGTGCCATTCTATACCGAGCGATAGATACTGGCGCCGTTCCAGGCAACAAGTCAATCCCAAATTCCACCTCACAATCCGGAGGCAATCCAGGAAGTTCTTCCGGAAAGACATCCACAAATTCTCTCACAGTTCTGACCTCTTCAACAGTTGCCTCCTTAGCCTCCAAGGCACTGACCAACATAAGAAAAGCCAAACAACCCTTCCTAACCATCTTTTCTGCCTTAAGGGCAGATACTACATTTGACAAGTAATTCCGTCTTTCGCCCAACACCACAACATCATCAAAAGTTCTCAATGACAGGCGCTTAGTAGCACAATCTACATTCGCACGATACTTCACTAACCAGTCCACGCCTAAGATTAGATCAAATTCCCTGAATGGCAACTCCATTAAGTCAGCCAGAAACTACATCCCTTGCACTTCTAAAGGCACTTCTAAAGGCACTTCCTTAAAGAGCTTATCTACTACTACAGTCTGTCCTAAAGGACTAAGTACGGTCATCTTCCTAGGTACAGCCTCAGAATTCACATGCAGAGTTCCAGACACTTCACTAGCGATATAAGAATGAGTTGACCCTATATCTATCAAAGCAATAAAGGGTAACCCAGAAATAAGGAACGTACTCGTGATAATATCAGGTGCATCACTATCTTCCCTCCGACGAACCGCATATACCAGACCTGTCTATCTAGCCTCAGAGTTACCACCACCTCTGCCCGATGTTCCTCGTCCTCTTCTAGAACCATTACCTCTGCCAATCGAACCACGACCCCGTGGTGGCTGCTGTCCACCTCTTCTAGCCTGATTATAACCCTGACCTGATGGTCGGCTCCCGTCTGTTTTCATAGGACAGTCCCTTATTATGTGATCCTTGGACCCACACTTAAAACATCCCCCTGTCTTCTTCCAACACTCTCCCAGGTGCATCTTTCCGCATTGAACACAAGTACGATGTTGTCCTCCTGTCATAACCTGCTGACCTTGCGACCCATCAACTCTCTATCTCTTTTGAACATTCCCAGATGACCCTGATGATCCAAAACCTCTCTTTTTCCTATTTCGATCCGTATTCTGTCTCATAGAGTCCTTAATCCCTTCGGCTACCTTAGCCTTCTCTACCAACACGGTAAACTCCCGCTCCTGCTGTGGAGCTATTAACAACCTCAGATCATCCCTCAGTCCATCCTCAAACCGGACACATCGTTCATGCTCCGTAGCCACGATCCCTCGAGCATATCGGCTCAACCTTAAGAATTCAGCCTCGTACTCCGCTACGGACTTGTTCCCTTGAACCAGCCCCAGAAATGCCTTTTTTGTAATATCCTGTATTAGGGGTTATTTGTGATTGTATTGTTTTGCATGAGTTCAGATTGTCGTGTTGTTAAGTGAGATGTTCTAGGGCTTAGGAATAAGCCAAGGGTAGGCTCGAGCTGTAGGAAAATTTTTATTTTTATGCTTTAGTTAAAGGGAGTTGAAGGAGCTAGGGGTTAAGAGTAATTCGTGGGGAATTTTAGCACAAGAATTAGCTTGGTAAAGTGGCAAGGAGGCACCACTTAGAGCCTTGAAGGTGACGCCACAAGTAGTGTGAGGGGGCTTAGGTTCGAGTCCCATGGATGGCAATAAGGTGACTTATATTTTTTCTTTTGTATGGCATGTGTTGGTCAAATTTTATTTATGGTAAGGATGGACTTTTTCACTTATGGATAGTAGACTAAGGAAAAAGGCAAGTGTTTATTTAAGTAATGAAATCCTAAGCTTTTGGTATGATAAGGGGACATAAGGCATGGATTAAGGGATGAGGTTTGGAAACTTTTTAATGGCATTTTGTCCGTGAACATGGACGGTGTTGTGGACTAAGGGAGGAGCCGATTTTGTGGTGGGTTTTGGGAAAAGTTGGTAGCTTGGGAGAAATTTCATTTTTTTTGTCTTTTTGCTCACCCAAAAGCAATAGTGTTTCTCTCATCTTTTCCTCTTGGCCGAATATGCATAGTGAGGTTTGGGCATTCTTTTTGTGCTATTTTGTTGTCTATAAAGCTTGTGTGTTTTTCTTTTGGAAACCGAAATAGGAGATCACTTGTGCACTATTTTCTTTCTTGACCTTAAGCCGAAACCATTTGTGCATCTTCTTCTCTTTTACCTTGCTAAGGCCGAACCTACTACACTCCCACCTCTCTCCTTGTCTTTTCCATTTTCTTTTGCTCAAAGCCGAAAGTACCATATCTTCCCTTTCATCTTTTTCTTTCTTCTCTCAAACTCTTATGCCGAAATCCTCTCCACCTTCCTTTGCCGAATTCCCTCTCTTCCATTTTACTTTTTTTTCTTCCTCTTTTCCATTCTAGCCGAATTTTATTTGTTGTCTTTAATCAACCATAGCTGAAACTCCCTTCATCACTCAACCATTTTGCCAAAATTTCCCATTCCCTTTTTGATTTGTCTTGGCCGAATATCAACAAGGGTAAATCTCTTTTGGGTTCTTCTCTATTCGGTTTTGGAGAAGGGTAAGTGTTCTTGGCCGAAACTCCATTCTTACTTTCTCTTCTTCTCTGTCGACACACATAGGTGAAAGCCTAATCCAGCATTTGTTGATAGTGTTGTTAATCATTAATGGGAACCGATTTCTCCTAGGTTCTTCGGGATTGTGGAAGCAGTCGATTTAAGCCCCTATTCTTTAGCGATCGAAGTTGGTAAGTCAAGTGGTAAGGATATCTATGTTGGTTCATCATTCTTTAAGTTGTTGAAAAGCCGAAGGCTATTGAGACTAAGATTAATTGGTATGGCCAAATGGCCTTGTTAATGGTTTTGTGGTTTGGCCGAATGTAGGACAGGGAGATCTAGTGCGGTAGATCGGGTCTTCGGGATTTAGTGATTTCGCTAGTAACAGGTGTGTAACTTTCACACTTTATAACAAAGTAAATATGTTAATAATCTGAAAGTGTTAAAAGCCGGAAACTGTGTAGATCTTGATATGTTACCTATTGGGTATGAGCAAGGATTCGGGTAAGTCCGTTTCGATATGATTTTGCTATATGTTGTTTAATACCATGATCTATGATATACTTGCTGTATGTTCATATTAGAGCATGATGGCGTGATATGCATAATATTTGCACGGTTATGGGTGATATGAGAGGAGGGGGAAGATTTGATATCCGTGTCTTTGGGACACCAGAGGTTTGGCACCTCCAGTGGTTTGGTACCACATATTATTTCGTGTCTTTGGGACACCATAGGTTTGGCACCTCATAGCGACTCGTCCCAGTGGCTTAGTACCACAGTGGGTTGGCCCCGCAGTTGACATATCGAGATCGTCGCCAGTGATTTGGTATCACACGTGGGTTGGCCCCACACTTGGATTATTGTTATTTCGTGACTTTGGGTCACCAGAGGTTTGGCACCTCATAGCGACTCGTCGCAGTGGCTTACTACCACAGAGGGTTGGCCCCACATTTGTTATGACGGGATTGTCGCCAGTGATTTGGTATCACAACGTGGGTTGGCCCCACAGATGGATTATTCGTGACTTTGGGTCACCAGTGGTTTGGCACCACACTATTATTGGATATCGTGACTTTGGGTCACCAGTGGTTTGGCACCACCAGTGGTTTGGTACCACACGGGGTAGAAACAGAGTTACGGATGGCTAGGTTTGGGTGCATTACATATATTGCTTGGTAATAATTTGTGTAAGTATGTGGCATTAACTGGGAGGGGGATTATGCACTGAGTCTTGGTGACTCACCTTCTCCCTTATCTTTTCAGGTGATTCGTAGATCGCGGATGAGGAGCCGGATGGACTCGAGGTGGCCATGCAATAGAGATACGGTTTTACACGGACTTTGGTTTGGGTACTTTATTTTATTTAAATTTGTTTTTTTTATATTTATTAGGATTTGTAATAAGGCCTTTTAAATTATGTTTTGAATTATTCATATGCTTTGGATTAGACTTCGAACATGGTTAATTAAATTACTTGATTAATTTTATAATATGTACGCAACGTTTTCTAAACTACAAAACGCAAAGGTTTTCAAAACTTTACCATCGGGTAATACAAATCACTTGATAATAAATGACAGCTCAAATGTTTTCGAAAACTTAAATGGTTTCCAAATTTAAACTTTCCACACTTAAATAGAAATGGTTTTCAAATTAATCATTTGGGTTTCTTTTAAAATTACATAAAGGTTTTCTAACTTATGGATCGACAACTAAGTTTTAAAGTTTTATTTCCGGGATTTCAAAGTAAACTATCAGTTTTTAACTAAACATGCACCTGTTTTCTTTAGGCATAAAACAACAAAGAGTTTTCCACAAAATTTAATCGGTAACTCGATTTTCTTCAAAACGTTTTCCTCTGTGACATGCCAGATTCGGTCGTGGTGTGTTGACCGGGTTTGGGGTGTTACATTCCTCTGCGCATCAACATAATTAGTTCCAACATACTTTTTCTGATACGCCGCCTTAACATACTCCCAAGTGAGATCCTCAGCTGTAGCACCATCTCGAACTGTGAGCCACCACTGATATGCCTCATCGCGAAGTAGCGACACCGTTCCTTTCAGTTTCTCCTCAGCAGTCAGATCTAGCTCGTCCATGATTCGCTCTGTCGCCTCCAACCAAATACTCAGCCGTACTGGGCGCTACACCGGATACACCACGGAATACCTCAGCTCCATTGGCTCAGAGTCGCTCGGGTACAGATTTTCAAGCTCCCATACCTCCACCTACTCCAGCCACCATTTCAAGAACCCGCAGCATCGTCTGCGATACTGCATCATCCCCCGTCTGATCTTGATGCTCAACTCCAACTGCTGGTGGTGGGGGTGGTGGTACCTCATTTTTGGACCCTTGACCAGACCTAACGGGTTCCAGATACAGCCATTTTGCCTCTACCACGTCCTCGCACACATTACGACCACGTCCCCTAGAATTCATGTCTACGATCGCGATTTAATCTGATTTAAGAAATTTTATGCATTAGTCTTTGTTCCGCTGATTACCCGTGAAGAAATTTTATGAAAAGAAGTTTAGTAGTAGTTCTTTCGATCATTTCAGAGTTTTCGTTTCAAGTTTTCTACCCTAATTCAGAGAAAACACATTCATTCGATAGATTTTAACAAAATCCTAGGGTATTATGATAATTTTATAAATCAAGGGTATTTTAGTAATTTTGTAAATCGGGAATATTTTGGAAAAATTTTCAAAAAAATAATTTTCCTAGAAATCAAAGGGGTAATTTGGTGAATTTAAAACTAAGGTTTTTATAAAATCGTGTAGCTAGTCCCTTTCGGGTTTTAATTATTGAATTTAGCCCGTGAATAAGTCCTCTTGGTTAGGGTGAACCGTCACTACGCACCAGGTAGGATTCGAGTGGAGAGGAGGTGAGTCACTAGGACTGCTTAAATACAAGCTCCCACTGAAACCAATCCTAGACATGCACACAATGGTTGCCACACCCTAGCTCGGCGACTCAGTCACAGGTTTGTTTAATTAGGCTTTAAAGTTTTATGTAATTCTGTGTTGGAGTAAGCTAATCCTAGGGTTCAATAATTCCTAGTGTACTAATCTACGTTCCCTTTTATACCCATATACAAATCATATAATAAATCACACAATAGATAGGGGTACTTACCTGGTGGACTTCGGGTCGGAGACTTAGGTGCCATGTCAGAAAACCTGCTCATTTCCAAAATTTTTCACAAAATCTTAATTGGGCTTAATTTTGAAAATGTTGTGGGCTTTAAACCCAAGGCCGAGAGTTTAAAATTGGGCTCTGATACCAAGTTGAAACACCCCCAAACTCGGCCCACGAGCCTTAACCGGATCTGGTATGTTCCTTGAGTAAAACATTTCAAAAACTTGTTTGTTACTTTGGAAAAATTTGAGTGGTTTTGAAGAAAATTTGATTTGTTTTGAGTTCAAATTGAAAACGATGTTATTCTTGAAGTCTAGATTTTAATAAAACTTAATTTTAGTACTGAAAAACAATAAGTTAAAAGTATTCAATTTAATTTTGAGAAATGTTACTTAAACCTTGATTTAATAATAATCATATCATAATGAAATCAAATAAAATGCATGCATAAAACAGTTCAATAGTAATGGCCTTATTACAACTGAAAAATTCCAAATAAATCTCGAAAATAAAATAATAGAAAATGCAAGTTCAACTGTTTGAAGTCCCGAAAATATTCAGCATGGCCACCACATAGTCTCCGCTGACCCGGTCCAAGTCACTGTGTGTCACCTAAAAAGATATCCCACAACGGGGTGAGTCAAACAGACTCAGTGTGTAACAGTCAACACAAAGTCCTAACCGATTTAGGCATATCTACATACATATTTAGCAAATAGAAATAATGATGCAATCCCGAACCCAAACCTAAATATCCATCCTCTACACATCACCCGTACCAACCAATCACACCGTGGGGATTACTAAATCGACCCTCCATCCGCTACACACCATCGAAGGCAATCGCTGCAGACGACTTGCAGATCGCCCTTATAAATTGTGGCATAGCCACCAGATAATGTGACAAAGTCACCAGATAACAATATGTGACATAAGTCACCACATTCAGATTATGTGACATGAGTCACCAGATTGTGGTAAAACCACCAGATCACTTCCCCTTCACATATCACCCATATGCCCATATGTCATACAAAACATGTAAAATCATGCCATATATCTTATTCCATGTTCATAACGAATTCACTATGTCATATTCAATCTTCATAACACTATTAACATAGTATTAAAAGCGAACGTACCTGGGTACTCTGTACCATCGTATGGTACCTTTAGCCATATCTTTCATATTTTCATTAACATATTAATTAATACCGTAAATCTATTAAGAAACAATGTAAGGTTACACACCTGATAATAGTGATTACGATACTACCGATACCAACGCTCTCGCTAACAAGAATAATAATGAAATGTTTATCCCTATCGAACTGCCCCTAAAAGATCATAATCAAAATCGGTCAACCTAAAAAAAAAATAATATGGATACCATTGATAGAAATCCTTACCTTATACTATGAACCAAGTCTTGGTGATTCACGAAGATTACGAACACTTCCGAGTTTTCGACTTTTCTTTATTTCTCGATTGTTCAAAACAAATGCAAAGAAATTGTTGATAATAAAATATGTGAGGGGAGATTCGGCTATGAAGAGATGATCAATAACATTCGGCCATGGTGAAAATTGGGGAGTGATGTTTGAGTTTTTGCAAGAAGAAGAAGAAGAGAAAGATAGGAGGTAAAGTGTTTATGTTTCGGTTTTTATGAATGAATGAACAAAGGAAAGTCTTGAGGTTGATGTGCATTCGGCAAAGAGGAAGAAAAGAAAAGAAAAGATAATCTTCAAGGTTTTTGGTGTTTTCGGCAATAGGGAAGATGAGAGGTTTGGCAAATTAAGTCCAAATGGTCAAAATGAAAATGACCCAAAAGAAGAAAAACGAAAGATGCTCACAAATGCTCAATGTGCATTCGGCTAGGGGAGAAAAGATGGAGAGGGCTTTGAGAGAAAACAAAATGACCAAAAAGAAATGTGCCCAACAAGCACCTATCCTTACCCAAATTCTCAAAAAATTTGGCTACCCCCTAGCCCCAAAACCGTCCAAGTACATGGACACAAAGTCAAAGTTTTTACCACACAAAATTTTCCAAAACATTCATTACATCAAGCCTTGTGTTCCCTCATTCCTTAATCAAGATGATTCCTTTCCCCAAGTTCAAGCTTACCTAATCTTTTAGTCATCTTACCATAAACAAATTAAAGTCCAACATACCAAATATAAAGCTTGGCCGACACTTGATGTAAATGTGCAGAAAATAAAGTCTCCAAAATGCACTCCATGATATTCGAACCACTCCCTCAAGCAACCATGCGCCATTTCCACCATGCCACTAACTCTTCTTGTGCTAATTTAAGACACTTAAATTAACTTAAGCATCATAATCACTTGATCCACTTCACTAAATTCTCCATACTAAAAATTATTCTAAATCCAATTTAATTCCAAACCTTCACAAGACTATATTAGGCACACAATAAAATCATATCCGAGCTAACACAATCAACAATATGATACTCAAATTTTAGGATGTTACAAAAACGCCCCTAGCTCGTGTTTTATTCTATCTAAAGTTGATGTCACGACACACCAAGACCTGTGTCGCGACATAGCAGTCAGTGTACTCCTTTTGGGATATCTTCAGAGGTATGTTGTGACACCACTAGTCTGTGTCGCAACACCAAAGACAGTCTCATTAATTCTCCATTCTATTCCCTATGTTGCAACTATTGGATGCACAACTGATATGCAAGTTGTGCAAGTGTACACGTCGAACAAGTAATAAAGTGATGAGTGAGATCGTCTCTACAGGGTTTAGATAGGTATAATTTGCTCGAGTTATTATAGTTAAGTTCGATTAATGCTAAAACAAAATAAGAATAAGAATGCAGTGGTAAAATGAGATAATGATGATGTATAAAATGTGCAAAACAAAACAAGTAAATGGAACAAGAATGCCATGGGAAAAACATTACAAAAAAGGGTTGAGGAACTACAATGTTGATTAGGACGACTGGTATTACTAATGAATCTACCTTCACTGCCTATTAATGCCACAACAAATTCGTGAATATTCTACTACTCGATAGGTTTCTACAATAGTTTGCATCTCTTGAGAGCAAGACCTTGTTTTACCTCCTCTAGAGAACTATATGTCTAATAGGCTTTGAGTTCGGCTAACACTAATATTACCTACCTTCTTTCACACGAGGCAAGGTTCTATGTCTAAAGGTTGCCACGAATAAGTGATTAATTATTCACTCATATTATCCAACTCCTATCCAGTTAACCTAACCCTATCTGAATTAAGTTATCTTTATAAACTTGTCACACATTTGTCAATGTACAACCTACATATAACATGAAATACCATTGAATAAAATAGTAGAACAAACCAAAATTAAGCTTTAAACATTAATAGAATGGCATAATTGCAAAAAATACCCTCAACATTTGGGGGCTTTTAGTTTTGTGCCCTTAACCTTTTTATTTTTTGATTGACACCCTCAACGTTACGATTTTTTCAGAAATCAGCCCACTTTTAACGGTCAACACACGTTGACCGTTAATCAAACTGTAGGTTAACATAGTAGCCCATGTGGCATACCACATAAGCGTACGATGTCATAGATGATGTCATCTATTTACAAAATTTTTTCTCTCATTTTCTATCTTGCCAAACACCACTTTTTTTCTTCAAAACACATGTTGCTTCCATTTTTCTTCTCTCATTTTCTCTCCTGCCAAACACCATTTTTCTTCTTCAAAACATATGGTTGGCTCATTTCATCTACAAGAATCTTCATTACCATGATTATAATCATGCTTTTGTGCAATCAAACCCACACACTTTCAACTTAAATCATTGATTTTTCCCCCCACGGCGCCCTTTTTTTTCTCATTTCTCTCTTGCCAAACACCATTTTTCTTTTCACTACCTAACTCCAAACCATGTTTACTATCCTGTTTCTGTTCCCATCCCTCACTTTCCTATTTTATTACTACTTTCTATCTAACAATCATAAAAGCAGCTGATGGGAAAATCCAAATCATTTTTTATACAGATTAACCAATCTGTACATCATAATGGAAACATGATATACTATAATTACAATATCATGAAATAATATGCTGTACAAGTTTAAGAAACATGTTTCAATATCTATTTACAATGATGGCTGTGGAACACTGGTTAATTTTTCAGCTTTCTCTGCATCGCAAGCAATCCAATCCATTCCACTTCATTCCTCATACCCATAGCTTCCAACTTCATTTCTATGTGAGGGTCAAATTGACAATAAGTTTATAAAACAGAGTACAATATTTATAAAACGAAACTCAATACGTATGCATGAATTATTAGCTCCGTCCATACCTAAGGGTAGCAGTTTTGAAGAACGATAGTTTGAGTGGTTCTATGTACCACAATCTCGCATAAGACTTTCGCCTGTTTAATATTATTACACACATGAAGAGAATCTAAACACTAAAATCATGAAACTGAATAGTACAACATTAATATTTAATGCTTGTTATTCCAATAATCCAATTTCCTTGTATTTCTCGAAACAGGGTGTTAATTTTATGATCTTAAGCAATCACCAAGTTTAATCAATCTTCATGTTCAAGAATGAAAAATTTTGAAGATGAAGATCAATGAACGACAGAACATGTTCAAGAATGTTGTGTTTTGAAGAAGAAAAATTGTGTTTGGTAAGAGAGAAAATGAGAGAAAAAAATGGCAGCTGACAGTGGGGGAGAAAGCAACAGTTTTAAGTTGAAAGTCTGGTGTGGGTTTACAAAAATTGCACAAAAACATGATTATAATCATGGTAATGGAGATTCTTGTATATGAAATGAGCCAACGATATGTTTTGAAAAAGAAAAATGGTGTTTGGCTAGAGAGAAAATGAGAGAAAAAAATGGCAGCAACCATTTGTTTTGAAGAAAAAAAGGGGTGTTTGGCAGGAAAGAAAATAAGAGAAAATTTTTTTTGTTAAATAGATCACATCATCTATTGTCGTGCGCTTATGTGGCATGCCACATGGGCTACTATGTTGACCTACAGTTCGGTCAACGTGAGTAGACCATTAAAAGTGGCTGATTTTTGAAAAAATCATAACATTGAGGGTGCGAATCAAAAAATAAGAAGGTTAAGGGCACAAAACCAAAAGCCCCCAAATGTTAAGGTTTTTTTTTTTTTGCAATTATGCCTAATAAAAATAAAGGGTTCATCAAAGTAATCCCGAGCTTAAGAGATTTAGCTCATGGTTGGGCAAATCAGGCTTAAGTTTAATACAATAACCAACATCATCAATAACTAATAAGCTTTAAAGAAAAGCACGATAAGAAACAATAAGGAAATCTAAGATGACAGCTTTCACCTATCCAGCTCTCAACATAGGCAACGCAATGTCTTGCAGTTGCCCAACATGATTGCAATCATTTTCTCCTTCTTTTGTCGCCCTTGTTCTTAGCCCCTAACCGATATTTTCTATTTCATCCAAGGCTATTGTCCCAATCTCTTTTCAACTACTCAAGGTTGCTCTATTTTTTGTCTAAAGGCCTCTCTTTAATTAGGGTTCCCTACTTGGCTTTTATAAGTGTCACCTTCTAGGGTAGGTCCATCAGCCCATGATCTTTCATCTATCTGCCAGATAGATATATCTAGTACACGTACATGTGGGGCCAAGAGCGGTACGTGTCAAGTGCTGACTAGGCGTCTTCCCGACATTTCCACGGGCAAACTGTCCATACTCTGCCACAACAAACCGTCAACCTTTGCTCTACACTTTAAAAGTCCAATGCAATATCCTAAAATGCAACTAACAACACTTAAGTGAAGGCAATTAACAAAGTCTAAGGGCGTGAAATATATATCTCTTTTCAAGAGTTATCACACCCCCAAACTTGAGTAATTGCTTGCCCTCAAGCAAAGTGTGCATGAATGCGTGAATGCAAAAATTGCCACGTCAAACGTAACCACAATTGTATTGCCAGACCATTTAAAGAGCATTTTATACTTAAGTTCTTAGAAATCTTTTATGTCTTAAAATTTGTTCAAGTTTCATAAGTTTGTTTAGCAAAGGTAGTGTAGAAAATATTGCCCTAAAAGTAAATATCCTAAGTGCTCATGTGTGCATTTTTTACTATATCAGGTGTCTCCTAATTTACTTATTTCATCTTCTACCTAAACTCACTTTTCTTTTTAACCTTAGCCCCTCTTTTTTTGACACAAGTAGGGGATTCAGCTCGTCACACGGTTCTATGACTTGGCAATCATAGTGGAGCATACACCAAATTGTCGGGTATTCAATCATGTCACAAATTGAATGGAAGTCACTCATGAAGTTATGAATTAGAAGATGGATGGAGTAAACAACTACCTCCTTAGCTACTCAGCCTATTACTACAGTGGAGTACGCCTAAATTTCTTTTTCTATATTTTACACTCTTGTCTAAGCTTGATTTTCTAACGAACAACACAATGGAGCAAACAAAGTGTTTCTGATCTATTTGAAAATTCTAAACATTAGAGTGTTTTATTACATTTCTTTGGTATTCCTTAAGCTTTTCCACTTATTAATTGTTTGAGTATTTCTAAGACAATTTTATAGAGGTTAGCTTTAAAAATCTCAAAAAACAGAGAAAAGAAACACGCTATAGTCCAATTGTAATTAAAGTTAGGACATCTCATTTTTAGGGGTCTATTCTCAGGCAAACTATCCGAAGCTAAAATAACCTAATCCACTATCACATCTTTCTAGGTGTATTGAAGAATTAAGCTCATCATCGAACATCACAAGTTAAAAAAATACATGCATGATAGTCTAACCATGCCTTGGAAATTATGTGTCTGCTATGGAAAAATGAACATGCTTGACTAAATACATAATGCATCCTAAATGCCCAAGACACCCCACCTAAGGGATGCATTGTCCTTAATGCATGAATATACATGCAATATGAATGCAATTCTGTGTTAAAATGAATATATTTACACGTAAAATGTCAAAGAAAAATATAAATGCATGATGCAATAAGGGGAGGAGAACTCCCCTGGCTTAGAGTTTGGTTGTTGTTGCTTTAATGTCTACAGGTAGACTTGTGTGTCGAATGCTGAAACTGTATCTTCTTTTATAGTGAATGGAGTGGCACGTCCTCCTCTTCTTTGACGGACTTGGTGATCTCAGCAATGATGCGATGGATTTCGCAGTCTTGTATAGACATTGCTTCAAATTAGCGTAGGTGGGATAGCTTCAGTATTGTCCTCCGGTGGTGCAGGTGTCGGGGTTGCTTCTTTTGTCCCCTCTTGATCGGTTTCTATATTGACTGATTCAGTCTTAGTGGCTTCTTCTTCAGGTACTTTGGTTTCTTTTTCTACAACAGTGGGTTTGGTGCTTGCAGGCTCTATCTCGGTTGGCTCTACTTCACCCATCCTTTCCTCGATAGATGCTTGCAGTTCCTTAAGGAATTCGAGGAACGCAGGTGTAATAGGCCAATTTAGTCCGGGCCCATACAAAAAATAATAAACCCAAAATAATAAAACAAAGTCCAAGTCCAGTCCAAAATATATCATTTGGCCCAATCGAAATGACCCATTACTTGAAAAGATTGAAGGTCCGTCTACAAGCTTGATGTATATGGGAACACAATCTTCAAGGATATGCAATCTTAGATATGATATGCAAATCTTAGATATGATATGCAATCCTAGAAGATATGGTATGCAGTCTTAGAAGATATGATATGGAATCTTGATATGATATGCAAATCTTAGATATGATATGCAATCTTAGAATATACGATTTTGTAATCTTAGAGATTTAATTTTTAGATACCTTTTAATCTTAGCCGTTGATGTAATTGATCTGTACCGTTAGATTTGGGGAGGCTCAACTATAAATAGAGGCCTCTCCCTTCATTGTAAAAGACACTTGAGTTTTGAGTAATAAAAATTCTTGAGAGCATTGCTTGTTCTTATTTTGTTCTTCGCTCATCTTCGTTTCTTTTTGAGTTGCTTCTGTTCGAGTTAGATTTTGGTGGAGGAATTTCGTTGAATCCTCATATTGCGGGAGTTAGGTTGACTTATGCGTTTTTTTAACTTTTTTTTATTTATCCATATCATTTTTATACTTTTTTTTTATTTTTTAAAAATTTTTTATAATATTCCTTAATTGTTTTGAGTATATTATTTACCTTATATTATTATTTTTTTATACATGGATTTAATCTTGTGAATAAATTTTTTTCCTTAATTTTTTATAGATTCTTTTAAAATTGCTATTATCAACTCTATATTTTTTATTTTGATTGTCCATTTTTTTTTTTAGAAATTTTTGTTAATCCATTATCTTTGTTTAGCTTAACATTATTATTATTGCTTGTCATTCTTTTACTTAATTGTTTATGTTAGTGCTAATTGTTAATATGACCTGTAACTTTAGTAAATTGCACTTTTTTGTAATAACTTAATGTTATTTTTTTAATCTTTGTTTAAAAATATCTATCTCCTTTAATTACCACATTTTATTCAAAAGTTTTTTATTTTTAAATAAGGCAATGTTTTGTGTTTAGAAATTCGAAAAAATAGTGCCCTAACGTGCTGGTTTCGATTTTCTGTTTGACTAAATAACTAAATATCCTTTTAATGAATTTTGTAAATCATGAGATGATGTTGGTTACGAGGGTTTAATACATCATGTCCTAACGTGCTGGATGTGATGTTTGTATTCTTTCAGAACAAAAGAATCTCAAGTTCCAACTCAAATTGTTCAAGTTTTTAAAGAAATCATGTTTTCAAATCTTTTCAAATTTTTGACATTAGGACAATAACTAATCAATCCGGTACCAATTTTAGGCGTTACGAGGGTGCTAACCCTTCCGCGTATGTAACCGACTCCCGAACTCATTTTCTTGAATTTCGTAGGCCAAAATCAATGTTTTGAAATAAAATGTTTTATAAGGTGATCCGATCACACCTAAGCAAAAAGGGATTGGTGGCGACTCCATTTTCGTTTTTAAAGTCAACCCCGTTTTTCAAAATATAAAAATGGTTTCGACGGCAGGCATGGGCTTGGTAAAATTCTTCTAAAGGGACCTCATCAGGGCAACATCTCGCATTTCCACATAGGCCCAGAAAATGGCCATTCTTTCTTCCTCCTTTTCCCCATCCGTAGTAATTCGAAGTCGCTAAGTCTCAAAGAGAGTGAGCTGCTTCTGCAACCGATCAAGTGAGTTGAGCACTTGCTGTTCAAACAGATTTTTGGAGGTAGAAGGTGTTGTTACAGTGAAAGCCTACGTGGAAGGTGTATTAAAATTTGGTCAATAAATTTTAACGTTTAGATAGCTAATTAAGGAAAAAGGATAAAATTGAAAAAGGTGCAAAACTTAGTAATTATTACATTTAGATGATTAAATAGCTTAATAACAAAATGATGAGGAACCTATGTGGCAATTAGCCCTAGTTATTATGGTTGGACGGCAAATGGTATGAAAATGATAAAATAATAGGTGTGTAATGGTAAATTGGTAAATAAATCAAAATTAAACTAAACAAATTAAAACAAATAGACATTTTACATTTATCTTATCTTCAACCTCTTACTGAAATCACCATTGGAGATTAGGGAGCTTCGGTCACTTTCTTAACCTTGCCTGGTATGGAAATTGGCCCGTTTTCTTGTATTTTTTTATGTTTTTAAAATCGTTGCAACAAGGTCCAGCTAGCCCTACCTTTGCTTTTGAATCTGTTAAAAATTGTAGAGGTTACCATTGATGAATCTTGGTTGGTTGTGATGATAGTATATGTTTGAAGCTTTGATTGTAGTATTTGATTGTTTTATGAAGTGATTTTTGTTAGATTTTGATTTAAGGATTAAATTGTTAAAATGTAAAAATTTCAAGGTTTGAAAGTGAATTTAATGAATGATAGGGACTGTTTAAGGGCTTAGCATATTCGACTATAGTTTGATTCTTGGAAAATAGTCAATTTGATAATTTTTGGGTTAGAGGACTAAATTGCAAAAGTTACAAAATTTTATGGAAAATGTATAATTAATGAAAATTTAAGGGTTATATACATTGAATGGAATGTGAAATATGTATGAGATTAATATATTGTATTTAATTATTATATAGATAAAACTTGGATAAAAAATACAATTACCGAGAAAAAGGGAAAATAGTGGATTAGTCCCTGCGTGTTGGTCAGAATTGAATAATAGGTAAGTTCGTAGTATTTCAATATGTAAATGACTTTATACTTGTATTATTATATTGTGATTCTCTAATTTATATGGTTATAGAAAATTATTGCTTGAATGCACATATGTGCCCCTATTTGTACTTCAATACCCCTGAATGCATATACGTGTTCCTGTTTGTACTTTCGTACCCCTCAATGTGCATATGTGCCCCTATTTGTACTTCGCTACCCTTCAATGCATATACGTTTTGTACTTCGGAAACCCCTGAATGCATTTACGTGCCTTGTTTATACTCCGATAACACTGAATTATATAGTATAGGAATTGTATTTAATTGTATGTAGACTAAATGTTATACTATGTTCTTATTAAGCTTAGTAAGCTTATCGATTTTTATGGATTGTTTCTGTATATAATCATTGCTGACATTTTGGAAGGATCATTCAATCGGCTCACACTATCTATCTAAGTTGGTAGTTTTTGTATTTCCTAGGGTAGTGGCATGTATATATGTAAATTTATATAGATGAATATGTGGTTGATATGCTTACGATGTTATGTAATAGTGATTTGGTTGTTTATGCCTTGAAAGTTATAGTTGGTTTGGTGTATTTTAATGCTTCACCAAGTATTTTCATTTTTGGGCACTTCCAAATGCTTGTATATAATGTTCCATGTTGGTGTTTTATGATGTTATGGAAATGGTTATTTGATATAGGTCTTGGTAAGCGTTTTGAATTAGATTATATGCATGAACTAAGGGGGTTTTTGGCTTATCTTGACATGTTATGTTTGGATGTTAATTATGGTACCTTTGAAGGGAATATTGGTTAGTTGAATTAGGATTCTTGAAATGGTAAATATTTGTATGTTTAGGTAAGGTTTTATTGCTTAGAAAGTGTGCACAATTGATCTAAATATTTATCTATGAAATGGTCTTGGAAATTGCTTGATTTTAGGTAAATTGAGTGAACTGTGTGTCATCTGATGATTTTCTTAGGGTGTAAGTTAGTGATTTACATGGCCTAACACACGGCCTAGCATACGGGTGTGTGGGGCAACTCAGAGAGTTGCACAGGTGAGGACACGGGTTGAGACACAGCTGTGTCTCCCTAGTTCGAAGGTTACATGGCCTATGACACGAGCGTGTGACCCCTATTTCCAAAATTTTGTGACTTTTTCCTAGAATTTCCAAGTTGTTTCAAATTGGTCTCGATGTACTTATAAAAAATTTTTCGAGCCTCGAGGGCTCTAATTAGGGACGAGATGTGTATATTTGATTGGTCTACAATGTGTTTATAATGTTGAATGTTATTTAGTTTAAATATTTTTGATTGTTCGGTAATGTCCGTAACCCTAATATGGAAACAAATATGGATTAGGAGTGTTATATTTAATGGTATCACAACTACAGTTTAGTAGGTTTTAGGACTAGTGTAGCGGGGTAGAGTTTAGTATATACATGCCACATATACCCTGTGATAGTGTGATGCTTTTGATCAGCTCAACACTATATTTTATTAGTGTTTTCTCTCATTTTTCTTTTTCATTTTCATTTTCGAAGACCATATATCAAAGATTAGACCTCATCTTTTATTTTCTCCAAATTCTTTCAAAATTCTCCAGAAAAGATTTTCAAAGTTGGGAAAAAGCTCATTCGAGTTCTTCAAGGATCTTGATCCAAATTCAATATTGATTATTCTAGATCAATTGAAAGTAATTTCTCAACTCTAAATTCATTTTAAAGTTATTTTTAATTATTATTTTTTATTTAAATCGATTAAAATGATTTTTCAAATCTTGATCTCTTCTCTCTTGAACATGAAATTCATCAATGGTGAATTCAAGGTTTTGAGTTGGAATCCAAGTTTAAATGGATATCTAAGCTGAAATCATGTTTATTAAGAGTTTTTTTTCATCAGAAAACAAAAGATTAAACTTGTTTGATTTATCAATTTTGACAAATTCGTTTTTAACTAAGAACATGAGTTGATTTTCCGGAAAATTATGAAACTGTTTGTTTGATAAAATTGATGCTTAGGTTTTGTGTTGACAGATTAGAAATGATGCTTAGAAATGGGTTTTGGTGCAGAGAAGGTCATTTAAGGGCTGAAATTTGTGTTTCGGCTATACCGTGAGTTTTCGATAAGGTAGACTGGAGAGGCATTTTAGATCTGTGTAGTTCATGATTTTTTTTTATTTTCTTGTTGCTAATGATAGCCTGTAGCATGTATTTTATCTCTATTTAAGCTTCACATTGAGGAGAGGCCATTGTTAATCAGAATCGAGGTCCAAACACATCTACTTGACACACTTTGGCTTAAGAAACAAAGTGTGAAGGTGGGTGGTTTTTAAAGGCAATTGGTAAATATGCCTATTTACATTCTAAATTGAGGTTTTAAATTGTGTTTCTAATGATTCAATTGTATCTCAAATGGTTTAGATTAATAAATTTGATTTCAATTTTATACAAGTATATTTATAAATGATTTATGGATATGAATTGTGTGTTTGGTATGATTGATTTGGATTGTATTGAATAATAATTGGAGCATGGATTACTATACATTAGAGCACTTGATGATGGTTTTATGATTGGTTTTAGATCTATGGAAAAAGACACTTATTGTGCTTATCTATGCTGGTACTAAAATTGTTAAGTGACATTATTTAAATTGAATTTTTATATCATGAATTAAATGCTTAAATATCAGTTTTTATGCCCTGTATGATTGGTTATATTGGTAACATTGCATGGTGGATCTGTTGGATATAGATGGCATGCCATAGGATTAGTGAGTACTCACCACTATATGTGTTATATGTGAGCATATGGCTCTAGGAGTATTGATTTTGTTGGAGTGGATAAGGGAGTGTAGAGCCTTTTTCTCCACTCAATTGTTGGCGATTTCGAGGTTATATAAGGGAGTGTGTGTCTACGCCCCACTCAACCAGAGTATTGTATTCAATATTTGGGAGATTGGATGTAACGACCCGAATTTGGGCCTAGTAGAATTGGGCTTATTGGGCCTTGACTAGGGGAGCGTTTAAAAGTTTTGAGAACAAGAGAACGACACTAATGCAAGTTGGACCTATTAGGTGAGTGATTTTGGAAGGTTAGGGGGCTTCTATGAAGTCTCGGGATCAAACTTGGGCTTTAGGAAAATTTTGGTTTTAGGTGAATAAAACCTTGGGAGTTAGTAAGTAGGCTTTAAGAATAAAATATGGAGAAAAATGACACAAAAGGAGTTGTGGTCTAGTGGCAAATGGCGCCACATGGGAGACAAGGAGGTGGCGTCACACAAGGAAGCAAGGGGTCCAAGGTTCAAGTCTTGGCGCTTGCATTTCATTTTGATTTATTTTTAAGTGAACTTAGACTTTGGCCCATAGACTTATATTAGTTGCGCATGATTTTAGACACAAGAGGAGCTTGTGGCCTAGTGGCTAGCGACGTGAATTAAGTTACAAAGGGAGCCTGAGTTTGAATCCCATCGCAAGCAAAAAGGGATATTTATTTTGCTAAGTTTTGACGGCCATAGTTTGTGTTGGATTTAAACTCTGCTGAAGGAGGGATCCCACATCGGGAAGCTAGCAAGAGGGAAGGTGAGAAGCTAGCTTTAAATAGTGTAACAGACCGAATTTGACCCTAATTGGAACAGTGGTTTCGAGACCACGAATCCGAGTCTGAGAAATATTTAAATATTATATTTCGTGCTTATTATATGTGAATTAATGTATGTGAAAGTTTCGTAGAAAAATTTAATCGTTTGTGTGTTTAATTTAGAAAAAGGACTTAATCGCGTAAAATGCAAAAGTTGCAAACTATAGTGCAAAGTGCTAGAATGATGATGGCTTTTTAATATGAGGCATAAAAAGGGCAAATAGCCCATTTTTAAGTTAGTGGGTGGTATATGACAAGATTAACCTTAAGTTATATTTTGTTTTTATTACTGATTAAAGGTTAAAATGGTAAATCATTAAAACGTTAATATATGTTAAATGAAATAAATAAAAGAAGCCATATATTCATATTTTGGCCGAAACTTAGCAAGGGAGAAGGAAGAAAAACCCTTAGGCACATTCGGCATTGTTCAAGCTCAATTAGGTATGAATTTTAGTTCGGTTTTCGTTAATTTCTATGTTTTTGAGATCGTTGCTTCGAAAATTAGCTGACCCATGTTAGAATTTTTAAATTTAAGCATGCTTGATGTTCGGCCATTGACATGTTCTTGTGGTTTTTGATGTTTGATGATTTTAAATTAAAGATATGTTAAAGATTAGTATGTTTTGTATTGGAAATTTTAGTGAATTTGAGTATTTTGGGCTAAATTGCAAAAATGAATTTTTGAGGGGGCTAAAATGCAAAATAAATGGAAGAAATGGACTTGTATAGTCCCTATGAATATTCGGCCCTAAGGTGCTATAGTGAAATTTTGTGTATTTTGTGTTTTGTGCAAATATGACTAAATTGTAAAAATGTGAAACATTAGGGGTAAAATAGTAATTTGCCCATTTATAAGTTTTGGGACTAAATTGAGATGAAATGTGCTTGAATGAGCTAAATTTTAATGTGTTTAGATCAAGAACAAAGAAAAATGGATTTGGATCGGGGAAAGGCAAAGGTTATCGAATAGCCGGTCTACGTTGTTCGTCGACAGTCGAGGTAAGTCCTTAAGCAAGTATATGCCAAAGAATTATTTATGAACATAGTATATGATGAAATTTGGAAACTTAAAGTATAAAAATATATGTTGGCCGAATGTGGGAGTATGAGTTTGTAGTGAATTTATTTTGTTTAATGTAATGTGAATAAGTATGTTCGGTTTAATATGTGAAAGTAATATGAAGTATATGAGATGGTTGTGATTTTAGTTCTAAGTAATGTGTGTTGAAATGTTGAATGTGTTGATATTTCGGGCTTCGAGCCTAGTAGACCATGTGTCGGGGATGTATTTCGGGCTTCGAGCCTAGCAGGCCTTGTGCCGGTGATGTATTTCAGGCTTAATGCCTAGCAGGCCTCGTGCCGGTGAATATATCGGGCTTAATGCCTAGCAGGCTAAATGCCGGTGTTTTAAATTCTCGGACTTCGAGTCTAGCAGGCCAAGTGCCGGTGTACGCGATTCAGATTAATGTATAACTTGTTATACGCTGGTGAGTTTTCAATTCCCGAACTTTGATTATGAAATACTAAAGTTAAGAAACAAATCAAGAAAGCTTAAGTTTATGAATGTGAATTTGTGAGTTCGGCTATAAGGTATGTATTAAGCATACTTTTAGTGTTATGATTATATGCTATGATGCTAAGTAAATGAAATGGTGAAAGAAAGTGATATGCATATGATAGATGGAATGTAATTATAATGTATACTATGAGTGAAATGGTTATAGAAAAGCATGAAAGAAGTAAGTGTTTGTACAAGTATAATTATATGCATAAGTGTGTGATTATTTATTCAGTATATAATATACTGTGGTAAAGAAATGAAAGTTGATATATGTACAGTGAGAAGGGATATTCGGTTATGGTAAATTAAATATTAAGTCTTGAATGTTTAATGTTAGGAAATGTTTTTATTAAATGCATGTATACTTGAATGTCATATTGTGGTTGCTTAAGACTTACTAAGCTAGCAAGCTTACCTTGTGTGTATCCCTTGTTTGTTTTATAGATTTCATTCAAGCTACGGGCTCAAAGGATCGTCGGAAGAATCATCCACACTATCAACCCCTTTTTGGTACTTATATATCTGGTTTTTAAATCAAAAGGCATGTATAGGCTAACTCTATGTTTGAATATCATTTTGATGATGTTTAATAGCCATGCGAAAATGGCTTAAATTTTCATACTAAGCTTGGTTTTATTTACCCTTGACTATGTGATTAATATGTTTAGCTTCAACTATTCGGCTAGTGGCTATTCTTTCATTTACCAGCTTATTTATTATGCATACTTTATGATTGCTTGTTGTAATGTCAATGTTGGTGTTAAATTAGTCAAGTGTTTCGGCATTTAAGTTAATATTAGCAGGTATAATTCAAGGGAGGTATATGTAGTTCAGCATCATTCAGAATTTATGTATTTATGTCAACTTTAGTTGATTTACGAAGTATGAATTATATTGAGTATTGCATATATGTGTATTCGGCCAAACCTAGGTGATAGTTGCAAATGTAGTTAGCATGTTTAAATAAGTAAGTGTTTAGGCTCATAGTCGAACATGGAAAATATGTATATCTATGATGTATTCAATATATATATATTTGGCTGGTGAGATTGCTTGATTTAATTGAGTACATGAAACTACTAATACTCGGTTTGTGCTAGGTAACGAATATGAAATGTTATGAATGACACCTTGTACACGGCCAAATATTTAAGTACATAAGTGATGTGTAATATATTGCATGTATTCGATTATGTGAAAATAGGTTTTATGCCATATGAAATTGGTCTGAATAGAAAGCAGTTGCATTAATGTTCGAAGTATAGCTATTTTATTAATTAGTTACGAAAAGTTTAATTGTTTATAAGTTTCATAGATCAAGATTGTTTTGAAAAATGTGGTGCATGTAATTTGTATTGTCTATTATGATTAAATTATTTGATGGAGATGATCAACTGAGATTCAATCAATTGAACGAAAGTTTTAATTTACACGGTAATACCTGTAACCCTAATCCGGCGACGGACACGGGTTAGGGGTGTTACATTTTATTGGTATCAGATCTTACAGTTGAGTCAATTCTAGGACTACCGTAGAGCGTGAGAATCTAGCTGTACATGCCTTTATTGTATATATGATAGTGTGGTGACTTCTGACATTTCAAACTGTGTTTTATATAGAAAATGGATTCCGATCCTGATAGAGCCGTAGCAGATGATGTAGAGAGTGTAGCGCCTGATCGCGCACGCAGGTCAGCGTCGGTTGACTCTCGACCTATCTCGGGTAGCCATGAGGGGGAGGCTAAGCAAGCCTTCTACCAGATGATGAATGAATAGTTTACCCAGTTTGTTCAGAATAACCCGGCTGTACAACAACCTCCACCCCCAAATAATCCAACTCCGGTACCTTCAGCACCTCCGGTGATAAATCCGATGAGATCTAGTAGGCCTCCTGTTGATAAAATTAGGAAATTTGGGGCCGAAGAATTCAAAGCTAATGATGATGACGATGCAGAGCGAGCTGAGATGTGGCTTGATAACACTATTCGGGTACTTGATGAGCTATCCTGTACTCTAGATGAATGCCTGAAGTGTGCTATATCTTTACTACGTGTAATATCCTGGATTTAGGGGTTATGCGTTTTAACACATATTCATGTAGTAGTGTGCTTGGTGCGCTGTCTGTATGTGTTTGGGGGCTTCGGGAACCTTGGGGTGTAGGTAGAAGCCTTAGGAAAAAAAATAATGGTTCTTAAGCTGACAGGGGAGGAGCTAGGAGCGCTAGGCCTTAAGGAGGTTAGTGTGTGGGTTATGACACAAAAGATCAAGTGGTAAAGTGGCAAGGGAGGCGCCACTTAGTGCTTAGGGGAGTGACGCCTCAGGGGGCTAGGTGGACAGGGTTCGAGCAGCAAGGGAAACGTTTTGGAGGTTTCTTTTTGCGTCAAGGGAAGAGGTGTTGGACGGCTTGGGGACTCTGAATAGATGAGAGATAGACTTGGTCAATGTATTTGAATATGCGGCTAGGAGAGGAGAGGAGAGTTTGATTCATTCAAACTCTTTTGAATGAAAGGAGGGGAGGAAAAAGTGGAGAGAAAAGAGGGGATGAGGAGAGGGGTAAGAGTTGGCTGAATGTAGGACTTTGGAGGGGGCATATTTCGGTCATGCAAGGGGGAGCTAGGTGCTGAATTTGCTTAAGGGTTTAGGTGCATCTTTTGTGTTTTTTTTCTTTCCTTCCTTAAGTCTTGTGCCGGAAGTGATAGTCTGAAATCCTTCAATATCTTTTCTATTTTCTTTGCTTTAGCCGAAACTTGGGAAGACCATTAAGGTCATTTTCTTCATCTTTCTCTTCTCTTCTATGCTCTTATTTAGACCGAATCCATCTTCCCCTTCTCTTTTCTTTTGCTAAGACCAAACCTTTCTCATCAAAGCCGAAACCTCTCAAAACTCCAACCCTCTCTTCTCTTTTTCTTTGCTTAAAACCGAATAACTCTCTTAGTCATTTAGACCTTGGCCGAATCTCCCAAATAGCCATTTCTTCTCTCTTTTCATCTATATCCTTTTCTTCTTCGATTTGAATATCTTCTCATGCCTCACCTCTGTGTCGTCAGTCATCTCCTGTCATTTTGCCATACGATTCCTAGTAATAGTGGTAAGGTTTCGATAAACTTTTCATTCTTCTTCCTCTTTGTGGTTGCCGAAAGTTGGAAGTCTAACCCTATTTTCTTGGTATGACCGAAACCATGGAAGGTGCTCCGGATTTCTTGTAGTCGACGTTAAGGGGAGAGCTTTCAGGATTCGATTGATTAAGGTAAGAGGATAATGCTATTCGGCCAAAGGCCATACCCTCAGTGTTAGTTGATTTCTCATATGGTATTATGTAGGAACACAATCGACTCCTGAAGCAAAAGCCGAAACTTCAGTATTCTGCCGATCTAAGTAAACCCCTGTTCATTTAGATGAATATTCTTAGATCCATTCACTCAATCGGGTTTTTCTGATTAAGTTAATCTCATGGAGTCGGGTCCTAGCCAATCAAATGAGGGGGTTGGAAGCGCAGTTCCTACCCCTAGATTCAAGAAACGTTCAGTTTCTGCGGCACGTGATTGGCCATCGGGTTGTGGGCCAGCATCGGAAAGGGATAAGCAAATCGTGGTGATCCCTGTAAGTGAGTGTGTCAGTGAGATCGAGAGTGTCGTTCTCCGTGTTTTCAGGTGTGTAACCCCACACTATTCCCGATAGATTAATAATATTAAGTATATGTTAATAAGGTTATGAATAGTCACGGCTAAGGGTACCATTCAATGGTACAGTTCGTTCAGGTACGTTGCATCTAACACTCTGTTAATAGTGTTTACAATTATTTGTATGAAAGCATGTATAATTTCGATATGGGCTTGGGATAAGCATATAGCATGATACCTGTAATACTATGTATGTTGCATGTGCACGAGGGTTATACTGAAAAGGGAAGTGTTCCGGTGGTTTTACCATATTTTCTGGTGACTCATGTCACAATATTATGATTCGGTGACATTGTCACATTATCCGGTGGCTATGCCACGTATTAAGGGCGATGAGCGGTTGACTGCAGCGACTGCCTTCGAGGGTGTGTAGCGGATGGAGGGTCGATTTAGTAATCCCCATTGGTGTGACTGGGTGGTACGGGTGGTGTGTAGAGGTTGGACATCTAGGTGGGGTCGGGTTGCATCATTGTTTTACATATATGTGATTTAATATGTTGTGATGCGGGCTCATGGCCGATAATGATTCCGGATGGGCTTTGCCCAAAATGTGGTAATAAAGGCTTTAATCGATTGGGAACCTGTGTTGGTTGTTGCACATTGAGTCTGTTGACTCACCCTTTGTGGGCTAACATTTTGCAGGTGATACTTAGTGCTATGGACTAGGTCGACAAGGACTGCGTGGTCATGCTCAGCAAAATTTCAGGTTTTCATATATTTGAACTCTTTTCATTTTCTTTAGTATGTTTTCTTTCGGGATTTATTTTGGGTATTTAATTTGTAATAAGGCCACTACTTAATTGTTTTAAGTTTTGCATTTAAATTTCATGTCCATGCGATGGTAAACAGCAGAGTAATTAGATACTTCTCTTAAAGCAACTTCAAATGCTTTATCACTTATTCAACTTACGGTTTTCAACTTAATGAGCTCTAAAATCCGGCAAATCTTTTAATTTTTGAAGTATGAAAGGAACGGTTTTTAACAAGCACAAACTCGAATGGCAACTTGGTTTCCAACTCGTTAAAATTACAAACTTATTTTGAAATTCACGTATTTTATAAGAGGATAAAACGAGATTAAGATAAGTTTTCTTAATGAACATGTCAGATCCGGTCGGGGCTTGTAGGTCGGGTTTGGGGTGTTTCACTACGGGACACTGCATATCACTGGTGGAACACACTAGTATCATGGTTCCGAAAGAAAAAGTGACGTGGGATTTCTTCCAAATCGAGTTTCTTAAGAAATATGTTAGCCAGAGGTTCATTGATCAGAAAAGGAAAGAATTTCTGGAGTTAAAATAGGGTCGCATGACTGTGACTGAATATGAGCGGAAATTTGTCAGATTAAGCCGATATGCCCGAGAGTGTGTATCAACTGAAGCCATTATGTGCAAAAGGTTTGAAGACGGTCTAAATGAAGACATAAAGTTGCTTGTGTGCATTCTTGAAATCAAAGAGTTCGTGGTACTTGTTGAGCGAGCTTGCAAAGCTGAAGAGCTTGGAAAAGAGAAAAGAAAGGCTGAAATTGAAGCTAGAGACACGTAAGAGATCATTGAGAGAGGCTTTCCAGTCTGTATCTAAAAAGTTTAGAGATGACTTTAGTCGACATAAAGCTACTTCAGACCTGTCTAGACGAGATCGACCTCTAGTGAATTCCCGAGCCACTTCGATGGCTAGTGTTGGTAATGTTTAGCAGAACCGGGCTGAGTGCAAGCATTGTGGAAAATGGCATTCTGGGAGCTGTAGATTCCGTGATCGGTCCTGCTTTAAATGTGGATCATCAGATCATTTTATTCGAGAGTGTCCGATGCTAGCCGATCAAAATACGGTTCAGAACATTAAACCGAGCAACACGTCAGCACGAGGTAGACCACTTAGACATTCAGGCAATGTAGGTGGCAGTCAGAGAGGGACGAAGGACACTACAGTTTGATCAGAGGCCTGAGCACCAGCAGGATGCTTCTTCCCCAGATGTCATTACCGGTACTTTCACACTTTATGATACAACTGTGATTGCATTGATTGATCCTGGTTCGACTCATTCATATGTGTGTGAAACTCTAGTATCCAGTAAGACTTTGCCTGTTGAGTCTACTGAGTTTGTGATCCGTGTGTCCAACCCTTTGGGTAGATGTGTTTTCGTTGATAAAATGTGTAAAGGTTGCCCGTTGATGATTCGGGATTCCTGCTTTCCAGCTGATTTAATGTTGTTGCCTTTTTACGAGTTCGACATAATTATGGGAATGGACTGGTTAACTTTGCATGATGCCGTGGTAAATTGAAAAAGAAAGATTATTGATTTGAGATGTCAGAACGGAGAAATCATACGGGTTGAATCTAATGATATGAGCAGGTTGCCTACCATAATATCCTCGATGTTAGCCCGAAAGTATGTGAGAAAAGGATGTGAAGCTTACTTGGCTTATGTGTTGGATAATAAAGTGTCCAAAAAGCAGATTGAATCCGTACCAATTGTGTGTGAATACCCATATGTGTTTCCTGAAGAATTACCGGGTTTACCGCCAGTACGAGAGATCGAATTTGGCATTGAATTAGTATCGAGAACGACTTCGATTTCGATAGCTTCGTATCAGATGGCACCTACTGAGTTGAAAGAGTTGAAAGCACAGTTGCAAGAGTTGACAGATAGAGGCTTTGCACGACCGAGCTTCTCTCCTTGGGGTGCACCAGTTCTATTTGTGAAAAAGAAAGATGGCTATGCGAATGTGTATTGATTATCGACAGCTGAATAAGGTGACTATAAAGAATAAATACCCGTTGCCTCAGATTGATGACTTGTTTGATTAGTTAAAAGGGGCTTCAGTGTTTTCGAAGATAGATTTGAGATCGGGTTATTATCAGTTGCGAGTAAGAGATTCCGATGTGCCAAAGACTGCTTTCTAAACGAGGTACGAACAATTTGAGTTCCTAGTCATGCCTTTTGGACTTACTAATGCACCTGCTGTCTTTATGGATTTGATGAATCGGGTTTTCAGACAGTATTTGGATCGGTTTGTGGTAGTGTTTATAGATGATATCCTGATCTACTCCAGAAATGAAACTGAACATGCCGAGCATTTGAGATTGGGGCTACAAACATTACGAGATCAACAGTTGTATGCAAAGTTTAATAAGTGTAAATTTTGGATGAAGGAAGTCAACTTTTTGGGTCACGTCATTTCAGCATCAGGTATTCGGGTTGATCCGAACAAAATATCGGCTATACTTGATTGGAAGCCACCAAAGAATGTTTTCGAAATTCGAAGCTTTTTGGGACTTGCGGGATACTATAGACGATTCGTTAAAGGTTTTTCCATGATAGCTACACCTTTGACAAAGCTACTATAGAAAGATGTCAAGTTCGAGTGGTCGGAAAAGTGTAATATCCCGGGATAGGGGCTATTTTGTTATGGCTTTGTTTGCATGTGTCTGGTTTGCTATGTTGTTGTTTTGAGGTTTTAGGGGCTTAGTTGTAAGGTAGGTGTAAGCCTGAGTGGTAGGAAAAATTTTTGTTTTTAGGCTTAGGTGAGAGGAGCTGAAGAAGCTGGGGTTTATAAATATTCTTTGGTGAATTTTAGCATAAGAAATGAGCTGGTGGAGTGGCAGGGTAGGCGCCACTTGAGGCTTGTGTGTGTGACGCCACTTGCAGGGGGAGGTCCTGTGTTCAAGCTGCAGAAGTCCCACATTTTGCTTCCACTTTGACGGCATGGAGGAGGAGAAGTTGTTGGCAGTTCAAACTCTGCCATAGACCAAGTCAACCCACTTGAATGGTGGGTGGAGAGTGATTTGTGGAGGTGGACTAGTTCAAACTAGTTTGAATGGGTGGTTGTGAGTGTTTGGGGAGTGGTGGCCGAATTTTGGAGAGATTTTGGGGGAGTGGCCGGTTTGGTGAGTGAGTTAGGGGGTAGTGCCGAAATGCACTTGGCATTTTGTGCATTTTCGGTCACTTTTGGTGTCAAGCAAACTTCTTCTTTTGTCTTACCAAAGCCGAATTTTCAAGTAAGTTTCTCTTGTGTTTTCTTGAAACCGAAAGTCCAAACACCTACTTGCCGAAATTTGCTTTGGTTCTTTGTGTTCTTTTGGTAGCCGAAACTCATTCTCCAAAACACTCTCTCCTTTTCTTTTTTTTCAAACCGAAAGTTCTCTCCCTCTATTCATCTTTTATTTCTTTCTTCTTCTCAAAGCTCTAGCCGATTTTTCTCCATTTGTTTTCTCCCCATTTCTTTTGTGTGCCGTAACCTCCATTTCTTCTCATCTCTACTCCTTTCTTTTTTCACTCTAAGCCGAACATAGGGGTGTTAAACACCTAGGGCCGAATCCTCTTTTTCTTCTTGTTCAAAGTGTTGGCCGAATCTCTCCCCTCTCCTAGTGGTTCTTTATTGCCGAACTTTAGAAGGGTGTTGATCTTGTTGGGGCACTTGTTTTCAATCGGTGGGAGATAGGTAAGAGTTTGGCCGAATGGTTATTTTCCCTCTCTTATTCTTTATCGATTTTGGGTTTGAATAAGTGCCGATTTTGGGCATTTGTTGAAAGAAGTTAATCCCTTGTATGAACCAAATTCTTTATAGGGTATCCGGGATTTTGAAGCAGTCAAACGAAGCCTTTATCTTGAGTGATTGATTGGTAAGTGATGGTGAGATTTTGGTTCATGGTCTATTCGTTTAGTTTCATTTAGTCAAGTCTTCAAAGGACTAACTGTTTACATTTTAGGGTGTGGCCGATTGTTAAAGGAACCATTGGTTGGTTCGGGTTTTGGTAGGAAACCAAACCATTTGCAAGGTAAGGGTTAATGTTAACCCTTTGGTTTATCTGTTTTGGCCGAATAGTATAGGTGGCTAATCTCCTGTTTGGCCGATTATAGGAGCAAGGTATTCGAGGGATTTAGACCGGTTCTGTGGGATTAAGCTTGCGTGTTAACAGGTGTGTAAACTAACACACTTTTTACTTAGTAATATGTTTAATAAACCTGATTGCCTTTGTAAGACCAAAACAGTAAGATGATTGATATGGTACCCAATGGGGTATGTGCACGGATTTGGGTAAGTCCGTTTCATTACGAGCTTTGTTAGTGATATGTGGTATCATGACTTATGATGTATGTGTTATGGGATACACTATGAAACCTGGTTAGCATGATTCGCATGACTTGCATGATTTGCATCAATATGACATGTATGGGTGATATGAGAGGAGGGGGGAATATGATATCCGTGTCTTTGGGACACCAGAGGTTTGGCACCTCCAGTGGTTTGGTACCACAGATTGATTATTGTGACTTTGGGTCACCAGAGGTTTGGCACCTCAGCGTCTCGTCCCAGTGGCTTACTACCACAGTGGGTTGGCCCCACGGTTGATATTACGGGATTGACGCCAGTGATTTGGTATCACACGATGGGTTGGCCCCATCACTTGATTCGTGACTACGGTCACCAGTGATTTGGTATCACACTTGTGTCTTTGGGACACCCGAGGTTTGGCACCTCATAGCGACTTGTCCCTGTGGTTACACCACCGTGGGTTGGCCCCACAATTGAGATACGGGATCGTCGCCAGTGATTTGGTATCACACGTGGGTTGGCCCCACAGATGGATTATTCGTGACTCTGGGTCACCAGTGGTTTGGCACCACATTGATGGATATCGTGACTTTGGGTCACCAGTGGTTTGGCACCACCAGTGGTTTGGTACCACACGGGGTAGAAAAGGTGTTATGGATGGCTAGGACCGGGTGCATTAATTGTATTGCTTTGTTATGATGTGTGTTAGTATGTTGCATATATCGGGAGGGGGATTTATGCACTGAGTCTTGCGACTCACCTTCTCCCTTATCTTTTCAGGTGACATTTAGCTGCGGACAGGGAGCCGGGGTGGACTCGAGGTGCTCATGCCATGAATAAATACGGATTTTCTCTGACTTTTTAAAACTTGGTACTTTATTTTATTTATTTCCATTTGGGTTTTATTTGGATTGTAAAAGGCCTTTTAAACTTATGTTTTGTTATGTTTATGCTTAGATTTGTTTTCAAATATGCCTTAACAAACTATTGGGTTAAAATTTGGCTAAAACTTGGAAAGATAAAGTTTTCAAACTACAAAGCGAAGTGTTTTAAACTTTACCATCGGGTATCACGTTGCAAATCAAAGTGAACACAACTCAAATGTTTTCCAAACTTGAATTCATTTTCTCACTATGTTCAAATTGTTTTTAAGCAACAAAAGGAAGTATTTGGATTTCTAAATGATATCAATTTCTTTTACTTATGGATTCAATTAAGTTTTCAAAATTTCCGGATTTTCAAATGCACCATCGGTTTTTAAACAATCATGCCCAAGATTTCTACAAGTACAAAATATAGCAAAGTGTTTTTATCAAACTTTTAAACGGAAACCTATCCTCTCAAATACGATTTTCCCCGTAACATACCAGATTCGGTCGTGGTGTATTGACCGGGTTTGGGGTGTTACAAAAAGTGTCAGAAAAGTTTCGATCAGTTGAAAGCCCTTTTGACCGAAGCTCCAGTGTTAGCTCAGCCTGAATCGGGTAAAGAATTTATTGTTTATAGTGATGCTTCTTTGAATGGTTTGGGTTGCGTTTTGATGCAGGAGGGCAAAGTCATAGCCTATGCTTCGAGACAATTGAAGCCCCATGAAAGAAATTATCCGACTCATGATCTGGAATTAGCAGCCATTGTGTTCGCATTGAAAATTTGGCGTCATTACTTATTCGGTGAGAAATGTCATGTTTATTCAGATCACAAAATTTTGAAGTACTTGATGACTTAGAAAGATTTGAACTTGAGACAATGCAGATGGCTAGAGCTGTTGAAAGACTATGAATTAGTGATTGACTACCATCCGGGGAAAGCTAACGTTGTTGCAGATGCCTTAAGTCGAAAATCATTGTGCGTTGAATGCACATATGGTTATGTCTGGTGATGGTTCGATCATAGCCGAGCTGAAAGCAAGACCGAGGTTTATTCAGCAAATTTTTGATACACAGCAAATTGACAAAGATATGATTGCTAGACGAGCTTAGTGTGAAAATGATGCAGAGTCAGAGTTTCAAATTGACACAAATGATTGTTTGAACTTCAAAGGCCGAATATGTGTTCCGAGGAATGTGGATTTGATTCAAATGATTTTGAATGAGGCTCATAATAGTCGACTATCGGTACATCCAGGTAGCACGAAAATGTATAATGATTTGAAACAGTTCTATTGGTGGCCTGGCATGAAACGAGATATATCAGAGTTTGTTTCAAATTGTTTAATTTGTCAGCAAGTAAAAGCCGAGCATCAAGTGCCTTCTGGGTTACTTCAGCCGATCATGATACCTGGATGGAAATGGGATAGAATCACTATGGATTTTGTATCCGGTTTGCCTACAACACCGAACAAGAAAGATGTAGTCTAGGTTATAGTGGATAGACTGACCAAATCAGCTCACTTTGTGTCGATTCATACAGACTATTTGCTCGATAAACTTGCTGAGTTGTATGTATCTCAAATTGTGAGATTACATGGTGTGCTGAGTTCCATTGTTTTAGACAGAGACCCGAGATTCACATCGCGGTTTTGGAAGAAGTTGCAAGATGCTTTGGGTACTAAACTCCACTTTAGCACAGCCTTTCATCCGCAGACAGACGATCAGTCTGAACGAACCAATCAGATACTTGAGGACATGTTGAGATGTTGCATCCTTGAGTTTGAAGGTACGTGTGAAAGATACTTACCTTTGATTGAATTCGCTTATAATAACAATTTTCAATCTACTATCAAAATGGCACCTTACGAAGCTCTATATGGCCGCAAGTTTCGTACACCGTTGTATTGGACCGAGCTCAGTGAAAATAAGATACACGGGGTTGATTTGATTAACGAGACGGAACAGAAAGTGGTAATAATCAGAGATAGGTTGAAAGCTGCCTCGGATCGTCAAAGATCCTATGCTGATTTGTAATGTAAAAACATTGAGTTTCAGGTCAGAAACCGCGTATTCTTGAAAGTTTCTCCGTGGAAGAAAGTACTCCGATTTGGTCGGAAAGTCAAACTAAGTCCGAGATTCATCGGACCGTACGAGATCATCGAACGTATTGGGCCTGTTGCTTATAGATTGAAATTGCCCTCTAAATTAGAAAAGATACACAACGTATTTCATGTTTCGATGCTTCGTAGATATAGATCAGATCCGTCACATGTGATCACTCCGTCCGAGATTGGAATCCGATCCGATATGACGTATGAGGAAGAACCGATACGTATTTTAGCTCGGGAAATGAAAGAGTTGAGAAACAAGAAAATTCCATTAGTAAAAGTACTATGGAATCGACACGGAGTTGAAGAGGCTACGTGGGAGCCTGAGGATTCAATGAGGCAACAATATCCGATTTTGTTTAACGGTAAGATTTTCGAGATGAAAATCCCTAAGGGGGGAGAGTTGTAACAGACCGAATTTGACCCTAATCGGAACGGTGGTTTTGGGACCACAAATTTGAGCCTGAGAAATATTTAAATATTATATTTCGTGCTTATTATATGTGAATTAATGTATGTGAAAGTTTCGTAGAAAAATTTAATCGTTTGTGTGTTTAATTTAGAAAAAGGACTTAATCGCGTAAAATGTAAAAGTTGCAAACTATAGTGCAAAGTGCTAGAATGATGGTGGCTTTTTAATATGAGGCATTAAAATGGCAAATAGCCTATTTTTAAGTTAGTGGGTGGTATATGGCAAATTGCGTAATATTTTATTTTTATTATTAATTAAAGGTTAAAATGGTAAATCATTAAAATGTTAATACATGTTAAATGAAATAAATAAAAGAAGCCATATGTTCATCTTTTGGCCGAAACTTAGCAAGGGAGAAGGAAGAAAAACCCTTAGGCACATTCAGCATTGTTCAAGCTCAATTAGGTATGAATTTTAGTTCGGTTTTCGTTAATTTCTACATTTTTGAGGTCGTTGCTTCGAACATTAGCTGACCCATGTTAGAATTTTTAAATTTAGGCATGCTTGATGTTCGGCCATTGACATGTTCTTGTGGTTTTTGATGTTTGATGATTTTAAATTAAAGATATGTTAAAGATTAGTATGTTTTGTATTGGAAATTTTAGTGAATTTGAGTATTTTGGGCTAAATTGCAAAAATGAATTTTTGAGGGGGCTAAAATGCAAAATAAATGGAAGAAATGGACTTGTATAGTCCCTATGAATATTCGGCCCTAAGGTGCTGTAGTGAAATTTTGTGTATTTTGTGTTTAGTGCAAATAGAACTAAATCGTAAAAATGTGAAACATTAGGGGTAAAATGGTAATTTTCCCATTTATATGTTTTGGGACTAAATTGAGATGAAATGTGCTTGAATGAGCTAAATTTTAATGTGTTTAGATCAAGAACAAAGAAAAACAGATTTGGATCGGGGAAAGGCGAAGGTTATCGAACAGCCGGTCTACGCTGTCCGTCGACAGTCGAGGTAAGTCCTTAAGCAAGTATATGCCAAAGAATTATTTATGAACATAGTATATGATGAAATTTGGAAACTTAAAGTATAAAAATATATGTTGGCCGAATGTGGGAGTATGAGTTTGTAGTGAATTTATTTTGTTTAATGTAATGTGAATAAGTATGTTCGGTTTAATATGTGAAAGTAATATGAAGTATATGAGATGGTTGTGATTTTAGTACTAAATAATTTGTGTTGAAATGTTGAATGTGTTGATATTTCGGGCTTCGAGCCTAGCAGGCCTTGTGCCGGTGATGTATTTCGGGCTTCGAGCCTAGCAGGCCTTGTGCCGGTGATGTATTTCAGGCTTAATGCCTAGCAGGCCTCGTGCCGGTGAATATATCGAGCTTAATGCCTAGCAGGCTAAATACCGGTGTTTTAAATTCTCGGACTTCGAGTCTAGCAGGCCAAGTGCTGGTGTACGCGATTCGGATTAATGCATAACTTGTTATACGCTGGTGAGTTTTCAATTCCCGAACTTTGATTATGAAATAGTAAAGTTATGAAACAAATCAAGAAAGCATAAGTTTATGAATGTGAATTTGTGAGTTCGGCTATAAGGTATGTATTAAGCATACTTTAGTGTTATGATTATATGCTATTATGCTAAGTAAATGAAATAGTGAAAGAAAGTGATATGCATATGATAGATGGAATGTAATTATAATGTATACTATGAGTGAAATGGTTATAGAAAAGCATGAAAGAAGTAAGTATTTGTACAAGTATAATTATATGCATAAGTGTGTGATTATTTATTCAGTATATAATATACTGTGGTAAAGAAATGAAAGTTGATATATGTACAGTGAGAAGGGATATTCGGTTATGGTAAATTAAATATTAAGTCTTGAATGTTTAATGTTAGGAAATGTTTTTATTAAATGCGTGTATACTTGAATGTCATATTGTGGTTGCTTAAGACTTACTAAGCTAGCAAGCTTACCTTGTGTGTATCCCTTGTTTGTTTTATAGATTTCGTCCATGCTACAGGCTCAAAGGATCGTCAGAAGAATCATCCACACTATCAACCCCTTTTTGGTACTTATATATTTGGTTTTTAAATCAAAAGGCATGTATAGGCTAACTCTATGTTTGAATATCGTTTTGATGATGTTTAATAGCCATGCGAAAATGGCTTAAATTTTCATACTAAGCTCGGTTTTATTTACCCTTGACTATGTGATTAATATGTTTAGCTTTAGTGGCTGTTCTTTCATTTTCTAGCTTATTTATTATGTGTACTATATGATTGATTGTTGTAATGTCAATGTTGGTGTTAAATTAGTCAAGTGTTTCGGCATTTAAGTTAATATTAGCAGGTATAATTCAAGGGAGGTATATGTAGTTGAGCATCATTCAGAATTTATGTATTTATGCCAACTTTAGTTGATTTACGAAGTATGAATTATATTAAGTATTGCATATATGTGTATTCGGCCAAACCTAGGTGATAGTTGCAAATGTAGTTAGCATGTCTAAATAAGTAAGTGTTTAGGCTCATAGTCGAACATGGAAAATATGTATATCTATGATGTATTCAATATATATATATATATTTGGCTGGTGAGATTGCTTGATTTAATTGAGTACATGAAACTACTAATACTCGATTTGTGCTAGGTAACGAATATGAAATGTTATGAATGACACCTTGTACATTTGGCCAAATATTTAAGTACATAAGTGATGTGTAATATATTGCATGTATTCGATTATGTGAAAATAGGATTTATGCCATATGAAATTGGTCTGAATAGAAAGCAGTTGCATTAACATTCGAAGTATACCTATTTTATTAATTAGCTACGAAAAGTTTAATTGTTTATAAGTTTCATAGATCAAGATTGTTTTGAAAAATGTGGTGCATGTAATCTGTATTGTCTATTATGATTAAATTATTTGATGGAGATGATCAACTGAGATTCAATCAATTGAACGGAAGTTTTAATTTACACGGTAAACCTGTAACCCTAATCCGGCGATGGACACGGGTTAGGGGTGTTACAAATAGAGCAATCTATGTGGAGAGTAAGCATACCTGGGTTGGTGTTTGGGCATAGGAGTGTTCGGAGCGCGGATCAACTCTAGATTCCTATCAGGTGTGTATTTCGCCCTACTCTAGCTATAGAGCGACAAATGCTGAAATGCCGATCACATGACGATGGTAGCCTGTAACGTCCCAAAATCTAGGGGTCTGAAACATTTGTGTAATTGCATGTTAGGCTACTTTTGTGGGTTGTTTAAGGGTGTTTAGGGGCCCTAGGGGGGCTTGGGGTTGAGTCTGAACCCTGGTAAAATTTTGATTTTTGGGCACTTTAGTGGGGTGAGCTAGTGAAGGCAAGACTTAAGCATAATTGATTGTATTTTGATAACACAAGTGAGGTGTGTGGTGTGGTGGTTGTGGCGTCAATGTAATATCCCGGGTTAGGGGCTATTTTGTTATGGCTTTGTTGCATGTGTCTGGTGTGCTATGTTGTTGTTCTTGATGTTTTAGGGGCTCAGTGGTAAGCTAGGTGTAAGCCTGAGTGGTAGGAAAAATCTTTGTTTTTGGGCTTAGGTGAGAGGAGCTGAAGAAGCTGGGGTTTTTAAATATTATTTGGTGAATTTTAGCACAAGAAATGAGCTGGTGGAGTGGCAGGATAGGCGCCACTTGAGGCTTGTGTGTGTGACGCCACTTGCAGGGGGGAGGTCCTGTGTTCAAGCTGCAGAGTGCTCTCATTTTGCTTCCATTTTGACGGCATGGAGGGGAGAAGTTGTAGGCAGTTCAAACTCTGCCTAAGACCAAGTCAAATGCTCAAATGGTGGGTGGAGAGTGATTTGTGGAGGTGGACTAGTTCAAACTAGTTTGAAGTTGTGGCTTGGAGTGTTTGGGGGAGTTGTGGCCGATTTTTTGGAGAGAGTTTGGGGGAGTGGACGGTTTTGGTCAGTGGGGAGTGGGAATGCCGAAATTCAATAGGCAATTTTGTGCATTTTCGGCCAAAAATAATTTGTAAGTCAAATTCTCCTTTTGTCAAAAAGCTAGCCGAAATTTCAAGTGTATCTCTTCATTTTCTTCTTAGAACCGAAAGTCCAAGCATCTTCTTGCCGAAAATTGTTTGCTTCTCTTGATTGGGTGTGTGGCCGAATGTTCTTTCCCATTTCTTCTTCTATCTTCATTCGTGTAAGCCGAAACTAGTACCCCTTTTCTTCTCATACTTTCTTTTCTTCTCTTGGAACCTTGATAGCCGAAAGTCATTCTCCAAAATACTTCCTCCAATTCTTTTTCTTTCCAAAGCTAAAAGTACTTTTCTCCTGTCGATTTCTCCCTTCTTCTCAAGCCCTATTGCCGCAACTTCTTCTTCTTCTTCTTCTTCTTCTTATTGCTACTTTCCCTTTTCTTTCCACTCAAAGCCGAACATAGGAGTGTTAAACACCTAGGGCCGAATCTTCTTTTCTATTTGTTTACATCTTAGCTGAATCTCCCTTCTCTCCTAGTGGTTTTCTTGTGGCCAAATTTTGGTGTGGTGTTGGTGCTCATCTCGTGTTTTGCAATCGTTTGAAGAAGGTGAGTATTTGGCCGAAGGGCTGTCTCTTTTCTCCCTTATTCTTTGTCGATTTTGGGTTTGTCTAAGAGCCGATTTTGGGTTCGGTTGTATGGAGTTAATCTTTTGTTAATCATTGCGTTATAGGACATCCGGATTTTGGATACAATCGAGAGGAGCCTTCTTTCTCTGTTAAGCAATTGGTAAGTGGTGGTAAGAGTTGGTTCTTTTAGTCTATTCGTTTAGTTTTCTTCAAGCCATGTCATTAAAGGATTAATCGTTCTTCATTTTAGGGTGAGGCCGATTGCCAAGGAATCATTGGTTGATTCGGGTTTTGGTAGGAAACCAAATCGTTTGCAAGGTAAGGGTTCAAATGATAACCCTTTGGTTTAAATGGTTTTGGCCGAATGGTATAGGTGGCTAATCTCCTGTTTGGCCGATTATAGGAACAAGGTACTCGAGGGATTTAGACCGGTTTTGTGGGATTAAGCTTGCGTGTTAACAGGTGTGTACACTAACACACTTTTTACTTAGTAATATATTTAATAAATCTGATTGCCTTTGTAAGACCAAAATAGTATGAGGATTGATATGGTACCCAATGGGGTATATGCACGAATTCGGGTAAGTCCGTTCCTTTACGAGCTTTGTTAGTGATATGTGATAACATGACTTATGATGTATGTGTTATGGGATACACTATGAAACCTGTTTAGCATGATTCACATGACTTGCATGATTTGCATCAGTATGATATGTTATGGGTGATATGAGAGGAGGGGGAATATGATATCCGTGTCTTTGGGACACCAGAGGTTTGGCACCTCCAGTGGTTTGGTACCACAGATGATATTTTGTGACTTTGGGTCACCAGAGGTTTGGCACCTTAGCGTCTCGTCCTAGTGGCTTAGCACCACAGTGGGTTGGCCCCACGGTTGATATTACGGGATTGACGCCAGTGATTTGGTATCACACGATGGGTTGGCCCCATCATTTGATTCGTGACTGCGGTCACCAGTGATTTGGTATCACACTTGTGTCTTTGGGACACCAGAGGTTGGGCACCTCATTGCGACTCGTCCCTGTGGTTTGACACCACCGTGGGTTGGCCCCACTTATGAGATACGGGATTGTCGCCAGTGATTTGGTATCACAGTGGGTTGGCCCCACAGATGGTTTATTCGTGACTTTGGGTCACCAGTGGTTTGGCACCACATTGATGGATATCGTGACTTTGGGTCACCAGTGGTTTGGCACCAGTGGTTTGGTACCACACGGGGTAGAAAGGTGTTATGGATGGATAGGATCGGGTGCATTAATTGTATTGCTATGATATGATGTGTGTTAGCATGTTGCATTGCCGGGAGGGGGATTTAAGCACTGAGTCTTGCGACTCACCTTCTCCTTTGACATTTCAGGTGACACTTAGTTGCGGACATGGAGCCGGGATGGACTCGAGGTGCTCATGCCATGAATAAATACGGATTTGCTCTGACTTTTTAAAACTTGGTACTTTATTTTATCTATTTATGTTTGGGTTTTATTTGGATTGTAAAAGGCCTTTTAAATTTAGGTTTTTGTTATTTACATGCTTGTATTGGATTTTAAAAAATGCCTTAACAAATTAATGGGTAAAATTTGGCTAAAACTTGGAAAGATAAGGTTTTCAAACTGCAAAGCGAAATGTTTTAACTTTTACCATCAGGTATCACAACTGTAATTTAAGATGAATGAAACTCAAATCTTTGCCAAACTTGGATGCATTCTCTCACTAAGTCAAAATGTTTTTAAGCAATTACTTGGGTTTCTAAATGAGATAAACTTGTTTTACTTACATATCTGATTAAGTTTTCAAAATTTCCGGATTTCCAAATGCACCATCGGTTTTTAAACAATCATGCCCAAGATTTCTACAAGTACAAAATATAGCAAAGTGTTTTTATCAAAACTTTTAAGCGGAAACCTATCCTCTCAAATACATTTTTCCCCGTAACATACCAGATTCGGTCGTGGTGTATGGACCGGGTTTGGGGTGTTACAATTGTGGTATCAGAGCTAAGTTCAAGGGCTCGGCTGTGGGCCTGAAGCCCGAAATGTTTTCAAAAGTCTGTTTTAAGTGTTTTTGTTTTGAAATATATGGTTTGAAAGGCATGGCACCGAGTCTCCGGCACCAATCCGCTCAGGTAAGTACCCTTACTATTTCTTGTGATTTTGATGTTGATGTGATGTGATTGGATGGCTAGCAATAGTGGATTACCTTAGAAACTGAAACTGATAGGATTCTGTGAACTCGCGAAAACAAAGCTTCTTTAATATTCATAAGACTTTGCTTTTAAACAGTGGAATAAGTACTGATGCATAAAACTCCTTAATCAGATACGTAGAGATTTTAGTCATGAGTGCTCGAGGTGGACGTGGTTGTGGACGTGGTCGTGGTAGGATGACGGTTTCTAAACCCGTAGGATCTGGTCAGGGGTCAGAGAATGAGATACCGGTACCGCCACCAGCTGGAGGTGGTGAGTTTCAAGATCAGACTGGGGATGATGCAGTATCGCAGGCGATGCTGCGAGTTCTGGAAAGGGTAGCTGGAGTAGGTGGAGGCGTAGGAGCTAGGAAATCTGTGCCTGAACGACTCCGGGCGAACGGGGCTGAGGTATTTCGAGGTGTTTCTGGTGTTGCTCCCAGCACGGCTGAGTATTGGCTGGAGGCGACAGAGCGGGTCATGGATAATTTAGACCTGACTGCTGAGGAGAAGCTGAAGGGCATAGTATCGCTTCTTCGGGATGAGTCATACCAGTGGTGGCTCACAGTTCGAGACAGTGCTGCAGCAGAGGATCTTACGTGGGATTATTTTAAGGCTGCTTATCAGAAAAAGTACATTGGAGCTAGCTACATCGACGCGCAGTGAAAAGCATTTCTGAGGCTAGTTCAGGGGAGTAAGTCTGTGTCAGAGTACGAGGCTGAGTTCTTGAGGCTGAGTCGGTATGCTAGGGGCATTGTGGCTTCTGAACACGAGAGGTGTGTTCGTTTCGAGGATGGCCTGAGAGATGAATTAAGGTTGCTGATCGCTTCACAGCAGGAGCGTGAGTTTGCTGTCCTGGTTGAGAAGGCTAAGGTAGCCGAGGGTGTTAAGGAGTCGGTAAGGCAAGGCATGGATAGGAACAGGCATAAGAGGAGCTTTGGATCTTCTGGGTTGTCGGGTAATCCTCAGAAAAGGGCTAGACAGTGCCGAATCAGTCTGGTAGGTTTGTTGCTGCTAATCAGGGACCGCCGCAGTGTAACCGATGTGGGAAATCTCATTGGGGAGGTTGCTGGACCGGTGGAAAAGGGTGTTTTGAGTGTGGTTCTTTGGATCACCGTGTAAGGGACTGTCCGCGTAAGTTGGCTAGGATTTAGTCTGAGAGTCAGGGCCGTACTCAGTTCAGGAATAATGGACCGCCACCGCAGAGGGGTCGTGGTAATGGCAGAGGAGGTAATGGTTCTGGTCGGGGCCGTGGAGCACCGGGCAGAGGTGCAGGCAGTTTTGAGGCAAGACAGCCTGGGTTAGTATATGCAGCGAGGCGCCGAGAGGAGGGTGACGCACCGGACGTCATAACCGGTACGTTCTTGATCTTTGGTTCTCCATTTACTGCTTTGATTGATGTGGGTTCGACGCATTCATACGTTGCCAGTAGTATAGTAGAGACCATGGATTTTGACTCTGAAACTACTTCTAGGCAGATGACTGTAATTAGCCCTCTAGGTCATTCTGTAGTTGTAGATAAGCTGTTTAAGGATGTACCCCTAGAACTTCAAGGGGTAGTGTTCGTTGCTGATCTGATGGAACTGCCGTTTGCGGAGTTCGATCTGATTCTTGGGATGGACTGGTTGGTTAAGTACCAGGCGAGGTTGGATTGCGCGGTCAAGCGCATGGTTCTAAAGACGTTTGAGGTAGATGAAGTGGTCATGATAGGTAATAGAAGAAATTACTTATCTAATGTGGTATCTGCCCTGAAGGCTAAGAAGATGGTCAGGAAGGGCTGTGAAGCGTATGTGGTTCATGTGTATGCCTTGGAGGCTAAAGAGTCTGCTGTAGAGAAGGTTCGGACAGTTAGGGAATTTGCTGATGTGTTTCCTGAGGAGCTTCCGGGTTTGCCACCGGATCGTGAGGAAGAATTTGGGATAGATCTGTTACCCGGAACTGCGCCAGTGTCTATTGCTCCGTATAGGATGGCGCCAAAGGAATTGGTGGAGCTTAAGGCTCAGATCTAGGAGTTGTTGGATCGGGGTTTTATCAGGCCAAGTGTTTCACCTTGGGGTGCGCCGGTACTCTTTGTCAAGAAGAAAGATGGTACGATGCGGATGTGTATAGACTACCGCCAACTGAATAAGCTGACGATCAAAAACAAGTATCCGTTGCCACGGATAGATGACTTGTTTGATCAGTTGAAGGGTGCAGCGGTATTCTCGAAGATTGATTTAAGGTCTGGGTATCACCAGTTAAAGGTAAAGGAGGCGGATATCCACAAGACAGCGTTTCGGACTCGGTATGGGCACTACGAATTTCTGGTAATGCCGTTCGGGTTGACTAACGCACCGGAAGCATTCATGGATATGATGAATAGGGTGTTCCAGCAGTTTTTGGATCAGTTCGTCGTGGTTTTCATAGACGACATCCTGGTATACTCAAGAACAGAAGAGGAGCATGATGCGCATTTACGAGTGGTGCTACAGATTTTGAGGGAGAAGCAGCTTTATGCTAAGTTTAGTAAGTGTGAGTTCTGGCTTAGAGAAGTGACTTTCTTGGGTCATGTAGTGTCGGCTGAGGGGATTAGAGTGGATCCTCGGAAGATTGAGGCAGTTTTGGATTGGAAGCCACCAAAGTCAGTGACTGAGATTCAGAGTTTTCTGGGTTTGGCAGGGTACTACCGAAGGTTTGTAGAGGGTTTCTCGTTGATCGCAGCGCCGATGACCAAGTTGTTAAGGAAAGGGATTCCATTTGTTTAGACTGAGAAACAACAGGAGAGTTTCGATAAGCTTAAGAAGATTTTGACTGAGGCTCCGGTTCTAATTCAACCTGAGGCTGGTAAGGAATTCACAGTATACTGCGATGCATCACATACGGGATTGGGTTGTGTGCTGATGTAGGAAGGAAAGGTTGTGGCTTACGCATCTCGACAGCTGAGGCTACATGAGGTCAACTATCCGACGCACGATCTGGAGTTAGCGGTTGTAGTCTTCGCTTTGAAGATTTGGAGGCACTACTTGTACGGAGAGAGATCGATAGTCTACACGGACCATAAGAGTCTGAAGTACCTTTTGACTCAGAAGGATTTGAATTTGAGGCAGTGCAGATGGGTTGAGTTGCTAAAGGACTACGACTGTTCGATTGAATATCATCCGGGCAAGGCTAACGTGGTGGCAGACGCGTTGAGCCGTAAGGTTGTTTCGGACTTAAGAGCGATGTTTGCCCATTTGAGTTTGTATGACGACGGGAGTATTCTGGCAGAGTTGCAGGTTAAGCCTACTTGGGTTGAGCAGATCAGGGAGAAACAGTTAGAGGATGAGGTTTTGAGGGCGCAGAGGTTGCAGGTGCAGGATAGTGGTTTGGAGGGTTACAGTTTGTCTAGTGATGGGGTGCTGTGTTTTCAAGGTAAAGCTTGTATGCCCAAGGATGTTGAGTTGAGGCAGATGATTCTTTAGGACGCACATAGCAGTCCATACGCTATGCATCCTTGAGGTAGCAAGATGTATAAGGATCTTAGAGAGCAGTTTTGGTGGCCAGGCCTGAAGAGGGAAGTGACAGAGTTTGTAGGTAAGTGTCTGACATGTCAGCAGGTCAAGGCTGAACATCAGTTGCCGTCAGGGTTGCTTCAGCCAGTGAAGATTCCGCAGTGGAAATGGGAAAGGATAACTATGGATTTCGTCAGTGGATTACCTCTTACGCCAAGCAAGAAAGATTCAGTGTGGGTAATTGTGGATCATCTAACTAAATCAGCTCACTTCATTCCGGTGAAGGTCGACTACTCACTTCAGAGGTTGACAAAACTGTATGTGTCAGAGATAGTGAGGCTGCACGGTGTACTAGTATCGATCATCTCGGATAGGGATCCCAGATTCACGTCAAGGTTGTGGAAAGCGATGCATCAGGCTCTGGGTACGCGTTTGGTCTTCGGCACGGCTTTTCACCCGCAGTCTGACGGGCAGTCGGAAAGGGTTATTCAGATCTTAGAGGATATGCTGAGAGGTTGTGTTCTGGACTTCAGGGGTAGTTGGGAGGAGTTTCTACCATTAGCTGAGTTCGCCTACAACAATAGTTACCAAGCAAGCATCAAGATGGCACCATATGAGGCGTTGTATGGTAGGAAGTGTCGCTCACCTACGTGTTGGAAGGAGTTGGGTGAACGTCAGTTGTTGGGACCAGAGTTGGTTGCAGAGACGGAAGACAAGGTTAAGTTGATTCAGGCCCGATTGAAAGAAGCTTCGGACCGGCAGAAGTCTTATACCGATCTCAAGCGGAGACATATAGAGTTTGCTGTGGGGGATAAGGTCTTTTTGAAGGTCTCGCCATGGAAGAAAGTATTAAGGTTTGGAAGGAAAGGCAAGTTCGAGGTTTATTGGACCGTATAAGGTACTGAGACGAGTGGGACCAGTAGCGTACCAGCTTGAGTTGCCAGCAGAGCTAAGTCAGATTCACGATGTATTTCACGTTTTGATGCTTCGGCGTTATCGTTCAGATCCGTCGCACGTGGTAGCAGTGGAAGAGATCGAGGTAAATCCAGATTTGACCATGGAGGAAGAACCTGTGCAGATTCTAGATCGGGATGTGAAGGTTTTGCGTAGGAAGTCTGTGCCTTTAGTAAAGGTGCTATGGCGGAATCATGGCGTGGAAGAAGCTACGTGGGAACCCGAGGATGTAATGAGACAGCAATACCCTCAACTCTTCTGATCAGGTAATTTCGTGGTCGAAATTATTTTAAGGGGGGTAGAACTGTAATATCCCGGGTTAGGGGCTATTTTGTTATGGCTTTGTTGCATGTGTCTGGTGTGCTATGTTGTTGTTCTTGATGTTTTAGGGGCTTAGTGGTAAGCTAGGTGTAAGCCTGAGTGGTAGGAAAAATCTTTGTTTTTGGGCTTAGGTGAGAGGAGCTGAAGAAGCTGGGGTTTTTAAATATTATTTGGTGAATTTTAGCACAAGAAATGAGCTGGTGGAGTGGCAGGATAGGCGCCACTTGAGGCTTGTGTGTGTGACGCCACTTGCAGGGGGGAGGTCCTGTGTTCAAGCTGCAGAGTGCTCTCATTTTGTTTCCATTTTGACGGCATGGAGGGGAGAAGTTGTAGGTAGTTCAAACTCTGCCTAAGACCAAGTCAAATGCTCAAATGGTGGGTGGAGAGTGATTTGTGGAGGTGGACTAGTTCAAACTAGTTTGAAGTTGTGGCTTGGAGTGTTTGGGGGAGTTGTGGCCGATTTTTTTGAGAGAGTTTGGGGGAGTGGACGGTTTTGGTAAGTGGGGAGTGGGAATGCCGAAATTCAATAGGCAATTTTGTGCATTTTCGGCCAAAAATAATTTGTAAGTCAAATTCTCCTTTTGTCAAAAAGCTAGCCGAAATTTCAAGTGTATCTTTTCATTTTCTTCTTAGAACCGAAAGTCCAAGCATCTTCTTGCCGAAAATTGTTTGCTTCTCTTGATTGGGTATGTGGCCGAATAATCTTTCCCATTTCTTCTTCTATCTTCATTCGTGTAAGCCGAAACTAGTACCCCTTTTCTTCTCATACTTTCTTTTCTTCTCTTGGAACCTTGATAGCCGAAAGTCATTCTCCAAAATACTTCCTCCAATTCTTTTTCTTTCCAAAGCTAAAAGTACTTTTCTCCTGTCGATTTCTCCCTTCTTCTCAAGCCCTATTGCCGTAACTTCTTCTTCTTCTTCTTCTCATTGCTACTTTCCCTTTTCTTTCCACTCAAAGCCGAACATAGGAGTGTTAAACACCTAGGGCCGAATCTTCTTTTCTATTTGTTTACATCTTAGCCGAATCTCCCTTCTCTCGTAGTGGTTTTCTTGTGGCTGAATTTTGGTGTGGTGTTGGTGCTCATCTCGTGTTTTGCAATCGTTTGAAGAAGGTGAGTATTTGGATGAAGGGCTGTCTCTTTTCTCCCTTATTCTTTGTCGATTTTGGGTTTGTCTAAGAGCCGATTTTGGGTTCAGTTGTATGGAGTTAATCTTTTGTTAATTATGGCGTTATAGGACATCTAGATTTTGGATACAATCGAGAGGAGCCTTCTTTCTCTGTTAAGCAAGTGGTAAGTGGTGGTAAGAGTTGGTTCTTTTAGTCTATTCGTTTAGTTTTCTTCAAGCCATGTCATTAAAGGATTAATCGTTCTTCATTTTGGGGTGAGGCCGATTGCCAAGGAATCATTGGTTGATTCGAGTTTTGGTAGGAAACCAAACCGTTTGCAAGGTAAGGGTTCAAATGATAACCCTTTGGTTTAAATGGTTTTGGCCGAATGGTATAGGTGGCTAATCTCCTGTTTGGCCGATTATAGGAACAAGGTACTCGAGGGATTTAGACCGGTTTTGTGGGATAAAGCTTGTGTGTTAACAGGTGTGTACACTAACACACTTTTTACTTAGTAATATATTTAATAAATCTGATTGCCTTTGTAAGACCAAAACAGTATGAGGATTGATATGGTACCCAATGGGGTATGTGCACGGATTCGGGTAAGTCCGTTCCTTTACAAGCTTTGTTAGTGATATGTGATAACATGACTTATGATGTATGTGTTATGGGATACACTATGAAACCTGTTTAGCATGATTCACATGACTTGCATGATTTGCATCAGCATGATATGTTATGGGTGATATGAGAGAAGGGGGAATATGATATCCGTGTCTTTGGGACACCAGAGGTTTGGCACCTCCAGTGGTTTGGTACCACAGATGATATTTTGTGACTTTGGGTCACCAGAGGTTTGGCACCTCAGCGTCTCGTCCCAGTGGCTTAGCACCACAGTGGGTTGGCCCCACGGTTGATATTACGGGATTGACGCCAGTGATTTGGTATCACACGATGGGTTGGCCCCATCATTTGATTCGTGACTGCGGTCACCAGTGATTTGGTATCACACTTGTGTCTTTGGGACACCAGAGGTTGGGCACCTCATTGCGACTCGTCCCTGTGGTTTGACACCACCGTGGGTTGGCCCCACTTATGAGATACGGGATTGTCGCCAGTGATTTGGTATCACACGTGGGTTGGCCCACAGATGGTTTATTCGTGACTTTGGGTCACCAGTGGTTTGGCACCACATTGATGGATATCGTGACTTTGGGTCACCAGTGGTTTGGCACCACCAGTGGTTTGGTACCACACGGGGTAGAAAGGTGTTATGGATGGATAGGATCGGGTGCATTAATTGTATTGCTATGATATGATGTGTGTTAGCATGTTGCATTACCGGGAGGGGGATTTATGCACTGAGTCTTGCGACTCAGCTTCTCCTTTGACATTTCACGTGACACTTAGTTGCGGACATGGAGCCGGGATGGACTCGAGGTGCTCATGCCATGAATAAATACAGATTTGCTCTGACTTTTTAAAGCTTGGTACTTTATTTTATCTATTTCTGTTTGGGTTTTATTTGGATTGTAAAAGGCCTTTTAAATTCAGGTTTTTGTTATTTACATGCTTGTATTGGATTTTAAAAAATGCCTTAACAAATTAATGGGTAAAATTTGGCTAAAACTTGGAAAGATAAGGTTTTCAAACTGCAAAGCGAAATGTTTTAACTTTTACCATCGGGTATCACAACTGTAATTTAAGATGAATGAAACTCAAATCTTTGCCAAACTTGGATGCATTCTCTCACTAAGTCAAAATGTTTTTAAGCGATTACTTGGGTTTCTAAATGAGATAAACTTGTTTTACTTACATATCTGATTAAGTTTTCAAAATTTTCGGATTTCCAAATGCACCATCGGTTTTTAAACAATCATGCCCAAGATTTCTACAAGTACAAAATATAGCAAAGTGTTTTTATCAAAACTTTTAAGCAGAAACCTATCCTCTCAAATACATTTTTCCCCGTAACATACCAGATTCGGTCGTGGTGTATGGACCGAGTTTGGGGTGTTACAGTCAATGTGGAAGCTAGGTGGGGTGGGGTTCGAATCCCACATGCTACAAAAGGAGTTTATATTTTTTGTGCTCAAGAAAGGAGGAAACTGATTGGAGACCAAACTCTACAGGAGAGAGGGAAGACTTGGTCAAGTTGTTTGAATGGGTGATGGAGAGGAAGTTGGGGAGTAAATCGAGGAGAGAATCGGGGGATTTGAGAGTGTGGGGGTGGAATTTTGGCTAGAGGTTGGTATAGTGAAGCAAATTCGGCATTTGGGTAGGTAGCAAGAAAGTAAAACAAAACCATTTTGGTGTTTGTGCCGAAATTCTCTAGTGCATCTTAGTTTTTTTTCTTTTGCATTTTCGGCATTTGCTACTCAAGGATTTCGGGTATCTTGTGGTCATTTTTTTTTCTTTGCTCAGCATTTCGAACCTTTTGTTGCCTTTCTCCTTGCCGAAACCCCAATTCCCCAATTGACTCTTCTCTTTTCTTTGCAAACACTTTCTCTTTCTTTTGTGATTGCCAAAATACCAGTAGCTGAATTCTCTTCTAACCATTTTTCTTCTTTTAGCCGAACCTCTCCTACATCTATCAATTCGACATGTGTTTCTTTGGTTAATTTTCATTTCGGTATAGCCTTCATAAGCGAATCTACTCTTACCTTTCATTGGAATCGGTTCTTTTTCATTTGTCATTAGCCGAATGCTAGTTGCCGCAAGTGGGGAGTTCTTTTGACCGTTGAATCCATCTTGTTTATTCGAGTCATCAGTAATCACAAGGTAATGGTAATTTTTTCTCTATTTTCTTTTCTTTTCGTTCTTATGTTTCACCTAGCCGAAGTGGCTACTCCTTTTTCTTCTAGTTCTCGACTAATTCCTTCTTTTCTTCTCTCAACATGGAATGCTTACTTCAGTTTAACCCCATAGCCGAATCTGTCTTTATTTAGTTTCTCTTTGATCAAGGCCGAATCAGCTCATTGTTGCTATTTGGAATCCTCCTTGTGTGGTAATAGTCGAATCCTCTAAGGCTCTCTAGGTGCAAACCACTTCGTGATCTTCTTCAATTGTTGGTAAGTTTCTATGGCCGAATAAAGGGAGTAGATGATTGTTCTTCATTTTAAGTTCATTCAGGTCGAAAGGCCATTCCTCTGTTAGTCTTGAAACTACATCGCTAACTCGTGTTCTTCTTTAGGGGCGTAATTTCGAGGGAATAAACTGAACTTTCAGGCATAGCAAGGACTTCATGTCGTTGTTGGTGATTCGGAGAGGGTCGTGGTTCGTATTCCAAATCAGGTGTGTAATCTCACACCCACTTCAATGGTTGTTTGTGATGATCTGTGAAATGACCAAAAGCCGAAAAGCTTGAAATGGTGACTAGTCTAGCGTGCGAACGCTCGTCGTGTAACACGCCTTACCCGTATACTATGCTGGAACCGGGTACGAGGCATTACCAGACTTAACAATACATTCTACCAAATCCCGAGCCACAAAATTTCACTTATAATTTAAACTTTAACAAACACATGCATACACAAGCATTATAACTCCATGACCAATATGAGCCACAACTCGTGGCTAAATACAGAATAATCCTTATTACCGTTATTAAGCAATACGTTTAATCAAATTAATTAACACATATACAAAATGACTTAGTCAAGCCCCTATACATGCCATAACTTAAATCATTTATAAATAAAGATACCCATAGATAGCTTGATAGTGTGAAGCGATCTCGACGACCTTCAGCCTGAGCTTGTTTAATAGGACTCTGAAACATGGGAAAGAAAAGGGGGTAAGCTTATAAAGCTGAGTAAGTTCACATGTAAAAATAATAAGCATTAGCAATGAATTTAGCTTACTACTAAGCTATCATAACTTGCATAAATAATGCTAAGTTCTTACTTTCTCAACTTACTCATTTGTAGCCTTACCAAAGCCTCAACGAGACAAATCCTCACAACAAGTTCTCTAATTGATACAATCGTTAAATCACATGCTTATACTTTATTACTCATGTTCACATTAATCTGTCTACTTCAATTGCTGTCACTAAATTATTTATTTCTTGAACTACAAAGCTTCAAATTACAAACCGCTAATTTTCCTGAAACTAGACTCAAATATCTTCATACCATAAAATTTCTAGAATTTTTGGTCTTGCCAATTAGTACAGTTTATTCATTAAAATTTCCCTTGTTTCACTGTTTGACTATTCTGACCTCTCTTCACTACGAATCAATTATCTCCTTGTACAGAATTCAAATGACCTTATTGTTTAGTTTATTTGAAACTAGACTCATTCAAAATTTCAGGAATATAAATTATATCACATAATTATTTTTGTACAATTTTTAATAATTTTTCCAAGACAGAATAGGGGATCACATAGTCATTCTGAACTAGTCTCACAAAAATTTAAATATCTCAAATTATACAAATCCTTTGTTTGCTCTGTTTCTTTTATATGAAAATAGACTCAATAAGCTTTAAATAAATATCTCATCCAACTTATAATTCAATTTTTACTATTTTTTTTTGTGATTTTCCAAATTCACGTAACTACTGCTGTCCAAAACAGTTTTATTTGTAAATTTTTGCTCTCACTCACTTTAGTTGTATTCATTACTTACCTATAACAATCTTTCCAATTTCCGATTACATATCTAGCATATTGCTCATATGTTACACATGCATATACCTACACTTATCACTACAAGCTACACATAATTTCAGTTAATCGATTTTCCCGGTGAACTCATCGGTAACCTTACCAAAGGCTCAGAATACAAAGGGCACCTTACTTAATAGCTTGCGTACATACCTGCAACATTCTCACTTAACACATGAGTACTCTTTCATAATATAGGCATATTGCCAATCATGTCATAAAGTGTCACAAGCATAACTGAAAACTCATCACTTACTTAATACTTGATAATCTCAATTACTTACAATCTCTATTAAATAAGTCTTAAATGCATACCTGTACTCTTTCTTCATGTTCTCACCTTGTCATTTCTTTGACTTACTCTTTGGACTACCCGGAAACGTTTTCCTTTTTGAACTTACCATTGCCATGTCTTGAGATGGTCTTACGTGGTATCCTTGCCTTATGAACTCACCAATGCCATGCCTTGGCATGGTCATACATGGGACCTTTGCCTTATGGTAACTTATCAATGCCATGTCTTGACATGGTCTTACATGATTTCCTTGCCTTATAGAACTTATCAATGCCATGCCTTGGCATGGTCTTACATGATATCCTTATCTTACCAAATTCCATGTTCCAAACATGGTCTTACATGGTATCCTTGTCTTACCAAATGCCATGTTCCGAACATGGTCTTACATGGTATCCTTGTCTTAGTGCCAATGCCACATCTTGATGTGGTCTTACATGGAGTCCTTAATCAATGTCGATGCCATGTCTTGACATGGTCTTACACGGGATCCTTGCCTTACCAATGCCATGTCTTGACATGGTCTTACATGGTATCATTAACCGTCAATTCCTCCTTAAATGCCATGTTATGAACATGGACTTTTTCGTCAACTCTTCCTTAATTGCCATGGTATAGCCATGGACTTTGAGATATCAATGCCTTGTCAAGTCATAGCTGAAACATATTTGCTCTGTAACATCCTTAAATCGGGGTTCTGCATTTTGCTTGTGTGCATGTGATGTTATGTCTATTATGTTCATTTAACATGTTTTGGGGTCTAGTTATAACCCTAGGTTAGGCTTGAGTTGGGGTTGCGAATTTTTGTTTCAGCATATAAGGAAATGAAACTAAGGGAGTTAGGGGTCAAGAGATTTTATTGGGGAATTTTGTCACAAGAAATTAAGTGGTTTTGACCACACAGGGTAGCTAAAGGAGATTGGATGGATAGGTTATGGGGTGCATGATTTGCATGTTTGCTGATAATCTGTGTAAGTACATGAACTATCGGGTTGGGGATTTATACACTGAGTCTCGATGACTCACCCCTTCCCTTACATTTTGCAGATGAGACATAGATTGCGGATATGGAGCCGAGGAGGACTCGAGGTGGCCATGCATCCCAGTTTTGGTTTTGGGCTTCAAACTTCTATTTCGTCTTTATTAGCTTTCTTTTAATTTGTTTTTTTCGGTTTTGTAATAAGGCCGCTAGTATTATTTTGGGTTTTAATTACTTACTTTTACTTTGATTAAATTACTCATAAATTGGGTTATAGACTTGTTAAATTAACCGGTAAAAAGCATGTTTTCAAAACTATAACTCTTTCGGGTTTTAAAAATGCTACCATCGGGTAACAGAGTTCACAAAACAATGAGGTAACTTGAATGCTTTTATAACTAAAATTTTCAAACAACTTCAAAAGCAAATGGTTTTAACTTGATGATACTCGACACACTCCGTTTTTAATAAAAAACTAAACATTTTTCTAAAATTTGCAGAATCAAGTGAATTTTTCTAGCATAAGTTTAAAACAACCTTTACAACATTTAAACAACTTTTTAAACAATCAAAGAGTCTCTTGGGAAACTTTTCGACACATTTGTGTTTTCAAGCGGTTTTCACTCCGTAACATGCCAGATTCGGTCGTGGTGTGTTGACCGGGTTTGGGGTGTTACAATTGTGATATCAGAGCCAGGTTCAACAACTCGGCTGTGGGCCCGAGGCCCAAAAATGTTTTGGAAAAAAATTATTATGAAAGGTTTTTATGGGAAAAAGAATAGTGGTGAAGGCATGGCACCGAGTCTCCGGCATCAATCCGCCCAAGTAAGTACCCCAAACTGTCGTTTTTGGTTGATATGAGTATATGATTATGATGATGATGGCATGATGAATAGTAGTAGGAACTACTTTAGAGACATGACCTATAGGATGATGTGTACTCGCGAAACAACCCCGTATTAAAACTTTTTCATAAGACTGTGCTTTAAAAGACAGTGGAATAAAAGTCTAACGCATAAAACTTCTAATCAGCTTGAATATATCGGTAGGTATGAGTGCACGTGGACGTGGGCGTAACACTCGTGGACGAGGTAGGGGTAGGATGACGGTCTTAGAACCGGCAGGGTCTGGTAATGGATCGGAAAATGAGGTACCACCGCCACCAGCTGTGGGCGCGGAATATCAGGATCAGACGGGTGGAAATGACGCAGTGTCGCAGGCTGTACTGCGGGTATTAGAAAGGGTTGCGAGTGCAGGCGTTGGAACTGGAGCTCGGAAATCTGTGACCGAGCGACTCAAGGCTAATGGTGCGGAGGTATTTAGAGGGGTATCGGGTGTGGCACCTAGTGCGGCAGAGTATTGGTTAGAGGCGACGGAACGCATCATGGATGACCTGGATTTTTCAGCTAAGGAGAAGCTGAAAGGGATAGTATCTCTGCTGAGAGATGAGTCATATCAGTGGTGGCTCACAGTTAGGGACGGAGCGATGGCGGATGATCTCACTTGGGAATTCTTTAGGACAGCCTATCAGAGGAAATACATAGGGGCTAGTTATGTAGATGCGAAGCGCAGAGCTTTCTTGAACTTGGTCTAGGGCAATAAGACGGTAGCGGAATATGAGGCAGAATTTATTCGGTTGAGTCGGTATGTACGGGGTATTGTGGGCACAGAGCATGAGCGCTATGTCAGATTTGAGGATGGGCTGAGAGACGAGCTGCGGATGATAATTGTTCCACAGCAGGAACGAGAGTTTGCCGTTCTAGTGGAGAAATCTAAGGTTGCTGAAGGGGTAAAACAGTCGGTAAGGTGGAATCAGGATAGGGGTTGGAATAAAAGGAGTTCTAGATCATCTGGGTTTTCTGGGAATCAGCAGAAGAGGGTTAGGTATAGTGGGCCGAATCAAGCTGCTAGGCCTGCTGCTGCTAATACTCAGTGGCCGCCACGGTGTGCTCGGTGTGGAAAGTCTCACACAGGAGAGTGTCGGACTGGTAACAGGGGATGCTTTGAGTGTGGATCGTTGAGGCATCGAGTTAGGGATTGTCCTCAGAGATCTGCTAGGCTGCAGTCTGAGGATCAAAGTCGTGCACAATTCAGGAGGGATAATCAGCAGCCATAGAGGGGTCGTGGTTCAGACAGAGGAGGTAATGGCTCTGGTAGAGGTCGTGGAGCACCGGGCAGGGGTACAGGTGGTACAAAGGCGAGACAGCCTGGGTTGGTTTACGCTGCGAGGCGTCGAGAGGAGGGAGACGCACCGGATGTCATAACCAGTACGTTTTTAATTTTTGGAGTACCTTATAATACTTTAATTGATGTGGGTTCGACGCACTCGTATATTGCTAGTAGTATAGTGGAAACTCTGAACTTAGACTCTGAGACTACTTCTAGGAAGATGACTGTGATAAGCCCTCTAGGTTACTCTGTAGAAGTAAGTAAACTATATAGGGAGGTACCCCTAGAACTTCAAGGGGTCGCGTTTGTGGCTGATTTGATGGAACTTCCGTTTGGGGAGTTTGATCTGATTCTCGGGATGGATTGGCTAGTTAAGTATCAGGCTAGCTTGGACTGTGCAGCTAAGCGCATGGTGTTAAAGACCATGGAAGGTGAGGAAGTGGTGATGATAGGTAATAGGAGAGATTACTTATCTAGTGTGGTATCTACACTGAAGGCTGAGAAATTGGTTAGGAAGGGTTGTGAAGCATTTCTGGTGCATGTCTGTGCCTTGGAAGCAAAGGATGCAGCTGTGAAGAATGTTCGCACTGTAGAGGAATTTGCTGATGTTTTTCCAGAGGAACTCCCGGGTATACCTCCTGACCGCGAGGTTGAGTTCGGTATAGACTTGTTATCGGGAACCGCGCCAGTATCTATTGCTCCATATAGGATGGCGCCGAAAGAATTAGTGGAGTTAAAGGCTCAGATTCAGAAATTGTTGGACAGAGGTTTCATCCGGCCGAGTGTTATCACCGTGGGGAGCTCCAGTGCTTTTTGTCAAGAAGAAGGATAGAACAATGCGGATGTGTATAGACTACCGCCAGCTAAACAAGTTAACAATAAAGAACAAGTATCCGTTGCCCCGGATTGACGACTTGTTTGACCAACTCAAGGGTGCATCGGTTTTCTCTAAGATTGACCTTAGGTCTGGGTACCATCAGCTCAAAATGAAGGAGGCTGATATTCATAAGACGGCATTCCGTACTCGGTATGGGCACTACGAGTTTCTGGTAATGCCTTTCGGTTTGACCAATGCAGCGACAGCATTCATGGACATGATGAATCGGGTGTTTCAGCCATATTTGGATCGGTTCATCGTAGTGTTTATAGATGACATTTTGGTGTACTCGAAGTCTGAGGAGGAGCATGACGCACATCTTCGAGTGGTTCTACAGGTTTTGAGGGAAAAGCAGTTGTACGCCAAGTTTAGCAGGTGCGAGTTCTGGCTTAAAGAGGTAACTTTCTTGGGTCATGTTGTATCAGCTGAGGGAATTAGGGTGGATCCTCGTAAGATTGAGGCGGTATTGGATTGGAAACCACCTAAGTCGGTTGCGGAGATTCGAAGTTTTCTGGGTTTGGCAGGATACTACAGGAGATTCGTAGAAGGGTTTTCTTTAATTTCAGCGCCGTTGACTAAGCTGTTGAGAAAAGGGTTTCCGTTTGTGTGGGCTTAGAAACAAAAAGAGAGTTTTGATAAGTTGAAGAAGATTCTGACTGAAGCTCCAGTCTTGATTCAACCTGAGGCAGGTAAGGAATTCACTGTTTACTGTGGTGCATCGCATACTGGCTTAGGGTGTGTGCTGATGCAAGATAGAAAAGTGGTCACTTATGTATCGCGACAGTTGAGGCCGCATAAGGGTAACTATCCGACTCACGACTTAGAATTAGCTGCAGTGGTTTTCGCCTTAAAGATTTGGAGGCATTACTTGTATGGGGAGAAGTCAATAGTGTATACGGATCATAAGAGTCGGAAGTACCTCTTAACTCAGAAGGATTTAAATATGAGGCAGCGAAGGTGGGTCGAATTGTTGAAAGATTACGACTGTTCAATTGAGTACCATCCGGGTAAGGCTAACATAGTAGCTGATGCGTTGAGTCGTAAGGTGGTAGCGGACTTGCGAGCGATGTTTGCTCACCTAAGTCTTTTTGATGATGGGAGTCTCCTGGCAGAGTTGTAGGTAAAGCCATCTTGGATTGATCAAGTTAAGGAGAGTCAGTTAACGGATGAGGTTTTAAGTGCTCGGAGGTTGCAAGTGCAGAATGGTGAGTCGAAAGGGTTTAGCTTGAGCAGTGAAGGAGTACTGTGTTTTCAGGGGAAAGTATGCATGCCTAAGGATGTGGAGTTGAGACAGCGGATTCTTCAGGAAGCTCATAGCAGCCCATACGCTATGCATCCTGGAGGCAGTAAGATGTATAGTGATTTAAGGGAACAGTTCTGGTGGCCAGGTCTTAAGCGGGAAGTAACAGAGTTTGTGGGCAAGTGTTTGACGTGCCAACAAGTTAAAGCTGAGCATCAGTTGCCGTCAGGGCTGTTGCAGCCGAAAAAGATCCCACAGTGGAAGTGGGAAAGGATTACGATGGATTTCGTTAGTGGACTTCCTCTTACTCCTAGTAAGAAGGACTCAGTATGGGTAATAGTGGATCGTCTGACTAAATCGGCTCATTTCATACCGGTAAGGGTGGATTATTCGCTTCAAAAGTTAGCCAAGCTGTATGTGGCAGAGGTTATAAGTTTGCATGGGGTGCTAGTATCAATTATTTCGGATAGGGATCCCAGGTTTACGTCGAGGTTCTGGAAAGCTTTGCACTAGACTTTGGGTACAAGGTTGGATTTCAGCACGGCTTTCCACCCGCAGTCTGATGGACAGTCCTAAAGGGTAATCCAAATTCTGGAGGATATGTTAAGGGGTTGTGTTCTGGATTTCGGTGGTAGTTGGGAGGAGTACCTACCTTTGGCAGAGTTCGCTTATAACAATAGTTATCAAGCGAGTATTCAGATGGCACCATATGAGGCACTATATGGACGGAAATGTCGTACTCCTACACGTTGGACAGAACTGGGTGAACGACAGATGTTGGGTCTAGAGTTAGTGGCAGAAACAGAAGGCAAGGTTAAGGTGATTCGGGCTCGTCTTAAGGAAGCGTCGGACAGGCAAAAATCATACGCCGATCTTAAGCGCAGGGATATTGAGTATGCAGTGGGTGATAAGGTTTTTCTGAAGGTTTCACCTTGGAAGAAAGTGTTGAGATTTGGTCGGAAGGGCAAGCTAAGCCCTAGGTTCATCGAGCCTTATACGGTGTTGAAGCGAGTGGGACCGGTAGCTTATCAGCTCGAGTTACCAGCAGAGTTGAGTCAGATCCACGACATCTTTCATGTTTCAATGCTTAGGCGATATCGATCGGATCTGTAGCATGTTGTACCAGTTGGGGAGATAGAGGTGAGTCCTGATTTGTCTTTCGAGGAGGAGCCGGTACGGATCTTGGATCGGGATGTCAAGGTCCTGCGGCAGAAGTCAGTTCCTTTGGTGAAAGTGTTATGGTGAAACCATGGCACGGAGGAGGCCACGTGGGAACCAGAAGATGTGATGCGGCAGCAATACCCTCAACTCTTCTGACCAGGTGATTTTGAGGTCGAAATTATTTTAAGGGGGTAGAACTGTAACATCCTTAAATCGGGGTTCTGCATTTTGCTTGTGTGCATTTGATGTTATGTCTATTATGTTCATTTAACATGTTTTGGGGTCTAGTTATAACCCTAGGTTAGGCTTGAGTTGGGGTTACGAATTTTTGTTTCAGCATATAAGGAAATGGAACTAAGAGAGTTAGGGGTCAAGAGATTTTATTGGGGAATTTTGTCACAAGAAATTAAGTGGGAAAGTGGCTAGGGGGCGCCACTTAAACACCAAGGGGATGACGCCACATTCAGGTTGGGAGTGCCTGTGTTTGAGCTGCAGGAATGGCACTCCCTGCTAATTCTTTTTTGACGCCACAAGCTAGAGAGGTGTGCTCAGGTGGGACTCCTTTGAATGGATGAAGAGGAGGGATTTGAGGAGTTTGACCTGTTCAAACAGGTTTGAATTAATGGAGGGGAGCAAATGTAGGAGTTTGAATATTTTCAAACTCATTTGAGGTGTTGGCTGAATTTTGGGCATTGGGGGAGTAGGTGGAATCGGTTTTTGGGAGCCTTGGGGGGTGGCCGAATGGTGTTTTGGCTAGCTTGGAGGGTCTTACTTCATTTGGCCAAAATTGGTATTGCTATTTTGGGTGAGAACCGAAACTTACCTTGTTCTCTTTTATTCTTCTTTTGCTTAAGGCCGAAGCTAGCAAACCATACCCCCATTCGGCATCTTTTCTCTTATTCTCTCAAAACCCTTTGTGTGTTGAAATCCCTTTTCATTCACCCTTGCCGAAACCTTCTTCTTCATTGTTTTCTTCTTCTTCACTTATTCTTGCTCAAGCCGAAACCTACACCACTTTTGTGTCGACATCTTCTCTTCTACCAAGTCTTTTGTGCCGAAAGTTTTCTTTCTCTTTGCCGAACCCCTTCTTGTCCATTGTACCTTCTTCTTTCATTCGTATCACTGCAAAAGCCGAACCCTTGGTGTTGTTCTGTTCTTGGCCGAGTACTCTTAGGGGACTTTCTTTCTCTTTGTGCGATTACTCCTCATCATCTCAAGTGCCGACAGTTATCTCTTCTTTGGGTTCTCTTTGCCGAATCCCAAACTTAGGAGTGGTAAGCCCTTGTTATTCCATTTTTTTATTATTTCTCTCTTTTCTTCCGGGATTTAAGCCATGGCCGAATGGCCTATGGATTATAAGAGCTGTGATGGAACCGATTTCAGGGAAGGCTATAGCCGTTTACAGTGGGTCTTCGGAATTTTGGGCTAAAGCGAGTTAGCAGTGTGGGGCCGATTGCAAAGGAGATTGTTGTGTGGCTTTGGGATTTGGTAGGAAACCAAATTGGCATTAAGTGAGGGCATACGTTTCGGGTTTTCGTAGCATCGCGTAGTTTCGGGATTTCGCGTTAGATCTGCATATAGTCAGGTGTGTAAACTCTTACACACTTTTTTAGTTTAACGATGCTTTTTGTGTTACTGTATAACCTTTGTGTTAGCAACTTTGCCTTGTAGGCACAAGCTTGGACTCCGGGTAAGTCTACTATTACGTGATTTACGGTGTATGCTTATATATGTCATCATGTGCTGTTAGATGCTATGTTACACATAAATGCATGATATATGAGATTATGACACTTGTGATATGAGCATGATGATGGGTTGATGAGAGGAGGGGGATGATATATTTGGACTGTCACCAGTGGTTTTGACCACAAGATGGGTTGGCCCCATCAGTTGATTCGTGACTACGGTCACCAGTGGTTTTGACCACACTATTGATGAGATTTGTGACTAGTCCCAGTGGTTTTGACCACCAGTGGTTTTGACCACACTTGTGATAATTGTGACTTCGGTCACCAGTGGTTTTGACCACATATTGATATTGTGACTCGTCCCAGTGGTTTGGTACCACAGTGGGTTGACCCCACATGATATATTATGGGATTGTCATCAGTGGTTTTGACCACACGATGGGTTGGCCCAATCACTTGATATTTGTGACTTCGGTCACCAGTGGTTTTGACCACACAGGGTAGCTAAAGGAGATTGGATGGATAGGTTATGGGGTGCATGATTTGCATGTTTGCTGATAATCTGTGTAAGTGCATGAACTATCGGATTGGGGATTTATACACTGAGCTCGGTGACTCACCCCTTCCCTTACATTTTGCAGATGAGACATAGATTGCGGATATGGAGCCGAGGAGGACTCGAGGTGGCCATGCATCCCAATTTTGGTTTTGGGCTTCAAACTTCTATTTCGTCTTTATTAGCTTTCTTTTAATTTGTTTTTTTCGGTTTTGTAATAAGGCTGTTAGTATTATTTTGGGTTTTAATTACTTACTTTTACTTTGATTAAATTACTCATAAATTGGGTTATAGACTTGTTAAATTAACCGGTAAAAAGCATGTTTTCAAAACTATAGCTCTTTTGGGTTTTAAAAACGCTACCATCGGGTAACAGAGTTCACAAAACAATGAGGTAACTTGAATGCTTTTATAACTAAAATTTTCAAACAACTTCAAAAGCAAATGGTTTTAACTTGATGATACTCGACACACTCTGTTTTTAATAAAAAACTAAACATTTTTCTAAAATTTGCAGAATCAAGTGAATTTTTCTAGCATAAGTTTAAAACAACCTTTACAACACTTAAACAACTTTTTAAACGATCAAAGAGTCTCTTGGGAAAATTTTCGACACATTTGTGTTTTCAAGCGGTTTTCACTCCGTAACATGCCAGATTCGGTCGTGGTGTGTTGACCGGGTTTGGGGTGTTACATGCTCAAATTCTCAAGGTTAGTCGAATAACTCAATAATAACATTACTAATAACAATAATTGCATAATAATAAAATGCTACTCAACTTACATACTTACATTCTAAATCTCATCATGTCATCAACTTAACTTATTCTCATCAAACTATGCTAGTCAATACTTTCTTGTTATCATACAAAGCCATAATACAAAATATGGTCTAACATATAAATTATACAAGTTCTTTTTCCAATATCGAATTATTATCGAACATTAATCATTATATCTGAAACTCAATACTATAGTATTTATGGCCAAAATATCAATTTATCATTCAAATATGCATAATTAAATGCTTATTAAACATATGAACTTACCTCGATACCAAAACGGTAATTTTACCAACTTTCCCGATTTTTGATTTTCCTCCCGTTCTAGGTCCAAATCTCATTTTTCGGGGTCTAATACATCACATTTCACTTATTTAATTAATGTACTACTCAAAACAGTCCCTAACTCAAACTTTGGCAAAATTGCAATTTTGCCCCTAAACTTTTGCATAATTATGATTTTGCCCCTAGGCTCGAAAATTAAACTTCATCCCTTATTCTTATGTTTTATAACATGCTAATCATTTTTCCCTTCTATGGCAACATCAAATTCTTACTCTAACATGCACTTATGTACATTAGGTATTTTTGCCTATTATGTCGTTTTACTCGTTTTCACTTAAAATCGCTTAGTAAAAGTTGTTTAACATAATTATAAGCTTCATGTTCTGCCATAAAACATTAAAATAAATAAATTTCACCTATGGGTATTTTTCCAAATATGAACCCTAGGTTAAATTATTGCTAGAATAAGCTAAATCAAGTTACCGGGACTCCAAAAATGTAAAGAACATGAAAAACGGGGCTAGAATGGACTTACCATGAAGCTTGGAAAGCTTGAAAACCCTATCCATGGCTTCCCACATGTTAAATTCGGCCTAAGCTTGAAGATGGACAAATTTGGCGTTTAAATTTTGTTTTTAATTCATTTAATTCACTAAATTACCAAAATGCCCCTTAAAAAAATCTTTTGAAACATACCCATCCATGTCCATTTTTGTCCACCAACTTAACCAAAGGCCTAATTATCATTTAAGGACCTCCACTTTAAAATTTCATAACAATTGGACACCTCTAACATGTAGAACTCAACTTTTGCACTTTTTACAATTTAGTCCTTTTGACTAAATTGAGTGCCTAAACGTCAAAATTTTCGAATGAGATTTTCATGAAATCATTCTGTGAAATTTTATACCATAAAAAATAGAAATAAAATAAATTTCTCAACATCAGATTTGTGGTCCCGAAACCACTGTTCTGACTAAGCCTAAAATCGGGCTGTTACACGTCGTGGTAAATCAAGATATGAACCGTGACGCTAAGTCATTGAGAGTGTCACGAACACTCTCGTGATACTGAGGCTGTAACGGGCCTAATCGGGCCGAATCGGGCTAAATGGGCCTAACGGGCTAACTGACCCACTTGGGCAAAACTGATGGATTTGTAACAAATGATAGGCCCGGATGTGAATTCTGAAAACCTGAGATTGAACTGGTGCGTAATGGGCCCCACGTGCGTGTGGGCCCCATTGGGCCTAAGATGGACATTAGGCCCATTAACTCTATAGTGGCTTAAAAAGAGTTCTGTGTCGCTCGAGGCGACAGTAGGCCTTCAGGAAAGGCCGCTGACCCTTGGAGGGTAAGTTACTTAAATACCCTTGGGTTGTGAAATTACCAAAATACTATTGGAGGGTAAGTTACTAAAATACCCATGGGTTGCGAAATTACCAAAATACCCTTGGAGGGTAAATTACTGATATACTCCCGGGTTACGAAATTACCAAAATACCCTCGATGGGTTGAATGACCGTTTTACCCTCAGTGTTGTTAAGTAACGATTGTATGTTTACATTACACTTGTATATGTTGATATGTATATTGCATTTTATCATGTTGCATGGGGCGGGTTAATGATTGAAGAGCGGTGTAGCCTAGTGGCATAGCCACAATATATTTATATATATACATAATTATGACTCTGGTGGCTCAGCCACAAATATTGTGATTAGTAGCTTGTTTGCATTATTGGTGTGATTGGCGGGGTGGGTTGACTTGATCCCCACAGGTGTGATTGGCTGGTACGGGGGTGTGTTGGTTAGATTGGGTTGGGCTGCATTACTTCATTTTCACTACCATGGTTACAGGGCTTAGGCCCAAATTGATGCCTTATGGGCTCGAGCCCAGTTAATGTCATTTGAGGGATTACACACTGAGTTCTCGTAACTCACCCCTTCACTTTAACCTCGCAGGTAATCCCTGGCAATAGAGGATTTGGAGCCGTGGAGGACTCAGTGGTGGCCATACAACCAAGATTTCTCTCAAACTTTAGGAAATTCAGTTTTTACTTTATCATTAGGATTATTTATTTTGGGTTGATATTTTGTAATAAGGCCATTAGTATATTTGTTTCTTTTAACCTTTCAATTATAACTGTTAAACTTATAAAAAATGGGGTTTTCATAAAACATTAACAATTATTTTCTAAAATATCACGTTACTACAAATATTTCAAATAAAAAAATTTGGTTTTCATAACAAAGGTGGTTTTCAAGCTAATTACAACTTTTATAGAAATGGACACTGAGCAAACCGGGTTTTTTATAAACAACCAACATAACTCGGGGTTTTCAAAAGTGATGCAAACATTTTCAACGAACGCTTAGCTTTTAAACAAGCCTTCTATGTGACATGCTAGATCCAGTCATAACGTCTAAGTCGGGTTTGGGGTGTTACATTTAGTGGTATCAGAGCCCGGTTGGAAAACTCGGCTGTGGAATGGGTTTGAAACCTTTCCAAATTTGGTTTGAAATATGATCGAAAAAATATGTCTTTATTGGAAGTATGGCACCACGAGTTTCTGGCACCAATTCCGTAAGTTCCCTTATTTTATGATTGTTGATATGATAATGATATGACTGTAGTAAGAAAACTGTAAGAGTTAGTAGTAGTACACTGAAACTTCTAGCTCTAGGAGTTAAGACTATAGAGACTAAGACATTAGGAAAATAGATTCGTGAAAACAACTCTTATATCTGTTTTCCATAAAATATTTGTTAATCAATATTGGAACCATATATTGATTCATAAAAATTCTTAATCAAATTAACTCGACTTAGTAGTATGAGTACGAAAGGACGTGGACATGGTACATACTGTCGTGGTAGAGGCCGTGGTGCTGAGGTTGGATCCTCAGAATCAGGGCATGTGCTAGAAGGCGAAGTGCCAGCATCGCCAGTGGCGGAAGAAGGGTTTCAAGAATGAACTGGAGGGAACGACGCTCTGTCCCAAGCTATGCTGCAAGTTTTGGAATGGGTCGCTGGGGCAAGTACTGGGTCGGTAGCACGTGGGTCTATTTCTGAGCAACTCAGGTCGAATGGGGCCGAAGTTTTCAGGGGCATTTCTGGTGTAGCCTCGAATGCAGCTGAATACTGGCTTGAGGCTGTGGAAAGAATTATGGATGATTTAGATTGCACAGCTAAGCAAAAACTGAAAGGGGTGGTGTCATTACTGAGTGGAGACCAAACTCTGCAGGAGAGATGGAAGACTTGGTCAAGTTGTTTCAATGGGTGATAGAGAGGAAGTTGGGGCGCAAATCGAGGAGAGAATCGGGGGATTTGAGAGTGTGGGAGTGATTGGCCAAATGTGGAGCGTGTGGGGGTGGAATTTCGGTTAGAGGTTGGTATAGTGAAGCAAATCCGGCAATTGGGTAGGTAGCAAGAAAGTAAACCGAAACCATTTTGGTGTTTGTGCCGAAATTCTCTAGTGTATCTTAGTTTTTTTTTTTTGCATTTTCGGCATTTGCTACTTAAGTATTTCGGGTATCTTGTTTGTCATTTTTTTTCTTTGCTCAGCATTTCGAACCTTTTGTTGCCTTTCTCCTTGCCGAAACCCCAACTCCCCAATTGACTCTTCTCTTTTCTTTGCAAACACTTTCTCTTTCTTTTGTGATTGCCAAAATACCAATAGCCGAATACTCTTCTAACCATTTTTCTTCTTTTAACCGAACCTCTCCTACATCTATCAATTCGACTTGTGTTTATTTGGTTAATTTTCATTTCGGTATAGCCTTCATAAGCGAATCTCCTCTTACCCTTCATTGGAATCGGTTCTTTTTCTTTTGTCATTAGCCGAATGCTAGTAGCCGCAAGTGGGGTGTTCTTTTGACCGTCGAATCCATCTTGTTTATTCGAGTCGTCAGTAATCGCAAGGTAATGGTAATTCTTTCTCTATTTTCTTTTCTTTTCGTTCTTATGTTTGACCTAGCCGAAGTGGCTACTCTTTTTTCTTCTAGTTCTCGACTAATTCCTTCTTTTCTTCTCTCGACATGGAATGCTTACTTCGGTTTAACCCCATAGCCAAATCTGTCTCTATTCAGTTTCTCTTTGCTCAAGGCTGAATCAGCTCATTGTTGCTATTTGGAGTCCTCCTTGTGTGGTAATAGTCGAATCCTCTAAGGCACTCTAGGTGCAAACCGCTTCGTGATCGTCTTCAATTGTTGGTAAATTTCTATGGCCGAATAAAGGGAGTAGATGATCGTTCTTCATTTTAAGTTCATTCAGGCCGAAAGGCCATTCCTCTGTTAATCTTGAAACAACGTCGCTAACTCGTGTTCTTCTTTAGGGGCATAATTTCGAGGGAATAAACCGAACTTTCTGGCATAGCAAGGAGTTACTGTCGTTGTTGGTGATTCGGAGAAGGTCGTGGTTCGTATTCAAAATCACGTGTGTAATCTCACACCCACTTCAATGGTTGTTTGTGATGATTTGTGAAACGACCAAAAGCAGAAAAGCCAGAAATGGTGACTACTCGAGCGTGCGAATGCTCATCATGCTAAATCAAGATACGAACCGTGACGCTAAGTCGTTGATAGTGTCACGAACACTCTCGCGATACTGAGGCTGTAACGGCCTTAATCGGGCCGTATCGGGCTAAATGGGCCTAACGGGCTAACCGACCCACTTGGGCAAAACTGATGGATTTGTAACAAATGATAGGCCCGGATGTGAATTCTGTAAACCCGAGACCGAACTCGTGCGTAATGGGCCACACGTTCGTGTGGGCCCCACTGGGCCTAAGATGGACTTTAGGCCCATTAACTCTGTAGTGGCTAAAAAAGAGTTCTGTGTCGCTCGAGGCGACAGTAGGCCTTCGGAAAGGCCGCTGAACATGTAAATTACCAAAATACCCTTGGAGGGTAAGTTACTAAAACACCATTGGGTTGCAAAATTACCAAAATACCCTTGGAGGGTAAGTTACTAAAACACCCCTGGGTTGCGAAATTACCAAAATACCCTTGAAGGGTAAATTACTGAAATACCCTCAGGTTGCGAAATTACCAAAATACCCTCGATTGGATGAATGACCGTTTTACCCTCAGTGTTGTTAAGTAACGATTGTATGTTTACATTACACTTGTATATGTTGATATGTATATTGCATTTTATCATGTTGCATTGGGTGGGTTAATGATTGAAGAGCAGTGTAGCCTGGTTGCATAGCCACAATATATTTATATATACACATAATTATGACTCTGGTGGCTCAGCCACAAATATTGTGATTAGCAGCTTGTCTGCAATATTGGTGTGATTGGCGGTGGGTTGACTTGATCCCCACAGGTGTGATTGGCTGGTACGGGAGTGTGTTGGTTGGATTGGGTTGGGCTGCATTACTTCATTTGCACTACCATGGTTATAGGGCTTAGGCCTAGATTGATGCCTTATGGGCTCGGGTCCAGTTAATGTCATTTGGGGGATTACACACTGAGTTCTCGTAACTCACCCCTTTACTTTAACCTCGCAGGTAATCCTCGGCAATAGAGGATTTGGAGCCGTGGAGGACTCAGTGGTGGCCATACAACCAAGATTTCTCTCAAACTTTAGTAAATTCAGTTTTTACTTTATCATTAGGATTATTTATTTTGGGTTGATATTTTGTAATAAGGCCATTGGTATATTTGTTTCTTTTAAACTTTCAATTATAACTATTAAACTTATAAAAATGGGGTTTTCATAAAACATTAACAATTGTTTTCTAAAATATCACGTTACAGCAAATATTTCAAATAAAAAAAATTGGTTTTCATAACAAAGGTGGTTTTCAAGCTAATTACAACTTTTATAGAAATGGACACTGAGTAAACCGGGTTTTTTATAAACAACCAACGTAACTTGGAGTTTTCAAAAGTGATGCAAACATTTTCAACGAACGCTTAGCTTTTAAACAAGCCTTCTATGTGACATGCTAGATCCTGTCATAACGTCTAGGCCGGGTTTGGGGTGTTACATTTAGTGGTATTAGAGCCCGGTTGCAAAACTCGGCTGCGAAATGGGTTTGAAACCTTTCCAAATTTGGTTTGAAATATGATCTAAAAAATATATGACTTTATTAGAAGTATGGCACCACAAGTCTCTGGCACCAAATCCGTAAGTTCCCTTATTTTATGATTGTTGATATGATGATGATATGACTGTAGTAAGAAAACTGTAAGAGTTAGTAGTAGTACACTGAAACTTCTAGCTCTAGGGGTTAAGACTATAGAGACTGAGACATTAGGAAAATAGATTCGCGAAAACAACTCTTATATCTGTTTTCCATAGAATATTTGTTAATCAATATTGGAACCATATATTGATTCATAAAAATTCTTAATCAGATTAACTCGACTTAGTAGTATGAGTACCAGAGGACGTGCACATGGTACACACAGCCATGGTAGAGGCCTGGGTGCTGAGGTTGGATCCTCAGAATCAGGGCATGTGCTGGAAGGCGAAGTGCCAACATCGCCAGTGGCGGAAGAAGGGTCTCAAGACCGAACTGGAGGGGATGACACTCTGTTCCAAGTTATGCTGCAAGTTTTGGAACGGGTCACTGGGGCAAGTACTGGGTCGGCAGCACGTGGGTCTATTTCTGAGCAACTCAGGTCGAATGGGGTCGAAGTTTTTAGGGGCATTTCTGGTGTAGCCCCAAATGTAGCTGAATACTGGCTTGAGGCGGTGGAACGAATTATGGATGATTTAGATTGCACAGCTGAGCAGAAACTGAAAGGGGTGGGGTCATTACTGAGAGACGAGGCATACCAGCGGTGGCTCACTATAAGGGAAGGTACACAAGAGGATCGTATCACCTGGGATTTCTTTAAAGCGGCCTTCCAGGGAAAATATGTCAGTGCTAGCTATGTGGATGCCCGGAGAAAAGAAGTTTTGAATCTTGTTCAGAGGAAGTCACGTGGGAGCTAGAAGAGGCAATGCCGAGAGGTGGAGAGCAGATGCGGAGAGGTCGTGGTCCGAACAGAGGGGGAAATGGTTTTGGTTGTGGTCGTGGAGCACCGGGCACGGGTGTCGGTAATACAGATGCAAGACAGCGGGGTTTAGTCTATGCAGCACGACGGCGAGAGGATGGCAAAGCACCGGACGTCATAACCGATACGTTTCTTATAGTTGATAAACCGTTTATTGCTTTGATTGATATTGGATCGACCCATTCATATGTCACCTGTGGCAACCGACCCACTTGGGCAAAACTGATGGATTTGTAACAAATGATAGGCTCAGATGTGAATTCTACAAACCCGAGACCGAACTCGTGAGTAATGGGCCACACGTTCGTGTGGGCCCCATTGGGCCTAAGATGGACTTTAGGCCCACTAATTTGTTGTGGCTTAAAAAGAGTTTTGTGTCGCTCGAGGCGATAGTAGGCGTTCGGAAAGGCCGTTGAATGCGTAAATTACCAAAATACCCTTGGAGGGTAAGTTACTAAAATACCCCTTGGTTGCGAAATTACCAAAATACCTTCGATGGGTTGAATGACCATTTTACCCTCAATGTTGTTAAGTAACGATTGTATGTTTACATTAGACTTGTATATCTTGATATGTATATTGCATTTTATCATGTTGCATGGGACAGGTTAATGATTGAAGAGTAATGTAGCCTGGTGGCATAGCCACAATATATATATATATATATATATATATATACACACATAATTATGACTCTGGTGTCTCAGCTACAAATATTGTGATTAGCAGCTTGTTTGCAATATTGGTGTGATTGGCGGGGTGGATTGACTTGATCCCCACAGGTGTAATTGGCTGGTACGGGTGCGTTGGTTGGATTGGGTTGGGCTGCATTACTTCATTTGCACTACCATGGTTATAGGGCTTAGGCCTAGATTGATGCCTTATGGGCTCGGGCCCAATTAATGTCATTTGGGGGATTACACACTGAGCTCTCGTAACTCACCCCTTTACTTTAACCTCGCAGGTAATCCCCGACAGTAGAGGATTTGGAGCCGTGGAGGACTCAGTGGTGGCCATACAACGGAGATTTCTCTCAAACTTTAGTAAATTCAGTTTTAAATTTATCATTAGGATTATTTATTTTGGGTTGATATTTTGTAATAAGGGCATTGGTATATTTGTTTCTTTTAACCTTTCAATTATAACTGTTAAACTTATAAAAACGGGGTTTCATAAAACATTAACAACTGTTTTCTAAAATATCACATTACCGCAAATATTTCAAATAAAAAAATCGATTTTCATAACAAAGGCAGTTTTCAAGCTAATTACAACTTATATAGAAATGGACACTGAGTAAACCGGGCTTTTTATAAACAGCCAACATAACTCGGAGTTTTCAAAAGTGATGCAAACATTTTCAACAAATGCTTAGCTTTTAAACAAGCCTTGTATGTGACATGCTAGATCCGGTCATAACGTCTAGGCCGGGTTTGGGGTGTTACATAGCCACACGAGCGTGCGAACGCACATGTGGGAGCTTCGACGCGATAGTTGAGGCCATCATGAGTGTTCTCATGAGTCTAGACTGCCTTGGGCCAAGTGGGCCCAATGGGCCCGTGGGCCCATATGAATAAATTGTATGATTGTATAGTAGATAGTGAACTGGTCTATATGAATCTCATAACTGAGGCTAGATTTGGGCTAAATGGGCCACATGAGCGTGTGAGCCCATTTGGGCTGAGAATGGGCCATAGGCCCATTCGCATCGTTATCTCTTCCTAGAATACCTCGGTTTACAAAATCACTAGAATACCCTTGGTTTATAAAATTACTGAAATACCCTTGGTTTACAAAATTACCAAAGTACCCTCGGTTTGTGAAATTACCAAAGTACCCCCTGTTTGTAAAATTATCGACATACCCTTGATTTGCGAAATTATCAAAATACCCCAATTGATGAAATTACCGAAATACCCTTGGAGGGTAAATTACCAAAATACCCCTGGGTTGTGAAATTACAGAAATACCCTTAGAGGGTAAATTACCGAAATACCCCAGGGTTGCAAAATTACCAAAATACCCCTAAAGGGGTGAAAATGTCTTATATACCCTAGATTATGGTTGAATATTGTGTAAATGATTTTGGTTACATTTTTATATGTTGATACATTGCATTTAATAACTTGTTGTATGGGTTGGGATTGATGATCGGAGGAAGTGTAGCCTGGTGGCCTTGCCACATATTATTTTTGGTGGCTATGCCACAAATATATACTATTATTCTTGGTGGCTCAGCCACAAATATCGTGATTAGCAGCTTGTCTGCAATATTGGTGTGATTGGCGGGGTGGGTTGACTTGATCCCCACAGGTGACGATTGGTTGGTACGGGGGTGTGATTGGTTGGATTGGGTTGGGCTGCATTCCATTATTGCATTATCATGATTATAGGGCTTCGTGTAACACCCCTAACTCGAAACCATCGCCGGATTAGGGTTAAGAGGCATTACCGAACAATGGGATCATTTCACAACTCATTTACGACACAAAGTCAATCATCATCATAATACATCAAACATAAACAATTAGTCCATTATTAAGGCGTATAAGACCTTAAACACATGCTAGAGAGGGGTCGGGACTAAACCAAAACACATACAGAAACTTCATGGAAATTTAAATCTTTTCTAAGTTTCAGGGGATACACGCCCGTGGGGCTAGGCCGTGTGCCTCCCACGACTGCCAGACACACCCGTGTGTCCTCCCCGTGGTCGAAACTGACCTTTGCTCCACGACCACCAAGCACGCCCGTGTACTTTGGCCGTGGTCGATCCTGTCAAAACCCACACGGCTACCAGGCACGTCCGTGTGCCGTGATCGTGTGCTCTTAGGCCATATACTGACTTATGCCCACGGTCATTAGGCACGCCCGTGTGGCAAAAAATAGGCCATTTGCAAGGCCAAAATGCCACCCACATGGGTCAATCCTACAAGCACATTTGAGCATCTTTATACACACAATTTGGCAACCAATTTCATGTCCAATAATCATCATATCATCACATATAATCTCATTTCTAAGCATGCCATTTTATACAACCAAATTACATGTAAATCTAGGTATAAATCATCCATAACCTCACTAAATCACTAAGGCATTAATCCATCATTGAACTCACCTTTTATAAGCTAATTCATTACCATCATGCTATATCAAAATATGCACCAAATACCATATTCCCTCATGCACATTACCAACATTTAGCTAGCCATATCATATGGCTATTTACACATCTCACATATGAGTCAAAACAACTAGCCGATACATGCCATATTTCAACTATGTACATCTTTCCAAAAGTACCAAAATAGAATGCCGATAGTGTAATTGAGATGTTGATGATTCCCGGATCTGAGCTAGCTTTACTGACACTGCAAAGCAGAGAAACAAATCACACAGTAAGCTTTATAAAGCTTAGTAAGTTCGTAACATAAAACATTAAACTAAACCAACCATCACATAGATCAATTCTCTCTTATACATACCATATCATCCATAGCTGAAATTATTCATTCATCCAATCATAGCTTTATCTATAAACTCATCAACCACAAAGGTTCAATACATACCTTAGCTAACATATAGTTATTCAATTTCCAAGCTACTCAATGCTTGATATTACAAGTCGATCATCCTCTAATATTCTTTCAATTTAATCGCACACTCAGTGCCATATACATGGTCGATACATATTAGTCATCGCACACTTAGTGCCTAATCTTTCAACCGACTTATCTAGATATCGCACACACAGTGCCACGTCAAATAGCCAAAGCTTTCATAACATCGCACACATAGTGCTATTCATCTCTGTTTCAATTTCAATTTTGCACCCTTAGTGCCATCAACTAAATCTTGCACATAGCATTTCGATTTCATACACATATACACATTCATTTCATAATGCTAAACCATATCTTAATAACATGTATTATATCCGAACTTACCTCGAACATCGAACTACCAAAACGGTCGATTAATCGAGCACTTTATCTTTACCTCAACCTCGATCCGAACCTCTCCTCTCTTGGTCTATGCACATTCAAATTCAATGCATTCAATTTCCAAATCATTCATTTTAGTCCAAACACACATATTTAGGGCATTTTAGAAAATAACCCTCACATTTTCACATTTCGACACTTTAGTCCCTAATTCATAAAATCATCAAATATACAAAATCTCAAAACACATATGCTTAGTCGAATTCTTCTCATGCTAATACAAGCTCACATATTTCATTTATTTCACATTTTAACCCTTCAATTTCTCATTTTCTCAATTCAGTCCAAAATACTCAATTTCTCTAAAAATTCCAATACAAATTATGTTAATCCGACACCAAGTTTTCATATTTCATTATCAACTAGCATATAGCTCAAGCATTCATCAATAGCTCATCACAAAAACATCATTAATTCACAAAATTACAACATGGGTTAGCTAGAGCATGAAGCAACGATTTCAAAAACGTAGAAATTATCAAAAACGGAAACCAAAACATACCTTAATTTTTTACTTAAAGCTTGCCGAATGTTCAAGGCTTTAAAACTTCTTTTCTATTCTTTGTTTTTCGGTGGAGATGGATGAACAATCCACTACTCCTTTTCTTTGTTTTTATTATAATTTATAATATATATATATAATATTAACTTTAACTTATAAGTTAATATATATACATATATAAAAACATATATATAAACACATATCAACATTTAATGCCGTCCACCACATATATTTTTGGCTAATTACAACATTAATCCTCCACTTTATAAAGGCAACAACAATTTAGCACTTATAAATCAGCACACAACTTTTACACTTTATACGATTAAGTCATTTCTCTTAATTTGACACACAGTCTATAAAATTACCACACAGAATTTTCACACAGACTATATCACATATAATAAACACCAAGAATAATATTAAACTATTATTCCAACCTCAGATTTGTGGTCTCGAAACCACTATTCTGACTAGGGTCTAAATCGGGCTGTTACAGTTAGGCCCAAATTTGATACCGTAAGGGCTCAGGCCTAGATTGTGACTGTTTAGGGGATTACAAACTGAGTTCTTGTAACTCACCCCCCTTTTTCTTAACCCTGTAGGTAATCCCCAGCGTCAGAGGATTCGGAGCTGCGGAGGACTCAGTGGTGGCCATACATTGGAGTTACTTTCCACAATAATTAGTAAATCCGGTTTTACTTTATTTTATGATTTTTAATTTGGGGTTAATATTATGTAATAAGGCCATTGGATTTTATTTTCTTTTTAAACTTTCATTTCGGCTATTTTTAAATTGTTAATGATTAAACTTTGGGTTTTCTTAAGACTATAGTAACCGTTTTCAAAATATCACGTTTCCGCAATTTCTTAATTAAACTTCAGTAATAAATAAATTTTTCGAAAATAATAGTAACATTTTTTTACAAGAAAATAATTATAGCAAATCTGAATTTCACAAACAAAAAAGTTCGAAGTTTCAAAAAGAATACGAAGTTTCTAACGAATGCGCCGTTTTTAAACAACTTTTTTTTATGTGACATGCTAGATCCGGTCATAACATCTAGGCCGGGTTTGGGGTGTTACATTTTATGGTATCAGAGCTCGGTTGCAAAACTCGGCTGTGGAATGGGTTTGAATATTTTTCCAAATCTGTTTAAAATGTGGTTTAGAAAAGTGAAGTGTTACTGGAAGTATGGCACACCGAGTCTCCGACACCAGATCCATAAGTTTCTTGATCTTAAACTTTCTTATATGCTAAAATGACTGTATATTTTGTATATATTTTGTGTGTGTTTTATTTGATGTGATGTTTGAATATAGAAATTGTATGCATGTGTGATAAAATATCTGTTTGTTTCTGTGGTTAGATGGTTGATTGTGTGTAGGAGGTTTCACGATTAAGTTAGAAGTGTTGTAGTGTTATTGGGATGAGAGTGCACAGCGGAAGCGTAGTGGGGTAACCTATGTTGTGCGGCTATTATATAGTTGGAAATTTCGAGGATGAAATTTCTTTAAGGGGTAGATTTGTAACGACCCGGATTTGGGCCTAGTAGAATTGGACTTATTGGGCCTTGTCCAGGGGAGCGTTTAAAATTTTTGAGAACAAGAGAACGGTACTAATGCAAGTTGGACCTATTAGGTGAGTGATTTTGGAAGGTTAGGGGGCTTCTATGTAGTCCCGGGATCAAACTTGAGCTTTAGGAAAATTTTGGTTTTAGGTGAAAAAAACCCTGGGAGTTAGTAAGTAGGCTTTAAGAATAAAATGTGGAGACAAATGACACAAAAGGAGTTGTGGTCTAGTGGCAAATGGCGCCACATGGAAGACAAGAAGGTGATGTCACACAAGGAAGTAAGGGGTCCAAGGTTCAAGTCTTGGCGCTTGCATTTCATTTTGATTTATTTTTAAGTAAACTTAGACTTTGGCCCATAGACTTATATTTAGTTGCGCATGATTTTAGACACAAGAAGAGCTTATGGCCTAGTGGCTAGCGGCATGGATTAAGTTACAGGGGAGCCTGAGTTCGAATCCTATTGCAAGCAAAAGGGATATTTACTTTTCTAAGTTGGGACGGCTAGAGTTTGTGTTGGATTTAAACTTTGCTGAAGGAGGGATCCCACATTGGGAAGCTAGCAAGAGGGAAGGTGAGAAACTGGCTTTAAATAGAGCAATCTATATCGAGAGTAAGCATACCTGGGTTAGCGTTTGGGCATAGGAGTGTTCAGAGCACGGATCAACTCCAGATTCCTATCAGGTGTGTATCTCGCCCTACTCTAGCTATAGAGCGGCAAATGCCAAAATGCCGGTCACACGAAAATGGTAGCCACACGAGCATGCAAGCGTACGCGTGGGAGCTTCGATGCGATAGTTGAGGCCCTCATGAGTGTTCTCATGAGTCTAGGCTGCCTTGGGCCAAGTGGGCCCATTTGGGCCAAGAATGGGGCATAGGCCCATTCGCATCATTATCTCTGCTTACAATACCTCAGTTTAAAAAATTACTAGAATACCCTTAGTTTACAAAATTACTAAAATACCCTTGGCTTACAAAATTACCGAAGTACTCCGATTTGTAAAATTACTGACATACCCCTGATTTGCGAAACTACCGAAATACCCTTGGAAGGTAAATTACCAAAATACCCAAGTGTTGTGAAATTATCGAAATACCCTTAGAGAGTAAATTACCGAAATACCCCTAGGTTGCAAAATTACCAGAATACCCCTAAAGGGGTGAAAATGTCTGATATACCCTAGATTATGGTTGAATATTGTGTAAATGATTTTGGGTACATTTTTATATGTTGATACATTGCATTTAATTACTTGTTGCATGGGTTGGGATTGATGATCGGAGGAAGTGTAGCCTGGTGGCCTTGCCACATATTATTTTTGGTGGCTATGCCACAAATATATACTATTATTCTTGGTGGCTCAGCCACAAATATCGTGATAAGCAGCTTGTCTGCAATATTGGTGAGATTGGCGGGGTGGGTTGACTTGATCTCCACAGGTGACGATTGGTTGGTACGGGGGTGTGATTGGTTGGATTGGGTTGGGCTGCATTCTATTATTGCATTATCATGATTATAGGGCTTAGGCCCAAATTTGATATCGTAAGGGCTCAGGCCCAGATAGTGACTATTTAGGGGATTACAGACTGAGTTCTCGTATCTCACCCCCTTTTTCTTAACCCTGCAGGTAATCCCCAGCGTTAGAGGATTTGGAGCTGTGGAGGACTCAATGGTGGCCATACATTGGAGTTACTTTCCACAATAATTAGTAAATCCGATTTTACTTTATTTTAAGATTTTTAATTTGGGGTTAATATTAGGTAATAAGGCCATTGGATTTTATTTTCTTTTTAAACTTTCATTTCAGCTATTTTCAAATTGTTAATGATTAAACTTTGGGTTTTCTTAAGACTACAATAACCGTTTTCAAAATATCACGTTTCCGCAATTTCTTAATTAAACTTCAGTAATAAACAAAGTTTTCGAAACAATAGTAACATTTTTTTACAAGAAAATAATTATAACAAATCTAAATTTCACAAACAACAAAGTTCGGAGTTTCAAAAAGAATACGAAGTTTCTAATGAGCGCACCGTTTTTAAACAACTTTTTTATGTGACATGTTAGATCCGGTCATAACGTCTAGGCCGGGTTTGGGGTGTTACATTGGAGATTCGTTTATCCAATGCATTATCACATGTTTATATTTTGCCATTGATGTCATTTGCCAATATAAGTGTTTGTTTGTTTATTAAATTATGTTTCTATATGCCATAATAAATGTGATTTTTACTCGTGGAATAACATATGGATTTATGATGTTATGATGCAGCATTGTTGCAGGAAATTTTAGTCAATTGAATGCTATATTGAGCATGAAAGTATAATTGAAACTATGGTTCATATACTCAAAATTTGATACATGATTTGCCTTGGTTTAAGTATTTTTTTAGTGTGACTTATTGAATTTATAGCCACTCACTGATCTTTTTCAACTCACACCCTCACAATTTTGTGTAGAGTTTTTCTTTCTGGCTTTGGGGATTTGAGGAGTAAGGGTAAGGCTGGTCCAAGTTTAAGGATATTTGGTAGTATAGGTTAAGGACTATTTTTTAGAAACATTAGAGGCATTGTGGCACTCAATCGGGATAATTTGATGTGCTTGTAATAGACATTGGAGACTTTTACTTGGATTTTAATTTGTAGATGTTATACTTGTTTTTTTTAATGATTGATTTTATGGTTAAATGTTGTGTGGATTATGATATGTTGCTAAGGGATATCATGGTGATCGAAAACATGGTGATTGAAGCATGAATTTTTCACTAATACATTTTAATTGTGGATTGTTAAGGAGCGGTTAGCTTTGTAACACCCCTAACCTGTATCCGTTGCCGGAACAGGGTTATGGAGCATTACTGAAACTTTTAGAACATTTTGCAAACAATTCATGTCAATTTCTATTTTTAAATTGGGATTATTCATAATGTCCCTTAAATGGACCCTCGAGGTCCAAAATGAGTATTAGAATCAAATCGGGACTTAATCAGAACCTTTAAGAATTTTTCACAAAATTTCAAAATTTTTCTAAGGTGCAGGGCTCACACGCCTGTGTGGTCCAAGGGGCATGCCTGTGCTACAGGCCGTGTTCGATTTAGGGCGCTCTTTGACTTGTGCCACACGGTCATGCCACACGCTCGTGTGGTAAGACATGTGGTTAATTAATTTAATTCGAATTAGGTACAGGTTTTACACGGCCAAGACACATGCCCGTGTCTTTGCCCGTGTGCTCAATTCTGAGCATTCTGTTTCTCATTTTTAAGATGTAGGGGACACACGGCTGGACCATATGCCTATGGGGCTAGCCGTGTGTCTACCCGTGTGGACAAAATTAAGCCATTTCCTAGTCACATTTGTCACCCAAATTTACCATGTTCCTGCACCAAAACATACCAAATACAATCCAACCATTTCAAGCATCCCTCTCAAGCAAATTTCATCAGTTACAATGCCTACCATTACATGCATACATGTTTAAAATTTTACCTTGATTTGATCCATATGTTAGACATAATTTAAACAACTACTTAGTATATATGAAGCTAACATAGCATGACATTACAAGTATATCAAAACAACCATTACTAGCCATTCCAATGGCTAGATTACAACCAACATTTTCAAGCCACAATTGGATAAATAAGCTTATACATGCCATTATACCAAAATGAGATTTCTATTTATACCAAAAAGAGATAGTGGATAGTGTGATGATTGCTCCGACTGACTTCCAACCTTCGCGAGCTTGCGCACTATAAAATAAGGAAAATTAAACGGAGTAAGCATTTTATGCTTAGTAAGTTCATATAATGGAAAATAAACTTACCGATCATATTTATTAATACAAGCATACATAATACACAATACATAAATTTTGGGTAAGTTACCTAAACACACAATCACTTATTCAAACAAGTTAGTTACATAATCTCATATGAATTTCAAGTAAAACATAGATGAGCTAATCACATTACAAGTTCTATAAATATTCACCTTTCCATGTTTCAAGATTCCTTTTTTCGTTGAACTACTAAAATGTCGATAGACATCTGATTAGTATACCCAAAAGTACACACTTGGGCACAAACTTAACAAGCACACTCTCGAGCCACATTTTAGGTCATAGGATTACATGTCCGGGCTAAATCCTTTCCATATCACATGCTCTGAAGAGCTTAATTTGGATTGCCCGTCCGGGTTAAATCCAACCAATAGCATATGCTCGAGTGGCTTATATCAGGATTGCCTGTCCAGGCTAAATCCTTTATACAACATATGTAATATTATTCTCGTTATCTCCTTAATCCATTGAATTTCAGCGTTCAACCGAAACATGGCAATTTGTCCACATTTCACAACTTATGATTATTTCATAATGTATATCATCTCATTCACATCAACACAATCATATAATTAAATTCAAGCATTTAACATGCATATTTAAGTTACACGAACTTACCTTGAAAATGATTCATTTTTGAATTTCAACTAATCCGAAACCTTTTGCTTTCCTCAATCCAGTTCCGTAGTTGGTCTTTTCGGATCTATATGGATAAATTCAACTATTAATCTATCACATTTCATATACATTTGCATTCTATTGCATCATAGGCAAAATTACCATTTTGCCCCTATTCTTTTCAAAAATCTCTATTTCATCCCTGGGCCTGGAAAATGAAATTCATGGAATTTAACCCTCTTTCTAAGCCTAGCCAAAATTTATATATATTACATTTACAACACATACATTTCACAAAATTTAGAATTTTCCATGGGTTTTTACCACTTTTATATTTTAGTTCCTAAATTAAGTTTTCATAAAAAAAAATTGCTTTTAAAAGTTGTTTATCAATGAACAACCTTTCATTTTCTACCATAAATTTATAATTTTTAGCATATTCATCCATGACCCAAATTTCTTACCTTGATAACTTTTCAAATTAATCCCTTAAATAGAGAGATTAGACTATCCCGATTTCAAAAATATAAAAATCATTTAAAACGGAACTTGATTTCATACCTTTTTAAGCTTGAAAAGTCTTTTTCCTCTCTCCTATGGTTTTCATAGAAAAATTGGGGAAGATGATATGAAAATAAATGATTATTTCTTTTTTTTTAATTAACATATTTTAATTTTTGTGATTTCCAATTTAGTCCGCTGCCTTTTCTAATTTTTCCATCGATGAGTCATTAAAATATCTACTAACTACTCTTCAATGGTCTAATTACCATATAAGGATCCTAAGTTTTGAATTCCATAGCTATTTAATACCTATAGCTACTAGAATCCAACTTTTGCATTTTATGCAATTTAGTCATTTACCTAATTAACCACACAATTGATAAAATTTTCGTATCAAAATTTTTATGTGACCTTCATATCATAATACCAACCATAAAATAAAGTAAAATAAAATTTTATTTTTTTCTCGAATTTGTGGTCCCGAACCACTGTTTCGATCTCACCGAAAATGGGTTGTTACAACTCTCTCCCCTTAGAAATTTTCGTCCTCGAAAATTCTTACCAAAAAAGAGGTTAGGATATTGCCTCCTCATGATATGCTCCTGCTCCCAAGTAGCCTCCTCTAAACCATGCCGTTGCCAGAACACTTTTACCAATGCCACCTTTTTATTTCTTAGCTCTTTCGTCCTATGTGTAAGTATTTTGATCGGTTCTTCATTGTAAGTCATGCCAGGCTAAATATCCACTTCTGTTGGAGTAATAACGTGTGAAGGGTCCGATCTATAGCGTTGCAACATGGATACATGAAACACATTATGAATTTTATCAAGTTCCGGTGGTAATGCTAACCGATACGTAACAGGCCCGATTCTCTCAATGATCTCATATAGCCCGATCAACCGTGGACTCAGTTTTCCTTTACTGTCAAATCAGAGAACCTTCTTCCAAGGTGACTTTAACACCCTGGTTTAGGGGCTAGGCAATTCGGGTATAATTTAAGTGTTGAAAGGTTTTTGGGTGTTTTTGGATGTGTTTTAGAGGTTTAAGAATGCTTGGATGAAAGGGAAAGGCTTTGGAAAATTTTGGATTTTTAGTGTAAAAAGGGGAAATATGGCAAGAAGGCCTTAAAATAAATTGGTGGAGTTTAGGACACAAGAAAGGAGTTGGCAAAGTGGCATGGAAGCGCTGCTTGGAGCTTGGGAAGGTGACGCCTAAGGGGTCAAAGGTTCGAGCTGCTAAGGCAGCAATTCTGTTTTATTTTTGCGTCAGCTAAGGGACTGGGTCAGGTAGGCCTTAAAAATAAATGGCTAGGTTGGTGGACATGAAAGTCCAGTTGGCAAAGTGGCATTCATGCGGCACTTAGGCGCTGGAGGGAAGAGAGAGCGCGGGTTCGAGGGCTGGAAGCGGCATTTTGGCGTTTTATTTTTGTTATTTGGTGATGGGCTGGAGTAGAAAGGATTTAAAAATAAATGTGGGGGCTTTATGGCATGAAAGTCATTGAGGCCGAGTGGCCTGGGGCGTTGGGGGAAGGGTGTGAAGCAGATTGGTCCCAGGTTCGAACCAAGAGAGTTGCGTTTTGGAGTTTAAATTTTTATTCCTTTTTGGCAGCAATTTTGAGGGTGTTGGACGGCACATGCAAGCCTCATTAGATAAGGATTAGATTAATGTAGTTTAATCATTTTTTTTTTCTTATTCGGCTGAGAGGTAGGTGATAGCTTTTGTTATTTTATTATTCTAGATAATTATAGGAGTATTTTATTTAGTTTAAAATTAGTAAATAGAGATAATGGTTGCTGGTGGTTTAATTTTTTTATATATGATATGGATAAATTAGTTGGCTAATTCAAATCAATTTGAATTAGTGGCCTGGAGCTTTTGAAGTAGCAGCCGAAAGTGGGAGTCTTCAAGGGGGAACCATGTGCTGAAATTGCTATTTAAATGGGCAGCCTTCTTTCATAAATTTCTTTTGACCTTTGCCGAATTCTTTTAGTCCACATTTGGTGCATTTTGGTCAGCCATAGCCTTGTGTACCTAGCCGAAGGTTCAAGTGGAATTTTCTTTTTTTTTTTTCTACCTTGAAACCGAAATCCTCCCAAGCAGCATATCCCCTTGCCGATTTCTTCTTTGACCATTTAATCAGTGGTTGCTTTTTATTAATTCTCTTTTAATCCCTTGGTAGCCGAAACTTCTCCTCTCCTATTAGTTTGCACCTTGGTCGAATTCTAGGTGTGGTGTGGATCTCTTCAGTTTCTTCTCCTCAATCGTTGGTAGTCAGATTCGGTAAATGGTGGTAAAGATCCATGTTGTAATTATTCTTTCATTATTCAAAAGCCGAAGGCTATTAAGGCTAATCATTTATGCGTTTTAGGGTGTGGTCGATTACAAAAAGGGACCATTCCGTAGTCTTGAGATTTGTTTGGAAATCAAATCAGCCTTGAGGTAGGAGATATGTGTTAACCCTTTGAGATTCGCTTGGTTTGGCCGAAGGGCCTATGTTGCTCATCTTAGTGGTTGGTTGGTGTAGGAGCAAGGATATTTAGGGACATAGACCAATTCTCCGGGATTCAAGATATTTTGGTAAGCAATATTTGGTAAAGGCTCAACATTTAGTTATGACTTGGAAGTTTAACACGTTTATCTGATTAAGCTTTTTGGATGGAGACCAATACCAGTCTTGAAGGAAAAGGGAAAGCTCCTGTCCCGAAGTTTAAGAAAAGAGCTGTCTCGGCGGTTCGGGATTGGCCACAGGGGTGTGGGTCAGCAGCAGAAAACTATAAACAGATAGCGGTAGTCTCGCTAAACGATAGCGTCGGGATCGAGGGTTTAAAGCTTCAGGTTATAAGGTGTGTAGTTAGACCATTGTTTCCGGGATTTGTATGATCTCTGTTGTGCTATATGTTTACTAATGAATGCAGTGCCATATGTGTAATGGATACCCCAAAGGGGTATGATGACGACCAGGTTAGTAGCAAATTGGCTAATATGTGATAATTGATTTTAATTATGTGAGCATGCCTATATTTGTGAATATCATGTACATGCATCATCTCAGCATCATATTATGTTACATGTGCATGGGTGGGTTTTTGAAAGAAGGTACGGGTGTACTTCGAGTACGTGGTTGATGTCAGCTTTGTGCTACATCGTGGATTGGCACTGACTGAGGTCGCGTTGTGGATCTTTGCGATTTGGTTCACGTGGTTACCTTGATTGATATGGGCTTTATGCCATATCGTGGCTTGATGGATTGCTGTGTGCTCCATCGTGGTTTGATGTTAGCTATACGCTACATCGTGAATGGCATTGGTTGCCTTTTTGGAGGGAAAAGGAGAGGGTGACTCGATAGTCCCCTGGTGTGTGGTAGGATGGATAAGGGGGTGTGTAGCGGATGGACCCTAGGCTTGGGTTGGGTTGCATGTTGCATTGTTCCGTTATGAAATGCTGTGGAAATGGGCCAAGCCCAATATAACATGTGGATTGGTATGTTTTAAGAGCATACGTGGAAATGGGCAAAGCCTAGTAATCAGTGGATTAATGAGAAAAGGACCTAGCCCAGTACTTGAATGTGGATTGAATGTGGGCCAAGCCCAGAACGTGGTAACGTCTATTTATATTTACATGTTGCATTTGATTGGGTTGATTTGTGGTTAACATGTGGGTGGATATCAGTGGTTTAATTACACACTGAGTCTGTATGACTCACCCAATTATTTATCATCGGACCGGGTTGGAGTGGATACAAAGGTGGCCATGCAGAAGTAGATTTTATGCAGTAGATGTTTTATTTAATTATTTTATATTATCAGTTTTGGGTATTTATTTGATGTAATAAAGGCCACTTTTATTTAAAGTATTCTATTTATGGTTGATAAAGTTTATATCGTACTTAGAAATATCTTTTCCAAATGATTTATATTATAATAAAATATAATAAAGTTTTAATTCACATATTTTATATCAAGCTTAGTTTATTAAATAATTTTTAATGGACACACTTTTCAAAAGTTAACGGAATTTTCAAGTTTTCTCCTAAAGTTAAAGATTTTTCGAACGTTTTTCCGCAGTGACATACCAGATCCGGTCAGGACTTGTGGGCCGGGTTTGGGAGTGTTACAGTTTGGTATCAGAGCCAGGTTCAAAACTCGGCTTTGAGGGTTTTGGGCCCAAAAATATTTTCAAAATGGGCTTTTAAGAAATTTTTTTTTCAGGTATTCTGGCATGGCACCTGTACCTCCGGCCCGAGTCCACCAGGTAAGTACTTCAGACTTGTGAAGTAAGTTGTTATATGAACTGTTATGGGCTTTGTTGGGCTCGTAGATTAGAATATTCAGGCTATTGGACCCTAGGACTAGTCTACTCAAACACGTGCATAAGATTTAAAGTGCCTAATAAACAAACCTGTGAAATAAGTCGCCGAGTTAAGGTGTGGCAACCTATGTGCGCATGTCTAGGATTGGATCCGGAAGACCCTGGTACTTAAGCAGTCCTCGTGACTCACCTCCTCTTCGCAGGAATCCTACCTGGTGCGCAGCTACGGTTCACCCTAACCAAGAGGACTTGTTCATAGGCTAAACCAATTATTAAAACCTGAAAGGGATTAGCCTTGCCGTTTTAAAATTCTTGGTTTTAAAATTTTCAAATTTACCCTTTTTGGTTTGTAAACCCTAAATCTGGTTTTGAAAAACGTTTTTCTCGATTTACCAAAATTACCAAAATGCCCCTAGCGGCAAAATTACAAAAAAATGCCCCTGTATTGTAACATTACCGCACGACCCTCAACTTTTGTTAAAATGATTTCTACTTTGCAAAATATTAAAATCTCTATCTTTCAAAATATCAAGATACCCAGATTTGAGGGAATTTACGGAAATACCCCTGTGTTGAAAATTACTAAAAGGCCCCTAACTTTCAAAAATTTCTGGTTTAACCCCAAACTTAATAAAATTTTCTTACTCTGCAAAAGTATCCAATTTCTTTTATTTCAAAATAATAACCCTGACTTTGGAAATTTACAAAATTACCCTGATTGTCAAAATTACCAAAATACCCCTGGTTACCAAAATCCTGTTATACCTTCAATTTGCGAAATTTTCGAAAATACTCTTCAGTTTTTGGAATTTAAAAAAAAATCCTGACTTATTAAAGTTTTCGGAATCGCTTTGATTTAGTACCAAAATACCCCTATAGGAAAATGACGGAAATACCCTTGGGGTAGAAACGGGCAGAAAGGTCCGAATAGTGGATGTGTGTGGTGGATACCACTGAATGTGCCTCTACTGAGGGAGAAATGTGTTCTTGTGGATGAATGAATGTGTGTGTAAATGTGATTCTTTGAATTAGGGTAGCAAACTTGAACTGAGACTTTGTGTGATCGAAAGAACTACTCTAAAATACCCTTCTTTCATAAAACTTTGCTCGCGATTGAATAGTGGAACAAAATTTCTAATGGATAAAACTTGTTAATCAGATTAAATCGCGACGATAGAGATGAGTTCTAGGGGACGCGGTAGAGGTAGAATGGCAGCATCAGAACCGATAGGGTCTGGCCATGGGTCAGAAAATGAAGTGCCGCCAGCAGTGGACGTAGAGGGGCAAGATCAGACAGGAGAAGATGATGCAGTATCGCGGGCCATGTTGCGAATGCTAGAGCGAGTAGCGGGAGTTAGTAGAGGAAATGGAACTCGGAAGTCGGTGTCGGAAAGGCTTAGATCGAATGGAGTCGAGACCTTTAGAGAAGTGTCGGGAGTAGCTCCTAACGTAGCGGAGTATTGGCTAGAAGCAGTTGAAAGAATCATGGACGATTTGGACTGCACCAATGAAGAAAAGCTGAAGGGTGCTGTTTCGTTGCTTCGCGACGAAACTTATCGTTGGTGGCTCACTGTTAGGCAAGGTGTCCCGGCAGATCGACTGGATTGGGACTTCTTTAAGGCTAAGTTTGAAGGAAAGTACGTAGGAGCCAGTTATTTAGACTCGCAAAGGAAAGCGTTTCTAAATCTAGTGCAAGGAAGTAAGTCGATAGCTGAGTACGAAGCGGAATTTGTGCGGTTAAGCCAGTATGCTAAGGGAATTGTGGCCACTGATTATGAGAGGTGCGTCCGGTTTGAGGACGGATTGCGAGATGAACTTCGAATGCTGATTGCTCCGCAGAGGGAGAGAGACTTCGCGGTGCTAGTGGAGAAAGCTCGGATTGCTGAAGAGGTTAAGAAGACTATAAGAGAAAACCGAGAAAAGAATAGGAATGAGAAGAAAAAAAATGTTGGGCCATCAGTATCGTTGGGTAATGCCCAGAAAAGACCAAGGACCGAGAACCCTGTACGTGCACTTGTACCAGCTGATCGGAATCGTCCTTGTGCTCGGTGTGGAAGACCTCACACAGGAGAGTGTTGGGGAAATAGTAAAGAATGTTTTCGGTGTGGATCTAAGGCACATCTGGTTAAGAATTGTCCTCAAGCGACGAGGGGTCGTGGTTGAAGTCATGGAAGGAATGGTTTTAGGCAGAGTCAACCAAGGATGTGATAACGGGTAAGCTCCTTTGCTTTGGTACATGCTTTGATTTCTTTGCTTGCTTGTGAATTAGCCTTTTCGGTGTTGCTAAGAGAGGTGTTTTGAATTTTGAGTGCGAACTTGAAGACTGTGTCGGGAAGTATGATAGATTAAGATTAGAGTGCCCAGCAGAGGCATAGAATAGCGAGTTATGGTTGTTCGGTAATAAGTAATTTCGAGGACGAAATTATTTTTTTAGGAGGGTAGAATTGTAACACCCTGGTTTAGGGGCTAGGCAATTCGGGTATAATTTAAGTGTTGAAAGGTTTTTGGGTGTTTTTGGATGTGTTTTAGAGGTTTAAGAATGCTTGGATGAAAGGGAAAGGCTTTGGAAAATTTTGGATTTTTAGTGTAAAAAGGGGAAATATGGCAAGAAGGCCTTAAAATAAATTGGTGGAGTTTAGGACACAAGAAAGGAGTTGGCAAAGTGGCATGGAGGCGCTGCTTGGAGCTTGGGAAGGTGACGCCTAAGGGGTCAAAGGTTCGAGCTGCTAAGGCAGCAATTCTGTTTTATTTTTGCGTCAGCTAAGGGACTGGGTCAGGTAGGCCTTAAAAATAAATGGCTAGGTTGGTGGACATGAAAGTCCAGTTGGCAAAGTGGCATTCTTGCGGCACTTAGGCGCTGGAGGGAAGAGAGAGCGCGGGTTCGAGGGCTGGAAGCGGCATTTTGGCGTTTTATTTTTGTTTTTTGGTGATGGGCTGGAGTAGAAAGGATTTAAAAATAAATGTGGGGGCTTTATGGCATGAAAGTCATTGAGGCCGAGTGGCCTGGGGCGTTGGGGGAAGGGTGTGAAGCAGATTGGTCCCAGGTTCGAACCAAGAGAGTTGCGTTTTGGAGTTTAAATTTTTATTCCTTTTTGGCAGCAATTTTGAGGGTGTTGGACGGCACATGCAAGCCTCATTAGATAAGGATTAGATTAATGTAGTTTAATCATTTTTTTTTCTTATTCGGCTGAGAGGTAGGTGATAGCTTTTGTTATTTTATTATTCTAGATAATTATAGGAGTATTTTATTTAGTTTAAAATTAGTAAATAGAGATAATGGTTGCTGGTGGTTTAATTTTTTTAATATGATATGGATAAATTAGTTGGCTAATTGAAATCAATTTGAATTAGTGGCCTGGAGCTTTTGAAGTAGCAGCCGAAAGTGGGAGTCTTCAAGGGGGGAAGCATGTGCCGAAATTGCTATTTAAATGGGCAGCCTTCTTTCATAAATTTCTTTTGACCTTTGCCGAATTCTTTTAGTCCACATTTGGTGCATTTTGGTCAGCCATAGCCTTGTGTACCTAGCCGAAGGTTCAAGTGGAATTTTCTTTTTTTTTTCTACCTTGAAACCGAAATCCTCCCAAGCAGCATATCCCCTTGCCGATTTCTTCTTTGACCATTTAATCAGTGGTTGCTTTTTATTAATTCTCTTTTAATCCCTTGGTAGCCGAAACTTCTCCTCTCCTATTAGTTTGCACCTTGGTCGAATTCTAGGTGTGGTGTGGATCTCTTCGGTTTCTTCTCCTCAATCGTTGGTAGTCAGATTCGGTAAATGGTGGTAAAGATCCATGTTGTAATTATTCTTTCATTATTCAAAAGCCGAAGGCTATTAAGGCTAATCATTTATGCGTTTTAGGGTGTGGTCGATTACAAAAAGGGACCATTCCGTAGTCTTGAGATTTGTTTGGAAATCAAATCAGCCTTGAGGTAGGAGATATGTGTTAACCCTTTGAGATTCGCTTGGTTTGGCCGAAGGGCCTATGTTGCTCATCTTAGTGGTTGGTTGGTGTAGGAGCAAGGATATTTAGGGACATAGACCAATTCTCCGGGATTCAAGATATTTTGGTAAGCAATATTTGGTAAAGGCTCAACATTTAGTTATGACTTGGAAGTTTAACCCGTTTATCTGATTAAGCTTTTTGGATGGAGACCAATACCAGTCTTGAAGGAAAAGGGAAAGCTCCTGTCCCGAAGTTTAAGAAAAGAGCTGTCTCGGCGGTTCAGGATTGGCCACCGGGGTGTGGGCCAGCAGCAGAAAACTATAAACAGATAGCGGTAGTCTCACTAAACAATAGCGTCGGGATCGAAGGTTTAGAGCTTCAGGTTATAAGGTGTGTAGTTAGACCATTGTTTCCGGGATTTGTATGATCTCTGTTGTGCTATATGTTTACTAATGAATGCAGTGCCATATGTGTAATGGATACCCCAAAGGGGTATGATGACGACCAAGTTAGTAGCAAATTGGCTAATATGTGATAATTGATTTTAACTATGTGAGCATGCCTATATTTATGAATATCATGTACATGCATCATCTCAGCATCATATTATGTTACATGTGCATGGGTGGGTTTTTGAAAGAAGGTACGGGTGTACTTCGAGTACGTGGTTGATGTCAGCTTTGTGCTATATCGTGGATTGGCGCTGACTGAGGTCGCGTTGTGGATCTTTGCGATTTGGTTCGCGTGGTTACCTTGATTGATATGGGCTTTATGCCATATCGTGGCTTGATGGATTGCTGTGTGCTCCATCGTGGTTTGATGTTAGCTATACGCTACATCGTGAATGGCATTGGTTGCCTTTTTGGAGGGAAAAGGAGAGGGTGACTCGATAGTCCCCTGGTGTGTGGTAGGATGGATAAGGGGGTGTGTAGCGGATGGACCCTAGGCTTGGGTTGGGTTGCATGTTGCATTGTTCCGTTATGAAATGCTGTGGAAATGGGCCAAGCCCAATATAACATGTGGATTGGTATGTTTTAAGAGCATACGTGGAAATGGGCAAAGCCCAGTAATCAGTGGATTAATGAGAAAAGGGCCTAGCCCAGTACTTGAATGTGGATTGAATGTGGGCCAAGCCCAGAACGTGGTAACGTCTGTTTATATTTACATGTTGCATTTGATTGGGTTGATTTGTGGTTAACATGTGGGTGGATATCAGTGGTTTAATTACACACTGAGTCTGTATGACTCACCCAATTATTTATCCAACATCGCAGGTGACATGTTGATCGGACCGGGTTGGAGTGGATACAAAGGTGGCCATGCAGAAGTAGATTTTATGCAGTAGATGTTTTATTTAATTATTTTATATTATCAGTTTTGGGTATTTATTTGATGTAATAAAGGCCACTTTTATTTAAAGTATTCTATTTATGGTTGATAAAGTTTATATCGTACTTAGAAATATCTTTTCCAAATGATTTATATTATAATAAAATATAATAAAGTTTTAATTCACATATTTTATATCAAGCTTAGTTTATTAAATAATTTTTAATGGACACACTTTTCAAAAGTTAACGGAATTTTCAAGTTTTCTCCTAAAGTTAAAGATTTTTTGAACGTTTTTCCGCAGTGACATACCAGATCCGGTCAGGACTTGTGGGCCGGGTTTGGGGGTGTTACAGTGACACTTTCAAGAATACTTTATCACCCACCTGAAATTCTATCTCCTTCCGCTTTAAATCAGTATAGGATTTTTGATGGTCTGAGCCCGCTTTCAAACTGCCTCGAATTATCTTTACCTTCTTTTCAGTTTCCAGGATCAAATCAACTCTGTGTATCTTTTTCTCACTTAACTCCATCCAATACAATGAAGTTCTACATTTGCGACCATATAAAGCCTCATACGGTGCCATTTTAATACTAGACTGATAATTGTTATTGTAAGCAAATTCGATCAAAGGCAAGTATTTTTCCCAATTACCTCTAAACTCACGTACACAACACCGAAGCATGTCCTCTAAAATCTGCATCACACGTTAAGATTGTCCATCTGTTTGAGGATGGAATGCAGTACTACAGTGTAAACGAGTGCCAAGAGCTTCTTGCAACTTACTGCAAAATCAGTATGTAAACCGGGGATCTCTATTAGAAATAATGGAGATTGGCACTCCACGTAGCCTTACAATCTCAAAGACATATAATTCAACTAATTTATCCAATGAAAAATTGTAACAGCCCAATTTTAGCTAAATCAGAACAGTGGTGTCAGAACCACAAATTCGATGTCAAAAAATTATTTTAATATTATTTTTGGTGTTTATAGCATGTTATTTGGTATGTGTGAAAATTTTGTGAGCTAATTTTATCGTTTAATAACTCAATTTGAGAAAAATGACTAAATCGCATAAAATGCCAAAGCTGCATTCTACTTGTTAAAGGTGTCTAATTGCTATGATTTATTAAATCAAAGGTCCTTATGATGTTATTAGACCATTGATAGTGGAATTTGACATAGATGGCCTTATATTAGATGATTTAAATGTTTTATTATTAAGGGTTAATATGGTAATTTGGTTATTAAGTAAAATAAATAAAACAAACACCATTTTCATCTTTATTTTCTTCATCTATAACCGAAAATCAAAAGAAAAGAAGCCAAAGGTGTTGTTTTAGGGTTCGACCCTTATTGTTCTTGATTAAGGTATGTTCTTTACTCGTTTTTTAATGATTTCTATGTTTTTGTAATCGTTGCTTCGTATTCTAGCTAGCCTGTGCCTTAATTTTTGAATTAGTTCATGATTTTGTGAAGTACCATTGATGAATATTTGAGCTTTTGAATGTTTGATAATGGAAAATGACTATTTGTTGATAGATTTAAATGTTTTGTAAAGTGATTTTTGACAAAAATGTCAAAAAGGGATTAATTAGTAAAATGTGAAATTTGTGTGGTTGAAATGTGAAATAAATAAAATTTTTTGGCTGCTAGGACCTATATGAATCTCGGCCAAGCATGGGTTTTGTTGAATTATGTAAATTTTGTGTATTTATGAAATAAGGACTAAATAAAATAAATGTGAAAGTTTAGGGGCTAATGTGTAAAAATTCCTAAATATGTGTTTAAGGATTAATTTGAATGAGTGGTTGATTAAATGTGTTAATTTTGAATACATATAGATCAAAAAAGAAAAAATTTGAATTTAGATCGGCGGAAAAGTAAGGTTATCGAGTAATCGATCCGATTCGTCAATTCCGAATACGAGGTAAGTCCGTGGTGGTAATTTCATTACAAATGTATGTTATATGCTTTGATATTGCATAAATTGTGATTATGAGATTACGGATAATGTTTGAATTGTGAAAATGAGTTTACGGATGTGTTCGACGATGAAATCGACAAGTGAAACTTCCTGGTTGAACCTTAGGTGTAACACCCCCAAACTCGGCCCACAAGCCCTGACCGGATCTGGTATGTTACTGCGGAAGAACGGTTGAAAATCTTTTTGACTTTAGAATAAAACATGTAAATTTGTTAACTTTTGAAAACCATGTCCATTTAAAATTATACTTAAACTTTGTTATTATAAAATGTCCAAATTAAAACTTTAATGTATATGCTTTGAGTAAATAGGTGGCTAAAAATAAAATCATCTTCACATAGTAATTTAATTAAATCAAGCCCATAATAAAATAATACCAAAAATAACAACAAGGCCCTTATTACAACCCAATATTTAAACAAAATACTTAATTTCAAAAATGCATAAAATAATCAAAATCTCTTCTTTTGCATGGCCACCTTGTATCCACTCCAACCCGGTCCAAGCTCATGAATGACCTGAAATGGTTGAGAAAATTTGGTGAGTCCACAGACTCAGTGCATAATCATTACACATGTTTCCACACGTATGGGCTTAACCCATACCCACACAGTCCATACCAATAGATATGCAAAATGTATCCCAGCCCAATCCTAAGTCCATCCGTTACACCAACCTTAGCAGACTCCCTGCCTAAGGCCGTGGCTAATCCACCGATCACAACCGAGTGATCCCACATATCCTACCTCGGTAGACCTGCTGCACAAGGCCGTGGCTGAGCCACCGATCACATCGTGATCCTCAAATCCTACCTTGGCAGACTTGCTGCTCAAAGCCGTGGCAGAGCCACCGATCACGTAAGTGATCCCAACAGTAATCCGTCCACGGTGATGCAGTCAGCTATCAACCGCCGAGATGGGCACCTAGCCAACATCTCCCTTGATGAAGCACACAGCTAATCATCAAGCGCTAATGTAGCACGAGGCTAACATTAGACCACGTACATAATATGTACACCCCGTCCTTCCTTGATCAAAACCAATCCCCATGCACATATGTTAATGTATCATGTCAAATCAACATATAGAGTGAGTATAATCACATGCTCATTACCATATCAAACAGGCACCATGAATAATTTAATATCACAATTTACTAACCTGTTAACCGATTACCCCAAACATGGGTATCCACCACTTTAGCCTTTATTTTCGGCTACCACACATCATACACAAGTATATACATCAATACACAAATAACAGGAGAAACAGTGCGATAATTACGCACCTGATTAGCACAGTTGACTAAACCCCGAAATCACACGTGGCTCCTAAAAGTCTCAAGTCTCCAAATCTCGGTAGATCACTACTATAAATGCTGACTATACGCCTCCTAAAAAGGTTCTGCCTTCCCTACAATCGGCCAAAACTAAACAACATAATCATTCTAATCAACCTCTAAGGGTATAACCGTAATTTTACCTACCAAGGGCATTTTCGTAATTTACCCACCAAGGGTATTTTCATAATTTACAACTGTAATGGCCTTTCCGAAGGCCTAATGTCGCCACTAGCGACTCAGCTACCATTTCCGGTCGTACCGGACGATTGGGCCTAAAACTCGATTTCGGCCCATCCGGGCCCACATGCTCGTGTGGCCCACCTAGCACAAATCTAGCCACGTATATAAGTTCCACCTAGTCTAATACTAACCAATCATACAATTTACTCATATGGGCCCACGGGCCTATTGGGCCCACTTCGGCCCATCGAGGCCCAAGCAGCCCCAACCCACGAGAATACTACTGATGGCCTCAACTATCGCGTCGAAGCCCCACACGTGCGCTCGCACGCTCGTGTGGCTACTAATGCCGTGTAACCGGCATTTCGGCATTTTGCCGCTCTACAACTAGAGTAGAGAGAGTTACACACCTGATAGGACTCTGAGGCTAATCCACGCTCCGATCACTCTTGTGCCCAAACGCCCTCCAAGATGTGTTTACTCTCCTCCTAGGATGCTCCTTATATAGCTAGCTCTTCACCTTCATTCTTTGTGTCTTTCCGATGTGGGATCCCTTCGTCAGTAGAGTTTAAATTCAACTGAAACTCTTGCCGTCCAATCCGCAAAATAAATACTCCCTTGCTTCTCATGAGATTCGAACCCAGGCTCCCTTGTCACATAATCCACGCCGCTAACCACTTGGCCACAAGGTCCTCTTGTGTCTTAAACCATGCGCAACTAAATATAAACTATGGGCCAAATTCTAAGGTCCAAGCAAAAGAAACCAAAATGCAAAAGCCAAGACTTGAACCTTGGACTTCCTTCCTTCCTTGTGGCGTCACCCCTTATCTTTTATGTGGCGTCACTTTGCCACTACACCAAACACTCCACTTGTGTCATTTTCCTCCATATTTAATTCTTATGGCCTATCTGCCAACTTCCAGGGTTTTTTTCACCTAAAACCAAAATTTCCCCAAAGCCAATATTTGATCCCGGGACTTCATAGAAGCCCTCTAACCTTCCAAAATCACTTATCCAATAGGTCTAACTTGCATTTAAGCCGATCTCTTATTCTCCAAAAATTTAAACGCTACTACGCCTAAGGCCCATTGGGCTCAATTCTCCTAGGCCCAATTTTGGGATGTTACAAATCTACCCTCCTTAAAGAAATTTCGTCCTCGAAATTTCCAACTAACTAATAGTCGCACATCCTAACCTACCACACTGCGCTCTTGCTGCGCACTCTGATCTTAATAAAACTAAGATACTTCTAACTAGAATTTAAAACTCCTACCCATACTCAAAAACACCTAGCAATTAAAACAGACGAATATTTCATACGTTCCCAACTCTATGTCTAATGTCTTGACTTATCTGGTTTAAAAGTTTTATGCATTAGAAATTTTGTTCCTCTATTTATCCACGAGCAAATTTTATGAATAGAAGTTCCGGAAGTGGTTCTTTCTATCACACAAAGTTTCATCTAAAGTTCTCTATTCTAATTCAAACATTCACATTCTTCACTAAAAACACATCCATTCAGTGGTATCTACCACACACATTCACTATTCGGACATTCTGCCTGTTTTTACCCCAATGTATTTTCGTCATTTGTCCTACGGGGGTATTTTGGTAATAAACCGGGGTCAATTGGAAAAATCTTTACAAATTAGAGGCATTTCAAAAAAATTGTTAGAACTTAAAGGTATTTTGAAAATTTCCAAATTAAAGATGTCGCTGAAATTTCAGAAATTGGGGGTTATTTTGGTAATTCTGTAAGTCGGGGGTATTCTTGTAAACTTCCAATCTGGATATCTCAATATTTTGCAAAAATAGGATTTTCTGATATTTTGTAAAATAGGAATATTTTAGTAAAAGTCGAGGATCATATGAAAATTTAGAAACCAATGGCATGTTGGAAATTTTATCAACCAGGGGTAAATAAATTTCCACAAACCAGGGTATCTTAATATTTTGAAACCTCAAGATTTTGATATTTTGTAAAGTAAAAATCATTTTATCAAATGTTGAGGGTGGTACGGTAATTTTGCAATACAGGGGCATTTTTGTAATTTTGCCACTAGGGCATTTTGGGAAATTTTGTAAATCGACAAGTGTCTTTCAAAATCAGATTTAGGGCTTTACAAATCAAAGGGGTAAGTTTGAAAAATTTTAAAACAGAAGGTTTTAAAAACAGCAAGGCTAATTCCCTTTCGGGTTTTAATAACCAGTTTAGCCCATGAACAAGTCCTCTTAGTTAAGGTGAACCGTAGCTACGCACCAGGTAGGATTCAAGTAAAGAGGAGGTGAGTCACTAGGACTGCTTAAATACCAAGCTCTTACTGAATGCCACTCCTAGACATGCGTACAGTGGTTACCACACCTTAACTCGGCGACTTACTTCATAGGTTTGTTTAATAACCTTAAGTTTTATGCATATGTTTGAGTAAACTAATCCTAGGGTCCAATAGCCTTAATATTCTAATCTACGAGCCCAATCTAAGCCCATAATAGATCACACCAACAAATCATTTTAAAAGCTAGAAGTACTTACCTGGTGGACTTCGGGTCGGAGGTACAGGTGCCATGCCAGTATAACCTGAAAACTTTTTATAAAAGCCCATTTTTCAAAAAGTCCATTTTGAAAACTGTTTCGGGCCCAAAAACCCTCAAAGCCGAGTTTTGAACCTGGCTCTGATACCAATTTGTAACACCCCCAAACTCGGCCCACAAGCCCTGACCGGATCTGGTATGTTACTGCGGAAGAACGGTTGAAAATCTTTTTGACTTTAGAATAAAACATGTAAATTTGTTAACTTTTGAAAACCATGTCCATTTAAAATTATACTTAAACTTTGTTATTATAAAATGTCCAAATTAAAACTTTAATGTATATGCTTTGAGTAAATAGGTGGCTAAAAATAAAATCATCTTCACATAGTAATTTAATTAAATCAAGCCCATAATAAAATAATACCAAAAATAACAACAAGGCCCTTATTACAACCCAATATTTAAACAAAATACTTAATTTCAAAAATGCATAAAATAATCAAAATCTCTTCTTTTGCATGGCCACCTTGTATCCACTCCAACCCGGTCCAAGCTCATGAATGACCTGAAATGGTTGAGAAAATTTGGTGAGTCCACAGACTCAGTGCATAATCATTACACATGTTTCCACACGTATGGGCTTAACCCATACCCACACAGTCCATACCAATAGATATGCAAAATGTATCCCAGCCCAATCCTAAGTCCATCCGTTACACCAACCTTAGCAGACTCCCTGCCTAAGGCCGTGGCTAATCCACCGATCACAACCGAGTGATCCCACATATCCTACCTCGGCAGACCTGCTGCACAAGGCCGTGGCTGAGCCACCGATCACATCGTGATCCTCAAATCCTACCTTGGCAGACTTGCTGCTCAAAGCCGTGGCAGAGCCACCGATCACGTAAGTGATCCCAACAGTAATCCGTCCACGGTGATGCAGTCAGCTATCAACCGCCGAGATGGGCACCTAGCCAACATCTCCCTTGATGAAGCACACAGCTAATCATCAAGCGCTAATGTAGCACGAGGCTAACATTAGACCACGTACATAATATGTACACCCCGTCCTTCCTTGATCAAAACCAATCCCCATGCACATATGTTAATGTATCATGTCAAATCAACATATAGAGTGAGTATAATCACATGCTCATTACCATATCAAACAGGCACCATGAATAATTTAATATCACAATTTACTAACCTGTTAACCGATTACCCCAAACATGGGTATCCACCACTTTAGCCTTTATTTTCGGCTACCACACATCATACACAAGTATATACATCAATACACAAATAACAGGAGAAACAGTGCGATAATTACGCACCTGATTAGCACAGTTGACTAAACCCCGAAATCACACGTGGCTCCTAAAAGTCTCAAGTCTCCAAATCTCGGTAGATCACTACTATAAATGCTGACTATACGCCTCCTAAAAAGGTTCTGCCTTCCCTACAATCGGCCAAAACTAAACAACATAATCATTCTAATCAACCTCTAAGGGTATAACCGTAATTTTACCTACCAAGGGCATTTTCGTAATTTACCCACCAAGGGTATTTTCATAATTTACAACTGTAATGGCCTTTCCGAAGGCCTAATGTCGCCACTAGCGACTCAGCTACCATTTCCGGTCGTACCGGACGATTGGGCCTAAAACTCGATTTCGGCCCATCCGGGCCCACATGCTCGTGTGGCCCACCTAGCACAAATCTAGCCACGTATATAAGTTCCACCTAGTCTAATACTAACCAATCATACAATTTACTCATATGGGCCCACGGGCCTATTGGGCCCACTTCGGCCCATCGAGGCCCAAGCAGCCCCAACCCACGAGAATACTACTGATGGCCTCAACTATCGCGTCGAAGCCCCACACGTGCGCTCGCACGCTCGTGTGGCTACTAATGCCGTGTAACCGGCATTTCGGCATTTTGCCGCTCTACAACTAGAGTAGAGAGAGTTACACACCTGATAGGACTCTGAGGCTAATCCACGCTCCGATCACTCTTGTGCCCAAACGCCCTCCAAGATGTGTTTACTCTCCTCCTAGGATGCTCCTTATATAGCTAGCTCTTCACCTTCATTCTTTGTGTCTTTCCGATGTGGGATCCCTTCGTCAGTAGAGTTTAAATTCAACTGAAACTCTTGCCGTCCAATCCGCAAATAAATACTCCCTTGCTTCTCATGAGATTCGAACCCAGGCTCCCTTGTCACATAATCCACGCCGCTAACCACTTGGCCACAAGGTCCTCTTGTGTCTTAAACCATGCGCAACTAAATATAAACTATGGGCCAAATTCTAAGGTCCAAGCAAAAGAAACCAAAATGCAAAAGCCAAGACTTGAACCTTGGACTTCCTTCCTTCCTTGTGGCGTCACCCCTTATCTTTTATGTGGCGTCACTTTGCCACTACACCAAACACTCCACTTGTGTCATTTTCCTCCATATTTAATTCTTATGGCCTATCTGCCAACTTCCAGGGTTTTTTTCACCTAAAACCAAAATTTCCCCAAAGCCAATATTTGATCCCGGGACTTCATAGAAGCCCTCTAACCTTCCAAAATCACTTATCCAATAGGTCTAACTTGCATTTAAGCCGATCTCTTATTCTCCAAAAATTTAAACGCTACTACGCCTAAGGCCCATTGGGCTCAATTCTCCTAGGCCCAATTTTGGGATGTTACATTAGGAATAGTTTATGATGCTTGTGACATGCCATTAGGTTATTGTGTTGGCTACGGGCCATGATATCGGCACTTCGGGTGCAAGTGATACCTTGATTTGGCTACGGACCATGGTATAGGTACTTTGGAGAAGAGTCACCTTGATTTGGCTACGGGCCATGGTATAGGTACTTATCGATTAAGATCTTTGAATATCCGACTTCTATTTCGAATGGTTCAATGAGTACTTGAATGGGGTGATTGAGAAAGAGGTTAGTAAGAGACGATAAAGGTACGTACGAAACCTATTCGAATATTAAATAGAGAAAGTTCAATTGGATGGTATTTGATCATGTTTTAAGACATGAGAAAGGTTTGTAGATGATGAGTATATGATTTTGTCAAGTATATTTGGTTGGAAATATATTTATTTTATGAAATGAGTTATTCTCTTACAAGCTTACTAAGCTATGAAGCTTACTTTGCGTTATTTTCCTATGTTTTATAGAGAATCAAGTCTAGCTCAGATCCAGGAGTCATCGAGAACATCACCGCACTATCGGGCATCTAAGTTGGTACTTTTGAATTGTACATATGGTATATGGCATGTATAAGCTAGATGTGGTACTTTGGTTGTGAATATAGCCATAGGATTTGGCTTGTAAATGCATATGTTATGTTTTGTATGTATAGCCATGAGTGATGGCTTATTTTAGTATGTTTCAGTATGAATGTGGTTATGGTTTCATAATTGCTCAAATGGTTATATTTTGAGCTTGGTTAATTATTGTTAAATGTTTAATTCGGGATTTTCCTAAAATGTTAATAAACCGTTTCTTATTCAAAATTACTTAAACTCGATTTTTCACAAAACATATAAAGAATACGAACTTTTTAATGAACACACAATTTTTAGACATTCCTCCCATGTAACATGCCAGATCCGGTCATAACGTTTAGGCCGGGTTTGGGGTGTTACAACATCCACTCAAATTTCTCTCTCTTTTGCGTTCTTATTTTCTGTGGCTTGTTCTTATTTTGTTCTTCACTCATCTTCGTTTCTTTTTGAGTTGCTTCCGTTCGAGTTAAATTTTGGTGGAGGAATTTCGTTGAATCCTCATATTGCGGGAGGTAGGTTGACTTATGCGTTTTTTTAAACTTTTTTATTTATCCATTTAATTGCTTAATCATTATTTATTTATTTATTTTAATTATTTTAAACTTGTTTTTCTTTTTTGCTTTTCCCTATTTACGTTAAATTGTTTTATCATATATTATTATTATTATTGTTTGTTATATATTATATATTATATATATTATTTAACTTTAATCATATTATGTATTATTTGAAAATTTGTATATTGTACATCATCTAAATTGTTTTATTATTAAGGCAAAATTTTTCATATATTGTTTATTTAAAATATGTATATTATCTATTTTTAGATGGTATATTATATATTTATTATAAGTTATCCCTTATACATTTTTATTCAAAGTTTTTATATTATTTATTTAAAATATATATTTATTTTATTATGTATATATTAACTATTTTAGATTTTGCCATATCGTTTTTTCAATTTTTTTATTACTTATATCATTTGCTATTTTATGTTATTCTTTCTCTTAATTGCCAATATTAGTATTAAATGTTATTATATCATGTAATTGTAGTATATTGCTTTGATATTTGTGTTTTGTAATGTATTAATGATACACTTTACTCAAATCATTGTTTTAAAATATATTTCATTAATTGCCGCTTTTTATCCAAGACTTTATTTCTTAAAATAAGGCAATATTTGATATTTGGAGTTTTGAGGGAATCGTGCCCTAACTTACTGGGCTTCGATTTTTTTCATTAAGTCTAAATTATCAAATATCCTTTTTGAAATTAAAATATATGATTTCCAAATAAAAAACCTATCTTTGTGAATTTAAGATGTTGCATCCTAACTTATTGGATGTGACATTTTGATATTTTGAGATAGGGATTTCAAAAAAAAAAAAAAAAAAAAAAAAAAAACAAAGGATATTTGGTGTTTGCGAAATTCGAAAGGTCGTGCTCTAACTTACAGAGATTCGACTTTTCTTTTATCCAAATAATTGAATGTCTTTTTAAAGGTTATAAGTTTTGAAAAATCAAAAGGGTCATATTTTAAAATCTTTTCAAATTTTTGACATTAAGAAATTAATTAATCAATTAGGTACCAATTTTGGGCGTTATGAGGGTGCTAATCCTTCCTCGTGCGTAACCGACTCTCAAACCCATTTTCTCGAATTTCGTAGACCAAAATCATTGTTTTAATAAATCAAAATGTTCTTTTATTAAAATGATCAATTTCAAGGTGACCCGATCATACCTCGAAAAAAGATTGGTGGCGACTCCATTTTCGTTTTTAAAGTCGATCCCCGTTTTCCAAATTAAAAAATGGTTTCGACAGAGTAATTGATTCGGTTCGTCAATTCTGAATACGAGGTAAGTTCGTATGTGGTAATTTTATTACATATGTATGTTATATGCTTTGATATTGCATAAATTGTATAATGTTTGAATTGTGAAAATGACCTTACGGATGTGTTCGACGATGAAATTGACAAGTGAAACTTCCCTGTTGAACCTTAGTAATAGTTTAGGATGCTAGTAACATGTCGTTAGGTTATTGTGTTGGCTACGGGCCATGATATCGGTACTTCGGGTGCGAGTGATACCTTGATTTGGCTACGTGCCATGGTATAGGTACTCCGGGATAAGTTACCTTGATTTGGCTATGGGCCATGGTATAGGTACTTATCGATTGAGATCTTTGAATATCTGACTTCTATTCTGAATGGTTCAACGGGTAAATGAATGGGGTGATTGAGAAAGAGGTTAGTATGAGACGATACAGGTATATACGAAACGTACTCAAATATTAAATGGAGAAAGTTTAATGGGATGGTATTTGATCATGTTTTAAGACATGAGAAAGGTTTGTAGATGGTGAGTATATGATTTTGTCAAGTATATTTGGTTGGAAATATATTTATTTGATGAACTGAGTTATTCACTTACGTGCTTACTAAGCTATGAAGCTTACTTTGTGTTATTGTCCTATGTTTTATAGCGAATCAAGGCTAGCTCGGATCCGGGAGTCGTCGGGAACACCATCGCACTATCGGACATCTAAGTTGGAACTTTTGAATTGTACATATGGTATATGGCATGTATAGGCTAGATGTGGTACTTTGGTTGTGAATATAGCCAGAAGATTTGGCTTGTAAATGCATATGTTTTGTTTTGTATTTATAGCCATGAGTGATGGCTTATTTTAACATGTTTTGGTATGAATATGGTTATAGTTTCATAATTGCGCAAATGGTTATACTTTAAGTTTGGTTAATAATCTATTTGGTGTGATTGAAGTTGATAATTTGAGAAGTTATGTACTTATGAACTATTGCTTGACAATACAAGTGTTGAATGGGCAATTGACATTGATTTGGATATTGAATTTGATTGAAATGGATATGGTATGATTTGTGCACTTGGTTGATGATTTTGAGATGCCTATTGTATGATGAAATGGTATCATTTTGGTTGTTTAGGTGAGCTTGAGAAAGTGTGACAAATTAGCCTTGCAAATGACCTATTTTTGTCCACACGGGCAGAGACACGAGCGTGTGTCTCAGCCGTGTGCGACACACGGTCATGCTACACGGTCGTGTGACCCCTGGTGTTGAAATTAAATTAAAGTCAGTATGCTCCATACGGCCTCACATATGGCCTTTTGACTGGACATGTGGCACAAGTCAGTATACTCCCTAAATGGAGCACGGTCTAGTACACGGGCGTGTGACTTGGCCATGTTGCATAAGTCAGTATACCCTATAGGATTGGCACGGCCTAGCACATGGCTTGGCACAAGAGCATGTGTGGCCATTTCGAAGGGGAAACGGGATAGACACATAGGCGTGTGGTCAGCTATCTGACCCAAGTCAGTATGTATGCCTTGTTTTCACACGGCCTGAGACACTAGCGTGTCTAGAACCGTGTGAAGCACACAGCCTGTTCACACGAGAGTGTGACCCATGTATGTTTGAAAAATTTCTAAGTTTTCCAAAATTTCGTATGTTATTAGTTTAGTCCTGAACCACTTCTATAGCATGTTTAAGGCCTCGTGGGACCTTATAAGGGACAATGTGATTATGATTGAATGGTGTTTGAGAATGGATAAATAAATGTATGAGTTATGTATGATTAAATGATGTGTACTGATCGGTAATACCTTGTAACCCTATTCTGATAGTGAATACGGGTGAGGGGTGTTACAAAAATCCATATGTATCGGGATAAAGTGTGCAGACTTCGTTAAACGATTGACTATTACCCAAACAACATCTTTCTTTTCCGGTGATAAAGGTAATCCCGTTACAAAGTCCATGGTAACTTTTTCCCATTTCCTTTTTGGTATTGTAATTGGCTGCAATATTCATGAAGGTACTTGGTGTTCGACCTTCACTTGTTGGCATATCAAAAACTTCGATACAAATTCAAAAATATCCCGTTTCATTCCTGGCCACCAATACATCTTTTTCAAATCATTGTACATTTTCTTGCTACCAGGATGGATAGACATCGTACCATGATGAGCCTCATGTAAAATCTTCTGTACAAATTCTGAATTCTTCAGTACACACATTCTATCTCTGAATAACAAACAACCATCAGAATCAATTTGAAACTCTAAATCAGGGTTTGACTCACTTTGTACTCATTTAGCCCATAATTTACCATCATCCCTCTAGGCTTCACAGATTTGTTTTCCAAATGTTGGTCTAGCTCTTAACTCTGTTAAAATCGAATCGTCATCAGACAGGGACAACTGGGCCTTCAACGCCCCTAAGGGAAATAAAGATTTTCGACTTAAGGCATCTGCCACTACATTAGCTTTCTCCGGATGGTAATCAATATCGAGATCATAATCTTTCAATAATTCCAACCACCTACATTGTCTCAAATACTTCAGACTTTTTTGATCCGTAAAGACGCGATAGTTTGCACCAAAAAGATAATGTCGCCATATTTTCAGTGCAATTACAATGGTTGCTAATTCAAGATCATGTACCAGATAATTTCTTTCATGCGGTTTTAGCTTTCTAGATGCATAAGCCACTACTTTACCATCTTGCATCAATACACATCCCCAACCATTCAATGTGGCATCACTATAGACTACAAATTCTTTACGCAATTCAGGTTGGACTAATACGAGTGCTTCCATCAATAAAGCTTTCAATCTATCAAAACTCTATTGGCACTTATCGTTCCACTCGAATTTTACTTCTTTTTGCAACAATCGGGTTATCAGAGAAGCTATCATTGAAAACCCTTTGACAAATCTCTGATAATATCTAGGTAGTCCCAGAAAACTTCTTACTTTTGAAACATTCCTCGGTGGCTTCCAACTTACAATAGCTGAAATTTTATTCGAGTCCATCCGAATACCTTCTGCGAATGCAACATGTCCAAGGAAACTAATTTCCTTTAACCAGAATTCACATTTACTGGACTTGGCATACAATTGCTTTTCACGCAGAGTTTGCAATACAATTCTCAAATGTTCAGCATGCTCATTTTCATCCCGGGAATAAACCAAAATATCATCAATAAAAACAACCATAAACTTGTCTAGGTGTGGTTTGAAAGTTCTGTTCATTAAATCAATAAATACCGCCAGGGCATTTGTTAATCCGAATGGCATTACCAAAAATTCATAATGCCTATATCTGGTTCTAAAAGCTGTCTTCGGCACATCTGAATCCTTTATCCATAGTTGATAGTAACCAGATCGTAGATCAATTTTTTAAAATACAGTGGCACCTTTTAATTGATCAAACAAGTCATCTATACTAGGCAACGAGTACTTATTCTTTACTGTGACTTTATTAAGCTATCTGTAATCGATGCATAGTCTCAATGATCCATCTTTCTTATTTACAAACAATACCGGTGCACTCAATGGTGAAAAGCTGGGTCGGGCAAATCCTCTATCAATCAAGTCTTGTAACTGCACCTTCAGCTCTTTTAGTTCGGTAGGAGCTATTCTAAATGGTGCTATATATATCAGCGTCGTCCTTGGCACAAGGTCTATGGAAAATTCCACCTCTCTAGTTGGAGGTAAACCAGGTAACTCTTATGGAAATACCTCAACAAAATCACAAACAACCGACACCGACTAGATTTTCAACTCTGATACTTTGGTATCTAGTACAATAGCAAGATAAGCCTCATACCCCTTTTTAATATATCTCTGTGCTGATATTGTTGAAATCACATTAGGTAACCCATCCAGTTTCTCAGATTCAACCCGAATTAACTCACCATTCTGACACTTCAATTTAATGTATTTATACTTACAATTTACTACTGCATCATGTTGGGTTAACCAAGCCATTCCCAATATTACATCAAATTCATCAAACGGTAACAACATCAAATTAGCCGGAAAACAGTGACCCTCTATTATCAACGAACAATTCTTACAAATTTTATCCACCATAACATGCTGACCCAAGGGGTTTGAAACTTTAACCACAAATTCGGTGAATTCAACAATCATATTTTTATCAGACACAAATTTTGTGCATATATATGAATGTGTGGAACTAAGATCAATCAAAGCAATAATATCAATATCAAGTAGAAAGAATGTACCAGTGATAACATCTGGTGTTGAAGCATCTTCTCTTGTATGTTCTTACCGGAGCCCAAGCCTCAGGTTTAGCTGTTGAGTCCTTTGCAGCACTACAACTACCATCGGCATTTCTGAAATACCGTGGTGGTCTACCTCTCAAGACAGGATTACTTGGATTTGGGGTTTGTTCAACATCTTTCTCAACCCTTTTCGAGTAATCTTTAAGAAAATGGTCAAGAGAACCACACTTAAAACAAGCCCCACTTCTCATCCGGTACTATCCAAAAGGCAATTTATTACAAATATTGCACTGTGGTTTGGGGTTTCCAACACTCCCAATACTGGTTGCTAAGGGAGACGAGGACCTCAGGTTAGAGCATTTAGAAATTCGTTCCTTCCCCGAATACTCCCTTGATGTAGTAAAACGCTCATGATAACTCTTTGATTTCTTTGAAGAAGATGATTGCCCCTTGCTTATAAATCTTTTACTTGAAACCCGAGCTTCCCATTCCGTTTGCTTCTTTTCTTTGCATAATTCTTCGGCCTTGTATGCTCGTTCAGCCAACACTGCGAATTCTCTTAATTCCAAAATTCCAATAAACAACTTGATATCTTTGTTTAGTACTTCTTCAAATCGTTTGTACATATTGGTTTTAGTTTGAACCTATTCGCTAGCATACTTGCTCAATCTGATAAATTCTCTTTCGTACTCAGACACTGTCATATTTCCTTGTTTGAGCTCTAGAAATTCCTTCTTTTTCTGTTCTAGGAATCGCTGACTAATATACTTCTTTTTAAATGGAAGAATTTCCATGTGATATTTTCTCTTGGTACCACAGAATATATGGTTTTCCACCAATGGTAGGCATCTTTCAACAATGACACCGCACATTTCAGACATTCGGCTGGTGTGCATGATAGTTCATTTAGAACCCGAATAGTATTTTCCAGCCAGAACTCGGCCCTCTCTGGATCATCATCAGCCATAGCCCTAAATTCTTCAGCCCTATATTTTCTAATTTTATCTACTGGAGCCTTATCAATTCTAACAAGTCTAGTACATTATGGTGTTTCATCATGTTGTGAAGCAGGTGGGGGAGTTCATTGAACAACAGGGTTTGTTCTCATATACTCACTAAACCACTCATCCATTAATTCAAAGAAGGCTGCTTTTGCTGCCTCACTTCGGCCCTCAGGTACGGGCCTTATACTACCACTAGATGCAGCTCGTTGCATGGAAGCTTGAACGATGCTCCCAACTTCCTCAATCTCGGCTCTAGCTTGGTTGTAAGACATTACTATATGAAAAAAAAATTAAAAATGGTCAGAAGATATCACACTATCATAATTTATATAATGGCATGTATAGGTAGGCTCGTACTTGCTACGTTAGTCCAAGAATCGGCTAAACTGTAGCTTTGATACCACTAAATGTAACACCCTAACCCGTATCCGTCACCGAAATAGGGTTACAGAGTATTACTAAAACTTTAAGAACATTTTGCAAACAATTCATGTAAATTTCTATTTTTAAATCGAGATTATTCATAACGTCCCTTAAATGGACCCTCAAGGCCCAAAACAAGTATTAGAATCAAATCGGGACTTCATCGGAACCTCTAAGAATTGTTCGCAAAATATTAAAAATTTTCTAAGGTGCAGGGCTCACACGCCCTTGTGGTCCAAGGGACAAAACCGTGTGACCCTGGGACACGCCCGTGTTATAGGCCGTGTTTGATTTAGGGTGCTCTCTGACTTGCGCCACACGACCATGCCATACGACCGCATTCAAGATAGACGCTCATGTTCTAGGCATTATAGCACACACAGCTGAGACACATACTCGTGTCTTTGCCCGTGTGCTCAATTCTGAGTATTCTGTTTCTCATTTTTAAGATGCAGGGGACACATGGCTGGACCACATGCCCTTGGGGTTGGTTGTGTGTCACACACGGCCTAGACATATGTCCGTGTGTTTACCCATGTGGATAAAATGAAGCCATTTCATATGTAATATCCTAAAATCTGGGGGTCTGTAAAATTTGGGTAATTGCATGTGTTGTGCTTGTTATGTTGTTTAGGCGTGTTTGGGGGGTCCTAGGGAGGCCTAGGGTCGTGTTGGGGCCTTGGTAAAATTTTGCTTTTTGGGCACTTAAGGGGGAAGAGCTGGTGGAAGTAGGCCCTAAGAATAATTGTTTGTGTTTGATAACACAAGTGAGCTGGTGGCATAGTGGTGATGGCGTGAAATGGCAGAGGGGAGAGCTTGGGTTCGAATCCCACATGCTGCAAAGTATGGCATTTATTTTTGTGCCCAAGATGGAGAAGAGGTGGTGTTGGCGTGGGACTCTGATGGGGTGGTTGTTGAATGAGTCAAAGAATTCAAAATGGAAGCAGGAGAGGAGTTTGGGGGGTTTGAATGGGTCAAAGTGGTTGGGTGATTTCAAATGGTGGATGGAGAGTAATGAAGGAGTGAATCAAGGAGTAAAGCAAGGGGATTTGGGAGTATGGTGATAGTTGGCTGAAAATGGGAACTAGTGAGGGGGTGAAAATTCGGCTAGGGGGTGTTGGGTAGCATATTCGGTCTAGTGAGGAGGTTGTGTGCCGAAATTCTCTAGTGTAGCTTAGTGTTTCCTCTTTTCTTTCTTTTTCATTTTAGGAAGCTGCTACTCAAGTATTTCGGGTACCTTGTTGCTTCCTTTCTCTTAGCCGAAACCCCTATTTGCTTTTCCCCTTTTTCTTTCTCATTTTAGACACCTTCTTTTCCGTGATAGTTGACAAGCACCAATAGCCGAATTTATCTACCCATCTTTTCTCTTTTGTTGATTAATTCATCTCTCATCTTTTTCTCATCTATCCGTTTTGCTTTCTTCGTTTGCACTCTCTTTTTCTTAGGCCGAACCTTTCCCTCCTCTCCAATTGAAGTTGGCTTCTTTCTTCCTCGTTGTTAGTCAGAACCAAGTTGCCTGAAGAGTAAGGGACTTGAGTTTGCTGAATCTACCTTGGCTATTCGGCACTGTGGTGAGCAAGGTAATACCTTTTCTTTTATTTTTTTTTCCTTTTTATCTATTCTTTCTTTTCCCTTCACTCTAAAAGCCGAATCTATTCTTCTTGCAAGGCTGAACCTCTGCTTCTCTTGCGACTCATCTCTGATTCGAGGACGAATCTGTTGTTGTGCGGTTCCTCATTTATCAAGGTAAGGAGTTTTCTCTCTGGTTTCTTTGCGATTATTTAATTTTCATTTTACTCTCCCATAACCAAACCTTCTTGTTAGACAACCACCATTCTTTCACTGTGATACTTTACTGATCAAGGCTTTCTTCATGGAGGCGAGTGATAGCCGATCTAAGGGGATTGCGTTAAGGGAGCCTAAGGAGTTCAAACGGCGTAGGGTGTCAGCAATTCGGGATTTCCCGCCGGGTTGTGGAAGGGGGACGACATCAGATTTGGACAAGCGAATTGTGGTGGTTTGCGCTAGTGAGGGAGACGTCGATCGGAAGTGTCTAGTTCTTCACGTAATCAGGTGTGTAATCTCACACCTTATTTCATTTGTTTCTTATTATTCTATATGTCGGCTAAAAGCCGAATTACCCATAATGGGTAAGCCATTGTGATACCCCTAGCAGGTGAGCTGGGAATAACCCAGGTAAGTAAATTTACGACTATATCCGTTTGGGAAGATTTAGTATGATTGTATGTGATCTGATTATTTGCTATGCTAGTACGTTCATGCATACACTATATTATTATGACATGATATGTTGCATGGGATTGGAATATTGATGATCGGGGAAGTGTATTTCGGTGGCTCTGCCACATATTTCGGTGACTCTGTAACATTTTTTCGGTGGCTATGCCACGTATATTTCGATAATCTGGTGGCTCTGTCACAATTTTGGCGATGAGCAGTGTGACTGCCATCGAGGTGTGCAGTGGTTAGAGGGTTGATTGTAGAAATCCCCACAGGTGTGTTAGGCTGGATACGTGTGGTGTGTAGCGGACGAAATATTAGGCTGGGCTGGGTTGCATTGCATGCATTGTCTGTATTAGCATGCTGATATGGCTAAGGCCCAGTTTGTCTTCGTAAGGGCTAAGGCCCATTTTGTTTCCGTAAGGGCTAAGGCCCAGTTAATGTCTGATTAGGGGGATTACACACTGAGTTCTCGTAACTCACCCCCCTCTGCTTAATCTTGCAGGTGATCCCCAGCATTGAGGATTTGGAGCCGAGGTGGACTCTGTGGTGGCCATACATCGTTGTTTAGTAAATCCCATTTTACTTTAAATTTTTATTTCAATTTGGGTTTATGTTTTGTAATAAGGCCTTTGGTATTTCATTTGGTTTTAACTTTTAACTCAGTTTCTGCTTATTATTAAATGTTCAATACGGGATTTTCCTAAAACCTTAATACCTGTTGTTTTTCCAAAATGTTAACGAATGATTTTTTAAACTATAATTGATTAAACACTAGGTTCTCTTAAACGTCGAAACAGTTTTCATAATATCACATGTTCGAAATTCACTGAAGCTGATTTCTGATATAAATAAGATTTTACCAACAATTCAAACTCAAATCTCCTAATAAAAGTAGTTTTCAAATTAATCGCAACTTTTCTAAAATGGACATGGAGTTAAATGGGTTTTTATAAACAAACACCTAAACTCGAAGTTTTAAAGAGAATACGAACATTTTAACAAACATGCAACTTTCTTTAACAACCCTTCCATGTGACATGCCAGATCCGGTCATGACGTCTAGGCTGGGTTTGGGGTGTTACATCCTATCCTCATTTGTCACCCAAATTTACCATGTTCCTGCACCAAAACATACCAAATACAATCCAACCATTTCAAGCATCCCTCTCAAGCAAATTTCATCAGTTACAAGGCCTACCACTACATGCATACATGTTTAAAATTTTACCTTGATTTGATATATATGTTAGACATAATTTAAACAACTACTTAGTATATAAGAAGCTAGCATAGCATGACATTAAAAGTATATCAAAACAACCATTACTAGCCATTCCAATGGCTAGATTACAACCAACATTTTCAAGCCACAATTGGCTAAATAAGCTTATACATGCCATTATACCAAAATGAGATTTCTATTTATACCAAAAAGAGATGGTGGATAGTGTGATGATTGCTCCGACCAACTTCCAACCTTCTCGAGCTTGAGCACTATAAAACAAGGAAAATTAAATGGAGTAAGCATTTTATGCTTAGTAAGTTTTTATAACAGAAAATAAACTTACCAATCATATTTATTAATACAAGCATACATAATACATAATCCAGCAATTTTGGGTAAGTTACCTAAACACAGAATCACTTATTGAAACAAGTTAGTCACATAATCTCATATGAATTTCAAGTAAAACATAGATGAGCTCATCACATTACAAGTTCTATAAATTTTCACCTTTCCATGTTTCAAGATTCATTTTTCCGTTGAACTACTAAAATGTCGATGGTCATCCAGTTAGTATACCCAAAAGTACACACTTGGGCACAAACATAACAAGCACACTCTCGAGCCACATTTTAGGTTATAGGATTACTAGTCGAAGCTAAATCCTTTGAATATCACATGCTCTGAAGAGCTTAATTTGGATTGCCCGTCTGGGCTAAATCCAACCTATAGCATATGAGCGGTTTATATCAGGATTACCCGTTCAGGCTAAATCATTTCTACAACATATGTAATATTATTCTCGTTCAAGCATATCACCTTAATCCATCGAATTTCAGCGTTCAACCGGAACATGGCAATTTGTCCACATTTCACAACTTATGATTATTTCATAATGTATATCATCTCATTCACATCAACATAATCATACAATTAAATTCAAGCATTTAACATACATATTTAAGTTACATGAACTTACCTTAAAAATGGTTCGTTTTTGAATTTCAACTAATCCGAAACCTTTTGCTTTCCTCGATCCAGTTCCGTAGGTGGTCTTTCCGGATCTATATGGATAAATTTAACTATAAATCTATTACATTTCATATACATTTGCATTCTATTGCATCTTAGGCAAAATTACCATTTTGCCCATATTCTTTTCAAAAATCTCGATTTCGTCCCTAGGCCCGGAAAATGAAATTCATGGAATTTAACCCCTTTTCTAAGCCTAGCTAAAATTTATATATTAAATTTACAGCACATACATTTCACAAATTTCAGAATTTTGCATGGGTTTTACCACTTTTTCATTTTAGTCCCTAAATCAAGTTTTCATCTAAAATTGCTTTGTAAAAGTTGTTTATCTATGAACAACCTTTCATTTTCTACCATAAATTTGTAGTTTTCAGCATATTCATCCATGAACCAAATTTCTTACCTTGATAACTTTTCAAATTAATCCCCTAAATAGAGAGATTAGACTATCCTGGTTTCAAAAATATAAAAATCATCAAAAATGGAACTTGATTTCATGCATTTTTAAACTTGAAAAGTCTTCTTCCTCTCTCCTAGGGTTTCCATAGAAAAATTGGGGAAGATGATATGAAAATAGATTGTTATTTCTTTTTTTTTTTTAATTAACATCTTTTAAGTTTTGTGATTTCCAATTTAGTCCCTTGCCTTTTCTAATTTTTCTACGGATGAGTCATTAAAATATCTACTAACTACTCTTAAATGGTCTAATTACCATATAAGGACCTTAATTTTTGAATTCCATAGCTATTTAATACCTATAGCTACTAGAATCCAACTTTTGCATTTTATGCAATTTAGTCCTTTACCTAATTAACCACAGAATCAATAAAATTTCCATATCAAAATTTTCATGTGACCTTCCTATCATATTACCAACCATAAAATAAAATAAAATAGATTTTTATTTTTTTCTCGGATTTGTGGTCTCGAAACCATTGTTCCGATCTGTAACAACCCCAAACCCAGCCCATGCGTTTCGACCAGATCTGGTATGCTACGAGTTGTACATTAAAAACTTTTGCCTTGTTGGTTTTGGAAGTCGTAAGTTAATTAGACATTATTTGAATAAATAAATGACATTTTAAAAATAAAATCCTTTGTATTATTATTATTAAGTATAAATAAACCTTGTCATAAATTCATAAGTTGCAGAACGTTGAAAACTACTTAGTTGAATAAAAACTAGGGGCCTTATTACACAAATATTCCCAAAATAAAAATAAAATAAACTTAAAGAAATCCCAAAACTAATTTGTAGAAATAAAAACTTGATGGCCCCTTGAGTCCGTCTCGGCTCCCATGTCCACGATCTACTGCTCATTTGGAAGAGTAGAGAAAAAGGAAAGCGTGAGTCACCAAGACTCAGTGTATAAATCTCAAAACACACAACGACATGAACCCACAAACACATTATGGGCCCTGGACCATACATAAAGGCAACAATCATGATTATAAATCAAATAATAAATGATTAATAACCCAACCCATCCTAGGTTTCCATCCTCTACACACCAACCCGTACCAACCATCACACCTTGGGATTTCTACAATCAACCCTCCATCCGCTACACACCATAACGACAGTCGTACTGCCTATTCCTGTTATTCAGGAATCATTAAACGTGGCATAGCCACTGATCACTATGTGACCTATCACTTATATTTGTGGGATTTCTACCACCGATCACCAAGTGACCTATCATGCACTTCCCCTTCAATATCATAATTCCCCCCCAAGCATACACATATTAAGAAAACATCATGCAGGCTTACATATATTTCGATACACATAGAGAGTTCTATGTTTACGTACCTGGCATCCATGCCTAACCCTTTTAGGGTTCCATTCGACTGTCTATACAGTGTCTTTCCGGCTTTTTAGCCTATAACATATATATAGACATACATACAGGGTTAATAGTGTGTTAGAGATCTACACACCTGATTACTGATAAAACGATGCTTTCTATGTTGACGCTATCCGTAGTCGACACAACTGCTATCTGCCTAAGGTGTTGTTCAGAAGCCAGTCCACAACCAAGTGGCCAATCTCGAGCGGCAGATATCGCTCGTTTCTTAAACTTAGGGATTCTCTCCTTTGCCTGATCCATATTTAATTCCATCACAAGTCCTTGTCAGAACTACTATCACAATGTATGATCGTTAATCCTCATCATAAAGTTAAGATCTTGTGTACTATGAACGAATCTAGTAAAAATCTAGGGGAAATCTCCTTACCTTAAAATCCCAAAATTGGAGACTAGCGATTTTCGACTTTTAGATCTAGACGACCAAGTTTCCTTCAAATCCCGGAATGCTGCCCAACATAGAACCATTAAACTATTAGCTTTTCGGCTTTTGCCTTTCAAGAACCGAAATAGAACATGAGATCTAACAGAAGTCGACACTTACCTTAGCACAGGGAATTCGGCTAGCACTAGAGAGAAGATTTCGCAATGTCAAAGAAGAAGTTTAAATGCCGGAAGAAATAGAACTAACTCACAGATGAGATGAATAGAGAAAAACTATGGAGATTTCGACTTTTTAGAGAAATCGGCACAAGAGGAAAAGAATAGAAAAGAGAGTGAAAGGAGAGGTTTCGGCTTTTGAAGAAATTAAAGAAAAGAAATTGTAGAGGGAGAGACTAAGAATTTCTGCACAATGGAAGAAGAAGAAATTAGGGTTCAAATGCCAGAATCAATGAGATATCCCCCTTATTTATAGAATTTTCGGCACTCCTATAAAAAAAACCCGAAAGTACCCTTCCTGATAACTAAAAATCAAGCTAATAAAAAGGGAAAATTCGGCACCCCTTTTCCATGAAGTAGCCGAATTCTTTACTCCTCTAGGCGGTGGATTTTCGGCCATCACCTTTCCTTGATAGCTCCTATCTTTTCTCCTTTTTATCTTCTATATTATCAATTATAAAATCCATATAAATCTTCCTGTTTTTTAGCCTTGTTGCCGTCCACTTCACCTAACCGTAATGCCGAATTTAGCTTACTTAAATTAAGAGAATTGGGCTCCATAGAACTTAAATTTTGGGCCCCTTACACCCTTGTTGTGGCGTCACCCCTTGCTCCTTTTTAAGTGCCGAAAATGGCCCAAAAACAGGGGCTCCTTGCGGCCAAAACTTGGGCCCCTTTAACTGTTAGTGACGCCACCTTCTAACTCCCTTGCAGCGCCACCTATTGTTGGGCCACAATCCCACATTGGTATTTTAAACACAATTACCACCTTTGAACTCTATAATGCCCAATCGGATAATTTAACCAAGGCCTTTGCCTAGTCCTGAGCCCAAATTGGACCCCTATCACTTAAATTAACATATTAAACATATCCTTACACAAAACGCATAGACCCATTAATTCAGGATGTTACAGTTCTACCCCCCTTAAAGAAATTTTGTCCTCGAAATTACCTGATCAGAAAAGATGGGGGTATTGCTGCCGCATTGCTTCCTCGGGTTCCCACGTAGCCTCCTCCGAACCATGATTCCTCCACAGCACCTTAACCAATGGAACCGTTTTCCTTCACAACACCTTGACATCATGATCCAAGATTTCGACTGGTTACTCTTCGAAGGATAAATCAGGTCTTACCTCAATTTTCTCCACAGGCACAACATAAGATGGATCCGAACGGTAACGTCTTAGCATGAAGATATGAAATACATCGTGAATTTGACTTAACTCCGGAGGTAACTCCAGCTGGTAGGCTACTGGTCCTACTCGCTTCAACACCCGATATGGTCCGATAAATCTAGGACTTAATTTACCCTTTTGACCAAACCTTAGTACTTTTTTCCACGGCGACACCTTTATGAATACTTTATCACCCACTGCAAACTCTATGTCCTTACCCTTTAAATCATCATAGGATTTTTGTCTGTCCGACGCCTCCTTCAGTCGAACCCGAATCAATTCAACCTTCTCTTCTATCTCAGTCACCAACTCCGGATCCAGAATCCGACGTTCCCCTAATTTGGTCCAATAGGTAGGAGTACGACACCTCCGCCCGTACAAAGCTTCATAGGGCACCATCTGAATACTTGACTGGTAACTGTTGTTGTAAGCAAACTCTGCTAGCGGTAGGGACTCTTCCCAACTACCTCTGAAATCAATGACACATCCTCTCAACATGTCCTCCAAGATCTAGATCACCCGCTCAGACTGTCCATCAGTCTGAGGATGAAATGCTGTACTAAAATGCAACTTTGTTCCCAACACTTGATGCAACACCTTCCAAAATCGTGAGGTGAACCTAGGGTCCTTATCTGATATGATCAAAACCGGTACTCCATACAACCTCACCACCTCCGCTATGTATAACTTAGCTAACTTCTGCAAGGAATAGTCAACACGCACTGGGATGAAGTGTGCGGACTTCGTCAAGCGATCCACAACTACCCAAACCGCATCTTTCTTAGTGGGTGTGAGGGGAAGCCCACTAACAAAGTCCATGGTAATTCTTTCCCACTTCCATTGTGGAATCTTCACTGGCTGCAATAATCCTGATGGTAACTGATGTTCCGCCTTGTCAAGCACTTACCCACTAATTCAGTTACTTCTTGCTTCAAACCCAGCCAACAGAACTGATCTCGCAAATCCCGAAACATCTTACTTCCTCTAGGGTGCATAGCGTATGCACCACCATGCGCCTCATGCAAAATCCTACGCCTCAACTCTGGATCTTTTGGCATGCACACTCTCCCTCGGAAACATAACAGTCCTTCCTCATTCATATTGAATTCTGTTGGTCCATCCTTTGAGATTAGCTACAATTTCCCTTTTAGCAACTCATCGGTCTGTTGCCTCTCCTTCACTTAGCTAATCCAAGAGGGTTTCACTTGAAGCTCAGCTAATAAACTTCCATCCTCATACAAACTAAGGTGAGCAAACATTGCTCTTAAGTCAGAAACTACTTTACGACTTAGAGCATCCGCCACTACATTAGCCTTACCCGGGTGATACTCGATCGAGCAGTCATAATCCTTTAGCAACTCGATCCACCTTCTCTGCCTTAGATTCAGCTCCTTCTGAGTCAAAAGATACTTTAAGCTCTTATGATCTGTGTAAATGACAGATTTCTCCCCGTACAAATAGTGCCTCCAAATTTTTAAGGCAAACACCACTGCCGCCAATTCCAAATCATGGGTGGGATAATTCGATTCATGCGGTCTTAACTGCCGGGATGCATATGCAACCACCTTTCCCTCTTGCATCAACACACATCTTAGTCCTGCGTGTGACGCATCACAGTAAATTACAAACTCCTTCCCTGCCTGCGGCTGAATAACACCGAAGCCTCCGTCAGAAACCTCTTTAACTTTTTGAAACTCTCCTGCTGCTTATCAGATCAAACAAACGAAACTCCTTTCCGTAGCAACTTAGTCAACGGTGCCGCAACTGAAGAAAATCCTTCAACAAACCTTCGGTAATACCCAGCTAAACCAAGAAAACTCCTAATCTCAGCCACAGACCTAGGTGGCTTCCAATCCAACACCGCTTCAATCTTTCGAGGGTCAACCCTAATCCCTTCTGCCGACACAACGTGCCCTAGAAATGTAACTTCCCTTAGCCAAAATTCACACTTACTGAATTTGGCATACAACTGCTTCTCCCTTAGAATCTGCAAAACTATTCGCAGATAAGCATCATGCTCCTCCTCCGACTTCGAATAAACCAAGATATCGTCTATAAACACCACAACACACCGGTCTAGGTAGGGTTGAAACACCCAGTTCATCATGTCTATGAACGTTGCTGGTGCGTTGGTCAATCCAAATGGCATCACCATAAACTCATAATGACCGTAGCGAGTCCTAAAAGCCGTCTTATGAATATCCGCCTCTTTGACCCTAAGCTGATGGTACCCTGACCTCAGATCTATCTTTGAAAAGACTGAGGCTCCCTTCAACTGATCGAACAAGTCATCAATCCTTGGCAGCGGATACTTGTTCTTAATTGTTAGCTTATTCAACTGGCGATAATCAATGCACATACGCATTGATCCATCCTTATTCTTAACAAATAACACCGGCGCTCCCCAAGGCGACACACTCGGTCGAATAAATCCTCTATCCAGCAACTCCTGAATCTGCGCTTTCAACTCCACCAGCTCCTTCGGGGCCATCCTATACGAAGAAATAGATATCGGCGCTGTTCCCGGAAGAAGATCGATACCAAACTCCACTTCACGATCTGGGGGTAATCCCGGAAGTTCTTCAAGGAAAACATCAGGAAATTCCTTTACCGTCCTGACGTCCCCAACAGTCAGGTCCTTGGCTTCTAGAGCCCGAACAAACAATAAAATTGCCTCGCATCCTTTCCTCACCATCCTTTCTGCTCTTAGGGCATCACTACATTCGATAAGCAGTTCCCCCTTTCTCCTATCACCAATACTTCATCACCCTCAGGGGTTTTTAACACCATACGCTTGGTCGCACAATCTAGATTAGCTTGATACTTCACAAGCCAATCTATGCCTAAAATCAAATCAAACTCCCCGAACGGTAATTCCATTAGATCCGTTTGGAAAACTATCCCCTGAACTTCTAGAGGTACTTCCCGATAGAGTTTATCCACTACTACAGATTGTCCTAACGGGCTAACTACAGTCATTGCCCTAGGGGTAATTTCAGATTCTAACCTTAGAGTTCCAGATTCGCTACTAGCTACATACGAATGCATCGAACCAATGTCAATCAATGCAGTGTAAGGCAAGCCAAAAATTAAAAACGTACCGGTTATGACATCCGGTGCATCGGCCTCCTCTCGACGTCTAACAGCATAGACCAACCCTGGCTGTCTCGCCTCAGTGTTTCTTGCCCCTTGGCCTGGTGCTCCACGACCCCGACCAGCACCATTACCACCTCTGGCTGCACCACGACCTCTTTGTGGCTGCTGACCTCCTCTGCCAGGCTGAGCATTCCCTCGACCCATGGTCCCTTCACCGTCCCGTTGCTGCAGACAGTTTCTAACTTGGTGGTCCGTAGATCCACACCTAAAACACTTCCCACTGCCTGCCCAACATTCACCGGCATGAAATTTTCCACATCTAGCACACTTTGGTGTCTGGTTAGCAGCATCAGATTTCTCTTCCCGTTTCGGTCCATCAAACCTGGGCCTTTTCTGAGTACGCCCAGTTGCTCCTGGCGATCCACAATTCCTCTTATTTCCACCCCTATCTCTATCCCAATTTAATTTTTCAGTCCGCTTTACCTCCTCAGCTATCTTAGCCTTTTCCACTAAGACAGTAAATTCCCTCTCCTGCTGTGGGGCTATTAAAACACGCAAGTCATCCCTCAGGCCATCTTCGAACCTGACACAACGTTCATGCTCCGTGGCTACCATCCCTCGAGCATAACGGATAAGGCGTAAGAATTTAGCTTCATACGCAGCCACTGACCTACTCCCTTGAACCAGATTCAGAAATGCTCTACGCTGCGCATCCACATAACTCAATCCAATGTACTTATTCTGAAACACCGTTTTAAAGAGATCCCAGGTGATACGGTCAGCCACTGTACCATCTTTAACCGTAAGCCACCATTGATATGCTTCTTCCCGCAGGAGAGATATAACCCCTTTCAACTTCTCCTCCTCCGTGAGATCCAAATCATCCATTATGCGTCCTACCGCCTCCAACCAATACTCAGCTGAACTTGGGGCTACACCAGAAATTCCCCTAAACACTTCTGCCCCATTGGCCCTAAGCCGCTCCGGCACAGATTTCCGGGCTCCTGTGCCCATACCTGCCGCAGCAATCCTCTGTAAAACCCTTAACATTGCCTGAGATACCGCGTCATCTCTGGCAGTCTGATCTTGAAATTCCTCCTCCACTGCTGGCATCTCGTTTCCAGATCCATGACCAGATCCTACTGGTTCCGACACCGTCATCCTACCCCTACCACGACCACGTGGCGGACGTCCACGACCCCTTGTACTCATTCTACCGATTCGCGTTTATCTGATTAGAAAGTTTATGAATTATTAGTTTTCTTCCACTGTTTAACCACGAACAGTCTTATGAATAGTAGTTTTAAGAGTAGTTCTTCCGAATTCGCAATTATATCTACAATTCAGTCTCAAGTTCGCATCTCCTAGTTCTAAGAAGCACATACATTCAATCATCCATCATCAGCATACATACAACATCCATGAACTCACATTCATCACGTAAGGGTATTTTCGTAATTTTCCAAAATGAGGTTCCTTGGTGATTTTGTGAAATAAGGGTATTTTGGTAATTTTGAAATTCGAGGGTATTTCGGTAATTTTGAAATCCAAGGGTATCTCGGTAATTTTGAAATCCAAGGGTATTTCGATAATTTTGAAATCTAAGGGTATTTCGGTAATTTTGAAATTTAGGGATATTTTGGTCGTTTTGCTCATTAAGGGTAATTTGGTAATTTTACAAATCAAGGATATTTTGATGTTGTTTTTTTTTTAAAACAGGGGTACTTTGGAAAATCTAGTTTCACCATCCGAGTTACTCTTGTAAACATGAGGATTTTGGGTAAATTTTCAAAACATAAGTATTTTATAAATTCATGGTTGGTTGCAAATTTTTCTTTTTTTCCACAAATCAAGTGTATTTTGAAAATTTTACAAAACTTGGGTTTTTTTTTTTCAAATAGAGTGGCTGGTCCCTTTCGGTTTTAATTATAAGGTTTAGCCCATCAATAAGTCCTCGTAGCTAGGGTGAACAGTCACTACGCACCAGGTAGGATTCTAGCGAAGAGGAGGTGAGTCACTAGGACTGCTTAAGTACCAAGCTCTTCCTGAATCCAATCCTAGACATGCATATGCCTGTTGCCACACCCTAACCTGTTGACTCGTTCACGGGTTTGTTTAGTTGGATTAAATCTTATGGAATTGAAGAGTTGTTTATCTAAGCCTAAGGTCCATTAATACTATCATACTAATCTACGTCCCTCAAGCCCATTAAGCCCACATATATAACACAACAAGAGTTTAGAAAACTTACCTACGTGGATCGGGTGCCGGTAGACTCAAAGGCCATATCTTCAACAAAGACACATTTTTTTTTCAAATTCACGTTACTTTACAAAACATTACTAGGCTCATTTCACAGCCCGAGTTTTGAACTGGGCTCTAATACCAAAATAAAACACCCTCAAACCCGGCCCATGCATTTCGACCAGATCTGGTATGCTCGAGTTGTACATTAAAAACTTTTGCCTTGTTGGTTTTGCAAGTCGTAAGTTAATTAGACATTATTTGAATAAATAAATGACATTTTAAAAATAAAATCCTTTATATTATTATTATTAAGTATAAATAAACCTTGTCATAAATTCATAAGTTGCAGAACATTGAAAACTACTTAGTTGAATAAAACCTAGGGGACTTATTACATAAATATTCCCAAAATAAAAATAAAATAAACTTAAAGAAAACCCAAAAATAATTTGTAAAAATAAAAACTTGATGGCCCCTCGAGTCCGTCTCGGCTCCCATGTCCACGATCTACTGCTCATCTGGAAGAGTAGAGAAAAAGGAAAACGTGAGTCACCAAGACTCAGTGTATAAATCTCAAAACACACAATGACCTGAGCCCACAAACACATTATGGGCCCTGGCCCATACATAAAGGCAACAATCATGATTATATATCAAATAATAAATGATTAATAACACAACCCATCCTAGGTTTCCATCCTCTACACACCAACCCGTACCAACCATCACGCCTTGGGGATTTCTACAATCAACCCTCCATCCGCTACACACCATAACGACAACCGTACTGCCTATTCCTGTTATTCAGGAATCATTAAATGAAACACCCCAAACCCGGCCCACAAGCCCCGACCGGATCTGGTATGCTTCTTGAGAAAAACTCGTTTTATCGTTTTGGAAAACATGTTGATTTCAAAGAAAAATAAATTGAAGTATGTTATTGTTGAAAACCATTTTGTGATTTAAATTTGTATCTTATTAAAACATTATCTTTATGATTTTATAAATCAAAAGAAGATCCGGATTTAGAAATTATTATTAAGTTGAAAACCATAGGTATTTAGGTGTCAAAACGATTTAATTCGGTTATCGAAAATATTTAATTATTTAGTTGAAGTTGATCGTAGCAGAATAAAAATTTAAAACGTATAAGTAACATAGCTAATGGCGGCCTTATTACAAAAACATAACCCAAAATAAATCCCGAAATAATAAAAGAAAACGTAATAAGTTTAATTAAAAGGAAAACCGAAATACTGAGTTGAGCAATGTCCACCACGTAGTCCTCGCTGACCCGGTCCAAGTCACTGTGTATCACCTGAAAATGATATCCCACAAAGGGTGAGTCAACAGACTCAATGTGTAACAATACACTAAAACCCAATCGATCATAGCAATAAAGCCCATTTAAAATCACATTTAGCCATAAGCCCATAAAGCAAATCAAATAATCACATGTACATATAAAATGAAATGCAATCCCGAGCCCAACCTAGATATCCATCCGCTACACACCACTCGTACCTGCCAATCACACCGTGGGGATTACTAAATCGACCCTCCATCCGCTACACAACATCGAAGGCAGTTACTGCAGTCAACTTGCACATCGCCCTTATAAATTGTGGCATGGCCACCAGATAATTGTGACAGAGTCATCGGATTCATAATATGTGACCGAAGTCACCGGATTCATAATATGTGACCGAAGTCACCGGATTCATCATTCGTGACCGAAGCCACCAGATTCATAATATGTGACCGAAGTCACCGGATAATGTGGTAAAAACCACCGGAACACTTCCCCTTTATCAATATCACCCATATGCCCATGCAATATACATATGATTTCGATATCATGCCATATACCCCCAAAATCATAACGGAATCATACACATTTCATATTCATGCTTATAGCATTATTAATGAAGTATTAGGGGTTTAACGTACCTGAATATGATATACCACTGAATGGTACCCGCAATTATTATCAAACATATTTCTTAATAACACATGCAAATATTAATACTATCGATTTATTGGAAGTTTAGTGTAGGGCTACACACACTGTAAACACGAAGAACGACAGAAAACTCAAGATTTTCGGCTTTCGCTTATAACGCCGACAGCACCTACATAACACTATATGAGAAATCGATTATCACTAAAAAGATATGGCCTTTGGTCGAACATCATTATCTCCTTACCTTACTCGATTAAAACCCGAAAATCGTCACTTGCCTATGGAGTTTGTCGAAATCCTATATGATATATGTTAGATTCAATTCTAACATAATGAACAAAAGTAAGTGGCCTTCGGCCTAAAAATCACACTTGCTTTACCTTGAGTATTCAAATCCCGAAAGGTTTCCTTCCAACCGTCGGCTACAACTAAATCCCGTAATCCTCCTTCAAGGTTTCGGCCAAAGAGAATTAAAGGGATTAGATTCCTAAATTCGGCTAGTCTAAAAGAAGAAGAAAGAGAAACGATTGACGGTTAATCCTTACCCCTAACGTTGAGATCGACTACGCCTTTGCTTGGAACCACAGAGAGATTCGGCTACTATAGAAAAGTGATTGGCTTTGAAAAAGAAAGAGATGTAGAAATCGGCTAGATGATGATTGATATGTTTCGACTTATGATGGATTGTGAAAAGAAGAAGATGAGGGAAAGAGAGTTACGGCTATGGTGTTTTGGTTTGAAGAGGTTGCGGCAATGGTGAACTTTGGGAGAAGGAGATTTCGGCCTAGACAAGGTAAATGAGAAGAGAAAAGAAGAAAAGAAAGGGATGAAATGGCCTTAGTGCTATGGTGATTTCGGCACTAGAGAGGAAGAAAAGAAAAGAGAAAATGGTCTTCAAGGTTTTTAGTGTTTTCAGCAATAGGGGAAAAGAAACTTGAGAGAATAGGCAAATTAAACCAAAATGGTCAAAATGGAATGACCAATAGAAAAGAGAAAAGAAAATAAAAGATGCTTACCTAATGCTAAAAATGCATTCGGCTAGGAGAGGAAAGGTGGAGAGAAAAAAAATTTGCTTTAGAGAAAACACAAAATAACCCAATTGTCAAAATGACCAACTAGCTACCAACCTACCAAAACCTTCAACAAAATTCGGTCACCCCCTCTAGGCCCCCAAACCGTCCAAATACATGGACTACAAAGTCAAAGTTTTCCACACAAAACTTTCCATAGCAATCACCTTACATTATGCCTTGTGTTCCCTCATCATTCCTTAATCAAAATGATTCCTTTCCCCAAGTTCAAGCTTACATAAACTATTAATCATCTTGCCATAAAAATTTAAAGTCCAACTTACCAAATATAAAGCTTGACCGACACTTGATGTAAAGATGCAGAAAAAATAAAGTCTCCAAAATGCACTCCATGTTATTCGAACCACTCACCTCAAGCAACCATTCATGCGCCATTTCCACCATGCTACTAACTCCTCTTGTGATAATTTTAGACACTTAAATTAACTTAAGTATCAGGGTCACTTGATCTACTTCACTAAATTCTCCATACTAAAAAAAAATTATTCTAGATCCGAATAATTCCAAGCCTTCACAAGACTATATTAGGCACACAATAAAATCATACCCGAGCTAACACAAGCAACAAGATGATACTCAAATTTTAGGATGTTACATTAAACGTGGCATAGCCACCGATCACTATGTGACCTATCATTTATATTTGTGGGTTTTCTACCACCGATCACCAAGTGACCTATCATGCACTTCTCCTTCAATATCATAATTCCCCCCCAAGCATACACATATTAAGAAAACATCATGCAGGCTTACATATATTTCGATACACATAGAGAGTTATATGTTTACGTACCCCGCATCCATGCCTAACCCTTTTAGGGTTCCATTCGACTGTCTATACAGCCTCTTTCTGGCTTTTTAGCCCATAACATATATATAGACATACATACAGGGTTAATAGTGTGTTAGAGATCTACACACCTGATTACCGATAAAACGATGCTTTCTATGTCGACGCTATCTGTAGTCGACACAACAGCTATCTGCCTAAGGTGTTGTTCAGAATCCGGTCCACAACCAAGTGGCCAATCTCGAACGGCAGATACCGCTCCTTTCTTAAACTTAGGGATTCTCTCCTTTGCCTGATCCATATTTAATTCCATCACAAGTCCTTGTCAGAACTACTATCATAATGTATGATCGTTAATCCTCATCATAAAGTTAAGATCTTGTGTACTATGAATGAATCTAGTAAAAATCTAGGGAAAATCTCCTTACCTTAAAATCCCAAAATTGGAGACTAGCGATTTTCGGCTTTTAGATCTAGACGACCAAGTTTCCTTCAAATCCCAGAATGCCGCCCAACATAGAACCATTAAACTATTAGCTTTTTGGCTTTTGCCTTTCAAGAACCGAAATAGAACATGAGATCTAACAGAAGTCGACACTTACCTTAGCACAGGGAATTCGGCTAGCACTGGAGAGAAGATTCGGCAATGTCAAAGAAGAAGTTTTAAATGCCGGAATAAACAGAACCAACTCATAGATGAGATGAATAGAGAAAAACTATGGAGATTTCGGCTTTTTAGAGAAATCGACACAAGAGGAAAAGAATGGAAAAGAGAGTAAAGGGAGAGGTTTCGGCTTTTGAAGAAATTAAAGAAAAGAAATTGTAGAGGGAGAGACTAAGAATTTCGGCACAATGGAAGAAGAAGAAATTAGGGTTCAAATGCCAGAATCAATGAGATATCCCCCCTATTTATAGAATTTTCGGCACTCATATAAAAAAACCCGAAAGTACCCTTCCTGATAACTAAAAATCAAGCTAATAAAAAGGGAAATTCAGCACCCCTTTTCCATGAAGTAGCTGAATTCTTTACTCCTCTAGGTGGTGGATTTTCGGGCATCACCTTTCCTTGATAGCTCCTATCTTTTCTCCTTTTTATCTTCTATATTATCAATTATAAAATCCATATAAATTCTCTTATCTTTGAGCCTTGTTGCTGTCCACTTCACCTAACCCTAATGCCGAATTACTTAAATTAAAAGAATTGGGCTCCATAGAACTTAAATTTTGGGCCCCTTACACCCTTGTTGTGGCGTCACCCCTTGCTCCCTTTTAAGTGCCGAAAATGGCCCAAAAACAGGGGCTCCTTGCGGCCAAAACTTGGGCCCCTTTAACTGTTAGTGACGCCACCTTCTAACTCCCTTGCAGCGCCACCTATTGTTGGGCCACAAGCCCACATTGGTATTTTAAACACAATTACCACCTTTTAACTCTATAATGCCCAATCAGATAATTTAACCAAGGCCTTTGCCTAGTCTTGAGCCCAAATTGGACCCCTCTCACTTAAATTAACATATTAAACATATCCTTACACTAAACGCATAGACCCATTAATTCAGGATGTTACAGGATCTCATCGAAAATGGGCGGTTACAAGCTTTGTGGCTAAGGTAAGTCTATTGTATGATTTAATTGTTATTTGTTAAGCATGATTTTGAATGTTTAAATTATGAATACATGTTGTTTATTAGTTGTAATTAGATTAATTAAAATTGTATATATATGATTAAAGTAATAAAACTTAGCTATAGCCTTAATTAGTAAATGAATTAAGGAGAAATGGTTTATTAAAATAAATTTTAGGGGTTGCCCAAAATTGATTAAAATGAAGGTGGTAATAATTTATAATATAAAAACGGGATCATTTAGTTTTAAGTGGTAAAATAACTATAATACCCTTAGGGTTAAATCCTTAAAATAAGTTTTCAAATGGTTTAAAAATCGCTTCCACAATAATATTAGACAGTTATTAGTCAGAATTGAGGTGTTATAAGGTTGGGGTGTGTTTTGGGGTGGTTTTGTGCTGGAGAGTCACTTCAGTGGCTAATGTGTCACTTCAGGTTCAGGTTGGTTAGTTTTGGTCGAGTTTCGGGTGTCACAATAAGCTCTTTGTTATCATTACTGACAACTATGACACCTCCCTTCTTGGGCACAGACAGTATAGGACTCACCTAAAAGTTGTCCGAGATCGGGTAGATATTACCTACATCAAGCCATTTGATTATCTCTTTATTAACAACTTCCTTCATGATAGTATTCAACCTTCTCTGCTGTTCAATAGAATTGTCATGACAATCCTCTAATAAAATTTTATGCATGCATATAGTAGAGCTAATTCCTATGATGTCGGTAATTGTCCATCCTAATGCCTTTTGATATCTTCGGAGAACTTCCAACAACTTTACCTCTTGATCGGGTAGAGACAGAAATAACTACTGTCAAAGTATTGTTTTCTTCCAAATAAGCATATTTCAGATGCATTGACAAAGGTTTCAACTCCAATGTTGGAGGCTCCTCTATAGATGGTTTAGGAGGATTAAAGGTGTGAGCCAATAAGTCTAAGGGCTCAAATTTTTCCCTAGTCTTTCCACCATTTGCTTTGCCACTATGAACTCATTGAATTCTCTAAAAGTTTTTGCTTCATTCAGGTTTATTGAATCTGTATCACTATCTAAATTGGCATGGCAAAATTTTGCAAACCATTCTTCCACTGTTGTTTCTAGCAAACCAATGGCATGGCAATCTTCACTGTCATCAACATATTTCAGGGCATTGAATATGTTGAAAGTGATCTGTTGATCATTCACCCTTATGGTTAGTTCACCCTTTTACACATCAATTAAAGTCTTGCTTATAGCAAGAAAAGGTCTTCCAAGAATAATCGGTACATCTTTGTCAGCTTCACATTCTAAAATAATGAAGTCGGTTGGAAAAATGAACTTATCTACTCTTACGAATACATCTTCAATTTTGCCTTTCGGATGTGCATTGGATCGATTAGCTAACTACAATGTTACTGTAGTAGGTTTTGCTTTTCCAATTCTCAACTTCCTAAATACTGACATGGGCATTAAGTTGATACTTGCTCCTAAATCACACAATGACTTCCCAACATAATGGTTTCCAATTGAGTATGGAATAGTAAAACTCCCTGGGTCCTTCAACTTTGGAGACAATTTATTTGTTAACATAGTCGTGCACCCTTTAGTGAAAGTAACCATTTTGAATTCTCCCAATCTTCGCTTATTTGCGAATGTATCTTTCATGAATTTCACATAATTGTGAATTTGCTCCAAAGCTTCTACCAATGGTATGTTGATGTGAAGTTGTTTAAGGACATCCAAAAATCTTTTGAATTGCTAATCTTGTTTATGATTGTGGAAGCGCTGAGGAAAAGGTGAAGGTGGCCGACCTTCAGGTTTGCTGGGACTTTTTTGTGTCATTTCTGTTTGCAAAATTACTTGATTTTTCTTATATAGTGCTCTGTTTAGCCTTTCCATTTGCGGTGTGCTTTTCAGGTTGTTCTGATATTTTTCCAGTGTTGATATCTGAGTTGTCCATTTCTGCAGTTGCATTTTTTACAACTGCATCCAGCTGAGTCCCACTTCTGAGAGTGATTGCCTTGCAATGCTCTTTCCCTTGTGATCTAGTATTCTCGGTATTTCTTGGCAGAGTTCCTTGTGGTCTCGAACTCAAAGCATTTTCTATCTACCTGATAAAACATAATATAAACATATTTTAATCCCACATTTAGCATATTTTTGGATGATTTAAGCCTTGAATTGTGGAATTTGGTGCTCTTAATTCTTTGTTTTCATGTTTTATACTCAGGTAAGCACCGGATGATGAAAAGAACGAGAAACGGGCCCAAAACAGAGTAAATGGGCCATATCACGAAATCGACACGGCCTGGGCCCAAGAACACACGACCGTGCCTCCTTAATAGCCTCGAACATGGCCTGGCCACGATTCACACGGGTGTGCCATGGGCATGTCCCTGACGTGACAAAGAAGAGTTTCATTCGGATTAGGGTACTTAGAGGCAAAGAAAGCCATTCCAAAAGCCTATATAAACACCCTAGAGGCCAACCTCCAAGGAGAGTCCAGTTAGGGGTCCAGTTAGGCTGAAGAGCCGAGCCAGAGAGGCCAGAATTGTAGGATTTACTCGAAGAAAGCCAGTTGATTCATCTCAAGAAGCCGGAGTTATACTCCAGGTTTGATCATTCTTTTATAAATATTTAAAGCTCTGATTTGCAGCGATCAATTATGCCTTGAATTATGCCTTGTTCTTAAGTAATTTTCCCATATTATGATTAGAACGAAATTTCTTTTGATTTATGATTTTTATTGATATGTTTCAAATTAAGTCATTGATAATTGTGCAGTGATGATTTAAATTTTAAGAGACTAGAAAATCAAGCATGATGAGTCTATTTTAAAATTAAAATTTGTTAGGTTGTCTACCTGAATCTATTTATTACCTTGAAGTTTGAAATTTACAAGGTTGATATCAAAAACCCGTAATTTTCGTGAGATTTTAAGCCTTTTAGAGCATACATTCTTTCATGCTCACTTTTTGATTATGAGTGTGTCAACATTGAGCTGTTATTCTAGAACTTGCTTCGATTATACATGTCAAGATCAAATTATTGATTTGATATACAGAGATGATAAAGGCACTTAGGGTTTAACCCACTCACTCCACTAAAAAGTGTACCCTCACAATTAACCCCTAGTGAACCCTTTTGATCTTAACAACCCTTTTTTTTGACTCACCCACTAATATTAACCTAAAACCCATTCTGTATTTGTTATCACCATTCCTTGACTTCCTTTTTGTCGAGATTTGATTTTGAATAGTTTCCTTACTATGTTCTATATTTTAGATGTTAAGGTTCTTCCTTATTATTTTTGTGATTTGTTCTTAAAAAAATTGAAGTATATTCAATATCAGCTTTATGTAATTGAGCTTATACATTTAAATTCCACATCTTGAGAAAAAGCTCATGTTATTAGTATTACAAGTTTTTAGTTGATGTAATTATTTAGGATTAATTCATTTTTCTAGTTAGGTAAATTGTCAATTCAATCTGGATTCTAACCCTCTAATTCAGCCTTTATCCACACCTTTAACCCGACCCCCATTACAACCCTTTTTAAAGACCTTTTGATTTGTGTATCATCTCATTTTACAGTGGTGGAGATTTGATTTTCAGGCAAGCCTATGGGATTAACTTTTCATGTTCGACTTTTGAGTGCTTAATTTCGAACCTTAAACACCTTGAGTGATTTGAGTGAATCTTTAGTGAGGATGTCAACTCTTATCGATTTTGAATTAAGGGTAATTATTTAGGTAAGGGGAAACACCTAACGTTTTTCGGGCTATAAATGTATGACTTTGATTGTTTGAATCTTTAGGACTCTTCTACTTAAATTATCAATTTATGAATTGCCTTTGAATTATATGAAACATTATTGATGAATATTATGAATCGAGGAAGATCATTTTAATTGTGAGTTTAGAATTTTGCTTGAGGACAAGCAAATGCTTAAGTGTAGGGGTATTTGATAAACCGTAATATAAACACATTTTAATCAAACATTTAGCATACTTTTGGATGATTAAAGCCTTAAATTGTAAAATTTGGTGCTCTTAATCCTTTGTTTTCATGTTTTATACTTAGGAAAGCACCGGAGGATGAAAAGAATGAGAAACAGGCCTAAAACGGAGTAAATGGGCCATATCACGAAATCAACACGGCCTGGGCCCAAGACCACATGACCGTGTCTCATTAACGGACCCGAACATGGCCTGACCACGATTCACACGGGCGTGTGCCATGGGCGTGTCCCTATCGTGACAAAAAAGAGTTTCATTCAGATTAAGGTACTTAAAGGCAAAGAAAGCCATTCCAAAAGCCTATATAAACACCCTAGAGGCCAACCTTGAGGGAGAGTCCAGTTAGGGGTCCAGTTAGGCCGAAGAGCCGAGCCAGAGAGGCCAGAATTGAGGAATTTACTCGAAGAAAGCTAGTTGATTCATCTCAAGAAGTCGGAGTTATACTCAAGACGGAAGATCTTCTCTTCAATTTCTTCAGGGGGTTTTAGGGTTTTTCTTATGTTTTGTTTTATATTTTCTTCTGAGATGTATTCTTTTATTATTATGAACTAAACCTTTGAAATACCTGAGGGGGATGAAATATAAGACGGATCTTATTAATGTTTTCTGAACCATATGATAAATACTTAATTTGTTCTTAATTATGTGTTCTTAATTCTTGCTTTGATATTTCAGGATATTGATTCAAGTATTGATGTGCTTAGGCAGTGGAGCAAAAGTCTTTGTTTAAGAGTAGATCTAACATAATTAAGCGAAGTTGATCGCAACCCTAGAAATAGGATGATGAAAATCTATCGGATTACGGTCAAACCTAATATGGGAGTCCATAGATCGAGTTAATGCAATTCTAGGGGTTTTAATTAGAAAGAAACTTCAATTAATCAACCTAAGGTTAGACGTTAGTAGCCTCGAAAGAGGTATTAATATAAATTAGGGAATCCTACGGATCAAGTCAAGTGAATAAATCGTCTGGTTTAGAGTTAAATAACAAGTGAAGTCTAGGTGGATTCTTCCTCGGGTATTGTCTTAATCAATTGGTTTTTCCCACAAGTATTTTCCCAATTCATTCTCTTTGTCTTTGCATCTTTAGCTTAATAGTTAGTTAATTTTAGATTAAATAATAAATCCCTCAATTCTTAGGCTAAATAATAAAAAGAAAGTTAGTATTAGTACTTTTTGTTCCTTTGGGTTCGACAATTTGGTCTTGCCTGTAAACTATACTACTATTTGATAGGTGCGCTTGCCTAAATCGTTGTCATAGTTAGTTTCTAGGCTCAATCATTCTTTTTATAAAATTTTAAGACTCTGAAACACGATCACTTCTGTTAGCCAACTAACCTATACGTGCCATATAACCAAAATACACACCCAGAAATTCACAGACAACTTGCACTGATTCTACTTTCCTTTCAGTCACTTTCGAATCAATTACATAGGAAAAATAAGCTTCATAACCCTTTTTCACATAACTCTGAGCTTTCAATACTGATATTACAGCCGATAACCCATTCAAATCATTGGATTTAATTCGAACTATTTCATCATTCTGACATCTCAAATCAATAGTCTTTCATTTGCAATTCACAACAGCGTCAAGCAATGTTAACCAGTCCATACCCAAAATTATATCAAACTCATCAAAAGGTAACAACATCAGATCAGCTGGAAAACAAAAATCTCAGAACATCAACGGACATTTTTTGCATACTTTGTCAACCAAGACACATTTACCTAAGGGGTTCGATACTCTAATAACAAATTGAGTAGACTTTACAGGAAAGGCTTACTGGATACTAAGTTCATGCATACATATGAATGAGTAGACCCAGGGTATATTAATGCAATCACAGAAGTATCATAAAGAGTAAATGTACCCGTAATAACATCTGGAGATGAAGCTTTCTCACGAGCTCGGATAGCGTAAGCTCGGCAGGTGCCCTAGCTTCAGATTTTGCAACTGTATCTTTCTTAGCTCTCTAACTACCACTAACATTTCTTGCATTTCTAGAAGGTCTACCTCTAGTTGAAACATTGTCTAGCTCGAATTGTGTACAATCTCTTATTCAACAGACTCGGGACAATCTCGAATGAAATGTTCTAATGATCCACATCTAAAATAGGCTCGATCATTCAATCTACAACTACCTAGATGTCTTTTACCACAATGTTTACATTCAAGTCGTTCGGATCGGACATTCCCAACACTAGCCATCAAAGTAGCTGGGTTCGACTGCGATCTAGCTCAATCTCCATTTGAATGTCCCACATTAGCCTTTGAATGGCTATGCTCGTCTCTGAATTTCTTTGAAGCAAACTGGAATGATTTACTCGAAAATCTCTTTCTCGCATCTCTAACTTCTATCTCAGCTTTTCTTTTATCTTTCCCGAGTGCCTCAGCTTTATATGCTCGATCAACCAGCACAACAAACTCTTTTATTTCCAGTATCCCAACTAACAAACAGATATCTTCATTTAGGCCATCTTCAAATCTTTTACACATTATCGCCTCAGTTGAAACACATTCCCGAGCATATTGGCTTAATCTCACTAATTCCCATTCATATTCAGTGATAGACATGCGACCCTGTTTCAATTCCAGAAATTCTTTTCGTTTTTGATCTATAAATCTCTGACTGATATATTTCTTCTGGAACTCAGACTGAAAGAAATTCCATGTAACCCGTTCCTTTGGAACAACAGAAATCAAGGTCTTCCACCATTGAAAAGCTGCATCTCGTAGCAAGGAAATGACACATTTTATGCGTTCATCAGGAGTCAATGACATTTCATCAAACACTCGGACTATATTCTCGATCCAAAACTCAGCTCTCTCAGCATCATCATCACTAGTGGCCCTGAACTCTTCGGCTCCATTTTTGTGAATTTTATCGACCGGAGGCTTGTTCAACAAATTCAAATTCATAACCGGTGGTACAACAGAAGTCTAAGGAGGATTATGCAGAGGCGGAGGTTGTGAAGCAACCGGATTAGTTCTAATATATTGAGTGAACCACTCATTCATCATTTGGAAGAAAACTTGTTTAGCCTCTCCTTGCTGACCGCTAGTAGCCGGTCTCGAATCAGATGTTGCTGTCCCTTGAGCAAGATCAAGCACATTGCTTTCAACGTCATCAGCTACAACACTTTTGGGATCCATTTACTATACGAAAACACATTTTATACGTCAGGATTCATCACACTATCACAGTTCGTATATATGGCATGTATAGTTAGACTTTCACACGCTACGTTAGTCATAGAATCAACTAAATTGTAGCTCTGATAACAATAAAATGTAACACTCCTACCCCGAAATCATCGCTGGTCTAGGGTTAAAGGCGTTACTGGACAAATCGAATCTTTTATAAACATTTCATAGCATCATTCAACAAATCAAATAAAAGTGTCCCTTAAATAGGTCTACGAGACCTTACACATGCATTAGAAAGGGGTTGGGACTAAATCAAACACATACGAAATTTTCAGAAATTTAAACATTTTTTTCAAAGCTAAAAAGGTCACACGCCCGTGTGGGCAAGCAGTGTGCCTCCAACGGTCTCGGACACGCCCGTGAGTCCAAGCCGTGGCAAAACAGGGCATACATACTGACTTATACACACGGCCTGAGACACGCCCGTGTGCCTCACTCGTGGTCGACATTGACTTGCACCACACGGCCAGTCACACGCCCGTGGTCGAGTCTGACTTGTTTTGAAATACAACCACGAAGGACATGATCGAACCACACACCCGTGTGCTCAACCGTGTGGGAAAATATAGGCCATTTGCAAGGCCAATTTGCCACCTTTGCCACCGACACTTTGGGTTAAACCTACAAGCATAAATAAGCATCATTCCAAGCATCAAGAATATCCAAAACTTACCAAAATGACCATCTTTTCTAGCCATTCAGGAACATATCAAACACACCAACTTATGTGCCATTTAGCTCAATCCAATCACAAACATTTTTAAGTAAAATCCATCCACCAACTTACCAATTCATAGTGCCATCTTTTCATCAATAATATACTAGCTACGCAATCATCAAACTTATCACAAACTTGACCATCTCAATAGTCCATCATACCTTACCAAGTAATGCAACATATAGCATGAAGTACTCATTCACATCATATTCATTATCTAGCCATATCACATGGCTATATTATACAACTCAAAACATAACCAAGATTCACTAGACTAGACATGCCATACTTTAATATATACACTTTCAAAAGATATCAAAATAGGGTTTGATAGTGTGGTGATGATCCTCAACAATCCCCCGAGCCTTTCGTAGGTTTAACGATCTATAAAACAAAGTAGACACACACACACAGAGAGTAAGCTTTCAAAAGTTTAGTAAGCCATATACAAATAAACTTAACATATAACATACATAATCATATCAAATACAAATAAACTTAACATATAACATACATAATCATATCAAATACATGATCATTAATGTTTCTCAATTGCAAATTCATAAATCTTCTTTGGCTCATTTGTTTAGCCATTTGCTCACCAACAAACACATCTCCATGTACATCATTAGACCATAGCTTATTCATACATATATCACAACTTGTCTCAACAAATCTATACCCATATCTTACAATTGCAAGTTCACATGTACTTACCTTTCATCATTAAATATAATGTACTTTTCAAACGTACCTGGATCGGTTACACATTTCACATAACATATAACATACATAATCATATCAAATACAAGATCATTAATGTTTCTCAATTGCAAATTCATAAATCTTCTTTGGCTCATTTGTTTAGCCATTTGCTCACCAACAAACACATCTCCATGTACATCATTAGACCATAGCTTATTCATACATATATCACAACTTGTCTCAACAAATCTATACCCATATCTTACAATTGCAAGTTCACATGTACTTACCTTTCATCATTAAATATAATGTACTTTTCAAACGTACCTGGATCGATTACACATTTCACAGAGTCTTTCATTTCTCGAAAATTCCCGTGGAACCATTCGGAATCAAATAGGATACTCGGATAACTCGGAATACTCGTACAATGCCAACGTCCCAGACGTGGTCTTACATGTAATCAAATAACGATGCCACTGTCCCAGACAAGGTCTTACATGAATCAAATACAATTCCAATGTCCCAGACATGGTCTTACACGTAAATCTCAAATCGATGCTAACGTCTCAAACGTGGTCTCACATGATATCACATATCGGAACCTTATGTCATGACATATGACTCCTATCTATTCCTAAGGTTCGTACGGGACTTTTCGGACATTAACTCGTTGCCCATAATTCCTTGGATTTCATATTTGTATCTTCCAAATTCATTCATCACAATTCAATTTCATTTGAACATAAATAAATCAATTCAAATACATTTATTTGTATATATACTTACCTCAGATTCGGATAAACGAACGGATTCGACTACTCGATCACTTTCGACTTTCCTCAATCTAAATCCATTTTCTTTGGTTCTTGATCTATACATATTTAGATTTAATCCATTTATTCACCAAATCATTCAACTCAATCCAAAACACACATTTAGGGTAATTTACAAATTAGCCCTCATATTTTCACATTTTGACATTTAAGTCCCTATTTCACAAAATCACAAAATTCACATAATTTACTTGTACCCATGCTTAGCCAAATTTTCATATGCTTTATACAAGTCCATACATTTCATTTATTTCACATTTTAGTCCCTCAAAATATTATTTTCACAATTTAGTCCAAATTATTCAAATTCACCAAAAATCTAAAGACAAAACATGTTAATCTAGCACTATTTCATATTTCATCAACTATTATCACAAAACCTACAAAATAATCAATGGCACATTTCAAATTTTTCATTACATTCCAAAATTAAGACATGGGTTTGAAAGAACACGAAGCAACGACCACGAAAACGTAGAAATTATCGAAAACTAAACAAAAACTAACCTTTAATCAAACTTGAACATAGCCAAAACTTAGAACACTCTTCTTCTTTTCTTTCCTTTCTATATTCGGCCAACAAGATGAATAAATGGCAATGTTTTATGTTTGTTTGATTATAACATATATTATTAATTCAATTACCAAATTAACCTTATTATTAAACATATAAAACATATATAATGGTTGGTCATAAATGTCCATTAACCATACTAATGGTTTAATTATTTCATAAGGCCACCACATTTATAAAGACATAACACATAGGTGCTTTTAACATATGGTGTGCTAATTTAGCATCTTTCACAATTAGGTCCTTTTATCAAATTAAGCACCCAAACAGATAAATTAATTCACGAAACTTTCACACATGCTTAATCACTTATTGTAAGCACAAAAAATAATATTAAAATATTTTTTCTAACTCGAATTTGTGGTCCCAAAACCACTATTCCAACTAAGGTCTAAACCAAATTGTTACAGCATTGACACAGTGTTGAAGAGGCTACGTGGGAGCCCGAAGATGCTATGAGATAGCAATATCCGAATCTATTCAATGATAAGATTTTCAGGGACGAAAATCCCTAAAGGGGAGAATTGTAACAATCCGATTTAGACCCTAGTCGAAATAATGGTTTCGAGACCACAATTTCGAGCTAGAAAAATATTTTAATATTATTTTCCGTGTTTACAGTATGTGATTAAGCATGTGTGAAAATTCTGTGATTTAATTTGATCGTTTGTGTGCTTATTTATAAAAAAGGACTAAATAGCAAAAAGAGTAAAAGTGGCATTCTATATGTTAATGTGCTAAATTACTATGATTTGATTTGTTCGAAGTCCCTGAAAGGTTAATATGCCATTATTAAGTTAGTGGACAATTATGCCCATGATTTAAATGGTTTTCATTAATGTTTCATTAAGGTTAAAAGTGGAAATTGATAATTAAATATTTGATTAATAAACCAAATATGAAAATGAAGCCATTATCATCTTGTTCTTGCTGAAAATACAAAGGGAAAAAAAAAAGAAAAAGAGTTCTTAGGGTTCGACACTTATTTGGAGTAATCAAGGTATGTTTTTGTTTCGTTTTTTGATAATTTCTACATTTTTGAGATCGTTGCTTTGTTATCTACCTAGCCCATGTCTCAATTTCTAAATTTGATGAAGATTTCAGGTTATGCCATTGATGATTTTGTAAGCTTTATGATGATAGTTGTTGAAATATAAAAGCTTGTTGATAGATTAATATGTTTTTATCTTTGAATTTTTGATGATTTTGACTATTATGGACTAATTTTTGAAAATGAGAAATTGGACTAAAATGTGAAATAAATTAATATATGGGCTTATTTTAGGTGTAGTAAAATTTGGCTAAGCATGTGTATAAAGAAAATATGTGTATTTGTGAATTTATAAAATAGGGACTTAACTGTCAAAATGTGAAAATGTGAGGCTAATTTGTAAAATGCCCTAATATATGTTTATCGATTTAACTGAATGATTTGGCGAATAAAATAGTTAAATTTGAATATGTATAGATCAAGAACCAAAGAAAAAGAAATTATATCAGGGAAAATCGAAAGTGGTCGAGTAGTCGTTTTCATCCGTTCATATCCATACGAGGTAAGTCTACATGCAAATAAATGTGTTTATGTTGATATATTCATGCTTATATGAAATTGAATTGTGATGAATGACTATGGAAGATGTATATGTGAAACCCGAGAAAGTTCTGACAATGTGTCAATGTCCGAAAAGGCCCGTACAAACCTTAGGAATAGTTAGGATACATATGTCATGACATAGGGTTCCGATATGTGTTATCGTGTAAGACCACATCTGGGACATTGGCATCGATTTGAGTTATACGTGTAAGACCATGTCTGGGACATCGGCGTCGTATATGAGTTCGTGTAAGACCCTTCTAGGACAGTGGCATTGATATTTGATTACATGTAAGACCACGTCTGGGATGTTGGCATTGTACGAGTTTTTAGAGATATCTGAGTATCCTTATGGATTTTGAATGGTTCAATTTGCAATCTGAGAAATGAATGATTATGTGAAATGTGCATCCGATGCAGGTACATTTGAAATGTATGCAAAGTACGAGTACAAAAAGTAAGTATATGTGAAAAATGAGGAATTTAGATACATGTATGAGAGTAATGAAATAAATTGTGCTATGATCAAATGAATTACATGGTTATGTGGTATGTGTGTAAGCAAATGGATAGGAACAATTGAGCCAAAGGAGAAATATGATTTTGCTATTGAGCTATGCTATAGTTTATGTGAATGAAATGGTTTATAAATGTTCTACATGATAAGTTTATTTGTATATGGCTTACTAAGCTTTTGAAAGATAACTTTGTGTCTGTTTGCATTGTTTTATAGATTATCAAAGCTACTGGAAGCTCGGGGATCGTCGAGGATCATCACCACACTATCAAACTATACTTTGGTACCTTTTGAAAATGTATATATTAAAGTATGGCATGTATAGGCTAGAAATGTTAAGATATGTTTTGGAACATGTGTATATCGTCATGTTAAATTGCTTGTTAATGAATACGAATATGGTAAATTTAGTCCATGCTTTGTGATGCAAAAGTTAGTATATTTTTTATGAAAGATTGGCATATTGAGTTGGTAAGTTTTGGATGGATTTATACATTGAAGTGAATAATGTTGTTATGAGTCAAATGGTGCATAATTTTGATATGATTTGGTCGTTTTTGCGTTATAAAATGAGGCTTGTTGGTGCTTGCAGGTATGACCCTTATTGGGTAGCAATCTGGCCTTACAAATGACCTATAATTGCCCACACGGTTGAACACACGGGCTTGTGACACTATCATATTTCGAAGGAAACTAGTGTTGCACACGGGCCAGTCACATGGGTGTGTGACAGGCCGTGTGATTCAGTTCAGCATAGCACACGGGCCAGACACATGGGTGTGTGACAGGCCGTGTGGTACTAGTCAATTTTGTGCACGGGCTAAGGTACACGGCCTAGCCACACGGGCATGTGCCCTGTTTTGAAAGAAAATTTTTGAGTCCTGCAAAGTTTCATATATGCTGAGTTTAGTCCTGAATCCTTTCTAAAGCATGTTTAAGGTCCCGTAGATCTTTTAAAGTGACAAAGTGATTATGAATGATGATGTTTTGTTAATGTGAGATGTATGTTTGTGAAATGTTTCGGTATGTCCGGTAATGCCTCATAACCTTAGTCAGGCGACGGATACGGGTTAGGGGTGTTACATTTTCCATGGATGAGTCATACCAAAATATCTACATACTTTCTTTAATGGTCTAGTTACCATATAAGGACCTTTAGTTTTGAATTCCATAGCTATTTAATCCTTATAGCTACTAGAATTCAAGTTGCATTTTATGCGATTTAGTCCTTCTCGTAATTAAGCACTAAATCGATAAAATTTTCTTTTCAAGATTTTCACATGACATTTCTATTATATTATGGACCATATAATAAAATAAAACTAAATTTTATTTCTGGCTCGAATTTGTTGTCCCGAAACCACTGTTCCGATTTCACCGAGGAATGGGTTATTACAAACATGGGCACCCTAGTAGTGTTTTAAGCGTTGCCCATTAACTTTAAATATAACCTCTGTTTTCAAATATTTATTATTAACAGCTCCATGAGAATACACTTAGGCTACTTCAAAAGGACCTGACCAGCGAGAATTTAATTTACCAGGAAACAATTTGAACCTAGAGTTAAATAACAATACTTGTTGTCCTGGTTCCAATTTCCACGGCATGATTCTTTTATCGTGCCAACGCTTGGTCTTTTCCTTGTATAGCTTAGCATTCTCATGTGCTTGTGCTCAGAAATCCTCCATTTCATTCAATTCTAGCAACCTTTTATGGCCAGCACCGACCCAATCCATGGTCAGCTTCTTAATAGCCTAAAATGTTTTGTGCTCAAGTTCAACAGGAAGGCGACTTGACTTGCCATAGACAAGCTTAAAAGGTAAAATCCCTAACGGATTTTTGTATGCAGTACGATACGCCCAGAAAGCTTCACCAATCTAGCAGACCAATCCTTACAATTAGGATTCGCAACTTTTTCTAAAAGAAATTTAATTTCTCTGTTCGAAATTTTAGCTTGCCCGTTTGTTTGGGGGTGATATGTTGTGGCAATCTTATGTTTTAGCCCATAACGCTGCACAACATTAGCTACAAACTTACAATCAAAATAAGACCCATCATCACTAATAATGGCTTTAGGTGTACCAAATCTAAAAATGTTCTTGTGTAAGAACGTCATTACTAACATCGCATCATTAGTAGGAAAGGCAACAACCTCGACCCACTTAGAGACATAGTTTACTCCTAATAGTATGTACACCTTTCCCACTGACGGTGGAAATGGATCCATAAAGTCTATTCCACATACATCAAACAATTCAATGTCCAGTATACTTTGCAATGACATTTCGCGTCTCCTAGATAAATTTCCTATTCTCTAACATCAGTCGCATGACTTATAGAATTCATAAGTATCCCTGAATAGACTTGGCCAATAAAATCCAGATTGAAGTACTTCGGTAATAGTCATCATCCCTTCTAAATTTCCTCTGTACGGAGCTGAATGACAATGCTGTTGAATGCTATGTATTTCGTCATCAGGAACACATTTCCTAATTATTTGATCAGCACAATCTTTAAATAAGAAAGGTTCATCCCAATAATAGTGTTTGGCATCATGAAGAGATTTTTGTCTTTCCTGACTGTTGAGATCAGGTGGCAACACACCACTCGTTAAATAGTTCACTATGTCAGCATACCAAGGTAATTTCGTGGCATCTAACAGCTGCTCATCTAGAAATTCTTCTTTAATAAGTGTATCATAATCACCTTCACTTCCAAATTCTAACCTCGAAAAGTGATCAGCCACTTGATTCTCAGTCCCTTTACGATATCTAATTTCCTGGTCAAACTCCTATAGCAATAGTATCCACCTAATCAACCTTAGCTTAGCATCTTTCTTACTCATTAGATACTTAATAGCAGAGTGATCTGTGTAGACTATGACCTTTATACCAACAAGATAAGAATGAAATTTATCGAATGCAAACACGACAACTAATAACTCCTTTTCTGTGGTGGTGTAGTTAAGTTGTGCTTTTGATAAAGTTCTGCTAGCATAGTATATTGCTCGCAATATTTTGTCTTTCCTTCGCCCCAACATGGCTCCCACAGCATAATCGCTGGTGTCACACGTGAGTTAAAAAGGCAGTGTCCATTCTGCAGCTACTATAATTGGTGCTGCTATAGGTTTTTTCTTTAACTCTTCAAAGGCTACCGAAAAATGTTAATTGAAATTGAAAGGTCTATTTTACTCTGATAAAGTGCACAAGGGTTTAGATATCTTCGAAAAATCCTTAATGAATCTTCTGTAAAAACCTACATGACCTAAAAAAATTCGAATGCCCTTGACATTGGAGGGTGATGACAATTTTCTATTACATCAATTTTTGTTCTGTCTACTTCAATTCCTCTCTGTGATATCCAATGCCTTCACGAACCATGAAATGGCATTTCTCCCAATTTAAAAAAAGATTTGTTTCTTCACAATGGCACAGAACCAATTCTAGGTTTTTCAAACAATCTTCAAAATCATTCCCGAACACAGAAAAATCGTCCATGAATGCTTCAAGAAAATTTTCCACCATGTCATAGAATATGGCCATCACACAATGTTGAATAGTTGTCAGGACATTACATAACCCAAATAGCATCCATCTGAACACAAAAGTACCATATGGACATGTGAAAGTTGTAACGCCTCGAATTTTTGGGCCTAGATGTGTTGGGCCTTGTGCATGGGAGCCGCTAAGAGACTACACATAAAAGTTTATGTGTGCAAGAAATATCACAATTGCTTGTTTGCTTCAGTGGTTAAGTGATTTGGGTGTGTTCGGGAGTGTCTGAGAAGTCTTGGTTTGAAACCTAAGCTTTAGCAAAAATTTATGTTTTTCTCGTAAAGAAGCTTTGATGTTAGAGGGTAGGTTTTAAGAATATTTTTTGGATAATTTATAACACAAGGAGCTAGTTGGTAAGTTGGCTAGCGGCGTCATTAAGGTTGTAAGGGAGCCTGGGTTCAAGTCTAGGCCCTTGCAGAATTTTTAAATTTTGCTCTTAAAAGAATCTGGACACTGGCACATAGGCTTTATAAATATTTGCGCATGTTTTAAGTCACAAATGAGCTTGTGTCCTAGTGGTGGTGGTGTGACATGGCTATCGAGAGGACTTTGCTTCGAATCCCTTTGCACGCAAAGGTTGATTACTTTGCTAAGTTTGGACGACAGGTGGTTGTGATGGAATTAAACTCTGCTGGAGGTGAAATCCCACATCGGGAAGCTAACATGAGGTTAGGCAAGAAGCTGGCTTTAAATAGAGCGAACCGGGAGGAGAGTAGGGATACCTTTCTTGGCTTATCCCTTTCGCTTTGTGGCGTGTTCGTTCGGAGTGCGGATTAGCTTCAGATTCCTATCAGGTGTGTATTTAGCACTACTCTAGCTGTAGAGCGGGAAATGTCGAAATGCCGGTCACACGGTGATGGAAGCCACACGAGCATGCGAGCGCACGTGTGAGAGCTTCGACGCGATAGTTGAGGCCATCATGAGTGTTCTTGAGGGTTTAGGCTATTTGGGCCACGATGGGCCGAAAGGGGCCATGTAGGGCTAATGGGCTCGTGGGCGCAATCGGATAAGTTGTATGATTTTGTAGTAAATATTGGACTGGACTATGTGAATCTCATATTTGTTGCTAGATTTGGGCTAAATGGGCCACAGGAGCGTGTGGGCCTATTTGGGCCGAGAATGGGCCATAGGCCCATTCGCATCGTTATTTCTGTTTAGAATACCCTTGGTTTACAAAATTATTGAAATACCCTCAACTTGAAAAATTATCGAAGTACCCCAGACTTGTAAACTTACGAAAATACCATTGGTTTGCGAAATTATCGAAATACCCTCGATTTGTAAAAATTACCAAAATACCCCTGGTTTGCAAAATTATCAAAATACCCCTGATTTGTGAAATTACTGAAATACCCCTATTTTTGAAATTACCGAAATACCCCCGATTTAAGAAATTATCAAAATACCCTCGGTTTGCTAAATTACTAAAATACCCTTAATTTTCTGAATTACTGAAATACCCTCAGTTTGCAAAATTACTGAAATACCCTTGGTTTGCAAAATTACTGAAATACCCTCAGTTTACAAAGGTATTGAAATACCCTCAATTTGCAAAATTACTAAAATACCCCTGTAGGGTAGGATTACCGAATTACCCCTGTAGGGTAGGATTACCAAAATATCCTTATAGGGAAAGATGATTATATTTCCCTTGTGGGTAAATGACTGACTTAGACTATGAGTTGACTAATTTGACTATGGTTGTATGTCTAATATGCTTTTATTACATGTTTAAATGATTGTTACTGAGCATGGCCATTTTGCATACACGTTTAATGATTTAGCATGACATACACGACATATTGCATGGTGTAACACCCCAAACCCGACCCATACGTTTCGACCAGATCTAGTATGCTACAGGTTGAACATTAAAATCTTTTGCTAAGTTGGTTTTAGAAAATCATAGATATTATGTAACATCCTGAAAAGGGCCTATGCATTTTTGGTTTAATTGTATGAAATGACATGTCTTATGTGTTATGAATGTATTTTGAACATTTTTGGAAACCTGAAAGTGTATGGAAATGTTAAGTTTAAAAGAGGAAAGTGAACATTTTTGGAAACCTGAAAATGTATGGAAATGTTAAGTTAAAAGAGGAAAGTGAACATTTCTGGAAACTTGGAAATGTAAGGAAATGTTAGGTTAAAGGAGGGAAACGAACGTTTTTAGAAACTTGGAAATGTAAGGAAATGACTTAGAAAATGTTGAGTTTTAAGGTTTAAAAGAGGAAACTAAGGCAAGGTGGTCTTAAAAAAATTAATAGAGGAAATTTGACACAAGAATCAACTTGTTATAGTGGCCTGGAGATACCACTTAAGGCCCAGGTAAGTGACGCCACAAGCTATGCAAGTGGGCCTGAGTTCGAGTCACTTAGGAAGCTAAATAAAATTTTTATTTTTGCTACAAGGAGCAGAGAGATGGACGGCAATAAGGCTTTTAAAAGAGGAGTTTTATTCTCTTTAAATTTCGGCTAAATAGGAGATAAATAATAGATTTATTTATCATTATTTTCAAGAGATAATTGTTGGATTAAATTCTTTTAATAAAGTGATAATTCAAGGGATAAAGCTATCAAAATAAGGGATAGTGGTGGCCAAGTAAGGGACTCTAGCTAGTAATTTCGGCTACTAGAGGAAAAGAGGCCATTCATTCATTCACTCTTCCTCTGCCGAATTTCTTAAGAAAATTCTCCTTCCTCTCTGCCGAATTTCTTCTTGTTGTTGAGCATCCATCTTTTTCTTCTTTTTCTTTTAGCCTCCTAGCCGATTCCTTCTAAGCCTAATATTCCTCTCTTCTTTCATCTTTGAAACCGAATGCATAGGGGGCTCATAGCCGATTGTTCATCAAGTCTCTAAGCCAAATCTCTGAAGTGGTGTCAAGAGGGATCTGTCGAATTCAATATTAAGGGTAAGAATTTTATGGTCATCAATTTATTCTCTTCTTTAAGCCACAATATAGGAACTAATATCATTATTATTTTGTGGCTGAAATTATACGGAGTGTTTCAGGAATCTGTAACTGTCGACTTCAAGAAGGGATACTTTTCGGGATTTGAGAATTTCAAGGTAAGTGTACTCACATATTCGGCCAAGGCCCTATCTTAAGTACTTAGATCTATTTGTTTTAACCGAAAACTAACCGATTCAAGGGATCTAGTGATTAGCCGATTTCAAAGGAGAAGAATACAAGTTTCTGGGATTTGTTGGTGTCCCAATCAGTAACAAGGTAGGTTTTAAGTATACAAATCCTACTAGGATTTGGTTTTATAGCCGAATAGGCTTTATGCTAATATATTAAGGTTGGCCGAATGTAGGAATTGAGATCTAAGGCATTAGATCAAAGCTTTTCGGGATTTAAGTGAACCGCTAAGCAAATCAGGTGTGTACCCTACCCTAAGTTTTAATATGTTCATGGCTATGTTTTAAATTAAATGTGCTATTAAGAATGTGAAATTATGACTAAGGTACCATGTAATGGTACAAAAGTACTCAGGTACGTTTCCTACTCCTACTAGAAATATGAAATTATGTTATATATGTAACATGTGAAAAGTGATAAGAATGTGAAATTAAGTAATATGCATGATATGTATGATATGGGGCATATGGGTTATTGAAAAGGGGAAGTGAATGTGGTGACCTAAGACCACGAGATCTGAATGTGGTGACCTAAGACCACGATATCTGAATGTAGTGACCTAAGACCACGAAATCTGAAAGTGGTGACCTAAGACCACGAAACTATAAGGGCGATGAGCACGTCGACTGCAGCGACTGCCTTCGATGGTGTGTAGCGGATGGAGGGTCGACTTAGTAGTCCCCACGGTGTGCAGGTTGGTATGGGGAAGTGTAGCGGATGGCTATCTAGGTTTGGGTTTGGGTTACATCATTATTTTTACCTGTTATATGAATATGTATGTGATATGATAATGCATGCCTGAAATGTTAATTCTTAGTGTTGGTTACACATTGAGTCTGTTTGACTCACCCCGCTGTGGGACTATTTTCAGGTGACGATCAGTAATGGACCGGGTTCGGCAGAAGCTTAGGGATGGCCATGCACAGCAAGAAATTTACGATTTGGACTTTTATTTTATTTTAAGTATTTTAAATTTTAATTTTGGGATTATTTGATGTAATAAGGCCATAGTTGAATTTCTTTATTTTTACTTTTATTTATTATGACTGCGAACTGTTATTAATTAATGAATTAAGTAAATTTATTTTAAAACAAACCCTAAACGTTTTGTCACCTAAAGTAAAGGGTTTTTGGTAAAATAAACTTGTTTTCAATTCAAGCCCAACCCAATAATAATTTTTCTTTCAAAACACATAGTCTTTCCAAAGTAATAAACGAATTTTGGAACCGGTTTCCTTCGAGGAACATACCAGATCTGGTCAAGGCTCGTGGGCCGGGTTTGGGGTGTTTCAGTTTGGTATCAGAGCCCAGTTTCAAACCCTCGGCCTGGGGTTTAAGGCCCAAAACGTTTTCAAATCTAGCCCAAATGAGTTTTTGAAGATAAGCAGGGTTTTCTGGCATGGCACCTAAGTCTCCGACCCGTAGTCCACTAGGTAAGTACCCCTAACCATCTGTGTGCTTTATGTGATTATATTATGAAGGGTAGAAACGGAATGGCACGTAGAATAGTATGATAAGTATGAGAACCCTATGACTAGTGTACCCCAACAAATACATAAGATTTAATACATGCTAAAACAAACCTATGGCTAAGTCACCAAGTTAGGGTGTGGCAACCCCTGTGCGCATGTCTAGGATTGGATCCGGAAGAGCCTGGTATTTAAGCAGTCCTAGTAACTCACCTCCTCTTCGCTGGAATCCTACTTGGTGCGTAGCTTCGGTTCACCCTAACCAAGAGGACTCAGTGGGTGTGGCAACCTCTGTGCGCATGTCTAGGAATGGTTTCAGTGGGAGCTTGGTACTTAAGCTGTCCGTGTGACTCACCTCCTCTCCATTCGGATCCTACCTGGTGCGTAGCTTTGGTTCACCCTGACCAAGAGGACTCGGTCATAGGCTAAACACAATGACTAAAACCCAAAAGGGAACTAGCTGTGTTTCTATAAAAAAAAAAACCCTAGTTTTAAAACTCTTAAAATCACCCTATTAATTTGTGAAAACTATCTCTATAAAAAAAATTTCCAAAAAAAATTTTTTTTTTGATTTATGAAATTACAAAAATACCCCTAGTGGTAAAATTACAAAAATGCCCTTAGTTTATAAAATGTCCAACTACCCAACAGTCTTACCAAAATTTCATTATTTTCTAAAGGTTCAAAAACCCTAATCTGCAAACTATCAAAAATACCTTGATTTTGGAAAAAAAATTACAAAACTGCCCCTAACTTACAAAATTACCAAAATGACCCTGATTCCAAATTTTTGCAACATCACCGCTTTGAAAAGTACAATTCTCAAAAAGAACTCTCAAAGTTTTGCAAAATTTGGAAATACCCCAGAAATATTAAACCTTACAAATTTACCCTGGTTTATTACCAAAATACCCCCGAGATCCAAAATTACCGAAATACCCCCAGATTTCAAAATTTTCCAAAACACCCCGGGAATCTAAAAATTCCAAAATACTTTTTGACAAAATCACCAAGGAACTTTTTCTTTTGAAAAATTACGAAAATACCCCTGTACGACAAATTACAAAAATACCCCTTGGTAGTGGGAAAACAACAACAATGAAAACTACAATGTTTCTCTGAATGAACGAAAGTTCATAATTGATTGATGGATGTATGAATGAAAAGACTGTGCATGTATGAATACGAAAGAACCACTCCTACAATTCTTTTCATAAAACTTCTTCGCGGGTAATAAGTGAAACAAGGACTAATTCATAAAACTTTTTAATCAGATCGCGACAATAGAAATGAGTTCTAGAGGACGTGGCCGTCGTGGACGCGGTAGAGGAAGAATGACTGTGTCAGAACCCGTTAGATCGGGTCAAGGGTCTGATAATGAGGTACCACCGCCACCACCACCCCTAGCTGTTGGTGTTGAGCAGCAGGCTCAGACGGGGGATGATGCCGTATCGCAGGCTGTGCTGCAAGTTCTTGAGTTGGTGGCTGGTGCAGGAGGAAATTCAGGAACACGAAAATCTGTACCTGAGCGGCTCTGAGCTAATGGAGCTGAAATGTTTCGTGGAGTATCTGGCGTGGCAACCAGTACAGCTGAGTACTGGTTGGAGGCAACCGAGCGCATTATGGATGAGCTTGATCTGACCCCTATGGATAAGCTAAAAGGAATGGTGGCACTGCTACGCGATGAAGCTTACCAATGGTGGTTAACTATTCGGGATGGTGCCACGGCTGAGGATCTGACCTGGGAGTATGTCAAGGAAGCGTATCAAAAGAAGTATATTGGAACCAGGTATACTGATGAGCAAAGGAAAGCATTTCTGGGACTGGTTCAAGGGAACAAGTCCGTTGTGGAATATGAAGCTGAATTTCTAAGGTTGAGTCGGTATGCTCGAGGAGTAGTGGCAACTGAGCATGAGCGCTGTGTCCGTTTTGGGGACGGACTAAGGGATGATCTGAGATTGTTGATAGCACCGCATCAGGAGCGAGAGTTTTCTGCTTTAGTAGAAAAGGCCAAGGTAGCCGAGGGAATTAAGGATTCTACCAAGCAGACCATGGATCGGAATAGGCCAAAAAGAGGTTTTGGATCGTCTGGGAAGTTTCAAAAGAGGCCTAGAGTAGATGGGCCGCGAGGTCAGCAAGTTGGTACAGGAGGGCAGTATCGTCCTTGTGATCTGTGTGGAAAGAAGCACTTAGGAGAGTGCTGGAAAAAGACGGGAGGATGTTTTAGGTGTGGGTCCAAAGACCATATGATCAAGGATTGTCCTAAGAAACCAGATGAAAGTCGACCAGCAGCTCAGAATGTTAATCAGGCTGGTAGAGGGGGACAGCAGCCTCAACGAGGTCGTGGTTCGAATAACAGAGGTAATGGTGCTGGTAGAGGACGTGGAACACAGGGCAGAGGTGCTGCTAATGCTGAGGCAAGGCAACCGGGTTTGGTTTATGCGGTTCACCGGAGGGAGGATGGAGACGCGCCGGATGTTATAATCGGTACGTTCTTTATTTATGGCAAGCCCTATCTTGCTCTAATTGATGTGGGCTCGACCTATTCTTATGTTGCATGTAGTATAGTGGAAACACTAGGCCTAGACTCTGAACTTTCTAATAGGCAGATGACTGTAGTAAGCCTATTACGCCAAACTGTAGTGGTGGATAAGATCTTTCGGAATGTACCCCTAGAGATTCAGGGAGTGAACTTTCGGGCTGACTTAATGGAACTACCCTTTGGGGAGTTTTAACTCATACTTGGAATGGACTGGCTAGTAGAGCACCGAGCCGTGTTGGATTGTGTGGCTAAACGTATGGAACTAAGGACCCCGAAGGAAGAAGTAGTAGTAATGATCGGAGAAAGAAGAAACTAACGTAGTTTCGGCATTGAAGGCAGAGAAAATGGTTAGGAAAGGGTGCAGGGCATTCTTAGCCTTCGTAAGTGAGTTGGGTGGAAAGGAAAAATGTGTCAGTGGAGTTAGAATGGTAAGGGACTTTGAAGATGTGTTTCTGGAGGAATTACCAGGAATACCCCCAGATAGAGAGGTGGAGTTTGGAATAGACTTGCTACCGGGAACAGCTCCTGTGTCAATTGCCCCGTATCGTATGGCACCAAAGGAGTTGGTTGAGCTCAAGGCTCAAATCCAAGAATTGCTGGATCGTGGGTTCATTCGACCCAGTGTGTCTCCATGGGGAGCACCGGTCCTGTTTATAAAGAAGAAGGACGGAACTATGCGGATGTGCATAGATTACCGTCAGTTGAATAAGCTGACCATTAAGAACAAGTATCCTTTGCCAAGGATCGATGACTTGTTCGATCAGCTGAAGGGGGCCGCAGTATTCTCGAAGATAGATTTAAGGTCGGGATATCATCAGTTGAAGGTGAAAGAGGCAGATATCCATAAGACAGCTTTTAGGACAAGATACGGCCATTTTGAGTTTGTAGTGATGCCGTTTGAGTTAACGAACGCTCCAGCCGCGTTGATGGATATGATGAACCGAGTTTTTCAACCCTATTTGGATAGGTTCGTTGTCGTGTTTAACGATGACATCCTGGTGTATTCGAAGTCGGAGGAGGAGCATGATGAGCACCTACGGGTTGTGTTGGAAGTATTAAGGGAGAAGAAGCTCTATGCCAAATTCAGCAAGTGTGAATTTTGGCTTAAGGAGGTGGCATTCTTAGGGCATGTGGTATCCGCAGAGGGAATAAGAGTGGATCCTAGGAAGATCGAAGCAGTGTTGGATTGGAAACCACCTAGGTCCGTGGCTGAGATCCGAAGTTTCTTAGGTTTGGCAGGCTATTACAGAAGGTTCGTGGAAGGGTTCTCGTCAATAGCCGCGCCTTTGACAAAGTTCCTAAGGAAGGAAGTACCCTTTGAATGGACTGATAAGCAACAGGTGAGCTTTGAAAAGCTTAAGAAAGTGTTGACGGAAGCTCCAGTGTTAATTCAGCCGGAGGCAGGGAAGGATTTTGTGGTATACTGTGACGCTTCTCACACGGGATTAGGCTGTGTGCTAATGTAAGAAGGAAAAGTAGTCGCTTATGCGTCTCGACAGTTAAGGCCACATGAGGTTAACTACCCCACTCATGACTTGGAATTGGCAACAGTGGTTTTCGCTCTTAAGGTTTGGAGGCACTACCTTTATGGAGAAAGGTCGATAATCTACACAGACCACAAGAGCCTTAAGTATCTGTTGACTCAGAAGGAGTTGAACTTGAGGCAGCGAAGGTGGGTGGAGTTATTGAAGGATTATGATTGCTCGATAGAGTACCACCCGGGCAAGGCGAATGTGGTAGCTGATGCCCTAAGTCAGAAGGTTGTGTCGGATCTAAGGGCTATGTTCGTACACTTGAGTTTGTATGATGATGGAAGCCTGTTGGCAGAGTTGCAAGTCAAGCCCACATGGCTCAATGAGGTGAAAGAGGGACAATTGGCTGATAAGGACCTAAGTGCTAAGTTACAGCAAGTACAGAATGGAGAGATAGAGGATTATGGCGTTAATGTTGAAGGAGTATTGTGCTACAAAGGAAAAGTCTGTATGCCGAGGGACGAAGAGTTAAGACAAAGGATTCTTTGGGAGGTGCATAGTAGCCCTTATGCTATGCATCCCGGAGGCATTAAGCTGTACAGAGATCTAAGGGAACAGTTTTGGTGGCCTGATCTTAAACGGGAAGTTACTGAATTCGTGGGAAAATGTCTGACGTGTCAGCAAGTTAAGGCTGAACACCAAGTTCCATCGGGATTACTTCAGCCAATTGAGATTCCGCAGTGGAAGTGGGAAAGAATTACCATGGACTTCGTTAGTCGGCTTCCCCTTACGCCTACTAAGAAGGACTCGGTATGGGTAATAGTGGACCGTTTGACCAAGTCTGCGCACTTCATCCCAGTAAGAGTTGACTATTCTCTTCAGAAGTTGGCCAAATTATATGTAGCGGAAATTGTGAGGTTACATGGAGTACCGGTATCGATCATCTCCGATAGAGACCCAAGGTTTACGTCTCGGTTTTGGAGGGCAGTTCATCAAGCTTTCGGCACTAAGTTGGACTTCACTACGACTTTTCATCCACAATCAGACGGGCAGTCTGAACGGGTTATACAAGTGTTGGAGGATATGTTGAGAGGCTGTGTGATGGACTTCCGAGGAAGTTGGGAAGACTATTTGCCTTTAGCAGAGTTCGCCTACAACAACAACTATCAAGCTAGCATTCGGATGGCACCATATGAAGCGTTGTATTGTCGGAAGTGTCAAACTCCTACTTGTTGGACTGAATTAGGAGAACGTCGGGTTTTGGGTCCAGAGTTAGTGGCAGAAACTGAAGAAAAGGTTGAGACAATTAGGGCACGGTTAAAGGAAGCCTCTGATAGGCAAAAGTCGTACGCCGACCTTAAGCGGAAGGTAATAGAGTTTGAAGTGGGAGACCAAGTGTTTCTGAAAGTCTCGCCTTGGAAGAAGGTGATGAGGTTTGGTCGCAAAGAGAAGTTAAGCCCAAGGTTCATAGGGCCCTATCGAGTACTGAAGCGAGTTGGACCAGTGGCCTACCAGTTTGAGTTGCCATCAGAGTTGCAGTAGATGCACGACGTATTCCATGTATCCATGCTACGTCGTTACCGATCAGATCCATCTCATGTGGTACCAGTTGAAGAAGTGGAGCTAAGGCCGGACTTATCCTACGAAGAAGAGCCAATTCAGATATTGGAATGTGATGTGAAAGTATTACGGAGGAAGTCAGTTCCTCTAGTCAAAGTGTTATGGCGTAATCATGGATCGGAGGAAGCTTCGTGGGAACCAGAAGAGGCAATGCGACAACAATACCCTCAATTATTTTAACCAAGAAATTTCGAGGACGAAATTATTTTAAGGGGGTAGAACTGTAACATCCTGAAAAGGGCTTATGCATTTTTGGTTTAATTGTATGAAATGACATGTCTTATGTGTTATGAATGTATTTTGAACATTTTCGGAAACCTGAAAGTGTATGAAAATGTTAGGTTTAAAAGAGGAAAGTGGCCATTTTTGGAAACCTGAAAATGTATCGAAATGTTAAGTTAAAAGAGGAAAGTGAACATTTCTGGAAACTTGGAAATGTAAGGAAATGTTAGGTTAAAGGAGGGAAACGAACGTTTTTGGAAACTTGGAAATGTAAGGAAATGACTTAGAAAATGTTGAGTTTTAAGGTTTAAAAGAGGAAAGTAAGGCAAGGTGGTCTTAAGAAAATTAATAGAGGAAATTTGACACAAGAACCAACTTGTTAAAGTGGCCTGGAGATACCACTTAAGGCCCAGGTAAGTGACGCCACAAGCTATGCAAGTGGGCCTGAGTTCGAGTCACTTAGGAAGCAAAATAAAATTTTTATTTTTGCTACAAGGAGCAGAGAGATGGACGGCAATAAGGCTTGTAAAAGAGGAGTTTTATTCTCTTTAAATTTCGGCTAAATAGGAGATAAATAATAGATTTATTTATCATTATTTTCAAGAGATAATTGTTGGATTAAATTCTTTTAATAAAGTGATAATTCAAGGGATAAAGCTATCAAAATAAGGGAGAGTGGTGGCCAAGTAAGGGACTCTAGCTAGTAATTTCGGCTACTAGAGGAAAAGAGGCCATTCATTCATTCACTCTTCCTTTGCCGAATTTCTTAAGGAAATTCTCCTTCCTCTCTGCCGAATTTCTTCTTGTTGTTGAGCATCCATCTTTTTCTTCTTTTTCTTTTAGCCTCCTAGCCGATTCCTTCTAAGCCTAATATTCCTCTCTTCTTTCATCTTTGAAACCGAATGCATAGGGGGCTCATAGCCGATTGTTCATCAAGTCTCTAAGCTGAATCTCTGAAGTGGTGTCAGGAGGGATCTGTCGAATTCAATATTAAGGGTAAGAATTTTATGGTCATCAATTTATTCTCTTCTTTAAGCCGCAATATAGGAACTAATATCATTATTATTTTCTGGCCGAAATTATAAGGAGTGTTTCGGGATTCTGCAACTGTCGACTTCAAGAAGGGATACTTTTCGGGATTTGAGAATTTCAAGGTAAGTGTACTCACATATTCGGCCAAGGCCCTATCTTAAGTACTTAGATCTATTTGTTTTAACCGAAAACTAACCGATTCAAGGGATCTAGTGATTAGCCGATTTCAAAGGAGAAGAATACAAGTTTCCGGGATTTGTTGGTGTCCCAATCGGCAACAAGGTAGGTTTTAAGTATACAAATCCTACTAGGATTTGGTTTTATAGCCGAATAGGCTTTATGCTAATATATTAAGGTTGGCCGAATGTAGGAATTGAGATCTAAGCCATTAGATCAAAGCTTTTCGGGATTTAAGTGAACCGCTAAGCAAATCAGGTGTGTACCCTACCCTAAGTTTTAATATGTTCATGGCTATGTTTTAAATTAAATGTGTTATTAAGAATGTGAAATTATGACTAAGGTACCATGTAATGGTACAAAAGTACTCAGGTACGTTTCCTACTCCTACTAGGAATATGAAATTATGTTATATATGTAACATGTGAAAAGTGATAAGAATGTGAAATTAAGTAATATGCATGATATGTATGATATGGGGCATATGGGTTATTGAAAAGGGGAAGTGAATGTGGTGACCTAAGACCACGAGATCTGAATGTGGTGACCTAAGACCACGATATCTGAATGTGGTGACCTAAGACCACGAAATCTGAAAGTGGTGACCTAAGACCACGAAACTATAAGGGCGATGAGCACGTCGACTGTAGCGACTGCCTTCGATGGTGTGTAGCGGATGGAGGGTCGACTTAGTAGTCCCCACAGTGTGCAGGTTGGTAGGGGGAAGTGTAGCGGATGGCTATCTAGATTTGGGTTTGGGTTACATCATTATTTTTACCTGTTATATGAATATGTATGTGATATGATAATGCATGCCTGAAATGTTAATTCTTAGTGTTGGTTACACATTGAGTCTGTTTGACTCACCCCGCTGTGGGACTATTTTCAGGTGACGATCAGTAATGGACCGGGTTCGGTAGAAGCTTAGGGATGGCCATGCACAGCAAGAAATTTACGATTTGGACTTTTATTTTATTTTAAGTATTTTAAATTTTAATTTTGGGATTATTTGATGTAATAAGGCCAAAGTTGAATTTCTTTATTTTTACTTTTATTTGTTATTACTGCGAACTATTATTAATTAATGAATTAAGTAAATTTATTTTAAAACAAACCCTAAACGTTTTGTCACCTAAAGTAAAGGGTTTTTGGTAAAATAAACTTGTTTTCAATTCAAGCCCAACCCAATAATAATTTTTCTTTCAAAACACATAGTCTTTCCAAAGTAATAAACGAATTTTGGAACCGGTTTCCTTCGAGGAACATACCAGATCCGGTCAAGGCTCGTGGGCCGGGTTTGGGGTGTTTCAGTTTGGTATCAGAGCCCAGTTTCAAACCCTCGGCCTGGGGTTTAAGGCCCAAAACGTTTTCAAATCGAGCCCAAATGAGTTTTTGAAGATAAGCAGGGTTTTCTGGCATGGCACCTAAGTCTCCGACCCGCAGTCCACTAGGTAAGTACCCCTAACCATCTGTGTGCTTTATGTGATTATATTATGAAGGGTAGAAACGGAATGGCACGTAGAATAGTATGATAAGTATGAGAACCCTAGGACTAGTGTACCCCAACAAATACATAAGATTTAATACATGCTAAAACAAATCTATGGCTAAGTCACCAAGTTAGGGTGTGGCAACCCCTGTGCGCATGTCTAGGATTGGATCCGGAAGAGCCTGGTATTTAAGCAGTCCTAGTGACTCACCTCCTCTTCGCTGGAATCCTACTTGGTGCGTAGCTTCGGTTCACCCTAACCAAGAGGACTCAGTGGGTGTGGCAACCTCTGTGCGCATGTCTAGGAATGGTTTCAGTAGGAGCTTGGTACTTAAGCTGTCCGTGTGACTCACCTCCTCTCCATTCGAATCCTACCTGGTGCGTAGCTTTGGTTCACCCTGACCAAGAGGACTCGGTCATAGGCTAAACACAATGACTAAAACCCAAAAGGGACTATGTTTCTATAAAAAAAAAACCCTAGTTTTAAAACTCTTAAAATCACCCTCTTAATTTGTGAAAACTATCTCTATAAAAAAAATTTCCAAAAAAAATTTTTTTTTGATTTATGAAATTACAAAAATACCCCTAGTGGTAAAATTACAAAAATGCCCTTAGTTTATAAAATGTCCAACTACCCAACAGTCTTACCAAAATTTCATTATTTTCTAAAGGTTCAAAAACCCTAATCTGCAAACTATCAAAAATACCTTGATTTTGGAAAAAAATTACAAAACTGCCCCTAACTTACAAAATTACCAAAATGACCCTGATTCCAAATTTTTGCAACATCACCGTTTTGAAAAGTACAATTCTCAAAAAGAACTCTCAAAGTTTTGCAAAATTTGGAAATACCCCGGAAATATTAACCTTTACAAATTTACCCTGGTTTATTACCAAAATACCCCCGAGATCCAAAATTACCGAAATACCCCCGGATTCAAAATTTTCCAAAACACCCCGGGAATCTAAAAATTCCAAAATACTTTTTGACAAAATCACCAAGGAACTTTTTCTTTTGAAAAATTACGAAAATACCCCTGTAGGACAAATTACGAAAACCCCTTGGTAGTGGGAAAACAACAACAATGAAAACTACAATGTTTCTCTGAATGAACGAAAGTTCATAATTGATTGATGGATGTATGAATGAAAAGACTGTGCATGTATGAATACGAAAGAACCACTCCTACAATTCTTTTCATAAAACTTCTTCGCGGGTAATAAGTGAAACAAAGACTAATTCATAAAACTTTTTCATCAGATCGCGACGATAGAAATGAGTTCTAGAGGACGTGGCCGTCGTGGACGCGGTAGAGGAAGAACGACTATGTCGGAACCCGTTAGATCGGGTCAAGGGTCTGATAATGAGGTACCACCGCCACCACCACCCCTAGCTGTTGGTGTTGAGCAGCAGGCTCAGACGGGGGATGAGGCCGTATCGCAGGCTGTGCTGCGAGTTCTTGAGTTGGTGGCTGGTGCAGGAGGAAATTCAGGAACTCGGAAATCTGTACCTGAGCGGCTCTGAGCTAATGGAGCTGAAATGTTTCGTGGAGTATCTGGCGTGGCACCCAGTACAACTGAGTACTGGTTGGAGGCAACCGGGCGCATTATGGATGAGCTTGATCTGACCCCTGAGGAGAAGCTAAAAGGAATGGTGGCACTGCTACGCAATGAAGCTTACCAATGGTGGTTAACTGTTCGGGATGGTGCCACGGCTCTGAGGATCTGACCTGGGAGTATGTCAAGGAAGCATATCAAAAGAAGTATGTTGGAACCAGGTATACTGATGAGCAAAGGAAAGCATTTCTGGGACTGGTTCAAGGGAACAATTCCGTTGTGGAATATGAAGCTGAATTTCTGAGGTTGAGTCGGTATGCTCGAGGAGTAGTGGCAACTGAGCATGAGCGCTGTGTCTGTTTTGGGGACGGACTAAGGGATGATCTGAGATTGTTGATAGCACCGCATCAGGAGCGGGAGTTTTCTGCTTTAGTAGAAAAGGCCAAGGTAGCCAAGGGAATTAAGGATTCTACCAAGCAAACCATGGATCGAAATAGGCCAAAAAGAGGTCTTGGATCGTCTGGGAAGTTTCAAAAGAGGCCTAGAGTGGATGGGCCGCGAGGTCAGCAAGTTGGTACAGGAGGGCAGTATCGTCCTTGTGATCTGTGTGGAAAGAAGCACTTAGGAGAGTGCTGGAAGAAGACGGGAGGATGTTTTAGGTGTGGGTCCAAAGACCATATGATCAAGGATTGTCCTAAGAAACCAGATGAAAGTCGACCAGTAGCTCAGAATGTTAATCAGACTGGTAGAGGGGGACAGCAGCCTCAACGAGGTCGTGGTTCGAATAACAGAGGTAATGGTGCTGGTAGAGGACGTGGAACACAGGGCAGAGGTGCTGCTAATGCTGAGGCAAGGCAACTGGGTTTGGTTTATGCGGTTCACCAGAGGGAGGATGGAGACGCGCCGGATGTTATAACCGGTACGTTCTTTATTTATGGCAAGCCCTATCTTGCTCTAATTGATGTGGGCTCGACCTATTCTTATGTTGCATGTAGTATAGTGGAAACACTAGGCCTAGACTCTGAACTTTCTGATAGGCAGATGACTGTAGTAAGCCCATTACGCCAAACTGTAGTGGTGGATAAGATCTTTCGGAATGTACCTCTAGAGATTCAGGGAGTGAACTTTCGGGCTGACTTAATAGAACTACCCTTTGGGGAGTTTGAACTCATACTTGGAATGGACTGGCTAGTAGAGCACCGAGCCGTGTTGGATTGTGTGGCTAAACGTATGGAACTAAGGACCCCGGAGGAAGAAGTAGTAGTAATGATCGGAGAAAGAAGAAACTACCTGTCTAACGTAGTTTCGGCGTTGAAGGCAGAGAAAATGGTTAGGAAAGGGTGCAGGGCGTTCTTAGCCTTCGTAAGTGCGTTGGGTGGAAAGGAAAAAGGTGTCAGTGGAGTTAGAACGGTAAGGGACTTTGAAGATGTGTTTCCGGAGAATTACCAGGAATACCCCCAGATAGGGAGGTGGAGTTTGGAATAGACTTGCTACCGGGAACAGCTCCTGTGTCAATTGCCCCGTATCGTATGGCACCAAAGGAGTTGGTTGAGCTCAAGGCTCAAATCCAAGAATTGCTGGATCGTGGGTTCATTCGACCCAGTGTGTCTCCATGGGGAGCACCGGTCCTGTTTATAAAGAAGAAGGATGGAACTATGCGGATGTGCATAGATTACCGTCAGTTGAATAAGCTGACCATTAAGAACAAGTATCCTTTGCCAAGGATCGATGACTTGTTCGATCAGCTGAAGGGGGCCGCAGTATTCTCGAAGATAGATTTAAGGCTGGGATATCATCAGTTGAAGGTGAAGGAGGCAGATATCCATAAGACAGCTTTTAGGACAAGATACGGCCATTTTGAGTTTGTAGTGATGCCGTTTGGGTTAACGAACGCTCCAGCCACGTTCATGGATATGATGAACCGAGTTTTTCAACCCTATTTGGATAGGTTCGTTGTCGTGTTTAACGATGACATCCTGGTGTATTCGAAGTCGGAGGAGGAGCATGATGAGCACCTACGGGTTGTGTTGGAAATATTAAGGGAGAAGAAGCTCTATGCCAAATTCAGCAAGTGTGAATTTTGGCTTAAGGAGGTGGCATTCTTAGGGCATGTGGTATCCGCAGAGGGAATAAGAGTGGATCCTAGGAAGATCGAAGCAGTGTTGGATTGGAAACCACCTAGGTCCGTGGCTGAGATCCGAAGTTTCTTAGGTTTGGCAGGCTATTACAGAAGGTTCGTGGAAGGGTTCTCGTCAATAGCCGCGCCTTTGACAAAGTTGCTAAGGAAGGAAGTACCCTTTGAATGGACTGATAAGCAACAGGAGAGCTTTGAAAAGCTTAAGAAAGTGTTGACGGAAGCTCCAGTGTTAATTCAGCCGGAGGCAGGGAAGGATTTTGTGGTATACTGTGACGCTTCTCACACAGGATTAGGCTGTGTGCTAATGCAAGAAGGAAAAGTAGTCGCTTATGCGTCTCGACAGTTAAGGCCACATGAGGTTAACTACCCCACTCATGACTTGGAATTGGCAACAGTGGTTTTCGCTCTTAAGGTTTGGAGGCACTACCTTTATGGAGAAAGGTCGATAATCTACACAGACCACAAGAGCCTTAAGTATCTGTTGACTCAAAAGGAGTTGAACTTGAGGCAGCGAAGGTGGGTGGAGTTATTGAAGGATTATGATTGCTCGATAGAGTACCACCCGGGCAAGGCGAATGTGGTAGCTGATGCCCTAAGTCGGAAGGTTGTGTCGGATCTAAGGGCTATGTTCGCACACTTGAGTTTGTATGATGATGGAAGCCTGTTGGCAGAGTTGCAAGTCAAGCCCACATGGCTCAATGAGGTGAAAGAGGGACAGTTGGCTGATAAGGACCTAAGTGCTAAGTTACAGCAAGTACAGAATGGAGAGTTAGAGGATTATGGCGTTAATGTTGAAGGAGTATTGTGCTACAAAGGAAAAGTCTGTATGCCGAGGGACGAAGAGTTAAGACAAAGGATTCTTCGGGAGGCATAGTAGCCCTTATGCTATGCATCCCGGAGGCATTAAGCTGTACAGAGATCTAAGGGAACAGTTTTGGTGGCTGATCTTAAATGGGAAGTTACTGAATTCGTGGGAAAATGTCTGACGTGTCAGCAAGTTAAGGCTGAACACCAAGTTCCATCGGGATTACTTCAGCCAATTGAGATTCCGCAGTGGAAGTGGGAAGAATTACCATGGACTTCGTTAGTGGCTTCCCCTTACGCCTACTAAGAAGGACTCGGTATGGGTAATAGTGGACCGTTTGACCAAGTCTGCGCACTTCATCCCAGTAAGAGTTGACTATTCTCTTCAGAAGTTGGCCAAATTATATGTAGCGGAAATTGTGAGGTTACATGGAGTACCGGTATCGATCATCTCCGATAGAGACCCAAGGTTTACGTCTCGGTTTTGGAGGGCACTTCATCAAGCTTTAGGCACTAAGTTGGACTTCACTACGGCTTTTCATCCACAATCAGACGGGCAGTCTGAACGGGTTATACAAGTGTTGGAGGATATGTTGAGAGGCTGTGTGATGGACTTCCGAGGAAGTTGGGAAGACTATTTGCCTTTAGCAGAGTTCGCCTACAACAACAACTATCAAGCTAGCATTCGGATGGCACCATATGAAGCGTTGTATTATCGGAAGTGTCAAACTCCTACTTGTTGGACTGAATTAGGAGAACGTCGAGTTTTGCGTCCAGAGTTAGTGGCAGAAACTGAAGAAAAGGTTGAGACAATTAGGGCACAGTTAAAGGAAGCCTCTGATAGGCAAAAGTCGTACGCCGACCTTAAGCGGAAGGAAATAGAGTTTGAAGTGGGAGACCAAGTGTTTCTGAAAGTCTCGCCTTGGAAGAAGGTGATGAGGTTTGGTCGCAAAGAGAAGTTAAGCCCAAGGTTCATAGGGCCCTATCGAGTACTGAAGCGAGTTGGACCAGTGGCCTACCAGTTAGAGTTGCCACAGAGTTGCAGCAGATGCACGACGTATTCCATGTATCCATGCTACGTCGTTACCGATCATCCATCTCATGTGGTACCAGTTGAAGAAGTGGAGCTAAGGCCGGACTTATCCTACGAAGAAGAGCCGATTCAGATATTGGAACGTGATGTGAAAGTATTACGGAGGAAGTCAGTTCCTCTAGTCAAAGTGTTATGGCGTAATCATGGATCGGAGGAAGCTTCGTGGGAACCAGAAGAGGCAATGCGACAACAATACCCTCAATTATTTTAACCAAGAAATTTCGAGGACGAAATTATTTTAAGGGGGTAGAACTGTAACATCCTGAAAAGGGCCTATGCATTTTTGGTTTAATTGTATGAAATGACATGTCTTATGTGTTATGAATGTATTTTGAACATTTTTGGAAACCTGAAAGTGTATGGAAATGTTAGTTTAAAATAGGAAAGTGGACATTTTTGGAAACCTGAAAATGTATCGAAATGTTAAGTTAAAAGAGGAAAGTGAACATTTCTGGAAACTTGGAAATGTAAGGAAATGTTAGGTTAAAGGAGGGAAACGAACGTTTTTGGAAACTTGGAAATGTAAGGAAATGACTTAGAAAATGTTGAGTTTTAAGGTTTAAAAGAGGAAACTAAGGGAAGGTGGTCTTAAGAAAATTAATAGAGGAAATTTGACACAAGAATCAACTTGTTAAAGTGGCCTGGAGATACCACTTAAGGCCCAGGTAAGTGACGCCACAAGCTATGCAAGTGGGCCTGAGTTCGAGTCACTTAGGAAGCAAAATAAAATTTTTATTTTTGCTACAAGGAGCAGAGAGATGGACGGCAATAAGGCTTGTAAAAGAGGAGTTTTATTCTCTTTAAATTTCGGCTAAATAGGAGATAAATAATATATTTATTTATCATTATTTTCAAGAGATAATTGTTGGATTAAATTCTTTTAATAAAGTGATAATTCAAGGGATAAAGCTATCAAAATAAGGGAGAGTGGTGGCCAAGTAAGGGACTCTAGCTAGTAATTTCGGCTACTAGAGGAAAAGAGGCCATTCATTCATTCACTCTTCCTTTGCCGAATTTCTTAAGGAAATTCTCCTTCCTCTCTGC